>JAYESD010000007.1:74915685-77413241 GCA_036927565.1 Tuctoria greenei | reverse complement strand
ATGCTGACAACCTCGTCGGTTGCTGAAATGTAAAGCAGTAAGGGCTCACCAGGGTTCAGAGCTACCAAGGTTGGTAGAGTGGTGAGGAGATGCTTTAGCTCCTGGAACACCTTTTCTGCTTCTTCAGACCATTGAAACGGTCTGGACTTCCTCAATAGTTTGAAGAAGGGTAGCGCCCGTTCCGCCAGTCTTGAGATGAACCGGCTGAGGGCAGCTAGACATCCAGTCAGTTTTTGGACGTCCTTGATGCGGGCTGGTGGCCGCATCTCCTCAATGGCTTTAATCTTCGCCGGATTTGCCTCTATGCCCCGGTGGTTTACCAGGAAACCAAGAAGCTTTCCGGAGCTAACCCCGAAGACGCACTTGTCTGGGTTCTGCTTCGTGCGGGTGACCCGCAGCTTGTGGAAGACAGCTTGGAAGGTGTCAAGGAGTGACTCCTTGTCCTTGATCTTGACGACGATGTCATCAACATACACTTCCACCATTACATGGTGGAGTTGAATGTTGTTGTTGGTAGGTGATACCATCAAAGGTAGCTGGCCAGCTCAGATCATGTTCCCAGGGCAGTCTGAAGCATCAGTAGTGATGGTAGTGTCCATCCACTTTCGATGCGGCTCCGCCCTGGCTGTAGGAGCTACTGAGGCCATGTCCCGCCGCATGGTCTTGAGGACACGGCGGAAGGTGATGTCCCATGAACCACCAAAGATGGTGGTCATGGTCTTCCGACGCTCATTGTCGGAGACGTCGGAGTCATCGTCGACGCAGGTGTAAACAACCTTCAGGACCTTTTTAGGGTCCTGGAAGCCTAATTCCTCTTCAGCCGGAGCTTCATCGACTTTCTGTTTTCCTTCCCTCTGATAGAAAGGAACTTCTTCCCGGCACTTGTGGTAGCGCTCGACAAGGTTTTGGACCTCCCGGAAGTCCTCCAAGTTGTGGATATTTGACTTGTGGATAGGACACCACAATTTGGAGTTAACACCGTCTTTAGAGGACGGCCGAGGTCGTTTCTCGGGACGTGGCCCCCGACCACCCGGAGCTGCAGCAGCTGTAGCGGTAGATGTGCCGGCCAACGACTTCTTCTTGCCGTTGGACTTTTTCTTCTTTTTGCCACTCCCAGAGGTAGTGGCTTCGCCTTTGGAGGATTTTTTTCCATCCTCCGGAGGTGGTTTGGAGTGCATTTCATGGCCCTCCGCAGCTTTTGGCACACTTGTCTGCCAAGCTGAAGAGCTCCGTGACGCTGGTGATCTCCTTGACTGCCAGCTTCTCCAGCATCTTCTTATCTCGTACGCCCTGTCTAAATGCCACGATAACAGAGGCGCTAGAGATAGAAGGAATGGTGTTTCGTACCTGGGAGAATATCTGGATGAACGAGCGCAGGGATTCTCCCCCCTTTTGCATGACTGCAAAAAGGTCTAGCTCGGTGCCTGGCTAGGTGTATGGACTCCCGAAATTGGCGGTGAACTGTTGGCACAATTCCTCCCAACTGTTGATGGAGTTGTGAGGAAGGCTCATGAACCAGGACCTGGCGGTCCCGGTCAAGGCCACTGGGAAGTCGTTGGCCATTACGGCCTCGTTACCTCCAGCCGCAAGGATTGCGGTGGTTTAAATTTGGAGAAACTCGGTGAGATTAACAGTCCCATCAAATTTCTCCGGTAGGTGAGGCCGAAACTTTTGTGGCCATCTGACCATGCGTAGGTGCATGGCCAGTGCAGAACAGCCTCCTCCTACTCCCTCGAGAGCAGTACTGTCTCGAGCCTCTCGCCTTTCGCGAGCACGATCGATATGGACACGGTCGTCCTGTTGACGGTAACGGCGATCAAGCTCCGCCCGGAGGTCATGAGTTGAAAGCCTGGTTACCGTATGAGTACGTCGCGCCTCAGAAGGTAGCGACGTAACTTGCTGTGACGCAGCACGCCTCCTATTCTGGGAAGCATGCGGACCAAGTCTGCCAGACACAGTCTGGCGCCGTGATGGGGCCTGCCCCAAACGAGGAGGACCTTGGTTGCTGATGCGGTCGGCTACTGCTGCAACCAGATGTTCCACATTAGCCCTCCACTACTCCATTGCACCCTGGGATGCACCTGGAGGTGGTGGTCATTGGAGGAGAGCACGCGCTACATGAAGCACGTGTTCAGGGTTGTTGTTATTCGCCGATGCAGTGACCAACGCCGATGCACCGTCACGCTACTCAGCTTGACGTGCTGGTGCAGACGGTGGCAGTGGAGGCATGACTCCTGCTGGAGCCATGGCACCTGCTGGTTGCTGCATGTTGGAGGGATTGCCTCCAGCGGGTTGAACATCAGTGTTGCCGTTGGATGATCTAGCAGCTGAGTTCACCATACTCGAAATCTCGGGCTCCCCTACCTGGCGCGCCATGTAACACCCTCATTTTCATGCATCATGCCCTACATACACTCATATACATGTTTAACATTAACCCACATAAAGAGGAACGAGTTTAAAATTGATTTGGAGCATTTAAAATTGATTTGGAGCAAAACCGCACTTAAAATGCAGGAAAGTGCGGACTAGTCCGATTTTGCTAAGGCCTAGTCCGATTTCTCTCTGACTAAAAATGGACTTGTCCGTTTTTGCTGCGGACTAGTCCGATTTTTGGCACTGGAAACTTTCAGACTTGTGCAATTTGTGCGGACTAGTCCGATATTCCATGAATCCTTGAAAAATTACTAAGTCCTTGGACTTTTCTGGACTAGTCCGGTGTTCCAGCGGACTTGTCCGTTTTCCTTTCTGTTTAAAGTCGGACTTGTCCGATTTTTGGCCAGACTTGTCTGATTTTCTCTCTAGACGACTTCGGACTAGTCCGGTCCTTTCCGGACTTGTTCGATATTTTGCGACTCCGAGTTGATCTTTTGTTTTACGACTTGTTTCTTGGGTTTCACGTTTAGTGGGCCTAGGGGCGTCGTGCCTAACTCTTTTAGAGCCCTTGTGGGACCCTAAACCGGCCTCTACTCATCCCAAAACTCGAAATCCATCTAACCCTAGCCTCCACCTCTATATAAACAGCCCCACCCCTTGGATTGACATCTATTTGTCACTTTTCCACCCACCCAAACCCTAGTTCGTGGGGAGCCACCATCAAGGAGGGGGGAGAAGATCCCAAGCAAGAAGAAGAAGAGGAGGAAGCAAAAGAGGATCAAGATCTCCACCAAGTTTTCGTCCTTCACCACCAATTCATCCCCAAGTTCATCACCAACCCTAGATCACCAAGATCCAAGTGTTACCTCCAAGTTTCTTGATTCATTGGAGTCCTAAACACCTGGTATACCTTCTATTCTCTTTTCCTTACATGAATTCAACCCCAAATCTCCAAATTCACGTCGATCTAGAAAACCCTAATTTGCTGATCTCGCGAAGTGCGGACTTGTCCGGTCCGTAGCGGACTAGTCCGGTCTTCCTGGTTAAATTGCATCAAATTGATTCTAAAATTTGATCTTATCAACTCCAAACCTGTATAAACTTGTTAAAAGCTATTAGAACTAGTTATTGACCATTAAAGCAATCTATTAACAAGTTCTACCTTGCATTTGCATCAATCATGCATGTCATGACATATTGAGTAATATTTGTGCACTCTTTGATTGTGTTTCTTGTCTTGTATGTTTACTGTGCGGATTAGACAGATTTGCGCTAGAGAGTGCCGTGGAGGATCTACAGCACCAAGAGTTTGAAGGCTTTGACCCTAATCAACCGCAAGAGCAAGGCAAGTGTCCTTGAAGCATATTGATCCTGTTTTTAAGATAAATGTTTTGTTTGCAAAATTGCATGCTTGTGTCAATTTGATGGGAATCCTATGATAGGAAGTTTACTAGCTTTGTTTAACCACCTATGTCACCTGGAATATATGGTAGAGAGTCGGGAAAGGGCTTTTTACCTTTTTGCTTTGCTTAATAAACTGGGATGGAAACCAACTATACCACTCAATTTAATTATGCATGGATGAGATTATGGTTAACATGAACTGGTTAAATATGATATAGTAATGGGTGATCTAAGCAAGCCTGGTATGTGGATGGGTTGGATGTTATGGTGGTTTGCTTGCTTTAGATCTAAGGACCGGTTCATGCGAGAATAAGCCAGGACTACACTGCCACCACGAGGCCAATTATGGGTGCGGCGTAGCTGATTAATTAGGGCTTTACTAGTGTTGTTTGGACCATTGTGGATGCTCGGGGAAGGGGTAGTCAGATTGGGTTTGTTGATGATTGGTGGGACTACCCTGGGATCCGAATGGCTCAAGAGGGGGCCCTTGGTTGAAGATGTGCTCTGTAGGAGACATCGCCACCGGTGAAACATCAGTGGGGTCTAAATAGGCTAGTAATCCTTTTGTAAAGGCTATTTTATGATCTCTTCGCCACACACCGACGGAAGTGTGAGACGGCATAATAGAGGTTCTAGTCATCGAAAGGTGATGAAATCACAAACACGTGGGTAAAGAGGTACAAACTCTGCAGAGTTAAATAAAACTATCATGATAGCCGTGCTCCCGGTTATGAGCACCTGGACAACTTCCATGATTAGAGGGAACTCTGTAATGGAATGGTATTTGGGATGGTTATGGTTTGTTAATGGTTATGGATGGTTATGGATTTATTTCTGGTATCGAATATGGTTATTGGCAATGGTGAAATCTGGAATTATTGATGAGGATGGTGAATTGTGGACTGGTATTATGGTATTACTTATGATTATGATGGGTTTACTTCACATATATGTAATATATTGCTTTTCAAATGTTTTAATGTACTTTTCAGCACTTAACCATTATTATTGTCGACATTTGAATCAGCCACATGTCATACTTTCCACACTTGCTGAGTACGACATGTACTCACTCTTGCAATTCCCACCCAATAGTTGCAGGTCAGGATTGGGAGTTTAATGGCGATAATGCAGAGTTCTAGGCCGTGTCTACTGTCAGCTTTGCCTGTGGTGTTATTGGAGCTGCGCTATACCCTATTGCTTATGCTGCCTAGCTGTTTAGTTTGCTTAATTAGTTTATTTCCGCTGCATTAGTTGAACTTGTCATTAATCTTCATTAGAGCTTGTATTCGAGGATAATATGAATTGTGTAATAAAATCTGGTTAATAAATTTTGTTCTGTGGTAATTATCTATTTATCAATTGTGAATCACTCGTGTATGTGTGTTGAACATCCTGGGCACACATATGCGTTAGCTTGGTTCAATTTTTGGAACCGGGCGTCACGGATTGGTATCAGAGCCACATGTTGACCGTAGGACGCAGCCTAGATAGAATGGACACTCTAGAGCACATAGGAGCACTCAAGAATCGATGTGCTTTTGCTTGGTGTGTTGTTGCTATATATATTGTTTGCTTGTGTGCTTAATAGAGGATTATGGGATGATTTAGCATTGCTATGTCCACGTAGGCTAGCTAGTTGTTTAGTTTCATATCCTTTAATGCATACAGTTGGGGATGTTCTCTAATTCTTACCTATTGCTTTTCTTCAGATGGTGAGGACTCGCAACCAGAGGGATGGTAATGATGATGAGGAGAATAATGGAGTGCCTCAGAACAACATTGGACAAGGATCTACTCAGGGAGCTATCAACATTGAGCAGCTATTGGCTATGCAAAACCAGCTCATGCAGACCATGATACAAACTATGGGACAGCTGCAGGCTGGCAATATCAACAATCAGCCCCACACGCCTCCATCGCCACCCCCGCCTCCTCATAACCGGTTGGGAGAGTTTATGAGGACTAGGCCGCCATCCTTTGCTTAAGCTGTCGACCCTATGGATGCGGATGATTGGCTCAAGTCCGTGGAGAAGAAGCTAGCTATTGTCCAATGCAGTGACTGGGAGAGGGTCTTGTTTGCTTCTCATCAACTAGTTGGAGCAACTGCGGATTGGTGGGATGCTTATTGCAATGCTCATGAGAACCAAGAGAGAATTACTTGGGCCGAATTCAAGAAGAATTTTGGTTCTCATTATGTGCCCGAGGGTGTTATGATCTTGAAGAGGTAAGAATTTGAGAATTTAAGGCAAGGAAGATCAAGTGTGAGTGAATATCTCAATAAATTCACTCAACTCTCAAGGTACGCGCCTGAGGATGTTAGTCGGGACAGCCGTAAGCAATACTTGTTCATGAGGGGCTTGAACAATGAGATCCAAGTACAATTTCTCAATTGTGACTATGCAAATTTCCAGAAGCTTGTGGACTAAGCAATTGTGGTTGAGAACAAGATCCGTGAGATGGATCAAGAAATCAAGAGGAAGGCGCCATATCAAGGACAGCAACAAGGAAGTAATGTGCGCCCTCGTCTTGCACCACCCAATGCGCCATATTACAGCTCTTCTATTCCAGCTCAACGCCCTGGATTTGCACCGCGCCCAACTCAGTTTGTGCAGCAGTACTCTGTTATGCAAGCACCTAGGCCTCCAATGCCTTATGCACCTCGTGCTAACTTTCCTGGTGCCAATGTTCAGAACCAAGCTCGTCCCAATAATTCTGGTGGAGTTAAGAAGTGCTATACTTGTGGAGAAGCTAGACACTTTGCGCATCAATGTCCTAAGTCAGGCCTTGGTCAAGGAAGCAATGCGCCGAGGCAAAACCCAAGACCCAATGGAGGAGCGCCACAAGGAAGCCGTGGACAGCAGAATTTTGCTCGTGGCAACGTGAACCATGTCTCAACGGAGGATGCTCAACAAGAGGATGATGTGGTCATTGGTATGTTTCTCACCAACTCCAACCCCGCGACTATGTTATTTGATTCTGGAGCATCGCATTCATTCATTGCATCAAAGTATGTTGCCAAGTATAGTTTGCCTATCTCTCATATGAAGTTTACTCTATTGGTTAAGTCTCCTGGAGGAGATATGAGGACAAATATAGTATGTCCAAAAGTAAGCCTTAGAATAAGGGGGGTAGACTTCTCCGCCAACCTCATTGTTTTGGATTCTCGAGGGTTGGACATTATACTTGTTATGGACTGGTTGAGGAATCACAATGGAGTTATTGAGTGTGATACGAAGATGGTGAAGTTGACCAACGAAGAAGGGATCACCGTAGAATTTCAAGCATCTCAAACCGCACCGAAGCAATTGGAGTTGAACCATATGGACGGTGCCGCAATTGAGGAGATTCCGGTGGTGTGTGAATTTTTGGATGTTTTTCCGGATGAGTTGCCAGGTATGCCACCTGATCGAGACATTGAGTTTGTTATTGATTTAATACCTGGAACTGCACCTATAGCTAAGAGGCCGTATAGGATGCCTCCTTTGGAATTAGCGGAGCTCAAGAAGCAGATTCAAGAGCAATTAGAGAAGGGTTTCATTCGCCCAAGCTCTTCGCCTTGGGGAGCACCCGTGCTGTTTGTGGATAAGAAGGATGGAACCCAAAGGATGTGCTTAGATTACCGAGCTCTCAATGAGGTAACAATCAAGAACAGGTATACCTTGCCACGTATAGTGGACTTGTTTGATCAGATGAAGGGTGCTTGTGTCTTCTCTAAGATTGATTTGAGGTCGGGATACTTTCAAATGAAAATTAGACCATCGGACATACCCAATACAGCTTTTAGGACACGGTATGGATCTTATAAGTACACTGTGATGTCTTTTGGATTGACAAATGCACCTGCCTACTTTATGTACCTCATGAATAAGGTATTCATGGAGTACTTGGACAAGTTTGTCGTGGTGTTTACTGATGATATTATGATCTACTCGAAGGATGAGAAAGAACATGAGGAACACTTGAGGCTTACGTTGCAGAAATTGAGGGAGCATCGATTGTATGCCAAGTTCAACAAGTGTCAGTTTTGGTTGAGAGAGGTGTCGTTTTTGGGTCATATAATTTCAGATCGGTTGACCCTGGAAAAGTGAGAGACGTGTTGAAGTGGGAACCGCCGCAAAATGTCAAGGAAATAAGGAGTTTTCTTGGGATGGCTGGATATTACCGTAGATTCATCAAGGACTTTTCCAAGATAGCCAAACCTATGACGGAGTTGCTAATGAAGGGAAAGGCTTTCCAATGGACTGAAGCTTGTCAGAATAGTTTTGAGGAGCTAAAGAAGAGGTTGACAACAACCCCAGTTTTGGTATTGCCGGATGTAAGAAAGAGTTTTGACATTTATTGTGATGCATCAAGACAAGGACTTGGATGTGTATTGATGCAAGAAGGTCAAGTGGTCGCCTATGCATCAAGACAATTGAAGAAACATGAGCAGAATTACCCAACACATGATTTAGAACTTGCAGCCGTGGTACATGCATTGAAGATTTGGAGGCACTATATTCTTGGACATAGGTGTGAAATTTATACGGATCATAAGAGTTTGAAGTATATTTTCACACAAATGGATCTGAACTTGAGGCAACGAAGATGGTTGGAGCTCATCAAAGATTATGATTTGGGGATCAACTATCATTCGGGAAAGGCCGATGTAGTGGCCGATGCTTTGAGTAGAAAGGTAGTAAGTCATCAACTCACAGTTTGAGAGTTACCATCCGAGTTATGCAAGGAGTTTGAAAGGTTGAACCTCGGATTTGTAAATGAGATGGAGATGATGGAGTTAAACCAACCTTGAAGCAAGAAATTCGAGAGGCACAAACCACAGATGAAGAGATCAAGGAAATCAAGGAAAGGACCGAAGAAGGGAGAGAATTCAGATTTGATGAAGATGAACATGGTACCTTATGGGTTGGGAAGAGAATCGTTGTGCCTAATGTGAAGCATATTCGGGAGACGATATTAAAAGTGGCACATGACTCACCTTACTCAATTCACCCTGGTTGTACAAAGATGTACAAAGACTTGAAGACTTGCTATTGGTGGGATAGCATGAAGAAGGACATAGATGAATACGTAGCATTGTGTGATGTGTGCCAACGAGTCAAGGCGGAACATCAAAGGCCAGCCGGATTACTGCAACCGTTGAATATTCCGGAATGGAAGTGGGAAGAAATTGGAATGGACTTCATAGTTGGGTTACCACGTACTCAGTCCGGGTATGACTCAATTTGGGTAATTATGGATCGCTTAACCAAGTCAGCTCATTTTGTCCCTATGAAGACCAAGTATACAGCTGCACAATTGGCCGAAATATACATGGAGCATATTGTGTGTCGACATGGAGTCCCTAAGAAGATAGTCTTGGATAGAGGTTCTCAGTTCACTTCCAGGTTTTGGCAAAAGTTGCATGAAGCTTTGGGAATGAGGTTGAATTTTAGTTCAGCATATCATCCTCAAACTAATGGACAAACCGAGAGGACCAATCAGATTTTGGAGGACATGTTAAGAGCTTGTGCTTTGAAGCATGGGAAGAGTTGGGACAAAAGCTTGCCATACGCAAAATTTTCATACTAATAGTTACCAAGCAAGCTTGAAAATGTCACCGTATGAAGCGCTTTATGGGAGGAAGTGTAGGACACCTTTATTCTGGAATGAGGCAGGAGAAACTCAAGTATTTGGTCCAGATGTGTTGCAAGAGGCTGAAAAGCAAGTCCAAATAATTCGTGAAAACTTGAGGGCTGCCCAATCAAGGCAAAAAGGCTATGCGGACAATAGGAGAAGGAAATTAGCCTTTGAAATAGGAGATTTTGTTTACCTCAAGGTGTCACCAATGAGGGGTCATAAGAGGTTTAACATAAGAGGAAAGCTAGCACCCCGCTATATTGGACCATTCAAGATTTTGGAAAAAAGAGGAGAAGTAGCATATAAGTTGGAGATGCTAGCTCATCTTTCAGACGTACATGATTTCTTTCATGTTTCCCAGCTCAAGAAGTGCTTGAGAGTACCGGAAGAACAAGTGCCGATGGAAGAATTGGAATTAGAGGAAGATTTGACTTATGCCGAGCAACCGATCAAAATCTTGGAAACCAAGGAGAGAGTCACAAGGAACAAGATTATTAGATGGTGTAAAGTTCAATGGAAGCACCACACAGAAAAAGAAGCAACTTGGGAGCTAGAAGATGAGCTCAAGAAGGAGTTTCCCTATCTCTTCTCTTCTGTGTTGAATCTCGAGGGTGAGATTCATTTTAAGGGGGGCAGGTTTATAACACCCTCATTTTCATGCATCATGCCCTACATACACTCATATACATGTTTAACATTAACCCACATAAAGAGGAACGAGTTCAAAATTGATTCGGAGCATTTAAAATTGATTTGGAGCAAAACTGCACTTAAAATGCAGGAAAGTGCGGACTAGTCCAATTTTGCTGAGGACTAGTCCGATTTCTCTCTGACTAAAAATGGACTTGTCCCTTTTTGCTGCGGACTAGTCCGATTTTTGGCACTGGAAACTTTCGGACTTGTCAGATTTGTGCGGACTAGTCTGATATTCCATGAATCCTTGAAAAATTGCTAAGTCCTTGGACTTTTCCGGACTAGTCCGGTGTTCCAGCGGACTTGTCCGTTTTCCTCTCTGTTTAAAGTCGGACTTGTTCGATTTTTGGCCAGACTTGTCCGATTTTCTCTCTGGACGACTTCAAACTAGTCTGGTCCTTTTCGGACTTGTCCGATATTTCGCGACTCCGAGTTGATCTTTTGTTTTACGACTTGTTTCTTGGGTTTCACGTTAAGTGGGCCTAGGGGCGTCGTGCCTAACTCTTTTAGAGCCCGTGTGGGACTCTAAACCGGCCTCTACTCATCCCAAAACTTGAAATCCATCTAACCGTAGCCTCCACCTCTATATAAACAGGCCCACCCCTTGGATTGACATCTATTTGTCACTTTTCCACCCACCCAAACCCTAGTTCGTGGGGAGCCACCATCAAGGAGGGGGGAGAAGATCCCAAGCAAGAATAAGAAGAGGAGGAAGCGCAAGAGGATCAAGATCTCCACCAAGTTTTCGTCCTTCACCACCAATTCATCCCCAAGTTCATCACCAACCCTAGATAACCAAGATCCAAGTGTTACCTCCAAGTTTCTTGATTCATTGGAGTCCTAAACACCTGGTATACCTTCTATTCTCTTTTCCTTACGTGAATTCAACCTCAAATCTCCAAATTCACGTCGATCTAGAAAACCCTAATCTGCCGATCTCGCGGAGTGCGGACTTGTCCGGTCCGTAGCGGACTAGTCCGGTCTTCCTGGTTAAATTGCATCAAATTGATTCTAAAATTTGATCTAATCAACTCCAAACCTGTATAAACTTGTTAAAAGCTATTAGAACTAGTTATTGACCATTAAAGCAATCTATTAACAAGTTCTACCTTGCATTTGCATCAATCATGCATGTCATGACATATTGAGTAATATTTGTGCACTCTTTGATTGTGTTTCTTGTCTTGTATGTTTACTGTGCGGATTAGATGGATTTGCGCTAGAGAGTGCCGTGGAGGATCTACAGCACCAAGAGTTTGAAGGCTTTGACCCTAATCAACCGCAAGAGCAAGGCAAGTGTCCTTGAAGCATATTGATCCTGTTTTTAAGATAAATGTTTTGTTTGCAAAATTGCATGCTTGTGTTAATTTGATGGGAATCCTATGATAGGAAGTTTACTAGCTTTGTTTAACCACCCTTGTCACCTGGAGTATATGGTAGAGAGTCGGGAAAGGGCTTTCTACCTTTTTGCTTCGCTTAATCAACTGGGATGGAAACCAACTATACCACTCTATTTAATTATGCATGGATGAGATTATGGTTAACATGAACTGGTTAAATATGATATGGTAATGGGTGATCTAAGCAAGCTTGGTATGTGGATGGGTTGGATGTTATGGTGGTTTGCTTGCTTTAGATCTAAGGACCGGTTCATGCGAGAATAAGCCAGGACTACAGTGCCACCACGAGGCCAAGTATGGGTGCGGCGTAGCTGATTAATTAGGGATTTGCTAGTGCTGTTTGGACCATTGTAGATGCTCGGGGAAGGGGTAGTCGGATTGGATTTGTTGATGACTGGTGGGACTACCCTGTGATCCGAATGGCTCAAGAGGGGGACCTTGGTTGAAGATGTGCTCTATAGGAGACATCGCCACCGGTGAAACCTCAGTGGGGTCTAAATAGGCTAGTAATCCCTTTGTAAAGGCTATTTTGTGATCTCTTGGCCACACACCAACGGAAGTGTGAGACGGCATAATAGAGGTTCTAGTCATCAAAAGGTGATGAAATCACAAACACGTTGGTAAAGAGGTACAAACTCTGCAGAGTTAAATAAAACTATCATGATAGTCGTGCTCCCGGTTATGAGCACCTGGACAACTTCCATGATTAGAGGAAACTCGGTAATGGAATGGTATTTGGGATGGTTATGGTTTGTTAATAGTTATGGATGGTTATGGATTTATTTCTGGTATCGAATATGGTTATTGGCAATGGTGAAATTTTGAATTATTGATGAGGATAGTGAATTGTGGAATGGTATTATGGTATTACTTATGATTATGATGGGTTTACTTCACATATATGTAATATATTGCTTTTCAAATGTTTTAATGTACTTTTCAGCACTTAACCATTATTATTGTCGACATTTGAATCAGCCACATGTCATACTTTCCACACTTGCTGAGTACGACATGTACTCACTCTTGCAATCCCCCCCCCAATAGTTGCAGGTCAGGATTGGGAGTTTAATGGCGATAATGCGGAGTTTTAGGCCGTGTCTACCGTCAGCTTTGCCTGTGGTGTTATTGGAGCTGCGCTATACCCTATTGCTTATGCTACCTAGCTGTTTAGTTTGCTTAATTATTTTATTTCCGCTGCATTAGTTGAACTTGTCATTAATCTTCATTAGAGATTGTATTCGAGGATAATATGAATTGTGTAATAAAATCTGGTTAATAAATTTTGTTCTGTGGTAATTATCTGTTTATCAATTGTGAATCACTCGTGTATGTGTGTTGAACATCCTGGGCACAAATATGCGTTAGCTTGGTTCATTTTTCGGAACCGGGCGTCACACGCCAACTGTCGGTGTTTGGATCCGGCAGATCTCCCGACACTACCTTTGGTAGATCGAGGAGTTGTAGTTCGGCGAAGGGCGCGCAGAGATTCAAGAAGGTGAAAGACACGTGTACACAGAGATTTACATGGTTCGGGCCGCCTGAGCGTAATACCCTACTCCATGGGGTGTGTTGGTGATGTATTAAGCATGTGAGTCTAGAAGAAGCTCCTGAAGAAGAAGCTCGACTAGCTCAGGGAGTTTAGTAGTGGTCTGGAACCGTCCCTTGTGTATCGTCGACCAGTCCTTTTATAGAACAAGGACTGGTCATTACATGGCTAGCCTGGTCCGACAGGTGGCCCCGATGGTTACACATGCTTGATACACAATTAATGAGGTTAATTACCCTTAATAGCCTGGTAACGGGCCTTAACAGTGCTGTTACCAGTATTAAGGGCCATTCAATCGTGTGTCATTAATATGGTATTAATGACACTTAATCGGGTCTTGAAGTCTTTGATTGCTTCTTGAAGGTTCGGAGCTGTTGGGGGATCCACCAGCCTGATTGTTGAAGTTGAAGGTCCGGCGATCGCCACGTGGCAGCACCGGAGCTTACCGTCGTGGACGAGTAGGTCCGGTGCTACTGGACATGTGTCAGTACCGGAGCTTCCCTCTATCTGGGGTTAGGTCCGGGGGTGTCATACTGGTATTCCGACCGGAGCTTCCCATGTGTGGGTGATAGCTCCGGTCTTATGATACACGTGGCAGCCCTGGGACTAACCATGTCGGGGAAGCAGGTCCGGTTACGCCTAACATGTGGGGCCTTCGGAGGTCTTCAAATCTGGTAGATGGAGTTTCCTTGTGATCTTTGCAATCCCAAGGGGTATCCGGTACGGAGGGTACCGACACCGTCTCTCCTCAGGAGCAGGCTCTAGACTTGCCACGTGTCTCGCGGAGCCAGACCCCTTCTCTCCTCAGAGGTGGGCTCCAGATCTGCCATGTGACCAACGGTTGTCTCTATGAGCGGTAGGTTGTGGGAGTTAAGAGTGGCATGCTCTGTCCACTCACATATCGAAGACACGCGCCTTCCCCAGGCACATGGGTGCGGCGCAACTTGCGCCCTTGTCAGGTATCGCCGCATCCAGTCACATTGCAGTCAAAGCGCCGCGTGCCTACCCCACTCCTACCAGGTGGGTAGCTTACGGCGACAAGATAGATGGGGCGCACCCTGTCATCATCCACGACTACGCATAGCCATTGACGTCCGACGAGGCAAGACGATGGGTCCTGAAATTGCGGTCAGAGGCATTGTACGCAAGAATCCTTAGATCTTGTAAAGGATAAGATCACCCCGGAGCCACCTGTCGGGCCTCGAACCCCACTTGTAAGCTGTCCGACCTTGACTATAAAAAGACCGGGCAGCACCCATTATTGGACATCTTATCTGGTCCACTCGGACTAGGAGATCCCCAACCTAACGCATACACACATTACACACTCATACACACCAGCAATACAACCACACCGT
This sequence comes from Tuctoria greenei, assembly GCA_036927565.1. Taxonomy (NCBI): domain Eukaryota; kingdom Viridiplantae; phylum Streptophyta; class Magnoliopsida; order Poales; family Poaceae; genus Tuctoria; species Tuctoria greenei. The sequence goes on along the minus strand of JAYESD010000007.1, from coordinate 77,398,839 downwards.
GGAGTAGGGTTTTATGCTCCGGCGGCTTGAACCATGTAAAACCACTGTCTCAACTCTCTGATACATGCAATCTCTTCATAGAGGACTAAGCCCTGCTGAACAAGAACCTTCACAGTTTGCTCTCATAGCAGGTCTGGGGTAAGTGTCACAAGAACACTTCGACATTTGGCGCACCAGGTAGGGGGCTTTTTTCTCTTAACATGTTGTGCCTTCACTGCAATAGGTCCCCCCGTCGATGTTTCTTATCATTGATGTTGGGCGTCGCCAGAGCATCCAGCTCAGGAACCATCCAGAAGGCCCGCCATCGACGTTTCTTAGCATTGATGGTGGGCACCATCAGAGCATCCAGTTCCGGCATCATTCAGAGGCCCGTCGTCGACATTTCTTAGCAGTGATGGTGGGCGCTGTAGGAGCATCCATCTCCAGCACCGTCCAGGAGGCTCGCGATTGATGTTTTTTAGCGTTGATGGTGTGCGCCGCCGGAGCGTCCAACTTCGACATCGCCCAGGAGGCCCGCCATCGATGTTTCTTAGCATTGATGGTGGGCGCCGCCAGAGCATCCAGCTCCAGCACCACCCAAGGGGCCCACCATCGATGTTTTTCTCGTTGATGATGGGCAACGTCAGAGCATCCATCTCCGACACTTCCCAGGAGGCCTGCCGTCGACGTTTCTTAGTGTTGATGGTGTACGCCACTGGAGCATCTAGCTCCAGCACCACCTAGGGGGTCCGCCATCAATGTTCTTCTCATTGATGATGGGCGATGCCAGAGCATCAAGCTCCAGCACCTCCAGGGGGCCCGCCATCGACGTTCTGCACATTGAGGGTGGGTGCCGACTCAATTCGATGGCTACCTTGTTGCCATTGCTGCCAAAGACTTCCCTAACAATGATCACACATCTCAATCCATGTTAGGCGCTCCCCAGAGTCATCTGGCGTCAACTACCCAAGCTCCTGCGCTCCGTCAGGGGCCTGCTGATGACATCATGCGACTAAGTAGTAGGCGTGCCCAACCAGTTGGCAACACCTACCAGGGGGCCTCTAAGGGGTCTCATAGGCAGGACGTCAAGCGGTTTCCTGCCACCACAGTGACAGCGATGTCACCAAGGCATTACAGTAAGGTCTAACCATGATGTCGTGGGAGGTCCAGAGTGTACAACATGCTTAGTTTGGTCCCGCACCCTAAGCGTGTACACTTTGCTTCCCCGGCGTTACCGCTGTAAGTTTTACACTTGGCACAATGGGAGGTCCAGAGTGTGTAGCCTGTTCCTGCACCCTAAGCATGTAAATTTTTCCTCCCCAACACCACTTCAGTAAGCTTCACCCTTAGCGCAACAGTAGGACAATTTTTTTCTTAAAAGGGTATCATAGCGTCTAGGAGCAGCACTCGAAGCAACTAAGCCCCGGGGGGTCCGGTCTAGAGTGCTCAGCCTAGTTCCATACCCTAAGCCTGTAAACTTTGCCTCCCTTGTCATCCGAAGCGGGTCGTTGCCTTCTTGTAAAGCCTGCTTCTCCTATGATTACCAAGTTAGAAGAACCACTGTCTTGCACTATGCTCTGTTTATGTTTATTTAATTACACATTAATATAATGATCATAAAATTATTCTTGTTCTCGCATATTCTCTGCCATATGCTCGGTCACTCTCTCCCTGTCTTGAGCCTAGTGGAGTTACGCAATCCTGCTGTAGGCGGGCCGGCTTGAGGTACGTGCAACGTTTCTAGGGTCTCTCGGCTGCCCCCTTGTTTGGGGTTTGTGTCGCCAGATGGTCTCCCCAATAAAAGACCTACGCCAAGCCAGAGGTCCAGGGTGTGTAGCCCGCTTAGCCTGGTTCCATACCATAAGCGTGCACACCCTGCCTTCGAGCGCTACGGCTATGTACTGGGGCCAGATGGCTCAAACCCCGAGTAAGGCGGGAACCGGACCTCGGATGGTAACGCGCTGAATTACCCAAGTCCCGCTCCTCAGCTTAGGACCATAAGGCATAGCAAAACTAAAGAGCAGGAAGGGAGTGACCCACGAGCAAGATTACTTACATTATGCTTTAATTTTTTTCTTACTTTTGCATATCGTCCACCATATGCCCGATTCCATTTCTCCTGTCTCATCTCTAGTTGGAGTTGTGCTATCCTACTAAAGGTGGTCCCGCATGAGGAACCTGCAATATGATTGGGGTCCGATGGTCATTTTCTTGCTCGAGGTCAATGGCGCCTAACGGTTCTCACCTTTGAGAGGCTAATGCTGAGCTGGTGGTACAGGGTGTGCAACCTGCTTAGTCTAGTTCCGTACCCTAAGCCTGCATACATTGCCTCCCAGTGCTAACAGCTGAGTACAAAGGGTCGGACGAATCATGCCCTGAGCAAGGAAGCAACCTACCTTGAATGCTGTCGCACCGAATTACCCATGTCCCATATCTTAGCTAAGGACCGTAAGTCATAATGAACCTAAATAGCAGAGAAGTGGTAGCCGACGAGCAAAATTACTTTTTTTCTATCATGTGTGCAGGTCATACTGGAAGTGACACCGTTGTTGCTTCTTTGAGCTCTAGCGCCCCCAAGGGGGCCACCGACGTCGCTTCTTCGAGCTCCGGCGCCCACCAAGGGGGCCGCCGGCGTCACTTGTTCGAGCTCCGGCGCCCCTCAAGGGGGTCGTCAGCGTTGTCGACACTTCTCCTAGCTCCGGCGCCCCCCAAGGGGGCCATTGACATAACTTCTCCGAGCTCTGAAGCCCCCAAGGGGACCCGGTGGCTTCACTTCTACAATACAAAATAAAGGCCCCATCTGTAGGATTGTTGCCTCCCCAAGGTTGGGCCGGGGGCCACTGTCAGTACCCTTAGTACCGGGTACCCCCCGCACACAAGATGAAATGGCCAAGGACCTCGCCTCCCCCTGCAGAGGCGAGCTCCGATGCTGCCATGTGTCCTGCGAAGTCGGACTCCATCTCCGCATAGGTGGGCTCCAGACCTGCCACGTGTCCCACGGAGCCGGACCCCGTCTCTCCTCAGAGGTGGCTCCAGACCTTCTACGTGTCCCGCGGAGCCAGACCCCTTCTCTCCATAGAGGTGGGCTCCGAACCTGCCACGTGATCAATGGTTCTCTCCATGAGCGGTAGGTTGCGGGAGTTAAGAGAGGTATGCTTTGTCCACTCATGTATGGAAGACAAGCGCCTTTCTCAGGCGCATGGGTGCGGTGCAATTTGCGCCCCTCTCAGTTACCGCTGCGTCCACTCACATCGCAGTCAAGTCGCAGGCCCACCCCACTCCGCCAGGTGGGTAGCTTACAGCGACAATATGGATGGGACACTCCCTGTCATCATCAACGACTTTGCATATCCATTGATGTCTGACGCGGCAAGACGACAGGTCTTCAAATCACAGTTAGAGGCCGCCTACGCAAGAAGCCTTATATCTTGTACAGGATAAGATCACCCCAGGGCCACTTGTTGGGCCCTGGACCCCACTTTTAAGCTATTCGGCCTTGACTATAAAAGGACCGGGTAGCTCTTGTTACTGGACATCTTATCCGGTCCGCTCGGACTAGGACATCCCCAACCTAACGCATACACACATTACACACTCGTATGCACCAGCAATACAACCTCACCATGGAGTAGGGTTTTATGCTCCGGCGGCCTGAACCATGTAAAACCACTGTCTTACCTCTCTCATGCGTGCAATCTCTCCATAGAGGACTAAGCCCTGCTGATCAAGAACCTCCACGGGCTACTCTCATAGTAGGTCCAGGGGAAGTGTCATAAGAACACTTCAACAGTGTTAAAATCCCAACATAACCAAAGTATTTATCATATCACATATCCAACATCCTCATTTATGACCATAATTCATTTGTAACCAGCCAACAACTAATGGGCCTGTTTTATTTCTTACCATTGTTTACCTTACCAAAATTCGGCAATACCAAAACACGGTAGCGCTAATTCATTGGTAATGAAGTTTGAATTGCAACCTTACCAATACTTATTACAATTCTTAGTATGACATGTGGGGTCTGCATGTCATTAATTTTATTTTTTATGAAATGTAATCAAGTGGGATCTTGTTTTTTAGATTTAATCATAAGGAGTTTAATGGCACAAACGAAATTTAAATTGGACTTATAATTTTTGAGATATTTTAGATTAAAGTTTGTCAACCTCATATTCTTGAATAACGTGCAATAATGACTGCTTGCCACGTCACCATTTGTGCCAACGAGAGCATGTTGGTAACATGTGCGAGACTTTCAACCGCCAACGATTCCGCCAACTTTGTATACAAACTTTACCAAACTTTTGAAGGCAAGCCAAATTTTGGAGTAGAACCAAACTTGAGCCAAATATCGTGGGCATACCAAAATTTGTAAGGTTTTTGTTGATAACAAACCTAACATGCCCAATATCATAATCATATGAATATTTCATAACTTCTCATAACCAACCATGCTCATATGACTTAAACAAACCCATCCCCAAACCCAAGTTCAATTCTAATGATGTAGGTCATCCAGGTGCTCTTAACCAGGAGTACGACTGTCGGTACCCAGCATACCGGGTACCCTCGCGCACAAGCTAGAGCCGCCTAGGTACCTCACCTCCCGGCAAGGACAGGGTTCGAGGGCGCCACTTGTTCAAGAAACCCGGACCTGCCAGCCTCAGATGGGAGGTCCGGGGTGCCCACAAGACATCCCGAAGGAGGAGCTTAGCTCCACCTTGACGACAAGCTCCCAGGCAGCCACGTGTCCAGCAGGACGGGACCCAACCTCCTCCGCGGAGGTGAGCTCCCAAGCTGCCACGTGGCCCATGAAGTCAAGACCCGATCTCACCTGCGGAGGCGAGCACCCGAGCTGCCACATGGCCCGCAGGGTGAGGCGTGGCCTCCACCATGGCGGAGAGCTCCCTAGCGGTCGTATGGTCAGTCCACTTGCCCTGAGCGGATAGTGAGGAAGTTAAGAGGGTGGTGCTCCTTGTCTCCGTCAATCCTTGAAGATACGGGGCTTCCCCAGACGCATGGCGCGGTGCACACCTAATGTCAGGTACCACTATGACTAATCTCATCACAGTGAAGACGTTGCATGCCTATCCCACTCCGCCAAGTGGGTAGCTTAGAGCGCTAGAGACAGTTGGACGGGACATTCCCTGCCATTGTCCACAATAGCGAGTGGGCTACTGACAACACGGGCGTCAAGACGGCGAGTCCTCAAGTCCGCGGCCAGAGCAAGCTTATAGAAGAAGCCTTTGAACTTTAGGATAAGATCGCCCCGGGACCACCTGTCGGGCCCCGAGACCCCACTTGTAAGGCGTCCAACCTTGACTATAAAAGGCCCGGACCACCACCGATACAAGAACCAGACTCTGAATCCCCGATACACACACACACGCTCACCAGAAATACAATCCACCGTGGAGTAGGGTGTTACGCTCCTTGCGGCCCGAACCACATAAAATCCACTGTCTAATACTCTTCTGCTAGAACACTAGTTTGAGGCCTAAGCCCCGTCGAACAAGAACCTTTGCAAGCTGCTCCTTAGCAGATCCGGGGGAAGTGTCGCATTAACACTTCGACATTTGGCGCGCCAGGTAGGGGATTTTTCCCTAAAAAAGTGGTAGCGCTTTCACCACCATGGTGTTCATCAGGCCCGTGGAAGGCGGTTTTTGCGGCCATCATCTGATGACCAGATCCGTCACTCAAGCGGCACTCTCTGGTCTGTCTCGCCCCCGTGCAGGTACAGCTGGCCATGGCACGTCGGTACACGCCCCCGTTCAGTCGGTTCCACCAGCACCCACAACAGCGAGCCCGAAGAGCACTTTGGCGGCAGACAGAGCTCTCCTCCACCACCCACCGTCGCTGAACGCCTCTCAGGGAGCAGCTCAGCAGTGGGTCCAAGAAATCGAGCACTTCGTCATTGCAGCCATCAACTCCCCCAACAGGGGAAGGCGCCTCGTGTCTCTGTCGCGCACTCCATCCATCGACCGTCACACCACCTACTCCCGCTCCTCCAAGCCTAAGAGCGTTGGTCGGCTCCCCACAGAGGACCTCAGGGCTGAGCTTGACCATCGTCAAGCTCACATGGACGACCGTGCCATCATTGAGCGGTAGCGAGAGAGGCGGCGCAACCTCGACCATGAATATGGCCCTCAATGCCCTGTTCATGATATTGTAGGATCGAAGAGCACGTGAAAAGCTACCAGAGGGGGGGGGGGGTGAAAATCTTACGCAGCGGAAACAATTAAACCCCAAACCATTTCGGCAGAAAAATGATTTGTTAAAGAAATCATTTGTGAGACTAATCTAAACGTGTTTCACCGTGACAAAAGTGATAGATATCAGAGAGAATCAAGTCACGAAGACAACACAAAAATAATCACTCAAATCCGTCAAGAAAAACTCAAGTTATGATTGAAAGATCAAACAATGGTCAATCTGCCCTACCCGAGAAAAAACAGTTTTGGAACACTGCAAAGAAACTCGTGCAGATCCTAGAACACAAATCCAATGACCTTGAAATTTTTACATATGATATAAAATGAAGTTGTGAAGATAACCCAAAAAGAATCACATCAATTGGATCTGTAAAACTCGAGTTATGATAAAACCACCGACGAAAGGTAGTGCTGTCCAGAAACTCGATGAGTAAAACTTGTCTGGAACAAGTCTGACGAACAAGGCACAAAAGTTCCTTCAAACTACGAATTTTATTCAATAGAACACAAGAGGAACAGCCCCAAAGTCGTGCACCACGAGCTCTGGGCTCCCTTGCTTATATAACCAGCCCTTAGGCCAACCCAATATCAACTAGGACTCCAATCCTACTCAGATCACGAATCGTAACTTTCCATAACTGCTCAAGATTCTTCTATACGCAGATGGAAGCAATCTTAATACTTCCAAACACCTTAGGAACGTATCCCACATTCCTAAACAACTAAAATTCGTGACCCACACTAAATGCTATCATAACCAACTCAAAACTTTCCATATTTGAGTCAAACCCGACTCAGCCGCAGCCTGAGTCCATAACCTAGTCGGTTGGACCTTTCCGACCAACTCTTTACGTCCACATCTCTTCATCACGTCTCGAAACCATGTAGCCACGTCCATGCACTCTTTGCACACGTTCAAACATCTTCCAATGACGTCCACGATACCTTCATATGCATTGTTCTTGATTCAATCATGCTGCGCAACCTCCTGATCAGCTCAACCACAATTCCTCCTGAATTTGGTTGTTGGAACCTCATCTCCTCCCTGAGACTAGTCCAATGGATCTCATCACCAGCCATGTCTTAAACTCAAGCAACACCTGCACATGAATAAACAACCAATCCATACGAGGCTAAGTCCTCGACTTGACTCAAGTTAGTTCCGAACACAACACCCTACGTGAGAACCTCACATAAGCATGTTGCAAAACCACAGTAACACGATATCATCCATATCAACCACAACACACCAAAAACTTAGCAAATGAATACTAAGCAAACTTTCCAACAATGTAAAGCAAGTACAAAACATTGCAAATGAAAAGCAGAAGCACTGCGGTCAAGTTCCGGACCTTGCCAGAGCAACCCGGACCTTGAGCCGGAGCTAACAAAAGCTAGTAGAACCTAGCGCCGGAGCTTACCAAAACTAGTACAACCAAGCTCCTGCCGGAGCTTACAAAACTAGCAGGACCTAGTACCGGAGCTAACTTGAACTAGTCGGAACTAGTAATCTCAAAAGACAGAGCTAGAAAAATCAACTTCGGAGCTTAGCAAAAACACGGCGGAGCTATCAAAATCATGTTGGAGCTATCAAAAACATGTCGAAGCTATCAAAGACAAGCCGGAGCTAAAGACAAAACTTCACCGGAGTTGACCAAAGCTAGTCGGACCTTGCTGTAGCTCGGAGCTAGAGTCGGACCTTGATAAAAAGGTGTTTTGGTGATATTCAAAACTTTTATCATCAAGGCCAAGTGTATTCACGACAAGCCAATGTATTCATCACACATAGGTCTTACAATGTCCCCCTTGATGAATGCATTGGCAACACCATTTAAAATCCGAACATTGGCTTATTCACATAAAAGTTTTAAAGGAAATTTCTCCCCCTTTGTAAATCAAAAGTAAAATGAGAAGAAAATCCAAAAAATTATCCCATATTATCTCTCCCCCTTTATTATCTCTCCTTATGCACATATTCTCTTTCTTTTCATGCTTATCTCTCCCCCTTTGACAATGTATTCAGCAAGGTAAAAGAGAAATTTTAATTGTTATGAGCATATTATAACATATACATATAAAACAAAGCTCATCCAAGTCATACTATCAAGTAACTTACACTATCACATCAATGAGATACATAAAGTAGTGTAAGCCATGCTAGAGATCATATGTAATTTTCAATTTAAGCAAGTCATGATCTCACAAACTTAAGTATTTCATAACTTGAAAGCATGACACTAGTTGCTGCATTTTATTATTTTTCAAAACACAAATTTAGATCATATGATATTTGTAAGAGATTATATGCGCATCTGCCTTATTCTAACCAACCAAGCCAAGCCTATGTCATTTGATAATCAGAAGCTTAAGGACATGGTTTTAGTCATACACAACTTCTTCCAAGTTCAAATCTAAGTGCAATGATAAGCCATCTCAAAAGAATAAGTGCAATGCATGCGTATTCTCTTGATCTTTTCTCAATTTATATTTGTTCATAAAAACTCAACATGTGAGTTGATTGCTTGATTAATTCTTTATGATTAAAAGCATTTGTGAGTATGGAACAAGTTCAAAACAGCAAGAAAGTTCTACCATGACCAGATTTAGTGTAAGTAATTATTCCAATTACTAGACATGGCAAAAACTACAAAATGTATAACACGAGTAATGTAGTAAGAACTTTCAGCATGTAAAAGGAATCACAGAGTCATATATGTATGAAATACTATGCTCATATTATTTTAATTTCAGATTCACACATAGACTTCCAAGTTTCAAAAACTCCCCCTAAATTTAAGTAATGTAGTAAGAACTTTCAGCATGTAAAAGGAATCACAGAGTCATATATGTATGAAATACTATGCTCATATTATTTTAATTTCAGATTCACACATAGACTTCCAAGTTTCAAAAAATCCCCCTCAATTTAAGCCATGAGGATGTATAACCCCTATGTCACTACGAGTGTAACAAAAGCGAGTGAAATCCAAAGGTTTTGTAAAAATGTCAGCCAATTGTTGTTCGGTATCTACATGGTGAAGCACAATGTTTCCTTTTTCAACATTATCTCGGAGAAAGTGATACCTAATATCAATGTGATTAGTTCTAGAATGTTGCACGGGGTTTTTAGCAATGCAAATGGCACTAGTGTTATCACAGAACAGTGGAACACTATCTAGATCAACCCCATAGTCCTTAAGTGTTTGAACAATCCAAAGAGTTTGTGAGCAAGCACTAGTAGCAGCTACATATTCAGATTTGGCTGTGGATTGTGCAACTGAATTTTGTTTTCTAGAGGACCAAGCAACAAGACAATTACCAAGAAAATGACAAGCACCGGAAGTACTTTTCCTATCAATCCTACAACCCCCAAAATCAGCATCCGAAAAAGCTTTCAAAGTAACGGTTGAGGAAGAAGGAAGAAAAATGCCAAATTCTTGGGTTCCATGTAAGTACCTGAGAATCCTTTTGACGGCTTGACGATGTGAAACACGTGGGGAAGCTTGAAACCGTGCACAAAGACATACGCTGAATTGTATGTCCGGTCTTGATGCCGTGAGGTACAAAAGTGATCCGATCATGCTTCTATATTCTTTTTGATTCACAGATTCACCATCTTCATCAAGTTCAAGTGTTGTTGCTGTTCCCATTAGTGTCCGAAGAGGCTTGCTTTTGTCCATGTTGAAGCACCTTAGGAGGTCTTTGGTATACTTCGTTTGATGCACAAAGGTACCCTCCTTGGTTTGCTTGATTTGCAGCCCCAAAAAATAAGTGAGTTCACCCATCATACTCATTTCAAATTCGAAACTCATCATTGCTGAAAACTTGGACACAAGATCATGAGAAGCACCACCAAAGATAATATTATCCACATACACTTGAACGAATAATGAGTCATTGCCATGCTTAAGCACAAAAAGAGTTTTAGCAACCTTGCCCATGGTAAACCCCTTTTCAAGTAAAAATGTTTTTAACCTATCATACCATGCTCTAGGGGCTTGTTTGAGACCGTATAAGGCTTTGGATAGTTTGTAAACATGATTAGGAAAATTTGGATTTTCAAAACCCGGTGGTTGGTTGACATAAACCTCCTCCTCTCTGTAGCCATTAAGAAAAGCACTTTTAACATCCATTTGATATAGCTTAAAACCATTAGATGCTGCAAACGCTAACAAAATTCTTATGGCTTCTAATCTAGCGACAGGAGCAAAAGTTTCATCAAAATCTAGATCTTCAACTTGAGTGAAACCTTGAGCAACCAACCTAGCCTTATTCCTAACCACAACCCCATCCTCACTTTGTTTATTTTTAAATACCCATTTAGTTCCAATTAAAGTGTGACCTTGAGGTGGAGGTACAAGTTTCCAAACATTATTTCTTTCAAAATTTTCTAACTCTTCTTGCATGGCAATAATCCAAGATTCATTAGTGAGTGCGTGTGATATATCTTTGGGTTCAAAAGAAGCAACAAAAGCAGAATGAGCATGAGAGTTTGGATCGCAAAACCTGGACCGTGTGACTCATTCGTGTAAGCTTCCAATCATCTGTTGTGGGGGATGATCTTTGTAAAACCGTATGGGAACAGATGTCTCACAAGCTTCTTCTTCTTCATGTTCATCACAAATCGATGAGCTTGTGGCTTGAGGATGATTTGAATCAGCATTGATGGTTGTCGGTGCTGGTTGAGAATTAACATCCGGAGCTAAACCAAAGCCTTTAGCTGCTGAATTTTCTGGCAGCAACTCCAATTCTTCCTCATCTTCAATGAAAATGCTCCCCCCTGCGGATATGGATCTGGACCTGCAATGTTTGAGCTAGTACCTGGGCTAGATTCATCAAAAGACACTTCACAAGTCTCCACAATTTTGTTAGTGTCAAGTAAAAGCACACGGTAGACTCTAGTATGAGATGGATAACCAAGAAACATGCCATCAATGGATCTAGGTTCAAATTTATCAAGATTACCATGTTTCTTAACAAGGCATTTGCAACCAAAGACCCGAAAGTGTGTAACACTAGGCCTATGTCCAAACCGAAGCTCATATGGTGTTTTACCTAGCTTAGCACGCATGAAAACACGATTTGAGACATAACAAGCGGTTGCTAACGCATCAGCCCAAAATTTCCTTGGAGTTTGATATTCATCAAGCATAGTCCTAGCCATCTCATCTAAGGTTCTGTTCTTTCTTTCTACAACACCGTTTTGTTGAGGTACATATGGTGAAGAAAATTGATGATCTATTCTATTTTCAGCACAAAAGTGATCAAAGATTGATTTTTAAATTCAGTTCCATTATCACTTCTAATTGCTTTTATAGATCCTGGGTAATCAATTGATAATCTAAGAAATGAAGTTCTAAAGTGACTAAAAACTTCGTTCTTAGATGCCATAAAGTAAACCTAAGAGTATCTAGAATAATCATGAACAATCACAAGTACATACCATTTACCTCCAAAGGATTGAACACATGAAGGTCCTACGGTGTCAAGATGCAAAAGTTGACATGGTTCAGTTGTCACGATCATTGTGAGAGGAGTATGAGAACCTGCAACCATCTTAGCATGTCTACAAGAAGAGCACACAATTTCTTTGTCCCCTTTAAGCTTAGGCAGCCCACGTATGCGATCAAGAGCACTAACACACGTTAGGTGATTAAAGCCTACGTGACCAAGTCTACGATGCCAAAAATATAGGTCCTTTGAATCATTAGCAACTAGACACCTATGCTTAGAGTAAGACATATCAAAATTAGCTTTAAAAACTCTTCCAAACTGAGACATGTTAAAAATAAGCTCACTATTTGAACTTACAACTTTGCAGCAATTTTTATTAAAAATAATTTCCAGATTTTCATCTAGCAATTGTGAAATAGAAAGCAAGTTGTATTTCAAATTTTTTATAAGTGCCACATCCTTCAAAGTGTAGTGATCATTTACTCTAACCGAACCCTTAGCAATTATAGGAGTTGAGGAATTATCGGCAAAAGTAACATTCTCTACACGTGACACAAAAAAGAGGGAGGAGAACCAATCTTTGTTACCGGTCATGTGGCGTGAGCAACCTGAATCCACAATCCAAATGTTCTCCTTCCTCAAATGTGTAACCTACATAAAAGCACAATACGTCGATGACTCAATACTGGGGTTAGTCAAAAGGCATTTAGGAATCCAGTACTGAGTCACGCGACGTGCAGCAGGAAAAACACACGAAAGCTGAGACAAAACAGCAGGTTTATGAGTCAAAGTTTGAGATTTTTTATTCTTGACTACTGACCTATAAGGTGTTACTTGTGTAGCACAAAAATCAGTAGCTCGGGAGGTAAACTTTGAATGTTTTTGACTCAAAACAGCAGGTTGTACATTCGGTTCAATGTGTGCAGCAAATTTTGCATGAAAGTTATGAGATCTAACAACCATTCTTTCCCTTTTCCATTGTTTAGCTAGTCTATAACAAAAATCTATGACATGAACATCTCTACCACGGAAGGTACAATGAAATTTAACTTTGTGTTCATGTCTAGATGAACAAGCAATATTTTTATTTGAAATCGAATGAGGCAACACTCCTGCAGATTTGAAAACCACTCCTTTTTGTTTAGGAACTGTTTGAATCAAACCACTTCCTAATGACTTTACAATTTTAGGTGGATGTGCCTTAGCATGAGCATGAGAATCAAAACCTAAACCAGTTTTATCATTGCAAGACTTGGAAGAATTCAACAGTAAGTTTAGGTTCTTATTCCCATTACGAAACCAATCTATGTCCTATGCATGCCATCAAGTTTATTGGACAGATCAAGGCAATTTTCACATGAAGTTTTTCCTTTTCGTTTGGAATTTGAACAAAATTTAACTTCATGAGAACGTAAAGCATTGTTCAATATAGAAATTTCATTCGTAGCATCCTGTAGTTTCTTATTAAGATCGTCACAAGTAGAACAATGCAAATCAATTGTAGAAAAACTAGCATCTTTCAAGTTTTTATCATTAAGTGCAGCAAGCTATTTGTTCTTTTCAATTTTGAACTCAAGTTTATCAAGTGTGGAGGTGTGCGCACTTCTTAATGAGGACAATTGTTCATATATTAAATCACATAAGGAACATGCATCATCACTAGGAATCAAAGTTTTTAAACGGTTGATTTCAGATTCTAGTGATTCAATTTTAGCAGCACTATCCCTAAGCTTTTTGTCCTTTTTCTTAACAATAATAGTGGCATGAGAAATAGCATCACACATTTCTTCGCAAGTAGGACATACCTCTTCATTATCGCTGTTGTGTTCTGCCTCCTCCATACTTGATCTTGACTTGCCTGCCATGAAGCACAAGTTTGCCAAATCATCTTCATCTTCATCACTTCCAATGTCCACGACGCTTGAACTGAACTCTTGAAGCGCGGTGATGAAACTGTTGATCATCTTGCGTCCTAAGGTACCTTTCTTCTTCATGTTGAAATTTCCAGAGGAGGTCCGAACCTTGCTTTGTTTTTCTTCCCGGGCGGTCGGACCTAAAAGGTTAGGGCATTCTGTATGAAAGTGTCCTGTTTTACCACATTCAAAACAGCGTTGAGGTCCGGAGCTTCCTCTCCTTCTAGTTCTCACGTTTTGCAATGCTTTTGAGAATCTAGTAGAGATGAGTGCCAACTCCTCTTCTGGAAATTCTTCGATCTGCTCCACGGTTAGTGAGGACAACAAAGCAAGAGTATTGCAAGATGATGATTGGCCGGAGCTAGACATATCACGTTGTGAAAAAAATGCAATAGACTTATTGGGGTTCCTACGTGATATTATGTCAATTTCATGAGTTTTTAACTTGGAATATAGCACATCTAAAGTAAGTGAACTCATGACAGTAGATTCACGAATAGATGTGACTTTCATCTCCCAAATTGACATATCTAATGCACTTAGCAATTGCCTAGCATTTTCAGCATCTGAAAAATTAACATTGACACTACGCAAGTTGCTAAGAATCTTATTAAAGCGAGCAAAAATGTCATCAATAGAATCACCGGGTTGCATCTCGAAGCGCATGTATTCTTTCTTGAACATGTCTTGCCTTACCTCTTTGATCGTGTTGGATCCTTTGTGGTAGTCACAAAGTGCTTTCCACACATCGTATGCAGATCGGAGGTGTGCAACACGGTCGAAGTCGCTTTGTGTTAATCCTTGTATGATCAAGTTCCGAGCCTTGTTGTTGTTGTCGACATCTCTCAGATTTGTAGCTGTAACTTGATCGTTTGATGGCACTTCGTAAGGCTTGTATACCTTCTCCCATATTGAAAAGCCTTGTGCCTGGATGAAAGCCTCCATGCGTGCATTCCAAACCTGAAAATCAATACCAGCGAACACACAAGGTTTGACAGAGTACTTCTCCATGATGATTAGTCAAAAAACACAATCAAATCACAAAGATTAGAGCACCGTGGCTCTGATAACAATTGTAGGATCGAAGAGCACGTGAAAAGCTACCAGAGGGGGGGGGGGTGAATGGTAGATTTAAAAATCTTACGCAGCGGAAACAATTAAACCCCAAACCCTTTCGGCAGAAAAATGATTTGTTAAAGAAATCATGTGTGAGACTAATCTAAACGTGTTTAACCGTGACAAAAGTGATAGATATCAGAGAGAATCAAGTCACGAAGACAACACAAAAATAATCACTCAAAGCCGTCAAGAAAAACTCAAGTTATGATTGAAAGATCAAACAATGGTCAATCTGCCCTACCCGAGAAAAAACAGTTTTGGAATGCTGCAAAGAAACTCGTGTAGATCCTAGACCACAAATCCAGTGACCTTGAAATTTTGACATATGATATAAAATCAAGTTTTGAAGATAACCCAAAAAGAATCACGTCAATTGGATCTGTAAAACTCGAGTTATGATAAAACCACTGACGAAAGGTAGTGCTCTCCAGAAACTCGACGAGTAAAACTTGTCTGGAACAAGTCTGACGAACAAGGCACAAAAGTTCCTTCAAACTACGAATTTTATTCAATAGAACACAAGAGGAACAGCCCCAAAGTCGTGCACCACGAGCTCTGGGCTCCCTTGCTTATATAACCAGCCCTTAGGCCAACCCAATATCAACTAGGACTCCAATCCTACTCAGATCACGAATCGTAACTTTCCATAACTGCTCAAGATTCTTCTATACGCAGATAGAAGCAATCTTAAGACTTCCAAACACCTTAGGAACATATCCCACATTCCTAAACAACTAAAATTCGTGAACCACACGAAATCCTATCATAACCAACTCAAAACTTTCCATATTTGAGTCAAACCCGACTCAGCCGCAGCCTGAGTCCATAACCTAGTCGGTTGGACCTTTCCGACCAACTCTTTACGTCCACATCTCTTCATCACGTCTCGGAACCATGTAGCCACGTCCATGCACTCCTTGCACACGTTCAAACATCTTCCAATGACATCCACGATACCTTCATATGCATTGTTCTTGATTCAATCATGCTGCACAACCTCCTGATCAGCTCAACCATAATTCCTCCTGAATTTGGTTGTTGGAACCTCATCTCCTCCCTGAGACTAGTCCAATGGATCTCATCACCAGCCATGTCTTGAACTCAAGCAACACCTGCACATGAATAAACAACCAATCCATACGAGCCTAAGTCCTCGACTTGACTCAAATTAGTTCCGAACACAACACCCTACGTGAGAACCTCACATAAGCATGTTGCAAAACCACAGTAACACGATATCATCCATATCAACCAAAACACACCAAAAACTTAGCAAATGAATACTAAGCAAACTTTCCAACAATGTAAAGCAAGTACAAAACATTGCAAATGAAAAGCAGAAGCACTGCGGTCAAGTTCCAGACCTTGCCAGAGCAACCCGGACCTTGAGCCAGAGCTAAAAAAAGCTAGTAGAACCTAGCGCTGGAGCTTACCAAAACTAGTACAACCAAGCTCCTGCCGGAGCTTACAAAACTAGCAGGACCTAGCACTGGAGCTAACCAGAACTAGTCGGAACTAGTAATCCCAAAAGCCGGAGCTAGAAAAATCAACTTTGGAGCTTAGCAAAAACATGGCGGAGCTATCAAAATCATGTCGGAGCTATCAAAAACATGTCGAAGCTATCAAAGACATGCCGGAGCTAAAGACAAAACTTCACCAGAGCTGACCAAAGCTAGTCGGACCTTGCTGTAGCTCGGAGCTAGAGTCGGACCTTGATAAAAAGGTGTTTTGGTGATATTCAAAACTTTTATCATCAAGGACAAGTGTATTCACGACAAGCCAATGTATTCAGCACACATAGGTCTCACACATGATGCATCCTCCGTCCAAGGTGCGCCACAGGTAAACCCTCTGCCACCTGACCAGGAGTATGTCGGCTCGACAGCTCCCCTACAGTACTCGGTGCAGCAGGATGTGCAGCAACAGTTCTTGGTGTAGCCAGTACCGTTGCAGCAACGCATGGCACAACCAGTGCCACAACCGCAGGTCCAGCAAGTGTCGCACTTCGTGCAACATAACCCCTTGGGGTATGCTATCCCATCTGCCTCTTTGATGAAGCCCGTGGGAGGCCACTCGGCGTTGGCTCTGCACCTCTGCTTCGCGATGTGGCCACACAAGTTCTGGCCACATACCCCTGAGAGATTCGACAAAAGCATCAATCCAGCGGAGTTCATGCAGTTCTACACCACAACGCTCCTTGCTGCAGGAGTGGATGAGACCACCCTGGCGAACTACTTCCCAATCGCCCTGACTGTATCAGCTCGCTCATGGCTCATGAACATTCTCGAGGGGTTTATAACCTCTTTGGATGAGTTGTGCCGGAAGTTCACAGTGAACTTTGGCAGCTCCTAGACGCGCCCTGGCACCAAGCTCGACCTCCATGCCGTGCGACAACAACCCAAGGAGACACTGTGATCATTCATCCAGCGTTTCTCCCAGGTACACAACTCCATTCCCAACATCCCAAATGCCTCTGTCATATTGGCATTTCGCCAGGGAGTGCGTGATCGCAAGATGCTTGAGAAGTTTGCCATGCACAACATGCAAGACATCTTCGAGCTCTTCTCCATCGCCGATCAGTGCACCAGGGCGGCAGAAGGCCACGACTGGCACGCTCAGCCCGCCCCCGAAGCAGGCGGGGCCAGCCAGACTGGAGAAGGAGCCGCTACCCCTTGTAGCAGTGAATAGAAGAACAACAACCAGGGTGGCGGCCAGAACAAGCCGCTGAATGGATCCCCTGTCGTGGCAGTAGCCGCAATCGGAGGAGGCAAACCCTCACGTCCGGAGAAACGCCCTCGTTAGCCAACTGCCACTGATGAAGACGTCGAGCCTGTCCGGTGCACAAGACTCGTGAACACACCGCGAGCGAGTGCCAGGAGATAAAAAGGTGCGTCAAACACTACCAAGAGCTGGCACAGCAGCTCCCGGACGGCGCCCCCTTCCGCCAACAGGAGGGCAAGCAGAAGGTCGAACCCAACGTCGACAATGATGAGGAGCTGGAGTACTAGAAGCAAGAGTGGGCCGTCAAAGTGGTCCACCAAGATGAGGACTCCGACGCCAGCACCGACAACGAGCATTGCAAGACCGTCCATGTAATCTTCAAAGGGTCCTGGGATCTCGCATCCTGGAACACGGTCAAGACCCTTCGTTGTGCGGTGCCTTCGACAGCCCCTGTACCCACTTCGGTGTAGCACCACCGCTGGAAGGAGACACCGATCAGCTTCGACGCCTCTTACTGCCCCAAGAACATGGCTGGGGCAGGGGTCCTACCTCTCTAGTCGCCCCCACCATAGCCATTGTCAAGCTCCAGTACGTCTTGATAGATGGCAGGGCCGACCTCAACCTCCTCAGCCATGCAACCTTCAAACAGCTGCAGATCGCGGTGTCCAAGCTGGCCCCGCGAGCCCATTCTCGGGGGTTGAACCTAGGAGCATCATCCTGTACGACAACATCCACCTGCGGGTGACCTTCGGGACACCTGACAACTACAGGACGGAGAGCATCCTCTTCGACGTCGCTGATGTTAGCCTCCCCTTCATCGCCATCATTGGCAGGCCTGCTCTGTACTAGTTCATGGTTGTAGCCCATTATGGCTACCTCATCCTGAAGATGCCAACCCCCTCCGGCGTCCTCAGGAACCGCGGAGATCGCGCACGCTATAGTGTTAGCCTTGGAGAAGCTCCAAGCACTCACAGCAAACCCAACACCTATTCCGATCGACGCTTGATCAAGTCGGCCTCCGCCAAGCTCACGACAGTGCATAGCACCCACCACGCCTCAGTTGTAGCCCTCCAGCAGCATTGACACCTCCATCAAAGCTGCCAAGCCCAGTCCCGGCTCTACTTGGACCACTCGCAAGATGGACGGTCAAGGCAGGAAATAGGGATGCTCGCTCATCGCCCCTCTAAGTAGCTGTTGATAGCAAGGTTGCCCGCCAACCGTCACAGCTACCCATGGCACTTTGGGCACTCCTATTGTAAATACTAGTCTTAGTAGACACTTCAAGGATTCTGGTTTATTGCAACGAAAAAATTCGTCGTAATAGGTCGTTTTTTGTTGCAATAGGTCACTGTTGCAACGAAAAAAAGCGTGGCGATAGTTTTCACGAATCGTCGTAATAATTCCCGTGGTGATAGGTTATTGCGATCCCTTGACATCCGTGGCAAATAGTATGGTACTGCAACAACTTCACATCGGTGGCAAATAGTACGCTATTGCAACGATTTTATATTCGTGGCAAATAGTAATGCTATTACAACGATTTAGCGTATTGCGACAATTTAACGTATTGCAACGAATATCATGTTATTGCAACGATTTCACATTCATGGTAATTGTATGTGATTGAAACGATTTCACAGCCATGGCAATAGTACAGTATTGCAACGATTTCACATTCGTGGCAGATAGTGTGTTACTGCAACGATTTAGCGTATTGCGACGATTTAATGTATTTCAACAAATAGCATGATATTGCAATGGTTTTCACATTTGTGGTAATGGTATGTGATTGCAACGATTTCTCATTCGTGGCAAATAGTGCAATATTGCAACGATTTCACCTCCATACCATTTCACCTCCATGGCAAATAGTATGGTATTGAACCGATTTATTGTATTGCGACGATTTATGGTATTGCAATGAATATCACGGTATTGCAACGATTTCACATTCGTGGCAAATAGTATGGTACTGCAACGATGTCACAGCCATGGCAAATAGTGTTGTACTGCGAGATTTAACGTCCGTAGCAAATAGTATGTTATTGCGATGGTGCACAAACGTGGAAAATAGTAGTGTATTGCAATGATTTCAGATCCGTGATAAATAGTATGGTACTGCAATGATTCCACATCCGTGGTGAATATTTGTGTATTGCAACGATTTCTTATCTGTGGCAATATGTTCGTAATGCAATGTTTCCTGATCTGTGGCAATAGGTTTCTAATGCAACGTTTCCTGATCTGTAGCAATAGGTTCGTAATGCAGCATTTTTTGATATGTGGTAGTACGGTTGTAATGCAATTTTTAATGGTTTGTGGTGATAGAGGTGTAATGCAACGTTTTCTCATCTATGGCAATAGTGTTGTAATGCAACGTTTTCTGCGTGGTGGCAATAACAGTCTAGTGCAACATTTTTTGAGTCTTGGACAAATGTTTATACTGCAACGTTTTGTAATTCATGGCAACAACTTTCTATTGCAACAATTTATCATTCGTGACAAGAAATTCGTAATGCCACATTTTTATAATTAGCGGCAGTAGAATCCTAATGCACCAGTTTGAAAATTAGTGGCAACAGAATCACGAGTTTAACAATAAACATCCATCAATTAATATTGCAACACGCATAACAACACTCAAGTATTACATTGTTCGCAACGTGTTTGCATGTAATTTTGCCTAAGCTGACCGGGACTAATTGTTGCATCATGTGGCTTTTGGCGGTTCCTTGGTTGGACCTTTTGTGGAGTGGTCTCCATCATCATTTTGTGCATTTCAGCCATTGAGGCGCGCATGTCCTGCATTTCCTTAGCCGTCTGTTCACGATCAGCTGCTATCTGACCTTGTAAGTTCTAGACTTGAACGTTTAACTCTTCATTTTTCTGGTTTATGCGGTCCATCTGGGTGTTTAAGCTATCATTTCTTCCTTTCAACTCCTGCACTATTTGATTGAGGCCTGCATTTCTATCTTCTAAGTTTCAAACTTGGTCATTGAGGTGTTCAGACATCTGGATACGCATACGTTCACGTTCGGGACCAGTTAGGTTAGCCATATCACCACGCCCCCGAACCTGTGATCCTGCACAACCGATTGTGGATCTATAACAATGCTGGAAGATGTGGTTTCTCTCCTCATTTGGAATTGGGCCTCTCTCCTCAGCTTCCATGTCGTCCACTTGGGCACGTGCATATATCTATATACGAAAAGAAAAGTCACAGGTAAATTGCAAATATTTATTTAATTGGGGATTGTTTGAAGTGTTACTCACATGTACAGCTTCTGCCAGCTTGTTTGCCCAGTCACCGTTCTCCAACAAATGGCTTGCCTCCCACAGTTGTATGTCATCGGGTTCTTCTCCGGTCTTTGGTTCTCGCTACATAAAATACAAGTAAAATTCAACATGTCGATATACATATTGTTTGCAGCGAAAGTAAAAGCGTGATTTATTTTTCATACCTTCTCGTAACTAAGTTGGGCGTAGGATTTGGAGCCAAACAAGGACTCGCCTTTTGTCTTCTTCGATTTTGAGAATTGGGCTTGCTTATTGACTGCAATAATTTTAAGAATTAATACCACGAATGAATGTAAAACAAATAGTTTTTGTATGATGCGAAGCTATTAAAAAGTTAGCTGACCTTGAATCGCTCAAACCCAAAATATTCTATTAGGTGCAACCACTCGGGCACCGTTACGTCAGCAGGCTTGTTTCATATACGTTCTTCATCGGTAGAATAACTCTTATAGGTGGCATGCAAAGTCGAGCGCCACCCCTTGTAGCGCTCACCAGCAATTTTCAAAAATTTTCTTGCGCTCTCCGGTGTGTCCTCCATGTCCCAGGAATCCTGTACATTGTATAACAAGTTGCTATTAATGTACAAGACGAAGATTGCAAGAAAAAATAATACTTATGTGGGGGTGTGACAACACTAACCAGAATTTCTCGTACTATATCTCTCTTGTTACTATGGCCAACCTCTGCCCACTTCCTTGCACCGCTGAGGGATGCATGTCTTTTTGTAAACATAACGACATCATCGACAAAGTGCTACTGGTTAATACCAACCGCAGCACCCAACCTAGTGGAGAACTGAATTGGTAGCTTCACATGCTCCGTTCTACTAACTTGGGATGCATAGCGTATTCTGGCAACCTTAAGTCCTTTAGCCACACTTCTTCCAAACTTCTTTCCTTCTGTTACATTGATTCAAACGGCAAATGATTAAAGCAAATTATCGCCTGACCAAGTTTAGTATCATGTACAAATAGTGTGGAAAGAAGAAAAGTTTGATGTTCGTACCATCCTCAGAACGACTGCAGCAAATACGAGCGTGGGAGGGCTGCGTCCCAACAACATTTTGTTCTGTATTACCCCCTCCTGGTTTATATTAATTGTCGTATCAGACCAACAAATGAATTAAAAATGAACTAGTTAGGACTGTCTGAACGACAAACATTTTGATGGGGGGGGGGGTACATTGTTGACTTCTTTGTTGCTGTTCATACCCTAAAATGAGCCATCAGGTACACATGTCAGTGGCGGTACGCACTCGTAGTACTGCAGAGGATTTTCAGTCTAGCAGCGAAGCAAGCAAGACTGTGAGGGGGCGGGCATGCAGCTGTCAATGCTAGACTAGACAAAGATAGGGTTCGCCGGTTCGTTCTGACTGACATTAGCCGGAGCGCGTCTTGAAGAAAATTATTAGTTGCAGGACAAGTAATGAATGCCAGCGGTAGCAGGTGGCGAATGCAAGACAGATAAGGCAGGCATCTTGCGGGATTGAAATCCTCCGTAGTACTGCACCTGCATTAGCTGCCACTGACATGTGGGCCCATGAGACATCGGGTCCACTTGTTAGTGGCAGCTACTGCAGGTGTAGTACGGCATAGTCCCAGCTTGCGACGCTCAACAAAGCGAGGGTTCGGTCTCGCCAAAATTCTCAAGGAGGATTGGTGGCAGGGTGAGTAATGGCCAGGGATTTGCGGGCGGCGAGGTAATCATGGCACGCGAAGGATGGGACGTGGCGATGGGCGGGGGAGATGCGTCGGGGAGGACACTGAAGTGACTAGCAGCAGGGCGTGGGCGCCAGTGCCAGCCGGAGTGGCTGGCGGCGAGAGAGCACAGCGTGGAGGCATAAAAAAATCACGCCATCACACATGCTGATGAACTGTTAACTATAAAGACTACTCCCTCCTTCCCATAATAGTTGTCGTTAGGACAACAAATCTAGTTCAAAATTGAACTGAGTTTGTTGTCCTAACGACAACTATTGTGGGAAGGAGGGAGTACTAAGAAAGTAGAATCGCAAGGCATGCTAAAACAATTAGTAGAGCCTAAGAAAGAATGCAAATGACCATGATATCCCCACCATCAATACATCTAAAGGACAGAACGTAGTCTCTCAAAATGCTCCAAATTCAATGCCAAAGGAGCAAAAAACTAACACGCTCTGCCAAAACAAATGGCACGGTAGAGAGGCAGGTAGTAATGTGATATGGGTAGTTGGAAGCTACCGATAGTGTTGGAGTGGGACATTTTTTAAGCTCCGAAAGTGAAGTTACGCTGGGGCGGAAGTAGTATTTTTGGGTTGTATATCTATACTTGCTGTTGATTCATGCATCATAGTACCAGGGAGTGAAGAACCTCGGGGTTCCTGAACATCATGTGCTGCAATATTCTCTGCGTACCATGCATAGGATTTAATGTTTTCTAATTTTTTTTTTTAATTTTGATAGTGAACACATTTATAGTTATAACGGGTGCTTGTTGGCTACCATGAATGCTTGTAGACGACATCACAGTTTGATGTCTTGTTCCTAATGTAAAGAGCATTGTAAGTAGTCATTCCAAATAACAGTGATAACGTCAGATTACATGACCGACGTAGACTTTGAATCGGACGGTGTGGTTTCTGTAAACTGCAGTGTTTGTTACAAATGGAGGAATTAGAAATGAAGGAATAGAAAAAATGTACGATCTGAGAAATCCACAAGAAAGAGAAAAGTGTGAAAACCGTGGGAACTAAAAATCTTTGGAATACAAATTTGTAAAACAGGAATGAGAGTACAACATTTGGAGTGGTTGATTAGATAACCCGTGCGTCATTTACTTCTAAATCCAGAAATTACATACTACCTCTGGTTTTTAGTATTTGTTATTCTCGGCCAGGAATTGAACTAGAAATACACTACCATAATAAATAATAAGCTGTCGGAGCGACATTTATTTCGGGACAGATGTATTATATGCTATATATATATATATATATATATATCAGAAGACCACATTTCTTCTTTATTAATTTATTTAATCTTTGTATATCAGGATGGATTGTGTAGAACTTAACAAGCCCAAAACTGCATGGATTGTGTAGAACCAAGCCAATATAGCTCTATAAAAAGACGGCATGGATCGTGTAGTATACCTAGCACAAAACTGGCGTCCAGGATGCGATGTCACAGGGAGGTGTTGGCGACGAAGAGGTTCGGTAGAGCCCATCAAACATGGTCACCCGGCGTTGTACCCAGGAGTCAACACCACCAAGAGCTTCGATGCGTCACTGCGAGATCCATGGGGGAAAAATTTTAAAAACCGTGGGAAATGAAAACATGGGAATTTCTTAGGATTACAAGTATGGAACACAGGACAAAGAGACAACACATTTGGAGTACTGCGAGATCACCGCAAGGGTGGAGGCAGCGGTATGTCGGGAACGGAGGCTAGTGTTTCCATTTATACTCATCGTGGCTGAAATAGGGTTACAATAATAGGCGGGACTGAAATCGGAGGCGCAGCTAGTGAAAATTGAATTGTCAAAATCTCAAATCTGGCGCGCCAAGAAAAATGAAATTTTTTTGCGGGAGTGGAGAATTTTACGCAAGTTGTGCCCTTGTGCACGCATGCAATCATGATTAATTACATGTCATGTCGCTTCAATTCCTACACATGGTGCGTGTAGCTAGAGGGGTAGACTTCTTAGGACAACTTGCTCGCTTCTTAATTCATCTCTGTAGCCATGCCTGGAGATCAAATCTAAAAGCAGTCATCTGCTAGCTAGTGGGACAATCCAAAAAAATACGAACAAAAATATGAATTGCCAAATGTATATGTGCTAACACAAACGATATGCGAATACAGAACACCCAAGTCCATGAAAGGACGATGGCATACAATCAGCATTCTGTAACATTAATCACAATGAAATGATAACATGTAGTATATACTACTACTAAAAATACATTTTCACATGCGTCAACTAGAAATGAAAAAATTGAGTCAAAGAGGAGAAACACAACCTCGACCACGATCTCAATGGAGTTTCAACCAAGAGTCGTCAATTGTCGCAACACAACGAATTCTTGGCTAGACATTGAACAACAATTATCTCGCCCCTTTTTCAGAAAGGAGATATTTTTTGATACTGCATAGGACACATTGTTCATGAACAGAAAAGCCATTTTTCATTAACATAAAAACAACACATATCTTACAAACAAGAACTACAAAAGCACATACAAAACAAGAAAAAGAAAAACTACAAATACTAGTCTACTCGGAGTCGGAGGAGATCTCCTCCACCTCCTTCTCCGTCGCCGTCGCCTCCTCCTCCACCGCTGCTGCCGCCGCCGCCTCCTCTGCCACTGCCGCTACCGCCGCCTGCTCTGCTGCCACCGCTGCTGCCGCCTCCTCCGGCAATTGAGTCTGAAGCTTTCGGGCGACGCTCTGCAGAAGATGCTGGTGGCCCTCCACCCCAGCCACTTCCCCGATCGTCTCGTAGAGGACGTTTAGACGACCGGCCACAAACCCTAACCCGAAGCAGTAGTGTCTGGCGGTGTCCATGCTGGTGCAGACGGGAAGTTTCCCAAGACCCAGACGATCACAAGAGCGAGATGTATCGGAAAATACATCCCACGCCAATTTGTCAAGCTTTTTTGCGCGCCCGGCGGTGGCGGAAAGGTGCTCGGTGGCCTCCTTCAGGCGCCGATCAAGTTCATCGGAGCGGTGTTCGACGAGGCGGACAGTCACTTAAACCGAAACGAGATGAGGAGGTGTGGGCGTCGCGGGCGGAGAAGGGGATGGAGGTCGTGCGAGCGCCGCCTACAGTTCCGTCGGCATTGGCTGCGACAGAAACAGAGAAGAAGGAGGTTCAGAGGACGTCGACGGCCTTGAGCACTTCGGTGCGGGCTACCCATTTGTGCGGCGATGGAGGATTGGAGAAAGAGTGAGAGGTGGTCGACGATGGTGTGGCGGTTAAGCAAGAGAAGTTTGGAGGCTACGATCAATGGAGTGGTGGGGCGGAGATGCAAGAGGATGGGTGTGCCTTTATAGCAGGTCGTCGTCTAAGCGGGGAACGACTGCTGTGCAATCTGGACTCCTGTGCAAGAGTGCAATCTACAAATCTTAGTCATTGGACAGACATCCAAGGGTGGCTGACATTTTACACATAAATCCTTCCACCTGTCTGTGTAAAGGGAAGGATCTATGTGTAAAATGTAAGCCATTCTTGGATGTCCGTACAATGGCTGAGATTCGCGGATTGCATGCTTGCATAGGAATTCAGATTGCATAGCAGTCGTTGTCGTCTAAGCGCGCAAGTGGAGATGATCAGATGCTTCGAAAACTGTGCCTTCGAATTAATCCAAACCGGGGTTGGCCTCCTCTAAGTTATCGCAACGGCTCGATGCATCCCATTTCCGCTTCACATGCAGTTTTTTAATTTGACACGCAAAGGGTCCAGGGTATGCAGTGGCCCACCTGGCATAATTTGTAGGTCCGTCCGGCAGTGTTTCATTTTTTCAGTTCCAGTTTTTACGTTTGACATGCAAAGGGCCCACCGGCCCAAGGTATATGCAATGTTCCAGTTTTTTTCAGTTTGTCATGCAAAAGACCTCGATCATGTTTCATGACGTTACGTGTTTTCTCTTTTTGTTGAAAGATCGTCATATATATATATATATATATATATATATATATATATATATATATATATATATATATATATATATATGAAAGATCGTCAGAAAACACAAGAAAAAAGTACAAGACGATGAGCACACCACGCATTCATTCATTAACATATATATATATATATATATATATATATATATATATATATATATATATATATATATATATATATATATATATATATATATATATATATATATAAGTTTGACACGCAAAAGACCTCGATCATGCAAGTTTGATGACATTAGATGTTTTCTAATTTTGTTTAAAGATCGTCATATTTGAGGCTCGTTGATCATGTTTGGGGTGTAGCAAGCATGCATGGACAAGTAACATGCACTTGAAAACCTCACGATCATGTTCGATGATAACATTATTACGTGTTTTCTATGCTTTTTGTTGAAACATCGTCATATATAGTTTGAGGATCGTTTATCATGTTTGGGGCGTGACAACTAACATGTTATACATATATAGTTTTCTCTTTTTGTTGAAAGATCATCATATATATATATATATATATATATATATATATATATATATATTGTTTGAGGCTCGTTGATCATATGTTTGGGGCGTATGGTAGCATGCATGGACAACTATAACACGCATGTGAGAGAGACGTCGATGATCATATATGATGACGTTACGCGTTTTTTATCTTTTCTTTTTGAAAGATCGTCATATATATATATATATATATATATATATATATATATATATATATATATATATATATATATATATATATATATATATATATATATACACACACACACACTCTGTCTCCATGAACTTGTCACTTTGTAGTTCATTTTTTAACTACAAAGCCGCATCAGAAGAGCTTGTTTATTGGCTCATGGACAACACTACAAGAAAAGAGGAATGGGCTATCGACGTCTATATGGCCGATGGCCTTTTGCCCGATTCCTGTAGTGCAAGGAAAATTCTTTGTACGTAGTACAAATAGTATAAGTTGGTCGGCGTTGCCGTTCGTACGCGAAGGATGCGGCCAGGAAGTTGCTCTTGCAGGTGTATGCTAATTATGTGAGTGTTTGGGCGGGTCATGCGGTTAGTCCATGATGCACCCTAAACCCGGTGTTTAGGCCGTGTATTTGTCATTTGTGCATACACTCTAGTGACATGTGACAAAGTGCTCAGTCATCAATTGCGTTTGGTTTGACGTCGAAGTTGGATTGGAGATATAGGATCATCGATTTCTTTATGTCTTGGATCATCCAAATTAACGTTTGGTTGGATGGACTGGACAATCCAATTTTTTGTTTGGAACGTAGGTTGGGTGAAACATGATTGGATTATAGAATCATCTAAGTTGATAATTTCATAATATTAATTATTTATATACTAATTATCATATTACTAGAAAATTATAATGTTAATATCATAATTGTAATTATGAATCAACAAAAAACAAGTTAATTATCACTAATTACATTACTAAGAAGCATAATTAGATAAGGTGGATGGACTCACATCCAACCAAATATCCTGGACCGTCTCATCCAGCATCTGCGAGGAATATTTATATTCCTCAAACCTGGATCACCCGTCTGACTATGAAACAAATAACACATGACTGGACCATCCAATTAATCCAAGTGAATTCAATCCAAGACAAGCAACCAAACACAGATCTTTTTGGCCATGTCGTACGTGCTCGTGTGCATGATAATGGATCGTGCACACCGAGCGCCGAGTTATTCGTATTGTTGAGCAAATTTTGGACATGGAGTTCGTGTGCCCGTGCACGTTGCAAGATTTGGTGCGTTCGCGTACGTGGCTATCATCATGGCAGGGTGGCACAGTCGCGAGAATCGTGCTGTGCGCCCTTGGTTGTACGGCTGTGATTTGGAGCGTGAATGTACGTGGCAACCATTTGGGCAGGGTCGCACAGAGACGGTTGTGCCACAGGGCCACAGAGAATTCGATTTCCGCACCAAGGGGTTAAGAGATAAGACCATTCGATTCGCAGGCCGCAGTCCAGTAATGGTGTTTGGGAACACAGTATTTTTTGGAGTTTTAGAGCAATACCAAGGTATTTGAGATTACTATGGTATCTTTTAGAGAATGGTGTTTGGCAACTAACACAAAAACTATGTATTTAAAACCACAGTTTTGTCTATACTATGGTATTCTTGGAGTATAAAAAACTTTGGTCTGAACCAAATTTTTTCTCTGCTGGCTTGCTCTTGATGCTTTTTACTTTGCTCCCAAACAATCCTATGTATTGCAAAATTATGGTATTACAAAACTGTGTTCTTGAAATACTTTGGTATTGGCATGTCATTTTAAAAATTGTGGTTTCCAAATCTTTGGTACTGAAATACTGTGCTCCCAAACACAGCCTAAGCTTTACTGTGAACCACTGCGGATGGTCTTAAAGGCAGACCCGACTCTGGGCCTAGGTGGGAGGGGCTACTACCTAGGGCCAAGCCGGTGGGTGGGTGGGTGGGGGGGGCACGATGACAGCTGGTAAAGAGAAAAGGCATAAAATTAATTAGTATTTGCATCATCCGTATGCGATGTACAGTTACACGGTCTAGCTTTTTATTTTCGTAATTTTTTGAAATATAATTCTACTATGTACGTCCTACTAATGTGTTTAATATTTATGAGATATAATATTACTAATGTGCTAATTCCATATGCGATGTTTTTCGATAAAAGGAGGAGTTTTTCGTTAGTGCATGTACTGTAGGACACATTGTTCATGAACATAAAATAAAAGATATTTTTCATTAATATAAAAACAACACATATATTACAAACAAGAAAAAACACATAGAAAACAAAAGAAAAAACTACTACCAATCCTACTCTACTCGGAGGAGGACTTGCCCACCTCCTCCGCCGCCGCCTCTGCATCCGCCGGCGGCGCCTCCGCCTCCGCTGCCACCTCCGCATCCGCCGTCGGCGCCTCCGCCTCCTCTACAACCGCCGGTGGAGCATCCTCCAACACCAGATCAAACTTCTTCCGGCTGACGATGTTCATGAGTTGCTCGCGAAACTCTACCCCAGCCTCCTCACCGATCGTCTCGTAGAGGCAGTCGAGATGAGCGGCCACAAAGCCTAACCCAAAGATGTAGTAGCCGGCGGAGTCCATGCTGGTGTGGTGGGGAAGGATACCAAGTCCCAGTAGATGACAGGAGTGAGATGTATTGTCAAATACATCCTGTGCCATTTTGTTGAGCGCTTTTGCTTGCACATCGGCAGCGAACAGGTTGTCGGTGACTTCTTTAAGCTTGCCGTCGAGTTTGTCGATGCTTTCCTCGATGAGGCAGACAGTCTCATCATAGTCAAACGAAGAGGTGCGGGTGCCGCGGGCAGAGACGGGAGTGGAGGAGGTGCGGGTGCCACCTCCAGTTCCACCATCCTTGGCGGCGACAGAAATGGAGAAGGAGGTTCGGAGGACATCGATGGCCTGGAGCGCTTCGGTGTGGGGCTACCCATTTGTGTGGCGATGGAGGTGCGAACAAAGAGAGAGAGGTGGTCGACGGTGGTGCGGTGGAGAAGAAAGAGGAGAAGTTTGCAGGCTAAAATCGATCGAGAGGTGCCGCGGAGAAGAAGAGGATGGTGTTCCTTTATAGCGGGTCGTCGTCTAAGAACGTGAGTGG
The DNA here is from genome assembly GCA_036927565.1 of Tuctoria greenei. Taxonomy (NCBI): domain Eukaryota; kingdom Viridiplantae; phylum Streptophyta; class Magnoliopsida; order Poales; family Poaceae; genus Tuctoria; species Tuctoria greenei. Next base: position 77,368,830 of record JAYESD010000007.1, on the reverse strand, counting down.
AGATGATCGGACGCTTCAAAAATTGTGCTTTTGAATCGACGGTCGGAGTTACTACAAACCGCGTTTCACCTCCTCTCGGTTATCGCAACAGCTCAACACGTCCCATCGGCCAGTTTTTTTTAATTTGACACACAAAGGGCCCAGGATATGCAATGGCCCACCTGGCATACTTTGTAGGTCCGTCCCGCGAAGTTCGTAACATTTCATGCGAATGATTTTAACGAGGTGCGGAGATTAACGTGAACATGCATGGCAATCCACCGAGAGTCCATATCTTTTTTTTTGAAGGATCCGACCGTTGCCGATCGAGTCTCCATATCGAACGGATGATAATTGTTGTGATCATGGATGATGGTGGACATGAATGTAATGCATGTGAAAGAGACTCACGATCAAGCATGTTTGGTCACGTGTTGAGGATTTTTGTGTCCCCTTGTTGAGGAACATGTTAATTTGATGGCGTTGAGGATCGGATGTGGTGTACATGTTTTCACAAGTGTGTTCATTTGTTCCTAAAATCAGAACACGTAGCGGCTAGCGCCTACGCCCGTCGTTTCTTAAAAAGACGAGTACCGCGATACATAATTGCAGCATACGATCGATTAATTTGATGAACCACGTACGTACGTAGTGAGAGCTGTGTGCTTATTAGACGATGGTAGCCCACATTTTATCCTCTTACCGTTGAGGGAACATCCTTGTGTCAATTTTTTATCTCTATTGATGACAGGATAATATTCTTCATTAGTGTGGTAGATAAACTGCCATACAGGTGGAGAGCATACACATGCATGGTAGATAATATGATAAATATAGAAATATATATACATGGTAGGTAATATTCTATTCTTCGAATACATGTTTGGGACATAGCATGCATATGTACATCTAACATCCATGTGAAAGACCTCGATCTTGTTTGCTGACGTTATGTGTTTTCTCTTTTTGTTGAGAGATCGCCATGTTTGAGGCTCGTTGATAATATTTGGGGCGTAGCATGCATGGACAACTAACATGCATGTGAAAGACCTTGATGCATGTGAAATAAAATGCATGTTTTTAAAAACAGGATATAGTGTTTCCTCAAGAAAAAATAATTTTATGAGAGATTGGGCGCACAAGCAGAAAAGCTAGAACTTGAGCGACGGCAGCCGATCCACAAACTCGATGGTTATATCAGTAGTCGCCGGAGAGCAGCTTGCGGCCGACCTCGAAGGAGACGAAGGGGTCGATGCACGCATAGATGATCTGCTCGCCAGAGAGCTTGTACGCGTCCCAGTTGGTCGTCCTCACCCAGTAAGGCTTCTCCATGTCGGTGCCCAACATGATGCTCATGATGTACTTTAGCCCCGCACGATGGAGGCGCGGGCGATCCATCTCCTCCGCCAAGAGCTCGTCCAGGTCCACTATTTTTGCCACCTTCAGCTGCCAGTCCTTCCAAAATATGTCAGCGTCACCCTCCACACCGACGAAGTGGTAATCAGAATCGCCGAGGAAATCTTCCAGCTCGTCAGGGAAGTAGTCAACATGGATGACCTGGAAGATGAGGCAGCGGCGGTCGACGTAGAGCTATAGAATGGCGACGGGGTTCTGGTCGGTGTTGGTATTTCTTAACACCACAGAGTTATCCGCAAGCGCACGGAAATACCGTTTTAGCACTTCCCCTTAAGGAGTATTCCCAAGGGTATCGAATCCAAAGAACGTGTGTGCTAATCTTCTGAATTAGCTCACCCAAGGAGACAAAGTTGTTTGGTAGGCAAGGAAAAGAGAGGAATTCAAAGTATTGATCCTAATTCAAGGTGGTTTGTAGTAGATGCTTGCTTCGGGCACGGGCTTACTCCTAGCAATACTAGGACGACTCCCGCCAAGAGCCTATGGCATAGACGAATGTGGAGGATTACGAAGGACAGATAGGGCTGTCACCACCTACTGCCTACCTCTTCAATCCGTGGGTCTACGAGATATCCACTGACTATTTATAACCTAAGCACCATGCTTACGTTCTAAATCACTACTCTAGTTGTTTCGAACACAAAACTACAACTAGAGCCTCTAATGAATTAAAGCAGTGAACCCACAAGTAACTACTTGTGCAAACTACTAAGAATAAAAGATCAAACTTGTATTGAATTCAAAAAGGCTTACCTGATTGAGTAAAACCTTTGTAGGGGTATAAGTGTAGAAGTGGGACTTGACAAGCCCAAGCCTCGTTCTCCTAGACTCTTCACCACACTCCTCTTCTACTCCACACTCCCCTTCTACTTTGGTAGCCTCTAGGACTACTCTAAACCTTTGGAGTGTAGCACTATTCTCAACTTTTGGTGTGTGTGAGAAGTGAGGTGAGGGGGTCTATTTATAGGTGGAGAAGGGTCGGTTCCTGCCACAATTAACACACGAATCAGTCACCATTTACTCCCGGGAGCCGGGAGGAGCCAACATGTGCCATTTGACCGGGTTTTGGCGCCAGGAAGGGGTCGATCGAACCCCTGGTTCAACTGACCTAGTCAAGCCTCCCCTCGGGGAGTGCTTCCTCCAGGTGGCTTCTAGGTCGGCCCCCTTGATGTATATGGGTGCAACACCATTGGATCTCCTCGTATTCTTCTGCTTGTGGGCCATTTGATCCATGTGTTGCCACGTGTCGTCGCCTGATTCGTTGAAATCCATTTTGATGGATTCATCCCTGCATGTTTTGGTATTTTGGGTAATAATTCACCTGTATACAAATAAACACTAACACTTGTGGAATTGGGTTAGTGTATAGCCCTACCACTATGTTTTGTGTTTCTTTTATGCACATTATGAGGCGAATTGACGGTCAAAATATGGTACTTAAGGACCGTCAACAAACTCCCCCACGCTTAGTCCTTTGCCCGTCCACGAGTGAAGGCAAGAAGAATTAGAGTGTTGTCATGAATTTGCTATAATGTAGAAAATAAGGATACTAGATATTTCAGCTTATACCTGAATTCATGGATCCCCTTTGTGTATGTGGCTACCACATCAATCTTGGATATTTGAAAAGTGGAACGGCCTTCTCGATCGGAATCTCTCAAATCTCTCAAAGTGTTTGAGTCCTCACCATGGCATGTTTTGCCAATTCTTGTCCCTATACTAAAAGTGGCTATATCTGGAGCTTGGTATGGATGAATGTGGCACACATTTGCAATGCATATGTTACTAAGTCAAAAACTTGATCCTATGAGAGACTTATGCAATGAACAAAGTGAAGGGAAAATTCTTGTGCACATGAATGGAATGGAGGGGTGAGGTGATAACTCCCATGAATTTGCTCTTTTTTTAGGGATGAAACATGGATACTTTTTTTGAGCACTCTTACTCTTTTTCAAGAGTGGATGCTTTTTCTTTTTCTTGTAGCCATGTCTTCTACTCCTTTTTATTTTTAGAGAGGCTTTCATTTGTATTTTATGGAGTTTCTTTTTGACGGATGTGTAATGGATGGATGCAAACTCTCAATGTGAGAAATTTTGCATGAATGGAGTGCACAAGAGTTTTCAATTCAAAAAGTTCATGCATGTCACTCAATTGGATCACGGGTTTGACAAAGTTCAATGAAAAACAAAGTGGCATATGCATGTGTTTTTCAATGAATGTATCATATGACCTTGGTGGGTATATAAATTTCCAATGAGAGATTTAGGCAAAGTTCAAGACTTCAAATAGTTACAAATGTCAAAATCAATTTCAAGCAAAAGGATGATTTCTAAAGAACTCATTTACCATATCACAGTAGTCAAATACCTAGACGATGTTTTTTTCCTATTGAATTATGGGAATGATAAACAAGGTAATGAATTGAAATATAAAGTATTCAAATTTTTAGCTTAAGCAAATTCTTGAATACCAAATATTTTTTTTCAATTTGTGGAGTTGATTCATTTTAGATATGCAATGAATAATATGAAATCAACTCAAACAGCAGGGTAGCGCATAAAATTGGGGAAAAGAAATCCAGACTGATTTTCTCAAGCGGAACAGAGTCGTACAGTGCAGAAAACAAGTCAGTCGACTAGGGGGTTTGGCTGACCTCCTGTTGGCTCTTCTATGGCTCTGTTTCATTGTGTCGTTTTGCTCATTTGGTCGCGACGTGTTTTGATATGCAACATTGATTTTTCACGTGGGGATGTCGTGACTTGGAGACAGGTTTCCCCCACACTTGTTTCCTGAATTCTTTATTCATCAAAATAAACTAATGGGGGAACTTTACCGGTGTTAGATGAACCGGTAAGTTCACTTTATTGAAATCAAAATATGGGGATGCTTACATTATTTAACCTAGCTTTAGAAAACAAATGTTTTTTTTAAATAAAATCCTAAGTAGTAAGCATCCTATGTTGTCGGGGCATCTAAACTATGGTGCGTTGTAGATGTTGGGCTCCCCGACGGCATTGCACAAGTGCTGCAGTTTGGCACTCATGCCACGACAAACACCGTCAATCTCCTCCTTGAGGGCCATGATGTCGTCCTTCAGTTCCGCCCTCTCGATGCGCCCTTCAGCCACCAAGTCAATCAGCTTCTTGTTCTCCAAGCAGAGAGAAGTGAACTCCTTGGTCAGCTGTGCCACTTTAGGGGCACGAGGAGAGTCCTCATCACTGCCCTCGAACGGACCGGGTGGCCCGTTGTTGGCAGGCGGTGGGATGTGTCACCTAATCTTGGAGGGCGATGAACCCGTCGACTCCTCCATCGCCAGATTATCCACGCGCTTGAATAGGCCCTTAGCATAGCCTCCTTCGGGTTTGCGCACCCCGTGGATAAGAAAGCAATCTCCCTTGCGTTCTAGCGAGGTACAGATGGGCGTCTTGTAGTGGTGGCTCACTACATCGCCCTTCTTAGTCTTCAGTGTGTACATGAACTCCTCGCCGAGCAGCAACGATGGGAGGGACTTCTCTTTTCCATGGAAAAGATGTGTCTTGACTGGGTTCAGTCCAGCCAAAGTCGGACGACATGGCATCGTTGACTTCATCGGCATTCTCCGAGGGGAGAGCGACCGGACAGCACTACGAGGTGTAGGGCTGCGCCCGCGCGGAGTCGTCGTGGGCGGGATCATGGAAAGGGGCTTGACATCAATCACCATGACGGACTCCAAGGCAAGGGAAGTTTTGTCGTTGGCCGGTGTAATGTCCCCGCTCAGGTTGAAGGTTGAGCTGGAGGAGGCGTGAGGCACAATCTTCTTGTCGGCCATGACGAGGACAGGAGGAAGATGATGATTCAATGAGGTGTATAACTTTCCTCTCTGTTTTCGTCCTTTAAGTAGGTGGGGAACGACACGTTTCATTGAGGATTTTGTGGAGGATATCGAGGAGGATCAACACGAGAAAACAAAACGCGAACGGCGAGAAGGGAGAGTCGGCCGGCCCTAGGGTTCGGCCGACCCCCTTCTGGCTCCGTTCGGGCCACATTTTCTCAGGTCGATTAAATGGGCCTCATAGATGAAGAATTGGATGGGCCCATTAGTTGGACGTGGAGAATTTAAATAGAATTGAAAGAAATGGCATGGAAATCGATTAGATTTACCACATCAAATTCTTTTTCTGTATCCTTTTGGGAATCAAGAAATAATTTGAGTCGGTGCCCATTCACTTTGAATAGTTGACCGTCATCACCTTGGAGTGTGATTGCTCCATGGGATGAAGTCTCTACTACAGTGAAGAGTCATTCCCATTTACTTCTAAGCTTCCCATGTCCAAAGAGTTTAACCCTAGAGTTAAAGATTAAAACTTTATCTCCAGGTTTGAACTCTTTCGGCGTAATCCTGTTATATTGCCATCTTTTGGTTCTCTCTTTATAAATTCTGGCACTGTGGTATGCCTTATCTCTCCATTCCTCCAACTCAAAGATTTGCTTCAATAGGTGATTTCCAGCTTCATTAAGATTCATGTTCCACCGCTTGATGGCCCAATACGCTCTATGTTCCAATTCTACGAGAAGATGGCAAGTCTTCCCATACACAAGTTGGAAAGGAGACATGCCGATAGGTGTCCTGTAGGTAGTACGATATGCCCACAATGCGTCGGGTAGCTTTTGCTTCCATCCCGTTCCCATTTACAAGACAGTCTTTTGCAGAATATTCTTAATTTGCTTATTAGATGTTTCTGCATGGCCATTTGTCTGTGGGTGGTATGGGGTAGCAATGTTATGCTCAAGTTCCCTTAAAAAGTTCCGGAAGGTCTTATCTGTGAAATGAGACCCTCCATCACTTATGACCATACAGGGAGTTCCAAAGCGTGGGAAAATGATCTCATGTAACATTTTCCTTGCTTGCTTGGAATCAGCATTTTTGCATGGCAATGCTTCTACCCATTTTGACACATAATCAATGGCAACCAGAATATACTCGCAATCATAAGACCTAGGAAAAGGTCCCATGAAATCAATACCCCATACATCAAATAATTCCACTTGGAGATTGTATGTTAGGGGCATCGCATCGCGAGCAGAGATTCCTCCATGCTTCTGGCATTTCCAACATCAGCGAATCAATTCCTTGGTATCTTCATACATTGAAGGCAATGGAATCCACTCTGCCAGATCTTTGCCTGAGTACGGTAAACACCGTAATGACCAACATAGGGGCCAGCATGGCATTTCTCTATAATTTTGGTGCCTTCGATTGATGGGATGCACCTTCTAAGAAGGCCATCGGCACATACTCGATAGAGGCAAGGATCATCTCAAAGGTGTCTACGACTCTCATAAATGAGTTTCTTTTTGTTCTCCCTTGGTGGTACGTATCCTATGACCATAAAGTTCTTGATATCCGCATACCAAGGGTGAGAGTCTGTCACCTTGAGGAGCATATCATCTCGTAGGAAGTCATTGATAAGTATGTCCATGGTTTGTGTGACTTCCATACGTGAAAGATGATCTGCTACTGAATTCTCTACTCCTTTCTTATCTCTTATTTCCAGATCAAATTCTTGGAGTAGAAGAATCCATCGAATTGGCCTGTGTTTAGCATCCTTTTTGGTAAGCAGATATTTCAAAGCAGCATGGTCTGTGTAGACTATGACCTTTGCTCCAACCAAATAGGATCTAAACTTGTCGATAGCAAAAACTACTGCTAGGAGCTCTTTCTCATTTGTGGCATAATTGAGTTGGGATCCTGTCAGATTTTTACTAGCGTAGGCTATTGCGTGATGCTTTTTATCTTTAGTTTGGCCTAAGACCGCACAAACAACAAAGTCATTGGCATCAAATGATTTTGAATGGCAGTGTCTAACCAGGAGGTTGGATAATTGGAGCTGAGATGAGTGCCTTCTTGAGTATATCAAATGATTTAAGGCATTCATCATCGAAATCAAAGGGAGCTTCTTTAGCTAATAGGTTGGTGAGGGGTCTAGCGATTTTGGAGAAATCCTTGATAAATCATTGGTAGAACCCCGCATGACCTAAAAAGCTGCGGATTCCCTTAACATCGATAGGAGGTGGAAGTTTTTCAATAACTTCAATTTTAGCTTTGTCCACCTCTATCCCTCTCTCGGACACCAAGTGTCCAAGAACGATGCCTTCCTGGACCATGAAATGGCACTTTTCCCAATTAAGCACAAGGTCCTTCTCCTGGCATCTTTGTAAGACCTTGTCTAAATTTTCTAGACAATGATCAAAAGTTTTTCCATAGACGGAGAAATCGTCCATGAAAACTTCCATGATATCCTCGACCGTGTCTGAAAATATAGACATCATGCATCTCTAGAAAGAGGCAGGAGTGTTACACAGTCCAAAGGACATACATCTGTAGGCATAGGTCCCGTAAGGACATGTGAACGTGTTCTTACTTTGATCATCGGGATGGATAGGAATTTGATGATATCCCAAATACCCATCAAGGAAATAGAAGTAGGAGTGTTTTGCCAATCGCTCTAACATCTCATCGATGAAGGGCAATGGAAAATGGCCTTTCCTTGTTGCCTTGTTAAGTTTTTGGTAGTCAATGCACATCCTCCATCCTATGATGATCCGTTGAGGAATTTATTCATTCCTCTCGTTTTGAAAGACCGTCATACCTCCCTTCTTAGGCACTACTTGAACTGGACTTACCCATTCACTATAAGGAACAGGGTAAATAATCCCAGCATGCAGAAGTTTCAAGACTTCTTTCTTGACAACTTCCCGCATTGCATTATTCAATCGCCTTTGAGGTTCCCTTGAGGGAACACTCTCAGGGTCAATAGGAATACGATGGGTGCATAACGCTGTACTAATGCCCTTGAGATGCTAAAGTGAATATCTAAAAACAGCTCCATGCCTTTCTAACATGGCTATGAGTTTGAGCGTTTCATCATCTGAAAGCTTGTCACTTATGATGACAGGGGCTTCCAAATCGCCATTTAGAAAGGCATAACGTAGGCCTGGAGGTAGAATCTTCAGCTCAACAGGAGGTTTTTGGGAGGGCTCTTCCTTTGGCAATTCTATTTCCTCCTGAAATTCATCCTCCTCTTGGATAAAGTCTTCTTCTCCTTTAATTTCAGGGGGTTCTAAAAATTGAAGAGTCCTAACCTCCTCCATAGCTCATCTTGGATGGGAGATTCTGCAGATGTGTTCTTTGAACGTAGAATAGGCATGGAGAAATTTCTCCCTCCAAGATTGATATTGAGGCTTCCTTCCAAAGGAACTTCCATGAGAAATTTCTCTATGAGAATCCCTATCATGATGTCGAAATCTTCGATTTTGAACACGTGAAAATCTAGAAGAGCCTCAACATCTTTGTGTCTAATAGACACTTGTTGCAGAACCCCACATCCTTCATGAATGGTTCCAAATGAATATCGGAAGGATTTGCGTGTTGGTGCCAATGGCACATCACCAAGAATGGTGAGAGCACAAGAATCCGAAATGAGATTTGCTCCAATAGTAGGGTTGTATAGGATTCTCATTGGTGTCCCTCTAATGGAACATAAAATGGTAGCCAAAGGTGAGGTCATCCGAAGAATTTCGGGTGAATTCTTGACTTCAACTGTCCACTCTCTGCTTAGGATAGAGGTCAACTCCTTGACCGTCTGACAGACGAACACCCAGTCAGGTGGTTCAGGTGGCAATGAAGGTTTCCTATAGCAACAATACTTTGAGGTATTTCTATAATCTTCAAAAAGCTCTTCGTCGAAGTAAAATGAAACTGCGAGGGTTGAATTTCTTCTACTTTCGTAGTATCAGGTTCGGGAGAGGATTCCTCTGGCAAGGCTTGGGGTAAACAAGAAATGGGTTCATCTTTGTCCAAGAGTGTATCCTCTGTTTTTGACACGACTTCCTCTTTGGGAGGCACATTAAGACCCATAATGAAGGAAGAATTTTCTAGAACTCTGTCCAGAAGATCCTTGCCTTCTTCTGGAGTCTTATGGAGGAAAGTTCCTCCAGCCGTAATGTCAAGATATAGGGCAGACACTTTGTTTAATCCCATGAGGAAATGTTGCAAAAGCATTGGATCAGGGATTAACAAATCTGGGCCAAAATTTTTCAAAAGAGAAAATCAGTCCCAAGCTGCACCTGGGAAAGAAAGCAAGACAAAATTTGTCTCGTAATTCACTCCAACCACTGTTTGTCTTCCCAACGTAGTGGTTGTACCATTGTTTGGCTTTTTCCTTGAGGGAAAAAGGAAACTACTTCCATTTGAGAGTTTCTTGTGTCATACCTTTGATTAGAAGGCATGAACACAGTTGTTCAAACTCTCGTAGATGGTGGTAAGAGTTTTCACAATCCGTTCCTGAGAAGGATTGCTCCCGAACCATGGCTATTAATCCAGGGCGAAGTTCATAGCTGGTTGAACAAATAGGTTCCACCGAAGGCGGTGGCTCACAGAACTTGCCCTTCGGAGCAGAGTAAGAAAGAATGGTGGGTTGCTCCACTTATATGGTGGTGGTAAGGTAATAATAAGAAAGGTAAGATGATAGATAAGGGGGATATGATACGAGGGTGATCTTGGTTCGAAGATTAACAGCAACCATTCCCCAGCAACGGCGACAGAAATGCTTGTTGGTACTTAACACCACAGAGTTATCCGCAAGCACACGGAAATACTGTTGTGGCACTTCCCCATAAGGAGTATTCCCAAGGGTATCGAATCCAAAGAACGTGTGTGCTAATCTTTCGAACTAGCTCACCCAAGGACACAAAGTTGTTTGGTAGGCAAGGAACAAAGAGGAATTCAAAGTATTGATCCTAATTCAAGGTGGTTTGTAGTAGATGCTTACTTCATCCACGGGCTTACTCCTAGCAATACTAGGACGACTCCTGCCAACAGCCTATGGCATAGCCGAACGTGGAGGATTACGAATGACAGATAGGGCTGTCATGACCTACTGCCTACCTCTTCAATCCGTGGGTCTACGAGATATCCACTGATGATTTATAACCTAAGCACCACGCTTACGTTCTAAATCACTACTCTAGTTGTTTCGAACACAAAGCTACAACTAGAGCCTCTAATGAATTAAAGCAGTGAACACACAAGTAACTACTTGTGCAAACTACTAAGAATAAAAGATCAAACTTGTATTGAATTCACAAAGGCTTACTTGATTGAGTAAAACCATTGTAGGGGTACAAATGTAGAATATAGACTTGACAAGTCCAAGCCTCCATCTCCTAGACTCTTCACCACACTCCCCTTCTACTTTGGTAGCCTCTAGGACTCCTCTAAACCTTTGGAGTGTAGCACTATTCTCAACTTTTGGTGTGTGTGAGAAGTGAGGTGAAGGGGTCTATTTATAGGTGGAGAAGGGTCGGTTCCCATCACAATTAACGCGCGAATGAGTCACCATTGACTCCAGGGATCCGAGAGGAGCCAACACGTGTCATTTGACTAGGTTTGGCGCCAGGAAGGGGTCGGTCGAACCCCTGGTTTGCCGACCTGGTCAAGCCTCCCCTCGGGAAGTGCTTCCTCCAGGTGGCTTCCAGGTGGGCCCCCTTGATGTATATGGGTGCAAATCTATTGGATCTCTTTGTATTCTTCTGTTTGTGGGCCATTTAATCCATGTGTTGCCACATGTCATCGCCTGATTCGTTGCAATCCATATTCATGGATTCATCCCTGCATGTTTTGGTATTTTGGGTAATAATTCACCTGCATACAAATAAACACCAACACTTGTGGAATTGGGTTAGTGTATAGTCCTACCACTATGTTTTGTGTTTCTTTTATGCACATTATGAGGTGAATTGACGATCAAAATATGGTACTTAAGGACCGTCAACAGTCGGCAAAGTAGCTAGGGCGTGACTCGACGTCGAGCCCAACGACAAGCTTGTGAAGGCGCCGACGGTGGATGGAGAGGACCTCACCGAGATAGTCCTCCACGGCCTCGCTGGAGGACGTCACAGCGATGGTGATCCCGTCTTCCTCGAATGTCACGTTGTACACCTGAGTCCCCGCCATTGGGTCCTTTCTCCTTGTCGTCCCTACGGTTGCCGTCTGCAGCGGCGCGGTGCACCTTCTCTCTTGTGCAAACCTTCGTCTACACCTTTAGTTTTGATTTTAGTTGAAAACGGGCCTAGATATATAACTTATGCAGTTACTATATAAGCAGAGGAGTTTCCGAATTTGATGGGCCCGAGCCCGAAGTAAAGTGAGTAATGAAGATTTTTGAATCTAATATACTCTTTCAAATTTTCAATTCTTATCGTTATTACCACAAGTTGCATTGTGTCAACCAAACACCACCTACAACAACAACAACATTTCTCAGGGGGCCACCCACTGGGTATGCCAAGTGGGCCACGAGATACTCTGGGTCCAACCGCTAGAGAGTAGCTAGTGTGAATGCATGTTGGAGAGATCAGCGGAATCGGGAACTGGCCAATGAAGATGGAAGTCAGCAGTCTCACGGTTCCTGTATCGAAACGCGCACCATCCTTTTTCATCTTCCTTTTTTCTTATACGTATTATCATTCCACCAATCTTCTAGCCCTCCTTTATTTGAAGTTGTACCGTTGGATCAGGATACGTGGCCGGCGTGAGGCGAGAGTCGTGTGTGCAACACCAGGCAGAACGTCGTGGAGAGACGTTGCTCCCCTTGTTGAATTTGATGATGTTGAGGACCGAACGTGGTTACGTGTTTTCACAAGTGTGTTCATTTTTTCCTAAAATCTAAACACGTAAGCGGCTAGCGCATATGACTGTCGTTTCTTTGAAAGGACGAGTACAACATTGTTGGAAATTATATTGTATTGTGCAAGGCATGCGATTAATTTGATGAACCGCATACGTAGTTAGCTGTTCCTAGATAGTATTCTATCCTCGAACCCTCGAGGGAACATTCTTCATGTCAAACATGCACGACGAGAGTGAAGACGGCACTCGGTCATGGACGGCGCTTTGTTAATCTGGGCTAAAGTTTTTTTAGATAATGAAAATAATTAAACCAGGCAACGATTGCTGTGCAATCTAGACTAGGATCTATGTGTAAAATGGTAGCCATCTTTAGATGCGGATTGCACGCGCGCACATGAATCCAGATTGCATAGTAGTCGTTGCCATTAAACCGACCTTTTCCTCAGTACAGAGTACGGCCACACTAATACACCAAGTTGTGAAGATCAACAACAAAAGACTCAACCCAACACACTAGTGAAAGTAAAACACCCGATACATTTTATGACACACTAGTGAAAGTAAAACACCCGATACATTTTATTATTATCGAAGTCTATAACTAAGACTCAATCCAAATCGGGCAAAAACTTCGATGATCCTGACTTCTAGTATGTCTTTGCAAGCCATCCGAATCAAGTCTTTTTTGTCTTCACCCTTTGATGACCCTGACTTCTAGTATTGGGCTAAAGTTGATACTTCAGAAACTGTTGTTGTGTTTTTTTGTGATTTACTACGTACTTGCTACTTGATTGCTCTTTATGTTAGATCCGTGTTGGGTTTGAACATAGAGAGTGGCCTTCTCGCTGCTGGTGCTGTTAGATAAACTAGGTGGTATTCACTTTCTAGATCTCTAGCTCAGTAGAGTTGGAAGTGGAAATATATTCCATTCTAAAAGATAAAAGAGATAAATAGTCCACTAGTTTATCGTTAGAACAACAACATTAGAACTATTTTTGCGCACCAATAAACAGAAAAATAAAGTTCATTACCTCAAGATGATACATTACAAACAAGAAAAAAGAAAAATACAAACTAAAAAAAAAGAAAAAAAAAACAACACAACTAAGAACAAGAAAAAAACTACTTCGCTCCACCAACTTCTCCTTCTCCTCCTCCCCCCTCCTTGGGCTCCTGGCAGGGCGGGGGCGCCTCCTGCGACAGAGACGGGAATCCCAGTTTCATGGACGTCGCCGTCACCAGGTTGTCGCGGCCCATGACACCGAGCTCGTCCGCCAGCATCTCCCAGAGGATGTTGAGGCGACCGGCCAAGTGCGTCATGCCGAAGATGTAGTGGCCCGTGATCCCCATTGCAGCATACTCTGGAAGGGGACCAAGCCCAAGGCGATGCATGGGGCGCGATGTATTGCCAAATACATCGCGCGCCATCATCTGGAGAGCCCACTCTTGTCCGGGGGGGGGGGGGGGGGGGGAGGGGGGAGTCCGGTCGGAGACGCTTCCCCTTGGTGTCCTTCGGCGGGCTTGGCGGCGGCGTTTTCTTGTCAGCCATGGTGTTCTTGGCACGGATTTAGGAAGAGAGGAAGAGTGACTGTGCGGAGAAGATGATGGTGTGCCCGGTTGATCTTATAGCGTAGTAGCAGCCTGGTTGTTCGTCTCTCGAGGCGCGTAGTAGTGGTGATGGGACGCAGAGCGCTTCCAATTGAATTCAAAGATGTGCATGCGCTGCGCGCGTTTAAGGCGCCTCGGTGACTGGTGCACACGTAAGCTCGGCGCGCCAGGTCGCATAAGCCGCCTGTACAAATAGCTACGGCTTCAAGGCCCAAACCTTATGCAGCAAACAACAACGTATAATACATCCTCCACCCCAACTCAACTCTATTTCTATTTTGGTCAAACTTACCTTTGACCAATGATTTATATGGAATTTATTAACTTCAATAACATGTAGTACTAGATTGTATATTATGGAAATATTTTCATGGTGAATCTAAAAGTAAAATTCTTGTATTGTTAAAACATATCAAAATTACATAAATCATTTGTTAAAGATAGATTTGACAAAACCTAAGGCTCCCTTTGGAAAAGGAATTGAAAAACACAGGAATAGGAAAAACATAGGAATTGAAAACTAGAGTTGACATGGGACGCACGATGGGTCAGAGGTTATGGTGCACGAGCACACCCGAACCGTACGTGTACCCGGCCAACCATGTAGCTTTGTTTTATATTTTATTCCATAGGCTTAAATGTTTCCTCATCCTCCCTGTTTGCTCTGTTTGCTCTTCCCTAGGCCTAAAAGTTTTATATTTTTACAATATTTTTACATATGTAATATGCACATAGGATATATCACTTGATAGTTTTGCAAAAAAACATGGAGGAGAAATATGTATATCCCATGCTACTACGTAAATCCACCCGAATTAATTAGCTAGTTACTTTTTAAGATGATAAAAAGTTATTATCTTTTTCTAAGTGAGGTGGCCGGGGTAGATGATGTGGCATAATAGCTTATGTGGTATGCCACAGTTGTGTGAAGTCGAGGGACTAAATAATTGACCCATTTGAAAGTTCAATGTTGGTATTTCTTAACACCACAGAGTTATCCGCAAGCACACGAAAATACTGTTGTAGCACTTCCCCTTAAGGAGTATTCCCAAGGGTATTGAATCCAAACAACGTGTGTGCTAATCTTTCAAACTAGCTCACCCAAGGACACAAAGTTGTTTGGTAGGCAAGGAACAAAGAGGAATTCAAAGTATTGATCCTAATTCAAGGTAGTTTGCAGTAGATGCTTGCTTCGGGCACAAGCTTACTCCTAGCAATACTAGGACGACTCTCGCCAAGAGCCTATGGCATAGCTGAACGTGGAGGATTACAAAGGACAGATAGAGATGTCACCACCTACTGCCCATCTCTTCAATCCGTGGGTCTACGAGATATCTACTGATGATTTATAACCTAAGAACTATACTTACGTTCTAAATCACTACTCTAGTTGTTTCGAACACAAAGCTACAACTAGAGCCTTTAATGAATTAAAGCAGTGAACCCACCTTGTGCAAACTACTAAGAATAAAAGATCAAACTTGTATTGAATTCACAAAGGCTTACTTGATTGAGTAAAATCTTTGTAGGGGTACGAGTGTAGAAGTGGGACTTGACAAGCCCAAGCCTCCTTCTCCTAGACTCTTCACCACACTGTCCTTCTACTTTGGTAGCCTCTAGGACTACTCTAAACCTTTAAAGTGTAGCAATATTCTCAACTTTTGGTGTGTGTGAGAAGTGAGGTGAGGGGGTCTATTTATAGGTTGAGAACGGTCGGTTCCAGCCACAATTAACGCGTGAGTCAGTCACCATTGACTCCAGGGAGTCGGGAGGAGCCAACACGTGTCATTTGACCGAGTTTGGCGCCAGGAAGGGGTCGGCTGAATCCCTGGTTCGGCCGACCTGGTCAAGCCTCCCCTCGGGGAGTGCTTCCTCTAGGTGGCTTCCAGATGGGCCCCCTTGATGTATATGGGTGCAACACTGTTGGATCTCCTCGTATTCTTCTGTTTATGGGCCATTAGATCCATGTGTTGCTATGTGTCATCGCGTGATTTGTTGAAACCCATTTTCATGGATTCATCCCTGCATGTTTTGGTATTTTGGGTAATAATTCACTTGCATACAAATAAACACCAACACTTGTGGAATTGAGTTAGTGTATAACCCTACCACTATGTCTTGTGTTTCTTTTATGCACATTATGAAGTGAATTGACGGTCAAAATGTGGTACTTAAGGACCGTCAACAAACTCCCCCACACTTAGTTCTTTGCTTGTCCTCGGGTGAAGGCAAGAAGAACTAGAGTGTTGTCATGAATTTGCTATAAGGTAGAAAGTAAGGATACTAGATATTTCAACTTATACCTGAATTCATGGATCCCCTTTGTGTATGTGGCTACCACATCAATCTTGGGTGTTTGAAAAGTGGAACGGCCTTCTCGATCGGAATCTCTCAAATCTCTCAAAGTGTTTGAGTCCTCACCATGGCATGTTTTGCCAATTCTTGTCCCTATACTAAAAGTGGCTATATCTGGAGCTTGGTAGGCATGAATGTGGCACACATTTGCAATTCAAATGTTACTAAGTCAAAAACTTGATCCTATGAGAGACTTATGCAATGAACAAAGTGAAGGGAAAATTTTTGTGCACATGAATGGAATGGAGGGGCGAGGTGATAACTCCCATGAATTTGCTCTCTCTTAAGGATGAAACATGGCTACTTTTTTTTAGCACTCTTACTCTTTTTTCAAGAGTGGATGCTTATTCTTTTTCTTGTAGCCATGTCTTCTACTCCTTTTTATTTTTTAGAGATGCTTTCATTTGTATTGTGTGGAGTTTTTTTTTTGGCGGATGGGTAATCGATGGATGCAAACTCTCAATGTGAGAAATTTTGCATGAATAGAGTGCACAAGAGTTTTCAATTCAAAAAGTTCATGCATGTCACTCAATTGGGTCACGGGTTTGACAAAGTTCAATGAAAAACAAAGTGGCATATGCTTCTGGTTTTCAATGATTGTATCATATGGCCTTGGTGGGTATATAGATTTCCAATGAGAGATTTAGGCAAAGTTCAAGACTTCATATAGTTACAAATGTCAAAAATCAATTTCAAGCAAAAGGATGATTTCTAAAGAACTCATTTACCATATCACACTAGTCAAATACCTAGATGATGTGTTTTTCCTATTGAATTATGGGAATCATAAACAAGGTAATGAATTGAAATATAAAGTATTCAAATTTTCAACTTAACCAAATTCTTGACTACCAAATTTCATTTAAATTTGTTGAGTTGATTCATTTTAGATATGCAATGAAAATATGAAATCAACTCAAACAGCAGGGTAGCGCATAAAAGTGGGGATAGGAAATCCAAACTGATTCTCTGTAGCTAAACAGAGTCGTACGGTGCAGAAAATAGGTCGGCCGACCTCCTGTTGGCTCTTCTATGGCTCTGTTTCGTTGGGTCGTTTTGCTCATTCGGTCGCGACGTGTTTTGATATGCAACATTAATTTTTCACGTCAGGATTTCATGACTTGGGGACATCTTTCCCCCACACTTGTTTCCTGAATTTTTTATTAAACAAAATAAACTAAAGGGGGAACTTTACCGATGTTAGATGAACCGGTAAGTTCACTTCATTGAAATCAAAATATGGGGATGCTTACATTATTTAACCTAGCTTTAGAAAACAAATGTTTTTAAAAAAAACTAAAAGCCTAAGTAGTAAGCATCCTATGCTGTCGGGACATCTAAACTATGGTGCGTTGTTGTCGGGCTCCCCGACGGCATTGCACAAGCGTCGCAGTTTGGCGCTCATGCCACGGCGAACACCGTCAATCTCCTCCTTGAGGGCCATGATGTCGTCCTTTAGTTCCGCCCTCTCGATGCGCCCTTCAGCCACCAAGTTAGTCGGCTTCTTGTTCTCCAAGCGGGGAGAAGCGAGCTCCTTGGTCAGCTGTGCCACTTTAGGAGCACGAGGAGAGTCCTCATCATTGCTCTTTAACTAGCCGGGTGGCCCGTTGATGGCAAGTGGTGGGATGTGCCGCCTAATCTTGGAGGGCGACGAGCTCGTCGACTCCTCCATCGCAAGATTATCCATGCACTTGAATAGGCCCTTAGCGTAGCCTCCTTCGGGTTTGCGCACCCTGTGGATAAGAAAGCGATCTCCCATGCGTTCCGGCGAGGTACAGGTGGGCGTTTTGTAGTGGTGGCTCACTACATCGCTTGTCTTAGTCTTCAATGTATACATGAACTCCTCGCCGGGCAGCAACGATGGGAGAGACTCGTCTTTTCCGTGGAAGAGACATGTCTTGACTCGGCTCAGCCCACCCAAAGACGAACGGCCTGGCGTCGTCGACTTCATCGGCGTTCTCCAAGGGGAGAGCGACCGGACAGCGCTACGAGGTGTAGGGCTGCGCCCGCATGGAGTCATCGCAGGCGGGATCATGGCAAGGGGCTTGACATCGATTACCATGACAGACTCCAAGGTGAGGGAAGTTTTGTCATTGGACGGCGTAATGTCCCCACTCAGGTTGAACGTTGAGCTGGAGGAGGCATGAAGCACAATCTTCTTGTCGACCATGACGAGGACGGGAGGAAGATGATGATTCAATGAGGTGTATAACTTTCCTCTCTGTTTCCATCCTTTAAATAGGCAGGGAACGACACGTTTCACCAAGGATTTTGTGGAGTATATCAAGGAAGATCAACACGAGAAAATAGAACACGAACTGCGCGAAGGCAGAGTCGGCGGAACCCTTTCTGGCTCCGTTCGGGCCACATTTTCTCGGGTTGATTAAATGGGCCTTCTAGAAGAAGAATTGGATGGGCCTGTGACGCTCGGTTCCAAAAAATGAACCAAGCTAACGCATATGTGTGCCCAGGATGTTCAACACACATACACGAGTGCAATCACAAAAGAGTATACAGAAAATTACCACAGAAAAAAATTAATTAACCAAATTTTATTACACAAACCAGATTATTCTCGAATACAAGCTCTAATGAATATTAATGAAAAGTTCAACTAATGCAGCGGAAATAAACTAATTAAGCAAACTAAGCAACTAAGCATAAGGGATAGCACAGCTCCAATAACACCACAGGCAAAGTTGACGGTAGACACGGCCTAGAACTCCGCATTATCGCCATTAAACTCCCAATCCTAACCTGCAACTGTTGGGGGGGATTGCAAGAGTGAGTACATGTCGTACTCAACAAGTGTGGAAAGTATGACATGTGGCTTATTCAAATGACGACGATAAAAATGGCAAAGTGCTGAAAAGTACAGTAAAACATTTGAAAAGCAATATATTATAATTATATGAATCAAACCCATCATAATCATAAGTAATACCATAATACCAAACTGAATTTACTACCATCATCCATAATTCCAGATTCACCATTGCCAATAACCATATTCAATACCAGAAATTAAATCCATAACCATTACCAAACCATAACCATTCCAATACCAAATTCCCTCTAATCATGGAAATTGTCCAGGTGCTCATAACCGGGAGCACGGCTATCATGATAGTTTTATTTAACTCTGCAGAGTTTGTACCTCTTTACCCACGTGTTCGTGATTTCATCACCTTTCGGCGACTGAGAATCTCCCTTATGCCCATGACCCGTCGGTCACATTACACACTTCTGTTGGTGTGTGGCCAAGAGATCACAAAATAGCCTTTACAAAGGGATTACTAGTCTATTCAGACCCCACTGAGGTTTCACCGGTGGCGATGTCTCCCGCAGAGCACATCTTCAACCAAGGGCCCCCCTCTTGAGCCATTCGGATCCCAGGGTAGTCCCACCAATCATCAACAAACCCAATCTGACTACCCCTTCCCCGAGCATCCACAATGGTCCAAACAGCACTAGCAAAGCCCTAATTAATCAGCTATGCCGCACCCATACTTGGCCTCGTGGTGGCACTGTAGTCCTGGCTTATTCTCGTATGAACCGATCCTTAGATCTAAAGCAAGCAAACCACCATAACATCCAACCCATCCACATACCAGGCTTGCTTAGATCACCCATTACCATATCATATTGACCGTTTCACATTAACTAGAATATCATTAATACATAATTAAATGTGTAGTGTTGTTTTTCCATCCCAATTAATTAAGCGAAGCAAAAAGGTAAAAACCCTTCCCGACTCTCTACCATAAATTCCAGGTGACAAGGGTGGTTAAACAAATCTAGTAAACTTCCTACAATAGGATTCCCATCAAATTGACACAGCATGCAGTTTTGCAAACAAAGCATTTATTTTAAAAACAGGATCAATATGCTTCAAGGACACTTTCCTTGCTCTTGCAGTAGATTAGGGTCAAAGCCTTCGAACTCTTGGTGCTGGAGATCCCCCGCGGCACTCTCTAGCGCAAATCCGTCTAATCCACACAATACACATACAAGACAAGAAACACAATCAAAGGGTGCACAAATATTACTCAATATGACATGACATGCATGATTAATGCAAATGCAAGGTAGAACTTGTTAATAGATTGCTTTTAATGATCACTAACTAGTTCTAATAGATTTTAACAAGTTTATACAGGTTTGGGGTCGATTAGATCAAATTCTAGAATTAATTCAACACAATTTAACCAGGAAGATCGGACTAGTCCGCTAGGGACCGGACAAGTCCGCACTTCACGAGATCAGCAGATTAGAGTTTTCTAGATCGACGTGAATTTGGAGATTAGGGGTTGAATTCACGTAAGGAAAAGAGAATAGAAGGTATACCAGGTGTTTAGGACTCCAATGAATCAAGAAACTTGGAGGTGGCACTTGGATCTTGATGATCTAGGGTTGGTGGTGAACTTGGAGATGAATTGGTGGTGAAGGACGAAACTTGGTGGAGATCTTGACCCTTCTTCGTTTCCTCCTCCTTTTCTCCTTGCTTGGGATCTTCTCCTCCCTCCTTGATGGTGGCTCTCCACGAACTAGGGTTTGGGTGGGTGAAAAAGTGGCAAATAGATGTCAAACCAAGGGGTGGGGTTGTTTATATAGAGGTGGAGGCTAGGGTTAGATGGATTTTGAGTTTTGGGATGAGTAGAGGCCGGTTTAGAGTCCCACATGGGCTCTAAAAGAGTTAGGCATGACGTCCCTAGGCACACTTAATGTGAAATCCAAGAAACAAGTCATAAAACAAAAGATCAACTCGGAGTCACGAAATATCGGACAAGTCCGGACAGGAACGGACTAGTCCGAAGTCGTCCAGAGAGAAAATCGGACAAGTCTGGCCAAACATCGGACAAGTCCGAATTTGAACAGAAAGGAAAACGGACAAGTCCGCTGGAACACCGGACTAGTCCGGAAAAGTCCAGGGACTTAGCAAATTTTCAAGGGTTCATGGAATATCGGACTAGTCCGCACAAAATCGGACAAGTCCGAAAGTTTCTAGAGGCAAAATCGGACTAGTCCGCAGCAAAAATGGACAAGTCCATTTTTAGTCAGAGAGAAATCGGACTAGTCCTCAGTAAAATCGGACTAGTCCGCACTTTCCCGCGTTTTAAGTGCGGTTTTGTTCCAAATCAATTTTAAACTCGTTCCTCTTGTTGTGGGTTAATGTTAAACATGTATATGAGTGTATGTAGGGCATGATGCATGAAAATGAGGGTGTTACAAACCTACCCCCCTTAAAATGAATCTCGCCCTCGAGATTCGACGTGGAAGGTAATAGATAGGGAAAGTCCTTTTTGAGATCATCTTCTAGCTCCCAAGTTGCTTCTTTTTCTGTGTGGTGCTTCCATTGAACCTTACACCATCAAATAACCTTGTTCCTTGTGACCCTCTCCTTAGTTTCGATTTTGACCGGTTGCTCGACATAAGCCAAATCTTCCCCTAATTCCAATTCTTCCATTGGCACTTGTTCTTCCGGTACTCTCAAACACTTCTTGAGCTGGGAAACATTAAAGACATCATGGACATCCAAAAGATGAGCTGGCATCTCCAACTTATACGCTACTTCTCCTCTTTTGTCCAAAATCTTGAATGGTCCAATATAACGAGGTGCGAGCTTGCCTCTTATATTAAACCTCTTATGACCTTTCATTGGTGACACATTGAGGTAAACAAAATCTCCTATTTCAAAGACTAATTTCCTTCTCCTATTATCCGCATAGCCTTTTTGTCTTGATTGGGCAGCCCTCAAGTTTTCACGAATTATTTGGACTTGCTTTTCGGCTTCTTGCAACACATCCAGACCAAATACTTGAGTTTCTCCTGCCTCATTCCAGGATAAAGGTGTCCTACACTTCCTCCCATAAAGCGCTTCATACGGTGACATTTTCAAGCTTGCTTGGTAACTATTGTTGTATGAAAATTCTACATATGGCAAGCTTTTGTCCCAAATTTTCCCATGCTTTAAAGCACAAGCTCTCAACATGTCCTCCAAAATCTGATTGGTCCTCTCGGTTTGTCCATCCGTTTGAGGATGATATGCTGAGCAAAAATTCAACCTCATTCCCAAAGCTTCATGCAATTTTTGCCAAAATCTGGAGGTAAATTGAGAACCTCTATCCGAGACTATCTTCTTAGGGACTCCATGTCAACACACAATATGCTCCATGTATATTTCGGCCAATCGTGCAACTGTATATTTGGTCTTCACAGGGACAAAATGAGCTGACTTGGTTAAGCGATCCACAATTACCCAAATTGGGTCATACCCGGACTGAGTACGTGGTAACCCAACTTTGAAGTCCATTCCAATTTCCCCCCCACTTCCATTCCGGAATCTTCAACGGTTGCAATAATCCGGCTGGCCTTTGATGTTCCGCCTTGACTCGTTGGCATACATCACACAATGCTACGTATTCAGCTATGTCCTTCTTCAAGCTATCCCACCAATAGCAAGTCTTCAAGTCTTTGTACATCTTTGTACAACCAGGGTGAATTGAGTAAGGCGAGTCATGTGCCTCCTTTAATATTGTCTCCCGAATATCCTTTACATTAGGCACAACAATTCTCTTTCCATGCCATAAGGTACCATGTTCGTCCTCATCAAATCTGAATTCTCTCCCATCTTCGGTCCTTTCCTTGATTTCCTTGACCTCCTCATCTGTGGTTTGTGCTTCTCGAATTTCTTGCTCCAAGGTTGGGTTTAACTCCATCATCTCCGTCTCTTTTACAAATCCGAGGTTCAACCTTTCAAACTCCTTACATAACTCGAATGGTAACTCTCGAACTGTGAGTTGATGACTTACTCCCTTTCTACTCAAAGCATCGGCCACTGCATTGGCCTTTCCCGGATGATAGTTGTTCCCCAAATCATAATCTTTGATGAGCTCCAACCATCTACGTTGCCTCAAGTTCAGATCCGTTTGTGTGAAAATATACTTCAAACTCTTATGATCCATATAAATTTCACACCTATGTCCAAGGATATAGTGCCTCCAAATCTTTAGTGCATGTACCACGGCTGCTAGTTCAAGATCATGCGTGGGGTAATTCTGCTCATGTTTCTTCAATTGTCTTGATGCAGAGGCGACCACTTGACCTTCTTGCATCAATACACATACAAGTCCTTGTCTCGATGCATCACAATAAATATCAAAACTCTTGCTCACATCCGGCAGTATCAAAACTGGGGCTGTTGTCAACCTCTTCTTCAACTCCTCAAAACTATTTTGACAAGCTTCAGTCATTGGAACGCCTTCCCCTTAATTAGCAACTCCGTCATAGGTTTGGCTATCTTGGAAAAGTCCTTGATGAATCTACGGTAAAATCCAGCCATCCCAAGAAAACTCCTTATTTCCTTGACATTTGCGGCGGTTCCCACTTCAACACGTCTCTCACTTTTCCGGGGTCAACCGATACTCCTCCTCTTGAAATTATATGACCCAAAAATGGCATCTCTTTCAACCAAAACTGACACTTGTTGAACTTGGCATACAATTGATGCTCCCTCAATTTCTGCAATGTAAGCCTCAAGTGTTCCTTATGTTCCTTCTCATACTTTGAGTAGATCATAATATAATCAATGAACACCACGACAAACTTTTCCAAGTACTCCATGAAGACCTTATTCATGAGGTACATAAAGTAGGCAGGCGCATTTGTCAATCCAAAAGACATCACGGTGTACTCATAAGATCCATACCATGTTCTAAAAGCTGTCTTGGGTATGTCCGATGGTCTAATCTTCATTTGGAAATATCCCGACCTCAAATCAATCTTAGAGAAGACACTAGCACCCTTCATCTGATCAAACAAGTCTTCTATGCGCGGCAAGGTGTACTTGTTCTTGACTGTTACCTCGCAGAGCTCGGTAATCCACGCACATCCTTTGGGATCCATCCTTCTTGTCCACGAACAGCACGGGCGCTCCCCAAGGTGAAGAGCTAGGGCGAATAAAACCCTTCTCTAATTGCTCTTGAATTTGCTTCTTGAGCTCCTCTAATTCCATAGGAGGCATCCTATACGGCCTCTTAGCTATAGGTGCAGTTCTAGGTATTAAATCAATAACAAACTCAATGTCTCGATCGGGTGGCATACCTGGCAACTCGTCCGGAAAAACATCCAAAAATTTACACACCACCGGAATCTCCTCAATTGCGGCACCGTCCATATGATTCAACTCCAATCGCTTCAGTGCGGTTTGAGATGCTTCAAATTCCACTGTGATCCCTTCTTCATTGGTCAACTTCACCATCTTTGTGGCACACTCAATAACTCCATTGTGCTTCCTCAACCAGTCCATACCAAGTATAATATCCAACCCTTGAGAATAAAAAACAATGAGGCTGGCGGAGAAGTCTACCCCCCTTATTCTAAGGCTTACTTTTGGACATACTATATTTGTCCTCATCTCTCCTTCAGGAGACTTAACCAATAGAGTAAACTTCATATGAGAGATAGGCAAACTATACTTGGCAACATACTTCGATGCAATGAATGAATGCGATGCTCTAGAATCAAATAACATAGTCGCGGGGTTGGAGTTGGCGAGAAACATACCAATGACCACGTCATCCGCTTGCTGAGCATCCTCCGTAGAGACATGGTTCACGTTGCCACGAGAAAAATTCTGCTGTCCACGGCTTCCTTGTGGTTGTCCTCCATTGGGTCTTGGGTTTTGCCTCGGTGCATTGCTTCCTTGACCAAGGCCTGACTTAGGACATTGATGCGCAAAGTGTCCAGCTTCTCCACAAGTATAGCACTTCTTAACTCCACCGGAATTATTGGGATGAGCTTGGTTTTGAGCATTGGCTCCAGGAAAATCAGCACGAGGCGCATAAGGCATCGGAGGCCTAGGTGCTTGCATGACAGGGCGCTGCTGCACAAATTGAGTTGGGTGTGGTGCATAACTAGGGCGCTGAGAAGGGATAGAGGAGTTGTAATAGGGCGCATTGGGTGGTACAAGGCGAGGGCGCACATTACTTCCTTGTTGCTGTCCTTGATATGGCGCCTTCCTCTTGATTTCTTGCTCCATCTCACGAATCTTGTTCTCAACCACAATTGCTTTGTCCACGAGCTTCTGAAAATTGGCATAATCGCAGTTGAGTAGTTGCACTTGGATCTCATTGTTGAGGCCTCTCATGAACAAATATTGCTTCCGGCTGTCCCGACTAACATCCTCAGGCGCATATATTGAGAGTTGAGTGAACTTGTTGATATATTCACTCACGCTTGATTTTCCTTGCCTTAAATTCTCAAATTCTTGCCTCTTTAAAATCATAACACCCTCCGGCACATAATGAGAACGGAAATTATCCTTGAATTCGGCCCAAGTAATTCTCTCTTGGTTCTCATGAGCATTGCAATAAGCATCCCACCAATCCGCAGCTGCTCCAACTAGTTGATGAGAAGCAAACAAGACCTTCTCCCGGTCACTGCATTGGACAATAGCTAGTTTCTTCTCCACGGACTTGAGCCAATCATCCGCATCCATAGGGTCGGCGGCTTGAGCAAAGGTTGGCGGCCTAGTCCTCATAAACTCTCCCAATCAGTTATGAGGAGGCGGGGGTGGCGGTGGAGGCATGTGGGGCTGATTGTTGATCTTGCCAGCCTACAGCTGTCCCATAGTTTGTATCATGGTCTGCATGAGCTGGTTTTGCATAGCCAATAGCTGCTCAATGTTGATAGCTCCGTGAGTAGATCCTTGTCCAATGTTGTTCTGAGGCACTCCATTGTTCTCTTCCTCATCATTGCCATCCCTCTGGTTGCGAGTCCTCACCATCTGGAGAAAAGCAATAGGTAAGAATTAGAGAACGTCTCCAACTATATGCATCAAGGGATATGAAACTAAACAGCTAGCTACACTAGCCTAGGTGGACATGGCAATGCTAAAGCACCCCAAAATCCTCTATTAAGCACACAAGCAAACAATATATATAGCAACAGCACTCCAAGCAAAAACACATCGATTCCTGAGTGCTCCTATGTGCTCTAGAGTGTCCATTCTATCTAGGCTGCATCCTACGGTCAACCTGTGGCTTTTATACCAATCTATGACGCCCGGTTCCGAAAAATGAACCAAGCTAACGCATATGTGTGCCCAGGATGTTCAACACACATACACGAGTGCAATCACAAAAGAGTATACAGAAAATTACCACAGAACAAAATTAATTAACCAAATTTTATAACATAAACCAGATTATTCTCGAATACAAGCTCTAATGAATATTAATGACAAGTTCAACTAATGCAGCGGAAATAAACTAATTAAGCAAACTAAGCAACTAAGCAAAAGGGATAGCGCAGCTCCAATAACACCACAGGCAAAGTTGACAGTAGACACGGCCTAGAACTCCGCATTATCACCATTAAACTCCCAATCCTGACCTGCAACTGTTGGGGGGATTGCAAGAGTGAGTACATGTCGTACTCAGCAAGTGTGGAAAGTATGACATGTGGCTTATTCAAATGACGATGATAAAAATGGCAAAGTGCTGAAAAGTACAGTAAAACATTTGAAAAGCAATATATTATAATTATATGAATCAAACCCATCATAATCATAAGTAATACCATAATACCAAACTGAATTTACTACCATCATCCATAATTCCAGATTTCACCATTGCCAATAACCATATTCAATACCAGAAATTAAATCCATAACCATTACCAAACCATAACCATTCCAATACCAAATTCCCTCTAATCATGGAAGTTGTCCAGGTGCTCATAACCGGGAGCACAGCTATCATGATAGTTTTATTTAACTCTACAGAGTTTGTACCTCTTTACCCACGTGTTCGTGATTTCATCACCTTTCGGCGACTAAGAATCTCCCTTATGCCCATGACCCGTCGGTCACATTACACACTTTCGTTGGTGTGTGGCCAAGAGATCACAAAATAGCCTTTACAAAGGGATTACTAGTCTATTCAGACCCCACTGAGGTTTCACCGGTGGCGATGTCTCCCGTAGAGCACATCTTCAACCAAGGGCCCCCCTCTTGATCCATTCGGATCCCAGGGTAGTCCCACCAATCATCAACAAACCCAATCCGACTACCCCTTCCTCGAGCATCCACAATGGTCCAAACAGCACTAGCAAAGCCCTAATTAATCAGCTATGCCGCACCCATACTTGCCTCGTGGTGGCACTGTAGTCTTGGCTTATTCTCGCATGAACTGGTCCTTAGATCTAAAGCAAGCAAACCACCATAACATCCAACCCATCCACATACCAGGCTTGCTTAGATCACCGATTACCATATCATATTGACCAGTTCACATTAACCAGAATATCATTAATACATAATTAAATGTGTAGTGTTGTTTTTCCATCCCAATTAATTAAGCGAAGCAAAAAGGAAAAAAACCCTTCCCGACTCTCTACCATAAATTCCAGGTGACAAGGGTGGTTAAACAAATCTAGTAAACTTCCTACAATAGGATTCCCATCAAATTGACACAGCATGCAATTTTGCAAACAAAGCATTTATTTAAAAAACAGGATCAATATGCTTCAAGGACACCTTCCTTGCTCTTACTGTAGATTAGGGTCAAAGCCTTCGAACTCTTGGTGCTGGAGATCCCCCGCGGCACTCTCTAGCGCAAATCCGTCTAATCCACACAATAAACATACAAGACAAGAAACACAATCAAAGGGTGCACAAATATTACTCAATATGACATGACATGCATGATTAATGCAAATGCAAGGTAGAACTTGTTAATAGATTGCTTTTAATGATCACTAACTAGTGCTAATAGATTTTAACAAGTTTATACAGGTTTGGGGTCGATTAGATCAAATTTTAGAATTAATTCAACACAATTTAACCAGGAAGATCGGACTAGTCCGCTAGGGACCGGACAAGTCCGCACTTCACGAGATCAGCAGATTAGGGTTTTCTTGATCGACATGAATTTGGAGATTAGGGGTTGAATTCATGTAAGGAAAAGAGAATAGAAGGTATACCAGGTGTTTAGGACTCCAATGAATCAAGAAACTTGGAGGTGGCACTTGGATCTTGATGATCTAGGGTTGATGGTGAACTTGGAGATGAATTGGTGGTGAAGGACGAAACTCGGTGGAGATCTTGATCCTTCTTCGTTTCCTCCTCTTCTTCTCCTTGCTTGGGATCTTCTCCTCCCTCCTTGATGGTGGCTCTCCACGAACTAGGGTTTGGGTGGGTGAAAAAGTGGCAAATAGATGTCAAACCAAGGGGTGGGGTTGTTTATATAGAGGTGGAGACTAGGGTTAGATGGATTTCGAGTTTTGGGATGAGTAGAGGCCGGTTTAGAGTCCCACATGGGTTCTAAAAGAGTTGGGCACGACGTCCCTAGGCCCACTTAACGTGAAATCTAAGAAACAAGTCGTAAAACAAAAGTTCAACTCGGAGTCACGAAATATCGGACAAGTCCGGACAGGAACGGACTAGTCCGAAGTCGTCCAGAGAGAAAATTGGACAAGTCTGGCCAAACATCGGACAAGTCCGAATTTGAACAGAAAGGAAAACGGACAAGTCCGCTGGAACACCGGACTAGTCCGAAAAAGTCCAGGGACTTAGCAAGTTTTCAAGGGTTCATGGAATATCGGACTAGTCCGCACAAAATCGGACAAGCCCGAAAGTTTCCAGAGGCAAAATCAGACTAGTCTGCAGCAAAAACGGACAACTCCATTTTTAGTCAGAGAGAAATCGGACTAGTCCTCAGTAAAATCGGACTAGTCCACACTTTCCTGCGTTTTAAGTGCGGTTTTGTTCCAAATCAATTTTAAACTCGTTCCTCTTGTTGTGGGTTAATGTTAAACATGTATATGAGTGTATGTAGGGCATGAAGCATGAAAATGAGGATGTTACAAGGCCCATTAGTTGGACGCAGAGAATTTAAACAGAATTGAAAGAAATGGCATGGAAATTGATTAGATTTACCACGTCAAATTATTTTTCTGTATCCTTTTGGGAATCAAGAAATAATTTGAGTCGGTGCCCATTCACTTTGAATAGTTGACCCTCATCACCTTGGAGTGTGATTGCTCCATGGGATGAAGTCTCTACTACAGTGAAAGGTCCTTCCCATTTACTTCTAAGCTTCCCATGTCCAAAGAGTTTAACCCTAGAGTTAAAGAGTAAAACTTTATCTCCAGGTTTGAACTCTTTCGGCGTAATCTTCTTATCGTGACATCTATTGGTTCTCTCTTTATAAATTCTGGCACTGTGGTACGCCTTATCTCTCCATTCCTCCAACTTAGAGATTTGCTTCAATCGGTGATTTCTAGCTTCGTTGAGATTCATGTTCCACCGCTAGATGGCCCAATACACTCTATGTTCCAATTCTACGGGAAGATGGCAAGTCTTCCCATAGAAAAGTTGGAAAGGAGACATGCCGATAGGTGTCTTGTAGGTAGTACGATATGCCCACAATGCATCGGGTAGCTTTTGCTTCCATCCCATTCCCATTCAAGACAGTCTTCTGCAGAATATTCTTAATTTGCTTATTAGATGTTTCTGCTTGACCACTTGTCTATGGGTGGTATGGGGTAGCAATGTTATGCTGGACTCCAAGTTCCCTTAAAAAGTTCCGGAAGGTCTTATCTATGAAATGAGGCCCTCCATCACTTATGACCATACGGGGAGTTCCAAAGCGTGGGAAAATGATCTCATGGAACATTTTCCTTGCTTGCTTGGAATCAGCATTCTTGCATGGCAATGCTTCTACCCATTTTTACACATAATCGACGACAACCAGAATATACTCACAATCAAAGGTCCCATGAAATCAATACCCCATACATCAAATAATTACACTTGGAGATTGTATGTTAGAGGCATCGCATTGCGAGCAGATATTCCTCCATGCTTCTGGCATTTCCAACATCTGCGAATGAATTCCTTGGTATCTCCATACATTGAAGGCCAATTGAATCCACTCTACCAGATATTTGCCTGTGTACGGTAAACACCGTAATGAGCACCATAGGGGCCAACATGGCATTTCTCTATAATTTTGGTGCCTTCGATTGATGGGACGCACCTTCTAAGAAGGCCATCGGCACATACTCGATAGAGGTAAGGGTCATCCCAAAGGTGTCTATGACTCTCATGAATGAGTTTCTTTTTGTTCTCCCCTGGTGGTATGTATTCCGTGACCATAAATTTCACAATATCCGCATACCAAGGGTGAGAGTCTCTCACCTTGAGGAGCATATCATCTCGTAGGAAGTCATTGATAGGTATGTCTATGGTTTGTGTGACTTCCATACGTGAAAGATGATCTGCTACAGAATTCTCTACTCCTTTCTTTTCACTTATTTCCAGATAAAATTCTTGGAGTAGAAAAATCCATCGAATTAGCCTGTGTTTAGCATCCTTTTTGGTAAGCAGATATTTCAAAGCAGCATGGTCTGTGTAGACTATGACATTTGCTCCAACCAAATAGGATCTAAACCTGTCAATAGCAAAAACTACTGCTAGGAGCTCTTTCTCAGTTGTGGCATAATTGAGCTGGGCTCCTGTCAGAGTTTTACTAGCGTAGGCTATTGTGTGATGCTTTTTATCTTTGGTTTGGCCTAAGACCGCACCAACAGCAAAGTCACTAGCATCACACATGATTTCGAATGGCAGCGTCCAATCAGGAGGTTGGATAATTGGAGCTGAGATGAGTGCCTTTTTTAGTATATCGAATGATTTAAGGCATTCATCATCGAAATCAAAGGGAGTTTCTTTAGCTAATAGGTTTGTGAGGGGTCTAGCGATTTTGGAGAAATCCTTGATAAATCGTCAGTAGAACCCCGCATGACCTAAAAAGCTGCGGATTCCCTTAACATTGATAGGAGGTGGAAGTTTTTCAATAACTTCAATTTTAGCTTTGACCACCTCTATCCCTCTCTCGGACACCAAGTGTCCAAGAACGATGCCTTCCCAGACCATGAAATGGCACTAATCCTAATTAAGCACAAGGTCCTTCTCCTGACATCTTTGTAAGACCCTATCTAAATTTTCTAGAAAATGATCAAAAGTTTTTCCATAGACGGAAAAATCGTCCATGAAAACTTCCATGATATCCTCGATCATGTTTGAAAATATAGACATCATGTGTCGGAGTCTGGTTCCGGCAATTCTCCCAGTACTACCATTGGTAGCCCGCGGAGTTTGAAGTTCAGTATTGGGCGCGCAGAGATTCAGAGCACGATGGCAAGTTGAGACAAGGATTTACGTGGTTCGGGCCGCCTAAGCGTAATACCCTACTCCACGGGGTGTTTAGTTGTTGTATTGAGCGTCTGAGCACTTGTGAGCATGTGTTAGAGCCAAGTCTGGAAGTCAGGAGAGTTCCCAGGAGTCGAGAGAGCCCCCTATGTATCGCTCGACCAGTCCTTTTATAGCACAAGGACTGGTCGTTACATCGTTAGCCTGACCCGACATGTCGCCCTGGCGGTTACTGATGCTTAATACACAATTAATGAGCTTAATTACCCTTAATAGCGTGGTAACGAGCCTTGACAGTGCCGTTACTGGTATTAAGGGCCCTCCGATTGTGTGTCATTAAGATGGTATTAATGACACTTAATCGGGTCTTGAAGTCCTTGATTGTCCCTTGAAGGTCCGAGCCGTTGGGGGTCCTCCAGTCTGCTTGTTGAGGCCGAAGGTCCGGCGGTTGGACACGTGGTAGCTCCGAAGCTTACCGTCTGGGTCGGGTAGGTCCGGTGCAGTTGTACACGTGTCAGTACCAGAGCTTCCCTCTGTCAGGGTTTAGGTCTGGGGGTGCCGCACAGGTATTTAGCCCGGAGCTTTCCCATGTGTGGGACGTAGCTCCGGTTGCAGTATACACGTGGCAACATCGGTACTAACCATAGAAGGGAGGCAGGTCCGGTCCTGCATGACACGTGGGGCCTTCAGAGATCTTCAACTTAGACAAGTGAAGTTCCTTTGGTCTTTTTGAGTCCCAAGGGGTATACGATACGCATGGTACCGATAGTGGCCCCCTGGGCCCACCTCTGGGAGGGACCTTTTGGATAAAGTCGTTCTGCCCGAGGTGGGTCCATCCATCGGTTTTTGAGTCGTGTCTTCAAGGGTCTTTTGATGTGCCGTTGGCGGTAGTTCGCAGTTAAACCATCGCCGCGTGGCATATCCAGGATGCGGCAGGTGAGATCTGAGCGTGCGGATCTCACGCAATTGAAGGTCACCGGTTCCTGATACGAAAACTATATCGGTTCCGCACGCCCTGTCCGGTCGCCGCCCTCGGGCTTCCCGCCTCTCATGATGACAACCGTTCGCCTGGGGTGAGGACCTCGACTTGATCGTCGGGGTGGCCCCGGGCTCCCTTGTCATTGGCAGGGTGAACTTTTTGAACTGTGTCATCGGCTCCTCTGCGGTTTCCATCCAAGCATTGCGGGGGCTTACTTAAGAAGGAAAGCGCACACCGTTTGGGGATTCTTTATGCCTTCATTTGAACTTGCGCTCGAATCCTCCAAACTTTAGCCTGCTTTTCATCTCTCGCCCCGCTGAGCCGCGATGAAGTTGGGACTCCCCAAGAGCCGCATTGGGAGCAAGAAGGAGTTGTATAGGGTCCGGACCTACATGGGATGGTCCAGCGACTCCTTCGACAACGACATTCGCTGCGGCAAGCTTCCCATTCGAGAAGGAGCGAGCCAGAGATATGGTGTACTTCCTTGGGTACGCCATGGCGGGTTTGATACCGCCTTTCTCCACTTTCTTTCTGATGTTGCTGGATTTCTATGGTATGCAGATCCACCATCTGGGCCACCACTCAATCTTGCTAGTGGCAACTTTCATCCACTTTTGCGAGATGTGGGTGGGCGTTCCCCCTTGCGTGGAGTTGTTTCGGACTTTCTTCACTGTCCACCCGACCAGGAGGAGCCATGAGTTCATCAGCTTCTACTACTTCGTGAAGCGGAAAAACTCTCCCCTCAAGTACTTGAGGTCTTTTCCTTCCGACAAGTGGGACGACTGGAAGAAAGACTGGGTGGTCATCACTGTCGAGGGACATGAGAGGCTGGAACTGCCTG
Source organism: Tuctoria greenei (assembly GCA_036927565.1). NCBI lineage: Eukaryota > Viridiplantae > Streptophyta > Magnoliopsida > Poales > Poaceae > Tuctoria > Tuctoria greenei. The sequence continues at coordinate 77,335,772 of JAYESD010000007.1, read as the reverse complement.
AAGGCCTCCGCCGCATCGACACTGACATTTGGAGTGACATGCCGGAGCTGTCGAGGGAGTACAAGCCCATTCTGGACAGAATCCAGGAATGTGTCGAAGGTGGGGTGACCCCCCAGATGGTCTTCGATAACTTCTTGACGAACAGGTGGGCCCCGCTGAGGGCTAGGAGCCGACCTGCCTGGGCCTTCAATAGTGAGATGGACACTAACCGCATTGAGGTCGGCTTGGACACCAACTTGACCAATGAAGCCCTGAAGACCCATCTCAAGAAGTTCCAGCGTGGGAACATTGGCCCTGGCGATGTGTCTCCACCGGCGGCCTTCCTTCCCCTGAATATGATACCAGAGGAGTGCAGAGAGCTCCGGCGGAAGATGCTGTTGTTGGATGACTTGGTCCTGATGGAGAGGCGATCAACCTCTGGGGTGGCAATCCCCAGAGCTTCTGAAGTTGGCTCTGCTCGCGCCCTGAAGCCAAGAGTTGAAGTCGTTGGCAAGGGCAAGGAGTGGGCCGAGCCTTCGAGCCACAAAAGGAAGTTGAAGCATGCTGACGGGAGATCTGTCAGACCTACTCCTTCCACTGCAGCTCCTTCTCCTCGGCGGAGGAGGTCTTCGGCGGCGGCAACCATTCCAGCATCAGCATCTCCTCGGGATGCTAGATCCGGCCATGTGGCTCCATTACCAGGGCCAGCTGAGGGTTCTAGGTCCAGAGGTCCTTCTCAGTCGAAGGGGGCCTCAACCAACACGACGCCGATGGCGACATTAAGCTTCGGGGAGCCTTTTGAAGCTACTACACCAATGGCGTCAGGGTCCGGCCTCGAGCGTCCAGTGAAGAGGTTCCGCGCTAGCTGGGGCGGAATCCTTCCGAGGTAAGTTTGATTTTTTTACCTCAGTTGATTGCTTTTTGTTGTAACTATGTTTTGAATGTCTTTGTCCTTCATCCACAGGGTACCCAAGAAAGGGGCTGAAGCTCCGGTTCCTGCAACAACAACTGATGATGCGTAGACAGAGGCTCCGACTCTAGTTCCAGCGCCGCCCCAATAGGTGGCTGAGGCCGCGGAATGTCCGGCGCTAGCTGTCGTGGTCCTTGACCTCGAGTCATCCCCTAAAGCTCCAGTGGTCGTGCCAAACCACGGGAATGAAGATGTACCAGCGGCACCAGCCCCAGAGGTTGAAGCTCCGGTTTTGGATGCTGAGATGATGGACGCTCTGACCTCAGAGTCGCAGGTAGCTGCGGTTCCGGCCCTAGAGCTGGATGTTGATGAAGCCCCGGCAGCAGAGTCGGTGGTTGATGAAGCCCCATCGGTGGAGCCGGTGGTTGATGAAGTTCTGGCAGCGGAGCCCAGTCTTCATGAAGTTCCGGCGCCTGAGCCGATTGTTGAAGAAGTGCCGACGCCCGAGCCAATGGTAGTCGAGGCACCAGCGCCTGAACCGGTGGTGGAGGAGGCGCCAGCGTCAGAGCCGGAAGTGGCTTCAGCTCTGGTCGGACCTTCAACGCCTGCCCCGAAGGTAGTGGTTCTGGAGGTGCCCGTGCCTGAGCCAACGTGCCAAGAGGAGGTTGCCGATCCCTCGCTTGAGGGACCAGTTGCCAATGACCAGGCGGTAGGACCTTTTGAAACGACTCCGGAGGCAGGAACTTCTGCTGCAGGACCTTCCTCGGTGGCGGTCCCTAGTGCAGTGGAAGCTCAGGGGACCACTCTTGTAGAGTGGGACCCAATTTATGTTATGGAGAACCCGCTGGAACCAGCGGAGAGGACCCCGATAGGTCTAGAGCAAATCCTGCTGTCGTTGTCTATCGACAACGCCTGCTCCAGCCTTCGTCAAGTGTAGCTCGCCTTCTACCACGGAAGCAAGGCCCTCGAGGAGGAGCACCAAACCCTTAGGAGGGGGCGCAACTGGCTCCAATTCGAGTCCAGCTGGAGTACTGGGGTCGGCTGGCACAAACTAGGCTGGCTGACGACTGGGAGTGGGTTAAGAGGGAGAAAGTCCAGCTAGAGTACCAGGGTCAACCGCTGGATGAGAGAGAAAGCATGGTGTGATCCCTCAACAACCAGTCCTGGGCCATCCACGAACAAGCCGTAGCTACTAATAATGCAGCGAGTGATCACCAAGAGAAGCTCAGCGCTATCCATGACAGCCTCGTCAAGCGCCGTGAGGCTCTTGAGGAGTGGGAGAAAAAGCTCGAAGATGAAGAGCAAAAACTCCTGGAGCTGCGCGATGACCTCGTGAACTGGGAGGAGGAGCTTACTCAGAGGCTGACTCTGGGTGACAAGAGTCTCGCGGAGCGCACCAAGAAGCTGGAGGAGCGCTGCAAGAAGGAGGAGAAGAAGGCCTGGCAGCGAGGACAGGATCTCCACAAGAGGGAGGATGAAATTGTTGCCTGGGAGAAGAAAGTCCGGGGCCAGGAGAAGGACTTGATCGACTGTCGGAAAAAGATCCACCCCCGAGAGGAGGAGCTCAGTAAACTCGAAAGGCAGGTTGCTGAAAAGATTAGTAGAACGCCAAAGAGGTTGAGCGCCTTGCCTGGGAGAATTCAGAGCTTGCGGCGACCAGAAGATCCTTGGAGGAGATGCGAGGCTCGAGGGCTGCGGAGTCCCAACAAGTTTGGGACTTCTTGGGCAAAGCCAATGACGCACTGACGCTGATGGGTTTTAGTCCTGTGCATCCGGATGATCCGGAGTTGGAGTTGGACCAGGCGTTGCAAGCGTTGAGCTCGGCGGGCAATAAGCTCACCAAGATGGGTGATGTCATCGCGGACGAACTGGAAACCGAGGGACAATCCCTGGCGAAGAACGTAGCAGAGTTCATGCTGACGTGCGACACAAGCCGGGACCCTCACTTCCCACTGGATTCGACGCTTGAAGGCCCCATCGACGAAGAGGGAGAAGCCGCCAAATCCAGCGTGTCGGAGGTTGCCCAGAAGGTCACCTCGTTCTTCCATAGGGTCTAGGACTCTCTCTTTGTAGCTCCCGCTTGTATTCTCTCTTCTTTTTCTCCAATTTTGTAATCTCTTGTCTCCAGATTAATGAAATCCAAGAATTTTATGAATTTCATTTTTGTCTTCAACACCTTTGTTCCACTTGGCCCCCTGGTAGATGTACACAATTTGATTGTGAACATATACCAAGAGGACATAGAATTTTGTTGAAGACTTGCGCGCTTCAAAATTGTAGTTTGTAGGTCCGAAGTCGCCGATAGTAGGGGTCCCCTGAGGTTGTCGGAGCTTAGTAGCTCCGGTTGTGACCCTTGTCAATACGTAGAGCATTGACGGTTAGTCCTCTGGGGTTCTCGGAGCTTGGTAGCTCCGGCAGCGACCACTTTCAACATGCAGTGCATCGACAACAGACCCCACTGGGGAGTCTTCCCACCATCTTTTCTTCACATTGACGGCTGGCCCCCTGGATTTGCCAGAACTTTGTAGCTCCGATGATGTCTACTATCAATGTTTGGAACATCGACAGTAGACCATCTTAGGGGGTGTTGGAGCTTTGATAGCTCCGGTTTCATCCACCATCATCATGAGATCTTTATTTTTCCTGCACACTGAAGTCACGAAAAACAGTAAAATCCATTTCTTCTCTATAACTCGTTTGCGGCTTACTATTCTCGACAGAAATTTTTAGGTCGAACGCAATTCTAAATACAATCAAGTGCACTGGCTTGTTTTCTCCAGGTCCCATCGTTTCTGGACTCACCTTACTTCGGCCTGCCGGGGTGTAGGTAGAGTGGCGTACTTAGGGTGCAGGACTAGGCTAAGTCGATAGCACACTCCGGACCTAGATTGGCTTGGCGGCATTCAGACGAGTAGACCATTAACAATGTTTAGACCCGGAAGAATTGACAATGCAACTTGAAAAAATGTGAATTGGTCGAGCTAAAGTTTCTTAAGAATTGCACAACTTTGTTATAGACAAGAAAGAGAAAAATAAAAACTATTGAGCCTGTACAAAATAAATGCACGTGGAGTCTGTTTTCATACAATGATGTCTTTCATTATAGGTCTGGGGTACAGGGGAAACAAGTACACTCTTAGGGTACAGAACCAGGCTAAGTGTGTTTTGTTTCTCGTTTGACCCAAGGTAGCTAGCCACATTTTTAGTTCTAAGACTGTGACAAGTGTTACCTAAACTTTGTTGATCTTCCAGGGAAGGTTCGGCTGTTCTCCCGAAGGAGCTACCCGACTCTGTACAATGACTCTATAACATACATCACATGTAACTACAGACTCACCTCCGTGATATTAATCGTAGAACTTACGGAAGTGCTCAATGTTCCAAGGATTAGGGAGAGGTGTCCCATCCTCGGTTGCCAAGCGAACTCATCCGGGACAGGATAATTTGATCACTCGGAAGGGTCCTTCCTAGCTGGGGGAGAGTTTGTTTAACCCTTCTTGAGTTTGTATTCTTCGTAGCACCAGATCGCCTTCCTCGAGCTGTCGGCTGTGAACATGCCTTTGGTGATAGCGCCGAAGAGCTTGGTGGTATCGGGCATTCTGAACAGCTGCTCGACACCTTCCCTCTTCAAGGAGGTCAAGGTCTTCACGCCGGAGCTGGTCCTGCGTGGAATCGTTGAACCTCCGGACCCGGAGTGACCCCAAGGTGATTTCCGGGGGAAGGACTGCTTCAGCTCCGTACACCAGGAAGAAGGGTGTCTCTCTAGTTGACCGGTTTGGAGTTGTCCTGTTGGCCCACAAGGTGGGCGGAAGCTCTTCGATCCAGTTGGCTCAATGTTTTTTTCAGGCGCTCATATGTGCGCATCTTGAGTCCTTTTAGGATTTATGCATTTGCTCTCTCAGCTTGGCCATTGCTTGTCAGGTGAGCTACAGAAGCGTAGCTGACCTGAATGCAGAGCTTGTGAATTGGGTCCCATTATCAGTTATGATCTTGTTTGGGACTCCAAATCTGCATACGATGGACTGCAAGAAGTTGATAGTTGATTGCTTGTTTATTTTCAGAAATGGAGTTTCTTCTGGCCATTTGGTGAACTTGTCAATGGCAACGTACAGGAACTTGTAACCTCCGACGGCTCTTGGGAAAGGTCCCAAGATATCCACCCCCACACAGCAAATGGCCATGTAGGAGGTATCATTTGTAGAGGTTGAGCTGGTGTGTGAATTTGCTTTGCATAGAACTGGCATGCTTCACATTTCTTCACTAGCTCAGTTGCATCCTGGAGTGCTGTAGGCCAGTAAAAACCATGCCGGAAGGCTTTACCGACCAGCGTGCGGGAAGACGCATGGTTCCCACAATCGCCACCATGGATTTCTGTGAGGAGTTCGCAGCCTTCTTCCCTTGTAATGCACCGCATTAGGACACTGTTGGCACCACGCCGGTAGAGATCCCCTTCTACTAGTGTGTATCTTTTAGCCAATCTAACTATCCGGTCAGTAGATACATTATCCTCAGGAAGGAAATTGTCTTTCAAGTAGCTCCGGATCTCCGAGATCCATGCATCAGAGCTAACTTGAGGATTTGAGTCTTGCGTGTTGGGTTGCTCGGAGCTTCCTGCAGCACCTACGACCCATGATGGATGCCATGGTAACAGGGCCATCGGGACCGCCAGCTTCGAGGTGCTGGTCTCGCCCCCTTCGCTCAGTTCGGCAGGCTGAGCTATTGGTCTTGACAGTCTCCGGATGAAGGTTCCATCAGGAGCCGGAGCTCCGATTGAAGCTTTCGTCGTGAGTTCGTCAGCTTCAGCGTTGTTGAGATGCTGGACATGGCAAAAATCCAGGACGTCGAAGTCCTTCTGAAGCTTCTGGACTTCAAGTAGGTATGCAACTAGTTGAGGGTTATTGCAGCAACATTCACGTTTGACTTGTTTTACAACAAGCTATGAATCACCCTTTACCAATAGCTGCTTGACACCATACGATAGTGCCACCTTGATCCCATAGATTAGTGCTTCATACTCTGCCATGTTGTTGGTTGCCTTGAAGTCAAGGTGAACCATGTATTTGACCTTCTCCCCGGTCGGAGCGAGGAGAAGGACTCCAGCTCCGGCCCCCTGCTTTTGCATGGAGCCGTCGAAATAGAGAGTCCAGTGAGGCTCGGTGAAGACCAGAACCTTGGGTTCCAGCTTCTGCTCACTAGGGCCCCCAGGATTTGATGGAGAGGGGGTCCAGTCCGCCACAAAGTCTGCCAGTGCTTGACTCTTAGTTGCTTGTCTTGGGACGAATTCAAGACCAAAATCGGCCAGTTCCGCTGCCCACTTTGCAATGTTCCCAGTAGAATTGGGGTTATCCAAGATTGCACGCAGTGGATAAGAAGTTACCACTGAAATCTTGTGAGCTTGGAAGTAGTGTCTAAGCTTCCTAGAAGCAATAAGAACTGCGTACAACAGCTTATGCACCTCCAGGTATTGAGTTTTGGCATCATGGAGTACTTCACTGATGAAGTACACTAGGTGTTGGACTGTCCGGACCCTCACGAAGGGGCCCAGAGCTTCCTCCTCATCAACCCAGACCTCCCCGGAGGTGTCCGGACCTTGTTCGGGGACCTCTGGGTTCCTACTGGAGGAACCCAGAGCTTCTTCTGCAGTGATCCGGACCTTCCCGGAGGGGTCCGGATCTTGTTGCTCAGCAACAACATTTTCATCATTTGAAGGAGGTTGATCCTCTGGCATCTCGCCTTGAGGATCAGGGTCTGGGAGCTGGGACCCAGACTCGTCTTCGGGTAGCTCCGGACCCTCCCGAAGGGGTTTGGATTCCTGAACTAAAGATGGTTCTGGTCATTCCACAACCAGGACCATGCTGACAACTTTGTCAGTTGCCGAAATGTAAAGCAGAAGTGGCTCACTAGGATTCGGAGCTACCAAGGTCGGTAGAGTGGTGAGGAGCTGCTTCAGCTCCTGGAATGGCTTTTTTGCTTCTTCAGACCATTGGAATGGTCCGGACTTCCTCAACAACTTGAAGAAGGGTAGCGCCCGTTCCGCCAGTCTTGAGATGAACTGGCTGAGGGTAGCCAGACATCCAGTCAGCTTCTGGACGTCCTTGATGCGGGCTGGTGGCCGCATGTCCTCAATAGCTTTAATCTTCGCTGGATTTTCTTCTATTCCTTGGTGGTTCACCAAGAATCCAAGAATTTTTCCAGAGCTAACCCCAAAGACACACTTGTCTGGGTTCAGCTTCGTGCGTGTGACTCGCAACTTGTCGAAGACAGCTTGCAAGGTGTCAAGGTATGCCTTCTTATTCTTGATCTTGATGACGATGTCATCGACGTACACTTCCACTAAATTTCTGATGAGCTCTCCAAAAGTTTTGTACATAGCTCGTACAAACGTTGAAGCAGCGTTTTTGAGACCGAATGGCATGGCATTGTAACAATATAGTCCATCTACTGTGATGAAGGAAGTATGCTCTTCATCTTCCCTAGACATTCTGATTTGTTGATACCCAGAATATGTGTCTAGGAAACACAGTAATTCGCACCCGGAGGTGGAATCCACTATATGATCTATTCTAGGTAGTGGGAATGGATCTTTTGGACATGCCTTATTCAGTGTAGTGTAGTCGATACACATCCAAAGCATCCCGCCGGCCTTGGGTACAACGACTGGGTTTGCCAGCCATTTTGGGTGGAAGACTTCTCGGATGAATCTAGCTTCGAGCAACTTCTTCACTTCTTAGGGATCCTAGGAATTTGTGACAGTTGCCAGGCAAACACGTCAACATTAGCCCGGAGGAATGTGATGAGCGCGAGTTCCTATTTGTCATTCAGACCTCCCGATATATGGGTGGTCTGAGCAGCATCGGAACCGATTTGGACGACTTTGATGAGGATGTCGGTGTCGCCGCTTGGTTGCACACGAGGTGCAGAGGTTGAGCCTCGATGACGAATGCTCGGGGGTTTTGGAGCATGCTCCTTTCTGGATTCTTCCTCTTGCATTGTAGCAAGCGCATGGAGTTCTTCTAGAGCAGTCACTCCGATGGTGCGATCTCCTCAGATCCGGAGAACACCTGCTGGTGTTGGCATCTTCAACACCAAGTAGCCATAATGAGAAGCAGCGATGAATTTGTACAAGGTTGGCCTGCCCAATAAGGCGTTGAATGGTAAGTTGATCTGCGCCATGTCGAAGACCAACTTCTCAGTGCGGTAATTCTCCCGGGTCCCAAAGGTCACCAGGAGAGTAATGGCACCGAGTGGGGTTATGGCCCCTGGACCTACTCCGGAGAAAGGTCGGGAGGGGCAAAGATCTGAATGTCGGAGCTGAAGCTTGACGAAAGCTTCGAAGCTTATGAGGTTCAACCCTGAACCTCCGTCCACCATTACATGGTGGAGTTGGATGTTGTTGATGGTAGGAGATACCATCAATGGGAGTTGTCCAGCTCCGATCATGTTCTGAGGGCAGTCCGAAGCATCGAAAGTGATGGCAGTGTCCATCCACTTCCGGTGCGGCTCCGCCCTGGCAGTGGGAGCTACTGAGGCCATGTCCCACCGCATGGTCTTGAGGACATGGTAGGAGGTGATGTCCCATGAACTACCAAAGATGGTGTTCATGGTCTTCCGACGTTTGTTGTCGGAGATGTCGAGTCGTTGTCGACGGAGGTGTAAACAGCCTTCAAGACCTTTTTAGGGTCCTGAAAGCCTAACTCATCTTCAGCCGGAGCTTCGTCAACTTTTTGTTTTCTTTCCCTTTGATGAAAAGGACGTTCTTCTCGGCGCTTGTTGTAGCACTCGGGAAGGTTCTAAACCTCTCGGCAATCTTCTAGGTTGTGGCAGTTCGTATTGTGTATAGGACACCACATATTGGAGCTGCCTCCATCTTCAGACGACGGCCGAGGTCGTCTCTCGGGGCGTGGCCCCCGACCACCCGGAGCTGCGGCAACAGCGGTTGTAGGTGTGCCAGCCAATGGCTTCTTCTTGTCGTTGGACTTTTTCTTCTTCTTACCACTCCCGGAGGTAGTGGCTTCACCCTTGGAGGACTTTTTGTTGTCCTCCGGAGGTGGTTGGGAGTGCATTTCATGGCCCTCCGCAACTTTGGTGCACTTGTCTGCCAAGCTGAAGAGTTCCGTGACGCTGGTGACCTCCTTGGTCGCCAGCTTCTCCAGCATCTTCTTGTCTCGTACGTCCTGTCTAAATGCCACAATAACAGAAGTGCTTGAGATAGAAGGTATGGTGTTTCATACCTAGGAGAACCTCTGGATGAAGGATCGTAGGGACTCTCCCCCCTTCTGCTTGACAGCAAAAAGGTCCAGTTTGGTGACTGGTTGGGTGTATGAACTCCCAAAATTGGCGGTGAACTGTTGGCACAGTTCCGCCCAAATGTTGATGGAGTCGGGCGGAAGGCTTATGAACCAGGACCTGGCGGTCCCAGTCAAAGCCACGGAGAAATAATTGGCCATTACAGCCTCATTGCCTCCAGCCGCAAGGATTGCGGTGGAGTAGATTTGGAGAAACTCAGCGGCATTGATAGTCCCATCAAATTTCGCCGGCAGGTGAGGCCGGAACCTCTGCAGCCATCTGACCATGCGTAGATGCATGGCCAGGTCAGAACATCCTCCTCCTACCCCCTCGGGAGCAGGACTATCCCGAGCCTCTCGCCTCTCGCGAGCACGCTCGATATGGACACGACCATCCTATTGACGGTAACGGTGATCAAGCTCCGCTCGGAGGTCGTGAGTCAAAAGCCTGGTTATCGTATGGGTGTGTTGCCCCCCAGAAGGTAGCGATGTCACTTGTTGAGACGCAGCACGCCTCCTGTGTTGTGAAGCGTGCGGACCAAGTCTACCCGACACGGTCCGATGCTGCGATAGGGCTCGCCCCGAGGGGGGAGGACCTTGGTTGCTGATGCGATCGGCTGCTGCTGCAACCAAGTGTTCCACATCAGCCCTCCACTGCTCCATTGCACCCTGGGATGCTCCTGGAGGCGGTGGACATTAAAGAACAGCACGTGCGGCTTGGAGCGTGTGTTCAGGGTTGTTGTTCGTCGATACCGTGACCGACGCAGACGCCCCATCTCGCTGTCCAGCTTGATTTGCCGGTGCAGACGGTGGCGGCGGTGGCATGACTCCTGCTAGAGCCACATCACCTTCTGGCTGCTACATGTTGGAGGGATTGCCTCCAGCAGGTTGCACAGCAGGGTTGACGTAGGACGATTCAACTGCAGAGTTCACCATCCTTGAATCTCGGGCGCCCCCACCTGGCGCGCCAACTGTCAGAGTCTGGTTCTGCCAATTCTCCCGGTACAACCGTTGGTAGCCCGCAGAGTTTGTAGTTCGGTATTGGGCGCGCAGAGATTGAACACGATGTCAAGTTGACACAAGGATTTACGTGGTTCGGGCCGCCTAAGCGTAATACCCTACTCCGCGGGGTGTGTAGTTGTTGTATTGAGCGTCTGAGCACTTGTGAGCGTGTGTCAGAGCCAAGTATGGAAGTCAGGAGAGTTCCCAGGAGTCGAGAGAGCCCCCTATGTATCGCTCGACCAGTCCTTTTATAGCACAAGGACGGGTCGTTAAATCGTTAGCCTGGCCCGACATGTGGCCCTAGCAGTTACTGATGCTTAATACACAATTAATGAGCTTAATTACCCTTAATAGCATGGTAACGATCCTTGACAGTGTCGTTACTGGTATTAAGGGCCCTCCGATTGTGTGTCATTAAGATGGTATTAATGACACTCAATCGGGTCTTGAAGTCCTTGATTGTCCCTTGAAGGTCCGAGCCATTGGGTGTCCTCCAGTCTGCTTGTTGAGGCCAAAGGTCCGGCGGTTGGACACGTGGCAGCTCTGGAGCTTACCATCTGGATCGGGTAGGTCCAGTGTAGTTGTACACATGTCGGTACCAGAGCTACCCTCAGTCGGGGGTTAGGTCTGGGGGTGCTGCCCAGGTATTTAGCCTGGAGCTTTCCCATGTGTGGGACGTAGCTTCGGTTGCAGTATACACGTGGCAGCACTGGGACTAACCATAGAAGGGAGGCAGGTCCGGTCCCGCATGACACATGGGGCCTTCAGAGGTCTTCAACTTAGACAAGTGAAGTTCCTTTGGTCTTTTTGCAGTCCCAAGGGGTATACAGTACGCATGGTACTGACATCATGCATCTCTGGAAAGAGGCAGGAGCGTTACACAGTCCAAAGGACATACGCCGATAGGCATAGGTCCCGTAAGGACATGTGAACGTGGTCTTACTTTGATCATTGGGATGGATAGGAATTTGATGATATCCCGAATACCCATCAAGGAAACATAATTAGGAGTGTTTTGCCAATCGCTCTAACATCTCATCGATGAAGGGCAATGGAAAATGGTCTTTCCTTGTTGCCTTGTTAAGTTTTCGGTAGTCAATGCACATCCTCCATCTCGTGACGGTCCGTTGAGGAATTAATTCATTCTTTTCGTTTTGAACGACCGTCATACCTCTCTTCTTAGGCACTACTTGAACTGGACTTACCCACTCACTATGAGGAACAGGGTAAATAATCCCGCCATGTAGAAGTTTCAAGACTTCTTTCTTGACAACTTCCCGCATCACATTATTCAATCGCCTTTGAGGTTCCCTTGAGAGGACACTCTCAGGGTCAATAGGAATACGATGGGTGCATAATGCTGGACTAATTCCCTTGAGATCCTGAAGTGAATATCCAAAAACAGCTCTATGCCTTTCTAACATGGCTATGAGTTTGAGAGTTTCATCATCTAAAAGCTTGTCACTTATAATGATAGGGGCTTCCAAATCACCATTTAGAAAGGCATAACGTAGGCCTGTAGGTAGAATCTTGAGCTCAACAGAAGGTTTTGGGGAGGGCTCTTCTTTTGGCAATTTAGTTTCCTCCTGAAATTCATCCTCCTCTTGGACGAAGACTTCTTCTCCTTCAATTTCAGGGGGTTCTAAAAATTTAAGAGTCCTAACCTCCTCCATTGTCTCATCTTGGATGGGAGATTCTGTAGATGTGTTCTTTGAACGCACAATAGGCATGGAGAAATTTCTCCCTTCAAGATTGATATTGAGGCTTCCTTCCAAAGGAACTTCAATGAGAATTTTCTCTATGGGAATCCCTATCATGATGTCAAAATCTTGGATTTCGAACACGTGAAAATCTAGGAGAGGCTCAACATCTTTGTGTTTAACAGACACTTGTTGCAGAACCCCACATCCTTCAAGAATGGTTCCAAATGAATCTCAGAAGGATTTGCGTGTTGGTGCCAATGGCACATCGCCAAGAATGGCGAGAGCACAAGAATCAGAAATGAGATTTGCTCCAACAGTAGGGTTGTATAGGATTCTCGTTGGTGTCCCTCTAATAGAACATAAAATGGTAGCCAATGGTGAGGTCATCCGAAGAATTTCGGGTGAATTCTCGACTTCAGCTGTCCACTCTCTGCTCAAGATAGAGGTCAACTCCTTGACCATCTGACAAACGAACACCCCGTCAGGTGGTTCAGGTGGAGTTGGTGGCAATGAAGGTTTCCTATAGCAACAATATTTCAAGGTATTTCCATAATCTTCAAAAAGCTCTTCCTCAAAGTAAAATGGAAACTATGAGGGTTGAATTTCTTCTACCTTCGTAGTCTCAGGTTCGGGAGAGGATTCCTCTGGCAAGGCTTGGGGTAAACAAGAAATGGGTTCATACTTGTCCAAGAGTGTATCCTTCGTTCTTGAAACGACTTCCTCTTGGGGAGGCTCATTAAGACCCATAGTGAAGGAATAATTTTCTAGAATTCTGTCCAAAAGATCCTTGCCTTCTTCTGGAGTCTTATGGAGGAAAGATCCTCCAGACGTAATGTCAAGATATAGGGTAGACTCTTTGTTTATTCCCATGAAGAAATGTTGCACAAGCATTGGATCAAGGATTAACAAATCTGAGCCAGAATTTTTCAAAAGAGAAAATTTGTCCCAAGCTACACCTATGGATTCCTTCTCCATCTGCTAGAAGCATAGTACTTCCTTTCGTAAGGAAACAATTCGGGCAAAGGGAAAGAAAGCAAGACAAAATTTGTCTCGTAATTCACTCCAATCACCGTTTGTTTTCCCAACGTAGTGGTTGTACCATTGTTTAGCTTTTTCCTTGATGGAAAAAGGAAACAACTTCCATTTGAGAGTCTCCTATGTCATACCTTTGATTGGAAGGCATGAACACAATTGTTCGAACTCTCATAGATGGTGGTAAGGGTTTTCACATTCCATTCCTGAGAAGGATTGTTCCCGAACCATGGCTATAAAGCCAGGGCAAAGTTCATAGCTGGTTGAACAAGTAGGTTCCGCCGAGGGCGGTGGCTCACAGAACTTGCCCTTCGGAGCAGAATAAGAAAGAATGGTGGGTTGCTCCATTTATATGGTGGTGGTAAGGTAAGAATAAGAAAGGTAAGATGATAGATGAGGGGGGATATTATACGAGGGTGATCTTGGTTTGAAGATTAACAGCAAAAATTCCCCGGCAACAGCGCCAGAAATGCTTGTTGGTATTTCTTAACACCACAGAGTTATCCGCAAGCACACGGAAATACCGTTGTAGCACTTCCCCTTAAGGAGTATTCCCAAGGGTATCGAATCCAAAGAACGTGTGTGCTAATCTTTCGAACTAGCTCACCCAAGGACACAAAGTTGTTTGGTAGGCAAGGAACAGAGAGGAATTCAAAGTATTGATCCTAATTCAAGCTAGTTTGCAGTAGATGCTTGCTTCGGGCACGGGCTTACTCCTAGCAATACTAGGACGACTCCTGCCAAGAGTCTATGGCATAGCCGAACGTGGAGGATGACAAAGGACAGATAGGGCTGTCACCACCTACTGCCTACCTCTTCAATCCGTGGGTCTACGAGATATCCACTAATGATTTATAACCTAAGCACCACGCTTACGTTCTAAATCACTGCTCTAGTTGTTTCGAACACAAAGCTACAACTAGAGCCTCTAATGAATTAAATCAGTGAACCCACAAGTAACTACTTGTGCAAACTACTAAGAATAAAAGATCAAACTTGTATTGAATTCACAAAGGCTTACTTGATTGAGTAAAATCTTTGTAGAGGTACAAGTGTAGAAGAGGGACTTGACAAGCCCAAGCCTCATTCTCCTAGACTCTTCACCACACTCTCCTTCTACTTTGGTAGCCTCTAGGACTACTCTAAACCTTTGGAGTGTAGCATATTCTCAACTTTTGGTGTGTGTGAGAAGTCACCATTAACGCGCGAATCGGTCACCATTGACTCCAGGGAGTCGGGAGGAGCCAACACGTGTCATTTGACCGGGTTTGGCGCCAGGAAGGGGTCGATCGAACCCCTGGTTCGGCTGGCCTGGTCAAGCCTCCCCTCGGGGAGTGCTTCCTCCAGGTGGCTTCCAGGTGGGCCCCCTTGATGTATATGGGTGCAATATCGTTGGATATCCTCGTATTCTTCTGTTTGTGGGCCATTTGATCCATGTGTTGCCACGTGTCATCGCCTGATTCGTTGAAACCCATTTTCATGGATTCATCCTTGCATGTTTTGGTATTTTGGGTAATAATTCACCTGCATACAAATAAACACCAACACTTGTGGAATTGGGTTAGTGTCTAACCCTACCACTATGTTTTGTGTTTCTTTTATGCACATTATGAGGTGAATTGATAGTCAAAACGTGGTACTTAAGGACCGTCAACATTCAAGTACCAAAAAATGAGTTTTGATTGATAGTTTGAGGATGAAGTTGAGCTTGCAAGCTTGATGAGCACTGTCATTATTTTGAGCAGCGATTAGTTTATGGCATCATCAAATCTGGAGTAATTTTTCTAGATCATTTGGGGCCGAAAAATTAGTTAACACGTTATATATTAGGATAAAGATTAGGATATGCTACCTTTTGCTTTTGTTTAATAACCCTGCACCATGGACAACATATTCGACACTTCATTCTGGTCGTCACGATCATTCTGTCCCAAGTCATCTGGGGCTGCAGGCGGAGGGCCTTGATCATCAGGATAAAGACCAGGCAAGAAATCATTGGTCAAAGGTAAGTTTGACCAAAGCTAAAAATAGAGTTGAGTTGGAAAGGAGGGAGGAGTACTTTTTATAGACCGTTTTGCAGGCCCCGTTGCGGGCGGTCTCCTGCCTCCTGACAACTCCAGCGGCTAAAGTAGCGTACAGCTGCACTTTAGAAGCCATAACTCCAGCGCTCCTCTTTTGTTTAGCCCAGTTTGCATCAATGGAAACTCATGGGACAGTTTAAAGGAATGGAATCCTCCAGAAGGGAAAGACATTCATACGAGTTTCGTAAGTAGCATTCCAAACGGTGCACTTTAGAAGCCATAACCATCACTGCGCGCATCTACGCGCGTCTCATTGTCTTCTCCGCGCGTACTAATAAAGACACACCATCCTCTTCTCCGCAACACACGCATGCCATCCTCTTCTCCGCACGTAATCTTCCTCTTCGTCTCCATCCCGCGCGCCCTCATTGGTTCCCTTCGAAGCCCATGGAGTTCCCCTTGCCGCATGATATTGCGGTCCTGATCGCGGGGTGGTCGCCGCAACCTCGCCGCAGCCCATGGATGACCTCTCCAGTCTGCGCGCCACCTGCAAGGCTATGCACGCGGCGTGCCGGGATTGCTCCGTGGGCAGGCGCGTGGCGTAGGAGCGGGAGAGCATCTAGAAGCTTAACGGGAGCTACGACGCTCTCGGGGAGCGCCTAGCACTCGTTGGCAACCCTCATGTGTGCTACGTCACCGGGTTTGACCTCGTCTTCCTAGACGGTCACGCGCAGCCGGGCACCCAATTCCTTGCCCGGGCGGCTGCGAACAGCCACATGGTGGCGGCCTACGTCCTTGCCATGCTCCGCTACGACACCGACCATGGTGCTTGCAACGCCTTCGAGTATATCATACAGGTCGAAGGTGAGGCCCACATCGGCTACAACGCGGTCGGGTCTGTCGCGATGAAGTGGACCAACAAGGAGTGCTGCCGGTGTCGGCTGAAGCCATGAATAGTATCGATTGTGTCGTATGGAGGTTCCTGGGCAGGCCTCGTCCGTAAGCGTCGCCTGTGGCGGTGCCCAACATTGACGATGACGCTTGGGGCTGCTCAACAGGGGAGAACCAGGGAACTGCCCACTGTGGCAGGCAAGGTACGTGGGAGGAGTGGAGAGTCTTCTGTACTGAGAACTGTAGGTTTGAGCACGAGCATGACCTGTTCTGCCGTCAGGCATTGTACTCTATGGGTTATATTCCCACCATTCCCTTTTGGATGCACCCCTAGTTCTCCCAATGCCAATTAAAATAAAACAAAGGGAGTATATAAAATAAACTTGTATGTGTTTCCCCTATGCATGCTCATCTCTGATGAATGTTGCACTTGTTGTGTTCCCCCTATGTGCACTCGTCTTTTTGTTTAGCCCCGTTTTCATCAAAGGAAACTCACGGGACAGTTTAAAGAAATGGATTCTTCTCGAAATGAAATACATTCAATCATACAGTAGTTTGAAACAAAGGAAATCAGTGTTCCCTTCCGAAGGAAATACATTCGACGTGGGAATTTGCTCGGACTAAGAGCTTGTTTGGATAGGAGTGGATCCACTTAATTCTCAGTGGATTGAGGTGGATTTAGGAGAAAATTATTTCATTTTTCACTCCAATCCACTTCAGTCCACTTAGATTGAGTGAACCCAAACAAGCCCTAAAGCATCTCTCTCCAGTTTATTTCTTATCTCGTACTACATGCCAAACCCATGGGTCCATAAATTCATTGGACTTAGTACCTCATTTGTTACCGCAACCGCATATTCCACATTTTTCTTTGCTATTTCGCCAGATATGTGGCACAGTGGACCACCATCTTCTGGGATCATCAGCTGCCGACAAAACCGACGGGGGTCGATGGAGAAGTTCGCCATTAATGAGTGACAAGCCACGAAGAAACAAATCTGCCCGAGAGGAACAAAGGGTGTAGTACTACTTTAGTACGGAGTATTCGGAGGTTGCGGTTTCTTGGGAGTCTCGGGAGTATTATATGGGTGTCGCGCGCAATGATGGTTCGGCTTCCGACAGTGGCGGATTCCACATCCTCTGCAGTACTGCAGGTGCATTAAGGGTGGCTGACATGTGAACCCACAGCCTATGGGACCCACGCCTCATGCACTGATGGGACGCGCGAAGTAATGGAACTGCTCTGTTTTCAACATCAGCACAAGAATAATATCCTATCATCAATAGAGATAACATACTAATCTGTGCCAAACATTTCCTGCTTTACAGTACTACCTATCTTTTTCTAACATTTTTCTTGTCCTTTGTTTTCATTTCTCCCTGTTCATTGTCTCCACTTTTCATTCCAGTTGTCGCTAATCGACAGAACTAGCTGTTACATAATCCCTAATAAACACAAAATAAACTAATTAGCACATCTAGTCCGCAACACTTCTCTTGAAGCAGTGGTAATAACTTTTGGCCGCGTATAGGAGTAGTGGTAGGCATAGGGCCAGTGGTACGTTGGAGTTCTACCTATCTTTTTCTAACATTTTTTCCGTCCTTTCTTTTCTTTTCTCTCAGTTGATTGTCTCCACTTTTCTTTCCAGTCGTCGCTACCTGTTAGTACTTTACAAACTGCTTTGCAGGCCCCGATGCGGGCGATCCCCTGGCACCTCCAGCGGTTAAAGTATCGTACATGCCACTTTAGAGGCCACCGGCGGTGTGGAGGGTCATTCATTAACAGAGAATACGGATAGCACAGATAGTTCACTAAATAGCAGATAGAAAATAAAATAACAAATGGAACAGACGAACAACATTTAGTTTATTATCATAAAACATTACTCCCTCCTTCTAATATTACTTGTCATTAGAACAAGTTTTTTAGTTCATATTTGAACTAGAAAACTTGTCCTAATTACTAATGACAAGTAATATAGGAAGGAGGAAGTACAAAACATGAAAACAGCATCACGGAACAAGAAAAAATAAAACATCACAAAACAAGAAGATAAAAACATCACAACTGGATTAATCAGTGTCAAAAGATTTCCTGTTTTAAAGTTGGGTTCAACTGGAATGTAATCAGATGTTTGGTGCAATCGTCCAATCAAACATCTTCAACCATTGGATCGATCTACATTACGGTCGTTGAATCTTTCTATTTAACCTCCTCCACCAGGTGGAGGGGTAATGGTGGTGGTGGAAGGGGTTAAATGAAAAGATTTAATAACCGTAAGATGTATAGATCTAACGGATGAAAATCATTGATTACACGATTGCACCAAAACTTTAATTTCATGTAAGGCTGTCAACGAGTGTGAACTCGAGCGAGTTCGTTTCTATCATATATAAAAATTGTGTCCCATGGAACAATTTTAATAGAATTATATAGTTCAGTTAATCATACGTACATATCATAGATGACACCCAACAAATGAGCTTACTCGAACTTTCGAGCTTGAGCTCATCAAGCTGGCAATACTCAACTTCATCCTCAAAATTTCTATCAAAACTAAGTTTGGTCCTTGAACTTTCAAATGGGTCAATTATTTTAGTCCATCAACTTCAAAGAACCGTTTTACTTTCATCCTTAGTCTGAGTTGGACATCCACATTGGCATGCCACATAGGCTATTATATCATGTACATCATCTACCCCGGCCACTCACTTAGAAAAAGATAATAATTTTTTATCATCTTAAAAAATAACTAGCTAATTAATTGGGGTGGATTTACGTAGTTGCATGGGATATATATATTTCTCCTCCATTTTTTTGCAAAACCATCAAGTGATATATCCTATGTCATATTACATATGTAAAAATATTGTACAATATAAAACTTTTAAGCCTAGGAAAGAGCAAACAGAGCAAAAACGGAGAGGAATAGCAAACTTTTAAGCCTAGGGAATAAAATATAAAATGCAGCTGCACGACTAGCCGGGTACACGTACAGTCTGGGCCAGTGTGCCGGTGCACCTTAACCCCCGTCGTGCGTCCCCGGTGGTTGTTGGGAAGACCCTTGCAGGCAGACCAGGATCGCCTGACGTAGTGAATTTTACTGCATCCTATTTTCAGGAGTCTTTTTAAATATGGTATTTTCTCATTAATTATTGCGGTCGATCTATACGACACTTCATGCTCTAGGCAAAAAAGAAAAAAGATTGTACTTCATGCTGATGCAAACAAGAGGCAATTATAATAAAAACTCTTGAGTTCTTGTCATGTTTACAAAATGAAAGCATCGGAACCCTCCCTAATGTCCTCAATAGTTAATGTGTTTTTAATCCTGTTAATTTGTTATAGGAGTTTGTTTTATTTAGATGTTTGAAGTATGCATCATTATATGCATGTAAACTCTTTATCATGTTGAAGCAAGCAGGCAAGAGTTTAAGAAACTATTTGAATGGACCCCTTAGTTGGATAGCTGGGAAGTACAACCGTCGGATCAAAACAAACGATGGATGCAGTCTTTACTGCACGCATGCAATAAAATGTCGCTACGTCAGGCGATCCTGGTCCAGGCAGGTATGCTCCGATTCCTGTCCTCCAACTACATCTAGGCTTCCTATGACGCAGACGGTTCACCACAAGAATGTAGAAAGGATAAGCACGCACATATGTAACAGTCATTGTTGACTGCATTGGCAATGCCTCCTCCCATTTGTACTTTCATGGGTACTCCTGCTGACATGTCACCATCTTATTTGTTGTGAAGGTATCATAGTTAAACTAAGCATTAATAAAGGGACCAATATCATTTTGACACATCAGCGGGGGGACGCATGGGAGCACAGAACGGGAGGCCCCCGCAGTCAGTTTTTCATCAAGAAACTTGCATGCCGCTCATCACCGGCTTTGCTGGTTTGTCTGGAGGTGAACCACATACGTCATCGGAAACCTAAATGGAGATGGAGGACAGGAATCAGAACATACCTGTAGGGGTCTTCCAACCACCACCGGGGACACACGACGGGGGTTAAGGTACACCGACACACCCGAACCGTACATGTGCCGGTGAAGATGGAACTTAGCAGTCTCACGGTTATGGATAGAAAAAAGTAAGAAGAAAAAGGATGGCGCGTGTTTCGATCCATGAACCGTGAGACTGCTGACTTCCATTTTAATTGGCCAGTTCTCGATTCCGCTGAGTCATTGTTGTTGTACGTCGTGTCTGGTTGAGACGCTGCAACTTGTGGTCATAACGATAAGAATTAAAAAAGAGGAGTACATCGGATTCAAAAATCTTCATTCCTGTAAAATCCCAGCTTTTCCTTAATATGAAGTTCAGTTACCAGTTTATTTTCGACCATAGTAAAGGTCAATTATGGTTGTACACATGAACTTGATATCATCAAGCACAATTCTTTCCCTCATACTAAATATTTTATTAGAATAAGGGATGGACTTCACCAATGACCCTAGGATAATTCAAGTGACCTCCCTGGAAATTTTGGATTTTCTTGAATGGATTTTGCAAGGGCAAAACACTATGCAGTACTAAATATATTCAGATTAATTTGAATATAGCACTATACATTTAGGCCCTGTCAAAATATTCGAATCTGAGGCTATACATTTTTCCATAGCCTCATAATATTCCAAATAGCCCTCCTACAAAGTTTCAAGATTTTGGAATTCCATTTGCTATTTTATTTGAGACGCTTAACAAACTCGAGCCATATTTAAGTTCATATTTTAAATACTGTTCAAACTTATTTGAACATAAAATTTTAACACACCATCATGATCAGCATGACTTTCTTGACTTATCCAAGAAGTTTCACAATTTTTGAAACTCATTTGCTATTTAACTCAGTGGTTCCATTGAATTGAATTCAAATTCAATTTCAAATTTGAATTTCAAAAACTTGATCAATTTGAAGTTTTGATTTCAGAATCAAATTCCAGACATTTATTTGAGCCTCTCCACAAAAATCATGTATTTTTGGATCAAGTTTGGTAGGGGAATTGAAGTTCCAGAGAAGATAGGCTTAAGAGGGGTGGTGGGACCCATTGTCAGCCTCTCCCACTCGGTGAACTGACAGAGGTGCTCTGTATACGGTTGTCCCCGCGCTTCAACATCGGGGGAGCTCACCACCGCGACATGGCATGCAAAGCAGGCAGCTGCGTGGCCTAAACACCTCCCTTGGCCCATAAATATCGTCTCCTGGCCGTCGGCGTCGAGTTCCATACCAGTTTTGCCCCGCCGTCGCCATTCTTGCCGCCTTCCTTTCCTCCCGGTAAGCACCTCGGTCTTACCTCTATTCCCTTTGATGCAAACAGCAAAGTTGGCGCCAAGTCTGTGCTCTATCATATGCGCCAACTAGCTTATCGTTTTGCTCATAGGGTTGGCTGTAGTTTGGAGTTCCGCGTACGTCGCCGAAGTTGGGGAAGAACGACGCCTCTGCGCCACCATCGTCAGCCCTCAACATGCAGTGTCAAGCCTCGACTCCCACAGCAAAAAGGATCACCATCACAAGATCTTTCTCACGGTAAAACCCGTGCTTCATTTCCTTAAGTATCGAGCAAGTTATTCAAGTTTTGCTTTCGGTCGTAGCCCATGAACTAGCTCACTTCTCGGTTTGATTCCATTTCTATGTGTAATAATTCTTTAATCCAAGTAAGGATTATACTCTGTACCTCCTAGCGCACCCCTCTACCAAGAATCAGTGGACGCCATCGAGTAGAGTCTGAGATATTCAAGTTTTCCCCTCCTCCATTGAGACCTCCCATGTTCACTGACGAACTTGTGTTTCTCGGTGGTTCCACGCCGTTTAAACCACCTAGGAGTCTTCCTCATGATCCCAGAAGCCTCCCCAACCTTTTCTCGAGCCATTTGCGCCATTCTTGAGTGATTCCGATGATGGTCGAAAACCTAGCTCTGCCGCCGTTGTCGCACCGCCATTTCCGGCCGTCGCCGCCGTGATTGGACCTCACCATCGTGTTGTGCGGTCAATTTTACGGCTAGGCAGTCAGGGCAGAGTCGAATGGAGGTCGACGTAGCTATCGTGGCAAGCTCGCCGGCGCAGCGCCGCCGCGGCCGAGCGGAGCGTCGCGAGGTAGACGAAGGTCGTGGGCCCCGCGGATCAGCTACAGCTCCGGATCCAGTGCAGCTGCCCGGGTTAACCCCGTGGCCCCCAGTGTGGCCCAGTTGTGATTGGCCCATTTGAATGAAGTGGGACCGACTGCTTTATTTAAATGTTTCCCGTTGGAAAATAGTTCCAAGATTTACCCAAAATGGAAAATCCATAACTCCTAGTAGAATTGTCCAACATTTCCCAAATAAATTATGTTAGAACCAGCATGAAGAATACTTTCCAGTGGTGTACTTGGATTTGTATGAAAGTCCATAGAAATTTCTCCAAAAATTCAGATAGGCAAAATTTTTATAGAATTCATTCCTATGGTTCTGCTCTTCAGAAAATTCCCAAATTTGGGCAGAACACTATCCAAAATCCACTTGATCTCCAGTAATAAATTCAAGTTCATTAGGAATCATTTAATGGGTTGATCAGTGTTCCAAACCTCTATGTAGTTAAAAATTGAGAAAAATACAAAAATAAATTTCAGAAAATTTCCCAAACTTGTAAAATCAGTTTCTCCCTCTAGGAAGCTTAGAAAATTGTGAAACCAATTTTCCTAGAACTAGTGAGAACCCTTCTACATGGTACAACCACTGGTAGCCATGATAGACCTCCAAAATTACGACCAAAATTCAGAGAAGGTTTGTAATTGTAGGAATTTTAGGGACAACAAACTTCCTTGATCATCTCATGTTCTTTGCAAGAGTCTCCCTTATAGTCCCTAGTGTCTACCATAAAAGTTCTAGAGCCATTTAAGATCATAATCTTATTTGGCTCACAAGATATTACCTTGTGACCTTAAACATATTATTTATTTTCAAAGTCATTCATATATAGTATATGCATAACGTGTAGTAACTGAAGTCAAGGAGCAGCCAGAAGCTTTAGAAGTCTAGCTGCTGGAAATTAACATAGACTCGGACTCGCATTCAGGCAATCCTCGGTTTGCATTTAAGTTCCTTATAATGTCTTTGCAGTTTTTCATTCATCTTACGTCTTCAGATGTTTGTGCATTACGTTTAAGGTGTTTGACATCAACTTGCATGACCAAAGAACCCAGGGAATGGTTAGAACAGCTCACATACTCGTGTAGTAACTGCCATGCTTATATTCATAGGGATCCAGTAGAAGACGAGTAGTTGGAATCTACTCGCGAGATAGGATGTTATCACACTGGATGAATTGGATCAAGAAATGTTTGATAAATATGAAATTGAGACTGGTCAAAGATGAGTAGGAAGCGACAAGAGGTGGTCTTGGTCGCATAGCTCTGACTGTGTTTATTAAGGCATGTGCCGTGTGCGGCCCTGTTGCACAAGATTGAATTGTACCGGTGACATATTGGAGAAATGGGCTCTAGTAAACTGACGTAGCTTGATAATGGTTTGTCGAGGCATTCCGTTCTGTTTTATAGGTGTGGGTTGAGGGCAGCGAGGTGTAAATCAGCTGGTGGGCACGTCAGAGTATGCCCCACGCAGTGACCTCCTGCTCATGACGGATCGACCAGTTCGACATTCGAGTGTTGGGTGAAAGGTGGCCATATACAACTAGTGCTGAAGTGCTATGTAGGTACTGCTGTAAGTACTCGCTGGCACTTCCGAAAGTGCGTATGTGTTGTGTTTACCGGGTGTGTCCTGATTGCAATCACCGTCCCTCGCGGAAATAGAGTACCACTAGTTCACTTTGTCGTGACGTAGTAAATATTGAAGAAGTCAGGAGAATACGATGTATTGAATTATAATTTTTTGCAACATTGTATGGCTTAGAGATAGCACAATTAAAAGTTTACAGTTTCCCCATACTTTAGCTGTAATAGCATTATGTGCTTTGGGCATGTCATATCATCAGCAAAGCATTTCTTGTTTGATTGTGGAGTCTATGATGCGCCGTGCCTGAAGAATGTCATGTGCTACATAAAACATGACTCTAAGGATCCACTTGTAGGCGTGTCCTTTATGCTATTCCTTACCTATGTTTAGTATACACCTCTGCATATGTCTAGTGAGACGGGTTAGTCTTGCTGAGCCTTAAGCTCACGTTTGCAGTTAACAAGTTTTTGCAGATTATGCGACTGATGACGATTTCGATGATGAGGTTGTACCCCCTCCAGGGTTTACAGCCGAGTGGGAACCCTGCACGCCGCCGTAAGTTCGGTGTTGCTAGTGTGAAGTATCCAGGACATGGATGACTTTGCTTTTGCATAGCTAGTGCCGAGAGCGTAGCTATGATGTATAGTTCTCTTTCCTGTTCGTTTAGTATTGTAAAACTTCCGCTGTGTTTATAAATAAAGACTTGGTATTGTAGTTTGTTCTCGTTCTTTTCTTGTATAATGTTGGGTATCGCATAGCACGACACCACCCAATGAGATCCTTGGACGTCGAGATTCCGTTCCCCACAGACATCGTATCAGAGCATCAATGGGAACAGTGTGCTTGAAAAGAGCATATTTTCAAAACATAGGATTATTGAGTGAGGAATTAGCTATATGCCCATATAAGGCGTAATAATAGTATATGATATAAAGGTGGTAAACTATGTGTTATTATATTTGTAACGACACTCCGACGTCAGGTAAGAGGTAAGGTACGCCACCGTAAACGGATCAATCGCGGTAAGATCACCATGCGAGAGGTAGCATGGAAGTCTTTCCGTGGCTTGGCACGGAAATGTTAATAGGAGTCTCTGAAACTTTCCATGTTTCTAAGAACCTATGACATGCGGTACCCCAGTGTGCTTCAAAGTTAGTGAGGCCCTCGTCGGTTGGTGAATAACCTGATAGTATGCATCTCTACAACTATTCATGTTCTATGGGAGCATGCGAAACACGTATTCCCGAGCGTGTATAAGCTGGTTCATGCGGGAGTCTTTGTTGTACAGACGTAGTACAACCATGTACCTCGAGACATGACATCGCTCGAGGGCGACTCACACCAGAGTCGTATGCATTTACTTTCTTATATATTATTATTGTGACTGCCTGTTGTGTTTCTCCGTGCCGCACTTGAGGTGTGAAGGTGTGAAAGGGGATTGTTTTTCTTTTGCAGCACTAACTACGGTAGCGACCCGTGTAGAATGCGTTTGCGAGTGAACGATACTAGGGCCACCTGTAAATGTATCCGGAAATACCGGTTAGAATTTTCCTTGGTGCGGTATGTAGTACCTTCAATATCGACTTTGATACTTGACCATCCCCAATGACAAAATGGTTGCATTACATTTTGGAAAGTCTGACTATCAGGTGCTGGTAGGTTCGGACTCCGCAAAATGAGTTTCGACTCAACAAAGGGTTAGAACCAAGATTCTTGATTTTTGGCTGAAGTTTGCTCAACTTTTCCATGTTGTAATCTTGGTTAGTTATGAATAAGCTTAGGGGTACGCTATATGGATGTAAATCTCTTGAAGATCTCTACAACTTTTATGTTGACCATCAAGGCAGAAAAGCTTGACAATCTGTTGAAATTTTGGGTATGCTTAAACTGCTCCAGATGACCCTACCATTGTACCATTCTCTGTATTTTTGCCATAACTCACTGTAGAAAAATCCTCTGACTTATTGTGACACATATATAGAAAGGGTATAAGGAGATCTACAGTTTTTATATTCAAAATTTTTCCTGACTAGGATTTGAGTCAATTCAAATTTCGAGTTCAAGATAGTGAACTGCGGGGCTGCTGTTAAAAACCAGTCAGTTCATCTGTTAAGTTTGGATAGTTATAGCTTTTGATCCAGAATAGTGACATGGTCATATATATACATTTCTGGAAATATTAGGAAGTCCTCTATCAACTTCATGTTGCACTCATTGCCTGAATCTTGGTGTAACGGTGTTTAATTCCTATTGTCGCAATCTTGGTTCTGGAAGACCAGAACTTGTAACAGTTTGCGCATAGTTTTGAATTTGCGCGCTATACCTGTATAACCAATGTTTCAAGGATGAAATATTTTACTTATGGATTGTTAACTTGATGTTATACAATTTTTATTTTGTAATTACCTTAATATATTGTTATGATATACCTGTATAACTTGTGGAAATCACACATATACAGGGGAGGTTCTGTCAAAATTTCCAGAAAATTTGGGTCAAATTTAAACCTGTAAAGATTTTACTTCATAGCTCCCCTGGAGCTGTATGAGTAAAATCTGGAAAGGCTGTAAAGTGTACTATAACTTTTGTATTCAACTCAACATCTGGTTCTGACGTTTCCAGTATGAAAATTTTTATTTTATACAGGAAGGTCAGCTGGAACAGACTGTGATTACAACTCCAGTTTTAATTTTTCTTGAACTGTTGGGAGTTGGAAACCTTCTCATTGTTCCAGTATCTTTTCCACAGATGGCCGATTCGATGGTATACTTATTGAACGGATGGGTGTTCATGAAGTGTGCTCTTCTGAAAGGTTTTCTGGATTTGTTGATAGTGCTGCTTCAACGGTTCGGGTATCGTGAAATACCAGACTATTGGGGCAAGGAGATTGAGGACGGAAGTATGACAAGATGCACCATTTTTGTCGATGTACCTGCTGGTCCATAGCATATTTGATGGGCTCCTTTCTCCATCCAGGAGCAAGGGATTCAGTTGGAAAACACGTGGTGTTATGCTGCGAGTGTTGCTATTATGAGGTTTTGCAAGCTTCATTATCGTGCTATGGTGGGCACCCCGTTCGCGCTCTTTCCAGTCGACTGAAGAGCTGGTGAAGAGTGGGTGAGTCAGATGATTGCAGCATATGGCCATCACGAAGAGGTACCAAAAATAATCTTGGCATCATATGCAGCATCTGCATGTCAAGAGAGCCTTGCACAACATGATAGCATTGAAAGGGTGACGAGTGATCTGAAACGAGCTTTGATTCGAGGGGATCATTTTGAGTTTGCCAATGACTCACTTAGAGCCGAGATTGCTCCTCTCAACCGACGTTTAAATGTTAGGGAGAATCAGTGGCACCGAGCTGTTCAAGACCTATCGGAAGCTCGCCAGGAAGCACAATGCACATAAAAGCGCATTGGAGGCGAGTCAACTTGAGGTACAGCTGCTGGATGATCAGTTGGGTTCGGTAACTCAAGAACGGGATCAATCCAGGGAGGAGACTCAGAATTGGAAAGCCAGTTGCGAGCAGGCACGAAAGGAATTGGAAGACTATAAGATGTTTCTTCTATAGGCTGATGTGCAGTCATTAGTTGCCGCGACATCATCGGCAACGGGAAAGGTAGCAACTCCTGCTTCAGCACCTGCACCTGTGACACCAATTTCTGAGGACGAAGAAGAAGATCCTGAGGAACTCAAGTACATCGAATAGTACATATCGGAGTAGGATGGGGCAGCCCTCCTGCCATCACGGGGCAATGTATAGTTTAGTAGTTGCTCGTGTTTATTTTGTGGCCATGTTTGTGTCATATTAAAAATAGTAGTGGGTAAGTATAAGATAACAAGGTGTGTATGACGTCTCATGGGGACCAAGTATGGTAGAGATGCACTTCCGTTGTGGGAGTCCGTCATTTTGGAGTTCACTACTGTAAACTTGGTCATGAGATAATATATCTTGTATAAAGTTTGTACTTTATCAATATATTTGAATGTTATGCACTTATTCCCTTGTCAATATTCGCACTACTGTAATATGAAATGGATGAAGGAAAAGCAAACATGTGCTGATTTTAAATCATATGGATGCAGAATGGTGCGTACGCGTTCAACGCCTGAAATGGGAGGTTCAAGTCGTGGTCGTGAGGACGAATATCCGACCCAGGAGCCAGCTGTGGCACCGCAGCAACAAGTTCCACCACCACCACCACCTCCCGTACTTCCAAGGAGTCTAGCGGAGGATCTCGCCGCAGTGCTCGGCTCGCGCGACGAGCAAACTGAGTTGTTGCAAACTTTGATTCAGCATTCATCCCGTCAAGGGGGGCGACCAAATGCGGGTCCACGACAACCCTCTCTGATTTCATACTTGAACTTCATGTCAATGCACCCACCGGTCTTCATGGAGGCCGATGAACCGTTGGAGGCGGACAACTGGCTCCACTCCATCGAAGGAAAGTTCGGTTTACTATGAATGACCAAACATCAGAAGACCCTGTTCGCGGCCCAACAGTTACAGGGGTCTGCTAGTGCGTGGTGGGCAAATTATATTGCCGCACGACCAGTCGACTATGCTGTGAGCTGGGAGGAGTTCCGGGAGGCGTTCCGCGCCTATCATATACCTCTCGGCATTATGAGGAGGAAGCTTCAAGAGTTCTTGGAGCTGAGGCATGGAGGAAGGAGTGCTTATGAGTACTCCAAGGTATTCAATCACTTAGCCAATATGTTCAGGACCAAGTGAGTACTGAAGATAGGAAGTGTGAGTGCTTCTACCAAGGTTTGAACCCCAAGATGAAGGACAAGCTTGCCTTGTTCAACAGCGGCAGCTTCAACAACATGGTCAATGCCGCGATCGTGCAGGAGGATGCTACTAGAAAGTTGTTCTCTGACAAGAAGAAAAGGAGTGCTCCACAGAGCAGTGGAGGTGGTGCTCCTCAGAAGTACCGAATGGTGTATCGATCATCATCCGGCCAGAGGTGGCTGAAAGTGCATCTAGGACTCCCTTGTGGGTTTTGGATGATTTATGACAAGCAATTGGGATCCTAATTCTTTTGTTGAGATGAATGCAGAAAAATTGATGAAAGATGAGCAAAGTGCCAAAAAGAGGAAATTGAGAAGGAAAATGGATTTGAGCTCAAGGAGAAGAAACTAGTTGTTTAGTATGTGTGGAGTGTGTTAAGGAAACACACCCAAGAGCTCAATCTTATTTAATCATACACACACATGCACAAAGCCATACAGGACCGGACTAGTCCGATGTCCACCGGACTAGTCCGATATCACATTCTGCACAAGATCGGACAAGTCCGGTCATCACCGGACTAGTCCGATAATTCTTCTGTTCCACTTCGGACTAGTCCTCCCCAGTGCGGACTAGTCCTCAACACAATGCACAGGTCACTAGATCGGACAAGTCCGGTCTCCACCGGACTAGTCCGATATCCTTTCTGATCCACTTCGGACAAGTCCGGTGTTTACACGGACTAGTCCGATATACACGCTGATCTAAACCGGACAAGTCCTCCAAGTGCGGACTTGTCATCCTAAACACTAAAGGTTTCACAGGTCCGGACCAGTCCGATGACAATCGGACTAGTCCGAAGTTTTCCAGCAGTGAAATCGGACAAGTCCGTTTTCAAACGGACTAGTCCGATATTCCTGGACACTTAGGGTTTGCTTCTCACAGCACACCGGACTAGTCCGGACACCACCACGGACTAGTCCGAATTTTCTGAACCCTAACGGTAACTTCCAGAAACCCCTTATAAATAGAGGTGCACGGCCCACTTTGAAACTCTCTCGAACCCTAGCGCCGTCACACCTCCCAAGAGCCTCAAAAACTAACTCTCTCCACAAAACCAAGTGCTAAATTGATCACTACATTGAAGATCACTTGTAGATCATTGGAGAGGGCACTTGATACGCGATTGAGCTCTTGGTTTGAATCTCTAACACACTCTTGCATCTCAGTTTGTATACTTTGAAGTGTGTTATTGGTGGTCTTGAATCTTGTAATCAAGGGAGCGCTCAACTTGTGAGATCGCCCCTTAAACTCGGTGATTTACCCCTGTGTAATTAGTTGAAGAGGATTGGCCTTCGTGGCGATCCGAACGAGGGAAGGGTTAGTGAAGACCCGGCCCTTTTGTGGGCTCCTCAACGTGGACGTAGGCTGCCTTCGTGGTAACCGAACCACGGGATAAATCTTGTGTCTTTCAATTGTGTTCTTTATTCTAGTTGATTAACATAATCTAGGGTTTGATTAGATTTGTTGAATACAAAGTTGATAGTTGAAATAAAGTCATATTCTTAATAGAATCTGTTACACAACTATTGAACTGATCACAAAGTTTATATTTCCGCTGCAAAAGTCAACAAACAATCAAATTGACCTAACTTGATCAACCTAGCCCGTAAAATCCGGACTAGTCCGCACTTTACCGGACTAGTCCGTTATATCTGGTTTTTGATCTCGTTGTTGAAGTGTTACAGGAACCGATAAAATTCAAGAAGGCCTATTCACCCCCCCTCTAGGCCAACATTCAATTGGTATCAGAGCGAGGTTCTTCAAGAAAGAGTGCAACCGCTCGAAGAGATCATGTCGGACATGAAGGAAGTCCAAAAGATCAACAACCAGGAAGAGATGAACAATGACAAGCATCAAAAGCTTGAGAAGTATCTCGAAGCCATTCAAGACTTTGACGATGATGATGAGGAGACATTGGAGCTGAAAGCTCTCCTTAGAAAGAAAGCGCTTTCCAAAGGCAAAGCCAAAGTTGAAGAAAAGAAGAAGGGGAGTAGTCACACCGACTACTCCCGATATCCTTTTAATTATGACCGTTTAAATTCTAACAGCAATCACTATCTATCCATTCCCCTTGGAAAAGCCCCACACTTCGATGGGAGTGACTACTCTATGTGGAGGCAAAACATGAAGATGCACTTGATTTCCCTTAACCCAAGTTTATGGCATATTGTGTGCACAGGAATCAATATCCCAGATGACGACGAAGAGCTCACGCCAAGTCAAGAGCAAGCCATCCACAGGAATGCACAAGCCGCAGCCGTCATCACCTCATCTCTAAGTCGAGATGAATTCACAAAGGTGGACGGATTAGAGATTGCCAAAGAAATCTGGGATACCTTACAAACAGCGCATGAAGGTGACAGACATGTGAGGGAAGCCAAGATTGAAATGATTGAGGGCGAACTAGGAAGGTTCGCGATTGAGGAAGATGAGTCACCCCAGGACATGTACAACAGACTGAAGACTCTCGTGAACAAGGTTCGATCATATGGGAGCAGAAAGTGGAATGATCACGAGGTTGTAAAGCTCATCCTTAGAGCTTTCATGCCTCGCAATGTTACGCTTTGCTCTATGATCCGAGAGAGTCCGGGGTACAAGAAAATGACTCCTGATGAACTGCTTGGCAAGATCATTAACTTTGAGATGATGGAGAAGCAAGCCAAGCACGTAAAAGAAATAGCCGACCTCACATCGGCCAAGAAGAAGGGAGTTGCCCTAAAGTCCTCACTCAAGCCTTTATCCAAAGAAGCAAGAGAAGCACAGCTTGAGGAGGACAGCGATGATGAAAGCAGCGAGCTAGATGAAGAAGATATGATTTTGTTCATGAAGAAGTTTAAGAGAATTATGAAGAAAAGACAAGGAACAAAATCAAATGAAGCAAAATACAAAGAAAGGACGAAGCCAAAGATGAGGCGGGCGTGCTATAACTGTGGTGAATACAACCACTTTATAGTCGACTGCCCGTATGAGGACAATAAGAAGAAGAACAAAGAGTCCAAGCCTCAAGCAAAGAAGTTCTTCAAGAAGAAGAAACAAGCTGAACAAGCACACATTGGAAAGGAATGGGACTCAAACGATGAGTCTTCATCGTCCGATGAAGAAGAATTGGCTAGCATAGCCATCGAGAGCGTGTCCAAGAAACCCACACTCTTTCCCACGCTCGGTGCAAAGAAGGCAAATGGGACTTGCCTCATGGCTAAGGAAGGTAAACGCAAGGTAAATATCAAAACTCCTTCCTTACATTCTTATTCAAGTGATGATGATTTAGATAGTGATGAAGATATGCTAGCTGGCTTAGATAGAAAAACTGCTGCAAAAATAAAATTCTTGCTTAACCAACTTGTTGAGAAGGAAGAGCTAATCGATCGTCAAGAAGACATGATTATCTCCCAAAAGGAGAAGCATGTGGAACTTGACAATCTTCTAGTTCATGAAAAGGAAAGAAGCCACTCACTAGAGCTTGAGCTAGCTTCAAGCAAGAAAACTTGCTTGGAGCTAACCAACTCAAATGTAGCAATCAAGGACCAACTTGATGACCTGATCGAGGTCAACAAGATCCTTGAAGTGCAAATTGAGTCACTCAAGCTTAGTGAACCCTCCTCCTCTTCAAGCCTACCTTCTCAATCCTCTTCAAGTAATAATACTCATATCTGCAAATGTGAAAAGATAAACCCCAGGTTGAAAGAAAAGTCCACCTCCACAAAGGACAAAAACCCTACCCAATGTGTAATATTTGACAAGGAAAGGATCAACTATGCACGTAGTGCATATTTGGTCCAAAGACCTCCAAATGTCAAGTATGGCATTGGTTATTCCTATGATGGAAAGCAAAGAGCTGGAAATCATAAGAATAACAAGGGAAAGATTACCTTTGTGAAAGGAGGACCCTCACAACCCGGCAGCACGAAAACTAAAAATTTGAACTCTCATGAAAACCGGACTAGTCCGGTTGTGGTCCGGACAAGTCCGGTCATCCGGACAAGTCCGGTCACACAGACTAGTCCGACCAATAATCAGCAACAACTCCTGTTTAAAACCTTCGATGCTTCATATGTATTAATGAGAAACAATATTGGTAAAGTGTATGCTTATTATGCTGGGCCACGCCATGGGAACACAAAATCCCATGTGTGGGTGCCCAAATGTATTGTCACTAACCTCCAAGGACCCAAGCAAGCTTGGGTACCTAAAACCAAGGCGTAACTTGTTTCTGCAGGCCTACTCCTCCGGTGGATCCAAATGGGTGCTAGACAGTGGATGCACAAACCACATGACCGGAGAAAGGAGGATGTTTGTGGAGTATGAAGTGAACGAGGACCCAAATGAAGGGATCTACTTTGGAGACAACAGTCAAGGGAGGGTCCTCGGTACCGGTAAAATAGCCATATCCTCTGAACATACTCTTTCACATGTTTTGCACGTTGAATCTTTAGATTATAACCTGCTGTCCATATCTCAATTGTGCGACAAGGGTTATAATTGCCTGTTTACTAACGAGGGTGTAATCGTCTCAAGAAGGAGCGATGGTTCTAGTGCATTCAAGGGTATGTTGAAGGGAAAGCTTTACCTTGTTGACTTCAACAAGGATAAAGCCGAACTCGACACATGCTTGATTGCAAAGACCAACATGGGTTGGCTGTGGCATAGACGGCTGGCACATGTTGGTATGAGGAACCTTCAAAAACTCCTCAAGGGTGATCACATCCGAGGTTTGAAAGATGTTGTGTTTGAGAAAAACAGGCCATGTAGCGCGTGCCAAGCAGGGAAACAAGTTGGAGCACAGCATCCTGCGAAGAACATCATGACCACAACAAGACCGCTCGAACTACTTCATATGGACTTGTTTGGTCCAATTGCTTACATAAGCATCGGCGGTAACAAGTATGGTTTAGTTGTTGTTGATGATTTTTCCCGCTTCACTTGGGTGTTCTTTTTGCATGAAAAATCAGAAACACAAGGGACACTCAAGAAGTTCTTCAAGCGAGCACAAAACGAATTTTCATTACAAATCAAGAGTATTCGGAGTGACAATGGCACGGAGTTCAAAAACATACAAGTGGAGGAGTACCTTGATGAAGAAGGAATCAAGCACGAATTTTCAGCACCATACTCCCCACAACAAAATGGAGTTGCCGAAAGGAAGAACCGCACGCTCATAGAAATGGCAAGAACTATGCTCGATGAATACAAGACTTCGGACCGATTTTGGGCGGAAGCAATCAACACAGCTTGCCACGCCACAAATCGCCTCTATCTTCATCGACTACTAAAGAAGACCCCCTATGAGCTACTCACCGGTAACAAACCGAACATTTCATATTTTCGAGTTTTTGGTTCTCCTTGCTATATTTTAAACAAGAAGCCCAGGACTTCAAAGTTCGCTTCGAAGTCCGATGAAGGTTTCTTGCTTGGCTATGATTCGAACACTTACGCCTATCGTGTCTTCAACAAGTCCTCCGGACTTGTTGAAGTGGCACGTGACGTAGTGTTCGATGAAACTAATGGCTCCCAAAAGGAGCAAGTTGATCAATGTGAGTTAGGTAAAGAAGAAGCCCCCTATCAAGCATTGAAGAAAATGGCTCTAGGCGAAGTACGACCACAAGAGTCAACGTCACAAATACAAGATGAAAGTGAACCACAAGATGAAATCAACCATCAAGGGGGAGCCTCAATACAAGATCAACCACAGGAGTACGAACGTAATGAACAAATCAACGAGGACAACAACTCAGGGGGAGAAGAAGATGATCACCAACACACGACTCCCCAAGTACCACACCCAAGAGTACACCAATGCATTCAAAGGGATCACCCGATCGACAACATCATCGGCGACATCCAAAAGGGAGTAACCACTAGATCTCGCATAGCAAATTTTTGTGAACATTACTCGTTTGTCTCCTTTTTGGAACCCCGCAGGACTGAGGATGCATTGAAGGATCCGGACTGGGTAGTGGCGATGCAAGAAGAGTTGAATAATTTCAAGAGAAACGAGGTCTGGGAACTTGTGGCAAGACCCAATGCAAATGTTGTAGGCACCAAGTGGGTCTTCCGCAACAAGCAAGACGAACACGGTGTGGTAACAAGAAACAAGGCACGACTTGTGGCCAAAGGTTACTCACAAGTCGAAGGTTTGGATTTCGATGAAACTTTTGCTCCAGTAGCTAGGCTTGAATCAATTAGAATATTACTTGCATATGCTACTCACCATGATTTCAAGCTGTATCAAATGGACGTGAAGAGCGCCTTCCTCAACGGACCGATCAAGGAGGAGGTGTACGTGGAGCAACCACCCGGGTTTGAAGACGAAGAGTTCCCCGATCACGTGTATAAACTGCGTAAGGCTCTCTATGGCCTCAAACAAGCTCCTAGAGCTTGGTATGAGTGCCTTAGAGATTTTTTAATAGATAATGGTTTTCAAATTGGCAAAGTAGACTATACGTTATTCACAAAAAATCTGGATAATGATCTTTTTATTTGCCAAATATATGTTGATGATATAATTTTTGGGTCAACTAACCAATCCTTCTGTGAAGAGTTTAGCAAAATTATGACAGAGAGATTCGAAATGTCGATGATGGGAGAATTGAAGTACTTCTTGGGATTCCAAGTGCGACAACAAAGGGAAGGAACTTTTATAAGCCAAACCAAGTACACGCAGGACATCCTCAAGAAGTTTGGCATGGACAAAGCAAAGCCAATAAAGACTCCCATGGCAACGAATGGGCACTTGGACCTCAATGAAGATGGAACGAGCGTCGACCAAAAGGTATATCGCTCCATGATTGGATCTTTACTATATCTATGTGCATCTAGGCCAGACATCATGTTGAGTGTTTGCTTGTGTGCAAGATTTCAAGCCAACCCCAAGGAATGTCATTTGACAGCCGTTAAGAGAATCTTAAGATATTTAGTTCATACACCCAACCTTGGTCTTTGGTACCCAAAAGGCTCAAAATTCAATCTCATTGGGTATTCCGATGCAGATTATGCCGGGTGCAAAGTAGATAGAAAAAGTACTTCCGGCACTTGCCAATTTCTAGGAAGATCCTTAGTTTCTTGGTCATCCAAGAAACAGAATTCCATTGCATTATCCACAGCCGAAGCGGAGTATGTTGCAGCCGGGAGTTGTTGTGCACAACTTCTTTGGATGCGACAAACTCTAAGGGATTATGGTTACAATATGAACCATATTCCTCTCCTTTGTGATAATGAGAGTGCCATTAAAATAGCACACAATCCAGTTGAGCACTCTAGAACAAAACATATAGACATAAGACACCACTTCTTGAGAGACCATTCCATGAAAGGAGACATATCCATCTCTCATGTCAACACCCAAAAACAATTAGCCGACATATTCACCAAGCCACTTGATGAAAAACGCTTTTGTGAACTCCGAAATGAGCTAAATGTTCTTGATTCTCGGAGTGTGGCTTGAAAAGTTGCATACCTGTATGTTTCTTCAAAATTTTGATTGAATTGTGAAAATCATCCCTCTTCTCTTTTCTCTCGAAAACTATGTCAATTATTAGATCTTGATGAATTTTGATCATAGTATAATTGTTGTTTGCTTACTGGTCAAATTCATCAAGATTATTTGAATTGTTTTGTCTCTCTAATCTCTAATATTGGACCTTCAAATATATATGAATGGGCTTTGTTTTTCTCTCCTGGTGACCACGGACAAGTCCGTGGTTACCCGGACTAGTCCGCCCATTGCAGACTTGTCCGCAGAGTGCCGGTTAGGCCGGACTAGTCCGACAGACCACGGACTAGTCCGATATAAGTCTCTGGACGACTTCGGAC
Source organism: Tuctoria greenei (assembly GCA_036927565.1). Classification (NCBI taxonomy): domain Eukaryota; kingdom Viridiplantae; phylum Streptophyta; class Magnoliopsida; order Poales; family Poaceae; genus Tuctoria; species Tuctoria greenei. Next base: position 77,299,627 of record JAYESD010000007.1, on the reverse strand, counting down.
TAGTCCGGTCATGTCCGGACTTGTCCGATTTTTCGTGTCCTTAACCCTAGCCGCCACCAAACCCTAATTCATTCACTCTCACACTCGCCCCAAGCATTCTCTCTCTTGCGCTCGAGCTCCCAAGGCAAATACTCGATTCCTCCGTCGAAAAGCCTCAAACTTGGGCGGAGATCAAGCTTGAAGACTCGGGGATTGAAGTTAGCGGACAAGTCCGGCCTCCAACCCCCAAAATCTCAAGCCTCCTTCGATTCCTTGGTAAATTTTCTTCAAACCCTAAGAAATCGCAAATTTCTCCATTGCTTATCGTTTGGCCTAGCATTCTTCACTAGCTACATGCCCATTAGATGTACTACGTGTATGCTAGACTATTTTTGGCTTAGGGATCAAATTTTACTCAATCTGTTAGGTTTTTGCGGATGAACACCGGACTAGTCCGGTCCAGGTACGGACAAGTCCGGTCCACCGGACTAGTCCGTGCCTGTGCACCGGACAAGTCCGTTGTTTCTGAACCAAAACCTAATTCCTTCATTCCCTAATGCCTTCCATTGCCATATTATCTCACCAATGCCTTGTATAACCTGTATTTTACCTTGATCACTCATTCTCAGGTCATGTCGAGCTCTGACTACGAAATGTCCGATTTTGAGTCCGAGGTGGCACCTCGGCCCTCGGCGGGTCTTGGCAAGAAACGCCAAGAGAAACCCTCCGAGCCAGCTCCCTCTCCTCCCCAAGTCAGAAGGAAAGTGTGTGTGAAGAAAGCTGCATCGAAGGCCGGCACCTCCTCAAGTGGCCTTCGACAAACCAAAGGAAAGGGCAAAGGAGTTGCCACAGGGCCAGTTGGGCCCCTCAAGCTGCATGCCCCCAGAGAAGGGGCCCGGGACCCAAATGAAGAGAAGTTCACTGGCAAGGGCAGCGAGGTGGCTGCTAAGCTGAGAGAGGTAGACTGCTATGCAAGATCCAAGCAAGCAGCAGATGGCAGATTTTGGTCCAATTTTCACTCGGACTTCTACAAATTGGTCTATTTGCCTATGAAGACCCCAGTGGTGCGCAGTCAATGGATTGACTGGGCCCACCTGGAGAAGAAGAAGTGTGCAGCCTTTGATGAGGTTATTGCAGCTGCTGAGAAACACGGACTGAAGGACTTGTTTGCCTTCAGATATAACTGGAATGATGAAGTGATTGCACAGTTTTATGCAACATGCCACTTCTCCAGTGAAGACGAGGAAAGTGTGACTTGGATGACTCATGGATCCAAGTACTCAATTACCCAAGAAGAGTTTGCCAGTTTGCTGCACCTTGAGTATGGAGGACATGACCACCTCATTATCCACAACATAGGGGTCATTGAGAGGGACAGGATGAAGTTCATGTATGAGCCCAACTCCAAGTATGTCCCTCCCTCTACCAAGAATCTGAAGCCTTTCTTTGTTGTGCTCAATAGAGTCCTCCGGAAGACAATAGCCCCCAAGGATGGGGATGCAGGGAGTGTACAAGGCTACCTCCGGACCCTGATGAGGGTCATATGCAAGGACAGAAAGTTTGATGTGGCTGACTATATCTGGAATGATATGGTCAATATCTCAAGCACCCCCAACCGATCCTGTGGCTATGCCCCCTACTTGATGTTTATGATCGAGAAGGTCACAGGGATCGAGTTCGTGAAGGATGTGGAGCACACTCCACTGAGGCCTCAGAAGCCTCAGCCAGTACTTGTCCAAGCTCCTCCATCGCCGGCCTCAAGCCCCGAGGCACCGGCAAGACAAGAAGAAGCTGCTAGGGAAGCCCCTAAGAAAGGATCCGCCAGTGGGATCCTGAAGTACTTGGTGTCTCTTCTCTCCTCCTGCAAGAAAACTGAAGTGAAGCTTCATAAGCTCAACCAGAAGAGGAAAGAAGACATGAGGTACATAAAAGCAAATGTGAAGCAGCTGAGTGAGAAACTGGAGATCAACCCAATAGGGTCTCCAGTCATTTCTGAAGACTCTGATCTGGACGTCACTGAACTCAGCCCCTTGACTTCATCCGAGCTTGCCTATTTTGGCATTGGGGGCTCGAGCAGCTCCGTTCCTCCTCCTCCCTCTCAACCTCGCCAAGAAGAAAGCGATGAAGATGATGAAGACAATGAGAGGACTGACAGCGAAGAGTGAAGCCCTAGGACCTCCCTCTCTCTCTTTTTGGTGTCTTGATGCCAAAGGGGGAGAGATTGAGGGGGAGCTTCTAGACTTAGCTTTAGCTGCGTAGAATGCGAGGAGAGAGTCTCCATGTATCTTCTATTTGTGATTGTAATTGTTTAACGCTATTTTCATATCATGTTTGGTCCTATGTTAAATTGCTCAGTTAATTTGCAAGTGTGTGATGAAATCTGAATTTTTGCTCCTGAAATGCTATATTCACTTGATATTGGTTGATCAATGCAAATTCTGTCATTCTTGATGCATTCATGCTCTTAGTATGCATCCCACCATAAAGAATGCACATATGAATGATTCTCTTGTTGCTTGATGCATTTTTGAGTCATATGTGCACACTTTATGAAAAATCTCATTTTATACCTCATTTTGTGAAATCTCAATTGGTTGTCATCAATCACCAAAAAGGGGGAGATTGAAAGTGCATCTAGGACTCCCTTGTGGGTTTTGGATGATTTATGACAAGCAATTGGGATCCTAATTCTTTTGTTGAGATGAATGCAGAAAAATTGATGAAAGATGAGCAAAGTGCCAAAAAGAGGAAATTGAGAAGGAAAATGGATTTGAGCTCAAGGAGAAGAAACTAGTTGTTTAGTATGTGTGGAGTGTGTTAAGGAAACACACCCAAGAGCTCAATCTTATTTAATCATACACACACATGCACAAAGCCATACAGGACCGGACTAGTCCGATGTCCACCGGACTAGTCCGATATCACATTCTGCACAAGATCGGACAAGTCCGGTCATCACCGGACTAGTCCGATAATTCTTCTGTTCCACTTCGGACTAGTCCTCCCCAGTGCGGACTAGTCCTCAACACAATGCACAGGTCACTAGATCGGACAAGTCCGGTCTCCACCGGACTAGTCCGATATCCTTTCTGATCCACTTCGGACAAGTCCGGTGTTTACACGGACTAGTCCGATATACACGCTGATCTAAACCGGACAAGTCCTCCAAGTGCGGACTTGTCATCCTAAACACTAAAGGTTTCACAGGTCCGGACCAGTCCGATGACAATCGGACTAGTCCGAAGTTTTCCAGCAGTGAAATCGGACAAGTCCGTTTTCAAACGGACTAGTCCGATATTCCTGGACACTTAGGGTTTGCTTCTCACAGCACACCGGACTAGTCCGGACACCACCACGGACTAGTCCGAATTTTCTGAACCCTAACGGTAACTTCCAGAAACCCCTTATAAATAGAGGTGCACGGCCCACTTTGAAACTCTCTCGAACCCTAGCGCCGTCACACCTCCCAAGAGCCTCAAAAACTAACTCTCTCCACAAAACCAAGTGCTAAATTGATCACTACATTGAAGATCACTTGTAGATCATTGGAGAGGGCACTTGATACGCGATTGAGCTCTTGGTTTGAATCTCTAACACACTCTTGCATCTCAGTTTGTATACTTTGAAGTGTGTTATTGGTGGTCTTGAATCTTGTAATCAAGGGAGCGCTCAACTTGTGAGATCGCCCCTTAAACTCGGTGATTTACCCCTGTGTAATTAGTTGAAGAGGATTGGCCTTCGTGGCGATCCGAACGAGGGAAGGGTTAGTGAAGACCCGGCCCTTTTGTGGGCTCCTCAACGTGGACGTAGGCTGCCTTCGTGGTAACCGAACCACGGGATAAATCTTGTGTCTTTCAATTGTGTTCTTTATTCTAGTTGATTAACATAATCTAGGGTTTGATTAGATTTGTTGAATACAAAGTTGATAGTTGAAATAAAGTCATATTCTTAATAGAATCTGTTACACAACTATTGAACTGATCACAAAGTTTATATTTCCGCTGCAAAAGTCAACAAACAATCAAATTGACCTAACTTGATCAACCTAGCCCGTAAAATCCGGACTAGTCCGCACTTTACCGGACTAGTCCGTTATATCTGGTTTTTGATCTCGTTGTTGAAGTGTTACAGGAACCGATAAAATTCAAGAAGGCCTATTCACCCCCCCTCTAGGCCAACATTCAGTGGCAGCTGCCGTCGTGACCACCAATGTTTCGTGGTCGTCCATTCAACAACGCCGGCTTTGGTCCACAGCAGCAACAGGTGATGATTCCGTGTGCACTTCCACCTCCACCGTGTGCACCGGGATTCCGTCCTCCCTTCTGTGCCGGTCAGACCCCGTACACATGTTTCACGTATGGTCCTACGAGGCACTTCGCCAAGGACTACCCGCAGATTGGAGGACAGACATCGTACTAGGGTGCAAACCAGCCCCGCAACCAGCCCAAGAAGCCAGCCCCCAAAGCCGGCAACGTCCACCACCTCGCCATCGAGGATGTTCCGGAAGGCGCACCCATGTTCACGGGTGCATTCTCTCTCCTTGGTCATCCCTTAGTCATCCTCTTTGACTTTGGTGCTTCCCACAACTTTATTAGCAAGTCTTATGTCATTCAATATCAGTTGCCTATCGTTCCCACAAAAACCCCATATATGATTTGTTCTTCGGGTGGGAAAGTAGTTGCAGATGAAATGGTCCATAGGGTACCTTTTGAGCTGGGTGGGAACATATACCCTATCTCTCTCATTATATTGGAGCGTCAAAAATTAGATGTAATCTTAGGGATGGCATGGTTGCAATACAACTGTGCTATTCCTGACATTGTTCCTCGAAGGATATATCTGAATTCTCCACTCCACCCTCCCCAAGCTCTCATTCTTGAGGGTATTAACCAAGTGACTCCAACTACTTACAACACCGAGGCCTTTAAACTTGAGGACATTCCATTGGTATGTGAGTATCCGAACGTATTTCCCAAAGATCTTACTGGTATGCCACCAGAAAGAGATGTCGAGTTTAAGATTGAACTTGTACCAAGAACAGTGTCGATCTCGAGGAAGCCGTATAAGATGGCACCTAAGGAACTTGCAGAACTGAAGGAGCAGCTGAAGGAACTTATGGACAAGGGTTTCATTCGTCCAAGTTCATCACCTTGGGGTTGTTCTGCATTGTTCGTGGAGAAGAAGGATAAGGCGTTGAGACTATGTGTGGACTATCGTCCACTCAATGCTTTCACGATCAAGAATAAGTGTCCACTACCACGCATAGATATTTTGTTCGATCAATTGGTGGGTGCTAGAGTATTTTCAAAGATGGATCTTCGCTCTGGATATCATCAGATCATGATTCGACCAGAGGATATACCTAAGACGGCATTCACGACGAGGTATGGATTGTATGAGTACCTTGTCATGTCTTTCGGATTGACCAATGTGGGGACCGGGGTCCAGACGTCCAAGGATCTCATTGGGTGGTGGCGTGCGATGCGACACCTAACAGCACACACGAAAAGAATGACCAAAATATGTAAAGTTTTCATTTCATAATAGGAAGAGTTTACAAAAGAGTGTACAACAGAGGTACACACGCAGCGGAAAATACATACTCATAATCTCAATTAACTAAGTAGGAGAGAAGGCGTCCATGCCCTAGGACGCTTCTCACTAGCAACATAAAGAACATTCAGCAGCGGCGTGGTTCACATGAGATTCATCTCGACACCTCGAGGTCTCATGTACAACCGGAACAGCAGAAATAAACCTAATACCTGCAAAAATTGTTAAAGCGCAAATGTGAGCATAAGGCTCAGCAAGACTAACCCGTCCCACTAGACATATGCAGGGGTGAATACTAAGCATATGTAAGGAATAGCATAAAGGACTCGCCTACAAGTGGATCCTTATATTTGTATTTTAAGTAGCACAAAACATTCTTCAGGCATGGTACATCATAGACTCCACAATAAAACAAGAAACGCTTTGCCGATGATATGACATGCACAAAGCACATGATGCTATTACAGGTAAAGTATGGGGAAACTGTAAACTTTTAATTGTACTATATCTAAGCCATACAAGGTTGCAAAACAATTATAATTCAATACATCGTATTCTCCTGACTTCTTCAGTATTTACTACGTCAACAAGTGGTAATCTATTACCACGATGGACGGTGACTGCAACCAGGACATACCCGAAACAACACGACACATACGCACTTTCGGAAATGTCAGCGATTACTTACAGCAGTACCTACGTAACATTTTAGTACTAGTCGTATATGGCCACTTTTCTCTCAACACTCGAATGTCAAACCGGTCGATCCATCACGAGCAGGAGGTCATTGCGTGGGGCGTACTCTGACGCGCCCACCAGCTAATTTACACCTTGCTGCCCTCAACCCACGCCTATAAAATGGAACGAAATGCCTCGACAAACTAGTATCAAGCTACGTCAGTTTACTGGAGACCATTTCTCCAGTATGTCGCCAGTACAATTCAAGCTTGTCCAGCAGGGCCGCACACGAAACGGTCCTCAATCGACACAAGCAGGGCTACGCACGTGAGACCACATCTCGCTGCATCCTACCCGCTGCTCGGTCTTAATTTCATATTCATAAACCATTTCTTGATCCAATTCATCCCGTGTGTTGAAATTCCTATCTTGCGAGTAGATTCCAACTACTCGACTTCTACCAAATTCCTATGAGCATAAGCATAGCAGTTTCTACCCAACGGGCTGTAGACCTACCCAAGACCCCATGGGATTTGTGGGCCATGCAAGTGGATGTCAAACACCATAAACGTAATGCACAAGCATCTAAAGACGTATGGTGAATGAAAACTGCAAAAACACTGTAAGGAACTTAAATGCAAATCGGGGCTTGCCTTAGTTTGTGACTCGATTAAATGTCAATTGTTAGTGGTCTTCTTCCGGAACTCCACAAAGTGACTTCACTATGGCACCCTGGCCTTCTCCTCCAAGCGAAGCTCCGCGTCGATCACCTATTATCACGTTCCTAGTAACATGAAATGCATATAAGTAATTAAGGTAATCTAATAATGGACTTGACGAGTTGTATAAACCTTAAGAAGAAGAGGCTTGACTAGGAAGATTAGATATGTCTCGGATGGGTGGAGAAACAATGGATAAGTCAAGTGGTCATAGTAGTGTCGCGATGTGAATTGAAAGGTGCAATGAAAGCATGTAATGCTATTATTCAATTAACACTTGGAGCTATGCCACTCGAGAAAGCTGAGACTGACTGGTGTGGAAGTGTTGGACTGAATAGAGTAAGAATGACTAAGGAATCAAGGGGGGACATCAAAAGCTTGAGTATGAGTGGAGTTTGTAACAAAGAAGGTCGCGACTTAAGAGTCGACCAAAGAAGTTATACAAATTCACTAAGGTGTAAACCTAGTTAAGTGAGAAGTGTGGTCGCATGGTTCTGATAAGGATGAATCAAAGTGAAACCCTAGCGACACTTGGGCATGAAGTGAGATCAACATTGCTTGGACTCAAAGAGTCATCACAAGCACTACTAACTAAACACGAGTACCAAGACAATGTTGAAATGACCTTTAGGTAAATCAGTCGCTACGACTAACTTCGCAAGCATCGTTCAGGCGCTTACATGACACTATTGCAGTGTCCTTTGCAAGATTGTCCAGATGAGCTCGGTGAACTCCTGGAACTCGAACATAAGGCATTACTATGTCGCGATGACATGCCTTGTCACCTCGGGAAGATCATCTCATCGACGTTCACATCGACCCGGGCTCGTCCATGGTGGTGAGCGGAATCCCGAAAACCACCTTATGAGTCTCAAGGTTAGTGATGTCGACTCGATCGTCGGCAAGCGACTCGACGAACCTGTCGTCGATGAAACGGCATACCTAGTTAAGAAATTCTGCGGACGATTAGGAAACATCGTTTACATGATCAAGAAACTCTTATCCAAGGATCCCCTTGGTCTAGTTTTCCTTGTCGGTCGCAACGTTCTCGCATTACCAACGATAGAACACGAACAACCTTGGTTTGACCTGGAAGGCATTTTATCGAGCATCTTGGCACATATCTTGGTCAATGCCACCCCACAATAGACCTGCATCCATAGACCAGCATTGAACAACAACACACTTAGTTTCGCCTTTTAACCATTTCGTTGAACACCTTGGTTGCAGCGCTATCTCGAACAATTCTTCACAAATCAGAGCTAACCTTGGCCTAATTGTTGTTGCTGCTGTGTCAATGACGTGTTCATGCATTTCATACATCACACCCATTACTTGCCTTGCTGCCAGAATGCGGCTACAGAGCAGAACGTCGCGACGACGGAAAGTAGGCATTGAAGTCGGGGCAGCGGATGAGCAAGGCATGGTGCAAGGCCGTGGTGCGCACAGTGGAGCTGGAAACCAGGCAGGGTGACGGTGATGTGCAATGGGGGGGTATTGGTGGTTGTGCACTTGGGAGGTATATGCGGCTGTCATGGTGACCGGCTAGGGTGCAGCGCTACAGGAGGTGGGGAGCAACACGGGTGCAGAGCGGTCATGACATATGGGCGCAGGGCAGTGTGCAGGCGTGAGGCGTGCTAGAGTAAGGACCAGCCATGGGTGCGCAGGAGTGCAGCGAGGGGTCAGCGTCGCGGCGCGGGAATGGCATGCGAGCTGGACGGCCGGGCGCGGCAAGGCGCGCTGGAGCTGGAGCACATGGCGGTCGGGCCGGCAAGCACCAATGGACGTGGAGTACGGTGATTGATATGGGGCGGCACTGCAGGCGGGGCGCGACCGGGGGGGCTCGGCGGGGTGCACACGAGCGGGAGTGGCGAGCGGATGGCAAGGCACCGACCATGGCGTGAGCAGGGTGCCAGCACATGGGCGGCATGCGGTCGGCATCGCGGCGCGAGCGAAAGTTGCATAGAGGGGGGTGAATAGGCTAATTGATCTGAAATGACTGAATAAAACAAAATCAGTACTTAGGGGCGGACTAGTCCGGTCTAGAGGCGGACTAGTCCGGTCCACCTATAGGGAAAACCTAAAAAGGGTTTCTAACAAGTTTTAGTTTGATTCTTGTGATGCAAAATGTGTTAGAATGATTCAATGAACCTTAACAAGTTATAGAGAAAGTATGAAGCTAAGGATCACAGCAAAATGAAGACGATGAATGAAAAACAATAAAGCTAACCCTAGAAGCGATATGCGATAAATGAAAGCGAAATACACAAGGGACACAAGGATTTATCCTGAGGTTCGATCCCACATAGGTATCTACGTCGCCGTTGAGGAGTCTGCGAAGAACTGGGTTCAACAACCCTTCCCTCACCGGGTTTGCCACTAGGGCCAAATTGGTTCTCCACTATCACAAGGGTGAATACAAGATTCGTTGGGGCTTCTCACAATCTGAGGCTCCCAACACAAATATGATCACAAATAACAAAGAACAACTCAAGCCACAGATCACAAAGATTCGATAAGTGCAAGAGATCAAACTGAGAGCCAAAGAGCGGTGTTATTCCACTACTTCACATCACCAAACCCTAATCCACACAAGAATTAGTTTTAGAGGGAAAGTAGGCAAGAAGGAGGCTTTTGAAGGCTCAAAGTTTGATGTGGTGGCGCTAGGGTTTCAAAGTTTTTTCAAATGAACATGGGGGTCCTCTATTTATAGAGGAACCAGGCCCATACTGCTGACCTCAGCAGATGGGCGGACTAGTCCGGCCTTTGGGACCACTTACGGAACTGACAACTGCCACACTGCGCAACAATCATCACACTACCTGCCAAGATCAAATTCAAAGGGTCACATCATAACGGACTAGTCCGGTCCAAACTGGACTAGTCCGATCTCACACAGAACCTTTTGTTCCGTGTGAAAACGGACTAGTATCGAGACCATGGACTAGTCCGTCCCCCAGGGCGGACTAGTCCGGCCTCCCAGACTTAGTCGCTGAAGCACCCAACTCTCACCAAACCGGACTAGTCCAGCCTCCAGAGCGGACTAGTCTGATCTCAGTAAGGACCTCTTGGTCCGGACTAAAACGTACAAGTCCGGGGTTTTGGGACTTAGTACCGAAAACCCACTCCACGATTACCCCGGACTAGTCCGTCCCACTACGTACTAGTCCGAAGTCAGTCAGACCCTTCTGGTCCGCCTGAAAACCGAATAGGTCGGCCAGGAGCGGACTAGTCCGACCACCAGCACGGACTAGTTCGGCCACTCCTGCCAAACTTTGGTAGCTCTCTTATCTCAATAGGTTTTGATCTCTAAACTGCTTTGAGCTCCCAACTTGATCTCAATGCACTTTACGCACACATCTTCATACATATACGGCTAGTCTAAACTCGACACGCTAGAAACCCTAGTTTCTTCTTTTTGAGTTGACACCACCGTTTTCATCATTTTCCTTTTTGAGGGTTTGTGATTCCACTTGAGTCCACACGCTTAAGATCACTGAGCTCATTAGTTACTTAATTGTCATCATCAATCATCCAAAACCCATGGGGATCCTAGATGCACTTTCAAACTCCCCCTTTTTGGTGATTGATGACAACACATCAAGTCTTCAGCATATAAGTGTATAAAATTTGGTTTTCATACCGCGCGGGTGTATGAGTAACTCCCCCTCAATGAATGCATCATGAAAAGAAGATTGAGGAAGTACTTCATACACACACGCGTTATGGTGGGGTGCCTACGTGTTGCGCTCAACATTTGTGACAAGACATATTAAATATGAATATGATCAAAAGATAGACATTCAAAGCGTCATATTGATATTAAACAATCAAAACATAGTCTTGCACAAATCTAAACATTCGAATGACATAAATAGTACATTAAGTAGTGCAAAATGTCCAAGGATCAAACAAAATAAAGTGCTACCCCCTCTAACTCTCCCCCTTTGGCATCAAGACACCAAAAAGGAAAAGAAGAGGGCAACTACGAGTCCTATCAACTAGTCATCGTCCTCCTCATCGTCTGCCGCCTCATCACTCCCCGAGGCCTCCAGATCCTCGTAGTCCTCGTCGTCATCATCGGAGACCCGTGCCGAGGGAGCCGCCCGGGAAGAGCTCCCGTCCTCATGGAACAGGGCGAGCTCGTCGGCGGTGAAGTCGGGGAATGGAGTGATCTCGCCATCGCTATCCTCCGGAGGAGACATAGGGACCTCAAGCTTGTCGCACACGGCCTTGAGGTACTTCTCTTAACGCTTGTGCGCCCGCTGATTGCAGACTTCTTGCTTCCAGCAGGAGGTTAAGATGGCCTTGAAGCACTTGAAGAAAGCGCTCATCAGCTGAGGCGGAGGTGGAGATGGAGGTGCCACGGGGCGAGGTGTTGGCATCCCCGGATGGGATGGAGGCTCGGCATTCTTTCGGCGAGCGGGCTCCGGGATGGATGGATGCATCTGAGGACGGAGGGGCTGATGAGTTGTATCTGAATGTAGGCCTAGAGGGTGGGTGAATAGGCCTTTTTGATTTTTCTCGGTTCCTGTAACACTCAACAACAAGGTCAATACTAGAGATATCGGACTAGTCCGGTAAAGTGCGGACTAGTCCGGTTTTCACGGGCTAAGTTGATCAAGTTCAGTCAATTTGATTGATTCGTTAATGTCTGCAGCGGAAATATAAACTTAAATGACAGTTTAATAGTTGTATGTCAAATTCTATAACAATTAAGCCTCTTGTTCAACAATTTAACTCAAATTGAACAAAGTGAATCAAACCCTAGATTAAGTTGATCAATTAAGATTAAGAACACAAAAGGACAAGACACAAGATTTATCCCGTGGTTCGGCTACCACGAAGGCAACCTACATCCACGTTGAGGAGCCCAAAAAAGGACCAGGTCTTCTCCAACCCTTCCCTCGTCGGATCGCCACGAAGGCCAATCCTCTTCCACTAATCACAAAGGGTAAATAACCAAGTTGAAGGGGCGTTCTCACACGTTGAGAGCTCCCTTGATTACAACTTACAAAGACACCAATAACACACTTGAAAATTACAAATTGAAACGCAAGAGTGTGTTAGAGAATCGAACCAAGAGCTCAATGATGTGTTCCAAGTGTCTCTCCAATGATCTAAAAGTGATCTTCAATAGATTGATCGATTTTGCACTTAATTTCGTGGAGAGTGGTGGTTTTTGAGTCTCTTGGGAGGTGTGATGGCGCTAGGGTTCGAGAGTGTAAAAGTGGGCCATGCACCCCTATTTATATGGGGTTTCTAAGAGTGACCGTTAGGGTTCAGAAAGATCGGACTAGTCCGTGGTGGTCACCGGACTAGTCCGGTGTGCTGTGTGTAGCAAACCCTAAGTGTCCAGGAATATCGGACTAGTCCGGTTGAAAACGGACTTGTCCGATTTCACTACTGGAAATCTTCGGACTAGTCCGATTGCCATCAGACTTGTTCAGACATATGAAACCCTAAGTGTTTAGGATGACAAGTCCGCACTTGGAGGACTTGTCCGATTTAGATTAGCGTGTATATCGGACTAGTCCGTGTAGACACCGGACTTGTCCGAAGTGGATCAGAAAGAATATCGGACTAGTCCGGATCACAACGGACTTGTCCGATTTTGTGTGACCTGTGAATTGTGTTGAGGACTAGTCTGCATTGGGGAGGACTAGTCCGAAGTGGATCAGAAAGATATCGGACTAGTCCAGTGGACACCGGACTTGTCCGATTTAGTGCAGAATGTGATATCGGACTAGTCCGGCTGTTATCGGACTAGTCCGGTCCTGTATAACTTTGTGCATTGTGTGTGTGTGCTTGAAAGTGATTGAGCTCTTGGGTGTGTTTCCTTAACACACTCCATACATAATAATCTACTATTTTCTTCTCCTTGAGCTCAAATTCACTTTGCTTCTCATTTCCCTTCTTTTTGGCATTTTGCTCATTTTTCATCATTTGCCTGCATTCATCTCAACAAAAGGATTAGGATCCCAATTGCTTGTCGTAAATCATCCAAAACCCACAAGGGAGTCCTAGATGCACTTTCAATCTCCCCCTTTTTGGTGATTGATGACAACCAATTGAGATTTCACAAAATAAGGCAAAAAAATGAGATTTTCATAAAGTATGCACATATGACTCAAAAATACATCAAGCAACAAGAGGATTATCCATATGTGCATTCTTTATGGTGGGATGCATACTAAGTGCATGAGTACATTGAGAATGACAGAATTTACATTAATCAACCGATACCAAGTGCATATGACATTCCAGGAGCAAAAATGCAGTTTTCATCACATACTCGCAAATAAATTGAGCAATTCATCACAAGACCAAACTTAATATGAAAATAGCGTCAAACTATTACAATCACAAATAACAGTACAGAAAAGGCTCTCTCCTCGCATCCTATTACAGCTAAGCTAAGACTGGACTCCCCCTCAATCTCTCCCCCTTTGGCATCAAGACACCAAAAAGAGAGAGAGGAAGGTCCTAGATTCTTCACTCTTCGCTGTATGTCCTCTCGTCATCTTCTTCGTCTTCTTTGCTCTCCGCTTGACGAGGAGGAGAGGGAGGATGAGGAGCAGAGCTGCTCGAGCCCCCAATGCCAAAATAGGCAAGCTCGGAGGGGGACAAGGGCCCAAGCTCGGAGATGTCAAGATCAGAATCTTCAGAAATTACTGGAGATCCAATGGGGTTGATCTCCAGCTTTTCACTCAGTTGCTTCACATTGGCTTTAATATATCTCATATCCTCCTTCCTCTTCTGATTGAGTTTATGAAGCTTTACTTCAGTCTTCTTGCAGGAGGAGAATATTGCGGACAAGTATTTGAGGATCCCACTGGCGGATCCTCTCTGAGGGGCTTCCCTGGAGGGGGGAGGAGCCCTAGCAGCATCTCTTTCTCTTGTCGGTGCCTCGGGACTTGAGGCCGGCGAGGGAGCAGCCTGGACACTCACAGGCTGAGGCTTCTGAGGCCTCAGGGGAGTGTGCTCTACATCCTTCACAAATTCTATTCTTGTGACATTCTCAATCATGAACATCAAGTAGGGAGCATAGCCACAGGACCGGTTGGGGGTGCTTGAGATGTTGACCATGTCGTTCCAAATGTAATCTGCAACATCAAACTGTCTCTTCTTGCTTATGACCCTCATTAGAGTCCGGAGGTAGCCCTGTACACTCCCTGCATCCCCATCCTTGGGGGCAATGGTCTTCCGGAGAACTCTGTTCAGAACCACAAAGAAGGGCTTCATGTTCTTTGTGGAGGGAGGAACATATTTAGAGTTGGGCTCATAAATGAACTTCATTCCGTCCCTCTCAATGACCCCTATGTTGTGGATGATCAGGTGGTCATTTCCAGCAGAGTCTAAATGGAGCAAGCTTGCAAAATCCTCCTGAGTGATGGAGTACTTGGATCCATGGGTCATCCAAGTCACACTCTCTTCATCTTCACTCGAGAAGTGGCATGTTGCATAGAATTGTGCAATCACTTCATCATTCCAATTGTGTCTGAAGGCAAACAGATCCTTCAGACCATGCCTTTCTGCTGCAGCAATGACCTCATCAAAAGCTGAGCACTTCTTCTTCTCTAGGTGGGCCCAGTCAATCCACTGACTGCGCACCACTGGAGTCCTCATCGGCAGGTAAACCAGCCTGTAGAAATCTGCATGGAAGTTTGACCAAAACCTTCCATCAGCGGCCTGCTTTGGCCTTCCATAGCAATCAATGCTTCTGAGCTTGGCTGCCACATCGCTGCCTTTCCCATTGAATTTCTCTTCATTGGGGTCCCGGACCCCTTCTCTGGGAGCATGAAGCTTCAAGGGCCCAACTGGCCCCGTTGCGACTCCCTTGCCCTTTCCTTTTGCTTGACGAAGGCCGCTTGTAGACGCAGCAGCCTTCGAGGCGGGCTTCTTGACACAGACCTTCCTCCGAACCTGTGGAGGAGAAGTAGCAGGCTCGGAAGGTCTTTCTTGGCGTTTCTTGCCAAGACCCGGCGAGGACCGAGGTGCCACCTCGTGGTCCAACTCGGCCTCAAAGTCGGAGATCTCGTTGTCGGAGCTCGACATGATCTGAGAATGATTGAGCAAGAATAATGACAAGTTATACAAGGCATAGGTAAGACAAGATAGCAATGGATGGCATTAAGGAATTAAGGAATTAGGTTTCAGGTTCAGAAACATCGGACTTGTCCGGTGCTCAGGCACGGACTAGTCCGGGGTATCGGACTTGTCCGTGCATGGACCGGACTAGTCCGGTGTTCATTCTCAAAAACCTAACAGAATGGACAGGATACAATCCCTAATGCAAATCTAGTCTAGCATACACGTAGTACATCAAATAAGCATGTATCTAGTGAAGGATGCTAGGCTATACGATCAACAATGGAGAAAAACAAGATTTATAGGGTTTTGAAGAAATTTACCGAAGAAATCGATTGACGCTTGAAGGTTTGGGGGTTGGAGGGTGGACAAGTCCGCTAGCTTCAATCCCCAAGAGGTCAAGCTTGATCTCCGCCCAAATGTGGACTTTTTCGACGGAGGGGGGAGAAAATCGCCTTGGTGGCTCGAGCGCAGGAGAGAGGAAAGCGTGAGCAAAAGTGGCGGTGAGGAGATTAGGGTTTGGTGGCGGCTAGGGTTATGGACACGAAAAATCGGACAAGTCCAGACATGACCGGACTAGTCTGAAGTCATCCAGAGACCTATATCAGACTAGTCCGTGGTCTGTCGGACTAGTCCGGCCTAACCGGCACACTGCAGACTAGTCTGCATGGGCTAGTCCGTGATAACCACGGACTAGTCCGTGGTCACCAGGAAAGAATTGCATAGCCCATTCATATATATTTGAAGGTTCAATAATAGAGAATAGAGAGGCAGAACAATTCAAGTAATCTTGATGAATTTGACCAGTAAGCATACAACAATCATACAATGATCAAAATTCATCAAGATCTAATAATTGACATAGTTTTTCGAGAGAAAAATGGAGAGGGATGATTTTCACAATTCAATCACCATTTTGAAGCAATCATATAGGTATGCAACTTTTCAAGCCACACTCCGAGAATCAAGAATATTTAGCTCATTTCGGAGTTCGCAAAAACGCTTTTCATCAAGTGGCTTGGTGAATATGTCGGCCAATTGTTTTTGGGTGTTGACATGTGAGATGGTTATGTCTCCTTTCATGGAATGGTCTCTCAATAAATGATGTCTTATGTCTATGTGTTTAGTCCTAGAGTGCTCAACTGGATTGTGGGCTATTTTAGTGGCACTCTCATTATCACAAAGGAGAGGAATACGGTTCATATTGTAACCGTAATCCCTTAGAGTTTGTCACATCCAAAGGAGTTGTGCACAACAACTCCCGGCTGCAACATACTCCGCTTCGGCTGTGGATAATGCAATGGAATTTTGTTTCTTAGATGACCAAGAAACAAAAGATCTTCCTAGGAATTGGCATGTGCCAGAGGTGCTTTTTCTATCAACTTTGCACCTGGCATAATCTGCATCGGAGTAACCAATGAGATTGAATTTTGAGCCTTTTGGGTACCAAAGACCAAGGTTGGGTGTATGAACTAAATATCTCAAGATTCTTTTTACGGCTGTCAAGTGACATTACTTAGGGTTGGCTTGAAATCTTGCACACAAACATACACTCAACATAATATCTGGCCTAGATGCACATAAGTAGAGTACAGATCCAATCATGGAGCGATATACCTTTTGGTCGACGCTTGGTCCATCTTCATTGAGATCCAAGTGGCCATTCGTAGCCATGGGAGTCTTTATGGGCTTTGCCTTGTCCATGCCAAACTTCTTGAGTATGTCCTGCGTGTACTTGGTTTGGCTTATGAATGTTCCTTCCCTTTGTTGCTGCACTTGGAATCCCAAGAAGTACTTCAATTCTCCCATCATTGACATTTCAAACCTGTCTGTCATAATTCTACTAAATTCTTCATAGAAAGATTGGTTAGTTGACCCAAAAATTATATCATCAACATAGATTTGGCAAATAAAAAGATCATTATCTAGATTCTTAGTGAATAATGTATAATCTACTTTGCCAATTTGAAAACCATTATCAATTAAGAAATCTCTAAGACACTCATACCAAGCTCTAGGAGCTTGTTTGAGGCCATAGAGAGCCTTACGCAGTTTATATACGTGGTCGGGGAACTCTTCGTCTTCAAACCCGGGTGGTTGCTCCACGTACACCTCTTCCTTGATCGGTCCGTTGAGGAAGGCGCTTTTCACGTCCATTTGATACAGCTTGAAATCATGGTGAGTAGCATATGCAAGTAATATTCTAATTGATTCAATCCTAGCTACTGGAGCAAAAGTCTCATTGAAATCCAAACCTTCAACTTGTGAGTAACCTTTGGCCACAAGTCGTGCCTTGTTTCTTGTGACCAATCTGTGTTCGTCTTGCTTGTTGTGGAAGACCCACTTGGTGCCCACTATATTTGCATTGGGTCTTGCCACAAGTTCCCAAACCTCGTTTCTCTCGAAGTTGTTCAACTCTTCTTGCATTGCCACCACCCAGTCCGGATCCTTCAATGCATCCTCAGTCCTGCGTGGTTCCAAAAAGGAGACAAACGAGTAATGCTCACAAAAATTAGCTATACGAGATCTAGTGGTTACTCCCTTTTGGATGTCACCAATGATGTTGTCGATTGGGTGATCCCTTTGAATGCACTGGTTTACTCTTGGGTGTGGCACTTGGAGAGTTGTGTGTTGGTTATCATTTTCTTCTCCCCCTGAGTGGTTCCCCTCGTTGATTTGTTGATCATATTCATATTCCTGTGATTGATCTTGTATCGAAGCTCCCCCTTGATTGTTGATCTCCTCTTGTGGTTCACTTTCCTCTTGTATTTGTGACGATGACTCTTGTGGTCGAACTTCGCTTAGAGCCATTCTCTTCAATGCTTGATAAGGAGATTCTTCTTTACCTAATTCACATTGATCAACTTGCTCCTTTTGGGAGCCATTAGTTTCATCGAACACTACGTCACGTGCCACTTCAACAAGTCCGGAGGCCTTGTTGAAAACACGATAGGCGTAAGTGTTCGAATCATAACCAAGCAAGAAACCTTCATCGGACTTCGAAGCGAACTTTGAAGTCCTGGGCTTCTTGTTCAAGATATGACATGGAGAGCCGAAAACTCTAAAATATGAAATGTTTGGTTTGTTACCGGTGAGTAGCTCATAAGGAGTCTTCTTGAGTAGTCGATGAAGGTAGAGTCGATTTGCGGCGTGGCAAGCGGTGTTAATTGCTTCCGCCCAAAATTGATCCGAAGTCTTGTATTCATCGAGCATTGTTCTTGCCATCTCTATGAGCGTTCGGTTCTTCCTTTCGGCAACTCCGTTTTGTTGTGGAGAGTATGGTGCTGAAAATTCGTGCTTGATTCCCTCCTCATCAAGGTACTCCTCCACTTGTATGTTTTTGAACTCCGTGCCATTGTCGCTCCGAATACTCTTGATCGATAGTGAGAACTCGTTTTGCGCTCGCTTGAAGAATTTCTTGAGTGTCCCATGTGTTTCTGACTTGTCATGCAAAAAGAACACCCAAGTGAAGCGGGAAAAATCATCAATAATGACTAAACCGTATTTATTACCGCCGATGCTTATGTAAGCAATTGGACCAAACAAGTCCATATGAAGTAGTTCGAGCGGTCTTGTGGTAGTCATGATGTTCTTTGCGGGATGATGTGCTTCAACTTGCTTCCCGGCTTGGCACGCGCTACAAGGCCTGTCTTTCTCAAAAACAACATCTTTCAAACCTCGGATGTGATCGCCCTTGAGGAGTTTTTGAAGATTCCTCATACCAACATGTGCTAGCCGTCTATGCCACAGCCAACCCATGTTGGTTTTTGCAATCAAGCATGTGTCGAGTTCGGCTTTATCCTTGTTTAAGTCAACAAGGTAAAGCTTTCCCTTCAACATACCCTTGAATGCAACGGAACCATCACTCCTCCTTGAGACAGTCACACCCTCGTTAGTGAACAAGCAATTATAACCTTTGTCACATAATTGAGATATGGACAACAGGTTATAATCTAAAGATTCAACATGTAAAACATGAGAAAGAGTGTGTTCAGAGGATATTGCTATTTTACCGGTACCGAGGACCCTTCCTTGACTATTATCTCCGAAGTAGATGCCTTCGTTTGGGTCCTCGTTTTCTTCATATTCCACGAACATCCTCCTTTCTCCGGTCATGTGGTTGGTGCATCCACTGTCTAGCACCCATTTGGATCCACCGGAGGAATAGGCCTGCAGAAACAAATTATGCCTTGGTTTTAGGTACCCAAGCTTGCTTAGGTCCTTGGAGGTTAGTTACAATACATTTGGGCACCCACACATGGGATTTTGTGTTCCCATGGCGTGGCCCAGCATAATAAGCATAAACTTTACCAAGATTGTTTCTCATTAATACATAAGAGGCATCAAAGGTTTTGAGCAAAAGTTGCTGTTGTTTATGGATCGGACTAGTCTGGGTGACCGGACTTGTCCGGATGACCGGACTTGTCCGGACCATAACCGGACTAGTCCGGTGTTCATGAGAGTTCAGGTTCTTAATTTTCGAGTTACCAGGTTGTGAGGGTCCTCCCTTCACAAAGGTAATCCTTCCCTTGTTATTCTTATGACTTCCAGCATTTTGCTTTCCATCATAAGAGTAACCAATGCCATACTTGACATTTGGAGGTCTTTGGACCAAGTATGCACTACGTGCATAGTTGATCCTCTCCTTGTCAAATATTCCACATTGGGTAGGATTTTTATCCTTTATGGAGGTAGACTTTTCTTTCAACCTTGTGTTGATTTTACCACATTTACACATATGAACAAGATTAGTTGAAGTGGGTTGAGAAGGTAGACTTGAAGAGGTGGAAGATTCACTTAGCTTGAGTGACTCAACTTGCACTTCAAGGATCTTGTTAACCTTGATCAGGTCATCAAGTTGATCCTTGATTGCAACGTTTGAGTTGGTTAACTCCAAGCAAGTTTCCTTGCTTGAAGCTAGCTCAAGCTCTAGTGAGCTGTTTTTCTCCTTTTCAAGAACTAGAAGATTGTCAAGTTTGACATACTTCTCCTTTTGGGAGATAATCATGTCCTCTTGACGATCAATTAGCCATTCCTTCTCAACAAGTTGGTCAAGTAAAAATTTCATTTTAGCAGCAGTTTTTCTGTCTAATCCAATTAACATATCTTCATCATCACTATCTAGTTCATCATTACTTGAGTAGGAATGCATGGAAGGAGTTTTGATGTTTACCTTGCGTTTACCTTCCTTTGCCATGAGGCAAGTGCCATGTCCCTTCTTTGTACCGAGCGTGGGGAAGAGTGTGGGTTTCTTGGACGTGCTTTCAATGGCTATGCTAGCCATCTCTTCTTCATCGGATGATGAGGACTCATCGTTTGAGTCCCACTCCTTTCCAATGTGTGCTTGTTCAGCTTGTTTCTTCTTCTTGAAGAATTTCTTCGGTTGAGGCTTGGCTTCTTTATTCTTCTTCTTGTTGTCCTCATACGGGCAATCGACTATAAAGTGGTTATACTCACCACAATTATAGCACGCCCGCCTCATCTTCGGCTTTGTCCTCTCCTTGTACTTGCCTTCACTTGATTTTGTTCCTTGTTTTTTCTTCATTATTCTTTTGAATTTTTTCATGAACAAAATCATATCCTCTTCGTCCAGCTCACTGCTTTCATCATCGCTGTCCTCCTCAAGCTGTGCTTCTCTTACTTCTTTGGATAGAGGCTTGAGTGTGGACTTTAAGGCAACTCCCTTCTTCTTGGCCGATGTGAGGTCGGCCATTTCTTTGACGTGCTTGGATTGTTTCTCCATCATTTCAAAGTTGATGATTTTGCCAAGCAATTCATCGGGAGTCATCCTCTTGTACCTGGGACTTTCTCTGATCATAGAGCATAGTGTGACATTGCGAGGCATAAAGGCTCTAAGGATGAGCTTTACAACCTCGTGGTCATTCCACTTCTTGCTCCCATATGATCGAACCTTGTTTACAAGTGTCTTCAATCGGTTGTACATGTCATGGGGAGACTCGTCTTCCTCAATCGCGAACCTTCCTAGTTCGCCTTCGATCATTTCAATTTTCGCCTCCCGCACATGCCTGTCACCTTCATGGGCTGTTTGTAGTGTGTCCCATATTTCCTTGGCAATCTCCAGTCCGTCCACCTTTGTGAATTCATCTCGACTTAGAGAGGAGGTGATTACGGCTGCGGCTTGAGCGTTTCTGTGGATGGCTTGCTCTTGACTTGGGGTGAGCTCTTCATCGTCATCTGGGATGTCTATTCCTGTGCACACAATATGCCATAAACTTGGGTTAAGGGAAATCAAGTGCATCTTCATATTTTGCCTCCACATGGAGTAATCACTCCCATCGAAGTGTGGGGCTTTTCCAAGAGGAATAGATAGGTAATGACTGTTATTTGAATTTAAACGATCATAGTTAAAAGGATATCGGGAGTAGTCGGTGTGACTACTCCCCTTCTTCTTTTCTTCAACTTTAGCTTTCCCTTTGGAATGTGCTTTCTTTCTGAGGAGTGCTTTCAGCTCCAGCGTCTCCTCATCATCATCATCGAAGTCTTGAATTGCTTCGAGATACTTTTCCAGCTTTTGGTTCTTGTCGTTGTTCACTTCTTCCTGGTTGTTGATTTTCTGAACTTCCTTCATGCCCGACATGATCTCTTCGAGTGGTTGCACTCTTTCTTGAAGAACCCGCTCTGATACCAATTGAATGTAGGCCTAGAGGGGGAGTGAATAGGCCTTTTTGATTTTTCTCGGTTCTTGTAACACTCAACAACAAGGTCAATACCAGAGATATCGGACTAGTCCGGTAAAGTGCGGACTAGTCCGGTTTTCACGGGCTAAGTTGATCAAGTTCAGTCAATTTGATTGATTCGTTAATGTCTGCAGCGGAAATATAAACTTAAATGACAGTTTAATAGTTGTATGTCAAATTCTATAACAATTAAGCCTCTTGTTCAACAATTTAACTCAAATTGAACAAAGTGAATCAAACCCTAGATTAAGTTGATCAATTAAGATGAAGAACACAAAAGGACAAGACACAAGATTTATCCCGTGGTTCGGCTACCACGAAGGCAACCTACGTCCACATTGAGGAGCCCACAAAAGGATCGGGTCTTCTCCAACCCTTCCCTCGTCGGATTGCCACAAAGGCCAATCCTCTTCCACTAATCACAAAGGGTAAATAACCAAGTTGAAGGGGCGTTCTCACACGTTGAGAGCTCCCTTGATTACAACTTACAAAGCCACCAATAACACACTCAAAAATTACAAATTGAAACGCAAGAGTGTGTTAGAGAATCGAACCAAGAGCTCAATGATGTGTGCCAAGTATCTCTCCAATGATCTAAAAGTGATCTTCAATAGATTGATCGATTTTGCACTTAATTTCGTGGAGAGAGGTGGTTTTTTAGTCTCTTGGGAGGTGTGACGGCACTAGGGTTCGAGAGTTTAGAAGTGGGCCGTGCAACTCTATTTATATGGGGTTTCTAAGAGTGATCGTTAGGGTTCAGAAAGATCGGACTAGTCCGTGGTGGTCACCGGACTAGTCCGGTGTGCTGTGTGTAGCAAACCCTAAGCGTCCAGGAATATCGGACTAGTCCGGTTGAAAACGGACTTATCCGATTTCACTACTGGAAATCTTCGGACTAGTCCGATTACCATCGGACTTGTCCGGACATATGAAACCCTAAGTGTTTAGGATGACAAGTCCGCACTTGGAGGACTTGTCCGATTTAGATCAGTGTGTATATCGGACTAGTCCGTGTAGACACCGGACTTGTCCGAAGTGGATCAGAAAGAATATCGAACTAGTCCGGATCACAACGGACTTGTCCGATTTTGTGTGACTTGTGCATTGTGTTGAGGACTAGTCCGCATTGGGGAGGACTAGTCCGAAGTGGATCAGAAAGATATCGGACTAGTCCGGTGGACACCGGACTAGTCCGATTTAGTGCAGAATGTGATATCGGACTAGTCCGGCTGTTATCGGACTAGTCCGGTCCTGTATAACTTTGTGCATTGTGTGTGTGTGCTTGAAAGTGATTGAGCTCTTGTGTGTGTTTCCTTAACACACTCCATACATAATAATCTACTATTTTCTTCTCCTTAAGCTCAAATTCACTTTGCTTCTCATTTCCCTTCTTGTTGGCATTTTGCTCATTTTTCATCATTTGCCTGCATTCATCTCAACAAAAGGATTAGGATCCCAATTGCTTGTCATAAATCATCCAAAACCCACAAGGGAGTCCTAGATGCACTTTCAGTATCATTGGCAAACACAAGCCCTGACACCTTCTCAATGAAACACATGATGTAGGGTGCATACCCACATGCACGGTTCGGAGTGTGTGAGATATTGAAGATGTCATCGAAGATGTAGTCCACAAGATTGAACATATCATCTCCATCAATCAACAGCAGAAGATGCCTCAGATTCCCTATATGATCCCAACATCACCCTCTTTAGGAGCCACGGTCCGCCTCAAGATTCTGTTCAGGATACTGTAGAAAGGATTGATGTTCCTTGTGAGCCCAGCCTCATAGGGGACATGAATGGGATACATGTAGGCCAACTCATCCCTGTCCACTGCCTTTAGATTCAGGATGATGATCTTGTGGTCCAGGTGGTGCTCAAGTCTTAGAGCCTTGGCAAACTCTTCGAATGTGGTAGAATACTGCTCACCATTCGTCATCCATGTAATGGCTCGGTTGCCATGAGGGTGAAAGTAGACAGTTGTGTAGAACTGCACAATCACCTCCATGTTCCAGTCATACTTGAAACCCAGAATGTCTTTGATGCCATGGCGCTCAGCAGCTTCAATCACTTCATCAAAGGTTGCATTCTTCTTCTTGGCCATGTATTCCCAATTGACCCATTGAGCTTGGATGACAGGAGTCTTCATGGCTTCGTAGACTGAGCGATAATAATCGCAATGAAAATCACACCAAAACCCTGGGTCGGCGGTGTGCTTCTCATAGTCATACACCCTGTCAGTCCTGAGCCTTCAGGCCTTCTCAGCTCCTTTGCCCTTGAAAATATTTGCTGCCAGGTTGGGCTGCCTGTTCGAATTGCAAGCCAAAGAGTGCATCTTTAGGGGGCCAATGGGTTTGCCCTTCCCTTTCTCCTTGATGACTATTCCCTTGGCCTTCTTAGCCGGAGACTTCACAGAAGGTTTCTTCCTCTTGGGCGCTGCAGGAGTCGGGGCCTTGCCCTTCTTTGGATCTCTCTCTATCCAGCGTTCAGCAACTTCCTCTTGGGCTTGCTCCTTAGTCCTTTCCTTCTCTCCCACTGTTACTAGTTTTTCTGTTTGGAGACTTGTCCTGCGGCAGCCAGAGAGTTTTGTGCCTCTCGCTCCTCTCGCTTCTTCTTTCGGAGCTCCTTGCGGCTTGCCTCAATGGAACGCTACATGGCAACCTCCTCATCATAGTGCTCCTGAGAATTTGAGCGAGGGGAGCTATGCTCGGATCCCGACATGGTTACTGCAAACACATTAAGGATAGAAGTGATGACGTCAAAGGAGTGGAATATTGCGAGAGAGATTACTTGAAAAGGTCAAAATTAGGGTGTGTCTTGTGTAAACCGGACTTGTTCACTTGGGACCGGACTGGTCCGGGTTACGCAGGAAGAACCCTAACCCTAACGGTTTTTCGAATTTTTTTTGAAACAATTCACAATACTCCTAGGCTATGATCACAAGGGTACTAGAAACAACTTTTGTAAAGAGGCATCTATCAATGACTCTACGATTCAAGAATGGGAAAGAGTTTTGAAACGTTGAGAATACCTCTTCAAATATTGAAGAATCGAGGGGATTGGTGAAGGATCGCATTGAGACTGCACGGTGAAAGTCTCCCACGCCTCCAAAGGGTCCAATGCACAGATTGGAATCAGTTTTTGGTGGAGGAAATTGAAAATTGCCCAAAAGGGGATATTTTCGTGCGTGAGGGAGAGAGAGAGGCAAGTGAGGAGAGAGAGGAGGGGTCGAGCCGCCTCCTGGGGGTTTAAGTCCCCAGGGGCCGGACTAGTCTGGTATAGGGTCGGACTAGTCCGGTCTGCGGACCAGACCTGGATCAGTCTGGATCCGGACTTGTCCGGCCATAGGGCAGACTGGTCCGGTCCTAAAAGGTTGAAAACATATATATTTGAGTTTTAGCCACGATAGGTGATCCTTTTGGACATGTTACCACAACAAAACTTTATGAATATGGTCACTAAGCAATCAACAATCAAACTATGACCATAACTCACAAAGTCAATAGTTTTTCAAATATTTCGGAGAAAATCGAGATAGAGATGATTTTTTCAAACACATACGTTCTTTTGAATAAGGTGCAAAGTAAACATTCAGATGTGCATGTTTCAAGCCATATTTTGAGAATCTAAGATATTGAGCTCACTCCTAAGCTCACAAAAAACACTTCTCATCTAGGGGCTTGGTGAATATATCGGCTAGTTGGTTCTCGGTTCTTACATGGGAAATCACTATATCCCCCATCAAGGAATGTGTAAGACCTATGTGTATTGAATACATTGGCTTGTAGTGAATACACTTGATTTGACGATAAAAGTTTTGAATATCATCAAAACACCTTTTATTAAGGTCCTGCTAGTTTTGTAAGCTCCAGTGGGAGGTTGGTTATACTAGTTTTGGTAAGTTTCAGCGCTAGGTTCTACTAGCTTTTGTTAGCTCCGGCTCAAGGTACGGGTTGCTCTGGCAAGGTCCGGAACTTGACTGCAATGCTTCTGTTTTTCATTTGCAATGTTTTGTACTTGCTTTACATCTCTGGAAAGATTGCTTAGTATTCATTTGGTAAGTCTTTGGTGCGTTTTTGGTTGATATGGATGATATCGTGTTACTGTGGTTTTGCAACATGCTTATGTGAGGTCCTCACAAAAAGTGTTGTGTTCGGAACTAACTTGAGTCAAGTCGAGGACTTGGGATCGTATGGATTGGTTGTTTATTCATGTGCAGGTGTTTCTTGAGTTCGAGACATGGCTGGTGACGGGATCCATTGGACTAGTCTCAGGGAGGAGATGAGGTTCCAACAACCAAATTCAGGAGGAATTGTGGTTGAGCTGATCATGAGGTTGTGCAGCATGATTGAATCAAGAACAATGCATGTGAAGGTATCGTGGACGTCATTGGAAGATGTTTGCACATGTGCAAGGAGTGCATGGATGTGGCTACATGGTTCTGAGACGTGATGAAGAGATGTGGACGTAAAGAATTGGTCGAAAAGGTCCAACTGACTAGGTTATGGACTCAGGCTGCGGCTGAGTCGGGTTTGACTCAAATATGGAAAGATTTGAGTTGGTTATGATAGGATTTCATGTGGGTCACGAATTTGAGTTGTTTAGGAATGTGGTATATGTTCCTAAGGTGTTTAGAAGTCTTAAGATTTCTTCTATCTGCGTATAGAAGAATCCTAAGCAGTTCTGGAAAGTTATGATTCGTGAATAGAGTAGGATTGGGTTCCTGATTTGAGTTGAGTTGGCTTTCGAGCTGGTTATATAAGCAAGGGAGCTCAGAGCTCATGGTTCACGACTTTGGGGCTGTTCCTCTTGTGTTCTATTGAATAAAATTCGTAGTTTGAAGGAACTTTTGTGCCTTGTTCGTCCGACTTGTTCCAGACAAGTTTTACTCGTCGAGTTTCTGGACAGCACTACCTTTCGTCGGTGGTTTTATCATAACTCGAGTTTTATAGATCCAATTGACGTGATTATTTTTGGGTTCTCTTCACAACTTGATTATCTATCATCTGTCAAAATTTCACAGTCATTGGATTTGTGGTATATAATCTACACGAGCTTCTTTGCAGCGTTCCAGAACTGTTTTTCTCGGGTAGGGCAGATTGACCTTTGTTTAATCTTTCGATCATAACTTGAGTTTTTCTCGACGGATTTGAGTGATTCTTGTTGTGTTATCTTCGTGACTTGATTCTCTCTGATATATATCACTTTTCTCATGGCGAAACACGTTTAGATTAGTCTCACACATGATTTATTTAACAGATCGTTTTTCTGCCGAAGGGGTTGGGGTTTAATTGTTTCCGCTGCGTAAGATTTTTAAATCTACCATTCACCCCCCTCTGGTATCTTTTCACATGATCTTTGATCCTACAATTGGTATCAGATCCACGGTGCTCTAATCTTTGTGATTTGTGCGTGTTTTTGACTAATCATCATGGAGAAGTACTCTGCCAAACCTTGTGTGTTCGCTGGTATTGATTTTCAGGTTTGGAAGGCACGCATGGAGGCTTTCATCCAGGCACAAGGCTTTGCAATATGGGAGAAGGTATACAAGCCTTACGAAGTGCCATCAAACGATCAAGTTACAGCTACAAATCTGAGACATGTCGACAACAACAACAAGGCTCAGAACTTGATCATACAAGGATTAACACAAAGCGACTTCGACCGTGTTGCACACCTCCGATCTGCATACGATGTGTGGAAAGCACTTTGTGACTACCACGAAGGATCCATCACAATCAAAGAGGTAAGGCAAGACATGTTCAAGAAAGAATACATGCTCTTTGAGATGCAATACGGTGAGTCTATTGATGACCTTTTTGCTCGCATTAATAAGATTTTCAGCAACTTGCGTAGTGTCAATGTTAATTTTTCAGATGCTAAAAATGCTAGGCAATTTCTAATGCATTAATATGTCAAGTTGGGAGATGAAAGTCACATCTATTCGTGAATCTACTGTCATGAGTTCACTTACTTTAGATATGCTATATTCCAAGTTAAAAACCCATGAAATTGACATAATCTCACATAAGAACCCCAACAAGTCTATTGCTTTTGTTTCTCAACGTGACATGCCTAGTTCTGGTCAAACATCATCTTCTGGTACACTTGCTTTGCTGTCCTCTCTAACCCTTGAACAGATTGAGGAGTTTCCAGAAGAGGAGCTAGCGCTCATCTCTACCCGGTTCTCAAAAGCATTGCAAAATGTGAGAACTATAAGGAGAGGAAGCTCCGGACCTCAACGATGCTTTGAATGTGGTAAGACAGGACATTTTCATTCAGATTGCCCTAACATTTCAGGTCCTACTTCCCGGGATGAAAAGAAAACAAGAACGAAGCACTCCTCTGTAAAAAATACGAAGAAAAATAAGGGTTTTACAGGACGTCAATTGGTGAGCAGTTTTATCTCAGCACTCCAGGAACTTGGCTCAAGCGACGTGGACATTGGAAGTGATGAAGATGAAGATGATTTGGCAAACTTGTTATTCATGGCGGGCAAGTCAAGATCAAGTATGGAGGAGGCAGAACACAACAGCGACAATGAAGAGGTATGTCCTACTTGCGAAGAAATGTGTGACTCAGTACTGGATTCCTAAATGCCTTTTGACTAACCCCAGTATTGGGTCATTGACGTATTGTGCTTCTATGTAGGTTACACGCTTGAGGAAGGAGAACAGTTGGATTGTGGATTCAGGTTGCTCACGCCCCATGACTGGTAACAAAGAATGGTTCTCCCCCCTCTCTTTTGTGTCACGTGTAGAGAATGTTACTTTTGCCGATAATTCTTCAACTCCTATAATTGCTAAGGGTTCGGTTAGAGTAAATGATCACTACACTTTCAAGGATGTGGCACTTGTCAAAATTTTGAAATACAACTTGCTTTCTGTTTCAGAATTGCTAGATGAGAATCTGGAAATTATTTTCAATAAAAACTGCTGCAAAGTTGTAGGTTCAAATAGTGAGCTTATTTTTAACATGTCACGGTTTGGAAGAGTTTTTAAAGATGATTTTGATATGTCTTTCTCTAAGCATAGGTGTCTAGTTGCTAATGATTCAAAGGACTTATATTTTTGGCATCGTAGACTTGGTCACGTAGGCTTTGATCATTTAACACGTGTTAGTGCTCTTGATCGCATATGTGGGCTGCCTAAGCTTAAAGGGGACAAAGAAATTGTGTGCTCTTCTTGTAGACATGCTAAGATTGCTGCAGGTTCACATACTCCTCTCACAATGATCATGACAACTGAACCATGTCAACTTTTGCATCTTGACACCGTAGGACCTTCACGTGTTCAATCATTCGGAGGTAAATGGTATATACTTGTGATTGTTGATGATTATTCTAGATACTCTTGGATTTACTTTATGGCATCTAAGAATGAAGTTTTTAGTCACTTTAGAACTTTATTTCTTAGATTATCAATTGATTACCCAGGATCTGTAAAAGCAATCAGAAGTGATAATGGAACTGAATTTAAAAATCAATCTTTTGATCACTTTTGTGCTGAAAATAGAATAGATCATCAATTTTCTTCACCATACGTACCTCAACAAAACGGTGTTGTAGAAAGAAAGAACAGAACCTTAGTTGAGATGGCTAGGACTATGCTTGATGAATATCAAACTCCTAGGAAATTTTGGGCTGATGCGTTAGCAACCGCTTGTTATGTCTCAAATCGTGTTTTCTTACGTGCTAAGATAGGTAAAACACCATATGAGCTCCGTTTTGGACATAGGCCTAATGTTACACACTTTCGGGTCTTTGATTGCAAATGCTTTGTTAAGAAACATGGTAATCTTGATAAATTTGAACCTAGATCCATTGATGGCATGTTTCTTGGTTATCCATCTCATACTAGAGGCTGCCGTGTGCTTTTACTTGACACTAACAAAATTGTGGAGACTTGTGAAGTGTCTTTTGATGAAGCTAGCCCAGGTACTAGCTCAAACATTGCAGGTCCAGATCCATATCCGCAGGGGGAGAGCATTTTCGTTGAAGATGAGAAAGAATTGGAGCTGCTGCCCGAAAATTCAGCAGCTAAAAACTTTGGTTCAGCTCCAGATGTTAATTCTCAACCAGCACCGACAACCATCAATGCTGATTTAAATCATCCTCAAGTCACAAGATCATCGATTTGTGATGAACATGAAGAAGAAGAAGATTGTGAGACATCTATTCCCCTACGGTTTTACAAAGACCATCCCCCACAACAGATGATTGGAAGCTTGCACGAACGAGTCACACAGTCCAGGTTTTGCGATCCAAACTCTTATGCTCATTCTGCTTTTGTTGCTTCTTTTGAACCCAAAGATATATCACACGCACTCACTAATGAATCTTGGATTATTGCCATGCAAGAAGAGTTAGAAAATTTTAAAAGAAATAATGTTTGGAAACTTGTACCTCCATCTCAAGGTCACACTTTAATTGGAACTAAATGGGTATTTAAAAATAAACAAAGTGAAGATGGGGTTGTGGTTAGAAATAAGGCTAGGTTGGTTGCTCAAGGTTTCAGTCAAGTTGAAGGTCTAGATTTTGATGAAACTTTTGCTCTTGTTGCTAGATTAGAAGCCATAAGAATTTTGTTAGCTTTTGCTGCATCTAAAGGTTTTAAGCTATATCAAATGGATGTTAAAAGTGCTTTTCTTAATGGCTACATAGATGAGGAGGTTTATGTGAAACAACCACCGGTTTTTGAAAATCCAGATTTTCCTAATCATGTTTACAAACTGTCCAAAGCCTTGTACGGTCTCAAACAAGCCCCTAGAGCATGGTATGATAGGTTAAAAACATTCTTACTTGAAAAGGGGTTTACCATTAGCAAAGTTGATAAAACTCTTTTGTTCTTAAACATGGCAATGACTCATTATTCGTTCAAGTGTATGTGGATGATATTATCTCTGGTTGTGCTTCTCATGATCTTGTGTCAAAGTTTTCAGCAATGATGAGTTCTGAATTTGAAATGAGTATGATGGGTGAACTCACTTACTTTTTGGGGCTGCAAATCAAGCAAACCAAGGAGGGTACCTTTGTGCATCAAACGAAGTATACAAAAGATCTCCTAAGGCGCTTCAACATGGACAAAAGCAAGCCTCTTCGGGCACCAATGGGAACAGCAACAACACTTGAACTTGATGAAGATGGTGAACCCGTGGATCAAAAAGAATATAGAAGCATCATCGTATCACTTTTGTACCTCACGGCATCAAGACCAGACATACAATTCAGCGTATGTCTTTGTGCACGGTTTCAAGCCTCCCCACGTGCTTCACATCGTCAAGCCGTCAAAAGGATTCTCAGGTACTTACATGGAACTCAAAGAATTTGGAATTTTTCTTCCTTCTTCCTCAACCGTTACTTTGAAAGATTTTTCGAATGCTAATTTTGGGGGTTGTAGGATTGATAGGAAAAGTACTTCCGGTGCTTTTCATTTTCTTGGTAATTCTCTTGTTGCTTGGTCCTCTAGAAAACAAAATTCAGTTGCACAATCCACAGCCGAATCTGAATATGTAGCTGTTGCTAGTGCTTGCTCAAAAATTATTTGGATTGTTCAAACACTTAAGGACTATGGGTTGATCTAGATAGTGTTCCACTATTCTGTGATAACACTAGTGCCATTTGCATTGCTAGAAACCCCGTGCAACATTCTAGAACTAAGCACATTGACATTAGATATCACTTTCTCCGAGATAATGTTGAAAAAGGAAACATTGTGCTTCACCATGTAGATACCGAACAACAATTAGCTGACATTTTTACAAAACCTTTGGATTTCACTCGTTTTTGTTACATTCGTAGTGAAATAGGGGTTATGCATCCTCATGGCTTAAATTGAGGGAGAGTTTTGAAACTTGGGAAGTCTATGTGTGAATCTGAAATTAAAATAATATGAGCATAGTATTTCATACATATATGACTTTGTGATTCCTTTTACATGTTGAAAGTTCTTACTACATTACTCGTGTTATACATTTTGTAGTTTTTGCCATGTCTAGTAATTGGAATAATTACTTACACTAAAACTGGTCATGGTCGAACTTTCTTGCTGTTTTGAACTTGTTACATGTTCACAAGTGCTTTTAATCATTAAGAATTAATCAAGTAATCAACTTACATGATGTGTTTTTTTGAACAAATATAAATTGAGAAAAGATCAAGAGAATATGCATGCATCGAACTTCTTCTTTTGAGATGGCTTATCATTGCACTTACATAAGAACTTGGAAGAAGTTGTGTATGACTAAAACCATGTCCTTAAGCTTCTGATTGTCAAATGACATAGGCTTGGCTAGGTTGGTTAGAATAAGGCAGATGTGCATATAATCTCTTGCAAATATCATATGATCTAAATTTATGCTTTGAAAAATAATAAAATGTAGCAACTAGTGTCATGCTTTCAGGTTTTGAAATAGTTAAGTTTGTGTGATCATGACTTGTTTAAACTGAAAATTACATTTGATCTCTAGCATGGCTTACACTACTTTATGTATCTCATTGATGTCATAATGTAAGGTACCAGATAGTATGACTTGGATGAGCTTTGTTTATATGTATATGTTATAATATGCTCATAACAACTAAAGTTGAAGAGATAATTTGTTTATATGCTCATGACTTGCTGAATACATTGTCAAAGGGGGAGAGATAAGCATGAAGAGAAAGAGAATATGTGCATAAGGAGAGATAATAAAGGGGGAGAGATAATATGGGATAATTTTTGGATTTTCTTCTCATTTTACTTTTGATTTACAAGGGGGAGAAATTGCCTTCAAAACTTTTATGTGAATAAGCCAATGTTCGAATTTTAAATGGTGTTGCCAATGCATTCATCAAGGGGGAGATTGTAAGACCTATGTGTGCTGAATACATTGGCTTGTAGTGAATACACTTGCTTTGATGATAAAAGTTTTGAATATCATCAAAACACCTTTTATTATGGTCCTGCTAGTTTTGTAAGCTCCGGCGGGAGCTTGGTTAGACTAGTTTTGGTAAGTTTCAGCGCTAAGTTCTACTAGATTTTGTTAGCTCCGGCTCAAGGTCCAGGTTGATCTGGCAAGGTCCGGAACTTGACCGCAATGCTTCTGTTTTTCATTTGCAATGTTTCGTAATTGCTTTACATCTTTGGAAAGATTTCTTAGTATTCATTTGCTAAGTCTTTGGTGCATTTTTGGTTGATATGGATGATATCGTGTTACTGTGTTTTTGCAACATGCTTATGTGAGGTCCTCACGTAAGGTGTTGTGTTCGGAACTAACTTGTGTCAAGTCGAGGACTTGGGCTCGTATGGATTGGTTGTTTATTCATGTGCAGGTGTTGCTTGAGTTTGAGACATGGCTGGTGACGGGATCCATTGGACTAGTCTCAGGGAGGAGATGAGGTTCCAACAACCAAATTCAGGAGGAATTGTGGTTGAGCTGATCAGGAGGTTCCGCAGCATGATTGAATCAAGAACAATGCATGTGAAGGTATCGTGGACGTCATTGGAAGATGTTTGCACGTGTGCAAGGAGTGCACGGACGTGGCTACATGGTTCTGAGACGTGATGAAGTGATGTGGACGTAAAGAATTGGTCGAAAAGGTCCAACTGACTAGGTTATGGACTCATGCTGCAGCTGAGTCAGGTTTGACTCAAATATGGAAAGATTTGAGTTGGTTATGATAGGATTTCGTGTGGGTCACGAATTTGAGTTGTTTAGGAATGTGGGAAATATTCCTAAGATGTTTGGAAGTCTTAAGATTGCTTCTATCTGCGTATAGAAGAATCCTAAGCAGTTCTGGAAAGTTACGATTCGTGAACAGAGTAGGATTAGGTTCCTGATTTGAGTTGAGTTGGCTTTGAGCTGGTTATATAAGCAAGGGAGCCCAGAGCTCGTGGTGCATGACTTTGGGGCTGTTCCTCTTGTGTTCTATTGAATAAAATTCGTAGTTTGAATGAACTTTTGTGTCTTGTTCGTCCGACTTGTTCCAGACAAGTTTTACTCGTCGAGTTTCTGGACAGAACTACCTTTTGTCGGTGGTTTTATCATAACTCGAGTTTTATAGATCCAATTGACGTGATTCCTTTTGGGTCGTCTTCACAATTTTATTATATATCATCTGTAAAAATTTCACGGTCATTGGATTTGTGTTCAATAATCTACACGAGTTTCTTTGCAACGTTCCAGAACTGTTTTTCTCGGGTAGGGCAGATTGACCTTTGTTTGATCTTTCGATCATAACTTGAGTTTTTCTCGACAGATTTGAGTGATTCTTGTTGTGTTATCTTCTTTACTTGATTATCTCTGATATCTATCACTTTTGTCACGGTGAAACTCGTTTAGATAAGTCTCACACACAATTTCTTTAACAGATCGTTTTTCTACCAAAGGGGTTGGGGTTTAATTGTTTCCGCTGCGTAAGATTTTTAAATCTACCATTCACCCCCCCCTCCCTCTGGTCTTTTCACGTGCTCTTTGATCCTACAGAATGATCTCTCAAGAAGTGGTGCCTAATATTGATGTGCTTTGTCCTCGAATGCTCAACCGGATTATGGGCTATTTTGATGGCGCTCTCATTGTCACATAGGACTGGAATATAACAAAGTTTATACCATAATCCCTTAGAGTTTGTCGCATCCAAAGAAGTTGTGCACAACAACTTCCGGCTTCGACATACTCCGCTTCGGCTGTGGAAAGAGAAATGGAGTTTTGTTTCTTGGAGGACCAAGACACTAAGGATCTACCCAAGAATTGACATGTCCCGGATGTGCTCTTTCTATCAACTTTGCACCCCGCATAATCCGCATCAGAGTAGCCAATAAGGTTAAACTTGGATCCTTTGGGGTACCAAAGTCCTAGGCTAGGTGTTTGAACTAAATATCTAAGAATTCTCTTAACGGCGGTCAAATGACACACCTTAGGTGCAGCTTAAAAACGTGCACACATACACACACTAAGCATAATATCCAATCTAGATGCACAAAGATATAAGAAAGAACCAATCATAGAACGATATACCTTTTGGTCCACACTTGGACGATCTTCGTTGAGGTATAGATGTCCATTAGTCCCCATTGGAGTCTTGATGGGTTTGGCTTTGTCCATGTCAAACTTCTTTAATATGTCTTGAGTGTACTTTGTTTGACTTATGAACGTGCCTTCTTTGAGTTGCATGACTTGGAAACCTAAAAAGAACTTCAACTCCCCCATCATGGACATCTCAAATCTCTCTGTCATTATCTTAGAAAACTCATCACAAAACACTTTGTTAGTAGAACCAAATATGATGTCATCGACATATATTTGGCACACAAAGAGATCATCATTAAAGTGCTTTGTAAAGAGAGTATAGTCAGCTTTTCCTATCTTAAAACCATTTTGAATCAAAAAGTCTCTAAGGCACTCGCACCAAGCTCTAGGAGCTTGTTTGAGGCCATAGAGAGCCTTACGTAATTTGAAGACATGGTTTGGGAAGTCTTGGTCTTCAAAACCCGGCGGTTGCTCCACATAGACTTCCTCCTTGATTGGACCATTTAGGAACGCACTCTTGACGTCCATTTGGTAGAGCTTAAAATCATGGTGAGTAGCAAAGGCAAGTAATATGCGAATTGACTCTAGCCTAGCTACGGGAGCAAAGGTTTCATTAAAATCCAAACCTTCGACTTGTGAGTACCCCTTGGCCACAAGTCGTGCCTTGTTCCTTGTAACCACGCCATGCTCATCTTGCTTGTTGCGGAACACCCACTTGGTTCCCACAACATTTGCTTGTGGACGCTTGACAAGCTCCCAAACTTTGTTCCTCTCAAAGTTGTTGAGCTCCTCTTGCATGGCCACCACCCAGTCCGGTTCTCTCAATGTGTCTTCAACCTTATGAGGCTCCAAAGAAGAGACAAAGGAATAATGTTCACAAAAGCTTGCAACACGAGAACGAGTGGTTACGCCTTTTGTAATGTCTCCTAGGATGTTGTCAACGGGGTGATCTCGTTGAACACTTTGATGCACACAAGGATATGGAGGTTGAACTCTTGAGTCATCATTATCCTGTTCTTCTTCTTGGTCTCCCCCTTGATGTATGCTTCCCTCTTGACTTTCGTCTTCTTGATCATGTTGAGGTGCCACTTGTCCATCTTCAACTTGGTCACGTGGGGGATGACTTGCATCATCTTGTGGTTGATCACTTGAGTTTTGAGGTTGTTCTTGTGGACGAACATCTCCAAGTGCCATCCTCCTAAGAGCTTCTTGTGGAGAGTCTTCTTGATCTAACACACTTTGATCAACTTGCTCCACTTTGGAGCCATTAGTTTCATCAAACACCACATCGCGTGCTATTTCAACAATCCCTGAGGATTTGTTGAAGACATGGTAGGCGTGGGTGTTTGAATCATAACCAAGCAAGAAACCTTCATCAGACTTTGAAGCGAACTTTGAAGTCCTAGGCTTCTTGTTTAGAATATAGCATTTGCTCCCAAAGACACGAAAGTAAGATACATTGGGTTTCTTACCAACTAGAACCTCGTAGGGGGTCTTCTTGAGGAGGCGGTGGAGGTACAATCGGTTGACGGCGTGGCAAGCGGTGTTAACCGCCTCCGCCCAAAACCGGTCCAATGTCTTATACTCATCAAGCATCGTCCTTGACATCTCAATGAGTGTCCTATTCTTCCGTTCTGCCACCCCATTTTGTTGAGGGGAGTAGGGGGCTGAAAATTTTAGCGTTCCGCCACCCCTATGTCAGGGATGGTCCTAGTTATACTAGAGGTGGAAATCCTCTTTGTTTTGGCTTTGCTTTTTCCTTGCCCTTGCTCTCGTGGTTGTATCCTCCTTTCCTTCTCCTCATCATCATTTTGAACTTGTTGATGAAGAGGGCATCTTCCTCATCGGTGTCGAGACTCTCCTCATCATCTTCTTTTTGCTCTTTCGAGGAGGATGTCGCTTTGAGTGCAACATCTTTCATCTTCGAGGCGGTGAACCTTTGGAGGTCAATGTAGAAAAGTGCCTCCTTCTCCATGATCTTGTGGTTGATGATCCTTCCTAGGACCTCCTCCGGGGTCATCTGAGCAAACTCCGGGCTTTCTCGTATCATGGAGCAAAGAGAGAAGTTTCAAGGCATGAATGCCCGAATCATCCTCTTCACCACCTCATGGTTCATTCGCTTGGTGCAGCCATAAGACCCACTCTTGTTGACTAGCATCTTTAGGCGGTTGTACATCTCCTGGGGAGATTCACCATCCATAATGACAAACTTCCCGAGCTCTCCTTCAATGAGCTCAATCTTTGCCTCCTTCACGACTCGGTTGCCTTCATGAGCCGTCTTGAGGGTGTCCCAAATATCCTTGGCTACCTCAAGTCCATCTACTCGGTTGAACTGATCTCTTGGGAGAGACGAGATGATCACTCCGGCCGCTTGGGCATTGCAGTGAAGGAGCACAGCTTGCTCCGGAGTGATGTCTTCCTCATTCTTTGTGATATGCACCCCAGTCAACACAATTTGCCACAAAGAAGGGTTGAGTGACACGAGATGGATCTTCATGTTGTGTTTCCACATCCCGTAGTTGGTTCCATCGAATTGGGGAGACTTCCCCAATGGGATGGAGAGATAGTGGTTGTTGGAGACAAGGCGTTCATAGTTGTAGCTTTGTTGGTTGTAGTGGGTCGTGCCACCCGTTGTAGAGGCTGAAGAGTCAACCTTTGGAATCTTTAACTTTTCCCAAAGTTTCGCCTTGAGCTGGCGAGTCTCTTCGTCATCCGTCGATTTGTCTT
Source organism: Tuctoria greenei (assembly GCA_036927565.1). Lineage (NCBI taxonomy): Eukaryota > Viridiplantae > Streptophyta > Magnoliopsida > Poales > Poaceae > Tuctoria > Tuctoria greenei. Next base: position 77,262,171 of record JAYESD010000007.1, on the reverse strand, counting down.
TGTAGACAAGCATCTCCTCTTGGGTTGCTTGGACCTCATTGGTCGAGACTTCGTCATACCCCACTCCAGCCATCTCCTCTCCAAGTTGTTAGACTCTATGGGAGAGTCCTTGCTCTGATACCAATTGAAAGTTGCCTAGAGGGGGTGAATAGGCTAATCGATCTGAAGTGACTCAATAAAACAAAATCAGTACATAGGGGGTGGACTAGTCCGGTCTAGGGGCGGACTAGTCCAGTCCACCTGCAGGGAAAACCTAAAAAGGGTTTCTAACAAGTTTTAGTTTGATTCTTGTGATGCAAAATGTGTTGCAATGATTCAGTGAACCTTAACAAGTTATAGAGCAAGTATGAAGCTAAGGATCACAGCGAAATGAAGACAATGAATGAAAAACAATAAAGCTAACCCTAGAAGAGATATGCGATAAATGAAAGCGAAGTACACAAGGGACACAAGGATTTTATCCCGAGGTTCGATCCCACACAGGGATCTATGACCCCGTTGAGGAGTCCACTAAGGACCGGGTTCAACAACCCTTCCCTCACTGAGTTTGCCACTAGGGCCAAAGCGGTTCTCCACTATCACAAGGGTAAATACAAGATTCGTTGGGGCTTCTCACAATCTGAGGCTCCCACCACAAATATGATCACAAATCACAAAGAACAACTCAAGCCACAAATCATAAAAATTCGACAAGTGCAAGAGATCAAACCGAGAGCCAAAGAGCGGTGTTCTTCCACTTCTTCACCTCACCAAACCCTAATCCACACAAGAATTAGTTTTATAGGGAAATTAGGCAAGAAGGAGGCTTTTGAAGGCTCAAAGTTTGATGTGGCAGCGCTAGGGTTTCAAAGTTTTTTCAAATGAACCTGGGGGTCCTCTAGTTATAGAGGAACCAGGCTCATACTGCTGACCTCAGCAGATGGGCGGACTAGTCCGGCCTATGGCCCGGATTAGTCCAGCCTTTGGGACCACTGACGTCCCTAACAACTGATACATTGCGTGGCAATCTTCACGCTACCCGCCAAAATCAAATTCAAACGGACACTTCATAACGGACTAGTTCGGTCCAAACCGGACTAGTCCAATCCCACACAGAACCTTTTGTTCCGTGTGAAAATGGACTAGTCTGGAGACCACGGACTAGTCCGGCCCCCAAGGCGGACTAGTCCGGGCTCCCAGACTTAGTCGCTGAAGCACCCAACTCTCACCAAACCGGAATAGTCCGACCTCCAGAGCGGACTAGTCCGACCTCAGTCAGGACCTCTTGGTCCGGACTAAAACAGACAAGTCCGGGGTTTTGGGACTTAGTCCCAAAAACCCACTCCATGACTACCCCGGACTAGTTCGTCCCACTACGGACTAGTCCGAAGTCAGTCAGACCCTTCTGGTCCTCCTGAAAATGAACTAGGCCAGCTAGGAGCGGACTAGTCCGGCCACCAGCACGGACTAGTCCGGCCACTCCTGCCGGACTTCTCTAGCTCTCTTCTCTCAATAGGTTTTGATCTCTAAACCGCTTTGAGCTCCCAACTTGATCTCAATGCACTTTACGCACACATCCTCATACATATACGCCTAGTCTAAACTAGACACACTAGAAACCCTAGTTTCTTCTTTTCGAGTCGACACCGCCATTTTCATCCTTTTCCTTTTTGAGGGTTTGTGATTCCACTTGAGTCCACACCTATGCTTAAGATCACTGAGCTCATTAGTTACTTAATTGTCATCATCAATCATCCAAAACCCACGGGGATCCTAGATGCACTTTCAGCGAGCCGTCGGGCTGGGGTGCGGTTGCGCGACACGGCAGAGGTGGAACGGCGCGGCTGGGCGCTAGGGAGGCCCGACGACGGAGCGGTGCGGCCAGGCGGAGCGATGCGGCCAGGCGGAGGCGAGCCAGCAGGGGCGCGATGCGGTGCGGCCTGGGCGAGTGGCGCGTGCCGGGAGGTGAGCTGGGGGCGAGTGGCAAACGGGCGCGATGGGACGGCGCGCATTGCAGCGCTAGGCAGGGGACAAGCACGGCGGTCAGGAGCGTGGGTTAGGCGGCACGGTGCATGCAGAGGCGCGGCCACGGAGAGCCTTGTGGCAAGAATGGAGGTAAGCATTGATGCACTGGCTGTGAAGTGCACACGCTAAGACACGATAGGGATGGATGGCGTCGAGCGAGCTGCTCTGTGGCGCATGCTCTGTGCTCGTGGCGCTCTGGGAGAGAAAGAAGAAAATTTGCACGATATTGCTGACTGACGAGTGGGTCCCACCCTTGATCATATCCCCTCTCCCTTACAAACAGTGAGTAAAAATGCCCTAAAATAAGTCAAAAGTGGTAGGATAAGTAGAGACGCCAAAAGTAAATTCAGATTGGACTTTTGTCTAAATTGAGTTGAATACCGAAATAAATTCTTAAATTCCAATCTTTATGTAAAGAATTGCACAAAATTTGAATGGATAAACTTGCTGATTTCTCATTGATAACATTATGATTTAACATTCTACACGTAATTTGAATTATCGTTTTATGTGTTTAATCAAGTTTCCTTTTCACTTTTTGGGGTTAAATTTGAAATCCTTTTCTTGTAATCCTTTTTCCTTGAAATCAATACTAACACTCCAAAGAGTGTTTAAAGTTTTAACAAGTTCATAATTTAAGATCATTTGTTAGCTACTATACTTCATGTAAGTATGAATTTTCAATTTAACTTAAATTTTTTATTTTGCATTTTTCGCGTTTTTGTTCTTCTCAAATGCGGGCTTTTACAATCCTTCCCCCTTAAAGGAATCTCGTCCCGAGATTCTAGCGAGTAGAATAACGGATACGATGAGGGTATGATCCGTAAAAGAGGGTCATTGACTAAGGAAAATGAAAATTCCCTTAAAGACTTGGGTTCTACGAACTAGTGATTATCTTAAGGCATCTTATAAAATTCTAAAGTTTTCTTTAGGTGATTCCAATCTTTAGGTTGATAATCTTGACAGGATGCTCGACATGACAATATCACGTCGTAAAGCTTTCACGTCTGTTACTGAACCTTTATTGTTGTCCTCTTACACTGCATGACATCTTATTCTGTCCTAGTCTTTACTTGAAGAATTAGCACTTTTTCTTTGCTTCTCTAGGTCACCTTGATAGTTTGAAACTATCCTTGCATTGATTCTTGGTTGCTTGCTTGGTTTTGCATAGGTCCGTATAACTCGATGTGGTATTTCCCCTGACATGAGTTAAGATAGTTTACAAGGTTAAACAACAATCATTAACATCGTTTGATGTTTAGCCAACCATAGGATCCTTTAGCTGTGTGATAAGAGTAGCAAAGACCGCAATGCTCTTATGTAATTAAAACAGCAGGAACACTGAAGATATGGCGACTACAAGGTTCTTTTATATATCAACATCTTCAAACACTAGTAGTAGAAGACGAAGACTCTTTGCGGTGGCACACGAGGATTTAAGGATTCAGTATCCTCATATATTTCCAACACAGCAAAGAACTCAATCATAAGATAACTACAAGGTTATCAAGGTTACCATGTACCAAGTTAAGAACTTATAGGAACTTCAAGGAATTTCGTGAGGTTGATAATCAAACGGAACCTTTGCGAGTAATGAGAATCATAGAGTGTGCAAGGTTGATCATCTAACCAATGATCACACGATGAAGAACGGTATAATTGCAACAATCAAAGCACTTGAATCTAAACAAGTCACGAATGGAAGTTCAAGTGTTTGTTTAATTGCAAGTGAGGTTGAGTAATCAGTTTCCCAAGTATTACTCAATGGAAAGGAGATCAACAATGTAAGAAGTCAACTGAAGATGGTGGAATGATCGTAGTCATTAGACATCTTAGAATAGTTTGAATGGGGTACACAATCTTGCTCTAAATTTTAGTATTACCATGCATTCTATCATTAGTGTTTCATTGGTAATGATGCTTCATGATGCACCGCATGGGGTATGGTGCAATGCCTATGCACATGGTATGGTGCAAATGGTGCATATGTATGGTGCAAATGGTGCACATGTATGGTGCAGTAGCTTTTATAGTTTGAGCAAGACTAAATGAACCACACACACAAAACTAAAGTACTATCTGATGATTTGCAAGGCTTGGCTACCGTGGTCGTGAAAGACACTCAATGAGTAGTGTAACTTCCATGACTCGACCACGATTAAGGAATTCATAACAGAACGATTGACAAGGAATGTGGGAAATATACCACGTTACCTCGACCTTTCGGAAGCTTGTTCATGTACTACTCCACTTGATTGTATCTTCAACTAGGTCATAGAGGTATCTGTTGACTTGAGGAGTATCTTTATCAGAAGAAAAAACAACTAACTATATGTCGAAGGTTATCCCTAGACACCTAATCGAGATCACTAGACAAATCTCTAGTGATACTTCACTTAACCTTCGCTTCGATCAGTCAGGAGGAACGGATATCCTTATCAATCACTTTAGTGCAGTTGAAGTCACACTCTTCTTAGAGTAACTCAATCTGGTAATGGAGGTTGGATCCTCTTGATGATGTACTCTCACTTATTTGCGTTGCTGTTGACACCTCTCAGTGTGCTAAAGAAAACTAGTTGAACACTACAGTTATTTGAGTGCTCACCTTCCCCCTTAAAGTTTTGAACTAGGATGTCGAAGCGTACCTCAAACAATCCTCATGGGAAGACGAGATCCAACTAGAGAAATTTCGACTTGTGCTCGAAATCACAAGAAGTGATGTGACAAGTCACATAAATTAAACACTAGTATGTCTATCCAAGGAAAAGGGCTTCAAATGAGTTAAACACTCCATTCAACTTGGTAAACAGTTGAATCCTAAATCTTGGTTGGTTACGACACTCCTCGAGTTTAAATCGAGAACCGAATGCCTAATAAAAACCAAAAGGTTCAAACTGGCCAGGCTATGGTGACAAATGACCAGTCTGGACGCAAACTCGATTTTGATCCAGTTAATGGCAAAATCAGATCTTGAGGTGAATAACAAAGTTAAAGTACACTTCAAGACCTTTTCAAAAGGTATTGGTTTGACTCTATATCGTCTCTGGTTTGCATGTTATGCTATTTTAAAGTTAGCAGAATTTTCTGCACTTTCAGCAGAAACTGCTTAAAAAGTAGCAGTTTTGATCTAAAGATTTCAGACTGTTCTGTTCGAAATCTGGAAATATTCTTAGTTACAAAGTTCTAGCCAATGTAATAATATTTCCATAATGTATTTATTTGTATGCATATCAGTGCTGGTTCAAAAGATATGAAGTTTTGAAGTTTGCTAAAAATTCAGCAATCAGAAGAAATGGGGGTTCAGTTCAGACTGACCACCCTGCATTCAAACACGATTTGGTATAGGTAGATGACCGATTCAGATCTGGAGATAATTACAAAATTTTAGATGACTCCCTAACCTTTCCAACGGTTACTCGTGTGACCCTATTGGATGTAAGGTCGGCGAGTTATGGTTCAAATTCAGAAATATACAGATTGCTGTCCAGTTTGGTTGATTCCAAACAGTTTCCGCGAATTTCCAATTTTCATGCACTTAGAAAAGGATTATGGTCAGGAGCCGAATAGAAAACATGTAGAGGACATCCAAAGATTTCCAAAGAGTATTTACTTGCCCTCTTAGCACTTCTGGTTGAGGAGACATGGAATTATAAAGCTCGACCAAGTTCCCAGATTTTTAACTAAAATTTGGCAGAGCTTCCTTTGTATTTTGCTGATTTTGTCCACAATTTTCAAATAGAGAAACACTGATATTCGCAGAAAAAATATATTGTAAACTTGTTTCACACATCCTTAGGATTCCATAAATGAAAATTATGAAGTCTTTCGACAAGCCTACTAGAAATTACAATTCAAACAACACCTGAATACATCACTGTTCAGATTATGGACTGTTTCGACACCTTAAACGATACTTCAATTTAGACCTGGTTATTGCGAGTTTTAGCATTAGCGTTGAATAGGAAATTGATAGAGGACTCTTTAAGCTTTCCAGACATGTATAGATATGCATAGGGATGTGGTGCTCTCTGAACTAACTTCAACTCCAATTTCTAATTAGTTCTAAACCAAAGTTGAGGTAACAATGAATATAAAAGTTGCAGAATAGCTCTTCCCCTTTCCAAAGATGTATCACAATAGACTAGAGGAGCTTTCTACAGATAATATGGCAAAAATTCAAATGCTTGTTCATACAGTTTCAGAACAGCGGCTGATTTAGTTAGAGAAGATTTTCATCACCTTACAACGATTTATTGGCTTGGAGGTCAATAGAAAACATACAGAATACTTCAAGAGATTTCCAAAAAGTATTCATTTGCATGCATAGCCCTTCAGGTTGAAGAGATATGAAATTTCAAAGTCAGGTCAAATTCTGTTAGAAAACAGAACTCACCGGCTTGGAAACACAAGAATTGGGAACAAACTCAAATTTTGAAACTTGGCTCAAAACTCAAGTCCGATAGCTAGAACTTGCTTTACATCTAATAATTTGCTTTGGAACTAAATGGAACTTGAAAGAGAACTTGACGACCTTTTCATCCATAGCATATCACTATGGATCTTCATGCTTAACCAGAGTCTCAACCCGGCGAAGTCGAGCTAAACTCTCGCCAGAAACAAAGAACTTTGGTTCATCTACTCTTGAAGAGAAACATTTTACATTTTCCATAAGATACCAGCAGTTGATATTTGTACTAAACATGAATATGAAGCCATTTCTTTCATGGGGGATGGTCAAAGTATCCTATGTGATACTAACGGTACTACGTGCCTTACCCAAAAGAAAAGTCTAACCGGTATATCTGGATACGTCTATAGATGGTCCTAATATCGATCACTCACAAATGTTTGCTACACGGGTCACTACCGTAGTTAGTGTACCTGCAGAAGACAAACAATCCCCTTTCACACCTTCACACCTCAAGGGCGGCACGGGGAAACACGACAGACAGTCACAATAATATATATGAAAGTAAATGCATACGACTCTGGTGTGAGTCGCCCTCGAGCGAAGTCATGTCTCGAGGTACATGGTTGTACTACGTCTTTACAGCAAAGACTCCCGCACGAACCGGCTTATACACACTCAGGCATACGTATTTCGCATGCTCCCATAGAACATGAATAGTTCTAGAGATGCATACTATCGGGTTAGTAACCACCCGACAGGGTCTCCAACTAATTTTGTGTCACGCTGGGGTACCGCGTGTCATATGTTCCCAGAAATATAAATAGTTTCATAGACTCATATTGACATTCCGTGCTAAGCCACGGAAATATCACATACCACACCTGGTATGCAGAGCTTACCGAGATTGATCCGCTCTCGGTGGCGTACCTTACCTCTTACCTTGAAGACGGAATGTCGTTACAGAATATGATAACAAGTAAGTTAGTTCACCACCTTTATAACTTATACTAATAATAGTCCTTAATGGGCATATAACTAATCCTCACTCGACTACTTTGGCGTTTTCGAAAATATGCTCTTTTCGAGCGTGCTATTCCTAATGAAGCTCTGATACCATGTATGTCGGGACCGGGGTCCCGACGTCCAAGGATCTCATTGGGTGGTGCCGTGCGATGCGGCACCTAACAGCACACACGAAAAGAATGACCAAAATATGTAAAGTTTTCATTTCATAAATAACAAGATTTTACAAAAGAGTGTACAACAGAGGTACACACGCGGCGGAAAACACATACTCATAATCTCACTTAACTAAGCAGGAGAGAAGGCGTCCATGCCCTAGGACGCTTCTCACTTGAAACATGAAGAACATTCAGCAGCGGCGTGGTTCACATGAGATTCATCTCGACACCTTGAGGTCTCATGTACAACCGGAATAGCAGAAATAAACCTAATACCTGCAAAAATTGTTAAAGCACAAACGTGAGCATAAGGCTCAGCAAGACTAACCCGTCTCACTATACTAAGCATAGGGGTGAATACTAAGGAATAGCATAAAGGACTCGCCTACAAGTGGATCCTTATATTCATATTTTAAGTAGCACATGACATTCTTCAGGCACGACACATCATAGACTCCACAATCAAACAAGAAATACTTTGCCGATGATATGACATGCATGAAGCACATAATGCTATTACAGGTAAAGTATGGGGAAACTGTAAACTTTTAATTGTACTATCTCTAATCGATAGAAGGTTGCAAAACAATTATAATTCAATACATCGTATTCTCCTGACTTCTTTAGTATTTACTATGTCACAGCGCAGTGAACAAGTGGTACTCTATTACTGCGATGGACGGTGATTGCAATCAGGACATACCCAGAACAACACGACACATACGCACTTTCGGAAATGTCAGCGAGTACTTACAGTAGTACCTACGTAACACTTCAGTACTAGTCGTATATGGCCACCTTTCACTAAACACTCGAATATCGAACGGGTCAATCCGTCACGAGCAGGAGGTCACTGCGTGCGCCATGCAAGTGGATGTCAAACACCTTAAAAGTAATGCACAAACATATGAAGACGTAAGGTGAATGAAAACTGCAAAAACACAGTATGGAACTTAAATGCAAACCGGGGCTTGCCTTAGTTTGCGACTCGATTAAATGTCAATTGTCAGTGGTCTTCTTCCGGAACTCCGCCAAGTGACTTCACGATGGCACCCTAGCCTTCTCCTCCAAGCGAAGCTCCGCGTCGATCACCTATTATCATGTTCCTAGTAACATGAAATGCATATAAGTAATTAAGGTAATCTAATAATGGACTCGACGAGTTATATAAACTGTAAGAAGAAGAGGCTTGACTAGGAAGATTAGATATGTCTCGGATGGGTAGAGAAACAATGGATAAGTCAAGTGGTGATAGTAGTGTCGCGATGTGAATTGAAAGGTGCAATGAAAGCATGTAATGCTATTATTCACTTAACACTTGGAGCTATGCCACTCAAGAAAGTTGAGACTGACTGGTGTGGAAGTGTTGGACTGAATAGTGTAAGAATGACTAAGGAATCAAGGGGGGACATCAAAAGCTTGAGTATGAGTGGAGTGTGTAACAAAGAAGGTCGCGACTTAGAAGTCGACCAAAGAAGTTATACAAACTCACTAAGGTGTAAACCTAGTTAAGTGAGAAGTGTGGTTGCATGGTTCTGATAAGGATGAATCAAAGTGAAACCCTAGTGACACTTGGGCGTGAAGCGAGATCAACATTGCTTGGACTCAAAGAGTCATCACAAGCACTGTTAACCTAACATGAGTACCAAGACAACGTTCAAATGACCTTTAGGTAAATCAGTCACTACGACTAACTTCGCAAGCATCGTTCAGGGGCTTACATGACACTATTGCAGTGTCCTTTGCAAGATTGTCCAGATGAGCTCGGTGAACTCTTGGAACTCGAACATAAGGCATTACTATGTCACGATGATGTGCCTTGTCACCTCGAGAAGATCATCTCATCTATGTTCACATCGACCCGGACTCGTCCATGGTGGTGAGCGGAATCCCGAACACCACCTTATGAGTCTCAAGGTTAGTGATGTCGACTCGATCATCGGCAAGCGACTCAACGAACCTGTCGTCGATGAAACAGCACACCTAGTTAAGCAATTTTGCGGAAGGTTAGGAAACATCGTGGACATGATCAAGAAACACTTATCCAAGGTTCCCCTTGGTCTAGTTTTCCTTGTAGGTCGCAACGTTCTCGCATTACCAACCAAAGATCACCAACAACCTTGGTTTGACCTGGAAGACATTTTATCGAGCATCTTGGCACATATCTTGGTCGATTGCCACCCCACAATAGACCTGCATCCATAGACCAGCATTGAACGGCAACACACTTAGTTTCTCCTTGTAACCATTTCGTCGAACACCTTGGCTACAGCGCTATCTCAAACAATTCTTCACAAATCAGAGCTAACCTTGGCCTAATTATTGTCGCTACTGTGTCAATGATGTGTTCCTGCATTTCATCCATCACACCCATTACTTGCACTGCTGCCAGAATGCGGCTACAGAGCAGAACATCGCGATGACGGAAAGTAGGCGTTGAAGTCGGGGCAGCAGAAGAGCAAGGCATGGCTCCAGACCGTGGTGCGCACAGTGGGGCTGGAAACCAGGCAGGGTGACGGTGTTGTGCAATGCGGGGGGTATGGGCGGCTGTGCACTGGGGAGGTATGGGCGGCTGTCATGGTGACTGGCTAGGGTGCAGCACTGCAGGAGGTGGGGAGCAACACGGGTTCAGAGCGGCCATGACATACGGGCGCAGGGCAGTGTGCAGGCGTGAGGCGAGGGGTGCGCAGGAGTGTGGCGAGGGGTCAGCGTCGCGGCGCGGGAATGGCACGCGAGCTGGACGGCCGGGCGTGGCAAGGCGCACTGGAGCAGGAGCAGATGGGGGTCGGGGCGGCGAGCACCAGTGGACGTGGAGTACGGCGGTCGATGTGGGGCAGTGCTGCAGGTGGGGCGCAACCGGGGGGGGGGGGGGGGGGGTGGGGGGGCTTGGTGGGGTGCGTGCGAGTGGGAGCGGCGAGCGGACGGAAGGGCGCCGACTATGGCGTGAGCAGGGTGCCGCCGCACGGGCGGCATGCGGCCGGTGTCGCGGCGCGAGCCGTCGGGCTGGCGAGCGGTTGCGCGACGCGGCAGAGGTGGAGCAGCATGGCTGGGTGCTAGGGAGGCCCAGCGACGGAGCGGTGCAGCCAGGCGGAGCGACGCGGCCAGGTGGAGGCGAGCCAGCGGGGGCGCTGCGCGGTGCAGCCTGGGCGAGCAGCGCGTGCAGGGAGGTGAGCTGGGGGCGAGCGGCGAACAAGCGCGGTGGGACGGCGTGCATTGCGGCGCTGGGCAGCAGACAAGTGCGGCGGCCAGGATCGCGGGTCAGGCGGCACGGTGCTTGCAGAGGCGCGGCCACGAAGAGCCTTGTGGCGAGCAAGGAGGTAAGCATCGATGCCCTGGCTGTGAAGTGCACACCCTGAGACACGATAGGGATGTATGGCGTCGAGCAATTTGCTCCATGGCGCATGCTCTGTGCTCGTGGTGCTCTGGGAGAGAAAGAAGAAAAATTGCCCGATGTTGCTGACTGACGAGTGGGTCCCACCCTTGATCATATCCCCTCTCCCGTCCAAACAATGAGTAAAAATGCCCTAAAATAAGTCAAAAGTGGCAGGATGAGTAGAGAAGCCAAAAGTAAATTCAGATTGGACTTTTGTCTAAATTGAGTTTGAATTCCGAATTAAGTTTTTGAATTCTGATCTTTATGTAAAGAATTGCACTAAATTCGAATGGATAAACTTGCTGATTTCTCATTGATGACATTATGATTTAACTTTCTACACGTAATTTTAATTATCATTTTATGTGTTTAATCAAGTTTCCTTTTCGCTTTTTGGGGTTAAATTTGAAATCCTTTTCTTGTAATCCTTTTTCCTTGAAATCAATACTAACACTCCAAAGAGTGTTTAAAGTTTTAACAAGTTCATAATTTAAAGTCATTTGTTAGCCACTGTACTTCATGTAAGTATGAATTTCCCATTTAACTTAAATTTTTAAGTTTGCATTTTTGCGTTTTTGTTCTTCTCAAATGCGGGCTTTTACAACCAATGCACCGGCTCATTTCATGTATCTCATGAATTCGGTGTTCATGTCGGAATTGTACAAGTTTGTCGTGGTCTTCATCGATGACATCCTTGTGTATTTGAAATCCGAAGAAGAACATGCTCAACATTTGCGCATCGTCCTTCAACGATTGCGAGACCACAAGCTGTATGCCAAATTTAGCAAATTTTAGTTCTGGATCAGCCAAGTGCCATTTCTAGGGCACAACATGTCTGTTGAGGGGATTGCAGTTGATCCAAGCAAGATTAAGCAAGTACTCAAATGGGAGTCTTCAGAGTCTGTACATGAAGTTTGAAGCTTCCTGGGTTTAGCAGGATATTATTGGAGGTTCATTCCAAGTTTCTCCAAGATAGCTAAACCAATGACGGAGCTTCTGAAGAAAGGGAAGAAGTATGTATGGACGAAGGAATGTGAGAAAGGTTTTCAAACGTTAGTGAAACACCTCACAACCGCGCTGGTATTAGCCCAACAGACACAATCAAGTCATTTGATGTTTATTGTGATGCATCTGGGATTGGTTTGGGTTGTGTATTAATGCAAGATAGAAGGGTGATTGCTTATGGATCACGGCAGCTTCGAAACCATGAGCAGCATTATCCGACTCATGATCTTGAGCTTGCTGCCGTGGTACTTGCATTGAAGATGTGGAGACACTACTTATTGGGCATCCTAGTGCATCTCTACACCGATCACAAGAGCTTGAAGTACATCTTCACCCAAAAGGACTTGAATATACGACAGCGAAGATGTTTGGAATTGATTAAAGACTATGAAATTGAGATCCACTACCATCCTGGCAAGGTGAATGTAGTTGTTGATGCGTTGAGTCGCAAGTCCCATGTCAATAATCTTTCTATCACCTCAATGGAAGAAGAAGAACAGAGTCTTTACTTGGTTCCATATTGGTCGCTCTACAATCTAGCTCTCATTCCTACCATAAGGGAAGATATTGTAGAGGCTCAGAAGAAAGACAAGGGCATATTGCATATTTGCCGAAGAATAAAGAAAGGGGAGATGAATTGTTTCCGATATGACGATGATGGTACCATCTGGTTCAAAAACCGCATCGTGGTGCCCCGCAATGAGGAACTTCGGAAGATGATATTGGACGAAGCTCATTTGTCCAAGTATTCAATTCATCCGGGAAGTAACAAATTGTACCAAGACTTAAAGCAGAAATTTTGGTGGACTCGGGTGAAGAGAGAGATAGCGAAGTACGTATCCGAATGTGATACGTGTTGGCGGGTGAAAGCCGACCATCTAAAGGCAGCCGGACAGCTTCAACCATTGAGCATACCGGCCTGGAAATGGGAGAAGATCAGCATGGATTTCATTGTTGGATTAGCTCTCACCTTTCGTAAGCATGGCTCGATTTTGGTGATAGTCGACTGACTCACCAAGTCAGCTCACTTTATTCCAGTAAATGTCAATTATGTGGCACGACAATATGCAGAGTTGTATATTGCCAGGGTCTTGTGCCTACATGGAGTACCCCGCACTATCATATCAGATCGTGGAACCCTATTTGTTGCTCGATTTTGGGAGCAGCTCCACGCATCTCTGGGTACCAAGTTTATCCAAGGCTCAGCTTACCATCCTCGGACTAATGGTCAAACAGAGTGAGTAAACCAAGTGCTAGAAGATATGATCCATGCATGTGCCATCCATCATGGTAAGAGTTGGGATGATCATCTACCATTGGCGGAGTTTTCATACAACAGTGGTTATCAGGCTAGCATCCAGATGGCACCATATGAAGCTCTTTATGGCCGGAAGTGCCGCACACCTTTGAGTTGGTGTGAATCCGGTGAACGAGTGATATATGGTATCGATTTGGTGAATGAAGCTGAAGAACGAGTGTGAGTTATTCAAGCCAACCTCAAGGCTGCTCAATCTCGTCAGAAAATCTATGCGGCAAATGATGTCGACCTCTTTACTTCGATGTCGGGGATCACGTTTACCTTCGTGTATCCCCAATGAAAGGGATTCATCGCTTTAGAGTAAAAGGGAAGCTAGCTCCACACTTCATTGGGCCGTTCGCAGTAATTAAACAATGCGGACCAGTGGCCTATCGGCTAGAGCTACCAGCGTCGCTTTGAGGGGTCCAATGTATTTCACATTTCACAGTTGCAGAAATGTCTGAAGGCCCCAGCTGCCGTCCATATGGAAGATTTGGAAGCTCTCCAACCAGATCTTACTTACTCTGAGCATTGAACCAAGATAATCGATGAGAAGGCTCGCACAACAATAAGCCGCACCTTGCATTTCTACAAGGTCTTGTGGGGCAGCCACAACGCTGAAGAAGCAACGTGGGAAAGCAAGGAATACCTTAGAATGAACTATCCGGACTTGTTAGCGGCATATGTTCATTAGATCTTTTTTAGTTATCATTCCTTTTGTAATCTCAGGATGAGATTCTTTTAAGGGGGGAGAAATGTAAAATCCCAACTTTTCCTTAATATGAAGTTCAGTTACCAGTTTATTTTCAACCATAGTAAAGGTCAATTATGGTTGTACACATGAACTTGATATCATCAAGGACAATTCTTTCCCTCATACTCAAAATATTATTAACATAAGGGATGTACTTCACCAATGACCCTAGGATAATTCAAGTGACCTCCCTGCAAATTTTGGATTTTCTTGAATGGATTTTGCTAGGGCAAAACACTATGCAGTACTAAATATATTCAGATTAATTTGAATATAGCACTGTACATTTAGGCCCTGTCAAAATATTCAAATCTGAGGCTATACATTTTTCCATGGCCTCATAATATTCCAAATAGCCCTCCTACAAAGTTTTAAGATTTTGGAATTCCATTTGCTATTTTATTTGAGACGCTTAACAAACTCAAGCCATATTTGAGTTCAAATTTAAATACTGTTCAAACTTATTTGAACACACCATCATGATCAGAATGACTTGCTTGACTTATCCAAGAAGTTTCACAATTTTCGAAACTCATTTGCTATTTAATTCAGTGGCTCCATTGAATTGGATTCAAATTCAATTTCAAATTTGAATTTCAACTGAAAAATTATCAATTTGAAGTTTTGATTTCAGAATCAAATTCTAGATATTTATTTGAGCCTCTCCACAAAAATCTGGAATTTTTGGATCATGTTCTATAAGGGAATTGAAGTTCCAGAGAAGATAGGCTTAAGAGGGGCAGTGGGACCCACAGTCAGCCTCTCCCACTCGGTGAACCGACGGAAGTGCTTTGTATACGGTTGTCCCCGCGCTTCAACGTTGGGGGAGCTCGCCACCGCGACATGGCATGCAAAGCAGGCAGCTGCGTGGCCTAAACACCTCCCTTGGCCTATAAATACCGTCTCCTGGCCGTCGGCGTCGAGTTCCATCCCAGTTTTACCCCGCCGTCGCCATTCTCGTCGCCTTCCTTTCCTCCTGGTAAGCACCTCAGTCTTACCTCTATTCCCTTCGATGCAAACAGCAAAGTTGGGGTCAAGTTTGTGCTCTATCATCTATGCCAACTAGCTTATCGTTTTGCTCCTGGGGTTGGCCGTAGTTTGGAGTTTCGCGGACGTCGCAAAAGTTGGGGAAGAATGACGCCTTTGCGCCACCGTCGTCATCCCTCAACAAGCGGTGTCACGCCTCGACTCCAACAGCAAAAAGGATTGCCATCACAAGATCTTTCTTACGGTAAAACCCGTGCTTCATTTCCTTAAGTATCGAGCAAGTTATTCAAGTTTTGCTTTCGGCCGTAGCCCATGAACTAGCTCACTTCTCGGTTTGATTCCATTTCTACGTGTAATAATTCTTCAATCCAAGTAAGGATTATACTCCGTACCTCCTAGAACAACCCTCTACCAAGAATTAGTGGACGCCATCGAGTAGAGTCTGAGATATTCAATTTTTCCCCTCCGCCATTGAGACCTCCCCTGTTCACCGATGAACTTGTGTTTCCCGGCGGTTCCACGCCGTTTAAACAACCTAGGAGTCTTCCTCATGATCCCAGAAGCCTGCCTGAACTTTCCCCGAGCCGTTTGCGCCATCTTGAGCGATTCTGACGATGGCCAAAACCCTAGCTTCGCCGCCATCGTCGCACCACCATTTATGGCCGTCGCCGCTGTGATTGGACCTCACCATCGTGTTGTGCGGTCAATTTTATGGCTAGGCAGTCAGGGTCGAGTCGAATGGAGGTCGACGCAGCTATCGTGGTCTCGCCGGTGCAGCGCCACCGCGGCCGAGTGGAGCGTCGAAAGGTAGACGAAGGTTGTGGGCCCCGCGTGTCAGCGACGCGTGCGAGCACGCTGATCATCTTCGGCTCCGGATCCAGTGCGGCTGCGCAGGTTAACCCTGTGGCCGCCGTTGTGGCCAATTTGCGATTGGCCCATTTGAATGAAGTGCGACCGACTGCTTTATTTGAATATTTCCCATTGGAAAATTATTGCAGGATTTATCCAAACTTGGGAAATCCATAACACCTAGTAGAATTGTCCAAAAATTCCAAAATAAATTTTGTTAGAACCAGCATGAAAAATAATTTCCAGTGGATCACTTGGATTTGTATGAAAGTCCATAGAAATTTCTCCAAAAAATCAGATAGGCAAAATGCTTATAGAATTCATTCCTATGGTTTTGCTCTTCAGAAAATTCCCAAATTTGAGAAGAACACTATCCCAAATCCACTTGATATCCAGTAAAAATTTCAAGTTCATTAGGCGTCATTTAATGGGTTGATCAGTGTTCCAAACCTCTATGTAGTTAAAAATTGAGAAAAATACAAAAATCAATTTCAGAAATTTCCCCAAACTTGTAAAATCAGTTTCTCCCTGTAGGAAGCCTAGAAAATCGTGAAACCAATTTCCCTAGAACCAGTGAGACCCCCTCTACATGGTACAACCACTAGTAGCCATGATAAACCTCCAAAATTACATCCAAAATTTAGAGAAGGTTTGTAATTTTAGGAATTTTAGGGACAACAAACTTCCTTGATCATCTCCTGTTCTTTGCAACAGTATCCCTTATAGTCCCTAGTATCTACAATAAAAGTTCCAGAGCCATTTAAAATCATAATCTTATTTGATTCAAAAGATATTAACTTGTGACCTTAAACACATTATTTCTTTTCAAAGTCATTCATATATAGTATATACATAACGTGTAGTAACTGAAGTCGAGGAGCAGCCGAAAGCTTTGGAAGTCAAGCTGCGGGAAACTAACATAGACTCAGACTCACATTCAGGCAAGCCTCGGTTTGCATTTAAGTTCCTTACAGTGTCTTTGCAGTTTTTTATTCACCTTACGTCTTCAGATGTTTGTGCATTACGTTTCAGGTGTTTGACATCAACTTGCATGACCAAAGAACCCAGGGAATGGTTAGAACAACTCACAAACTCGTGTAGTAACTGCCATGCTTATATTCATAGGGATCCAGTAGAAGACGAGTAGTTGGAATCTACTCGCGAGATAGGATGTTATCACACGGGATGAATTGGATCAAGAAATGTTTGATATATATGAAATTGAGACCGGTCAGAGATGAGTAGGAAGAGACAAGAGGTGGTCTTGGTCGCATAGCTCTGACTGTGTTGATTAAGGCTCGTGCCGTGTGCGGCCCTGTTGGACAAGCTTGAATTGTACCGGCGACATACTAGAGAAATGGGCTCTAGTAAACTGACGTAGCTTGATACTGGTTTGTCGAGGCATTCCGTTATGTTTTATAGGTGTGGGTTGAGGGCAGCGAGGTGTAAATCAGCTGGTGGGCATGTCAGAGTACGCCTCACGCAGTGACCTCCTGCTCGTGACGGATTGACCGGTTCGACATTCGAGTGTTGGGTGAAAGGTGGTCATATACGACTAGTACTGAAGTGCTATGTAGGTACTGCTGTAAGTACTCACTGGCACTTCCGAATGTGCGTAATGTCGTGTTGACCGGGTGTGTACTGATTGCAATCACCGTCTCTCGTGGAAATAGAGTATTACTTGTTCACTGCGTCGTGACGTAGTAAATACTGAAGAAGTCAGAAGAATACGATGTATTGAATTATAATTGTTTTGCAACCTTGTATGGCTTAGAGATAGCACAATTAAAAGTTTACAGTTTCCCCATACTTTACCTGTAATAGCATTATGTGCTTTGGGCATGTCATATCATCGGCAAAGTATTTCTTGTTTGATTGTGGAGTCTATGATGTGTCGTGCCTGAAGAATGTCATGTGCTACTTAAAACATGACTATAAGGATCCACTTGTAGGCGTGTCCTTTATGCTATTCCTAACCTATATTTAGTATACACCCCTGCATATGTCTAGTGAGTATTGCTGAGCCTTAAGCTCACGTTTGCAGTTAACAAGTTTTTGCAGATTATGCGACTGATGACGAGTTCGATGACAAGGTTGCACCCCCTCCTGGGTTTACAGCCGAGTGGGAACCCTGCACGCCGCCGTAAGTTGGGTGTTGCTAGTGCGAAGTATCCAGGACATGGATGACTTTGCTTTTGCATAGCTAGTGCCGAGAGCGTAGCTATGATGTATAGTTCTCTTTCCTTTTCGCTTAGTATTGTAAAACTTCCGCCGTGTTTATAAATAAATACTTGGTATTGTAATTTGTTCTCGTTCTTTTCTTGTATAGTGTTGGGTGTCGCATCGCACAACACCACCCGATGAGATCCTTCGACGTCGGGATTCCGGTCCCCACATACATGGTATCAGAGCATCATTGGAAACAGTGTGCTTGAAATCTATGCACCACCTGGGCCCAGGTTCTGCGCGGTGTCCGTAATGAATTCGTGCGAGCTATTTTGACAAGCTGTGAACGATTTGTCCCACCTCGGAAAGTTGAGCTCATTGCAACGAGAATATAAGGCAACGCGTGCTACTGTAGTCAGACATCCGATTGAAAAAAGATGTCATACAAGACTTCTGCACGCTCCTTTTGAACTCGTCCGCTCACCCGATCGAAGTCGAAAGGAACGTGTAGGAGGCGTGTACGGGCGGATGTTTTTTATATAAAGCCCTGGGCTCTTTCCATGTCAAAGTAAAAAACTGCCAGTGAAGCCGATGGGACACGTCGAGCCGTTGCGATAACCGAGAGGGATGCAAACCGCGGTTTTTTATAAGCATAATATTTCCCTGCATACGCTGGGCTCTTTGCATGTCAAATTAAAAATTTCTCCTCTATCGAGAAACATCTCCTTTAACGACGCACCGGGGAGCAAGTGCATAACGTTCTCAGATGGTGCCACGTACTTCCTTCGTGTCTTCAAATGCCGTTCCCTGATCGTGGCACCATCTATATACCACTGGCCCCAACGTAACACTGGCCCAATGTCCCTATACGCAGTGTAATCATTACCACTACTCCTATACAAGGTGTCCATAACGAATTCATGCGAGCGATTTTGACAAGCTGTGAACAATTTGTCCCACCTCGTAAAGTTGAGCTCGTTGCAATGAGAATATAAGGCAACACGTGCTATTGTCGTTACACATCCGATTGAGAAAAGATGTCGTACAAGACTTGGCCACGCTCCGTTCGACATAATCCGCTCGCCCGGTTGAAGTCGACCGGGATGTGGATGAGGCATGTACAGGGTAGATGCTTTTTATATAAGCCATGGGTCCTTTCTGTGTCAAATTAAAAAACTGCCAGTGAAGCCGATGGGACACGTCGAGCCGTTGCGATAACCGAGAGGAATGCAAACCGCGGTTTTTTATAAGCATAATTTTTCCCCGCATACGTTGGGCCCTTTGCGTGTCAAATTAAAAATTTCTCCTTTTATCAAAAAACATCTCCTTTAACGACACCAAATTTTCCCCTTTAACCCACTTTGTGAGTGAATCAAATTGTGTGACCTTCCACACCGGGGGGCTCTAGAGTGGAGACAATGAACTCCAGAAAAGAAAAGAAAAGAAAAGTGGAGACAATGAACTCCAGAAAAGAAAAGAAAAGAAAAGAAAGGAAGAGAAAAATGTTAGTAAAAAATAGGTACTACGTACGAGATTTAAGGTGAAAGAGCCTGGAGAACGAAACCGTAAAACAGGAAATCGATTGATGCAGATTAATCCAAGTTGTGATGTTGTGCTTCTGTTCTTGTTTTTTTGATGTTTTTTCTTTTCACGTTTTGTCATATTGTTTTCCTGCCAAAATCTGAACAATCGCGATGTTATTATTGCAAGGACTGGAACGATTGCCAAAAAAGAGGAGTATATCAGATTCAAAAATCTTCATTACGCCAGGTCGTATGATTACCGGACACTCTCCAATCCACTTAGATTGAAGCGGATCCACTCCTACCCAAACAAGGTCGTATGATGCCCGGACATGATAGGGATAACACCAGGGTTAATTCTAGGAATCGTATCCTCGTCACTTGCAATCTATGCACCACCTGGGCCCAGGTTGTGCACTGGTCACCTGGCATATTCCCGACGTCTGCCCCCGTGCGCATTGTCCGTAACAAATTCGTGTAAGCGATTTTGACAAGCTGTGAACGATTTATCCCACCTCGGAAAGTTGAGCTCATTGCAACGAGAATCTAAGGCAACGCACGTTATTGTAGTCAGACATTCGATTGAAAAAAGATGTCGTACAAGACTTCTGCACGCTCCATTCGACATCGTCCGCTCGCCCGGTCGAAATCGAACGGGGCGTGTAGGAGGCATGTACGGGGCAGACGTTTTTTATAAAAAGCCCTGGGCCCTTTCCGTGTCAAATTAAAAAAATTCCAGTGAAGCCGATGGGACACGTCGAGCCGTTGCGATAACCGAGAGGGATACAAACCATGGTTTTTTTATAAGCATAATTTTTCCCAGCATATGCTTGGCCATTTGCGTGTCAAATTAAAAATTTCTCCTTTTATCGAAAAACATCTCCTTTAACGAAGCACCGAAGAGCAAGTGCATACCCTTCTCAGATGGTGCCACATACTTCCTTCGTGTCTTCAATCGTCGTTCCCTGATCGTGGCACCATCTATATACCACTGGCCCCAACATAACATGGCCCAGTGCCCCTACACGCGGTGTAGTCAATACCACTACTTCTATACGCGGTGTCTATAACGAATTTGTGCGAGCAATTTTCACAAGATGTGAACGATTTGTCCCACCTTGTAAAGTTGAGCTCGTTGCAAGGAGAATATAAGGCAACACGAGCGATTGTCGTTACACATCCGATTGAAAAAAGATGTCGCTCGGTCGAAGTCGAACGGGACGTGTATGAGGCGTGTATGGGGCGGATGTTTTTATATAAGCTATGGGCCCTTTCCGTATCAAATTAAAAAACTGCCAGTAAAGCCGATGGGACACGTTGATCCATTGTAATAACCGAGAGGGATGCAAACCGCGGTTTTTTATAAGCATAATTTTTCCCCGCATACACTGGGCCCTTTTCGTGTCAAATTAATAATCTCTCCTTTTATCGAAAAACATCTCCTTTAACGACGCCAAATTTTCCCCTTTAACCCACTTCGTGCGTGAATCGAATTGTGTGACCCTCCACACTGGGGGCCTCTAGAGTGGACACTATGAACTCCAGAAAAGAAAAGAAAAGAAAAGAAAAGTGGAGACAATGAACTCCATAAAAGAAAAGAAACGAAGAGAAAATGTTAGAAAAATAGGTACTACGTATGAGATTTAAGGTGAAAGAGCCTGGAAACGAAACTCTAAAACAAGAAATCGATTGACGCAAGATAATCCAAGTCGTGATGTTGTGCTTCTGTTCTTGTTTTTTTATGGTTTTTTCTTTTCACGTTTTGACATGTTGTTTTCCTGCCAAAATCTGAACAGTCGCGATGTTATTATTGCAAGGACTGGAACAATCACGTATGCTTTATTTTGATCGGAATACCACCCCCATTGCTACATTAACTTATTGAGATTACAAATTGCCAGAGCCAAAGGGGCGCCCGTAGATGGGCTCATGCGTCATGGGGACGAAGACCAAGCGTCCCTGCGCAGTTTCGGCCCAAGAATACAAAGTGACTCAGCGTAGTTTCAGCCCACAAAAACAAGCGGCCCAACGCAGTGTTTGGCCTACTCTGATAGCTTCATGTACGCTTTGTCCTAATTGCCTCTCTGTCGGACCCTTCGATCCACAACGGCCCCTCTCCCGATTGCAAGAAACGCGCCTGGAGGAGCATTCGCTGGCTGCCACACTCTTGGAGGAGCATCTGTCGGCGGCCACGCTCTTGGAGGAGCATCCGCTGGCCACCATGCTCTTGGAAGAGAATCCACCGTAAACCAGCGTGGAGGAGCATCCGCTGGCCGCCGCACGTGGAGGAGCAACAGTTCTAGGTACAATTGCTCACATAATGTTATTGTAGTTCAATCCTCTTAGGAATACGCTGATTGAATTGTAGGAAGTGATGTCAGAAGATAAGATATGGATGGGAAAAGACAGGCGTACGAAGGAGTGGCAGGATGGAATGAAGTCATTTTTAAATTTAGCATTCCAGGGCACTTGCGAAGAAGAAACTAAACCTTGTCCTTGCACGAAATGTCGTAATATTTGCCACGGGACATGCAGGGAAGTTCATCTTCACTTGCTTCATAATGGGATGTCATTTGATTATATTTGTTGGGTACACCATGGAGAAAAACGAGTTGAGAAAAATATTGCTGAGTAATCAGCAAATAATGAGGAGATAATTTCTAATGATGCTGATATGGAAAATATGTTGTCCAGTCTACTTAGAGGCACTGATCATGGTGGTACTTCAACAGATGTTGATGATCAAAAAAATGCTATAAACCAGCAGGAGCCAACTGGGTGTGCAAAGGCATTCTATGACTTATAAAATGATGCCAAAAAGGAGTTGTATCCAGGTTGTGAGAAGGTGACCCATTTATCCTTCATTGTCAGGTTGTACCAGATAAAGTGTTTAACTGGTTTGAGCAAAAAAAGTGTGTGAGTTGATCCTTGAACTATTCTCATATGTGCTTCCAGAGGGCCACTGCATTCCTAATACACTTGATAAAGTTCAGAAGGTTGTTCGGGACCTCGGCCTGAGCTACGAAAATATTGATGCATGTGTCAATGACTTTGTTTTATTCCGGAAGGACTATTCTCTGCTGGATCGATGTCCAAAATGTGGTGAATTAAGATGGAAAAATAGTACTGGTGGGGATGCAAGAGGTTTTACCTTGTGGAAAAGCCAAGAAGCTTGTAGCACGCAAGATTCTATGATACTTCCCTCTTATTCCCCGTCTTCAAAGGTTTTATATGACAGAATCAACATCATCAAACATGCGCTGGCACAAAGAAGAACGTATTGATGATGGAATATTATGCCATCCCGCTGATTCGAAAGCATGGAAGCATTTTGATAGCATTCACCCAAATTTCTCATTTGATCCTCACGACATAAGACTTGGGCTAGCATCTGATGGTTTCAATCATTTTAGAGTAATGAATGTTTCTTACAGTACATGGCCTGTGATTCTAATCTCTTATAATCTACCACCTTGGTTATGTATGAAGCAGCCTTATTGGTTGATGTCAATGATAATTCCTGGGCCAAAGTCACCTAGAAACAACATTGATGTGTATCTGCAACCTTTGATTGATGAGCTACTAAAATTATGGTCTGATGGTGTTGAAACATACGACAGTTCAAAGAAAGAGACATTTCTCATGTGAGCTTCTATATTGTGGACAATAAATGATTTTCCAGCATATGCAATGCTATGTGTATGGAGCACAAAAGGTAGGCTAGCATGTCCATATTGTCGTGTAAACACTGAGACCTTGTGGTTGAAACATGGACGAAAGTATTGCTACATGGGTCATCGTCGTTTCCTACCTCAGGATCACCGGTGGCGTCGGGACAAAGCTTCTTTCAACAACAAGACAGAGAATAGAGAGGCTCCGACATCACTCTCTGGTCACGAAGTACTCCAACAATACGAGACTTTTGATCAAGTGAGTTTTGGACAGACGAATAATAAGAGAAAGCGCATTGAGGAAGATAGGTGGCATAGTTGGAAGAAGAAAAGTATATTTTTTTTCAGCTCTCGTATTGGAAGACATTGCTAATAAGGCATAACTTGGATGTCATGCACATTGAGAAAAACATTTGTGATAGCATATTGGGGACATTGCTTAATATGGATGGTAAAACAAAAGATAGTCTACAAGCTCGTTTTGATATGCAGGAAATGGGTATACGGCCAAAGCAACATCCGGTGGGTATGAAAGGGAAGTATGATTGTCCATCAGCATCATATACATTGCAAAAGATCAGAAGACCACCTTGTGCAAGTTTTTGGCGGATGTGAAGATGCCCGATGGTTATGCCTCAAACATCAAGAGATGTGTTGACATAAAGCACATAAGGTATCAGGTCTAAAAACTCATGACTGCCATATTATATTTCATAAGCTCCTTCCTATTGCAATACGTGACATATTGCCTGAAAAGGTTGTTGAACCTTTAATTGAGTTTAGCAGATTCTTTTCTGGAATTTGTTCTAAAGAATTGGCGGAACCATATTTGGATAAGATGATTGAACAATTTCCTGAAACAATTTCTAAGCTTGAGATGTTGCTTCCTCCCGCTTTCTTTGATATCATGGTACATCTTCCAATCCACCTTGCCAAAAAAGCTCGCTTGGGTGGACCTGTTTCTTACAGATGGTTGTATCCAATTGAGAGGTACCTTGGTACATTGAAGAGGTATGTACGTAACAGAGCTCACCCGGAGGGTTCTATAGCTGAGGGATATATTATGGAAGAGTATATGACTTTTTGTAGTCAATTTTTAGATAACATTAGCACCAAGCTTACTAGGCCAGAATGTCATGAAGCTGCAGCTAGGAATGAACCTTCTCTCGAGTCTAATATATTTACAGAAGTTGATAATTCTAAAAAAGGGTTTAAATGGAGCCAACTTACTATGGTGGAACTACATAACATCAGACATTATATTATTTCTAATGTTGAAGAGGCCGCTCCATGGATCAAGTACATATAACTCAGATGTTCTATACTATATTGGATCATGCTTATTGTAGATGACTAATTTAATTTTGTACCCTTTTCAGTGAGAATTTTGAAGAGCTAAAAAAGATTCATTCTTGTGATGCTGAAAAACGCCATAGAGATGAGTTTGTTTATTGGTTTCAGGAACAAGTAAGTACATGCAAGTTTTTACTTTGATGTAAACAAATATGTGTTCTTAAGTTGGTTCATCGATGACCCCTTTTATACTAATTAATGTGTACAGATTACGACATTACACAAAGAAGGCAAAGTAACCTATTATTTGTATGCATTATCTAGAGGACCAGATCGACAGGCACGTTTTTTTAGTCGATCATTCATAAATGGCTTCTTCTTTCGAACAGCAGAGGTGGAAAAAGATTTGCGGACGCAAGTGTTGTTGTTCGGGGTGGTGATCATGAGTGGTATGGAGTAATCAAGAAAATGATTTCTGTTGATTTTGAAAAAAATCAAGAGGTTCTATTATTTGAATGTGACTGGTTTGATCAGCCTCGTTTCGGTCAGAGCCAAAGCAAAGGCTACAAAATGGATCGATACAGAATGATAGATGTTGACACTACTCTTTCTCAATTTAAGTATGAGCCTTACATTCTATCCACCCAAGCAGAACAAGTTTCTTACGTTCGAAGTGTAAAGCAACCTAAATGGACTACAATTGTTAAAACGAAGCCATGAAACCTTTTTGCCATGCCCACTGGAGACAATGAAAATAATGTCACTGAGATGATGGAGACTGAGACATTTGATGATCGACGACTTACTGATATAAATGAGGATAGGACCGCATGGGATAGGAATGACATTGAGGGAGCAACCGATGATGCTTCCGCTCTTTCAAATGAAGATGGAGACGACAACAACGACGACGATGATGATGATGCATATATCAATGATGGTATTGTACCTCCAATATTGGTGGAGGACAGCGAAGATAATGATTTTTTTATATAAGTACTATGTGAGCTAGCTGTACGTGAACTATTTAATTTTTTTTTTGAAAAGATAGAAGCCGCTATTCTATTTAGCAGCAAGCTTAGAAGCAAGCCGATAGTGAATCGTGCTGAGTCGTGGCAAAAGTTCATAATGCACTGATTGTGTTCCGTGACGATAGATCCTAATGCCACGAACTGGTGAATCATGACAAAAGTTCCTAAAAGTGCATCTAGGCATCCCCGTGGGTTTTGGATGATTGATGATGACAATTAAGAGGCTAATGAGCGAAAGTGATCTTAAGAACAGGTACAAGGATTGAAATGAGATGAATACCCTCAAAAAGGAAAAGGCTAAAACAGGCGTCAGAGACTCAAGCGTAGAAATTAGGATTTCTATGGTATTGAGGTCATATAAGCCGTTGTATCATGTGCATTGAGATCATACCAAGGGGCTCAAAGTGGTGGTTTAGAGAAAAACCTAAGTGAGAAGCCTAAAATGAGAAAAACCCTATGAGGCCGGACTAGTCCGAGCCTCAGGGCCGGACTAGTCCGGCTGTCGGTACCCTAAAAACCATACACCCCCTGAGGTTACAAAGATCTCAAGGGAAGGACGTCTACTCAAATTGAAGACCCTCGGAGGCCCACTTGTCAGACATAACCGGACCTGCTTCTCCAACATGGTTAACCCCTAGGTTGCCACGTGTACTGCCAGACCGGAGCTACTACCCACAAGGGTGAAGCTCCGGGCTAGGTACCGAAACGGCACCTCCGGACTTAACCCCTGACCGAGAGAAGCTCCGGACCTGACACGTGCCAGGCCACCCCGGAGCTTCCCGCTTCCCACAAGCAAGCTCCGGAGCTGCCACGTGTCAAAACGTCGGAGCTGGCCGCTTCAAACCTCCGGAAGACATTGTAACGACTCCGGATCTTCAAAGGATAGCCGCGGACTTCAAGACCCGATTAATCGTCATTAATTCCATGTTAATGACACTTAATCGGACAATCTTAACACCTGTAACGGCACTGTCGGAGCCCGTTACAGGGTTATTAACAACAATTAATCGTGTATCAATACTAGTAACCGCCGGGGCCACATGTCGGGCCAGGCTAACTTGTAACGGTTTGTCCTTGTACTATAAAAGGACAGACCGACGATACACGGGATAAAAAAAAAGGAGGCTCTCGAACGCTCTCAGGCACACACGCATTGACGTGAGCTTTCATACATAAACTAATACAACACCACACACCCGTGGAGTAGGGTATTACGCTCAGGCGGCCCGAACCACGTAAACCACTGTGTCTCCTGTGTCCAATCGTGATTCACCTTCTTGAGTCTCCGCGCGCCCACATCGAACTACAAACTCCTTCAACACTTTAGTAGTGTCAGGAGATCTGCCGACTCCAACAGTCGACAGTTGGCACGCCAGTAGGGGCGCCTGAGATTTTCAAGAATGGTGAATTCTGCGGCTGGATCATCCAACGGGCAACCTGCTGCTCAGGCCGTCGGGGGCAATCCCTCCAACATGCAGCCACCAGCAGGAGCCTCAGCACCAGCAGGAGTCACACTCCCACCACCACCATCTTCTCCGGCAAAACGTGCCGGGCAACATGATGGTGCGCCGGCGTCACATACTGCGCCGGCAAGTCATGACAACCCAGAACACGCGCTCCATGCAGCGTGTGCTCTTCTCCAGCGACCACCACCTCCGGATGCATCTCGAGATGCCATGGAGCAATGGAGGGCTGATGTTGAGCATTTGGTCGCAGCAGCGACCGAACGCCTCAACAACCAGGGTCCTCCTCCTTCAGGGCAAGCCCCGTCGCAGCGACGGACGTTGTCTGGAAGACCTTGTCCGCATGTCTCCAACAACCAAAGACGAGCTACGTCACAGCAAGTGACGTCGTTGCCCTCTGGGGCACGACGCACCCATATGGTATCTCGGCTTTCGACACATGACCTCCGGGCGGAGCTTGATCGCCGATACCGCCAACAGGATGGCCGTGTTCATATCGAGCGAGCTCGAGAAAGACGGGATGCTCAAGACCTTTCTACTCTGGAAGGAGTAGGAGGAGGCTGTTCCGCCCTAGCCATGCACCTGCGCATGGTTAGATGGCCACAGAAGTTCCGGCCACACTTGCCGGAAAAATTCGACGGGACTGTCAACCCCGTAGAATTTCTGCAGATATACTCCACTGCAATCTTAGCAGCTGGAGGAAACGAGGCCGTAATGGCCAACTACTTTCCAGTGGCCTTAACTGGGACCGCTAGGTCCTGGTTTATGAGCCTTCCACCCAACTCTATCGACAGTTGGGAGGAGCTGTGCCGTCAGTTCACTGCCAACTTCGGGAGTTCATACACCCGACCGGGCACTGAACTAGACCTTTTTGCGGTCGTGCAAAAAGGGGGAGAATCTTTGCGGTCATTCATCCAGAGGTTCTCTCAGGTACGCAACACAATCCCTTCTATCTCAAGCGCTTCTGTCATTGTGGCATTCAGACAGGGTGTACGAGACAAGAAGATGTTGGAGAAGCTGGCAATCAAAGAGATCACCAGCGTCACGGAGCTCTTCAGCTTGGCAGACAAATGTGCCAGAGCTGCGGAGGGCCGTGAAATGCACTCCAAACCAGCCTTGGAGGATCACAAAAAATCCTCCAAAGAAGAAGCCGCTACCTCCGGGAGTGGCAAGAAGAAAAAGAAGACCAACGGCAAGAAGAAGCCGTCGGTCGGCACATCCAACGTTGCAGCCACTGCAACTCCTGGTGGCCGGGGGCCACGCCCCGAGAAGCGACCTCGACCGTCTTCCGAAGACGGCGGCAAATCCAAAATGTGGTGCCCCATTCACAAAACGGGCAGCCACAGGCTGGAAGACTGCCGGGAGGTCCAAAACCTTGCCGAGCGCTACAACAAGCGCCAAGAAGGGTCTCCTTTCCGACAGAGGGAGGGAAAACAGAAGGTTGACGAAGCTCCGGCTGAAGAGGAGTTAGGGTTTCAGGACCCCAAAAAGGTCCTGAAAGCCGTCTACACCTCCGTCGACGATGACTCCGACGTCTCCGACAACGAGCGTCGGAAAACCATGAACACCATATTTGGTGGATCATGGGATATCACTTCTCGTCGTGTCATCAAGACTATGCGGCGGGATATGGCTGCTGTAGCTCCTACAGCTAGACTGGAGCCACATCGAAAGTGGATGGACACACCCATCACTTTTGATGCTTCGGACTGTCCTCGAAGCATGGTTGGAGCTGGCCAATTACCCTTGATGGTATCTCCCACCATCAACAACATCCAGCTCCATCATGTTATGGTGGATGGAGGTTCGGGGCTGAACCTTATAAGCTTTGAAGCTTTTACCAGACTTCAGCTTCGACCTTCGGATCTTCAGCCCTCTCGACCATTCTCCGGAGTAGGTCCGGGGGCCATTACCCCACTCGGAGCTATAATTCTCCCCGTTACCTTCGGGACACGGGAGAAGTACCGCACCGAGAAGTTGGTCTTCGACGTCGCTCAGATCAACTTACCATTCAACGCCATCTTGGGTAGACCTGCCCTATACAAATTTATGGCAGCTGCTCATTATGGATACTTGGTGTTGAAGATGCCAACACCAGCAGGCGTTCTCCGGATTCATGGAGATCGCACCGCCGGAGTAACTGCTCTGGAGGAGCTCCATGCACTCACCACTGCGCAAGAGGAGGACTCCAGACAGGGGCAAGCTCCAAAACCTCCGAGCATTCGGCAACGAGGCTCAACCTCTGCTCCCCGTGTGCAGCCAAGCGGCGACACCGACATCCCCGTCAAAGTCGTCCAAATTGGTTCCGATGTCACTCAAACCACCCGCATATCGGGTGGGTTGAATGACAAATAGGAACTCGCGCTCATCACTTTCCTCTGGGCTAACGTTGACGTATTTGCTTGGCAACCGTCACAAATGCCTGGGATCCCCAGGGAAGTGATTGAGCACAATCTGAAGATTTACCCCGATGCTCGGCCTGTGCATCAGAAACCTCGGAAGCAATCTGTAGAGCGACAGAACTTCATCCGACAAGAAGTGAAGAAGTTGCTCGAAGCCGGATTTATCCGAGAAGTCTTCCATCCAAAATGGCTGGTGAACCCAGTCGTTGTGCCCAAGGCCGGCGGGAAACTTCGGATGTGCATCGACTACACCACACTGAATAAGGCATGTCCAAAAGATCCATTCCCACTACCTAGAATAGATCAGATAGTGGATTCCACCTCCGGGTGCGAGTTATTGTGTTTTCTAGACGCATATTCTGGATATCATCAAATCAGGATGTCTAGGGAGGATGAAGAGCATACTTCATTCATCACAGTGGATGGATTGTATTGTTACACAGCCATGCCGTTTGGTCTCAAGAATGCAGCTTCAACTTTTGTACGAGCTATGTACAAAACTTTCGAAGAACTCATCAGAGACATAGTGGAAGTGTACGTCGATGACATCGTGGTCAAAGTCAAGAACAAGGAGTCCCTCTTGGACACCTTGCAGGTTGTCTTCGACAAGCTGCGGGCCACCCGCACGAAGCTAAACCCAGACAAGTGCATCTTCGGGGTTAGTTCCGGAAAGCTTCTTGGTTTCCTGGTAAGTCACCGGGGCATAGAGGCTAATCCGGCGAAGATAAAAGCCATTGAAGACATGCGGCCACCAACCCGCATCAAAGACGTCCAAAAATTAACTGGATGTCTAGCAGCCCTCAGCCGGTTCATTTCAAGACTGGCAGAAAGAGCACTTCCCTTCTTCAAGTTACTGAGGAAGTCCGGACCATTCCAATGGTCTGAAGAAGCAGAGAAGGCATTCCAGGAGCTGAAACAGTTCCTCACCACCCTACCAGTCCTGGTAGCTCCGAACCCTGGTGAGCCTTTGTTGCTTTACATTTCAGCTACTGACGAAGTCGTCAGTATGGTTCTGGTTGCGGAGAGACCGGAACTACCCAATACTCAGGAATCCAGACCCCTTCAGGAGGGTCCGGAGGTTCCTGAAAGCGGGTCTGGGTCCCAGCTCCCAGACTCAAACCCACAAGAAGCCACTTCAGAGGACCCGGACCCCTCTAAGAGGGTCCAGGTCATTTCTGAAGAAGCTCCGGGTTCCTCCACCCAGAACCCGGAGGTCCCCGAAGAGAGTCTGGACCCCTCCGAGAGGGTCCGGATCAATGAAGAGGAAGCTCCGGACCCCTCCGGGAGGGTCCGGACCATTCAACGCCCGGTATACTTCATCAGTGAAGTGTTACATGATGCCAAGACTCGATACCTAGAGGTGCATAAACTGCTTTATGCAGTTCTTATTGCCTCAAGGAAGCTTCGACACTATTTCCAAGCTCACAAAGTCTCGGTGGTGACCTCATATCCACTTCGAGCGATCCTGCATAATCCCAATTCAACTGGGAATATTGCAAAGTGGGCAGCGGAATTGGCTGAATTCGATCTTGAATTCATTCCGAGACAAGCAATCAAGAGTCAAGTGTTGGCAGATTTCGTGGCAGAATGGACTCCCTCTCCATTAAACCCTGGGGGCCCCAGCGAGCAGAAGACAGAACCTCAAGTTCCAACCTTCACTAAGCCTCACTGGACCCTTTACTTCGACGGCTCCATGCAGAAGCGAGCTGGAATCCTTCTCCTCGCACCAACTGGGGAGAAGGTGAAATACATGGTACACCTTGACTTCAAGGCAACCAACAACATGGCGGAGTATGAAGCACTCATCTATGGATTAAAGGTGGCACTATCATACGGTGTCAAGCAATTGCTGGTCAAAGGAGATTCACAACTCGTCATCAAGCAGGTGAAGGGTGAATGCTCCTGCAATAATCTCCAGCTGGCTGCTTACCTCCTTGAAGTCCAGAGGCTTCAGAAGGACTTTGAAGTCCTAGACCTTCACCATGTTCAGCGTGCTCACAATGCTGAAGCTGACGAACTCTCGACCAAGGCGTCAACTGGAGCTCCGGCTCCTGACGGAACCTTTGTCCGGAGGTTGTCAAAACCCACAGTTCAGCCTGCCGAACTGAACGAAGGGGGCGAGATCAGCATCCCGAAGTTGACGGTCCCGATGGCCCTGTTACCATGGCAGCCATCAAGGGTCGTAGGTGCTGCCGGAAGCTCCGAGCAACCCAGCACGCAAGACTTAAATGCTCAAGTCAGTTCCGATGCATGGATCTCGGAGATCCGGAGCTACTTGAAAGACAACATCCTTCCTGACGATGATGTATCCGCTGACCGGGTAGTCAGATTGGCTAAAAGATACACGTTGGTAGAAGGGGATCTCTACCGGCGCGGTGCCAACGGCATCCTAATGCGGTGCATCACAAGGGAAGAAGGCTGCGAGCTCCTCGCAGAAATCCATGGAGGCGAGTGTGGGAACCACGCATCTTCCCGCACGCTGGTCGGAAAAGCCTTTCGGCACGGCTTCTACTGGCCTACAGCACTCCAGGATGCCACTGAGCTGGTGAAGAAATGCAAAGCATGCCAATTTCATGCAAAGCAAATTCATACACCTGCTCAGTCCTTACAAATGATACCTCCCACATGGCCTTTCGCTGTGTGGGGGATGGACATCTTGGGACCCTTCCCTAGAGCCGTCGGAGGTTACAAGTTCCTGTACGTCGCCATCGACAAGTTCACCAAGTGGCCGGAAGCAACTCCCGTTGTGACGATCAACAAACAATCTGCAACCAATTTTCTACAATCCATCGTGAGCAGATTCGGAGTCCCAAATAAGATCATCACTGATAATGGGACTCAATTCACAAGCTCCGCATTTCAAGGATATTGCGAAGACCTCGGCATACAAGTTTGCTACGCTTCCGTAGCTCATCCTGCCAGCAATGGACAAGCCGAGAGAGCAAATGCAGAGATCCTTAAAGGACTCAAAACACGCACTTATGAGCGCTTGAAAAAGCACGGAGCCAATTGGATCGAAGAGCTTCCGCCCACTCTATGGGCCAACAGGACTTCTCCAAGTCAGGCAACCGGAGAAACACCCTTCTTTCTGGTGTACGGAGCTGAAGCGATCCTTCCTCCGGAAATCACCTTGGGTTCTCTCCGAGTCCGGACCTTCGACGAAGCCACGCAGGACCAGCTCCAGCGCGAAGACCTAGACCTCCTCGAGGAGGGAAGGTGCCAAGCAGCTGTTCGGAATGCCCGATACCGCCAAGCTCTACGGCGCTATCACCAGCGGCATGTACACAACCGACAGCTCGAGGAAGGCGATCTGGTGCTACGGAGAATACTATCCAGAGAAGGGCAAAACAAACTCTCCCCCGGCTGGGAAGGGCCCTTTCGAGTGATCAAAGTATCCCGTCCCGGAAGCGTTCGCTTGGCTACCGAGGATGGGACACCTCTCCCAAATCCTTGGAACATCGAGCACCTCCGTAAGTTCTACACTTAATTCCACGGAGGTGAGTCTAAGTAACTTGAAATGTATGTTATAGAGTCATTGTACAGAGTCGGGTAGTTCCTCCGGGAGAGCAGCCGGACCTTTCCCGAAAGGTTTGGAAAGCTCATGCAACACTTGACACAGTCTCCGGACTAAAAGTGTGGCTAACTACCCTGGGTCAAACGAGAAACCAAACACACTTAGCCTGGTTCCGTACCCTAAGAGTGTACTTGTTTCCCCTGTACCCCGGACCTATAATGAAAGACATCTTCATGTGAAATAGACTCCACGTGCATTCATTTTTGCATAGGCTCGACATTTTTATTTTTCTCTTTCTTGTCTATAACAGAAACGTGCAATTCTTAAGAAGTTCTAGTTTGACCGGTTTACATACGATTCGAGTTGAACTGTCAGATTTTTTGGATTTAAATATCGTCTTTGGCCAACTCGCCTGAAAGCCGCCAAGCCATTCTAGGGCCGGAGTGCGCTATCGACTTAGCCTGGTCAAGCACCCTAAGTACGCCACTCTACCTACATCCCGGCAGGCCAAAGTAAGGTGGGTCCATGGACAATTGGATCTAAAAGAAAAGACAATTCATCCAGTCATATTAAAAATCGTGTTTAACTTAAAATTTTCTTGAGAACCGTAAGCCGCGACGAAGTTATAGACAAGGAACGAATTTTACTATTTTTCTTGGCTTAAGTGTGCAGGAAAAATGAACCCTACATTGATGGAGAAAAACCGGAGCTAACCAAGCTCTGACTCCCACCAGGGCGTCAACCATCGGCGTTGACTAAAAGATGGTGAGAAGACCCCGTCACTGGAGTCTGTTGCCAACAAACCAAGTGTGGCAAAGGTCATTACCGGAGCTGCTAAGCTCCGACACCTTGGAGTATTAACTACCGACGCTCAACGTGTTGATAGAGGCTATTGCCGGAGCTACTAAGCTCCAGCGATGGACAGTGCCGGAGCTTCTAAGCTCCGACAACTTCAGGGGACCTTCACTATCAAAAACTTCGGACCTAAATTCCACAAGTTCGAAGCAAATTCGTCTTCAACAAAACTCAACATCCTTTTGGTACATGTCCACAATCAAATTGTGCACATCTACCAGGGGGCCAAGTGAAGATAAAGATGTTGAAGACAAAAAAAATGAAATTCGCAAAAAATTGGGGATTTCATTTCATCTGAAGACCGGAGATTACATCTGGAGACAAGGGATTACAAAATTGAGGAAGAAGAGAAGATACAAGTAAAGGCTAAAAGAGACGGTCCTAGACCCTATGGAAGAACTCGGCGACCTTCTGGGCGACCTCCGACACGCAGGCTCGGGTAGCTTCGCCTTCTCCTTCGACGGGGCCTTCAAGCACCGGGTCCAGAGGAAATCGAGGGTTCCGGCTGGTGTAGCACGTCAACACATATTCTGTGACGTTCCTAGCCAGGGATTGCCCCTCGACCTCCAGCTGGTCCGCGATGACGTCGCCCACCTTGGAGAGCTTGCTGCCTGCGGCGCTCAACGCTTGCAACGCAAGGTCCGGCTCCGGCTCCGGATCATCCGGGTGCACGGGGCTGAAACCCATCGGCGTCAGCGCGTCGTCGGCCTTGCCCAGGAACTCCCAAATCTGCAGGGAGTCCGCCTTTCTCAAGTTCTTCATCTCTTCCAGGGATCTTCGGGCCGCCGTCAGCTCCGAATTCTCGCGGGCGAGGCGCTCAACTTCTTTGGCGTTTTGCTGGATCTTCGCAGCAACCCGCTTCTCAAGTCTTCCGAGCTCCTCCTCCCGGAGGTGGATCTTGTTCCGGCGGTCGACCAGGTCCTTCTCCCTAGCCTCCACTTTCTTCTCCCGGGCGACAAGGGCACACTCGTATTCGTAGAGTTCCTGCCCCCGCACCCAGGTCTTCTCCTCTTCCTCGAGGCAGCGCTCTTCCAATTTCTTAGTGCGCTCCTCGAGGCCCTTGTCCGCCAGAGCTGTTTTCTCGACGAGCTCTTCTTCCCGTCGCAAGACGTCATCCCGTAGCTCTAGGAGTTTTTGCTCCTTGTCCTCGAGCCGTCTTTCCCTCCCTTCAAGTGCCTCTCGGCGCTTGATGAGTGCGGTGCTGATGGCCTCGAGCTGATCAAACCGAGCATTGGCCGCGTCGTTAGCAGCCTTAGCTTGGTCGTGGAACTCCCGGGATTGAGCATCGAGGGCGTGAGTCATGCTCTCCCTCTCGTCCAGCAGCTTATCCCAGAGCTCCAGGCGGATCTTCTCCCGCTTGATCCACTCCTTGTCATCCGCAAGCCTCGACTGCGCCAGCTTAGTCTCGAAGTGGAGCCGATTACGCCACCGCCTAAGGGTTTGGCGCTCCTCTTCAAGAGCCTTGCTGTCGTGGAAGAAGGCCAGTTGGACCTGACGTAGACTGGAGCAGGCGTTGTCGATGGACATCGACAGCGAGATGGGCTCCGGACCTGCTGGGATCTCTTCCGCTGGTTCCAGCGGGTCTTCACATACAAAAATTGGGTCCCACTCTACGAGAGTGGAACCCTGAGCTTCCAAAGCGCTAGGGCCTTCCTCCGGGATGACCTCAGTCGCCATCGAAGAAGGTCCCACCGCCAAGTCTTCATTCGCCCCCTCAGGCAGGGGGCCGGCGACTTCGTTCAGGCACTCTGGCTCTGCCACATGTACCATCGACGTCGTCGCCTCCGGAGCAGGAGCCGCTACTGACTCCGGCCGGGACACCTCTTCTGAGGGAGGCTCAAGCTCCCTCGCCTCTTCAGCCGCCGGCTCTGCGGCCAGCGCTCCAACAATCACCGGCTCTGTGGCCGGAGCTTCGGAAGTAACCGACTCAACTGCCGGAACTACTTCGACTTCCGACTCGCATGCCGGGGCTTCAGCCACCTCCGGCTCAATCGCCGGGGCTTCAGCACTTTCCGGCTCCGAAGCCGGGACTGCTACTTCCTCCGACTCAACAGCCGGAGCTTCTACTACTGCAGCACCAGGACCCGGAGCTTCCACTTCCGGGACGGGTGCCGCTGGCGCATCTTCATTCCCGTGGTCCGGCGCTACCACGGGAACTTCTGGAGATGAGTCGAGGTCCATGACCACGACAGCCGGCGCCGGAGCTGTCGCAGCCTCCGCTTGGGGCGGCACCGGGACTGGAGCAGAAGCCCTCGCAGCCTCAGACACTGTGGCTGAGGGTGGAGCTTCACTCCCCTTCTTGGGAACGCTGCAGATGAAGAACGAAGAAATTGAGCAAACAGATGCTACAATTAAAAAGTTAATCGAGATAAAAAAGAAAAATTACATTGGGAGGCTTCCGCACCAGCTTGCGCGGAACCTCTTTCTCGGACGATCCGGGCTGGCCACGGTCGGCGTAGGAGCTCCAGGAGGACTCCCAGGACTTGCCACAGCCGCGGGCGTTTCCCGGGTCGGAGCTCTCCTTGATCGGGAGGAACTCCTGGACCTGGAGGCCCTCACCGCTCCAGATGTCGGAGTCGCGCGCCCGGAGCTAGCACCACAGGAGGGATCCACCACGGGGACAGTCGCACTCCGGGAGGATCCCACCGCCGGAACAGTAACGTTCCGGAAGGACCCCACCACGGGGACAGTCGCCACGGCGGAGGATCTTCCTTCCTGAGGAGGGGGAACCGGGGGGGAAGTGGCAGGCCCGATGGACCTTCCGTCAGCATGTCGCAGCTTCCTCTTCCGGCTCTCCGGCTCCTCCGCCAGCTCCTTGCCCTTGCCGATGACCTCAGCTCTTGGCTGTGGGACAGGGGCGGAGCCGTCTTCGGACAACCCGGGGATCGCCAACCGGGTGGTTGATCTTCTCTCGACGACACCAAGGTCGTCAAGCGCGGGCATCGTCCGCCGGAGCTCCCTGCTGAACTCAACTTCCACGTTCAGAGGGAGGAAGGCCGGCGGCGGAGTCAAGTAATCTCCGTCAACGTCGATGCCGTGCTGGAATTTCTTGAGGTGAAACTCCAAGGTCTTCCCCACCATTTTGTACTTCAACCCGGTCTCAACCCGGTCCTCGTCCATCACGCTGTTGAGGGCCCAGGCGAGCTTCTCCCTCCTCTTCAGCGGCGCCCACCTGTTGGACAGGAAGTTGCAGAACACTGCCTGGGGAGTCAATCCTCCCTCCACACATTGGCGTATCCTGGTCAGGACAGGGTCGAAAGCTTCCGCCAGCATCGGAACTTCGCTCCATACCGACGTGTCAATGTCGGGCAGACTGTCTGGCAACTCCAACCGCTCATGCTCCTCCACCCGGACGACTATCCAATCTTTCTTCCAGTCATCCCACTTCCCGGAAGGGAATGACCGGAGGTACTTGAATGGGCACTTCTTGCGCTTCACGAAGTAGTAGAAGCCAAGATACTCATTGCTTCGGCCGGTGGTGTGGACGGTGAAGAAGGTTCGGAAGAGCTCGATGCAGGGAGGGATGCCCACCCACATCTCGCAGAAGTGGACAAAGATGGACACAAGGAGAATGGAGTGAGGGCCAAGGTGGTACAGCTGCAGACCATAGAAGTCCAGCAGCATCAAGAAGAAAGAAGAAAACGGTGGGATCAGCCCCACCATGGCGTACGAGGAAAAGTACACCATCTCGCCAGCGTGCTCCTTTTCAAAGGGGAGCTCTCCGCCGGCGCGGACCGAGCGGTTGAAGAAGTCCGAAGACCACCCCATGAGGGCTCGGACCTTCTTTAGATCGCTGTCAGTCCTCAAGCGACTCTCACGCAGACCCAACTCCATCGCAGCACAGCTAGGCAAGAGAAGAGGAGCAAAGTACGAGTTGGGAGTTTGAGCGCAAGAACAGATGGGAAGCGTAAAGAACTCCCGACGGTGCGCTTTCCTTCTTAAGTAAGCCCTCGCAACGCTTGGATGGAAACTGCAGGGGAGTCAAGGATACTACTCAAGAATTCAACCCTGCCGATGACAAGAGGGCCCGGGACCACCCTGACGATCAAGTCGAGGCTCTTACCCAGGCGAACAGTTGTCATCACGAGGTGGGAAACCCAAAGGCGGCGACCTGACAAGGCGCGCGGAACCGATACGGTTTTCGTATCGGGAACCGGCGACCTTCAATTGCGAGAGATCCGCACGTCAAAGATCTTATCTGCCGCCTGAGGTGCGCCACGCGTCGGGATTTAACCGTAAAGCCCCGCCAACGGCACCTCCGAAGACCCTTGAAGACCCAGTTCAAGAGTCGCGAGTATGGACCCACCTCCGACGGAATGACTTCACCCCGGTGACTTTCCCCGGAGGTAGGTCCAGGGGGCCACTGTCGGTACCCTAAAACCATACACCCCCTGAGGTTACAAAGATCTCAAGGGAAGGATGTCTACTCAAATTGAAGACCCTCGGAGGCCCACTTGTCAGACATAACCGGACCTGCTTCTCCAACATGGTTAACCCCTAGGTTGCCACGTGTACTGCCAGACCGGAGCTACTACCCACAAGGGTGAAGCTCCGGGCTAGGTACCGAAACGGCACCTCCGGACTTAACCCCTGACCGAGAGAAGCTCCGGACCTGACACGTGCCAGGCCACCCCGGAGCTTCCCGCTTCCCACAAGCAAGCTCCGGAGCTGCCACGTGTCAAAACGTCGGAGCTGGCCGCTTCAAACCTCCGGAAGACATTGTAACGACTCCGGATCTTCAAAGGATAGCCGCGGACTTCAAGACCCGATTAATTGTCATTAATTCCATGTTAATAACACTTAATCGGACAATCTTAACACCTGTAACGGCACTGTCGGAGCCCGTTACAGGGTTATTAACAACAATTAATCGTGTATCAATACTAGTAACCGCCGGGGCCACATGTCGGGCCAGGCTAACTTGTAACGGTTTGTCCTTGTACTATAAAAGGACAGACCGACGATACACGGGAGAAAAAAAAAGGAGGCTCTCGAACGCTCTCAGGCACACACGCATTGACGTGAGCTTTCATACATAAACTAATACAACACCACACACCCGTGGAGTAGGGTATTACGCTCAGGCGGCCCGAACCACGTAAACCACTGTGTCTCCCGTGTCCAATCGTGATTCACCTTCTTGAGTCTCCGCGCGCCCACACCGAACTACAAACTCCTTCAACACTTTAGTAGTGTCAGGAGATCTGCCGACTCCAACAGTCGACACCGGCCATGGCAGACAAGTCCGTTTTGAGAAGGACCAAACATCTCTGGAGTGAATCTGAGTGATTTTGGAGCTAAGTACGAGAAGTTCGGACTTGTCCATTTTTGGACAGACCAAAGCTCTCTGGAGTAGTTCGGACTTGTCTGTTTGGGTACGGACTTCCCGTTTGAGACTTAGTGAGATATATCGAGAGAAACCCTAGGGGCCAGACTAGTCCGCCCCAGTGGCCAGACTAGTCCGGGCCAACCCAGAAGAGTCAGTTTTGGGACGGACCAAGTGATTCTGTTTCACTTCGGACTAGTGTGTTGTTGACCGGACTAGTTCGTTGTCTAGTGACCGTTTGAATTTGGAAATTTGGCAGATAGCGTGAAGATTGTTGCTCAGTGCGGCAGTTGTCGGGAACTTACCAGAGGTCCATGGTCCCATAGGGTCGGACTAGTCCGGAGTCAGAGGCCGGACTAGTCCGCCCCTCTGCTGAGATCAGTAGAAGGGGCTCGGGACCCCTATAAAAAGGGGACCAACAGGATCATTTGAACAAGTATTGAACCCTAGCGCCACCACAGGCATCCTAGAGCCTTCCAAAGCCTTCTACTCGTCCTACTAACTCTCTAAGAGCAAATCTTGAAGAGATTAGGGTTTGGGGAGGAGAGTAAAGGAAGATCATCGCGCTTTGGCTCTCGGTTTGATCTCTTGCACATTGTGTTGTGTTTTGTGGCTTGTGTGAGTCGAGCTTCGTGTGCTCCTCATTGTATTGATTTGTGGGAGCCTCAGGTTGTGAGCAGCCCCATCAAACTTGGTGATTACCCATTGATATAGTGGAAACCAAACCTGCCATTGTGGTGGCTTGGTGAGAGAAGGGTCAAGTGAGACTCGGTCCTTGTGTGGAGTTCACAACGTGGAGGTAGGCTTCTTCGTTGAGCTGAACCACGGGATAAATCTCGTTTCACTTGTCTCTCGCTTTTTCGTGATCACTAGTATTGCTATTAGGATTCACTTTGCTCTTATTGCCCTACACTTTGATCACTATTGTAAACTTGCAATCTAAGTGTTTAAACTTCACAACCTGAGCTTTACGAGTTTACCACACATTGTTTATTTCTTTGGTGAACTTTAATTCCTCAAATAACTCGTAGAAATCAAGTTTTAGGGTTTCCACCCTGGGTTGAGCGGACTAGTCCAGCCCTGTGCAGACTAGTCCGGCTACAGGAATTTAATCTTGTTTGATCAAGTGATTTCAGGTATTATTGCCTATTCACCCCCCCCCCCTCTAGGCGACTTTCAATTGGTATCAGAGCAGGCTTCTCCCCAAGAGTCTAACAACTCGGAGAAGTAATGGCCAGAAGGGGTGATAACAAAGTTCTGGTGGTCGTTGATGACACCAAGACGAAGAACGTCGATGTTCTTCAAGATGATCCGAATGACGACGAAGAAGTTTGGATGCTCAAAGCACGGCTTCGTGAGAAGCTCAACGTGCCCAGGAAGGAGATCAAGCCAATTGCTCCGGTCAACATCGACAATGGGAGTAGTTCACAAGACTGCTCCCGATATCCTTACAATTATGAGCAACTTACCGCGAGCAACCATTATTTGTCTATTCCCATTGGCAAACCTCCTCAATTTGACGGAAATGATTATTCTATGTGGAAGCGTAATATGAAGATGCACCTCATTTTCTTAAACCCTAGCCTGTAGCAAATTGTGATGACAGGTGTTCATCTTCCAAAGAATGAGGAAGACATCACTCCGGAGCAAGCTGTTCTTCTACATCGCAATGCTCAAGCCGCTGGAGTGATCACCTCCTCATTGACTCTTGAGGAGTTCAACCGCATTGAAGGGTTGGAGGTTGCCAAGGAGAGGCAACCGCGTCATTAGGGAGGCAAAGATCGAGATGATCGAAGGAGAGCTTGGGAGATTCACCATCATGGAGGGTGAATCTCCCCAAGATATGTATGA
The DNA here is from genome assembly GCA_036927565.1 of Tuctoria greenei. Classification (NCBI taxonomy): domain Eukaryota; kingdom Viridiplantae; phylum Streptophyta; class Magnoliopsida; order Poales; family Poaceae; genus Tuctoria; species Tuctoria greenei. Next base: position 77,221,215 of record JAYESD010000007.1, on the reverse strand, counting down.
CCGCCTCAAGACTCTCATCAACAAGAGTCGGTCATATGGAAGCACCCGGTGGACCGACCATGAGGTGGTAAAGAGGATGATTCGATCATTTATGCCTCGAAATGTCACCATTTGCTCACTAATTTGTGAAAGTCCGGGCTTCCACAAGATTACTCCCGAAGAAGTTCTAGGGAGAATCATCAACCATGAGATGATGGAGCAAGAAGCGATGTTATACAATGATCTACAAAAGCTTTCCTCCTCCAAGAAAAGGGATGTTGCACTCAAAGCAACGTCCTCAAGACCACAAGAAAAGGAAGAGAGTGATGAAGAGAGTCCCGACACTGATGAGGAAGAAGCTCACTTCATTAACAACTTTAAGAGGATGTTTAGAAGTAGGAGGGGGAGCTAACAAAATGAAAGGAGAAGCAAAGACAAGCCCAAGACAAGAACAAAAAGGTCTTGCTACAATTTCGGAGAATATGGCCACTTCATTGTGGATTGTCCACATGAAGAAAACAAGAAGAAGAAGGAGGGCAAGTCCAAATACAAGAAGTACTTCAAGAAAAGGAAGCAATCCGGACATGCCCACCTTGGAAAGGAGTTGGTTTCAAATGAGGAATCCTCTGAAGAAGAAGATGAGAAGGTAGCAACTATCACTATGAAGAAGACAACAACGGACAACAAGCTCTTCCCCAACTTGGAGACTTCAAGGCCAACATGTCTCATGGCCAGGGAGGGAAGAAAGAAGGTTAATTCTAAATCCTCTTCTTCAATTTCTTCTCATGATGACTTTGATAGTAGTAGTGAAAATGAACATATGCTTAAAGACATGAGCAAAGGCACCTTGAAGATATTGAGATTGTTAACGGAGAAGATATTTGAGAAGGAAGAACTCATCAACCATCAAGAGGACATGCTCATCCAACAAAAGGAGATATGTCAAGAGGTTGAGGAGCTCTTGGAGCATGAAAGAGAAAGAAGCAAGGCACTTGAGCGTGAACTCGCTTTGAGCAAGGAAACTTGCTCAAACCTTGAGAACACTACAATTGAGCTCAAGGATGAACTTGTTAGTTTGACACAAGCTAAAAAGATCCTTGAGACGCAAGTGAAGTCTCTCAAGTTCAATGCACCTTTTTTCCTATACAAGCTCACCTTCCACAAATATCAAATCCGAAGCATCTCAACCTTGCAAATGCTCAAACTTAATCATAAAGCTTAAAGATGAGCTTAAGTTGGCACAAACCAATCAAGCACCCAAGGGTGGCATCTTTGACAAGGAGAAGGTGGCATATGCACGTAGTGCATATACTAACACAAGACATCCCCTTGTCAAGGATGGTCTTGGTTATTCTAGGGGCGTGAGGCAAAACGCCAAAACTCCCAAGAATGGCAAAGACTTGATTGTTTTTGTCAAAGGAGGCTCATACAACAATAAAGAAAAAAACATTGTTACTTCACCAAAAATGCCTAAGAAAGAACCTCATCTGTTGTTTCATGATTTTGATGCTTCATATGTTTTATTGAGGAACAAGTTTGGAGATGCCTATGCTAGGTATGTTGGGCCACACCGCAAGAGTCCTAAACCTTGTGTGTGGGTGCCCATGTGCCTCTTGACTAACATCAAAGGACCCAACACCGTTTGGGTACCTAAAGTCAAGGCTTAAATCTTTCTTGTAGGCATACTCCTCCGGTGGAACCAAGTGGGTTCTTGATAGTTGATGCACAAATCATATGACCGGAGAGAGGAAGATGTTTTTGGAGTATGAGCTAAATGAGGATCCAAGTGAAGGAATCTATTTTGGGGACAATAGCCAAGGAAAAATCCTTGGCACCGTTAAAATTGCTATATCCCCCAATCATACCCTTTCAAATGTTTTTCATGTTGATTCACTTGATTATAACCTCTTGTCCATATCACAACTATGCGACAAATGTTATAATTGTTTATTCACTAATGAGGGTGTGACCATCACAAGGAGAAGAAATGGCTCAATTGCCTTTAAGGGTGTACTCAAGGGAAAGCTCTATCTTGTGGATTTCTCCGCGGATAAAGCCCAACTTGATACATGCTTAATTGTAAAAACTAACATGAGATGGCTTTGTCATAGAAGGCTAGACCATGTTGGGATGAGGAATTTGCAAAAACTCCTTAAGGGCGAGCACATCCGTGGTTTAAAGAATGTTGTGTTTGAAAAGGATAGGCCATGTAGCGCATGCCAAGCCGGAAAGCAAGTTGGAGCACCACATCCATACAAGAACATTATGACAACATCAAGATCATTGGAGCTTATAAACATAGATCTCTTCGGTCCAATCGCCTACATTAGAATTGGTGGTAACAAATATGGTCTTGTTATTGTTGATGGCTTTTCACATTTCACTTGGGTATTCTTTTTGCATGACAAGAGCGAGACTCAAGGTGTTCTCAAGAGATACTTTAAGAGAGTTCAAAATGAGTTCTTCTTGAGTGTCAAGACCATAAGGAGTGACAATGGCACCGAATTCAAGAATACTCAAGTTGAAGAATTTTTGGATGAAGAAGGCATCAAGCATGAGTTCTCGGCCCCCTACTCCCCTCAACAAAATGGGGTGGTCGAGAGGAAGAATAGGACTCTAATTGAGATGTCAAGAACCATGTTTGATGAGTACAAGACGTCGGACCGGTTTTGGGCGGAAGCAGTTAATACTGCTTTACATGCCATAAACCGGTTGTACCTTCACTGTATACTTAAGAAGACGTCATATGAGCTTCTAACCGGTAACAAACCCAACATCTGCTACTTTCGTGTTTTGGGAGCAAATGCTACATTCTTAACAAGAAGCCTAGGACTTCGAAGTTTGCTTCTAAGTTCGATGAGGGTTTCTTGCTTGGCTATGACTCAAACACTTACGCTTATCGTGTCTTTAACAAATCCTCCGAAATTGTTGAAGTAGAACGTGACGTAGTGTTTGATGAGATCAATGGCTCCCAAGTGGAGCAAGTTGATCGTCATGTGCTAGATCAAGAAGAATCTCCACAAGGGGTGATAGGAAGGATGGCACTTGAAGACATACGACCACAAGAACAACCTCAAGATGCAAGTGACCATCCTACACATCAAGCAAGCACTTCCTCAAATGATCAAGATCAAGTTCCCCAAGATGCACTCCAAGAAGATGAAAATGGAGGCATCAATCAAGGGGGAGGCAATGAGGATGAGGGAGACCAAGATGATGAATCAAGACCTCAAGCGCCACACCCAAGAGTTCATCAAAGCATATAACGGGGCCATCCCGTTGACTATATACTTGGAGACATCTCCAAGGGGGTAACTACTCGATCTCGTATTGCAAAATTTTGTGAACATTACTCTTTTGTTTCTTCCTTGGAGCCCCACAAGGTTGAAGAAGCACTACGAGATGCGGATTGGGTGATGGCCATGCAAGAATAGCTCAACAACTTCAAGAAAAAACAAGTATGGGAGCTTGTGAAGAGGCCTAATGTGAATGTTGTAGGCACCAAATGGGTGTTCTGCAACAAACAAGATGAACACAGGGTGGTTACAAGGAACAAGGGACGAATTGTGGCCAAAGGGTGTTCACAAGTCGAAGGTTTGGATTTTGAAGAAACCTTTGCTCCTCCGTAGCTAGGCTTGAATCAATTCGTATATTACTTGCCTTTGCTACTCACAATGATTTTAAGCTATATCAAATGGACGTCAAGAGTGCATTCCTCAATGGTCCAATCAAGGAAAAGGTGTATGTGGAGCAACCCCCCGGATTTGAAGATGAAGAATTCCCAAACCATGTGTACAAATTGCGTAAGGCTCTCTACAGACTCAAACAAGCTCCTAGATCTTGATATGAGTGTCTTAGAGACTTTTTAACTCAAAATGGTTTCAAAATTAGGAAGGCGGACTATACTCTATTCACTAAGCATTTCAATGATGATTTGCTTGTTTGCCAAATATATGTCGATGACATTATATTTGGTTCTACTAACAAAGCTTTTTGTGATGAGTTTTCCAAGATAATGACGGAAAGATTTGATATGTCCATGATGGGGGAGTTGAAGTTCTTTCTAGGTTTTCAAGTGAAGCAACTCAAGGAAGGCACATTCATTAGTAAAACTAAGTACACACAAGATATACTCAAGAAGTTTGACATGGACAAGGCCAAACCCATCAAGACTCCTATGGCAACCAATGGGCATTTCGATCTTAATGAAGATGGTCCAAGTGTGGACCAAATGGTATAGCGTTCCATGATAGGCTCGGTGCTATACTTATGTGCATCTAGGCCCGATATCATGCTTAGTGTGTGTATGTGTGCTAGATTTCAAGCCGCTCCTAAGGTGTATCATTTGACTGCCGTTAAGAGAATTCTTAGATATTTGGTTCACACACCAAGCCTAGGACTTTTGTACCCCAAATGATCTATGTTTAACCTCATTGGATATTCCGATGCGGACTATGCGGGGTGCAAAGTTAATAGGAAGAGTACATTGGAAACTTGCCAATTCCTTGGTAGATCTCTAGTGTCATGGTCCTCAAAGAAACAAAACTCCATTGCACTGTCCACAGCCGAAGCGGAGTATGTCGCCGCCAAAAGTTTTTGTGCACAACTTCTTTGGATGCAACAAACTCTTAGGGACTATGGCATAAACTTGTGCCATATCCCTCTCCTATGTTACAATGAGAGTACCATCAAAATAGCCCACAATCTAGTTGAACACTCAAGGACCAAGCACATCGATATTCACCACCATTTCTTGAGAGATCACTCAATCAAAGGAGACATTGCAATTTCCCATGTGAGAACTGATAAACAATTGGTCGATATCTTTACCAAGCCCCTAGATGAGAAAAGGTTTTGTGAACTTAGGAGTGAGCTAAATGTCTTAGATTCTCGAAATGTGGCTTAAGTCTTGCACATCTGATTGTTATATTCAAAATTCACACATGCTTGCAAAAAACTCATCCTCCTCAATTTCTCTACAAATTATTTTGAAATTATTGAATCCTTGTGAATCATGGTCATAGTTTGATTGTTGATTGCTTACTGACCATATTTACAAAGATCTTTTGTGAAATATAGTCCGAAAGGATCAAATCTCCACTAAAAACTCAATATATAGGAGTTTTAGGTCTTAGGACCGGACTAGTTCGCTCCAGTGGACCGGACTAGTCCGGTGGTTCAGGTTGTCCGGACCCAGTCCGGAGGCCGGACAAGTCCGGGTCCCTGACCGGACCAGTCCGACCCTTGGGGACTTAACCTCCCCGGGGAGCCCTCGACCTCTCCACTTCCATTCAAATACTCTCTCTCCAAAAACGCTCGAAAACCGACCCCCAAATGGCGATTTTTGATTCCATCCAACAAATCTTGATTCCAATCGGTGGATTGAAGCCCTAAGGTGCTTAGGAACCTTTCCCCAAGCATCGGAGGCCGATTCCTCTCCTACATTTCGTGAAATCGAAGATTTGAAGAGGTATTCTTGACCTAATCCCAAAATCCTATAATTCAATTATTTTGGGTCCATTGATAGAAACTTCTTCACAAATGTTGTTGTGCACATCAATGTGATCATGTACCTCTATTTTTGTGGTAGGATTCGTAGTTTTTGAAAAAATCTTCTAGATTAGGGTTCTTGTTGTGTGAACTGGACTAGTCCGGCCACAGAGCGGACAAGTCCGACCTAGTGCGGACTAGTCCGGCCCCTGGGTGGACAAGTCCGGGTTACACAGTGAAAATCCTATCCTAGGTTGGTTTTGTGAATTCTACCTCTACCCCTTAACTTCCTTGACTCATACACCTTCCTTTGCTTCTCTTGTCAGCAACCATGTTAGACAACGAGTATGTTCCTCCTTTCGACTCCGAGAACAAAGCGGAGAAGCAAGCTCTTTTTCGCCGAAAGTAGCGAGAGGATCAAGAGATGGCTCCTGCGTACTTTGCATCATAGAGGGCAAACAACACGCAGCAAGAGGAGCACAAATCTACAGCTGCCGAGGCAGCCCCAAAAAGAAAGCGGCTTGTGACCTTGGGTGAGCAAGCTAAGTTCCAGGGGGCGAGGACATCAAAAGATAAAGGCAAGGCCCCAGTTGATGTTGCACCCAAGAAGAGGGTGATTGTGGCCAAGAAGGCCGCAAGCAAGGTCAAGAAGGGTGTCTCTCAACTCATTGGCCCGTTGAGGATGTCTTCTCCTACATGGAACCCAAACTGTGCAGCAGCTTTCGACGCTAACATCTTTAAGGGAAAGGGGGCTGAGAAGGCATGCAAACTGAGGAATATCAATGTATACCGGCGAGATAGGAGCACAATGGATCCCCGATTCTGGTGTGATTTCCACTGTGACTACTACCGGACGGTCTATATGACCAAGCAAACCCCTTTCACAAATGCTCAGTGGATAGAGTGGGACTATATGGCTCATAAAGATCATCAAGCCTTCAATGCTATGATTGAGGCCGTCGAGAGGCATGGCTTGAAGAAGTTCATGGACTTCCAGTATGACTGGAATGTGGAAATCATCACTTAGTTCTATTCCACCTTGTACTTCCACACCGATGGGTACAGGAAGATTACCTGGATGACCCATGGATAGCAGTACTCCACCACCTATTGGGAGTTTGCTCAGCTACTTGACTTGGAGGATCAACTGGATAATGAGATCATCATTTCAAATCTGAAGCCAGTTGATCGGGACACCTTGGAGTATATGTACCCAAGTCATGCACAGTATGAGGCTGGGCACATCAGAAACATCAAGCCCTTCTATAGTGTGCTCAACCGGTTCCACAGAAAGACCATTTCCCCCAAGGATAGAGATGCAGGGATAATACAAGTAAATTTGAGGCACTTGATGGTCCTCATTGATGGAGATGTCCGCTTCAATGTGGTGGACTATATCTTTGATGACATCTTCAACATCTCTCAGACCCCCAACCGATCATGTGGATACGCTCCGTACATTATGTACATGATCGAGAAGATCTCTGAACTCTCATTCAAGAAAGACATGATTCACCGGAGGCTTCAACCACAACTCCCTCCTCCAGAGCCAGCTTCTCCCAGGAGGAAGAATGTGGATCCTCCCGCTTCTTCCTCTCGCTTTGTGCCATCTCCTCCACCACCTCCACCTTCGTCACAATGCAGAAGTGGATTATTCAAATGCTTCAAGGCTCTCTTCTCCTCTTGCCAGAAGATGGAAATTCGGCAACGTCGTATGGAGCGTCGCAATGAGAAGTATCTCAAGGCGATGTGCGACAAGCTGGACATTCCAATGTCCCCCGCCGAGGAGAGCGATGGTGAGCTCACTTCCTTTTTGGAGTCCCCCGCCGAGGAGAGCGATGGTGAGCTCAGTTTGGAGAAGCTGGGACTTCCACCGCGGCCCCGACCTATGATGATGATGACCATCTTGACCCGGAGGCCACGGAGAGCGACAGCGAGCGCCAAGGCGGCGATGACAACTCTGACTCTGACGATGAGTAGACCTAAGGGCCCTTCCTCTCTTCTTTTCCTTTTTGGTGTCTTGATGCCAAAGGAGGAGAGATAGCTTGGATGGGGCACTTAGATCTAGGGGGAGAGATATAGGGGGAGAGATGAGAGAGGAGAGATGAGGGAGAGATAAGATAGTTTATTTTGAGAGAGTATTAATCCATAAAGGACTTATGTTTTAAAACTCATTTCAATTTGTATTGTAAGACTTAATCTATGTATTCTTGTATCTTGCCTAAATTTGTGATGTGTTGCCTCATTTACATGTCTATCTTGCATAATTGTTGTCTTATCACACATTATGAACACATCACTTAGGCACCCCCACCATAACATGTATATGTATGAGAACTCTCTCAATCTCTCTTACTCATGATACATACATTGAGGGGGAGTCACTCATACAAATACATGTTATGAAAACAAATTATTATCCTTATTGTTGAAGTCTTAATGTGTTGTCATCAATTAACCAAAAAGGGGGAGATTGAAAGTGTATCTAGGCAACCCCGTGGGTTTTGGATGATTGATGACAACAATTAAGAGGCTAATGAGCTAAAGTGATATTAAGCACAGGTACAAGGATTGAAATGAGATGAATACCCTCAAAAAGGAAAAGGCTAAAATAGGTGTCAAAGACTCGAGCGTAGAAATTAGGGTTTCTATGGTATTGAGGTCAGATCAGCCGTGTCATGTGAGAGGGTGGTTGTATCATGTGCATTGAGATCATACCAAGGGGCTCAAAGTGGTGGTTTAGAGAAAAACCTAAGTGAGAAGCCTAAAATGAGAAAAACCCTAGGAGGCCGGACTAGTCCGGGCCTTAGGGCCGCACTAGTCCGACCATGGCAGACAAGTCCGTTTTGATATGAACCAAACATTTCTGGAATGAATTTGAGTGATTTTGGAGCTAAGTCCGAGAAGTCCGGACTTGTCCGTTTTTGGACGGACCAAAGCTCTCTAGAGTAGTTCGGACTTGTCCGTTTGGGTACGGACTTGTCCGTTTGAGACTTAGTGAGATATACTGAGAGAAAACCTAGAGGCCGGACTAGTCCGCCCCAGTGGCCAGACTAGTCCGGGCCAACCCAGAAGAGTCTGTTTTGGAACGGACCAAGTGATTCTGTTCCACTTCGGACTAGTCCGTTGTTGATCGGACTAGTCCGTTGTCTAGTGACCGTTTGAATTTGGAAATTTGGCGGGTAGCGTGACAATCGTTGCTCAGTGTGGCAGTTGTCAGGAATTGACCAGAGGTCAGTGGTCCCATAGGGTCGGACTAGTCCGGGGTCGAGGTTGGACTAGTCCGCCCCTCTACTGAGGTCAGCAGAAGGGGCTCGGGACCCCTATAAAAAGGGGACCCCCAAGCTCATTTGAACAAGTCTGGAACCCTAGCGCTGCCACAAGCATCCTAGAGCCTTCCAAAGCCTTCTACTGGTCCTACTAACCCTCTAATAGCAGATCTTGAAGAGATTAGGGTTTGGGGAGGAGAGTAAAGGAAGATCATCGCGCTTTGGATCTCGGTTTGATCTCTTGCACATTGTGTTGTGTTTTGTGGCTTGTGTGAGTTGAGCTTCGTGTGCTCCTCGTTGAATTGATTTGTAGGAGCCTCAAGTTGTGAGAAGCCCCATCGAACTTGGTGATTACCCATAGATATAGTGGAAACCAAGCCGGCCATCATGGTGGCTTGGTGAGAGAAGGGTCGAGTGAGACCCGGTCCTTATGTGGACTTCTCAACGTGGAGGTAGGCTTCTTCGTGGAGCTGAACCACGGGATAAATCTTGTTTCACTTGTCTCTCGCTTTTTCGTGATCACTAGTATTGCTATTAGGATTCACTTTGCTCTTATTTCCCTACACTTTGATCATTATTCTAAACTTGCAATCTAAGTGTTTAAACTTCACAATCCGAGCATTACGAGTTTACCACACATTGTTTATCTCTTTGGTGAACTTTAATTCCTTAAATAACTCGTAGAAATCAAGTTTTAAGGTTTCCACCCTGTGCTGAGTGGACTAGTCTGGCCCTGTGCAGACTAGTCCGGCCACATGAATTTAATCTTGTTTGATTAAGTGATTTCAGGTATCCATTACGTGTTTAGCAATACGGCGCAAAAGAGAAAATATCCATACCCGACTCATCATATATACCCCGCGACAAGGAGTGACATACAATCACTAGTAAATATCTACCATGGGTTTCGTGTCAATATGACACAAGCATGCAGTTTTACAAATAAAACATTTAAAATATAGGTTCAGTATGTTCAAAGGCACTTGCCTTTATATTCCGCAATTCATTTGCTCAAGCAATTCAAATTCTTGCACATGAAGGTCCTCGAATATTCACTTCTCAATCGTAGCCTCTTGAGCGTACATGTCTACTCGAAATCAAGCACATACACATACAAACACACACAATAAATACATTGCAAATACTAATCAATATGCAAAATATGGATGCATGCAGAAACTATGTTTGTATTAATGTTATATAAATTTGTATGGCTATTTAGTAATTTTCTATAATGATTTACTATTTATCGAACAAGTTTGGAATTAATTAGAATTAATTCAGAGATAAATAATTAATTCAGAACATTAAATAAGCCAAAAAATAATATTAATAACTTTCTGAAATTTATTCTAAATTTTTAGAAATTTTTCTTGAATTATTTGATACTTTATGAATTAAATAGACTTTAATCGTATTTATTAAATCTTGATGGATTTATTTGGCGATGATTATTGGTCGTATAATAAATTAAATCCTACACATTGTTCAACATTAGTATTAAATAAACTGTGCTGTTTGGATCTAAATCGTAAAACTTATCATGTGGGTGGCTAGTCTCAACGGTCGCGGATTAGCATCGTGGCTTATGTCTCACACGTCTAAGTTCCGTTGATGAAGAGGATGACTGCGTGACGTAGACGAAGAAAACGACGGCAATGTAATGATTTCCGACGAAAATGACGACCCCTCTCTTTTCTTCCTCCTCTTTCCTCCTTCTTTTTCCCTTTTCTTATCCCTTCTTCTCTAGCCGTGGTATTTTCCTCCGTTCCATGGCGCCTAGGGTGTCGGCGTTTCTTTTATTTTTCTCTCCGCCGGCTTCTCCGTAGGCAAAGGCAGCGGCTGTTTTTTTTACGTGGCAGGCCAGGGCAAGGCATCGGTCTCCCTTTTTTATAGGGGCGCGGGGTACCGAGCTGCAGCCACGGGAAAAAAATCCCGGGAGCCCACGCGAAGGGCGAGCGTGCCCGGCTCAAACTCAGTTCCTGCCCTGTGCGGCCAGGCTGAGTTTGACTTTTTTTATTGCGAGTGGTGGGCTTTTTTTGTTCTTTTTTTTTTCTTGTGCGGCAAGGGTATCCGGCCATGTTTCTGGCCACAACTGACTTTGGTTTTCTTTTTATTTATTTATTTACTATATATAGTATTTTACTTTTTACTTTTTTCTTTGCTTTTCATATGTTTTTTTATTATTTATCTTTTCTTTATTAATTCTTACTTATAATTTTTTATGAGTTATTATTTTTTATTTTATTTCCTTTTCATTTGTTATTTATTTATTTATTATTTTTTGTTTGTTTATTATTATTTATTATTCTTATTAATTATTGTTTATTTCTTCCCTTTTTTGACTCATTATTTTTCTTTTCTTTTTACTTTCTTATCAAATTCCCTATATGTCTTTTCTTCCATATTCTTTTGGCAATTAAATTATTTTTAAAATATTTATTTTGGTAAATAATTTTTAATATCTAAGGATGAATGCAAATACAAGATGAGATGCATATATTTTATATTTTTCTTTATTTTCATCTAGTATTTAAATTTTAAATTCGTATTTAAATTTTAATATGTCTAAGTTTGAAAATCGGGATGTCACATTTTGTTACGTATTGCATACGCAAGAATCTATCATCTTAATATTTAGAAAGGAAAGGAGCTACTGCTCTCAAGGGCTACAAATTACAATATTTATTAGAATAAGATAAAGTTATCCACCACTGAGAAGTATATCCAGGGGTATGTCGTATGGGCCCCGGCATAACCTTGGTCTAGCTTAATCAAATCATAGGTACTCAGTTTCTCGCTTGATAAGTTTGCACTCTATTGAGTAACCAAGCATCGAATGGGAGTCACGAAAGTAAATCGACGGCTACGTGGGTAAAATACATAGGATACATGCCATACGCCGGCTGGCTATGAGCCTATGGTCATCGAACGGAGCCAGGGTCCAGCGCATGCCAGAACGATCGGTGAGAGTACAAGAAACGGCTATGGTGCCACGTACTCGACGAAGGACATAGCAGTTCCCAAAGGAAAGGTCTTCAAGGAGCACGACAGTGAGATAGTCCTTTACACTATCATGGATCGATAATGATCGATAAAATTATACGTAGAGTGCAAATTATTCGTATTCACTCTACATATTTTTTTGTTGTGATTGGAAAAATATTCACGTTCTTCTTGTCCTGCACATTCTTATTAGTTATTTGTTTGGATATGAGGAATAGAGATATCATCAAGATCACAATATTAGAGATCATTTCGCTCAACCTAAATATTAATAGCATATATTCATAATGTAATGAGTTTTTATTGTCATATATGAGTTCTATTATATTCTGATGTACTTATTATCAATTATCGTAATTGCATAAACATTTTTTAGTGAATTATATTTCTTCTGTGCGTCAGACCCTTTGATAGAATCCTATATACGCCACTGCCACCACTAGCAATTGGAAAATGCCAGTCCAAAATATCCTTACACGTGTTTCTAAAATTGCCGACCATTCTTATGTAGATTAATAATTATCCACTGCTATCATTACGAAAATAATCACCCACACATAGTTGTCGTAGAAAAAATAGTGACGTGATGCAAGAATAAGTTAATCAGTCATCTACAATAACAAATATAACATAAAACTTGAAGTTCGAGATATCCACTTATAACTTATTTTATTGCAAAAGCCAACTCACCTACCAGATTTTATTGCAAAAACCACCCAGATTGACACATACTTAACCGTTTTTGCTAATTGGAGTGATTTTTGCAACAAAATCAGGTAGGTGGGTGGGCTTTGCATCAAATGAATTCTGGATGAGAATCTCAAACTCCAAGTCACATATAGGGTGGTTCATACAATTTTCCGTAGTATATATTAACTATAGTTTGATTATTAATGCATGCTAGCCATGAGACACAACTGTATGGGTCAACTCGCTTGTTCTTAGGATGACCCAAACTAGAAAAATATGTGCAGTCTAATGTCGTCCGCTTAAAACTTTTTGGTGCAACGAAGTATCACTGATCATTAATGTCAACATAAAGAAGAACCAAGATTCCCCTCAAAGGCTACAATCATCACAATAGTAGGAGAAAAAAATCAGCCACAATGGCTTTATGAAAATTAGACTAAAATGACCCTGTAACTTTTTACACTGTTGCAACTATGAAAAAATAGCTCAAATACGCTATAAATACATATAAATTACCATAAATAGTGTTAAGAAATGTTATCCCAAATATCCATATTCATGTTTATAAGTTAGGAAAAAGTCTACACCCCCAACCTATGCCTATAGACTAATTCAGCCCCAAACTACAAAACCGGGTTATTAACACCCTAAACTTTCTAATACCATTTATTTTACCCCCTTAGGTGGTTTACATAAGCGGTTTTGCTATGTCAGGTCCCTATGTGGCAGTCCCTGTATATATCCCCACGGTGGGACCTAACTGCCATGTCAGCTGCCTATGCGACAAGCTTAGGGAAAGTAATATGAAGGTCAGGTTGGTACCGACAATTAGCGCATTTCGGATTTAGAGCACATTGGTCTCTTCCATTACTGTGTTGGACTCCATCAGAGGAGCACGTTGGTCTCTTTGCCGCGTTCCCGTGTTGGACTCCTAACTCCTTCCCAACGCGCCAAGTCGAGGACGAGAGAAGATGCCGCCAGAATGGAAAAGCCGCAGACGCCGACAACAACACCTACCGCGTCCACCTTCCCTTCTCCCCTGCCTGCCGGTCCTCAACTTTTCAGCCGTGCTCCTTTTCACCTCCTCGCCGCCCTTCTGCACCTGCTGCTACCAGATGACAGCTGTCGACAGATCAGCCGTCTCCTCCCTCTAGTGACAGCGTTGTCCCTCCTCCTCCTCCTCTTCCTACTCGCTGCTGCGCCCGCCTCCGCGGCCACGCACTACAAGAAACGAGAAAAGGATCGTCGGTCCTATAGGCGTCAGCTCGCCGCCCTTCTGCACCTGCTGCTACCAGATGACAGCTGCCGACGGATCAGCCGTCTCCTCCCTCCAGTGACAGCGCTGTCCTTCCTCCTCCTCTTCCTACTCGCTGTCGCGCCCACCTCCGCAGCCACGCACTACAAGAAACGAGAAAAAGATCGTCGTCGGTCCTATAGACGTCAGCTGCCTATCGAGGCCAACACATATATATTATAGACCGACGAGTGTAATTCGATGTTCTTAACTCATATCACCGTCGAGACCGAAGTCTTTATGGCTTTATTGTCGTCGGTATAACAGACCAACACTTAATTCTTAAAACTGCCGGGACAGTCGCCTGGCGCCTTTAATGCTTACAGTTGTCGGTCAGTGCTCTAACACTGACGCCTTTAGTTCTTCATTTTTGTTTTTACACCGCCAACCTTTTACCCCGACAGAACGTTTTTTATTCCTACCAATACATCGCCAACCGCAAAAATGAGCTCCAAATCTCTACTCGCAAAGATGCACAGGATGAACACAACCACAAACATGAGCTCCAAAATCTCAGTAACAAAAAGAACAAAAACAAGAGTATTATACAATGGTATGTCTCTCAACAATGAACAATCTCTATTCACAAAGAACAGACGCTACAATCAGATCTGGGCTATGAACAAAACATGTTACGTCGAGTTATCCGCCACGGTAGCCGCCGCAGGCGGATCTGGGCGCTGGGTGTGGGAGGCGTCGGGTAGCCGCTACGGGGCGTCATAGCAGGGCGGGAGCGGCATCACCTCCGGTCCGGAACGGACGCCACCGGGACGAGTGCAAGTGCGGCGTCCGTGGGAGGCGTCGCCGGAGCCGCGCTGACGGACGGACGGAGATGGCGGCAGACAGACGGACAAAGAAGGCGGAGAGGGCGGAGGCCGTGGGAGGCATCGTTGGAGCCGCGCAGATGAACGGACGGAGAGGGTGGCGGAAGACGACAGAACCGGCTCCGGCGAAGTCGCTCGTCCCGCTGGCTTGATGGTGTGTGACCATGGTGCTGGGCTTGAAGCATTTCACGCTGGGATGGACGGAGCTGCAGTCCGCGCCGTCGACGGGAGGACAGAGAGGGCGACGGGCGGCAGCTAGCTGGTGGTGGAAGTGGCCGAGTTCCCAAATCGTGCGGAGGTGGAATGAGCTGAGGCAGAAGTGGGGAACGAAAGAAGTTGGCGGCGGCTGGTTTTGGAACCGTGGGGCTAGGGTTTGGGAAGTGAAAATATAAAAACAGGAGACCGCAGTACTGCCGTCGGTGGGCAAATTTTTGAACTGACGTTTTTAGTGCCGCAGTCAGAGCATCTCCAACTCCTTTGTTATTTTTGGTTTGCTATTCTTTCAAATGACAAATATGCTATCCATATTTACCATCTCATTCCATGAGCATCTCCAACCCGTTTACTAAATGATGTGCTATATTAAATTTTTTTATATTTTATTAGTATATAATAATTATTTTAAAATTCAAATAATATTGTTGCAATGGCTATATTGTAACGGTTGTATTTATAACGGCTATTTTTCAATGCTTATATTTCTAACGACTATTTTTCAACAGATGTATTTCCAACGGCTAATTTTCAACGACTATTTTGCAACGGAACGACGATAATGTACCGGAAATCGGGAATAGCAAACCAGATAGCATTTGCTACTAGTAGCACACCGAGAGCTCCATATAGCAAATAGCTAAAAGTAACAATCCTAATAGCAAACCGGTTGGAGATGATTTTTGCTCTAGATTTGCTAAATAATAGGATAGCACATCATATAGCTAATGGGTTGGAGATGCTCTTACAGCCTTCGGTCAGTTCAGTGTACTCGACAGCTATATATTTAGAGCCGGCAGTACATCTGGACACCCTGATGTTTTTAGTTATACTCGCTAGGTTTTGTCGGATGGCCACGTCTTTAATTATTGATGTCGGTTACTTTATTACCGACGTCTTTAGTGTGTTTATATTCGATGGTCCCAACTTCCATAAAATCCCCGATGCCCCATTACTTATTTCCTGTAGTGATGCTCGCCGTCTCGAGCCCGGCAACCGTCTACGGCGTCACGGAACTCAAAGACACCGTCTTCTGCGCGAGCGGCACCAACGCATCCGTGACTGCGCCCTCCATCGCATCGTACCTCGCGCTCGTGGAGGTCTCAGCCGGGCACCGGTTCGTCTGCTGTTTGACGGTCGGTATCTATATGACAGTTGGGTCCCACCGTGGGATACATGTAGGGATTGCCACATAGGCAGCTGATATGGCAAAATCACCCATGTAAACCATCTAAGGGGATAAAATAAATGGTATTAAGAAGTTTAGAGCATTAATAACCCGAGTTTTGTAGTTTAGGAGGTGAATTAGCCTCTAGGACATATGTTGGTGGAGGGGGTAAGTAGATTTTTTTCCTTACAAGTTAACAACTATCTTATAAAAATATTAACTCAAAATGCCCTGTCATACTGCTCCAGGGACGACTAGAATGTAAAGCAGAGTTGTTGGACAGATGAGTCACAAGTCGGGGCGTATCCGTCAAACAAGGAAGGTGACTGGTCCAGTGGCCTTAGATGTATTCGTCGTTGGGCCTCGACTTTGTAACACGAGGGGTGTTCCATTTAGATGAGCAAAAGGCGTCGAATATTTGTGTAACTGGATTCAAGACAATATCGCTTCTCTCCCAACGACGGCAGACATGAATATTACAGTTTTTGACACAAATAGCAGATACTCTGCCTTTCCATTAAAAGACAAAAATAGAGAAAATACAAAAACATGAACATGATTGCCGGTAGTTTCAGCTGCCATAACCCAACATATCACAAGAACAAACACACACCAACCAAAACATATCACAAATACAAACACACAACCCAACATATCACAAGCACAAACATACACCAACCAAAACATATCACAAACAATAACACACACCAACCAAATTCTCAGACTGCAAAGAGGCTCACAAGAAACTAGATAACTAACAGTGGGCTCTTTGCTGTGACGACCAAACATTCACCGCTATACCTCCAAGCTACCCACGAGCAATAAACTGTAGAGAGGGAGAGGCGAGAGAAAAGAATATCCGCTCCTCCACAACCCTACCGTCGTAAATAGTTGTGAGGCAAACAATAAGCGATTAGTCATAATAACGACACCTTCAAGGAGGAAAGCGTACATAAAAGTGCCCCTGTCGGTACCCTGCATACCGGATACCCCACGATACCGCAAGAAAAGTCACAGAGTTCCACTCGTCCAAGTTGAAGACCTTTGAAGGCTCCACGTGTTACACCACACTGGACCGGCCTCCCTCGTTTGGGTAGCTCCGACACCGCCATGTGTAACACAAGGACGGATCCAACTCCCTTCACAGGGAAGCTCCGATCTTGCCACGTGTTCAGTGACCCCGGACCTAACCCCCAGTAGAGGGAAGCTCCGGTGCTGCCACGTGTATAGTGGCTCTGCACCTGCCTCCCCACAATGGGAAGCTTCGAAGACGTCACATGTCGGACCTTCGGACCTAAATCTACAATGGGAAGACTGACAAATCACCAACGGCACAGACATTCAAGGGTAGTTAAAGCTACCATTACAAGACCTGATTGTGCGTCATTAATGTCATATTAATGACACACGATTAGAGGACTATTAACACTAATAACACCGCCATTAAGGTGCACTATCAGTCTGTTAACTACGTTAATACATGCAGATCGTGTATTAGGGAATTAATTACCGCCAAGGCTACATGTCGGTCCAGGCTGATGTAACAGTAGTCCTTAGACTATAAAAGGGTTGCGCCATCCGGTACATAGACGACTAAGCTCATACGCACACAAGCCACCGCATACTCAAACATCAACACACACATCCTGTGGAGTAGGGTGTTACGCTCAGGCGGCCCGAACCACGTGAAACTCCTCGTGTCGCTGTCTTGTTCATAATCTCACGCGCGCCCCTACCAATCGTGAACCTCTGCGGGCTACGATCAAGTAGTACTGAGGGAAGTGTCGATCACACACTTCGACATTTGGTGTGCCTGGTAGGGGTCCTGAGATTTCAAGATGTTGAACTCTTCCGTTGGATCGTCCAACAACCATGCCGAGCAACCTGTTGGAGGAAATCCCACAAACGTACTACAGCCAGCTGGTGCTGTTGTTTTGGCGGTGTCATTCCACCACCACCACCAACTGCTCTGGCAAACAATGCCGGACAACAAGATGGTGTCTCTGTGTCGGTCACTGCATCGACGCACAACAACCCTAAGAACGCGATTAACGTGGCGCGTACCCTTCTGCAACGTCCCCCGGCGCCAAGAGCACCTCAGGGTGCAATGGAGCAGTGTTGCGCTGATGTGGAGCATCTGGTTGCAGTTGCAGCCGATGGTATCAGCAACCAAGGTCCTCCCCCTTCGGGGCATGCACCTTCCCAGCGAAGGGCCTTGTCTAGCAGACTTGGTCCTCAAACGCCACAGTGTCGGAGGCGCGTGCCTTCCCAGCAAGTGACGTCCCTGCCCTCCGGGGCACGCCGTACTCACATGGCTTCAAGGCTCTCGACCCATGATCTTTGGTCGGAGCTAGATCGCCGTTACAGGCAGCAAGACGGTCGTGCCCGCATCGAGTGAGCTCGTGAAAGGCGAGAAGCTCGCGAAAACCCTTCTCCTTTGGGAGTAGGGGGTGACTGTTCAGCCCTGGCCATGCACATTCGCATGGTTCGATCACTGCTAAAGTTTCAGCCCCATCTGCTGGAGAAGTACGAAGGGATTGTCAACCCAGTTGAATTCCTCCAGTTATACTCCACTGCCATCCTCGCGGTGGGAGGCAATGAGGCCGTGATGGCTAATTATTTCTCCGTGGCTCTAACTGGGACAACAAGGTCCTGGTTCATGAGTCTCCCGCCTGACTCCATCAACAGTTGGGTAGAGCTATGCAACCAGTTCACTGCCAACTTCGGGAGTTCCTACGCCCGACCTGGCACATAACTAGATATGTTTGCCGTACAACAAAAATCAGGTGAGTCGCTACAATCATTCATCCAACGTTTCTCCCAGGTACGGAACACCATTCCTTCTATCTCCAACGCGTCTGTTATTGTAGCATTTCGATAGGGCGTCCGAGACAAGAAGATGTTGGAGAAGCTGTCGACGAAAGAAGTCACCATTATCACGGAACTCTTCAGCTTGGCTGACAAATGCGCCAGGGTCGCTGAGGGCCGTGAAATGCACTCCAATACAGCTCTGGAGGCTAACAAAAAGTCCTCTAAGGCTGAAGCCACTACCTCCGATGGTGGAAAGAAAAAGAAAAAGTCCAACGGCAAGAAGAAGCCATCGGTCGGCACACCTACTGTTGCAGCACTTGCAGCTCCAGGTGATCGGGGGTCATGCCCCGAAAAATGACCTCGACCTTCGTCTGAAGACGACGGCGGTCCAAAGATGTGGTGTCCGATCGACAAGACGGACACTCAAAATTTTGAAGGTTGTCGAGAGGTTTGAAACCTTGTCGAGCGCTTCAACAAGCGTCGAGAAGAAGCACCCTTCCGCCAGCGGGAGGGAAAGAAGAAAGTCGACGAAGCTCCGGATGATCTGCTAGGCTTCTAGGACCCCAAAATGGTCCTGAAGGTTGTGTACAACACCGTCGACGATGACTCAGACATCTCCGACAATAAGCGTCGGAAGACCCTCAACAACATCTATGGAGGGTCCTAGTATATCACCTCCCACTGCGTCCTCAAGACCATGCGCCGGGAGATGGCTTCCTGCTCCTACCGCTAAGGCAGAACCCCATCGTAAGTGGATGGACACTCCCATCACTTCCGATGCCACAGATTGTCCAAGAAACATTATTGGAGCTGGACAACTGCCCTTGATGGTGTCTCCTACCATCAATAATGTCCAGCTCAACCATGTATTGGTGGATGCAGGTTCGGCGCTCAACCTCCTGAGCTACGAAGCCTTCTTGAAGATCCAACTCCGACTCTTAGACCTTCGCCCCTCACAACCTTTCTCCGAGGTGAGTATGGGGGCCATTAGTCCTCTTGGTTCGATCACTCGGGAGAATTACAAGACTAAGAAGCTGGTCTTCGATGTGGCGCATATCAGCTTGCCCTTCAACACCATCCTAGGTAGGCCTGCCCTATATAGGTTCATGGTCGCAGCCCACTATGGCTATTTCCTGTTGAAGATGCCGACACCTTCAGGCGTTCCCCGGATCCACGGGGATCGTACTGCAGGAGTCACCGAGCTGGAAGAACTCCACGCGCTTACAACAGCGCAGGAGGAAGCATCCAGTAAAGAGCTAGCTGCTCAACCTACAAGCACTCGTCACCGAGGCTGAACCTCTGCATCACGTGTGCAGCCAAGCAGCGACACCGACATTCCTGTCAAAGTCGTCAAAATTGGTTCCGATGCTGCCCAGACCACCCATATATCGGGAGGACTGGACAACAAATAGGAACTCGCGCTCATCACTTTCCTCCGGGCGAATGTTGACGTGTTTGCCTAGCAACCGTCACAAATGTCTGGGATCCGTAGGGAGGTGATTGAGCACATTCTGAAGACATATTCCGACGCACGACAGAACACCAGAAGCCCCGGAAGCAATCAGTCGAGCGGCAGAACTTCATTCGACAAGAAATCAAGAAGTTGCTCAAAGCTGGTTTCATTCGGGAGGTTGATCATCCACGATGGCTGGCAAACCTAGTCGTTGTACCCAAGGCTGGCGGGAAATTTCGGATGTGTATCGACTACACCACCTTGAATAAGGGATGTCCAAAAGCCCATTTCCACTACCTAGGATAGACTAGATAGTGGACTCCACCTCCAGGTGCGAGCTATTGTGTTTCCTAGATGCATACTCCGGGTATAATCAGATCCAAATGTCTAGGGAAGATGAAGAGCATATTACCTTCATAACAATAGATGGATTATATTGTTATACGTCCATGCCATTCGGTCTCAAAAACACAGCTTCCACTATTGTGCGATCTATGCACAAAACATTTGGAGAGCTCATTAGGGACTTGGTGGAGGTCTACGTCGATGACATCGTCGTGAAGGTCAAGAACAAGGAGTCACTCCTTGATAACTTGGAAGCCGTCTTCGACAAGCTGCGCATGATGCACACCGAGCTAAACCCGGACAAATGTATCTTCGGGGTTAGCTCTAGAAAGCTCCTCGGATTCTTGGTGACTCACCAAGGAATTGAGGCAAACCAGACGAAGATCAAGGCGGGCCTGAAAACATGCGGCCCCCAGTCCGCATCAAGGATGTCCAGAAGCTGACTCGATGTTTAGCTGCGCTTAGCCGGTTCATCTCAAGACTGGCAGAACGGGTGCTTCCCTTCTTCAAGTTATTGAGGAAGTCTGGACCATTCCACTGGTCTGAAGAAGCAGAAAAGGTGTTCTAAGAGCTCAAGCAGCTCCTCACTACACTACCAATCTTGGTAGCTCCGAATCCTAGTGAGCCTCTTTTGCTTTACATTTCAGCAACTACGGAGGTTGTCAGTATGGTCCTGGTCACGGAAAGACCGGAACCACTTATAGTTCAGGAGCCCAGACCCCTCCGGGAGGGTCCGGAGCTACCTGAAGGCGAGTCTGGGTCCCAGCCCCCAGGCATGGATCTTCAAGGCAAGCTGTCTGAGGACCAACTTCTCTCGTCTGAGGGAGTTCACATGACTGAAGAAGAAGTTTCGAATCCCTCTGGGAGGGTCTGAGAAGCTCAAGAAGAAGGTCTGGACCCCTCCAGGAGGGTTCGGGTTGATGAAGAAGAAGCTCCAGGCCACATTCCGGGAAGGTCCGGACTGTCCAACGTCCAGTGTACTTCATCAGTGAAGTACTCCACGACACCAAGATTCGATACATTGAGGTGCATAAACTGCTTTACGCAGTTCTTATTGCCTCAAGGAAGCTACATCAGTACTTCTAAGCCCACAAGATATCAGTGGTAACCTCCTATACACTACGTGCTATATTGCATAAACCAAATTTTACTGGGAACATCATCAAGTGGGTAGCAGAGCTGGCAGAATTCGATCTCGAATTCCTGCCTCGACAAGCTATCAAGAGTCAAGCATTGGCCGACTTAGTGGCAGAGTGGACCCCTTCTTCATCAAATCCAGGGGGTCCCAGTGAGCAGAAGTCGGAACCCAAGGTCCCGATCTTCACAGAACCTCACTAGACTCTCTACTTCGACGACTCCATACAGAAGCAGAGGGCTGGCGC
Organism: Tuctoria greenei; assembly: GCA_036927565.1. NCBI lineage: Eukaryota > Viridiplantae > Streptophyta > Magnoliopsida > Poales > Poaceae > Tuctoria > Tuctoria greenei. The sequence continues at coordinate 77,199,291 of JAYESD010000007.1, read as the reverse complement.
TGGAATCCTTCTCCTCGCTCCGACTGTGGAGAAGGTCAAGTACATGGTACACCTTGATTTCAAGGGAACCAACAACATGGCGGAGTATAAAGCTCTCATCTACGGGCTCAAGGTGGTGCTATCATATGGCATCAAGCAGATGCTGGTGAAAGGTGATTCGCAGCTCATCATCAAGAAAGTCAAAGGCTAATACAGTTGCAATAACCCACAACTCGCTGCTTACCTCCTTGAAGTCTAGAAGCTACAGAAGGACTTTGACGTCCTAGATCTCTACCATGTCCAATGTCTCAACAATGCTGAAGCTGATGAACTCTCGATGAAGGCTTCAAACGGAGCTCAAGCTCCCGAAGGTGTTTTTTGTCAGGAGGTTGTCGAGACCAACCGCTCAGCCTGAAGAACTGAGCGAAGGGGGCGACATCAGCACTTCAAAGCTGGCAGTCTCGGTGGCTCTGTTACCATGGCGTCCACAAAGGGCCGTTGGTGCCGCAAGAAGCACCGAGCAACCCAACACGCAAGACTCTGAAGCTCAAGTTAGCTCCAATTCATGGATCTCAGAGATTCGAAGCTACTTGAAAGACAACGCCCTTCCCGAGGACAGTGCATCCGCTGACCGGATCGTCAGATTGGCTAAAAGATACACATTGGTAGAAGGGGATCTCTACCGGCGCGGTTCTAATAGCGTCCTAATGTGATGCATTCAAGGGAAGAAGGTCGCGAGCTCCTCGCGGAAATCCATGGAGGCGAGTGTGGGAACCACGCGTCTTCCTGCACGTTGGTCGGTAATGCCTTCCGGCATGGCTTCTACTGGCCTATAGCACTCTAGGTGTCATTGAGCTAGTAAAAAAGTGTGAAGCGTGCCAGTTCCATGCGAAACAAATTCACACACCGGCTCAGTCACTGCAAATGATACCTCCTACATGGCCATTCACTGTGTGGGGGATGGACATTTTGGGACATTTCCCAAAAGCCGTCGGAGGTTACAGGTTCCTATACGTCGCTATCGACAAGTTGACCAAGTGGCCGGAAGCAACTCCAGTTGTGACTATCAACAAACAATCAACTATCAAGTTCTTGAAGTCCATAGTCTACAGATTTGGAGTTCGAAATAGAGTCATCACGACAATGGAACCCAATTCACAAGTGCAACATTCCAAGAATATTGTGAAGACCTTGGCATTCAAGTCAGCTACGCATCAGTAGCTCACCCGACAAGTAATAGCCAAGCCGAGAGAGCAAATGCATAAATATTGAAATGGCTCAAGACACGCACTTACGAGTGCCTGTAGAAACACGGAGCCAACTGTATAGAGGATCTTCCGTCCACACTGTGGGCGAGCAGGACTACACCTAGCCGGTCAACTGGAGAGACACCTTTCTTCTTGGTGTACGGAGCTGAAGCGGTCCTTCTTTCGGAGATCACCTTGGGGTCACTCCGGGTCCGGACCTTCGACGAAGCCACGTAGGTCGAGCTCCAGCGTGAAGACCTTGACCTCGTCGACGAGGGAAGGTGCGAAGAAGCTGTTCAGAATGCAGGATATCGCCAGGCACGCAGGCGCTATCACCAAAGGCATGTGCGCAAACGACAGCTTGAAGAAGGCGACCTGGTGCTACAGAGAATACTAACACACGAAGGGATGAACAAACTGTCCCCCAACTAGGAAGGTCCCTTCCAAGTGATCAAAGTATTCCGTCCCGGATGCGTTCTCTTGGCAGCAGAGGATGGGCCTCCGCTTCCCAATCCTTAGAACATCGAGCACCTTCATAAGTTTTATGCTTAGTTTCACGAAAGTGAGTCTATAATTACACACAATATAAGTTATAGATTCTATACACAGACTCAGGTAGGTCTTAAAGGAGAACATCCGGACCCCTCCAGGAGGGTCTGGCAAGTTCAAGCCCACCTAACTTGGTCCCTAAACTGAAAGTGCGGCTTGCATACCCTGGGTTAGAACAAGATGAATAGCACACTTGGCCTGGTTCCGTAACCTAAGTGTTTCCTTGTCTCCCCTGTAATTCGACCTATAATGAAAGACATTGTTGTGTGAAGGCATAATCCACGTGCATTAATTTTGTACAGGCTCATTTTACTGTTATTATCTTTTCCTTCTTGTGTATAATGAAGTTGTGCAATTCTTTTTGAAATTTAGCCCAAGTCATTCATATGATATACTAGTTATATTGTTGATCTTTTTTGGATCTTAGCATTGCTGGATGGTCTACTCACCTGAATGCCAAAACCAATGACAGGTCCGGAGTGCGCTATCGACTTAGACTGGTCCAGCACCCTAAGTACGACACTCTACCTACATTCCGGTAGGCCTCAATAGGGCGGATCCGAAAGGCATTCAGATCTGAAGAGGTTACATCAGTTTACTTGTTGTCGTGTTGGATTCCTTCGGATCTAAAGTTCAAATAAGAATAGTAAGACACAAACAAGTTATAGACGAGAGGAAGAATTTTATTGTTCTTCTTGTCTTTAACGCGCAGGAAAAATGGAAAGTTCATAGCGATGGTGGATGTTGCCGGAGATACTAAGCTCCGACAACCCCAGGGGGCCCGCCGTGGATGTTTCTAATGTTGAAAGTGGGTGTCCTTGGAGTTAACATGCTCCAACAACTCCCATGGGGGCCAGTCATCGACCAGAAGAATAAATGGCAATCCAAGTAAAGATGGCAAAGAAATCACCCTGAAGGGATTCGCTGTCGACGTATTATACGTTGATGGTGGATATCGTCAAAGCCAAGAAGCTTCGACAATCCCAGGGGCCCCACCGTCGATGCTCTAAGTGTTGACAGTTGGCGCATTTAGAGCTATAAAGCTCTGACAACCCCGAGGGGGCTTGCCGTCGATGTTTCACAGGTTGAATGCGGGCGTCGTCGGACCTATCAAGCTATGACACCTCCAGGGGCCTGCCGTCGACATTCCACGTGTTGAAAGTGGGCACCGTCAGACATATAAAGCTCTGACACCTCCCAGGGGGGCCGCCGTCAACGCTATATGTGTTGGCAGTGGGCGCCGTCGGATCTATCAAGCACCGACACCTCCCAGGGGGCCCACCGTCGATGTCACAAAGGATCCCTGGAGATGTCAGAAGTAAACTTCAGACCTAAGAGCTAAGCGTTCTGGCTACAAGTTCAAAGTGTTCAAGTAATCAAGACATTGTCAGGTCCTTTTGGTCATGTTCGCAATCAAATTGTGTACATCTACCAGGGGTCAATAAGATAAAGGGCAATGCATTGAAGACAAATACAAAATGGAATTCAATCATTCAAGAAGAGTGGATTTCATTCATCTGAAGGATTGGATTACAAAATGAGGATTACAAAGGAAAAGATGAAAGAGAAAGGTCCTGGCTACTGGAGGTCCTAAGTTCTATGGAAATACGAGGCAACTTTTTCGGCAGCTTCTTGAACGCTGGCCCTGGCAGCATCTTCCTCTTCCGCAATGGGCCCTTCGAACACCAGATCTAGAGAAAGCTGGGGGGTCTCGGCTTTTGAAACAAGTCATCACAAATTCGGCGACGTTCTTGGCCAGAGACTTCCTCTCTATCTCCAGTTGGTCGACGATGACGTAACCCATCGCGTCCAGCTTGTTGCTGCTATAGCTCAGTGCCACCAGCGCCTTGTCCAGCTCTGGCTCCGGGTCATCAGGACGTACCGGGCTGAAGCCAAGCGGCACCAGAGCCTTGTTAGCATGCCTCAAGAAGTCCCAGACTTGCTAAGACTCCGTTGCCCTTGTATTCTTGAGTTCCTCCAGCGACCTTCTGGCGACTAAAAGCTACGAACCTTCCCGGGCGATGCGCTCGACCTCTTTGGCATGTTGCTGAATACTCTCGGCTACTTGCTTCTCGCGCTCAGCAACCTCCGACTACTGGAGGTGGATGCGGTTGCGGCGGTTCGCCAGGTCCTTCTCCCTGCATTTTACCTTTTCCTCCCTGGTGGCGACATCACCTTCTCTTTTGGAGAGCCCCTGCCCCATCTTCCAGCGCTTCTCCTCCTTCCGCTTGCACCGCTGCTCAAATTTTTTAGCGCGGTCAGCCAAGCCTTGCTCTCACAAAGACAATCTCTGGGCGAGCTCCTCCTCCCTCTTCATAATATCCTTATGCTTCTCCAGGAGTTTCGCCTCCCTCTCATTGAGGTCCTCTCGGCGCTTAAAGAGAATCTCATTCAACTTGCTGAGGTTGTCCTGACGATCGTCAGCAACCTCATTGATCTTTTTAGCGTACTCGAGAATCTCCCGAGACTTCGCGTCGAGTACCCTGATGGAAGCCTCCCGCTCATCCAGCAGCTAGCCCCAGTATATCAGTCGAACCTTCTCCTTTTTGATCCACTCCTGCTGATCCGCAAGCCTTGATTGTGTCAGTTTGGTCTCAAAATGAAGTCTGTTGTGCCAATGCCTCAAGGTGTGGCGCTCTTCTTCAAGGACCTTAGTGTCGTGGTCGAAGGCGAGCTGAACTTGGTGGAGACTGGAGCAAGTGTTGTAAATAGACAATGCCAAAAGGAATTGGCTCCGGAGCCACCAGGATCTCCCCCGCCGGCTCCAAGGGGTATTCTAACACAAAAATCAGGTCCCACGACACAAGTGTGGTCCCCTGCGGCTTTGTGGCGACAGGGCCACCCTTAGAGAACTCTTTTGTCCTCACTGAAGCTGACAAAGGTCTCACCGAGGGAACTTCAACCTCTGGTGCCGACGAAGACGATCCCTCTGCTGGATCTTCAATCATCGACTCTGCAAGAGGAGGACCTGCCACTGACTCTTCAGGGCGCTTCAGCTCCAACATTGATGCCTCCGGAATAATTACCTCCAGGGTGGACGCGGCAGCTTCATCCGGAGCCCCCACCACCTCTGGCTCAGGGGCCGGAACTTCAACCGTCTTCGGTTCAGGGGCCATAGCTTCAACAACTTCCGGCACAGAAGCCGGATTTTCAAGTGCTTCTAGCTCAATTGCCGGACCTTTGACAACTTCCGGCACAGCCGTCGGATCTTCAGTCACCTCCGGCTCAAACGCCAGCGTTTCCGTCATCTCCGTCCCCTATGACGGAGCTTCAGCCGCCAACTCCGCAGCAGCTGGCGCATCTTCACAAACATCTCCCTCGTGGTCTGGTGCTACCACGGGAGCTTTAGGCGTCATCTTTGGATCCATATCCAAGAAACTGGCACCGGAGTTGTTGTGTCTTCAGCCTCCACTTGGGGAGGCACAGGGGTGGAAGCTGGAGCTTCTGCATGCTTAGCCTCAGTTGCTGCGGTAGTTGCCGAAGCCTCAATCTTCTTTCTCGACACCCTGGAAACAAAAGATCGGGAAAATTCAAGACATGACAAAGACAAGATTAGCACCTCAAGGTGAGATGGCAACGCTTGCCTGGGAATGCTACCGCCCTAGTCGCCGTGGAATTCCTTCTTCCGAGGTCCAGAGTCAGAGCCCACTAGACCCGGTGAGGCAAAAACCTCGGACCTCTGCAGGGATCTAGCCACAGTAGCTGGAGTCACCTCAGCCGGGACTTCCCTCGGCTGGGAAGAATCTCTAGACCTAGAGCCCGCAGCCAACACTGGAGCTGGAGTCGATTTGCCGGAGCTGGCACCCCTTGAGGGCGCCAACTCTGAAGGAGGCATGGTCGCTAAAGTTCTGCTATGCCGAGGAGAGGGGGCTGTTGAAGTCGGAGCTGACCTAACAGAGCTTCCATCAGCATGCTTCAACTTCCTCTTCCGGCTGGAAGATTCAGCTGGCTCCTTGCCCTTGCCTTTGCCCTTGCAGGCATCGTCCACCCTCTGGCTTGGAGCAGTGGGGACCACCCTCTCTGAAGCCCCGGGGATTGCAACCCCAGAGGTCCTACACCTCTCCACCAGGCCGAGATTGTCTAGCTTCGAATACCCCTTCCGAAGCTCCCTCCTGGCATCCGGAACCATATTCAGTGGGAGGAAGTCTACCGAAGGTGTCAAAGAGTCGCGGGAGATAGCCCCGTGTTGAAGTTTCTAGAGGTGGAGCTTCAAAGCCCCGTCATCCAAATTGGTCCGGATGCCAACTTCAATTCAGTTGTGGTCCATCTCCCTGTTGAAAGCCTAGATGGGCCATTCCCTCTTCATCAGTGGAGCTCACCGATTCATCAGGAAGTTCCTGAAGACCATTTGAGGGGTCACTCCACCCTCCACAAACTCATGAATCCTGGTCAGGATGGGATTGAAAGCTTCTGGCAGCTCTGGACCCGTATTCCAAGCATCGGTGTCAACATTGGGGAGGCCAGTCGGCAACTCAAGCCTGTCGTGGTGTTCCACCGTGATAATCACCCAATCCTTCTTCCAGTTGTCCCACTTGCTGGAATAGAAGGTCCTCAAGTATTTGAAGGGACAATTCTTGCACTTTACGAAGTAATAGAAGCCCAAGTACTCATCACTCTTCCCGGTGGTGTGGACTGTGAAGAAGGTCCAGAAGAGCTCGACGCACGGAGGCACACCCACCCACATCTCGCAGAAGTGGACGAAGGTCGCCACTAGCAAGAAGGAGTGGGGCCGAGGTGATGAAGTTGGAGGCCGTAGAAATCCAGCAGCATCAAGAGAAAGCTTGAGAAAGGTGGGATTAGACCCATCATGGCGTACACCGAGAAGTACACCATCTCTCCAGTGCGCTCCTTCTTGAAGGGGATCTTGCCGAAGTGGATGTCGTTGTTGAAGGAGTCGCTGGACCACCCCATGTAGGTCCGGACCCTCTTCAGATCTTCATCGCTAGTGATCTTGCTGCGGCAAAGACCCAACTCCATCGCGGCAAAAGGGAGCAAAAAGTTGGAAGGGCTAAGCAAAGGTTGGGAGGATTTGAGTGCAAGTTCGAATGAAAGCGTAAAGAGTCCTCAAACCGTGCGGGCTTTCCTTCTTAAGTAAGCCTCCGCAACGCCTGGATGGAAATCACAACGGGATCAAGATCACACTTCAAAAACCTACCCCGTCAATGACAAATGGGCCCGGGTCCACTTCGGCGGAAAAGTCAAAGTTAATATCCCAGGCGAACCGTTGTCATGATGGGAAGTTGGAAGCCCGAGGACGTCGGCCTGACAAGGCGCTCGAAACTGATACGGTTTTCGTATTGGGAATTGGCGACCTTCAACTACGTGAGATTCTCACGCCAGGATCTCACCTGTCGTATCAAGAAGAGCCATGCGGTGGTGGTTTAACTACAAGCCATCGCCCCAACGGCCCAAGACAAAACCTTTGATGCCGCATTGCGGGAATTGAAATGGCCACACCTCTGGTAGAATAACTTAACCTAAAGGTTTTCTCCCCAAGATGGGCCCGGGGACCACTGTCGGTACCCTGCGTACCGGGTACCCCACGATACCGCAAGAAAAGTCACAGAGTTCCACCTGTCTAAGTTGAAGACCTCCGAAGGCTCCACGTGTTGCACCGCACTGGATCCGCCTTCCTCGTTTGGGTAGCTTCGGCACAACCACATGTAACAATAGTCCGGGCCCAACTCCCTTCACAGGGAAGCTCCGGTTTTTCCACGTGTCCAGTGACCCATGTACCTACCCCAGTAGAGGAAAGCTCCATTACTTCCACGTGTATAGTGATCCCGGACCTGCCTCCCCATGATGGGAAGCTCCAAAGACGCCACGTGTCGGACCTTAGGAACTAAATCTACAACGGGAAGACTGACAAATCTCCAACGGCACGTACATTCAGGGGACAATTAAAACTACCGTTACAAGACCTGATTGTGCGTCATTAATGCCATATTAATGACACACAATCAGAGGACCGTTAAAACTGATAACACCGCCATTAAGGCGCAATATCGGTCTGTTAACTATGTTTAATACATGCAAATCGTGTATTAGGGAATTAATTGTCGTCAAGACCACATGTCGAGCCAGGCTGATGTAACAGCCAATCCTTAGACTATAAAAAGGTTGCGCCACACGGTACAGAGACGACTAAGCTCATACGCACAAAAGCCACCGCATACTCAAACATCAACACACACATCCCGTGGAGCAGGATGTTACGCTCAGACGGTCCGAACCACGTAAAACAACTCGTGTCACTGTCTTGTTTGTAATCTCACGCGCGCCCCAACCAATTACGAACCTCCGCGGGTTACGATCTAGTAGTACCGGGAGAAGTGTGATCACACACTCGACAGCCCCTGTCGCTTCCAATGAACCTAGACCTAGATTTACAACATCCCCAAGAGGATCACAGACGCCCGCAAGCGTCGTTGCTACAGTTAACACCTGATAATGCGCTCGAGTTCAACAATAGAACGAATCGGAATTCAATGGCAGGGAACTTGATGCTCCGCAGAAAGAAAACTATCTAGAACTGGCAACACACTCCTTAGCACCAACAAAATAAGACCAGTAGCTTAGTACCATTTCAGGAATTTCAGTTCGCCAAGTTAGCAGCACATCAACATCGGCTTCCAAGGAACACGGCAAGATCTCAGAAAAAGACTTCCAAGGCTTCCTCAGGCTTCAAACACACTCCTTTTTACCAGCATTTGTTGCTGCGGGTGTTTTTTCCAGATGGAAGAACCTGCAGATACAAAGAAGCAGTTGGATGAACAAAAGCAGTCCATTAAGTAAAATCTATCATTTATGACAGTCTACTAATATACTTACAACAAATGTACAAATCATTCTGTTATGTTGGTATACCGTGGTTCAACAATGAAATTTAGGCCTCCTTTTCTTGCACGGTTCATCATTGGCTTCAACATCCTCTTCAGAAAAGTTCTGATCAGAGACCTCTGGGGAAGATAAAGTTAAATTTCTGTTACATCTCTCATTTCTGATAAGCAGAGTAGTATCACAAACAGCATTTTAAATTAATGTGGTATCTGACAAAATCCCGATGCATATAGGAATTGTTCACAAATGCATTGTCTGACATAACTGAGACATAAGACGAAAATATATCCAATAGACATTTAGTATGTAATTCCAAGTTGATGACCTGTTTTGGTCACACTGTTTGCAGGACCAACAAGTGATTCCTGCAATTTTATATTAAATTCGAAGTGTGAATTATTACATCTCTATTTCCACGGGCTCGCAATATTAATAGAGTACAAATTTATCCAATATGATTTACTGTATTTGAAGATTAAGATAACTACTGCAGCTTTGCATGTAAAATCGCATAATGCTTCTAACCTACATACCCCTATTCATCAACTTAAACCTTTCATAACGTGAAGATTATAAATTCATGAATGGATGAAATGGAAAAATATGATGCAAGGAACAATGTGAAGAGAAGGCAATAAAATCAGAGACCTTTGCTTTTACCAATTAAACTTCAGCACAGGTCCTGGCCTCTCTTCCACGTGTCTGAACCTTCTTTTGGACTGAATCAGTACCTGAGCCATAGTCGTCAATTGAAGCCTCCATGACATTACCACGGCGATTCAAAGCAGCATTGTGTCGCCTGAAACGCCTCACCATCTTATCCTCAGGCTGGCTCTCATGATGCAGCCGAGCATTGGCCCCCTCGAACCCGAGGTTCTTACATACAGCCTCTTGAATCACCATGTTACCAAAATGGTTGTTGTTGGAATCAGGCCCGTGTTTCCTAAGGCCATAGAGTTGGTCCACGAAGGATGCCTCCATGGAGCTTATGTACGTGCTGTGCTTCTCATTAGTCCATCCAGCTGACATCAAGCCAATAACTTGATCGCCCTACGAAAAATCACGGAAAAAATATACGTTTTTAAGTTCCAGATATTAATTGCATGATAAAAAAATCAACTGAATTATGAAATGTTAAAAGGCATAAATCAAATGTTCAAGATCATATATCGTTCTTTCTTCCTGAAGAAAGTACAGAACACTATATTCTTTCATCAAGTTTACCTTTCAAGATGAGTTATGTGCGCATATGCTCACGAAATGAATTGGTAGGGGTGTCACTTGCATGACATAGTTAATTAAAAATTGTAACAAATGGGAAATACATGTAAAAGAACAAAAAGGGAAGCATGCAAGAGCCTAAAAATACAAAAGTTAAGATGAATTCTCGATGGATTACCTGACTAATACTACCGGGCATGGGCAGGAACAGAGGCTGCGGCAGTGGCTCGTCGTTTATCAGCGACGGGTTGAACGACACGTCCCCCATTGGGTTAGCTCTCATGAACAGGGTAACTGATGAAGAGACGAAAAAAGTCAGTTCTCTCTTATGCTCTCTTAGAACAGGAAAGAGCAGAACTGTGGAGGAGGGAAAGGACTAATCAGATGGATGTTGAACCAGAAAATCAATTGAAAATTTCCCCCGAAAAATAAAATAGGGAATTCAAAGAGGCTTAGGATTCGAGGTCCGACCTGGAAGAGATCCAAGACCCCTCGCAGACTGAAGAAAATCAAACGCACAGGAGCACCAGATATTTTTCCCAGACTCAGATGGAGGAAAGAAACCAGCTCTTAATCACACAAAAAATCTCCTCTCGGATACCGTGAGCGCTGCAGAGGCCGTCTCTAATTAATAGGCTGGCAAAACGAGAAAACATCGACGAGACGACGGGGGAGAAGGAAGCGAAGGGAAGTAGAGCAGATGCCAGCTGGTCCGGTTGAAGGGAGGACAAGCACGAGATTGGAAGGGGAGAGAACGGGGGAGATTGGCTCCACCATCCAGAGCTTTTCATTGTCGTGGCAGCGCTTTTCCACGTGGTGGCAGGGCATCTCGGCAAGCAAAATATCTGGTTCCTGGTATTTTCTGACAGCGGAGCCTGCGCAATAAAAGATCTGCGAATAGAGTCGTGTCAAGCTGATTCGGGAACAAAGGAAACTCGCTGACCGAGAAGGTCTTTTCTAAATCATTTTTAGTGTCTGAAATCTGTTACGTCGTGTGGCCCTTAATTTTGTTTTGAAATTCGTACAAAACAGTTTTATCTTCTCTCATAACTTTATCTTTTTCGGCTGTTGCGGAGACCGTCACATACGGAATCTTTAACAAAGATAAAGATCATTCGGAATTTAATTTTTATAAAACACGAACAAACATTAATCATTAATAAAAATCAAAATGTATAAGAGCAGGTATAATAGAGCCTAGTCAGCTGGCTCAAAAGAATCCACGTCAGAATATTGCTTACGTGGATGAGGGAGTAAAGAAGAGAGAGAGGGCTGCAGGCTCCAGAATAGTAGCCAGCGCAACAGCACTTACGAGGTGACTCTACCGATGTGGCTGCATGCGATTGGGGGTAGGAAAAACAGGGCATTTATTCCAATCACTTTCCAGTCAATCTAATAGCTAGTCTATTATATAAGAAGGCTAAACTGTTGACTCTAAAGTGACATGGCATTGAGTTACAGCCTGCAACCGGCTACTCCATTATCCTTGCTCTAAGAGTACAAATACGAACACGTACATGTTTGAATATGAATCAAATCATAAAATTGTATTAAACCAAACTCGAATCATAAAATAGTCTTGCGATAAACCAATAACCAACGAGAACATATAGTCAAAACTGGCATTATATGTTTTAGCTATGTTTTGGCATAAATCATTAAAATAGTCAAGTCTGCAGTATACAAACATAGCTAAAACTACAAACTTTATTTCAGTAACTAATGTGAAACTGAAAATCTAAATAAGTGGCTTACATGTGGATATCTAAGCGCAACAAATAATTTAATTATAACAAATAAATTGACTGGGGAATAATAAACCAATTTGAGTACAAATACAGTCAGATGCGAATTATTTAGTGTAAATCAAAATTAAAACTAAAATTCAAATTCAAATCAAACCAGAACCAAAATAGTAAATTAATCAAGCACAATTCAGATCCAACAAAAAACCAGAATTCAAAAACATCCCGAACTACATTTAAATTTGGATTGAAAAGAAGTTTCAGATTTAGGATAATTCCCAAACCAATTTCTCCTTTCTTGACCGAGCTCATTCCTTACTCCTCCATTACCCCTTCTACGTGGTCCAACCCGGTTCCCCTCGCACCCCACCTCCTCTCTTTCCTAGTTTGGCTCAGCAGCCCATCATCTCCTCTTTTATCCTGGCCCAGCCCAAGGCGGCGAACCACATTTCTCCATCCTTCGGTCAATGTTGCCTTCCATTTTCGCCCTGACACTGCCTACGCACCTCCTTGTAACCAGGGCGCCTCCCTGTCGCATCACCGTAGGATCGACTAGCATGTGAAAATCTACCATTGATGGGGTGAATAGTAGATAAAAAAACTTTTATGCAGAATATACAAAACCACTCGATAGAAAATTAATTCGATAGAGAAAATTTTGTGTCGATTGTTTACCTATGTTCAACCATGACCAAACTAGAGATTGTAGAGAATCAAGTTACAGAGGAACCACAACAAGAATCATATGGAAACGTTGAGTAAAACTCTAGTTATGGCTAAAAGACTGAGCAATGGTCAATATATTCTACACGAATGAAAAAACGGATCTGTTGCATTGTAAAGAAAATTGTGTGTCATAGGAACCTTAACTCCATAACCTTGACATCTTCAAACATGATCGAAAATTGAGTGGTGAAGCCAACAAAAAAAGAATCACATCAATTGGATCAGTAAAACATGAGTTATGCTCCAAACGCCAAAGCAACATCGATCTTAGTGGAAACTCAATGAGAAATGTTTGACGAAAACAAGTCGGACGCTCAAGAGTTAAAAAGTTTCTCACAAACTATTTTATTTTATTCATCAAATCACAAGAGAGGAAACTTCCTATCGCGCATACCACAAAGCCTTGACCCCCTTGCTCATATAACTGTTCCTCAAGCAACTCCAATTCAACTATGACTTCTACTCCTACTTGGATTAAACCAAAATTTTCCATAACCGCTTAAAATTCTTCCATACCCAGATAGAAGCAATCCTAAATCTTTCAAATACCTTAGGAATGTTTCACACATCTCTAAAACGACTCTAATTTGTGCCTCATATGAAATCAAATCATAACCAACTCAAATCTTTGCATAAACACACATAACCGTCTCAACTTCACTCTGAGCGCACAACCCATCCGTTTGGACCTTTCCGGTCATATCTTGTCATTCGAATTTCTTCACACGTCTTGGAACAATGTTGCCACATCCATGCACCCCTTGCACATGTGCAACACCAACTTTTCAAAACGTACACGATACCTTCATATGCACTATTCTTGACTCAAACGTGTTGCATGACCTTCGAGATTGTCTCTATCAAAATTCCTCCTGAACTTGGTTGTTGAACCTCATCATTTTTGTAAGATTAGTTCAAGGATCATCATTATAAGTCATGTCTTGACCTCAAGCAACACTTGCACATGAACAACCAAGCAAACTTTTCGAGCACAAGTCCGCAACTTGATTCACGTTAGTCTGATAACCACACCACCTTACGTGAGCACCTCATATAGGCATGGTGCACAACTTAGCAAAATATTATCCACCATAACCACCTAGAGACATTAAAACTTAGTATATAAATACTATGAAAACTTTCTCATAAGTCAAAAGCAAGCTTAAAAATATTCTAAGTTGAAAACGAAGGTGTTGTACAAAATCGTACATTATTTAAAGCAAGCTCTCAGATTGGACAGTACAAACTACGCTCTACTATACAAATCAAACGGTTTGGACAATTGAATTGTTCATTGCAAGTAGGACAAAAATTTTACATGTAAATTTTCACTTTTAACATAATTTCCAATATATGCAACACACTTAGGTCTCACTGGAAGTGCATCTTGGTATGCCTTTTGGGTTTTGGATGCTTGATAACGACAATAAAATATCTAATAAGCTTCGTTGAGTACAGGCACATGTTATTAGCATGTTTTTCTTGTTGAATTTCTGTATAGCCAATGTTGATTAGGTGTTTCTATCATAACTCGAGTTTTGCAGATCCAATTCACGTGATTCTTTTTTTGTTGTCTTCACAACTCAATTCTCTATAATCTGTGAAAATGTCACGGTCATTGGACTCATGGGTTTTGGGTTACAAGAGTTTATTTGCACCATAACAGATCTGTTTTTTCTCATAGAACATATTGACCTTTGCTTAGGGTTTTGGGCATAACTTGAGTTTTACTCGACAGTTCATGTAATTCTTGTTTTTGTTTCTTCATGACTTGATCCTCTACAATCTATACTGGTTTTATCACATATGAACACTTTGAAAACACTTGCACAAATGATTTCTTTATCGGGTTGATTTTTCTGCCGATGGGTTTTTATAGCTTCCGCTGAAAAAGTTTTAAAATACCATCTACCCCCGTCTGGCAGCTTTTCGCGTGCTCATCGATCCTGCTGTTTGAACTCAAAAGGTGGCGAAAAGTTTAATTTGTGACATAGGTGGTCCCCCAAGAACAGACTGGTCCGAGGTCATGGCCGGACTAGTCCGGACTGTGAAATCCCATAATTGAGAAGAAAAAGAGGTAAAAATGTGAACTTTATTATTCTAAGTTGAGTTGCAAACTCAAACTCATATAAACTAATTTTCTACTTGAATTATGTTCAAAATAGGAACTTGTTTAAACTTCAAATATAGTTTAGGAGATTGCTAATATATATGGGAACGTAAAAAAGTAATTGCTAAAGTTAGGAGTTTCAAGTTCAATTCCAAAATATAATCAAAGTTAATTATAAAACATCAGTCCAAACCAAATACAATGTATAGAAAATTTCTAATTACAGATTTCAAAAGAATTGCATAAGTGAATCTTTTAAAAAGGATTCAAAGAAAAGTAACTAAAATAATACATAAACAATGCATTAATAAACCTAAATTTACAATTTACTGATATAATTAAACATGGTGCAAGTTTAAAGTCATCAAACATACAATCTATTCAGTTTGAATAAATACATTTCAGAATTTGTAAGATACTGTTAATTTGTATTCAAAGTGGGATCAATAAAAATATGTGAGTTCACCCTTATGTTCCTAATATTCAAATGAGCCAACTTATAAAGTATTACTATTTATGGAGTTGGTTTACTATGTAAATTAAATTCGCACGTAATGAGAATTTCGATTTAAAATTCAAATTTCAAACTCAATTTACTCAAATACAGATTGTGAAATCACCATTGTACTCCTCATGTGTTAAATAGCAAACCCACCAATTTTTGCCATTTTTATCGATTCCTTTACTATTTGTTTTGGATTGTTGAATTGGGGGAGTGTATGCCATGTGGGCCCCACTTTCCTGTTCAAAGCACCCAGTCGGTTTTATTTCTATGTTCTCCTGGCGCCAGCAAGGTACTCTGCTCTGCATCAGGCTTGATTCAATCGGTGAAAAACAGCTCACCAGCTTCTGTACTTCGTCCTTATCCCTCGTTGTGTACGTGATATCTTGCCTCTGCCGTCGTCTAAACACGGCAACCGTGCACCTCTGCTCTTGCTCTGTCGCCCAACAACGTTGCTGCCGCCTTCTCAGATTACCCCTCGCCCCATCAATCTGGCCAACAAGGATCAAGCTCCAAGCAGCAAAAAGATGCGCAAGCTTGTCCTCTTCTAGATTGTCAATCATGCTCGTGGAGCTTCTGGCTTAGTGTGCTCTATTTTGTAGATTCCCGCAAGCGACCATTTTGAATGGCCAAGTGTCACCATTGCCTTTTCAATGAACCAGTGCATTTCCTGCTCCATCTACTTGTTCTCAGATCAATTCTGTTAGCAAAGATGTTTACTATACATTATGTTAGTACCCTGTAGATGGGATACCCTCGCACACAGGATGAAGTCAGCAAGGCGCGTTCAGAGGCGCCACGTGTTTTATAGGCCCAAGGCCTTTGCCTCCCTCAAAGATCAAGTTGCGGTGCTGCCATGTAAGCCTTGAAGATGGGACTTAACCCCTCCGATGTGACGGGCTCCCGAGATGCTACGTGTAGGGACGGGACCTCACCCATCCTTGGGGGAGCACCCCCGGGACAGCCACGTGGCACGGATTGCAAGGGCCAGTACCCCCCAAGGGAAGAAACACAGAGCTGCCACGTACCCCGGGAAGCCCCGGAGCTACCACGCATCACGAAGGACCGGGGCAGGTCTTCCCGCCGAGGACCTTCCGCAACGCTGCCACGTGTCCCGCAGCTCGCCCCAGACGGTAAGGTGCAGAAGTTAAAAGGTGGAGTGCTCCACTCCGGTCAAGCATTGAAGACCCGCAACCACCCTTGGCGCACGACGTTGGGGACGCCAACGTTCAGAGACCGCTATGACCAATTGCATCACAGTGAAGGCTCTGCAGGTCTATTCCACTCAGCCAAGTGGGTAGCTTGCGGCAACAAGACAAGCTGACGGGACACCTTCTGCCAACGTCAGCAATGGCATGTGGGCTACTGACAAGGGAGGCGGCAAAACGGCGAGTCTCCACTACCACCCTCAGAGGAAGCTTATGCTAGAAGCCTTAGATTTTTAGGATAATAACACCCCGAGACCACCTGTTGGGCCCCGGGACCCCACTTGTAAGGCTTCCGGTCTTGGTTATAAAAGGCCCGGACCGTCATCGCTACGAGGACAAGACTCAAAATCCCCGATACACACACACTCGCATACACACTCACCAAACAATACAATCCACCGTGAAGTAGGGTGTTACGCTCCTTGTGGCCCGAACCACGTAAAAATTCCACTGCCTCATACCCATCCGCTAGAACACTAGTTTGAGTCCTAAGCCCCGCCGAACAAGAACCTCCGCGGGCTGCTCCTTAGCTGATCCGGGAGAAGTGTCGCATTGACCCTTCGACATTTGGCGCGCCAGGTAGGGGTTTTTCCCTCAAAAATGTTGTAGTGTTTTCACCAACCATGGTGTTCATCAAGCCTGAGAGCTGCGGCGAGATCAAGCCACAAAAGGTCAACCATCGTGTCGACAAACATGTGGAGAAGGAGTTCCAAAGGCCAGAACGCGTCGTGGAAATGGTACACTAGGCTGTGAACTTCGACCTTAAGAGCGACCACGAGCGTCACAAGGCACTCCACGTCATCTGTGGAGGTTCTTGGGAACCCGCATCCAGGAATGCGGTCAAGACCTACGCCGGGCAATGGCTTCGGCAGCCTCTACGCATGCCCCGGCGCCGCATCACAAATGGATGGAGACGCCGATCAGCTTTGATGCCTCCGACTGCCCCGATAACATGGCGGGAGCCGGGCAGCTGCCCCTCTTTGTCGCCCCCACCATCGCCAATGTAAAGTTTTACCACGTTATGGTAGATTGTGGAGCCGGCCTCAACCTCATCAGCCGCGCGGCCCTCGGCAAGCTGAAGATCCCCGTGTCTAAGCTCGCCCCATCAAGATCATTCTCGGGACTAGGCCCAGAGAGGGTTATCCCGTACAACTGCATCCACCTCCAGGTGACCTTAGGGACACTTGAGAACTTCAGGACACAGAATATCCTATTAGACGTCGTGGAGGTTAGCCTCCCCTATCATGCCATTATCGGTAGGCCAGTCCTGTACCGGTTTATGGCTGTAGCCCATTACGACTACCTCGTCCTCAAGATGCCGACATCATCCGGCGTCCTCAAGATCTGCGGAGATTGTGCTGTTGTGGTGACAGTTTTGGAGAAGCTCCGAGCGTTGGCGACAGCCCCAGCACCTGTCCTGAGCAATGCTGGGTCGAGTGAGCCTTTGCTAGACCCACGCGCGCACAGCCGCGTCGCTGCACCACGAGTGCAACCTTCCGACGATGACGATGTACCTATCAAGACAATCCAAATTGGCTCTGATGTGGCTCAGACTACCCGTATCGAGGGGAGTCTGGATAGCGAGCAGGAATTGGCACTCACTACTTTCCTGCGTGCTAACATCGATGTCTTCACCTGGCTATTGTCGCAGATGCCAGGCATCCCTAGGGAAGTGATCGAGCACGTCTGAAGATCTACCCCGACGCATGACCGCAGCAACAGAGGCCCCGTAAGCAGTCCATCGAGTGACAGAACTTCATCCGCGAGGAGATCAAGAAGCTCCTTGATGCTGGCTTCATACGGGAGTTCCACCATCCCAGATGGCTAGCCAATCCGGTTGTTGTCCCCAAGGCTGGCGGTAAGCTTCAGATGTGCATTGACTACACCAACCTCAACAAGGCATGTCCTAAAGATCCTTTCCCTCTCCCTAGAATTGATAAAATCATAGATTCAACTTCGAGGTGCGATATGCTATGCTTTCTAGATGCGTATTCAGGGTTCCACCAAATCCCAATTTCTAGAGAGGATGAAGAACATACCACTTTCATAACTGTAGATGGCCTTTACTGCTATGTCTCCATGACTTACTGTCTTAAGAACGCCCTCCCCACCTTTGTATGTGCCATGCATAGAACATTTGGGGACCTCATTCGGGACCTAGTAGTGGTATATGTTGATGATATTGTAGTAAAAATCAACTACAAACA
Organism: Tuctoria greenei; assembly: GCA_036927565.1. Taxonomy (NCBI): domain Eukaryota; kingdom Viridiplantae; phylum Streptophyta; class Magnoliopsida; order Poales; family Poaceae; genus Tuctoria; species Tuctoria greenei. The sequence continues at coordinate 77,180,957 of JAYESD010000007.1, read as the reverse complement.
TCACTGCTAGAAAACCTCACCCTAGTCTTTGATAGACTGCGAACCATGCGCACAAAGCTCAACCCAGACAAGTATGTGTTTAGAGTCAAAGTCGGGAAGCTCCTTGGATTCTTGATCTCACACCGAGGAATCGAGGCCAACCCAGAAAAAATCAAAGCGGTGGAGATGATTCGGCCTCCAGCCCGCATCAAGGACGTGCAGAGGCTTGTAGGGTGCTTGGCAGTGCTCAGCCGGTTTATCTCTAGACTGTCAGAGCGGGCTCTTCCGTTTTTCAAACTCCTGCGCCAATCCAGACCATTCGTCTGGACATAAAACACGAAGAAGGCATTCCGCAAGCTGAAGCAGTAGTTGACGTCGCTACCAGTAATGGTGGCACCGGAGCCTGGGGAGCCCCTGTACTTCTACATCGCTGCCACAACCAAGGTGGTAATTATGATTTTGGTTGCAGAATGGTTCGGCCCCCAGCAGCACCGACAAAGGAAGGGGCCCCTGCAGCTGGTTCTGAGCCCCAGGGCTTGGAGCTCGCAGGGGGCCCCAACGACAGAGGAGCCTCTCGGTCCTAGCCCCAGAGGATGTCCGAGTCCCCCTAGGGGGCCCCGGAGACCAAGGAGCCTCTGGGTCCGAGCTCCCAGAGGACGTATGGTTCCCCTAGGGGTCCCCAGAGACCAAGGAGCCTCTGGGTCCCAACCCCCAGAGGACGTCCGGGTCCCCCAAGGGGGCCCTAGAGACCAAGGAGCCTCTAGGTCTCAGCCCCCACAAGATGACCGGGTCCCCCTAGGGGGCCGCGGAAGCCAAGAAGCCTTTGGGTCCCAACCCCCCAAAGGAAGCGCCAGGCCCAGGAGACATGGTGTGATAGGAAAATTGATGAAGAGGCCCGATCTTCCGATAGGTAATGGGTAAGTCGATTGATGGAGATCTCGACGTTAATGATCCGAGGCTCTCGAGTAGAACACGAACAGCCCCTGCAATCACTACACCACCGCTCTGTTGGTTATCAACCATGCTTCACACGATTGACCTCGCCAAGAAGGCTAATCCCTGCAAGTGCAACCGAGAACACAAGCAAGAACGTAGAAGAAGCAATCTGAAATTGCTGAATTGGGTTTCACAAACCGAAAAACGGCGATATTATTGATCTAAGCAAAACCCAATTGTTCATGGCGGCTACTATGGAGTATATATAGGTGGGAGGACGTCCAAGGGGGTGTTGGGGTCGTGACCTAACCCTAACACACGAAAATAATGGACTTAGACTTGATACAAGGCCCAATGGCCCAATACGGTGGCGCAGCACCCTGACAGATTCTGTACTTGATATTGTTTCGACGATTCCCGTCGACTCCGAAGGTATTTTGACATGGGACCGGTGCCATTGGAAAGTTTATCCTCTCCCCTTTCCGTGCATATGTAGACGTCCAAAACGGAGTTCGTATGTGTCCTGGGCATCCGTTTTAGTGCGTACTGCTCCTGGACTCCGAGTTGGATACGATTTGGAGTTTGGTTCAGTTTCCATCTTCTTTGAACGAATTCTCTGGTCTTCCATGTCCCTAATACTCCCTCCAAGTACTCCTTGAACCTCTCCATGGATCCTAATCACAAATAAATCATTAAGTAGCAATCTATGCTCAAAAACATATAAGGAAATATATAAGAACGAGTTCACCTCTAAAATTAATTGTTGTGTATGAACTCTATTGATTGCATCTTGTATATTCAGTAGAGTGTTGTTTGTATCCATATAAGTGATGTCCTCATCATCCTCCCCTCCTTGAATTGGAGTCGTCCTCGACTCAAGTTCGTCTCCTCTCATGTGTTGGTCCAAATGTGCAACGCCATCAAATCTTCTTGTATGCATGAATGGAGGAGGCCAAGGTGGTGGACGACATAGTGCGCCATCTTGATCTTGTCCATCAAATAAGAGTGCACATTCACTTGAGCCAGGATCCCAAACAAATAAATATTGTGTCATGTTTGTAGGTGCAATAATAATGTGCATGATCTCATCATTCTCCCCTTCTTTATGACAAGCCGTCCTCGGCTTGCTCGTATGTCCAGCAAAAAGACTTGCTTTGGGGGTAGAGTTTAGGCCCGAGTGAGCACTGTCCATATTGCACAACCGCAGTGAAAAATGTTTTTGTTGTCCCTGCTGCAAGAAAAAAATACTAGAAAAACTTGACAAGATATTATTAGCGTTAGTACATTCATTTACTTGACCATGTTGTTGCAGCACAAAAGGAGCTTCCTCATTTGAACATATGTAAACTTTATGCACCATAAACATACCACTATGTTCATATCTGCCTATAGCATAAAAAATTATTTCTACTTAACAAAGGCAATTGAGACTGAGAAAATATTATCTTCTCTACGATATCTAGATCACAAAGAGTGTCAAATTCAATATAGCCCAAAGTATTCAGAGAAGATAACAATTTCAGCTCATCCCTTTCACATGTAGTTGGGATCAAATACTTAATTTCAGCACAAGTGAGTAATAAAGTATCAAATTCATTTGGTTGTTCTAGCATAGGTACAATATAATTATCAGCACACAACTCATTTTTGTTGTAAGAATCAATAGGAAAATCAACTAATGGTAAATGTGTATTATGAAAAGGTTCATCTTGTTGCTGCTCATCGATAGTATGATTGGTAGCAAAATTCAGCACATCTGAAAATATCATACCTTGGTGAACTGTATAGCATTGTCCATTAACACTACTCTCATTTTCAGCAAGAAATTCAAATGCATTATGAGTTGATTCATCAAAAAATTCAGAAGAATTGTTCAACACTTCACTCTCATTTGCATCTTCATTTATTTGTTCATGTTCCTGCAAAAGGTTAGGCAAAGGAGGAGGTACAACAAGAAAATTCTTCTCAAGTTCATGTATTTCATCTTTACAATTAGATACATTAGCAAATGTTTCTCGCATAAGAATTTTCATATCTTTCCATGTTCGAGGTTTTTCTAAATCATTTAAATTGTTCCACCAAGTTAATGCACAACCTACTAATGCACTTGCAATATTTCTAATCTTCCTCCTCTCACACATATGACATTTCCAAAAATTTTATCCAACTCTATTTCCCAAGCAATATATTCATCATAACCAAGACCATCAAAAGAAGGAAAAGATGGGAGAATGTAATTACTTGTTATGGAAGGTGTTGTAAAGGTGGTCTGAATGTCATGCGAAACATTGGTTGATGTTTGATTTTTAGTGAGCAACTCCATCGCCGTCTTCATCATGTCCATCATCTCAGCATATAATGCATGATTCTTACTTTTACCTGACATTGTTAGTAGCAAACAGAAGACAACACAAAAAATATGTTATCCCTATCAACTACAAAGGATAATGGAAGAGTGGAAGTGGAATTACACACTCTCAAGCGTCTTACCACGCTCTTACAAGTGTTCTTACTGACACTGCAGGTGGCAAACGGTGGACGGTATGAAGAAACCAATGAAGCGTGGGATGATTGCAAAGGTGTATCGATTCTGCTCAAGAGTAAGGTGTAGCTTGGATGGCACTTTCTATGTAGCAAGGATTAGCAACAATGAAATCAGATAGTAAAGTTGAATAAGTGTCCAAAGTATGTGTCAAAGTTGCTGGCCTAAATGTGTTCCTAGTAGTTCAAGCTAGCAAGACATGAGACAAAACTAGATGACACAAATAATGTGTCGGTACCCTAAAAACCATACACCCCCTGAGGTTACAAAGATCTCAAGGGAAGGACGTCTACTCAAATTAAAGACCCTTGGAGGCCCACTTGTCAGACATAACCGGACCTGCTTCTCCAACATGGTTAACCCCTAGGTTGCCACGTGTACTGCCAGACCGGAGCTACTACCCACAAGGGTGAAGCTCCGGGCTAGGTACCGAAACGGCACCTCCGGACTTAACCCCTGACCGAGAGAAGCTCCGGACCTGACACGTGCCAGGCCACCCCAGAGCTTCCCGCTTCCCACAAGCAAGCTCCGGAGCTGCCACGTGTCCAAACGTCGGAGCTGGCCGCCTCAAACCTCCGGAAGACATTGTAACGACTCCGGATCTTCAAAGGATAGCCGCGGACTTCAAGACCCGATTAATTGTCATTAATTCCATGTTAATGACACTTAATCGGACAATCTTAACACCTGTAACGGCACTTTCGGAGCCCGTTACAGGGTTATTAACAACAATTAATCGTGTATCAATACTAGTAACCGCCGGGGCCACATGTCGGGCCAGGCTAACTTGTAACGGTTTGTCCTTGTACTATAAAAGGACAGAACGACGATACACGAAAAGGAGAAGAAGGCTCTCGAACGCTCTGAGGCACACACGCATTGACGTGAGCTTTCATACATAAACTAATACAACACCACACACCCGTGGAGTAGGGTATTACGCTCAGGCGGCCCGAACCACGTAAACCACTGTGTCTCTCGTGTCCAATCGTTATTCACCTTCTTGAGTCTCCGCGCGCCCACACCGAACTACAAACTCCTTCAACACTTTAGTAGTGTCAGGAGATCTGCCGACTCCAACAGTCGACAGTTGGCGCGCCAGGTAGGGGCGCCTGAGATTTTCAAGAATGGTGAATTCTGCGGCTGGATCATCCAATGGGCAACCTGCTGCTCAGGCTGTCGGGGGCAATCCCTCCAACATGCAGCCACCAGCAGGAGCCTCAGCACCAGCAGGAGTCACACTCCCACCACCACCATCTTCTCCGGCAAAACGTGCCGGGCAACATGATTGTGCGTCGGCGTCACATACTGCGCCGGCAAGTCATGACAACCCAGAACACGCGCTCCATGCAGCGCGTGCTCTTCTCCAGCGACCACCACCTCCGGATGCATCTCAAGATGCCATGGAGCAATGGAGGGCTGATGTTGAGCATTTGGTCACAGCAACGGCCGAACGCCTCAACAACCAGGGTCCTCCTCCTTCGGGGCGAGCCCCGTCGCAGCGACGGACGATGTCTGGAAGACTTGGTCCGCATGTCTCCAACAACCGAAGACGAGCTGCGTCACAGCAAGTGACGTCGTTGCCCTCTGGGGCACGACGCACCCATACGGTATCTCGGCTTTCGACACATGACCTCCGGGCGGAGCTTGATCGCCGATACCGCCAACAGGATGGCCGTGTCCATATCGAGCGAGCTCGAGAAAGACGGGATGCTCAAGACCTTTCTACTCTGGAAGGAGTAGGAGGAGGCTGTTCCGCCCTAGCCATGCACCTGCGCATGGTTAGATGGCCACAGAAGTTCCGGCCACACTTGCCGGAAAAATTCAACGGGACTGTCAACCCCGTAGAATTTCTGCAGATATACTCCACTGCAATCTTAGCAGCTGGAGGAAACGAGGCCGTAATGGCCAACTACTTTCCAGTGGCCTTAACTGGGACCGCCAGGTCCTGGTTTATGAGCCTTCCACCCAACTCTATCGACAGTTGGGAGGAGCTGTGCCGTCAGTTCACTGCCAACTTCGGGAGTTCATACACCCGACCGGGCACTGAACTAGACCTTTTTGCGGTCGTGCAAAAAGGGGGAGAATCTTTGCGGTCATTCATCCAGAGGTTCTCTCAGGTACGCAACACAATCCCTTCTATCTCAAGCGCTTCTGTCATTGTGGCATTCAGACAGGGTGTACGAGACAAGAAGATGTTGGAGAAGCTGGCGATCAAAGAGATCACCAGCGTCACGGAGCTCTTCAGCTTGGCAGACAAATGTGCCAGAGCTGCGGAGGGCCGTGAAATGCACTCCCAACCAGCCTTGGAGGATCACAAAAAATCCTCCAAAGAAGAAGCCGCTACCTCCGGGAGTGGCAAGAAGAAAAAGAAGACAAACGGCAAGAAGAAGCCGTCGGCCGGCACATCCAACGTTGCAGCCACTGCAACTCCTGGTGGCCGGGGGCCACACCCCGAGAAGCGACCTTGACCGTCTTCCGAAGACGGCGGCAAATCCAAAATGTGGTGTCCCATTCACAAAACGGGCAGCCACAGGCTGGAAGACTGCCGGGAGGTCCAAAACCTTGCCGAGCGCTACAACAAGCGCCGGGAAGGGTCTCCTTTCCGACAGAGGGAGGGAAAACAGAAGGTTGACGAAGCTCCGGCTGAAGAGGAGTTAGGGTTTCAGGACCCCAAAAAGGTCCTGAAAGCCGTCTACACCTCCGTCGACGATGACTCCGACGTCTCCGACAACGAGCGTCGGAAAACCATGAACACCATCTTTGGTGGATCATGGGACATCACTTCTCGTCGTGTCATCAAGACTATGCGGCGGGATATGGCTGCTGTAGCTCCTACAGCTAGACCCGAGCCACATCGAAAGTGGATGGACACACCCATCACTTTTGATGCTTCGGACTGTCCTCAAAGCATGGTCGGAGCTGGCCAATTGCCCTTGATGGTATCTCCCACCATCAACAACATCCAGCTCCATCATGTTATGGTGGATGGAGGCTCGGGGCTGAACCTTATAAGCTTTGAAGCTTTTACCAGACTTCAGCTTCGACCTTCGGATCTTCCGCCCTCTCGACCATTCTTTGGAGTAGGTCCGGGGGCCATTACCCCACTCGGAGCTATAATTCTCCCCGTTACCTTCGGGACACGGGAGAAGTACCGCACCGAGAAGTTGGTCTTCGACGTCGCTCAGATCAACTTACCATTCAACGCCATCTTGGGTAGACCTGCCCTATACAAATTTATGGCAGCTGCTCATTATGGATACTTGGTGTTGAAGATGCCAACACCAGCAGGCGTTCTCCGGATTCGTGGAGATCGCACCGCCGGAGTAATTCCTCTGGAGGAGCTCCATGCCCTCACCACTGCGCAAGAGGAGGACTCCAGACAGGGGCAAGCTCCAAAACCTCCGAGCATTCGGCAACGAGGCTCAACCTCTGCTCCCCGTGTGCAGCCAAGCGGCGACACCGACATCCCCGTCAAAGTCGTCCAAATTGGTTCCGATGTCACTCAAACCACCCGCATATCGGGTGGGTTGAATGACAAATAGGAAATCGCGCTCATCACTTTCCTCCGGGCTAACGTTGACGTATTTGCTTGGCAACCGTCACAAATGCCTGGGATCCCCAGGGAAGTGATTGAGCACAATCTGAAGATTTACCCCGATGCTCGGCCTGTGCATCAGAAACCTCGGAAGCAATCTGTAGAGCGACAGAACTTCATCCGACAAGAAGTGAAGAAGTTGCTCGAAGCCGGATTTATCCGAGAAGTCTTCCATCCAAAATGGCTGGCGAACCCAGTCGTTGTGCCCAAGGCCGGCGGGAAACTTCGGATGTGCATCGACTACACCACACTGAATAAGGCATGTCCAAAAGATCCATTCCCACTACCTAGAATAGATCAGATAGTGGATTCCACCTTCGGGTGCGAGTTACTGTGTTTTCTAGACGCATATTCTGGTTATCATCAAATCAGGATGTCTAGGGAGGATGAAGAGCATACTTCATTCATCACAGTGGATGGATTGTATTGTTACACAACCATGCCGTTTGGTCTCAAGAATGCAGCTTCAACTTTTTTACGAGCTATGTACAAAACTTTCGAAGAACTCATCAGAGACATAGTGGAAGTGTACGTCGATGACATCGTGGTCAAAGTCAAGAACAAGGAGTCCCTCTTGGACACCTTGCAGGCTGTCTTCGACAAGCTGCGGGCCACCCGCACGAAGCTAAACCCAGACAAGTGCGTCTTCGGGGTTAGTTCCGGAAAGCTTCTTGGTTTCCTGGTAAGTCACCGGGGCATAGAGGCTAATCCAGCAAAGATAAAAGCCATTGAAGACATGCGGCCACCAACCCGCATCAAAGACGTCCAAAAATTAACTGGATGTCTAGCAGCCCTCAGCCGGTTCATTTCAAGACTGGCGGAAAGAGCACTTCCCTTCTTCAAGTTACTGAGGAAGTCCGGACCATTCCAATGGTCTGAAGAAGCAGAGAAGGTATTCCAGGAGCTGAAACAGTTCCTCACCACCCTACCAGTCCTGGTAGCTCCGAACCCTGGTGAGCCTTTGTTGCTTTACATTTCAGCTACTGGCGAAGTCGTCAGTATGGTTCTGGTTGCGGAGAGACCGGAACTACCCAATACTCAGGAGTCCAGACCCCTTCGGGAGGGTCCGGAGGTTCCTGAAAGCGGGTCTGGGTCCCAGCTCCCAGACTCAAACCTACAAGAAGCCACTTCAGAGGACCCGGACCCCTCTAAGAGGGTCCAGGTCATTTCTGAAGAAGCTCCGGGTTCCTCCACCCAGAACCCGGAGGTCCCCGAAGAGAGTCTGGACCCCTCCGAGAGGGTCCGGATCAATGAAGAGGAAGCTCCGGACCCCTCCGGGAGGGTCCGGACCATTCAACGCCCGGTATACTTCATCAGTGAAGTGTTACATGATGCCAAGACTCGATACCTAGAGGTGCATAAACTGCTTTATGCAGTTCTTATTGCCTCAAGGAAGCTTCGACACTATTTCCAAGCTCACAAAGTCTCGGTGGTGACCTCATATCCACTTCGAGCGATCCTGCATAATCCCAATTCAACTGGGAATATTGCAAAGTGGGCAGCGGAATTGGCTGAATTCGATCTTGAATTCATTCCGAGACAAGCAATCAAGAGTCAAGCGTTGGCAGATTTCGTGGCAGAATGGACTCCCTCTCCATTAAACCCTGGGGGCCCCAGCGAGCAGAAGACGGAACCTCAAGTTCCAACCTTCACTAAGCCTCACTGGACCCTTTACTTCGACGGCTCCATGCAGAAGCAGGGAGCCGGAGCTGGAATCCTTCTCCTCGCACCAACTGGGGAGAAGGTGAAATACATGGTACACCTTGACTCCAAGGCAACCAACAACATGGCGGAGTATGAAGCACTCATCTATGGATTAAAGGTGGCACTATCATACGGTGTCAAGCAATTGCTGGTCAAAGGAGATTCACAACTCGTCATCAAGCAGGTGAAGGGTGAATGCTCCTGCAATAATCTCCAGCTGGCTGCTTACCTCCTTGAAGTCCAGAGGCTTCAGAAGGACTTCGAAGTCCTAGACCTTCACCATGTTCAGCGTGCTCACAACGCTGAAGCTGACGAACTCTCGACCAAGGCGTCAACTGGAGCTCCGGCTCCTGACGGAACCTTTGTCCGGAGGTTGTCAAAACCCACAGTTCAGCCTGCCGAACTGAACGAAGGTGGCGAGATCAGCATCCCGAAGCTGACGGTCCCGATGGCCCTGTTACCATGGCAGCCATCAAGGGTCGTAGGTGCTGCCGGAAGCTCCGAGCAACCCAGCACGCAAGACTCAAATGCTCAAGTCAGTTCCGATGCATGGATCTCGGAGATCCGGAGCTACTTGAAAGACAACATCCTTCCTGACGATGATGTATCCGCTGACCGGGTAGTCAGATTGGCTAAAAGATACACGTTGGTAGAAGGGGATCTCTACCGGCGCGGTGCCAACGGCATCCTAATGCAGTGCATCACAAGGGAAGAAGGTTGCGAGATCCTCAGAGAAATCCATGGAGGCGAGTGTGGGAACCACGCATCTTCCCGCACGCTGGTCGGAAAAGCCTTTCGGCACGGCTTCTACTGGCCTACAGCGCTCCAGGATGCCACTAAGCTGGTGAAGAAATGCAAAGCATGCCAATTTCATGCAAAGCAAATTCATACACCTGCTCAGTCCTTACAAATGATACCTCCCACATGGCCTTTCGCTGTGTGGGGGATGGACATCTTGGGACCCTTCCCAAGAGCCGTCGGAGGTTACAAGTTCCTGTACGTCGCCATCGACAAGTTCACCAAGTGGTCGGAAGCAACTCCCGTTGTGACGATCAACAAACAATCTGCAATCAATTTTATACAATCCATCGTGAGCAGATTCGGAGTCCCAAATAAGATCATCACTGATAATGGGACTCAATTCACAAGCTCTGCATTTCAAGGATATTGCGAAGACCTCGGCATACAAGTTTGCTACGCTTCCGTAGCTCATCCTGCCAGCAATGGACAAGCCGAGAGAGCAAATGCAGAGATCCTTAAAGGACTCAAAACACGCACTTATGAGCGCTTGAAAAAGCACGGAGCCAATTGGATCGAAGAGCTTCCGCCCACTCTATGGGCCAACAGGACTTCTCCAAGTCGGGCAACCGGAGAAACACCCTTCTTTCTGGTGTACGGAGCTGAAGCGATCCTTCCTCCGGAAATCACCTTGGGTTACCTCCGAGTCCGGACCTTCGACGAAGCCGCGCAGGACCAGCTCCGGCGCGAAGACCTAGACCTCCTCGAGGAGGGAAGGTGCCAAGCAGCTGTTCGGAATGCCCGATACCGCCAAGCTCTACGGCGCTATCACCAGCGGCATGTACACAACCGACAGCTCGAGGAAGGCGATCTGGTGCTACGGAGAATACTATCCAGAGAAGGGCAAAACAAACTCTCCCCCGGCTGGGAAGGGCCCTTTCGAGTGATCAAAGTATCCCGTCCCGGAAGCGTTCGCTTGGCTACCGAGGATGGGACACCTCTCCCATATCCTTGGAACATCGAGCACCTCCGTAAGTTCTACACTTAATTCCACGGAGGTGAGTCTTAAGTAACTTGAAATGTATGTTATAGAGTCATTGTACAGAGTCGGGTAGTTCCTCCGGGAGAGCAGCCGGACCTTTCCCGAAAGGTTTGAAAAGCTCATGCAACACTTGACACAGTCTCCGGACTAAAAGTGTGGCTAAGTACCCTGGGTCAAACGAGAAACCAAACACACTTAGCCTGGTTCCGTACCCTAAGAGTGTACTTGTTTCCCCTGTACCCCGGACCTATAATGAAAGACATCTTCATGTGAAATAGACTCCACGTGCATTCATTTTTGCATAGGCTCGACATTTTTATTTTTCTCTTTCTTGTCTATAACAGAAACGTGCAATTCTTAAGAAGTTCTAGTTTGACCGGTTTACATACGATTCGAGTTGAATTGTCAGATTTTTTGGATTTAAATATCGTCTGTGGCCAACTCGCCTGAAAGCCGCCAAGCCATTCTAGGGCCGGAGTGTGCTATCGACTTAGCCTGGTCAAGCACCCTAAGTACGCCACTCTACCTACATCCCGGCAGGCCAAAGTAAGGTGGGTCCATGGACAATTGGATCTAAAAGAAAAGACAATTCATCCAGTCGTATTAAAAATCGTGTTCAACTTAAAATTTTCTTGAGAACCGTAAGCCGCGACGAAGTTATAGACAAGGAACGAATTTTACTATTTTTCTTGGCCTAAGTGTGCAGGAAAAATGAACCCTACGTTGATAGAGAAAAACCGGAGCTAACCAAGCTCCGACTCCCACCAGGGCGTCAACCGTCGGCGTTGACTAAAAGATGGTGAGAAGACCCCGTCACTGGAGTCTGTTGCCAACAAACCAAGTGTAGCAAAGGTCGTTGCCGGAGCTGCTAAGCTCCGACACCTTGGAGTATTAACTACCGACGCTCAACGTGTTGATAGAGGCTATTGCCGGAGCTACTAAGCTCCAGCGATGGACAGTGCCGGAGCTTCTAAGCTCCGACAACTTTAGGGGACCTTCACTATCAAAAACTTCGGACCTAAATTCCACAAGTTCGAAGCAAATTCGTCTTCAACAAAACTCAACATCCTTTTGGTACATGTCCACAATCAAATTGTGCACATCTACCAGGGGGCCAAGTGAAGATAAAGATGTTGAAGACAAAAAATGAAATTCGCAAAAAATTGGGGATTTCATTTCATCTGAAGACCGGAGATTACATCTGAAGACAAGGGATTACAAAATTGAGGAAGAAGAGAAGATACAAGTAAAGGCTAAAAGAGACGGTCCTAGACCCTATGGAAGAACTCGGCGACCTTCTGGGCGACCTCCGACACGCGGGCTCGGGTAGCTTCGCCTTCTCCTTCGACGGGGCCTTCAAGCACCGGGTCCAGAGGAAATCGAGGGTTACGGCTGGTGTAGCACGTCAACACATATTCTGTGACGTTCCTAGCCAGGGATTGCCCCTCGACCTCCAGCTGGTCCGCGATGACGTCGCCCACCTTGGAGAGCTTGCTGCCTGCGGCGCTCAACGCTTGCAACGCAAGGTCCGGCTCCGGCTCCGGATCATCCGGGTGCACGGGGCTGAAACCCATCGGCGTCAGCGCGTCGTCGGCCTTGCCCAGGAACTCCCAAATCTGCAGGGAGTCCGCCTTCCTCAAGTTCTTCATCTCTTCCAGGGATCTCCGGGCCGCCGTCAGCTCCGAATTCTCGCGGGCAAGGCGCTCAACTTCTTTGGCGTTTTGCTGGATCTTCGCAGCAACCCGCTTCTCAAGTCTTCCGAGCTCCTCCTCCCGGAGGTGGATCTTGTTCTGGCGGTCGACCAGGTCCTTCTCCCTAGCCTCCACTTTCTTCTCTCGGGCGATAAGGGCACACTCGTATTCGTAGAGTTCCTGCCCCCGCACCCAGGTCTTCTCCTCTTCCTCGAGGCAGCGCTCTTCCAATTTCTTAGTGCGCTCCTCGAGGCCCTTGTCCGCCAGAGCTGTTTTCTCGGCGAGCTCTTCTTCCCGTCGCAAGACGTCATCCCGTAGCTCTAGGAGTTTTTGCTCCTCGTCCTCGAGCCGTCTTTCCCTCCCTTCAAGTGCCTCTCGGCGCTTGATGAGTGCGGTGCTGATGGCCTCGAGCTGATCAAACCGAGCATTGGCCGCGTCGTTAGCAACCTTAGCTTGGTCGTGGAACTCCCGGGATTGAGCATCGAGGGCGTGAGTCATGCTCTCCCTCTCGTCCAGCAGCTTATCCCAGAGCTCCAGGCGGATCTTCTCCCGCTTGATCCACTCCTTGTCATCCGCAAGCCTCGACTGCGCCAGCTTAGTCTCGAAGTGGAGCCGATTACGCCACCGCCTAAGGGTTTGGCGCTCCTCTTCAAGAGCCTTGCTGTCGTGGAAGAAGGCCAGTTGGACCTGACGTAGACTGGAGCAGGCGTTGTCGATGGACATCGACAGCGAGATGGGCTCCGGACCTGCTGGGATCTCTTCCGCTGGTTCCAGCGGGTCTTCACATACAAAAATTGGGTCCCACTCTACGAGAGTGGAACCCCGAGCTTCCAAAACACTAGGGCCTTCCTCCGGGATGGCCTCAGTCGCCATCGAAGGAGGTCCCGCCACCAAGTCTTCATTCGCCCCCTCAGGCTGGGGGCCGGCGACTTCGTTCAGGCACTCTGGCTCTGCCACAGGTACCATCGACGTCGTCGCCTCCGGAGCAGGAGCCGCTACTGGCTCCGGCCGGGACACCTCTTCTGAGGGAGGCTCAAGCTCCCTCGCCTCTTCAGCCGCCGGCTCTGCGGCCGGCACTCCAACAATCACCGGCTCTGCAGCCGGAGCTTCGGAAGTAACCGGCTCAACTGCCGGAACTACTTCGACTTCCGGCTCGCATGCCGGGGCTTCAGCCACCTCCGGCTCAATCGCCGGGGCTTCAGCACTTTCCGGCTCCGAAGCCGGGACTGCTACTTCCTCCGACTCAACAGCCGGAACTTCTATTACTGCAGCACCAGGACCCGGAGCTTCCACTTCTGGGACGGGTACCGCTGGCGCATCTTCATTCCCGTCGTCCAGCGCTACCACGGGAACTTCTGGAGACGAGTCGAGGTCCATGACCACGACAGCCGGCGCCGGAGTTGTCGCAGCCTCCGCTTGGGGCGGCACCGGGACTGGAGCAGAAGCCCTCGCAGCCTCAGACACTGTGGCTGAGGATGGAGCTTCACTCCCCTTCTTGGGAACGCTGCAGATGAAGAACGAAGAAATTGAGCAAACAGATGCTACAATTAAAAAGTTAATCGAGGTAAAAAAGAAAAATTACCTTGGGAGGCTCCCGCACCAGCTTGCGCGGAACCTCTTTCCCGGACGATCCGGGCTGACCACGGTCGGCGTAGGAGCTCCGGGAGGACTCCGAGGACTTGCCACAGCCGCGGGCCTTTCCCGGGTCGGAGCTCTCCTTGATCGGGAGGAACTCCTAGACCTGGAGGCCCTCACCGCTCCAGATGCCGGAGTCGCGCGCCCGGAGCTAGCACCACAGGAGGGATCCACCACGGGGACAGTCGCACTCCGGGAGGATCCCACCGCCGGAACAGTAACGTTCCGGAAGGACCCCACCACGGGGACAGTCGCCACGGCGGCGGAGGATCTTCCTTCCTGAGGAGGGGGAATCGGGGGGAAGTGGCAGGCCCGATGGACCTTCCGTCAGCATGCCGCAGCTTCCTCTTCCGGCTCTCCGGCTCCTCCGCCAGCTCCTTGCCCTTGCCGATGACCTCAGCTCTTGGCTGTGGGACAGGGGCGGAGCCGTCTCCGGACAACCCGGGGATCGCCAACCGGGTGGTTGATCTTCTCTCGACGACACCAAGGTCGTCAAGCGCGGGCATCGTCCGCCGGAGCTCCCTGCTGAACTCAACTTCCACGTTCAGAGGGAGGAAGGCCGGCGGCGGAGTCAAGTAATCTCCGTCAACGTCGATGCCGTGCTGGAATTTCTTGAGGTGAGACTCCAAGGTCTTCCCCACCATGCTGGACTTCAACCCAGTCTCAACCCGGTCCTCGTCCATCACGCTGTTGAGGGACCAGGCGAGCTTCTCCCTCCTCTTCAGCGGCGCCCACCTGATGGACAGGAAGTTGCAGAACACCGCCTGGGGAGTCAATCCTCCCTCCACACATTGGCGGATCCTGGTCAGGATAGGGTCGAAAGCTTCCGCCAGCACCGGAACTTCGCTCCATATCGACGTGTCAATGCCGGGCAGACCGTCTGGCAACTCCAACCGCTCATGCTCCTCCACCCGGACGACTATCCAATCTTTCTTCCAGTCATCCCACTTCCCGGAAGGGAATGACCGGAGGTACTTGAATGGGCACTTCTTGCGCTTCACGAAGTAGTAGAAGCCAAGATACTCATTGCTTCGGCCGGTGGTGTGGACGGTGAAGAAGGTTCGGAAGAGCTCGATGCAGGGAGGGATGCCCACCCACATCTCGCAGAAGTGGACAAAGATGGACACAAGGAGAATGGAGTGAGGGCCAAGGTGGTACAGCTGCAGACCATAGAAGTCCAGCAGCATCAAGAAGAAAGAAGAAAACGGTGGGATCAGCCCCACCATGGCGTACGAGGAAAAGTACACCATCTCGCCAGCATGCTCCTTTGAAAAGGGGAGCTCTCCGCCGGCGCGGACCGAGCGGTTGAAGAAGTCCGAAGACCACCCCATGAGGGTCCGGACCTTCTTCAGATCGCTGTCAGTCTTCAAGCGACTCTCACGCAGACCCAACTCCATCGCAGCACAACTAGGCAAGAGAAGAGGAGCAAAGTACGAGTTGGGAGTTTGAGCGCAAGAACAGATGGGAAGCGTAAAGAACTCCCGACGGTGCGCTTTCCTTCTTAAGTAAGCCCTCGCAACGCTTGGATGGAAACTGCAGGGGAGTCAAGGATACTACTCAAGAATTCAACCCTGCCGATGACAAGAGGGCCCGAGACCACCCTGACGATCAAGTCGAGGCTCTTACCCAGGCGAACAGTTGTCATCACGAGGCGGGAAACCCAAAGGCGGCGACCTGACAAGGCGCGCGGAACCGATACGGTTTTCGTATCGGGAACCGGCGACCTTCAATTGCGAGAGATCCGCACGTCAAAGATCTTATCTGCCGCCTGAGGTGCGCCACGCGTCGGGATTTAACCGTAAAGCCCCGCCAACGGCACCTCCGAAGACCCTTGAAGACCCAGTTCAAGAGTCGCGAGTATGGACCCACCTCCGACGGAATGACTTCACCCCGGTGACTTTCCTCGGAGGTAGGTCCAGGGGGCCACTGTCGGTACCCTAAAAACCATACACCCCCTGAGGTTACAAAGATCTCAAGGGAAGGACGTCTACTCAAATTAAAGACCCTCGGAGGCCCACTTGTCAGACATAACCGGACCTGCTTCTCCAACATGGTTAACCCCTAGGTTGCCACGTGTACTGCCAGACCGGAGCTACTACCCACAAGGGTGAAGCTCCGGGCTAGGTACCGAAACGGCACCTCCGGACTTAACCCCTGACCGAGAGAAGCTCCGGACCTGACACGTGCCAGGCCACCCCGGAGCTTCCCGCTTCCCACAAGCAAGCTCCGGAGCTGCCACGTGTCCAAACGTCGGAGCTGGCCGCCTCAAACCTCCGGAAGACATTGTAACGACTCCGGATCTTCAAAGGATAGCCGCGGACTTCAAGACCCAATTAATTGTCATTAATTCCATGTTAATGACACTTAATCGGACAATCTTAACACCTGTAACGGCACTGTCGGAGCCCGTTATAGGGTTATTAACAACAATTAATCGTGTATCAATACTAGTAACCGCCGGGGCCACATGTCGGGCCAGGCTAACTTGTAACGGTTTGTCCTTGTACTATAAAAGGACAGACCGACGATACACGAAAAGGAGAAGAAGGCTCTCGAACGCTCTGAGGCACACACGCATTGACGTGAGCTTTCATACATAAACTAATACAACACCACACACCCGTGGAGTAGGGTATTACGCTCAGGCGGCCCGAACCACGTAAACCACTGTGTCTCTCGTGTCCAATCGTGATTCACCTTCTTGAGTCTCCGCGCGCCCACACCGAACTACAAACTCCTTCAACACTTTAGTAGTGTCAGGAGATCTGCCGACTCCAACAGTCGACAGAATGCAAGCACTTCTGTTTTTTTTGTTGTTTTTTTTTCTCTTTTTTGTGCGGCTTTTGTTTCTTGTTTTGCACTTGCCTTTTTCTTTTTCTTCCTTTTTTTTTTCAGAATGTGCTGCAAGGGAAGAACACAATGAATCAACCCAAGATATCTCGTGTGTCTGTCGCAGATTTTCTGCTCAATCTTCCAAGGACAAATAGGCACACTTATAGGCTCTAAATTGGAAAACTTAGAACAGCAAGATTGTAGATATATCTCTCCTCTTTAATTTCAATATATGGAATACCTATTTTGGAAAAGAACAATAGGAGATACTGACCCCGAAATACAGACTGTTCAGAATTTTTAGGTCAATAACAGATTCGGATCTAATGCAATTTAGACATCGATAACTATATTTTCTGGGAAAATGATGAATATAAAAGTTATAGAGCACTTCTTAAGCTTTCCATAAAGTACAAGAACATCAAAATATGTGCGAGATATGATGAAAATACCAAACTGGACAGAGGTGAATCTAATCTGGACGTGATGACGTGATTCAAAAGGATGAATCACACAATGCAAAACTCAAACTAATACCAAAAACACTTTCTAAACCAGCAATATGACTCAACCACGGACACAAACTCAACAAAACCAAACTGAATAACAAAGTTGCAAAGGCTCAATGTGGTTTGGACAAAGTAATGAACAGATCTACTAAACTGCAAGTTTTTTTGTGGCTTTTTTTTGTGGACTCTAGGTATGAAAAACAAAACTAATGTAATGGATAGATGAATTACCTAACGGGCAACCTGGAAATCTGATACCAATTGATAGGAGAATTGATGATGAGTCCCAATCTTCTGAAAGGTAATGGATAGGTCGATTGATGTGGAGATCTCGACGTTGATGATCCGAGGCTCTCGAGTAGAACACGAACAGCCCCTGCAATCACTACACCACCGCTCCGTTGGTTATCAACCGTGCTTAACACGATTGACCTCGCCAAGAAGGATAATCCCTGCAAGTGCAACCGAGAACACAAGCAAGAACGTAGAAGACACGATCTGAAATCGCGAAGTTGGAGTTTCACAAACTGTAGAACAGCGATATTATTAATCTAAGGAAAACCCAATTGTCTATGGTGGCTACCATGGAGTATATATAGGTGGGAGGACGTCCAAGGGGGTGTTAGGGTCGTGACCTAACCCTAAGACACGAAAATAATGGACTTAGACTTGATACAAGGCCCAATGGCCCAATACGGTGGCGCAGCACCCTGACAGATTCTGTACTTGATATTGTTTCGACGATTCCCGTCGACTCCGAAGGAATTTTGACATGGGACCGGTGCCATTGGAAAGTTTATCCTCTCCCCTTTCCGTGCATATATAGAACGTCCAAAACGGAGTTTGTATGCGTCCTGGGCCTCCGTTTTAGTGCGTACTGCTCCTGGACTCCGAGTTGGATACGATTTGGAGTTTGGTTCGGTTTCCATCTTCTTTGAACGAATTCTCTGGTCTTCCATGTCCCTAATACTCCCTCCAAGTACTCCTTGAACCTCTCCATGGATCCTAATCACAAATAAATCATTAAGTAGCAATCTATGCTCAAAAACATATAAGGAAATATATAAGAACGAGTTCACCTCTAAAATTAATTGTTGTGTATGAACTCTATTGATTGCATATTGTATATTCAGTAGAGTGTTGTTTGTATCCATATAAGTGATGTCCTCATCATGGTGTCGCTGGACCTGGAGCAGAGGGAAGAAGATGAGCCGGATTCCCTAAAAAGGTCCTAAACCATCCAGCGACCGGTCTACTTCATCAGCGAAGTCCTGCATGAGGCAAAGACAAGGTACCCCGAAGTGCACAAGCTGCTCTATGCGGTGCTAATCGCGTCGAGGAAGCTCCACCATTATTTTTAGGCACACTGAGTATCAGTGGTGACTTCGTTCCCACTGGGAGCAGTGCTGCGTAGCCCGAATGCAACTGGCAATATTGCCAAGTGGGTGGCTAAATTAGCAGAGTTCAAGCTTAATTTCTTGCCACGACATGCAATCAAGAGTCAAGCTCTAGCGGACTTCGTTGCCGAGTGGATCCCCTCACCGAGCAACCCAGGGGGCCAGAAGATCAGAGAGCCAGAGCCCAGGGCTCCAGTGCTTACAGGACCTCACTGGACGCTCTTTTCCGACGGATCCTCAAAGAAACAAGGGGCCGAAGCCGGTGTACTGCTCACCTGGCCAATAGGGGAGCAGTCTAAGTACGCAGTGCGCCTCGACTTCAAGGCTACCAACAACATGGCAGAGTACGAAGCCCTCATCTTCGGACTCACAGCTGCGCAGCGTCTTGGTGTCCAGCATATGCTTGTCAAGGGAGACTCCCAGCTGATCATAAAGCAAGTCCGGGGTGAGTGCTGCTGCAACGACCCGTAGCTCGCGGCATATCTGATACATGTCAAGAAGCTAGAATCTGGATTCGAGGCCTTGGATCTCTGCCATGTGTCGCGCACCGACAACTCCATTGCCGATGCCTTGTCAACCATAGTGTCCACAGGAGACCCCATTCCAGAAGGGGTCTTTGGCAGGAGGTTGGTGCGGCCGACCGCTAGGACGACAGGGCCTAATGAAGAAGGTGAGCCCAGCTCCACAGAGCTGGCAACCACAATAGCCCTGCAACCATGGGGGTCGCCAAGGTTCTTAAGCGTCACCAGGGGTCCCAAATCACCTAGCGCCCAAGATTCAGAAGCTCAGGAGAGTCCTGACGCGTGGATCATAGAGGTCCGGGACTACCTGAAGGACAACCTCCTCCCGGAGGACCCAGCATCCGCTGAGAGGATCGTGAGGATGGCGAAACGCTACATGCTGGAAGATGGTGATCTCTGCTGACGTGGTGCCAACAGCATACCGCTACGGTGCATAACCCGGCAGGAAGGCTACGACTAGCTCGTAGAAATCCACGAAGGTGAGTGTGGGAACCACGCAGCTTCCCGCACGTTGGTAAGCTTTCCGACATGGCTTCTACTGGCCAACAACACAACAAAACACTGTCAAACTGGTCAAGGAGTGCAAGGCATGCCAGTTTCACGCCAAACAAATTCACACCCTGGCCTAGTCACTGCAGATGATCCCGCCCTCCTGGCCTTTCACGGTCTGGGGAATGGATATCCTGGGACCCTTCCCCAGTATAGTCGGAGGGTACTGGTTCCTCTACGTCGCCATAGATAAGTGCACCAAGTGGTCGGAGGCAGCCCCAGTGATCAACATCAACAAGGAGTCCGCAGTCAAGTTCATCAAATCAATGGTCTGTAGGTTCGGGGTCCCGAACAGGATCATCACCGATAACGGGACCCAGTTCACTAGTGCAGCTTTCCAGGACTACTGCTAAGACCTCGACATCCAAGTTTGTTATGCATCCATGGCTCATCCAAAGAGCAACGGGCAAGTCAAATGGACCAACACTAAAATCCTCAGGGGCCTCAAGACACGCACATATGACAGCTTTGATAAGCATGGTGTCAAGTTGGTTGATGAACTCCCTTGTGCATTGTTGGCAAGCTGGACGTCACCCAGCAGTGCCATGGGAGAAACACCTTTCTTTCCGGTGTATGAGGCCGAGGGCGTCCTTCCCCCAGAGATCGTTGTGGGCTCGTTCAGGGTCCGAGTGTTCGATGAAGCCTCACAAGAACAGCTCTGACGAGAAGATGTCGACCTCATCGACAAAGCAAGGTGGCACACCACCATCCGAAACGCACATTACCGATAGGCACTGAGGCGCTACCAAGAGCGGTTCGTGCGGAGTAGAGAGCTCAAGACAGGTGACCGGGTGCTACAGCGCATACTCTCTCGAGAAGGGTCGCACAAACTTTCCCCTAGCTGGGAAGGCCCCTTTCGAGTGATACAAGTATCCCGCCCCGGGTGTGTCTGCCTCGCCAAGGAAGAAGGAGAGCCCTTCCCAAACCCTTGGAACATAGAGCACCTCCGTAAGTTTTACCCTTAAAGCATAAATTGTAGGACAGTGTAGGGTGTCATGGTGCCAAGGAGCGGCACTTAGGACAACCAAACTCTGGGGGGAAGGTCCAGAGTGTACAACCATTTAACTTGATTCCATACCCTAAGAATGAACACTCTGCCTCCCTAGCCAACTGAATTGGGTCGTTGCCTTATTGTAAAGCCAATCCACTCCTGAGATCACCAATAAGAAGAATTCACTGTCTTACCATGTGCTTTATCTTACGTTCACTTAAAATTACCTGTTAATTTTGTGATCAATCAAACTAGTCTCATCATTAGTATATTGTATTCATATGCTTGGTGAAATTTGTTCTATATCACCCCTAGTAGAGTCATGCAACCCTGCTGCAAGCGGATGTACTTGAGGTACCTGCAAGGTGTCTTGGAACCTCACAACTGCCCTCTTACTTGGGGTCCTGTGGTGCCAAATGGTTCCCCGCGAGAGGCCAACGCTGAGGTGGAGGTCCAGAGCGTGCAACATGCTGAGCTTGGTCCTGTACCCTAAGAGTGTGCACTTTACCTCCCAGTGCTGCGGCTAAGTACCGAGGGCCAGGACGCTCACACCCCTGAATAAGAAGGAAGCCGGACTCTGAGGGCCAATGCACAAAATTACCCAAATCCCGTGTACCAGACCAGGACTGTAAAACATGACAATACTTAAGGATAGGAAAAGATCACCAGCGAGCAAAACAATATGCACCTCTATTATGTGTGCAGGACATACAAAGCATGTTATGTCGAAGCATCTAGCTCCGGCACCTTGCAAGGGGCCTGTCGTCGACGTTTCCACGAAGATGGAGGGCGACGCCGGAGCATCCAAATCCGGCACCTCCCAAGGGGCCTGCCGTCGACGTTTCCACGAAGATGGTGGACGACGCCGGAGCATCCAGCTTCGGCACCTCCCAAGGGGCCTTCCGTCGATGTTTCCACGAAGATGGTGGGCGGCGCTAGAGCACTCAGCTCAGGCACCTCCCAAGGGGCCTAGCCTTGATGTTTCTACAAACATGGTGGGTGATGCCAGAGCACCCAGCTCCGGCACCCCCTAGGGGGCCTGCCATTGACGACTCTACGACTATGGTGGGCGACGCCGGAGCATACAGCCCCGGCACCCAAGGGGGCCTGCTGTCAACATCGTGACACGTCAGTGACATCAACAAGCACGGACAAGTGAGTGCACTCTCCTGCCCTATTTTTGCTGCTAACAAAGTTCGCTTGTGGTATCCTGTCCACCAGGCACCCGTATTCCACGGCTACACGATGGTGGTAGGCAACGCCGGAGCACCCAACTCTGGCACCTCCCAGGGGGCGTGCCATTGACGACTTCACGCGATGAAGGGTGGAGCCGAAGCAGCCAGCTCTGGCTATTGGCAACGACAACACTCACGCTCCTTCACTCCGACGGGGGCTAGTCAAAGACATCCTACGTTCAAGTGGCGGGTGTACCCAACAAGTTGGCCACGCCTACCAATGGGCCTCTAAGGGGGATCCCAAAGGCAGGACGTCATCTAGCGACAAACCGGCCACGTCAATTGTGCAAGCGTTGGTCCCTAAAAGGCTAACGACATGAACAAAGGCCCTTCAAGACCTTACTCAAGAGAAGGAATTGGGGCAACAACCTAGAAGACGCGACAAGCCAACAAGCAAAACAACATGAATCCAAATTCATAAACATTTATTTACACAAGGGGGTCATCCCCGGATACAAGAGCCCTGCGCCCAGGTGCCACCATCCTCAACTCTGCTGGAATAAAGAAGCGACCTCCCTTGCAAGGTCTTGGACTTCGACCCTAACCTCATCCTCCCGCTCACCAAGGGGACCTTTCTCCACTGCCTCCAGCGGGATCTTCGGGTACTAGCTTCGGAAGCATACCAAGACGTGGCAGGCCACCAGCTCAGCCGGCTCCTTTCCTTCGGCCTCCAGCCGCCTTGCGAGGACAGTGTTCACTGACCCCAACGATGAACAGAGGGAGTCTAAGGCAGGAAGCAGCTGGGCCACCCCCTAAGATGGCTCCCCACGCGGCACAGGACCAAGGCCGATAGGTTCCAGCACCGCCCCAGCACGGGCCAGGAAGTCCCGGACCCCTTGGGCCTCGGCCGTACAGGAGGCCTGAAGGCTCTCTGTCTCTCTCCGCGCAATCTCCTCCCGGTCGGCGAGCTCCCAAGCACGACGCTCCAGATCATACTGTCGGCGCTTGATGACGAGCTTCAGGTCCTGCAAAGCCCGACGCTTCTCCTCCAGGCCCCGGGAGACCTCCCCCTCCTTCGCCTCCAAGTCCCGTTCGGCTTCAGCAATGACAACCTTGCGATAGACCAACTCGAGCTGTTGGTCCTCGCGCAGCCTCAGGCTGGCATCAACGGTAGAATGAGACTTGAGAGCCTCCACCTCAAACTGCTTATTCCTGGTGTCGACTAGCTTCACCAAAGGCCGCTCCTCTACAAGCTGATCCCACTACCAAGAGAAAGCAGTCTGAGCCTGGCATAAGATGGAATGGGACTCGACAAAAGCGTTGGCAAGAGGAATCCGCGTGTTCGTCGTCACAGGCAACCGCCTCTCCACCTCTTCCGCCGATGCCACGGCAGACACCAGTGTCTGGGGACCAATTGGTGCCCTGCCTGGAGCTCTGGGAATCGCCACACCACTACCCAGTGCTGAAGCACCTACCTCAGCTACAAGAGGGTCGTCGGTCGCTGGTGGCGAGTTGCCATCTTAAGCGACAATAACGTCAGGCGCCGGCGCCGCTTCAACATCGGACGGGTCAGCCTCACCAAGGGGAGCAGCCACGGCTAGTGTAGACCCCTCCACGTCGGGCACCTCTTCGCCTGGCACCTCCACGCCGGGCACCTCCTCGCCTGGCACCTCCACGCCAGGCACCTCCTCGCCTAGCACACCCACAATGGGCACAACCTTGCCGGGCACCTCTTCACCTGGTACTTCCATGCTCTGCGCCACTTCAGCCTCACCTGCCTCGACGGACAATGGTGCAGAGTCATCAACGGCACCTAAGGCCGACGAGCCCTCGTGCGTAGGACGCGACATGGCAGACCCCGTTCCAACTCCAGGAAGGGCAAGGCCTACCAATCCCACCCCTGGAAGCACCAAGGGCACCATGTCGGCTGACGACGCACTGAGAAACCAGGATAAAATTCCATCAGAACGTGCGTAGGAAAAAAGCAAAGGAAGAAGATGCGCCTTATCGGTGGGTCGGATCACTCCAGTGATCCTAGCCCTCCACCCTGGGCGATAGATCAAGGTCGTCGGGACCGTCCCTCAAGACTGGGGCTGCCATCTCTGGCCCTGGCTCTGGATCGGCCCGCGATGGCTCAATCGCCTGCACAATCCCCTCTGCGCCCCCACCGGAACCAGAGTCGCTGCTGGAATTGAAAACTAAGTTTATGACAAGAGCTTTGATCGTTCCAGCCCCATCACAATGAGAAGTTGGGGTGTTTTCCCCCCGCATCAACTTTGTCTTCTTTGATGCAAGAGCAACCGATTCAATAATGGCCAGATGGCGGGAACTCCTTCCTGGCAATGGAACTCGGGTATGCTGGCTGCCCTCCAGCCCGACGAAAGATGTTGGGGACCCTACCCCAGCCTTCTCCGACAAGCGAGAGGAATCTGACCTTTGCTGCAACATGACGCAGCACTGGGCCAGAACCGCTGAAACCCCTGACGTATCCTCGGGGTGCAGGCGGGCGACACCAAACACATTTACCACCGACATTGAGCTCAGAAGTTTTTACCTCACATTGGGGCTCATGAAGAGCGGCTGACAGTCGATTGGGAAGGAGACATGCTCAATGTCAAGCGAATCGCAGGTCACCGCTTTCAGCAAACCCTCCAACACCTTTGGGGTAAGGTCGCCCGGAGCTAGCAGGCACAGATTGTCAGTACCGGCGTAGTACCAGGCCTCATACCGTAGACCTATAGAGGGGCGGTACGACGGTGCAAGAAGTCGGTCAGCACCATCAGGGAGGTCAAGCCTTTGCCCGACAAGAATCAGATCCTTCTCTATATCAGCATATACTCCTTTGGCAGCCCCTGGAATGCTTCCCAGGTAGTGGGATCCGCGGTAGGACCTGCAGTAGGCACCTTCAACGCAGGATAGGCCTCAACCTGCACGATCGCCCAATCTTCCCTCCAGGCCTTCCACTTGCCCCCTTTGAGCGAAGGGGTGTAGTGTCGAGAGGATTTGTTCCGGTGCTAAAAGTAGTAGGCACCCACCTGGATAGTCTCGCATTTTCCGGTGGTCTTCATCATGAAGAAGAGTTGGAACATCTCCACTGTCAGCTTACAGCCCACAAATGCCTCACAGAGGTGGACGAACACCGCTATCACGGCGATGGAGTTCGGCGACAGGTGGTGGAGCTGCAGCCCGTACTCCTCCAGCACCGCGAAAAAGAACCGCAACAGCGAAAGTCCAAGCCCCGCAAACACATAGGTGGAGAAGAGGACGGTCTCGTCTTCGCACAAGTCTTCAAGAGCGGGAGATCCACAGTGAAACATCCCCGCACGCTCCGCCACCAACCAGCCAAGTAGTCGCCGCATCGACAACAGGTTGTCGGCCAACAGAAGGCGAGACAGAGGCAATGGGGAAGCCATTGGAGCAAGTGAAGGTGGGAGCTTTGACTAAGGTAAGAAAGCATGAGTGCTCGAGGGAGAAGGCGAAAGCTTAAGATGCGGGGTGTGAATAGGGAAGGAAACAATCCCTCTGAAGGTTTCCTTTTTAATCACCCCTGCGATGCTTGAGTACCTCAAACAAAGGATCGACCCACACCACTCAGGACACGGCACCCATGGCAATGGGCCCTACGCCCCCGGGTTGGAGCGCTGGCCCAGGCGGTCATGCACCCAGAAAAATAGCTAAAGCGGCTCCCATAAAGGCAGGGCGTATGAAAGTTTTGTAACCGCATCAAGAACCATAGCAGTTAAAGGCGCCGCAAAAGGTAGAGAAGTGGCAACAGCAAAGATCCCGTCACCACAACCTCTCGACTTGAGGAGGACGTGCGGCGACGATTGGCAGAAGCACCCACTACTTTGGCTATCCAAAGCAGAGTGCGGGAAGACATGGAAAGGGATCCACGTTTGGTCTCTTCACCACGCCCCAAGGTGGACCCAGGGGCCACTGTCGGTACCTTGTAGATGGGGTACCCTCGCACACAGGATGAAGACAACAAGGTGCGTCCTGAGGCTCCACGTGTTCTATAGGCACAAGGCCTTTGCCTCCCTCAAAGACCAAGCTGCGGCGCTGCCACGTAAGCCTTGAAGATGGGATTTGGCCCCTCCGGTGTGACGGGCTCCCGAGACGCCACGTGTAGGGACAAGACCTCACCCATCCTTGGTGGAGCGCCCCCAGGATAACCATGTGGCACGGAGCTCAAGGGTCAGTAACCCCCAAGGGAAGAAGCACGGAGCTGCCACGTACCTTCGGGAGCCCCGGAGCTGCCACGCGTCACGAAGGACCGGGGCAAGCCTTCCCACCGAGGACCTGCCCCGATGCTGCCACGTGTCCTGCAGCTCGCCCCAGACGGTAAGGTGCGGGAGTTAAAAGGTGGAGCGCTCTGCTCCGGTCAAGCATTGAAGACTCGCAACCACCCCTGGCGCACGACGTGAGGGACGCCAACGGTTAGAGACCGCTATGACCAATCGCATCACAGTGAAGGTGCTGCATGCCTATCCCACTCAGCCAAGTGGGTAGCTTGCGGCAACAAGACAAGATGACGGGACACCTTCTGCCACCGTCTGCAACGGCGCGTGGTCTACTGACAAGGGAGGCGGCAAGACGGCAAGTCTCCACTGCCACCCTCAGAGGAAGCTTATGCGATAAGCCTTATATTTTTAGGATAAGATTGCCCCGCGACCACATGTCGGGCCCCGGGACCCCACTTGTAAGGCGTCCGGTCTTGGTTATACAAGGCCCGTACCGCCATCGCTATGAGGACAAGACTCAAATTCCCGATACACACACACTCGTATATACACTCACCAAGCAATACAATCCACCGTGGAGTAGGGTGTTACGCTCCTTGCAACCCGAACCACTTAAAAACTCCACTGTCTCATACCCGTCCGCTAGAACACTAGTTTGAGGCCTAAGCCCCGCCGAACAAGAACCTCCGTGGGCTGCTGCTTACCAGATCCAGGGGAAGTGTCGTATTGACCCTTCGACACACTCCTACAAAGGCCCTCAATTAAAAAGATTAGAAAACAGTGCCGAAACCATGGCATACGGCGAGTTCTTCCCAAATCCGCAACCCAAGCTTCAGTTTACAATCAACCTAAGTGTTGCAGCCATTTTACCCCATTTATGGTCCAATTTGATCATCCACATGTTCCCACAATGCTTCTGGACTTTTTGCCAAGCCATTTGAGCCTTGTTTGAGAAAGGACAAGTTCGCCGGAACCCTAGCCTCCGCCTCGCTGCCGCTGACTAACCTTCGACCCTCTCCGCGCCTCTCTGACACCCCCATGTGTTACATGGCTTTGATTGGGCCTCGGCAGTGATCATTGACGCTGGCGAGGTCCGGAAACTCACTTCCGGCAGTGCGCCGCCCGCCCGAGGTGGAATATGACCCCTTGTGTGTCTGTCTGTCAGCCATAAACGGGTGACCTTATAATCGTCTGCGGCTTATGGATTTCATGTGGCTACGCCAATTAAAACAGTAGCCCGGTATGGCCTCCAAACCATTAGTAAGTTTCAATCCATGTTGGCCCAGCTGCTGTTAATCGAATTATCTGATAGAAAAGAAAAACAGAAAATGGTTCCAATTTTGAAAATTCATATCCCCCTGTAGATTTCTTCAACAATTCTCATAGAAATTTCCTTAGAACCCCCTTGACCTGTACTATTCAGTGGTACTATTTAATTGGTATGAAAACCTCTGCAATTTTCTCAAAAATTCTTTTAAGCAAAAGATTTGGAAGTTTATACCAGGTAATCTACTGCATGGAAAAATCTCAAACTTGTCACCATCTTCCATTAATACCTTAGGGTTTCCTGTAAAATTTTTAACCTCATTGGAGATTTTAACTAGGTCAAGCTGTGTGTTTTTGCCCTATGTGCTTAAAATGCCGAAAAACAACAGAAACTGTTTCAGAAAAATAGTGCAACTTGTAAAATTCATAAACTCCTGCAGAAAGCTCCTAAAATTATGAAACCAATTTTGTTGGACTCCTTATGACTAGTCCTACATGATAAACCTATTGATCAGTATGAAAAATACCCAATTCTACTCTGTAAATTGTGAAATAAAGAAAAACTTAGAAAACTATTCTGACTAAATTACTCCATATAAAATCCTGAAATTTTTATGGTAAAGCTTCTGTTACCTCATACATCTACTGTAAAATTTCAGCTCCGTTAAGCACTGTCTTCATGTATAAATAAATCTGTAGTACTCATCCTTTTATGATGGTTTATTTTAAAGCGTATAAAATTTTGTTTTAAATCAAATTAAACAAAGTTTCACCTTGTCCTCAAGTTTTGAGAGACCAACACGACTGGACCTCCAATTTAGTACTTTACCCTTGGAGTATTAGACTTATCCTCTTATGTCCCCATGCTTATAGGTAGGGATGAAAACAGATTGAATATTTTCCTATCCGTCCGGCGCCGTATCAAAAAAATTCCGATCCATATCCATTTTTGTCGGATCTCAGCCGGATATGTATAGAAAATAGTACGTGTTAATATTCGTTTGAATGATCGGATATTCATATTGAACTGGATATCCCAGATCAATATCCAACGTATATCCGAATCATATTTCAGATCCATAGAGATCGCGGCGGTTGAATCACCCAGCGCCCCAGTCAATCTTTGACAGAAACCTAGCGGGCTAGCACCGCTAACATATGACCCTCAACCCTGGGCACGTCACACACTGCACGCCCAAATAGATACCCGTTCGCTGTCCCTTGACCCCGTACAAAGTCGACATCATACGGATTATAGTATGAACTACGAACTTTGTGTTAATAATTACATATGTTTCTGTGTTCATGTGGATGTATAAATATTAGGTGATGATTTGTACATCTTTGATTGTCTATCATTTGATATAGTGAATTTTAACATTATTTACTTATAAGATGTGATCTTTGAAATGTTTTTTTGTCAATTTAAACACTCGAGTCCATCCGAAATTAATAAGTTTCCGATCCGATCTGATATATCCGATGCCGAATCCGTTTCCGACAACATCAGATCCGAATCCGTTTGTATATGGATATGGAAAAGCCTTTTATCTATCCATATATGTCCGTTTTCATCCTTACTTATAGGAACATCATAAAAGAATTTCTTACAACAAACTTGGATTTAAATGCATCATTCCATGAGAGTTAAGCAACCAGCAGGGATTTCTCTTAGCCATAACCTGCACTTGAACACTATGTGAGTTATGAGAACTTGCATAAGTTAAATTCTATGTTGCATCTTTACTGTGTACATATTCATATCGATAGAGTACGACGGACGAAATCGGCAACGAGCACAACTTGGAGGGGGAGAACAAATGTAGATTCCGTTGCGAACAAGATCGCCTCGAGGCAGCAGCGGGAACACTTGAAGGAAGAAATCAACTTGAAGCTCCGCCACAAGATCAATACATTGGCTATATTGACATTTACTTATCTCGCAACCATAGGCAAGCCCCGGTTTGCATTTAAGTTCATTTATATAGTTTTGCTTTTATTCACACTATATGGAATTGGTCTTTATAATCTGCATTAGGTCTATTCTTGTATGGAACCCAATTGCATGGCCAAAGTGACCAAAGGGTTTGGTAGAATATTACCTCCATGTGTTGTATCATTATGTTTAATGATTAGTTGGAAAGTTTGGTAGAAGTTGGGTAGTTGGAATCTACTCAAGAGAATGGTCACATTTTATCGATCACAAGTCAAGTAGCTGAATTCTACTTGCGAGAGAAACTCGAGTAGAGAAGTCTACTCGCGAGATGTTATGATAATGTTCACTCTTTAATCTGAGATGTGGACGGAGATTTGTGTAGATTGGATAGCACAAGGTTATTCTTAGCCCGACGGTGAGACAACGCTTGTGACCACACCGTGCTTGGGGCGGTACGGAAAGACAAATGTTGGAGGGTGGGTTGTAGTCTTGTCCATGTCTGTTAAGGACCTAGTCGTGTGCGGCTCGCTGGACAAGTATTGAGTTGTAGCGGATTGCTAACTGACTATATGGGCCTTAGGAAACCGATGTAACTTGTTAACCTTGGCGTCGAGGCATACCTCACTATCTCTAGTGACTTGCCGTCCGAGATGGTAGGACCGGCTCGACGTTCGGGTGTCTTATAAAGGTTTCCGCTTATGACATTGGTAGAAGCATCACATGCTTCTTCCGCACAGGTGTGTGTGTTGTCCAATACGTGTTTTATTGATTCAAATCACTGTCCCTCGCATTTATCAGTTGAGTACCGCTTGTTCACCGTGTTGTGACGTAGTAATAAAGAGTAGTGTGAATATTAGAAATCTACTGCAATAATTATTATGTTGTATTATAATCTTGCGTGTATTAGAGATAGCGCAAATTAAATTTATGATTTATGGGACCTTTAACTTGCTGCCAAATGATAAAAACTAAGGATAAACATGTAGGCAAGTTCTTTATGCAATTCAACTTTCCAATGTTTAATGTTCCTGCTAATAGAGTTTCATGATTATTAGGTGAGATAGTTAAGTCTTCCTGAGACATCGTGCACACGGTTGCAAAGTTGTTGTATTGCTGGTGATACCGTATTGATGACGGGCTTTGTATGGTGGCACCCTAGTCGGGTTGTCTCACCAATTGGCAGCCCTGTGCACTGCTGTTAATCTTCGTGCTGCTAGTAGGAAGTATCCTAAGGCTTGATGACTTTTTTTCTGCTTAGCTAGGTTCGTGAGTGAAATGATGAAGTCTTCCGCTGTTGTATTTACTTTTATTGTAAAATAAGGAAATGATGTAACATGCTCACTTATATTATATAATTTGAGATCTTTTCTACGTGTGATGTTGGGTGTCGCATAACACGACACTATCCATTGCGATTCTTAGAATGTCAGAGCCTCGGTCCTCACTGTTTGGTGTGAGGGCTTCATTGGGAATAGCACACATGAGAAGAGCTTATTTTCAAAAACTTTGACGTATACGAGCGACAATCTGATAGTTTTCTCACATAAGGATTACTATTAGCATATTAACTCTTGTGGCAATCTAACAATGTTTAATTGCTTGGTAACTACGGAATCGGATAGATTGTATAGGCAGGTAAAAGGTTGATTCGTGATTGATGGCTACTTGTTGGATGAATTTTCAATGTTTCACTTATTTTTGTTGTTTCTGCTACTTTATCTTAACTTAGGATGTGATTGCGAATAGAACCATTGTTGGGAGGGCGACTGCTCGGCTTCCTGGAGCTCCTGGGTGACAGCAATGGAGATCCACCTCTGATCCCTCTCTCTTCCTCACTGCCGGCTGGCCACTCGGCTCCGACGTCCACTGCGCACTTTCCCGGGGCCTGCTCTCCTCTCTGGCAATGGAAATCATCCCAGGATGCGTTCAACCTCCTGGAGGTGGTGCTGGGAACCGTTCAACTTCCTGATCGTTCAGCTCCTTGGAGGCAGCGCCAGTGATCCATCACCACTACTGCTCCCCTCCTTTCCTTCATCATCGGCTGCTCCCTTGGCGTCGGCGACCACCACGCCACTCCCTGCCAACAAGGACTCCTCCCTGGTGATCCCCCCCGGGAGTTGGTGATCACTCTGGCAGATTTCTCGGCCATCAGGTGTCAGAGGTCGCAGTGCAATCTGCTGCTTACAAGCCTCCTGGCACTCTGCCGGTGTTCACGCAATGCTCGGCACTCACCACCACTACGCCCCTGTCTCCTCTGGCGCTTCCTTTCCGGCTCGCAGGCCGCTCCAAGGAGGCTCGCTGGATTGATTCAAATCCATTTATGGAGAATGGCTCTGAAGCGAGGCTGCTAAGAAGTCACTCTTTCTGTGATGTTGTCGCCGCTCCTGCAAAGTTGATGGTGCAGGCGAGTCCAACACCACCTGCACCAAATCTGTCTGCACCTCGGGTCACTCTCTGCTCTGTGGTCGTTCAACCCGTACCAGCAAATCAAGGTCCAGATGCTGATGGGTGGATTACGGTGGAATCCCATTCCACTCACCAACATCATCTGAGGCAAGCTAGGCAGGATCAGCGACCAGTGCATGTAGATCTACGTGGATTGTTCTTGAATTGTTTCTCTGGAGGTCACCGTGCTGCTCAATGTCAGTCTCGGCCCCGCTTCCTTCATTGCCGGGCCCTGGGACATCGGTCTTACACCTGCCAAAATCGTGGAGGGGCGACTATTACAGCTGTGATGCCAATAGTTGATGGAAGGAGAACCTCTGTTTGGAAGCGGGTTAAGCCAGCTCTATTGCCCCATGTCTCCTCTCCAAAAGGACAGAGGGCAGCTGGTGAGACAAGAATCTCCGTTTAAAAACGGATTACACCAGCTACTCAGCCACAAGAGACGACAGTGAGGACCTCACCTCGGATGTACCAACTCTGGCTTTGAGGGTAAAATTACTTTGGCGGCTACGGATGGTGTTGCGCCAGCAGCGTCGGGTGAGCGTTGCAGTCGCCGCCGTCGCAGGCCACGGCACTGACGCCGCACAACTCCAGATGGTTCTGCGTCAGTTCTGGATGATACTAGCGGCAACGGTGGGTCTGCGCCTCCTGTTCATGAGATCAGAGTTGGCACCCCTGGCCCTAGTTGATCCTTGTGTTATTGATTGGTCAGAATGTATCGACCGTGCTGAAGATGATCTCCACCGAGCTTTAGTCATAACAGTGATGGAGCCCAATCGTGTTGTCTCACAGAGGAGATTATTGAAGCTGCTAAGGCCAAGTTTAATCTTGCGAGGGCATCATTTAGGGTGCATCGTTACTGGCCAGACAGATTTCTTATGTTTGTTGAAGATGAAGCCAAAGAGAGGCGAATAGGCAACTGTAATCACCGTAGATTAGGGGCCATCAACATGCATTGCATGCGTTGGACCAGGCAGGCTCGTTCCTCCGGCACTGTCCTCCCTTGCCTGCTTGATGTGAAATTACGAGGTTTTCCTACCCATGCCTGGGAGATGAGTACTGTCAAGAATCTGCTCAGCCCATATGGTTGGATTGTTAGTGATGTGCCCAAGAGGCAATCATAACAATTCGGGTTAAGGCCTATTGTATATTTGATTTATAAGCAATTAGAGTATTAATGAGCCTGCGACCTAAAAGTCCATTAATACGCCTATAAATATGAGAGGTAGGGTTAGAAGCTAATCATCCCACCACGTGACAGCCCTAACCGCTACCCCTCGAAGGCCTCACGCCGAGACTCTTTCCGCGCGCGCGGTGCTAGCACACCAGCACACGACGTTTCTCTCCGTACACGTGTGGACTCCGTGGAGGCGCTGCTGCTACTACTGCGCTGATCGGCTACGACGACCGTGATCGTCTACCTGCTGCTGTGACGAGGACGAGGAGAAGACGAACGAGATCGTCTACTTCCCTTACACCGACGCGCATCTACGTTCCGCTGTGCTGCGCATCTAGTGGTAACGATCCATGACCTCTGTACTCGCATGTTTCCTGGGTGATGCGGTAGAGTTGCTAGAATAGCGTACCGCCGATATCCTAACAGTGGTATCAGAGCGGACTTGCGTAGTTTTTGGTCTGTATCTTCTTAGTAGATGGGATCTACTGCAGACATGTTCATACGATGAATTTTTCGCACGGTTTTTAGGTTTGGAATTGGTTAGAGTAGATTGCGATCGTATATGACTAAAGGGTCAGTTCGTGTTCCTTCTCTGCTGTGTGCGCAACCTGTCCCTACCGGCTAGAATCACCATCGGGACTAATCGCGTACATAGCTAACAGATTGAGCCAACAGACCACAGTCATGAGTCGCGATCTACTCATGAATGTCCGATCACATTGAAAATTGAGGCATTCTGAATGGCTCGGATTCGGGTTGATTTGATCAATCTGATAAGATTTTCATAGTGATTTCATAGATGCGATCTATGTAATTCGGGACCGCTGTTTTGCTGTCTGCTATAGCGATTACATGATATAGTTTCGCGCTAGAAATCGTTCTACGCTTAACTCGTTTTTGCAGGGAATGATGTGAATGGTATGTCCTTAATGTGATGTGATGATCCGTGTATAAATTTGTGCAGCCTGCGTGTTGCAAATTTAACACAACCGGGTTGAGGTTGTCACATAATTGTATAACAACCTGCGTGTCGACCTGTGATGCTTGATCTCTCATGTAATTTATTTGGTAGCTATTAGTTGTATTAGCTTCTTTTATTATCATGAAGATGTCTTCAAGCATGGTGGAGATGGAGATCACCACAAGAAGGGAGGCATGGCAGCTCAAATCTTGATGGAACCATGGCGATGGAGACCATTATGATTCTAAAGGCCATACTATTCATAATGTGATATGATCATATGCTTGTGATGCTTATTACTATTCTTTTCATGCTTTTCATATGGTGGATGTTTTGTCATGATAGAATAGCTTTCCTCACAAAAGTCAAGCATTTGATGCCATTTACCAATAGCTGCACCTATATTATTTTGATCGTTGTGTGGTAGGTTTGCCAAAGCGAAGTACCATCATCTATCGTAATTCATAGGGTGAATGTTGGACATTCACATGCATAGTGTTGGTTTACTCAACAAAGCTATCAAAACGGTTTTGGGCTTTATGGCATAGAGTTGGGAGCCGGGGCATTGGATGTCATCCAACAAACAAGAGTCATATAGAGATATGATTAACAATGATTGTTTACCTATGTCACTAATTTCCTAGCAGTGAAGCCAAAGCTCACTAGGAATTAGTGAATATGGATCTTGAATCACTATATGTCTTTATAGGGAAGACGATGATCATATAGTGGTGATATCTTTTATTAAACTATTAATAGAAGATTGGTACATAACATAGTGCTAAACCTTGCATATTTATTTTCTATTGTAGATAATTTCTGTTAGTAACAATTCTGGTTTCAATTTGCGATCTGTGCTTGAAAAGGAAAAGCTCAATGGAGCTAACTTTATCGATTGGTACCGCAACCTGAGAATCGTTCTTAGGCAAGAGAAAACCGAGTATGTTCTTCTACAGTCTTACCCTGATGACCTCCCAGCTGATGCAACTAATGCAACACGTAGAGCTTATACAAAGCACTGCGACGATGCGCTTAATGTAAGCTGCCTCATGCTCGCCGCTATGTCCCCTGATCTGCAAAAATAGTATGAGCATACAGATGCTTATTCTATGATTGAGGGACTGCGTGGAATGTTTGAGAATCAAGCAAGGGCTGAGAGATACAACATCTCAAAGTCCTTGTTCTCATGCAAGCTGGCAGAGGGTAGCCCGATCAGCCCTCATGTAATCAAAATGATTGGTTACATTGAAACTTTGGGGAAACTTGGTTCTGAACTCAAGGATGATCTGGCTATTGATGTCGTTCTCCAGTCACTCCCACCGAGCTACGAGTCATTCATATTGAATTTTCAAATGAATGGCATGGAGTAAACCTTGGCTGAATTGCATGG
Source organism: Tuctoria greenei (assembly GCA_036927565.1). NCBI lineage: Eukaryota > Viridiplantae > Streptophyta > Magnoliopsida > Poales > Poaceae > Tuctoria > Tuctoria greenei. The sequence continues at coordinate 77,145,702 of JAYESD010000007.1, read as the reverse complement.
GATGCTTAAAACGGCCGAAGAAAGCATTAAGAAAAACGTCACTCATGTGATGATGGTACAAAAGGAGAATAAAAAGAGGAAGCGTGTGACGCATCCTAAAGGCAAAGGCAAGGGAAAGGTTCCCGATGAGCCCTCAAGCTCAAAGTCTAAGCCAAAGGGAAAATCTGGCCCTTCTCCTGATGATGAATGCTTTCACTATCATGGTAAATGACACTGGTCTAGGAACTGCAAGAAGTACTTGGAGGGTATGAAGAAGAAGAAGGGAAGTGAGACTTCCGCTTCAGGTATAAATGTTATAGAAATTAACATTGCATTATCTTCTAGTGAATCATGGGTATTTGATACCGGATCGATGATTCACACTTGCAAATCGTTGCAGGGTCTAAGTGAGACTAGAATATTTGCAAAAGGCGAGTTGGATGTCCGTGTCGGCAATGGAGCAAAGGTTGTGGTCATAGCTGTCGGAACTTACCACTTGTCATTACCCTCAAGATTAGTTTTGGAATTGAATAATTGTTATTGCATTCCTAGTTTGAGCAAGAACATTATCTCTTCTTTGTGTTTAGAAGAAATTGATGGTTATGAGATTGTAATAAAGAACAAATGTTGTTCTATTTATTACAATAATATTTTCTATGCTCAATGTCCATTGGTGAATGGATTATATGTTCTTGATCTTGAGGATAAAACTGTCTGTAACATTAATACCAAAAGGGCTCGTCATAATGATCTAAATTCCACTTTTATTTGGCATTGTCACTTAGGTCATATAAATGAGAAACACATTGAAAAACTCAATAAAGATGGATTACTAAGCTCATTTGATTTTGAATCACTTGACACATGCGAATCTTGTTTGCTTGGGAAGATGACCAAAGCACCCTTCACTGGTCAAAGTGAGAGGGCGACTGACTTGTTGGGACTTATACATACAGATGTACGTGGACCAATGAGTTCAATTGCTAGAGGTGGTTTTCAGTACTTCATCACATTTACCGATGACTTTAGTAGATATGGTTATGTCTGCCTAATGGGGCACAAGTCTGAATCCTTTAAAAAGTTCAAAGAATTTCAGAATGAAGTACATAATCAATTGGACAAGACAATTAAACTTCTACGATCTGATCGTGGGGGTGAACATTTGAGTCATGAATTTTATGATCATTTAAAACAATGTGGAATTGTTCCACAGTTGACTCCACCTGGAACGCCTCAATGGAATGGGGTGTCCGAGCGGAGGAACCGAACCTTGTTGGACATGGTTAGGTCGATGATGAGCCAAACATATCTCCACTATGCTTTTGGGGTTATGCTCTTGAAACTGCTGCGTTTACACTAAACAGAGTCCTAACTAAGTCTGTTGAGAAGACACCATATGAGATGTGGACCGGGAAACGTCCCGGATTGTCTTTCCTCAAAGTTTGGGGATTTGATGTTTATGTCAAACGTTTGACGTTAGACAAACTCACTCCAAAATCAGACAAATGCTTCTTTGTGGGATATCCTAGGGAAACCAAATGATATTATTTTTATAATAAAACAGAGGGTAAAGTGTTTACTGCTCGCAATGGTGTCTTCTTAGAGAAAGAGTTTCTCTCAAAAGGAGTTGGTGGGAGCAAGGTGCATCTTGAAGAAATTCAAGAAACACCTGAAAATTTTTCGGCATCCACTGATCCTATACATGATGTACAAGATGTTGTGCAACCAGTTGATGAAACACCAGCCCCACGAAGGTCTACGAGGGTACATCGTGCGACTAAAAAGTTAACGCTTCTAACCACGGAGCAGCATGACATGGTATTGTTGGACAATAATGAGCCCACGACCTATACTGAAGCAATGATGGGATCCGACTCTGAGAATGGCTTGGAGCCATGGAATCCAAAATTGAATCCATGCATGAAAATCAAGTTTGGAACTTGGTTGATCCAATCGAAGGTGTGAGACATATCGATTGTAGATGGATTTTCAAGCAAAAGACTGATATAGATGGAAATGTTCACATCTATAAAGCGTGATTGGTGGCGAAAGGTTTCAAACAAATTTAAGGTGTTGATTATGATGAAACTTTCTCACCCGTTGCGATGCTTAAGTCTGTTTGGATTCTTCTAGCAATTGCTGCATATTTTGTTTATGAAATATGGCAGATGGATGTCAAAACAGCCTTTCTTAATGGAAGTGTGACTGAGGATGTGTACATGATACAACCTAAGGGTTTTGTCAATCCTAAAAATTCTAGTAAAATATGCAAGCTTCAAAAGTCCATCTATGGACTGAAGCAAGCATCTCAGAGTTGGAATCTACGTTTTGATGAAGTAATCAAAGGGTTTGGTTTCATCAAGAACGTAGAAGAACCTTGTATTTACAAGAAGTTTAGTGGAAGCGCACATGTATTTCTGGTCCTATATGTAGATGACATATTATCGATCGGAAATGACATTCCAATGCTTGATGATGTTAAATCTTCATTAAGAAAAAGTTTCTCAATGAAGGATTTAGGAGAGGCAGTGTATATTTTGGGCATTTAGATCTATAGAGATAGATCTAAAAGGCTAATTGGATTAAGCCAAGATACATATATTGACAAGATATTGAATCAGTTCAATATGCAAGATTCCAAGAAAGGTTTCTTGCCAATGTCACATAGCATTACTCTAAGCAAGAGTTAGTGTACTTTGACACCTGATGAGCAAAAGAGGATGAGGGCGATTCCTTATGCTTTGGCTATTGGATCCATCATGTATGCCATGCTATGTACACGCCCAGATGTATCTTATGCTCTAAGTATCACAAGCAGGTATCGATCAGATTATGGTGGGGCTCATTGGACCGTTGTCAAAAACATCCTTAAGTATTTGAGAATAACTAAGGATGCATTCTTAGTGTTAGGAGGTGAAGAAGAGCTCGTTGTAAAAGGTTACACTGATGCCAGCTTCCAAACTGATAAGGATGATTCTAGATCGCAATCTGGATTTGTGTTCTACCTCAATGGAGGGGAAGTGAGCTGGAAAAGTTCCAAGCAAGATATAGTAGCAGATTCAACCACAGAGGTGGAGTACATTGCAGCTTCTGAAGCTGCAAAGGAAGCTGTTTGGATCAAAAAATTTGTTTCTGAGTTGGGTGTTATTCCTAGCGCGTCCAGTCCTGTGGATCTCTACTGTGACAATAGTGGAGCCATCGCACAGGCAAAGGAGCCTAGATCACACAAACGATCCAAACACATACTACAACGCTATCACCTCATTCGAGAGATCATCGACCGAGGTGATGTGAAGATATGCAAGGTGCACACGAATTTGAATGTTGCAGATCCGTTGACAAAACCTCTTCCACAATCAAAGCATGAGGCACACACGAGATCTATGGGTATTAGATACTTACATCAGTGATCATAGTGTGTAGTGGGAGACTTGTGTCATAGCTATGTTTATGTACTATTAAATAAATTGTTATATGAGTAATCATTATCTACATTGATCATCAAGTATGTGACTTGTTCGTGAAACTCTTTGTTAAAAGTAAGTTACTCTAGATGATCCCTAGTCTATATCATTATATGAGATAATGATTGCATACAAACTAGCACATGTATTAATTGATGATCATGTTTCACGGATCATAGATATAGAGATATCGAATTAATAATGTGAACGCATGTTAGTGAACATGGTGTTGGATTGACCCACTCGAAGACACTGCTGGGATTATTATTTCCATATGTGCCATCAGTTGGTCTTGAGTGATACACTTGCTAGATCCTTAGACCTGAGATCGCCATTGTTTCTCACTATGCGTAGTTGTGTACTTTGAGACTACCAAACGCTACTCCGTAACTGGGTAGTCATAAAAGTAGTCTTCGGGTATATAATGAAACATAGAATGGGATGTGCGCAAATCAAGATGGGATTTGCCCCTCCTTAATAACAGGAGAGATATCTTTGGGACCCTCGAGATAGTTGGATTTGAAAGTGCATGGCCATGCCAAGGTGATTAAAGGTTAATCACAGTGACTAAAAGTTAGACACGAAATGAATCCACTATTTGATCGAGTGAATGGTCGAGCTATCACAAGGATGGCACGCATCTCGCCTTAAGCTTGAGTGGTATCGTGAGGAAAAGGGATTAACATGTTGAATGTATCTAGGTTTGGCCGATATGATCTTTATGTGCATTCGGGAGTCAGTATGTCCTGCTAGGTACCTCTGACTTGTGGTTGGAAATGGTTTCCAGTCACAATCGACTGCACATGAACCTAACGGGTCACACACTTAAGGAGTTGGAATATCGAAAATCTTGGCTAGATGATTGTCTCTAGTGCAAGTGGGAGATTGTTGGTGATGTGCCCAAGAGGCAATCATAACAATTCGGGTTAAGGCCTATTGGATATTTGATCCATAAGCAATTAGGATACTAATGGGCCTGCGACCTAAAAGCCCATTAGTACGCCTATAAATATGAGGGATAGGGTTAGGGGCTAATCATCCCACCACGTGACAGCCCTAGCCGCCACCCCTCAAAGGCCTCACGCCGAGACCCTTGCCGCGCGCGCGGTGCTAGCACACCGGTGCACGACGTTCCTCTCCGTACGAGTGGACTCCGTGGAGGCGCTGATCGGCTACGATGATTGTGATCGTCTACCTGCTGTTGTGACGCGGACGAGGAGAAGACGAACGAGATCGTCTACTTCCCTTACACCAACGTGCATCTACGTTCTACTGCACTGCACGTCTAGTGGTAACAATCCATGACCTCTGTACTCGCATGTTTCCTGGGTGATGCGGTAGAGTTGCTAGAATAGCGTACCGCCGATTTCCTAACATGGATCCAACATGTACGTCCAGCAACAGCAAACAGAGAAGATTACTTAGATTTTCGTTGTTCAGCTTGGTGTTTTAGACCTGAAACCTTTCCGGCTTCACGTGACCTTGTATTGGTGGAGCCCGTGGTGGCCAGCATGGAACATCCGTCGGTCAAACGTGCTGTGGTTTACCCAATCCAGCTTTTGGCCAGAGAGGTGTTGCATCCGGGTGTACTGGTGGAGCCTGATCCTCCTCTCTAGATAGTGACGCTTCTGAGAGCTAAAGAAGGCGTCGGCGGAGGCACACCTCGCTATTGATCCCACAACCACAAGCATGACCCGGGCCACAACTCCACTTGCAGACCAGACAGTGGCTATAACTCGGGGCAGGCCAGAGACATATGACGCTGTGGAGCTCACTGAAGCTGGGCTTACTACAAACAACTGAAAGTAACCCTTTAGTTGTCTCGCCAATGATGATGAGATTCAAAATGACTGCTGAGCGGTCCACACATGATGCTCTCCTGAAACCACCTCCTGTCCCGGTTAAGGTGCCTGATAATGCATCAGTTTTGTTGTCGGCGCCTTCCGGTCCAGTTGAGGAGATTAACAACACATCAGCAAAAGACGTGATTGTAGCCGTTCATCCAAGAGATATATAAATTGTGCCAATAGATTCTGGCATCATAGATCGCCCTTTGAAAGTGCATCTAGGCATACCCTTGTGGGATTTGGACGATTGATGACAAACAAACGAGATCCTAATGAGATATGTTGAGATGAAAGCAGGTCTACGGAGAATAAAACTAATGGTGCACAAAAAGGTGAAAAATGAGGAATGAGAAGGGAAGAGCCCAAGTGAAGAATAGAAGCACAAAGTAGTTGTTAATGTATAGGATATGTGTGTGAGAGACACATCCCAAGAGCTCATGACTTTGCATAGAGAGTAAGGGCTAAAATCAACAAGTTAAACAATTCACCGAAGCACCACACAAGTCCTTTCATCAACTAACTAGTCCGATTCACTTTCTGTTCTCTTACGGACAAGTCCGGAACTGAGCCAGACTAGTCCGGTTAACTTTCTATTGTTTTGCACGGACAAGTCCCGAAATGCGGACTAGTCCGTCAACATAACACAAACCTCACCTTGCATCGGACAAGTCCATTCTGACATGGACTAGTCCGATTATCTTTCTGTTGTTTTGCACGGACAAATCCTAAAATGCGGACTAGTCCGTCAACATAACACAAACCTCATATTGCACCGGACAAGTCCGTTTTGACACAGACTAGTTCGATTTGGTTACTAAAATCACAACGGACTTGTCCGGTCCAATACGGACTAGTCCAATTCACTCACTGTAATTAGGGTTTCAGGTGTGCTGCACATTTCACACACATATCACACAGCACAATGGACTTGTCCGGTCGCAAGAGCGGACTAGTCCGGATGTCGGGATCCCTAATGATAACTTTTTTGGAATGGCTATAAATATCTGATCCACGACCCCATAACCATAAACTAAGAACCCTAGCGCCGCCACTGCATCCAAGAGCACAACAACACTCCTCTCCGCACATTCTAAGGCCCTAAGAGTCAAATTTTTGGGAGTTGGCAATTGGGAAAGGGAGAGTGATAATCTCATCAACATTAAGCTCTTGGGTTTGATTTCTCACGCACTCCTGTTGATTATTGTGTAATTATTCGAGTGTTTTGACCTCTGTTTTCATCTGTAACCTTGAGAGAGCCCTTAGCTTGTGAGGTAGCCCCATTGACTCGGTGATTACCCTGTGATAGTGGGCCTCAAGTCGGCCTTCGTTGTGACTTGAAGAGGTAAAGGGTTGGTTGAGACCCAGTTCCTTGTGAGCTCATCAATGAGGACGTAGATCTCTTTCGTGAGGTCGAACCTCGGTAATTTTTTTTTGTTTCGTGTGTTCTAGATCTTTATTTTTGCAATCATCCTATGTAGGGCATAGACTTGATTACATTTGCTACTTGTATAAATATTGTATTCCTCATGCAAATTACTCATCCTAAACACTTGCTAAAGTTGTTAGGATAGTCGACTCATTACGCTGCTGTAATGTTCGAGAAAAACACAAAACAGTTAATCCTTTCGTAGGTGTAACAAGCACATTGGACTCGTTCGCAGCCAACAACGGACTAGTTCGGCCCTCCTGTATTTGACAATTATGTTAAGTGTTGCAGGAAAAAGTTTTAACGCCTATTCACCCTCCTCTAGGCCACATTCAATTGGTATCAGAGCGAGGCTCCCATTTACAAGACTCACCGCTCGGAGAGACAAATGACCACCGACAAGACCAATGAGATCCCGGAAATGCCTGTGCTCGGAGACGAACAAGACAACAAGGTGTTCGATGTGCTTAAGGAATATGAGCACGATGATGATGAAGTGCGCCAACTGAAAGCACTCCTGAGAAAGAAGCTTATAAGCCATAAGGGCAAGAAGGAAGATGAAAATCCAAAAGAGTTAGTCATCAGGACTACTCCCGATATCCTTTTAATTATAAGAAGCTCAATAACAACAATCACTATATCTCTATTCCATTGAGAAAACCTCCACATTTTGACGACAATGATTATACAATGTGGAAATACAATATGAAGATGCATCTTATTTCACTAAACCCAAGTCTTTGGCACATACTCTGTACAGGTCTAGACATCCCCAACAACGATGAAGAACTCACCTTAGAGCAAGAGCAAGAAATTCATCGCAATGCACAAGACTTTTTAGTGATTACGTCATCTTCGAGTCGAGAAGAGTTCACCAAGGTGGATGGACTCGAAGTTGCCAAGGACATATGGGGCACACTCAAAACTGCTCATGAAGGAACCGCTCCACTCGCGAAGCGACAATTGAAATGCTTGAGGGAGAATTGGGGAGATTTGCCATGAGGATGGTGAAACTCATCAAGATATGTACAGCCGCATGAAGACACATTAACAAGATTCATGTCTATGGAAACAAAAAGTTGACTGATCATGAGGTTGTGATGAGGATGATAAGAGCATTTATGCTTCACAATGTCACCTTATGTTCAATGATAAGGGAAAGCTTGAGGTTTCCTAAAAGGACCCTCAATAAAGTTCTTTGAAAAATTATCAATCACGAGATGATGGAGAAGGAAGCTCAATATGTGAAAGACCTTGCAGAGCTTACCTCATCCCAGAAAAAAGGAAGTTGCCCTCAAGGCAACATGCAAGCCCATAGGGAAGGAGACTCGTGAGACACATGAAGAAGAAGATACTGATGATGTAAGCACAAATATGGATGATGAAGAGATGATACTCTGCATCAAAAGATTCAAGCACATGATGAGAAGAAGAAAAGGCAGCAACTCAAGTAAAGGAAAAAGTAAGGAGAAAGGAAAATCCAAAGCTTGACGTACTTTCTACAACTGCGGGGAATATAGACACTTCATGGTTGATTGTCAGTATGAAGAAAATAAAAAAAGAAAGAGTCGAAGCCGTAAGAAAATAAGACGTTCAAAAAAAAGAAGCAAGCACACCGAGCACATATCGGTAAGGAGTGGGACTCAAGGGGTGAGTCCTCGGATGATGAAGAGGAGATGGCAACAATTGCCATCAAGAAGCCGACAAAGAAGTATACACTCTTCCCAAACATAGGACGACATGACAACACTAACCACACTTGCCTCATGGCTAAAGAGGGCAAGAAAAAGGTCGTACTTACACCTTCCTCTTCACATTCCTCTAATGACGATTTTGATAGCGCTAGTGAAAATGAGGAAATGTTAAAAGGATTGAGTAAAATTGCCTTAAGGAAAATAAAGTTGTTGTCAGATGAGGTCTCTAAGAAGGAGGAGCTTGTCAACCGTCAAGAAGATATGCTCATTCATGAAAGAAAGAAATATCATGAGGGTGAAAAGCTCCTTAGCTTGAAAAGGAGAAAAGTAAGGCACTTGAGCTGGAACTAGCCTTGAGTAAAGAAACTTACTGAAAACTAGAAGACTCACACGTTGCCATCAAGAATGAACTTGCTAACTTGACAAGAGTTAATAAAATTCTTGAAGTGCAAGTTGAGTCACTCAAGCAAAGTGACACTTCCTCCTCAAAGAGCTCACCTTATCAAGATGTCAAGCTAATGACAACTAGAACTTGCCCATGCTCTAATATGAAGGCTAATGTGAATAATGAATCCAATGTTCCAAAAGTCAAGAATCCATCCCAAAGCGACATCTTTGACAAGGAAAAGATTAGATATGCACGTAGTGCATATATGGTCACAAGACCTCCTAATGTGAAAGATGGTCTTGGGTATACAAGAGGTAAAAAGCAATTCACTAAAGCTCAAAATAAGGATCACATTGCTTTTGTTAAGGTAAACTCATCTGAACATGAACAACAAACCTTATTTCATACTTTTGATGCATCCTACGTTCTTATGAAAAATAGATTTGGTAATGCTTATGCAAAATATGCAGGGCCACGACACAAGAGAACAAAAACTTGTGAGTGTGCCTAAATCACTTGTGACTGACCTTCGAGGACCCAAGCAAACTTGGGTACCTAAAACCAAGGAATAACTCTGTTTTGCAGGCCTACTCCTTCGGTAGATCAAAATGGGTGTTAGACAGTGGATGCAACAATCATATGACCGGATAAAGGAGAATGTTCATAGAATAAGAGCGAAATGCAGATCCAAGTGCAGGAATATACTTCACAGACAACAGCCAAGGAAAAGTCCTTGGCACTAGTAAAATTACAATATCATCTCAACACACTCTTTCCCATGTTTTACATGTTGATTATTTAGATTATAATTTTCTGTCCATATATCAGCTTTGTGACAAAGGATATAATTGCTTGTTCATTAATGAGGGTGTGATAGTCTTTAGAAGAAGCGATAACTTAACTGCATTCAAGGGAATGTTGAAGTGATAGCTTTATCTTGTTGATTTCAAAAAAGATAAAGACGAACTCAACATTTGCTTGGTTGCAAAAACTGACATGGGATGGCTGTGGCATAGACGGTTAGCCCATGTTGGCATGAGAAATCTACAGAAACGTCTAAAAGGTGGTCATATCCGAGGTTTGAAAGATGTTGTGTTTGAGAAAGACAGACCGTGTAGCGCAGGCCAGGCTGGAAAACAAGTTGGAGCACCACACCCAGCGAAGAACGCGATGACTACATCAAGACCGCTGGAACTCCTACATATGGATCTCTTTGGTCCAATTGCTTATATAAGCATCGGCGGTAACAAATATGGTTTGGTTATAGTTGATGATTTTCTAGATTTACCTGAGTATTTTTCTTATATGATAAATTATAGACCCAAGGCATCCTCAAGAAGTTCTTGAAGAGAGCCTAGAATGAATTCTCCTCAACCGTAAAGAACATTAGAGGTGATAACAGAACAGAATTAAAAAATACTCAAGTTGAGGAGTACCTGGATGAAGAAGGAATAAAGCATGAGATCTTGGCACCCTACTCCCCTTAACAAAATGGGGTGGCCAAAAGAAAGAACAAGACACTCATCAAATGGCGAGAACAATGCTAGATGAATACAAGACTTCAAACCGGTTTTGGGTGAAAGCGATAAACACCACTTGTCACGCCATGAACCAGTTATATCTTCATCGATTCTTCAAGAAGAAGCCATATGAGCTACTAACGGGTAACAAACCATATGTTTCATATTTTAGAGTATTTGGGAGTAAATGTTATATTTTGAACAAGAAACCTAGGACTTCGAAGTTCGCTTCAAAATTTGATGAAGGGTTCTTGCTCGGTTATGATTCGAACACCTACGCCTATCGTGTTTTCAACAAAGTCTCTGGCATTGTTGTAGTGGCACGTGATGTAGTGTTCGATGAAACTAATGGCTCCCAAGTGGGGAAAGTTGATAAGTGTGTGCTAGATCAAGAAGAAGCTCCATGTCAAGCGTTGATGAGAATGGCACTTGGTGATATTCGACCTCAAGAGCAATCACAAGACTCAGGTGCTCAAGATGTACCTCAACCGGAGAGCAATGACCAAAGGGGAGTTTCTATACAAGATCAACCTCAGCAAGATCAAGATGGTCAATATAATCATGAAAGCAATGATATAGGGGGAGACAATAAAAATGAAGACAATGAAGAGGAAATGACCTGACAAGTGCCTCACCCAAGAGTACATCAGAGTGTACAAACATATCATCCCGTCGACAACATCATTGGAGATATTGCAAAGGGAGTAACTACTAGATCTCGGGTTGCTAACTTCTGTGAACATTACTCTTTGTCTCGTTTTTAGAACCATACAGGGTTGATGAAGCATTAAGAAATCTAGACTGGGTTACAACCATGCAAGAGGAGTTGAACAACTTTAAAAGAAATGAAGTGCGAGAGCTTGTGAAAGATCAAAGGCGAACATCATGGGCACCAAATGGGTCTTTCGGAACAAGCAAGATGAACATGGATTGGTAACTAGAAACAAAGCACTACTTGCTGCCAAAGGTTACTCACAAGTCGAAGCTGTATCAAATGGACGTCAAAGGTGTGTTCCTCAATGGTCCTATCAAGGAAGAGGTGTACGTGTAGCAGCCACAAGGCTTTGAAGACCAAGAGCATCCTAACCATGTGTACAAACTGCGTAAGGCTCTCTATGGCCTCAAACAAGCTATTAGATCTTGGTATGAGTACCTTAGGGAATTTATCACTAAAAATGGTTTAAAAATAGGAAAGGTAGGTTATATATTGTTTACCAAGCACCTTGATGGTCATTTATTCATATGTCAAATTTATGTTGATGACATCATCTTTGGATCTACTAGTGAGTCCTTTTGTGAAGAATTCAATAAATTATGACAAATAGATTCGAGATGTCCATGATGGGTGAACTAAAGTTCTTTTTGCGATTCCAAATGAAGCAACTCAAACAAGGCACATTTATCTGCCAAACAAGTACACACAAGATATCCTCAAAAAACATGGACAAAGCTGAGCCCATCAAGACGCGCATCGCAACTAATGGATATCTCGACCTCAACAAAGGCGGTCCAGATGTGGATCAAAAGGTATATCGATCTATGATTGATTCACTACTTTATTTATGTGCATCTAGGCCTGATATCATGCTAAGTGTTTGTATGTATACAAGGTTTCAAGCTGCACCTAAAGAGTGTCATTTAATAGCTGCAAAAGGAATCTTAAGATACCTCGTTCACACACCCAACTTAGGCCTTTGGTATCCTAAAGGATCCAAGTTCAACCTTTTAGGATATTATGATGCCGACTATGCAGGCTGCAAAGTCGACAGAAAAAGAACCTCCAGAACATGCCAATTCCTAGGTATATCCTTAGTTTCACGGTCCTCAAAGAAGCAAAATTCCATTGCCCCTTTCCACAGCCGAAGCGGAGTATGTCGCAGCCGGTAGTTGTTGTGCACAACTACTTTGGATGCGAGACTCTAAGGGATTACAGTTACTATCTGAACCGTATTCCACTCCTATGTGATAATGAAAGTGCCATAAAAATTGCACACAATCCTGTAGAGCACTCAAGAACTAAACACATAGATATATGTCATCATTTTCTAAGAGACCATTCACTAAAAGGTGATATAGTAATCTCGCATGTTAGAACTAAGAAACAATTAGCTGACATTTTCACTAAGCCCATTAGATGTAAAGCGGTTCTGCGAGCTTAGAAATGAACTAAATATACTTGACGCTCACAATGTAGCTTGAAATACTTCATACCTGATTGGCTATTCAAAGTGTACTTATTTTGCAAAAATTCATCCCCTATCTCAATTTTCTCTCGAAACCTATTTTAATTATTGAATCTTGGTGAATTATGGCTATTGTATGATTGTTGATTGCTTACTGGTCATATTCATCAAGATTATTTGTGAAATGATGTCCTAAAGATCAATATTTGTTCAAATTTCCAAAATCTCTTGGCTCTATTTCAAATTTGTCCAGCTGACCCGGACTAGTCCATGGTCTGCACCTAACTAGTCCGTTGCTAGAGACTAGTCCGACTCTGGTCTGGTGTACTAGACTAGTCCGGTCCTTATGTGGACTAGTCACCTACAATCGGGATTAACCCTAGCACGCCGCCAAATCCTTCCTTCTTCCTCCTCACAACTCCCTTTGCACTCCACCTCTCCTCAAGCAAGAGGTCCCAAGGCGGAATCAGAGTTTCCCCACCGAAATCAAGTTTCTCTCCGCGGGAATCACTCTCCTTGGTGCAGAGCTTCCACCTCCGGACTAATCCGGACTCATACTTTGCTCCTCTTGTCGGATTCCTCAAATTTTGGTAAAAATCACTCCAAACCCTAGTTCTTACCTTTTCTCAATCTTTGCTCACTTTCCTTGATTCCTGTGGTATACATTGCACTGCTATATGTATTCCTTTTGTTCTCCTACAGTTTTTCATCAATCTTGGTTAGATTTGTTGAAATAAGAAGTTAGGGTTCATACGGCAAAACTGGACTAGTCCGGTCCCTTGTGCGGACAAGTTCGGTACCCCGGACAAGTCCGCACCCTGAAACCGGACAAGTTCGGCCCCTTGACAGTTTGAACCTCTTAATTCTTGTCTCTACAAAGTCTAACTCACCTTCTTCATACCAAACCTTGTACTATTTATGTCAAGTAGAATATTATCCACATCGGATGATAGCATGTTCGACTATGAAGCCGAACGTGATCACGAGAGAGTGGCGAGGGCAGAAGAATTGAGAAGAAAAAAGCTACGTGACCTTGATGCCCACGCCTCTCCTCCAGACTCCGTGCTCCCAAAAAAGCGAAAAGTGGTTATGAAAAAGCCATCAAGCAAGGATGGTGCCGGTGCCAACTCAACGGTGCAAAGAAGTAGCATTAGCAAGGGCAAGGGACTTGCCAGTGGACCCATTGGTCCACTAAAGATGAAGCCACCAATGAAGCAAAATAGGCAGACTTTTTAAGATGATTTCACCAACAAAGGCAATGATCTGGCCGATAAACTCAGAAAGATCAATGTCTATGAGCAGCCAAAGCAAGCGGCTGACCCAAGATTCTGAAGTCACTTCCACGCATATTTCTATGAGAATGTGTACATGAAGATGAGAACTCTAGTTGTTGTGAGCCACTGGGTGGATGTGTCATATGTGGCATCAAAGAATTGCCAACCTTTTCGTGAAGTCCTAGAGGCTTTGGAAAGACATGGTCTGAAGGATCTCCTGTCCTTCCAATACAATTGGAACAAATGGATGATGAAGAGGAAGGAATCACATGTATGACTCATGGATCCAAATACAATGTCACATATGAGGAGTTTGCCAAAATACTCCATCTTGAAGACACATTGACAATGAAATTGTGATTCACAACTTGAAGGCTTTAGAGGGGGATGAGCTCACATTCCTATATGACACAAGAATGCCATACAAGCCACCTACCACAAAATACATGAAGCCATTCTTTGTGGTGCTAAACATGATTTTGAGGAAGACCATTGCTCCAAAGGATGGAAATGCAGTGACCATTCAAGGATCACTAAGGTCCTTGATGAAAGTAATAAGCAAGAAAAGGACCTTCAACGTGTTTGAGTATATCTACAGTGATATAGTGAACATCTCAACCACTCCCAACAGGTTGTGGGGCTATGCGCCATACATAATGTACATGATCGAGAAAGTGACCGACCTTGGATTTGTCAAGGATGTTGAACATGCTGGTTTCAGGCCTTAGAAGCCCACAACCTACATTGTTCCCAATGCACCTGCTTCACCTGCAAGGGAACGAAGGTCAAAGCAAGCACATGAATGCACAAGGGCTCCAGCTGCTATCTCTGCTCCTCCACCCTCCAGAGAGTCCTCAAGTGGTGTTCTGGAAATGCTTTCCTCCATCTTTCCATCCTGTTGCAAAGTGGAAGTGAAGCGACACAAGGAAAGCTTGGCTAGGAAGAGGCACCAGAGGTACATGCAGGACAATATAAAGGCTATCTGTGAGAAGTTGGACATTGAACTAGTGGGATCTCAGCAGATCTCCGAAGACTCAACATAGAACTTCACGGAGCTTCCACCTCTCATAGAACAGGAACTAGCTTCCTTTCGACTTGGCGGTGTCTCTGTTCCTCCTCCTCCTCAGCATGAGCATGAATTTGAAGATGAAGATGAGGACATGACCAAGAGCGTGAGAGGAGTGACGGAGAGTAGCTTCCCTCAAATTTTCCCTTTTTGGTGCCTTGATGTCAAAGGGGGAGAGACTGAGACTAGTAATATATTTTGAGCCTTAAGAACTATTGATCATGGACAAATATCTTTTATGCTTTAAGTTTCAGACTATTGTAATTTCTATTTGGATGATGCCTATTTTATTTAATTTAGATGTGTGATGCTCATTATGATATTCTTGTCATGGTTGTTCATTATAAATATTGTATTTTCAATCATGCGCATCACAATATTTGCTCACACACACTCTATAGGCACCCCACCATATAGAGTGCATATATGTGAGAAATATTTCCTATTCACATTTGTCATTCTCATATATGCACACTTAATGAAAATAAAATTTTTACTCTTAATTGTTAAATCTCAAATGGTTGTCATCAATCACCAAAAAGGGGGAGATTGAAAGTGCATCTAGGCATACCCTTGTGGGTTTTGGACGATTGATGACAAACAAACGAGATCCTAATGAGATTTGTTGAGATGAAAGTAGGTCTACGGAGAATAAAACTAATGCTGCACAAAAAAGTGAAAAATGAGGAATGAGAAGGGAAGAGCCCAAGTGTGGAAGCACAAAGTAGTTGTTAATGTATAGGATGTGTGTGAGAGACACATCCCAAGAGGTCATGACTTTGCGTAGAGAGTAAGGGATAAAATCAACAAGTTAAGCAATTTACTGAAGCAGCGGAAAAGTCCATTCACCAGAGGACTAGTCCAATTCACTTTCTGGTCCCATACGGACATGTCTAGAACTGAGCCAGACTAGTCCGATTAACTTTCTGTTGTTTTGCACGGACAAATCCCGAAATGCGGACTAGTCCGTCAACATAACACAAACTTCATATTGCACCGGAAAAGTACGTTTTGACACAGACTAGTTCGATTTGGTTACTAGAATCACAACGGAATTGTCCGGTCCAATACGGACTAGTCCAATTCACTCACTGTAATTAGGGTTTCAGGTGTGCTGCACATTTCACACACATATCACACAGCACAACGGACTTGTCCGGTCGCAAGACCGGACTAGTCTGGATGTCGGGATCCCTAACGGTAACTTTTTTGGAATGGCTATAAGTATCTGATCCACGACCCCATAACCATAAACTAAGAACCCTAGAGCCGCCACTGCATCCAAGAGCACAAAAACACTCCTCTCCACACATTCTAAGGCCCTAAGAGTCAAATTTTTGGGAGTTGGCAATCGGGAAAGTGAGAGTGACAATCTCATCAACATTAAGTTCTTGGGTTTGATTTCTCACACACTCCTATTGATTATTGTGTAATTATTCGAGTGTTTTGACCTCTGTTTTCATCTGTAACCTTGAGAGAGCCCTTAGCTGCTGAGGTAGCCCCATTGACTCGGTGATTACCCTGTGATAGTGGGCCTCAAGTCGGCCTTCATTGTGACTTGAAGAGGTAAAGTGTTGGTTGAGATCCAACTCTTTGTGAGCTCATCAACGAGGAGGTAGATCTCTTTTGTGAGAATGAACCTCGGTAAAAATCCTTTGCCTTTTGTGTTCTAGATCTTTATTTTTGCAATCATCCTATCCAGTGCATAAACTTGATTATATTTGCATCTTATATAAATATTGTATTCCTTGTGCAAATTACTCATCCTAAACACTTGTTAAAGTTGTTAGGATAGTCTACTACATTCTGCTGTTGTAACGTTCGAGAAAAACACAAAACAGTTAATCCTTTTGTAGGTGTAACATGCACACCGGACTAGTCCGCACCCAACACCGGATTAGTCTGGCCCTCCTAGATTTGACAATTCTGTTAATTGTTGCAGGAAAAAGTTTCAACGCCTATTCACCCCTCTCTAGGCCACATTCACCCTTCCCGTGTTGCTACTTATCTCCATTTCCCGTCTCGGTTGAGGCGCCCCAGAATTCTCTGTTGGCGCATCCTGTTCGAGTTGAGATGGCCAACTTTGCAACAAACGAATGTTTGGTTGCAGCAACCTGTATAACAGCCCCTCAAGACTATCCACCCAAGTCTGGCACTGTGGAGAAATCAATACATGCCCTTAGCTGGTCATCTTCCCCAATTTGGTCGAGGCACCCAATACGGCAGTGCTTCCCGATGCAGTGGAGGAGATTGGTGACATGATTGCAGTAGTGAATTTGTCGACTGTGGAGGAGTCCTTGGTGCAGCATGGAATTGATTTGCCTTCTCCCTGTACTTGGCGACCAGCAGAGGATGTAATACCAGATGAATTGTTTTCTATATCAGTTCAACCTTTGGAAGGTAGACTCGCTAATGAAGGTACACATGTCAGTTCAAGGAGGGCAGTAGATACGACTATGGAAACTCAAGCCCATAGCAAGGAACATAACAATTTGGAAGCGGAAACACATATAGTACCTTCATCCTCTGATCCTTCACCAAGTGTCAACTTGCTGCCAGAAAGTTTTCTCAATCAACCGTTGAAGCCGATACAATCAATACTACCCACTGTTGACGGTTCTTAACACCACAGATCATCTCTCAAAAGAAATGAGGTTCGCAAGCACACGGAAGATACTGTTGTAGCATTTCCCCCATAAGTATTCCCAAGGGTATTTTATTTATCCCAAAGGAAGGCAATGGAGTAAAGTAAACACTATTCTTATGATCAAGCTAGGGGATAATAATCAATTATCATGACAGGGGTAAGTTGATAATATGAGTAGTGTGACACACACCTAAGCAATCTACTCTAACGGGTAAATGGGTCCTAACTAAGAGTTGGTGAGTTACTCCTACAATGCTTCTAATATACATATACACAGCCTAGGTTAGTACTAATGAGCATGTTAATGGTGAATCTTTATGCTAAGTCGTTCAACACATCGGGCACGGGCTTACCCCTAGCAATACTAGGGCGACTCCCGCCAAGAGCCTGTGGCATAGCCGAACATGGAGGATTACAAATGACAGATAGGTTGTCACCACCTACTGCCTACCTCTTCAACTTGTGGGTCTACGAGACATTCAATGCTGCTTAACTATCCTAGCACCATGCTAGCATATTAAGTAAATACTTTAGGAGCCATGGCACAAGCCATCCAAAGGCAATGACTAATCTAATTTTTTTTCTCATGCTCTTGTACATGGGAATGCATTATCTTTTTCTTGTAGCCATGTCTTCTACTCCTCTCTTTTTTCAAGTAATTTCGACAAAGTATTATGCATGAAAATCATTAAGTATCTTTTTGGTGGTGGAATGGTATGATAAAATTTTGTTAACTTCTAGTGTAGAAGTTTAGCATGTGCCCGTTTAATCTTGATCATAAAAGCATGGAAAGATTCTCACATAGGTCTATACTAGTTTGACCAGGCTCAATGTGAAGACAAATAGCATATGCATAAGGTTTATCTAATTAAAACCATCATATGGCTTTGGTAGGAATTTCTATCAGATGAGGAACTTCTGATTTTAAATTTTCACTGTGAAATCAAGTTTCACTTGCAACTAGGATATTAGAATCTCTTATCACTATATCATATCACACAACAACCTAGAATTGGACTTAGCTTTTCTACCCACAATTTCCAAGTTTTAGGAAAGAATATTCTAGGCTGATAAACCCAATACTTGGAGAATACTAAGTTTTATGCAAGGGACTAGAGAAAATAAAATTGAGCAACTATTCATTATTTCAACTTAATTGCAAATTAAAAATATTTTTACCACACATCTTTTATTTTATTAATCTAACATATACTACACTATTATTTATTATTATTTTTTAGATGCAAATGTGGTGAAAAGAAAGAAATAAAATAAAGGAATGCTGGGGTGTGATACAAGCTACCTCAAGTGGGGGTCCTCCCCCAAGCTTGTTCTAGGTCAAGGTCCATGATGGGGGCTAAAACCTTAACGACAGATATAGGCCATGAGGTTGGCCTATCCTTGTTGCAGCGTGACTTTAGCATTGGAGGGTTGAATGTCAATGTTGGATTGCCTTCCATGGGTTCTATGAGTGCAGATGAAGAGTGTTGTTGATGTTGCTCATCCGCACCTTGAGATTTCCATAGGTTGGATGTACCCTGTTATTCCTTGGCTAAGGTAATGGTAACCTTTAGCTACAAAGGAATGACATGCACTCAACATGCATTGAGTGTGTTCCATCATTCTTTGGCTAAGGTGTAACATTCTTTTTTGCCACAATAGAATAACTTGTACCCATCATGTATTGGATGTGATCCGTCATTCCTTGGCTAATGTAATGATAACCATTAGCCACAAAGGAGTGACATGTACCCAACATGTCTTGAGTACGATCCGTTATTCCTTGTCTAAGGTACAACATACCTATAACCACAAAGAGATGACATGCCGTCAACATGAGTTGAGTGTGATCCGTTGTTCCTTGACTAAGGTATACAATACCTTCTAGCCACATAGGAACAACTTGCACCCAATATACATTGGATGTTATCTTTTCATTCCTTGGTCAAGGCACATCATACCTTTTAGCCACAAAGGAATAACTTACGCCCAATGATGGTGGCAATCCCCTTGAGCTTGAATGAGTGCTTAGAAGCCCAATATACATAATGCTCTCACATATTCGTAGCAGCTCATTGGTTGCTCATGAAGGGTTTCATGTCAAATCTCCGGCCTCACATAGTTATGATCGACACTTCGAGCTTAGTTTCTGATAGGTAACAACCATCCTAATTTACTCCTTGCCAAGAGATGTAGAAACGGAATCCTCATAGTGTCTCCAACAATCGGATCTTTAAATGCCTGCATAGTAATATTACTCCTGCAAACTTCCCCTCTATGAGAGAGAGGGCTGGTTAGCTCCCGATACTTGTACAAATGAATTTTTGGGTTAGGTAACCGAATCTTCATTTGTACGTACGGCAAAGAACAAGACCAAAGATGCATTGGGTCCAGTTTCAAGTATATCCATGAACAATGTATTATTCATTCATAAGAGTGGGGCTTTATGGATAAATAATTTTGCACATTTTTTAAAGCTTCTACTCATAACAATGCAAGTGATATAAGTACACTACAGGGATCCCTTCATCTTTTAAATTTTCTAGCCATCTTTACTTTTAACAAGAGCAAATGTTATCATTTAGATCATGGCAAACAAGATTCTCAATTTTATCCTCCTGAACATTTTTAATGTATTGCCTAGGAATTTGAAACTTAGTGATTCATGCATGAATGCATTTCAAATCAAAATCACTATTCCTAGGTTGCTACATACCAATTCAACCATTAAATCATTCCATAAGCATTACCAAAGAAGAAAATGTCTAAGTCAATTTTAGCAATGCTTATGAAATTTTAGGTACTTGTTTAAATTTGTTCCCAAGTAAGATGACATTCGATTTCGAAGAATCAAAAAGAGCAATGCCAACACTTACTGTCGTGAGGATGCATAAGAATTGAATAATGAGAAGGTATAAACCTTCCTTACCAATGTAAGAAACAATCATTTAATCCTAATGCAATTCAAATGCCAGAAAAGTTTAAACTTGTACCTCAATCGAAGAGCAGTCCGTATTGAATGCTGTTATGTGAGAAACCCACGAACATGAATTTTGGGGTAGCCTTCATGTTCAATGTCTTCTACCAAGTTGAGGTTGGAGTTGAATGAGCTTCATCTTGCTCCTTCATTGGGCCACTATCTTGAGCATTCCTCCACCATGAACTCAAAATGAGATCGATGGAGGGGTATGCACTTGAATTCTCCGATGGTGAATTGGGCTTGATGAGGCCTTCCGGCTTCTTTACAGATTTTTGTCCTGGCTGCACTAAAATCAAGAACAAACAAAACAACTCGAAAACGGGTTATGTTAGCTCAAACGCATGTTGTACCCTTTGTCAAATTGTTTTGCCCAACTTGAAACAACTTGCAAATGCATTGAATATTAGGGGAAATATTTTTGGCTTGAATTAGGACGATGAATTCACATGGTTACGCCCAAGGTTCATATCTAAATAAATTTATTTCCTAATTCAAAATTTTAGTTTTATGATGGTCGGAAATTTTACTTTCCAACATGAAAGTGTGGAAATTCAAACATGCTAAATGCAAGTGCAAGACTAGATGGGAAATTCAAACATGCAATTGAGAAATCAAATATGAGATAACTACCAATTAACCTATTGGCAATGACTCACCAAATTTTTGAAGTCTGATGGAAGGGACTTACCTCCCTCCTGTTTAGTGTGATGATTTGTTTTCCAATCTCGGAGTTGAATATGTGGACAACTTTTCTTTCTTGCCATGACAAAATTACTTTGGCTATCATTTGGACATGTGGGACACATGGTGGCCCTAGCCTCTTCGTTATCTTGATGAAGACTTGTTGATGTAGTTGTTGGATCGAAGAGCACGTGAAAAGCTACCAGAGGGGGGGGGGGTGAATGGTAGATTTGAACTTTTTTAGCAAAAGCAATGAAAACCCCTTGACAGAAAATCAATCTGTTAAGAAACCGTGTGTGCAACTGATCTAAACATGTTTAACCATGACAAAAGTTGTAGATATTATAGAGAATCAAGTCACGAGGGCACGACAACAAGAATCACGAAAAACCATCGAGAAAAATTCAAGTTATAATCAAAATATCAAACAAAGGTCAATTTGTTATACCCGATTAAAAACCAGATCTGCAACACTGCAAAAAAAAACTCGTGTAGATAGTGAAATTTTCACTGATGATAGATAATCAAGTTTTGAAGACAACCCAAAAAGAACCACATCAATTGGATTTGTAAAACTCGAGTTATGATAAAAACACCAGAGCAACGTAGTGTTGTGCAGAAACTCGACGAGAAAAGCTTGTCTGAAACAAGTCGGATGAACAAGGCACAAAAGCTCCTTTAAACTACGAATTTTATTGATCAAAATACAAGAGGAACAGCCCAATGTCATCTCACCATGAGCTTTGGCCTCCCTTGCTTATATAACCAGCCTTAAGGCAAACCCAATCCAATCTAGGACTCTAAACCTACTCAGTTTCAACCGAAACTTTCCATAACTGCTTAAGATTCTTCTATACGCAGATATAATCAATCTTAAGACTTCCAAACACCTTAGGAACGTACTGAAAATTCCTAAAACAACTCAAATTCGTACTCACAATGAAATCTAACCAAAAAAACTCTAAACCTTCCGTAAACAAACCATAACCACCTCAGCCGTAGCCTGAGGCATAAACCAGCCGGTTGGAGCTTTCCGACAAATTCTTTATGTCCACTTACATTTATCACGCCTTGGAACCATGTTGCCACGCCCATGCACTCCTTGCACACGTGCAAACACCTTCCAAAAGTTTACGATACCTTCATATGTTTTGTTCTTGACCCAAACATGTTGCGTGACCTCCGGATCAACTCAACCACAATTCCTCCCAAACTTGGTTGTTGAACCTCATCTTCTCCCTAAGACTAGTTCAATGGATCCCATCACCAGCCATGTCTTAACCTCAAGCAACACTGGCACATGAATAAACAACCAATTTTTGCGAGCCCAAGTCCTCGACTTGACTCTCGTTAGTCCGAAAAACACAACACCTTACATGAGCACCTTACATAAGCATGTTGCAGACCATAGCAAAATGATATCATTCATAACCACCAAAACACACCAAAAACATAGCAAATGATTACTAAGCAAAAATTCTATAAGTCAAAAAGCAAGTTTGAAATATTGCAAGTTAAAACAGAGCAAAATAGAGCAATCAAACTCAATATAAAAACTCTGCACAATAATTGTTACTCCCGATATAAATTGAGAAAGTTTGGACGATATGTATCGTGGTGTACCGGTGTAAGCTTCAAAACTTTGAATGTAAATCTTCACTTTTATTCTATTTGCTAATGTATTCAGCACACATAGGTCTCACAATGCCGCCCTTGATGAATGCATTGGCAACACCACTTAGAATCCGAACATTGGCTCATTCATATGAAAAGTTATAAAAGAAAATTTCTTCTCCTTTTTGATAATAAAATATCAAATGAAAACATTATCTTCCTAAGAAGAACGTTTCTCCCCCTATACATATTTCTCCCCCTTTCACAATGTATTCAACCAGGTTCAAAGAGAAATTTCAATTTTATGAGCATATTATAACATAAACATATAAAACAAAGCTCATCCATGTCATACTATCAAGTAACTTATACTATCACATCAATGAGATACATAAAGTAGTGTAAGCCATGCTAGAGATCATGTGTAATTTTCAATTTAAGCAAGTCATGATCTCACAAACTTAACTATTGCAAGTCCTGAAAGCATGACACTTGTTTCTGTATTTTTATTTTCTTTTAAGGAACAAAATTCGTCTTATGACATTTGCAAGAGATTATATACCACATCAGCCTTATTCTAACCAACCAAGCCAAGCCTATGTCATTTGACAATAAGAAGCTTAAGGACATGATTTTAGTCATACACAACTCCTTCCAAGTTCATATCTAAGTGCAATGATAAGCCATCTCAAAAGAAGAAGTGCGATGCATGCATATTCTCTTGATATTTCCTCATTTTTTATTTGATCATAAAAGCTCAACATGTGGATAGTTGATTGATTATTTTTTCATTATTAAAAGCACTTGTGAGCATGCAACAAGTTTAAAATAGCAAGAAAGTTCAATAATGACCAGACTTAGTGCAAGTAATTATTCCAATTACTAGTCATGGCAAAAACTACAAAATGTATAACACGAGTAATGTAGTAAGAACTTTCACCATGTAAAAGGAATCACAAAGTCACATATATATATATATATATATATATATATATATATATATATATATATAATACTATTCTCATATTATTTTAAACTCAGATTCACACATAGACTTCCCAAGTTTCAAAAAAAACTCCCCTTCAGTTTAAGCCATGAGAATGCATAACCCCTTTTTCACTACGAATGAAACAAAAACGAGTAAAATCCAAAGGTTTTGTAAAAATGTCAGGCAATTGTTGTTTGGTATCTACATAGTGAAGCACAATATTTCCTTTTTCAACATTATCATGGAGAAAGTGATACCTAATATCAATTTGCTTTGTTCTAGAATGTTACACGGGGTTTTTAGCAATGCAAATGGCACTAGTGTTATCACAAAATAGTGGAACACTATCTAGATCAATACCATAGTCGTTAAGTGTTTGAACAATCAAAATTTTTTTTTAGCAAGTGCTAGCAGCAACCACATATTTAGATTCTGCCGTGAATTGTGCAACTGAATTTTGTTTTCTGAAGAACCAAGCAACAAGTGAATTAACAAGAAAATGACAAGAACCTGAAGTACTTTTCCTATCAATCCTACGACCTCCAAAATCAGCATGCGAAAAAGCTTTCAAAGTAATGGTTGAGGAAGAAGAAAGAAAATTGCCAAATTCTTGAGTTCCATGTAAGTACCTGAGAATTCTTTTTGACGGCTTGATAATGTGAATCACGTGGGGAAGCTTGAAATTGTTCACAAAGACATACGCTGAATTGCATGTCCGGTCTTGATGCTGTGAGATAGAAAGTGACCTAATCATGCTTTGATTTTCTTTTTAATCCACGGGTTCACCATCTTCATCAAGTTCAAGTGTTGTTGCTATTCCCATTGGTGTCCGAAGATGATTTCTTTTGTCCATGTTGAAGCGCCTTAGGTCTTTTGTATACTTTGTTTTGCTCCCTTCTTGGTTTGCTTGATTTGCAGCACCAAAAAGTACGTGATTTTTCCCATCATACTCATCTCAAATTCTGAACTAGTCATAGCTGAAAACTTGGACACAATATCATGAGAAGCACAACCAAAGATAATGTCATCCACATACAGTTGAATGAATAATGAGTCTTTGCCATGATTAAGCACAAAAAGAGTTATATCAACTTTCCCCATGGTAAACCCCTTTTCAAGTAAAAATGTTTTTAACCTACCATACCGTGCTCTAGGGGCTTGTTTGAGACCATACAAGGCTTTGGACAGTTTGTAAACATGATTAGGAAAAATCTAGATTTTCAAAATCTGGTGGTTGCTTGACATAAACCTCCTCACCTATGTTGCCATTAAGAAAAGCACTTTTAAAATCCATTTGGTATAACTTGAATCCTTTAGATGCAGCAAATGCTAACAAAATTCTTATGGCTTCTAATCTAGCAACGAGAGCAAAAGTCCCATCAAAATCTAGACCTTCAACTTGTGAGAAACATTGAGCAACCAACCTAGCCTTATTCCTAATCACAACTCCATCCACACTTTGTTTATTTTTAAACACCCATTTAGTTCCAATTAAGGTGTGACCCTGAGGTGGAGGTACAAGTTTCCAAACATTATTTATTTCAAAATTTTCTAACTCTTCTTGCATGGCAATAATCCATGATTCATTAGTGAGTGTGTGTGATATATCTTTGGGTTCAAAAAAAGCAACAAAACCAGCATAAGCGTGAGAGTTTGGATCGCAAAACTTGCACCGTGTGACTCGTTCATGCAAGCGTCTAATGATTTCTTGTGGAGGATGATATTTGAGGACTCAGAGGGGAGTAGACACTTCACAAGCTCCTTCTTCTTCATGTTCATCACAGATCAAAGAACTTGTGGTTGAGGACGATCTGTACAAGTGCTTGTTGTGGTGCAAAATCAGTAGCATGATCCATGTCATTTGCTTTCGAATTTTCGGGCAGCGGCACTACTTCTTCGTCTTCTTGGATGAAAATACTCTCCCCTACGGATACGGATCTGGACCTGCAATATTGGGGCTAGTACTTGGGCTAGCTTCATCAAAAGAAACCTCACAATTCTCCACAATTTTGTTAGTGTCATGTAAAAGCACACGGTAGCCTCTAGCATGAGATGGATAACCAAGAAACATGCCATCAATAGATCTAGATTCAAATTTATCAAGATTACCATGTTTCTTAACAAAGCATTTGCATCCAATGGCCCTAAAATATGTGACACTAGGCCTATGTCAAAACCGAAGCTCATATGTAGTTTTTCCTAGCTTAGCATGCAAGAAAACACGATTTGAGACATAACAAGCGGTTGCAATTGCATCTGCCCAAAATTTCTAGGAGTTTGATATTCATCAAGCATGATCCTAGCCATATAAACTAAGGTTCTGTTCTTTCTCTCTACAACACCATTTTGTTGAGGTACATATGATGAAAAAAATTGATGCTCTATTCCATTTTCAGCACAAAAGTGATCAAATGATTGATTTTTAAATTCGGTTCCGTTATCACTTCTAATTGCTTTTAAAGATCTTGGGTGATCAATTGATAATCTAAGAAATAAAGTTCTAAAGTGACTAAAAACTTCATTCTTAAATGCCATAAAGTAAACCCATGAGTATCTAGAATAATCATCAACAATCACAAGAACATAACATTTACCTCCAAAAGATTGAACACGTGAAGGACCTACGGTGTCAAGATGCAAAAGTTGTCCTGGTTCAGTTGTCATGGTCATATTGAGAGGAGCATGTGAACCTGTAACCATCTTAGCAGGTCTACAAGAAGGGCACATAATTTATTTGTCCCTTTTAAGCTTAGGCATCCCACATATGCGATCAAGATAGAGGATGACATATCAAAATCAGCTTTAAAACTCTTCCAAATAAAGACATGTTAAAAATAAGCTCACTATTTGAATCTACAACCTTGCAGCAATTTTTATTGAAGTTAACTTCTAGATTTTCATCTAGTAATTGTGAAATCGAAAACATGTTGTATTTCAAATTTTGGACAAGTGCCACATCTTTCAAAGTGTAGTTATTACTTACTCTAACCGAACCCTTAGCAATTATAGGAGTTCAAGAATTATTGGCAAAAGTAACATTGTCTACATGTGACACAAAAGAGAGGGAGGAGAACCATTCTTTGTTACCGGTCATGTGGCATGAACAACCTGAATCCACAATCCAAATATTCTCCTTCCTCAAGCGTTTAACCTACATAGAAGCACAATAGGTTGATGACTCAATATTGGGATTAGTCAAAAAATATTTAGGAATCCAGTACTGAGTCACACGACGTCCAGCAGGAATAATACGTGAAAGCTGAGATAAAACAGAAGGTTTATGAGCCAAAGTTTGAGGATTTTGTACCCAACTACTGACCTGCGAGGTTTTACATGTGTAGCACAAAAAACAGTAGGTTTGGAAGCAAACTTTGCATTTTTTTTGACTCATTACAGCAAGTTGCATGTTCCTAACATTTGGTTTAGCACATGCAACAAATTTTGCATGAGAGTTATGAGATCTAGCTTGCATTCTATCCTTTTTCTGTTGTTTAGCTAGTATATAACAAAAGTATATGACATGAACATCTCTATCATAGTAGCTACAATGAAATTTAACTTTGTGTTCATGTCTAGGCAAGCAAGCAGCATGATTAATAGAAACCGAATGAGACAACACTCCTGCAGATTTGTGAGACCTATATGTGCTGAATACATTGGCTATGGTGATAAAAATTTTGAATATCACTAAAACACCTTTTTTGACATGGTCCGACTCTAGGTCCGATCTCCAGCAAGGTCCAACAATAGGCCCGACTTGTTTTGGGTAGCTCCGGCAAGGTTTGACGTAAGGTTCGACTTGCTTTGTCTAGGTCCGATTTACTTTGGCTAGGTCTAACTTCTTTGTTTAGGTACGAATTGCTTTGGCAAGGTCTGACTAAGCTTTAGTAAACTCTGGCGCTAGGTCCGACTAGCTTTGATAAGCTCCGACACTAGGTCCGACTAGCTTTGGTAAGCTTCGACGCTAGGTCCGACTAGCTTTGGTAAGCTCTGGTGCTAGGTCCTGCTAGCTTTGGTAAGCTCCAGCTCAAGGTCCGGTTAGTTTTGGCAAGGTTTAGAGCTAGATTGCAATGGTTCTACTTTTACTTCGAATTGATTCAAACTTGCTTTACATCTATGGAAAGTTTGCTTAGTATTCTTTTACTAAGTTTTAGGTGTGTTTTGGATGTTATGGTTGATATATTTTTGCTAAGGTTTGCAACATGCTTATGTGAGGTGCTCACGTAAGGTGTTATGGTTATCGGAACTAACTAGAGTCAAGTCGAGGACTTGGGCTTGGAAGTATTGGTTGTTTATTCATGTACAATGTTGCTTGATTTCAAGACATGGCTCGTGACAGGACCCATTGAACTAGTCTTAGGGAGAAGATGAGGTACAATAACCAAGTTTGGGAGGAATTGTGGTTGAGTTGATCGGGAGGTCGCGCAGCATGGTTGAATCAAGAACAATGCATATGAAGGTATCGTGGACGTCGTTGGAAGGTGTTTGCACGTGTTCAAGGAGTGCATGTACATGGCTACATGGTTTCGAGGCATGATGAAGAGATGTGGACGTAAAGAATTAGTCGGAAAGGTCAAACCGACTAGGTTACAGACTCAGGCTGCTGCTAAGTCGTGTTTGACTGAAATATAGAAAGATTTGAGTTGTTTATAAGAGGATTTCATGTGGGTCACGAAGTTGGATTGTTTTTGGAATGGGGGATACGTTCCTAAGGTGTTTGGAAGTCATAAGATTGCTTCTATCTGCGTATAGAAGAGTCTTGAGCAGTTATGGAAAGTTTTGATTCGTGAATCGAGTAGGATTAGAGTCCGAGTTTGTGTTGAGTTGGCTTTCGGGCTGGTTATATAAGCAAGGAAGGCCAGAGCTTGTTGTAGACGACTTTTGGGCTGTTCCTCTTGTCTTCTATTGAATAAAATTTGTATTTGAAAGGAAATTTTGTGCCTTGTTCGTCCGACTTGTTTTCTTCAAGTCTTTCTCGTCGAGTTCTGCACAACACTACCTTTCTTCGGTGGTTTTATCATAACTCGAGTTTTACAGATCCGATTGGTGTGATTATTTTTATGTTGCCTTCACAACTTGATTATATATCATGTGTGAAAATTTCACGGTCATTGGATTTGTGGTTTCTAATCTACACGAGTTTCTTTCGGGTATTACAGATCTGGTTTTTACTCGGTGGAACAGATTGACCTTTGTTCGATCTTTCGATCGTAACTTGAGTTTCTCTCGACGGATTTCCGTGGTTATTGTTGTGTCGTCTTCCTGACTTGAATCTCAATAATATCTATCACTTTTGTCAAGATTGATCACTTTTAGATTAGTCACACACACGATTTCTTAACAGATTGATTTTCTGCTGAGGGATTTTCATTGCTTCCGCTGAAAAGGATTAAATCTACCATTCACCCCTCCTCTGGTAGATTATCACGTGCTCTTGGATTCTACAATTGGTATCAGAGACACGGTGCTCTAATCTTTGTGATTTGCACGTGTTTTTGACTAATCCTCATGGAGAAATACTTGGCAAAACCTTGTGTGTTTGTTGTCATTGATTTTTAGGTTTAGAAGGCACGCATGGAAGCTTTTATCCAGGCGCAAGGCTTCCGTTATGGGAAAAGGTGTACAAGCCGTACGAAATGCCGCTGAACGATCAAGTTATAGCTACGAATCTGAGAGATGTTGACAACAAAAAAAGGCTCGAAACTTGATCATACAAGGATTAACTCAAAGTGACTTCGACCGTGTTGCACACCTCCGATCTGCATATGATGTGTGGAGAGCACTTTGTGACTACCATGAAGGATACAACACGATCAAGGAGGTAAGGCAGGATATGTTCAAGAAAGAATACATGCGATTCAAGATGCAACCCGATGAGTCCATTGATGACCTCTTTGCTCGCTTTAACAAAATTCTCATCAACTTGCGTAGCGTCAATGTTAATTTTTCAGATGCTGAGAATGATAGGCAATTACTAAGTGCAATAGACATGTCAATTTGGGAGATGAAAGTCACATCTATTCGTGAATATACTTTCATGAGTACTCTTACATTAGATGTGCTATATTCTAAATTTAAAACTCATGAAATTGACATAATCTCACGTAAGAACCCCAACAAGTCTCTTGCATTTGTTTCTCAGTGTGATAAGCCTAGCTCCGGCCAATCTTCATCTAGAAATACACTTGCTTTGCTGTCTTCACTAACCCTAGAACAGATTGAAGAATATCTAGAAGAGGAGCTAGCACTCATCTCTACTCGGTTCTCAAAAGCATTGCAAAATGTGAGAACTAGAAGGAGAAGAAGCTCCGGACCTCAGCTATGCTTTGAATGTGGTAAGACAGGACACTTTCGTACAGATTGCCCTAACCTTTCAGCTCCTTCTACCTGTGATAAAAAGCATAATAAAGTCAAGTCCTCTTCTGGCAACACCAACGAGAAAAAGAAGGTTTTTACAGGATGCAAACTGATAAATAGTTTCATCACCACACTTCAAGAACTTGGCTCGAGTGATGTAGACATTGGAAGTGACAAAGATGAAGATGATCTGACAAACTTGTGCTTCATGGTGGGCAAATCAAGATCAAGTATAGAGGATGCATAACACAATAATGAAAACAAAGAGGTATGTCCTACTTGTGATGAAATGTGTAATGCTATTTTCCCTGCAACTGTTATTGTTAAGAAAAAGGACAAAAAGCTTAGGGGCAATGTTATTAAAATTGAGTCACTAGAATCTGAAATTAATCGTTTGAAAACCTTGATTCCTAGTGATGATTCTTGTTCCTCATGCGGTTTAATATATGAACAATTGTCCTCCTGAAGAAGTGCACGCTCCTCCACTCTTGATAAACTTGAGTTAGAGATTGAAAAGCACAAAAAGCTTGCTGCACTTAATGACTGAAACTTAAAATATGCTTCTTGTTCTACAATTGATTTGCATTGTTCTACCTGTAATGATCTTGAAAAGAAACTAAAAGATGCTATGAATAAAATTTCAATACTCAACAATGCTTTACGTGCTCATGAAGCTATATATTGTTCTAATTGCAAAATAAAAGAAAAAAATTCATGTGAAAACTGCCTAGAATTGTCTAAGAAACTTGATGGCATGAATAGGACACTAGAGCAGTTTTGTATTGGGAACAAAAATGTAAACTTGCTGCTGAATTCATCCAAATCTTGCAATGATAAAACTCATATAGGTTTTGATTCCCAGGCTCATGATAAAGCACATCCACCTAAAACTGTAGAGTCATTAGGAAGTGGTTTAATTAAAATGGTTCCTAAACCAAAAGAGGTGGTTTATAAATCCGCAGGAGTATTGTCACATTCGGGTTCAAATAAACATACTGCATGCTCATCTAGACATGAACACAAAGTCAAATTTCATTGTACCTATTGTGGTAGAGATGGTCATGTCATAGATTTTTGTTATAGACTAGCTAAACAACATAAAAAGGAAAGAATTCAAGCTAGATCTTATAACTCTCACGCAAAATTTGCCGCACATACTAAACCAAATGTTAAGAACATGCAAACCTGCTGTTATGAGTCAAAAACATTCAAAGTTTACCTCCGGTGCTTCAGTTTTTTCCTCCGAACCTTCTATTGTTACCTCTGCACCTTCTGTTTTTGCCTCCAGAGCTACTGATTTTTGTTATGCACAAGTAACACCTCATAGGTCAGTAGCTAAGAACAAAAAATCTGAAACTTTGACTCATAAACCTGCTGTTTTATCTCAGCTGTCTCATGTTGTTCCTGCTAGACGTTGTATGACTTAGTACTGGATTCCTAAATGCCTTTTGACTAACCCCAGTATTGAGTCATTGACGTATTGTGCTTCTATGTAGGTTACACGCTTGAGGAAGGAGAACAGTTGGATTGTGGATTTAGGTTGCTCACGCCACATGACTGGTAACAAAGAATGGTTCTCCTCCCTCTCTTTTGTGTCACGTGTAGAGAATGTTAGTTTTGCAAATAATTCTTCAACTCCAATAATTGATATGGGTTCGGTTATGGTAAATAATCACTACACTTTGAAAGATGTGGCACTGGTCAAAAATTTGAAATACAACTTGCTTTCCGTTTTGGAATTGCTAGATGAAAATCAGGAAATTATTTTCAATAAAAATTGCTGCAAAGTTGTAGGTTCAAATAGTGAGCTTATTTTTAACATGTCTCGGTTTGGAAGAGTTATTAAAGCTGATTTTGATATGTCTTCTTCTAAGCATAGGTGTCTAGTTGCTAATGATTCCAAAGACTTATATTTTTGGCATCGTAGACTTGGTCACATAGGCTTTGATCATCTAACGTGTGTTAGTGCTCTTGATCGTATACGTGGGCTGCCTAAGCTTAAAGGGGACAAAGAAATTGTGTGCTCTTCTTGTAGACATGCTAAGATGGTTGCAGGTTCACATGCTCCTCTCACAATGACCATGACAACTGAACCGGGTCAACTTTTGCACCTTGACACCGTAGGACCTTCACGTGTTCAATCCTTCGGAGGTAAATGGTATGTTCTTGTGATTGTTGATTACTATTTTAGATACTCTTGGGTTTACTTTGTGGCATCTAAGAATGAAGCTTTTAGTCACTTTAGAACTTTATTTCTTAGATTATCAATTGATCACCTAGGATCTTTAAACGCAATTAGAAGTGATAACAGAACCAAATTTAAAAATAAATTGTTTGATCATTTTTGTGCCGAAAATAGAATAGATCACCAATTTTCTTCACCTTATGTACCTCAATAAAACGGTCTTGTAGAGAGAAAGAATATAACCTTAGTTGGGTTGGCTAGGACTATGCTTGATGAATATCAAACTCCTAGAAAATTTTGGGCAGATGCAATTGCAACCGCTTGTTATGTATCAAATCATGTTTTCTTCCGTGCTAAGATAGGGAAAACACCATATGAACTTCGGTTTGGACATAGTCCTAGTGTCACACACTTTCGTGTCTTTGGTTGCAAATGCTTTTTTAAGAAACATGGTAATCTTGATAAATTTGAAGCTAGATCTGTTGATGGAATGTTTTTTGGTTATCCATCTCATACTAGAGGCTACCGTGTGCTTTTACTTGACACTAACAAAATTGTGGAGACTTCTGAGGTTTCTTTTGATGAAGCTAGCCCAGTACTAGCTCCAATATTGCAGCTCCAGATCCATATCCGAAGGGGGAGAGTATTTTCATCGAAGAAGACGAAGAAGTGGTGCTGCTGCTCGAAAATTCAGAAACAAATGACATTGATCACACTACTAATTTTGCACCACAACCAGCACCAAAACCTACTGCAGCTAGTACAGATCATCCTCAAGCCATAAGTACTTTAATCTGTGATGACCTTAGGTAAAAGAAGCTTTTGAAGTGTCTACTCCCCTCCAATCCCTCAAACGTCATCCTCCACAACAAATCATTGGAAGCTTGCACAAACGAGTCACACGGTCTAGGTTTTGCGATCCAAACTCTCACGCTCATTATGCTTTTGTTGCTTTTTTTGAACCCATAGATATATCGCATGCACTCACTAATGAATCTTGGATTATTGCCATGCAAGAAGAGTTAGAAAATTTTTAAAGAAACAATGTTTGGAAACTTGTAGCTCCACCTCAAGGTCACACTTTAATTGGAACTAAATGGGTGTTTAAAAATATACAAAGTGAGGATGGGGTTGTGGTTAGGAATAAGACTAGGTTGGTTGCTCAAGGTTTTGCACAAATTGAAGGTCTAGTTTTGATGAAACTTTTGCTCCCGTTGCTCGATTAGAAGTCATAAGAATTTTGTTAGCTTTTGCTGCAACTAAAGGTTTCAAGCTATATCAAATAGATGTTAAAAGTGCTTTTCTTAGTTGCTACATAGATGAGGAGGTTTATGTCAAGCAACCACCATGTTTTGAAAATCCAGATTTTCCTAATCATGTTTACAAACTGTCCAAAGCCTTGTACGGTCCCAAACAAGCCCCTAGAGCATGGTATGATAGGTTAAAAACATTCTTACTTGAAAAGAAGTTTACCATGGACAAGGTTGACAAAAATATTTTTGTACTGAAGCATGGCAATGACTCATTATTCGTTCAAGTGTATGTGGATGGTATTATCTTTGGTTGTGCTTCTCATGATCTTGTGTCCTTGTTTTCAGCTATGATGAGTTCAGAATTTGAGATGAGTATGATGGAAGAACTCACATACTCTTTGGGGCTGCAAATCAAGCAAACCAAGGAAGGTTCCTTTGTGCATCAAACAAAGTATACAAGACACCTTATTAAGCGCTTCAACATGGACAAAAACAAGCCTCTTCGGACACCAATAGGTACAACAATGACACTTGAACTTGATGAAGATGGTGAACCCGTGGATCAAAAATATTATAGAAGCATGACCGGATCACTTTTGTACCTCACGACATAAAGACAGGACATTCAATTCAGTGTAGGTCTTTGTGCACGATTTCAAGCTTCCCCACATTCTTCACATCGTCAAGCCATCAAAAGAATTCTAACGTACTGACATGGAACTCAAGAATTTGGCATTTTCTTCCTTCTTCGTCAACCGTTACATTGGAAGTTTTTTTGGATGCTGATTTTGGGGGTCGTAGGATTGATAGGAAAAGTACTTCGGGTGTTTGAGTTAGAGATTGAAAAGAACAAAAAGCTTGCTGCACTTAATGACTGAAACTTAAAAGATGCTTCTTGTTCTACAATTGATTTGCATTGTTCAACCTGTAATGATTTTGAAAAGAAACTAAAAGATGCTATGAATAAAATTTCAATACTCAACAATGCTTTACGTGCTCATGAAGCTATATATTGTTCTAATTGCAAAATAAAAGAAAAAAAGCTTGCTGCACTTAATGACTGAAACTTAAAAGATGCTTCTTGTTCTACAATTGATTTGCATTGTTCAACCTGTAATGATTTTGAAAAGAAACTAAAAGATGCTATGAATAAAATTTCAATACTCAACAATGCTTTACGTGCTCATGAAGCTATATATTGTTCTAATTGCAAAATAAAAGAAAAAATTCATGTGAAAACTGCCTAGAATTGTCTAAGAAACTTAATGACATGAATAGGACACTAGAGCACATCCACCTAAAATTGTAGAGTCATTAGGAAGTGGTTTGATTAAAATGGTTCCTAAACCAAAAGAGGTGGTTTATAAATCCGCAGGAGTGTTGTCACATTCGGGTTCAAATAAACATACTGCATGCTCATCTAGACATGAACACAAAGTCAATTTCATTGTACCTATTGTTGTAGAGATGGTCATGTCATAGGTTTTTGTTATAGACTAGCTAAACCACATAAAAAGGAAAGAATGCAAGCTAGATCTTATAACTCTCATGCAAAATTTGCTGCACATACTAAACCAAATGTTAGGAACATGCAAACCTGGTGTTATGAGTCAAAAACATTCAAAGTTTACCTCCGGTGCTTCAGTTTTTTCCTCCGGACCTTCTATTGTTACCTTCGCACCTTCTGTTTTTGCCTCCAAAGCTACTGATTTTTGTGATGCACAAGTAACACCTCATAGGTCAGTAGCTAAGAACAAAAAATCTGAAACTTTGACTCATAAACCTGCTGTTTTATCTCAGCTGTCTCATGTTGTTCCTGCTAGACGTCGTATGACTCAGTACTGGATTCCTAAATGCCTTTTGACTAACCCCAGTATTGAGTCATTGACGTATTGTGCTTCTATGTAGGTTACACGCTTGAGGAAGGAGAACAGTTGGATTGTGGATTCAGGTTGCTCACGCCACATGACTGGTAACAAAGAATGGTTCTCCCCCCTCTCTTTTGTGTCACGTGTAGAGAATGTTACTTTTGCCAATAATTCTTCAACTCCTATAATTGATAAGGGTTTGGTTATGGTAAATGATCACTACACTTTGAAAGATGTGGCACTGGTCAAAAATTTGAAATACAACTTGCTTTCCATTTCAGAATTGCTAGATGAAAATCAGGAAATTATTTTCAATAAAAATTGCTACAAAGTTGTAGGTTCAAATAGTGAGCTTATTTTTAACATGTCTCGGTTTGGAAGAGTTTTTAAAGCTGATTTTGATATGTCTTCTTCTAAGCATAGGTGTCTAGTTTCTAATGATTCCAAAGACTTATATTTTTGGCATCGTAGACTTGGTCACGTAGGCTTTGATCATCTAACGCGTGTTAGTGTTCTTGATCGTATACGTGGGCTGCCTAAGCTTAATGGGGACAAAGAAATTGTGTGCTCTTCTTGTAGACATGCTAAGATGGTTGCAGGTTCACATGCTCCTCTCACAATGACCATGACAACTGAACCGGGTCAACTTTTGCACCTTGACACCGTAGGACCTTCATGTGTTCAATCCTTCGGAGGTAAATGATATGTTCTTGTGATTGTTGATTACTATTTTAGATACTCTTGGGTTTACTTTATGGCATCTAAGAATGAAGCTTTTAGTCACTTTAGAACTTTATTTCTTAGAATATCAATTGATCACCTAGGATCTTTAAATGCAATTAGAAGTGATAACGGAACAAATTTAAAAATAAATTGTTTGATCATTTTTGTGCTGAAAATAGAATAGATCACCAATTTTCTTCACCTTATGTACCTCAATAAAACGGTGTTGTATAGAGAAAGAACATAACCTTAGTTGGGATGGCTAGGACTATTCTTGATGAATATCAAACTCCTAGAAAATTTTGGGCAGATGCAATTGCAACCGCTTGTTATGTCTCAAATCATGTTTTCTTCCGTGATAAGCTAGGGAAAACACCATATGAACTTCGGTTTGGACATAGTCCTAGTGTCACACACTTTCATGTCTTTGGTTGCAAATGCTTTTTTAAGAAACATGGTAATCTTGATAAATTTGAAGCTAGATCTGTTGATGGAATGTTTTTTGGTTATCCATCTCATACTAGAGGCTACCGTGTGCTTTTACTTGACACTAACAAAATTGTGGAGACTTTTAAGGTTTTATTTGACGAAGCTAGCCCAGGTACTAGCTCCAATATTGCAGCTCCAGATCCATATCCGAAGAGGGAGAGTATTTTCATCAAAGAAGACGAAGAAGTGGTGCTGCTGCTCGAAAATTCAGAAGCAAATGACATTGATCACGCTACTGATTTTGCACCACAACCAGCACCAAAACCTACTGCAGCTAGTACAAATCATCCTCAAGCCATAAGTTCTTTGATCTGTGATGAACTTTAGGAAAAAGAAGCTTTTGAAGTGTCTACTCCCCTCCAATCCCTCAGACGTCATCCTCCACAACAAATCATTGGAATCTTGCACAAACGAGTCACACGGTCCAGGTTTTGCGATCCAATCTCTCACGCTCATTATGCTTTTGTTGCTTTTTTTGAACCCATAGATATATCACATGCACTCACTAATGAATCTTGGATTATTGCCATGCAAGAAGAGTTAGAAAATTTTGAAAGAAATAATGTTTGGAAACTTGTAGCTCCACCTCAAGGTCACACTTTAATTGGAACTAAATGGGTGTTTAAAAATATACAAAGTGAGGATGGGGTTGTGGTTAGGAATAAGGCTAGGTTGGTTGCTCAAGGTTTTGCACAAATTGAAGGTCTAGTTTTGATGAAACTTTTGCTCTTGTTGCTAGATTAGAAGCCATAAGAATTTTGTTAGCTTTTGCTGCAACTAAAGGTTTCAAGCTATATCAAATAGATGTTAAAAGTGCTTTTCTTAGTGGCTACATAGATGAGGAGGTTTATGTCAAGCAACCACCTGGTTTTGAAAATCCAGATTTTCCTAATCATGTTTACAAACTGTCCAAAGCCTTGTACAGTCCCAAACAAGCCCCTAGAGCATAGTATGATAGGTTAAAAACATTCTTACTTGAAAAGAAGTTTACCATGGACAAGGTTGACAAAAACATTTTTGTAGTTAAGCATGGCAATGACTCATTATTCGTTCAAGTGTATGTGGATGGTATTATCTTTGGTTGTACTTCTTATGATCTTGTGTCCTAGTCTTCAGCTATGATGAGTTCAGAATTTGCGATGAGTATGATGGGAGAACTCACATAATCTTTGGGGCTGCAAATCAAGAAAACCAAGGAAGGTACCTTTGTGCATCAAACAAAGTATACAAGAGACCTTCTTAAGCGCTTCAACATGTACAAAAACAAGCCTCTTCGAACACCAATAGGTACAACAATGACACTTGAACTTGATGAAGATGGTGAACCCGTGGATCAAAAATATTATAGAAGCATGATCGGATCACTTTTGTACCTCATGGCATAAAGACAGGACATTCAATTCAGTGTAGGTCTTTGTGCACGATTTCAAGCTTCCCCACATTCTTCACATCGTCAAGCCATCAAAAGAATTCTAACGTACTGACATGGAACTCAAGAATTTGACATTTTTCTTCCTTCTTCGTCAACCGTTACTTTGAATGTTTTTTCGGATGCTGATTTTGAGGGTCGTAGGATTGATAGGAAAAGTACTTCGGGTGCTTGTCATTTTCTTGGTAATTCTCTTGTTGCTTGGTCCTCTAGGAAAAAAACCCAGTTGCACAATCCACAGGCGAATCTGAATATATAGCTGCTGCTAGCACTTTCTCACAAATTCTTTGGATTGTTCAAACACTTAAGGACTATAGGGTTGATATAGATAGTGTTCCACTATTTTGTGATAAAACTAGTGCCATTTGCATTGCTAAAAATCCCGTGCAACGTTTGAGAAGAAAGCACATTGACATTAGGTATCACTTTCTCTGTAATAATGTTGAAAAAGGAAACATTGTTCTTCACCATGTAGATACCGAACAACAATTGGCTGATATTTTCACAAAACCTTTAAATTTCTCTCGTTTTTGTTTCATTCCTAGTGAAATAGGGGTTATGCATCCTCATGGCTTAAATTGAGGGGGAGTTTTGAAATTTGGGAAGTCTATGTGTGAATTTGAATTTAAAATAATATGAGCATAATATGACTTTGTGGTTGCTTTTACATACTGAAAGTTCTTACTACATTACTCATGTTATACATTTTGTAGTTTTTGCCATGACTAGTAATTGGAATAATTACTTACACTAAATCTGGTCATGATCAAACTTTCTTGCTATTTTGAACAAATTGCATGCTCACAAATGCTTTTAATAATGAAAAATTAATCAATCAACTATCCACATGTTAAGCTTTTATGATCAAATAAAAATGAGAAAAGATCAAGAGAATATGCATGCATCACACTTCTTCTTTTGAGATGGCTTATCATTGCACTTAGATATGAACTTAGAAGAAGTTTTGTATGACTAAAACCATGATCTTAAGCTTCTGATTGTCAAATGACATAGGCTTGGCTTGGTTGGTTAGAATAAGGCAGATGCGACATATAATCTCTTGCAAATGTTATATTATCAGAATTTGTGCTTTAAATAATATTGAAAAATGAAAATTGTAGCAATAAGTGTCATGCTTTCAGGTTTTGAAATAGTTAAGTTTGTGATATCATGACTTGCTTAAATTGAAAATTACACTTGATCTATAGCATGGCTTACACTACTTTATGTATCTCATTGAGTTGATAATGTAAGTTACTTGATAGTTTGACTTGGATGAGCTTTGTTTTATATGTATATGTTATAATACGCTCATAACAATTAAAATTTCTCTTTTGTACCTTACTGAATACATTGTCAAAGGGGGAGAAATTGATCACACATTACACACATTCACAAGTGTTTTGGCACGATTCTTCTCAGGGGAAAAATTTTTGTACTTTTGTTTTTTCCTCTCATTTTATTTCTGATTTACAAAGGGGGAGAAATATATATAAGGGGGGATATTGTTTTCAAAACTTTTCATGTGAATAAGTTAATGTTCGGATTCTAAGCGGTGTTGCCAATGCATTCATCAAGGGGGAGATTGTGAGACCTATGTGTGCTGAATACATTGGCTATTGCGATGAAAGTTTTGAATATCACTAAAACACCTTTTTCGACATGGTCCGACTCTAGGTCCGAGCTCCAGCAAGGTTCGACAATAGGTCCGCCTTGTTTTGGGTAGCTCCGACAAGGTCCGACGTAAGGTCCAACTTGCTTTGTCTATGTCCAACTTACTTTGGCTAGGTCTGACTTCTTTGTCTAGGTCCGACTTGCTTTGGCAAGGTCCTACTAAGTTTTAGTAAACTCCGACGCTAGGTACAACTAGCTTTGGTAAGCTACGGTGCTAGGTCCTGCTAGCTTTTGTAAGCTCCGACTCAAGGTCCGGAGCTAGATTGCAATGGTTCTGCTTTTACTTTTAATTGATTCAAACTTGCTTTACATCTATGGAAAGTTTTCTTAGTAATCTTTTACTTAGTTTTTGGTGTGTTTTGGTGGTTATGGTTGATATCTTTTTGCTAAGGTTTGCAACATGCTTATGTGAGGTACTCACGTAAGGTGTTGTGGTTATCGGAACTAACGAGAGTCAAGTCGAGGACTTGTGCTCGGAAGTAATGGTTGTTTATTCATGTGCAGTTGTTGCTTGAGTTCAAGACATGGCTGGTGACGGGATCCATTGAACTAGTCTTAGTGAGATGATGATGTTCAACAACCAAGTTTGAGAGGAATTGTGGTTGAGTTGATCGGAGGTCGCGCAACATGGTTGAATCAAGAACAATGCATATGAAGGTATCATGGACGTTTTTGGAAGGTGTTTGCAAGTGTGCAAGGAGTGCATGGACGTGGCTACATAGTTTCTAGGTGTTATGAAGAGATGTGGACGTAAAGAATTGGTCGAAAAGGTCCAACCGACTAGGTTACAGACTCAGGCTGTGGCTGAGTCACGTTTGACTCAAATATGGAAAGATTTGAGTTGGTTATGATAGTATTTTGTGTGGGTCACGAAGTTGGGTTGTTTTAGTAATGGGGGATACATTCCTAAGGTGTTTGGAAGTCTTAAGATTGCTTTTATTTGCGTATAGAAGAGTCTTGAGTAGTTATGGAAAGTTTCGATTCGTGAATTGAGTAGGATTAGAGTCCGAGTTTGAGTTGAGTTGACTTTCGGGCTGGTTGTACAAGAAAGGGAGGCCAAAGATCATTGTAGATGACTTTTGGGCTGTTCCTCTTGTATTCTATTGAATAAAATTTGTAGTTGAAAGGACCTCTTGTGCCTTATTCGACCGACTTGTTTTCTTCAAGTCTTTCTCGTCGAGTTTCTGCACGACACTACCTTTCTTTGGTAGTTTTATCATAACTATAGTTTTACAGATCTAGTTGACGTGATTATTTTTAAGTTGTCTTCACAACTTGATTATCTATCATATGTGACAATTTTATGGTCATTGGATTTGTGGTTTCTGTTCTGCACGTGTTTTTGTGCAGTATTATAGATCTGGTTTTTACTCGGTAGAACAAATTGACCATTGTTCGATCTTTCGATCGTAACTTGAGTTCTCTAGACATATTTCAGTGATTCTTATTGTGTTGTCTTCGTGTCTTGAATCTCCTAATATCTATCACTTTTGTCACGATTGATCACTTTTAAATTAGTAACACACACGATTTCTTAACAGATTGATTTTCTATCGAGGGGTTTTCATGGCTTCTGCTAAAAATGTTTAAATCTACCATTCACCCCCCTCTGGTAGCTTTTCATGTGATCTTCGATCCTACAAGATTTGAAAACCACTTATTTTTGTTTAGGAATTGTTTGAATCAAACCACTTCCTAATGACTTTACAGTTTTAGGTGGATGTGCCTTAGCATGAGCATGGGAATCAAAACCTAAACTAGTTTTATCATTGCAAGATTTAGAGGAATTCAGCACCAAGTTCAGATTTTTATTCCCATTACAAAACCGCTCTAGTGTCCTATTCATGTCATCAAGTTTCTTAAACAAGTCTAGTCAGTTTTCACATGAAGTTTTTCCTTTTAGTTTGCAATTAGAACAATATTTAACTTCATGACAACGTAAAGCATTGTTCAATATAGAAATCTCATTCAAGGCATCATGTAGCTTCTTATCAAGATCATCACAAGTAGAACAATACAAATCAAGTGTAGAACATCAAGCATCTTTCAAGTTTTTATCATTAAGTGCAGCAAGCTTTTTGTTCTTTTCAACTTCTAACTCACGTTTATCAAGTGTGGAGGTGTGTGAACTTCTTAGGGAGGACAATTGTTCATATATAAGCTCACATGAGGAACAAGAATCGTCATTAGGAATCAAAGATTTCAAATGATTAATTTCATATTATAGTGATTCAATTTTAACATCATTATCCCTAAGTTTTTTGTCCTTTTTTCCTAAGTATAACCGTGGCACGAGAAATAGCATCACACATTGCTTCACAAGTAGGACATACCTCTTCATCATCGCTATTGTGTTCTACCTCCTCCATACTTGATCTTTAGTTGCCCGCAATGAAGCACAAGTTTGCCAAATTCTGTTCATCTTTGTCACTTCTGATGTCCACATCACTCGAGCTAAGTTCTTGAAGTGCGGAGATAAAACCATTTACCAATTCACGACCTGTAAAACCCTTCTTCTTCTTCTTCTTATCTTGTGTAGAGGAGTGCTTCGTCCTTGTTTGCTTTTCATCACAGGAAGAAGTACCTGGAAGGTTAGGGCAATCTGTATGAAAATGTCCTGTCTTACCACATTTGAAGCATCATTGAGAACCAGCACTTTCTCTCCTTCTAGTTCTCACATTTTGCAATGCTTGTGAGAATGGAGTAGACATGAGTGCAAGTTCCTCCTCTGGAAACTCTTCAATTTGTTCAAGGGTTAGAGAGTACAGCAAAGCAAGTGCACCACCTGATGAAGATTGGCTAGAGCTAGGTGTGTCACGTTGTGAAACAAATGCAAGAGATTTGTTGGGATTCTTACGTGAGATTATCTCAATTTCATGAGTTTTTAACTTGGAATATAGCACATCTAATGTAAGTGTACTCATGAGAGTAGATTCACAAATAGATGTAACTTTCATCTCCCAAATTGACATGTCTAATGCACTTAGTAATTTCCTAGCATTCTCAGCATCTGAAAAATTAATATTGGCAACGCAAGTTGCAGAGAATTTTGTAAAAGCGAGAAAAGAGGTCATCAATTGACACACTGGGTTGCATCTCGAAGCGCATGTATTCTTTCTTGAACATGTCTTGTCTTACCTCCTTGATAGTGTTGGATCCTTCATGATAATCACATAGAGCTTTCCAAACATCATACGCAGATTGGAGGTGTGCAACACGATCGAGGTTGCTTTGAGTCAATCCTTGTATGATCAAGTTCTGCACCTTGTTGTTGTTGTCAACATCTCTCATGTTTGTAGCCGTGACTTGATCGTTTAGGGGCACGTTGTAAGGATTGTACACCTTTTCCCATATTGCAAAGCCTTGTGCCTGGATGAAAGCCTCCATACGTGCCTTCCAAACCTGAAAATCAAAGCCATTGAACACAGTAGGTTTTGCAGAGTATTTCTCCATGTTGATTAATCAAAAACACATGCAAATCAAAGAGATCAGAGCACCGTGGCTCTGATACCAATTGTAGGATCAAAGAGAACGTGAAAAGCTAACAGAGGAGGGGAGAATGGTAGATTTAAACCTTCTAAGCAAAAGCAACAAAAACCCCTCGTCAGAAAATCAATCTGTTATGAAACCGTATGTGCAACTGATCTAAACATGTTCAACTATGACAAAAATAGTAGATATTATAGATAATCAAGTCATGAAGACATGACAACAAGAATTATGAAAAACCATCCAGAAAAACTCAAGTTATGATCGAAAGATCGAACAAAGGTCAATTGTTCTACCAGAGTAAAAACCAGATCTGCAACACTGCAAAGAAACTCTTATAGATCAGGAACCACAAATCCAAAGATTGAAATTTTTTTTGCAGATGATCAAGTTGTTAAGACAACCCAAAATGGATTACATCAATTGGATCTGCAAAACTCGAGTTATGATAAAAATAACGAAGCAATGTAGTGCTATGCAGAAACTGGATGAGAAAAACTTGTCTGAAACTAGTCGGATGAACAAGGCACAAAAGCTCCTCTAAACTACGAATTTTATTGATCAAAACACAATAGGAACAACCCAAAGTCATCTAACCACGAGCTTTGGCCTCTATTGCTTATATAACCAGCCCTAATATCAACCCAATCCAAACTAGGACTCTAATCCTACTCAGTTTCAACCGAAAATTTCCATAACTGCTTGAGATTCTTCTATAGCAGATAGAATCAATCTTAAGACTTCCAAACACCTTAGGAACGTGCTGAGCATTCCTAAACCAATCAACTTCGTGCTCACTAGGAAATCTAACCAAAACAAACTCTAAACCTTCCATAAACGAACCATAACCACCTCAGCCACAGCCTGAGGCATAAACCGCCGGTTGGACCTTTCCGACTAATTCTTTACGTCCACTTCTCTTTATCATGCCTTGGAACCATGTTTCCATGTACAAGCACTCCTTGCACACGTGAAAACACC
Source organism: Tuctoria greenei (assembly GCA_036927565.1). Lineage (NCBI taxonomy): Eukaryota > Viridiplantae > Streptophyta > Magnoliopsida > Poales > Poaceae > Tuctoria > Tuctoria greenei. Next base: position 77,101,503 of record JAYESD010000007.1, on the reverse strand, counting down.
TTCCAAATGTTCATGATACCTTCATATGCATTGCTCTTGACCCAAACATGTTGCGTGACCTTCCGATCAACTCAACCACAATTCCTCCCGAACTTGGTTGTTGAACCTCATCTTCTCCCTAAGACTAGTTCAATGGATCCCATCACCAGCCATGTCTTAACCTCAAGCAACACCTGCACATGAATAAACAACAAATTTTGGTGAGCCCAAGTCCTCAACTTAACTCTTGTTAGTCCGGAAAACACAACACCTTATGTGAGCACCTCACATAAGCATGTTGCAAACAATAGCAAAATGATATCAGCCATAACCACCAAAACACACCAAAAATTTAGAAAATGAATACTAAGCAAACATTCCATAAGCCAAAAAGCAAGTTTCAAAAATTGCAAGTTAAAACATAGCAAAACAGAGCAATCAAACTCAATATGAAAACTATGCACAATAACTGTTACTCCCGATATAAATTGAGAAAGTTTGGACAGTGTGTATTGGGTTGTATTGTGGTGTATCAGTGTAGAATGTAAATCTTCACTTTTATTCTAATTGCCAATGTATTCAGCACACATAGGTCTCATAGTAGTGACAACTTTTCTCTCTTGAAGATATTCTTTTAAGAGCATGGTGAGGCTTGTCCTGCTTTAGGAGTGCCACTTCGCCCTTTTTGATGTTCCTTTGTGTTAACTCATAGTTGGATCATAGATCAAAGAATTGGGCACGATGACATGTGGACTCCACAATCAAACAAGAAGCTCTTCATCCACAATGTCACTTGCCCTAGGTTGCACGGGCTTGGTCGAAGTGTAGGAATCCCAACAAGTGATTGTGGGATATCTTGGATCTTGAATACTCTTTCAAATTATTGTCCTGGGCCAAGAGATTCATGTAAATGTTGTCTTCATTTCTGCTTGGCCATGGACAAGATACTTCAAGGTAGGATATTTGAACTTAAATCCTTTGAAACCTCTATAGCCTCCTTGATTACAAGAGTAATGTTGATTCCACCCTTGACCTCCTTGTAGGTGATAGCCATTGGAGTTGTTATTTGAAAGGAAGAATCCTCATGGGTCTTAGGGAAATGATTCCCCAAGTGGCCCATGTTGACATGGATTTTCACATATCATGTGAATATCCATGACTTGGGTAATTCCAAACATTATCCATTGGCTTGATCTTGATGATACTTTAATTGGAGCTGTAGTTCCTTGCATGTCCACCTTGTTAAGTGGTGTGCATGCCAAGCTAAGGGAACTAGAGCGTTCTTCCATCCACCCCTTATGTGGAGACCATATTCTCATCCATGATGAATGAGAACAAGACTCCTTTAGCTCCAGCACGAATGTGGTCATGGATTGGTGGAGCCAACCCAAGCCATTAGTGTTTGATGAAGGGCCAACAATCCATCCCATGGTGGAGGCAAACCAAGAAGAACTCTTGGAGCCTCCCCCAAGCTTGGGAATTGATGACTTTGGCTTCTACTTGAAGCTGAAATTCATCTGCAAAAGGCAATGGTGTTGCCTAGCGGATATTTGTTGAGGTATGCCATGAATCGTCTTGCAGTTGAGCACTTTTGTCCTCGTTGGCCATACCATGAAATGGGTTAGCCAACACTACCCCGTTTTCACACAAAAGAAGAAAATCAACAAGGGTAATCCTATCTAATAACTATTAGTACCTATAGCTTAACCACAAGTGATAGCTATCATTCACTTCCTTTGCCTTTCCTGGCAACTAATCCACCCAAGGACACAAAGTTGTTTGGTATGCAAGGAAGAGAGAGGAACTCAAAGTATTTATTATAATTCAAAGGAATTTGCAGTAGCTGCTTGCTTTGGGAACGAGCTTACCCCTAGCAATACTAGAGCGACTCCCGCCAAGAGCCTGTGGCATAACCGAACGCGGAGGATTACAAGGGATAGATAGGACTGTCACCACCTACTGCCTACCTCTTCAACCCATCGGTCTACGAGACATCCAATGCTACTTAACTATCCTAGCACCATGCTAGCATAATAAGTAAATACCTTAGGAGCCATGACATAAGCCATCCTAAGGCAAGAACTAACCTAAACATCGTTGAACCAATTTTGAGACATAGCATAAGTTATTCATATTAATATGAGCATATCACAACTACTTAGACTATAGTGGGGGTCTATAGTGGTTATGATGATAGTATAATGACATTAAGGCATGATAAAAAAGACTACTCTGTCGGCGGTTGAGAACTGGCAGATCTCCCAACACTACTAAAGTGATAGAGGAGTTTGATGTTCAGTGTGGGCGCGCGGAGATTCAAGAAGGTGTGTAAGAATTGACGCAGGAGACACAAGAATTTATGTGGTTCGGGCCGCCTGAGTGTAATACCCTACTCCACGGAGGTGTTGGTGTTGTAGTAGCAGTAAGAGCTTGTCACGAGTGTATGGGGTGCGTGATCTCGTTCGTGAACGTCCCCGAGTGTATCGTCAGCCTGTCCTTTTATAGTACAAGGGCAGGCCGTTACAATTCAGCCTGGCCCGACATGTGGCCCCGGCGGTTACTAGTATTGATACATGCTTAATTGCTCTTAATAACCCTGTAATAGGCTTTGACAGCACCGTTACTGGTGTTAAGATCGTCCGTTTAAGTGTCATTAATATGGCATTAATGACACTTAATCGGGTCTTCAAGTCCTTGGCTCTCCTTTGAAGCTCCGAAGCCGTTACAAGGTCTTCCGGAGGTTAGAAGCTGGAGGTCCGATGATTAGACACGTGGCAGCTCCGGAGCTTGCTGTAGGAAACAGGTAGATCCGGGGCTATCAGACACGTGTCAGGTCCGGAGCTTCTCTCGGTCTGGGGTTAAGTCCGGAGGTGCCGTTTCGGTACGTGGCCTGGAGCTTCCCCCTTGTGGGAGGTAGCTCCGGGTTAGTTGTACACGTGGCGGCCCAGGGATTAACCATGTTGGAGAAGCGGGTCCGGTCATGTCTGACAAGTGGGCCTCCGAGGGTCTGAAAACCAAGTAGATGGCTTTCCTTTGAGATCTTTGTAACCTCAAGGGGTGTACGGTTTCTACGGTACCGACAGTGGCCCCCTGGACCTACCTCCGAGGAAGATCACTGGGGTGAAGTCGTTCCGTCGGAGGTGGGTCCATCCTTGCGAATCTTGAACTGAGTCTTCAAGGGTCTTCGAAAGTGCCGTTGGCAGGGATTTACAGTTAGATCCCGCCGCGTGGTGCACCTCAGGCGGCAGATGAGATCTTTGACGTGCGGATCTCACGCAATTGAAGGTCGCCGGTTCCCGATACGAAAACCGTATCGGTTTTGCGCGCTCTGTCAGGCCGCCGCCTTTGGGTTTCCCGCCTCGTGATGACAACTGTTCGCCTGGGTAAGAGCCTCGACTTGATCGTTGGGGTGGTCCCGGACCCTCTTGTCATCGTTTGGGTTGAATTCTTGAGTGGTATCTTCGACTTCCCTGCGGTTTCCATCCAAGCGTTGCGAGGGCTTACTTAAGAAGGAAAACGCGCACCGTCGGGAGTTCTTTACGCCTCTCATCTGATCTTGTGCTCAAACTCCCAACTCGTGCTTCGCTCTTCTTCTCTTGCCTAGCTGTGCCGCGATGGAGTTGGGTCTGCGCGAGAGTCGCTTGAAGACCAACAACGATTTGAAGAAGGTCCAGGCCCTCATGGGGTGGTCCTCGGACTTCTTCAACCACTTGGTCCGTGCCGGTGGAGAGCTCCCCTTCGAGAAGGAGCGCACCGGCGAAATGGTGTACTTTTATTCGTACGCCATGGTGGGGTTGATCCCACCTTTTTCTTCCTTCTTCTTGATGCTGCTAGACTTCTATGGTCTGCAACTATACCACCTTGGCCCTCACTCCATTCTCCTCGTGTCTATCTTTGTCCACTTCTGTGAGATGTGGGTGGGCATCCCCCCTGCATTGAACTCTTCCGGACCTTCTTCACCGTCCACACCACCGGTCGGAGCAATGAGTACCTTGGCTTCTACTACTTTGTGAAGCGCAAGAAGTGCCCATTCAAGTACCTCCGGTCGTTCCCTTCCGGGAAGTGGGATGACTGGAAGAAAGATTGGATAGTCGTCAAGGTGGAGGAGCACGAAAGGTTGGAGCTGCCCGACGGTCTGCCCGACATCGACACAACGATCTGGAGTGAGGTTCCGGTGCTGGCGGAAGCTTTCAACCCCGCCTTGACCAGGATCCGCCAATGCGTGGAGGGAGGATTGACCCCTCAGGCAGTATTTTGCAACTTCCTGGCCAACAGGTGGGCGCCGCTGAAGAGGAGGGAGAAGCTCGCTTGGGCCCTCAACAGCGTGATGGACGAGGACCGGGTTGAGACCGGGTTGAAGTCCAACATGGTGGGGAAAACCTTGGAGTTCCACCTCAAGAAATTCCAGCACGGCATCGACGTCGACGGTGATGACTTGACCCCGCCATCAGCCTTTCTCCCTCTGAACATGGAAGTGGAGTTCAGCAGGGAGCTCCGGCGGACGATGCCCGCACTTGACGACCTTGGTGTCGTCGAGAGAAGATCAACCACCCGGGTGGCGATCCCCGGAATGCTCGAAGATGGCTCCGTCCGTGCCCCACAGCCGAGGGTCGAGGTCGTTGACAAGGGCAAGGAACTGGCGGATGAGCCGGAGAGCCGGAAGAGGAAGCTGCAACACGCCGACGGAAGGTCCGTCAGGCCCGCTACTTCCGCCTTGGTTCCTTCTCCCCAGAGGGGAAGATCTTCTACCACCGTGGCGACTGTCCCTGTAGTGGGGTCCTTCCAGAACGATACCATTCCTGCAGTGGGATCCTCCCAGAGCGCGTCTGTCCCCGTGGTGGGATCCTCCTGGGGTGCTAGCTCCGGGCGCACGACTCCGGCACCTGGGACGGTGGGAGCCTCCAGGTCCAGGGGTTCTTCCCGATCGAGGAGAGCCTCGACCCGGGAAACGCCCATGGCTGCGACATGTTCCGGGGGGCCTTCTGGAGCTTCTACGCCGACCGTGGCCAGCCCGGAACGTCCAGGAAAAAGGTTCCGCGCAAGCTGGTGCGGAAGCCTCCCAAGGTAATTTTTAATCTCTACCTTGTATAATTATTTTAATTGTAGCAACTGTTTGCTAATTTTCTTCGTCCATCGTCTGCAGTGTCCCCAAGAAGGGAAGCGAGGCTCTACCCTCGGCCACAGCGTTAGAGGCCTCGGGGGTTGGAGCTTCGGCTCCTGTCCCAGTGCCGCCCCAAGTGGTGGCTGAGGCTGCGACAGCTCCGGCGCCGGCTGTCGTGGTCATGGACCTCGACCCGTCCCCAGAAGTTCCTGTGGTAGCGCTGGACCACGGGCGTGAAGACATGCCAGTGGCACATGTCCCGGAGGTTGAAGCTCCGGGTCCTGGTGCTGCAATGATGGAAGCTCCGACTGTTGAGCCGGAGGAAGAAGTGATCCCGGCTTCAGAGCTGGAAATTGTTGAAGCCCCGGCGGTTGAGCCGGAGGTGACTTAAGCCCCGGCGTGCGAGCCGGAAGATGAGGTAGTTCCGGCAGTTGAGCCGGTTACCTCCGAAGCACCGGCCACTGATCCGGTTATTGTTGGAGCTCCGGCCTCAGGGCCGGTCGAAGTTGAAGATCCTCCGGCTCTTGAGTCGGTGGTCGAAGAGGCGATGGAGCTTGAGGCTCCTTCGGAAGAGGTGTCCAGACCGGAGCCAGTAGCAGCTCCTGCTCCGGAAGCGACGACGTCGGAGGTACCTGCGGCAGAGCTGGAGTGCCCAAGCGAAGTTGCTGGCCCCCTGCCCGAGGAGGTGAATGAAGACTTGGCGGTGGGGCCTTCTTCGATGGCGACTGAGGCCATCCCGGAGGACGGCCCTAGTGCCTTGGAAGCTCAGGGGTCCACTCTCGTAGAGTGGGACCCAATTTTTGTATGTGAAGACCCACTGGAACCAGCGGAGGAGACCCCAGCAGGTCCGGAGCCTATCCCGCTATCGATGTCTATCGACAACGCCTGCTCCAGTCTGCGTCAAGTCCAACTGGCCTTCTTCCACGACAGCAAGGCTCTTGAAGAGGAGCGCCAAACCCTTAGGCGGTGGCGTAACCGGCTCTACTTCGAGACCAAGCTGGCGCAGTCGAGGCTAGCGGATGACAAGGAGTGGATCAAGCGGGAGAAGATCCGCCTGGAGTACTGGGGCAAGCTGCTGGATGACAGGGAGAGCATGACTCATGCCCTCGACGCTCAATCCCGGGAGATCTACGATCAGGCCAAAGCTGCCAATAATGCGGCCGATGCTCGGCACGAACAGCTTGAGGCCATTAACACCGCACTCATCAAGCGCCGAGAGGCACTTGAAGAGAGGGAGAGACGGCTCGAGGATGAAGAGCAGAAACTCCTGGAGCTGCGGGATGACGTCCTGAGGAGGGAAGAGGAGCTCGCCGAGAAAGTAGCTCTGGCTGACAAGGGCCTCGAGGAGCGTGCCAAGAAATTGGAAGAGCGCTGCCAAGAGGAAGAGGAGAAGACCTGGATGCGGGGGCAGGAACTCTACGAATACGAGTGTGCCCTTGTTGCCCGGGAGAAAAAAGTGCAGGCTAGGGAGAAGTACCTGGTCGATCGCTGGAACAAGATCCACCTCCGGGAGGAGGAGCTCAGAAGACTTGAGAGACGGGTTGCTGAAAAGATTCAGCAAAACGCCAAAGAAGTTGAGCGCCTCGCCCGTGAGAATTCCGAACTGATGGCGGCCAGGAGATCCCTGGAAGAGATGAAGAGCTTAAGGACAATGGACTCCCTACAGATTTGGGAGTTCCTGGGCAAGGCCAACGACGCGCTTACACTGATGGGTTTTAGCCCCGTGCGCCCGGATGATACGGAGCCGGAGCCGGACCTTGCGCTGCAGGCGTTGAGCGCAGCAGGTAGCAAGCTCTCCAAGGTGGGTGATGTCATCGCGGACCAACTAGAGGTTGAAGGGCAATCCCTGGCGAGGAACATCACAGAGTATGTGCTGACGTGCTACACCAGCCGGAACTCCCAATTTCCTCTGGACCCGGTGCTTGAAGGCCCCGTCGAAGGAGAAGGCGAAGCTACCCGAGCCAGCGTATCGGAGGTCACCCAGAAAGTCGCCGAGTTCTTCCATAGGGTCTAGGACCATCTCTTTAGCTCTCACTTGTATTTTCTCTTCTTCTTCCTCAATTTTGTAATCTCTTGTCTCCAAATGTAATCTCTTGTCTCCAGATAAATGAAATCCCCAAAATTTTTGCGAATTTCACTTTTTGTCTTCAACACCTTTATCTTCACTTGGCCCCCTGGTAGATGTACACAATTTGATTGTGAACATGTACCAAAAGGATATTGTGTTTTGTTGAAGACTCATTTGCTCCGAACTTGTAGCATTTAGGTCCGAAGTCTTCGATAGTGAAGGTCCCCTGAGGTTGTCGGAGCTTAGAAGCTCCGGCATTGTCCATCGCTGGAGCTTGGTAGCTCCAGCAATAGCCTCTATCAACATGTAGAGCGTCGATAGTTAGTCCTCCGGGGTGTCGGAACTGAGTAGCTCCGGCAGTGACCTTTGCCAACACTTGGCTTGTTGGCAGCAGACTCCATTTACGGGGTCTTCTCACCATCTTTTATTCAGCGCCGACGGTTGGCCCCTTTGGGGAGTCGGAGCTTAGTTAGCTCTGGCTTTTCTCCATCAACGTAGACTTTATTTTTCCTGCACACTTAAGTCAAGAAAAATAGTAAAATTCGTTCCTTGTCTATAATTTCATCGCGGCTTACGATTCTCAAGAAGACTTTAAGTTGAACGCGATTTTAAATACAACCGGATGCGTTGTCTTTTCTTCTAGGTTCAACTGTCCATGGACCCGCCTTAATTCGGCCTGCCGGGGTGTAGGTAGAGTGGCGTACTTAGGGTGCTTGACCAGCCTAAGTCGATAGCACACTCCAGCCCTAGATTGGCTTGGCGGCTTTCAGGCGAGTTGGCCATGAACGATATTTGAATCCAAAAGAACTGACAATACAACTCGAATCGTATATAAACCGGTTGAACTAAAATTTCTTAAGAATTGCACGCCTTAGTTATAGAAAAGAAAGAGAAAAATAAAAATGTTGAGCCTGTACAAAATAAATGCACGTGGAGTCTATTTCACATGAAGATGTCTTTCATTATAGGTCCGGGGTACAGGGGAAACAAGTACACTCTTAGGGTACGGAACCAGGCTAAGTGTGTTTGGTTTCTCGTTTGACCCAGGGTAGTTAGCCGCACTTTTAGTCCTGAGACTGTGACAAGTGCTGCATGAGCTTTGCGGACCTTTCAGGAAAGGTCCGACTGCTCTCCCGGAGGAACTACCCGACTCTGTACATGACTCTATAACATACACCCCAAGTTACTCAAGACTCACCTCCGTGGTATTAAGTGTAGAACTTACGGAGGTGCTCGATGTTCCAAGGATTTGGGAGAGGTGTCCCATCCTCGGTAGCCAAGCGAACGCTTCCGAGACGGGATACTTTGATCACTCGGAAGGGCCCCTCCCAGCCGGGGGAGAGTTTGTTTAACCCTTCTCTGGATAGTATTGTCCGTAGCACCAGATCGCCTTCCTCGAGCTATCGGTTGTGTACATGCCGCTGGTGATAACGCCGTAGAGCTTGGCGATATCGGGCATTCCGAACAGCTGCTTGGCACCTTCCCTCCTCGAGGAGGTCTAGGTCTTCACGCCGGAGCTGGTCCTGCGCGGCTTCGTCGAAGGTCCGGACCCGGAGTGAACCCAAGGTGATTTCTGGAGGAAGGATTGCTTCAGCTCCGTACACCAGGAAGAAGGGTGTCTCTCCAGTTGACCGGTTTTGAGATGTCCTGTTGGCCCATAAAGTGGGCGGAAGCTCTTCGATCCAGTTGGCTCCATGTTTTTTCAAATGCTCATAGGTGCGCGTTTTGAGTCCTTTAAGGATTTCAGCATTTGCTCTCTCGGCTTGGCCATTGCTGGCTGGGTGAGCTACGGAGGTGTAGCAAACCTGTATGCCGAGGTCTTCGCAGTATCCTTGGAATGCGGAGCTTGTGAATTGGGTCCCATTATCAGTGATGATTTTGTTTGGGACAACAAATCTGCATACAATGGACTGCAGAAAGTTGATAGCAGATTGCTTGTTGATCATCACAACTGGAGTTGCTTCCGGCCACTTGGTGAACTTGTCAATGGCGACGTATAGGAACTTGTAACCTCCAACGGCTCTTGGGAAGGGTCCCAAGATGTCCATCCCCCACACAGCGAAAGACCATGTAGGAGGTATCATTTGTAAGGGCTGAGCTGGTGTATGAATTTGCTTTGCATGAAATTGGCATGCTTCACATTTCTTCACCAGCTCAGTGGCATCCTGGAGCACTGTAGGCCAGTATAAGCCATGCCGAAAGGCTTTTCCGACCAGCGTGCGGCAAGATGCGTGGTTCCCACACTCGTCTCCATGGATTTCTACGAGAAGTTCGCAGCCTTCTTCCCTTGTGATGCATCGCATTAGGATGCCGTTGGCACCGCGCCGATAGAGATCCCCTTCTACCAGCGTGTATGTTTTGGCCAATCTGACTACCTGGTCAGTAGATACATCATCGTCAGGAAGGATGTTGTCTTTCAAGTAGCTCCGGATCTTCGAGATCCATGCATCGGAGCTAGCTTGAGCTTTTGAGTCTTGCGTGCTGGGTTGCTCGGAGCTCCCGGCAGCACCTACGACCCTTGATGGCTGCCATGGTAACAGGGCCATCGGGACCGTCAGCTTCGGGATGCTGATCTCACCCCCTTCACTCAGTTCGGCAGGCTGAGCTATTGGCTTTGACAACCTCCGGACAAAGATTCCGTTAGGATCCGGAGCTCCGGTTGACGCTTTGGTCGAGAGTTCGTCAGCTTCAGCGTTATGGGCACGCTGAATATGGTGCAGGTCTAGGACTTCAAAGTCCTTCTAAAGCCTCTGGACTTCAAGGAGGTAAGCAGCTAGCTGGAGATTATTGCAGGAGCATTCACCCTTCACCTGCTTGATGATGAGCTGTGAATCTCCTTTGACCAGCAGTTCCTTGACACCATATGACAGTGCCACCTTTAGTCCGTAGATGAGTGCTTCATACTCCGCCATGTTGTTGGTTGCCTTGAAGTCAAGGTGTACCATGTATTTCACCTTCTCCCCAGTCGGTGCAAGGAGAAGGATTCCAGCTCCGGCCCTCTGCTTCTGCATGGAGCCATCGAAGTAAAGGGTCCAATGAGGCTTGGTGAAGGTTGGAGCTTGATGCTCCATCTTCTGCTCACTGAGGCCCCCAGGGTTTGATGGAGAGGGAGTCCATTCCGCCACAAAATCTGCCAATGCTTGACTCTTGACTGCTTGTCTTGAAATAAATTCAAGATCAAATTCAGCTAATTCTGCTGCCCACTTTGCAATATTCCCAGTTGAATTGGGATTATGCAAGATTTCTCGTAGTGGGTAGGAGGTCACCACCGAGACTTTGTGAGCTTGGAAGTAATGTCAAAGCTTCCTGGAGGCAATAAGAACTGCATAGAGCAGCTTATGCACCTCTAGGTATCGAGTCTTGGCATCATGTAGTACTTCACTAATGAAGTACACCGGGCGCTGAATGGTCCGGACCCTCCCGGAGGGGCCCGAAGCTTCCTCTTCATTGACCCGGACCCTCTCGGAAGGGTCCAAATTTTCTTCGGGGACCTCTGGGTTCTGGCTGGAGGAACCCAAAGCTTCTTCAGAAAAGACCTGGACCCTCCCGGAGGGGTCTAGGTCTCCTGAAACGACTTCCGGTGGATTTGAATCTGGGAGCTGGGACCCAGACTCACTTTCAGGAACCTCCGGACCTTCCCGGAGGGGTCTGGATTCCTGAGTGTGGGGTAGTTGCGGTCTCTCCGCAACCAGAACCATACTGACGACTTTGTCAGTAGCTGAAATGTAAAGCAATAAAGGCTCACCAGGGGTCGCAGCTACCAGAATTGGTAGGGTGGTGAGGAACTGTTTCAGCTCCTGGAATGCCGTCTCTGCTTCTTCGGACCATTGGAATGGTCCGGACTTCCTTAATAACTTGAAGAAGGGGAGTGCCCGCTCCGCCAGTCTTGATATGAACCGGCTGAGGGCTGCTAGACATCCAGTTAACTTTTGGACGTCTTTGATGCGGGTTGGTGGCCGCATGTCTTCAATGGCTTTTATCTTCGCCGGATTAACTTCTATGCCCCGGTGGCTTACCAGGAAACCAAGAAGTTTTTCGCAGCTAACCCCAAAGACACACTTGTCTGGGTTTAGCTTCGTGCGGGTAGCCCGCAGCTTGTCGAAGACAGCCTGTAAGGTGTCAAGGAGTGACTCCTTGTTCCTGACCTTGACCACGATGTCATCGACGTACACTTGCACTATGTCTCTGATGAGTTCTTCAAAAGTTTTGTACATAGATCGTACAAAAGTTGAAGCTGCATTGACCAAAGGGCATGGCTGTGTAACAGTACAATCCATCTACTGTGATGAATGAAGTATGCTCTTCATCCTCCCTAGACATCCTGATTTGATGATACCCAGAATATGCGTCTATGAAACACAGTAATTCACACCCGGAAGTGGAATCCACTATCTGATCTATTCTAGGTAGTGGGAATGGATCTTTTGGACATGCCTTATTTAGTGTGGTGTAGTCAATGCACATCCGAAGCTTCCCGCCGGCCTTGGGCACAACGACTGGGTTCGCCAGCCATTTTGGATGGAAGACTTCTCGGATGAATCCGGCTTCGAGTAGCTTCTTCACTTCTTGTCGGATAAAGTTCTGCCGCTCTACGGATTGCTTCTGAGGCTTCTGATGCACAGGACGGGCATCGGGGTAGATCTTCAGATTGTGCTCAATCACTTCCCTGGGGATCCCAGGCATTTGTGACGGTTGCCAAGCAAACACGTCAACGTTAGCCCGGAGGAAAGTGATGAGCGCAAGTTCCTATTTGTCGTTCAATCCTCCCGATATTCGGGTGGTCTGAGCGGCATCGGAACCAATTTGGACAACTTTGACGGGAATGTCGGTGTCGCCGCTTGGCTGCACGCGGGGTGCAGAGGTCGAGCCTCGTTGACGAATGCTCGGGGGTTTTGGAGCTTGCTCCTGCTGGAGTCCTCCTCTTGCGCCGTGGTGAGTGCGTGGAGTTCCTCTAGAGCAGTTACTCCAGCAGTACGATCTCCGCGGATCTGGAGAACGCCTACTGGTGTTGGCATCTTCAACACCAGGTATCCATAATGAGCAGCTGCCATGAATTTGTACAGGGCAGGTCTTCCCAAGATGGCGTTGAATGGTAAGTTGATCTGAGCGACGTCGAAGACCAACTTCTCGGTGCGATACTTCTCCCGGGTCCGGAAGGTAACGAGGAGAGTAATAGCTCCGAGTGGGGTAATGGCCCCCGGACCTACTCCAGAGAAAGGTCGAGAGGGCTGGAGATCCGAAGGTCGGAGCTGAAGCTTAGTGAAAGCTTCGAAGCTGATGAGGTTAAGCCCCGAACCTCCGTCTACCATGACATGGTGGAGCTGGATGTTATTGATGGTAGGAGATACCATCAAAGGTAGCTGACCTGCTCCAACCATGCTCCGCGGGCAATCAGAAGCATCAAAAGTGATGGAGGTGTCCATCCACTTTCGATGAGGTTCCGACCTGACTGTAGGGGCTACAACGGCCATATCTCGCCGCATAGTCTTGATGACGCGACGAGAGGTGATATCCCATGACCCACCGAAAATGGTGTTCATGGTCTTCCGACGCTCGTTGTCAGAGACGTCAGAATCATCGTCGACGGAGGTGTAGACGACCTTCAGGACCTTTTTGGGATCCTGGAATCCTAACTCCTCTTCAGCCGGAGCTTCGTCGACCTTTTGCTTTCCTTCCCTCTGTCGGAAAGGAGATTCTTCCCGGCGCTTGCTGTAGCGCTCGGCAAGGTTTTGGACCTCCCGGCAGTATTCCAAACTGTGGCTGCCCGTCTTGTGAATGGGACACCACACTTTGGGTTTGCCACCGTCTTCAGAAGACGGTCGAGGTCGCTTCTCGGGGCGTGGCCCCCGGCCACCCGGAGCTGCAGCAGCTGCAATGTTGGATGTGCCGGCCGACGGCTTCTTCTTGCCGTTGGTCTTCTTTTTCTTCTTGCCACTCCCGGAGGTAGCGGCTTCTTCTTTGGAGGGTTTCTTGTGATCCTCCGCGGCTGGTTTGGAGTGCATTTCACGGCCCTCCGCAGCTCTGGCACATTTATCTGCCAAGCTGAAGAGTTCCGTGACGCTGGTGATCTCCTTGATCGCCAGCTTCTCCAACATCTTCTTGTCCTGTACGCCCTATCTAAATGCCACAATGACAGAGGCGCTAGAGATAGAAGGAATAGTGTTTCGTACCTGAGAGAACCTTTGAATGAATGACCGCAAGGATTCTCCCCCTTTTTGCACGACCGCAAAAAGGTCTAGTTCAGTGCCTGGTCGGGTGTACGAACTTCCGAAGTTGGCAGTGAACTGATGGCATAGTTCCTCCCAACTGTTGATAGAGTTGGGTGGAAGGCTCATAAACCAGGACCTGGCAGTCCCAGTTAAGGCCACTGGAAAGTAGTTGGCCATCACGGCCTCATTTCCTCCAGCTGCCAAGATTGCAGTGGAGTATATCTGAAGAAATTCGGCGGGATTGACAGTCCCGTCGAGTTTTTCCGGCAGATGAGGCCGGAACTTCTGTGGCCATCTGACCATGCGCAGATGCATGGCCAGGGCTGAACAGTCTCCTCCTACTCCTTCAAGAGTAGAAAGGTCCTGAGCTTCCCGTCTTTCACGGGCATGCTCAATATGGACTCGGCCGTCCTGCTGACGGTAACGGCGATCAAGCTCCGCCCGGAGGTCGTGAGTCGAAAGCCTGGATACTGTGTGAGTGCGTCGAGCCCCGGAGGGCAATGACGTCACTTGTTGCGATGCAGCACGTCTCCTGCTATTGGAGACATGTGGACCAAGTCTTCCAGACAAAGTCCGCCGCTGCGACGAGGCTCTTCCTGAAGGAGGAGGACCCTGGTTGCTGAGGCGTTCGGATGCTGCTGCAACCAAATGCTCCACATCGGCCCTCCACTGCTCCAGTGCATCCCGAGATGCATCCGGAGGTGCTGGACGCTGAAGAAGAGCACGTGCTGCATGAAGCGCGTGTTCCGAATTGTCATGATTTGCCGACGCAGTAAGCGACGCCGGCGCACCATCACGTTGCCCAGCACGATTTGCTGGAGGAGACGATGGTGGTGGGTGTGTGACTCCTGCTGGTGCTGAGGCTCCTGCTGCTGGCTGCCTGTTGGAGGGATTGCCTCCAACAGCCTGAGTAGCAGGTTGGCCATTGGATGATCCAGCAGCAGAGTTCACCATTCTCTAAATCTCAGGCGCCCCTACCTGGCGTGCCAACTGTCGGCGGTTGAGAACCGGCAGATCTCCCTACACTACTAAAGTGATAGGGGAGTTTGATGTTCGGTGTGGGCGCGCGGAGATTCAAGAAGGTGTGTAAGAATTGACGCAGGAGACACAAGAATTTACGTGGTTCGGGCCGCCTGAGCGTAATACCCTACTCCACGGAGGTGTTGGTGTTGTATTAGCAGTAAGAGCTTGTCACGAGTGTATGGGGTGCGTGAGCTCGTTCGTGAACGTCCCCGAGTGTATCGTCGGCCTGTCCTTTTATAGTACAAGGACAGGCCGTTACAATTCAGCCTGGCCTGACATGTGGCCCCGGCAATTACTAGTATTGATACACGCTTTATTGCTCTTAATAACCCTGTAACAGGCTTTGACAGCACCGTTACTGGTGTTAATATCGTCCGTTTAAGTGTCATTAATGTGGCATTAATGACACTTAATCGGGTCTTGAAGTCCTTGGCTCTCCTTTGAAGCTCCGGAGCCGTTACAAGGTCTTCTGGAGGTTAGAAGCTGGAGGTCCGACGATTGGACACGTGGCAGCTCTGGAGCTTGCTGTAGGAAACAGGTAGCTCCGGGGCTATCAGACACGTGTCAGGTCCGGAGCTTCTCTCGGTCTGGGGTTAAGTCCGGAGGTGCCGTTTCGGTACATGGCCTGGAGCTTCCCCCTTGTGGGAGGTAGCTCCGGGTTAGTTGTACACGTGGCGGCCCAGGGATTAACCATGTTGGAGAAGCGGGTCTGGTCATGTCTGACAAGTGGGCCTCCGAGGGTCTGAAAACCAAGTAGATGGCTTTCCTTTGAGATCTTTGTAACCTCAAGGGGTGTACGGTTTCTAGGGTACCGACATACTCCTACCACATACATGGAATCCACAATCAAACAAGAAACGCTTCATCCAAGTATATGAATAAAAGAAGCCTAAAGGTAATATCTTTATTATGCATAAAATCATAAATACAAGAAAAGATACATGAACCATACATTTCCCATACCTAGGACAAGAGACTCCTCTCTACTGCCTAACCTACACTAAGGAACTAGGAGAACTAGTGTATACAATAGAATGATGCTCAAGTGGTATGTGTGAAGTGAGGTGAGGCACTCCCCTTTATTTATATACTCACTCAGGCGGTTTCGCACGCTAATCTTTTGGCCTTGCACTTACTCCCGCGTCAAGGAAGCCACCAGGGGTTGACACGTGCAGCTGGACCGAGTTTGGCGGGTTTAACAGTTCGGCCGAACAAAGCGTTCGGCCGAACTGGGGTTGGCCCCACTCGACCCCCACTTGCTCCTGGACTTTGATATGTGGGCCCTTGTCGACCTTCTAGATGAATCGGGGTGAAAACCTACAAGTACCCATCTGTAAGTGGGCCATTGGATCCATGGAAAGCCACATGGCATCGTCCGATTGGTTGGAAGTGTTTTTCCTTGCCTTGTGGTCATGCATTCACCTCAAATCAGCATATAATACCTGCATACACCAATTTCTCCAAGTACAAGTGGAACTAGGTTATTTCTATCTATGATGTGTGTAAGAAATATTCATTCACTCACATAGTTGAGTTATATTGATGCTCAAAATTGGTATATAACAACCGTCAGCACCCACCCCATCTCAACGGTGCCGTCGACAACAGATAATAGTAAGAAGTCTACCCCAAGAAGAAGTTGCCGCATTGCAAAACTTTAAGGCAGCAGCTTCAGTTTGCCGCCAGCTAGGATTCTTGTCAGGAGATGAACGCTTTTCGGACTGCGCTATGGACAAATATGGTCAGTTCTTCAGTCAACCACTCAGCAGAGAGCATGTCGCTGCATTGGCTACGCTTATTGGCAAGGAGCTGCTGCGGGGCGAGCTTCCAAACGTAGCAGCCCTTGCACAATTGCTTATCGGTCTTCATGATCGATATTTCTCCTATTCTAATGAATTCTCAAAACATACTTATTTGGAACGCACGGGGCTTGAATGATCGTGCATGACGAGACACAGTCCGGACAGTGGTTGATGATTGTCGTCCAATCGTGATATGCATTCAGGAAACAAAGTTATCTCATATATCTTACCATGATATTATTTCTTTATTGGGTCGGGATTTCTCTAAATTTGTATATATCCCGTCACAAGGAACCCGTGGAGGCATTCTGGTTGCCTGGCACGATGGTCAATTGGATATCAACCACTGGCGCGTTCATAGGCATTCGGTTTCCATCAAGTTTACCTCTTCTACAGAACTGGACTGGTGGTTCAGTAGGGTGTACGACCCTAGTCAACATTCAGAAAAACCAGCTTTTCTAGATGAAATACGAGAAGTAAGGAGTAATTCCAGAGGTCCTTGGATGACGGCAGGTGATTTCAATATGATATATGCTTGGGGAGAAAAAAACAACAACAATCTTAATAGAGCTATGATGGCTCGTTTCCAGAGACTGGTTTATGATCTAGAACTCAAGGAAATCCCGCTCATCGACAGGAGATATACTTGGTCTAATGAAAGAGAGGCACCAACACTTGTCAAGCTTGATAGAGTGCTCTATACATGTGACTGGGAGTCAGTTTTCCCGGACTGTATTTTGCAAAGTCAGGCTATAGAAATTTCTGACCACTGTTCCTTGATTATCGGGCTTAAAGAAGCTACACTTGGAAAACGACGGTTTCATTTTGAAAGTTTTTGGCCAAAGCTTCCTAGTTTTCATGATGTTATTTTTGTATCATAGAATGAGCAAGTGAAGCTTCCTACCTGATCGAGAGGGTCTATATGAAGCTTAAACGGCCCACGAGAGCCCTACAATCTTGGAGTCAACGACATATTGGTCACGTCAGGTCTCAGTTGGGTATTGCGTGTGAAATTCTTCACCGCCTTGAGATTGCACAGGATACACGAACTCTGACTCTAGAGGAAAACTGGTTGCGTTTTAGGTCAAAAGGCATTGCTTTGTGCTATCCTCCCCGGAACGAACTATAGCTCGTTTTCGGTCGCACATCGGATACCTAAAGGATCGTGACACTAACACATCACTCTTCCACAGACATGCTAGTTCCAGAAAGCAAATTTTTTTTATTCCTAAGTTACTACATGAGGGAAGGGTCGTATCAATCAAGAAGAGAAGCAATAGGTCATGTTTGATTATTTTGATGATCTGCTTGGTACAGCACACAACCAAGCCTCCACCCTGGATCTTAATTACTTTCTTAGGTATGGCATAGACCTATTGGCTTCGGATACTCTAATCACAGAGGAGGAGGTGTGGGAGACCATCAAAACCCTGCCAGCGGATAGAGCTCTAGGTTCGGAGGGTTACACCGGTAAATTTTACAAGTCGTGTTGGCAAGTGATCAAATCTGACTACATGTCTGCAATTACCTCCTTGCAGCAAGGTGATGATAGGAAACTCTGGCTCCATAACTCAGCATACCTCACCTTGATTCTAAAGAAACCATATGCTCTCTTAGCAAAAGATTTATGACCAATAAGTCTGGTTCATAGTTTTCCATACCTAATAACCAAAGTGATGGCCAACCGCCTTGCCCCGTTAATGAACTCTGGTGGCAGCCAATCAAAGTGCATTCTTTTGGGGTCATTGTATTAATGACAATTACATACTGGTGCAGCAAACTATCAAGAGGCTCCATAGGCAAAAGATACCTAGCATTTTCTCAAACTAGATATTTCTAAAGCAATTGATTCAGTTTCCTGGCCTTTTTTTTGCTGGAAGTTCTCCAACATATTGGTTTCGGTGCTGTGTGGTGCAGACTCCTCTCTCATCTGTTGTCTTCGGCATCCACGCTTGTTCTACTCAATGGTGAACCGGGCCAGCATATCAGACATTGGCAGGGACTCCAACAGGGGGGACACTCTGTCTCCTATGTTTTTCATTCTTTGTGGTGGATGTTCTAAATAGTGTATTTACCAAGGCAAGCGAGATGGGCGTCCTACAACCGCTTTCACGGCGCAATCCTCTTCTGAGAGTATCTTTGTATGCTGATGGTGTGGACTTATTTATCCAGCCAGTCGAAGAGGAGTTGGTTCTCATTATGGAGATACTGAAAAGATTTGGTGAGGCTTCTGGTCTGCAAACTAACATGCAAAAAAGTTGAGTGATTCCTATAACATGTGATTAAGGGGAAAGAAGTACAATAGCTTCCACACTACCTTGTGTAACAGCTTTGTTTCCTTGTACCTATTTGGGTCTCCCTATACCTAATAAGAGACTACAGAAAGCCGACCTTATGCTGTGGATTGACAAAGTAAGTGATAAATTGTCTGGCTGGCAAGCTTCTCTTATGAACACGACAGGGCGAATCATGTGGGTCAAGTCTGTTCTCTCAGCTATTCCTATATATGTGATGATTGCAATCAAGGCTCCCAAGTGGTTTGTTCGAGCAATTGACAAGCTGAGAAGAGCATTTTTATGGAAAGGTCGTAAGCAAGTTAATGGTGGCTCTTGCTTAGTAGCATGGGAGAAAGTTTGCATGCCTATAAATCATGGTGGTTTGGGTGTGCACAATCTTGAGGTAATGAGTTGGGCATTGCAAATCTGCTAACTGTGGTTTCAAGACTGATACTCAATGCCCTTGGAGAGGGCTAGATATTCCTGCTAACAGGAATGCTTCAACCATGTTTGCCATTGCAATGGAAACACAGGTTGGAAATGGAACCAATACTCTGTTTTGGACTGATAAATGGCTTTTCGGATATGTCTTGTGTGAAATTGCACCCGTAGTTGTTGCGACTGTTCTTTCGAGAATTCAGAAGCACCGTACCATGGCTGAGGCACTGCTAACACAAATTTGGCCTAATGATGTTCAAGGTGGCCTGTCCCTAACCGGTTTATTTGAATATTTTCAACTCTGTGATATTTTACAAGATGTGTCCTAGAGCTACTCAGAACGTGCCCCAACAGCTCAGAGCATCTGCTCCCAGTCGACGAGGCTCTAGCGAAAACGTCCCTAGGTCTAGAGGGGAAGAACCCCCTTGTCAACGGCACCTTCTTACCCTTTTTGATGTCATCCTGTTTTAATAGATAACCAGTAAATATTCAAATAAGATATACAAAATTCATGTTACTATGTTCAAGAAAACATTACTTGTAATCACTTTTAAAATTCATAAACATCATTATCATGTGACCTACTCCTTAAACCAGCCCAACGATCTTCCATCGTGGCATGTTCTAATTTCCGTTTTTGCATATCATCTGTCTCTACATCTTCAACATATCCAATTAATTGATCGAGTCCTGCACCAAGTTCGATGATAAAAGTGTCTAACAACTCGTCTTTTTGGTACACTTCTTCAACGTCTTCACTATCATGGTAACCATCATCCCCAGGAGTATATAACCGCTAACGAGGATTCACCTTAATATACCACCCACCAAGAAATGAGCTTTGTGCATGGATAATGTAGATAATACACTTGCTCCACTTGATGTGCAAGAACAAATGTATCGTAACCTCGTAGTCGGTCCTTATATTTCACTTCCACCATTCCAAATTGGTTTTCTCGAGTTCCATGAGTGCTATCAAACCAGTCATAATCAAAGAAGAAAACTCGAAGGGTCTTATTTCCGGTAAAAGTAAATTCAAGGATTTTGTTAATGATCCCATAATAATTGGTTACATTCCCTTGAGTGTCAATTGCTCTTGTCACAACACCAGAATTTGATGTTGCGGCGAGAGGACGAAGAGCTTCAAAATGAGTTGTACGGAATTGAAAGTCATTTATGTCATATCGATCATAGCTTCTAACATTCACCAATCCATAAGGTAGCTACCGCAAATCTACATGGACATTGTGAGTCCAACACTGTAAAAAATGATCGAAAGTTATAATAATACTTCTTTAATAATAGTAACTTATAATATATATAAGACGATAGAGTATTACATAATCTCGAAACCAGGATAGGAAACCCGACACTCCATTTATTCCTTCTTTTCACATCCCTTCTACTTGTTTGGCCGTAGGTTGATGCCTATGTGGCCAACATTGTCTGTGGAACTCGCTGAACGTGAAAAACCATCTTTTAGAATACATGTGTAGCAAAATATGTCGATTAGCATAAATGTAGGACAAACACTTACTTGAAGTATTCCTGCATGCCATCTATATTTGCGTACATGTATAGTAAAGCAACAGTCCTGTCACGTTCAGGTAGCACGTAGGTCGTGTAGCTACCAACGGTAGTGCCTCTCATTTGAAAATGGAGAGGTCGCTTAAAGGGGGTGCTTCGTCCACATTGTCCCGCATCGCCGAAGTATTGACATTGTTTTATTTTGCAAAGTAGACACTTGAAAAGTATCCTACTTCCTTAAGAGCATATGCTTTAGCGATGCACCCTTCCACCCTTGCCCTGTTGCCAACCATTGGTTACAGATATCATAGCACTCTTTCAATGGGATACATCCACCTGTATTGCACAGGACCACCAACATTAGCTTCGAATGGAAGATGGATAAGCAGATGTTGCATTGGACTGAAGAAACTCGGTGGAAAAAATTTCCATCTTACATAAAAGTATGGGTATCTCCTTCTCTAACTTATCCATCATCCCTATCTTGATTTCTTTAGCACAAAGCTGTCTATAGAACTAGCTGAGCTCGGCTAAAACCTTCCACACCACATCATCTAGATAGCCCCAAAACATAACAGGTAAGAGCGTTTCCATTATAATGTGATAATCATGACTCTTCAACCCAGTGAGGTTTCCTGTGTTCACATTCATAGCTCGTTTCAGGCTAGCTGCGTAACCATCTGGGAATTTCAAAGTTTTCAACCATTTCATGACTTCTTTCTTTTCTTTAGATCAAAGACAGAAAGAACCATGTGGCTTACCACCACTTTCAGAGATTTCAAGAGTTGGACAGTGACAAATGTCTGCCAAATCTAGTCTAGCTTTTATATTGTCTTTCGTTTTGCTAGACATATCCATGCAAGTGCTTATGATACTTTCGCTCATGTTACGCTCCTAATACTTGACATCAATGTTGTGCACTAGAATCAACGACTTCACATACGGTAGCTCCCAAACTCCACACATGTGAGTCCAATTGTGTTCCTCTCCATAACCTATAAAATATCCAGGACAACCTTCATCTGGCACCAGTTTGTCCAACATATCAGAAATTTCTGACCCATTGAGATGTTTCGGTGGTCCTTTAGTGACAAAGGTGTTCTTTCTAAAGACATGCCTTTGTTCCCTAAATATGTGATTCGAAGGCAGCCAACGTCTGTGACAATCAAAGTAAGATATTATGCCTCCATGAGTTAGTTGAAAGCAATCCGTGTCCGAAGCACATATCAGACATGTCAGACGACCGTGAGTGCTTCATCCGAAAAACATGCCGTATGCTGGCAAATCATGGAAGGACCACAAATAAGCAACTCGATGATTGAATTTCTGCTTCTTGTAATTGTCGTACACTTCGACTGTTGTCCACAACACTTTCAATTCTTTGATCAGTGGTTCCAACATCATGTTGAGACGTGGCCCGAGATGATCAGATCCAGGTACAATGAGCCTAAGAAACATGAACTCATTCTTCGTACAAAGAGTTGGTGGCAGGTTGTACGGAATGACAAAGACAGGCCAATAGGAGTATGACATGGCGTTTGAACTGAATGGTGAGAATCCGTCTATCGCTAACCTAATGGGAACATTTCTCGCATCACGAGAAAAATCTGGATCGAAACGGTCTAGCACCTTCCATGCATAACCGTCAGACGGATGCGTCATGAATTTTTTGTTCTCATGTTTACCTTCTTTGTGCCATCTCATGTGTCTTGCGGTTCTTTTTGAAAAAAAAACAACCGCTTCAACTGAGGTGTCACAGGCAAGTAACAAAGCTACTTATGCGCAACATCTATCATCACATTATCACCATCATAATTAACAACTTTGACATAACTCGGTTTACTACATTTCAAGCACATGTTCTCGTTGGCGTGCTCTTTCAAGAATAGTTCATATCGAAAACAAATATCTTGATCTTTGACTGATACATATCTTTAGGTGCTTTGTGAGGTTGTGTAAGGATATCGCAGCTCAATTTCATGAGATCATTGTAATAGTTGATGGAAAAAAGTACTTAGACTTAACTTCCATAAATATGGTCAAGAAAGCAAGGACAGTCACAGCCATGTGTTCATGCAACTGCTGTTGCGATTTCTTGAGCTCCTCGAAGAACTCCTCTACCTCATTTGTAGGAGGATGCTCCGCTTCCAGAGCTTCTAGCATCTCATCCATCCTATCAACCCCTGTTATATCATCATCCTCATGCACTTCTACTATGACATGTGATTTAGTCTTGTCGTGGAAGGTCCACACCTCATAATGTGGTGTGAAACCGTTTCGACATAAGTGAAACGAAAGATCAAATCTGCTCAAAAACTTGGTGTTCTGGCATTTCGTACATGGGCACCGCACCTTATCATCCATTAACAACAAAAATGCTCGATCCTAAAATTTATCTAACTTGATGTACCACTCATCCGAGTGACCACCAGTTCTGCTCTTCCAGCTAGTATACATCCAACTGTGGTCTTCACCCATGTTTGACTCTGTAGTTTAAAGTAGAAAAAATTATCGTTAATGTATGTTGGATAGGTCCTAAATTTTCTACAGCATAACACCTCCTATTTAACACTACACCCCCCTATCTGGTGCAGTTGTTCAAGTAAAAAGGGGGATGACTTTACGGTTATAGCCGTCATACGTTTGTCAGCCGCTCGCCGGGGGCTGCAGCTCTTCAAGACGAGAGAGGAGGAAAGAACGAGAGAGAGAAAGGGAAGTGGGTCTGTCGAGGTCCGCCATCCTCACACGCGGGTGCTTGTCGTCTGCACCGTTTTCGTTCGTCTCTGTGTACGTTTAGACACATACTTTAACTTCTAACTAAATGGGCCATGTTGGGCCCTAAATGGGTTGTGTAGGGTCAAGCCAACCCGAATCCCATTTTTGTACATATATTAACACTCAAGCAATCAAATTAAAAATTATAACCATAATCTAAAAAACAAAGCAATTCAATTAAACGTAAACATAACAATTATTGATTTTTAACTTATGAATTCATAAACATAAACAATTTTATCATAAACATAGACATAAGCATTGACTTAAACCTAGCTTAGCAAACTTAGTCTCAATTAACAAAAAATTGAACCTAGGCATAAATAAACCTAAACATAATTAAACCTAACCTAGCTAAGAATGATTAACATAGACATAAGCATTATCAATTTAATACAATAATTCTTCCACTAATCAACTATTTAATCCACGATTACACAATTCTATCAACTAATCACAAAATTAACCAACGAATTACACAATTCAATCCTCTAATCAACTAATCACCAATTAACCTAACTAATTCAACACATTAACTCAACACTAATTCATCACATTAATCCATGGACGAGGGTAGGGAGGGGGGCGGCCATGGAAGGGGGTCGGCTAGGAGGAAGGGGAGGAGGCGGCCATGGAGGGGGGGCGAGGTAGGGAGGTTGTCTAGGTGGGGGGCGGCCATGGAAGGGGGGAGGAGGGGAAGGCCATGGAAGGGGGGGGGGGGGCTGCCGTGGATGAGGGAAGAGGGGGGCGGCCATGGAGGGGGATGGGGGCCGGCTATGGAGGGGATGGAGGGGGGAGGGGCAGCCATGGAGGGGAGCGACCATGGATAGAGGGAGGGAGAAGAGGAGGGGGGCTGCCATGGAGGGGGAGCTTACCTCGAGGCGACGGCGGCAGCGGCGAGCGGTGGCGGCGGCAGTAAATGGGTGCATGGTTTGGAAATGGGTTGGGAGAAGGGAAGACCGGGTTATAAGGCTTTAATTTCAGACGGTCAGGTTAATTGCGACACACCTAGGGTTGGCCGTGGAAATTAACAGTATTTGCGACAGCTTAAGAAACCAGTCGTCGCAAATAATGCTTATTTGCGACGACCAGCCCATTTGCAACGAATCTTGTGTTTTGTGACGACTCGTTGTGGGCCATCGCAAATAGACTTAGTTTCGACGGCCGGCCGTCGCAAATGATCGCGTTTCCTGTAGTGCATTACCTACTGCTATAGAAACATCAGTGTCTATTGATGAAAATTCAATGCCTATTGTTAATTCTCCATTGGCAACAAAATCAGTAAGAGAGATTCAGAATTCTGAACCTGTTGCCATTAATAATGAAGAGCAGCAACAACCCCAAAATGAGAATAATGTGCAATTAAGATCTCAAAGAGAGATAATATTAGCCATCCGAGATGATTATGAGATCATATGAGTGAGCCAATACAAATGGATGGTGATCCCACCACATTTGAAGAAGCTATGAGAAACCCTCAATCATATGAATGGCGTCAAGCCATGGAGGGTGAAATGAGGTATATGGAAGCCAACAAAATCTGGAATTTTTTTGAGAATGCTAATGGGGTCCAAAAAGTAGGCTGTAAATGGATCTAAAAAATTAAAAGTGACTTTAAATGGAATATTGATAAGCTTAAAGCCAGACATGTGGCAAAAGGTTTTACTCAAAGAGAGGCATGGTTACAATGAGACATTTTCACCTATCTCATGTAAATATTCTTTTAGAATTATTATGGCCTAAGTAGCACATTACATGAGATGGATATGAAAACGGTGTTTCTCAATGGTGATCTTTATGAGAACGTCTATATGAACGACTAAAAGGTTTTGTTGTTAATGGTAAGGAACATATGGGATGCCACTTAAGAAAGTTCATTTATTGACTTAAACAACCATCGAGAAAGTGGTATCTCATGTTCGATGAGATAGTAAGAAAGTTTGGGTCTAAAGAAAATGAGGAGGACAATTGAATTTATGCAAAGTTTAAGAACAGGACATTTATTATTCTCGTACTCTATGTAGATGACATACTACTTGAAAGTAGTGATGTTAATCTGCTATCAGAAACTAAGAAATTCTTGTCCCCCAATTTTGATATGAAGGATCTTTGTGAAGCATCCTCTGTGTTGGACATTGAAATTCATCGAGATAGAATAAGGGGGTATTAGGCTTATCCAAAAATACATACTTAGATAATGTCCTGAGAAAATACGCTATGCTTAAGAGTAAGCTTTCAGCTACACCGATTGTCAAGGGTGATAAGTTTAGAACTTTCAATATTCCTGGAATCAATATGAGATTGATCATATGCAGTCGGTTCCATATGCATGCTTCTACTATCGGAAGGTATATGTATGCTCAAGTTTTTACTCGCCCTGACATAGCATTCATGATCGGAATGTTTCGTAGATATCAGGCTAATCCAAAGATTGATCACTGGATGGCAATTAAGAAAGCATTAATATATATGCAAAGCACAAAAGGCCTCATGTTAACATATAGTAACTCAAACCCACTTGAAGTAGTGGGTTATTCAGACACATATTGCGCGGGTATTGTGGATACTAAGAAATCCACTTAACGTTATATATTCACCCTCGCAAATGGAGCTATTTCGTGGAAAAGCTCCAAACAAACTATCACTGCATCGTCCAAGATGTATTTCGAGTTTGTTGTATGTTATGAGGCCACCGGGCAGGCAATAAGGCTTAAGAAGTTTTAATCCGATCCTAGAGTGATCAACAATATTGAAAAACCACTAAAGTTATACTGTGATAATGAGCCCGCAATATTTTACTCTCACAACAATAAATTGAGTAGTGCCGCCAAACACATCAAATTTAAGTTTTATATTGTAAAAGATAGAATCCAGGATCATACCACTGTCTTGAGCATATAAGTACCAAATGTATGCTTGTGGATCCGTTTACAGAAGGTCTTCCACCCAACGTGTTCAGTGAACACGTAATCGGAATGGGTTTAATGGAGAATGTATGATCACTAGATGCTTGGAGTCGAAATTAAGAGTAAGGTCATTTTCTAAATGTAAGATGTATTGTGTTCTTCGGTTCAAACAGTACATAAATAGTTGTTTCGATGCGTCGTGCCCTATATGCAAAGCATGAGAGATATAGGCACTAAGTTTAGTATTAAGTAAGTTGGTAAGTTTTAAATCTGATCTCAAGAGGGAGAATGTTAGAAGTATGACTCGTGATTAGTTTAATTAATCATGTGATTAATTAATTAAGCATGTGCCCTAATCACAGGGATACAACCCAACCGAATGGATGTGTCCCTGATTGAACAAGTGTCCCTCATATTCTCCCTAAGACTAGTTCAATGGATCAGGTCACCAGCCATGTCTTCACTTCCAGCAACACCTGCACATGAACAACCAACCAATCCTTGCGAGCCCAAGTCCTCGACTTGACTCTCGTTAGTCCAAAAACCACAACTGAAGAAGAATGCTCCAAAGCAGGCACCGAAGAAGGAGGCTCCAAAGCAAGCACCGAAGGAGCCACCTTAGCCTCTGAGTCCTCGGTCGTAGAGTTGTCCTAACAATTTTAAAGATTCATATTATAGGATAAAGAATTAGTTATATAATTTATGTAATTAAATGTTCTTTACCTGTCGTGACCGCTGTACAGGTCCACGTGACGACTCTAGTAGATGGCTCACCAACTGAGTCCGTCTACCTCCGCTAAGTTCACTGCCCTAGAAAACCACGTCTCCTCTCATGGCTCTCGGTGGCAGAAAGCTCCGTGCCCCTGTCCCTCGTCGTCTACTGCTGCTCGATGACATACTGTTTAAAAGAAAATATGCTAATGAATGTAATGGAAAGTATAGAAGAAGAAAGAAGAGATGAAGGAAAAGTTACTTCTACTCAATTTCAAAATTCATCAGCATCACAATCATGTACTCTACTGCGTAAATCGGACCATCGATCTTCTGCCGTGGTAGTTGCCCGTTTTCATTTTCATTTTTGCATCTTAGGGGATCTTCTGCATCTCCAACTAAGTCATCAAGTCCTAAACCAGGCTTGAAGACAAAAGAGTCTGACAACTCTTGTTCTTGGTAAACAACATCAACCTCATCATCAAGGTATCCATCATTGTCTGGTTTATATAACCGCTCACGAGGATTCACCTTATGTACAACCCACCAAGCATTAAGATTTTCACATGGATAATGTAGATAATACACTTGCTCGACTTGGTGTGCAAGGACGAAGGTGTCGCAGCCTTGTATCGGTCCTTGTGTTTGACTTCTACCATGCCAAATGGGTTTTGTCGAGTTCCGTGGTTATGATCAAACCAATCGCAGTCAAAGAATACTTCAAGGACCTTATTCCCCGCAAAAGTGAATTCAAGGATATTTTTAATGATCCCATAATAATTAGTTTCATGTACTTCGACGTCAACTACCCTCATCACAACTCCAGTGTTACATGTTGCCCTGAAAGGACATTGAGTTTCAAATTGAGTTGAACAAAATCGGAACCCATTGACGTCGTATCGACCGTAACTTTTAATTTTAATGGATCCGTAGGACAGTTGTCACAAATCTTCATGGACGCCGGCTTATTTTATGCATTGTTCAACATATGAAGTTAGAAGACTATTTTATGCTATACACGTAATTACTAAGAGAAACAAGACATGAACATGTTACTTGTGCATGAAACCAGGATAGGAAGTTAGGTCCTCCTTGTACTCCATAATATCGCGTCGATTGTATTTGTCGAAGCATAGGTTACTACTTCAATTTCAAATTTTGTTGATCGAACTCACTAAATAAGAAAAAAAAACAGAATAATTAGCATAGATGTATAACACAACACGCTAATTATTTTAGATGTTGAACAAACACTTACTGAAAATATTCTTCTATCCCCTCTATATTAGCGTACATGTATAGCAAAGCAGCCGCCTTGTCATCTATTTCAACATCGTAGCTCGTGCTGCTACAACCAGTAGTGCCTCTTGTTTGAAAAATGGAGAGGTTGCTACATGGGGGTGCTTCATCCATATTGTACTGCGACGTGAAAGCATTAACATTGTTTTCTTTTGCAAATTAGACAATTGAAAAGTATCCTATCTCCCGAATAGCGTATGCTTCGGCGATGCATCCTTCAACCCTTGCCCGATTGCAAACCATTGGTCTAAGAAACCTGAGTGCTCTTTCAACGTGATACATCCACCTATATTGCACATGGTCACCCACTTTAGCTTCATATGGAAGATGAATTAGGAGATGTTGCATTGGATTGAAGAACCCTATAGGGAAACTTTTTCCATCTTACATAAAAGCACTGGTATCTCCCTTTCCAACTTCTCCATCATCTCCCTTGTGATTTCTTTAGCACAAAGCTGTCTATAAAAGTAGCTAAGCTAGGCTAACACCTTCCACACCACATCGTCAATGTAGCCATGAAACATAACTGGTAGAAGTCTTTCCATGATTATCTGATAATCATGACTCTTCAACCCTGTGAGATTTCCAGTCTTAACATTTATGGCTCGTCTCGGGCTAGCAGCATAACCGTCTGAGAATTTCAAAGTTTTAAACCACTCGAAGACTTCTTTCTTTTATTTTGGTCAAAGACAGCAAGAAGCACGCGGTTTGGCACCAGCTTCAGAGAGCTCAAGAGTTGGACGATTACAAATCTCTGCCAAATCCTTACGAGCCTTTATATTGTCTTTTTTTTGCCCGTCACATCGAAGCATGTGTTTATTATGCATTCACCCATGTTACGTTTCGGATGCATGACATCAATGTTATGCATTAAGATTAATGACTTAACATACGATAGCTCCCATAGTGCACATATATGAGTCCAATTGTGGTCCTCCCCGTAACCAACAAAATATCCAGGAAGACCTTCATCTGGCACTAAGTTGTTCAGCTGTACAGCAATCTCCGACCCGTTTAGACATTGCGGTGGTCCTTTTTGTGACAATGGTGTCCTTCCTGAAGGCATTTCTCCGTTGCCTAAATATGTGATTGGGCGGTAACCAACGTCTGTGGCAATCAAAGTAGCAAATCTTGCCACCATGCTTTAAACGAAAATATTCCGTGTCCGAAGCACATATTGGACATGTCAAACGACCATGAGCCAGCCAGAAACCATGTTGTAAGCTAGGAAATCATGGACAAACCACAAGTATGCAGCTCTAAGGTTGAATTTATGTTTTTTGTAGCAGTCGTACACTTCAATTCTTGTCCATAACATTTTCAATTCTTCAATCAACGACTCCAACATCACGTTTAGTCATGAACCAGGATGATCTGGTCCAGGTACAATAAGGCAAAGGGACATGAACTCGTACTTCATACTAATAGATTGTGGTATGTTGTACGGAATAGCGAAAACAGGCCAACAAGAGTATGGTTATGCATTTGTACTGAGCGGTGAAAAGCCATCTGTCACCAACCTGATGCGAACATTTCTCGTGTCATTGGCAAAACCTGGATTGAAGCGGTCAAGCGCTTTCCATGTCTCACCGTCGGACGGGTGCACCATCATTCCGTCATTCTAACGTACACCTTCTTTGTGCCACCTCATGTGTCTGGATAATTTTTTTTGAGAGAAACAAGCGCTTCAACCTAGGTGTGACAGGAAAGTAGCGAAGCTTCTTCTGTGCAACTTCAGTAATTACTTTTGTAGCGTCGTCATTAACAACTTCGAAAAATCTTGCCTTATCACATATTAAGCACTTGTTCTCGCTGGCATGCTCTTTCCAGAAAAGCATGCAGTGGTATGGACACATATCAAACTTATCATAGTTTATACCAAGATAAGAAATCAATTTCTTAGAATGATACATATCCTTAGGCAATTTATGGGGCTGCGGAAGGACATCGCTGATCAATTTGATGAGGTCGTTGTAGCAGTCATTGGAGAAGAAATACTTAGACTTAATTGCCATAAATCTAGTCATGAAATTGAGGATCGTCACTTTGTCGTGTACATGCAACGGTTGTTCTGATGTCTTGAGATGCTCGAAGAACTCCTTTGCCTCCATTGTAGGAGAATCCTCCATCAATTCAGGATTTATGGCCTCAAGCATCTCGTCCATCCTATCGACCCTAGTGTTGTCATCCCCATCTCGATCTTCTACATCTTGAGAAGGTGTCTTACCATTAAAGGTCCACAACTCATAACGTTGCATGAAATCAATTCGACACAAGTGGAACGTCACTGTCACTTTGTCAAAACACTTTGCATTCAGACATTTGATACATGGGCACCGCACCTTGCTGTTGTTTGACAACAAAAAAGCTCGCTGTATGAAAGCATCTGTCTTGTTGAACCACTCCCATGAGTTGCTCCCATCCTTTTTCCATCCAGCATACATCCTAGTACAATCTTCAACCATATTTGAGGGTATACCTTTAAAGCAGACACATCATTATTAGTTTCATTGTTACGTTATGCCATGGCCCTACAACTAGGAAGATAGGTCCTAAACCCACCCAACAGTGACCGAGTGAAGCGTGCTCATGACAGGACGCGTGGTCTGGATCCGGATGAAATTTTGGCAGCATAACCCCACTGTTCTCCACTACACGCCCAGAAATGGCGCAGCAGAGAACAACAGGGTTATGCCGTCGAAATCTTGTACAGATCTAGACCCGCGTCTTGTCACAAGCCACGCCCCCTTGGTCTCTCTCAGGCTGTCCAAAAAGGGACAATTCCAAACCTTCACGTCTCACATGCCAATAGCATGTGAGGCGTGCCGATCCGAAACGGGTGACGCATTGCTATAGGTTACATTACTCATTTTCATTGTTAGGTCATTTACGAGAGAGGAAAAAACAAGAGAAAGAGGAGGAAAGTTGGTCTTAGATGACAATTCCATGTCCGGATCCACCGTCTACGCAATCACGGGTGATTGACGTCCTCACCATCGCCGTTCGCTTCCGTGTCGTCTCGATGCATACATTACGAATACAACTGTCTATACGGCACGAACGCATTCATTGCGTGTCGTGTTGTGTCTTGTCTGGCCGGGCTAGCCCAAAACCCATTTGTTTACATATTAATAAACAAACCAACTAATAAACAATTACACGTTCAGTACAACTGAAAAGAGCAGAAGGCACGGCTCACAACAATTATACTATACCATTTATTTGTGCAAATATGTTGCACACTCAACCAATAAGAGTGGGTAGGGTATGAACTTTTACTAGCATATCCAACACATTCAGCTTCCAGTTACAAGGTTGATTGACTAACAAGGGTGCGTTAACATGAACAATTCCAAAATTTAGCTCCAACTTTGAAAATACATAACTCTCTCTAGAATAAACCAAAAATTGTGAAACCAATTTTGTTGGATTCACAATAACCAGTACAACCCATCTGTACAGTTATGGGTCCATGAAAGCTTTAGTGTTTTTTGGGGATATATATGTAAAGGACTAAAGGGTATGATGTCAAGGGGGTTAGTGTAATCTCTTAGTCCAGGGTTTCCCTCATGTACATGTACTCTTTATATAGTCCCCATTGGGCCTCAAAACAATCATCAAATTCAGTCCTTATTATTTGAAACAATAGAATCAGCATTATGTGGTGAAGACTTGTTGAACTTGTATCAGTTTGGCAGTGCTCGTCAATGCACAACCTACAGTGTTTCTGATGTGCTGGTATGAGAAAACACTATTAACCTTATTGTAAGCCCTAGAATAATTGGATGAACCCGAAAACTTTCCAGCGCCCTCATCATATCTCCACTAGCTTGTAAAAAAATTTCAGTCCTTTTACTCATGTAAAATTCATTTTGTTGCAGATTTAATACAATGCAGAAGCAACAAAAAAAAGATGAAACCAGCCATGCTAAATACAAAAAATAAAGAGGGAGGAGTTTGTATAACCTTAGCGCGCAAGTCCTTCGAATCAGTAGAGAAGAGTTATCGCTGTTGATATTGTTCAGCCCTCCCGTGCTTCTAGCTGGTTAGGGAATAAAAGCAACAAATTAACAAATTTTCTCCAACTACAAGTAGGGATGAAAATGGTACGGTAAATTTCCGGATCATCTGACGGCGTTTTCGAAAATTTCCGATGCAATTATCATTTTTGACAATTTCCGAAATTTTTGATCCGATTACCATTTTTATCGGACATTGAAATTCGGTAAACGGTACGGAAACGATTTGGACAGATTTCTGACCGAATTGTCGGAATACCGTATTTTGATGGAAAATTCGAACAATAACCGAATAATTTCCGAATAGTAGGTTGAGTCTAATGGGCTGACATGTAATAAGCTTAATTCTTTAAATTTTTTACTCAGGCACCAGTTTGGATAAGGAGTTAAATTTAATTACATACAAATATATATTTACTTTAGAATGTGTTTCTAAAGTGATTTCATTTCATATTGATTTTTTTATAAAATGAAACTAAAAGTTGTTGTCTCATATTTTATACTTAAGTTGTTGATCTTATAGATGAATAATATTCTGGCCGGGTACACTACAAGTCACCCACACAACGGAAACCCATAGGCCGGGTACTTTAATTTAACAACACATCAATAACAAAATGTTACAATTCACTGTATAATACAACGAAACAACAAAACCACTCTTAACTCTATGTCATCCATCTAGAGTACATGAATCAGTCATTCAAGTGTACAGGGAGCACAAATGAATGATTACTTCAAACCAATCTATTGCAATTCAATTCCTAGTACTTCTTTTGTTAAGGCAATACGCCAAACACATATCAAGCAGCCAGTGAATGCATACTGCTAAGCAAGATGCAGCCAGTGAACACAATGGTCTGGCTCGAGCGGCAGCAAGCTAGGGTTTCGGGGGTGGCACGCCGGCACCAAGAGAAAGCGAGAGGGGTCAGGTGCAAAACGAGCGGAGATGGCGAGTTCTTCCTATAGCTCCCGCACTGGGGCAAGTCAACATGGTGCGACGACGGTGCACGACTGCAGCGCATGGCGGGGGGGTGGGGGTGGGGGTGAGGCAGTGGCGGCAACCCTAGGTGATGGCTTCGACCACGGCAACACTCGATGAGGATGGCGGCGGCGGTGGAGGCGCGAGGCGGCTGTGCAGGCCACGGTGAGCTCTCGGCGCGAAAAAGATAACACGGGAGCAAATGAGGACCCAGCCGCACAGGGGGGGTTCGGAAAATAATCCCTAATGGACAACGGTTTAGGTTAACCGTTGTCTATAAGAGATAATAGATGACGGCCAGAAGACGCCGTCGCCTATAATGTCTCGTGCAGGACCAGATTTTGGCCCATATTGACGAGGGCCTCTTTTGTCGACGGCCGACCGTCATTTATAAGGCCCGAAACCTTATAGACGACGATAATATTGTAACTTTCATCAATTAAAGATTAATTGACGGTGGTTGTTTCTAGCCATCATCTATTCATTAATTGATGACGACACCATCATCAATAAATCTAGCTGTCATCTATAGTTGCGATTCCTATAGTGAGTGTTGTCTCTGCCCAGGACGACAAGTTGAAGACGAAGAAGGACCTTGCAGACAGGCGATGCCGCATTCACCTTCGAGAGAAGAACATTGCCAACCAAGAAAAGCTGTTGGCTGAGCGAATCCAGCATCATGCCAAGGAGGTCAAGCGTTTCTCAAAGGGGGGTTTTGTGGAGCTATCTTCTGCAAGGAGGTCACTGGACGAGCTCCGAAGTGCAAGAGCAATTGAGTCCCAGCAGATCTGGGACTTCCTCGGACGACAAATGAAGCTCTGGTACCTTTTGGATTCAGTCCCGTCCGACCGGCTGATCCAAAGCAAAAGATGGACAAGGCCCTGGTGGCTAGGGTTGGGCATTCGGTTAACTGGCGAAATTCGGTTCGGTTTTACAGTTTTTTTCTATATTCGGTTTTTGAGAAATGGAAACCGAAATATAGAGTATAAAAAGAAAAACCAGATGACCGGTTAACAGGAAGATCGGTTCGGTTTTCGGTTAATAGAAAAAAAAACTAATTTGAGCTGCCACGCTGAATCTGGTCATGGAGGGCGAAGCTAGTGGCGCTGCTCGCCGGGCGGCGGTGGCGAAGCTAGCGGCTCGGCTTGCCCGGTGATGAGGCGCAGTTTGCTAACAACAGATGTGAACGTAGCGCGACCTGGGAGAGCGCAGCGGTGCGGCGCACATGGAAGCGTAGCGGCGTGGTGGTTGAAGAGCGCTATGGCATCGTGGCTAGGGCCCATGACGGGATGGCCTCTCGGTGCGAGGCGCACGAGCTTCTGGCGACGAGAGACAAGGCGGGGCAAGGATTGGAGGAGGGGAGCGGGAGTCTGGGATGGGCGGCCATCTAGGGGCGAGGTTGGAGGATGAGGAGCCGGGAGTCATGCCTCTGGCACGCAGGTTGGGGAGGCCACATGGTGGGAGCTTGGGCACGGGAGTTGGGCTATGAGCCAGTTAGGGTTTATTTGTTTGTTTCATTTTGATTGGGCTGGAAATATTGGGCCTTACTGATTAATTCAGTTTTCTGGTTAACTGATAGTAAAAACTGAAACCTAACAAAATATTTTGGTTTTCACAGTTTGGAAACAGAAATACACTCCGGTTTAGCAAATTTCGATTAATTCAGTTACAGTTTCAGTTAATCCGGTTCTGGTTTTCAGTTATCGATTTGTTTGCCCACCCCTACTAGTGGCACTCAACTCTACCTGCACAAAGCTGGAAGCTATCGGAGATGTGGTCGTTGATGAGATCGAGACTGAAGGGAAAACTCTGGCTAAGAACGTCGTAGAGTATGTGTTGACGTGCTTCCGAAGCCAAGACTCCTCAATGTCTCTAGCTCCGGTGTTCGAAGGACCCATCGCCGAGGAGAAGGGAGCTTCTAAGGCTAGCGTCCAAGAAGCCATTGAGAAGGTTGCTTCGTTCTTCATGAGGAACTCCAGTAGCTAGGACCTTTTTCTTTGTACCTACACCTTGTAATTCTCCGATTTTGAATGAATGAAATCCTTTCGAATCCATTTTTGTCTTCAATACATTGCCCTTTATCTTGTTGGCCCCCTGGTAATGTGTTCAATGGATTGAGGACATCTACCATGTGGATTTAGAAAATGTCTTGACAACTTTATATATCCGAACTCGTAGCCAGTATGATAGCTCCAAGGACCGACTCTTTCTTTCGAAATCTCCAAGGACCCTTTGTTACATCGACAGCGGGCCCCCCGGGAGTTATCGGAGCTTGATGCTTCGACGACGCCCACTGTCAATGCGTGAAACGATGATGACGGGGCCCCTGGGGGTTGTTGGATCTTGATGCTTCGACGGCGCCCACTGTCAATGCGTGAAACGTCGACGGAGGGCCCTCTAAGGGTTGTCGAAGCTTGATGCTTTGACAGCGCCCACTGTCAACACATAGAATGTCAAAGGCGGGCCCCCTTGGGGTTGTTGGAGCTTGATGCTTCGATAGCTCCCACTGTCGACACGTAAAACGTTGACAGCGGGCCCCCTAGGGGTTATCGGAGCTTGATGCTTCGACGGCGCCAACTGTCAATGCGTAGAACGTCGATGACGGGCCCCCTGGGGGTTGTCGGAGCATGATGCTTCGACGAGGCCCACTATCAACATGTAGAACATCGATAGCGGGCCCCCCTGGGAGTTGTTGGAGCTTGATGCCTCGACGGCGCCCACTATCAAAGCTTAAAACATCGACGTCGGGCCCTCTGGGGGTTGTCGGAGCTTGTTGCTTTGGCAGCATCCACCATTACCCATGCAGATTGCTGTCAATTATTCATTTTTCCTGGGCATAAGAGACAAGAAAAGCATTAACATTCGTCCTCTTGTCTATAGCTCATTTGTAACTTATTATCCTTATTTGAACTTTAGATCCTAACAATTCATTGTGACAACATAAGTATACTGGTTAAACTTCCTTAGATCCGAATGCCTTCTGGACCCGCCTTACTGAGACCCACCAGGATTGGTAGATTGGCACACTTAGGGTGCTTGACCAGGCTAAGTCGATAGCGTACTCCGGACCTGTCATTGGCTTTGGTTTTTAGGCGAGTAGGCAATCTAGCAATACTGAGATCCGATAGAAGATTACCAATAAAACTTATATATCACATGAATCTATAAGACTAAATTTCAAATGGATTGCACAACATTGCTATTGACAAGAAGGTAAAAAATGATGAAAATAATATTCTTAAGCAAACTAAATGCACATAGAGTTTGCTTGCACAAATGTATTTGATTATAGGTCTGAATAACAGGGGAGACAAGAACACACTTAAAGTATAGGACCAAGTTAAGTGTGCTATTCATCTTTTTCTAACCCAAAAAGGTAGACACACCTAAAGTACAGAACCAAGTTAGGTGCACTTTTGATATAAGACCCTCCCGACTCTGTTCATATACTCTATAAAATATATCTAATGCAAATACAGACTCACCTCCATGCAACTATGTGTAGAACTTACAAAGGTGCTCTATGTTCTAGGGATTGGGAAGTGGTATCCCATCCTCTATTGCCAAGCAGACACATCCGAGACGGGAAACTTTGATAACTCAAAAGGGACCTTCCCAGCTGGGGGAAAGTTTGTTCATCCCTTCTCGAGTAAGTATTCTCCGCAGCACTAGATCGCCTTCCTCCAACTGCCAGTTGCGCATGAACCTTTGGTGATAGAGTTGGAGCTCCTGATGGTAGCGCACATTTTGAACAGCTACTTGGCACCTTGCCTCATTGACGAGGTCTATGTCTTCACGCCGGAGCTGGTCCTGCGTTGCTTCGTCGAAGGTCCATACCTGGAGGGAAGCCATGGTGATCTCCAGAGGAAGGACTGGCTCAACTCTGTACACCAAGAACAATGGTGTCTCTCCTGTTGCTCAACTGGGTGTTATCCGGCTCACCCACAAAGCATATGGAAGCTCTTCTATCCAGTTGGCGTCATGTTTGTTC
The DNA here is from genome assembly GCA_036927565.1 of Tuctoria greenei. NCBI lineage: Eukaryota > Viridiplantae > Streptophyta > Magnoliopsida > Poales > Poaceae > Tuctoria > Tuctoria greenei. Next base: position 77,064,397 of record JAYESD010000007.1, on the reverse strand, counting down.
AAGCGTTGATAAGGGCGCGTCTTGAGTCCCTTGAGTATTTTTGCGTTTTCTCTCTCAGCTTGGCCATTGCTTGCCGGATGAGCTACTGATGCATCGTTGACTTGTATGCAAAGTTCTTCGTAGTACTCATGAAAAGATGCACTTGTAAATTAGGTTCCATTGTTAGTGATGACTCTGTTCGGAACTCCAAATCTGCAGTCAATAGAGTTCAAGAATTTGATGGCTGATTGCTTGTTGATAGACACAACTAGAGTTGCTTCCGGCCACTTTGTGAACTTGTCGATGGCGACATATAAAAACTGTCACTTCTTGACCAGCTCGACTGCATCCTGGAGTGCTTTAGGCCAATAAAAACCACGCAGAAAGGCCTTACCGACCAACATACAGAATGATGTGTGGTTCCCACACAAGCATCCATGGATCTCTACGAGGAGTTCATAGCCTTCTTCCAGAGAAATGCACCGCATTAGAATGTCGTTGGCACCACGTCGATAGAGATCCCCTTCTACCAACATGTATCTTTTAACCAACCTGACAATTCGCTTAGCGGATACACCATCTTCAGGAAGGATGTTGTCTTTGAAGTAGTCCCGGACCTCCGAGATCCATGCATCAGGACTGACTTGAGCTTCTGTATCTTGTGCGCTTGGTTTCTCGGAGCTTCCTGTAGCGCCTACGATCCTTGGTGGACGCCATGGTAACAAGACCACCAGGACAACCATCTTCAGGGTGCTGGTCTCGCCCCCATCACTTAGTTCAGCAGGCTGAGCAGCAGGTGATGACAATCTCCTAACAAAGGCCCGGTCAGGTGTTTGAGCCCCCGTTGAAGCCTTCGTCGAGAGGTCATCAGCTTCAGCTTTGTTGAGACGCTGGACACGGCAGAGATCCAGGACGTGGAAATCTTTATGCAACTTCTGGACTTCAAGTAGATATGTAGCAAGCTGAGAGTTATTGCAACTACATTTACCTTTGTTTTGCATGATGATGAGTTGCGAGTCACCCTTCACCAGGAGCTAGCGGACGCCATATGATAGCGCCACCTTGAGTCCGAAGATGAGAGCTTCATATTCCACCATGTTGTTGGTTCCCTTGAAGTTGAGGCGGTGAGATCTATGTGTGCTGAATACATTGGCTATGGCAATAAAAGTTTTGAATACTACCAAAACACCTTTTTAACAAGGGCCGACTCTAGGTCCAAGCTCCTGTAAGGTCCGACGATAGGTCCGGCTTGTTTCGGGTAGCTCCAGCAATGTCCAATGTCAAGTCCAACTTGTTTTGACTAGGTTCGAATTACTTTGTATAGGTTCGACATGTTTTGGCTAGGTCCGACTTGTTATGACTAGGTCTGACATAGTTTTGCTACTCTGGCACTAGGTCCGATTAGCTTTGTTAGCTCCAGTGCTAGGTCCGACTAGCTTTGGTAAGCTCTGGCGCTAGGTCCGACTAGCTTTGGTAAGCTCTGGCGCTAGGTCCGACTAGCTTTGGTAAGCTCCGGTGATAGGTCCTGCTAGCTTTTGTAAGATCCGTTTGAAGATCGGGTTAGCTTTGGCAAGGTCCGGTGCTAAGACTGCAATGGTTCTGCATTTAGCTTGGAATGTTTCGAATTTTCTTTATATCTATGGAAAGTTTGCTTAGTATTTTTTTACTAAGTTTTTGGTGTGTTTTTGTGGTCATGATTGATATCTTTTTGCTAAGGTTTGCAACATACTTATGTGAAGTTCTCACGTAAGGTGTTGTGTCTATCGGAACTAACGAGAGTCAAGTCGAGGACTTGTGCTCGGAAGTATTGGTTGTTTATTCATGTGCAAGTGTTGCTTGTGTTCAAGACATGGCTGGTCACGGGATTCATTGAACTAGTCCTGGAGAGAAGATAAGGTTCAACAACCAACTTCGGGAGGAATTGTGGTTGAGTTGATCGGGAGGTCGCACAACATGTTTGAATCAAGAACAATGCATATGAAGGTATCGTGGATGTCGTTGGAAGATGTTTGCATGTGTGAAAGGAGTGCATGGAGGTGGCTACATGGTTCCGAGGTGTGATGAAGAGATGTGGACGTAAAATTGGTCGGAAAGGTCCAACCGACTAGGTTATGGACTCAGGCTGCAGTTGAGTCGTGTTTGACTCAAATATGGAATGTTGTGAGTTGGTTATGATAGGATTTCGTGTGGGTCATGAATTTGAGTTGTTTTAGGAATGTTGGATACATTCCTATGGTGTTTGGAAGTCTTAAGATTGCCTCTATCTGCGTATAGAAGAGTCTTGAGCAGTTATGGAATGTTTCAATTCGTGATTTGAGTAGGATTAGAGTCCTAGTTAGGTTTGGGTTGGCCTAAGGGCTGTTTATATAAGCAAGGGTGGGCCCGAGCTCGTGGTGCACGACTTTGGGGATGTTCCTTGTACGTTTTGATCAATAAAATTTGTAGTCTAAAGAAGCTTTTGTGCCTTGTTCGTCCGACTTGTTTTCTTCAAGTCTTTCCCGTCGAGTTTCTGCACAACACTACCTTTCTTCGGTGGTTTTATCATAAATCGAGTTTTACAGATCTGATTGACGTGATTCTTTTTTTGTTGTCTTCACACTTGATTTTCTATCATATGTGAAAATTTCATGGTCATTGGATTTGTGGTTTCTGATCTACACGAGTTTCTTTGTAGTATTCCAGAACTGTTTTTCTCGGGTAGGACACATTGACCTTTGTTCGATCTTTTGATCGTAACTTGAGTTTCTTAAGATGGATTTTTGTGATTCTTGTTGTGACGTATTCGTGAATTGATTCCATACAATCTATACTAGTTTTGTCACAGTTCAACACGTTTAGATTAGTTGCACACACGGCTTCTTTACCAGATCGTTTTTCTGTCGAGGGGTGTTTTGTTGCTTCTGTTGAAGAGTTTTAATCTACCATTCACCCTCTCTCTAGTATCTTTACATGTTATCTTCAATCCTACAATTGGTATCAGAGCTACGGTTCTCTAATCTTTGTGATTCACACATGATTTTGACTAATCCTCGTGGAGAAATACTTGGCAAAACCTTGTGTGTTTGTTGTTATTGATATTCAGGTTTGGAAGGCAAGCATGGAAGCTTTTATCCAGGCGCAAGGCTTCGCGATACGGGAAAAAGTGTACAAGCCCTACGACGTGCCGCCAAACAACCAAGTCACGGCGACAAACTTAAGAGATGTCAACAACAACAACAACAACAAAGCCAAAAACTTGATAATCCAAGGACTAACTCAGAGTGACTTCTACCGTGTTGCACACTCCGATCGGCGTATGATGTGTGGAGAGCACTTTGTGACTATCACGAAGGATCCAACACGATCAAGGAGGTAAATCAGGATCTGTTCAAGAAAGAATACATGCATTTCGAGATGCAACCCGGTGAGTCCATCGATGACCTTTTTGCTCGCTTTAATAAAATTCTCAGCAACTTGCGTAGTGTCAATGTTAAATTTTCAGATGCTGAAAATGCCAGACAATTGTTAAGTGCATTAGATATGTCAATTTGGGAGATGAAAGTCACTTATATTCGTGAATCTAATGTCATGAGTACACTTACATTAGATGTGCTATATTCTAAATTGAAAACTCATGTAATTGACATAATCTCACGTAAGAACCCCAACAAGTCTCTTGCATTTGTTTCTCAACAGCATATGCCTAGCTCCGGTCAATCTTCATCTAGCAATACACTTGCTTTGCTGTCTTCACTAACCCTGGAATAGATTGAAGAATTTTCAGAAGAGCAGCTAGCACCCATATCTACTCGGTTCTCAAAAGCATTGCAAAATGTGAGAACTAGAAGGAGAGGAAGCTCCAGACCTCAACGATGCTTTGAATGTGATAAGACAGGACACTTTCGTACATATTGCCCTAACGTTTGAGGTTCTTCTACCCGTGATAAAAAGCAGAATAAAGTCAAGTTCTCTTCTTGCAACATCAACAAGAAAAAGAAGGGTTTTACAGGACGCAAACTAATAAATAGTTTCATCACCGCACTTGAAGAACTTGACTCGAGTGATGTAGACATTGGAAGTGATGAAGATGAAGATGATCTGGCAAACGTGTGTTTCATGGTGGGCAAATCAAGATCAAGTATGGAGGATGCAGAACACAACAGTCACAACGAATTGGTATGTCCTACTTGTGATGAAATGTGTGATGCTATTTCTCGTGCAACCGTTATTGTTAAGAAAAAGGACAAAAAGCTTAGGGACAATGCTGTTAAAATTGAGTCACTAGAATATGAAATTAATTGTTTGAAAACTTGGATTCCTAGTGCTGATTGTTGTTCCTCATACGATTTATTATATGAAAAATTATCCTCCTTAAGAAGTGTACACTCCTCAACTCTTGATAAACTTGAGTTAGAGATTGAAAAGAACAAAAAACTTGTTGCACTTAATGATAGAAACTTAAAAGATGCTTCTTGTTCTACAATTGATTTGCATTGTTCTACCTGTAATTGTCTTGAAAAGAAACTAAAAGATGCTATGAATGAAATTTCAATACTGAACAATGCTTTACGTGCTCATGAAGTTAAATATTGTTATAATTGCAAATTAAAAAGAAAAACTTCATGTGAAAACTGAATAGAATCGTCTAAGAAACTTGATGACATGAATAGGACACTAGAGCACTTTTGTATTAGGAACTCAAATCTAAACTTGCTACTGAATTCATCCAAATCTTGCAATGATAAAACTGGTTTAGGTGTTGTTTCTCATGCTCATGCTAAAGCTTATCCACCTAAAATTGTAAAGTCATTAGGAAGTAGTTTGATTAAAATAGTTCCTAAACCAAAAGAGGTGTTTTTAAATCTAAAGGAGTGTTGTCACGTTCGGGTTTAAATAAACATACTGCATGCTCATCTAGACATGAACACAAAGTTAAATTTCATTATAACTATTGTGGTAAAGATGGTCATGTCATAGATTTTTGTTATAGACCAGTTAAACAACATAAAAAGGAAAGAATGCAAGCTAGATATTTTAACTCTCATGCAAAATTAGATGCACATACTAAACCGAATGCCAGGAACATGCAACCTGCTGTTATGAGTTAAAAACATTCAAAGTTTACCTCCGGAGCTTCAGGTTTTGCCTCTGAACCATCTGTTGTTACCTCCAGACCTTCTGTTTTGCGTCCACAGCTACTGATTTTTATGCTACACAAGTAACACCTTATAGGTCAGTAGTTAATAACGAAAAATCTCAAACTTTGACTCATAAACCAGTTGTTTTATCTCAGCATTCGCGTGTTTTTCCCGCTGCACGTCGTGTGACTTAGTACTGGATTCCTAAATGCCTTCTTACTAACCCCAGTATTGAGTCATCGACATATTGTTCTTCTATGTAGGTTACACGCTTGAGAAAGATTTGTATTGTGGATTCAGGTTGCCCACGCCACATGACCGGTAACAAAGAATGGTTCTCCTCCCTCTCTTTTGTGTCCCGTGTAGAGAATGTTACTTTTGCCGATAATTCTTCAACTCCTATAATTGCTAAGGGTTCGATTAGAGTAAATGATCACTACACTTTGAAAGTTGTGGCAGTTGTTAAAAATTTGAAATACAACTTGCTTTCTATTTCACAACTGCTAGATGAAAATCTGGAAATTATTTTCACTAAAAATTGCTGCAAAGTTGTAAATTCATATAGTGAGCTTATTTTTAACATGTCTCGATTTGGAAAAGTTTTTAAAGCTGATTTTGATATGTCTTCCTCTAAGCATAGGTGTCTAGTTGCTAATGATTCAAATGACTTCTATTTTTGGCATCGTAGACTTGGTCACATAGGCTTTGATCATCTAACGCATGTTAGTGCTCTTGATCACGTATGTGGGCTACCTAAGCTTAAAGGGGACAAAGAAATTGTGTGCTCTTCTTGTATACATGCTAAGATAGTTGCGGGTTCACATACTCCTCTAGCAATGACAACTGAACCGGGTCAACTTTTGCACCTTGACACCGTAGGACCTTCACATGTTCAATCCTTCAGAGGTAAATGGTTTGTTCTTGTGATTGTTGATGATTATTCTAGATACTCTTGGGTTTACTTTATGGCATCTAAGATTGAAGCTTTTAGTCACTTTGGAACTTTATTTCTTAGATTATCAATTGATCACCCAGGATCTTTAAAAGCAATTAGAAGTGATAACAGAACCGAATTTAAAAATCAATCTTTTGATCACTTTTTGCTGAAAATGGAATAGATCAACAATTTTATTCACCATATGTACCTCAACAAAACGGTGTTGTAGAAAGAAAGAACAGAACCTTAGTTGAGATGGCTAGGACTATGCTTGATGAATATCAAACTCCTAGGAAATTTTGGGCTGATGCGATTGCAACCGCTTATTATGTCTCAAATCGTGTTTTCTTGCGCGCTAAGCTAGGTAAAATAGCGTATGAGCTCCGGTTTGGACATAGGCCTACTGTTACACACTTTCGGGTTTTTGGTTGCAAATGCTTTGTTAAGAAACATGGTAATCTTGATAAATTTGAACCTATATCCATTGATGGCATGTTTCTTGGTTATCCATCTCATACTAGAGGCTACCGTGTGCTTTTACTTGACACTAACAAAATTGTGGAGACTTGTGAGGTGTCTTTTGATAAAGCTAGCCCAGGTACTAGCTCAAACATTGCAGGTCCGGATCCATATTGTGGGGCCGGGGTCCCGACGTCCAAGGATCTCATTGGGTGGTGCCATACTATACGACACCTAACAGCACACACAATAAGAATGCAACACAAACAAAGTTTGTTTATTTCACAATAAGAAGAGTTTACAAAATAGTGTACAACAGAGATACACAAGCAGCAGAAAATACATACTCACAATCTCACTTAACTAAGCAGGAGAGAAGACGTACATGCCCTAGTACGCTTCTCACTAGCAACATGAAGAACATTTAGCAGCGGCGTGGTTCACATGAGATTCATCTCGACACCTTGAGGTCTCATGTACAACCTGAACAGCAGAAATAAACCTAATACCTGCAAAAATCGTTAAAGCGCAAACGTGAGCATAAGGATCACCAAGACTGACCCGTCTCACTAGACATATGCAAGGTAAAGTCTAACCATAGGTAAGGAATATCATAAATAGACTCGCCTACAAGTGGATTCTTATAATCATGTTTTAAGTAGCAAATGACATTCTTCAGGCACGGCACATCATAGGCTCCACAATCAAACATAAAAAAACATTGCCGATGATATGACATGCCCAAAGCACATAATGCTATTACAGGATAAGTATTTGGAAACTGTAAACTTTTAATTGTGCTACCTCTAAGCCACACAAGGTTGCAAAGCAATTATAATTCAATACATCATATTCTCCTGGCTTCTGCAGTATTTACTACGTCACAACACAGTGAACAAGTGGTACTCTATTACCACGAGGGACGGTGATTGCAATCAAGACACACCCGGACAACACGACACATACGCACTTTCGGAAGTGCCAGCGAGTACTTACAGTAGTACCTACATAACACTTCAGTACTAGTCGTATATGGCCACCTTTCACCCAACATTCGAATGCCGAACCAGTCGATCTGTCAAGGGCAGTAGGTACCTGCATGGGGCGTACTCTTACGTGCCCACCAGCTGATTTACAACTTGTTGCCCTCAACCCACGCCTATAAAATGGAATGGTATGCCTCGACAAACCAGTATCAAGCTATGTGAGTTTGCTGGAGCCCATTTCTCCAGTATGTCGCAGGTACAATTCAAGCTTGTCCAGCAGGGCCGCACACGGATCGGTCCTCAATCGACACAAGCAGGGATACGCACGTGAGACCACGTCTCGATGCATCCTACCCGCTGCTCGGTCTCAATGTCATATTCATAAACCATTTCTTGATCCAATTCGTCCCGTGTGATAAAGTCCTATCTCGCTAGTAGATTCCAACTACTCGACTTCTATCGGATTCCTATGAACATAAGCATGGCAGTTTCTACTCATCGGGCTGTAGACCTACCTAATACTCCATGGGATTTGTGGGTCATGCAAGTGGATGTCAAACACCTTAAACGTAATGCACAAACATCTGAAGACGTAATGTGAATGAAAACTGCAAAGACACTGTAAGGAACTTAAATGCAAAATGGGGCTTTCCTTGTTTGCAACTCTATAGCAATGTCAGTTGTTATGGCTTGATCTTCCTCCGAAGAATCTGCCAAGGAACTTCAAGATGGACACCCTGGCCTTCTCCTCCAAGCGAAGTTTCTCGTCGATCATCTATCATCACGTTCCTATCGACATGATATGCATATAAGTAATTAAGGTAATCTAATAGTGGACTCGATGAGTTGTATAAATCTTAAGAAGAAGCGGCTTGACTCGGAAGATTAGATATGTCTCAGATGGGTGGAGAAACAATGGATAAGTCAAGTGGTCATAGTAGTGTCGAGACGTGAATCGAAAGGTGCAATGCAAGCACGCAATGCAATAATTCACTTAACACTTGAAGCTATGCCACTCAAGATTGATAAGACTGAATGGTGAAGGGGTGGTCGATTGATTCAGGTAAGGATGTCCAAGGGATCAAGTGGAACATTGAGAGATCAAGATATGAGTGAACTGTGCAACAAGAGGTCGTGACTCAGAAGTCAACCAAGAAGTTGTTTCAACTCATAAAGGAGTAAACCTAGTTAAGCGATAAGTGTGGTCGCAGGGTTCTGATAAAGATGAATCAAAGTAAAACCCTAGCAAAACTTGGGAGTGAATTGAGATCAACATTGCTTGGACTTAAGACGTCATCACAAGCACTGCTAACCTGACGTAGTACCAAGACAATGTTCAAATCACTTAGGTAAACCAGTCGCCAGGACTAACTTCGCAAGCATCATTCAGGCGCTTACACGATGACACTGATGTAGTGTCTTCTGCAAGCTTGTCCAGGCAAACTTGGTAAGCTCTCGGGACTCTAACATCATGCGGTATTAATTCATGACGATGTACCTTGTCATCTCGGGGAGATCCTCTCGTCGACGTCACATCGACCCGGACTCATCAATGGTGGTGAGTGGAATCTCGTACACCACGTCATGAGTCTCAAGGTTAGTGATGTCAACTCGATCGTTGGCATGCGACTCGACAAACCCGTCGTCGATGAAACGACACACCTAGTTAAGCAATTCTGTGGACGGTTAGGAAACACCGTCAACACGATCAAGAAACTCTTATCCAAGGTACCCCTTGGTCTAGTTTTCCTTGTCGGTTGCGACGTTCTTGCATTACTCTACCACGAATCACCAGCAACCTTGGTTTGACCTGGAAGCATTTTTATCGAGCACCTTGGATACACCTAGGACTCGATCACCCTCCCATCGACTAAAACCTAATTTGGCTTGACAACCATTGTCAGATGAGTCATGATTGTGTTCCAGCACCACACACATCACAAGCATCCTTCATCTTGATGCCAGGGCACGATGACAGCCCGAAACATCACGAAGATGGCATGTGGTCAACGACGTGGATTCGGCGAGAACATGGAACAGAGGGGCGAAGGATGACGGCAGTGACTGACCTAGCGTGCGGTGACTGGAGCACGACATTGGGGATGAAACGGGGCGTCGCCAGGAGCCATGGAGGCGGCAAGCCGCGGCGCGGCAACGACTGGCTGACGTTGGGGTTGGCGGTGGAGGAACGCGCTGTGCGGGCGCGCACGGCGGCGCTAGGCTCTGGGTGGCGGCGACCAACTTCGGGCGGAGCGGCGAGCGATGCGACGTTCGGTGTGCCGGCGAGCAGGGGCGAGTGTGGGCATGCGGGCGAGGCGCGACGCCGGTGTGGGACAGTGCTCGGTGGGCGTTACCAAGCGTGTGACAGCGGCTGTTTTGCGGTGAAGCACGGCGACGCGACAAGGCTTGGGCGGCGCGGTTGCGGGACGCGGCAGAGAGGCGAGCCAGCGTCGGTGTGGGGCAGTGCTGCAGGTGCGCAGGAGGTGGAGCAGGTGCGGCAGAGCAAAGACGCAGGGGTTTGCGTCGGTGGACGTGGGGCACAGGCGAAGCGCGGCCAGCGCCATTGCGGTGTGGGCGCGACGTGCAGAATCCAGGGCGCGAATGAGCAAGGTGCAGGCCAGTGCGCACAGTGGAGGGCGGATCGAAAACCTGGCTGTGGGTGCGGGCTGGCGAGATGGCGCAGGCGAGCAGAGGCCGGCGACAAGCAGCCGGACAGGTGATTTGGGGGCCAAGCGCAGCGCTCGGTCGTGGGCGAAGCTTTGGAGCCAGAGGGAGGAAAAGTAGGGTTGGTGAGTTCCACGGGAGTGAGGAAGAAGAAGCAAAATCAATTTTCTACCTCTGAAGATAAACATGACATGTGGGCCGCACCACTTTCTCCCCCCTTATCCCTTCCACTTTTTTGGTTTCTAAATTGGAAAAACTGATTAAAATTTGTTTCAAATTTTGCAGATTAGCTAACCAAGGTATATGAAATTCAAATGTTAACTGAGTTTTAGATATAGAATATTTTTAAAATTTAGATTCAATTTGAAGACACTTTTAACCTGATTATGTTGCATGTTACAAATGTATTCTTAATATGTGCCCAACGGTACCAAAGCTTGATTAATCTTTCATAAATTGAGGTGGCACTTGGATTCAAATTAAACATCTAAGCTCGAGGTATTAATTTGAATTCATCTGCTAAAAGTTTATTAAGGATTTTTTTAATAAATATTTCATCAGCACACTTAATTAACACCCTAGGTTAATGCAATTCTCGTATTTAAATTCCTTTGACTTGATCACATTTTATTTTTAAGCGGTCGAGACGTCAGCGCATGGCGAGCGGGCGTGGAGGCTTGGCGTAGAAAAGATCTGGCGTCGAGGCTGACAGAGATCATGCCGTGCTTAGGATAAGAGCGACACGTCATGGGTGACGCTGGCTCCTGATAAGCACACGCGGAGGCAGAAATAAAATATCGTTTGATGAAGGCTGACCGGTGGCCCGCTCGACAAGTGGGTCCCACACAAGATATTATCTGCTCAAGTCTATCTGAACGAGTATGACATACGCTCTCAAATTATGACACTTACTTCATGTAGTCAGGAACTCCATGTTGTTGCTTAAGAAGAGGTTAAATTGGAATTTGAGTGAACACACAAAACTTTAACAGTTCATGTGACATGTTACAATTACAACTTAAAGTTTTAACAAGTTCTTATTTCCGTGATAGTTGGTTAACTTTCTTTTAACTATTTTTTTAGTTCGCATTTTCGCGTTTTTGTTCTTCTCAAATGCGGGCTTTTACACATATCCTCAATGGGAGGGTACTTTCGAAGAAGAAGAGTCGGTGATATTGCCTGATAGTTTCGAAGCTGACACGTGTCCAGCTCCGAACTTTGAACAAGCTCCGACTACCATCTCTGTTTGTCCTAATCGTCCACAAGCCAGAAGCTCATCAATCTGCGATGAACCTGATGAAGAAGAAGCTTGTGAGACATCTGTTCCCCTACGGATTTATAAGAATCATCCCCCACAACATATAATTGGAGCTTGCATGAACGTGTTACAAGATCCAGGTTTTCTGACCCCAATTCTCATGCTCATTCTGCTTTTGTTGCTTCTTTTAAAGCCAAAGATATATCACACGCACTCACTAATGAATATTGGATTTTTGCCATGAAGAAGTGTTAGAAAATTTTGAAAGAAATAATGTTTGGAAACTTGTACCTCCACCTCAAGATCACACTTTAATTGGAACTAAATGAGTGTTTAAAAATAAACAAAGTGGGGATGGGGTTGTGATTAGGAATAAGGCTAGATTGGTTGCTCAAGGTTTCACACAAATTGAAGGTCTAGTTTTGATGAAACTTTTGCTCCTGTTGCTAGATTAGAAGTCATAAGAATTTTGTTAGCTTTTGCTGCATCTAAAGGTTTCGAGCTATATCAAATAGATGTTAAAAGCGATTTTCTTAGTGGAAACATAGATGAGGAGGTTTATGTCAAGCAACCACCTGGTTTTGAAAATCCAGATTTTCCTAATCATGTTTACAATCTGTCCAAAGCCTTGTACGGTCCCAAACAAGCCCCTAGAGCATGGTATGATAGGTTAAAAACATTCTTACTTGAAAAGAAGTTTACCATGGACAAGGTTGACAAAAATCTTTTTGTACTTAAGCATGGCAATGACTCATTATTCGTTCAAGTGTATGTGGATGATATTATCTTTGGTTGTGCTTCTCATGATCTTGTGTCCTAGTTTTTAGCTATGATGAGTTCAGAATTTGAGATGAGTATGATGGGAGAACTCATGTACTCTTTGGGGCTGCAAATCAAGCAAACCAAGGAAGGTACCTTTGTGCATCAAACAAAGTATACAAGAGACCTTCTTAAGCACTTCAACATGGACAAAAACAAGCCTCTTCGGTCACCAATGGGTACAACAATGACACTTGAACTTGATGAAGATGGTGAACCCGTGGATCAAAAATATTATAGAAGCATGATCGGATCACTTTTGGACCTCACGGCATCAAGACCGGACATTCAATTCAGTGTAGGTCTTTGTGCATTATTTCAAGCTTCCCCACATGCTTCACATCATCAAGCCATCAAAAGAATTCTCACGTACTTACATGGAACTCAGGATTTGTCATTTTTCTTCCTTCTTCATCAACCGTTACTTTGAAAGTTTTTTCGGATGCTGATTTTGGGGGTCGTAGGATTGATAGGAAAAGTACTTGGGGTGCTTGTCATTTTCTTGGTAATTCTCTTGTTGCTTGGTCCTCTAGAAAACAAAACCCAGTTGCACAATCCACAACCGAATCCGAATATATAGCTGCTGCTAGCGCTTGCTCACAAATTCTTTGGATTGTTCAAACACTTAAGGACTATAGTGTTGATATAGATAGTGTTCCACTATTTTGTGATAAAACTAGTTCCATTTGCATTGATAAAAATCCTGTGCAACATTCGAGAAGAAAGCACATTGACATTAGGAATCACTTTCTCCGTGATAATGTTGAAAAAGGAAACATTGTGCTTCACCATGTGGACACCGAACAACAATTGGCTGATATTTTCACAAAACCTTTACATTTCACTCGTTTTTGTTTCATTCGTAGTGAAATAGAGGTTATGCATCCTCATGGCTTAAATTGAGGGGGAGTTTTGAAATTTGGGAAGTCTATGTGTGAATCTGAATTTAAAATAATATGAGCATAGTATGACTTTGTGGCTGCTTTTACATGCTAAAATTTCTTACTACATTACTCATGTTATACATTTTGTAGTTTTTGCCCTCACTAGTAATTGGAATAATTACTTACACTAAATCTGGTCATGATCGAACTTTCTTGCTATTTTGGACTTATTGCATGCTCACAAGTGCTTTTAATAATGAAAAATTAATCAATCAACTATCCACATGTATAGATTTTATGATAAAATAAAAATGAGAAAAGATCAAGAGAATATGCATGCATCGCACTTCTTCTTTTGAGATGGCTTATCATTGCACTTAGATATGAACTTAGAAGAAGTTGAGTATGACTAAAACAATGACCTTAAGCTTCTGATTGTCAAATGACATAGGCTTGGCTTGGTTGGTTAGAATAAGGCAGATGCGACATATAATCTCTTGCAAATGTTATATTATCAGAATTTGTGCTTTAAATAATATTGAAAAATGAAAATTGCAGCAACAAGTTTCATGCTTTCAGGTTTTGAAAGAGTTAAGTTTGTGATATCATGACTTGCTTAAATTGAAAATTACACACTCTAGCATAGCTTACACTACTTTATGTATCTCATTGAGTTGATAGTGTAAGTTACTTGATAGTATGACTTGGATGAGCTTTGTTTTATATGTATATGTTATAATATGCTCATAATAATTAAAATTTCTCTTTTGTACCTTACTGAATACATTGTCAAAGGGGGAGAAATTGATCACACATTACACACATTCACAAGTGTTTTGGCACGATTCTTCTCCGGGGGAAAATTTTTGTACTTTTTTCTTCTCATTTTATTTCTGATTTACAAAGGGGGAGAAATATGTATAGGTGGTATTGTTTTCAAAACTTTTCATGTGAATAAGCCAATGTTCGGATTCTAAGCGGTGTTGCCAATGCATTCATCAAGAGGGAGATTCTGAGACCTATGTGTGCTGAATGCATTGGCTATGGCGATAAAAGTTTTGAATATAACTAAAACACCTTTTTGACATAGTCCGACTCTAGGTCCGAGCTCCAGCCAGTTCCGACAATAGGTCCGACTTGTTTTGAGTAGATCCGGTAAGGTCCGACGTAAGGTCCATCTTGGATTATTGCCATGCAAGAAGAGTTAGAAAATTTTGAAAGAAATAATATTGGGAAACTAGTAGCTCCACCTCAAGGTCACACTTTAATTGGAACTAAATGGGTGTTTAAAAATATACAAAGTGAGGATGGGGTTGTGGTTAGGAATAAGGCTAGGTTGGTTGCTCAAGGTTTTGCACAAATTGAAGGTCTAGTTTTGATGAAACTTTTGCTCCTGTTGCTAGATTACAAGCCATAAGAATTTTGTTAGCTTTTGCTTCATCTAAAGGTTTCAAGTTATATCAAATGGATGTATGAAGTGTTTTTCTTAATGGCTACATAGATGAGGAGGTTTATGTTAAGCAACCACCTTGTTTTGAAAATCTAGATTTCCCTAATCATGTTTTCAAACTTATTAAAGCCCTGTATGGTCTAAAACAAGCTCCTAGCGCATGGTATGATAGGTTAAAAACATTCTTACTTGAAAAGGGGTTTACCGTGGGCAAGGTTAATAAAACTCTTTTTTGTGCTAAAGCATGGCAATGACTCATTATTCATTCAAGTGCGTGTGGATGATATTATCTTTGGTTGTGCTTCTCATGATCTTGTGTCCAAGTTTTCAGCAATGATGAGTCATGAATTTGAAATGAGTATGATGGGTGAACTCACTTACTTTTTGGGGCTGCAAATCAAGCAAACCAAGGAAGGTACCTTTGTACATCAAATGAAGTATACAAGGGACCTTCTCAAGCGCTTCAACATGGACAAAAGCAAGCCTCTTCGGACACCAATGGGAAAAACATCAACACTTGAACTTGATGAAGATGGTGAACCCTTGGATAAAAAAGAATATAGAAGCATGATCGGATCACTTTTGCACCTCACAGCATCAAGACCGAACATACAATTCAGTGTATGTATTTGTGCATGGTTTCAAGCTTACCCACATGCTTCACATCGTCAAGCCGCCAAAAGGATTCTCAAGTACTTACATGGAACTCAAGAATTTGACATTTTTCTTCCTTCTTCCTCAACTGTTACTTTGAAAGCTTTTTTCGGATGCTGATTTTGGGGTTCTAGGATTCATAGGAAATGTACTTCCGGTTCCTGTCATTTTCTTGGTAATTCACTTGTTGCTTGGTCCTCTATAAAACAAAACTCAGTTGCACAATCCACAGCCGAATCTTCCATGGCTCTTCAGGTGATGTCTCTTCCATGGCTCGACCACGGTCAAGAAATTCACTTCTAAGAGCATTGACAAGGAACGCGGAAAGTATACCACAATCTTGATATTTCAAAAGCTTGTGCATGTTCTAATCAACTTAATTGCATCTTCATCTAAGTCTTGGAGGTACCTGTTGACTCGAGGAGTAACTTCAATCAGAGAAAACAACTAACTACTGTCTCTAGTGATGCTTCACTTAACCTTCGCTTCGATCTGGCAGGAGGAACTGATATCCTTCTCAATCACTTTAGTGGAGTTGAAGTCACACTCTTCTTAGAGTAACTCAATCTGGTAGTGGAGGTTGGATGCTCTTGAAGATTTAATCTCAATTGATCATCTTCTTGTTGACACAACTCGTTGTAACCAAGGTTGATGGTTGAACACCACAATTACTTGAGTGCTCGCCTTCCCCCTTAAAGTTTTGAACCATGATGTCAAAGCATACTTCAAACAATCCTCATGGGAAGACGAGATGCAACTCGAGTAATTGCGACCTGCGTTCAACATCACAAGATGTGATGCGGCAAGTCACATAAATAAGGCACAACCATGACCATCAAAAGAATTGGGGTTGGATCAATTCAAGCACCCGATTTCCATCAGTAAATGGTTGAGTCACAAAACCTGGTGGTTTTTAAGTTTGTCATAATGAATTCGAAGACCATTTACCTAACTAAAACAAAATGTACACACTGATTCAGTTTCGGTTGCAACCAGACCAGCCTGTACGCAACTTCAGTTTTGGTTCAGCAAATGTCGAAATCAGATCTTGAGGTGAATAACAAAGTTAAATTACACTTCAATACCTTTCCAAAAAGTATTGGTTTTCCCCTAGATCATTACTGGTTTTTATGTTATGCTATTTTAAAGTTAGCAGATTTTTCTGCACTTTCAGCAGAACCTGCTTAAAAAGTAGCAGTTTTGATCTAAAGTTTTCAGGCCGTTCAGTTCGAAATCTGGAAATATTCTTATTTACAAAGTTGTAGCCAATGTAATAACATTTCCATAATTTATTTATTTGTATGCATATAAGTCCTGGTTCAAAAGATATGAAGTTTTGAAGTTTGCTAAAAATTCAGCATTCAGAAGAAATGGGGGTTTAGTTCAGACTGACCACCTTGCATTCAAACTCGATTTGGGATAGGTAGATGACCGATTCAGATCTGGAGCCAATTACAAAAATTGTAGCTGACTTTCTAAACATTCCAACGGTTACTCGTGTGACCCTATTGGATGTAACGTCTGTGAGTTATGGTTCAAATTCGTAAATACACAGATTGCTGTCCAGTTTGGTTGATTCCGGACAGTTTCTGTGATTTTTCCAAATTTCACCCACATAAAAAATAATTCTGGTCTTGTGTTGAATATAAAACTTGTAAAGGACATCCAAAGATTTCTAAAGAGTGTTTATTTGCCCTCATAGCACTTCTGGTTGAGGAGATATGGAATTTTAAAGTTCGACCATGTTCCCATATTTTTAACTGAAATTTGGCAGAGCTTTCTTTGTATGTTGTTGATTTTGTCCACAATTTTCAAATAGAGAAACATTGATATTTGCAGAAAAAATATATTTCAAACTAGTTACACACATCCTCAGGATTCCATAAATGTAAATTATGAAGCCTTTTCACGATCCTACTAGAAATTACGATCCAAACAGCAACTGATTATATAACTGTCCAGATTCTGGACTGTTATGATACCTTAAACGATACTTCGATTTAAACCTGGTTATTGCGAGTTTTAGCCTAAGTGTTGAATTTGAAGTTGATAGATAACTTTTAATTCTTTCCATACATGTATAGATATGTATAGGTTACTTTTCTAATTTAGGAGTTATGGCTGTTCAAAGTTCAGAAATTTTTCTGGCTGTTTCAGATAGCACTGTACACAGGTACTAACTTCAACTCCAGTTTCTAATTAGTTCTAAACCAAATTTGAGGTAACAATGAATAGAAAAGTTGTATAATAGCTCTTCCCCTTTCCAAAAATGTATCACAATATACTATAAGAGTTTTCTACAGATAATTATGGCAAAAATTCAGATGCTTGTTCATACAGTTTCAGAACAGCAGCTTATTTAGTTAGAGAAGATTTTAATCACTTTACAACAGTCTATTGGCTTGAAGGTCAATAGAAAACTTACAGAATACTTCAAGAGCTTTCCAAAAAGTGTTCATTTTCCTCTATAGCCCTTCAGGTTAAAGAGATATAGATTTTTTTAAAGTTGGACACTGCTACAAGATTTCAGAAGTGAATTTGACAAAATTTACTTTATTTGTGGCTGGTTTGATCCCTGATTTTCAAATAGATAACATCACAACTTGACAGCAAGCTACATTAAAAACTTGTTATACAGGTCGCAATGTTTCCGGAAATGTATTACACAAAGCTATTCGACCATTCTACCAAGAGTTATGGTCGAAATCGTGACTGTATACAGAACTGTCCGCTAGGTGTTCAGATTCGATAAAGTTTGGAACTTCGAGTTTATCGTTGAGTTCCATGAAGATTCTGACCTGGAGCTCAATAGAAAAGATGTAGAGGACTCGCTACACTTTCTAACCAGGTATTATAGACCTTCATTGGTGAAGTCTACAAGATGTTATGGACAAAATGGTGAAGGGTTCAGATCTGATTCAGATGCAGTCCAGCTCCGACAGGGTTTAAAATTCTGAACTTTGGAATAGGATAGCAATGGAGTTTGCTGTCGGGGTACACAGGAAACATTTAGAAGACATACTAACCTTTTCGACCGTGTAATATAAACCTCTTTTGGATTAATAAACCAAGAGATATGGCTTTTCAAAGTCAGATCAAATTCTGCTCAAAAACAGAACTCGCCAGCTTCGAAACGCATGAGTTGGAAACAAACTCAAATTTTGAAACTTAGCTCAAAACTCAAACTCAATAGCTAGAACATGCTTTAAAACTAATCATCTGCTTTAGAACTAAATGGAACTTGAAAGAGAACTTGACGACCTTCTCATCCGTAGCATATCGCTATGGATCTTCATGTTAACCAAAGTCTCACTCCGGCGAAGTCGAGATAAACTCTCGCCGGAAACCAAGAACTTTGGTTCGCCTAATATTGAAGAGATATATTTTCTATTGTCCATAAGATACCAGCAACTGTGCGGACCGGAGTCCACACATTCCAGGAATCGCATTGGGTGGTTCCGTGCGATGCGGCACCCAACAACACACAAGAAAAGTCTTACAAAATAACCAACACAAATATTTTATTTCAAAAGATGATCCTCTTTTACAACATAATATACAACGCAGTGGAAAATACATACTCATACTCTCAACTAGCTATGCACAAGAGAAGTCGTCCATGCCCACAAACGCTTCTCACTAGCAACACGAAACAGAGAGCAGCGGCAAGGTTTCCTTGAGAGATACATCTCGGCAAACTCGAGGTCTCACCGACAACCATAACATAAGCATAAGCTAAAATACCTGCAAAAACCACAATATAGCAACCGTGAGCACAAGGCTCAGCAAGACTTAATCGTCTGACCTAAACATGAAACTCTACATGCTGGAAACTTTAAAGACTGGGAACCTTAATTTGCAGGAATGGACTCGCCTAAAGTAAATCCTTAGTGGTCGGTTTTAAAGTAGCATACGCGATCGATGGGCATAGCATCATTGTGAATTCAACGATCAAACAAGAAACGCTTCATCCACGATGATACTTACTCAAGGTTGCATAAGCCTTATCCAAGTTAAATGTTTGGAAATTGTAAATTTTGATTATCCTATCTCTATAGCAGCCAAGATTTCAATACAAAGAATTATTCATAGCAGCATATTCATAATCTTTCCATTTCTCTTTCTTACTACGTCAAGACTCAGTGTCCAAGTATGCTCAAATAACCGCGAGCGACGGTGATTCGAATCAAAAACACTCGGACTGCACGACACGTACGCCCATACTCGGAGTTGCCTCGGCACACTCCACTGATGTCGCACGTAGCCACCTTTCCCTAAATTCAACCACATCGAAACAATTTGATCGACCCGAACAGTGAGCTCCCCTCAAGGTGCACCTCCACTGTAAGATGTTCATGAGTGAGTTACCTCCCACTGTACTAACAGCTTTCAGCTTAAGCCGATTGAAAAGGTTCCAACATAGGATCCTGAAGGTACATCGGTTTATTGGGTTCCATATAGCCAATATGCGCCCAGTAAAGTTCAAACTTGTCCAACAGGGCTAAGCACGAGACGGGCCTAACCAACACAGACGGGTCTACCAATCCATCTCCCAACACTTGCCTCATCATTACCAATCCAGGCACGATGTGAGCAAACCAACGTACACAAATCCCCATCCACATATCATATTAAAGAGTTAACTATGATAACAACTCGCAAGTAGGTTTCCCTCACTCGACTTCTCTCGCAAGTAGAATTCAACCACTTGACTTCTGATCTATAAAATGTGACCAATCTCGCGAGTAGTATCCAACATACTCGACTTCTACCGATCTTCTAACTAAACATTAAGCATAGCAATATAACTCGAGGGAGTCTAATACTACCCATCCACTCCAAGGATTATTTGGTCATGCATGTGGAGTATTCAATCAACATAGACCTGATGCACATATGAAGTCTATTCAATACAGTGTGTATAAAAGCAAAATTTTAAAAGGCACTTAAATGCAAACCGGTGCTTGCCTTTCGGTTGTGATAAAAGTCAGCGACAATCAGTTAGTATTCTTTGATGAGAATTCACGTCACAGCAGATCCAATAGAGAATTCCACTCTTCCAGGTTGTGCTTCTCGTTGGCCACCTTCTTCGTGAACACTATCGAAATGATATGCAATTAAGAGATTGCAATTAATTATTATGAAAATTGAAGTTGATTATAACTTCTGTCGGTACCCTAGAAAGCGTACACCCCTTGAGGTTATAAAGATCTCAAAGGAAAATCATCTACTTGGTTTGAAGACTCTCGAAGTCCCACATGTCAGACATAACCGGACCCGCTTCTCCAACATGGTTAATCATTGGGTCTCCACGTGTACTACCAAACTGGAGCTACCGCCCACAAAGGGGGAAGCTCCGGGCCATGTACCAAAATGGCACCTCCGGACTTAGCCCCAGACCGAGAGAAGCTCCGGACCTGACACGTGTCGGGTAGCCCCGGAGCTACCTGTTTCCACAGTATGCTCCGGAGCTGCCACGTGTCCAACCGTCAGATCTTCGGCCTCTAACCTCCAGAAGACCCCACAACGGCTCCGGATCTTCAAAGGGGAATCAAGGACTTCAAGACCCAATTAAGTGTCATTAATACCATATTAATGACACTTAAACGGACGATCTTAACACCAATAACGGTGCTATCAAAGCCCGTTACAGGGTCATTAAGAGCAATTAAATGTGTTAAATAAGTGTCAATACTAGTAACCGCCGGGGCCACATGTCAGGCCAGGCTAACTTGTAACGGCTTGTCCTTGTACTATAAAAGGACAGGCCGACGACACGTTCAAGGGGCTAGAGACACACACACGCCATTGACGCTCAACACAAGCTCAAACAGCTAATACAACACCAACACACCCGTGGAGTAGGGTATTACGCTCAGGCGGCCCGAACCACATAAACTCTTGTGTCTCCTGTGTTAATTCCTACTCACCTTCTTGAATCTCCGCGCGCCCATACCGAACATCAAACTCCCCTATCACTTTAGCAGTGTAGGGAGATCTGTCGGTTCCAATCACTGACAGTTGGCGCGCCAGGTAGGGGCGCCTGAGATTTCGAGAATGGTGAACTCAGCTCCTGGATCATCCAACGGTCAACCTGCTATTCAGGCCGTTGGAGGCAATCCCTCCAATAGGCAGCCACTAGCAGGAGCCTCAGCACCAGCAGGAGTCACACTCCCACCACCACCGTCTCCTCCAGCAAATCGTGCTGGGCAGCGTGATGGTGCGCTCGTGTCAATCACTGCGTCGACAAATCATGACAACCCGAAACACGCGCTTCATGCAGCACGTGCTCTTCTCCAACGCCCACCACCTCCGAATGCATCCCGGGATGCACTGGAGCAGTGGAGGGCCGATGTGGAGCATTTGGTTGCAGCAGTAGCCGAACGCCTCAGCAACCAGGGTCCTCCTCCTTCAGGACGAGCCCCGTCGCAGCGACGGACTTTGTCTGGTAGACTTGGTCCGCACGTCTCCAATAGCAGGAGACGTGCTGCGTCACAACAAGTGACGTCATTGCCCTCCGGGGCATGACGTACTCACACGGTATCCAGGCTTTCGACTCATGACCTCCGGGCGGAGCTTGATCGCCGATACCGCCAGCAGGATGGCCGAGTCCATATTGAGCGTGTCCGTGAAAGACGGGAAGCTCAGGACCTTTCTGCTCCTGAAGGAGTAGGAGGAGGCTGTTCAGCCTTGGCCATGCACCTGCGCATGGTTAGATGGCCACAGAAGTTTCGGCCTCACCTACCGAAAAAATTCGACGGGACTGTCAATCCCGCCGAATTTCTTCAGATATACTCCACTGCAATCTTGGCAACTGGAGGAAACGAGGCCGTGATGGCCAATTACTTTCTAGTGGCCTTAACTGGGACTGCCAGGTCCTGGTTTATGAGCCTTCCACCCAACTCTATCAACAGTTGGGAGGAGTTGTGCCATCAGTTCACTGCCACCTTTTGGAGTTCATACACCCGACCAGGCACTGAACTAGACCTTTTTGCGGTCATGCAAAAAGGGGGAGAATCCTTGCGGTCATTCATCCAGAGGTTCTCTCAGGTACGAAACACTATCCCTTCTATCTCTAGCGCCTCTGTCATTATGGCATTCAGACAGGGCGTACGGGACAAGAAGATGTTGGAGAAACTGGCGATCAGGGAGATCACCAGTGTCACGGAACTCTTCAGCTTGGCTGACAAATGTGCCCGAGCTGCGGAGGGCCGTGAGATGCACTCCAAACCAACCTCGGAGGGTCACAAGAAGTCCTCCAAAGAAGAAGCCGCTACCTCCGGGGGTGGCAAGAAGAAAAAGAAGACCAACGGCAAGAAGAAGTCGTCGGCCGATACATCCAACGTTGCAGCTGCTGCAGCTCCGGGTGGCCGGGGGCCACGCCCCAAGAAGCGACCTCGACCGTCTTCTGAAGACGGTGGCAAACCCAAAGTGTGGTGTCCCATTCACAAAACGGGCAGCCACAGTTTGGAAGACTGCCGGGAGGTCCAAAACCTTGCCGAGCGCTACAACAAGCGCCGGGAGGAATCTCCTTTCCGACAGAGGGAAGGAAAGCAAAAGGTCGACGAAGCTCCAGCAGAAGAGGAGTAGGGGTTCCAGGATCCCAAAAAGGTCCTGAAGGCCGTCTACACCTCCATCGACGATGATTCTGACGTCTCTGACAACGAGCGTCGGAAGACCATGAACACCATTTTTGGTGGATCATGGGATATCACCTCCCGTCGCGTCATCAAGACTATGCGTCGGGATATGGCCGCTGTAGCTCCTATAGTCAGGCAGGAACCTCACCGAAAGTGGATGGACACAGCCATCACTTTTGATGCTTCGGATTGTCCCCGGAGCATGGTTGGAGCAGGACAGTTACCCTTGATGGTATCTCCTACCATCAACAACATCCAGCTCCACCACGTCATGGTAGACGGAGGTTCGGGGCTTAACCTCATCAGCTTCGAAGCTTTCACTAAGCTTCAGCTCCGACCTTCGGATCTCCACCCCTCTCGACCTTTCTCCGGAGTAGGTCCGGGGGCCATCACCCCACTCGGAGCTATTACTCTCCCTGTTACTTTCGGGACACGGGAGAAGTACCGCACCGAGAAGTTGGTCTTCGACGTCGCGCAGATCAACTTACCCTTCAATGCCATCTTGGGTAGACCTGCCCTGTACAAATTCATAGCGGCTGCTCATTATGGCTATCTGGTGTTGAAGATGCCAACGCCAGTAGGCGTTCTACGGATCCGCGGAGATCGCACTGTCGGAGTAACTACATTGGAAGAGCTCCATGCGCTCACCACGGCACAAGAGGAGGACTCCAAGCAGGAGCAAGCTCCAAAACCCCCGAGCATTCGCCAACGAGGCTCGGCTTCTGCACCTCGAGTGCAGCCAAGCGGCGACACCGACATTCCCGTCAAAGTCGTCCAAATTGGTTCCAATGCCGCTCAGACCACCCGTATATCGGGAGGATTGAACGACAAATAGGAACTCGCGCTCATCACTTTCCTCCGGGCTAACATCGATGTGTTTGCTTGGCAACCGTCACAAATGCCTGGGATCCCCAGGGAAGTGATTGAGCACAATCTAAAGATCTACCCCGATGCTCGGCCTGTGCATCAGAAGCCTCGGAAGCAATCCATAGAGCGACAGAACTTCATCCGACAAGAAGTAAAGAAGTTGCTCGAAGCCGGATTCATCCGAGAAGTCTTCCATCCAAAATGGCTGGCAAACCCAGTCGTTGTGCTCAAGGCTGGCGGGAAGCTTCGGATGTGTATCGACTACACCACACTAAATAAGGCATGTCCAAAAGATCCATTCCCACTACCTAGAATAGATCGGATAGTGGATTCCACCTCCGGGTGTGAATTACTATGTTTCCTAGATGCATATTCCGGATATCATCAAATCAGGATGTCTAGGGAAGATGAAGAGCATACTTCATTCATCACAGTAGATGGATTGTATTGTTACACAGCCATGCCCTTTGGTCTCAAGAATGCAGCTTCAACTTTTGTACGAGCTATGTACAAAACTTTTGAAGAACTTATTAGAGACATAGTGGAAGTGTACGTCGATGACATCGTGGTCAAGGTCAGGAACAAGGAGTCACTCCTTGACACCTTGCAGGCTGTCTTCGACAAGCTGCGGGCCACCCGCACAAAGCTAAACCCAGACAAGTGTGTCTTCGGGGTTAGCTCCGGAAAAATTCTTGGTTTCCTCGTAAGTCACCGGGGCATAGAAGCTAATCCAATGAAGATTAAGGCCATTGAAGACATGCGGCCACCAACCCGCATCAAAGACGTCCAAAAATTGACTTGATGTCTAGCAGCCCTCACCCGATTCATTTCAAGACTGGCGGAATGGGCACTCCCCTTCTTCAAGCTGTTGAGGAAGTCCGGGCCGTTTCAATGGTCCGAAGAAGCAGAGAAGGCATTCCAGGAACTGAAACAGTTCCTCACCACCCTACCAATTCTGGTAGCTCCGAACCCTGGTGAGCCTTTGTTACTTTATATTTCAGCTACTGACGAAGTCATCAGTATGGTTCTGGTTGGGGAGAGACCAGAACTACCCCACACTCAGGAATCCAGGTCCCTTCGGGAGGGTCCGGAGGTTCCTGAAAGCGAGTCTGGGTCCCAGCTCCCAGACCCGAATCCACAAGAAGTCGCTTCAGGAGACCTAGACCCCTCCGGGAGGGTCCAGATCATTTCTGAAGAAGCTTCGGGTTCCTCCAGCCAGAACCCGGAGGTCCCCAAAGAAAATCCGGACTCCTCCGAGAGGATCCGGGTCATTGAAGAGGAAGCTCCTGACCCCTCCAGGAGGGTCCGGACCATTCAGCGCCCAGTGTACTTCATTAGTGAAGTACTACATGATGCCAAAACTCGATACCTAGAGGTGCATAAGCTTCTCTATGCAGTTCTTATTGCCTCTAGAAAGCTTCGCCATTACTTCCAAGCTCACAAAATCTCAGTGGTGACCTCCTATCCACTTCGAGCAATCTTGCATAATCCCAATTCAACTGGGAATATTGCAAAGTGGGCTGCAGAATTGGCTGCATTTGATCTTGAATTTATTTCAAGACAAGCAGTCAAGAGTCAAGCATTGGCAGATTTTGTGGCAGAATGGACTACCTCTCCATCAAACCCTGGAGGCTCCAATGAGCAGAAGACGGAGCATCAAGCTCCCACTTTCACCGAGCCTTACTGGACTCTCTACTTCGACGGCTCCATGCAGAAGCAGGGGGCCGGAGCTGGAATCCTTCTCCTTGCACCGACTAGGGAGAAGGTGAAATACATGGTACACCTTGACTTCAAGGCAACCAACAACATGGCAGAGTATGAAGCACCCATCTACGGACTAAAGGTGGCACTGTCATATGGTGTCAAGCAATTGCTGGTCAAGGGAGATTCACAGCTCATCATTAAGCAGGTGAAGGGTGAATGCTCCTGCAATAATCTCCAGTTAGCTGCTTACCTCCTTGAAGTCCAGAGGCTTCAGAAGGATTTCGAAGTCCTAGATCTCCACCATGTTCAGCGTGCTCACAACGCTGAAGCCGATGAACTCTCGACGAAAGCGTCAACCGGAGCTCCGGCTCCTGACGGAACTTTTGTCTGGAGATTGTCGAAACCCACAGCTCAGCCTGCCGAACTGAGCGAAGGGGGCGAGATCAGCATCCCGAAGCTGACGGTCCCGATGGCCCTGTTACCATGGCAACCATCAAGGGTCGTAGGTGCTGCTGGAAGCTCCGAGCAACCCAGCACGCAAGACTCAAATGCTCATGTTAGTTCCGATGCATGGATCTCGGAGATCCGGAACTACCTGAAAGACAACATCCTTCCTGATGATGATGTATCTGCTGACCGGGTAGTCAGATTGGCTAAAAGATACACGTTGGTAGAAGGGGATCTCTACCGGCGCGGTGCCAACGGCATCCTAATGCGGTGCATCACAAGGGAAGAAGGCTGTGAGCTCCTCGCAAAAATCCATGGAGGCGAGTGTGGGAACCACGCGTCTTCCCGCACGTTGGTTGGTAAAGCCTTTTGGCATGGCTTCTACTGGCCTACAGCACTCCAGGATGCAACTGAGCTGGTGAAGAAATGTGAAGCGTGCCAATTTCATGCAAAGCAAATTCACACACCAGCTCAGTCCTTACAAATGATACCTCCTACATGGCCCTTCGCTGTGTGGGGGATGGACATCTTGGGACCTTTCCCAAGAGCCGTCGGAGGTTACAAGTACCTGTACGTCGCCATTGACAAGTTCACCAAGTGGCCAGAAGCAACTCCAGTTGTGACAATCAACAAGCAATCTGCTATCAACTTTCTGCAGTCCATTGTATGCAGATTTGGAGTCCCAAACAAAATCATCACTGATAATGGGACCCAATTCACAAGCTCCGCATTCCAAGGATATTGCGAAGACCTCGGCATACAGGTTTGCTACGCCTCCGTAGCTCACCCAGCCAGCAATGGCCAAGCCGAGAGAGCAAATGCTGAAATCCTTAAAGGACTTAGAACGCGCACCTATGAGCGCTTGAAAAAACATGGAGCCAACTTGATCGAAGAGCTTCCGCCCACTCTATGGGCCAACAGGACATCTCTAAACCGGTCAACCGGAGAGACACCCTTCTTTCTGGTGTACGGAGCTGAAGCAATCCTTCCTCCGGAAATCACCTTGGGTTCACTCCGGGTCCGGACCTTCGATGAAGCCGCGCAGGACCAGCTCCGACGTGAAGACCTAGACCTCCTTGAGGAGGGAAGGTGCCAAGCAGCTGTTCGGAATGCCCGATATCGTCAAGCCCTACGACGTTATCACCAGCGGCATGTACACAACCGACAGCTCGAGGAAGGCGATCTGGTGCTACGGAGAATACAATCCAAAAAAGGGTTAAACAAACTCTCCCCCGACTGGGAGGGGCCCTTCCGAGTGATTAAAGTATCCCGTCCCGAAAGCATTCGCTTGGCTACCGAGGATGGGACACCTCTCCCAAATCCTTGGAACATCGAGCACCTCCGTAAGTTCTACACTTAATACCACGGAGGTGAGTCTTGAGTAACTTGAGATGTATGTTATAGAGTCATTGTACAGAGTCGGGTAGTTCCTCCGGGAGAGCAGCCGGACCTTTCCCGAAAGGTCCGCAAAGTTCATGCAACACTTGTCACAGTCTCCAGACTAAAAGTGTGGCTAACTACCCTAGATCAAACGAGAAATGAAACACGCTTAGCCTGGTTCCGTACCCTAAGAGTGTACTTGTTTCTCCTGTACCCCGGACCTATAATGAAAGACATCTTCATGTGAAATAGACTCCACGTGAATTTATTTTGTACAGGTTCAATATTTTTATTTTTCTCTTTCTTGTCTATAACAAAGATGTGCAATTCTTAAGAAATTTTAGTTCAATCGATTTATATACGATTCGAGTTGTATTGTCAATTCTTTTGGATTCAAATATTGTTCATGGCCAACTCGCCTGAAAGCCGCCAAGCCAATCTAGGGCTGGAGTGTGCTATCGACTTAGCCTGGTCAAGCACCCTAAGTACGCCACTCTACCTACACCCCGGTAGGCCGAAGTAAGGCGGGTCCGTGTACAGTTGGATCTAGAAGAAAAGACAACACATTCGGTTATATTTAGAATTGCGTTTGACTTAAAATCTTCTTGAGAGTCATAAGCCGCGACGAAGTTATAGACAATAAACAAATTTTACTATTTTTCTTGGCTTAAGTGTGCAGGAAAAATAAAATCTACGTTGATGGAGAAAAGCCGGAGCTAACTAAGCTCCGACTCCCCTAAGGGGGCCAGCCGTCGACGATGAATAAAAGGTGGTGAGAAGACCTCGTAAATGGAGTATGCTGCCAATAAACTAAGTGTTGGCAAAGGTCACTGCCGGAGCTACTAAGCTCCGACACCGCGGAGGATTAACTATCGATGCTCTACGCGTTGATAGAGACTATTGCCGGAGCTACTAAGCTCCAGCGATAGACAATGCCGGAGCTTCTAAGCTCCGACAACCTCAGGGGGCCTTCACTATCAAAGACTTCGAACCTAAATTCTACAAGTTCGGAGCAAAAGAGTCTTCAACAATGCACAATATCATCTTGGTACATGTTCACAATCAAATTGTGTACATCTACCAGGGGGCCAAGTGAAGATAAAAGTGAGTGTTGAAGACAAAAATTGAAATTCACAAAAATTTTGGGGATTTCATTTATCTGGAGACAAGGGATTACATATGGAGACAAGGGATTACAAAATTGAGGAAGAAGAAGAGAAAATACAAGTGAGAACTACAGAGATGGTCCTAGACCCCATGGAAGAATTGGGCGACCTTCTGGGCAACCTCCGATACGCTGGCTTGGGTAGCTTCGCCTTCTCCTTCGACGGGACCTTCAAGCACCGGGTCCAGAGGAAATTGGGAGTTCCGGCTGGTGTAGCACGTCAGCACGTACTCTGCGACGTTCTTCGCCAGGGATTGCCCCTCAACCTCCAGTTGGTCCGCGATGACATCACCCACCTTGGAGAGCTTGCTACCTGCTGCGCTCAACGCCTGCAGCGCTAGGTCCGGCTCCGGCTCCAGATCATCCGAGCGCACGGGGCTGAAACCCATCGGTGTCAGTGCATCATTGGCCTTACTCAAGAACTCCCAAATATGTAGGGAGTCCTCAGCCCTCAAGCCCTTCATTTCTTCCAAGGATCTCCTGGCCGCCGTCAGTTCGGAATTCTCATGGGCGAGGCGCTCAACCTCTTTGGCGTTTTGCTGAATCTTTTCAGCAACCCACCTTTCGAGTTTTCCGAGCTCCTCCTCCCAGAGGAGGATCTTGTTTCGGCGGTCAACCAGGTCCTTCTCTCTACCCCTCACTTTCTTCTCTCTAGCAGTAAGGGCACACTCTTGTTCATAGAGTTCCTGCCCTCGCACCCAGACCTTCTCCTCTTCCTCTTGGCAGCGCTCTTCCAATTTCTTGGCGCGCTCCTCGAGGCCCTTGTTAGCCAGAGCCACCTTCTCGGTGAGCTCCTCCTCCCTCCTTAGGACGTCATCCCGCAGCTCTAGGAGTTTCTGCTCTTCATCTTCGAGCCGTTTCTCCCTCTCTTCAAGTGCCTCTCGGCGCTTGATGAGTGCAGTGTTAATGGCCTCAAGCTGTTCGTGGCGTGCATCGGCCGCATTATTGGCAGCTTTGGCCTGATCGTAGATCTCCCGGGATTGAGCGTCGAGGGCACGAGTCATACTCTCCGTGTCATCCAGTAACTTGCCCCAGTACTCCAGGCGGATCTTCTCCCGCTTAATCCATTCCTTGTCATCCGCTAGCCTCGACTGCGCCAGCTTGGTCTCGAAGTAGAGCCGATTACGCCACCGCCTAAGGGTTTGGCGCTCCTCTTCAAGAGCCTTGCTGTCGTGGAAGAAGGCCAGTTGGACTGGACGCAGACTGGAACATGCGTTGTCAGTAGATAGCGATAATGGGATGGGTTCCAGACCTGCTGGGGTCTCCTTCGCTGGTTCCAGCGGGTCTTCGGATACAAAAATTGGGTCCCACTCTACAAGAGTAGTCCCCTGGGTCTCCATGGCACTAGGGCCGTCCTCCGGGATGGCCTCAGTCGCCATCGAGGAAGGCCCCGCCGCCAAATCTTCGTTCACCCCCTCAGGCTGGGGGCCAGCGACTTCGCTGGGGCACTCCGGCTCGACTGCAGGTACCTCCGACGTCGTCGCTTCCGGAGCAGGAGCCGCTACTGTCTCCGGCCTGGGCACCTCTTCCGATGGGAGCTCAAGCTCCGTCACCTCTTCAACAACTGGCTCAGGAGCCGGAAGATCTTTAACATAAACCGGCCCTGTGACCGGAGCTCCAACAGTGACCGGCTCAACAGTCGGTGCTTCGGAGGTAGCCGACCCAACTGCCGGAATTACCTCAGTTTCCGGCGCACACGCCGGAGCTTCAATCACCTCCGGCTCAACCGCCGGGGCTTCGACAATTTTCGGCTCAGAGGTCGGGATTACTGCTTCCTCCGGCTCAACAGCCGGAGCTTCCATCATCGCAGCTCCAGAACCCGGAGCTTCAACCTCCGGGACAGGTGCCGCTGGCGCATCTTCACTCCCGTGGTCTGGTGCTACCACGGGAACTTCTGGGGATGAGTCGAGGTCCATGACCACGACAGCCAGCGCCGGAGCTATCGCAGCTTCGGCCACCACTTGGGGCGGCACCGGGACAGGAGCAGAAGCTCCCGCTCTCACGGCTTTAGCCACTGTGGCCGAGGGTGGAGCCTCACTCCCCTTCTTGGAGACGCTGCAGATGATGAACGGAGAAAATTAAAAAATGGTTGCTACAATTAAAACAACTATCCAAGGTAGAAATCAAAAGTTACCTTGGGAGACTTCCGCACCAGCTTGCGCGGAACCTTTTGCCCGGGCGTTCCGGGCTAGCCATAGCCGGCGTGGAAGCTCCGGAAGGCCTCCCAGAACTCTTCGCGGCCACGGGTGTTTCCTGGGTCGAGGCTCCCCTTGATCGGGAAGAACCCCCGGACCTGGAGGCCTCCACTGGCCCAGGAGCTGGAGTTGCACGCCCGGAGCTAACACCCCGGGAGGACCCCACTGCGGGAACAGCCGCGCTCCGAGAGGACCCCACCGCGGGAACAGTCGCGTTCCGGGATGACCCCACTACGGGAATAGTCGCCGCAGCTGCAGAGGACCTTCCCCTCCGGGGAGAAGGAGCCGACGCAGAAGTAGCGGGCCCGACGGACCTTCTGTCGGCATACTGCAACTTCCTCTTCCGGCTCGTTGGTTCATCCACCAGCTCCTTGCCCTTGCCGACGAATTCTCCCCTCGGCTTAGGAGCAGAGCCGGAGCCATCCTTGGGTACTCCGGGGATCGCTACCCCGGAAGTTGGTCTTCTCTCGACGACACCAAGGTCGTCAAGCATGGGCATCTTCCGCCGGAGCTCCCTGCTGAACTCCACCTCCACGTTCAGAGGAAGAAAAGCTGATGGCGGAGTCAAGTCATCACCTTCGACGTCGATGAAGTGCTGAAACTTCTTGAGGTGGAACTCCAAGGTTTTTCCCACCATGTTGGACTTCAACCCGGTCTCGACCCGGTCGTCGTCGATCACGCTGTTGAGGGCCCAAGCGAGTTTCTCCCTCTTCTTCAGCGGTGCCCACCTATTGACCAGGAAGTTACAAAACACCGCTTGAGGGGTTAATCCCCCCTCCACGCAGTGGTGAATCCTGGTCAGAACAGGGTCGAAGGCATCCGCCATCACCGGAGCTTCACTCCAGATTGTTGTGTCAATGTTGGGGAGGCCTTCGGGCAACTCCAGCTTCTCATGCTCCTCGACCTAGATGACTATCCAGTCCTTCTTCAAGTCATCCCCTTCCCAGAGGGGAACGACCAAAGGTACTTGAATGGGCACTTCTTGCGCTTCATGAAGTAGTAGAAGCCAAGGTACTCATTGCTCCTACCGGTGGTCTGGACGGTGAAGAAGGTCCGGAAGAGCTCGATGCAGGGGGGGATGCCCACCCACATCTCACAGAAGTGGACGAAGATAGACACAAGGAGAATGGAGTGAGGGCCAAGGTGGTATAACTGCAGACCATAGAAGTCTAGCAGCATTAAGAAAAAGGAAGAAAAAGGTGGGATCAACCCCACCATGGCGTACGAGGAGAAGTACACCATTTCGCCAGCGTGCTCCTTCTCGAACGGGAACTCTCCACCAACGCGGACCGAATGGTTGATGAAGTTCGAGGACCACCCCATGAGGGCCCGGACCTTCTTCATGTCGTCGTCGGTCTTCAAGCGACTCTCGCAGAGACCCAACTCCATCGCGGCACAGCTAGGCAAGAGAAGAAAAGCGAAGCACAAGTTGGGAGTTTGATCGCAAGAACAGATGAGAGGCGTAAAGAACTCCTGACGGTGCACACTTTCCTTCTTAAGTAAGCCCTCGCAACGCTTGGATGGAAACCGCAAGGAAGTCGAAGGTACCACCCAAAAATTCCACCTAGCCGTTGACAAGCGGGCCCGGGACCACCCCGACGATCAAGTCGAGGTTCTTACCCAGGTGAACGGTTGTCATCAAGAGGCGGGAATCCCAAAGGCGGCGACTTGACAAGGCGCGCGGAACCGATACGGTTTTCGTATCGGGAACCGGCGACCTTCAGTTGCATGAGATCCGCATGCCAAAGATCTCATCTGCCGCACGCGGGATACGCCACGCGGCGAGGATTTAATTCCATGTCCTTGCCAACGGCACCCTCAAAGACCCTTGAAGACTCAGTTCAAAGGTCGCGAGTATGGACCCACCTTCGGCGAAATGACTTCCCCGGAGGTAGGTCCAGGGGCCACTGTCGGTACCCTAGAAACCGTACACCCCTTGAGGTTATAAAGATCTCAAAGGAAAATCATCTACTTGGTTTGAAGACCCTCGAAGGCCCACATGTCAGACATAACCGGACCCGCTTCTCCAACATGGTTAATCCCTGGGTCGCCACGTGTACTAACAAACCGGAGCTACCGCCCACAAGGGGGAAGCTCCAGGCCATGTACCGAAATGGCACCTCCGGACTTAGCCCCAGACCGAGAGAAGCTCTAGACCTGACATGTGTCGGGTAGCCCTGGAGCTACCTGTTTCCACAGTATGCTCTGGAGCTGCCACGTGTCCAACTGTCGGATCTTCAGCCTCTAACCTCCGGAAGACCCCACAACGGCTCCGAATCTTCAAAGGGGAATCAAGGACTTCAAGACCCGATTAAGTGTCATTAATACCATATTAATGGCACTTAAACAGACGATCTTAACACCAATAACGGTGCTGTCAAAGCCCGTTACAGGGTCATTAAGAGCAATTAAATGTGTTAAATAAGTGTCAATACTAGTAACCGTCGGGGCCACATGTCGGGCCAGGCTAACTTGTAACGGCCTGTCCTTGTACTATAAAAGGACAGGCCACGTTCAAGGGGCTAGAGACACACACACGCCATTGACGCTCAACACAAGCTCAAATAGCTAATACAACACCAACACACTCGTGGAGTAGGGTATTACGCTCAGGCGGCCCGAACCATGTAAACTCTTGTGTCTCCTGTGTTAATTCCTACTCACCTTCTTGAACCTCCGCGCGCCCATACCGAACATCAAACTCCCCTATCACTTTAGCAGTGTAGGGAGATATGCCGGTTCCAAATCGCCGACAACTTCATAAGGATTAATATTAGTTAGGACTTGAAGTTCTGTTGCTAGACTGGAAAGCAACAGAAAGGAAACAAGATGAATTTAGGCAATGGACATATGAGGTGAAATAGATACTGTTTTGTACATAGGGATGTCATCTCAATTTATACAGATTCAACAGATTCCCTGAGCCTGAGAAAACTACAGGGAGTTCACATGGTCATGTAGGAATAACCAGGTAAGTTTCAGGTACACCAATTGGATATAGTGGTCTACAAAATTTCGTAAGTGTTTAGCCTTATCTGAATTTTGGTTGAAATTCTGGAGGTGTATCATGGCTACAAGTGGTTGTATCATACATAGGGGGTCTCACTGGTTCTATGAAAATTCGTTTCATAATTTTCTAAGCATTGTATTGTGGGATATTGAATTTACAAGTGGGGATATTTTAGTGAATTGTTTCTGTTGTTTTTGGGCATTATGTGATCATTTAGGAAAATATTTAGATTCAACTAGGTTAATAAAATCCAATGAAGCTGAAATTTTTACAGGAATACAGAAACCTACCAAAGAACATTTTGGAAAAATTTCAGATTTTTCTATGAAGCGAATCATCAGATAAAAATCAAACATGATTTTGTTTAAAAGGCTCTACAGGAAAATCTAGGGATTTTCATGAAGATTGGGTTGTATTTCTGGTTGGTGTGGATAAAGAGAAAACAAACAAAGTTGGTTTGACAAATTTTGAAGCTTTATACTGAAAGATATTCAATTTAGAAGTTTGCACATGTTTCTATAAAAATTCTAAATGAATTTGACTATTTTTATGTGGCTAGAGAATACACAGGTGATTAGACCATGTAAATGAAGTCTAATGACCCTGACATATTTATGGGAGTTCAAGTATATTCAAATGAAGGTTTTAGAAAAATTTGTTAATTTTCTAACGAGCAGAAGTATAGGAATTAATTCTATAAGCATTTTGCATATTTGAATTATGTAGAAATTCATATGGCTTTCATACAAATCCATGTGCACCACTAAAAAGTATTCTTCATGCTGGTTCTACCAAAATATATTTGGGAATTGTTGGACAATTCTGCTAGGAGATATGGATTTTTGAAGTGGAAACTAAATCTGGAACTTAAATTTCAACTGGAAAATGGTTTGAATACTGCCTGGGCCGATAAGATTTAAATTAGGCCATCAGAATTAAGCAACAACGGGCCACAGGGTTCAGGGATGTAGCCACACGGGATCCTTGTCCGCACCAGATCCGGGCGCGCATTGGTTAGACTGACGACCGGGGCCCACCCCGAGTCGTCTTCAACCTCGCGCCGGCGGCGCTCGGCCAGCGCCCGACGGTGGCCCCTCGTCGCAGATTGCTCCTGGGCATGGCGGCACCTCACTCTCACAGACCCCACCCAAAATCAGGCGAGGAACTCGATGGTGATCCTCCCGACGGCGATGGATGGCCGGAAAAGCTCGCGCGATGGCGGCAACGGCGAGTAGGGTTTCGGCCAACACGAATTCGCTTCGGCAAGGGCTAAAACCACTCGGAAATTGATCAGAGAGAATCCTGGGATCACGAGGATGACCAAAATAAACTTCTATCGAGGTGGAAATGGCTGCATATACAAGTTCGACGGCGACCCACGACTTTTCAACCGGCGGCCGTAAGAACTTCGATTCCTATGCGCATGGTCGATAACTTTGGGCATTTTTGGCTAGGGTGTGCGCGAGAATGTTTAGAATCTACTTGCTAAGCAATTTGAAAAATTATTGCACGTGTAAACTGAATTTGGGTGAGGAACCAAGGCGGGCAAAATAACTAAGCGTCGGTTCTTTAAGGAAGACCCGAGCTACAAGCTATGACAAAAGCTGAAACTTTGCGAGCATGAACTAGGCGTGATTGTGAACCTTTTTCCTTAAAGGATCGAAGCGCGAAGACGCTTGTATCGTCGGAGCATCAAGGGAGCAGAGGCGGCAAAACAGGGGAGTTCACCGGCGGTCCGCGGAACTTCAAAATACGGGCAACACACTGAGCAAAACGATAGACCAAAAGGTGGAGATGATAGAGCAACGAGTTGGGTTACTTTTCTCTCCTTGGAGCATGGCGCAACACTGCTTCTTTTGGCCGGCAAACTTGAACGACGGCGAGGTGGTGCTGTCTAGGCGGGCGGACGAAGAACAGGGAAAAAATGCCGACCAGAGTGAGGAGAATGAAGAAATAGCACCAAGCTTGGTTTTATAGGGGCAAGGGCAGCTGTGGACAGGCTGTTGAGAGGAGGTGGCACATGCAAATGGAGTGGTGTCGCCATGGTAGAATCAGAGAAGTGAAACACGTTCAGCTTAGCTCCATCTCTGTATGACAAGTGGGTCCCACAGCCCCCTCCACTCAAACCTTCTCTGTACCAAGAAATATCCCACCAACTTGTGTCCAAAATTCATGAAACTTTGTAGATAGGCTCAAACAAATATCTAGGATCTGATTCTGAAATTGGATTTCATGTTTGGATATGTTTCTTGTGAAATTCAAATTCAAATTTGAATTTGACTAGAATTCAATGTACCCATTGAATTAAATACAATTAGTGCTCCAAATATAATGAAAACTTGCAGGGGTTCTATTGGAATATTTGCAATTAAACGGTGAACTTGGATTTTTATCTTGGTAAAGTTTGAACATGAGTTAAATTTGGATTTTTGAATTCTCTCAATTGAGGTTTAAATTGGTTTGAATTTTTCAGATTCTAGTTAAATTTCCTTTTCCCCTCCAAATTTCAATATCTCCCATTTGAACTTTGCCTTTGTAATTTAGGGCCTTTACAATCTTTGGGGACCGGAGTCCACACTTTCTAGGAATCGCATTGGGTGGTGCCGTGGGATGCGACACCCAACAGCACACATGTAAAGGAACGCGTATTACATAAATCATTTTGTAGGATCGAAGAGCACGTGAAAAGCTACCATAGGGGGGGGGGGTGAATGGTAGATTTAAAAATCTTACGCAGCGGAAACAATTAAACCCCAAACCCTTCCGGTAAAAAAACGATCTGTTTGAAGAAATCGTGTGTGAGACTAATATAAATGTGTTTCACCGTGACAAAAGTGATGTATATCAGAGAAAATCAAGTCATGAAGACAACACAAAAAGAATCACTCAAATCCGACGAGAAAAACTCAAGTTATGATCGAAAGATCAAACACAGGTCAAACTGCCCTACCCGAGGAAAAACAGTTCTGGAACGCTGCAAAGAAACTCGTGTAGAACATAGACCACAAATCCAATGACCGTGAAATTTTGACAGATGATAAATAATCTAGTTTTGAAGACAACCCAAAAAGAATCACGTCAATTGGATCTGTAAAACTCGAGTTATGATAAAACCACCGACGAAAGGTAGTACTATCCAGAAACTCGACGAGTAAAACTTGTCTGGAACAAGTCGGACGAACAAGGCACAAAAGTTCCTTCAAACTACGAATTTTATTCAATAGAACACAAGAGGAACAGCCCCAAAGTCGTCCACCACGAGCTCTGGGCTCCCTTTCTTATATAACCAGCCCTTAGGCCAACCCAACATCAACTAGGACTCCAATCCTACTCAGATAATGAATCGTAACTTTCCATAACTGCTCAAGATTCTTCTATACTCAGATAGAAGCAATCTTAAGACTCCCAAACACCTTAGGAACATATCCCACATTCGTAAACAACTCAAATTCGTGACACACACAAAATCCTAACATAACCAACTCGATACTTTCCATACCGAGCCATAACCGACTCCGCCACAGCCAAAGTCATCAACCGGTACGATCCGATCCTTCCGACCAGATCTTTCCTTCCTTATCCCATCTTTGGAACCATGTTGCCACGTCATGCACCGCATGCATAAGTGCGAACACCTTCCTTCGACGTTCAGTAACCTTCATATGCACTGCCCTTGATTCAATCATCCTGCGCGACCTCCTGATCAGATCAACCACAGTTCCTTCCGAACTTGGTTGTTGGAACCTCATCTCCTCCCTGAGACTAGTCCAATGGATCCCGTCACCAGCCATGTCTTGAACTCAAGCAACACCTGCACATGAATAAACAACCAATCTATACGAGCCCAAGTCCTCGACTTGACTCAAGTTAGTTCCAAACACAACACCTTACGTGAGAACCTCACATAAGCATGTTGCAAAGCATAGCAAAACGATATCAGCCATATCATCCAAAACGCACCAAAAACTTAGCAAATGAATACTAAGCAATCTTTTCAATAATGTAAAGTAAGTACTAAACATTGCAAATGAAAAGCAGAAGCACTGCGGTCAAGTTCCGGACCTTGCCAGAGCAACCCGGAGCTTGAGCCGGAGCTATCAAAAGCTAGTACAATGAAGCACCTGCCGGAGCTTACCAAAACTAGTAGATCCTAGCACCGGAGCTTACCAAAAACTAGTCAAAACTAGTCAACCCAAAACCAGAGCTAGGAAAATCAACTCGGAGCTTAGCAAAAGCATGTCGAAGCTATCAAATATATGCAGGAGCTATCAAAGACATGCCGGAGCTAAAGATAAAGCTCACCGGAGCTAACCAAAGCTAGTCGGACCTTACCAAGAAGCCGGACCTAGCATCTAACATAGCCGGAGCTACCCAAAACAAGTTGGACCTATGGTCAGACCTTGCTATAGCTCGGAGCTAGAGTCGGACCTTGATAAAAAAGGTGTTTTGGTGATATTCAAAACTTTTATCGTCAAAGCCAAGTGTATTCACTACAAGCCAATGTATTCAGCACACATAGGTCTTACAATCTCCCCCTTGATGAATGCATTGGCAACACCATTTAAAATCCGAACATTGGCTTATTCTCATTAAAAGTTTTGAAGAAAATTTCTCCCCCTTTGTAAATCAAAAGTAAAATGAGAAGAATTATCCCATATTATCTTTCCCCCTTTATTATCTCTCCTTATGCACATATTATCTTTCTCTTCATGCTTATCTCTCCCCCCTTTGACAATGTATTCAGCAAGTCATGAGCATATAAACAAATTTTCTCTCCCTCTTTAGTTGTTATGAGCATATTATAACATATACATATAAACAAAGCTCATCCAAGTCATACTATCAAGTACCTTACATTATCACATCAATGAAATACATAAAGTAGTGTAAGTCATGCTAGAGATCAAATGTAATTTTCAATTTAAGCAAGTCATGATCTCACAAACTTAACTATTTCAAAACCTGAAAGCATGACACTAGTTGCTGCATTTTATTATTTTTCAAAGCATAAATTTAGATCATGTGATATTTGCAAGAGATTATATGCGCATCTGCCTTATTCTAACCAACCAAACCAAGCCTATGCCATTTGACAATCAGAAGCTTAAGGACATGGTTTTAGTCATACACAACTTCGTCCAAGTTCATATCTAAGTGCAATGACAAGCCTCTCAAAAGAAGAAGTGCGATGCATGCATATTCTCTTGATCTTTTCTCAATTTATATTTGTTCATAAAAACTCAACATGTGAGTTGATTACTTGATGAATTCTTAATGATTAAAAGCACTTGTGAACATGTAACAAGTTCAAAACAGCAAGAAAGTTCGACCATGACCAGTTTTAGTGTAAGTAATTATTCCAATTACTAGACATGGCAAAAACTACAAAATGTATAACACGAGTAATGTAGTAAGAACTTTCAGCGTGTAAAAGAAATCACAGAGTCATATATGTATGAAATACTATGCTCATATTATTTTAGTTTCAGATTAACACATAGACTTCTCAAGTTTCAAAAACTCCCCCTCAATTTAAGCCATGAGGATGCATAACCCCTATTTCACTATGAATGAAACAAAAACGAGTGAAATCCAAAGGTTTTGTAAAAATGTCAGCCAATTGTTGTTCGGTATCTACATGGTGAAGCACAATGTTTCCTTTTTCAACATTATCTCGGAGAAAGTGATACCTAATGTCAATGTGCTTAGTTCTAGAATGTTGCACGGGGTTTTTAGCAATGCAAATGGCACTAGTGTTATCACAGAACAGTGGAACACTATCTAGATCAACCCCATAGTCCTTAAGTGTTTGAACAATCCAAAGAATTTGTGAGCAAGCACTAGCAGCAGCTACATATTCAGATTCGGCTGTGGATTGAGCAACTGAATTTTGTTTTCTAGAGGACCAAACAACAAGAGAATTACCAAGAAAATGACAAGCACCAGAAGTACTTTTCCTATCAATCCTACAACCCCCAAAATCAGCATCCGAAAAAGCTTTCAAAGTAACGGTTGAGGAAGAAGGAAGAAAAATGCCAAATTCTTGAGTTCCATGTAAGTACCTGAGAATCCTTTTGATGGCTTGACGATGTGAAACACGTGGGGAAGCTTGAAACAGTGCACAAAGACATACGCTGAATTGTATGTCCGGTCTTGATGCCGTGAGGTACAAAAGTGATCCGATCATGCTTCTATATTCTTTTTGATCCACGGATTCACCATCTTCATCAAGTTCAAGTGTTGTTGCTGTTCCCATTGGTGTCCGAAGAGGCTTGCTTTTGTCCATGTTGAAGCGCCTTAGGAAGTCTTTGGTATACTTCGTTTGATGCACAAAGGTACCCTCCTTGGTTTGCTTGATTTGCAGCCCCAAAAAGTAAGTGAGTTCGCCCATCATACTCATTTCAAACTCGGAACTCATTATTGCTGAAAACTTGGACACAAGATCATGAGAAACACAACCAAAGATAATATCATCCACATACACTTGAACGAATAATGAGTCATTGCCATGCTTAAGCACAAAAAGAGTTTTATCAACCTTGCCCGTGGTAAAACCCTTTTCAAGTAAGAATGTTTTTAACCTATCATACCATGCTCTAGGGGCTTGTTTGAGACCGTATAAGGCTTTGGACAGTTTGTAAACATGATTAGGAAAATCTGGATTTTCAAAACCAGGTGGTTGTTTGACATAAACCTCCTCATCTATGTAGCCATTAAGAAAAGCACTTTTAACATCCATTTGATATAGCTTAAAACCTTTAGATGCTGCAAAAGCTAACAAAATTCTTATGGCTTCTAATCTAGCAACAGGAGCAAAAGTTTCATCAAAATCTAGACTTTCAACTTGAGTGAAACCTTGAGGAACCAACCTAGCCTTATTCCTAACCACAACCCCATCCTCACTTTGTTTATTTTTAAATACCCATTTAGTTCCAATTAAAGTGTGACCTTGAGGTGGAGGTACAAGTTTCCAAACATTATTTCTTTCAAAATTTTCTAACTCTTCTTGCATGGCAATAATCCAAGATTCATTAGTGAGTGCATGTGATATATCTTTGGGTTCAAAAGAAGCAACAAAAGCAGAATGAGCATGAGAGTTTGGATCGCAAAACCTGGACCGTGTGACTCGTTCATGCAAGCTTCCAATCATCTGTTGTGGGGGATGATCTTTGTAAAAACGTAGGGGAACAGATGTCTCACAAGCTTATTCTTCATTAGGTTCATCGTTGATTGATGAGCTTGTGACTTGTGGACGATCAGGACCAGCAGAGGTGATAGCCGGAGCTTGTTCAATGTCCGGAGCTGGACACATGTCAACTTTGAAACTACCAGGCAGTATCACCGGCTCTTCTTCATCTTCGAAAATACCCTCCCCCTGAGGATACGGATCTGGTCCTGCAACACTGGAGCTAGTACCTGGGCTAGCTTCATCAAAAGACACTTCACAAGTCTCCACAATTTTATTAGTGTCAATTAAAAGCACACGGTAGCCTCTAGTATGAGATGGATAACCAAGAAACATGCCATCAATGGATCTAGGTTCAAATTTATCAAGATTACCATGTTTATTAACAAAGCATTTGCAACCAAAGACCCGATAGTGTGTAACACTAGGCCTATGTCCAAACCGAAGCTCATATGGTGTTTTACCTAGCTTAGCACGCAAGAAAACACGATTTGAGACATAACAAGCGGTTGCTAACGCATCAACCCAAAATTTTCTAGGAGTTTGATATTCATCAAGCATAGTCCTAGCCATCTCAACTAAGGTTCTATTCTTTCTTTCTACAACATCGTTTTGCTGAGGTACATATGGTGAAGAGAATTGATGATCTATTCTATTTTCAGCACAAAAGTGATCAAAAGATTGATTTTTAAATTCAGTTCCATTATCACTTCTAATTGCTTTTAATGATCCTGGGTGATCAATTGATAATCTAAGAAATAAAGTTCTAAAGTGACTAAAAGCTTCATTCTTAGACGCCATAAAGTAAACCCAAGAGTATCTAGAATAATCATCAACAATAACAAGAACATACCATTTACCTCCGAAGGATTGAACACGTGAAGGTCCTACGGTGTCAAGATGCAAAAGTTGACATGGTTCAGTGGACATGATCATTGTGAGAGGAGTATGTGAACCTGCAACCATCTTAGCATGTCTACAAGAAGAGCACACAATTTCTTTGTCCCCTTTAAGCTTAGGCAGCCCACGTATGCGATCAAGAGCACTAACACGCGTTAGGTGATCAAAACCTACGTGACCAAGTCTACGATGCCAAAAATATAAGTCCTTTGAATCATTAGCAACTAGACACCTATGCTTAGAGGAAGATATATCAAAATCAGCTTTCAAAACTCTTCCAAACCGAGACATGTTAAAAATAAGCTCACTATTTGAACCTACAACTTTGCAGCAATTTTTATTGAAAATAATTTCTAGATTTTCATCTACCAATTGTGAAACCGAAAGCAAGTTGTATTTCAAATTTTTGACAAGTGCCACATCCTTCAAAGTGTAGTGATCCTTTACTCTAACCAAACCCTTAGCAATTATAGGAGTTGAGGAATTATCGGCAAAAGTAACATTCTCTACACGTGACACAAAAGAGAGGGAGGAGAACTAATCTTTGTTACCGGTCATGTGGCGTGAGCAACCTGAATCCACAATCCAAATGTTCTCCTTCCTCAAACGTGTAACCTACATAGAAACACAATACGTCGATGACACAATACTAGGGTTAGTCAAAAGGCATTTAGGTATCCAGTACTGAGTCACACGACGTGCAGTAGGAAAAACACGCGAAAGCTGAGATAAAACAGCAGGTTTATGAGTCGAAGTTTGAGGTTTTCTATTCTTAACTCTTTTAGCACAAAAACCAGTAGCTCCGAAGGTAAAAGCAGCAGTTCCAAAAGACAAGGCTGAAGCTCCGGAAACAAAAGCTGAAGTTCCGAAGGAAACAACAGAAGGTCCGGGAGCTCTCGAAGCTATCGGAACTATCGGAGCTGCTTTTGCGGATTTCTTACCAGAAGGTCCGGAAGCTACCTTTTCAAATTTCTGACTCACTAAAGCAGGTTGTGTTTTTCTAATTGCATGAAAGTTATGAGATCTAACAATTTTTCTTTCCTTTTTCTGTTGTTTAGCTAGTCTATAACAAAAATCTATGACATGACCATCTCTACCACAAAAGGTACAATGAAATTTAACTTTGTGTTCATGTCTAGATGAGCAAGCAATATTTTTATTTGAAATCGAATGAGGCAACACTCCTGCAGATTTGAAAACACTCCTTTTTGTTTAGGAACTGTTTGAATCAAACCACTTCCTAATGACTTTACAATTTTAGGTGGATTTGCCTTAGCATGAGTATGAGAATCAAAACCTAAACCAGTTTTATCATTGCGAGACTTGGAAGAATTCAGCAGCAAGTTTAGGTTCTTATTCCCATTACAAAACCGATCTAATGTCCTATGCATGTTGTCAAGTTTATTGGACAGATCAAGGCAATTTTGACATGAAGTTTTTCTTTTTAATTTGCAATTGGAACAATATTGAACTTCATGAGAACGTAAAGCATTGTTCAATATAGAAATTTCATTCAAAGCATCTTGCAGTTTTTTATCAAGATTATCACAACTAGAACAATGCAAATCAATTGTAGAACAAGAAGCATCTTTTAAGTTTCCAATATTAAGTGCAACAAGCTTTTTGTTCTTTTCAATTTCAAGTTTGAGTTTATCAAGTGTGGAGGTGTGCGCACTTCTTAATGAGGACAATTGTTCATATATTAAATCACATGAGGAACATGCATCATCATTAGGAATTAAGGTTTTTAAACGGTTGATTTCAGATTCTAGTGATTCAATTTTAGCAGCACTATCCCTAAGCTTTTTGTCCTTTTTCTTAACAATAATAGTGGCACGAGAAACAGCATCACACATTTCTTTGCAAGTAGGACATACCTCTTCATTGTTGCTGTTGTGTTCTGCCTCCTCCATACTTAATCTTGACTTGCCCGCCATGAAGCACAAGTTTGCCAAATCATCTTCATCTTCATCACTTCCAATGTCCACATCACTTGAACTGAACTCTTGAAGCGCGGTGATGAAACTGTTGATCATCTTGCGTCCTATGGTACCTTTCTTCTTCTTCTTGTTGGATTTCCAGAGAAGGTCCGGACCTTGCTTTGTTTTTCTTCCCGGGTGGTCGGACCTGAAAGGTTAGGGCATTCTGTACGAAAGTGTCCTGTTTTACCACATTCAAAACAGCGTTGAGGTCCGGAGCTTCCTCTCCTTCTAGTTCTAACATTTTGCAATGCTTTTGAGAATCTAGTAGAGATGAGTGCCAACTCCTCTTCTAGAAATTCTTCGATCTGCTCCAGGGTTAGTGAGGACAACAAAGCAAGAGTATTGCAAGATGATGATTGGCCGGAGCTAGACATATCACGTTGTGAAACAAATGCAATTGACCTATTTGGGTTCTTTCGTGCTAGGATGCCAATTTCATGAGTTTTTAGTTTAGAATATAGTACATCTAATGTAAGAGAACTCATGACAGTTGATTTATGAATAGATGTTACTTTCATCTCCCAAATTGACATGTCTAATTGACTAAGATGTTGCCTAGCATTCTCAGCATCAGAAAAATTAACATTGACACTACGTAAGTTGCTGAGAATTTTATTGAAACGAGCAAAGAGGTCATCGATAGACTCACCTGGTTGCATCTCAAAACGCATATATTCCTTTTTGAACATATCTTGTTTTACCTCCTTGATTGTGTTGGAGCCTTCATGGTAATCACAGAGAGCTCTCCAGACATCGTATGCTGATCGGAGGTGCGCGACACGATCAAAGTCGCTTTGAGTGAGTCCTTGGATGATCAAGTTTCGGGCTTTGTTGTTGTTGTCGACGTCCCGTAGGTTTGTCGCCGTGACTTGATCATTAGGTGGCACTTCATAAGGCTTATACACCTTCTCCCATATTGCAAAGCCTTGTGCCTGGATGA
This sequence comes from Tuctoria greenei, assembly GCA_036927565.1. NCBI lineage: Eukaryota > Viridiplantae > Streptophyta > Magnoliopsida > Poales > Poaceae > Tuctoria > Tuctoria greenei. Next base: position 77,019,774 of record JAYESD010000007.1, on the reverse strand, counting down.
AAGCCTCCATGTGTGCCTTCCAAACCTGAAAATCAATACCAGCAAACACACAAGGTTTGGCAGAGTACTTCTCCATGATGATTAGTCAAAAAACACGTGCAAATCACAAAGATTAGAGCACCGTGGCTCTGATACCAATTGTAGGATCGAAGAGCACGTGAAAAGCTACCAGAGGGGAGGGGTGAATGGTAGATTTAAAAATCTTACGCAGCGGAAACAATTAAACCCCAAACCCTTCCGGCAGAAAAACAATCTGTTTGAAGAAATCGTGTGTGAGACTAATCTAAATGTGTTTCACCGTGACAAAAGTGATTGATATCAGAGAGAATCAAGTCACGAAGACAACACAAAAAGAATCACTCAAATCTGACGAGAAAAACTCAAGTTATGATCGAAAGATCAAACACAGGTCAAACTGCCCTACCCGAGGAAAAACAGTTCTGGAACGCTGCAAAGAAACTCGTGTAGATTATAGACCACAAATACAATGACCGTTAAATTTTGACATATGATAAATGATCAAGTTGTGAAGACAACCCAAAAAGAACCACGTCAATTGGATCTGTAAAACTCGAGTTATGATAAAACCACCGACGAAAGGTAGTATTGTCCGGAAACTCGATGAGTAAAACTTGTCTGGAACAAGTCGGACGAACAAGGCACAAAAGTTCCTTCAAACTACGAATTTTATTCAATAGAACACAAGAGGAACAGCCCCAAAGTCGTCCACCACGAGCTCTGGGCTCCCTTGCTTATATAACCAGCCCTTAGGCCAACCCAACATCAACTAGGACTCCAATCCTACTCAGATCATGATTGGTAACTTTCCATAACTGCTCAAGATTCTTCTATACGCAGATAGAAGCAATCTTAAGACTCCCAAACACCTTAGGAACGTATCCCACATTCCTAAGCAACTCAAATTCGTGACACACACGAAATCCTAACATAACCAACACGATACTTTCCATACCGAGCCATAACCGTCTCCGCCACAGCCAAAGTCATCAACCGGTACGATCCGATCCTTCCGACCAGATCTTTCCTTCCTTATCCCATCTTCGGAACCATGTTGCCATGTCATGCACCGCATGCATACGTGCGAACACCTTCCTTCGACGTTCAGTAACCTTCATATGCACTGCCCTTGATTCAATCATCCTGCACGACCTCCTGATCAGCTCAACCACAGTTCCTTCCGAACTTGGTTGTTGGAACCTCATCTCCTCCCTGAGACTAGTCCAATGGATCCCATCACCAGCCATGTCTTGAACTCAAGCAACACCTGCACATGAATAAACAACCAATCCATACGAGCCCAAGTCCTCGACTTGACTCAAGTTAGTTCCGAACACAACACCTTACGTGAGAACCTCACATAAGCATGTTGCAAAGCATAACAAAACGATATCAGCCATATCATCCAAAACGCACTAAAAACTTAGCAAATGAATACTAAGCAATCTTTCCAACAATGTAAAGCAAGTACGAAACATTGCAAATGAAAAGCAGAAGCACTGCGGTCAAGTTCCGGACCTTGCCAGAGCAACCCGGAGCTTGAGCCGGAGCTATCAAAAGCTAGTACAATGAAGCACCTGCCGGAGCTTACCAAAACTAGTAGATCCTAGCACCGGAGCTTACCAAAAACTAGTCAAAACTAGTCAACCCAAAACCGGAACTAGAAAAATCAACTCAGAGCTTAGCAAAAGCATGTCGGAGCTATCAAATATATGCTGGAGCTATCAAAGACATGCCGGAGCTAAAGATAAAGCTCACCGGAGCTAACCAAAGCTAGTCGGACCTTACCAAGAAGCCGGACCTAGCATCTAACATAGCCGGAGCTACACAAAACAAGTCGGACCTATGGTCGGACCTTGCTATAGCTCGGAGCTAGAGTCGGACCTTGATAAAAAGGTGTTTTGGTGATATTCAAAACTTTTATTGTCAAAGCCAAGTGTATTCACTACAAGCCAATGTATGCAGCACACATATGTCTTACACATTTGTTGAAATTTACAAAGATATTCAGCTTACAAATAGTTTATAAAAATAAACTACAACGGAAGATAAGATTACAACTCTCGTGCTCCAGTTTAATAAGCAAAAGAGAAGCCGTCCAGCCCACTGACGCTCTTCAGCAGCCACGAAAACAAAACATCAGCGGCATGGTTTCCACATGAGTATATTACTCGGAGAGTCCCGAGTCTCATCGGACAACCATAATCATAAGCACAGAGGTTAAAACCTGCAAAACAACTTATATAGCAACCGTGAGCACGAAGGCTTAGTAAGACTTAACCGTCTCAACTAAACATGAAACTCTACATGAGGGTAAAGACATAAACATAGGATGGCAGATTTGCATAATGGACTCGCCTAAATGTGGGTCCTTATTTTCAGATTTATAGCAGCAGCTTAAACCTTGTGTGGGGCAACATCGTAACTCCACAATCAAACATGAAATGCTTCATCATGATGCTGCATGCCCAATGTGGAAATTAATTTTAGTGGGCACTATACTAATACATCCAACATATCAATACCATGATAATAGAATGTTCATAACAGCAGCAATTAATTTTCATCTGAGTGCAAGTATTTAACTACGTCGTAACTCAGTGAACAAGTGGTACTCATAACCACGAGGGACAGTGATTCGAATCAATGATACCCGAAAAACACGACACGTACGCCCGTATTGGAAGTCACATCGGTGCACTCCACGGACGTCTGTAGGATTGAAGAGCACGTGAAAAGCTACCAGAGGGGGGTGAATGGTAGATTTAAAAATCTTACGCAGCGGAAACAATTAAAACCCAACCCTTTCGGCAGAAAAATGATCTGTTAGAGAAATTGTGTGTTAAACTAATCTAAACATGTTTCACTGTGACAAAAGTGATATATATCAGGGAGAATAAAGTCACGAAGAAAAAATAGGAAGAATCACTCAAATCCGTCAAGAGAAACTCAAGTTATGATCGAAAGATCGAACAAAGATCAATCTGTCCTACCCGAGAAAAACAGTTTTGGAATGCTCCAATGAAACTCGTGTAGATCAGAAGGCACAAATCCAATGACCGTGAAATTTTGACAGATGATAGATAATCAAGTTCTGAAGACAACCCAAAAAAATCACGTCAATTGGATCTGTAAAACTCGAGTTATGATAAAACCACCGACAAAAGGTAGTGCTGTCCAGAAACTCGACGAGTAAAACTTGTCTGGAACAAGTCGGACGAACAAGGCACAAAAGTTCCTTCAAACTATGAATTTTATTCAATAGAACACAAGAGGAACAGCCCTAAAGTCGTACACCACGAGCTCTGGCCTCCCTTTCTTATATAACCAGCTCGAAAGCCAACTCAACTCAAATCAGGACTCCAATCCTACTCCGATCATGAATTGAAACTTTCCATAACTGCTTAGGACTCTTCTATACGCAGATAGAAGCAATCTTAAGACATCCAAACACCTTAGGAACGTATCCCACATTCCTAAAACAACTCAAATTCTTGACCCACACAAAATTCTATCATAACCAACTCAAATCTTTCCATATTTGAGTCAAACCCGACTCAGCCGCAGCCTGAGTCCATAACCTAGTCGGTTGGACCTTTTTGACCAATTCTTTACGTCCACATCTCTTCATCACACCTCCGAACTATGTAGCCACGTCCATGCACTCCTTGAATACGTGCAAAAATCTTCCAACGACATCCACGATACCTTCATATGCATTGTTCTTGATTCAAACATGCTGCGCAACCTCCCGATCAACTCAACCACAGTTCATCCCGAACTTGGTTGTTGTACCCTCATCTCCTCCCTGAGACTAGTCCAAAGGATCCTGTCACCAGCCATGTCTTGAACTCAAGCAACACCTGCACATGAATATACAACCAATCCGTACGAGCCCAAGTCCATGACTTGACTCAAGTCATATCCGAACACAACACCTTACTTGAGCACCTCACATAAGCATGTTGCAAAGCTTAGCAAAATGATATCAACCATATCAACCAAAATGCACCAAAAACATAGAAAATGAATACTAAGCAATCTTTCCAAGAATATAAAGCAAGTTTTAAACAATTCACAGTAAAAACAGGATCATTGCGGTCAAGCTCTGAACCTTGCCAATGCTAACCGGAGCTTGAGCCAGAACTTACTGAAGCTAGTACAACCTAGCGCCGGAGCTTACCAAAGCTAGTCGGACCTAGCGTCAGAGCTTACCAAAGCTAGTCAGAACTAGTCATCCCAAAAGTCGGAGCTAGAAAAACATGTCGGAGCTAACCAACATAAGTTGGACCTAGCAAAACATATCGGAGTTTAACAAAGACATGCCGGAGCTATCAAAGATACGCCGGAGCACTCAAATACCTGCCGGAGCTAAAGACAATGCTCACTGGAGCTACCAAAAATATGTCGGATCTAGACAAAGAAAGTCGGACCTATTGTCGGACCTTGCAGAAGCTCGGAGCTGGAGTCGGACCTTGCTAAAAATATGTTATGACAACATTCAAAACTTTTATTGTCAAAGCCAATGTATTCAGCACACATAGGTCTCACAATCTCCCCCTTGATGAATGCATTGGCAACACCATTTAAATCCGAACATTGGCACGAAAAGTTTTGAGAACAATTTCCCCCCTTTTTGAAAATCAAATGAGATAGAAATATAGAAATAAATTTCTCTCCCTATACATATTTCTCCCCCTTGCATCATTCACCATATTATCTCCCCCCCCTTTGGCAATGTATTCAGCAAGGTTCAAAAGAGAAATTTTAATTATTATGAGCATATTATAACATATACATATAAAACAAAGCTCATCCAAGCCATACTATCAAGTAACTTACACTATCACAACAATGAGATACATAAAGTAGTGTAAGCCATGCTAGAGATCAAATGTAATTTTCAATTTAAGCAAGTCATGATCTCACAAACTTAACTATTTCAATACCTGAAAGCATGACACTTGTTTCTGCATTTTATTATTTCAAAGCACAAATTTAGATCATATAATATTTGCAAGAGATTATATGTGCATCTACCTTATTCTAACCAACCAAGACAAGCCTATGTCATTTGACAATCAGAAGCTTAAGGACATGGTTTTAGTCATACATAACTTCTTCCAAGTTCATATCTAAGTGCAATGATAAGCCATCTCAAAAGAAGAAGTGTGATGCATGCATATTCTCTTGATTTTTTCTCAACTTATATTCGTTCACAAAAACTCAACATGTGAGTTGATTACTTGATTAATTCTTTATGATTAAAAACACTTGTGAGCATGAAACAAGTTCAAAACAGCAAGACAGTTCAACCATGACCAGATTTAGTGTAAGTAGTTATTCCAATTACTAGACATGGCAAAAACTACAAAATGTATAACACGAGTAATGTAGTAAGAACTTTTAGCATGTAAAAGGAATCACAAAGTCATATATGTATGAAATACTATGCTCATATTATTTTAATTTCGGATTCAAACATAGACTTCTCATGTTTGAAAACTCCCCCTCAATGTAAGCCATGAGGATGCATAACCCCTATTTCACTACGAATGAAACAAAGACAAGTGAAATCTAAAGGTTTTGTAAAAATATCAGCCAATTGTTGTTCGGTATCTACATGGTGAAGCACAACGTTTCCTTTTTCAACATTATCATGGAGAAAGTGATACCTAATATCAATGTGCTTAGTTCTAAAATGTTGCACGGGGTTTTTAGCAATGCAAATGGCACTAGTGTTATCACAAAATAGTGGAACACTATCTAGATCAACCCCATAGTCCTTAAGTGTTTGAACAATCCAAAGAATTTGTGAGCAAGCACTAGTAGTAGCTACATATTCAGATTCGGCGGTGGATTGAGCAACTGAACATTGTTTTCTAGATGACCATGCAACAAGTGAATTACCAAGAAAATGACAAGCACCTGAAGTACTTTTCCTATCAATCCTACAACCCCCAAAATCAGCAACGGAAAAAGCTTTCAAAGTAACGGTTGAGGAAGAAAGAAGAAAAATGCCAAATTCTTGTGTTCCATGTATGTACCTGGGAATCCTTTTGACGACTTGACGATGTGAAGCACGTGGGGAAGCTTGAAACCGTGCACAAAGACATACGCTGAATTTTATGTTTGTCTTTATGCCGTGAGGTACAAAAGTGATCCGATCATGCTTCTATATTCTTTTTGTTCCATGGGTTCACCATCTTCATCAAGTTCAAGTGTTGTTATTGTTCCCATTGGTGTCCGAAGAGGCTTGCTTTTGTCCATGTTGAAGCGCCTTAGGAGGTCTTTTGTCCATGTTCGTCTTTATGCACAAAGGTACCCTCCTTGGTTTGCTTGATTTGCAGCCCCAAAAAGTACTTGAGTTCTCCCATCATACTCATCTCAAATTCTGAACTCATCATAGCTGAAAACTTGGACACAAGATCATGAGAAGCACAACCAAAGATAATATCATCCACATACACTTGAACGAATAATGAGTCATTGCCATGCTTAAGCACAAAAAGAGTTTTATCAACCTTGCCCATGGTAAACCCCTTTTCAAGTAAGAATGTTTTTATCCTATCATACCATGCTCTAGGGGCTTGTTTGAGACCGTACAAGGCTTTGGACAGTTTGTAAACATGATGAGGAAAATCTGGATTTTCAAAACCCAGTGGTTGTTGGACATAAACCTCCTCATCTATGTGGCCATTAAGACAAGCACTTGTAACATCCATTTGATATATCTTAAAACCTTTAGATGCAGCAAAAGCTAACAAAATTCTTATGACTTCTAATCTAGCAGCAGAAGCAAAGATTCATCAAAATCTAGACCTTCAACTTGAGTGATACCTTGAGCAACCAACCTAGCCTTATTCCTAACAACTAACCCATCCCTGCTTTGTTTATTTTTAAACACCCATTTAGTTCCAATTAAAGTGTGACCTTGAGGTGGAAGTACAAGTTTCCAAACATTATTTCTTTCAAAATTTTCTAACTCTTCTTGCATGGCAATAATCCAAGATTCATTAGTGAGTGCGTGTGATATATCTTTGGGTCAAAAGAAGCAACAAAAGAGGAATGAGCATGAGAGTTTGGATCGCAAAACCTGGACCGTGCGACTCGTTCGTGCAAGCTTCCAATTATCTGTTGCGGGGGATGATCTTTGTAAAACTGTAGGGGAACAGATGTCTCACAAGCTTCTTCTTCTTCTTCATGTTCATCACAAATCGATGAGCTTGTGACTTGAGGACGATTTGAATCAGCATTGATGATTGTCGGTGCTGGTTGAGAATTAACATCCAGAGCTGAACCAAAGTCTTTAGCTACTGAATTTTCGGGCAGCAGCTCCAATTCTTCCTCATCTTCAATGAAAATGTTCTCCCCCTGCGGATATGGATCTGGACCTACAATGTTTGAGCTAGTACCTTGGCTAGCTTCATCAAAAGACCCTTCACAAGTCTCCACAATTTTGTTAGTGTCAAGTAAAAACACACAGTAGCCTCTAGTATGAGATGGATAACAAAGAAACATGCCATCAATGGATCTAGGTTCAAATTTATCAAGATTACTATGTTTCTTAACAAAGCATTTGCAGCCAAAGACCCAAAAGTGTGTAACACTAGGCTATGTCCAAACCGGAGCTCATATGGTGTTTTACCTAGCTTAGCACGCAAGAAAACACGATTTGAGACATAACAAGCGGTTGCAATCGCATCAGCCAAAAATTTCCTAGGAGTTTGATATTCATCAAGCATAGTTCTAGCCATCTCAACTAAGGTTCTGTTCTTTCTTTCTACAACACCGTTTTGTTGAGGTACATATGGTCAAGAAAATTTATGATCCATTCCATTTTCAGCACAAAAGTGATCAAAAGATTGATTTTTAAATTCAGTTCCATTATCACTTCTAATTGCTTTTAAAGATCCTGGGTGATCAATTGATAATCTAAGAAATAAAGTTCTAAAGTGACTAAAATATTCATTCTTAGATGCCATAAAGTAAACCCAAGAGTATCTAGAATAATCATCAACAGTCACAAGAACAAACCATTTACCTCTGAAGGATTGAACACGTGAAGGTCCTACGGTGTCAAGGTGCAAAACTTGACCCGGTTCAGTTGTCATGATCATTGTGAGAGGAGTATGTGAAACTGCAACCATCTTAGCATGTCTACAAAAAGAGCACACAATTTCTTTGTCCCCTTTAAGCTTAGGCAGCCCACGTATGCGATCAAGAGCAGTAGCACGCGTTAGGTGATCAAAGCCTACAAGACCAAGTCTACGATGCCAAAAATATAAGTCCTTTGAATCATTAGCAACTAGACATCTATGCTTAGAGGAAGACATATCAAAATCAGCTTTAAAAACTCTTCCAAACAGAGACATGTTAAAAGTAAGCTCACTATTTGAACCTACAACGTTGCAGCAGTTTTTATTGAAAATAATTTCTAGATTTTCATCTAGCAATTGTGAAACAAAAAGCAAGTTATATTTCAAATTTTTGACATGTGCCACATCCTTCAAAGTGTAGTGATCATTTACTCTAACCGAACCCTTAGCAATTATAGGAGTTGAAGAATTATTGGCAAAAGTAACATTCTCTACGCGTGACACAAAAGAGAGGGAGGAGAATCAATCTTTGTTACCGGTAATGTGGCGTGAGCAACCTGAATCCACAATACAAATGTTCTACTTCCTCAAACGTGTAACCTAAATAGAAGCATAATACGTCGATGACTCAATACTGGGGTTAGTCAAAAGGCATTTAGGTATCCAGTACTGAGTCACACGACGTGCAGCAGGAAAAACACTCGAAAGCTGAGATAAAACAGCAGGTTTATGAGTCAAAGTTTAAGGTTTTTTATTCTTAACTACTGACCTATAAGGTGTTACTTGTGTAGCACAAAAATCAGTAGCTCCGGAGGCAAAAACAGAAGGTCCGGAGGTAAACTTTGAATGTTTTTGATTCATAACAGCAGGTTGCATGTTCCTGACATTTGGTTTAATATGTGCAACAAATTTTGCATGAAAGTTATGAGATCTAGCAATCATTCTTTCCCTTTTCTGTTGTTTAGCTAGTCTATAACAAAAATCTATGACATGATCATCTCTACCATAGTAGGTACAATGAAATTTAACTTTGTGTTCATGTCTAGTTGAGCAAGAAATATTTTTATTTGAAACCGAATGAGACAACACTCTTGCAGATTTTAAAAGCACTTCTTTTTGTTTAGGAACTGTTTGAATCAAACCACTTCCTAATGACTTTACAATTTTAGGTGGATGTGCCTTAGCATGAGCATGAGAATCAAAACCTAAACCAATTTTATCTTTGCATGACTTGGAAGAATTCAGCAGCAAGTTTAGGTTCTTATTCCCATTACAAAATCGATCTAATGTCCTATGCATGTTATCAAGTTTATCGGACAAATCAAGGCAATTTTCACATGAAGTTTTTCCTTTTAATTTGCAACTGGAACAATATTTAACTTCATGAGAATGTAAAGCATTATTCAATATTGAAATTTCATTCATAGCATTTTTTAGTTTCTTTTCAAGATCATCACAACTAGAACAATATAAATCAATTGTAGAACAAGAAGCATCTTTTAAGCTTCAAATGTCAAGTGCAGCAAGCTTTTTGTTCTTTTCAATTTCAAGTTCAAGTCTATATAGAGTGGAGGAGTGTGCAGTTCTTAGTGTGGACAATTGTTCATAGATTAAATCACATGAGGACAAGAATCATCACTAGGAATCAAGGATTTCAAATGGTTGATTTTAGATTCTAGTGATTCAATTTTAGCAGCATTATCCCTAAGATTTTTGTCCTTTTTCTTAACAATAATAGTTGCACGAGAAATTGCATCACACATTTCATTACAGGTAGAACATACCCCATCGTCGTCACTGTTGTGTTTTGCATCCTCCTGACTTGATCTTGATCTTGTTTTGCCCGCCATGAAGCATAAGTTGGCCAGATTGTCATCATCTTCATCACTTTCAAAGTCTACATCGCTTGAACTGAGCTCTTGAAGTGCAGTGATGAAGCTGTTAATCATCTTGCGTCCTATGGTACCCTTTTTTTCTTGTTGGGGTTTCCAGAGGTGGTCTTGACCTTGTTCTGTTTTCCTTCTTGGGTAGTGGGACCTAAAAGGTTAGGGCATTATGTATGAAAGTGTCCTATCTTACCACATTCAAAATAGCATCGCGGTCCGGAGCTTCTTCTCCTTCTAGTTCTCACATTTTGCAATGCTTTTGAGAACCTAGTAGAGATTAGTGCTAACTCCTCTTCTAGAAATTCCTCGATCTGCTCTAGGGTTAGTGAGGACAACAAAGCAAGAGTATTGCAAGATGATGATTGGCTGGAGCTAGGCATATCACATTGTGAGACAAATGCAATAGTCTTATTTGGGTTCTTATGTGATAAGATGTTAATTTCATGAGTTTTGAGTTTAGAGTAAGGAACATCTAAAGTAAGTGTATTCATGACAGTAGATTCACGGATAGATATAACTTTCATCTCCCAGATTAACATGTCTAATGTACTAAGAAGTTGCCTAGCATTTTAAGCATCAGAAAAATTAACGTTGACACTATGCAAGTTACTGAGAATATTTTTAAAGTGAGCAAAGAGATCATCAATGGACTCACCGGGTTGCATCTCGAAGCGCATGTATTCTTTCTTGAACATGTCTTGCCTTACCTCCTTGATCGTGTTGGATCCTTTGTGATAGTCACAAAGTGCTCTCCATACATCGTATGCAGATCAGAGATGTGCAACGCGGTCGAAATCGCTCTGAGTGAGTCCTTGGATGATCAAGTTTCGGACTTTGTTGTTGTTGTCAATGTCACATAGGTTTGTAGCCGTAACTTGATCGTTTGGTGGAACTTCGTAAGGCTTGTACACCTTCTCCCATATTGCAAAGCCTTGTGCCTGGATGAAAGCCTCCATGTGTGCCTTCCAAACCTGAAAATCAATACCAGCAAACACACAAGGTTTGGCAGAGTATTTCTCCATGATGATTAGTCAAAAACACGTGCAAATCACAATGATTGGAGCACCGTGGCTCTGATACCAATTGTAGGATTGAAGAGCACATGAAAAGCTACCAAAGAGGGGGGGTGAATGGTAGATTTAAAAAACTTACGCAGCGGAAACAATTAAATTCCAACCCCTTCGGCAAAAAAACGATCTGTTAGAGAAATTGTGTGTGAAACTAATCTAAACATGTTTCACCATGAAAAAATTGATATATATCATAGATAATCAAGTCAAGAAGAAAAAACAAGAATAATCACTCAAATCCATCTAAAGAAACTCAAGTTATGATCGAAAGATCGAACAAAGGTCAATCTGTCCTACCCGAAAAAAAACAGTTATGGAACACTGCAAAGAAACTCGTGTATATCAGAAACCACAAATCCAATGACCGTGAAATTTTGAAAGATGATAGATAATCAAGTTATGAAGACAACCCAAAAGGAAACACGTCAATTGGATCTGTAAAACTCGAGCTATGATAACAACACTGACAAAAGGTAGTGCTGTCCAAAAACTCGACGAGTAAAACTTGTCTGGAACAAGTCGGACGAACAAGGCACAAAAGTTCCTTAAAACCACGAATTTTATTCAATAGAACACAAGAGGAACAGCCTCAAAGTCGTACACCACGAGCTCTGACCTCCCTTGCTTATATAACTAGCTCGAAAGCCAACTCAACTCAAATCAGGACTCCAATCCTACTCCGATCACGAATTGAAACTTTCCATAACTGTTTGGGACTCTTCTATATGCAGATAGAAGCAATCTTAAGACTTTCAAACACCTTTGGAACGTATCCCACATTCCTAAAAAAACTCAAATTCGTGACCCACACGAAATCCTATCATAACCAACTCAAATCTTTCCATATTTGAGTCAAACCCGACTCAGCCGCAGCCTGAGTCCATAACCTAGTCGGTTGGACCTTTCCGACCAATTCTTTACGTTCACATCTCTTCATCATGCCTCGAAACCATGTATCCACATCCATGCACTCCTTGCATACGTTCAAATATCTTCCAACGATGTCCACGATACCTTCATATGCATTGTTCTTGATTCAACATGCTGCGCAACCTCCCGATCAACTCAAAACAGTTCCTCCCGAACTTGGTTGTTGGACCCTCATATCCTCACTGAGACTAGTCCAAAGGATCCCATCACCAGCCATGTCTTGAACTCAAGCGCCACCTGCACATGAATAAACAACCAATCTGTATGAGCCCAAGTCCGCGACTTGACTCAAGTCAGTTCCGAACACAACACCTTACGTGAGAACCTCACATAAGCATGTTGCAAAGCTTAGCAAAATGATATCAACCATATCAACCAAAATGCACCAAAAACTTAGCAAATGAATAGTAAGCAATCTTTCCAAGAATATAAAGCAAGTTTAAAACAATTCATAGTAAAAACAGGATCATTGCGATCAAGCTCCAAACCTAGCCAAAGCTAACCGGAGCTTGAGCTAGAACTTACCAAAGCTAGTAAAACCTAGCGCCGGAGCTTACCAAAGGTAGTCGGACCTAGCGCCGGAGCTTACCAAAGCTAGTCGGAACTAGTCATCCCAGAAGTCAGAGTTAAAAAACATGTCAGAGCTAACCAAGATAAGTCGGGCCTAGCAAAACATATCGGAGTTTAAAAAAGACATGTCGGAGCTTTCAAAGACCTGCCAGAGCTAGAGACAAAGCTCACCGGAGCTACCCAAAAACATGTCGGATCTAGACAAAGAAAGTTGGATCTATTGACCTTGCAGAAGCTCGGAGCTTGAGTCGGACCTTGCTAAAAAGATGTTATGGCAGCATTCAAAACTTTTATTGTCAAAGCCAATGTATTCAGCACACATAGGTCTCACAACGTCGTACGCAGCCACCTTTCTCAAGTTCCGCCCAAGTTGAATCGATTCAATCGTCTAGGACAGTATCCCCACTCACAGTGCACCCTTCCGCAGTGAAGATGTCGTGAGCGAGTTTCCGTCTACTGTGTTGCGGCCGAAAGCCTAAGACGATCAAAAAAGTCTCAACAAAAGCTTCCCAAGGTACATCGGTTTCCTGGACTCCATATTTCCAGTATGATTCCGGTATAGTTCAAACTTGCTCAGCAGGGCAGCATACGGATCGGTCCTTAACTGACACAGGAAGGGCTACGCACCCAAGACCACGTCTTGCTGCATCCTATGCCCCTGCCCGGTCTCATTTTCAGATTACAACTTCATTCTCTTTGAAGCAATTGAAAGCATCTAGGCCCCCATGAGGTACGGTTTCGGTGATTAATGACAACCATTGGATTTTACTAATGAATTTGTGGATGCAAGGTCTCCCATATCACTCAATCAAATGACATCTATATGAATATGAACATCTATCACTGATCATTGGAGACCCCTAAACAATCATTTTATGAGATCAATGAATGTTATGAAGACTAGAAGTAAAAGCTCATATGTCAAAGTCATTCAACCATAATTGACAACACTCAATGCTTTAAAATCATCGGAAGAATATTTGCAACAAATGTCTAAGAGGTCAATCTAGCAAAATACAAAAGAATCACTTAGAAACAACTCGAAGCAAACAAAATCAACTCACCGGATCAACCGATGTTTCCAGAGAACAACACATCGGTCGAGTTGATTCAACAGAAGAAGAAGGCCTCAGAACAAAGCACTCACCGGATCATCCGATGTTAATGGCAAAGCTACGTCGGTCCATCAGTACAGTAAGCAATATCCTTGGACTAAGTGTAGCACCGGATCATCCGATGTACAACCTTTGAACACATCGGTAAATCACTCCAGTAAGCATCAAGTCTAAACCAATTCTGGAGGAAGAGCCACCGGATCATCCGATGAGAAGACAAGTGCAACATCGGTCATATCTGACACAATGACATCAGCTAATTTGGATTGGACCGATGATAATTGAAGGGGAGACATCAGATCATCCGGTGTTCGCAGAGCAGTGATGTTAGCCTACTTTTCCAACGGCTATTTGGTGGAGGCTGGCTATTTATACCCCTTCAACCTATCAAATCGACAAGTCTTCATCACCAGACATACTCTACACATCCTCATGCATTCAAGACATAGAGCTACCACTTCCATATCATTTTCACAACTTGTACACCAAGAGATATGCTAGAACTAGCTAGAGATAGTGCTTGTGTGCCTCCATTCTTGGTGAGTGGAATCTCTAGTGTAGTGAGAGCTGTAAGGGAGTGTCCCTTGGTGTTTGTAACTGAGAGTGACTACCGGAGCTTGCCAAGAGGATTGTGGAAGCCCGGAAGATCCAAGTTGTACAAGGCTTGAGCTCCACCTTGCCGAGGTTGGCAAACCAAGAAGAATAGTGAAGATCCCTAGTCTCGGTGACTTGGGTGTGGCTATACCCTTTGGTGGGTGCCACAACGTGGATGTAGGAAGATCTTGACGATCTTGCCGAACCGCGGGATAAATCCTCGTGTCTCCTCGGGAGTTTGCATTCTCATCCTCTCACCCTACATTTATGCATTTTATATACTGCGAAGTTGCTATTTACTTGAATGCATAGATTGTTTGCGTAGGGAATTGGGCTTTGAGTAATTAAGTTTTATAGATTTGATTTTTGAAAAGAAGCCCAGTTCACCCCCCCTCTTGGGCATTCGATCCTTACAATTGGTATCAGAGCAAGGTTGCTCATAGGATCATTCTAGCTTCACCGCTAGAGAGCTAAAATGGCCAAGGTTGGGGGTTCAGTTCCTATCTTCGAGAGCAATAACTTTGCCTATTGGAAAGCACGCATGCGCGCTTATCTAGAGGCTATTGCTCCCGAAGTTTGGGAAGCGACCCAGGCGGGGTTTGGTGAGCACAATTATATAGGCGATCAAATTAAATGGGATGCCAAAGCTAGGAATGCAATTTATGAATGCATTAGTCAAGATGTGTTTGCTAGGATTGCTAGCAAAGAAAAGGCATGTGAAATTTGGGCTTGCTTGATAGAAATTCATGAGGGGTCTTCTCGTGTCAAAGAACTAAAATATCATATGCTTAAAGCTAAATATGATGAGTTCAAATGTTACCTCATGAAAATGTCAATGAAATGTTTTCTCGCTTAAATGTGCTTATTGAAGAAATTAATGCTCTTGACATTGCTTCTCTTGGCAAGGGACTCATCAACCGCAAGATCCTCATGCTCCTTCCCAAGCCAAAGTACAACATCATCAACTCCATGCTTCAAAAAGAGTCTCTTGACCACATTGAAGTTTCAGAACTCATTGGAGAACTTCATGCTCATGAGATGAGTGTACTTGGGATGATGGAGCAATCATCTTCAAAGACAATTGCTCTAAAGGCCTCCACCAAGAGAACAAATCTCAACAAAAAGAAAGTGGTTGAGCCTAGCCCAAGTGAAGAAGAGCAAGCATCAAGTGAACATGACGATGATGAGCTTGCATCAATGATGAGAAAGTTCTCTTGCTTAAACTCCAAGATTGCCAAGAAGGGATACACCTTTGATCCCAAAACAAAAGCATTTCTACCAAATAGATATGACAACAAGACTTGTTATAATTGTGGTGATCAAGGTCATATCTCCTATGATTGTCCAAAACCGGACAAAAGAAGAGAGAACCACAAGAGCAAGCATCACAAGCTTGAAGATAGTGAGGATGAAGAAGAGGCCAAACCCAAATCAAGATCCTTTGGGAAGAGGAAACATGACAAGGGAAAGAAGGCAAAACTCTTCCCAAAGAAGAGAAATGGCCCACAAAAGGTGTTCATGTGTGAGGCCAATGAATGGGTCACCAACGAAGAATCAAGTGATGAAGAGAGTGAAGCGGAAGAAGAAAGTTTGGCCGGCCTTACCATTGCCAACAATGATGACTCACCTCTTCATCCACCACCCATGTGCCTCATGGCTAAAGGTAACACCAAGGTATGTGATGACTCTAGCGATGATGAGCTTTTCCCCGATGATTTAACCTCATTAATAAATGAATATCATACTATCATTAAGAGGGAAAAGAGCAAGGTTAAAGCTCTTGAAGAAACTCGTGCCAAGCTTAAGAGTGCTAACCTCGATTTGCTTGACAAGTGTGAAAGCATACTTAAAGAGCATGACACGCTTAAATCCCATGTCAAGCAAATTGAGGAGGATAAAGCTAAAATCAAGCTAGAACATCATGATCTTAACTTAGCACACCAAACACTCTTGGGAGAGCACAACAAGTTAATACAAGAACATCAAACACTTAACCTTGCTTATGAAGTGATTGATCAAGAATTGAAAAATATAAATAAACAAACTCTCAATGACAATGTATCCATTACTTCTCATGCTACTAATGTCTTGTACAAGTCTTTGCCTTTGAAAAAAGAACACTAGGGAGAAGGACTTGTTGGAAGAAATTGAGAATCTCCGCACTAGTGTGGCTAGACTATCAAAAGGAGAAGTCAAGCACAAGGAAATCCTCTTCCAACAAGCAAAAGCATTCAACAAGAGAGGACTTGGATCCTTCCCGGTGCCTAACAAAGGAAAGGTGCCCTCACCGGAGCTTAGAACAAGCTTCATCAAGGAAGTTGGTTCATATTGCCAACATTGTGAGGTCACCGGTCACCACACAAGAGATTGTCCTCTTCCTAACCGACCTTCTCCAAAATTGCCTACTAACTACAAGTCTACTTTCAATGATCATTATTATCTCTTAAGTAAAGTAGATGGCAAGGTGAAGGCAAGGTTCATCGACAAGGACATAAAGGGCATGAAGGGGAAGCTCCCCAAGCAACTTTGGGTCCCAAAGACACTTGTATCACACATACAAGGACCAAAGTTGGCTTGGGTGCCAAAAATCAAAAATTGAATTCATGTGTGTAGGTGAACTACAAAGCCGGTGGAAAGAATTGGATACTCAATAGCGGGTGCACTCAACACATGACCGGCAATGATGGTATGTTCACCTCCATAGAGGACCACCGACAATCATGAACAAGTCACCTTTGGTGATAATACTAAGGGGAAGGTAATTCGGTTGGGTAAAATTGTATTTTTCACATGGTTTATTCATTTCAAATATGTTGCATGTTAAGTCACTTAGTTTCAATTTGCTTTCTATTGCACAAACTTTGTGATTTTGGGCTAACATGCACCTTTAGAAAGAATGATGTTATGACAAGCCTAAAGTTGAGGAGAGCCATGATCAAGGGGGAGCTTCAAGTTCCAACATCTACACATCGACGAAAATTATTCATTTGTCAAATTTATGTCGGTGATATCATTTTTGATTCAACTAACAAAGCTCTTAGCCATGAGTTTGGCAAAGTGATTTCTAGGGAATTTGAGATGCCAATAATTGGAGAGCTCAACTTCTTCCTTGGATGCGAAATCAAGCAACTTCAAGAGGGGACCTTCGTCTATCAAGAGAAGTATACCAAGGACCTCTTGAAGAAATTCGAGATAGGAGATTGTAGCTCAAGAAGCACTCCAATGGCAACAAATTGTCATCTCAACGCGGATAAGGACGGTAAACCAATTGATAAATCCAACTACCGTTCTAAGATTGGTTCATTGCTTTATCTTACCGCATCTAGGCCCAATATCATGTTGTGCCCAAATTCTTTATATGAAGCAAACCCTTTTGGACTTTGGTGTTAAACTTGGTTGTGTGCCTCTCCTTTGTGACAATGAAAGTGCGGTTAAGATAGCTAAAAACCCCGTTCAACACTCCCGCACTAAGCACATTGATATTCGCCATCATTTCTTGAGGGACCATGAAGCTAAGGGAGACATCTCATTGCGAGGTGTTAGGTTCGAAGAACAATTGGCGGATATCTTCACTAAACCACTTGATGAGAAAATGTTTTCTAGGCTAAGAAGTGAGTTAAATGTGCTAGATGCATTGAACGTCATGTAAGTTGCCATCATCATGTAAGAATGCATCTCATATAGATTTTGTCTAACTTTCAAAGGATAGGGGTGAGCAAGGGTTAGCTTGGGATGGAGGTTTTCTTGGGTTTTCCCAAGGCTTGGAGAGTAGCTCTCCCTGAAGAAGCCTTTAAAAGGTCAAATTTGGCGAGATAGATTTATATTATGCCTTGCATGATGCCTGCCATATAGACTTGCACTCACATTTAAATTTCCTGCACTATAAATTGTTTGGCATTGCATACGATAGATTGTCACAAAGGGGAACCCACCTCATGAGAAAGAGGCTTGTTTGAAATGCAATATCTCAAATCATATGATGTGGGAAGAACAAAATGTTAGGTGCGTTAATGCCTAAATGAACATGCTTTTAAGATATAGAAGGCTTCATCCTCTAGCTCACAAAGCATGGGCCTTACATTTTATTTGGATAATTTCCTCCCTATTTTCTTCGATGTTCTATTTGCTTTAGGGGTTAGCCAAGTTATTGGCATATTAGCTTTTTGAGGGGTAAGGGGTTGCCCAAAAAGTCCTAAGACATGTGTTTCTCATTGTTTGTTTGTTTGTTTGGTCAAAGGACATATATGGGATGCTGCTGTTTTGTAGTCATCGGATTATTCGATGCTTAGGTCAGACCATCATCAGTTCAGTTGGTGTTCAAATACCAAGAGTTAGTTCAGTCAGTGTGACAAATCAACCGACGAGTTCATTCTGAAAAACATCGGTGCATCCGATGTTCACACTTCTGGAACTGTGCAGAATTCCACTGATGCTATTCCCTTCCACGTCGGACCATCCGGTGTCAACGGCACCTTTTTGAATATCCTTACTATGCCTTTCAACCGATACTCCTATCGTGTAACGTCGGTCCATCCGGTGTAAAATTTTCAGCTAGGGTTTGGGACCCACTATTTGAACGACCCTTTGCCTCCTCCCTTCTCTCTCCCCGACCCCGACTCACCCGCGCCTCACCTCCGCTGCCGCCGCTCCTCTCGCCCTGCGCCACCGCCGCCTCCGGCCGCCGCCGCCGCCGCCTCCGGCCGCTGCCGCATCACAGCAGCCGCGCCGCCGCCGCCGCTTCCTCCACCACCGACCGCCGCTCCACCCAAGCGCCGCCGACTGCCGCTCGTGCACCACCGCTGCCGCCCCCAGCAGCCACACCACCGCCCTTCGCGTCGCCGAGGTGCCTCCCTCTACGGCCGCCGCTAGGGTTTCCCAGCCCCGACGATCTTCGTTCGCCGTTCCGTGCGCTTGACATCGTCGACTCCATTCACGCGCACTGCCTCATTGCAATGGCTCGTGATAAGAAGAACAAAGGCAAGGCCATTACGGAGCCGGCCGCAAAAAAGCAAAAGTTATCCAAGGAGGAGAAGAAGGCTTTGATGGCCGCTCGCGCTGCCGAGGAGCGAGAGCGTGGCCGAGGAGGATCATTGAGGATCCGTGAGGCTCGTCAGCGGCAGCCTCCCGTGCTAGATGAGTCCGAGGCAGAAGAAGAGCTGGAAGTGCCACTTGTTCGCCGGCGCTCAGCCAGGACCCGTGGGGGTCATCCACCGGCAGCACCACGTTCGAGACCAACTGCTGTCGAGCTTCGAGAGGACAGAGAGGCCCAGAGAGCCATCTACGAGATGGACACCAATATCCGTGTTGGTGAAGGTGTCCGGTTGACTGATTACCGGAAGATGAAGGCCAAGCAACTCAGAAGACTCAGATGGAGTGTTTTGCTTGAGGAGTGGTACCGGCAGCCCAGAGAGGCTCTTGTGGACAGTCGTTTCTGGACTTTGACACATGCGTCACTATACGAGACCTATAGACGTCGAGGCCATAAACTCTTCCAGCACAACTTCTTGGACTGGGATAGATTGCACTGGCAGCCGAGACAGAGATACGGCCCTACTTTGAGAGGTATAGAGGGTTGGTCGAGCTGATGTCCTACGACAGGAGTGCATATGTGGAGGATTGGGTCCATGTCTTCTACGCCACCCTCTACGTCTCTGAGGGCCGCAGGTCTATAGACTTTATGTTCATGGGCCAGCACCATCACTTGATGAGACAAATGTTGGCACAGCTGCTAGGAGTGGACCTGCACGACACTTGCGTGCATGAGAGGGTATATGGACAGGCAGACCCGCCGAGGAGGCTGCTCACTGGAGGAGTGGCACCACCACTGGAGGAGATACGCTCTTTGTTTGGACCTTCCTTATCTCCAGACCAGCCGAGGGTACCGGCACTACTGACTCCAGCTGCGCGCACAGTGCATCTTGCCTTGCGCCGCACACTCTTGCCGAGGTCCGGGTATCTAGAGGGGTTCACCAGCCTGCAGCAGACCCTCCTGTTCTTTATTATGAACGGGATGGAGTTCGACATTGTGGACATCCTCATATGTGAGATGGAGGATGTGATCACTGACGGAGTTGGCATGATGAGGCAGCTTGTGTTTGAACACTGGATCAGCTACCTGCTCTCCATGATGGCTCCTTAGGAGTCCGTCGTGTGTGACCGTCTCACTGACGAGAGTGTCACACAGTTCAGCCACTATCGTGCTTGAGCTCCTGGAGACCGCCGCCTTGGCCGTCCAGTCGAGCGTCAGGTCAGGGCTCGTCTATCTGAGGAGGATTGGTCAGATCTGGAGAAGGAGGATGAGAGGCTGACAGAGGCAGAGGCTCAGGGTGAGGACCTTCAGCATATATGGTCCGAGAGAAACACTGATGACAGCGTTGAGGAGTACTTTCCACCTCCTCCCTCACCCAGGAAGCACGACGCGGAGGCTGGAGGCTCGACAGTGCCACCCCCTACTCCACCTCCCGTCTCAGAGGCACAGGTCTCTCAGCCGTCAGAGCTCACCTCACTCCTGCAGTAGACGGTTGAGCAGCAACGCCTGGACCGGCTTGCAGCTGAGCAGGCCCGAGCTGAGCAGGCAGCGTGCCTTTTGGAGCTCCAGCAGCAGCAGGAGGAGATGCAGCGCCAGATCACCCGTGAGAGGCGAGAGGACACAGACCGGCTGACGAGGCTGATCGACCAGATGCACCAGCGCTCCCTCGACCAGCAGCAGCAGACGCAACAGGCGATGATGGGCATCCTGGTGTTGATCACCAACCTCTACACCCAGAACAGGATTGCCCTGCCGACGCAGCTGCCAGGTGTTGCTCCACCCCCGCCTGTCCTTGCTCCAGCTGCAGCTCCGGTGCCAACCACGCTGATCCTGACGATCAGCATGTCTCCACTGCTGGCTCCAGGCGCAACGATCCACTCTCCACTGCCGGCCACGACGTTGTTCCAGTAGACAACGGCATCCGTCGTCAGTGCCCCATTGCCAGCAGCTCCGACTCAGCAGGCACTGACGGCGGCTCCTACGGCACCTACAGCACCCTCCACCTCTACTCCAGGCAACAGCTCCAACGACAGCACCCCCGACGGTGATCAGTTCGTCATCGCTCCGAGCACTCAGGGTTCTTAGGTACTCAGATCCCTTTTTGGTGTCTTGATGCTAAAGGGGGAGAAGAGTTAGAGTAGAACCAGGGGGAGGATAGCCTAGCCTCAGGGGGAGTGTCTTAGTCTCAGGTGGAGTCTGTATCTTTTGTAATTTGGTGTTATTGCTACTCTTTTGTTATTCATTAAGTACTCTTAAGCTATTGAACGATTGAGCTTATTGGTGTCTATCTATATCTTATGATCACTTATTCTCTTGAGTTATTCATCGATTGAGCTTTCGCGTTATTAATCTCTTTTGAGTCTTATGCCATATCTTGTACTCATTGCACATCTTCTTAAGTATCGTTCTATCAAATTCATTATTATGATTCACTCGTTGTGTTGTCATCAATCACCAAAAAGGGGGAGATTGAAAGCATCTAGGCCCCCATGAGGTACGGTTTCGATGATTAATGACAACCATTGGATTTTACTAATGAATTTGTGGATGCAAGGTCTCCCATATCACTCAATCAAATGAATCTATATGAATATGAAAATCTATCACTGATCATTGGAGACCCCTAAACAATCATTTTATGAGATCAATGAATGTTATGAAGACTAGAAGTAAAAGCTCATATGTCAAAGTCATTCAACCATAACTGACAACACTCAATTCTTGAAAATTATCAGAAGAATATTTGCAATAAATGTCTAAGAGGTCAATCTAGCAAAATACAAAAGAATCACTTAGAAACAACTCAAAGCAAACAAAATCAACTCACCGGATCAATCGATGTTTCCAGAGAACAACATCGGTCGAGTTGATTCAGCAGAAGAAGAAGACCTCAGAACAAAGCACTCACCGGAACATTCGATGTTAATGGCAAAGCTACATCGGTCCATCAGTACAGTAAGCAATATCCTTGGACTAAGTGTAGCACCGGATCATCTGATGTACAACCTTTGAACACATCAGTCAATCACTCCAGTAAGCATCAAGTCTGAACCAATTCTGGAGGAAGAGCCACTAGATCATCCGATGAGAAGACAAGTGCAACATCGGTCTAACAACGGTCATATCTGACACAATGACATCAGCTAATTTGGATTAGACCGATGATAACTGAAGGGGAGACATCGGATCATCCAATGTTCGCAGAGCAGTGATGTCAGCCTACTTTTCCAACGGCTATTTCATAGAGGCTGGCTATTTATACCCCTTCAAGAGGGAGGAGAATCAATCTTTGTTACCGGTAATGTGGCGTGAGCAACCTGAATCCACAATACAAATGTTCTCCTTCCTCAAACGTGTAACCTAAATAGAAGCACAATACGTCAATGACTCAATACTGGGGTTAGTCAAAAGGCATTTAGGTATCCAGTACTGAGTCACACGACGTGCAGCAGGAAAAACACTCGAAAGCTGAGATAAAACAGCAGGTTTATGAGTCAAAATTTAAGGTTTTTTATTCTTAACTACTGACCTATAAGGTGTTACTTGTGTAGCACAAAAATCAGTAGCTCCGGAGGCAAAAACAGAAGGTCCGGAGGTAAACTTTGAATGTTTTTTATTCATAACAGCAGGTTGCATGTTCCTGGCATTTGGTTTAATATGTGCAACAAATTTTGCATGAAAGTTATGAGATCTAGCAATCATTCTTTCCCTTTTCTGATGTTTAGCTAGTCTATAACAAAAATCTATGACATGATCATCTCTACCACAGTAGGTACAATGAAATTTAACTTTGTGTTCATGTCTAGTTGAGAAAGAAATATTTTTATTTGAAACCGAATGAGACAACACGATTGCAGATTTCAAAACCACTTCTTTTTGTTTAGGAACTGTTTGAATCAAACCACTTCCTAATGACTTTACAATTTTAGGTGGATGTGCCTTAGCATGAGCATGAGAATCAAAACCTAAACCAGTTTTATCTTTGCATGACTTGGAAGAATTCAGCAGCAAGTTTAGGTTCTTATTCCCATTACAAAATCGATCTAATGTCCTATGCATGTTATAAAGTTTATCGGACAAATCAAGGCAATTTTCACATGAAGTTTTTCCTTTTAATTTGCAACTGGAACACTATTTAACTTCATGAGAACGTAAAGCATTATTCAATATTGAAATTTCATTCATAGCATCTTTTAGTTTCTTTTCAAGATCATCACAACTAGAACAATATAAATCAATTGTAGAACAAGAAGCATCTTTTAAGTTTCAAATGTCAAGTGCAGCAAGCTTTTTGTTCTTTTCAATTTCAAGTTCAAGTCTATCTAGAGTGGAGTAGTGTGCAGTTCTTAGTGTGGACAATTGTTCATAGATTAAATCACATGAGGGACAAGAATCATCACTAGGAATCAAGGTTTTCAAATGGTTGATTTTAGATTCTAGTGATTCAATTTTAGCAGCATTATCCCTAAGCTTTTTGTCCTTTTTCTTAAAAATAATAGTTGCACGATAAATTGCATCACACATTTCATTACAGGTAGAACATACCCCATCGTCGTCACTGTTGTGTTTTGCATCCTCCTGACTTGATCTTGATCTTGTTTTGCCCGCCATGAAGCATAAGTTGGCCAGATTGTCATCATCTTCATCACTTTCAAAGTCTACATCGCTTGAACTGAGCACTTGAAGTGCAGTGATGAAGCTGTTAATCATCTTGCATCCTATGGTACCCTTTTTTTCTTGTTGGGGTTTCCAAAGGTGGCCTTGACCTTGTTCTGTTTTCCTTCACCGGTAGTGGGACCTAAAAGGTTAGGGCATTATGTATGAAAGTGTCATGTCTTACCACATTCAAAATAGCATCGAGGTCCGGAGCTTCCTCTCCTTCTAGTTCTCACATTTTGCAATGCTTTTGAGAACCTAGTAGAGATTAGTGCTAACTCCTCTTCTAGAAATTCCTCGATCTGCTCCAGGGTTAGTGAGGACAACAAAGCAAGAGTATTGCAAGATGATGATTGGCTGGAGCTAGGCATATCACATTGTGAGACAAATGCAATAGTCTTATTTGGGTTCTTATGTGATAAGATGTTAATTTCATGAGTTTTGAGTTTAGGGTAAGGAACATCTAAAGTAAGTGTACTCATGACAGTAGATTCACAGATAGATATAACTTTCATCTCCCAGATTAACATGTCTAATGTACTAAGAAGTTGCCTAGCATTTTCAGCATCAGAAAAATTAACGTTGACACTATGCAAGTTACTGAGAATATTTTTAAAGTGAGCAAAGAGGTCATCAATGGACTCACTGGGTTGCATCTCGAAGCGCATGTATTCTTTCTTGCACATGTCTTGCCTTACCTCCTTGATTGTGTTGGATCCTTTGTGATAGTCACAAAGTGCTTTCCATACATCGTATGCAGATCGGAGATGTGCAACGCGGTCGAAGTCGCTATGAGTGAGTCCTTGGATGATCAAGTTTCGGGCTTTGTTGTTGTTGTCAATGTCACATAGGTTTGTAGCCGTAACTTGATCGTTTGGTGGCACTTCATAAGGCTTGTACACCTTCTCCCATATTGCAAAGCCTTGTGCCTGGATGAAAGCCTCCATGTGTGCCTTCCAAACCTGAAAATCAATACCAGCAAACACACAAGGTTTGGCTGAGTATTTCTCCATGATGATTAGTCAAAAACACGTGCAAATCACAATGATTGGAGCACCATGGCTCTGATACCAATTGTAGGATTGAAGAGCATGTGAAAAGATACCAAAGAGGTTGGGGGGTTGAATGGTAGATATAAAAAACTTACGCAGCGGAAACAATTAAATTCCAACCCCTTCGGCAAAAAAAGATTTGTTAGAGAAATTGTGTGTGAAACTAATCTAAACATGTTTCACCATGACAAAAGTTATATATATCAGATATAATCAAGTCAATAAGAAAACACAAGAAGAATCACTCAAATCCATCAAGAGAAACTCAAGTTATGATCGAAAGATCGAACAAAGGTCAATCTGTCCTACCCGAAAAAAACAGTTATGGAACACTGCAAAGAAACTCGTGTATATCAGAAACGACAAATCCAATGACCGTGAAATTTTGACAGATGATATATAATCAAGTTGTGAAGACAACCCAAAAGGAATCACGTCAATTGGATCTGTAAAACTCGATCTATGAAAACAACACCGATGAAAGGTAGTGCTGTCCAAAAACTCGACGAGTAAAACTTGTCTGGAACAAGTCGGACGAACAAGGCACAAAAGTTCCTTCAAACCACGAATTTTATTCAATAGAACACAAGAGGAACAGTCTCAAAGTTGTACACCACGATCTCTGACCTCCCTTGATTATATAACTAGCTCGAAAGTCAACTCAACTCAAATCAGGACTCCAATCCTACTCCGATCACGAATCGAAACTTTCCATAACTGTTTAGGACTCTTCTATACACAGATAGAAGCAATCTTAAGACTTCCAAACACCTTAGGAACGTATACCACATTACTAAAACAACTCAAATTTGTGACCCACACGAAATCCTATCATAACCAACTCAAATCTTTCCATATTTGAGTCAAACCCGACTCAGCCACAGCCTGAGTCCATAACCTAGTTGGTTGGACCTTTCCGACCAATTCTTTACGTTCACATCTCTTCATCACGCCTCTAAACCATGTATCCACATCCATGCACTCCTTGCATACGTTCAAATATCTTCCAACGACGTCCACGATACCTTCATATGCATTGTTCTTGATTCAACATGCTGCGCAACCTCCCGATCAACTCAACAACAGTTCCTCCCGAACTTGGTTGTTGGACCCTCATCTCCTCACTGAGACTAGTCCAAAGGATCCCATCACCAGCCATGTCTTGAACTCAAGCAATACCTGCACATGAATAAACAACCAATCCGTATGAGCCCAAGTCCGCGACTTGACTCAAGTCAGTTCCGAACACAACACCTTACGTGAGCACCTCACATAAGCATGTTGCAAAGCTTAGCAAAATGATATCAACCATATCAACCTAAATGCACCAAAAACTTAGCAAATGAATACTAAGCAATCTTTCCAAGAACATAAAGCAAGTTTGAAACAATTCATAGTAAAAAAAGGATCATTGCGATCAAGCTCCAAACCTAGCCAAAGCTAACCGGAGCTTGAGCTAGAACTTACCAAAGCTAGTAAAACCTTGCGCCGGAGCTTACCAAAGCTAGTCGGACCTAGCACCGGAGCTTACCAAAGCTAGTCGGAACTAGTCATCCCAAAAGTCGGAGTTAAAAAACATGTCGGAGCTAACCAACATAAGTCGGGCCTAGCAAAACATATCGGAGTTTAAAAAAGACATGTCGGAGCTTTCAAAGACCTGCCGGAGCTAGAGACAAAGCTCACCGGAGCTACCCAAAAACATGTCGGATCTAGACAAAGAAAGTCGGATCTATTGACCTTGCAGAAGCTCGGAGCTTGAGTCGGACCTTGCTGAAAAGATGTTATGGCAGCATTCAAAACTTTTATTGTCAAAGCCAATGTATTCAGCACATATAGGTCTCACAACGTCGTACGCAGCCACCTTTCTCAAGTTCCGTCCAAGTTGAATCGATTTAATCGTCTAGGACAGTATCCCCACTCACAGTGCACCCTTCCGCAGTGAAGATGTCGTGAGCGAGTTTCCGTCTACTGTGTTGCGGCCGAAAGCCTAAGACGATCAAAGAAGTCTCAACAAAAGCTTCCCAAGGTACATCGGTTTCCTGGACTCCATATTTCCAGTATGACTCCGGTACAGTTCCAACTTGCTCAGCAGGGCAGCATACGGATCGGTCCTTAACCGACACAGGCAGGGCTACGCACCCAAGACCACGTCTTGCTGCATCCTATGCCCCTGCTCGGTCTCATTTTCAGATTACAACTTCATTCTCTTTGAAGAAATTGAAAGCATCTAGGCCCCCATGAGGTACGGTTTCGATGATTAATGACAACCATTGGATTTTACTAATGAATTTGTGGATGCAAGGTCTCCCATATCACTCAATCAAATGAAATCTATATGAATATGAACATCTATCACTGATCATTGGAGACCCCTAAACAATCATTTTATGAGATCAATGAATGTTATGAAGACTAGAAGTAAAAGCTCATATGTCAAAGTCATTCAACCATAATTGACAACACTCAATGCTTGAAAATCATCAGAAGAATATTTGCAACAAATGTCTAAGAGGTCAATCTAGCAAAATACAAAAGAATCACTTAGAAACAACTCGAAGCAAACAAAATCAACTCACCGGATCAACCGATGTTTCTAGAGAACAACACATCGGTCGAGTTGATTCAGCAGAAGAAGAAGACCTCAGAACAAAGCACTCACCGGATCATCTAATGTTAATGGCAAAGCTACATCGGTCCATCAGTACAGTAAGCAATATCCTTGGACTAAGTGTAGCACCGGATCATCCGATGTACAACCTTTGAACACATCGGTCAATCAGTCCAGTAAGCATCAAGTCTGAACCAATTCTGGAGGAAGAGCCACTGGATCATCCGATGAGAAGACAAGTGCAACATCGGTCTAACAACGGTCATATCTGACACAATGACATCAGCTAATTTGGATTGGACCGATGATAACTGAAGGGGAGACATCGGATCATCCGGTGTTCGTAGAGCAGTGATGTCAGCCTACTTTTCCAACGGCTATTTCGTGGAGGCTGGCTATTTATACCCCTTCAACCTGTCAAATCGACAAGTCTTGATCACCAGACATACTCCACACATCCTCATGCATTCAAGACATGGAGCTACCACGTCCATATCATTTTCACAACTTGTACACCAAGAGATAGGCTAGAACTAGCTAGAGATAGTGCTTGTGTGCCTCCATTCTTGGTGAGTGGAATCTCTAGTGTAGTGAGAGCTGTAAGGGAGTGTCCCTTGGTGTTTGTAACTGAGAGTGACTACCGGAGCTTGCCAAGAGGATTGTGGAAGCCCGGAAGATCCAAGTTGTACAAGGCTTGAGCTCCACCTTGCCGAGGTTGGCAAACGGAGAAGAATAGTGAAGATCCCTAGTCTCGGTGACTTGGGTGTGGCTATACCCTTTGGTGGGTGCCACAATGTGGATGTAGGAAGATCTTGACGATCTTGCCGAACCACGGGATAAATCCTCGTGTCTCCTCGGGAGTTTGCATTCTCATCTTCTCACCCTACATTTATGCATTTTATATACCGCAAAGTTGCTATTTACTTGAATGCATAGATTGTTTGCGTAGGGAATTGGGATTTGAGTAATTAAGTTTTATAGCTTTGATTTTTGAAAGGAATCCCAATTCACCCCCCCCCTCTTGGGCATTCGATCCTTACAGCAATCCTGTGTGAAAAAGTCCTATCCATGCGAGTAGATTCCAACTACTCGACTTCTACCTAATCCTATACAACATTTAGGTGGCGCCTTGTCGTCTACCTCCCGCCAAGCGCGCGACCGCGGCGGCGCCTCATCGGAACTCTTGCCACCCATCGATCCACGGCACGTCTCCTCGCCAAACTCACCGCCTAACCCTATTTCGAGGTGCTGAGCACGCCGATGGGGTCAGCGCACGCCGGCGACGACCGGAAAGGCTTGCGCGACAGCGGTGGCGGCGATTAAGGTTTCGGCCATGTCGACCGAGCCCTACGGTGGTTGAAACTGATCGGAAAGACCTCGGGAAGATTCATGGAGGCATGGGGAACAAGAATCTGGCCATAAGGGGGAGATAAAAGGCTTGGAAACTGGTGGCGACTATGGACCAAGGAGGGAAAAATCCGCGGTTGGGGGAAAATGGGATTCCAGTGTGAATACCCGATGAAACTCGATGACTCCTATTTGAGGTCATGTGCTTGGCCATATAGAACAACATAGCACAGGTGCACAAGGAATAATTAACTGTATAGAAGGTATTTCACACGCAAAGCAACTCTACTCATAACCGAAGTTCGTCTGGAGAAAAGAAAATACGGGGGCTAGGAGGCATGGCATGGGCTGAAACTTTACGAGCAGCTAGAACATGAGTAAGCAAACCTTTTTCATTCTAGGACCGAAGCGAGATGATGGCCGTAGTGTCGGGTCGACGATGAGCAGAGGCGCGGCAAAACAGGGGAGATTTCCAGCGGCCTCGGTTTCGAAGTTAACAGCTTTGGGGACGGCCTAGCTGTGCAAGAACATGATCACAAGGCTGCGCAAGAGGTTGGGGAGTGAGGAGAGGCAAAGAAAAATTCTTAACACAGAGTACCTTTGCTGCAAATCGGCTGGACAGAGAAGGAATCGGGAGAGAAGTGAAAATTGTGCTGAAGACTTCAAGGTGAAGAAAGAGCAAGCTAGGGGCATGGAGGGGGTATAAGTAGGAGGCCAGGGCAAGCTGGGGGCAGCTGAAGTCGGCCACAACAGTGCAAGCAGCTGCCTGGACATTGCATGGAATGTGGTGTCACTTGGAGAGCCAAAAAAACACTTTGCTTTGGATGACAAGTGGGTCCCATCTCATCCTAATCCTTGCCCCATCAATTCTTCCACCTAATTGATTCCAAAATTTGCTAGATATTTGTAGGATTGCTGTATTAATCATATAGAATTTGATTTTGAATTCCCATAGTTGATTTGACAGAGTTTCATTTAAATTCAAATATGACTTTGAATTTGAGTTGAATTCAATGAAGCTATTGAATTAAATAGCAAACTTGCTTCAAAAATTATGAAACTTTGCAGGGTTGCTATTTGGAATCCATTTGTCAACTCAAATCTTCATGTTAACTTTATTTAAGCAGTAGCTAAGTTTATTTTTTTGAATTTCCTCATTTGGAGTTTGAATTAATTTGTTTTTCTCAAATCCTTTTTAATGCTTTTTGTCATTCAAACATTTTGCCCTAACTGAACTTTGAATTATGGAAATCAGGGCTTTTACACTGATACTTGGACTTAATATGAATATGAAGTCATTCTTTCATGGGGGATGGTCAAAGTATCCAGTGTGATACTGATGGTACTACGTTCCTTACCAAAAGAAAAGTCTAACCCGGTATATCCGGATACGTCTATAGGTGGTCCGAATATCGATCACTCACAAACGTTTGCTACACGGGTCACTACCAAAGTTAGTGTACCTGCAGAAGACAAACAATCCCCTTTCACACATTCACACCTAAAGGGCGGCACGGGGAAACACGACAGACAGTCACAATAATATATATGAAAGTAAATGCATACGACCCTGGTGTGAGTCGCCCTCGAGCGAAGTCATGTCTTGAGGTACATGGTTGTACTATGTCTGTACAGCAAAGAATCCCATACATACCGGCTTATACACGCTCGGGCATACGTGTTTCGCATGCTCCCATAGAACATCAATAGTTCTAGAGATGCATACTATCGGCTTATCAACCACCTGACGGGATCTCCCACTAATTTTGTGTCACGCTGCGGTAGCGTGTGTCATATGTTCTCAGAAATATGAAAAGCTTCAGAGATTCATATTGACTTTTCGTGCAAAACCACGGAAACATCACATTCCACATCTCGTATGCAGAGCTTATCGAGATTGATCCGCTCTCGGTAGCGAACCTTACCTCTTACCTTGAAGATGGTGCGTCGTTACAGAATAATATAACAAGTAAGTTAGTTCACCACCATTATAACTTATACTAGTTATAGTCCTTAATGGGCATATAGCTAATCCTCACTCGACTACTTTGAAGTTTTCCAAAATAGGCTCTGTTCGAGCGTGCTATTCCCAACAAAGCTCTGATACCATGTCTATGGCGATCGGGGTCCCGACGGCCAAGGATCTCATTGGGTGGTGCCGTGCGATGCAGCACCTAACAGCACACACGATAAGAATGCAACACAAAAAGAAGTTATTTTATTTCACAATAAGAAGAGTTTACAAAATAGTGTACAACAGAGGTACACACGCAGCGGAAAATACATACTCATAATCTCACTTAACTAAGCAGGAGAGAAGACGTCCATGCCCTAGGACGCTTCTCACTAGCAACATGAAGAACATTCAGCAGCGGCGTGGTTCACATGAGATTCATCTCGACACCTCGAGGTCTCATGTACAACCTGAACAACAGAAATAAACCTAATACCTGCAAAAACCGTTAAAGCGCAAACGTGAGCGTAAGGCTCACCAAGAATGACCCGTCTCACTAGACATATGCAAGGTAAAGTCTAACCATAGGTAAGGAATAGTATAAATAGACTCGCCTATAAGTGGATCCTTATAATCATGTTTTAAGTAGCAAATGACATTCTTCAGGCACGACACATCATAGGCTCCACAATCAAACAAGAAACGCTTTGTCGATGATATGACATGCCCAAAGCACATAATGCTATTACAGGATAAGTATTTGGAAACTGTAAACTTTTAATTGTGCTACCTCTAAGCCACACAAGGTTGCAAAGCAATTATAATTCAATACATCATATTCTCCTGGCTTCTTCAGTATTTACTATGTCACAGCGCAGTGAACAAGTGGTACTCTATTACCGCGAGGGACGGTGATTGCAATCAGGACACACCCGGACAACACGACACATACGCACTTTCGGAAGTGCCAGCGAGTACTTATAGTAGTACCTACATAACACTTCAGTACTAGTCGTATATGGCCACCTTTCACCCAACACTCGAATGCCGAACCAGTCGATCCATCACAGGCAGGAGGTCCCTGCGTGGGGCATACTTTGACGTGCCCACTAGCTGATTTACACCTTGTTGCCCTCAACCTACGCCTATAAAACGGAACGGTATGCCTCGACAAACCAGTATCAATCTACGTCAGTTTGCTGGAGCCCATTTCTTCAGTATGTCACCAATACAATTCAAGCTTGTCCAGCAGGGCTGCACACGGATCGGTCCTCAATCGACACAAGCAGGGCTATGCACGTGAGACCACGTCTCGCTGCATCCTACCCGCTGCTCGGTCTCAATTTCATATTCCTAAACCATTTCTTGATCCAATACATCCCATGTGATAAAATTCTATCTCGCGAGTAGATTCCAACTACTCGACTTCTACCGGATTCCTATGAACATAAGCATGGCAGTTTCTACTCATCGGGCTGTAGACCTACCCAATACTCCATGGGATTTGTGGGTCATGCAAGTGGATGTCAAACACCTTAAATGTAATGCACAAACATCTGAAGACGTAAGGTGAATGAAAACTGCAAAGACATTGTAAGGAACTTAAATGCAAAATGGGGCTTGCCTTGTTTGTGACTCTATAGCAATGTCAGTTGTTATGGCTTGGTCTTCCTCCGAAGAATCCGCCAAGGAACTTCAAGATGGACACCCTGGCCTTCTCCTCCAAGCTAAGTTTCTCGTCGATCATTTATCATCACGTTCCTATCGACATGATATGCATATAAGTAACTAAGGTAATCTAATAATGGACTCGGCGAGTTGTATAAATCTTAAGAAGAAGAGGCTTGACTAGGAATATTAAATATGTCTCGTATGGGTGGAGAAACAATGGATAAGTCAAGTGGTCATAGTAGTGTCGAGACATTAATCGAAAGGTGCAATGCAAGCACACAATGCAATTATTCACTTAACACTTGATGCTATGCCACTCAAGATTGATAAGACTGAATGGTGAAGGGGTGGTCGATTGATTCAGGTAAGGATGTCCAAGGGATCAAGTGGAACATTGAGAGATCAAGATATGATTGAACTGTGCAACAAGAGGTCGTGACTCAGAAGTCGACCAAGAAGTTGTTTCAACTCATAAAGGAGTAAACCTAGTTAAGTGATAAGTGTGGTCGCATGGTTCTGATAAGGATGAATCAGAATGAAACCCGAGTGAAACTTGGGAGTGAAGTGAGATCAACATTGCTTGGACTTAAGACGTCATCACAAGCATTGCTAACCTGACGTAGTACCAAGACAACGTTCAAATCATTTTTATGTAAACCAGTCGCTATGACTAACTTCGCAAGCATCGTTCAGGCGCTTACACAGTGATACTTATGTAGTATCTTCTGCAAGCTTGTCCACACGAACTTGGTAAGCTCCCGGGACTCGAACATGATGCGTTATTAAGTCGTGATGACTTACCTTGTCATCTCGGGGAGATCGTCTCATCGACGTTCGCATTGACCCGGACTCATCAATAGTGGTGAGCGGAATCTCGTACACCACCTCATGAGTCTCAAAGTTAGTGATGTCGACTCGATCATCGGGAAGCGACTCAACGAACCTATTGTCTATGAAACGGCACACCTAGTTAAGCAATTCTGCGGACGGTTAGGAAACAACGTCGACACTATCAAGAAACTCTTATCCAAGGTTCCCCTTGGTCTAGTTTTCCTTGTCAGTTGCGATGTTCTCGCATTACTCTACCACAGATCACCAACAACCTTGGTTTGACCTAGAAGCATTTTAATCGAGCACCTTGGCTACACCTAGGACTCGATCACCGTCCCATAGACTAAAACCTAATTTGGCTAGACAACCATTGTCCGACGAGTCGTGCTTGTATTCCAACACCACACACATCACAGGCATCCTTCATCTCGATGCTAGGGAATGATGATGGCCCAGAACGTCACGACGACGGCATGTGGTCAACGACGTCGATACACGAGAACATGGAACAGGGGGGCAAAAGACGACAGCAGTGACTGACTTGGCGCGCTGTGACCAGAGCACGATGTTGGGGATGAAACGGGGCGTCGCGAGGAGCCATGGAGGCAGCAAGCCGCGGGGCGGCAACAGCTGGCCGGCGTCGGGGTTGGCGGTGGAGGAACGCGCTATGGGGGCGCGCACGGCGATGCTGGGCTCTGGGTGGCGACGACCAATGTCAGACGGAGCAGCGAGCGATGTGACAGTCGGTGTGCTGGTGAGCAGGGGCGAGCGCAGGCATGCGGGCGAGGTGCGACGCCGGTGAGGGACAGCGTGCGGTGGGCGTTGCTAGGCGTGTGACAGCAGTTGTTTTGCGGTGAAGCAGGGCGAAGAGGCGGGGCTGGGGCGGCACGGTTGCGTGATGCGGCAGAGAGGCGAGCTGGCGCCAGCGTGGGGCGGGGCTGCAGGCGGTCGAGAGGTGGAGCAGGTGTGACGGAGCAGAGATGCAGGGGTGTACAACGGTGGGCGTGGGGCACAGGTGAAGCCCGGTCAGCGCCATGGCGGCGCAGGCGCGACGCACGGAATCCGGGGCGCTGGCGAGCGAGGTGCAGGCCAGCACGCGCAGTGGAGGGCAGATCGGAAACCTGGCCGTGGGCGCGGGCTGGCGAGACGGTGCATGCGAGCAGAGGCCTGGGACAAGCAGCCGGACCGGCGAGTTGGGGGCCAAGGCGCGGCGCTCGACCTTGGGCAAAGCTCTGGAGCCGGAGGGAGGAAGAGCAGGGATGGTGTGTTCCACGGGAGTGAGGAAGAAGAAGCAAAATCGATTTTCTACCTCTGAAGATAAACATGACATGTGGGCCACACCACTTTCTCCCCCCTTATCCCTTCCACTTTTTTGTTTTTAAATGGGAAAACTGATTAAAATTTCTTTCAACTTTTGCAGATTAGCTAACCAAGGTATAAGAAATTCAAATGTGAATTGAGTTTTAGATATAGAATATTTTAAAATTCAGATTCAATTTGAAGACACTTTTAACCTGATTATGTTGCATGTTACAAATGTATTCTTAATATGTGCCCAACGGTACCAAAGCTTGATTAATCTTGCTTAAATTGAGGTGGCACTTGGATTTGAGTTAAACATTTGAGCTCAAGGTATTAATTTGAATTCATCTACTAAAAGCTTATTAAGGAGTTTTTAATAAATATTTCATCAGCACACTTAATTAACACCCTAGGTTAATTCAATTCTCGTATTTAAATTCCTTTGACTTGATCACATTTTATTTTTAAGCGGCCGTGACGTCAACGCATGGTGAGCGGACGTGGAGGCTTGGCGCAGAAAAGATCTGGCGTCGAGGCTGACAGAGATCATGTCGTGCTTAGGATAAGAGCAACACGTCATGGGTGATGCTGGCTCTCGATAAGCACAAGCGGAGGCGAAAATCAAATATCATTTGATGAAGGCTGACTGGTGGGCCACTCGACAAGTGGGTCCCATTCAAGATATTATCCGCTCAAGTCTATCTGAACGAGTATGACAGACGCTCTCGAATTACGACACTTCCTTCATGTAGTCGGGAACTCCATGTCGTTGCTTAAGAAGAGGTTAAATTGGAATTTGAATGAACAAACAAAACATTAACAGTTCATGTGACATCTTACAATTACAACTTAAAGTTTTAACAAGTTCTTATTTTCGCGATCAGTTGTTAACTTTTTTTAACTATTTTTTTAGTTCGCATTTTCGCATTTTTGTTATTCTCAAATGCGGGCTTTTACACATATCCTCAGGGGGGGGTACTTTCGTAGAAGAAGAAGAAGAGTCGGTGATATTGCCTGATAGTTTCAAAGCTGACACGTGTCTAGCTCCGAACTTTGAACAAGCTCCGACTACCATCTCTGCTGGTCCTGATCGTCCACAAGCCACAAGCTCATCGATTTGCGATGAACCCGATGAAGAAGAATCTTGTAAGACATCTATTCCCCTACGGATTTACAAGAATCATCCCCGACAACATATAATTGGGAGCTTGCATGAACGTGTTACAAGATCCATGTTTTCCGACCCCAATTGTCATGCTCATTCTGCTTTTGTTGCTTCTTTTGAACCCAAAGATATATCACACGCACTCACTAATGAATATTGGATTATTGTCATGCAAGAAGAGTTAGAAAATTTTGAAAGAAATAATGTTTGGAAACTTGTACCTCCACCTCAAGATCACACTTTAATTGGAACTAAATGGGTGTTTAAAAATAAACAAAGTGGGGATGGGGTTATGATTAGGAATAAGGCTAGATTGGTTGCTCAAGGTTTCACAAAAATTGAAGGTAGTTTTTATGAAACTTTTGCTCTTGTTGCTAGATTAGAAGCCATAAGAACTTTGTTAGATTTTGCTGCACCTAAAGGTTTCAAGCTATATCAAATAGATGTTAAAAGTGCTTTGCTTAGTGGCAACATAGATAAGGAGGTTTATGTCAAGCAACCACCTGGTTTTGAAAATCCAGATTTTCCTAATCATGTTTACAAACTATCCAAAGCCTTGTACGGTCCCAAACAAGCCCCTAGAGCATGGTATGACACGTTAAAAACATTCTTACTTGAAAAGAAGTTTACCATGGACAAGGTTGACAAAAATCTTTTTGTACTTAAGCATGGCAATGACTCATTATTCGTTCAAGTGTATGTGGATGATATTATCTTTGTTTGTGCTTCTTATGATCTTGTGTCCTAGTTTCCAGCTATGATGACTTCAGAATTTGAGATGAGTATGATGGGAGAACTCACGTACTCTTTGGGGCTGCAAATCAAGCAAACCAAGGGAGGTACCTTTGTGCATAAAACAAAGTATACAAGAGACCTACTTAAGCACTTCAACATGGACAAAAACAAGCCTCTTCGGACACCAATGGGTATAGCAATGACACTTGAACTTGATGAAGATGGTGAACTCATGGATCAAAAATATTATAGAAGTATGATCGGATCACTTTTGTACCTCACGGCATCAAGACCGGACATTCAATTTAGTGTAGGTCTTTGTGCACGATTTCAAGCTTCCCCACATGCTTCACATCTTCAAGCCATCAAAAGAATTCTCACGTACTTACATGGAACTCAAGAATTTGGCATTTTTCTTTCTTCTTCGTCAACCGTTACTTTGAAAGCTTTTTTGGATGCTGATTTTGGGGGTCGTAGGATTGATAGGAAAAGTACTTCGGGTGCTTGTCATTTTCTTGGTAATTCTCTTGTTGCATGGTCCTATAGAAAAAAACCCAGTTGCACAATCCACAGCCGAATCCGAATATATAGCTGCTGCTAGTGCTTGCTCACAAATTCTTTGGATTGTTCAAACACTTAAGGACTATAGCACTGATATAGATAGCATTCCACTATTTTGTGATAAAAACTAGTGCCATCTGCATTTCTAAAAATCACGTCCAACATTCGAGAAGAAAGCACATTGACATTAGGTATCACTTTCTCCGTGATCATGTTGAAAAAGGAAACATTGTGCTTCACCATGTAGATACCGAACAACAATTGGCTGATATTTTCACAAAACCTTTAAATTTCACTCGTTTTTGTTTCATTCGTAGTGAAATAGGGGTTATGCATCCTCATGGATTAAATTGAGGGGGAGTTTTGAAATTTGGGAAGTCTATGTGTGAATCTTAATTTAAAATAATATGAGCATAATATGACTTTGTGTTTGCTTTTACATGCTAAGAGTTCTTACTACATTACTCATTTTATACATTTTGTAGTTTTTGCCATGACTAGTAATTGGAATAATTACTTACACTAAATCTGGTCATGATCGAACTTTCTTGCTATTTTGAACTTATTGCATGCTCACAAGTGCTTTTAACAATGAAAAATTAATCAATCAACTATCCACATGTTGAGCTTTTATGATCAAATAAAAATGAGAAAAGATCAAGAGAATATGCATGCATCACACTTCTTCTTTTGGGATGGCATATCATTGCACTTAGATATGAACTTAGAAGAAGTTGTGTATGACTAAAACCATGACCTTAAGTTTTTGAATGTCAAATGACATAGGCTTGGCTTGATTGGTTAGAATAAGGAGGATGAGACATATAATCTCTTGCAAATGTCATATTATCAGAATTTGTGCTTTAAATAATATTAAAAAATGAAAATTGCAGCAACAAGTGTCGTGCTTTCAGGTTTTGAAATAGTTAAGTTTGTGATATCATGACTTGCTGAAATTGAAAATTACACTTGATCTCTAGCATGGCTTACACTACTTTATGTATCTCATTGAGTTGATAGTGTAAGTTACTTGATAGTATTACTTGGATGAGCTTTGTTTTATATGTATATGTTATAATATGCTCATAACAATTAAAATTTCTCTTTTGTACCTTACTGAATACATTGTCAAAGGGGGAGAAATCGATCACACATTACACACATTCACAAGTGTTTTGGCACAATTCTTCCCAGGGGGAAAATTTTTGTACTTTTGTTTTTCTTCTCATTTTATTTCTGATTTACAAAGGGGGAGAAATATGTATAGGGGGGATATTGTTTTCAAAACTTTTCATGTGAATAAGCCAATGTTCGGATTCTAAGCGGTGTTGTCAATGCATTCATCAAGGGTGAGATTGTGAGACCTATGTGTGTTGAATACATTGGCTCTGGCGATAAAAGTTTTCAATATCACTAAAACACCTTTTTCGACATGGTCCGACTCTAGGTCTGAGATCCAGCAATGTCCGACAATATGTTCGACTTGTTTTGGGTAGCTCCGGCAAGGTCCGACGTAAGATCCATCTTGGATTATTGCCATGCAAGAAGAGTTAGAAAATTTTGGAAGAAATAATGTTTGGAAACTTGTAGCTCTACCTCAAGGTCACACTTTAATTGGAACTAAATGGGTGTTTAAAAATATACAAAGTGAGCATAATAGTTCATACATATATGACTTTATGATTCCTTTTACATGCTGAAAGTTCTTACTACATTACTCGTGTTATACATTTTGTAGTTTTTGACATGACTAGTAATTGGAATAATTACTTACAATAAATCTAGTCATGATCGAACCTTCTTGCTGTTTTGAACCTGTTGCATGCTTACAAGTGTTTTAAAAAGAATTAATAATGTAAGCAATTCACATGTTGAGTTTTTATGTTCAAATAAAAAAATGAGAAAAGATCAAGAGGATATGCATGCATCGCACTTCTTCTTTTGAGATGGCTTATCATTGCACTTAGATATGAACTTGAAAGAAGTTGTGTATGACTAAAACCATATCCTTAAGCTTCTAATTGTCAAATGACATAGGCTTGGCTTGGTTGGTTAGAATAAGGCAGATGCGCAGATAATCTCTTGCAAATATAATATGATCTAAATTTGTGCTTTGGAAAATAATAAAATGAAATAGTTAAGTCTGTGAGATCATGACTTGCTTAAATTGAAAATTTCATTTGATCTCTAGCATGGCTTACACTACTTTATGTATCTCATTGTTGTGATAGTGTAAGTCACTTGATAGTATGACTTGGATGAGCTTTGTTTTATATGTATATGTTATAATGTGCTCATAACAAAATAAAATTTATTTGTACCTTGTTGAATACATTGTCAAAGGGGGAGAAGTATGCAAGTGTGAGAAATTTATTTCTATCTCATTTGGTTTTCAAAAAGGGGGAGAAATTTTTTTCAAAACTTTTCATGCCACTGTTTGGATATTAAGTGGTGTTGCCAATGCATTCATCGAGGGGTAGATTGTGAGACCTATGTGTGCTGAATACATTAGCTATGGCAATAAAAGTTTTGAATACTACCAAAACACCTTTTTAACAAGGTCCGACTCTAGGTCCAAGCTCCTGCAAGGTCGGATGATAGGTCCGGACTGTTTTGGGTAGCTCCGGCAAGGTCCAACATAAGGTGCATCTTGTTTTGGCTAGGTCCGACTTACTTTGTCTTGGTCCGACAAGTTTTGGCTATGTCTGACTTGCTATGACTAGGTCCGACATGTTTTTGATACTCTGGTGCTAGGTTCGATTAGCGTTGGTTAGCT
The DNA here is from genome assembly GCA_036927565.1 of Tuctoria greenei. Classification (NCBI taxonomy): domain Eukaryota; kingdom Viridiplantae; phylum Streptophyta; class Magnoliopsida; order Poales; family Poaceae; genus Tuctoria; species Tuctoria greenei. The sequence continues at coordinate 76,979,805 of JAYESD010000007.1, read as the reverse complement.
CCAGCGCTAGGTCCAACTAGCTTTGGTAAGCTCTGGTGCTAGGTTCGACTAGCTTTGGTAAGCTCCAGCACTAGGTCCTGCTAGCTTTGGTAACCTCCGTTTCAAGGTCCAGTTAGCTTTGGCAAGGTCCGATGCTATGACTGCAATGGTTCTGCTTTTACCTTGCAATGTTTCGAATTTGCTTTACATCTATGTAAAGTTTTCTTAGTATTCTTTTAATAAGTTTTTGTTGTGTTTTAGTGGTTATGGTTGATATCTTTTTTCTAAGGTTTGCAACATACTTATGTGAGGTTCTCACGTAAGGTGTTGTGGTTATCGGAACTAACGAGAGTCAAGTCGAGGGCTTATGCTCAGAAGTATTGGTTGTTTATTCATGTCCATGTGTTGCTTGAGTTTAAGACATGGTTGGTGACAGTATCCATTGAAATAGTCTTGGGGAGAAGATGAGGTTCAATAACTAAGTTCGGGAGGAATTGTGGTTGAGTTGATCGGGGGGTCGCACAACATGTTTGAATAAAGAACAATGCATATGAAGGTATCATGGACGTTGTTGGTAGATGTTTGCACGTGTGCAAGGAGTGCATGGACGTGGCTACATGGTTCCGAGGCGTGATGAAGAGATGTGGATGTAAAAATTGGTCGGAAAGGTCCAACCGACTAGGTTATGGACTCAAGCTGCGGTTGAGTCGTGTTTGACTCAAATATGGAAAGTTTTGAGTTGGTTATGATAGGATTTCGTGTGGGTCACGAATTTGAGTTGTTTTAGGAAGGTGGGATACATTCCTAAGGTGTTTGGAAGTCTTAATATTGCTTCTATCTGCGTATAGAAGAGTCTTGAGCAGTTATAGAAAGTTGCGATTCGTGAATTGAGTAGGATTAGAGTCCTAATTAGGTTTGGGTTGGCCTAAGCGCTGGTTATATAAGCAAGGGAGGCCAGAGATCATGGTGCACGACTTTGGGGCTGTTCCTTGTAAGTTTTGATCAATAAATTCATAGTCTAGAGGAGCTTTTGTGCCTTGTTCGTCCGACTTGTTTTCTTCAAGTCTTTTTTGTCAAGTTTCTGCACAGCACTACCTTGCTTTGGTGGTTTTTGTATAACTCGAGTTTTACAGATCCAATTTATGGGATTCTTTTTTAGTTGTCTTCACAACTTGATTTTCTATCATATGTGAAACTTTCAAGGTCATTGGATTTGTGGTTTCTGATCTACATGAGTTTCTTTGTAGTGTTCCAGAATGTTTTTCTCGGGTAGGATAGACTGAACTTTGTTCGATCTTTCGATCGTAACTTGAGTTTCACTAGACGGATTTTTTTAATTCTTGTTGTGAAGTCTTCGTGAATTGATTCTCTACAATCTATACTAGTTTTGTCACAACTTAGATTAGTCACGCACAAGACTTCTTTAACAGATCGTTTTTCTGTCAAGGGATGTTTTGTTGCTTCCACTGAAAAGTTTTACTCTACCATTCACCCCCCCCACTCTAGTAGATTTACATGTGATCTTCGATCCTACAGAGGTGTACCATGTACTTGACCTTCTCTCCGGCCGGAGCAAGGAGATGGATTCCAGCTCCGAGCCCTTTCTTTTGCACGGAGCCGTCAAAGTAGAGAGTCCAGTGGGGCTTGGTAAAGATCGGGACCTTAGGTTCGGGCTTCTACTCGTCGAGGCCCCCCGGAGTTGATGAAGAAGGTGTCCACTCTGCCTCAATGTCAGCTAGTGCCTGACTCTTGAATGCATGTTGTGAAGGGAATTCGAGGTCGCATTATGCCAACTATGCTACCCACTTGGCTATATTTCCCGTAGAGTTTGGATTATGTAAAATAGCTCGCACTGGATAAGAAGTTACCACTAAAATCTTATGGGCCTGGAAGTAGTGATGAAGCTTTCTTGAGGCAATAAGGACTGCATATAGTAGCTTATGCACCTCAATATACCGAGTCTTGGAGTTGTGCAGTACTTCACCGAGGAAGTACATTGGCCGCTGGACAGTTCGGACTCCCTCAGAGTGGTTCGGAGCTTCTTCTTCATCAACCTGGACCATCCCTGGGGGGTCTTGATCTTCTTCTTGAGTAGGTACTCCCTCGGATGATGGAGTTTGATCCACAGACATCTCGCCTTTAGGATTTGTGCCTGGGGGCTGGGACCTAGACTCGCCTTGAGGTAGCTCCGGACCCTCCTGGAGGGGTCTAGGCTCCTGATTTGAAGATGTTTCTGGTCTCTTCTCAACCAGAACCATGCTGACAACCTCCGTAGTTGCAGCGATGTAGAGCAGAAGAGGCTCACTAGGCTTTGGAGCTACCATGATTGGTAGTGTGGAGAGGACCTGCTTGAGCTCTTAGAATGCCTTCTCTGCTTCTTCAGACCAATGGAATGGTACGGACTTCCTCAACAACTTGAAGAAGGGAAGCGCCTGCTCTGCTAGCCTTGAGATAAACCGGCTGAGCAAAGCTAGACACCCAGTAGGCTTCTAGACGTCCTTGATATGGGCTGGAGGCCGCATCTCTTCAATGGCTTTACTCATGGCCGGATTTGCCTTAATTCCTTGGTGAGTCACCAAGAAACCAAGGAGCTTTCTGGAGCTTACACCAAAGACACACTTGTCCGAGTTGAGCTTTGTGCGCGTCAGGTGTAGCATGTCAAAGACAGCTTGAAGATTGTCCAGGAGTGAGTCCTTGTTCTTCACCTTGATGATGATGTCATCGAAATAGACTTCCACCCGGTCCCTAATCAGCTCCCCAAAGGTTTTGTGCGTGGCTCGCACAAAAGTTGAGGCAACATTTTTAAGACCAAAAGGCATGGCAGTGTAACAATACAACCCATCTAATGTAATAAATGCAGTATGCTCTTCATCTTCTTTAGACATTAGAATTTGACGATATCCAAAATACGCTTCTAAGAAACACAGTAGTTCACACCCCAGAGGTAGAATCCACTATCTGATCTATTCTAGGTAGTGGAAAAAGGGTCTTTTGGGCATACATTATTTAGTATAGTGTATTCGATGCACATCCGAAGCTTCCCGTCAGACTTTGGTACAACAACTGGGTTTGCCAGCCACCGTGGATGATGAACCTCTAGGATGAATCCAGCATCGAGCAGCTTTTGAACTTCTTTTCTGATGAAGTTTTGCCGCTCAACGGATTGCTTCCGGTGCTTTTGTTGTATGGGCTGTGCATCGGGGTAGATCTTCAGACGGTGCTCGATCACCTCCCTAGGGATCCTAGGCATCTGTGATGGTTTCCATGCAAACACGACGACATTCACATGTAGGAGAGTGACGAGTGCGAGTTCCTATTTGTCGATCAGAACTCCCGATATACGGGTGGTCTAAGCAGCATCAGAACCAATTTGGATGACTTTGACGGGAACGTCTGTGTTGCCGCTTGGTTGCACATGAGGTGCAGAAGATGAGCTGTGGTGACGCGAGCTCGGGGGTTGTTGAGCAACTTGCTCCTTGTCGGACCCTTCTTCTTGCACTGTAGCAAGAGCATGAAGTTCCTCCAGGGTAGTGACCCCAGCAGTGCGGTCCCCTTGGATCAGGAGGACACCTGAAGGAGTCGGCATCTTCAACATGATGTAGACGTAGTGGACCACGGCCATGAACCTATACAGGGTGGCCTGCCTAGGATCGCCTTAAAGGGTAGGTTGATGTGGGCCACATCAAACACCAGCTTCTCGAACTGGTAGTTGTCCCGTGTCCCGAAGGTCACAGGTAGAGTAACCGATCCAAGAGGTGTGATACCTCCCAGACCCACTCTGGAGAATGGGCGTGAGGGCATGACGTTCGAGAGGTTGAGCAGGATCTTCATGAAAGCCGTGAAGCTAAGGAGGTTGAGCATTGCGCCTCCATCTACCAGTAGGTTGTACACCTGGTCCATTGGATGAAGCAGTGGCGGAGTTCACCATCTTGAATCTTGAAAGCCACCCCTACCCGGCGCGCCGAATGTCGAAGTGTTGACTAGGAAACTTCCACGGTACTACTAAGAAGTAGTCCGCGGAGGTTCGTATTTGGTTGGGGTGCAAGTCAAGATCGAGACAAGAGGTGAAAACCGAGGGTTTGACGTGGTTCGGGCCGTCTGAGCGTAATACCCTACTCCACGAGGTGTGTGTTGATTGTATGAGCTTGTGAGTGTATGAGATGGGTTGAGATCAGTTGTCCTTCTATCGTGCAGCGCAACCCTTTTATATGCAAAGGACTGACTTTTACAGTTTGTGCCTGTCCCGACAGGTGGCCCCGGCTGTAATAAACCATCCTATATACGATCTACAGTGTTATGGGTGATTAATAGTGTGATAACATGCCTTAATAGAAGTGTTATCGGTCTTGATATTCCTCTGATCGTGTGTCATTAATATAACATTAATCACGCGTTAACTAGGTCTTGTAACAGCCAATTGATGGCCCTTGAATGTCCGTCCCGTTGGAGATCCCGTTGTCTTCCCGTTGCAGTCTTAGGTCCGGGTGTTGACACGTGGCAGCTCCGGAGCTTCCCTCTACTGGGGGAGGTCCGGTGCTACCGAACATGTGGCAGTGCTGGAGCTTCCTTGAGGAGGGAGGCAAGGTCCGGTTCTACAAGACACATGGCAGCACCAGAGCTACCCAACTGAGGGAGGCAGGTCTGGCTCTTCTTGTCACGTGGCAGTACCAGAGCTACCTTATGGAGGGAGGTAGATCAGGTACTACGGGATGTGTATTCCCTATAGAAGTCTGCCACCTAGACATAGGAACTCCATGGCTTTGTTTACGGTACCAAGGGGTACCCTGTATACAGGGTACCGACAGGCATCTATATAGAAAACATGAGAAAGTTAGAGGAAAGTGTAGATGCAAAATCTGAAATTTCAGCAGCCATAAACCAAGGTAAGTTGATGTGCAATAGCTCAAAAAGATGTAAAAGAGGTAAGAATTGCAATAGCAGCAAAACCATACGTTTTTCTGCAAAATATAATTAGTAAAAGGCAAAATAGTGCAAAAGAGGTAAATTTTGAAAGGAATGAAGTCCTAAGTGGTTCGTGGTGTCCATTCTACCTAGGCTTGTGTCATAAGGTCAAACACGGCTCTGATACCAATTTGTGATACCCGGTTCCGAGAATGCACCATGTGTGACGCATATTTGTGTCCAGTATGTTCATCACACATACACGAGTACATCACAAACGATATTCAGATTATAACAATATTTTGAATAATAAATAGCACTTTATTACAATATCCAAATAGTCTCAAATCACAAGTTCTAATAACATTGCAGTGGAAAAACTAAGCAATGGTAGACTCCAGCTCCACATGCATTTGACGATAACACACACACCTAGTACTCTTCTTAATCCTTCGGATACTCCAAATTATCACCTGTTACTGAATTAATGTGGGGATAGCAAGGGTGAGCACATGAAAGTATGACATGTAGCTTAAAGAAGGATTGAATAAATGGTCCGTTACAGAAAAGTATATTTCATTCATAAAAACAAGATAATGCGACTTATGATTACTATTTGAGGTCAAATCCCATAATAACCCGAATTTCATCACTACCATATCCAATACCATCCATTCGACATAATTAACCATAATCATCCATAATTATCAATAACCATCCATATCCAGCTCATCATAACCAAACCCATACCAACCATTATTTAATATTCAAGTCCATACTCTAATCATGTGAGGGTCTAGGTCGCTCATAACCTGGACCACAGCTATCATGATAGTTTTGGACTCTGCAAAGGTGGCACCACTTTATCCACAAGTTCGTGTTTTCATCACCTTTCGATGACTAAGAACCTCCATTATGTTGTCTCACACTTCCATCAGTGTGTGGGCAAGAGATCACAAATAGCCTTTACAAAGTGACTATCAGCATATGCGGACCCACTAAGATTTCACCGGAGATGATGCCTCCAACTGAGCACATGCATCCAAGGGCCCCCTCTTCTGCCGTTTGGATCCAAGTGCAGTCCCGCCATTATTGCAAACCCAACCGACTCCCGTTCCCCGAGCATTTCATATGATATGAACAATGCTAGCAATACACTAATTAATTGGCTATGTCGCACCCATACTTGGCACTGTGGTGGCACTGTAATCCTTGGTGGTCGCTCCACAAAATTTTCCTTAGACCTAAAGCAAGCAAAACTGCCAAATCATCCAACCACCACATAACTCGCTTGCTTAGATCCTTAGGTTCCATGTTGCTAAAGGGTCATTAACATCAATTCACATGGTTGATATGTTCATCAATTCATATTAAAGCATTTGGTTATTCCCAATCCCAATTAGGTAAAGCAGAGCAAAAGTGTAAAAATACCCTTCCCGACTCTCTACATTACTTTCCAAGCGACGAGGATGGACACACAAGTGTAGTAAAAACCTAACATGGGTGTTCCCATCAATTTGAAACAAGCATGCAATTTTGAAATAAAACATTTCAAAATAGGATCAAAATGTTCGTGGGCACTTGCCTTGCTCTGGTGGCTGGTTTGGATCGAGCGCTTCAAAGTTCTAGTACTGAAGGTCCTCGTAAGCATCTTCTAGAGCATTTCCTTCTATTCCGTGCAATAAACATGCGAAATAAGCATTACAATCAATAGTACTCAATATGTCATGATGCATGAATGATGCAATTATGGTGCAGTACACGTTATTAGGTTACTACTATTGCTTACTAACTGGTTACAATTAATTTTTACATCTTCAAGCAAGTTTTGAGTCATTTCCGGAGAAATTCAGAAAGTTTCAGGATATTTAGGAATTCAAAAATCGGACTAGTCTGCACTGGGGTCGGACATGTCCGCTATCGACCGGACTAGTCCGCTATTGACCGGACAGACTAAGTCTTCTATGGTCCCGGCTTTTGCAAACTTGCCAACTAGGGCATGGTTTAAATCAAGTGTTGGGTCAAAATCGACGTGAAAAGTGGGGTCTATGTTTAGTTTCCATGAGTGCAATGGTCCAATGGTCGAAGATTGGGCGTACGCATGAAACTTGACGTCTAGATCCGTTGATGACGAATTGGCGGCAAGATGTAGAAGAAGAGCATTGATGTCGAAGAGTTGATGCAGAAAAACGCAGCAACAACGACCATCTTGCTTGATCCTTCCTTTTCCTTCTTCTCCTTCCTCCTCCTTCTCTTCCTTCTCCTCCTTTCCATGCGGCGAGGGCTTCCTCTCTCAAGAATGGTGGCTCACGATGAGACGGCAGGGCGGTGGGGTTTCCTCACGTGAGTAGGGGTGAGAGGAGGGCTTTGGGTTGCTTATATAGGGGGAGAAGGGGTGGGGTTAGTGTAGAATCCTAGTAGGAGTTGGTGGGGGCGGGTAGGGGCCTTGGTGGGCTCCCACTTGGGCTCCTTGGGGGTTGGGCACGACGTTCTAGTCCAAAATATGTCAATCACCTAATAACTCGTCGTGGAGGAAAATATGAATCCGAGTCAAAACCCTAGAAACCAAACTAGTCCAAATGACGACCGGTCAAGTCCAATTTCGGCTATGTTGTCACAGCAGACTAGTCCATTATTAAGCGGACAAGACTGATGTACCACAACGAAAAGGGATTTCAGACTAAAATGCAACTATCCAAACAAGTCTGGGGCTTTACAGTTTCAAAGTCGGACTAGTCCGTAAAATTAACGGGCAAGTCCGGACGGGAATAGAAGCAAAACCGGACTGGTCCATACCAAATAATAGACAAGTCTATTGATCTAAAGAAACTGAATTTGCCAGAGCAGGCGGGTATATCAGACTATCCCGCGGTGAGGTCCGAACAAGTTCGTACCCAAAATTGATTTTAATGGTTCTTTTGCCTCTAATTCATTTTAATCTTGTTCCTTTTTGTGTTGCATTATGTTGAACAATTATGGGAATGAATGCATTGTATGATGAAGGAAAATGAGGGTGTTACGTTCCTTGAATGGACTAGCTAACAAAACACAAAGGACATGAAGGTTTGTAATGGAATAGGCAAGAATACCCTATATCCGTGTGGTCAGCACTTGCTCTTTATTAGCTCAAGCGTGGGTTACAACGGTTTATCAGTGAGTGCTCTTCAGAGAGTTCACGTGCAGGGTGTTACGCTGTGTTTTAACGTGCCTATTGAACGTGCTAAAAAAGGTGTCTTTCAAGCTCCTTTTATAGCCAGGCAAAACTATCTACCTCGGTTCCTCATAAATGTGGTCGGTGGTACAATGTTCATGCCAGCGCACTTTCCGGACCGCTTAAGTCATACAGGTTTTTGGCGCAGTATCCACTCCTGTTGCATCGCTCGAGTTGCATCGTCCTTCGACGCATGCTCGGTATCGTGTTGAACGGGATGGGATTGTCAGTTGACACTGTGCTCTGTGATGGAGTCAAGTCACATGTGGATGCCCCTTCAGTATTGAAGGTGTCTATTCCAGTCCACATGCATATTAAATGCTTCTCCCTGCTTCCGAGCTCGAGCTCGTGAGGGTCCGCCGCTCGACCTCGGTGGTTGGGGCTCAGAGGATTCACTTCCTCGACCTCGCTGGTTGGGGCTCGGGTGGTAGGTACCTCCTCGCGCCATAGGTTGGATGCGGTCCGGGTCTTGTTGTAGTTGTACATCATTCATTGTTCCGGTGTTCTTCGATATCAGGGGTACAGAATCCCATCACTTATTAAATAGGGAAACTCAACCCTAGAGATCATTTAGAAGCCTTTCATTTAAATTAGTCGGACTTGTCTTAAGGTGTGCATGGCTCGGACATTGCAATGGAAACTAAAATTCTTCCAGTGGTGGTCAGACTTATTGATTTGGGTCGGACATGTCCAACCCAACAACACTACTTTGTTCAGCATCAGTCTTCTCTGAAGTTGGGAGCATATCAGATACATAAGAAATGACCAGAACTTAGAAAATTTTCTACTTGTTGGCTCAAACTTGTTCAATATATGTCGGGCATGTCCGAGCCAATCTTGTCATCGATATCACTACTTTCATCATTGATGCCGTCTTCTCTATGAGCTTCTTGAGCTTCTTTTGATACGGGTTTACAAGTTGACTTCAAGGCAACTCCTTTCTTCTTTGCCGAGGTAAGATCGGCAATTTCCTTCACATGCTTGGCTTGCTTCTGCATAATTTCAGATTTGATAATCTTGCCAAGAAGTTTGTTCGGGGTCATTTTCCGATACCCGGGGCTTTCTCTAATCATATAGCAAAGAGTTACATTGTGAGGCATGAATGCTATAAGAATCAACTTCACGACCTCATGATCATTCCACTTTTTGCTGCCACATGCTCGAACTTTGTTGACGAGAGACTTCAATCGATTGTACATATCTTGTGGTGATTATTCTTATTCTATAGTGAATCTTCCCAGTTCACCTTCAATCATCTCAATCTTGGCTTCGCGTACATGACGATCACCTTCACGTGCGGTTTGTAGAGTGTCCCATATCTCTTTGGCAATTTCGAGTCCATCCACCTTGGTGAACTCGTCTCGGCTCAGTCATGAAGTGATCACAGTTGCAGCTTGAGCATTCTGATGAATGGCTTGTTCTTGGCTTGGATTCACCTCTTCATCATCATTTGGGGTATCTATCCCTGTACACACTATATGTCACAAACATGGGTTAAGAGATATGAGGTGCATTTTCATGTTTTGTCTCCACATTGAATAGTCATTGCCATCAAACTAAGGCGCTTTGCCTAAAGGAATTGATAAGTAATGACTATTCTTAGAAGTTAAACGTTCATAGTCAAAAGGATATTGGGAGTAGTCTGTGTGACTACCCCCTTCTTCTTTTCATCGTCGATATTCTTCATCCCTTTTAGGGAGAGTGCCTTCTTCCATAGAAGAGCCTAGAGTTGAAGCATCTCCTCATCCTCCTCCTCAAAGTCTTGAATGACGTCGAGGAGCTTCTCCAGGTTTTGGGTCTTTTCATCATCACCCTTCTCGTTGTTGAAGTTCTTGTGTACATCCTTGATGTCCGACATCATCTCTTCGAGTGGTGAGTCTCTTTTGAAGAGTTTGGCTCTCATACCAATTGAATGTAGCCTAGAGAGGGGTGAATAGGCTTTTTGAACTTTTGTCAGACCATGAAACACTTAACAGATGGATCAAATACGGGGAGACCGGACTAGTCCGGTCTAGTTCGGACTAGTTCGGTGTGCGCGGACTAAAATATCAAGTAAATTGACAATTCTACTTCTGACACACTATGCAGCGGAAATCAGATTACGAGTAAAATGTATTGAGCCAATGAACCAATTTATTGCAATGATCAAGTATGATACAATGTTTCAAAATGAGTTACACAAGTTTAATCAAACCCTAGAATATGATGAATTATAAAACAAGAGTGCGCGAGACAAGATTTTATCCCGAGGTTCGATTCCACGAAGGAAATCTACATCCTCATTGAGGAGTCCACGGAGGATCGGGTCTTCACCAACCCTACCCTCATCGAATCGCCACGGAGGTCGATTTTCATTCACTAACCACGAAGGGGCAAGTAACTTGTTCAAGGGGCTTTCTCACAAGTTGAGGGCTCACCAAGAATTACAGCGATGAACACCACCAAACACAATCAAAAGATATATGATAAAACAATTAGGGTATGTGAGAGATCAAACCCAAGAGCTCAAGATGTGTAGAACAAGTTCGCCTTTGTTCAATTGCTAATCCTCAAATATTTGATCTTTTTAGGCTTAGGATGTGTGGAGAGATGTGAATTTTGGGTTCTTGGAAGGTGTGACGGCGCAGAGGGTCGAGAGTAATTCATGTATGGCTGTACACCTCTATTTATACCAAGGTTTCCAAATGTTACCGTTAGGGTTTGTGATGTCCGAACTAGTCCGTGCTGGACACTGGACTACTCCGGTGTGCGTGTATGCGAGAAACCCTAAGTGTTGATGGACACCGGACTAGTCTGTTGAGGTGCGTACTAGTTCGATCTTAGTCAGAAACATTTCAGACTAGTCCCGTATATATCAGACTAGTCCAGTGTGATGAACACCGTGTAGGACTAAGGACAAGTCCACACTTGGAGGGACTTGTCCGATTTTAGTCAGAGAATTTTCGGACTAGTCCGGTCAATATCGGACTTGTTCGGTGTAGTGAAAAATTGTAGGGCTAAGGACAAGTCCGGACTTGGAGGATATGTCCGATTTTAGTCAGAGGATTATCAGACTAGTCCGGTTGATATCAGACTTGTCCGGTGTTCTGCAAATGTGAAGGGTTGCGGACAAGTCTGCACTGGGGGAGGACTTGTCCGTTTTTAGTTAGAGAGATATTGGACTAGTCCGGTGGATATTGGACTAGTCCGCACATGTTGATTTTTGTGTATTGAGTTTAATCTTTTTCACTTGAACTCTTGGGGTGTGTTTCTCCAACAATCTCCAAACAAAATAATCTAATCTTTTCAGCTATTGAGCTCTTTTCCCTTTAGATCCTCATTCTCCTCCCTTTTTATACTTTCTTCCTCATTTCTTTAAAACCTGTGCTCATGTCAACAATTTTGTTAGGATCTCATTTGTTTGTCAATAATCAACCAAAACCCACAAGGGATGCCTAGATGCACTTTCAATCTCCCCCTTTTTGGTTATTGATGACAACCAATTGAGATTATGCAAATATGATGAAAAGTTCAAATTTTAATAAATTGTGGACATATGAATTTTGAGAACAATAGCAAAAGTTGAATCAACATTAATATGCGCACTCTTTATGTTGGGGTGCAAAACTATCTGTGTGTGAGCAATAATCTTGACGTGAATAAGATAAAAGCATAATCATAACAACATCAAGATTATCAAGCATGTATGTCAATTTCAGAGCATAAAAACATAGATCATATTAAATCATAACCATAACTTCATAATACATGTCCAAAGGCAAAATGAGAACATAATTAAGGTTTTACAAGCTTAGAAGCATGACATAGTATCAACAAAGCACAAAAGAGGAATGGAACTCTATCTCTCTCTCTCAAACGAATGCTACGACCTAAGACTCCCCCTCAATCTCTCCCCCTTTGGCATCAAAGCACCAAAAAGAAGGAGAAAAGGGATCTACTCGTCGTTGCCGGCTTACTCTGCGCTATCAGTCCTTTCATCATCTTCGTCGTCAGCCTGAGGAGGAGGAGGAAAGGAACCAATTGTCGTGCCCCGAAGGCCAAAGTAGACAAGCTCAGAAGGGGAGAGAGGTGGAAGCTCCGAGTATTCAGAAGCAGAGTCCTCTGAGATAACTGGAGACCCAATAGGATTAATCTCCAATTTTTGACAAATTGCTTTGACAATGTCCTCCATGTATCACATTTGCTCTTTTCTTGCCTTTTTCATCTTATGAACCTTCACCTCAGTTTTATGGCAAGAGCCAAAGATAGCTACCAAGTACTTCATGATTCCACTAGCAGACCCTTTGCTAGATGGAGGGGCCCTAGCGCCAGATGAAGGCCTTGTATCTTCTTGAGCTTTCTCTAGGTGTTCCTCACTCGAGGCAGGTGAGGGGGCACTGGGAGAGAGGCTTGAGGAGGCTTCTGAGGCCTTAGAGGAGTATGGTCCACATCCTTCACAAACTCAATTCCTGTGACTTTTTCAACTATGAACATCAAGTATGGTGCATAGCCATAGGAGCGGTTTGGTGTGCGGGTGATGTTCACCATGTCATTCCAGATGTAATTGAAGATATCAAACTTCCTCCTCCTGTTAATCACTTTCATCATGGTTCTCAAGTAACCTTGGATACTACCGACATCTCCATCTTTTGGAGCAATTGTCTTTCAGAGCACTCTATTGAGAACAATGAATAAGGGCTTCATGTTCTTGGTTGAGAGAGTATTGTATTTGAGGCAAGTATCATAAAGAAAATCCATCTTGTCCTACTCCAAAACACCAAGATTGTGAATCACAATCTCATTGTTGCCGGTGTTCTCAAGGTGCAGCAGCCTGGCAAACTCAGCATAAGCAACTGTGTACTTGGATCCATGTGTCATCCAAGTTACTCTCTCTTCTTCGTCGATGGCAAAATAGCATGTAGACTAAAATTGGGCTATCACTTCATCATTCCAGTTGTATCTAAAGGAAAACACGTCCATTAGACCATGCCTCTCTGCAGCCTCTACCACCTCATCAAAAGCAACACAACTTTTTTTTTTGAAAATGGCTCCAGTCAATCCATTGGTTGCGGATCACTGGAGTCTTCATTTGGAGGTACACGGTGCTGTAGAAGTCCGAGTGGAAGTGACTCCAAAATCTCAAATCAGCTGCCTTTTTCCCACTGCTATAGGCATCAATCTTCCTGAGCTTCCATGCCACATCACTTCCCTTTCCATTGAACTTCTCTTCTGAGGGGTTCCTATTCCCTTGTCTTGGAGCTGTCATCTCCACGGGACCAATCGGGCCTGAGGCAAGCCACTTTCCTTTGCCCTTGGTTTGGCGTGGGGCCGCCGAGCTAGGACCAACCACATATTTCTCTCTGGAAGCTGGTTTCTTAGTCAGAACCTTTCATCGCACCCTAGGTGGAGGGGGCGAGAATCAACGGCACGGTCTTGCCTTTTCTTGGTTTGGCCCGCCGAGGCATGAGGCAATGTCTCTTGATCCAATTCGGCCTTGAAATCAGAGGTATCCTCGTTTGAGTTCGACATGATTCTGACAAGGAAGATACAAAGGATATGGAGAAGCAAGGATGACAAGAAATTGCATTGAATTGATATAAGCTAGAGTTTTTATCAGGGCATACCAGACTTGTCCGTTGTTCAGGGATGGACTTGTCCAGAGTACCGGACTTGTCCGCCCTGAGAACGGACTAATCTGTTGTGTGGCTATTCAAAACCTAACTCAATGAAACTTTAGGCTACTCAATGCAAGAGTGATCTAGGATAAATGGAATACATCAATAGAGCATGTATTGGCCAGAAGTATTAAGCTATTGTAGCAAGAACAAGAAAAATCGAAAAATCTAGGGTTTTGAGAGATGTTTACCAAATCCTTCGATTTGTGGAGTTGAATGAGTTCTTGATGCAGACTAGTCCGAGGTCTTCGATCCCCTTGCAATGGAGATCGATCCCCACGGAGACTTGAGTGGATTCGATGGAGAACTTGCAAAATCGCCTTGGAAGCACTTGAGTGGGGAGAGAGAACATGAGAGAAGTTGTGAGGTAGAAGAAGATTAGGTATGCTCCGGCCCTAGGGTTATGGAGTCGAAATATTAGACTAGTCTGTGGTCGTACCGGACTAGTCCGGACAAGCGGACACTTTGCGGACTAGTCTGCAATGTGCGAACTAGTCCGTAGTAACCACGGACTAGTCCGTGGTCACCTGGACAGAAAGATATAAAACCTTTCGTATATATATCTGTGGGTTCCTAAACAGATATAGGGGCAAAAACACACAAGTAATCTTGATGAATTTGATCAGTAAACATACAACAATCAAGCTATGACCATAATTTACCAAGATCAAGTAATTAACATAGTTTTTCAAATAAAATAGAGAGAGGTGATTTTTCAACATGATTTTGAAGATGACATACAGGTATGCAAGTTTTCAAGCCACATTCCGAGCATCAAGTATATTTAGTTCATTTTGGAGCTCACAAAAGTGTTTTTTATCAATTGGCTTGGTAAAGATATCGGCTAATTGTTTTTCACTGTTAACATGGGAAATGGCTATGTCTCCTTTCATTGAGTGATCTCTCGAAAAGTGATGTCTATTTGTTTGGTTCTAGAGTGCTCAACAGGGTTATGGGCAATTTTAATTGCACTCTCATTATCATAAAGGAGCGGAATACAATTCATATTGTAACCGTAGTCCCTTAGAGTTTGTCGCATCCAAAGGAGTTGTGCACAATAACTCCCGGCTGCAACATAATCCGCTTCGGCTGTCGATAAGGCAATTGAATTTTGTTTCTTGGAGGATCAAGAAACTAGGGATCTACCTAGGAATTGGCAAGTACCGGAGGTACTTTTTCTATCTACCTTGCATCCGGCATAATCTGCATCGGAGTATCAATGAGATTGAATTTTGAACCTTTGGGATACCAAAGGCCTAGGTTTGGTGTATGAACTAAATATCTCAAGATCCTTTTGATGGTTATCAAATGACATTCCTTAAGATTGGCTTGAACCCTTGCACACAAACATACACTTAACATAATATATGTCCTAGATGCACATAAATATAATAAAGAGCCAATTACGGAATGATATACCTTTTGATCCACGTTTGGTCCGTCTTCATTGAGATCCAAGTGTCCATTTGTTGCCATGGGAGTGTTTATGGGCTTCGCTTTGTCCATTCCAAACTTCTTGAGAATGTCTTGAGTGTACTTTGTTTGGCTTATGAGCGTCCCTTCTTTTTGTTGCTTCACTTGGAATCCCAATCAACTCTCCTATCAAGGACATCTCGAATCTATCTGTCATAATATTACTGAATTCTTGACAAAAAGATTTGTTAGTTGAACCAAATATGATGCCATCTACATAGATTTGGTAAACGAAGAGATCATCATCAATGTGTTTGGTAAACAAGGTGTAATCAGCTTTACCAATTTTGAAGCCATTATCAACCAAAAAATCTCTAAGGCACTCATACCAAGCTCTAGGAGCTTGTTTGAGGCCATAGAGAGCCTTATGAAGTTTGTACACATGGTTGGGGTACTCTTGATCTTCAAAACCAAGTGGTTGCTCCACGAACACCTCCTCCTTGATTGGTCCATTGAGGAAGGCACTTTTCACGTCCATTTGATAAAGCTTGAAATCATGGTGAGTAGCATATGCAAGTAATATACGAATCGATTCAAGCCTAGCTACGGGAGCAAAAGTCTTGTCAAAATCCAAACCTTCAACCTGTGAATACCCTTCGCCACAAGTCGTGCCTTGTTCCTTGTTACCACTTCATGTTCGTCTTACTTGTTGCGGAAGATTCATTTAGTGCCAATGACGTTGGACTTGGGTCTTTCAACAAGATCCCACAATTCGTTCCTTTTGAAGTTGTTCAATTCTTCTTGGAACGCCATCATCCAATCCGGATCTTTTAATGCATCTTCAACCCTGTATGGTTCCAAAGAGGATACAAAAGGATAGTGTTCACAAATATTGGCTATGCGAGATCAAGTTATTACTCCCTTTTGGATGTCACCGATTATGTTGTTGACGAAGTGATCTATTTGGCTGCTTTGGTGTACTCTCGGATGTGGCACTTGGGGTCTTGAATCTTCATGATTATCATCTTCTTCTCCTCCTGGATAGTTGCTCTCATTGATGTTTTGATCACCTTGGTCTCCTTGAGGTTGATCTTGTGTGGAAGCTCCCCCTTGATTATTTTCCTCCACTTGTGGTTCATCGTTTTCATTCGCATTTGGAGGTGGCACATGTGGTCGAACATCGCCCAACGCCATTCTTCTCAATTCTTGATATGGAGCTTCTTCTTGTTCTAGCACACATTGATCAACTTGCTCTTCTTGAGATCCGTTAGTTTCATCGAACACTACGTCACGTGCCACTTCAACAAGTCCAGAGGCCTTGTTGAAGACACGATAGGCGTAGGAGTTCGAATCATAGCCAAGTAAGAAACTTTCATTGGACTTTAAGCTAACTTCAAAGCCCTGGGCTTCTTGTTTAAAATGTAACATTTTGAACCAAAGACGCAAAAATATGAAATATTCGGTTTATTACCCGTGAGTAGTTCATATGATGTTTTCTTGAGTAGACGATGAAGATAGAGTCGGTTTATGGCGTGACAAGCGGTGTTAACCGCTTCAGCCCAAAACCTGTCTTAAGTTTTGTATTCATCGAGCGTTGTCCTCGCCATCTCAATGAGTGTTCAGTTCTTCCTTTCGGCTACTCCATTTTGTTGAGGAGAGTATGGTGCTGAAAACTCATGCTTTATTCCTTCCTCATCTAGATACTCTTCAACTTGAGTATTCTTGAATTCCGTCCCATTCTCACTTCGTATGTTCTTGATCTTCAGTGAGAATTAATTTTGGGCACGCTTGATGAACTTCTTGAGGGTTCCTTGAGTTTCTATCTTATCACGCAAAAAGAAAACCCACGTGAAGCGTGAAGAATCATCGACAATGACTAAACCATACTTATTACTGTCGATGCTTATGTAAGCAATTGGACCAAATAGATCCATATGGAGGAGCTCAAGTGGTCTTGTTGTAGTCATGCCATTCCTCGCGAGATGGGGTGCTCCTACTTGCTTCCTAGCTTGGCACGCTCTACAAGGCCTGTCTTTCTCAAAAACAACATCCTTTAAACCTCGGATGTGATCACCTTTAAGGAGTTTTTGAACATTCCTCATACCAACATGTGCTAGCCGTCTATGCCACAGCCAACCCATGTTGGTCTTTGCAATCAAGCATGTGTCAAGTTCGGTTTTATCTTTGTTGAAGTCAACTAGATAAAGTTTTCCCTTTAACATACCTTTGAATGCAATCAAGTTATCACTCCTTCTAGAGACGGTCACACCCTCATTAGTGAATAAACAATTATAATCTTTGTCACATAATTGAGATATGGACAAAAGGTTATAATCCAAGGAGTCAACATGTAAAACATGAGAAAGAGAATGTTGTGATGAAATGCAATTTTATCGGTACCAAGCACCCTTCCTTGACTATTATCACCAAAATAAATGCCTTCGCTTGGGTCTTCATTTTCTTCATATTCCACGAACATTCTTCTTTTTCTGGTCATGTGATTAGTGCATCCACTATCTAACACCCATTTTGCTCCACCGGATGAATAAGCCTGCAAAAAACAAATTATGCTTTGGTCTTAGCTACCCAAGCTTGGTTGGGTCCTTTGAGGTTAGTCACAAGAGATTTGGGAACCCACACACGAGACTTGGTGTTCCCATGGGCTGGCCCAACATATTTCGCATAAGCTTTTCCATAAGCAGTTTTCGTGAGTACATATGAAGCATCAAAGGATCTAAATAAAACTAGTTGTTCATATGAGTTTACAAAGTTCATTTTATCAAAATTACTATGTTTTCCAACTTGAGTAGAAGTTCATGCGATCCTTGTTATTCTTGTGGCTTCCAGCATTTTGCTTTTCACCATAAGAATACCCAATGCCATATTTAACATTTGGAGGTCTTGTGACCAAGTATGCACTACATGCATACTTGACCTTCTCCTTGTCAAATATACCACTTTGGGAAGGTTGCTTGTCCTTTGTCAAGTTTGGCTTTTCCTTCAAGTTAGTGTCACTTTTGGCACAGGCACAAGTAATAATAGTTTCAGATTTTATATGTTGAGAAGGTGAGCTTGAGGAGGATGGAGAACCACTTTGCTTGAGTCACTCAACTTGTACCTCAAGGATCTTGTTAACTTTTGTTAAGTTAGCAAGTTCATCCTTGATGGTGCTGTTTGAGTCTTTTAACTTCAAGCAAGCTTCCTTGCTTGAAGCTAGCTCAAGTTCTAGTGGTTACTTCGCTCCTTTTCAAGTTCAAGAAGCTTTTCAATCTCAAGATATTCCTCCCTTTGGGAGATGACCATATCTTCCTGATGATTGACTAACTTCTCCTTATCAACAATCTTATAAAGTAAAATTTTCATTTTAGCAGCAGTCTTTTTGTCTAAACCCCTAAGCATGTATTCACTTTCATCACTGCCATCATCCTCAGTAGAATTATCACTAGTACAAGAATGTGAGGAGGAAGATTTAGTTGTTACCTTTCTTTTACCTTCCTTGGCCATTAGACATGTGTGGTCGGTGCCCTTCCATGCACCCATGGTTGGAAATAGAGTGGATTTCTTGGTAGTCTTCTTGTTAGCTATGGTGGCCATCTCCTCTTCTTCTTCGGCTGAGGATTCATCATTGCAGTCCCATTCCTTCCCTAAATGCACTTGGCCATATTGCTTCTTCTTCTTGAACATTTTCTTCGGTTGAGGCTTGTTGTCCTTAGTCTTCCTCTTATTTTCTTCATGTGGATAATGTACTATGAAGTGATCATATACTCTGCAATTGTAGCACGCCCGTCTTATCTTGGGTATTTGTTTGTCCCTTTGTCTTCCTTCATTTGAGCTACCACCCTTTATTCTTCTCATCATTTTCTTGAACTTCTTCATGAACAAGATCATGTCTTCTTCATCGATATCACTGCTTTCATCATTGTTGTCGTCTTCTCTATGAGCTTCTCAAGATTCTTTTGATATGGGTTTACAAGTTGACTTCAATGCAACCCCTTTATTCTTTGCCGAGGTAAGATTGGCAATTTCCTTGACTTGCTTGGCTTGCTTCTCCATTATTTCAAAGTTGATAATCTTGCCAAGAAGTTCGTCTGGGGTCATTTTTCGATACCCGCGGCTTTCTCTAATCATAGAGCAAAGATTTACATTGTGAGGCATGAATGTTCTAAGAATCAACTTCACGACCTCATGATCATTCCACTTTTTGTTGCCATATGCTCAGACTTTGCTGACGAGAGACTTCTATCGATCGTACATATCTTGTTGTGATTCATCTTCTTCTATAGCGAATCTTCCCAATTCACCTTCAATCATCTCAATCTTGGCTTCCCGTACATGACAATCACCATCATGTGCGGTTTGTAGAGTGTCCCATATCTCTTTGGCAATTTTGAGTCCATCCACCTTGGTGAAATCATTTCGGCTCAGTGATGAAGTGATCATAGCTGCAGTAAAATGTATTGAGCCAATGAACCAATATATTGCAATGATCAAGTATGATACAATGTTTCAATATGAGTTACACAAGTTTAAGAAAACCCTAGAATATGATGAATTATAAAACAATAGTACGCGAGACAAGATTTTCTCCCGAGGTTCGATTCCACGGAGGAAATTTACATCCCCGTTGAGGAGTCCATGGAGGACCGGGCCTTCACCAACTCTACCCTCGTCGAATCGCCACAGAGGCCGATTCTCTTTCACTAACCACGAAGGGGCAAATAACTTGTTCAAGGGGCCTTCTCCCAAGTTGAGGGCTCCCCAAGAATTACAGCGATGAACACCACCAAACACACTCAAAAGATATACAATAAAACAATTAGAGTGTGCGAGAGATCAAACCCAAGAGCTCAAGATGTGTAGAACAAGTCTCTCTTTTGTTCAATTGCTAATCCTCAAAGATTTGATCTTTTTAGGCTTAGGATGTGTGGAGAGATGTGAACTTTGGGCTCTTGGAAGGTGTGATGGCGCAGAGGGTCGAGAGTAATTGATGTATGGTTGTACACCTCTATTTATACTAGGGTTTCCAAAAGTTACCCTTAGGGTTTGCATTGTCAGGACTAGTCCGTGGTGGTCACTAGACTAGTACGGTGTGCGTGCATGCGAGAAACCCTATGTGTTGATGGATACCGAACTAGTCTGTTGAGGTGCGGACTAGTCCGATCTTTGTCAAAAACTTTTCGAACTAGTTCGATAGATATCAGACTAGTCTGGAGTGATAGACACTGTGTAGGACTAAGGACAAGTCCGCACTTTGAGGGACTTGTCCTATATTAGTCAGAGAGTTTATGGACTAGTCCGGTCAATATCGGACTTGTCCGGTGTAGTGAAAAATTGTAGGGCTAAGGACAGGTCCGGACTTGGAGGACTTGTCCGATTTTAGTCAGAGGATTATTAGACTAGTCCGGTTGATATCAGACTTGTCTGCTGTTGTGCAAATGTGAAGGCGTGCGGACAAGTCTGCACTGGGGGAGGACTTGCCCGTTTTTAGTCAGGGACATATCGGACTAGTCCGGTGTATATCGGACTAGTCCGCACATGTTTATTTTTGTGCAGTGAGTGTAATTTTTTTCACTTGAGCTCTTGGGTTGTGTTTCTCCAACACACTCCAAATAAAATAATCTAATCTTTTCAGCTCTTGAGCTCTTTTCCCTTTAGATCTTCATTCTCCTTCCTTTTTGTACTTTCTTTCTCATTTCTTTAAAACTTGTACTCATCTCAACAATTTTGTTAGGATCTCATTTGTTTCTCATTAACCAACGAAAACCCACAAGGGATGCCTAGATGCACTTTCAGCCTCCAAGGAAGGACACGACGAACAGATGCCACTGTCGCTAAAAGGATTTTCTCCTAGACGATCCACGGGGGGAGGTACATCGACAACACCTCAACAGGACTCACTACGCCCGCATGTGCTGTTGCTATCGATCTGATTTTCTGTTCAAGCTAGGTTTTCACCCATACCCAAGCTTCCCCTATCCTAACGAACTACTGTACAAGAGTCTTTTATCACCACCACCAACATCTAGAACCAGCATGAGACACCATTGAGCCCCAGCTGCCTACGACTCACCACCACCATCGTGGTGCACACCAGATGCACATCGACCTTTGAGACCCACCTACTCGGTTCACTTTCTAGTCCTATGCCACTGAGGTCGAGAAATTGCCCCCCAAGATGACCAAGACCACCACAATCTACGGACGTCGGTGCAAGTGAACCGCATCGTCTGTCGTCGTACGCGTCTGCGGTCTTGCCAACCAGATCCGTCGTAGGCACTTCACAAGACTATCGCCCAGATCCACCATCGCAAACAACCGCAACCCCAGCAGCCCAGATCTGACATCGTGAGCACCCATGGGCCTCGCCGCCAGACACTCCTGTGGCAAGCAACCCACGAGATCTGATCGCCTCCACCACGAAATTTGTTGCCGCCTCCATCGTTGCCCTTGTCGCCCCACTGCACGATGAGAGAATGTGCATCCCACCACACCTCGTCGTTTATATCATGCAGTCCTTGTCACTGAGCTTGTGTCGCCTATACTGCACCACACCATAGGTGCCTCCACCCCAGCAATGGGCGTCACCTCCAATGTCACAGTCTCCCCACAACTCCATCACCATGCCATCTTACCCGCTGAATCATGACCACCACATTGCAGTGCGGCATTGCACCTTGAAACCGCGGGGTGGTGCGCCAATGATGACACACCCGAGGCCACTACCACGGGCTCACTCTACACAGGCGTCTATGTTGCCCCGGCATCCCCGTACACCGCCTCAACCATGCATAGCTGACAGCTCGTTGTTGACGGCTGTTATATAACAATTTCACCCGTCTATATAACTCAACCATGTGAAGGAAATACCATTTCTTGCACACATCACCTTTTCGTTTAACCAATTCCACTTGTCTTTGGAAAAATAGTGCATGCAAGCATTTTATGCAGGAAATGAGGTAAAATAGGGGGAGCAATCCTATAAAATATCATCCCAGCCAATCAAGCGCAGACATTTGGCATCACATGGATCAAATGACCCACAAACAAGAGTATTCGAGGCCATCCAATGGTGTATCATCCATATCAATCAATGGGACCCACATGTAAGTGACCTGGAGAAACCACAACCTCAACGGTGCAAAGACCAGGTCGGCGGAACCACCAGCTCAGCCGACTTGTTCCTGGCGTCAAACTCGATCGACTTCCACGTGTCGACTCCCTATGGTGCCTTGATCACGATGAAGGCTGACTCGCACGCTTTTGGTGGCGGGAACCAACCGTTCTCCAGCTATCAATAGGACCCCTACCCTCACTTTACAGACACACCACTTGAGTATTCATTCTATTATATCCACTATTCTCTATAGGTTTAGAGGAGTTTAGGTTGTAGAGGAGAGCCTCTTGTCTATAGTCCAAGTTAGGAAGGAGTAGAAGGAGTCACTCTCTCCTCGATTCAAAATCGGTAAAGGTATGGCTCATATATTCCTCTTTGACTTTGTGACTTTTTCTTAATAAAGATGTTATCTTTAGTACACTTTTATTCATTTACTTGGATGAAGTATTTCTTGTTTGATTGTGGATTCCATGTATGTGGTAGGAGTAGCCTTTATGATTATGCCATAACAATCTTATTCTATTATTATAAACATTACAAACCCTCACTATAATCTAATTAGTTATGACATGACTATGTTAATATGAATAACTTATGCTATGTTTCAACATTGGTTTAACGATGTTTAAGTTAGTCATTGCCTTAGAATGGCTTGTGCCTAGGATTTTAAGGTATTTACTTAATATGCTAGCATGGTGCTAGGATAGTTTAGTAGTGTTGGATGTCTTGTAGACCCACGGATTGAAGAGGTAGGCAGTAGGTGCCGACAGCCCTATCTGTCCTTGTAATCCTTCACATTTGGCTATTTCACAGGCTCTTTGCAGGAGTCGTCCTAGTATTGCTAGGGGGAAACCCGTGCCCAATGTATATATATATATATATATATATATATATATATATATATATATATATATATATATATATATATATATTAGAGGCATTGTAGGAACAACTCCCTAACTCGTAGCCTAATCCCTCTTTGATCTATTTACCGCCCCCCCTAAAATAGAATGATTTTATGTGTGTCGCACTACTTCTACATATTATTTGTCCATCCTCACTGGAACCTTGCCTAGGCCAATCTACTCTTTTCATTTGATGATTGCTATGCTTTCACTTAGTCTTTCTTTGGAAAAATATAAATTTGGAAATACTCTTAAAAGGTAATACTACTTCGATGGTTTCTGTACGCTTGCTGATTTTTATCTGTGATGTAAGAAACGTCAACACCCGTCATTGCCGACTGCCCGAACCTAAGCGCTGCTTCAACAGCTGCACGTGGGGCCGCCACCATGTCGCCGGCGATGGCCTTGAAGGGTGTCCCACAGCTCGCCAGCGCGCCGCCATGGTCGCCAGCACGTGGCCTCGGCCGCCAATGTGCCGCCCATCGATCCGAATCTAACCTCACCATTGCAGATCGAGCATCTTCTTCCTTTCTCCTGCCGTCACCGTGCAAGAGCGTGAAGGCCCCACCTCCGCCGTCCTTGCTAGCGGCACGGGGGCCCACAGAACTGGTGGCGCAGCGGTGCAGCAAGTCTTGGAGGGCGGCTAGGTTTTGGAGCCTCCGAGCCGCTCTCAGGAGAGCGACACGGGATCACCTGACTGTCCGTCCCAATAAATTAATTATCTAGTATATTGCATTTTAGCTAGTAAATTGCTTCCGAACATGTCCGACAAACGAACGCTTAATAATTGTTTTGTCTAATATATCCATATTTGCTATTTATTAATTGAACTTTATTGATTCTTTTGCTCAATACAGGGTGTGCACGATTCACAACCATTAATGTTCTACATCTTTAAATTTTTTTTCCCAAATTACCGTGGTAATTTTCATATCTTTGATAGGTGAACGTAAAATATCCTAATTTAACATCCGAAATAATAAGATTATATACACGCCAGAGCGTAATCAACCTCACGGCAGAGCGTAATGAACCTTTCTCGATCTGTACAACAAGTCTACAGGTACAACTAAACGAGGATGGGGTTCCTTCTCTTTTTCTCGTGTAGAGCACATAGTTCCTTGGGTGCTAGAGAAGAAAAATCAGCTGGAAAATAGATAATTACGTCCATGTTACGGATGGATGTACAGTTGAAAAGAGCGGAAAAAAAGGAAAGGAGGGAGTGTTAGTTGTTACAGAGCAGAAAATGCATACAACGTAAAGTTCCTGACACTCTCAGTATCCTTTGTTTTTTAGATGATGGAAAGTTCCGACCTTCTCCTATAAGGAAGTTATGGTCAATTTATTATAAGCGAATACAAATACAGACACTCCCAACCTATTGTCTAGAATAAGGCGTCAATAACTGGATGACAAAGCACACGACTGTGTACTGGACTTCATAATCAAATATTGCGGCACGTTCATGCCTTCACATTTTCCGTAAGTGCACCCCAGATCTGGCGCCCATGACTTCTTCTGTAGAGTACCTGCATTTAGTACTGTGAAATTTAGTCTGAGATTCACTCCAACCCGGAATCGAACTCAGGACCTGAGTGGTGTTACACAGAGCACTTAACTACTAGGCTAAGCCCCCTTTCGCACTTCATGTCCTTTCTTAAGGTAGGTTACCTAGCTTTATTTGGTTCGGTGTTGAAGAAGCAATGGGTTGCGACTGAACTGCAATATAGATCAACCCGTGTGTAAGTATTTCTCGGTTTAGTTAAAGTCCAACTTTTTAAACTTTAACTCATAATATCTAAAAAATAAATAATTTCAAATCTAAGGAGTCGCACATTATGATAGTTTTTTTTCACGACTCTGAATCTAATAACATTATCAATATATGCGTTATCTTTATAAATTTTCATTATTCATGTTCAAATTAAAGTTGCTTGAATTGACAAGACCTAGAAATGTTTATATTCTAGGACAGAACACAAGTTTGCATGCGCAGCAACAGCATGCCACTACACTACATCAATATAATACTCTTTCCGGCCGGTATCAAAATAATTGTCATTTAAGACAAACAAAAACAACTAAAAATGAACTACATGTAGCTGTCCGGACGACAATTATTTTGATACATGAAGGGGTACTTTTTAGAAAGAACGGGACTATGGACCGGTTATGCTTATTTCTACAGTGCCGCGGATTAATGTGACCGCCATCTGCTTGTAGTAGCTGAGAGAATTCAACTCCTGGATGTGCTTGTTGGTGCCTTCACCGAGCTCCAAAGTTAGTCCGCTTCATCATCTTGACAAACTCTTCCAGGTCGACCTCACCGTCACCTGCGCCGGTGCAGCCAAAGCCAAAAATAAAATAAAAAAATTACTGGTAAAGTAATTCGGACGTTGTTGTTTATTTTGCTTGTTGCAGATCATCGGGGACACATGTATCCTTGATCGGCTGGATGAAGAGACCTACTTACAGCAGAATGAAGGTGGCATGTTCAGTTTCTGGGCATGGATGGAGAACCCAAATCTCCTTCCATGCACAAAGATGGTTACTTTCTTCCCTGACAGCGGTGCGCTTGGCAGTGATGAGACAGGTGCTCTCTTGTCTCCTGCTGGGACTAGGGTCGAGCTCATCTTCCACTTCGCCGAGTGCTATGACTGGTCCCCATGGAGAGTCAACTTCCCAGCTGCTGACCGGGAATACCCATTCCACCAGGCCTTCCACTGGACCCGGGGTTTCCTGGACGACATGACGCGTCCACGCCGGGTCAGATTCGATCCTACTTGCCACTACTTAGGCGGACATCGCTTCCATGATGACCGGCATGACGATGATGGATCCTCTCACCACCTCGCGGGCAGGGGTGCCCGTCTCATCCAGTGAGACACCGGCAGGACAAAGACTGCCGGTCCTCTGAGACCGGGAATTTCCACCACGGGAGCTATGGTCACCAACACCAAACAGCTGGTGTCCTGTCGGAGCGCAGAGGCCGTTCCATGTCCAGAGACCCCCACTGTGGTCTCGTGTCTGGGAGCCACCACGTCGCGACGATGAAGGCTGGGGCCACCGTCATTCTCGCTCCCCGTTGTCGCCTCGCTGCCTCAGTGGAGGAAATGATGATGTCAAGGGCAGAGAAGATGCAGCTGTAGCTGTCGCACCTCCGTTCGGCAAGAGCACACCGGCATGCACTGCCGAGCCAAGAGCTGACGACCTGCAAAGCTGCTATCAGCCAGCTGGGTTCGGACCCCCTCATCTGTGGCCCCTTCTCGGCGCCTCCCTGCGCCATGGAGTGGCAGGACCCCTTGCTCCTCGAGCTCCAACAAGCTGAGCGTCAGCACTGCTCTCTCTTATGGCAGGGCTCCAGTGCGGCATCCACACAAGCGAACACCTTGGAGAAGCGGACAGAGCAAGGGTCACGTAATGCATCTCCCAGGTTCAAACTGAGTTGCCAGCAGGTTTTCCCGCCTCACCTGCTTCCTCGGCCCATGTCCTCGAGGAGGCCCATGCTGCCATGGCTGTTCAGGCAGATGGGCTGACCGGCACTAGCCTCGCCTTCAAACCTATCCTTGCTGCCATCCTGCCTCATCCACCAACATCCCCGAAGAATCATCACCAGCGCGCGCGTCCTCCCGCCACAGAGCCCGCCCGCAAGGGCCAACGCCAAGCACAGAACCCGTTGGTCATCCCCGTCGCTCTTCGCGCAACCTGTGTCTCATCCGCCAGCTCGACCTAGCGGGGCCTGGAGAAGAGATGGGCGAAGAAGCTAAGCGCAAGTACGAGGACATGTACAAGAGCCCTCTATCCGCAAAGGCAATGTGAAAGGGGGTTTGGCCTAGTGGCTAAGTACTCTAAGTAGCACTACTAAGGTCCTGAGTTCGATTCCCGGTGGGAGCGGATTTCAGGCTAAATTTCACAGTATTGTATGCAGATACTCTACAAAGGAAGTCATGGACGCAGGATCTGAAGTGCACTTACGAAAAATATGAAGGGACGTATGTGCCACAATATTGGCTTACGATGTCCGATCCACAGTCGTGTGCTTAGTCATCCATTTATTGTCACCTTGTTCTAAACAATAGGTTGTGATTGTCTGCATTTGTACTTGCTTGTAATAAATTGGCCATATCCTCCTCGGAGGGGAAGGTCGGGACTTGCTTGTAATAAACAGCTCTGGTATTTGAGGTGGTTGCTAACTAAATGCAACCGATTTGGATCGTTGACAACCAACCAACATGTATTCGTGTGTACTACGTCCTATGTGTCCTGTTCGCCTTAGTTATTTCCATTTCAATGTGCCCAGTGGAAATAGTGGTGGCAGCACAATAAATCTACTGCACGAGATGCTCACCTTGGGACATCAGGTGGGAGTATCTCTGGTCCAATGGGTGGTGTTTCTCTGTACTACAGTTGCTATCTGTTGTCCTGTTTTAGTGAAAAATGGCTGGTAATTTATCTATTATGAGTTGGAATGTTCGTGGACTGAACACCCCTGCCCGAAAGGAAGCTATCAGATCTATGCTTCGATACATTGACCCAACCATTGTATGTCTTCAAGAGACAAAACTCAGTCATCTGGATGATATGGAAGCCTTGTGGTGCCTTGGTCCTCACCTCAGCAACCACTTTCATCTTCCAGCTCAAGGGACCAGAGGGGGTATACTAATAGCAACTAACCCGGACATCATTCACACAGCAATGCCATACATTGGTCAGTTCACCATATCAATGACATTTACAAACTGCTTAACCAACAGCTCTGCCAGATTAACCGGAGTATATGGGCCAACAATGGATTCACAGAAGGAAGAGTTCTTCTAGAAACTGCTTCAATGTCCACTGCAACAAGACATGACGTGGGTCTGCCTTGGTGAATTTAATCAAATCTACCAGGCAAGTGATAAAAGGAATGACAGATTGAACGGCCGCCTAATGCAATCTTTCTGCCGTATACTTGATACTGCAGAACTACTTGAAATCTGACTGCTGAACCGCAACTATACCTGGTCAAATGAACGAACTCGACCTACCCTTGTCCGGCTGGATCGGGTCTTCTGTAACAGAGAACCGGAAATCAACTTGCCGGAGTACATGTTACTGGCACTAACCTCTAGCATCTCAGATCACTGTCCAATATTGTTGACTCCACAACAACCAGTTCGAAGGAAAGCCAGGTTCGAATTTGAAACATTTTGGGTCAAGGTACCAGGCTTCATGCAAACAGTACAAACTGCCTGGAACACTCCAGTGCCAGGACAGTCTCCCTTGAATATCTTAAACTACAAGCTGCAAAACACAGCGATAGCACTGCGAAAGTGGAGTCGGATATGCTTCAAAAATGCACGACTTCAGCTTTGGACCGCAAATGAGGTGATCTTCAGACTGGACTTGGCGTAGGAAACGAGAGTATTAACTTCAGAGGAAAATTCACTGAGGAAAGATCTCAAGTTGAGGGTCCATGGGCTAGCTGCAGTTACCGTGCTCGACGGAGACAGGCATCAAGGGTGACCTGGCTCAAGGAAGGCGACACATGCACAAGGTTCTTCCATATTAAAGCCAACAACCGTCGGCGGAGAAAATACATTCCGTGTCTCAAAAACTCCTTGGGGCAAATTCAGTGGGAACATAAACAGAAAGAGGACATCCTGAGCCAACATTTTACCTCTCTCATCGGCCAGCGCCAGCAATGATCATGCACCATAAATTAGGACCAACTTACTCTTCCTACCATACAGTCTAAAGAACTGGTTGCACCCTTCAATGAAGCTGAGATTTGGCAAGCTATCTGTGATATGTCGGCTGAAAAGTCCCTAGGACCAGATGGCTTCTCAGCCATTTTTTACAGCAAGTGCTGGGCTATAATAAAAGATGACATACTCTCAGCTTTTCATTGCCTCCACTCACTGAATGCAGGACCTCTCCTTAACTAAACAGAGCAACAATAATCCTGCTCCCAAAGAATCATATGCCTGAATCACCGGGGGACTACCGCTTGTCGGCGGTTGAGAACTGGTAGATCTCCCTACACTACTAAAGTGATAGGGGAGTTTGATGTTCGGTGTGGGCGCGCGGAGATTCAAGAAGGTGTGTAAGAATTGACGCAGGAGACACAAGAATTTACGTGGTTCGGGCCGCCTGAGCGTAATACCCTACTCCACGGAGGTGTTGGTGTTGTATTAGCAGTAAGAGTTTGTCACGAGTGTATGGGGTGCGTGAGCTCGTTCGTGAACGTCTCCGAGTGTATCGTCGGCCTGTCCTTTTATAGTACAAGGGCAGGCCGTTACAATTCAGCCTGGCCCGACATGTGGCCCCGGCGGTTACTAGTATTGATACACGCTTAATTGCTATTAATAACCCTGTAACAGGCTTTGACAGCACCGTTACTGGTGTTAAGATCGTCCGTTTAAGTGTCATTAATATGGCATTAATGACATTTAATCGGGTCTTGAAGTCCTTGGCTCTCCTTTGAAGCTCCGGAGCCGTTACAAGGTCTTCCGAAGGTTAGAAGCTGGAGGTCCGACGATTGGGCACGTGGCAGCTCTGGAGCTTGCTGTAGGAAACAGGTAGCTCCGGGGCTATCAGACACGTGTCAGGTCTGGAGCTTCTCTCAGTCTGGGGTTAAGTCCGGAGGTGCCGTTTCGGTACGTGGCCCGGAGCTTCCCCCTTGTGGGAGGTAGCTCCGGGTTAGTTGTACACGTGGCGGCCCAGGGATTAACCATGTTGGAGAAGCGGGTCCGGTCATGTCTGACAAGTGGGCCTCCGAGGGTCTGAAAACCAAGTAGATGGCTTTCCTTTGGGATCTTTGTAACCTCAAGGGGTGTACGGTTTCTAGGGTACCGACAGTGGCCCCCTGGACCTACCTCCGAGGAAGATCACTAGGGTGAAGTCGTTCCGTCGGAGGTGGGTCCATCCTTGCGACTCTTGAACTGAGTCTTCAAGGGTCTTCGAAGGTGCCGTTGGCAGGGATTTACAGTTAGATCCCGCCGCGTGGTGCACCTCGGGCGGCAGATGAGATCTTTGACGTGCGGATCTCACGCAATTGAAGGTCACCGGTTCTCGATACGAAAACCGTATCGGTTCCGCGCGCCCTATCAGGCTGCCGCCTTTGGGTTTCCCGCCTCGTGATGACAACTGTTCGCCTGGGTAAGAGCCTCGACATGATCGTCGGGGTGGTCCTGGGCCCTCTTGTCATCGGTTGGGTTGAATTCTTGAGTGGTATCTTCGACTTCCCTGCGGTTTCCATCCAAGCGTTGCGAGGGCTTACTTAAGAAGGAAAACACGCACCGTCGGGAGTTCTTTACGCCTCTCATCTGATCTTGCGCTCAAACTCCCAACTCGTGCTTCGCTCTTTTTCTCTTGCCTAGCTGTGCCGCGATGGAGTTGGGTCTGCGCGAGAGTCGCTTGAAGACCGACAACGATTTGAAGAAGGTCCGGGCCCTCATGGGGTGGTCCTCGGACTTCTTCAACCACTTGGTCCGTGTCGGTGGAGAGCTCCCCTTCGAGAAGGAGCGCGCCGGCGAAATGGCGTACTTTTCTTCGTACGCCATGGTGGGGGTGATCCCACCTTTTTCTTCCTTCTTCTTGATGCTGCTAGACTTCTATGGTCTGCAGCTATACCACCTTGGCCATCACTCCATTGTCCTCGTGTCTATCTTTGTCCACTTCTGTGAGATGTGGGTGGGCATCCCCCCCTGCATTGAACTCTTCCGGACCTTCTTCACCGTCCACACCACCGGCCGAAGCAATGAGTACCTTGGCTTCTACTACTTTGTGAAGCGCAAGAAGTGCCCATTCAAGTACCTTCAGTCATTCCCTTCCAGGAAGTGGGATGACTGGAAGAAAGATTGGATAGTCGTAAGGGTGGAGGAGCACAAAAGGTTGGAGCTGCCCGACGGTCTACCCGGCATCGACACGACGATCTGGAGTGAGGTTCCGGTGCTGGCGGAAGCTTTCAACCCCGCCTTGACCAGGATCCGCCAATGCGTGGAGGGAGGATTGACCCCTCAGGCGGTATTTTGCAACTTCCTGGCCGACAGGTGGGCGCCGCTGAAGAGGAGGGAGAAGCTCGCTTGGGCCCTCAACAGCGTGATGGACGAGGACTGGGTTGAGACCGGGTTGAAGTCCAACATGGTGGGGAAAACCTTGGAGTTCCACCTCAAGAAATTCCAGCACGGCATCGACGTCGACGGTGATGACTTGACCCCGCCATCGGCCTTTCTCCCTCTGAACATGGAAGTGGAGTTCAGCAGGGTGCTCCGGCGGATGATGCCCGCACTTGACGACCTTGGTGTCGTCGAGAGAAGATCAACCACTCGGGTGGCGATCCCCGGAATGCTCGAAGATGGCTCCGTCCCTGCCCCACAGCCGAGGGTCGAGGTCGTTGGCAAGGGCAAGGAACTGGCGGATGAGCCGGAGAGCCGGAAGAGGAAGCTGCGACACGCCGACGGAAGGTCCGTCAGGCCCGCTACTTCCGCCTTGGTTCCTTCTCCCCAGAGGGGAAGATCTTCTACCACCGTGGCGACTGTCCCCGTAGTGGGGTCCTTCCGGAACGATACCGTTCCTGCAGTGGGATCCTCCCGGAGCGCGTCTGTCCCCGTGGTGGGATCCTCCTGGGGTGCTAGCTCCGGGCGCACGACTCCGGCACCTGGGACGGTGGGAGCCTCCAGGTCCAGGGGTTCTTCCCGATCGAGGAGAGCATCGACCCGAGAAACACCCGTGGCTGCAACAAGTTCCGGGGGGCCTTCTGGAGCTTCTACTCCTTCAGAAGAGGTGTCCAGACCGGAGCCAGTAGCAGCTCCTGCTCCAGAAGCAACGACGTTAGAGGTACCCGCGGCAGAGCAAGAGTGCCCAAGCAAAGTTGCTGGCCCCCTGCCCGAGGAGGTGAATGAAGACTTGGCGGCGGGGCCTTCTTCGATGGCGACTGAGGCCATCCCGGAGGACGGCCCTAGTGCCTTGGAAGCTCAGGGGTCCACTCTCGTAGAGTGGGACCCAATTTTTGTATGTGAAGACCCGCTGTAACCAGCGGAGGAGACCCCAGCAGGTCCGGAGCCCATCCCGCTATCGATGTCTATCGACAACGCCTGCTCCAGTCTGCGTCAAGTCCAACTGGCCTTCTTCCACGACAGCAAGGCTCTTGAAGAGGAGCACCAAACCCTTAGGCGGTGGCGTAACCAGCTCTACTTCGAGACCAAGCTAGCGCAGTCGAGGCTAGCGGATGACAAGGAGTGGATCAAGCGGGAGAAGATCCGCCTGGAGTACTGGGGCAAGCTGCTGGATGACAGGGAGAGCATGACTCATGCCCTCGACGCTCAATCCCGGGGGATCTACGATCAGGCCAAAGCTGCCAATAACGCGGCCGATGCTCGGCACGAACAGCTTGAGGCCATTAACACCGCACTCATCAAGCGTCGAGAGGCACTTGAAGAGAGGGAGAGACGGCTCGAGGATGAAGAGCAGAAACTCCTGGAGCTGCGGGATGACGTCCTGAGGAGGGAAGAGGAGCTCGCCGAGAAAGTAGCTCTGGCTGACAAGGGCCTCGAGGAGCGCGCCAAGAAATTGGAAGAGCGCTGCCAAGAGGAAGAGGAGAAGACTTGGGTGCGGGGGCAGGAACTCTACGAATACGAGTGTGCCCTTGTTGCCCGGGAGAAAAAAGTGCAGGCTAGGGAGAAGGACCTGGTCGATCGCCGGAACAAGATCCACCTCCGGGAGGAGGAGCTCGAAAGACTTGAGAGACGGGTTGCTGAAAAGATTCAGCAAAACGCCAAAGAAGTTGAGCGCCTCGCCCGTGAGAATTCTGGACTGACGGCGGCCAGGAGATCCCTGGAAGAGATGAAGAGCTTAAGGATGGCGGACTCCCTACAGATTTGGTAGTTCCTTGGCAAGGCCAACGACGCGCTGACGCCGATGGGTTTCAGCCCCGTGCGCTCGGATGATCCGGAGCCGGAGCCGGACCTTGCGCTGCAGGCGTTGAGCGCAGCAGGTAGCAAGCTCTCCAAGGTGGGCGATGTCATCGCGGACCAACTAGAGGTTGAAGGGCAATCCCTGGCGAGGAACGTCACAGAGTATGTGCTGACGTGCTACACCAGCCGGAACTCCCAATTTCCTCTGGACCCGGTGCTTGAAGGCCCCGTCGAAGGAGAAGGCGAAGCTACCCGAGCCAGCGTACCAGAGGTCGCCCAGAAAGTCACCGAGTTCTTCCATAGGGTCTAGGACCACCTCTTTAGCTCTCACTTGTATTTTCTCTTCTTCTTCCTCAATTTTGTAATCTCTTGTCTCCAGATGTAATCTCTTGTCTCCAGATAAATGAAATCCCCAAAATTTTTGCAAATTTCACTTTTTGTCTTCAACACCTTTATCTTCACTTGGCCCCCTGGTAGATGTACACAATTTGATTGTGAACATGTACCAAAAGGATATTGTGTTTTGTTGAAGACTCATTTGCTCCAAACTTGTAGCATTTAGGTCCGAAGTCTTCGATAATGAAGGTCCCCTGAGGTTGTTGGAGCTTAGAAGCTCCGGCATTGTCCATCGCTGGAGCTTGGTACCTCCGGCAATAGCCTCTATCAACACGTAGAGCGTCGATAGTTAGTCCTCCGTGGTGTCAGAACTGAGTAGCTCCGGTAGTGACCTTTGCCAACACTTGGCTTGTTGGCAGAAGACTCCATTTACGGGGTCTTCTCACCATCTTTTATTCAGCGCCGACGGTTGGCCCCCTTTGGGGAGTCGGAGCTTAGTTAGCTCCGGCTTTTCTCCATCAACGTAGACTTTTTTTTTCCTGCACACTTAAGTCAAGAAAAATAGTAAAATTCGTTCTTTGTCTATAATTTCATCGCGGCTTACGATTCTCAAGAAGACTTTAAGTTGAACGCGATTTTAAATACAACCGGATGCGTTGTCTTTTCTTCTAGGTTCAACTGTCCATGGACCCACCTTACTTCGGCCTGCCGGGGTGTAGGTAGAGTGGCGTACTTAGGGTGCTTGACCAGGCTAAGTCGATAGCACACTCCGGCCCTAGATTGGCTTGGCGACTTTCAGGCGAGTTGGCCATGAACGATATTTGAATCCAAAAGAACTGACAATACAACTCGAATCGTATATAAACCGGTCGAACTAAAATTTCTTAAGAATTGCACGTCTTAGTTATAGACAAGAAAGAGAAAAATAAAAATGTTGAGCCTGTACAAAATAAATGCACGTGGAGTCTATTTCACATGAAGATGTCTTTCATTATAGGTCCGGGGTACAGGGGAAACAAGTACACTCTTACGGTACGGAACCAGACTAAGTGTGTTTGGTTTCTCGTTTGACCCAGGTGAAAGTGCATCTAGGTTCCCCGTGGGTTTTGGATGATTGATGACGACAATTAAGTCGCTAATGAGCTCATGTTATCTTAGCACAGGTATGGACTCAATTGGAGACGCAAACCCTCGAAAAGGAGAAGGAAGGAAATGGAGTCGACTCGAAACGTGGAAACAAGGGTTTCTAGCGTGTTGAGTTAGACTAGCCGTAGAAATAGGAGGGTGTGTGCATAAAGTGTAAAGAGATCAAAGTAGGATCTTAAGAGTGGTGGTTGAGGTAGAAACCATATTTGAAGTTGAAGTTAGAGTAGTCTGGCAGGAGTGGCCGGACTAGTCCGCCTTAGGGCCGGACTTGTCCGCTCCTGGCCAGACTAGTCCGTTTTCACACGGACCAGAAGGTCCTGTGTGACTTCGGACTAGTCCGTAGTGGACCGGACTAGTCCGGGGTACCCCCTTGAAGTGGATTTTCGGGACTAAGTCCTAGAGAGCGGACTTGTCAATTTTGGGGCGGACCAAAAGGTCCTGTGTGAGATCGGACTAGTCCGTCCGTGGGCCGGACTAGTCCGTGTTGTCTAGTGAAGAGTGGTTTTGCGACTAAGTCTGGGTAGGCCGGACTAGTCCGCCCTTGGGGCCGGACTAGTCCGTGGTCTCCAGACTAGTCCGTTTTCACACGGAACAAAAGGCTCTGTGTGAGATCGGACTAGTCCGGTGAGGGCCGGACTAGTCCGTTGTCGAAGTTACCATTTGAATTTGAAGTTTGGCGGGTAGCGTGACGATTGCCGCGCAGTGCGACAGTTGTCAGAGGGGTCAGTGGTCCCCTTGGCCGGACTAGTCCGGGCCTGAGGCCGGACTAGTCCGCCCTTCTGCTGAAGTCAGCAGTATGGGCTTGGGACCTCTATAAATAGAGGTCCCCTGGGTTCTTTTGAACCAACTCTTGAACAGACTTGAACCCTAGCGCCGCCACAGCCAACTTGGAGCACTCTTAAGCCTCTTTCTTGCCTACTTTCCCTCTAAAACTAATTCTTGAGTGGATTAGGGTTTAGTGAGGTGGAGAAGAGGAAGAACATCGCACATGTGCTCCCGGTTTGATCTCTTGCACTCATTAAGTCTTTGTGAGCTATGTGGTTAGTGTGTTTCGTGGTGTTGATCATCTTTGTGGTGTGGGAGCCTCAGATTGTGAGAAGCCCCAACGAATCTTGTATTCACACTTTGAGATAGTGGAGAACCAAGTTAGGCCCGTGCGGTAAACTTGGTGAGGGAAGGGTTGGTGAACCCGGTCCTTTGTGGTCTCCTCAACGGGGAGTAGATTCTTGTGTGGAATCGAACCTCGGGATAAAATCCTTGTGTCTCCGTGTTCTTCGCATCTTGTTTATTGCATACTTCGTTCTAGGGTTGCTAGTCTTGTCGTGTGCTTCACTTTGCTATAACCTAGTTGAAACTTGACTTACTCTTGTGTTGGTAGTTTCTAAACTTGTCATAAACATATCCTCACTTGTAGCATCGAGAAAATCCCCTTAAAACTTGCTAGAAACACTTTTTAGGGTTCTTCACGCAGGCTGACCGGACTAGTCCGCCCCTAGACTGGACTAGTCCGCCCCCTGTGATTTAGCCTCATTTTATTAAGTCATTTGCAGGTCGATTAGCCTATTCACCCCCCCTCTAGGCAACTTTCAATTGGTATCAGAGCAGGACTCTCCACAAAGAGTCTAACAACTCGGAGAGATGGCCGGAGTGGTGTTTGAAGAGGTGTCGACCAATGATTCTCAACCGACATGTGAGGAGACAATGGCTTATCAAGACAAGCCAACAGATGATGAGGAGTCTCGCCAGCTCAAGGCGAAGCTCCGGGAGAAGTTGAAGATTGCCGTGGTTGAGCCGTCAAGCTCATCAAGTGGTGGCGGCGGGGTCAACTACAACCGACAAGGGTTCAACTATGAACGCCTTGCTGCCAACAACCACTACCTCTCCATCCCATTGGGGAAACCTCCTCAATTCGATGGAACCGACTACGGGATGTGGAAGCACAACATGAAGATCCACCTCGTGTCACTCAATCCGGCATTGTGGCAAATTGTCATGACCGGGGTGGAGATCCCAAAGGATGAGGACAACATCACGCAAGAACAAGCCATCCTCATCCACCGCAACGCTCAAGCTGCGGGTGTGATCATCTCATCCCTCTCAAGAGATGAGTTCAACCGCGTCGATGGTCTTGAGGTGGCCAAAGATATATGGGACACCCTCAAGACGGCGCATGAGGGAAATCGGGTGGTCAAGGAGGCCAAGATCGAGCTCATCGAAGGAGAGCTTGGGAGGTTCACCATCTTGGATGGTGAATCCCCCCAAGACACGTACAACCGATTGAAGATTCTCATCAACAAAAGCCGATCATATGGCTGCACCAAGTGGACCGACCACGAGGATGTAAAGAGGATGATCCGGGCATTCATGCCTAGGAACGTCGCTCTTTGCTCCATGATTCGAGAAAGCCCGGGGTTTACTAAAATGACCCCGAAGGAGGTCCTTGGTAGGATCATCAACCACGAGATCATGGAGAAGGAGGCGCTCTTCTACAACAACCTTCAAAATTTCACCGCCTCCAAGATGAAGAATGTTGCACTTAAGGCAACACCCTCTTCAAAGGAGCAAGATGAAAGCGATGAGGAGAGCCTCGACACCGATGAGGAAGAGGCCTTCTTCATCAACAAATTCAAGAGGATGATGAGGAGGAAGAAAGGTAGATACAACCATGAGGGCAAGGGGAAGGAAAGAGCAAGGCCCAAATCAAAAAGGGCTTGCTACAACTGTGGCGAGTACGGCCACTTCATCGCTGATTGCCCCCATGGAGAAGTGAAGAAGAAGAAGGAGGGCAAGACTCAAGAGAAGAAATTCTTCAGGAAGAAGAGGCCCTCCGGACAAGCACACTTGGGCAAGGAGTGGGACTCTAACGATGAGTCCTCCTCCGAAGAAGAAGAGGAGAAGATGGCTACCATAGCCATCGGGAAGAGCTCCAAGGGAAGCAAGCTCTTCCCCAACCTCAACAACAACTACAAACCAACTTGCCTTATGGCAAAGGAGGGAAGGATAAAGGTAACATCTCACTCCTCCTCCTCCATTTCCTCTCATGATGAATTTGATAGCGCTAGTGAGAATGAGCATATGTTTAAGGACATAAGCAAAAGCACCCTGCGTAGGATGAAGTTGCTTATGGATGAGATCTTTGAGAAGGAGGATCTCATTAACAGACAAGAGGACATGCTTATCCTTGAAAAGGAGAGATGTCAAGAGCTCAACAAGCTCCTTGAGCTTGAAAGAGAGAAGAGCAAGGCATTGGAACACGAACTTGCTCTAAGTAAGAAAACGTGTTCAAGTCTTGAAGAGAAAACAATTGAGCTCAAGGATCAACTTGGAAACTTGTCAAAAGTTAACAAGATCCTTGAGACTCAAGTTGAGTCTCTCAAGAACAATGTAGCCTCTTCCTCTAAGGGCTCAACCTCCTCAAAGGCCTCATCCAATGCAACCCCGCCTTGCAAGTGCTCTAACTTAATCCTTAAGCTTAAGGATGAACTCAACTTAGCACAAGGCAAGCAAGCACCTAAGGGTGCCATCTTTGACAAGGAGAAGGTGGCGTATGCACGAAGTGCATACACAAACACAAGACCTCCCCATGTCAAGGATGGTCTTGGCTATACTAGAGGTGGAAGGCACAACGCCAAAACCTCTAAGTATGGCAAAGACATGATTGTCTTTGTTAAGGGGAGTTCATTCACAACTAAAATTGAAAAGAACTCACCCTCTAGCAACGCAATGCCTAAATCTGAACCGCATCCTCTATTTCATGATTTTGATGCATCTTATGTGCTTATGAGGAACAAATATGGCAAGGTGTTTGCTAGATATGCTGGGCCACTCCGCAAGAGCCCCAAGCCTTGCGTGTGGGTGCCCAAATGCCTCAGCACTAACGTGAAAGGACCCAACTCCGCTTGGGTACCTAAAAGGAAGGCATAAATTTGTTTTGTAGGCTTACTCCTCCGGCGGATCGAAATGGGTGTTGGATAGTGGATGCACCAACCATATGACCAGAGAGAGGAGCATGTTCATAGAGTATGAGGAGAATGAGGACCCAAGTGAAGGAATCTTCTTTGGGGATAATAGCCAAGGGAAAATCCTTGGCTCCGGTAAAATTGCTATCTCCTCTTCGCATACTTTATCTAATGTTTTGCATGTTGATTCCCTAGACTATAATCTCCTATCCATATCACAGCTGTGTGATAGAGGATATAAATGTGTTTTTTCTAGTGAGGGTGTGAATGTTTTGAGAGAGGGTAATGACTCAATAGCCTTTAAGGGAGTGCTCAAGGGAAAGCTCTATCTTGTGGACTTTACCACGGATGAGTCTCAACTTGACACATGCTTAATGGCGAAAGCCAACATGGGATGGCTTTGGCATAGAAGGCTAGCCCATGTTGGAATGAGGAACATTCAAAAGATCCTTAAAGGAGAGCACGTTCGTGGCCTAAAGGATGTGGTATTTGAAAAGGATAGGCCATGTAGTGCATGCCAAGCGGGAAAGCAAGTAGGAGCTCAACACCCCTCTAAGAATGTCATGACGAGAACTAGACCTTTGGAGTTACTCCAAATGGATCTTTTTGGCCCCATTGCTTACATTAGCATCAGTGGCAACAAGTATGGTCTAGTCATCGTTGATGACTTATCTAGATATACTTGGGTGTTCTTCTTGCATGATAAGAGTGAAACCCCTGGTGTCCTCAAGAAATTCCTAAGGAGAGCTTAAAATGAGTTCAACTTAAGGATAAAGGCTATAAGGAGTGACAATGGCACCGAATTCAAGAACATGCAAGTAGAAGAGTTTCTAGATGAGGAGGGCATCAAGCATGAGTTTTCCGCTCCCTATTCTCCCCAACAAAATGGAATTGCCGAAAGAAAGAATAGGACGCTTATTGAGATGTCAAGGACGATGCTAGATGAGTACAAAACATCGGACCGGTTTTGGGCGGAAGCAGTTAACACCGCTTGCCACGCCGTAAACCGATTGTACCTTCATCGCCTCCTCAAGAAGACTCCTTATGAGCTTCTCGTTGGTAAGAAACCCAATGTTTCTTACTTTCGTGTCTTTGGTAGCAAGTGTTATATCCTCAACAAGAAACCTAGGACTTCGAAGTTTGCTTCAAAGTCCGATGAGGGTTTCTTGCTTGGATATGACTCAACCACTCATGCGTACCGTGTGTTCAAAAAATCCTCCGGAATTGTTGAAATAGCACGTGACGTGGTGTTTGATGAAACCAATGGCTCACAAGTGGAGCAAGTTGACCAACATGCCATTGATAAAGAGGAACCTCCACTAGAAGCTCTAAGGAGAATGGCACTTGGAGATGTTTGCCCACAAGAACCATCTCAAAGCCCAAGTGACCATCATCACTATGAAGTAGGTCAAATCCCCATTGGACAAGTTGGAGATCCACTAGATGCTCCCCAAAGCGATAATGGGAATGAAGATCAAGGGGGAGGCATGGATCAAGGGGGAGACCGAAGTGAAGAAGATGAAACAAGTGATTCAAAAGCTCAACCTCCGCATCCTCGTGTTCATCAAAGTGTTCAACGGGATCATCCCGTTGACAACATTCTAGGAGATATCACAAGAGGAGTAACAACACGTTCACGTGTTGCAAACTTTTGTTAGCATTTCTCCTTTGTCTCATCCTTGGAACCCCATAAGGTTGAGGATGCCTTAAGAGATCCGGATTGGGTAGTTGCCATGCAAGAGGAGCTCAATAACTTTGAAAGGAACAAGGTTTGGGAGCTTGTCAAGCACCCACAAGCTAATGTTGTTGGAACCAAGTGGGTGTTCCGCAACAAACAAGATGAGCATGGCGTGGTAACTAGGAACAAGGCACGACTTGTGGCCAAAGGGTACTCACAAGTAGAAGGATTGCATTTTGATGAGACATTTGCCCTCGTAGCTAGGCTTGAGTCAATTCGGATATTACTAGCCTTTGCTACTCATCATGGCTTCAAGCTCTACCAAATGGATGTTAAGAGTGCATTCCTTAATGGCCCAATCAAGGAAGAAGTTTATGTAGAGCAACCTCCAGGATTTGAAGACCAAGACTATCCTAACCATGTTTACAAATTGTGAAAGGCTCTTTATGGCCTCAAGCAAGCTCCTAGAGCTTGGTATGAGTGCCTAAGAGACTTTCTAGTTGAAAATGGTTTTAGGATAGGCAAAGCGGACTATACCCTTTTCACAAAGCACTTCAACGAAGATCTTTTTGTGTGCCAAATATATGTGGATGCCATCATATTTGGTTCCACAAATAAGGCGTTTTGTGATTAGTTCTCCAAGATAATGACGGAGAGGTTTGAAATGTCCATGATGGGTGAGTTGAAGTTCTTTCTAGGATTTCAAGTAAAACAACTCAAAGAAGGGACGTTCATAAGTCAAACTAAGTATACACAAGATATTCTAAGGAAGTTTTACATGAATAAGGCAAAACCCATCAAAACCCCTATGGGGACAAATGGACACCTAGACCTAAATGAGGATGGTCCAAGTGTGGATCAAAAGTTATATAGGTCTATGATTGGTTCACTTCTCTATCTTTGTGCATCTAGGCCCGATATCATGCTAAGTGTGTGCATGTGTGCACGATTTCAAGCGGCACCTAAGGCTTGTCATTTGACCGCCGTTAAAAGGATCTTGAGATATCTAGTACACACACCTTCCTTAGGACTTTGGTACCCCAAAGGATCTAAGTTTAACCTCATTGGATATTCCGATGCAGACTATGCGGGGTGCAAAGTTGATAGGAAGAGCACATCGGGTACATGCCAATTCTTGGGTCGATCTCTAGTGTCTTGGTCCTTCAAGAAGCAAAACTCTATTGCTCTTTCCACCGTCGAAGCGGAATATGTTGCAGCCAGAAGTTGTTGTGCACAACTTCTTTAGATGCGACAAACCCTTAGGGATTATGGGATTAACTTGCGCAACATTCCACTCTTGTGTGACAACGAGAGTGCCATCAAGATCGCCCACAATCCGGTGGAGCACTCTAGGACCAAGCACATAGACATACGACATCACTTCTTGAGAGATCACTCAATGAAGGGAGATATTGTGATTTCTCATGTGAGGACGGAACATCAACTCACGGATATTTTCACCAAGCCTCTTGATGAGAAGCGTTTCTGTGAGCTAAGAAGTGAGCTCAACATTTTGGATTCTAGGAATGTGGCTTAAACCACATTGCTCACATTTTTTGGCTATATTTCAAAAAACTCTTCTCTATCGTGATTTCTCTTCAAAATCTGTTTGAGAAAACTTTTTCTTGGAGATTGATCATGTCTTTGTCATATTTTTCTTCAATTATCATGTTTGTGTTGCTTGTTGTCCAAAAGGACCAATAGTGTGTGTGCAACTCAAAAACATCGCTTTTCAGCCCAATCGGACCGGACTAGTCCGCCCCTGTGGATGGACAAGTCCGGGTCCAGACTAGTCCGCGGCTGGTCCGCCGACCGGACTAGTCCGGCCCTTGGGGACTTAAACCCCAGGGGCGGCCAAAACCCTTCCTCTCCCCTCTCACTCCCGTTTTTCTCCCTCACGCGCGCTAGAAACCGCCCTTTTCGGCGATTTTTCGCTCCAACCACCAAATCTCGATTCCAATCTGTGCATTGGAGTCTTTGGGAGTGAGGGATCGTTTCCCCGCGCTTCATCTTCACAATCCATCGTCAATTTCGTCGATTCTCGCGGATTTGAGAAGGTATTCCCTCTTTTTCAAAAACTTTCCCCATTTTTGATTCTTGAGGTTTTTGATAGGAACATCTTCATAGATATTGCTCCATATACCCTTGTGATCATAGCCTAGGAGTATTGCGTGCTGATTTGAAGATTTTTCGACGAATCGATTAGGGTTAGGGTTTATCCTGCACAACCCGTACTAGTCTGGCCCCAGGCGGACAAGTCCGGTTTGCACAGAGCAAACCCTAGTCCTAGTATTCTCTCGAGACTTCTTCCGCAATGCTTCCATCTCCTTGGACTCATACCTTCCCGTCTATGTATTTTCCGCAGCATGTCGAACTCGGAGCGCTCCCCTTCTCGTCTCAACCCCGCGGGCGATGAAGAACGTCCCGAGACCTATCGGGGCCGCACCGAGGAGAGAGGTGCGGAAGTGCCTCGGGAGGGCCGCACCAAGGCTCATATCGTAGAAGCAAGGACGAAGGCTGCACTCATCAAGGGGCAGGAAGAAAAAGAAGAAAGGCGGCTGAAGGCCCTCGAGGCCTCCAAAGTGGCTGCCACCATCTACAATGAAGAAGAAGCCTTGGCACGAGCAACTGCAGAATCCCTGAATGAGCTAAGGAGGAAGAAAAGACAAGATAGGGAGGCTCACAACTCCAAGGCCGCTGAGGCCAATGCCCCCAAAAGGAAGAAACTCGTCACTGTTGGCGAGAAGGCAAAGGGCAAGGAGCAAGCCCAAAGGGAAGATGAGCCTAGGGTTGAGAGTGACCCTAAGAAAGGAAAGGCTCCGGCTCCAGTCGAGCCAAAGAAGAAAAAGCCCTCTGTCAAGGTGCCAGCCAAGAAGGCACCCGGAGGAGTTATGATCCGTGAAAGAGGGAAGGCCCAGGCTGTTGGCCCTCTTGTGATGCACAGTCCAACACGCAACCCAAACCGTCAGCCCAACCTCTCAGCCAACACGTTCAAGGGAAAAGGAGCTGAGAAGGCCAGGAGGCTCAGAGACGAGAATGTCTATAGGTATGAGAGGTCCACCGCCGACCCTCGGTTCTGGTGTGACTTCCATTGCGATTACTATCGCACAGTCTACCAGGCC
The DNA here is from genome assembly GCA_036927565.1 of Tuctoria greenei. Taxonomy (NCBI): domain Eukaryota; kingdom Viridiplantae; phylum Streptophyta; class Magnoliopsida; order Poales; family Poaceae; genus Tuctoria; species Tuctoria greenei. The sequence continues at coordinate 76,936,490 of JAYESD010000007.1, read as the reverse complement.
ATGAAGAAGCCAGTGATCCAGGCTCAATGGGTGGACTGGACCTATATGGCCAAGAAGAAACATGAGGCGTTTGATGCAGTAATTGAGGCAGCTGAGCGCCACGGAATCAAGGACATTCTTGGATTCAAGTATGACTGGAATGAGGAGGTCATAGTACAGTTCTATACCACAGTTCACTTCCACTCTCGTGGTGACCGTGCCATCACTTGGATGACCAACGGTGAGCAGTACTATGCCACCTTTGAGGTTTTTGCTCAGGCTCTAGGTCTGGAGAGTCACCTGGACCATGAGGTCATCATCTCCAATCTCAAGGCCATGGACAGGGATGACATGAGCTATATGTACCCTCCTCACGTTTGGTGTGAAGCTGGATTGGCCAGGAACATCCTCCCGTTCTTCAGCATCCTTAACAGGATTCTCATGAGGACAGTGGCTCTGAAGGAAGGGGATGCAAGGATCATCCAGGGTCACCTCAGGCACCTGTTGGCTCTCATTGATGGACATGAGATGTTCAACCTTGTAGATTACATCTTTGATGATATCTACAACATCTCACACACGCCCAACCGTGCCTGTGGCTATGCCCCCTACATTATGTGTCTGATCGAGAAGGTGTCCGGGCTTGTGTTTGTGAAGGACACCACTCACCAGCCTCTCCGACCCCAAATGCCACCTGCCGTCCCGATCCCTCCGCGCCGAAAGAACGCAGATACTCCCTCTCAGTCGGAGGAATCTCGTGGTGGAGCCTCTCGTCGTGCCTCTCACTCCCCCGGTGGCTCCTCTAGCAGCGGAGTCCTCAAGTTTCTTCGGTCCATCTTCACCTCGTGCCGCAAAACCGAGGTGCGAGCTCAACGGACTGAGCGATACGTGAGGAAGCTCTGTGACAAGATGGAGATTCCGATGAGCCCTGAGGCCTCCGACGACGAGCTCACTCCATACCCCCTTCTCACCCCCAAGGAGTTGGCACTCTTGGGTGAGACGGAGGGTACCTTCGCACCGGGCTCCGACGACGACGACGACCACGACGATCATGAGGAAGACGTCGAGGACCCGGAGGCCACGGAGAGCGACTCCCGCGACGGCGATAGTGATGAGGACGAGGACTAGCTTTTGGATCCTTGTCCCCCTCTTCTTTTCCTTTTTGGTGCCTTGATGCCAAAGGGGGAGAGTTAGGGGGAGTCAGTCCTTTGTGTGGAGTTGGGGGGAGGTAGTTGTCTTTTGTGTTGTGTGGTGTGCTTTTGGCATTTGGACTCATTTGTAATTTCTTCATGCTACTTGGTTGTTTACATTTGTGCATGACTTGCTAATGCTGTTCAGTTTCAATATAATGTTCTTATTGTCAATCTTTTGATTATATTGATGCTCTTTATGTCTTGTCACAATTGTTGAGCACATCACGTAGGCACCCCACCATAACGTGTTTGGGTATGAAAGATCTCCTCCACCTCTCTTACATGCTGCATACATTGAGGGGGAGTCATTCATACGCACACAAGTTATGAAAACCAAAATTTATACTCTTATTTGTGAATGACTTGATAAGTTGTCATCAATCACCAAAAAGAGGGAGATTGAAAGTGCATCTAGGTTCCCCGTGGGTTTTGGATGATTGATGACGACAATTAAGTCGCTAATGAGCTCATGTGATCTTAGCACAGGTATGGACTCAATTGGAGACGCAAACCCTCAAAAAGGAAAAGGAAGGAAACGGAGTCGACTCGAAGCGTGGAAACAAGGGTTTCTAGCGTGTTGAGTTAGACTAGCCGTAGAAATAGGAGGGTGTGTGCGTAAAGTGCAAAGAGATCAAAGTAGGAGCTCAAGAGTGGTGGTTGAGGTAGAAACCATATTTGAAGTTGAAGTTAGAGTAGTCTGGCAGGAGTGGCCGGACTAGTCCGCCTTAGGGCCAGACTAGTCCGCTCCTGGCCAGACTAGTCCGTTTTCACACGGACCAGAAGGTCCTGTGTGACTTCGGACTAGTCCGTAGTGGACCGGACTAGTCTGGGGTACCCCCTTGAAGTGGAGTTTTGGGACTAAGTCCTAGAGAGCAGACTTGTCCGTTTTGGGGCGGACCAAAAGGTCCTATGTGAGATCGGACTAGTCCGTCCGTGGGCCGGACTAGTCCGTGTTGTCTATTGAAGAGTGGTTTTGCGACTAAGTCTGGGTAGGCCGGACTAGTCTGCCCTTGGGGCCGGACTAGTCCGTGGTCTCCAGACTCGTTCGTTTTCACACGGAACAAAAGGCTCTGTGTGAGATCGGACTAGTCCGGTGAGGGCCGGACTAGTCCGGTGTCGAAGTTACCGTTTGAATTTGAAGTTTGGCGGGTAGCGTGACGATTGCCGCGCAGTGCGACAATTGTCAGAGGGGTCAGTGGTCCCCTAGGCCGGACTAGTCCGTCCTTCTGCTGAAGTCAGCAGTATGGGCTTGGGACCTCTATAAATAGAGGTCCCCTGGGTTCTTTTGAACCAACTCTTGAACAGACTTGAACCCTAGCGCCGCCACAACCAACTTGGAGCACTCTTAAGCCTCTTTCTTGCCTACTTTCCCTCTAAAACTAATTCTTGAGTGGATTAGGGTTTAGTGAGGTGGAGAAGAGGAAGAACATCGCGCGTGTGCTCCTGGTTTGATCTCTTGCACTCATTGAGTCTTTGTGAGCTGTGTGTTGAGTGTGTTTCGTGGTGTTGATCATCTTTGTGGTGTGGGAGCCTCAGATTGTGAGAAGCCCCAACGAATCTTTTATTCACACTTTGAGATAGTGGAGAAGCAAGTTAGGCCCATGCGGTAAACTTGGTGAGGGAAGGGTTGGTGAACCCGGTCCTTTGTGGACTCCTCAACGGGGAGTAGATTCTTGTGTGGAATCAAACCTCGGGATAAAATCCTTGTGTCTCCGTGTTCTTTGCATCTTGTTTATTGCATACTTCGTTCTAGGGTTGCTAGTCTTGTCGTGTGCTTCACTTTGCTATAACCTAGTTGAAACTTGACTTACTCTTGTGTTGGTAGTTTCTAAACTTGTCATAAACATATCCTCACTTGTAGCCTCGAGAAAATCTCCTTAAAACTTGCTAGAAACACTTTTTAGGGTTCTTCACGCAGGCTGACCGGACTAGTTCACCCCTAGACCGGACTAGTCCGCCCCCTGTGATTTAACCTCATTTTATTAAGTCATTTGCAGGTCGATTAGCCTATTCACCCCCCCTCTAGGCAACTTTCACCAGGGTAGTTAGTCGCACTTTTAGTCCTGAGACTGTGACAAGTGCTGCATGAGCTTTGCAGACCTTTCGGGAAAGGTCCGGCTGCTCTCCCGGAGGAACTACCCGACTCTGTACAATGACTCTATAACATACACCCCAAGTTACTCAAGACTCACCTCCGTGGTATTAAGTGTAGAACTTACGGAGGTGCTCGATGTTCCAAGGATTTGGGAGAGGTGTCCCATCCTCGGTAGCCAAGCGAACGCTTCCGGGATGGGATACTTTGATCACTCGGAAGGGCCCCTCCCAGCCGAGGGAGAGTTTGTTTAACCCTTCTCTGGATAGTATTCTCCGTAGCACCAGATCGCCTTCCTCGAGCTGTCGGTTGTGTACATGCCGCTGGTGATAATGTCGTAGGGCTTGGCGATATCGGGCATTCCGAACAGCTGCTTGGCACCTTCCCTCCTCGAGGAGGTCTAGGTCTTCACGCCGGAGCTGGTCCTGCGCGGCTTCGTCGAAGGTCCGGACCCGGAGTGAACCCAAGGTGATTTCTGGAGGAAGGATTGCTTCAGCTCCATACACCAGGAAGAAGGGTGTCTCTCCAGTTGACCGGTTTTGAGATGTCCTGTTGGCCCATAAAGTGGGCGGAAGCTCTTCGATCCAGTTGGCTCCATGTTTTTTCAAATGCTCATAGGTGCACGTTTTGAGTCCTTTAAGGATTTCGGCATTTGCTCTCTCGGCTTGGCCTTTGCTGGCTGGGTGAGCTACGGAGGCGTAGAAAACCTGTATGCCTAGGTCTTCGCAGTGTCCTTGGAATGCGGAGCTTGTGAATTGGGTCCCATTATCAGTGATGATTTTGTTTAGGACTCCTAATCTGCATACAATGGACTGCAGAAAGTTGATAGCAGATTGCTTGTTGATCATCACAACTGGAGTTGCTTCCGACCACTTGGTGAACTTGTCAATGGCGACGTACAGGAACTTGTAACCTCCGACGGCTCTTGGGAAGGGTCCCAAGATGTCCATCCCCAACACAGCGAAAGGCCATGTAGGAGGTATCATTTGTAAGGGCTGAGCTGGTGTATGAATTTTCTTTGCATGAAATTGGCATGCTTCACATTTCTTCACCAACTCAGTGTCATCCTGGAGCGCTGTAGGCCAGTAGAAGCCATGCCAAAAGGCTTTTCCGACCAGAGTGCGGGAAGATGCGTGGTTCCCACACTCGCCTCCATGGATTTCTGCGAGAAGTTCGCAGCCTTCTTCCCTTGTGATGCACCACATTAGGATGCCGTTGGCACCGCGCCGGTAGAGATCCCCTTCTACCAGCGTGTATCTTTTAGCTAATCTGACTACCCGGTCAGCAGATACATCATCGTCAGGAAGGATGTTGTCTTTCAAGTAGCTCCGGATCTCCGAGATCCATGCATCGGAGCTAGCTTGAGCTTTTGAGTCTTGCGTGCTGGGTTGCTCGGAGCTCCTGGTAGCACCTACGACCCTTGATAGCTGCCATGGTAACAGGGCCATCGGGACCGTCAGCTTCGGGATGCTGATCTCACCCCCTTCGCTCAGTTCGGCAGGCTGAGCTGTTGGCTTTGACAACCTCCGGACAAAGATTCCGTCAGGAGCCGGAGCTCCGGTTGACGCTTTGGTCGAGAGTTCATCAGCTTCAGCGTTATGGGCACGCTGAATATGGTGGAGGTCTAGGACTTCAAAGTCCTTCTGAAGCCTCTGGACTTCAAGGAGTTAAGCAGCTAGTTGGAGATTATTGCAGGAGCATTCACCCTTCACCTGCTTGATGATGAGCTGTGAATCTCCTTTGACCAGCAGTTGCTTGACACCATATGACAGTGCCACCTTTAGTCCGTAGATGAGTGCTTCATACTCCACCATGTTGTTGGTTGCCTTGAAGTCAAGGTGTACCATGTATTTCACATTCTCCCCAGTCGGTGCAAGGAGAAGGATTCCAGCTCTGGCCCCCTGCTTCTACATGGAGCCATCGAAGTAAAGGGTCCAGTGAGGCTTGGTGAAGGTTGGAGCTTGATGCTCCGTCTTCTGCTCACTGAGGCCCCCAGGGTTTGATGGAGAGGGAGTCCATTCCGCCACAAAATCTGCCAATGCTTGACTCTTGACTGCTTGTCTTGAAATAAATTCAAGATCAAATTCAGCCAATTCCGCTGCCCACTTTGCAATATTCCCAGTTGAATTGGGATTATGCAAGATTGCTCGTAGTGGGTAGGAGGTCACCACCGAGACTTTGTGAGCTTGGAAGTAATGTCGAAGCTTCCTGGAGGCAATAAGAACTGCATAGAGCAGCTTATGCACCTCTAGGTATCGAGTCTTGGCATCATGTAGTACTTCACTAATGAAGTACACCGGGCGCTGAATGGTCCGGACCCTCCCAGAGGGGCCCGGAGCTTCCTCTTTATTGACCCGGACCCTCTCGGAAGGGTCCGGATTTTCTTCGGGGACCTCCGGGTTCTGGCTGGAGGAACCCGGAGCTTCTTCAGAAAATACCTGGACCCTCCCGGAGGGGTCTAGGTCTCCTGAAACGACTTCCGGTGGATTTGAATCTGGGAGCTGGGACCCAGACTCACTTTCAGGAACCTCCGGACCTTCCCGGAGGGGTCTGGATTCCTGAGTGTGGGGTAGTTCCGGTCTCTCCGCAACCAGAACCATACTGACGACTTCGTCAGTAGCTGAAATGTAAAGCAATAAAGGCTCACAAGGGGTCGGAGCTACCAGAATTGGTAGGGTGGTGACGAACTGTTTCAGCTCCTGGAATGCCTTCTCTGCTTCTTCGGACCATTGAAATGGTCCGTACTTCCTCAATAACTTGAAGAAGGGGAGTGCCCGCTCCGCCAGTCTTGATATGAACCGGCTGAGGGCTGCTAGACATCCAGTTAACTTTTGGACGTCTTTGATGCGGGTTGGTGGCCGCATGTCTTCAATGGATTTTATCTTTGCCGGATTAGCTTCTATGCCCCGGTGGCTTACCAGGAAACCAAGAAGTTTTCCGCAGCTAACCCCAAAGACACACTTGTCTGGGTTTAGCTTCGTGCGGGTAGCCCGCAGCTTGTCGAAGACAGCCTGTAAGGTGTCAAGGAGTGACTCCTTGTTCCTGACCTTGACCACGATGTCATCGACGTACACTTCCACTATGTCTCTGATGAGTTCTTCAAAAGTTTTGTACATAGCTCGTACAAAAGTTGAAGCTGCATTCTTGAGACCAAAGGGCATGGCTGTGTAAAAGTACAATCCATCTACTGTGATGAATGAAGTATGCTCTTCATCCTCCCTAGACATCCTGATTTGATGATACCCAGAATATGCGTCTAGGAAACACAGTAATTCACACCCGGAGGTGGAATCCACTATCTGATCTATTCTAGGTAGTGGGAATGGATCTTTTGGACATGCCTTATTTAGTGTGGTGTAGTCAATGCACATCCGATGCTTCCCGCCGGCCTTGGGCACAACGACTGGGTTCGCCAGCCATTTTGGATGGAAGACTTCTCGGATGAATCCGGCTTCGAGTAGCTTCTTCACTTCTTGTCGGATAAAGTTCTGCCGCTCTATGGATTGCTTCCGAGGCTTCTGATGCACAGGCCGGGCATCGGGGTAGATCTTTAGATTGTGCTCAATCACTTCCCTGGGGATCCCAGGCATTTGTGGCGGTTGCCAAGCAAACACGTCAACGTTAGCCCGGAGAAAAGTGATGAGCGCGAGTTCCTATTTGTCGTTCAATCCTCCCGATATTCGGGTGGTCTGAGCGGCATCGGAACCAATTTGGACGACTTTGATGGGAATATCGGTGTCGCCGCTTGGCTGCACACGGGGTGCAGAGGTCGAGCCTCGTTGACGAATGCTCGGGGGTTTTGGAGCTTGCTCCTGCCTGGAGTCCTCCTCTTGCGCCGTGGTGAGTGCGTGGAGTTCCTCCAGAGCAGTTACTCCAGCGGTACGATCTCCGCAGATCCGGACAACGCCTACTGGTGTTGGCATCTTCAACACCAGGTATCCATAATGAGCAGCTGCCATGAATTTGTACAGGGCAGGTCTACCCAAGATGGCGTTGAATGGTAAGTTGATCTGAGCGACGTCGAAGACCAACTTCTCGGTGCGATACTTCTCCCGGGTCCCGAATGTAACGGGGAGAGTAATAGCTCCGAGTGGGGTAATGGCCCCCGGACCTACTCCAGAGAAAGGTCGAGAGGGCTAGAGATCCGAAGGTCAGAGCTGAAGCTTAGTGAAAGCTTCGAAGCTAATGAGGTTAAGCCCCGAACCTCCGTCTACCATGACATGGTGGAGCTGGATGTTATTGATGGTAGGAGATACCATCAAAGGTAGCTGACCTGCTCCAACCATGCTCCGTGGGCAATCAGAAGCATCAAAAGTGATAGAGGTGTCCATCCACTTTCGATGAGGTTCCGGCCTGACTGTAGGGGCTACAGCGGCCATATCTCGCCGCATAGTCTTGATGACGCGACGAGAGGTGATATCCCATGACCCACCGAAAATGGTGTTCATGGTCTTCCGACGCTCGTTGTCAGAGACGTCAGAATCATCGTCGACAGAGGTGTAGACGGCCTTCAGGACCTTTTTGGGATCCTGGAATCCTAACTCCTCTTCAGTCGGAGCTTCGTCGACCTTTTGCTTTCCTTCCCTCTGTCGGAAAGGAGATTCTTCCCGGCGCTTGCTGTAGCGCTCGGCAAGGTTTTGGACCTCCCGGCAGTCTTCCAAACTGTGGCTGCCCGTCTTGTGAATGGGACACCACACTTTGGGTTTGCCACCGTCTTTAGAAGACGGTCGAGGTCGCTTCTCGGGGCATGGCCCCCGGCCACCCGGAGCTGCAGCAGCTGCAACGTTGGATGTGCCGGCCGACGGCTTCTTCTTGCCGTTGGTCTTCTTTTTCTTCTTGCCACTCCTGGAGGTAGCGGCTTCTTCTTTGGAGGGTTTCTTGTGATCCTCCGCGGCTGGTTTGGAGTGCATTTCACGGCCCTCCGCAGCTCTGGCACATTTATCTGCCAAGCTGAAGAGTTCCGTGACGCTGGTGATCTCCTTGATCGCCAGCTTCTCCAACATCTTCTTGTCCCGTACACCCTGTCTAAATGCCACAATGACAGAGGCACTAGAGATAGAAGGAATAGTGTTTCGTACCTGAGAGAACCTTTGAATGAATGACCGCAAGGATTGTCCCCCTTTTTGCACGACCGCAAAAAGATCTAGTTCAGTGCCTGGTCGGGTGTATGAACTCCCGAAGTTGGCAGTGAACTGATGGCACAGTTCCTCCCAACTGTTGATAGAGTTGGGTGGAAGGCTCATAAACCAGGACCTGGCAGTCCCAGTTAAGGCCACTGGAAAGTAGTTGGCCATCACGACCTCATTTCCTCCAGCTGTTAAGATTGCAGTGGAGTATATCTGAAGAAATTCGGCGGGATTGACAGTCCCGTCGAATTTTTCCGGCAGATGAGGCCGGAACTTCTGTGGCCATCTGACCATGCGCAGATGCATGGCCAGGGCTGAACAGCCTCCTCCTACTCCTTCAAGAGTAGAAAGGTCCTGAGCTTCCCGTCTTTCACGGGCATGCTCAATATGGACTCGGCCGTCCTGCTGACGGTAACGACGATCAAGCTCCGCCCGGAGGTCGTGAGTCGAAAGCCTGGATACCGTGTGAGTGCGTCGAGCCCCAGAGGGCAATGACGTCACTTGTTGCGATGCAGCACGTCTCCTGCTATTGGAGACATTTGGACCATGTCTTCCAGACAAAGCAACGGGGCTCTTCCTGAAGGAGGAGGACCCTGGTTGCTGAGGCGTTCGGCTGCTGCTGCAACCAAATGCTCCACATCGGCCCTCCACTGCTCCAGTGCATCCCGAGATGCATCCGGAGGTGGTGGACGCTGAAGAAGAGCACGCGCTGCATGAAGCGCGTGTTCCGGATTGTCATGATTTGCCGACGCAGTAAGCGATGCTGGCGCACCATCACGTTGCCCAGCACGATTTGCTAGAGGAGACGATGGTGGTGGATGTGTGACTCCTGCTGGTGCTGAGGCTCCTGCTGCTGGCTGCCTGTTGGAGGGATTGCCTCCAACAGCCTGAGTAGCAGGTTGGCCATTGGATGATCCAGCAGCAGAGTTCACCATTCTCTAAATCTCAGGCGCCCCTACCTGGCGCGCGAACTGTCAGCGGTTGAGAACCGGCAGATCTCCCTACACTACTAAAGTGATAGGGGAGTTTGATGTTCGGTGTGGGCGCGCGGAGATTCAAGAAGGTGTGTAAGAATTGACGCAGGAGACACAAGAATTTACGTGGTTCGGGCCTCCTGAGCGTAATACCCTACTCCACGGAGGTGTTGGTGTTGTATTAGCAGTAAGAGCTTGTCACGAGTGTATGGGGTGCGTGAGCTCGTTCGTGAACGTCCCCGAGTGTATCATCGGCCTGTCCTTTTATAGTACAAGGGCAGGCCGTTACAATTCAGCCTGGCCCGACATGTGGCCCCGGCGGTTACTAGTATTGATACACGCTTAATTGCTCTTAATAACCCTGTAACAGGCTTTGATAGCACCGTTACTGGTGTTAAGATCATCTGTTTAAGTGTCATTAATATGGCATTAATGACACTTAATCGGGTCTTGAAGTCCTTGGCTCTCCTTTGAAGCTCCGGAGCTGTTACAAGGTCTTCCGGAGGTTAGAAGCTGGAGGTTCGACGATTGGACACGTGGCAGCTCCGGAGCTTGCTGTAGGAAACAGGTAGCTCTGGGGCTATCAGACACGTGTCAGGTCCGGAGCTTCTCTCGGTCTGGGGTTAAGTCCGGAGGTGCCGTTTCGTTACGTGGCCCGGAGCTTCCCCCTTGTGGGAGGTAGCTCCGGGTTAGTTGTACACGTGGCGGCCCAGGGATTAACCATGTTGGAGAAGCGGGTCCGGTCATGTCTGACAAGTGGGCCTCCGAGGGTCTGAAAACCAAGTAGATGGCTTTCCTTTGAGATCTTTGTAACCTCAAGGGGTGTACGGTTTCTAGGGTACCGACAGTCCTAGCCTTGCGTCTCAAAAAGCATATCAATGATCTGGTCTCCACGGCACAAAGCGCCTTCATCAAACAGAGATGCACACAAGAAAACTATGTAGATGTCAAGAGCCTGGCCCTAACTTATCATCGAAGGCACACCCCAATGATGTCATGAAACTTGACATAACTAAAGCCTTCGATTCTGTTTCATGGGAATGCATCCTTGAACTCATGCAGCGAAGAGGTTTTCCATGCAGATGGACAAATTAGCTAGCCCTCCTTTTCTCCACCGCCACCTCATCAGTCTCACTGAATGAGGGCCTAGCATCAAGCATCAACGGGGTCTACGGCAAGGCGATCCTATTTCTCCATACATATTCATTCTAGCGATCGACACATTACATCACATCTTCCACCATGCCAGTGCTGCAGGTCTGCTTTCTCCATTGCCTGGTGACCATGCACATTCAAGGCTATTCATGTATGCTGATGATGTCGCCATTTTCTTCTGGTCGACATGATCAGACATGGACACTGTCATGATGCTGCTCAAAACCTTCGGGGAAGCCACTGGTTTAGTTATCAATGAACATAAAACAATATTAGCGCCAATTTGATGTGAAGATATACAACTAGAACATGTGCTTGCATGGGTTAACTGCTAGATAACGTCCTGGCCTGTCACATATCTTGGACTGCCAATCACCCTTGGACCGACCCGAATGACCCATCTGCAAAGTTATCTCGACAAAGCTTCCGGGAAAATGGCTGGTTCGCAAGGCAAATTGCTCACGTTTCCAGGCCGCTGGGAGCTCGTTCACTCTGTTCTCAGCTCCACCTCTACATACCTCCTCTCTGCAATTAAAACCCCAAAGAAGTTCATTAAAAACCTGGATAAGATCCGAAGAAGATTCTTATGGACAGGAACAGAAGAACTGAGAGCGGGCCAATGCAAGGTTGCTTGGTCGCGAGTTTGTCGCCCCTTCCAAGTTGGCGGACTTGGCATTATTGACTTGCATTGCTCCAGTCGGGCACTGAGGATGCGATGGCTATGGCATGACTGGACACAACAGGATCGGCCCAGGCAACAACTACAACTCCTCACAGATGATGTAGATGAAGCCCTGTTTGCTACCGCCACAAGTGTAACTGTTAAAAACGGGAAACAAGAAACATTCTGGACCTCAAGTTGGATCGACTGGAAATTGCCGGCAGCCCTATTCCCCGGACTATATGAGGTTACCAAAGGCAAATGCAAATCGGTTGCAACGGCCTTCACTAATGTGCGATGGATCAACGATTTGGCGCCTCGCCTCACCATTGAGCTGATGCATGATTATATCGCATTGTGGATTCTGCTGCAGGATTGGCAGCCTCACCTGGGAACAGAGGAACACGATGAGATACGTTGGGTATATGCAACGGCTGGCCAATACTCCACTGCGGCGGCATACAAACTGCAATTCGAAGGCCAGACAAGATCAGACTTCCATGTTGCGGTCTGGAACAAATGGGCACCTCCCAAGTGCAGGGCATTTATGTGGCTTATGCTACAAAACCGCATTTGAACTGCTGATCGGCTCCAGCGACGGGGATGGCTCAACAATTATTTTTGTCCCCTCTGTTATCGGAATTTGGAGACGGTAACTCACCTCTTTCTTGAATGCCCAACATCAAAACATATGTGAGAGCAACTCAGCCGGTGGACAGACGAGATGATAATACATCCTGACCGCTTCCCATTATACCTCAACGTGGAAAGCTGGTTCTACACTATGTCCAGATCCATATGACGGGGAAAGACCCATGGCCTACTAACGGCTATTGTGGCCACACTGTGGTTTATTTGGATAGAAAGGAATAGGATGAATTTCCAGCACAAAGAACGTACTTTACCAGAGCTGCTCAATGTGCTAAGAGATGAGCTGCACACATGGGTGCTTGCGGGTGCAGAGAAGCTGAAGGCAATTATGTCCCTGCTAAGATCTCCCCCCGACCTCCCCCACCATTAGAATTGTTACAACTACACATGTAATAGGCACTGATGTAAACCCTACTGTACTGTACTTTCTATTTTTTCCTACTTATAACGCCAGCAAGCCGTTGCTGGTCCTTTTCGAATTTTTTTTTTGCTTGTTGCTTACCGTTCTCGTCAGCTGCCTCTATCATTTCCCTGACCTCGTCAAGGGTTAAGTGCTCGCCGGTCTCGATGGCCAGTCGCTGGATGTCGACGTCGGAGATCTTGCCCTGCACGGGATCGAACACAGATGAGTGTGGGGAAAGGTAACATAAATCAATATGATTAGCTCCATGGCTGATTAATATAGTATAGCAGCGTCTTACGTTGCCGTCCTTGTCAATGATGCGGAAGACCTTGAAGAGCTCGTCCCGGGCGTCACGTTCGCCCATCTTGTCGGTCATCATGTGCGCAAACTCGTCGAAGTCGATCGTGCCGCTGCCGTCCTTGTCCACCTCCGCGATCATCTGGTAGATTTGCTGCAAGGATCAAGAACGTTTGTGTGTGTCATTGCCAGTCCAGCCAGATGCAAGGAAAACTGCTCTGAGTTCTGAAGAATAAGAGTGCTACTTCTGGTGTCATCTCGAATCCCAAGGCTCTGCAAAGGCAAGACGAGCACGTCCGTAAGCTACTCTGTAACTTCTAACACTAACTGTGACAAGAGTGTGAGGGCACTACAGGATGAAGCATACCTCATTGCAACGTTCAGCTCCTTAGCATCGATCGTGCCTGGATGCAGATATAGAAACCAAAATATCAACTAAGTCCCGTCCATATCATAAACGGTAAGAGAAATTCAGCTGGATGGACATATATACCCGATCCGTCGGTATCGAAGAGGTCGAACGCCTCTTTGATCTCTTTCCTCTTCTGCGCCGTCAGCCGCTTGTGGCGGCCTTTGTCTTTCCGGTAGCCAGAACTGTATGAGCTCGACTGAAACCCGAATTCAATTCAGTTTGACCATTCGAAAAACACATATTGGATGGTTTTCTGTGCGACAGTTAGTTAAAGTAAAATGCTAAAAGTGACGAAAAACGAGCACATGGAACTGCAATATTGGCCCTTTACTCTGTTTCTACAGATCTACTGGAATCTAGAAAATAAGTATTCTAGAGAAATAAAATCTGTTTTTACCATAAAAATAGGCTAATGGTGTCGAATCACTGGTCTTTATTATGTTATAAAAATTTCGACTCAAAATTATGCCACTTATTTATGATTGGTCCCGCTACACATATTATTTGTTCTTTATCCGCTCTGCTCCGTGGGGTCAACACTTGAGGTTCAACTGATTACCAAACGGACTAGACCTAAAAATTGCCAAGCTTTCACTGTTCTTTAAAGTCCATCGAGGATTGAGGTGCAGATAAGTTAACTGAGCTTTAACTAAACAAAAGAAACCTCTGGCGCCATCCAAACTCTTCCTCATGCAAGCGTGAACAATTGTTTCCTTTGTAACTATTGATTTGAGAATCCAGCAATTAGCCGGGTAAAGATAAGGAAAGGAACTAGAACAGAAGGATTCAATCATCTCCTTGGTGACTACTGATTAGTCTGTTCGAACAATTAAGAGGGTAAAAGTTAGCAGGAAACCACCTAGAAGAGAAGAATTCAATTGCTTCCTTTGTAACTACTGGTTAGACCAATCAGACAGTTAACCGGGTAAAGGTGATCAGGAAACGAACTAGAACATAAGATAATCAGATAGTCGCATACCATTTCCGCGATGAGCAGTACTGATCTCTGCCAATATGATGATAAAGCTGAACCAGAATTTTTTTGTTCTTCCCAATCAGCTTCAAGACAGTTGCGCGGCTTGGTGCTTCTCGCTGTCTTGAAGAAAGCGGAATAAGGGGGTCGAGTGGACGAATGGTTTTTGGCAGGGACGAGTGAAAAAAAAAAAGGCAAAGAAGGGACAGGAGAGAAAGCGATAGGAAGGGTGCCGGTTCGAGGAACCGCGTCATTAAAAAAACACTATTAGTTTTATAATTTCTTGTGACCAGTTTAAGTTGACATATATTCAAATATGGCTTATTGGAATTATATTGCTCAAGCTTTTAAAGTTTATTAGCAGAATGAACGCTAGGAAATTCATTCCAGCAAATTCGTTTTCCCACAATGTCACGTCAAGATTAATAACTAGTAAACATGTCGTCAAGAAAAGTAATAGTCATGGTACTTGCACGTGGGGATTACATAGCATTACTTAAACTTACTATTCTTACTAATAATAATACTTAGGCTATGTTTGGAAGCACAATATTTCTGAAATTTCAGAACAATACTTTGGTATTTGAGATTGCTATAGTATTTTTTACAGAATGGTGTTTGGCAATCAATTCAAAAACTATGTATTTAAAACTACAGTTTTGTATATACTGTAGTATTTTTGGGTATAAAAACTTTGGTCCTCTGCTTGCTTGCTCTTGATGCTTGCTACTTTGATCCCAAACAATCATATGTATTGTAAAACTGTGATATTAGAATACTTTGGTATTGTCATGTCATTTTAAACCTGTGGTTTAGCCCATCCGCAATGGTAAGTTGTAAAGCGCACTGGAAAGCATATTGTTATGCTGAAAGTATAAAGTATATATAGTATATTTAGAGGATAAAATATGTTTTAGAGGTTGTTAGTGCGGATGGTCTTACCAAAACTTTAGTATTGAAATACCGTATTTCCAAACAAACCTTGTGATTTTATACTCCCCGTTCCTTTTTAATTGAGTTAGTTCAACACTGAACTTACTATCATAAAATAAAAAGGAACCTTTTGTGTGTGTGACAAAGAACATGCGAATTCCGTACCTCTGAGGATTTGGAGTGGTGAGGATGTTCTACACCGACGCCACCTGTTGGTAACAGGTGTTTGTGTCAAACCAAACTGAGCTGGTAGTCTTTTTACGAAGTCAAAAAGCTCATTTCGAATGCTGATGTTTGCAATTACCTGTAATCAACTGTCCTACTTGTGAGTTTCAGCAAAATTTGATTCGGTCGGTTGCTGGTACTGTTGTAGGAGTTTCTAGAATAACCAATAACCCCTAATTCACCTACGCTGACGTTCCCAAGCACGTGTACGTGCACGCTTTTCATATTTTTTTGACAACAGGGGGCAATGCTGCGAAAGCCCAAAATCTGAACAAAATAAGAATCAATTCAAAGTAAATTTTTTAGATAAAACACAAATGAACATTGACCGCCAATAAAGAACAAGGTGTGTAAGTGTGCAAATAATAATACATAGAAAAAAAATCAAATTATAAAACAGTATAGCAACAAACAAAAACCAAAGTGAAAGGATACGCAAAGTTGACATATATAAATATGTATGGATATGTGAGATCGCCATTAATCAAAATAAATAACTAAATAAATGAGAGCAAGCTATTGATTAAATATTAGAGAAACTTAAATGAAATTAAATCCTAAAAGAAAACCATTGTACAACCTAACTCAAATTAAAATTTAATGTGCAGGGTTAAATCGAATGTAATTAAATAAATAAGTGGCTAATATATATATATATATATATATATATATATATATATATATATATATATATATATATATATACTACTCTATTATGTAGCTATTTCGTTTTGATGTACCGAGACATAAGGAATCATTAGTACATGTGTCATTTTGGTAAACAGGACATTGGCTCATATGTCTCGATACATCAAAACGACCTGGCTACAGAGTAGAGTAATTTATAGCTGGCTACAAAATATACCTTATATATATACACACGATTATATAGGCACTACAAGGATTCCACCCTGTTGCAACGATTGCACTGCAATGAATACTAAATCGTTGTAGCAAGCTTGGTCTTTTGCCACGATTCACAAGTTTGTGGCATTAGGATCTATAGCTACGGAACACAATTGTTGGATTAGAAACTTTTGCCACGATTCACTAGTTTGTGGCGTTAGGATCTATAGCCACGGAAACAATTGTTGCAATAGGATTTTTGCCACGATTCACTAGTTCGTGGCGCTAGGATCTATCGCCACGGAACACAATCGTTCCATTAGGATCTGTTGCCACCATTGTACTAGTTCGTAGCATTAAGATCTATCGTCACAGAACACAATCGTTACATTAGAAACTTTTGCCACAATTCACTAGTTTGTAGCGTTAGGATCTATCACCACGGAACACAATCGTTGCATTATGATCTGTTGCCACGATTTACGTGGCCTTAGGATCTATCGCCACGGAACACAATTGTTGCATTAGGATCTTTTGCCGCGATTTACTAGTTCGTGACCTTAGGATCTATCACCACGGAACAAAATAGTTACATTAGGAACTTTTGCCACGATTCACTAGTTCGTGGCGTTGGGATCTATCGTCACAGAACACAATAATTACATCAGGAACTTTTACCATGATTCATCAGTTTGAGGCGCTAGGATCTATCGCCACAGATCACAATCGTTGCAATAGGAACCTTTTCCACGATTCACTAACTCGTGGCGTTAGGATCTATCTCCACGAAACACAATCGTTGCATTAGTATCTTTTGCCATGATTTACTAGTTCGTGGCCTTAGAATCTATCACCACGGAGCACAATCGTTGCATTAGGATCTGTTAAATGATTTACTAGCTCATGACCTTAGAATCTATTGCCATGGAAGACAATCGTTGCATTAGGAACTTTTTCCATGATTCACTAGTTTGTGGCCTTAGGATCTGTCGCCACGGACACAATCGTTGCATTAGGAAATTTTGCCACGATTCACTAGTTCGTGGCGTTAGTATCTATTGCCACAAAACACAATCATTGTATTAGGATCAGTTGCCACGATTGTACTAGTTCATGGGCTTAGGATCTATCTCCATAGGATACAATCGTTGCATTAGGAACTTTTTCCATGATTCACTAGTTTGTAGCGTTAGGATCTATCTCCACAGAACATCATCGTTGCATTAGGATCTGTTGCCACAAATCACTAGTTCATTGCATTAGTATCTTTCACCACGGAACAACACAATCGTTGCATTAGAATCTGTTGCCACGATTGTACTAGTTCGTTGCATTAGGATCTATCACCACGGAACACAATCGTTGCATTATTGGTTCTTTTTTTTCATGCCACCTATGGAGAAATGGTGGCCCAAACTGGTTATAGGATTATCAAAAATGGAGCTAAGATAGCTGGACTTTGGTTACACACCGATTTCATAATAGCCCTAACTCTAGGTGGCGGGGGGTGGGTTCCCAAGGATACTGCCTCTCGTGCAAAAACCGCTTGCAGTGGAAGTTGAAGTGGAGAAGGAAGCTAAAGGGACGAGTACTGACGCTAACCCGCTGGCTTTAATCCCTCTTCCAAAAACTGCCTTGCTTCTAGGCTTGCTGCTAAAATAGAATGAATATCGGTTTGTATCTTTTAAAAAAAAAACAAATAGTTCATAGCTCAAACAATACTTATATAAAAAAATCATCATCTTCGCTGTTGCCCTCCCCAATGGAGATACATGACCATCATTGATATATATATCATCGTCGTCGTCGTCGTCATCTACATTTTCTAATGGAACTCCATCTGCCTCAAACTCAACTATTCTCATTTGAAGCGCGGAATCATCATCGGTTGCTCCCTCAATGTCATTCCTAGCCCATGCGATCATATCCTCATATATGTGTGGCATATTGATATCAGTAAGTCGATCATCAAATATCTATGCCTCAATAGTCTTGACATTATTTTCACTGTCTCCAGGGGGCATGGCAAAAAGATTTTGTGGCTTCGTTTTAACAACTGTAGCCTATTTAGGTTTGCTTCACACTTTGAATGTAAAAAACTTGTTCTGCTTAGGTGGCTAGAATGTAAGTCTCATACTTAAATCGAGAAAGGTTAGTGTCAACATCTATCATTCCATATTGATCCTTTTTGTAGCCTCTACTTTGGCTCTGGCCGGAAAAAGGCCGATCAAACCAGTCACATTCAAATAACAGAACCTCTCGATATTTTTAAAACTCAACAGAAATCATTTTCCTGATTACTCCAAACCATCCATGATCACCATCCCAAACAACAACACCACTGTTTTGCGTCCGTGAATATATTTCCATTTCTGCAGTTTGAAAGAAGAAGTCATTGACGAATGATCGATTAAAAAAATGTGCCCGACGATCAAGTCCTCTAGATAATGCATACAAATAATTCTTTTACATTGCCTTCTTTGTGTTCTGATTTTAGGAACAAATGAACGCACTTGTGAAAACACGTACGCCACATCCGATCCTCAACGTCATCAAATTAACATGATCCTCAACAAAGAGAGCAACGTCTCTCCACGATGTTCCGCCTAGTGTTGCACACACTTCTCTCGCCTCACGCAGACCACATATCCTGATCCAACCGTACAACTTCAAATAAAGGAGGGCTAGAGATTGGTGGAAAAATAATATAAGAAAAAAGGAAGAAGAAAAAGGATGACGCACTTTTTGATCCATGAACCGTGAGATTGCTGACTTCCATCTTCATTGGCCAGTTCCCGGTTCTGCTGATCTCTTCAGCATGCATTCACACTAGCTACTCTCTGGTGGCTGGACCCAGGGTATGCTGTGGCCCACCCGGCATACCCAGTGGGTGCACCCTTGAGAAAAGTTGTTGTTGCACATGGTCTTTGGTTGAGACAATGCAACTTGTGGTCATAACGATAAGAATTCAAAAATAGATAGAGTATATCAGATTCAAAAATCTTCATTACTTTCATTACTCGGTGCTTAGGCCTGTCCAATTCAGAAACTCCTCCACTCATGTTGTAACTGTATTAGTTATATATCCACGTCCGTTTCCAAAATACAAACTAGAGGTAGAGGAAGGTTTGGACAAAAGAGAGAAGTTGTGCCGCGCTGCTGCAGACCGCAACTGTAGGGACAAGGAGAGGACCCAATGGCGAGGACATAGGTGTACAACATGACATTTGAGGACGACATGTTCACCACCACTGTGACGTCCTCCGGCAAGGTCGTGGAGGACTAGCTTGACGAGGTCCTCTCCGTGCATTGTTGGCGCCTTCACAAGCTCGTCATCTGGCTCGACGTCAAGTTGCGCCCCAGCTACTCCACCGACCAGAACCCCGTCGCCTTTTTGCAGCTCTGCATCGACCGTTGCTGCCTCATCCTTCAGGTCATCCATGCTGACTACTTTTTCGACGAGCTGGAAGATTTCCTCGGCGATTCCGACTACTGCTTTGTCGGTGTGGGCGTGGAGGGTGACGCCGACCGACTTTGGAAGGAGTTGCACCTGAAGGTGGCCAAAACATTGGACCTGGCCGAGCTCACAGCAGAGGAGATGGATCACCCGAGCGTCCACCGCGTGGGGCTGAAGGACATTGCGAGTGCTGTGATGGGCGCCGACATGGAGAAGCCTTGCCTGGTGAGGACAAGCCAATGGGACACGTACAATCTCTCCGGCAAGCAGATCAACTATGCCTGCATCGACGCCTTCGTCTCCTTTGAGTTTGGCCACAAGCTGCTCTCCGGTGACTACTGATCCAACCACCGAGTTTGTGGATCGGCTGCCATCAATTATCCCGACATGAAATTCGCATGTGCAGCGCTCAAGTTCTAGCTTTTCTGCTTGTGCGCACAATCTCTCTTAAAATTATTTTTTCTTAAGGAAACACTATATTGGGTTCATATGACATGTGTGCCCCACCGTTGTCAGGTCTACACGTCAGCTGCAATAACTGTAAGGCAGAGGATTTCATCACCAATATCTTGGCATTTAGGCTAATGTTTTAGTAGTTTCTTTGATGATTGTTCAAAAAAAGGATAGTTTTTGTGATCGAAGAATTAGCTGATGTCTATTTGTCATGTGTCTGAAATTTGAGAATATGTTAGGCAATAGATCATTAGAAGGTAAGCATTACTGATGCTAGTCACTTATTATGCAATTAATCATTAACCATTAATTTTATAGGTTAAGCAATTACAAATTAACATATTCCTTACAATTATGGAATTACAACTACTCCATCACAAATTACTTGTCACTCTTTAGTTCAAAAATGAACTAATTAATTAAAGAGCGACAAGCAATTTGGGAGGTGGAGAGAGTACACATTAATAATTTCAAATAAGTAAGAAACTTACTTCACCCTTCTTCTGGCCGGTTGGCTGGCGGCGGCGTCACCTCTGCAAGCTTCCTGACGCCCAGAGCTCCACGCGCCACTGAGCACCGAGCCCCGCCTCCACGTGCCACCGTGAGGCAGCAAACTGCGAGCAAAAAGGTCGGCGCCGCGCGCCATCTGTGACATCTGGTTCCGAGAAATGAACTAAGTGCAGTATATGTGCGCCCAAGACGTTTAACACACATGCACAAGTGATTCACAAATGATAAACAAATAATTACCATAGCTCAAATTATTAAATAAGGACTTTTATTACAATATTCAATTAATCCTCAAATTACATCTCTAATTATCATTAATGTTAATGAGACTTATACTGCAGCGGAAATCATCTAAGTATGAAGCTAATCAACTAAGCATAATGGATAGCGCGGCTCCAAGCAACACCATAGGCATGTCGACGGCAGCACACAACCTAGCACTCGCATTATCCTCAGGATACTTCCAAACATCACCTGAAACTATTGGTGGGGGAATTGCAAGAGTGAGTACATGTCGTACTCAACAAGTGTTGGAAAAGTATGACATGTAGCTGAACAAATGACGACAATAAGGCCCTGTTTGGAACCACTAGAGCTAATAGTTAGCTGCTAAAAATTAGCTCTAGAGGTTCCAAACCCCTCAGCCAATAGAGCAGCTAATTATTAGCTATCCCCTCAACTAACTATTATTTCATTAGCTGCTCCAACCTAGCTAATTCCAGCTTATTCTCAGCTAAAATCTATTTTACCCTCGCCCATATCTCTCCATCTCCTCCCAAACATAACTCTGTGCCTCCTCCTCCCGGTCTCCCTCCTCCGCCGCCACGGGAACCTCACCATCCGCCTCCTCCACCTCCACGCCTCCCGTGGCGCAGCTCCCATTGTCTCGCTCTGCCTACAGCAGCAGCGATCCCTCCCTCCCTCCTCCTCCGGTGGGTGCCCAGTGCCCGTCTCCTCTCGCCTCATCACGGACCCTGCTTGTTGGCTGCCAGACAAGCGCAGGCAGAGGCACTGCTCACGTCGCTCGTCGCCATCAGGCGACATGAACAGATCCGCATCCGCCCGCCTACTGCTGTGCAGTGCAGTGCACTGCAGGACCATCTCTCTTCACTACTCTCTTTGGCCCCGTCCGTGGGCAACAAAAGTTTGGGGTGGCTTAGCCTTGCCTTGGGTCTAGTGGGCAGCAAGATTGGATTGTTGTGCGATTTGTTTTCTTGGCATGGAATTTTTATTGAATCTTATGTACTATTTGATTTCCAGAGACCGTCACACTGTTCGCACGCTTCTAAACAGCATCTCACGCTGTGCGTGAGGGTGATAAGGGCGCTTCCAATTTAGGGGCAAATTAGTCAATTAGGTCTAGAGACAAAATTAGCTCTAGTGATTCCAAACAACCTTCAGCTGATAATTAGCTGGCCCTATTCAGCTAATAGATTATTTGCTAGCTAACAATTAGCTCTAGAGGTTGCAAACAGGGCCTAAATAAAGGCTAGTTGCTGAAAAGTACATTTAAAACATGTAGCAAAGCATTATATTATATATATGTGAAGTAATCCCATCATATCTCACATAATTATCATGATACAAATCCATATTCAATATCCATTACCATTATTCTAGATTTTTACCATTACCATTATCCATATCCATAATCATACTAGTACCAATACCATAACCGTCCCAATACAAAGTTCCCTCTAGTCATGGAAGTTTTCTAGGTGCTCTTAACCGGAAGCACGGCTATCATGACAGTTTTTAGTACTCTGCATAGGTTGTACCACTTTACCCACGTGTTCATGATTTCATCACCTTTCAGTGAGTAAGAACCTCCCTTATGCCCGTGACCCGTCCGTCACATTACACACTTTCATTGCTGTGTGGCCAAGAGATCACAAAATAGCCTTTACAAAGGGACTACTAGCATGTACAGACCCACCAAGGTTTCACCGGTGGAGATGCCTCCAACTGAGACAATCCTAAACCATGGGCCCCCTCTTGTGCCGTTCAGATCCCGGTGAGTCTCGCCACTATTGCCAACCCAATTCAACTCCCATTCCCCACTCCTTCAAATGGTCCACACAATACTAGCAATACACCTAATTAATCAGCTATGCCACACCCAAACTTGGTCTTGTGGTGGCACTATAGTCCTAGCTTATTCTCGCATGAACCCTAAGATTCCAAGCAAGCATACCACCACAACATACAACCCATACCACAAACCATGCTTGCTTGGATCATCCAAGTCCCATATTACCATTAACCATGTTCATCATCTACATTGTCCACGATCTCATTAATTCATAATTAAGTTGTTTGGTTGTTTTCCCATCATAATTTATTTTAGCGAAGCGAAAGTAAAAAACCCTTCCCGACTCTCTACCATGTGATATAAGCGACAAGGATGGTTCAACAAATCTAGTAAACACCTATCATAGGTTTTCCCATCAAATTGACACAAGCATGCAGTTTTGAAAACGAAACTTTAGTAAAATTGGATCAATATGTTCAAGGACACATGCGTGGCTCTTGAGCTTGGTTAGGGTCAATGGCTTCAAAGTCCTGGTGCTGAAGGTCCTCAGCAACACCCTCTAGAGTGAATCCTTCTATTCCGCGCAACGAACATACAAAACAATAATTACAATCAATAGATGCTCATATGTTACACAATATGACATGACATGCATGATCAATGCAAAGTGAATCTAGTTAATGAGTTACTATTATTGTTCATAAATCATTTACAATGGTTTTAACAAGTTTGAAAAGGTTTCAAGTTTATTTACATCAAACTAGAATTAATTTAGCACCAATTAAATCTAGAGACCGGACAAGTCCGCTAGGGACTGGACAAGTCCGCTAGGGACTGGACTAGTCCGCCCTTCGCAGAACCAACAAATTGGGGTTTTCTTGATTTGTGATATTTGGGAGAATTGGGGTTGAATTCACGTGGAATAAGAGAAATTAGAAGGTGTACCACGTGTTTAGAACTCCAAGGATCAATAGTTTGGAGGCAACACTTGGATCTTGATGATCTAGGGTTGATGATATAGAGTTGAGGGTGAATGGGTGATGAAGAACGAAAACTCGATGAAGATCTTGTTCACTTGATCCTCTTTTGTTTCATCCTCTTCTTCTTGCTGCTGGATCTCCTCTTGATGGTGACTCCCATGAACTAGGGTTTGGTGGTCTTTCAAAAGTGGCAAAGAGATAAGAAGTTGCAGTGTTGGGTTGTTTATATAGGGGTGGAGGTGTAGGATTTGATGGATTCCGAGTTTGGGTGTGGGTGGAGGCTGGTGTGAAGTCCCACATGGGCTCCAAAAAGGTTAGACACAACGTCCTAGGGCCCACTTAATGTAAAAACACAAAAAAAGTTGTGGAGGAAAATATTGAATCGATGTCACGAATACTGGACAAGTCCGCAATGTACCAGACTAGTCTGATAGCTAGTCAGAGATAAAATGGACAAGTCTGGCCAAAATCGGACAAGTCCGATATTAGTCAGAGAGTAACACAAACAAGTCTGGTTGAAAACGGTCCTGTCCGGACAAGTTCGGGGACTTGGCGAAATTTTTGAAGGATGGGGTTAACGGACTAGTCCACACTAGACTGGACAAAGTCCAAAAACAGAACAGAGAGAAAATGGACTAGTGCGCAACAAAAACAAACATGTCCGAAGAGAGGTCAAAGAGAAATCAGTCTAGTCCGCACCCAAAATGAACAAGTCCAAAATTCTCAGAACTGTTGAGTGTGGTTTTGCTTCTAATTCATTTTAAACTTGTTCCTTTTTATGTTACTTAATTTTAAACATGTATTAGAATGTATGCAATGCATGATGGATGAAAATGAGGGTGTTACAAACCTACCTCCTTAAAATGAATCTCGCCCTCGAGATTCATCGTAGAAGGAAAGAGATAGGGAAAATCTTTCTTGAGTTTATCTTCTAGCTCCCAAGTTGCTTCCAATTCTGTATGATGCTTCCATTGTACTTTACACCATCTAATAACCTTATTTCTTGTGACTCTCTCCTTGGTTTCCTAGATTTTGAGCGTCTGCTCAGCATAAGTCAAAGCTGCCTCTAATTTCAATTCTTCCATTGGCACTTGTTCTTCTGGTACTCTCAAGCACTTCTTGAGCTGTGAAACATGAAACACGTCATGGACATCTGAAAGGTGTGTTGGCATCTCCAGTTTATATGCTACTTCTAGTTTGTCCAAAATCTTGAATGGTCCTATATAGCGAGGCACCAACTTGCCTCTGACATTAAACTGCTTATGACCTCGCATAGGTGACACTTTAAGGTATACAAAGTCTCCCACTTCAAAGGCTATGTTTCTCCGCCTATTATTCACATAGCCCTTTTGTCTCATTTGAGCGGCCCTCAAATTCTCGTAGATTATCTAAACTTTCTTTTCGGCTTCTTGCAACACATCTGGTCTGATGAGGACATCTCTCCTTTGCATACAATGCAAGGACCAGTCACTAGAGCACGTGCACGACAATTGGATTTCCAGGTACGTTCTAACCCTGTCAATTGTTTTTCAGAACTTACGCTTGTTTCCATGCATGTTTTATTGATTAGGAACAATAGAGAGGACCAGCAAGGGCTTGGAGGAGTCCAAGGAATCAAGGAGGAGGATATAGGATGTGCACACCAAGGAGGAACCCAAGTACAACTCAACTTCGATTACACCTCGGGTTCCAGGAGCTGCCTTCACCAAAACTGACGTCCCGAACACATATAGAGTCGGATTTGGACGTTCTATATATGTTTGGAACCGTGATTTCATAAAGATTACAATGGAACTAGCCCCACCTCAAAATGTTTTCTATGTTTACAGGAATCAGTGAAACAAGTGGGCATCCAGAATCTGTTCGGTGCTGCGCCACCGTCTTTTGGGCTGCTGACCCGTGTATCGTGTGGAAGCCCGTTACGGTTGCGTCCAGGGGTCTTGAACGCCCCTAAACTCCTTTTTATACAGCAGCCGTCAACACATTAGTGTTGGGTTTTGCTTAGATACAATCTGTCATTGAACAGTGTCGCCGATCATCGGTTGTGAGACCCCAAATTCGTGATCAATTCAATTTTGATTGCAACTTCTCTGTTCTTGCTTGTGTTCTTGATTGCGATTGCAGGGATAAGCCTTCGTGGCGAGGTCATTCGTGTGACACGGGTGATAACCAATGGAGCAGTGGTATAGTGATTGCTGGGTTTCATTCGTTCAGAGCCTTGGATCATCAACGTCGAGGTCTCCACCAAGTTTACCAAAGATCGGGACTCATCCTCCTATCAAGGTCCAAAAACATGGGATTCTCCCGTCCCATTCCAAAATAAGGGTGTCCTACACTTCCTTCCATATAATGCTTCATATGGCGACATCTTCAAACTTGCTTGGTAACTGTCATTGTAAGAAAACTCCGCATATGGAAAACTCTTGTCCCAACATTCTCCATACTTTAGTGCACAAGCTCTTAGCATGTCTTCCAATATTTGATTTGTTCTCTCAGTTTGTGTATCCGTTTGAGGGTGATAAGAAGAACTGAAATTTAATTGAGTTCCCATAGCTTCATGCAGTTTCTCCCACAACCTAGAGGTAAATTGAGAACCCTGGTCCAAAACTATTTTCTTCAGAACTCCATGTCGGCATACGATTTTCTCCATGTATAACTCAGCTAACTGTGCAATAGTATACTTAGTCTTGATAGGAATGAAATGAGCCGATTTGGTCAACCGATCCACAATAACCCATATTGAGTCATAGTCGGACTGGGTTCGTGGTAATCCAACTATGCAGTTTATTCTGATTTCTTTCCACTTACACTCTGGAATCTTCAATGGCTACAATAATCCAGCTGGCCGTGTTCAACTTTGACTCGTTGTCATACATCACACAAATCTAGGTTGTGGAACACATAACCGAACATGTAGCTTTATGTCCTTCGATGTTTACTGTGACGCATTAATTTCAAGGTTGAGTCCCTCATCATTGTCAATTTCACAGTCTTGGTGGCACACTGAATTGCTCCATCGTTCTTATGTAACCAATCCACCCCCCGTAGAACACCGACATCCTCGTCGGTCAACTCCCAAGTCAAGAACATCCCCTCTTGTCGAATCCTTGTGAATCCAAATCAATGAGGTTAGCGAGGAATTCTACCCCCCCTTATTTTAGAACTTACTCTTGGACATACTATCTTTGTTTCTCATCTTCTGTACAACTTCCTCTGTGACAGTGAATCTTCTAGTTGTGCCATATTCCATTGAAGTAGAGGTTGAGCGAGATAGAAAAGAGGGAGAGAACAAATTCCCAACTATATGCATCAAGGGATATAAAACAAAACAACTACCTATACAAGCCTATATGGATGTGGCAAGCGCTAAGCATTCCACAATCCTCTACTAAGCACACAAGCAAACATTTCATAGCAAACAACACACTAAACAATCCACAACACCTACTGAGTGCTTCTATGTGCTCTAATGTGTCCATTCTATCTAGGTTGCATCCTATGGTCAACCTGTAGCTCTGATACCAATTTGTGACACCCGGTTCCGAAAAAAGAACCAAGTGCAGTATATGTGTGCCAGGATGTTTAACAACATACACAACTAATTCACAAATGATAAACAAATAATTGCCATAGCTCGAATTATTAAATAAGTACTTTTATTACAATATTCAAATAATCCCCAAATTATATCTTTAATTGTCATTAATAGTAATGAGACTAATACTGTAGCGAAAATAATCTAAGTATGAAGCTAAGCAACTAAGCGTAAGGGATAGCGCGGCTCCAAGCAACACCACAGACAAGTCGATGGTAGCACACAACCTAGTACTCCTCATTATCCTCAGGATACTTCCAAACATCACCTGAATCTATTGGTGGGGGAATTGGAAGCGTGAGTACAGGTCGTACTCAGCAAGCGTGGGAAAAGTATGACATGTAGCTTAACAAATGACGACAATAAATAAAGGCTAGTTGCTGAAAAGTACATTTAAAACATTTAGAAAAGCATTATATTATATATATGTGATGTAATCCCATAATATCCCGCATAATTATCATGATACAAATCCATATTCAATATCCATTACCATTATTCCAGATTTTTACCATCACCATTATCCATAACCACACGAGTACCAATACCATGACAACCTCAAAACCATCCAAATACCAAGTTCCCTCTAGTCATGGAAGTTGTCCAGGTGCTCTTAGCTGGGAGCATGGCTACCATGATAGTTTTTAACACTCTGCAGAGGTTGTACCACTTTACCCACGTGTTTGTGATTTCATCACCTTTTGGTGACTAAGAACCTCCCATATGCCCGTGACACGTCGGTCACATCACACACTTTTCGTTGGTGTGTGACTAAGAGTTCACAAAATAGCCTTTACAAAGGGACTAATAGCATGTACGGACCCACTAAGGTTTCACTGGTGGCGATGCCTCCAATTGAGCACATCCTAAACCAAGGGCCCCCTCTTGTGCCGTTCGGATCCCAGGGAGTCTCGCAACTATTGCCAATCCAATTCGACTCCCATTCCCCGCTCTCTCAAATGGTCCGTGCAATACTAGCAATACACCTAATTAATTAGCTACGCCGCACTCATACTTGTCCTCGTGGTGGCACTGTAGTCTTGGCTTATTCTTGCATGAACCCTAAGATCCCAAGCAAGCATAGTACCATAACATCCAACCCATACCACAAACCATGCTTGCCTGGATCATCCAAGTCCCAAATTACCATTAACCATGTTCATCATCGACATTGTCCACGATCTCATTAATTCATAATTAAGTTGTTTGGTTGTTTTCTCATCCCAATTTATTTGTGCGAAGCAAAAGTAAAAATCCTTTTTCGACTCTCTACCATGTGATACAAGCGACAATGATGGTTCAACAAATCTAGTAAAAACCTATTATAGGTTTTCCCATCAAATTGACACAAACATGCAGTTTTGAAAACAAAACATTTAATAAAAATAGGATCAATATGTTCAAGGACACTTACCTTACTCTTGAGCTTGGTTAGGGTCAAAGGCTTCAAAGTCCTGGTGCTGAAGGTCCTCAGTAGCACCCTCTAGAGCGAATCCTTCTATTCTATCCAACGAACATACAAAACAATTATTACAATCAATAAATGCTCATACGTGACTCAATATGACATGACATCCATGATCATTGCAAATGCAAAGTGAAACTAGTTAATGAGTTACTATTATTGTTCATAAATTAGTTACAATGGTTTTTAACAAGTTTGAACAGGTTTCAAGATTATTTACATCAATATGGAATTAATTTAGCACTAATTGAATCTAGAGACCGCACAAGTCCGCTAGGGATCGGACTAGTCCGCCCTTCGCAGAACCAGCGAATTAGGGTTTTCTTGATCTGCGAGATTTGGGAGAATTGGGGTTGAATTCATGTGGAAAAATAGAAAGTAGAAGGTGTACCACGTGTTTAGAACTCCAAGGATCAAGAGTTCGTACGCAACACTTGGATCTTGACGATCTAGGGTTTATAATGAAGAGTTGAGGGTGAATTGGTGATGAAGAACGAAAACTCGATGAAGATCTTGTTCACTTGATCCTCTTTCATTTCCTCCTCTTCTTCTTGCCGCTGGATCTCCTCTTGATGGCAGCTCCCACGAACTAGGGTTTGGTGGTCTTTCAAAAGTGGCAAAGAGATGAGAAGTTGGGGTGTTGGGTTGTTTATATAGGGGTGGAGGTGTAGGGTTTGATGGATTTCGAGTTTGGAGGTGGGTGGAGGCCGGTGCGGGGTCCCACATGGGCTCCAAAAAGGTTAGAAACGACATCCTTGGGCCCACTCAAAGTGAAAACCCAAAACAAGTCGTGGAGGAAAAGATTGAATCGGAGTCGAGAATACCGGACAAGTCCGAAATGTACTGGACTAGTCCGATAGCTAGTCAGAGAGATAATGGACAAGTCTGGTCAAAATCGGACAAGTCCGATATTAGTCGGCAGAAAACGGACAAGTCTGGCAGAAAACGAACAAGTCCGGGGAGTTGACTAATTTTTGAAGGATGGGGTGAACGGACTAGTCCGCACTAGAAAATACAAACACGAAAACAGAACAGAGAGAAAACGGACTAGTCCGCAGCAAAAACGGACATGTCCGAAGAGATGTCAGAGAGAAATCAAGCTAGTCCACACCAAAAATGGACAAGTTCAGAATTCTCATACTTTTTGAGTGCGGTTTTTCTTCTAATTCATTTTAAACTTGTTCCTTTTTATGTTACTTAATTTTAAACATGTATTAGAATGTATGCAATGCATGTTGGATGAAAATGAGGGTGTTACACCATCCATCCGGCCTCCATCTTGCCGTCACCTCGGCATGCCGCCGTCTCGATGCGCTGCCTTTGGCTTCGGTGCCTCCGCCATCGGTTACATCAGTGGAGCGGGCCGAGGCGAGAGCTTTTAAAAAGATGCATGTTATTTCACATGCATCGAGGTCTTTCACATGCATGCTATGCCCTAAAAATTATCAACGATCCTCAAACATGATGATCTCTCCACAAAAAGAGAAAACACGTAACGTCATCATCAAACAAGATCAAAGTCTTTCACATGGATGTTAGATGTCCATATGCGTGCTACACCCCAAACATGTATTCCAAGAATAGTGGCGCAGGCCGAGGCGAGGGCTTTTAAAAACATGCATGTTCTTTAACATGCATCGAGGTCTTTCACATGATCGATCGATGTCTTTCACATGCATGTTAGTTGTCCATGCATGCTATGCCCAAAATATGATCAACGATCTCAAACATGACGATCTCTCAACAAAAAGAGAAAACACATAACACCATCAAACATGATTGAGGTCATTCACATGGATGTTAGATGTCCATATGCATGCAAAGCCCAAACATGTATTCCAAGAATAGAATATTTCCTACCATGTATTGATATATATTTCTATATTTAACATATTCTCTACCATGCATGTGTATACTCTCAACCTATATGATAGTTTATCTACCACACTAATGTAGAATATTATGCTGTCATCAATAGAGATAACAAACTATGTTTGACAGGAAGGATGTTTCCTCGAGGGTACGAGGATAAAATGTGTACTATGGAGTACCATCTAAGCACACAGCTCTCACAACATACGTGGTTCATCAAATTAATCACATGCTGCCATGTATATAGTATATTTTCTAAGATGCATGTTGTACTTGTTTTTTTCGAAGAAATGACAGCCGTAGGTGCTACGTGTTCTGATTTTAAGAATAAATAAACATACTGTGAAAACACATACGCCACATCCGATCCTCAACGTCATCAAATTAACATGATCCTCAACAAGGGGGCACAAAAATCCTCAACACGTGATCAAACATGCTTGACCGCGAGCTCTCTTTCACATGCATTATATTCATGTCCACCATCATACATGATCACGACAATTATCATCGGTTTGATAGGGACTCTCGGTCGGCAACTGTCGGATCCTTCAAAAAAAAAGATATGGACTCTCGGTCGATTGCCACACACGTTCACGTCAATCTTCTGCACCTCGTTGAAATCGTACACGAAATGTTACGAACATCACGGGACGGACCTAAAAAGTATTCCAGGTGGGCCACTGCATACCCTGGACCCTTTGAGTGTCAAATTAAAAAACTTCCTATGAAGCTGATGGGACGCGTCGAGCCGTTGCGATAATCGACAGGAAGCAAACCGCGGTTTGGAGTACTACCTCCGTCCCATTATTGAACTCAATTTCTGAGTTTGGTCAAATCTATGTTTGACCAATAATTTTTGTGAATTTGATCAATTTTAACAATCTAAGAATTGTACTTTTAGATTCATCATGGAAAATATTTCCATAATATACAATTTACTATGATTGAAGTTAATAGAATCTATAGAGATTATTGGTCAAAGGTAAGTTTGACTATGTAAGACCTATGTGTGCTGAATACATTGGCTTGTAGTGAATACACTTGGCTTTGATGATAAAAGTTTTAAATATCACCAAAACACCTTTTTGTCAAGGTCCGACTCTAGCTCTGAGCTTGTTTTGGGTAGCTCCGGTTACATTCGATGCTAGGTCCGACTAGCTTTGGTCAGCTCCGGTGAGTTTTATCTTTAGCTCCGACATGTCTTTAACTTTGACATGTCTTTGATAGCTCTGACATGTTTTTGTTAGCTCCGGCATGTCTTTAGCTCCGACATGTCTTTGATAGCTCCGACATGTTTTTGATAGCTCCGGCGAGTTTTTGCTAAGCTCCGAGTTGATTTTTCTAGCTCCAGCTTTTGGGTTTACTAGTTCCGACTAGTTCTGGTTTGCTCCGGCGCTAGGTCCTGCTAGTTTTGTAAGCTCCGGCGGGAGCTTGTTTGTACTAGTTTTGGTAAGCTCCGGCGCTAGGTTCTACTAGCTTTTGTTAGCTCCGGCTCAAGCTCTGGGTTGCTCTGGCAGGGTCCAAAACTTGACCGCAGTGCTTCTGCTTTTCATTTGCAATGTTTCATACTTGCTTTACATTGTTGGAAAGAATTCTTAGTATTCATTTGCTAAGTTTTTGGTGCGTTTTGGTTGATATGGATGATATCGTGTTACTGTGGTTTTGCAACATGCTTATGTGAGGTTCTCACATAGGGTGTTGTGTTCGGAACTAACTTGGGTCAAGTCGAGGACTTGGGCTTGTATGGATTGGTTGTTTATTCATGTGCAGGTGTTGCTTGAGTTAAAGACATGGCTGGTGACGGGATCCATTGGACTAGTCTCAGGGAGGAGATGAGGTTCCAACAACCAAATTCAGGAGGAATTGTGGTTGAGCTGATCAGGAGGTTGCGCAGCATGATTGAATCAAGAACAATGCATATGAAGGTATCTTGGACGTCATTGGAAGATGTTTGCACGTGTGCAAGGAGTGCATGGACGTGGCTACATGGTTCCAAGACGTGATGAAGAGATGTGGACGTAAAGAATTGGTTGGAAAGGTCCAACCGACTAGGTTATGGACTCAGGCTGCGGCTGAGTCGGGTTTGACTCAAATATGGAAAGATTTGAGTTGGTTATGATAGGATTTCGTGTGGGTCACGAATTTGAGTTGTTTAGGAATGTGGGATACGTTCCTAAGGTGTTTGGAAGTCTTAAGATTGCTTCTATCTGCGTATAGAAGAATCTTGAGCAGTTATGGAAAGTTACGATTCGTGATATGAGTAGGATTGGAGTCCTAGTTGATATTGGGTTGGCCTAAGGGCTGGTTATATAAGCAAGGGAAGGCCAAAGCTCATGGTGTACGACTTTGGGGCTGTTCCCCTTGTGTTCTATTCAATAAAATTTGTAGTTTGAAGGAACTTTTGTGCCTTGTTTGTCCGACTTGTTCCAGACAAGTTTTACTCATCGAGTTTCTGGACAGCACTACCTTTTGTCGGTGGTTTAATCATAACTCGAGTTTTACAGATCCAATTAACGGGATTCTTTTTGGGTTGTCTTCTAAACTTGATTATCTATAATATGTCAAAATTTCACGGTTATTGGATTTGTGGTCTATGATCTACACGAGTTTCTTTGCAGCGTTCCAGAACTGTTTTTTCTCGGGTAGGGCAGATTGACTATTGTTTGATCTTTCGATCATAACTTGAGTTTTTCTCGACGGATTTGAGTGATTCTTTTTGTGTTGTCTTCGTGACTTGATTATCTCTGATATCTATCACTTTTGTCATGGTTAAACACGTTTAGATTACTCTCACACACGATTTCTTTAACAGATCGTTTTTCTGCCGAAAGGGTTTGGGGTTTAATTGTTTCCGCTGTGTAAGATTTTTAAATCTACCATTCACCCCCCCTCTGGTAGCTTTTCACGTGATCTTCGATCCTACAATTGGTATCAGAGCCACGGTGCTCTAATCTTTGAGATTTGCACGTGTATTTGACTAATCATCATGGAGAAGTACTCTGCCAAACCTTGTGTGTTTGCTGGTATTGATTTCCAGGTTTGGAAGGCACGCATGGAGGCTTTCATCCAGGCACAAGGCTTTGCAATATGGGAGAAGGTGTATAAGCCTTATGAAGTGCCACCCAATGATCAAGTCACGACCACAAACCTACGGGACGTCGACAACAACAACAAAGCCCAAAACTTGATCATCCAAGGACTCACTCAAAGCGACTTTGATCGTGTCGCGCACCTCCGATCAGCATACGATGTTTGGAGAGCTCTCTGTTATTACCATGAAGGCTCCAACACAATCAAGGAGGTAAAACAAGATATGTTAAAAAAGGAATATATGCGTTTTGAGATGCAACCAGGTGAGTCTATCGATGACCTTTTTGCTCGTTTCAATAAAATTCTCAGCAACTTACGTAGTGTCAATGTAAATTTTTTTGATGCTGAGAATGCTAGGCAACTTCTTAGTGCGTTAGACATGTCAATTTAAGAGATGAAAGTAACATCTATTCGTGAATCAACTGTCATGAGTTCTCTTACATTAGATGTACTTTATTCTAAACTAAAAACTCATGAAATTTACATCCTAGCACGTAAGAACCCAAATAAGTCTATTGCATTTGTTTCACAACGTGATATGTCTAGCTCCGGCCAATCATCATCTTGCAATACTCTTGCTTTATTGTCCTCACTAACCCTGGAGCAGATCGAAGAATTTCCAGAAGAGGAGTTGGCACTCATCTCTACTAGATTCTCAAAAGCATTGCAAAATGTGAGAACTAGAAGGAGAGGAAGCTCCGGACCTCAACGTTGTTTTGAATGTGGTAAAACAGGACACTTTCGTATAGAATGCCCTAACCTTTCAGGTCCGACCACCCGGGAAGAAAAACAAAGCAAGGTCCGGACCTCCTTTGGAAATTCCAACAAAAATAAAAAGAAGGGTACCATAGGACGCAAGATGATTACCAGCTTCATCACCGCACTTCAAGAACTTAGTTCAAGTGATGTAGACTTTGAAAGTGATGAAGATGATGACGATCTGGCCAACTTATGCTTCATGGCAGGCAAAACAAGATCAAGATCAAGTAAGGAGGATGCAGAACACAACAGTGAAGACGATGAGGTATGTTCTACCTGCAATGAAATGTGTGATGCTATTTCTCATGCAACTATTATCGTCAAGAAAAAGGACAAAAAGCTTAGGGATAGTGCTGCTAAAATTGAATCACTAGAATCTGAAATCAACCGTTTAAAAACATTGATTCCTAGTGATGATGCATGTTCCTCATGTGATTTAATATATGAACAATTGTCCTCATTAAGAAGTGCGCAAACCTCCACACTTGATAAACTTGAGTTAGAAATTGAAAAGAACAAAGAGCTTGCTGCACTTAATGATAAAAACTTGAAAGATGCTAGCTGTTCTACAATTGATTTGCATTGTTCTACTTGTGATGATCTTGATAAGAAACTACAGGATGCTATGAATGAAGTTTCTATATTGAACAATTCTTTACGTTCTCATGAAGTTAAATTTTGTTCAAATTGCAAACTAAAAGGAAAAACTTCATGTGAAAATTGCCTTGATCTGTCCAATAAACTTGATGACATGGATAGGACATTAGATCGGTTTTGTAATGGGAATAAGAACTTAAACTTACTGCTGAATTCTTCCAAGTCTTGCAATGATAAAACTGGTTTAGGTTTTGATTTTCATGCTCATGCTAAGGCACATCCACCGAAAATTGTAAAGTCATTAGGAAGTGGTTTGATTCAAACAGTTCCTAAACAAAAAGGAGTGGTTTTCAAATCTGCAAGAGTGTTGTCACATTCGGTTTCAAATAAAAATATTGCTTGCTCATCTAGACATGAACACAAAGTTAAATTTCATTGTACCTTCTATGGCAGAGATGGTTATGTCATAGATTTTTGTTATAGACTAGCTAAACAACAGAAAAGGGAAAGAATGGTTGCTGGATCTCATAACTTTCATGCAAAATTTGCTGCACACATTAAACCGAGTGTACAACCTGCTGTTTTGAGTCAAAAACATTCAAACTTTACCTCCGGACCTTCTGTTTTTGCCTCCGGAGCTACTGATTTTTGTGCTACACAAGTAACACCTTATAGGTCAGTAGTTAAGAATAAAAAATCTCAAACTTTGACTCATAAATCTGCTGTTTTGTCTCAGCTTTCGCGTGTTTTTCCTGCTGCACGTTGCGTGACTCAGTACTGGATTCCTAAATGCCTTTTGACTAACCCCAGTATTGAGTCACCGACGTATTGTGCTTCTATGTAGGTTACACGTTTGAGGAAGGAGAACATTTGGATTGTGGATTCAGGTTGCTCACGCCACATGACCGGTAACAAAGATTGGTTCTCCTCCCTCTCTTTTGTGTCACGTGTAGAGAATGTTACTTTTATCGATAATTCTTCAACTCCTATAATTGCTAAGGGTTCGGTTAGAGTAAATGATCACTACACTTTGAAGGATGTGGCACTTGTCAAAACTTTGAAATACAACTTGCTTTCTGTTTCACAATTGCTAGATGAAAATCTGGAAATTATTTTCAATAAAAACTACTGCAAAGTTGTAAGTTCAAATAGTGAGCTTATTTTTAACATGTCTCGGTTTGGAAGAGTTTTTGAAGCTGATTTTTATATGTCTTCCTCTAAGCATAGGTGTCTAGTTGCTAATGATTCAAAGGACTTATATTTTTGGCATCGTAGACTTGGTCACGTAGGCTTTGATCACCTAATGCGTGTTAGTGCTCCTAATCGCATACGTGGGCTGCCTAATCTTAAAGGGGACAAAGAAATTGTGTGCTTTTCTTGTAGACATGCTAAGATGGTTGCAGGTTCACATACTCCTCTCACAATGATCATGACAACTGAACCATGTCAACTTTTGCATCTTGACATCGTAGGACCTTCACGTGTTCAATCCTTCGGAGGTAAATGGTATGTTCTTGTTATTGTTGATGTATATTCTAGATACTCTTGGGTTTACTTTATGGCGTCTAAGAATAAAGCTTTTAGTCACTTTAGGACTTTATTTCTTAGATTATCAATTGATCACCCAGGATCTTTAAAGGCAATTAGAAGTGATAACGGAACTGAATTTAAAAATCAATCTTTTGATCACTTTTGTACTGAAAATGGAATAAATCATCAATTTTCTTCACCATATGTACCTCAACAAAATGGTGTTGTAGAAAGAAAGAACAGAACCTTAGTTGAGATGGCTAGGACTATGCTTGATGAATATCAAACTCCTAGGAAATTTTGGCCTGATGCGTTAGCAACCGCTTGTTATGTCTCAAATCGTGTTTTCTTGCGTGCTAAGCTAGGTAAAACACCATATGAGCTCCGGTTTGGACATAGGCCTAGTGTTACACACTTTCGGGTCTTTGGTTGCAAATGCTTTGTTAAGAAACATGGTAATATTGATAAATTTGAACCTAGATCCTTTGATGGCATGTTTCTTGGTTATCCATCTCATACTAGAGGCTACCGTGTGCTTTTACTTGACACTAACAAAATTGTGGAGACTTGTGAAGTGTCTTTTGATGAAGCTAGCCCAGGTACTAGCTCCGGTGTTGCAGGACCAGATCCGTATCCTCAGGGGGAGGGTATTTTCGAAGATGAAGAAGAGCCGGTGATACCGCCTGGTAGTTCCGAAGTTGACACGTGTCCAGCTCCGGACATTGAACAAGCTCCGGCTATCACCTATGCTGGTCCTGATCGTCCACAAGTCACAAGCTCATCAATCTACGATGAACCTAATGAAGAAGAAGCTTGTGAGACATCTGTTCCCCTACGTTTTTACAAAGATCATCCCCCACAACAGATGATTGGAAGCTTGCACGAATGAGTCCCACGGTGCAGGTTTTGCGATCCAAACTCTCATGCTCATTCTGCTTTTGTTGCTTCTTTTGAACCCAAAGATATATCACACGCACTCACTAATGAATCTTGGATTATTGCCATGCAAGAAGAGTTAGAAAATTTTGAAAGAAATAATGTTTGGAAACTTGTACCTCCACCTCAAGGTCACACTTTAATTGGAACTAAATGGGTATTTAAAAATAAACAAAGTGAGGATGGGGTTGTGGTTAGGAATAAGGCTAGGTTGGTTGCTCAAGGTTTCACTCAAGTTCAAGGTCTAGATTTTGATGAAACTTTTGCTCCTGTCGCTAGATTAGAAGCCATAAGAATTTATTTAGCTTTTGCAGCATCTAAAGGTTTTAAGCTATATCAAATGGATGTTAAAAGTGCTTTTCTTAATGGCTACATAGAGGAGGAGGTTTATGTCAAACAACCACCGGGTTTTGAAAATCCAGATTTTCCTAATCATGTTTACAAACTGTCCAAAGCCTTATATGGTCTCAAACAAGCCCCTAGAGCATGGTATGATAGGTTAAACACATTCTTACTTGAAAAGGGGTTTACCATGGGCAAGGTTGATAAAACTCTTTTTATGCTTAAGCATGGCAATGACTCATTATTCGTTCAAGTGTATGTGGATGATATTATCTTTGGTTGTGCTTCTCATGATCTTGTGTCCAAGTTTTCAGCAATGATGAGTTCTGAATTTGAAATGAGTATGATGGGTGAACTCACTTACTTTTTGGGGCTGCAAATCAAGCAAACCAAGGAGGGTACCTTTGTGCATCAAACGAAGTATACCAAAGACCTCCTAAGGCGCTTCAACATGGACAAAAGCAAGCCTCTTCAGACACCAATGGGAACAGCAACAACACTTGAACTTGATGAAGATGTTGAACCCGTGGATCAAAAAGAATATAGATGTATGATCGGATCACTTTTGTACCTCACGGCATCAAGACCGGACATACAATTCAGCGTATGTCTTTGTGCACGGTTTCAAGCTTCCCCACGTGTTTCACATCGTCAAGCCGTCAAAAGGATTCTCAGGTACTTACATGGAACCCATGAATTTGGCATTTTTCTTCCTTCTTCCTCAACTGTTACTTTGAAAGCTTTTTCGGATGCTGATTTTGGGGGTTGTAGGATTGATAGGAAAAGTACTTCCGGTGCTTGTCATTTTCTTGGTAATTCTCTTGTTGTTTAGTCCTCTAGAAAACAAAATTCAGTTGCACAGTCCACAGCCATATCTGAATATGTAGCTGCTGCTAGTGCTTGCTCACAAATTCTTTGGTTTGTTCAAACACTTAAGGACTATGGGGTTGATCTAGATAGTGTTCCACTGTTTTGTGATAACACTAGTGCTATTTGCATTGCCAAAAACCCCGTGCAACATTCTAGAACTAAGCACATTGATATTAGGTATCACTTTCTCCGAGATAACGTTGAAAAAGGAAACATTGTGCTTCACCATGTAGATACCGAACATCAATTGGCTGACATTTTTATAAAACCTTTGGATTTCACTCGTTTTTGTTTCATTCGTAGTGAAATAGGGGTTATGCATCCTCATGGCTTAAATTGAGGGGGGTTTTTTTGAAACTTGGGAAGTCTATGTGTGAATCTGAAATAAAAATAATATGAGCATAGTATTTCATACATATATGACTCTGTGATTCCTTTTACATGCTGAAAGTTCTTACTACATTACTCGTGTTATACATTTTGTAGTTTTTGCCATGTCTAGTAATTGGAATAATTACTTACACTAAAACTGGTCATGGTCGAACTTTCTTGCTGTTTTGAACTTGTTTCATGTTCACAAGTGCTTTTAATCATTAAGAATTCATCAAGTAATCAACTCACATGTTGAGTTTTTATGAACAAATATAAATTGAGAAAAGATCAAGAGAATATGCATGCATCGCACTTCTTCTTTTGAGATGACTTGTCATTGCACTTAGATATGAACTTGGAAGAAGTTGTGTATGACTAAAACCATGTCCTTAAGCTTCTGATTGTCAAATGACATAGGCTTGGCTTGGTTGGTTAGAATAAGGCAGATGCGCATACAATCTCTTGCAAATATCATATGATCTAAAATTATGCTTTGAAAAATAGTAAAATGCAGCAACTAGTGTCATGATTTCAGGTTTTGAAATAGTTAAGTTTGTGAGATCATGACTTGCCTAAATTGAAAATTACATTTGATCTCTAGCATGACTTACACTACTTTATGTATTTCATTGATGTGATAATGTAAGGTACTTGATAGTATGACTTGGATGAGCTTTGTTTATATGTATATGTTATAATATGCTCATAACAACTAAAGTTGGAGAGATAATTTGTTTATATGCTCATGACTTGCTGAATACACTGTCAAAGGGGGGGAGATAAACATGAAGAGAAAGAAAATATGTGCATAAGGAGAGATAATAATAAAGGGGGAGAGATTTTCTTCTCATTTTACTTTTGATTTACAAAAGGGGAGAAATTGCCTTCAAAACTTTTATGTGAATAAGCCAATGGTTCAGATTTTAAATGGTGTTGCCAATGCATTCATCAAGGGGGAGATTGTAAGACCTATGTGTGCTGAATACATTGGCTTGTAGTGAATACACTTGGCTTTGATGATAAAAGTTTTAAATATCACCAAAACACCTTTTTGTCAAGGTCTGACTCTAGCTCTGAGCTACGGCAAGGTCTGACTGTAGGTCCGGCTTGTTTTGGGTAGCTCCGGTTACGTTCGATGCTAGGTCCGACTAGCTTTGGTCAGCTCTGGTGAGTTTTATCTTTAGCTCCGGCATGTCTTTAGCTCCGACATGTCTTTGATAGCTCCGACATGTTTTTGTTAGCTCCGGCATGTCTTTAGCTCCGACATGTCTTTGATAGCTCCGACATGTTTTTGATAGCTCCGATGAGTTTTTGCTAAGCTCTGAGTTAATTTCTCTAGCTCCAGCTTTTGGGTTTACTAGTTCCGACTAGTTCTGGTTAGCTCCGGCGCTAGGTCCTGCTAGTTTTGTAAGCTCCGGCGGGAGCTTGGTTGTACTAGTTTTGGTAAGCTCCGGCGCTAGATTCTACTAGCTTTTGTTAGCTCTGACTCAAGCTCTGGGTTGCTCTGGCAAGGTCCGGAACTTGACCGCAGTGCTTCATTTGCAATGTTTTGTACTTGCTTTACATTGTTGGAAAGATTTCTTAGGATTCATTTGCTATGTTTTTGGTGCGTTTTGGTTGATATGGATGATATCGTGTTACTGTGGTTTTGCAACATGCTTATGTGAGGTTCTCACGTAGGGTGTTGTGTTCGGAACTAACTTGGGGCAAGTCGAGGACTTGGGCTTGTATGGATTGGTTGTTTATTCATGTGCAGGTGTTGCTTGAGTTCAAGACATGGCTGGTGACGGGATCCATTTGACTAGTCTCAGGGAGGAGATGAGGTTCCAACAACCAAATTCAGGAGGAATTGTGGTTGAGCTGATCAGGAGGTTGCGCAACATGATTGAATCAAGAACAATGCTTATGAAGGTATCCTGGATGTCATTGGAAGATGTTTGCACGTGTGCAAGGAGTGCATGGACGTGGCTACATGGTTCCGAGATGTGATGAAGAGATGTGGACGTAAAGAATTGGTCGGAAAGGTCCAACCGACTAGGTTATGGACTCAAGCTGCGGCTGAGTCGGGTTTGACTCAAATATGGAAAGATTTGAGTTGGTTATGATAGGATTTAGTGTGGGTCACGAATTTGAGTTGTTTAGGAATGTGGGATACGTTCCTAAGGTGTTTGGAAGTCTTAAGATTGCTTCTATCTGCGTATAGAAGAATCTTGAGCAGCTATGGAAAGTTACAATTCGTGATCTGAGTAGGATTGGGGTCCTAGTTGATATTGGGTTGGCCTAAGGGCTGGTTATATAAGCAAGGGAAGGCCAGAGATCATGGTGTACGACTTTGGGGCTGTTCCTCTTGTGTTCTATTGAATAAAATTCGTAGTTTGAAGGAAATTTTGTGCCTTGTTCGTCCGACTTGTTCCAGACAAGTTTTACTCGTCGAGTTTCTGGACAGCACTACCTTTCGTCGGTGGTTTTATCATAACTCGAGTTTTACAGATCCAATTGACGTGATTTTTTTGGTTGTCTTCTAAACTTGATTATCTATCATATGTCAAAATTTCACGGTCATTGGATTTGTGGTCTATGATCTACACGAGTTTCTTTGCAGCGTTCCAGAACTGTTTTTTCCCGGGTAGGGCAGATTGACTATTGTTTGATCTTTCGATCATAACTTGAGTTTTTCTTGACGGATTTGAGTGATTCTTTTTGTGTTGTCTTCATGAATTGATTCTCTCTGATATCTATCACTTTTGTCACGGTGAAACACGTTTAGATTAGTCTCACACACGATTTCTTTAACAGATCGTTTTTCTGCCGAAAGGGTTTGGGGTTTAATTGTTTCCGCCGCACCTCTCCATCGATCTTAGCTTCTCTGTCGCACCACCGTTGACCACCTCTTGCTCTTTATCCGCACCCCCGTGTCTGCACAAATGGGTAGCCCCACACCAAAGTGCTTCAGGACATCGACATCCTCCGAACCTCCTTCTTCTCTGTTTCCATCAGCGCCAATGCAGTTGGAACTGGAGGCGGCACCTGCACCACTTCCATCCCTGTCTCTATAGTGTAGGATCGAAGAACACGTGTAAATCTACCAGAGGGGGGTGAATGGTAGATTAAAACTTTTCAGCAGAAGCAACAAAAAACCCCTCGGAAGAAAAACGATCTGTTAAAGAAATCGTGTGTGCGACTGATCTAAAGGTTATCAATTGAAACTAAAGAAGTATAGATTGTGGAGAATCAAGTCACGAATAGGTCACAAAAAGAATCACAAAAATCCGTCGAAAAAAAAACTCAAGTTACGATCAAAATATCAAACAAAGGTCAATCTGTTTTACCCAAGAAAAACAGTTCTGGAATACTGCAATGAAACTCATGTAGATCTAAAACCACAAATCCAATGACCGTGAAATTTTGACAGATGATAGAAAATCAAGTTGTGAATACAACCCAAAAATAATCACATCAATCAGATCTGTAAAACTCGAGTTATGATAAAACCACCTAAGAAATGTAGTGTTATGCAGAAACTCGACGAGAAAGACTTGAATAAAACAAGTCGGGAAAACAAGGCACAAAAGTTCCTTCAAACTACGAATTTTATTGATAAAAACACAAGAGAAACAGCCCCAACGTCGTGCACCACGAGCTCTGGCCTCTCTTTCTTATATAACCAGCCCTTAGGCCAACCCAAAACTAACTAGGACTCTAATCCTACTCAATACACGAATTAAAACATTCCATCACTGCTCAAGACTCTTCTATACTTAGATAGAAGCAATCTTAAGACTTCCAAACACCTTAGGAACATATCCCACATTCCTAAAACAACTCAAATTCGTGACCCACACTAAATCCTATCACAACCAACTCAAAACTTTTCATATTTGAGTCAAACACGACTCAGCCGCAACCTGAGTCCATAACCTAGTCGGTTGGACCTTTTCGACCAATTTTTTA
Source organism: Tuctoria greenei (assembly GCA_036927565.1). Taxonomy (NCBI): domain Eukaryota; kingdom Viridiplantae; phylum Streptophyta; class Magnoliopsida; order Poales; family Poaceae; genus Tuctoria; species Tuctoria greenei. Next base: position 76,893,756 of record JAYESD010000007.1, on the reverse strand, counting down.
TGTTCACATCTTTTCATCACGCCTCGGAACCATGTATCCACGTCCATGCACTCCTTGCACACGTGCAAACATCTTCAAATGACGTCCACGACACCTTCATATGCATTGTTCCTGATTCAAACATGATGCGCAACCTCATGATCAACTCAACCATAATTCCTCCCAAAGGTTGTTGTTGAACCTCATCTTCTACCTAAGACTAGTTCAATGGATCCCGTCACCAGCCATGTCTTGAACTCAAGCAACACCTGTACATGAATAAACAACCAATACTTTCGAGCACAAGTCCTCGACTTGACTCTCCTTAGTTCCAAAACCACAACACCTTACGTGAAGAACCTCACACAAGCATGTTGCAAACCATAGCGAAACGATATCAGCCATAACCACCAAAACACACCTGTCGGTACCCTAGAAACCGTACACCCCTTGAGGTTACAAAGATCTCAAAGGAAAGCCATCTACTTGGTTTTCAGACCCTCGGGGGCCCACTTGTCAGACATAACCGGACCCGCTTCTCCAACATGGTTAATCCTTGGGCCGCCACGTGTACAACTAACCCGGAGCTACCTCCCACAAGGGGGAAGCTCCGGGCCACGTACCAAAACGGCACCTTCGGACTTAACCCCAGACCGAGAGAAGCTCCGGACCTGACACGTGTCTGATAGCCCCGGAGCTACCTGTTTCCTACAGCAAGCTCCGGAGCTGCCACGTGTCCAATCGTCGGACCTCCAGCTTCTAACCTCCGGAAGACCTTGTAACGGCTCCGTAGATTCAAAGGAGAGCCAAGGACTTCAAGACCCAATTAAGTGTCATTAATGCCATATTAATGACACTTAAACGGATGATCTTAACACCCGTAACGGTGCTATCAAAGCCTGTTACAGGGTTATTAAGAGCAATTAAGCGTGTATCAATACTAGTAACCGCCGGGGCCACATGTCGGGCCAGGCTGAATTGTAACGGCCTGCCCTTGTACTATAAAAGGACAGGCCGACGATACACTCGGGGATGTTCACGAACGAGATCACGCACCCCATACACTCGTGACAAGCTCTTACTGCTAATACAACACCAACACCTCCGTGGAGTAGGGTATTACGCTCAGGCGGCCCGAACCACATAAATTCTTGTGTCTCCTGCGTCAATTCTTACACACCTTCTTGAATCTTCACGCACCCACACTGAACATCAAACTCCCCTATCACTTTAGTAGTGTAGGGAGATCTGCCGGTTCTCAACCGCCGACAGTTGGCGCGCCAGGAAGGGGCGCCTGAGATTTAGAGAATGGTGAACTCTGCTGCTAGATCATCCAATGGCCAACCTGCTACTCAGGCTGTTGGAGGCAATCCCTCCAACAGGCAGCCAGCAGCAGGAGCCTCAGCACCAGCAGGAGTCACACACCCACCACCATCGTCTCCTCCAGCAAATCGTGCTGGGCAACGTGATGGTGCGCCGGCGTCGCTTACTGCGTCGGCGAATCATGATAGCGCGTGCTCTTCTTCAGCGTCCACCACCTCCGGATGCATCTCGGGATGCACTGGAGCAGTGGAGGGCCGATGTGGAGCATTTGGTTGCAGCAGCAGCCGAACGCCTCAGCAACCAGGGTCCTCCTCCTTCAGGAAGAGCCCCGTCGCAGTAGTGGACTTTGTCTGGAAGACTTGGTCCGTATGTCTCCAATAGCAGGAGACGTGCTGCATCGCAACAAGTGACGTCATTGCCCTCCGGGGCTTGACGCACTCACACGGTATCCAGGCTTTCGACTCACGACCTCCAGGCGGAGCTTGATCGCCGTTACCGTCAGCAGGACGGCCGAGTCCATATTGAGCGTGCCCGTGAAAGATGGGAAGCTCAGGACCTTTCTACTCTTGAAGGAGTAGGAGGAGGCTGTTCAGCCCTGGCCATGCATCTGCGCATGGTCAGATGGCCACAGAAGTTCCAACCTCATCTGCTGGAAAAATTCGACGGGACTGTCAATCCCGCCGAATTTCTTCAGATATACTCCACTGCAATCTTGGCAGCTGGAGGAAATGAGGCCGTGATGGCCAACTACTTTCCAGTGGCCTTAACTGGGACTGCCAGGTCTTGGTTTATGAGCCTTCCACCCAACTCTATCAACAGTTGGGAGGAAGTGTGCCATCAGTTCGCTGCCAACTTCGGGAGTTCGTACACTCGACCAGGCACTGAACTAGACCTTTTTGCGGTCGTGCAAAAAGGGGGAGAATCCTTGCGGTCATTCATTCAAAGGTTCTCCCAGGTACGAAGCACTATTCCTTCTGTCTCTAGCGTCTCTGTCATTGTGGCATTTAGACAGGGCGTACGGGACAAGAAGATGTTGGAGAAGCTGGCGATCAAGGAGATCACCAGCGTCACAGAACTCTTCAGCTTGTCAGATAAATGTGCCAGAGCTGCGGAGGGCTGTGAAATGCACTCCAAACCAGCCGCGGAGGATCACAAGAAACCCTCCAAAGAAGAAGCCACTACCTCCGGGAGTTGCAAGAAGAAAAAGAAGACCAACGGCAAGAAGAAGCCGTCGGCCGGCACATCCAACGTTGCAGCTGCTGCAGCTCCGGGTGGCCGGGGGCCACGCCCCGAGAAGCGACCTCGACCGTCTTCTCAAGACGGTGGCAAACCCAAAGTGTGGTGTACCATTCACAAGACGGGCAGCCACAGTTTGGAAGACTGCCGGGAGGTCCAAAACCTTGCCGAGCGCTACAGCAAGCGTCGGGAAGAATCTCCTTTCCGACAGAGGGAAGGAAAGCAAAAGGTCGACGAAGCCCCGGCTGAAGAGGAGTTAGGATTCTAGGATCCCAAAAAGGTCCTGAAGGCCGTCTACACCTCCGTCGACGATGATTCTGACGTCTCTGACAACGAGCGTCGGAAGACCATGAACACCATTTTTGGTGGGTCATGGGATATCACCTCTCGTCGCGTCATCAAGACTATGCGGCGAGATATGGCCGCTGTAGCCCCTACAGTCAGGCCAGAACCTCATCGAAAGTGGATGGACACCTCCATCACTTTTGATGCTTCTGATTGCCTGCGGAGCATGGTTGGAGCAGGTCAGCTACCTTTGATGGTATCTCCTACAATCAATAACATCCAGCTCCACCATGTCATGGTAGACGGAGGTTCGAGGCTTAACCTCATCATCTTCGAAGCTTTCACTAAGCTTCAGCTCCGACCTTCGGATCTCCAGCCCTCTCGACCTTTCTCTGGAGTAGGTCCGGTGGCCATTACCCCACTCGGAGCTATTACTCTCCCCGTTACCTTCGGGACCCGGGAGAAGTATCGCACCGAGAAGTTGGTCTTCGACGTCACTCAGATCAACTTACCATTCAACGCCATCTTGGGTAGACCTGCCCTATACAAATTCATGGCAGCTGCTCATTATGGATACCTGGAGTTCAAGATGCCAACACCAGTAGGCGTTCTCCGGATCCACGGAGATCGTACCGTTGGGGTAACTGCTCTAGAGGAACGACACGCACTCACCACGGCGCAAAAGGAGGACTCCAGGCAGGAGCAAGCTCCAAAACCCCCGAGCATTCGTCAACGAGGCTCGACCTCTGCACCCCGTGTGCAGCCAAGCGGCGACACCGACATTCCCGTCAAAGTCGTCCAAATTGGTTCCGATGCCGCTCAGACCACCCGAATATCGGGAGGATTGAACGACAAATAGGAACTCGCGCTCATTACTTTCCTCTGGGCTAACGTTGACGTGTTTGCTTGGCAACCGTCACAAATGCCTGGGATCCCCAGGGAAGTGATTGAGCATAATCTGAAGATCTACCCCGATGCCCGACCTGTGCATCAGAAGCCTCGGAAGCAATCCGTAGAGCGGCAGAACTTTATACGACAAGAAGTGAAGAAGCTACTCGAAGCCGGATTCATCCGAGAAGTCTTCCATCCAAAATGGCTGGCGAACCCAGTCGTTGTGCCCAAGGCCGGCGGGAAGCTTCGGATGTGCATTGACTACACCACACTAAATAAGGCATGTCCAAAAGATCCATTCCCACTACCTAGAATAGATCAGATAGTGGATTCCACCTCCGGGTGTGAATTACTGTGTTTCCTAGACGCATATTCTGGGTATCATCAAATCAGGATGTCTAGGGAGGATGAAGAGCATACTTCATTCATCACAGTAGATGGATTGTACTGTTACACAGCCATGCCCTTTGGTCTCAAGAATGCAGCTTCAACTTTTGTACGAGCTATGTACAAAACTTTTGAAGAACTCATCAGAGACATAGTGGAAGTGTACGTCGATGACATCGTGGTCAAGGTCAGGAACAAGGAGTCACTCCTTGACACCCTACAGGTTGTCTTCAACAAGTTGCGGGCTACCCGCACGAAGCTAAACCCAGACAAGTGTGTCTTTGGGGTTAGCTCCGGAAAACTTCTTGGTTTCCTGGTAAGTCACTGGGGCATAGAAGCTAATCCGGCGAAGATAAAAGCCATTGAAGACATGCGGCCACCAACCCGCATCAAAGATGTCCAAAAGTTAACTGGATGTCTAGCAGCCCTCAGCCGGTTCATATCAAGACTGGCGGAGCGGGCACTCCCCTTCTTCAAGTTATTGAGGAAGTCCGGACCATTCCAATGGTCCGAAGAAGCAGAGAAGGCATTCCAGGAGCTGAAACAGTTCGTCACCACCCTACCAATTCTGGTAGCTCCAACCCCTGGTGAGCCTTCATTGCTTTACATTTCAGCTACTGACGAAGTCGTCAGTATGGTTCTGGTTGCGGAGAGACCAAAACTACCCCACACTCAGGAATCCAGACCCCTCCGGGAAGGTCCGGAGGTTCCTGAAAGTGAGTCTGGGTCCCAGCTCCCAGATTCAAATCCACCGGAAGTCATTTCAGGAGACCTAGACCCCTCGTAGAGGGTCTAGGTCTTTTCTGAAGAAGCTCCGGGTTCCTCCAGCCAGAACCCGGAGGTCCCCGAAGAAAATCTGGACCCTTCTGAGAGGGTCCAGGTCAATTAAGAGGAAGCTCCGGGCCCCTCCGGGAGGGTCCGGACCATTCAGCGCCCGTTGTACTTCATTAGTGAAGTACTACATGATGGCAAGACTCGATACCTAGAGGTACTTAAGCTGCTCTATGCAGTTCTTATTGCCTCCAGGAAGCTTCGACATTACTTCCAAGCTCACAAAGTCTCGGTGGTGACCTCCTACCCACTACGAGCAATCTTGCATAATCCCAATTCAACTGAGAATATTGCAAAGTGGGTAGCAGAATTGGCTGAATTTGATCTTGAATTTATTTCAAGACAAGCAGTCAAGAGTCAAGCATTGGCAGATTTTGTGGCGGAATGGACTCCCTCTCCATCAAACCCTGAGGGCCTCAGTGAGCAGAAGACCGAGCATCAAGCTCCAACCTTCACCAAGCCTCACTGGACCCTTTAGTTCGATGGCTCCATGCAGAAGCAGGGGGCTGGAGCTGGAATCCTTCTCCTTGCACCGACTGGGGAGAAGATGAAATACATGGTACACCTTGACTTCAAGGCAACCAACAACATGGCGGAGTATGAAGCACTCATCTACCGACTAAAGGTGGCACTGTCATATGGTGTCAAGCAACTGCTGGTCAAAGGAGATTCACAACTCATCATCAAGCAGGTGAAGGGTGAATGCTCCTGCAATAATCTCCAGCTAGCTGCTTACCTCCTTGAAGTCCAGAGGCTTCAGAAGGACTTTGAAGTCCTAGACCTCCACCATATTCAGCGTGACCATAACGCTGAAGCTGACGAACTCTCAACCAAAGCGTCAATCGGAGCTCCGGCTCCTGACGGAATCTTTGTCCGGAGGTTGTCAAAGCCAACAGCTCAGCCTGCCGAACTGAGCGAAGGGGGTGAGATCAGCATCCCGAAGCTGACGGTCCCGATGGCCCTGTTACCATGGCAGCCATCAAGGGTCGTAGGTGCTGCCGGGAGCTCCGAGCAACCCAGCACGCAAGACTCAAAAGCTCAAGCTAGATCCGATGCATGGATCTCGGAGATCCGGAGCTACTTGGAAGACAACATCCTTCCTGACGATGATGTATCTGCTGACCGGGTAGTCAGATTGGCTAGAAGATACACGCTGGTAGAAGGGGATCTCTAACGGCGCGGTGCCAACGGCATCCTAATGCGGTGCATCACAAGGGAAGAAGGCTGCGAACTTCTCGCAGAAATCCATGGAGGCGAGTGTGGGAACCACGCATCTTCCCGCACGCTGGTCGGAAAAGCCTTTCGGCATGGCTTGTACTGGCCTACAGCGCTCCAGGATGCCACTGAGCTGGTGAAGAAATGTGAAGCATGCCAATTTCATGCAAAGCAAATTCATACACCAGCTCAGCCCTTACGAATGATACCTCCTACATGGCCTTTCGCTGTGTGGGGGATGGACATCTTGGGACCCTTCCCAAGAGCCGTCGGAGTTTACAAGTTCCTGTACGTCTCCATTGACAAGTTCACCAAGTGGCCAGAAGCAACTCCAGTTGTGACGATCTACAAGCAATCTGCTATCAACTTTCTGCAGTCCATTGTATGCATATTTGGAGTCCCAAACAAAATCATCACTGATAATGGGACCCAATTCACAAGCTCCGCATTCCAAGGATACTGCGAAGACCTTGACATACAGGTTTGCTACACCTCCGTAGCTCACCCAGCCAGCAATGGCCGAGCCGAGAGAGCAAATGCTGAAATCCTTAAAGGACTCAAAACGCGCACCTATGAGCGTTTGAAAAAACATGGAGCCAACTGGATCGAAGAGCTTCCGCCCACTTTATGGGCCAACATGACATCTCAAAACCGGTCAACTGGAGAGACACTCTTCTTCCTGGTGTACGGAGCTGAAGCAATCCTTCCTCCAGAAATCACCTTGGGTTCACTCCGGGTCCGGACCTTCGATGAAGCCGCGCAGGACCAGCTCCGGCGTGAAGACCTAGACCTCCTCGAGGAGGGAAGGTGCCAAGCAGCTGTTCGGACTGCCCAATATCGCCAAGCCCTACGGCGTTATCACCAGCGGCATGTACACAACCGACAGCTCGAGGAAGGCGATCTGGTGCTACGGAGAATACTATCCAGAGAAGGGTTAAACAAACTCTCCCCCAGCTGGGAGGGGCCCTTCCGAGTGATCAAAGTATCCTGTCCCAGAAGCGTTCGCTTGGCTACCGAGGATGGGACACCTCTCCCAAATCCTTGGAATATCGAGCACCTCCGTAAGTTCTACACTTAATACCACGGAGGTGAGTCCTGAGTAACTTGGGGTGTATGTTATAGAGTCATTGTACAGAGTCGGGTAGTTCCTCCGGGAGAGCAGCCGGACCTTTCCCGAAAGGTCCGCAAAGCTCATGCAGCACTTGTCACAGTCTCAGGACTAAAAGTGCGGCTAACTACCCTGGGTCAAACGAGAAACCAAACACAATTAGTCTGGTTCCGTACCCTAAGAGTGTACTTGTTCCCCTGTACCCCGGACCTATAATGAAAGACATCTTCATGTGAAATAGACTCCACGCACATTTATTTTGTACAGGCTCAACATTTTTATTTTTATCTTTCTTGTCTATAACTAAGACGTGCAATTCTTAAGAAATTTTAGTTCGACCGGTTTATATACGATTCGAGTTGTATTGTCAGTTCTTTTGGATTCAAATATCGTTCATTGCCAACTCGCCTGAAAGCCGCCAAGCCAATCTAGGGCCGGAGTGTGCTATCGACTTAGCCTGGTCAAGCACCCTAAGTACGTCACTCTACCTACACCCCGACAGGCCGAAGTAAGGCGGGTCCATGGACAGTTGAACCTAGAAGAAAAGACAACGCATCCGGTTGTATTTAAAATCGCGTTCAACTTAAAGTCTTCTTGAGAATCGTAAGCCGCGATGAAATTATAGACAAGGAACGAATTTTACTATTTTTCTTGACTTAAGTGTGCAGGAAAAATAAAGTCTACGTTGATGGAGAAAAGCCGGAGCTAACTAAGCTCCGACTCCCCAAAGGGGGCCAACCGTCGGCGCTAAATAAAAGATGGTGAGAAGACCCCGTAAATGGAGTCTGCTGCCAACAAGCCAAGTGTTGGCAAAGGTCACTGCCGGAGCTACTCAGTTCCGACACCCCGGAGGACTAACTATCGACGCTCTACGTGTTGATAGAGGCTATTGCCGGAGCTACCAAGCTCCAGCGATGGACAATGCCGGAGCTTCTAAGCTCCGACAACCTCAGGGGACCTTCAGTATCGAAGACTTCGGACCTAAATGCTACAAGTTCGGAGCAAATGAGTCTTAAACAAAACACAATATCCTTTTGGTACATGTTCACAATCAAATTGTGTACATCTACCAGGGGGCCAAGTGAAGATAAAGGTGTTGAAGACAAAAAGTGAAATTCGCAAAATTTTTGGGGATTTCATTTATCTGGAGACAAGAGATTACATCTGGAGACAAGAGATTACAAAATTGAGGAAGAAGAAGAGAAAATACAAGTGAGAGCTAAAGAGATGGTCCTAGACCCTATGGAAGAACTCGGCGACTTTCTGGGCGACCTCCGATACGCTGGCTCGGGTAGCTTCGCCTTCTCCTTCGACGGGGCCTTCAAGCACCGGGTCCAGAGGAAATTGGGAGTTCCGGCTGGTGTAGCACGTCAACACATACTCTGTGATGTCCCTCGCCAGGGATTGCCCTTCAAAGTCCAGTTGGTCCGCGATGACATCGCCCACCTTGGAGAGCTTGCTACCTGCTGCGCTCAACGCCTGCAGTGCAAGGTCCGGCTCCGGCTCCGAATCATCCGGGCACACGGGGCTGAAACCCATCGGCGTCAGCGCGTCGTTGGCCTTGCCCAGGAACTCCCAAATCTGTAGGGAGTCCGCCGTCCTTAAGCTCTTCATCTCTTCTAGGGATCTCCTGGCCGCCGTCAGTTCGGAATTCTCACGGGCGAGGCGCTCAACTTCTTTGGCGTTTTTCTGAATCTTTTCAGCAACCCGTCTCTCAAGTCTTCCGAGATCCTCCTCCCGGAGGTGGATCTTGTTCCGGCGATCGACCAGGTCCTTCTCCCTAGCCTGCACTTTTTTCTCCCAGGCAACAAGGGCACACTCGTATTCGTAGAGTTCCTGCCCCCGCACCCAGGTCTTCTCCTCTTCCTCTTGGCAGTGCTCTTCCAATTTCTTGGCGCGCTCCTCGAGGCCCTTGTTAGCAAGAGCTACTTTCTTGGCGAGCTCCTCTTCCCTCCTCAGGACGTCATCCCGCAGCTCTAGGAGTTTCTGCTCTTCATCCTCGAGCCGTCTCTCCCTCTCTTCAAGTGCCTCTCAGCGCTTGATGAGTGCGGTGTTAATGGCCTCAAGCTGTTTGTGCCGAGCGTCGGCCGCGTTATTGGCAGCTTTGGCCTGATCGTAGATCTCCCGGGATTGAGCGTCGAGGGCATGAGTCATGCTCTCCCTGTCATCCAGCAGCTTGCCCCAGTACTCCAGGCGGATCTTCTCCTTCTTGATCCACTCCTTGTCATCCGCTAGCCTCGACTGCGCCAACTTGGTCTCGAAGTAGAGCCGGTTACGCCACCGCCTAAGGGTTTGGCGCTCCTCTTCAAGAGCCTTGCTGTCGTGGAAGAAGGCCAGTAGGACTTGACGCAGACTGGAGCAGGCGTTGTCGATAGACATCGACAGCGGGATGGGCTCCGGACCTGCTGGGGTCTCCTCCACTGGCTCCAGCGGGTCTTCACATACAAAAATTGGGTCCCACTCTACGAGAGTGGACCCCTAAGCTTCCAAGGCACTAGGGCCGTCCTCCGGGATGGCCTCAGTCGCCATCGAAGAAGGCCCCGTCGCCTAGTCTTCATTCACCTCCTCTGGCAGGGGGCCAGCAACTTCGCTTGGGCACTCCAGCTCTGCCGCAGGTACCTCCAACGTCGTCGCTTCCGGAGCAGGAGCTGCTACTGGCTCCGGTCTGGACACCTCTTCCGAAGGAGGCTCAAGCTCCATCGCCTCTTCGACCACCGGCTCAAGAGCCGGAGGATCTTCAACTTCGACCGGCCCTGAGGCCGGAGCTCTAACAATAACCGGCTCAGTGGCCGGTGCTTCGGAGGTAACCGGCTCAACTGCCGGAACTACCTCATCTTTCGGCTCGCACGCCGGGGCTTCAGTCACCTCCGGCTCAACCGCTGGGGCTTCAATAATTTCCAGCTCTGAAGCCGGGATCACTTCTTCCTTCGGCTCAACAGCCAGAGCTTCCATCATTGCAGCACCAGGACCCAGAGCTTCAACCTCCGGGACATGTGCCGCTGGCATATCTTCACGCCCGTGGTCCGGCGCTACCACGGGAACTTCTGGGGACAGGAGCAGAAGCTCCCACCCCCGCGGCCTCTAACGCTATGGCCAAGGGTAGAGCCTCGCTTCCCTTCTTGGGGACGCTGCAGACGATGGACGAAGAAAATTAGCAAACAGTTGCTACAATCAAAATAATTATACAAGGTAGAGATTAAAATTTACCTTGGGAGGCTTCTACACCAGCTTGCGCGGAACCTTTTTCCTGGACGTTTCGGGCTGGCCACGGTCGGCGTAGAAGCTCCAGAAGGCCCCCCGGAACTTGACGCAGCCACGGGCATTTCCCGGGTCGAGGCTCTCCTCGATCGGGAAGAACCCCTAGACCTAGAGGCTCCCACCGTCCCAGGTGCCGGAGTCGTGCACCAGGAGCTAGCACCCTAGGAGGATCCCACCACAGGGACAGACGCGCTCCGGGAGGATCCCACTGCAGGAACGGTATCGTTCTGGAAGGACCCCACTATGGGGACAGTCGCCACGGTGGTAGAAGATCATCCCCTCTGGGGAGAAGGAACCAAGGCGGAAGTAGCGGGCCTGACGGACCTTCCGTCGGCGTGTCGCAGCTTCCTCTTCCGGCTCTCCGGCTCATCCGCCAGTTCCTTACCCTTGCCGAAGACCTCGACCCTCGGCTGTGGGGCAGGGACAGAGCCATCTTCGAGCATTCCGGGGATCGCCACCCGGGTGGTTGATCTTCTCTCGACGACACCAAGGTCGTCAAGTGCGGGCATCGTCCGCCGGAGCTCCCTGCTGAACTCCACTTCCATGTTCAGAGGGAGAAAGGCCGATGGCGGGGTCAAGTCATCACCGTCGACGTCGATGCTGTGCTGGAATTTCCTGAGGTGGAACTCCAAGGTTTTCCCCACCATGTTGGACTTCAACCCGGTCTCAACCCGGTCCTCATCCATCACGCTGTTGAGGGCCCAAGCGAGCTTCTCCCTCCTCTTCAGCGGCGCCCACCTGTTGGCCAGGAAGTTGCAAAATACCGCCTGAGGGGTCAATCCTCCCTCCACGCATTGGCGGATCCTGGTCAAGGCGGGGTTGAAAGCTTCCGCCAGCACCGGAACCTCACTCCAGATCGTCGTGTCGATGCCGGGCAGACCGTCGGGCAGCTCCAACCTTTCGTGCTCCTCCACCCTGACGACTATCCAATCTTTCTTCCAGTCATCCCACTTCGCGGAAGGGAACGACCGGAGGTACTTGAATGGGCACTTCTTGCGCTTCACAAAGTAGTAGAAGCCAAGGTACTCATTGCTCCGGCCGGTGGTGTGGACGATGAAGAAGGTCCGGAAGAGTTCAATGCAGGGGGGGATGCCCACCCACATCTCACAGAAGTGGACAAAGATAGACATGAGGAGAATGGAGTGAGGGCCAAGGTGGTATAGCTGCAGACCATAGAAGTCTAGCAGCATCAAGAAGAAGGAAGAAAAAGGTGGGATCAACCCCACCATGGCGTACGAAGAAAAGTACACCATTTCGCAGGCGCGCTCCTTCTCGAAGGGGAGCTCTTCGCCGGCACAGACCAAGTGGTTGAAGAAGTCCGAGGACCACCCCATGAGGGCCTGGACCTTCTTCAAATCGTTGTCGGTCTTTAAGCGACTCTCGCGCAGACCCAACTCCATCGCGGCACAGCTAGGCAAGAGAAGAAGAGCGCGAGTTGGGAGTTTGAGCGCAAGATCAGATGAGAGGCGTAATGAACTCCCGACGGTGCGCGTTTTCCTTCTTAAGTAAGCCCTCGCAACGCTTGGATGGAAACCGCAGGGAAGTCAAAGATACCACTCAAGAATTCAACCCAACCGATGACGAGAGGGCCCGGGACCACCCCGACGATCAAGTCGAGGCTCTTACCCAGACGAACAGTTGTCATCACGAGGCGGGAAACCCAAAAGCGGCGGTCTGACAGGGCGCGCGGAACCGATACGGTTTTCGTATCGGGAACCGGCGACCTTCAATTGCGTGAGATCCGCACGTCAAAGATCTCATCTGCCGCCTGAGGTGCACCATGCGGCGGGATCTAACTGTAAATCCCTGCCAACGGCACCTTCGAAGACCCTTGAAGACTCAGTTCAAGAGTTGCAAGGATGGACCCACCTCCGACGGAACGACTTCACCCCAGTGATCTTCCTCGGAGGTAGGTCCAGGGGGCCACTGTCGGTACCCTAGAAACCGTACACCCCTTGAGGTTACAAACATCTCAAAGGAAAGCCATCTACTTGGTTTTCAGACCCTCAGAGGCCCACTTGTCAGACATGACCGGACCCGCTTCTCCAACATGGTTAATCTCTAGGCCGCCACGTGTACAACTAACCCGGAGCTACCTCCCACAAGGGGGAAGCTCCGGGCCACGTACCGAAACGGCACCTCCGGACTTAACCCCAGACCGAGAGAAGCTCCAGACCTGACACGTGTCTGATAGCCCCAGAGCTACCTGTTTCCTACAGCAAGCTCTGTAGCTGCCACGTGTCCAATCATCGGACCTCCAACTTCTAACCTCCAGAAGACCTTGCAAAGGCTTCGGAGCTTCAAAGGAGAGCCAAGGACTTCAAGACCCGATTAAGTGTCATTAATGCCATATTAATGACACTTAAACGGACAATATTAACACCAGTAACGGTGCTGTCAAAGCCTGTTACAGGGTTATTAAGAGCAATTAAGCATGTATCAATACTAGTAACCGCCGGGGCCACATGTCGGGCCAGGCTGAATTGTAACGGCCTGCCCTTGTACTATAAAAGGACAGGCCGACGATACACTCGGGGACGTTCACGAACGAGCTCACGCACCCCATACACTCGTGACAAGCTCTTACTGCTAATACAACACCAACACCTCCGTGGAGTAGGGTATTACGCTCAGGCGGCCCGAACCACGTAAATTTTTGTGTCTCCTGCGTCAATTCTTACACACCTTCTTGAATCTCCGCGCGCCCACACCGAACATCAAACTCCCCTATCACTTTAGTAGTGTAGGGAGATCTGCCGGTTCTCAACCGCCGACAACACAAAAAACTTAGTAAAAGAATACTAGTAAACTTTTCATAGATGTAAAACAAGTTCGAAATATTTCAATGTAAAAGTAGAACCACTACGATCAAGCTCCGAACCTTGCCAAAGCTAGTCGGACCTAGCATCGAAGCTTACCAAAGCTAGTCGGACCTAGCGCTGGAGCTAACCAAAGCTAGTCGTACCTAGCGCCGGAGCTAACCGAAGCTACTCGCACCTAGGCAAAGAAGTCGGACCTAGCATCGAATCTTGCAGGAGCTCCGACCTAAAGTCAGACCTTGATGATAAAGGTGTTTTGGTAGTATTCAAAACTTTTATCGTCAAAGCCAATGTATTCAACACACATAGGTCTCACAATCCCCCCCTTGATGAATGCATTGGCAACACCATTTAAAATCCGAACATTGGCTTATTTACATGAAAAGTTTTGAAAACAATTTCTCCCCCTTTTTGAAAATCAAATGAGATAGCCCTATACTTATTTCTCCCCCTTGCATACTTCTCCCCCTTCATACTATCAAGAGAAATTTTAATTTGTTATGAGCACATTATAACATAGACATATAAAACAAAGCTCATCCAAGTCATACTATCAAGTAACGTACACTATCACAACAATGAGTACATAAAGTAGTGTAAGCCATGCTAGACATCAAATGTAATTTTCAATTTTAGCAAGTCATGATCTCACAAACTTAACTATTTCAAAACCTGAAAGCATGACACTTGTTGTTGCATTTTATTATTTTTCAAAGCACAAATTTAGATCATATGATATTTGCAAGAGATTATATGCGCATCTTCGATATTCTAACCAACCAAGCCAAGCCTATGTCATTTGAGAATCAAAAGTTTAAGGACATGGTTTTAGTCATACACAACTTCTTCCAAGTTCATATCTAAGTGCAATGGTAAGCCATCTCAAAAAAAGAAGTGTCATGCATGCATATTCTCTTGATCTTTTCTCAATTTATATTTGTTCATAAAACTCTACATGTGAGTTGATTACTTTATTAATTTATTATAATTAAAAGCACTAGTGATGATGCAACAAGTTCAAAACAGCAAGAAAGTTTGATCATGACCAGATTTAGTGTAAGTAATTATTCCAATTACTAGTCATGGAAAATACTACAAAATTTATAACATGAGTAATGTAGTGAGAGCTTTCAGCATGTAAAGGAATCACAAAGTTATATATGTATGAAATACTATGCTCATATTATTTTAAATTCAGATTCACACATAAAGTTCCGAAGTTTCAATACTCCCCCTCAATTTAAGCCATGAGTATGCATAACCCATATTTCACTACGAATGTAACAAAAATGAGTGAACTCCAAAGGTTTTGTAAAAATGTCAGCCAACTGTTGGTCGATATCTACATGGTGAAGCACAATGTTTCCTTTTTCAACATTATCACGGAGAAAGTGATACCTAATGTCAATGTGCTTAGTTCAAGAATGTTGCACGGGATTTTTAGCAGTGCAAATGACACTAGTGTTACCACAAAATAATGGAACACTATCTAGATTAACCCCATAGTCCTAAAGTGTTTGAACAATCCAAAGAATTTGTGAGCATGCACTAGCAGCAGCTACATATTAAAATTCGGTTGTGGATTGTGCAACTGAACTTTGTTTTCTAGAGGACCATGCAACAAGTGAATTACCAAGAAAATGACAATTATCGGAAGTACTTTTCCTATCAATCCTACAACCCCCAAAATCAGCATCCGAAAAAGCTTTCAAACTAACAGTTGAGGAAGTAGGAAGAAAAATGCCAAATTCTTGAGTTCCATGTAAGTACCTGAGAATTCTTTTGATGGCTTGACGATGTGAAGCACGTGGGGAAGCTTGAAACTATGCACAAAGACATACACTAAATTGTATTTCTGGTCTTGATGCCGTGAGGTATAAAAGTGATTTGATCATGCTTCTATATACTTTTTATCCACGGGTTCACCATCTTAATCAAGTTTAAGTGTCATTGCTGTTCTCATTGGTGTCCGAAGAGGCTTGCTTTTGTCCATGTTGAAGCGCTTAAGAAAGTCTCTTGTATACTTTGTTTGATGCACAAAGGTTCCCTCCTTAGTTTGCTTTATTTGCAGCCCCCAAAAGTACGTGAGTTCTCCTATCATACTCATCTCAAATTATGAACTCATCATAGCTGAAAACTTGGACACAAGATCATGAGAAGCACAACCAAAGTTAATATCATCCACATACACTTGAACGAATAATGAGTCATTGCGATGCTTAAGCACAAAAAGAGTTTTATCAACCTTTCCCATAGTAAACCCCTTTTCAAGTAAGAATGTTTTTAACCAATCATATCATGCTCTAGGAGCTTGTTATAGAGAATGCAGGGCTTTAGTCAGTTTGAAAACATGATTAGTAAAATCTGGATTTTCAAAACAAGGTGGTTTCTTAACATAAACCTCCTCATCTATATAGCCATTAAGAAAAGCACTTTTTACATCCATTTGATATAACTTGAAACCTTTAGATGCAGCAAAAGCTCACAAAATTCTTATGGCTTCTAATCTAGCAACAGGAGCAAAAGTTTCATCAAAATCTAGATCTTCAATTTGTGTGAAACCTTGAGTAACCAATCTAGCCTTATTCCTAATCACAACCCCATCCTCACTTTGTTTATTTTAAACACCCATTTAGATCCATTTAAAGTGTGATCTTGAGGTGGAGGTACATGTTTTGAAACATTATTTCTTTCAAAAAAATTTAACTCTTCTTGCATGGCAATAATCCAAGTTTCATTACCTAGTGCATGTGATATATCTTTGGGTTCAAAAGAAGCAACAAAAGCAAAATGAGCATGAGAATTGGGATCGAAAACCTGGATCTTGTAACTCGTTCATGCAAGCTTCCAATTATCTGTTGCGGTGGATGATTCTTGTAAATCCGTAGGGGAACAGATGTCTCAAAAGCTTCTACTTCATCAGGTTCATCACAGATTGATGAGCTTGTAGCTTGTGGACGATCAGGACCAGCATAGATGGTAGTCGGAGCTTGTTCAAAGTTCGGAGCTGGACACATGTCAGCTTCAGAACTATTAGGCAATATCACTGACTCTTGTTCTTCTTCAAAAATACCCTCCCCCTAAGGATATGGATCCAGAACTGCAATGTTTGAGCTAGTACCTGAGCTAGCTTCATCAAAAACACCTCACAAGTCTCCACGATTTTGTTAGGGTCAAGTAAAAGCACACGGTAGCCTCTAGTATGAAATGGATAACCATGAAACGTGCCATCAATGGATCTAGGTTCAAAATTATCAAGATTACCATGTTTCTTAACAAATCATTTGCATCCAAATACCCGAAAGTGTGTAACACTAGGCCTATATCCAAACCGGAGCTCATATGGTGTTCTACCTAGCTTATCGCCCAAGAAAACACGATTTGAGACATAACAGGCAGTTGCAATCGCATCATCCCAAAATTTCCTAGGAGTTTGATATTCATCAAGCATAGTCTTAGCCATTTCAACTAAGGTTATGTTCTTTCTTTATAAAACAACGTTTTGTTGAGGTACATATGGTGAAGAAAATTGATGATCTATTCCATTTTCAGCATAAAAGTGATCAAAAGATTGATTTTTAAATTTGGTTCCGTTATCACTTTTAATTGCTTTGAAAGATCCTGGGTGATCAATTGATAATCTATGAAATAAAGATCTAAAGTGACTAAAAGCTTCATTCACCAACACTTTTTTATTGCCACTTCTAAAAGTAATTTAAAATAAA
This sequence comes from Tuctoria greenei, assembly GCA_036927565.1. NCBI lineage: Eukaryota > Viridiplantae > Streptophyta > Magnoliopsida > Poales > Poaceae > Tuctoria > Tuctoria greenei. The sequence goes on along the minus strand of JAYESD010000007.1, from coordinate 76,876,699 downwards.
CTTACACTTTTTTTCAAATTGTAGGTGGATGCTATGCATCCACGCGCCGATTATGCCACAATTACCAAATACCTGGAGGCATACTTATTGTGGCTGTTTGGTGCGCTCATGTTCACCAACACGCACGGTGACTCCATGGACAGACAATTGATTTTGTTTGCTCGACAGATAGCACCACACCACAGGAGATGCCACTGTACAGTTGGGGTTCAGCTGCGTTGGCGGCCACAAACAGAGGACTTTGTGACGCTTGCACAAAGGCTCAAGGTAACACAATACTAGCTGGTTGTCCTCTACTTCTGCAGCTATGGGTATACGAGCGATTCATGATAGGTCGGCCGCAAGTGCACCCGGCACCATACGATCTTGATGAGTACGGTGAGACACTGGATGATGGCCCTACGATGGGTACTTTTTGGGTGCGCCGGCAGGTACTGTACTATTTTAAGTGCACTCATATTGTTCACGACTACAATAATATAGTATTGTGACATATTTTGTTCTTTACGCAGCGTGAGTGGAGTAACAAGCAGATGCACAAGGTGTACCAAGTGTTCGTCAAGGAGTTTGATTGATTAGATGCGGACGAGGACGTGCACTGGACACCGTACGATATGGAGGAGCACGACCGCCGAGCACCGAGGGGGCTTGCATATCTGTGCTACAGTGACTCGGATTACTGGCTTACATGGAAGCCGCTGGTGTACGATATCTACGTCGAGTAGTACGCACCACAACGAGTGTTGCGTCAGTTTGGCCTACACCAGGCATTTTCAGTGCTTCCACATTCTATTGTGCCTTCTGCAGTGCATACGTAAGTAATTCCCCTAATCAATCTTGAATACATTAATATATCTGAAATATTAATGTATTTATTTGTCCTCCAGGTATTGTCGCAAGGGTACCTCAGCGCCGGGAGTTTGGTTGCAGCGCATGCATTTGTGGCTCCTATAGTGGATGCCTGCCTTACACGAGGTTGTGTAGAAGACGTGACAGTTCTCATAGGCCGTTTACCAGGAGTACTTACAGTGGTACCTTCCTCGGACACGAGTTGTTCTCACACACACAGTAGTCAAGCGACAGATGCATGTACCCTCGGTGATAGATACGTATCCGCATTATAGAGATGAAGCTTCTTCAATGGCGGTAAGATCGAATTCGTTGAAGTGCAGTGATTTAATATGTTATTTTCATGAAACATGACTAATTAATTGTTGTATGACCGATCAGTTCGCACTTGTATAGATGAGTCAGTTCCGACATGTTCTTCCAGAGTCCTCTGCTGGACTCCAACGACTGAGGCAGGGGATATCGATGACTTCGTCAGAGATGGTGCACATGTTGCAAAACATATAAAACCACGCGAAAGAGGGGATGAAGTTGGCTTCTTGTGCACAATCATGTGCACAAGACACTACTGTTCCGACCGCAGGTCACGTTAGGCATCCCAGAACAGCAGGTTCGTAATTATTAGTAAACTTGACATATTTGCACGATACTAATATTTCTGTTCATATATCTTCTGCAGGGACCTCCACACAGGTACCTACTTCGGGTGTAGGCCCGTGCACACATGTACCTGCTTGGGTCCCAGGCCCATCCGCACAGGTGCCTACTTGGGCTCCAGGGCCATCCACACAGGTACCTGCATCTTGGGCTCCAGGCCCATCCACATAGGTACCTGCTGCTTGGGCTCCAGGGCCGTCAACACAGGTACCTGGTTGGGATTTTCTAGACCCGTCAGCACAGATACCTTCTTGGGTTCCTTCTTCGAACCAGGCTGGACCGTCCATGCATGTGCCACACATGGGTGCAGGTATGACGTGCAACAATTATGCTACTTAAATACATATTCGACAAAATGAACTTGCTAACTATATATTTTATGCCAATGCAGCAGAGGGCGTGACAAACTACGATACTATGATTCCCGGCTCGCTGACGCACCACGGCAGTCCTCCAGTTTCACCTTTCCCGATCGACGACTACTTGGTGGACGTGCCGCAGCAGGACACAGTTCCTGCATCGCAGTTGGATGGTGCTCCCATTCCGACTCAGCCTTCACAGCAGTTTGAGACACCTGCGCCTGTGCAGCAGCGACGGAGGAGGGCAGCTCCTACGCGCGTGTCATACGATCGGGCTCATGTGAATGCGGTGCATAGGTTCGACAACAAGCGTGGTAGACGTTAGTAACGTGTACCCATGTATGTGTGTGTTATATTGTAGAAGAACTATGTTATGTTTCTTTATGCACTATATCTTTCATCCTGACAATGCACTTTATCGTGTTAGGCAAATTTTATCCACGACATCAACAGATACATGGCAGGCGAATCTCGTACATGAAAAGAGCGACATTGTAGGCGAATCTCGTACGAGAGAAGAACGACCCTGCACTCATTGGCCTGTTAAAATATGACTTTTCATGCATCCTTGTGTTCATCACACCAACAATGATGAGTAGAGGTCGAGGTAGGCGTGGAGGTGAAACAATGGCGAGTACAAGTCATGCTATGCAAGGAGGTAGAAACTTTAGAGCAGTGCCTGAAAATTACTTGATGGGAGGTCCAACTTGGTATGAACCACCATAAGATGAGTTCCCGCTTTTTAGTAAGAGTGATTTTATCCCGTTTAATCCACTACGGCCATACGATGGCAGCAAACAAGAGTGACCAAAGTGTCGTTGTGACCTGGATTGTATTGTCCAAATGATGGAAGAAGGAGACGACAGCGGTCATCAATTCTTTCGTTGTCCTGTTGGTGGAGTAAGTACTACATATCATTTGCAAAACATATTTCATATATGCAATTTTAATGACAATACCTTTTGTTTTAGGCTTACTATGATGATGACAACTGTGGATATACACTCTGGGTTGATCCACCACTTATTAAGGCTACTCGAGAGTACATTAAACATGTACAACGTCGCAATCAAGATTTGGTAGGCGAACTAGCTGAAATGGAACTTCAACAAATGGAACTTTATCCTATTACAAGTCAAACGAATGATAACGATGAAAACAGTGTTTGCAATAACATGTCTTGCAACTGTTCGCATCACAAGTAGTAGCGAATTAGCTAAATATGTTTCTCATGTATCAGATGTATGTTTCATATGTATCAGAAGTATGGTTCCCATGTATGACAACTATGTTTCGATGAGAATTTTGTTAGAATTACTTTGTCGTCTTCGTACTTTGCGACTCGCCATACTACTTTCTACCTTGTCAGACGAATCTTGTAAGATGAATCTTATCTACATAAAATACATCAAAAACTGACATGAAACTTATCCACGACATGGCAGACGAATATCGTACAAGAGAAATACGAAATTGCACTGCTCCATGTCAGGCGAATCTCGTACTCCATGTCAGGCAAATCTCGTACAAGAGAAATACAAAATTGCACTGCTCCATGTCAGACCCCGTGAAATGTCAACTCACACTTATACATCTGAGGGACGAAATTTCTCGTAGACTATGTCCATACACCATCATCCGTTCGTCTATATAACACTCACCCCGGTAACAGCTTCAGCAAACACTTGCTACAATCATTCCATATACTTTACTACCATGGACGAGAACTCACCACCCACAAATAGAGAAAAGGTTCCAATCTTCGAGGGATTACAACCTCCAATGTGTTTATGTGGCACTGATTGTAGGTTTGTAAGAGATCTTCGACCAAGTTACTCGTATGGTTGCCGGCTTTGGATGTGCGACAACTACGAGTACGATCCTCCTCACAGGACGTTCCCATTTCTTCCAGGTGGTAGAAAACATGTAATATGCAACATTATTTCTGTTTTATGAATGCTATAGAATCTAATCTTTTGTACAAACACTTGTGCAGTCACCACCACCTCTTTGCGACTTCAGGAACTACATCGACCAGGAACAATCGACAGAAGATGCCAGGGAGGTTGAGAGAATGGCTCGACTTGCATATTGGAAGTTCAAAGAAGAAATAGAGTGGGATGAAAGAATAAAGGAAGAGGGGAGGAATAAAGCTGCACCGGAGGAGCGTTGTCGCAAGAAGCAAGAAGAAATTCCACAATGGAGAGCAGAGTGTAATCGCAAAGCTGCAAAGGAGGAATGTGTCACAGCACAAGCACGAGAGGCTGAGCGAGAACGCATGCGCGAGAGAGCTCGTCGTGAAAAGAAGCCGATCCAGATGCTTTGCTAAGGGAAAATACCCCCGTTGCACTCAGTAGCAACTTGGGTAAACTATGCTCGGCGTTTAATTCAACTAAGGCATTTTAGGATTAGATCGACGCATCTTAAGTGCGTCGTACACACGCCATTTGTATTATCTATTTTATATTTTCTTCTAGAAATATGTGTACTTATGTTTTGCCTTATGTACCATAGTAGTAGAGTGGCAAACAACATGCACATATTTTTGGAACAATGTAATTTCATTTGATGTAACCGCCACCGAGCTTACAACTAATTACCTTTAATTAATATGCATTTGTATAAATTAATACATTAATTGTATAATTTTCCAAACTATGCATTTGTTATCGCTATATGATTTTATAAAATTTGAAACTCCCATTAAACTCCCATAAATTATATTTGTAACTTATTTTTTATACTCAACAAAACTTACATACAATAACCTTTATGAACATTTATGTCGATTCTAACTCCAAATGTTTCTAAACAAAAAACCAAACTGAATACGTTTTACAAATGTGCAGAAACGTGATCGTATTGCCTAATAACACATACAATTACTCTTGTTTCTACATACTAAACATAGAGGAAGTTCATTGATTTCAAAACTTCACAATGTATTCTCTATTTTATATTTTGGAAATTTTTAGCAAGTCGGTCTAGAAATGTTTAAAAAGCTTTGTTTAAAATCCATTAAAAGCAGGGTCAGAACTGGGGCACGCACGAATGTCGTACGTGCCTCTTACGAAGGTACCGTTCACTTCATATGAGGCACGTACGAAATTCGTGCGTGCCCATTTCTTCCACCGTGGCAAGCATTTTGTCCACCATAGCAGACACTAGATGACGTGGCATCGACCAAATGAGCATTTCGTATGTGCCTCATACGAAATTCGAATTTCGTATGAGGCACATACAACAGTGGATCATTTTGGCCAATTTCATATCCGTGGGTTATGTATTATAAATGATTTTTTAAAAGGTATATTAATAAAAAAATTCGCCCTCATATGTGTGAATGTAGTCTACCAGAAGAGGTAAGATAAAGGCAAAGTGAACTTATGTGATCAGACAAGCTATTGCACCTTCCATATTACATTCTATTGGCTTCATACTACTAAATTCTTATTTGTATGCACAAGTGAACTGATTTTTCTAAAACGTATTCTGCTTCTATTACTTGCTCTCACTTGCTTGAGACAAAGAGATTTGTTATATTTTATAAATGTTCTTACTTTTTGCTCCATATTAAATTGGATCAATGAGGATATTTATGTTTTGGGTGGTCTTGTGTCACTCTGCACCAGATGATATTCGTGATAAGCGGTGATATTGGCAGCCCATTATAGCTAGAACAAGAAAATGATATTTTTAGTATCAAATTTTGTGTGCGATTAATAATAATTTTTTAGTATCATGTTTAAATGTACATACCTGTCAAGTGCGTAGCTTACTTGTGATATCACATGCATTTGATTTACAACTATAATAGTGCCCTGTTGTGCTTGTATTCTTTTAATGTTAAGCTATGAATCAAATATGGCCGAGTTGAGCTGGCAAGCTGTAACACCCTAAATTTTCGCATCATGCATTGCATACATGGTCATGCATTAAACACTAGTAGAATAAAAGAAAAATAATAAAACGTATGCGTATACAAATACGTGTGGCAAAGGAAGAAAAGAAAACAATAATTATAGGCTAAAACTTGTAATAAGGAATGGGAATAAAATAATAGTAAAAATATATATATAAATATATAAATAATATATATAGCAATATATAAAAGTAGAAAAAAAATAGAAAAAAATATTAATAATATATGTTATAAAAATAATAAATAATAAATAATAAATATATAATATGAATAATAATATATATATATATATAAAAGTAAATGAATAAAATAAATAATGTAAAAATAATAATAAATAAAAAAAGTAATATGTAAAAAAAAAGAAAAAAAAGGTGGAAAAACCCCCGCCGGCCAGCGGCCGAGCCGCAGCCGGCCACGCCCGCACGCGAGCGCCCGCAGCCGGGCCCCGCCCCCACGCCGAATCAGCCGACAGGCGCCGAGCGCGCCCGCCCCGAGGCCCCGCCCCCCTCGCGCCTGCCGCTGCAGCGCAGCGCGCTGCGCTGCGCCCGCCTGCCCGCCCTGACCGCGCCGCCTGACGCGCGAGGCGCCCGAGGCGCGCCGGGCCCCGCCTCCCGCTCCCGCACGGACCGGCCGCGCGCGACGCTCCGCGCGCCGGGTCGCCTGCGCCTGGGCCCCGCCGACTCATGGCCGCACACGCCCACCCCCACGCGCTCGCGCGGCCCGCCCGACCGACGCAACGCGCGCCGAATCCCGCCGCTCCCGCGATTTTCCCGCGAACGCCCGGTCTCCCGTGCCGTAACCGCCTCTGACTCCACCGATGCAACCCTAGCGCCGCTCCTATAAATAGGACCAAGTCCCTAGACTTTTCCCCGATACGCAGAGCCGCCGCCTGGAGAAACCCAGCCGCCAAAGCCGACGGAAGCAGCCGACGGGAACAGAGAAAACAGAGGCGCCCAGGGAAGAAAAAAGGAGAAAAAGAAGGGGAAGAAGAGGGAGAAAAAGAGGAGGACACCACCGTTCACCGGAGATCGTCGCCGACACCGCGCCGCCGTCGTCGTGCCGCCGAAGGACTGCTGCACCACCTATTTCGTCTTCGCGTCGCATTTATTCCGCGACCGTCACACCGTCAGATCTACGGTAGGGTTCGTTCCCGATGCGAATTTTTGCGACCGTATTAAATCTAGTAGGCGTAAATTAAATTTAGTTGCACCATGATTTTATTTTCAGCAGCATTAATCCACCCTAAAACCCCCGTAAACACATATGAACACGTATGAACTAGACGCATCTAAATAATAAACGACCGTAGTAAATTAATTATTAAATTGTGCGTGCATGCATGTCATTGCATGTTGATTATTTTGTGTGCATTATGTTGAATTGTATATGTTTTCTTGTATGTATGATCACGCGTAGAGGAACGTGCTCAAGAGGCCGCATACGAGGATTTCCAAAATCAAGACTTCGAAACGCTTGAGCAACCCCATCCGCCGGAGCAAGGCAAGTGTCCTTGAAGCATATTGATCCTATTTTAAATTAAATGTTTTGTTTGCAAACTTGCATGCTATGTCAAATTGATGGGAATCCTATGGTAGGAAGTTTACTAGTTTTGTTTGACCACCCTTGTCACCTGGAATTTATGGTAGAGAGTCGGGAAGGGTTTTTACCTTTTTGCTTCGCTTAATTAATTGGGATGGTAAACAACACTACACATTTAATTATGCATCAACGATATTCTGGTTAATGTGAACTGGTCAATACGATGGGTGATCTAAGCAAGCATGGTTATGTGGATGGGTTGGTCGTTATGGTGGTTTGCTTGCCTTAGATCTAAGGACCGGTTCATGCGAGAATATGCCAGGTCAACAGTGCCACCACAAGGCCAAGTATGGGTGCGGCGTAGCTGAATAATTAGGAGCGCTGCTAGTATTGTATGGACCATTGGATGTCGCGGGGAATGGGAGTCGAGGAGGACTGCCCTGGGATCCGCATGGCACACGAGGGGACCCGTGGGTGGGAGAATAGAGGTTCAAGCCTGCCGGTGAAACCTTAGTGGGCCCGTACATACTAGTAGTCCCTTTTGAAAGGCTATTTTGTGATCTATTGGCCACACACCTACGGAAGTGTGAGATGGCACAATGGAGGTTTCTTAGTCATCGAAAGGTGATAAAATCACAAACATGTGGGTAAAGTGGTACAACCTCTGCAGAGTGTTAAAAACTATCATGATAGCCGTGCTCCCGGTTATGAGCGCCTGGATGACCTACATGATTAGAGTTGGAATTGGGATTTGGGATGGTTATGGATGGTTATGGTTTGGTAATGGTTATGGTTGGTTTATGGGTTATGGTCATGGATATGAATTTGAGTTATGGTAATTGGACATGGATAATGGTAATGTTGGCAATAATTGGATATGGTTTATATTTTGTTAATATGATGGTTATGATGGGATTTGTTTCACATAGACATAGTATAATGCTTTTCAAATGTTTTACTGTACTTTTCAGCACTTAGCCATTATTATTGTCGTCATTTGAATAAGCCACATGTCATACTTTCCACACTTGCTGAGTACGACATGTACTCACTCTTGCAATCCCCCCCAACAGCTACTGGAGACAATCGGGAGTACCCTGAGGATCACGAGGAGTACTAGGTTGCGTACCGCCGTCAATTGCCTGTGGATTGGAGTCGTGCTGTTTAGTTTATTTTCCGCTGCAATTATTTAGAGTTATATTATTCGTGAACTATTGGATTATTGTAATAAAGTACTTATTTATTAGTTAAGACGTGGTTAAATTCTGTTATTCATTTGTGAGTCATTCGTGTATGTGTGTTGAACATCCTGGGCACACATATGCGTTACGCTTGGTTCATATTCGGAACCGGGTGTCACAAATTGGTATCAGAGCCAGGTTGACCGTAGGACGCAAGCCTAGATAGAATGGACACTCTAGAGCACTTAGGAACACTCTTCTAATATGCTATTTTCGAAAATTTTTGCTGCTGTTTTGTTTCCTTTATTTTCGGCCGCAAAAAGTATTGATCGCTGCTGCGTTTTTGATAAAAATTTTCAGAAGTGAGCAATATTAAGTGTTGCTGTTTTGCTGTATAAATTTTCGCGAAAACGGTGTGTTTTGCTGCTATTATGTGTGGGTAAAATTATTGTGTTGGTTTCTGTAATTTTTCTCTTTATTTTTCGTTCCTTTGGAACCGCTGCACCGCTCTTTGTCCGCCGTTTAGCTGCTGAAATTTTCAGATTTGTTTTTCATTATTTTTCTAATGTATTCTTGTTTCTTGTAGATGGCCCGCACCAAGACAACCCCCCGTAAGTCGACCGGTGGACTCGTGCCCCCGCGTAGGTTGGCTAGTCGCTCTCCGGCCGTCGACCCCCGTCACCCGGTGGTGATCCGTTCTGACGGCAGAGCCGCAGGACAACTGCGACACCGTCTCTGTGCCCTACTCCGTGAGGCTGGCTACCGCCACCACAGTCTCTCGCTCTCCTACCACACCACTGGAGTGCAGCGCCCCGGCAGGAAGGAGTGGATCTGCAAAATTTATATCTACTACGGTGACGAGTTGGTGAAGACCCACAGCAGCCCTGCTTGGAGGCGCTCCCGCCGATCTGCAGAGCAGGATGCTAGCTGGGAAGCAGCCACTTTCTGGAGCCACGCCCGCCGTTTCCGTCTGGAGGACACGGTTCACGCCTTCGTCCCGCAGCGTCCTAGTGGCACTGCGCGCTTCGTCTCCAGGCACGTGGAGGGACCCCTGGACCTCCCGCAGTCTCGTCAAACTGTTGGCGACGTGACCCAGCTGAGTGCCCGACTTCAGAGGGCGCAGCAGGAGATCCAGGATGGACGCGACCTCGCCCAGCGCCACGAGGCGATAATCAGGAGGTATCGTCGGATCACCGACGAGGACCCGGACGACTACGCGTCCGACACCCCGATGTGGACCCCGGACTCTCCAGACCGTCGCAACGGTCAGCGTGAGTCATCCTCTGAGGAGTCCTCTGACGAGGAGCCTTCCAGTGTGGCGTCCACCGCACCACCGCCGCCTGCTGCCTCACCACCCCAGGACCCACAGGACCCCAAGGACCCCGGCGACGACGACGACGACGACGAGGACCCGGATGAGTTCCCGCTCGACGACGACTAGTCCTCGACCTATGCCACGACTCAAGGATAGGCACACCCCCATTAGTAAATAAGAGCGATGTAGATATACTTGTGTGGCCTTGAGTTGTATTACTTCTTTTAGGATCTTTGTAAATTCTGTTTGGTGCTTGTTTGAGTGCTTGTGTGCTTAGTAGAGAGTTGTGGGATGCTTCGGCAACTGTCCACATCCTCTTAATATAGGTCTATATTAATAAAGGATTATTTAGTGTCACATACCTTGATGCATATAGTTGGGACGTTCTTTCCAAATTCTAAATCCTTCTGTCCCTACCTTTCCTTCGCCAACAGATGGTGAGAACTCGTAACCAGAGGGATGCCAACGAGGAGGAGGAGCACAATGTAGCACCTCAGAACAACCAGGGACACGCTCATGGAGCTATCAATATTGAACAACTGTTAGCTATGCAGAACCAGCTCATGCAGACAATGATACAGACCATGGGACAGCTGCAAGCTGGCAACAACAATCAGCCTCACCTGCCTCCACCGCCACTCCCGCCACATCACAACCGTTTGGGAGAGTTCATGAGGACTAGACCGCCCACCTTTGCACAAGCCACAGACCCAATGGAAGCTAATGATTGGCTGAAGTCTGTTGAGAAGAAACTTGCTATTGTCCAGTGCACTGACAGGGAGAAGGTTCTCTTTGCATCACATCAACTAGTTGGAGCAGCCACTGACTGGTGGGAAGCCCTTTGCAACGCTCATGATAATCAGGAGACAATCACTTGGGCTGAGTTTAAACAGAGTTTCCGTTCCCACTATGTACCTGAAGGAGTTATGATACTGAGGAGACAAGACTTTGAAAATCTCAGGCAAGGAAGGATGAGTGTGAGTGAGTATCTCAACAAATTCACTCAATTATCAAGATATGCTCCAGAAGACATCAAAACTGATAGTAGGAAGCAGTATCTGTTCATGAGAGGTCTCAACAATGAAATTCAAGTCCAGTTGCTCAATACTGATTATCCAAACTTCCAAAAGTTGGTTGACAAGGCTATTGTGGTTGAGAACAAGATTCGTGAGATGGAGCAGGACAACAAGAGGAAGCTGTCACATCATGGACCGCAGCAAGGAAGCAATGTTCGCCCCCGCTATGCACCACCTACTGCACCACAATACAACCCCTCTGCTCCTGCATACCGCACTGCTTATCCGCCCCGCCCAAATCAGCCACCGCAGCAACGCCCTGCCATGCAAGCGCCTCGCAATCCTGTGCCACCCGCGCCGCGTCCTAATATGGCGGCAAATGCTCAAAACCATATGCGCCCAAACTTCCCCAATGCTATGGGTGGTAAGACATGCTATGCGTGTGGAGAACCCGGACATTTTGCAAGTCAATGCCCCAAGAGAAACAATGGACCTATGAACAATGCACCAAGGCCAAATCACCCGCGACCAAATGGAGGAGCACCACAAGGCAACCGTGGACAGCAGAATTTTGCTCGTGGCAACGTCAATCATATCTCCACTGAGGAAGCCCAGCAAGCTGATGACGTCGTGATTGGTATGTTTCTCGCCAACTCCAACCCCGCGACTGTTTTATTTGATTCAGGAGCATCTCATTCATTCATCTCGTCAAAGTATGTTGCCAAGTACAATTTGCCTATATCTCATATGAAGCAAACTATGCTAGTAAGTTCTCCTGGCGGAGAGATGAGGACAAATATAGTATGTCCGAAAGTAAGCATTAAAATAAGGGGGGTAGACTTTCTCGCAAATCTCATAGTATTGGACTCCCAAGGAATAGACATAATACTTGGAATGGACTGGTTGAGCAAGTATAATGGAGTCATTCAATGCGCCGAGAGGATTGTGCAGTTGACAAGTGAACATGGTACACGCATTGAAGTTGAAGCAGCCCAACCTGCAAGAGGAAAAGCGATGCTGAATCACGTGGAAGAAGTGACATTGGAAAGCATTCCGATCGTTCGCGAGTACCCGAACGTGTTTCCAGATGAGTTGCCAGGTATGCCACCTGATCGTGACATAGAATTCGCCATTGAGTTGATACCCGGAACTGCACCTATAGCTAAGAGGCCGTATAGGATGCCTCCTAAGGAATTAGCAGAGCTCAAGAAGCAAATTCAAGAGCAGCTAGAGAAGGGTTTTATACGCCCAAGTTCATCCCCGTGGGGAGCCCCAGTGCTCTTCGTAGATAAGAAGGATGGAACCCACAGGATGTGTGTGGACTATAGGTCTCTCAATGAAGTGACAATTAAGAACAAGTACTCACTGCCCCGTATTGAGGATTTGTTCGACCAAATGAAGGGTGCCTGTATCTTCTCCAAGATCGACTTGCGGTCAGGATACTTCCAAATGAAGATTAGACCATCGGATATACCCAAGACAGCATTTCGGACACGATATGGATCTTATGAGTACACCGTCATGTCATTTGGATTGACGAATGCGCCTGCGTACTTTATGTATCTTATGAATAAGGTCTTCATGGAATATCTGGATAAGTTCGTTGTAGTGTTCATCGATGATATTATGATCTACTCGAAGGATGAGAAGGAACACGAGGAACACTTGAGGCTTACGCTGCAGAAATTGAGGGAGCATCAATTGTACGCCAAGTTCAGTAAATGTCAATTTTGGTTACGGGAAGTTTCTTTCCTAGGCCATATTATCTCTGGAGGAGGAGTATCAGTTGACCCAGGGAAGGTGAGAGATGTGCTTAAGTGGGAACCGCCACAGAATGTCAAGGAGATTCGGAGTTTCCTTGGAATGGCTGGATATTACCGCCGATTCATTAAGGACTTCTCCAAAATAGCCAAGCCTATGACCGAATTACTCATGAAAGGGAAGGCATTCCGATGGACTCAAGCTTGTCAGGATAGCTTTGAAGAGTTAAAGAAAAGATTGACAACCGCCCCAGTGTTAGTATTACCGGACGTGAGCAAGAGTTTTGATATATACTGTGATGCATCAAGACAAGGATTAGGATGTGTGCTCATGCAAGAAGGCCAAGTGGTAGCTTATGCATCGAGGCAACTAAAGAAACATGAGTTGAATTATCCTACGCACGACCTTGAACTCGCAGCCGTGGTACACGCCTTGAAGATATGGAGACACTATGTTTTTGGTCACCGATGTGAGATTTATACGGACCACAAGAGTCTCAAGTACATATTTACGCAAACGGATCTGAACCTGAGGCAACACCGATGGTTGGAGCTCATCAAGGATTATGACGTGGGAATCAACTATCACCCAGGGAAGGCCAACGTAGTGGCCGATGCTTTGAGCCGAAAGGGAGTAAGTCATCAACTTACAGTTCAAGAACTGCCATCCGAGTTATGCAAGGAGTTTGAACGGTTGAACCTCGGATTCATAAATGAGATGGGAACGATGGAAGTCAACCCAACATTAGAGCAGGAAATACGGGAAGGACAGACAAAGGACAAGGAAATACAAGAAATCAAAGAAAGGACCCAAGAAGGAAAGGAATTCAGATTTGATGAGGACGAACAAGGTACCTTATGGCTTGGAAAGAGGATTGTGGTACCTAATGTCAGGCATATTCGAGAAACAATATTGAAGGAGGCACATGACTCGCCTTACTCAATTCATCCTGGCTGTACGAAGATGTACAAGGACTTAAAGACATGCTACTGGTGGGCCAGCATGAAAAAGGACATAGCCGAATATGTTGCACTTTGTGATGTGTGCCAACGAGTTAAAGCTGAACATCAAAGGCCAGCCGGATTGTTACAACCATTGAAGATCCCGGAGTGGAAGTGGGAAGAGATTGGTATGGACTTTATAGTTGGATTACCGCGAACTCAGTCTGGCTATGATTCAATATGGGTTATTGTGGATCGATTGACAAAGTCAGCTCATTTCATCCCTGTCAAGACCACATATACCACCGCGAAGCTAGCAGAATTGTATATGGAACATATTGTGTGCCGACATGGAGTTCCAAAGAAGATAGTCTCGGATAGAGGTTCTCAATTCACCTCTAGATTTTGGCAGAAATTGCATGAAGCAATGGGAACAAGGCTGAACTTTAGTTCGGCGTATCACCCTCAAACAGATGGACAAACCGAGAGGACCAACCAAATTTTGGAAGACATGTTGAGAGCATGTGCTTTAAAGCATAGGAAAAGTTGGGATAAAAGTTTGCCGTATGCTGAATTCTCGTACAACAATAGTTACCAAGCAAGTTTGAAAATGTCACCCTATGAAGCATTATACGGAAGGAAATGTAGGACTTCCTTGTTTTGGAATGAAACCGGAGAGAATCAGGTGTTTGGTCCAGACGTGTTACAAGAAGCTGAAAGGCAAGTCCAAATAATACGGGAAAACTTAAAGGCTGCCCAGTCTCGACAGAAAGGTTATGCTGATAATAGGCGAAGGAGTTTGACTTTTGAAGTTGGAGATTTTGTATACCTCAAAGTGTCACCTATCAGAGTTTAGCGACGGTTTAACGTCAAGGGAAAACTCGCACCACGTTACATCGGACCATTTAAGATTCTGGACAAGCGAGGAGAGGTAGCTTATCGACTTGAGCTGCCGACGTATCTCTCCGATGTACACGACGTGTTTCACGTCTCTCAACTCAAGAAGTGTCTCAGGGTACCGGAAGAACAAGTGCCGATGGACGAGTTAGAACTTCAAGAGGATTTGTCCTATGTCGAACAACCTATCAAAATTTTGGATATAAAGGAAAGAGTCACGAGAAATAAGAGGATCCGTTGGTGCAAAGTGCAATGGAAACACCATACGGAAGCCGAAGCTACATGGGAACGTGAAGAAGACCTGAAGGCAGAATTCCCTCATCTTTTCCCCACGCTATCGAATCTCGAGGGCGAGATTCACTTTAAGGGGGGTAGGTTTGTAACACCCTAAATTTTCGCATCATGCATTGCATACATGGTCATGCATTAAACACTAGTAGAATAAAAGAAAAATAATAAAACGTATGCGTATACAAATACGTGTGGCAAAGGAAGAAAGGAAAACAATAATTATAGGCTAAAACTTGTAATAAGGAATGGGAATAAAATAATAGTAAAAATATATATATAAATATATAAATAATATATATAGCAATATATAAAAGTAGAAAAAAAAATAGAAAAAAATATTAATAATATATGTTATAAAAATAATAAATAATAAATAATAAATATATAATATGAATAATAATATATATATATATAAAAGTAAATGAATAAAATAAATAATGTAAAAATAATAATAAATAAAAAAAGTAATATGTAAAAAAAAGAAAAAAAAAAAGAAAAAAAAAGGGGGAAAAACCCCCGCCGGCCAGCGGCCGAGCCGCAGCCGGCCACGCCCGCACGCGAGCGCCCGCAGCCGGGCCCCGCCCCCACGCCGAATCAGCCGACAGGCGCCGAGCGAGCCCGCCCCGAGGCCCCGCCCCCCTCGCGCCCGCCTGCCCGCCCTGACCGCGCCGCCTGACGCGCGAGGCGCCCTAGGCGCGCCGGGGCCCCGCCTCCCGCTCCCGCACGGACCGGCCGCGCGCGACGCTCCGCGCGCCGGGTCGCCTGCGCCTGGGCCCCGCCGACTCCTGGCCGCACACGCCCACCCCCACGCGCTCGCGCGGCCCGCCCGACCGACGCAACGCGCGCCGAATCCCGCCGCTCCCGCGATTTTCCCGCGAACGCCCGGTCTCCCGTGCCGTAACCGCCTCTGACTCCACCGATGCAACCCTAGCGCCGCTCCTATAAATAGAACCAAGTCCCTAGACTTTTCCCCGATACGCAGAGCCGCCGCCTGGAGAAACCCAGCCGCCAAAGCCGACGGAAGCAGCCGACGGGAACAGAGAAAACAGAGGCGCCCAGGGAAGAAAAAAGGAGAAAAAGAAGGGGAAGAAGAGGGAGAAAAAGAGGAGGACACCACCGTTCGCCGGAGATCGTCGCCGACACCGCGCCGCCGTCGTCGTGCCGCCGAAGGACTGCTGCACCACCTATTTCGTCTTCGCGTCGCATTTATTCCGCGACCGTCACACCGTCAGATCTACGGTAGGGTTCGTTCCCGATGCGAATTTTTGCGACCGTATTAAATCTAGTAGGCGTAAATTAAATTTAGTTGCACCATGATTTTATTTTCAGCAGCATTAATCCACCCTAAAACCCCCGTAAACACATATGAACACGTATGAACTAGACGCATCTAAATAATAAACGACCGTAGTAAATTAATTATTAAATTGTGCGTGCATGCATGTCATTGCATGTTGATTATTTTGTGTGCATTATGTTGAATTGTATATGTTTTCTTGTATGTATGATCACGCGTAGAGGAACGTGCTCAAGAGGCCGCATACGAGGATTTCCAAAATCAAGACTTCGAAGCGCTTGAGCAACCCCATCCGCCGGAGCAAGGCAAGTGTCCTTGAAGCATATTGATCCTATTTTAAATTAAATGTTTTGTTTGCAAACTTGCATGCTGTGTCAAATTGATGGGAATCCTATGGTAGGAAGTTTACTAGTTTTGTTTGACCACCCTTGTCACCTGGAATTTATGGTAGAGAGTCGGGAAGGGTTTTTACCTTTTTGCTTCGCTTAATTAATTGGGATGGTAAACAACACTACACATTTAATTATGCATCAATGATATTCTGGTTAATGTGAACTGGTCAATACGATGGGTGATCTAAGCAAGCATGGTTATGTGGATGGGTTGGTCGTTATGGTGGTTTGCTTGCCTTAGATCTAAGGACCGGTTCATGCGAGAATATGCCAGGTCAACAGTGCCACCACAAGGCCAAGTATGGGTGCGGCGTAGCTGAATAATTAGGAGCGCTGCTAGTATTGTATGGACCATTGGATGGCGCGGGGAATGGGAGTCGAGGAGGACTGCCCTGGGATCCGCATGGCACACGAGGGGACCCGTGGGTGGGAGAATAGAGGTTCAAGCCTGCCGGTGAAACCTTAGTGGGCCCGTACATACTAGTAGTCCCTTTTGAAAGGCTATTTTGTGATCTCTTGGCCACACACCTACGGAAGTGTGAGATGGCACAATGGAGGTTTCTTAGTCATCGAAAGGTGATAAAATCACAAACATGTGGGTAAAGTGGTACAACCTCTGCAGAGTGTTAAAAACTATCATGATAGCCGTGCTCCCGGTTATGAGCGCCTGGATGACCTACATGATTAGAGTTGAAATTGGGATTTGGGATGGTTATGGATGGTTATGGTTTGGTAATGGTTATGGTTGGTTTATGGGTTATGGTCATGGATATGAATTTGAGTTATGGTAATTGGACATGGATAATGGTAATGTTGGCAATAATTGGATATGGTTTATATTTTGTTAATATGATGGTTATGATGGGATTTGTTTCACATAGACATAGTATAATGCTTTTCAAATGTTTTACTGTACTTTTCAGCACTTAGCCATTATTATTGTCGTCATTTGAATAAGCCACATGTCATACTTTCCACACTTGCTGAGTACGACATGTACTCACTCTTGCAATCCCCCCCAACAGCTACTGGAGACAATTGGGAGTACCCTGAGGATCACGAGGAGTACTAGGTTGCGTACCGCCGTCAATTGCCTGTGGATTGGAGTCGTGCTGTTTAGTTTATTTTCCGCTGCAATTATTTAGAGTTATATTATTCGTGAACTATTGGATTATTGTAATAAAGTACTTATTTATTAGTTAAGACGTGGTTAAATTCTGTTATTCATTTGTGAATCATTCGTGTATGTGTGTTGAACATCCTGGGCACACATATGCGTTACGCTTGGTTCATATTCGGAACCGGGTGTCACACAAGCTTTTGTTCTTTCCATTAAGCTATGGATTGAGCCTGAGTCATGAAACTGAAAACATTGTTTGCCATTATCAGTCTCTTGTGCTTTATACATGCAGTAATTACTTCTCATACTCTCAACGACATTGGGATCTCTTGAGTTTTGTCTGTCTAATGTTTCTTTCTACATTTCTCTTTAACCAGGTTGAAGCTGAAGAACAACCTAAGACATCAGAGGCATACGGGGCTACAACATTTATGTTCATTTACTTGATAAAATGGTGCATATAATGATGGATCTAGAATATTTTTATGAAAATGTAATACTAATTTTGATTTCTGCAAAAAATATGTATGTTAAAGTGATGGATTAAAGCAAGCATTGACAAATTGTAGCTTTATTTGGTGATTGTTGCACCTTGGCATGTGTAATGATGTTCCCATTACATTTTTGAATGTATAATGACTCTCATCATTTTTGTATATATATTTTTTTGAGTTTTACTTGAATTTTTCTGATTTTGTGAGACTTTTTTTGTATTCCGGGATTTTTAACCCCTTTGTTTCCAAATGGACATAAGGAATGTAAACCTCTAGGGAATTTCACCCAGGGATTAGGAAAATCACGTTGGAGATTTGCTTCCCTGGTCTTTTTACCCCTAGCCCCCAAACGAGCCATAAAGTGCTTCCTTGGCCCTCAGGTGCGCAATCGAGCAGCTAGATCCCCGAAAAATTGTGCGCGTGCACTAGTTCAACGGAGCACCAACGAGTTTGCAACCATGGCTAGACGTTGGCAGCGGCCCGGTCGAGCACACAAACTTCACCTCCACGTCCGTGCACTCATTTCCAACCCAAAAACCTGAAGGAATCCATACCCGTGCGTAGTTCCAATGTGAGCTGCCGCCTCCGCCATCTTCGTCGAAGTGTTGCCGACGCTCTAGAGATCTCCAAGACCACACATCTCCATCACTAGACTCGCGACAACTTGTAGAGGCCTGACATCTATCCCATTCACCTGCGCGAAGAAACCATTAGGGTTATGGCTGGCCGCTGGCATGGTCCGCCGACAGTTGCCACCATGCTGGTGGGCTCGCGTGGCATCTAGCTCAGTGCCAGCTGCGCGGACTGATTTACGCCTACATGGCAGCCTCGTGGTAGCTGATGTGGCTGGTGACCTCACCGCATCTGCTGATGTGTCAGCTTAATGAGCTACCACCTCGACGCCACCTCAACCATTCCACACTAATTCATTTAGGAACCTTCTCTGGAGCGGGCACTTTTCTCAAGGTCCTTGTGACACGTGCCACCCTAAATCTAGTAAGTACTTTGTATCAAACACAAACAACACTTGGATGGCAACTACATAATCAATTATATCTGCAATTTAGCATATCTCTAACAAGCTTGCTTGGCACTTGGATTGTGGCACAAGCAATGGCGGCGGGGAAGCAACACTTTGGGTCAGCCCGATGGCGTGTCGATGTCCGGCTGGACGACCATAATGTGTTCCTTGGCCGCGGTTGGCCAGAATTTGTGGTAGCGCATGGCATAGGCTATGGTTGATTCCTAGTGCTTCTTCACGAAGGCAGCACCAAACTCACTGTCAAGGCCTTCGACACAAGCTTGTGCCTCCATGAGTTCGGCTGCCCAATCATTGCTACCGGCGGGGCTCATAGGCCATAGTTCCTTAGTGTGCTTCTATCACCCTTCATGTAAAAGATGAGTTGCACACCATGTCTCTCTAATAATGTCATATAAATTTGTTTGGCTTATGTTGAATTTTGCTATGAGTATGTTTCCAATAAACAATTATCCTTTTTGTTACAAAGCAGGTCCCTCATAAATATGTGCGAGACCACATCAATAATGGAAGTTGCTTAGAGGGGGTGAATAGGATAATAAAACATGAAAAAATTCGATCAAACGAGATCAAGTTACAAAGAATGGACTAGTCCTGTTAGAGGGCGGGCTAGTCCAGACTAGGTACAGGAAATAGCAAAAGGTTGGATTTTTATGAGTTTTTCTTCGATTTTGTTTAAGAGGAAGTTATATAAACAAACTATCAACCTAACTTAACAAGTAGGAATACTACAAACAGGTTGGATTGCAAGATTAATGATATGAACGAGATAAACATGTTATGAGCAATATTAAACCCTAACAAGTGATTCTAGCAATGAACTTTAAATTAAAGGGACAAAAGACATTAATTTATCTCGAGGTTCGATTTACGTCCCCGTTTAGGAGTTGACGAAGAATCAGATCTTTTCAACCCTAACCTCTCTAAGTTGCCACAAAGGCCAATTCTGTTCGACACTAAATCACAAGGGTAAATACAAGATCTTTGGGGCTTCTCACAAGCTGAAGCTCCCACAACAATCTAGCAAGTCTAGGAAACAAAATACAACAGCCATGACCTAGATTAACAACTCAAGGGCGAGAGAATCACACCGATGAACCACCTTTCACTCCTCTCCCAAATCGTAAGAACCCTCAAGAATAACTCTTAGAGGTCAAGAAAGTGAGGAGGAACGCTTATAAGAGCTCTAGGTTTGCTATGGCGGCATTAGGGTGCTGGAGAGTTTGAAAAGAGGTCGAGGGATATCTTTTTTATAAGGGTCCTGATATCTAACCGTTGCCACCAACTAAAGTGCAGACTAGTCCGGCCAGGGGGACCACACACGTCACCAACTAAATTCCCCACCACCTTTTGAATTCAAATGGTTACAACAGAACAGACTAGTCCGTACAACAACGGACTAGTCTGATGTGACATAGAGGCAACTTGTTCAGGATAAACGGACAAGTACGCTACCCCCGCACAGACACACAATGCCTAAGTCCTCAACATCTAGACTAGTCCGATGTACTACAGGGGCTCTTAGTCCGTTTGAAAATGGACTACTCCGTAGCACTCCAGACTTCTTATAAAAGTCTAAGTTCTCATACACCATACTAGTTCGCACTAGGTTGGACTAGTACTTTCTACAACACCAGGCCCTTATCCGCTCAAAAATGGACAAATTCGCAATGGACTTAGATTTAGAGGCTGAAAACCCAAAAACTGACAAGTACGAACTAATACTGAGTCATTTGCTCTGTAATCTCACCGGACAAGTCTGGTCTACCCTCACTAGTCCTTCACATATTGTACAAGTTCGATAGGTCTATCCAAGGGAGTTTTCCCACATTCATTCTAACACCCACTATGGATTTGAGCTCACAATGATTCTCAAGCACCTACACTAAGGATACCCTCAACTCTACACGACGATCCAAGACTACAGAAATATTGAACACTAATTTCTAAACTTTTGAGTCTTCGACTTCTGTCTTCCGTTCTTTTCCCTTTTAAGGGGTTTCATATTCAGACTTAATTCGATCACCTGTGCTTACACTCAAAGAAGCTCATTAGGTCCTTAATTATCATCATCAAGCATCCAAAACCCACGGGGATAACCTAGGTGCACATTCAATCTCCCCCTTTTTGGTGATTGATGACTACGCATTAAGCTTTGCAATAAAATTGTATGAAGGTTGATTTCATAATACATGAGTATAAGAAGAACTCAACATTATGCATTTTGAAAGAGATCTATGGAGTATTCATATACACATGTAATATGGTGGGACGCCTATGTGTGATGCAAAGAACTTGAGATGTGACAAGTGAAAAGATCGAAGCATCTCAAGAGAATTAATACAAGGCATCACACTAGAAACAACATAAGAGGCACAATATTGTGACGCCCGGTTCTGAAAAATGAACCTAGCTAACGCATATGTGTGCCCAGGATGTTCATCACACATACACGAGTGCATTCACAAAAGAGTATACAGAAAATTACCACATAACAAGCTTAATTAACCAAATTTTATTAAACAAACCATATTATCCTCGAATACAAGCTCTAATGAATATTAATGACAAGTTCAACTAATGCAGCAGAAATACTCTAATTAAGCAAACCAAACAGCTAGGCATCATAAGCAATAGGGTATAGCGCAGCTCCAATCAACACCACAGGCAAGCTGACGGTAGACATGGACTGGAACTCCGCATTATCGCCATTAAACTCTCAATCCTGACCTGCAACTATTGGGGGGGATTGCAAGAGTGAGTACATGTCGTACTTAGCAAGTGTGGAAAGTATGACATGCGGCTGATTCAAAAGACAATAATAATAATGGCTGATTGCTGAAAGGTACAATAAAATATTTGAAAAGCAATATATAATATTTATATGAATCAAACCCCACATAAGCCATGTAGTAATCATAATAGCAGTCCATATTCCATATCCATCATCATATACCAATATCCATATTCAATACCAGAATTTAATTCATAACCATCCATAATACCAACCATAGCCATCCAAAATACCATCCCAATACCGAGTTCCCTCTAATCATGGAGTTGTCCAGGTGCTCATAACCGGGAGCACGACTATCATGATAGTTTTATTAGACACACCCTGCAGAGTTTGTACTGCTTTACCCACGTGTTTGTGATTTCATCACCTTTCGATGACTAGAACCTCTATTATGCCGTCTCAAACTTCCGTCGGTGTGTGGCCAAGAGATCACAAAATAGCCTTTACAAAGGGATTACTAGCCTATTTAGACCCCTCTGAGGTTTCACCGGTGGCGATGTCTCCTACAGAGCACATCTTCAACCAAGGGCCCCCTCTTGAGCCATTCGGATCCCAGGGTAGTCCCACCAATTATCAACAAACCCAATCCGACTACCCCTTCCCCGAGCATCCTTAATGGTCCAAATAGCACTGGCAAAGCCCTAATTAATCAGCTACGCCACACAAATACTTGGCCTCGTGGTGGCACTGTAGTCCTGGCTTATTCTCGCATGAACCAGTCCTTAGATCTAAAGCAAGCAAACCACCATACGTCCAACCCATCCACATACCAGGCTTGCTTAGATCACCCATTACCATATCATATTAACCAGTTCATATTAACAAGAATATCATTAATGCATAATTAAATGTGTAGTGTAGGTTTCCCATCCCAATTAATTAAGCGATGCAAAAGGTAAAAACCGTTCCCGACTCTCTACCATAAATTCCAGGTGACAAGGGTGGTTAAACAAAGCTAGTCAACTTCCTATCACAGGATTCCCATCAAATTGACACAAGCATGCAATTTTGCAAACAAAACATTTATTAAAAAAAAAAAACAAGATCAATATGCTTCAAGGACACATGCCTTGCTCTTGCTTTTTATTAGGATCAAAGCCTTCAAACTCTTGGTGCTGTAGATCCTCCTCGACACTCTCTAGCGCAAATCCGTCTAATCCGCACAATAAACATACAAGACAAGAAACACAATCAAAGAGTGCACAAATATTACTCAATATGACATGACATGCATGATTGATGCAAATGCAATGTAGAGCTTGTTAATAGATTGCTTTTAATGATCAATAACTAGTTCTAATGCTTTTAACAAGTTTATACAGGTTTGGAGTTGATTAGATCAAACTTTAAACACAATTTAGCCAGGAAGACCGGACTAGTCTGCTAGGGACCGAACAAGTCCGCACTTTGCGAGATCAGCAGATTTGGGTTTTATAGATAGACGTGAATTCGGAGGTTAGGGATCAAATTCAAGTAAGAAAAAGAGACTAGAAGGTATACCAGGTGTTTAGAACTCCAATGAATCAAGAACTTGGAGGTAGCACTTGGATCTTGGTGATCTAGGGTTGGTGATGAACTTGGAGATGAATTGGTGATGAAGAACGAAACTTGGTGGAGATCTTGATCCTCTTTCGTTTCCTCCTCTTCTTCTTCTTGCTTGGGATCTTCTCCTCCCTCCTTGATGGTGGCTCTCCACGAACTAGGGTTTGGGTGGGGTGGAAAAGTGGCAAATAGATGTCAAGCCAAATGGTGGGGTTGTTTATATAGATGTGGAGGCTAGGGTTAGATGGATTTCGAGTTTGGGATGAGTAGAGGCCGGTTTAGAGTCCCTCATGGGCTCTAAAAGAGTTAGGCACGACATCCCTAGGCCCACCTAATGTGAAACCCAAGAAACAAGTCGTAAAACAAAAGATCAACTTGGAGTCACGAAATATCGGACAAGTCCAAAAAGGACCGGACTAGTCCGAAGTTGTCCAGAGAGAAAATTGGACAAGTCTGGCCTAAAATCGGACAAGTCCGACTTTAGTCAGAGAGGAAATCGAACAAGTCCGCTGGAACACCGGACTAGTCTGGAAAAGTCCAGGGACTTAGAAATTTTTCAAGGATTCTTGGAATATCAGACTAGTCCGCAAAAAATCGGACAAGTCCGAAAGTTTCCAGAGGCAAAATTATACTAGTCCGCAGCAAAATCGGACTAGTCCGCACTTTCCTGCATTTTAAGTGCGGTTTTGTTCCAAATCAATTTTAAATGCTCCAAATCAATTTTAAACTTGTTCCTCTTGTAGTGGGTTAATGTTAAACATGTATATGAGTGCATGCAAGGCATGATGCATGAAAATGAGGGTGTTACAAACCTACCCCCCTTAAAATGAATCTCGCCCTTGAGATTTGAAGCGGAAGAGAAGAGATAGGGAAATTCCTTCTTGGGATCATCCTCCAATTCCCACGTCGCTTCTCTTTTTTTGTGTGGTGCTTCCATTGAACTTTACACCATCTAATAACCTTGTTCCTTGTGACCCTCTCCTTAGTTTCCAAGATTTTGACCGGTTGTTCAGCATAAGTCAAATCTTCCTCTAGTTCCAATTCTTCCATTGGCACTTGTTCTTCCGGTACTCTCAAACACTTCTTGAGCTGGGAAACATGAAACACATCATGGACATTCGAAAGATGAGCTGACATATCCAACTTATACGCTACTTCTCCTCTTTTGTCCAAAATCTTGAATGGTCCAATGTATCGAGGTGCTAGCTTACCCCTTATGTTAAACCTCTTATGACCTCTCATCGGTGACACCTTGAGGTAAACAAAATCTCCCACTTCAAAGGTTAATTTCCTTCTCCTATTGTCCACATAGCCTTTTTGTCTTGATTGGGCAGCCCTCATGTTTTCATGAATTATTTGGACTTGCTTTTCGGCTTCTTGCAACACATACGGACCAAATACTTGAGTTTCTCCAGTCTCATTCCAGAATAAAGGTGTCCTACACTTCCTCCCGTAAAGCGCTTCATAAGGTGACATTTTCAAGCTTGCTTGGTAACTATTGTTGTATGAAAATTCTGCATATAGCAAGCTTTTGTCCCAACTTTTCCCATGCTTCAAAGCACAAGCTCTTAACATATCCTCCAAAATCTTAATGGTCCTCTCGGTTTGTCCATCCGTTTGAGGATGATACGCTGAACTAAAATTCAACCTTGTTCCCAATGCTTCATGCAATTTTTGCCAAAACCTGGAAGTGAATTGTGAACCTCTATCCGAGACTATCTTCTTCGGTACTCCGTGTCGACACACAATCTGCTCCATGTATATTTCGGCCAATTGTGCAGTTGTATATTTGGTCTTCACAGGGACAAAATGAGCTGACTTGGTTAAGCGATCCACAATTACCCAAATTGAGTCATACCCGGACTGAGTACGTGGTAACCCAACTATGAAGTCCATTCCGATATCTTCCCACTTCCATTCCGGGATCTTCAATGGTTGCAATAATTTAGCTGGCCTTTGATGTTCTGCCTTGACTCGTTGACACACATCGCACAATGCCACATATTCGGCGATGTCCTTCTTCATGCTATCCCACCAATAGCTAGTCTTCAAGTCTTTGTACATCTTTGTACAACCAAAGTGAATTGAGTAAGGTGAGTCATGTGCCTCTTTTAATATTGTCTCCCAAATATGCTTCAAATTAGGCACAACGATTCTCTTTCCAAGCCATAAGGTACCATGTTCATCCTCATCAAATCTGAATTCTCTCCCCTCTTGAGTCCTTACCTTTATTTCCTTGATCTCCTCATCCGTGGTTTGTGCTTCTCGAATTTCTTGCTCCAAGGTTGGATTTAACTCCATCATTTCCATCTCATTTACAAATCCGAGGTTCAACCTTTCAAACTCCTTACATAACTCGGATGGTAACTCTCGAACTTTGAGTAGATGACTTACTCCCTTTCTACTCAAAGCATCAGCCACTACATTGGCTTTTCCCGGGTGATAGTTGATCCCCAAATCATAATCTTTGATGAGCTCCAACCATCTCCGTTGCCTCAAGTTCAGATCCGTTTGTGTGAAAATATACTTCAAACTCTTATGATCCGCATAAATTTCACACCTATGTCCAAGAATATAGTGCCTCCAAATCTTCAATGCGTGTACCACGACCGCGAGTTCCAAATCGTGTGTGGGCTAATTCTGCTCATGTTTCTTCAATTGCCTTGATGCATAGGCGACCACTTGGCCTTCTTGCATGAGCACACATCCAAGTCCTTGTCTCGAGGCGTCGCAGTAAATATCAAAACTCTTGCTTACATCCGGCAATACCAAAACTGGAGCTGTTGTTAACCTCTTCTTCAACTCCTCAAAACTGTTTTGACAAGCTTGAATCCATTGGAAAGCCTTTCCCTTCATTAGCAACTCTGTCATTGGCTTGGCTATCTTGGAAAAGTCCTTGATGAATCGACGGTAATATCTAGCCATCCCAAGGAAAATCCTTATTTCCTTTACATTTTGTGGCGGTTCCGACTTCAACACGTCTCTCACTTTTCCAGGGTCAACCGATACTCCTCCTCCTGAGACTATATGACCCAAAAACGACACCTCCCTTAACCAAATTTGACACTTGTTGAACTTGGCATACAATTGATGCTCTTAATTTCTGCAACGTAAGCCTCATGTGTTCCTCATGTTCCTTCTCATCCTTCGAGTAGATCATAATGTCATCAATAAACACCACAACGAACTTATCCAAGTACTCCATGAAGACCTTATTCATGAGGTACCTAAAGTAGGCAGGTTCATTTGTCAATCCAAAAGACATCACAGTATACTCATAAGATCCATACTGTCGGTGGTTTAGATCTGGCAGATCTCCCGACACTACTAAAGTGTTAGAGGAGTTTGATGTTCGGTGTGGGCGCGCGGAGATTCAAGAAGGTGAATTGAGAATGACACAGAAGACACAGAGATTTACGTGGTTCGGGCCGCCTGAGCGTAATACCCTACTCCACGGATGTGTTGGTGTTGTATTAGTTGTATGAGCTTGTGTCGAGTGTCTATGGAATGTGTGTAGCGTATCTCTCCGCCTGTAGAGTCCGTCGTCGGCCTGTCCTTTTATTGTACAAGGACAGACCGTTACAAGTTAGTCGTGCCCGACATGTGGCCCCGGCGGTTATTTGTATTGATACTCATTCAACACGTTTAATTGCCCTTAATGACCCGGTAATGGGCTTTGACAGCACCGTTACTGGTAATTAAGGTCGTCTGATCATGTGTCATTAATATGGTATTAATGACACTTAATCGGGTCTTGAAGTTCTTGATTCCTCTTTGAAGATCCGGAGCCGTTGTGGAGTCTTCCGGAGGTTGGACACGTGGCACCTCCGGAGCATGCTGTGGGAAACAAGTAGCTCCGGAGCTACCTGACATGTGTCAGATCCGGAGCTTCCCTCGGTCTGGGGTTAGGTCCGGGGGTGCCATTTCGGTACATAGCCCGCAGCTTCCCCCTTGTGGGAGGTAGCTCCAGTTTGATAGTACACGTGCCGACCCTGGGATTAACCATGTTGGAGAAGCGGGTCCGGTTATATCTAACATGTGGGCCTCCGAAGGTCTTCAAATCAAATAGATGGCTTTCCCTTGAGATCATTGTAATCTTAAGGGGTGTACAGTTTCCAGGGTACCGACAGTGGCCCCCTGGGCCCACCTCTGGGGAAGACCCCTTGGGTGAAGTCATTCCGCCGGAGGTGGATCCATCCTTGCGACTTTTGAACTGAGTCTTCAAAGGTCTTTGGATGTGCCGCTGGTGAGGTTTTGAAGTTAAATCTTCGCCGTGTGGCGTATCCCGCGTGCGGCAGATGAGATCTTTGGCGTGCGGATCTCACGCAATTGAAGGTCGCCGGTTCCCGATACGAAAACCGTATCGGTTCCGCGCGCCTTGTCAGGTCGCCGCCTTCAGGCTTCCCGCCTCATGATGACAACCGTTCGCCTGAGTAAGAACCTCGACATGATCGTCAGGGTGGTCCCGGGCCGCCCTTGTCATCGGCTGGGTGGAATTTTTGAGCGGTATCTTTGACTTCCTTGCGGTTTCTATCCAAGCATTGCAAGGGCTTACTTAAGAAGGAAAGCGCGCACCGTCTGGAGTTCTTTACGCCTCTCATATGATCTAGCGCTCAAACTCCCAACTTGTGCTTCGCTTTTCCTCTCTTGCCTTGCTGTGCTGCGATGGAGTTGGGTCTCCGCGAGAGCAGTTTGAAGACCGACGGCGACCTGAAGAAGGTCCGGACCCTCATGGGATGGTCCTCAGACTTCTTCAACCGCTCGGTCCGCGCCAGGGGAGAACTTCCGTTTGAGAAGGAGCACGCCGGCAAAATGTGTACTTTTCTTCGTATGCCATGGTGGGGTTGATCCCACCTTTTTCCTCCTTTTTCTTAATGCTGCTAGACTTTTATGGTCTGCAGCTATACCACCTTGGCCCTCACTCCATTCTCCTTGTGTCTATCTTTGTCCACTTATGTGAGATGTGGGTGGGCATCCCCCCTGCATTGAACTCTTCCGGACCTTCTTCACCGTCCATACCATCGGCAGGAGCAATGAGTACCTTGGCTTCTACTACTTCGTGAAGCGCAAGAAGTGCCCATTCAAGTACCTCTAGTCTTTTCCCTCTGGGAAGTGGGATGACTGGAAGAAGGACTGGATAGTCATCCGGGTGGAGGAGCACGAGAGGCTGGAGCTGCCCAAAGGCCTCCCCAACATTGACACGACAATCTAGAGTAAAGCTCTGGTGCTGGCGGATGCCTTCAACCCCGTTCTGACCAGGATCCGCCAGTGCGTGGAGGGGGGATTAACCCCTCAGGCGGTGTTTTGTAACTTCCTGGTCAACAGGTGGGCACCGCTGAAGAAGAGAGAGAAACTCGCTTGGGCCCTCAACAGCGTGATGGACGACGACCGGGTTGAGACCGGGCTGAAGTCCAACATGGCGGGGACAACCTTGGAGTTTCACCTCAAGTAGTTCCAGCATGGCATCAACGTCGAGGGTGACGACTTGACTCCACCATCAGCTTTTCTTCCTCTGAACGTGGAAGTAGAGTTCAGTAGGGAGCTCCGGCGGAAGATGCCCGTGCTTGACGACCTTGGTGTCCTCGAGAGAAGATCAACCACCAGGGTGGCGATCCCTGGAGTGTCCGAAGGTGGCTTCGACCCTACCCCGAAGCCAAGGGTCGAGGTCGTCGGCAAGGGCAAGGAACCGGCGGATGAACCCTTGAGCCGGAAGAGGAAGCTGCAGCATGCCAACGGAAGGTCCGTCAGGCCTGCCACCTCTGCATCGGCTCCTTCTCCCATGAGGGGGAGGTCTTCTCCAACCGTGACGACTGTACCCGCAGTGGGGTCCTCCCGGGGTGCTAGCTCCGGGCATGCGACTTCGGCACCAGGGTCGGTGGAGGCCTCTAGGTCCGGAGGTTCTTCCCGATCGAGGGGGGCCTCGACTAGGGAGACGCCCGTGGCTGCAATGAGTTCCGGGGGCCTTCCGGAGCTTCCACGGCGGCTATGACCAGCCCAGAACACCCGGGAAAGAGGTTCCACGCAAGCTGGTGCGGAAGCCTCCCAAGGTAATTTTTTAATCTTTACCTTGGACAGTTGTTTTGTTGTAGTAACTGTTTTTTAAGTTTCTTCATCCATCATCTGCAGCGTTCTCAAGAAGAGGAGTGAGGCTTCACCCTCAGGCACAGCAGCTCTAGCGGTGAGGGCGGGGGCTTCTGCTCCTGTCCCGGTGCCGCCCCAAGTGGTGGCTGAAGCTGCGACAGCTTCGGCGCCAGCTGTCGTGGTCATGGACCTCAACTCATCCCCAGAGACTCCCGTGGTAGCGCCGGGCCGCGGGAGAGAAGATGCACCAGCGGCACCTATCCCGAAGGCTGAAGCTCCGGGTCCTGGTGCTGAGATGATGGAAGCTCCGGCTGTTGAGCTGGAGGAAGAAGTAATTCCGACCTCAGAGCCGGAAATTGTCGAAGCCCCAGTGGTTGAGCCGGAGGTGATTGAAGTCGCAGCATGCGCACCGGAAGCTGAAGAAGTTCCGGCAGTTGGGCCGTCTACTTCTGAAGCGCCGGCCGCAGAGCCGGTCATTGTTGGAGCTCCGGCCGTAGGGCCGGTCGATGTTGAAGATCTTCCGGCTCCCGAGCCGGTTATTGAAGAGGCGTTGGAGCCCGAACCCCCATCGGAGGAGGTGCCCAGACCGGAGCCAACAGCGGCCCCTGCTCCAGAAGTGACGACGTCGGAGGTACCCGCGGCTGAGCCGGAGTGCCCTGGCGAAGTCGCCGGCCCCCTGCCTGAGGGAGTGAATGAAGACCTGGCGGCGGGGCCTTCCTCGATGGCGACTGAGGTCATCCCGGAGGACAGCCCTAGTGCCATGGAGACCCAGGGGACCACTCTTGTGGAGTGGGACCCAATTTTTGTATCTGAAAACCCGCTGGAACCAGCGGAGGAGACCCCAGCAGATCTGGAACCTATCCCGTTGTCACTGTCTATTGACAACGCATGTTCCAGTCTGCGTCAAGTTCAACTGGCCTTCTTCCACGACAGCAAGGCTCTTGAAGAGGAGCGCCAAACCCTTAGGCGGTGGCGTAACTGTCTCTACTTCGAGACCAAGCTAGCGCAGTCGAGGCTAGTGGATGACAAAGGGTGGATCAAGCGGGAGAAAGTCCGCATGGAATACTGGGGCAAGTTACTAGATGACAGGGAGAGTATGACTCGTGCCCTCGACGCTCAATCCCGGGAGATCTACGAGCAGACCAAAGCAGCTAACAGTGCGGCTGATGAACGCCAAGAAAGGCTTGAGGCCATTAACACTACACTCATCAAGCGCCGGGAGGCACTTGAGGAGAGGGAGAAACGGCTCGAGGACGCAGAGCAGAAACTCCTAGAGCTGCGGGATGACGTCTTGAGGAGGGAGGAGGAGCTCAACGAGAAGCTGGCTCTGGCTGACAAGGGCCTGGGTGCACGCCAAGAAATTGGAAGAGCGCTGCCATGAGGAAGAGGATAAGGCCTGGGTGCGAGGGCAGGAACTCTACGAGCAAGAGTGTGCCCTTGCTACCAGGGAGAAGAAAGTGAGGGGCAGGGAGAAGGACCTTGTCGACCGCCGGAACAAGATCCACCTCCGGGAGGAGGAGCTCGGAAAACTCGAAAAGCGGTTTGCTGAAAAGATTCAGCAAAACTACAAAGAAGTTGAGCGCCTCGCTCGCGAGAATTCTGAACTGGTGGCGGCCAGGAGATCCTTGGAAGAAATAAAGGGCTTGAGGACTGCGGACTCCCTACAGATTTGGGAGTTCCTGGGTAAGGGCAACGACGCGCTGACACCGATGGGCTTCAGCCCCGTGCGCCCGGATGATCCGGAGCCGGAGCCGGACCAGGCGTTGCAGGCGTTGAGCTCGGCAGGCAGCAAACTCTCCAAGGTGGGTGATGTCATCGCGGACCAATTGGAGGTTGAGGGGCAATCCCTGGCGAAGAACGTCGCAGAATATGTGCTGACGTTCTACAGCAGCCGGAACTTCCAATTTCCTTTGGACCCGATGCTTGAAGGTCCCGTTGAAGGAAAAGGCGAAGCTACCCGAGCCAGCGTGTCGGAGGTTGTCCAGAAGGTCGCCCAATTCTTCCATAGGGTCTAGGACCATCTCTGTAGTTCTCACTTGTATTTTCTCTTCTCCTCCCTCAATTTTGTAATCCCTTGTCTCCAGATGTAATCCCTTATCTCCAGATTAATGAAATCCCCAAATTTTTGTGAATTTCATTTTTTGTCTTCAACACTTTTGTCTTCACTCGGCCCCCTGGTAGATGTACACAATTTGATTGTGAACATGTACCAAGAGGATATTGCGTTTTGTTGAAGACTCATTTGCTCCGAACTTGTAGAGTGTAGGTCCAAAGTCTTCGATAGTGAAGGCCCCCTGAGGTTGTCGGAGCTTAGAAGCTCCGGCATTGTCTATCTTCGGAGCTTAGTAGCTCCAGCAATAGTCTCTATCAACGCGTAAAGCATCGATAATTAGTCCTCTGGGTGTCGGAGCTTAGTAGCTCCGGCAGTGACCTTTGCCAACACTTAGTTTATTGGCAGCAGACTCCGTTTGCAGGGTCTTCTCACCATCTTTTATTTAGCGTTGACGGCTGGCCTGGTGATGCTCGTTTTCAACGCGTAACATCGATTACAAGCCACCTAGGGGAGTCGGAGCTTTGTTAGCTCCGACTTTTCTCCATCAACGTAGATTTTATTTCTCCTGCACACTGAAGCCAAGAAAAATAGTAAAATTCGTGTCTCGCCTATAACTTCGTTGTGGCTTACGATTCTCAAGAAAATTTTAAGTCGAACGCGATTCTAAATACAACCGAATGTGTTGCCTTTTCTTTCAGATCCAATTGCACTTGGACTCGCCTTACTTCGGCTTGCCGCGGTGTAGGTAGAGTGGCGTACTTATGGTGCTTGACCAGGCTAAGTCGATAGCACACTCCGGCCCTAGATTGGCTTGGCGGCATTCAGGCGAGTGGGTCATGAACAATATTTGAATCCAAAAGAATCGACAATACAACCAGAATCGTATATGAACCGGTCAAACTAAAATTTCTTAAGAATTGCACGTCTTTGTTATAGACAAGAAAGAGAAAAATAAAAATGTTGAGCCTGTACAAAATAAATGCACGTGGAGTCTGTTTCACATGAAGATGTCTTTCATTATAGGTCCGGGGTACAAGGGAAACAAGTACACTCTTAGGGTACAGAACCAAGCTAAGCGTGTTTCATTTCTCGTTTGACCCAGGGTAGCTAGCCACACTTTTAGTCCTGAGACTGTGACAAGTGTTGCATGAATTTTGCGGACCTTCCGGGAAAGGTCTGGCTGTTCTCCCAGAGGAACTACCTGACTCTGTACAATGACTCTATAACATACACCCCAAGTTACTACAGACTCACCTCCGTGATATTAAGTGTAGAACTTACGGAGGTGCTCAATGTTTCAAGGACTTGGGAGAGGTGTCCCATCCTCGGTAGCCAAGCGAACGCTCCAGGGACGGGATATTTTAATCACTTGGAAGGGTCCCTCCCAGCTGGGGGAGAGTTTGTTTAACCCTTTTCTAGATTGTATTCTCCGTAGCACCAGGTCGCCTTCTTTGAGCTGTCGGTTGTGTACATGCCGCTGATGATAGCGCCGAAGGGCTTGGCGGTATCAGGCATTCCGAACAGCTGCTTGGCACCTTCCCTCCTCCAGGAGGTCTAGGTCTTCACGCCGGAGCTGGTCCTGCGTGGCTTCGTTGAAGGTCCGGACCCGGAGTGACCCCAAGGTGATTTCCGGAGGAAGGATTGCTTCAGCTCCATACACAAGGAAGAAGGGTGTCTCTCCAGTTGACTGGTTTTGAGATGTCCTGTTGGCCCATAAAGTGGGCGGAAGATCTTCAATCCAGTTGGCTCCATGTTTTTTCAAGCGCTCATAGGTGCGCGTTTTGAGTCCTTTAAGGATTTCAGCATTTGCTCTCTCGGCTTGGCCATTGCTGGCTGGGTGAGCTACGGAGGCGTAGCAAACTTGAATGCCGAGGTCTTCGCAATATCCTTGAAATGCAGAGCTTGTGAATTGGGTCCCATTATCAGTGATGATTTTGTTTGGGACTCCAAATCTGCATACAATGGACTACAAAAAGTTGATAGCAGAATGCTTGTTGATTGTCACAACTGGAGTTGCTTCCGGCCACATGGTGAACTTGTCAATGGCGACGTACAGGAACTTGTAACCTCTGACAGCTCTTGGGAAAGGTCCCAAGATGTCCATCCCCCACACTGCAAAGGGCCATGTAGGAGGTATCATTTGTAGGGGCTGAGCCGGTGTGTGAATTTGCTTTGCATGAAATTGACATGCCTCGCATTTCTTCACCAGCTCAGTTGCATCCTGGAGTGTTGTATGCCAGTAGAAGCCATGCCGAAAGGCTTTACCAACCAGCGTGCGGGAAGACGCGTGGTTCCCACACTCGCCTCCATGGATTTCTGCAAGGAGCTCACAGCCTTCTTCCCTTGTGATGCACTGCGTTAGGGTGCCGTTGGCACCGCGTCGGTAGAGATCCCCTTCTACCAACGTGTATCTTTTAGCCAATCTGACTACCCGGTCAGCGGATACATCATCGTCAGGAAGGATGTTGTCCTTCAAGTAGTTCCGGATCTCCGAGATCCATGCATCAGAACTAACTTGAGCATTTGAGTCTTGCGTGCTGGGTTGCTCGGAGCTTCCGGCAGCACCTATGACCCTTGATGGCTGCCATGGTAACAAGGCCATCGGGACCGTCAGCTTCAAGATGCTGATCTCGCCCCCTTCGCTCAGTTCGGCAGGCTGAGCTGTGGGTTTTGACAACCTCCAGACAAAAGTTCCGTCAGGAGCCGGAGCTTCGGTTGACGCTTTCGTCGAGAGTTCGTCAGCTTCAGCGTTGTGGACACACTGGACATGGTGGAGATCTAGGACTTCGAAGTCCTTCTGAAGTCTCTGGACTTCAAGTAGATAAGCAGCTAGCTGGAGATTGTTGCAGGAGAATTCACCCTTCACTTGCTTAATGATGAGCTGTGAATCTCCCTTAACCAGCAGTTGCTTGACACCGTATGACAGTGCCACCTTTAGTCCGTAGATGAGTGCTTCGTACTCTGCCATGTTGTTGGTTGCCTTGAAGTCAAGGTGTACCATGTATTTTACTTTCTCCCCGGTTGGTGCAAGGAGAAGGATTCCAGCTCCTGCCCCCTGCTTTTGCATGGAGCCGTCAAAGTAGAGAGTCCAATGAGGCTCGTTGAAGACCGGAGCTTCGTGTTCCGGCTTCTGCTCAGTGGGGCCCCCAGGGTTTGATGGAGAGGAAGTCCATTCCGCCACGAAGTCTTCCAATGCTTGACTCTTGACTGCTTGCCAAGAAATGAATTCGAGATCGAATTCAGCCAATTCCGCTGCCCACTTTGCAATATTCCCAGTTGAATTGGGATTATGCAAGATTGCTCGAAATGGGTAAGAGGTCACCATAGAGATTTTGTGAGCTTGTAAATAATGGCGAAGCTTCCTAGAGGCAATAAGAACTGCATAGAGCAGCTTATGCACCTCTAGGTATCGAGTCTTAGCATCATGTAGTACTTCACTGATGAAGTACACTGGGCGCTGAATGGTCCGGACCCTCCCGGAGGGGCCCGGAGCTTCCTCTTCACTGATCGGGATCCTCCCGGAGGGATCCGGATTTTCTTCGGGGACCTCCGGGTTCTGGCTGGAGGAACTCGGAGCTTCTTCAGAAGTGACCCGGACTCTCCCAGAGGGGTCTGGTTCTTCTGAAGCAACTTCTTGTGGATTCGAGTCTGGGAGCTGGGACCCAGACTCGCTTTCAGGAACATCCGGCCCCTCCCGAAGGGGTCTAGATCCCTGAGTATGGGGTATTTCTAGTCTTTCCACGACCAAGACCATACTGATGACTTCGTCAGTAGCTGAAATGTAAAGCAACAAAGGCTCACAAGGGTTCGGAGCTATCAGAATTGGTAGGGTGGTGAGGAACTGTTTTAGCTCCTGGAACGCCTTTTCTGCTTCTTCAGACCATTGGAATGGTCCGGACTTCCTCAATAGCTTGAAGAAGGGGAGTGCCCGTTCCGCCAGTCTTGAAATGAACTGGCTGAGGGCTGCTAGACATCCAGTTAGCTTTTGGACGTCTTTGATGCGGGCTGGTGGCCGCATGTCTTCAATGGCCTTGATCTTCGCCGGATTAGCTTCTATGCCCCA
Source organism: Tuctoria greenei (assembly GCA_036927565.1). NCBI lineage: Eukaryota > Viridiplantae > Streptophyta > Magnoliopsida > Poales > Poaceae > Tuctoria > Tuctoria greenei. The sequence goes on along the minus strand of JAYESD010000007.1, from coordinate 76,841,093 downwards.
GTGACTTACCAGGAAACCAAGAAGTTTTCCAGAGCTAACCCTGAAGACACACTTGTCTGGGTTTAGCTTTGTGCGGGTGACCCGCAGCTTATCAAAAACAACCTGTAAGGTTTCAAGAAGTGACTCCTTGTTCTTGATCTTGACCACGATGTCATCAACATACACTTCCACTATGTCTCTAATGAGGTCTTCAAAGGTTTTGTACATAGCTCGTACAAAGGTTGAAGCTGCATTATTGAGACCAAAAGGCATGGCTGTATAACAGTACAATCCATCTACTGTGATGAAAGAGGTATGCTCTTCATCTTCCTAGACATTCTGATTTGATGATACCCAGAATATGCGTCTAGGAAACACAGTAATTCACACCCGGAGGTGGAATCCACTATCTGATCTATTCTAGGTAGTGGGAATGGATCTTTTGGACATGCTTTATTTAGTGTTGTGTAGTCGATACACATCCGAAGCTTCCCGCCGGCCTTGGGCACAACGACTGGGTTTGCTAGCCATTTTGGATGGAAGACTTCTCGGATGAATCTAGCTTCGAGCAACTTCTTCACTTCTTGTCGAATGAAGTTCTGTTGCTCTACAGATTGCTTCCGAGGCTTCTGGAGCACAGGCCGGGCGTCAGGGTAGATCTTCAGATTGTGCTCAATCACTTCCCTGGGGATCCCAGGCATTTGTGACGGTTGCCAGGCAAACACGTCAACATTAGCCCGGAGGAAAGTGATGAGTGCGAGTTCCTATTTGTCGCTCAATCCTCCCAATATACGGGTGGTCTGAGCGACATCAGAACCGATTTGGACGACTTTGACGGGAATGTCGGTGTCGCTGCTTGGCTGCACACGAGGTGCATATGTCGAGCCTCGTTGACAAATGCTCGGGGGTTTTGGAGCTTGCTCCTGCCTAGAGTCCTCCTCTTGCGCCGTGGTAAGTGCATGGAGTTCTTCCAGAGCAGTTACTCCGGCTGTACGATCCCCGCGGATCTAGAGAATGCCTACTGGTGTTGGCATCTTCAACACCAGATAGCCATAATGAGCAGCTGCCATGAATTTGTACAGGGCAGGCCTACCCAAGATGGCGTTGAAGGGTAAGTTGATCTGAGCGACGTCAAAGAACAACTTCTCGGTGCGATACTTCTCCCGTGTCCCGAAGGTAACGGGGAGAGTAATAGCTCCGAGTGGGGTAATGGCTCCCGGACATACTCCGGAGAAAGGTCGGGAGGGGTGGAGATCCAAAGGTCGGAGCTGAAGCTTGGTAAAAGCTTTGAAGCTTATGAGGTTAAGCCCCGAACCTCCGTCTACCGTGACATGGTGGAGCTGGATGTTATTGATGGTAGGAGATACCATCAAAGGTAGCTGACCTGCTCCAACCATGCTTCGAGGGCAGTCCGAAGCATCAAATGTGATGGTTGTGTCCATCCACTTCCAATGAGGCTCCGGTCTGGCTGTAGGAGCTACAACAGCCAGGTCCCGAAGCATAGTCTTGATGACGCAGTGGGAGGTGATGTCCCAAGATCCACCAAAGATGGTGTTCATGGTCTTCCGACGCTCGTTGTCAGAGACGTCGGAATCGTCGTCGACGGAGGTGTAGACGGCCTTTAGGACCTTTTTGGGATCTTGAAAACCTAACTCCTCTTTAGCCGGAGCTTCGTTGACTTTTTGTTTTCCTTCCCTCTGTCGGAAAGGAGATTCTTCCCGGCGCTTGTTATAGCGCTCAGCAAGGTTTTGGACCTCCCGACAGTCTTCCAAACTGTGGCTGCCCGTTTTGTGAATTGGACACCACACCTTGGGTTTGCCACCGTCTTCAGAAGATGGTCGAGGTCGCTTCTCGGGGCGTGGCCCCCGGCCACCCGGAGCTGTAGCAGCCGCAACATTGGATGTACCGGCCGACGGCTTCTTCTTGCCGTTGGTCTTCTTCTTCTTTTTACCATTCTCGGAGGTAGCGGCTTCTTCTTTGGAGGATTTCTTGTGATCCCCCGGAGTTGGTTTGGGGTGCATATCACGGACCTCCGCAGCTCTGGCACATTTGTCGGCCAAACTGAAGAGTTCTGTGACACTGGTGATCTCCTTGATCGCCAGTTTCTCCAGCATCTTCTTGTCCCGTACACCCTGTCTGAATGCCACAATGACAGAGGCGCTAGAGATAGAAGGGATAGTGTTTCGTACCTAAGAGAACCTCTGGATGAATGATCGCAGGGGTTCTCCCCCTTTTTGCACGACTGCAAAAAGGTCCAGTTCAGTGCCTGGTCGGGTGTATGAACTCCCGAAGTTGGCGTTGAACTGCTGGCACAGCTTCTCCCAACTGTTGATGGAGGGTGGTGGAAGGCTCATAAACTAGGACCTGGTGGTCCCAGTCAAAGCCACTGGGAAATAATTGGCCATTACGACCTCATTTCCTCCAGCTGCCAAGATAGCAGTGGAGTAGATCTGAAGGAATTCAACAGGATTGACGGTCCCGTCGAACTTCTCCGGCAGGTGAGGCCGGAACTTCTGTGGCCACCTGACCATTCGCAGATGCATGGCCAGGGCTGAACAGCCTCCTCCCACTCCTTCAGGAGCAAGAACGTCCTGAGCTTCTCGTCTTTCACGAGCACGCTCAATATGGACTCGGCCGTCCTGTTAGCGATATCGGCGATCAAGCTCCGCCCGGAGGTCATGAGTTGAAAGCCTGGATACCGTGTGGGTGCGTCGTGCCCCGGAGGGCAACGACGTCACCTGCTGTGATGCAGCTCATCTCCTGTTGTTGTAGACGTGCGGACCAAGTCTGCCAGACAAGGTCCATCGCTGCGACGACGCCCGTCCTGAAGGAGGAGGACCCTGGTTGCTGATGTGGTCGGTTGCTGCTGCAACCAAATGTTCCACATCAGCCCTCCACTGCTCCAGTGCATCCCTAGATGCATCCGGTGGTGGTGGGCGTTGGAGAAGAGCATGCGCTGCATGGAGCGCGTGTTCCAGGTTGTCATGATTTCCCGATGCAGTGACTGACGCTGGTGCACCATCGCGTTGTCCAGCTTGATTTGCTGGTGGAGGCGGCGTTGGTGGCAGTGTGACTCCTGCTGGCGCTGAGGCTCCTGCTGGTGGCTGCATATTGGAGGGATTGCCCCCAGCAGCTTGAGCAGCGGGATGACCGTTGGATGATCCAGCAGCTGAGTTCAACATTCTCGAAATCTCAGGCGCCCCCTACCCGGCACGCCAACTGTCGGTGGTTTGGATCCGGCAGATCTCCCGACACTACTAAAGTGTTAGAGGAGTTTGATGTTCGGTGTGGGCACGCGGATATTCAAGAAGGTGAATTGAGAATGACACAGAAGACATAGAGATTTACGTGGTTCGGGCCGCCTGAGCGTAATACCCTACTCCACGGATGTGTTGGTGTTGTATTAGTTGTATGAGCTTGTGTCGAGTGTCTATGGAATGTGTGTAGCATATCTCTCCGCCTGTAGAGTCCGTCGTCGGCCTGTCCTTTTATAGTACAAGGAGAGACCGTTACAAGTTAGCCTGGCCCGACATGTGGCCCCGGCGGTTATTTGTATTGATACTCGTTCAACACGTTTAATTGCCCTTAATGATTGGGTAATGGGCTTTGACAGCACCGTTACTAGTAATTAAGGTCATTCGATCGTGTGTCATTAATATGGTATTAATGACACTTAATCGGGTCTTGAAGTTCTTGATTCCTCTTTGAAGATCCGGATCCGTTGTGGAATCTTCCGGAGGTTGGACACTTGGAAGCTCCGGAGCATACTGTGGGAAACATGTAGCTCCGGAGCTACATGACACGTGTAAGATCCGGAGCTTCCCTCGGTCTGGGGTTAGGTCCGGGGGTGCCATTTCGGTACATAGCCCAGAGCTTCCCCCTTGTGGGAGGTAGCTCCGGTTTGATAGTACACATGGCGACCCTGGGATTAACCATGTTGGAGAAGCGGGTCCGGTTATATCTAACATGTGGGCCTCCGAAGGTCTTCAAATCAAATAGATGGCTTTCCCTTGAGATCTTTGTAATCTCAAGGGGTGTACGGTTTCCAGGGTACCGACACATACCGTGTTCTAAAAGCTGTTTTGGGTATGTCCGATGGTCTAATCTTCATTTGAAAATATCCCGACCTCAAATCAATCTTAGAGAAGACACAAGCACCCTTCATCTGATCAAACTAGTCTTCTATGCGTGGCAAGGTGTACTTGTTCTTGATTGTTACCTCGTTGAGAGCTCGGTAATCCACACACATCCTTTGGGATCCATCCTTCTTGTCCACAAACAACACAGGTGCTCCCCAAGGTGAAGAACTAGGGCGAATAAAACCTTTCTCTAGTTGCTCTTGAATTTGCTTCTTGAGCTCTGCTAATTCCAAAGGAGGCATCCTATACGGCCTCTTAGCTATAGGTGCAGTTCCAGGTATTAAATCAATAACAAATTCAATGTCTCGATCAGGTGGCATACCTGGCAACTCGTCTGGAAAAACATCCAAAAATTCACACACCACCGGAATCTCATCAATTGCGGCACCGTCCATATGATTCAACTCCAATTGCTTCGGTGTGGTTTGAGATGCTTCAAATTCTACGGTGATCCCTTCCTCATTGGTCAACTTCACCGTCTTTGTGGCACACTCAATAACTCCATTGTGCTTCCTCAACCAGTCCATACCAAGTATAATGTCCAATCCTTGGGAATCCAAAACAATGAGGTTGGCGGAGAAGTCTACCCCCCTTATTCTAAGGCTTACCTTTGGACATACTATATTTGTCCTCATCTATCCTCCGAAGACTTAACCAATAGAGTAAACTTCATATGAGAGATAGGCAAACTATACTTGGCAACATACTTCGATGCAATGAATGAATGCGATGCTCCAGAATCAAATAACATAGTCGCGGGGTTGGAGTTTGCGAGAAACATACCAATGACCACGTCATCCGCTTGTTGAGCATCCTCCGTAGAGACATGGTTCACGTTGCCGCGAGCAAAATTCTGCTGTCCACGGTTCCCTTGTGGTTGTCCTCCATTAGGTCTTGGGTTTTACCTCGGTGCATTGCTTCCTTGACCAAGACCTGACTTAGGACATTGATGCGCAAAGTGTCCAGCTTCTCCACAACTATAGCACTTCTTAACTCCACCAGAATTATTGGGACGAGCTTGGTTTTGAACACTTGCAGCAAGAAAATTAGGATGAGGCGCGTAAGGCATTGGAGGCCTAGGTGCTTGCATAACAGGGCACTGCTGCATAAACTGAGTTGGGCGTGGTGCGTAACCAGGGTGCTGAGCAGGCGCAGAAGGGCTGAAGTAAGGCGCATTGGGCGGCACAAAGCGAGGGCGCACGTTACTTCCTTGTTGGTGTCCTTGATGTGGCGCCTTTCTCTTATTGTCTTCCTCCATCTCACGAATCTTGTTCTCAACCACAATTACTTTGTCCACAAGCTTCTAAAAATTTGCATAGTCACAATTGAGCAATTGCACTTGAATTTCATTGTTGAGGCCTCTCATGAAAAAATATTGTTTCCGGCTGTCCCGACTAACATCCTCAGGCGCATATCTTGAGAGTTGAGTGAACTTATTGAGATATTCACTCACGCTTGATCTTCCTTGTCTCAAGTTCTCAAATTCTTGCCTCTTCAAGATCATAACACACTCGGGCACATAATGAGAATGGAAGCTCTCTTTGAATTCGGCCCAAGTAATCCACTCTTGATTCTCGTGGGCATTGCAATAAGCATCCCACCAATCTGTGGCTGCTCCAACGAGTTGATGAGAAGCAAATAGCACCTTCTCCCGGTCATTGCATTGGACAATAGCTAACTTCTTCTCCACAGACTTGAGCCAATCATCCGCATCCATAGGGTCGGCAGCTTGAGTAAAGGTCGGTGGCCTAGTCCTCATAAACTCTCCCAATCGACTATGAGGGGGTGGGGGTGGCGGTGGCGGCATGTGGGGCTGATTGTTGATGTTGCCAGCCTGCAGTTGTCCCATAGTTTGGTCTGCATGAGCTGGTTTTGCATGGCCAAAAGTTGCTCAATGTTAATAGCTCCTTGGGTAGGTCCTTGTCCATTGTTGTTCTGAGGTACTCCATGGTTCTCCTCCTCATCATTGACATCCCTCTGGTTGCGATTCCTCACCATTTGAAGAAAAGCAATAGGTAAGAATTAGAAAACGCCCCCAACTATATGCATCAAGGGATATGTAACTAAACAACTAACTAGCCTAGGTGGACATGGCAATGCTAAAGAATCCCAAAATCCTCTATTAAGCACACAAGCAACCAATATATATAGCAAACAGCACACCATGCAAAAACACATCGATTCCTGAGTGCTCCTATGTGCTCTAAAGTGTCCTTTCTATCTAGGCTGCATCCTACGGTCAACCTGGCTCTGATACCAATCTGTGATGCCCGGTTCTGAAAAATGAACCAAGCTAACGCATATGTGTGCCCAGGATGTTCATCACACATACACGAGTGCATTCACAAAAGAGTATACAGAAAATTACCACAAAACAAGATTAATTAACCAAATTTTATTAAACAAACCATATTTTCCTCGAATACAAGCTCTAATGAATATTAATGACAAGTTCAACTAATGCAGCGGAAATACTGTAATTAAGCAAACCAAACAGCTAGACAGCATAAGCAATAGGGTATAGCGCAGCTCCAATCAACACCATAAGCAAGCTGACGGTAGACACGGCCTAGAACTCCGCATTATCGCCATTAAACTCTCAATCCGGACCCGCAACTGTTGGGGGGGGGGGGATCGCAAGAGTGATTACATGTCGTACTCAGCAAGTGTGGAAAGTATGACATGTGGCTAATTTAAATGACGATAATAATAATGGCTGATTGCTGAAAGGTACAATAAAACATTTGAAAAGCAATATATAATATTTATATGAATCAAACCCCTCATAAGCCTTGTCGTAATCATAATAGCAGTCCATATTCCATATCTATCATCATATACCAATATCCATATTCAGTACCAGAATTTAATTCATAACCATCCATAATACCAACCATACCCATCCAAAATACCATCCCAATACCGAGTTCCCTCTAATCATGGAAGTTGCCCAGGTGCTCATAACCGGGAGCACGGCTATCATGAAAGTTTTATTAGACACACTCTGCCGAGTTCGTACCGCTTTACCCACTTGTTTGTGATTTCATCACCTTTCGATGACTAGAACCTCGATTATGCCGTCTCACACTTCCGTCGGTGTGTGGCCAAGAGATCACAAAATAGCCTTTATAAAGGGATTACTAGCCTATTTATACCCCACTGTGGTTTCACCGGTGGCGATGTCTCCTACAGAGCACATCTTCAACCAAGGGCCCCCTCTTGAGCCATTCGGATCCTAGGGTAGTCCCACCAATCATCTACAAACCCAATCCGACTACCCCTTCCCCGAGCATCCTTAACATTCCAAATAGCACTGGCAAAGCACTAATTAATCAGATACGCCGCACCCATACTTGGCCTCATGGTGGCACTGTAGTCCTGGCTTATTCTCGCATGAACCAGTCCATAGATCTAAAGCAAGCAAACCACCATACGTCCAACCCATCCACATATCAGGCTTGCTTAGATCACCCATTACCATATCATATTAACCAGAATGTCATTAATGCATAATTAAATGTGTAGTGTTGTTTTCCCATCCCAATTAATTAAGCGATGCAAAAGGTAAAAGCCCTTCCCGACTCTCTACCATAAATTCCAGGTGACAAGGGTGGTTAAACAAAGCTAGTCAACTTCCTATCATAGGATTCCCATCAAATTGACACAAGCATGCAATTTTGCAAAACAAATATTTATTTAAACAAAATAGGATCAATATGCTTCAAGGACACTTGCCTTGCTCTTGCTGTTGATTAGGATCAAAGCCTTCAAACTCTTGGTGCTGTAGATCCTCCGCGGCACTCTGTAGCACAAATCCGTCTAATTCGCACAATAAACATACAGGACAAGAAACACAATCAAAGAGTGCACAAATATTACTCAATATGACATGACATGCATGATTGATGCAAATGCAATGTACAACATGTTAATAGATTGCTTTTAATGATCAATAACTAGTTCTAATGCTTTTAACAAGTTTATATAGGTTTGGAGTTGATTAGATCAAACTTTAGAATCAATTCAACACAATTTAGCCAGGAAGACCGGACTAGTCCGCTAGGGACCGGACAAGTCCGCACTTTGCGAGATCAGCAGATTAGGGTTTTATAGATCGACGTGAATTCGGAGGTTAGGGGTCAAATTCACATAAGAAAAAGAGACTAGAAGGTATACCAGGTGTTTAGAACTCCAATGAATCAAGAAACTTGGAGGTAGCACTTTGATCTTGGTGGTCTAGGGTTGGTGATGAACTTGGAGATGAATTGGTGATGAAGAACGAAACTTGGTGGAGATCTTGATCCTCTTTCGTTTCCTCCTCTTCTTCTTCTTGCTTGGGATCTTCTCCTCCCTCCTTGATGGTGGCTCTCCACGAACTAGGGTTAGGGTGGGGTGGAAAAGTGGCAAATAGATGTCAAGCCAAAGGGTGGGGTTGTTTATATAGAGGTGGAGGCTAGGGTTAGATAGATTTCGAGTTTGGGATGAGTAGAGGCCGGTTTAGAGTCCCTAATGGGCTCTAAAAGAGTTAGGCACGACATCCCTAGGCCCACTTAACGTGAAACCCAAGAAACAAGTCATAAAACAAAAGATCAACTTGGAGTCACGAAATATCAAACAAGTCCAAAAAGGATCGGACTAGTCCGAAGTTGTCCAGAGAGAAAATCGGACAAGTGTGGACTAAAATCGGACAAGTCCGAATTTAGTCAGAGAGGAAATCGGACAAGTCTGCTGGAACACCAGACTAGTCCGGAAAAGTCCAGGGACTTGGAAATTTTTCAAGGATTCTTGGAATATCGGACTAGTACGCACAAAATCGGACAAGTCCGTAAGTTTCCAGAGGCAAAATCAGACTAGTCCGCACTTTCCTGCATTTTAAGTGCAGTTTTGTTCCAAATCAATTTTAAACTCGTTCCACTTGTTGTGGGTTAATGTTAAACATGTATATGAGTGCATGCAAGGCATGATGCATGAAAATGAGGGTGTTACAAATATGATATTAAAATGACATAACATAGTCTCACACAATGACATAGTTAATAAAACAAGTTTTAAAACATGACATGTCCATGGATTAACAAATATAGATAATAACCGCTCCCCCTCGTTCTCTCCCTTTGGAATCAGGACACCCAAAAGGAATAGAATAAGTGAAGATATCTAAGGACTACTCCTCCCCATCGCATATTCCTTCTCTTCATCAAAAAGTTCATCTTGCTTGCCATCGTCTTCGCCTTGTTCATTGTCGCTCTCAGTGGCTCCTTATCAACATCATCACCAGCAACTGGCATTGGAGGCACAACACTTGAGGATCCAACATCTTCGTGGAAGAAATCCCTTTCTTCCAAATAAGGGTAATTTCATCATCTGGAGGAGATATAGGGATCTCGATCTTCTCACACACAACCTTCAGATACTTCTCATGCCTCCGTTCCATCCTTTGGATACTCACCACCACACGCCAGCAGAAGGTGAAGATGGACTTTAGAAACCTCAAGAGTCCAATGGATGAGCCTCTAGCAGTGGATTGGAAGGGGAGAGATGCAGAGGCAGGAGCACTTTCTTGGGTAGATCTTTGACTTCTCCTTAAGGCTTTCAAGAGAGGAGGTAGGGAAGTTGGAATCTAAGGTTGGAGCTTTTGATGCTTCAAATCTTTTACAAATGTCACCCTAAGAATGCTCAATCATCTTCGTAATGTACGGTGCATAGCCACAAAATCTGTTGAGGGTCTGAGAAATGTTGTAAATATCATTGTAGGTGTAGTATAAAACATTGAACTTCTCCTCCTCACTTAAGATCTGCATTAGATTCCTTAGAAGGCCTTGGATACTCCCAACATCACCATTCTTAGGGGCTAGTATCTTTCTCAAGACAGGGTTCAACACCCCAAAGAATGGTAGAATTTTCTTAACAAAGGGTGGCTCTAAGGTGTAATGCTTGTCATACGTGAAGTCCATCTCATTTCTATCCTGGGACTTGAGATTGTGTAATATTAGCTCATTGTCCAAACTACTCTCTAATCCAAGTTCCTTAACCCATCAGTCATATAAGTGATCTCTCTGGCACCCTCTGTGGAAAAGTTGGCTATGGAGTAGAACTCACAGATAACCTCAGTGTTCCAAGGATACTCCAGAGCCATAAAGTCATCGATGTCATGCTTCTGAACTGCCTCAATGACAACATTAAAAGCTTAGCGATTCTTTACAGCCATATAGTCCCAAATAATCCACTAGGCGTTTACCATCGGTTTCTTCATCCTCAAGTAGTACAATCGGTACTAGTTGCAATGGAAATCACTCCAAAAGTAGGAATTCCTGTCTGTAAACTTTCTCTCTTTGTCAGCACCCTTGCCTTTGAAAACTTCAGTCAACTGGCTCCTATTGGGGTCATGCAAGGGAGGAGCCATCTCGAGAAGGCTATATGGTCTCTCCCTAGCACTCCCACCAATAGAAAGAGCCCGAGATTGAGAAGTATGAGATATTATATTGGGCTTGGAAGACCCCAAAGTAGGTGACTTGCCTTTGTTTACATTCCTCACTAGCCTTTTGCTCACAACATTTCTCCTTGCAGGCGGAGGAGAAGGTTGCTTGTCAATTGATCCACGATCTTGTCTTTTCTTGATTCTGACCTCGTTGGCTGCTGCCTCATGGGCTGCTGTTGCTTGAGCCAGGGATGCATGGCGATACACTTCTTGGTGAGCTGCCTCGACGGCAAGATCCGCTAGAGGAGCTCCATTGCCATTGTTCTGACTTGACATGGTTCCTGATCAAGGAGAGAAAATATGAGATGAACGAATTGCATTGCACGAAAGGTTATGAAAAATAGAAAGGTACAAGTTGAGACAGTGGACATCGGACTTGTACGTTCCTGGATCACACTAGTCTGCTCAGAGCGAACTTGTCCGTTCTAGTACGAACTAGTTTGTTGTTCATATTTTCAAACCATAAATTTTCAAAAAATTGCACAAAACTTCATAAAAACAATGCAATGAGGAACAATAGTCATCGTGACATGATGAGGATACATAGCAAGTCTACACTACTCAAGGCTATGACCAAAATCCAATGAAATCGAAGAAAATCAATTTAGGTCAAAAGTACCTTGAGAAGAGGAGAAATCAATTAAATGTCAAGATTTGATGGAGCAGAGTAGTTCGGGGATAGGTTCTCGGCACTCCAAAAGCCTTGAATCAATGAGCTTCATGAACATTTTGAGATGGAAACCTAAATCGCCTTTGGGGCGAGCTTGTGAGGAGGGGGTGTGAGACCTATGTGTGGTGAATACATTGGCTATGGCGATAATAGTTTTGAATACTACCAAAACAAATTTATCATCAAGGTCCGACTCTAGGTCCGACTAGCTTTGGTTAGCTCCGGCTCTAGGTCCGACTAGCTTGGGTAAGCTCTGGTGCTAGGTACGACTAGCTTTGGTTAGCTCCAGCGCTGGGTCCGGCTAGGTTTGGTAAGTTCCGACGCTAGATACTGTTAAATTTGGTAAGCTCCGGTTCACGGTCCGGTTAGCTTTGGCAAGGTTCAGAGCTTGATCGCAATGGTTCTTCTTTTAATTTGCAATATTTCAAACATACTTTTTGGATTATGGAGAGTTTGCTTAGTTTTCTTTTACTAAGTTTTTGGTGTTTTTTGGTGGTTATGTTTGATACCTTTTTGCTAAGGTTTGCAACATACTTATGTGAGGTTCTCACGTAAGGTGTTGTGGTTATCGGAACTAACGAGAGTCAAGTCGAGGACTTGTGATCGGAAGTATTGGTTGTTTATTCATGTGCAAGTGTTGCTTGAGTTAAACACACGGCTGGTGACGGGATCCAATGGACTAGTCTAAGGGTGGAGATGAGGTTCCAACAATCAAGTTCGGGAGGAACTGTGGTTGAGCTAATCAGGAGGTCATGCAGGGTGATTGAATCAAGGACAGTGCATATGAAGGAAGTTGAATGTCGAAGGAAGGTGTTCGCACGTATGCATGCGTTGCATGACATGGCAACATGGTTCCGAGATGGGATTTGGACGTAAAGATCCAGTTGGAAGGATTGGATTGCATCAGATGATGACTTCGACTGCGGCGGAGTCTTTTTTGGCTTGGATATGGAAAGTATCAAGTTGGTTATGATAGTTTTCGTGTGGGACATGACGTTAGTTTGTTTTAGGAATGTAGGATACATTCCTAAGGTGTTTGGAAGTCTTAAGATTGCTTCTATCTGCGTATAGAAGAGTCTTGAGCAGTTATGAAAAGTTTCAATTCATGAATTGAGTGGGATTAGAGTCCTAGTTAGTTTTAGTTTGGCCTCATGGCTAGTTATATAAGCAAGGGAGGCTAGAGCTCATGGAAGACAACTTTTGGGCTGTTCCCTTGTGTTCTATTGAATAAAATTCATAATTGAAAGGATCTTTCATTCCTTGTTCATCCGACTTGTTTTCTTCAAGTCTTTCTCGTCGAGTTTCTGCACAACACTAACTTGTTTTGTTGGTTTTATCATAACTCGAGTTTACAGATCTGATTGACGTGATTCTTTTTGAATTGTCTTCAAAACTTGATTTTCTATCATCTGTGAAATTTCACAGTCATTGGATTTGTGGTTTCAGATCTACAAGAGTTTCTTTGCAGTGTTCCAGAACTGTTTTTCTTGGGTAGGACAGGTTGACCTTTGTTTGATCTTTCGATCGTAACTTGAGTTTTTCTCGACGAATTTTCTCGATTCTTGTTATGACGTCTTCATGACTTGTTTCTATGCAATATATACTAGCTTTGTCACAGTTGAACACGTTTTGATTAGTCTCACACACGGTTTCTTTAACAGATCGGTTTTCTGCCGAAGGGTGTTTCATTTCTTCTGCTAAAAAGTTTTAATCTACCATTCACCCCCTCTGGTAGCTTTACACGTGCTCTTCCATCCTAAAATTGGTATCAGAGCCATGATGCTCTAATCTTTGTGACTCACACGTGTTTTTGACTAATCCTCATAGAGAAATACTCGGCAAAACCTTGTGTGTTTGTTGGTATTGGTTTTTAGGTTTGGAAGGCATGCATGAAAGCTTTTGTCCAGGCACAAGGCTTCGCAATATGGGAAAAAGTGTACAAGCCTTACGACATGCTGCCGAACAATCAAGTCATGGCTACAAACTTAAGAGATGTCGACAACAACAATAAAGCCCGCAACTTGATAATCCAAGGACTAACTCAGAGCAACTTCGACCGTGTTGCACACCTCTGATAGGCGTGAGATGTGTGGAGAGCACTTTGAAGGATCCAAAACGATCAAGGAGGTAAGACACGATATGTTCAAGAAAGAATACATGCGCTTTGAGATGCAACCCGGGGAGTCCATTGATGACCTCTTTGCTCGCTTTAATAAAATTCTTCAACTCCTATAACTGCTAAGGGTCGGCTAGAGTAAATGATCAATACACATTGAAGGATGTGGCACTTGTTAAAAATTTGAAATACATCTTGCTTTTTGTTTCACAACTGCTAGATGAAAATCTGGAAATTATTTTCACTAAAAATACCTGCAAAGTTGTAAATTCAAATAGTGAGCTTATTTTTGACATGTCTCGCTTTGGAAGAGTTTTAAAGCTGATTTTGATATGTCTCCCAATAAGCATAGGTGTCTAGTTGCTAATGATTCAAAGGACTTATATTTTTGGCATCGTAGTCTTGGTCACATAGGCTTTGATCATCTAACGCGTGTTAGTGCTCTTGATCACATACGTGGGCTGCCTAAGCTTAAAGGGGATTGGTACCCTGCGTACTGGGTGCCCCATGATACCGCAAGAAGTGCAAGAGAGTTCCACCTGTCAGATTTGAAGGATCCCTCAGGCCCCACATGTCACATAGTACTGGACCCCCTTCCTCATATGGGTAGCTTCAGGACTGCCACGTGTAATATAAGACGGGAGCTGAACTCCCAATAGAGGGAAGCTCCGGAGTTGACACGTGGATAATAACCACGGACCTAACGCCCAGCAGAGGGAAGCTCTGGTGCCGCCACATGTATAACAGCTCCATATCCATCTCACCGCAAAGGGAAGCTCCAGAGCTGCCCCGTGCGGGTCCTTCGGACCTTATACCAACGGGAATATTGGTGGATCTCCAACAGCACGGACATTCAAGTGACAGTTAAAGCGGCAGTTACAAGACCTGATTACATGTCATTAATGCTATATTAATTACACACAATCAATGGACTATTAATAGGGGTAACACAGCCATTAAGGCGCGTTATCATACTATTAATCACACTTAATACTCATAGACTGTGTATTAGGTTATTGAATACGCCAGGGGCACATGTCAGGCCAGGCAAATGTTGTAACGGCCAGTCCTTAGACTATAAAAGGATTGTGCCAAACGGTACATGGGGGGCATCAAAGCTCAAACGCATACAAGTTATACTAAAACACTCAATACAAGAGGCACACCACGTGGAGTATGGTATTACGATCAGGCGGCCTGAACCACGTAAATCTTCTGTGCCATCATCTTGTTCCTGATCTCCGCCCGCCCAAACCGATACAAGAACCTCCGCAGGCTACATTTAGTAGTGCCGGGGGAAGTGTCGTTCAACCACTTCGACAGGGACAAAGAAATTGTGTGCTCTTCTTGTAGAGATGCTAAGATGGTTGCAGGTTCACATACTCCTCTCACAATTATCATGACAACTGAACCGGGTCAATTTTGCACCATCACACCGTAGGACCTTCACGTGTTCAATCCTTCAGAGTTAAATAGTATGTTCTTGTGATTGTTGATGATTATTCTGGATATTCTTGGGTTTACTTTATGGCACATAATAATGAAGCTTTTAGTCACTTTAGAACTTTCTTTCTTATATTATCAATTAATCACCCAGGACCTTTAAAAGCAATTAGAAGTGATAACAGAGTTGAATTTAAAAATCAATCTTTTGATCAGTTTTGTGCTGAAAATGGAATAGATCATCAATTTTCTTCACCATATGTCCCTCAACAAAATGGTGTTGTAGAAAGAATTTGAACAGAACCTTAATTGAGATGGTAGGACTATGCTTGATGAATATCAAACTCCTAGGAAATTTTAGGCTGATTCGATTGCAACCGCTTGTTATGTCTCAAATCATGTTTTCTTGCGTGCTAAGCTAGGTAAAACACCATATGAGCTCCGGTTTAGACATAGGCCTACTGTTACACACTTTCGGGTCTTTGGTTGCAAATTCTTTGTTAATAAACATGGTAATCTTGATAAATTTGAACCTAGATCCATTGATGGCATGTTTCTTGGTTATCCATCTCATACTAGAGGCTACCGTGTGCTTTTACTTGACACTAACAAATTTTTTGGGACTTGTGAGGTGTCTTTTGATGAAGGTAACCCATGTACTAGCTCAAACATTGCAGGTAAAGATCCATATCCTCAGGGAGGGTATTTTCGAAGAAGAAGAAGAGTCGATGATATTGCCTGATAGTTCCGAAGCTGACACGTGTCCAGCTCCAAACTTTGAACAAGCTCCGACTACCATCTCTGCTAGTCCTGATCGTCCACAAGCCACAAGCTCATGAATCTGCGATGAACCTGATGAAGAAGAAGCATGCGAGACATTTGTTCCCCTACGGATTTACAAGAATCATCCCCCGCAACAGATAATTGGAAGCTTGCATGAACAAGTTACAAGATCCTGGTTTTTTGACCCTAATTCTCATGCTCATTCTGCTTTTGTTGCTTCTTTTGAACCCAAAGATATATCACACGCGCTCACTAATGAATGTTAGATTATTGCCATGCAAGAAGAGTTAGAGAACTTTGAAAGAAATTATGTTTGGAAAGTTGTACCTCCACCTCAAGGTCACACTTTAATTGGAACTAAATGAGTTTTTAAAAATAAACAAACAGAGGATGGGGTTGTGGTTAGGAATAAGGCTAGGTTGGTTGCTCAATGTTTCACACAAATTGAAGGTCTAGATGTTGATGAAACTTTTGCTCCTGTTGCTAGATTGGAAGCCATAAGAATTTTGTTAGCTTTTGCTGCATCTAAAGGTTTCCAGTTATATCAAATGGATGTTAAAGTGCTTTTCTTAATGGCTATATACATGAGGAGGTTTATGTCAAGCAACCACCAGGTTTTGAAAATCTATATTTTCCTAATCATGTTTACAAACTGTCCAAAGCCTTGTACGGTCTCAAACAAGCCCTTAGAGCATGGTATGATATTCTAAAAACATACTTATTTTAAAAGGGGTTTTTCATGGGCAAGGTTGATAAAACTCTTTTTGTGCTTACGCATGGAAATGACTCATTATTCGTTCAAGTTTACATGGATGACATTATCTTTGGTTGTGCTTCTCATGATCTTGTGTCCAAGATTTCAACTATGATTAGTTCAGAATTTGAGATGAGTATGATGGGAGAACTCAAATCAGGCAAACTGAGGAGGAAACCTTTGTGCATCAAACGAAGTATACAAGAGACCTTCTTAAGCGCTTCAACATGGACAAAAGCAAGCCTCTTCGTACACCAATGGGAATAGCAATGCCACTTGAGCTTGATGAAGATGGTGAATCCGTTGATCAAAAAGAATATAGAATCATGATCGCATAACTTTTGTACCTCATGACATCAAGACCGGACATACAATTTAGCTTATGTTTTCGTGCACGGTTTCAAGCTTCCCCACATGTTTCACATCATTAAGCCATCGAAAGAATTCTCAGGTGCTTACATGGAACTCAAGAATTTGGCATTTTTCTTCCTTCTTCCTCAACTGTTACTTTGAAAGTTTTTTCAGATGCTGATTTTGGGGATTGTAGGACTGATAGGAAAAGTACTTCCGGTTCCTGTCATTTTCTTGGTAATTCCCTTGTTGCTTGGTCCTCTAGAAAACAAAACTCAGTTGCACAATCCACAACCGAATTTGAATATGTAGCTGCTGCTAGTGCTTGCTCATAAATTCTTTGGATTGTTCAAACACTTAAGGACTATGGGGTTGATTTAGATAGTGTTCCGATATTTTGTGATAACATTAGTGCCATTTGCATTGCTAAAAACCCTGTGAAACATTCTAGAACTAAGTACATTAACATTAGGTATCACTTTCTTCGTGATAATATTGAAAAAGGAAACATTGTGCTTCACTATGTAGATATCGAACAACAGTTAGCTGATATTTTTACAAAACCTTTGGATTTCATTCTTTTTTGTTACATTCGTAGTGAAATAGGGGTTATGCATCCTCATGGCTTAAATTGAGGGTGAGTTTTGAAACTTTAGAACTTTATGTGTGAATCTGAATTTAAAATAATATGAGCATAGTATTTCATACATATATGACTTTGCGATTCCTTATATATGCTGAAAGTTCATACTACATTACTCATGTTATAAATTTTGTAGTTTTTGCCATGTCTAGTAACTGGAATAATTACTTATACTAAATCTAGTCATGATCAAACTTTCTTACTGTTTTGTACTTGTTGCATGCCCACAAGTGCTTCTAATAATGAAAAATTAATCAATCAACTATTCACATATTGAGCTTTTATGTTCAAATGGAGAAATGAGAAAAGATCAAGAGAATATGCATGCATCGCACTTCTTCTTTTGAGATGGCTTACAATTGCACTTAGATATGAACGTGGAAGAAGTAGTGTATGACTAAAACCATGTCCTTAAGCTTCTAATTGTCAAATGACATAGGCTTGGCTTGGTTGGTTACAATAAGGCAGATGCGGCATATAATCTCTTGCAAATATCATATGTTAAAATTTTGTGCTTAAAAGAAAATAAAATTGCAGCAATAGGTGTCATGCTTTTAGGTCTTGAAATAGTTAAGTTTGTAAGATCATGACTTGCTTAAATTGAAAATTACATTTGATCTCTAGCATGGCTTACACTACTTTATGTATCTCATTGTTGTGATAGTGTAAGTTACTTAATAGTATGAGTTGGATGAGCTTTGTTTTATATGTATATCTTATAATGTGCTCATAACAAATTAAAATTTCTCCTTTGTACCTTGCTGAATACATTGTCAAAGGGGGAGAAGTATGCAAGAGGGAGAAATAAGTATAGGGGGAGAAATTTATTTCTATCTCATTTTACTTTCAAAAAGGGGGAGAAATTGTTTTCAAAACTTTTCACGTGAATAAGCCAATGTTCGGATTTTAAGTGGTGTTGCCAATGCATTCATCAAGGGGGAGATTGTGAGACCTATGTGTGCTGAATACATTGGCTATGGCGATAAAAGTTTTGAATACTACCAACCTTTATCATCAAGGTCCGACTCTAGGTCCGAGCTCCAGCAAGGTCCGACGATATGTCCAGCTTGTTTTGGGTAGCTCTGGCAAGGTCCGACGTAAGGTCCGACTTGTTTTGTCTAGGTCTGACTAGCTTTGGTTAGCTTTGGCTCTAGGTCGGACTAGCTTTGGTAAGCTCCGGCCCTAGGTCCGACTAGCTTTGGTTAGCTCCAGCGCTAGGTCCTGCTAGCTTTGGTAAGTTCCGGTGCTAGATCCTGTTAGTTTTGGTAAGCTCCAGTTCAAGGTCCGGTTAGCTTTGGCAAGGTTTGGAGCTTGATCACAGTGGTTCTGCATATAATTTGCAATGTTTCAAACTTGTTTTTTGGATTATTGAAAGTTTGCTTAGTTTTATTTTACTAAGTTTTTTGTGTGTTTTGGTGGTTATGTTTGATATATTTTTGCTAAGGTCTGCAACATACTTATGTGAGGTTCTCACGTAAGGTGTTGTGGTTATCAGAAATAACGAGAGTCGAGTCGAGTACTTGTGCTCGAAAGTATTGGTTGTTTATTCATATGCAGGTGTTGCTTGAGTTCAAGACATGCCTGGTTATGGGATCCATTGGACCAGTCTCAGGGAGGAGATGAGGTTCCAATAATCAAGATCGGGAGGAACTGTGGTTGAGCAGATCAGGAGGTCACACAGGGTTATTGAATCAAGGACAGTGCATATGAAGGAAGGTGTATGTCGAAGGAAGGTGTTCACACGTATGCATGTGGTGCATGATGTGGCAACATGGTTTCAAGACAGGATTTGTACGTAAAGATCTGGTTGGAAGGATCGGATCGTATCGGATGATGACTTCGGCCGCGGCAGAGTCGATTTTGGCTCGGATATGGAAAGTATCGAGTTGATTATGATAGTTTTCATGTGGAACACGAAGTTAGTTTGTTTTAGGAACGTAGGATACATTCCTAAGGTGTTTGGAAGTCTTCGGATTGCTTCTATCTGCGTATAGAAGAGTCTTGAGCAGTTATAGAAAGTTTCGATTTGTGAATTGAGTAGGATTAGAGTCCTAGTTAGTTTAGGTTGGCCTCATAGCTGGTTATAAGCAAGGGAGGCCAGATCTCGTGGAAGAGGAGTTTTGGGCCGTTTCTCTTGTGTTCTATTTAATAAAATTCGTAGTTGAAAGGAACTTTTAAGCCTTGTTTGTTCGACTTGTTTTCTTCAAGTCTTCCTCGTTGAGTTTCTGCATAGCACTACCTTGTTTCGGTGGTTTTATCATAACTTGAGTTTTACATATCTGATTGATGTGATTATTTTTGGGTTGTCTTCACAACTTAATTTTCTATCATCTGTGAAAATTTGACAGTCATTGGATTGGTTGTTTCAGATCTACACGAGTTTCTTTGCATTGTTCCAAAACTGTTTTTCTCGGGTAGGACAAGTTGACCTTTGTTCGATCTTTCAATCGTAACATGAGTTTTTCTCGATGAAAATTCGTGTTTCTTGTTGTGACGTCTTCGTGAATTGTTTCTATGCAATCTATACTAGTTTTTTGACAGCTGAACACGTCTAGATTAGTTGCACACATGGTTTCTTTAACAGATCGGTTTTATGCCGAAGGGTGTTTTGTTGCTTCCACTGAAAAGTTTTGATCTACCATTCATCCCCCCTCTGGTAGCTTTACACGTGCTCCTAGATCCTACAGGGGGAACTAGGGAAGTGAAGTGATTCAAAGTGAGAGTGTCAGGGGCCAAACTATCCCCAGGTACCGAACTAGTCTGCTTCGGAAACCAGACTTGTCTGATGTGTCAACCTAGGTTTAGACTTCTCAGAAGCCCGGACTAGTACGTGCGTGGCGAACTAGTTCGTTGTGGACTTGTCTATGTCCACTCGGACTAGTCTAAAAGCTCGGACTCGTCTAGCCTGATGAGTGGACTCGTCCTATCCTAGAAGGCAGATATTCATATTTATTGAGAAATTTGCCAAGATTGATCCATGTGGACTAATGTTCACAAATATTCTTGATAGATATGACCAGAAAAGAAGTCAATCAATCAAGCAATGACCATGATCCACCAAGACATAATAAGGTAAAATAATTTGAGAGAAAATTTGGGGGAGGAGATTGTTGCAAGCATGCAAGTTTTCTAAGAACCTAAACTCTTAGCAATCAGGTGCACAACATCTCAAGCCACATTTCGAGAATCTAGGATATTTAGCTCATTCCTAAGTTCGCAAAAGCTTTTTTATCTAGTGGCTTGGTGAAAATATCAGCTAGTTATTTTCCAGTTCTAACATGTGAAATGACTATATCCCCCTTTATCGATGGTCTCTCAAGATGTGGTGCCAGATGTCGATGTGTTTGGTCCTAAAATGATCAACAGGGTGATGAGCAATCTTAATGGCACTCTCATTGTTGCATAGAAGTGGAATATGATTCTTATTGAGACCATAGTCCCTTAGAGTTTGTCGCATCCAAATAAGTTGTGCATAACAACTGTCGGCTGCAACATACTCCGCTTTGGATATGGATAAGGCAATGGAGTTTTTTTTCTTGAATGACTGTGACAAAAGGGACCTACCCAAGAATTGACAAGTCCTGAAGGTACTATTTCTATCTACCCGACGTAATCCGTATTGGAATGTCCGATGAGATTAAACTTTGACCCTTTAGGGTACCATAGCTCAAGATTTGATGTATGAACTAAATATTGCAACATTCTCTTAACGGCGGTCACATGAAACTTCTTAGGTGCGGCTTGAAATCTTGCACACATACACACGTTAAGCATAATATAGGGCCTAGATGCACAAAGATAAATCAATGGGCCAATCATGGTTTGGTATACATTTGGTTCCATGGCCAGGGGGGCCACACACACATCACCAACTAAAGTCCCGGCCACCTTTTCAATTCAAACGGTCACAACACAATGGACTAGTCTGATGTGCCACAAAGGCAACTTGTTCGGAGCCAAATGGACAAGTCTATTGTTCTGTCACAGACGCACAGTGCCTAAGTCCTTAACATTCGGACTAGTCTGGTTCCCACCACGGACTAGTCCGATGTACTACATAGGATCTTAGTTCATTTGAAAATGGACTACTCCGCAGCACTCCAGACATCCAAGAAAATGTCTAAGTCCCCACACACCGGACTAGTCTATTCTGCTACAGCAGGCCCTTGTCCACTCAAAAACGAGAAGTTTGAAATGGACTTAGCTTCAGAGGCTGAAAGTTAAGCAAGTACGAACTACTATTGACGTTTCTTACGTCACAAAAAAAACCCGCAAGCGCACGGAAATTGTCGTGTAACACTTCCCCTTAAGAGTATTCCCAAGGGTGTCGAATCCAAGGAACGTATGTGCTAATATTATGAATTAATTCACCCAAGGACACAAAGTTGTTTGGTAGGCAAGGAAGAGAGAGGAATTCAAAGTATTGACTCTAATTCAAAGGAATTATGCGATAGCTGCTTGCTTAGAGCATTGGTTTACCCCTAGCAACACTAGGACGACTCCCGCCAAGAGCCTGTGGCATAGATGAACGTGGAGGATTACTAAGGACAGATTGGGCCGTCACTACCTACTGCCTACCTCTTCAATCCGTGGCTATACGAGATATTCACTGGTGATTTCTCACCTAAGCACCACACTTACGTTCTAAATCACAACTCTAGTTGTTTCAAACAGAAAGCTACAACTAGAGCCTTTAATAAATTAAAGCAATGAACCCACAAGTAACTACTTGTGCAAACTGTTGACAGCTGTTATATACCAATTTCACCCATCAATATAATTCAATTATATGAAGGAAATATCATTTTTTGCACACATCACCTTTCTATTTAACCTATTTCCACTTGTACTTGGAGAAATTGGTGCATGCAAGTATTTTATATAGAATTGGAGTGAAACAAGGGGATGGATCCTATTAAATATCATCCCAGCCAATCAAGCACTGACATGTGGCACCACATAGATAAAATAGCCCAAAAACAGAAGTCTCCGAGGCCATCCAACAATTTAGCACCCATATCATGGGATGGGACCCACCTGGTAGAGTCCTGGATAAAGCACACACAAAACGGTACAAACACGAGGTCGGTCGACCCCCTAGTCAGCTGGCCTGGTCCTGGCACCAAACTCGGTTAGCTTCCATGTGTTGGCTCCTCCCAGCTTGAAGAAGTCAGTGGTGACTGATTCGCGTGCTTTTGGTGGCGGGAACCAACCCTTCTCCACCTATAAATAGGAGCCCTCACACCTCACTTCAACACACACCACTTTAGCATCATTCTATTGTATACACTAGTTCTCTTAATCCTTAGTGGAGTTAGGCTATAGAGAGGAGAGCCTCTGGTCCAAAGTCCAAGTTGGAAAGGTATCGCTCATGTATCTTTTCTTATATTTGTGACTTTATACATAATAAAGATATTATCTTTAGTCTTCTTTTATTCACATACTTGGATGAAGCGTTTCTTGTTTGATTGTGGATTCCATGTATGTGGTAGGAGTAGTCTTTATGATTATGCCATATCACTCTTAATATATCATCATAAAGACTACAAACCCCCACTATAGTCTAATTAGTTATGATATGATCATTTTAATATGAATCACTTGTACTATGTATCAACATTGGTTCAACGATGATTCAGTTCATTGCATTAGGATGGCTTGTGCCTGGGCTTCTAAGGTATTTACTTAATATGTTAGCATGGTGCTAGGATAGTTAAGTAGCGTTGAATGTCTCATAGACCCACGGATTGAAGAGGTAGGCTGTAGGTGGTGACAGCCCTATCTGTCCTTTGTAATCCTCCACGTTCGGCTATGCCACAGGCTCTTGGTGGTAGTCGTCCTAGTATTGCTAGGGGTAAACCTGTGCCCAATGTGTTGAACAACTTAGCATAAGGATTCACCATTAAGATGCTCATTAGTATCTAACCTAGGCTATGTATATGTACATTAGAAGCATTGTAGGAGTAACTCCCAACTCTTAGTCTAACCTCCATTATGACCCATCTACCCTTTAGAATAGATTGCTTAGGTGTGTGTCACTCTACCCATATATTATCAACGTACCCCTGACTTGATAATTGATTAGTATCCCATAACTCTATCATAATAGTAGTGTTTTCCTTACTCCATTGCCTTACTTTGGGATAAATACGATACCCTTTGGAATAATCTTGGGTGGAATGCTACATGACAGTTTCAGTGCGCTTGCGAACCTCATCTATTTCAAGAGATGATATGTGTCTTAAAAAACATCAACGAGAATTTCTGGCACCGTTGCTAGGGAAGGCAAAGGAAGTGAAGGATAGCTATCACTTGTGATTAAGCTATACGTACTAATAGTTATTAGACAGGATTACCCTTGTTTGTTTTCACCTTTTGTGTGAAAATAGGGTAGTGTTTGCTAACTCATTTCATGGGATGGGCAACGAGGATGCAAGTACTGTAGCACCCGGTTCCGAAAATGAACCAATTGAACGCATATGTGTGTCCAAGACGTTGATCACACATACATGAGTGCATCACAACGATATACAGAAAATTACCACATCCCACGTTATTGAACACGTACTTTTATTACAATATTCAAATAATCCTCAAATTACAACTCTAATGATCATTATTAATGAAATCTGAAACTAATGCAGCGGAAATAATCTAAACTGAGCAAACTAATCAATTAAGCAAAGGGAATAGCGCGGCTCCAAGCAACACCATAGGCAAGCTGACAGCAGCACACATCCTAGTTGTAACACCCTTATTTTCATGCATCATGCCTTGCATACATTCATATACATGTCTAACATTAATCAACATAAAAAGGAACAAGTTTAAATTGAATTAGAAACAAAACCTCACTTAATAATTCTGGAAAGTGCAGACTGGTCCGATTTTAGTGCGGACTAGTCTAATTTCTCCCTGACCTCGATCGTACTTGTCTGTTTTTCTTCGGACTACTCTATTTTTGCCTCTGGACACTTTCAGATTTGTCCTGTCTTGTGCAGACTAGTCCAGTGTTATAAATCTTTGAAAAATTCGCTAAGACCCTAGACTTGTCTGGGCTAGTCCGGTCTTCCAGCGGACTTGTCCGTTTTTCTCTCTGATTAAAGTCGGACTTGTCCGATTTTTGGCCAGAGTTGTCCATTTTTCACCACTGGATAAGTTCGGACTTGTCCAATGTCCAATCCAGGCTTGTCCATATTCTCTCTGGACAACTTCGGACTAGTCCGACCCTTTTCGGACTTGTCCGATAAATCATGACTCCGAATTGATCTTTTGTTATATGACTTGTTTCTCGGGTTTCACATTAAGTGGGCCTAGAGATGTCGTGCCTATCTCTTTTAGAGCCCATGTGGGACTCTAAACCGACCTGTACTCACCCCCAAACTCAAAATCCATCTAACCCTATCCTCCACCTCTATATAAACAACCCCACCCCTTGGCTTGACATCTATTTGCCACTTTTCCAACTCACCCAAACCCTAGCTCGTGAGTAGCCGCCACCAAGGAGGGAGAAGGATATCTAGAACAATAAGAAGAAGAGGAGGAAATGAAAGAGGGTCAAGATCTCCATCAACTTCTTGTTCTTCATCAACAATTCACCATCAAGTTCTTCATCAACCTCGTCAAGATCCAAGTGTTACCCCCAAGATCCTTGATTCTTTGGAGTCCTATACACCTGATATACCTTCTATTCTCTTTTCCTTACGTGAATTCAACACGAAATCTCCAAATTCGCGTCGATCTAGAAAACCCTAATCTGCTGATCTCGCGTAGTGTGGACTTGTCCGGTCCCTAGTGGACTAGTCCAATTTTCCTGGTTAATTTCTTTTGAATTAATTCTAAAATTAGATCTAATCAACTCCAAACCTGTATAAACTTGTTAAAAGCTATTAGAACTAGTCAGTGATCACTAAGAACAACTCATTAACAAGTTCCACCTTGCACTTGCATTAATCATGCATGTCATGTCATATTGAGTAATATTTGTGCACTCTTTGATTATATTCTTGTCTTGTATGTTTATTGTGCGGATTAGACGGATTTGCGCTAGAGAGTACCGCGGAGGATCTCCAGCACCAAGAGTTTGAAGGCTTTGACCCGAACCAATCCCAAGAGCAAGGCAAGTGTTCTTGAAGCATATTGATCCTGTTTCTAAAATAAATGTTTTGTTTGCAAAACTCCATGCTTGTGTCAATTTGATGGGAATCCTATGGTAGGAAGTTTACTAGCTTTGTTTAACCACCCTTGTCACCTGGAATATATGGTAGAGAGTCGGAAAGGGCTTTTTACCTTTTTGCTTCGCTCAATCAATTGGATTGGGAAAACAACTATACCACTTAACTTAATTATGCATTTATGAGATTATGATTAATATGAACTGGTTAATATGACATGGTAATTGGTGATCTAAGCAAGCCTGGTATGTGGATGGGTTGGATGTTATGGTGGTTTGATTGCTTTAGATCTAAGGACCGGTTTGTGGAGCGACCATCTAGGATATAGAGTGCCACCACGAGGCCAAGTATGGGTGCCGCGTAGCTGATTAATTAGGGCTTTGATAGTGCTATTTGGACCATTAAGGATGCTCGGGGAAGGGGTAGTCGGATTGGGTTTGTTGATGATTGGAGGGACTACCCTGTGATCCGAATGGCTCAAGAGGGGGCCCTTGGTTGAAGATGTGCTCTGTAGGAGACATCGCCACCGGTGAAACCTCAGTGGGGTGTAAATAGGCTAGTAATACCTTTGTAAAGGCTATTTTGGGATCTCTTGGCCACACATCTAAGGAAGTGTGAGACAGCATAATTAAGATTCTCTAGTCATCGAAAGGTGATGAAATCACAAAGACATGGATAAAGCGGTACAACCTCTGCAGAGTGTGTCTTAAAACTATCATCATAGTCGTGCTCCCAGTTATGAGTAACCTAAACCCTCACATGATTAGAAGAACTTGGTATTGGGATGGTTTGGTAATGGTTATGGTTAATATTATGGTTATGACTGGTTATGGAATGGTATTATTGTTCATGGTGATCAATATGGTTATTGGTAATGAGAAATCTGGAACATAGATGATGATAATGAATTATGGACTGGTATTATGATGATTACATGATTTATGATGGATTTATTTCGCATACATACAATATATTGCTTTTCAAATGTTTTAATGTACTTTTTAGCACTTAGCCATTATTATTGTCATCATTTGAATCAACCACATGTCATACTTTCCACACTTTCTGAGTACGACATGTACTCACCCTTGCAATCCCCCAACAGTTGTAGGTCAGGATTGGGAGTTTAACGATGATAATGCAGAGTACTAGGCCGTGTCTACCGTCAGCTTTGCGGAGTGTTGGAGCTGTGCTATCCCTTTTGCTTACCTGCTTAGTTGCTTAATTAGTTTATTTCTGCTGCAGTAGTTGAACTTGTCATTAATATTCATTAGAGCTTGTATTCGAGGATATTCTAAATTCTGTAATAAAAGTGCTTAATTAATCTTGTTCTATGGTGATTTTCTGTATACTCTTTTGTGAATGTACTCGTGCATGTGTGTTGAACGTCCTGGGCACACATATGCATTCACTTGGTTCATTTTCAGAACCGGGTGTCACAAATTGGTATCAGAGCCATAGGTTGACCATAGGACGCAACCTAGATAGAATGGACACTTTAGAGCACATAGGAGCACTCAGGAACTGATGTGTTTTTGCTTGGTGTGTTGTTTGCTATATATTGTTTGCTCGTGTGCTTAATACCGGATTTTGGGATGCTTTAGCATTGCCATATCCACGTATGCTAGTGTAGCTAGTTGTTTAGTTTCATATCCCTTGATGCATATAGTTGGGGACATTTCTAAATTCTTATCTCTTGCTTTTCTTCAGATGGTGAGAACTCGCAACCAGAGGAATGGCAATGATGAGGACGAGAACAATGGAGCACCTCGGAACAATAATGGACAAGGACCTGCTCATGGAGCTATCAACATTTAGCAGCTTTTGGCTAGCTCATGCAGACTATGATAGAAACTATGGGATAGCTACAGGCTGGCAACATCAACAATCAGCCCCACATGCCTCCACCGCCACCCCCACCGCCTCATAACCGGTTGGGAGAGTTCGTGAGGACTAGGCCCCCGACCTTTGCTCAAGCTGGTGACCCTATGGACGCGGATGATTGACTCAAGTCTGTGGAGAAGAAGCTTGCTATTGTCCAATACAGTGACCGGGAGAAGGTCCTATTTGCTTCTCATCAACTTGTTGGAGCAGCTGGGGATTGGTGAGATTCTTTATGCAATGCTCATGAGAACCAAGAGAGGATTACATGTGCAGAATTCAAGGAGAGCTTCCGTTCTCATTATGTGCTGAAGGGTGTTATGATCTTGAAGAGGCAAGAATTTGAGAACTTGAGGCAAGAGAGATCGAGTGTGGGTGAATACCACAATAAATTCACCCAACTCTCAAGATATGCGCCCGAGGATGTGAGTCGGGACAACCGGAAGCAATACTTGTTCATGAGAGGCTTGAACATCGAGATCCAAGTGCAATTGCTGAATTGTGACTATGCCAACTTCAAGAATCTTGTGGACAAAGCGATTGTGGTTGAGAACAAGGTCCGTGAGATGGAGCAAGACAACAAGAGAAAGGTGCCATATCAAGGACAACAACAAGGAAGTAATGTGCGCCCTCGCTTTGCACCTCCTAATGTGCCATATTACAGCTCCTCTGCTCCTGTACATCGCCCTAGATATGCACCGCGCCCAACTCAGTTAGTGCAGCAACGCCCTGTTATGCGAGCACCTAGGCCTCCAATGCCTTATGCACCTCGTGCTAATTTTCCTGGTGCAAATTTTCAGAACCAAGCTCGTCCCAATAATTCTGGGGGAGCAAGGAAGCGCTATAATTGTGGAGAAGCTGGACACTTTGCACATCAATTTCCTAAGTCAGGTCTTGGTCAAGGAAGCAATGCGCCAAGGCAAAATCCAAGACCCAATGGAGGACAGCCGCAAGCGAACCATGGACAGCAGAATTTCGCTCGTGGCAATGTGAACCATGTCTCTACGGAGGATGCTCAACAAGCGGATGACGTGGTTATTGGTATATTTCTCGCAAACTCCAACCCGACGACTATGTTATTTGATTCTGGAGCATCACATTCATTCATTGCATAGAAATATGTTGCCAAGTATAGTTTGTCTATCTCTCATATGAAGTTTACTCTATTGGTTAAGTCTCCTGGAAGTGAGATGAGGACAAATATAGTATGTCCAAAAGTAATCCTTAGAATAAGGCGGGTAGACTTCTTCGCCAACCTTATAGTTTTGGATTCTCAAGGATTGGACATTATACTTGGTATGGACTGGTTGAGGAAGCACAACAGAGTT
Organism: Tuctoria greenei; assembly: GCA_036927565.1. Lineage (NCBI taxonomy): Eukaryota > Viridiplantae > Streptophyta > Magnoliopsida > Poales > Poaceae > Tuctoria > Tuctoria greenei. The sequence goes on along the minus strand of JAYESD010000007.1, from coordinate 76,812,354 downwards.
ATTGAGTGTGCCACAAAGATGGTGAAGTTGACCAATGAGGAAGGGATCACAGTAGAATTTGAAGCATCTGAACACGCATCGAAGCAAGTGGAGCTGAATAACATAGATGGTACTGCAATTGAGGAGATTCCGATGTTGTGTGAATTTTTGGATGTGTTTCCGAACGAGTTGCCAGGTATGCCACCTGACCGAGACATTGAGTTTGTTATTGATTTAATACCTGGAACTGCATCTATAGCTAAGAGGCCATATAGGATGCCTCCTAAGGAATTAGCGGAGCTCAAGAAGCAGATTCAAGAGCAACTAGAGAAGGGTTTTATTCGCCCAAGCTCTTCACCATGGGGAGTGCCCGTTCTATTTGTGGACAAGAAGGATGGGTTGCAAAGGATGTGTGTGGATTACCGAGCTCTCAATGAGGTAACAATAAAGAACAAGTACACCTTGCCCCGTATAGAGGACTTGTTTGATCAGATGAAGGGTGCTTGTGTTTTCTCTAAAATTGATTTGAGCTCGGGATACATTCAAATGAAGATTAGGCCATCGGACATACCCAAGACCGCTTTTAGGACACGGTATGGATCATATGAGTATACCGTGATGTCCTTTGGATTGACAATGCACATGCGTACTTTATGTACCTTATGAGTAAGGTCTTCGTGGAGTACTTCGATAAGTTTGTTGTAGTGTTCATTGACGACATTATAATCTACTCGAAGGATGAGAAGGAGCATGAGGAACACTTGAGGCTTACGTTGCAAAAATTGAGGGAGTATCAATTGTATGCCAAGTTCAACAAGTGTCAGTTTTGTTTAAGGGAAGTATAGTTTTTGGGTCATATCATCTCTGGAGGAGGAGTATCGGTTGATCCAGGAAAGGTGAGGGACGTGTTGAAATGTGAACCCCTGCAAAATGTAAAGGAGATGTGAAGCTTTCTTGGGATGGCTGGGTATTACCGTCGATTCATCAAGGACTGTTCCAAGATAGCCAAGCCAATGACGGAATTGCTATTGAAGGGAAAGCGTTTCAATGGACTAAAGCTTGTCAAAACAGTTTTGAGGAGATAAAGAAGAGGTTAATAACAACCCCAGTTTTGGTATTGCCGGATGTAAGTAAAAGCTTCGATATTTATTGTGATGCATCGAGACAAGGACATGGATGTGTGCTTATGCAAGAAGGTCAAGTGGTCGCCTATGCATCAAGACAATTGAAGAAACATGAGAAGAATAAACCAACACATGATTTGGAACTTGCAGCCATGGTACATGCATTGAAGATTTGGAGACACTATATTCTTGGACATAGGTGTGAGATTTAGACGAATCACAAGAGTCTTAAGTATATTTTCACACAAATGGATATGAATTTGAGAAAACAAAGATGGTTGGAGCTCATCAAGGATTATGATTTGGAGATCAACTATCATCCAGGAAAAGCCAATGTAGTGGTCGATGCTTTGAGTAGGAAGGAAGTAAGTCATCAACTCACGGTTCGAGAGTTACCATCTGACTTATGTGAGGAGTTTGAACAGTTGAATCTTGGATTTTTAAATGAGATGTGGATGATGGAGTTAAATCCGTCCTTGGAGCAAGAATTCAAGAGGCTCAAACAAAGGACGAGGAAATCTAAGAAATCAAGGAAAGGACCCAAGAGGGGAGAGAATTCAGATTTGATGAGGATGAACGTGGCGCTCTATGGCTTGGTAAGAGGATTGTTGTGCCTAATGTGAAGCATATTCGGGAGACAATATTAAAAGAGGCACATGACTCGCCATACTCGATTCATCCCGGTTGTACGAAGATGTACAAAGACTTGAAGACTTGTTATTGGTGGGCAAGCATGAAGAAGGACATAGCTGAATATGTAGCATTTTGTGATGTGTGCCAACGAGTCAAGGCAAAACATAAAAGGACAGCGGGATTATTGCAACCATTGAATATTCTGGAGTGGAAGTGAGAAGAAATTGGTATGGACTTCATAGTTGGTTTACCGCGTACTCAGTCCGGTTATGACTCAATTTGGGTAATCGTGGATCGATTGACCAAGTCAGGCCACTTTATTCCAGGCAGGACCACCTTCAATGGAGAGAAGTTAGCGGAACTGTATATGGGAAGAATAGTGTGTTTGCATGAAGTTCCAAAGAAGATAGTATCGGGTAGAGGTTCTCAATTTACCTCTAGGTTTTGGTAGAAATTGCATGAAGCATTGGGAACAAGATTAAATTTTAGTTCAGCATATCACCCTCAAACGGATGGACAAACTGAGAGGACCAACCAGATTTTAGAGGACATGTTAAGAGCTTGTGCTTTGAAGCATGGGAAAAGTTGGGACAAAAGTTTTACCTATGCAGAGTTTTCATAAAACAATAGTTACCAAGCAAGTTTGAAGATATCACCTTATGAAGTACTATATAGAAGGAAGTGCAGGACACCTTTGTTCAGGAATGAGACAGAGGAAACTCAAGTATTTGGTCCAAACATGTTGCAAGAAGCCGAGAAACAAGTTCAGATTATTCGGGAGAACTTGAGGGCTGCCCAGTCAAGGCAAAATGGCTATTCGAACAATAGGAGGAGGAAATTAGCCTTTGAAATAGGAGAAGAACAAGTGCCAATGGAGGAATTGGAACTAGAGGCCGATTTGACTTATGCCGAGCAACCGATCAAAATCTTGGAAACCAAGGAGAGAGTCACAAGGAACAAGGTGATTCGATGGTGTAAAGTTCAATGGAAGCACCATACAGAAAAAGAAGCAACATGGGAGCTAGAAGATGATCTCAAGAAGGAATTTCCCTATCTTTTCTCTTCCACTTCGAATCTCGAGGGCGAGATTCATTTTAAGGGCGGTAGGTTTGTAACACCCTCATTTTCATGCATCATGCCCTGCATACATTCATATAAACATCAAACATTAATCAACACAAAACGGAAGAAGTTTAAAATGAATTAGAAATAAAACAGCACTTAAGAATTCTGGAAAGTGCGGACTAGTCCGATTTTGGTGTGGATGTAACACCCTTATTTTCATGCATCATGCATTGCATACACTCTAAACACATGTTTAAAATTTAGTAACATAAAAAGAAACAAGTTTAAAATCAATTAGAAACAAAACATCACATAAGAATTCTGGGAAATGCAGACTAGTCCGATTTTGGTGCGGACTAGTCTGATTTCTCTCTGACTTCAAACGGACTTGTCCGTTTTGCTGTGGACTAGTATGCTTTTCCTCTGGACACTTTTGGACTTGTCTAGTCCAGCGTGGTCTAGTCCGGTGTTCCAAGAATTCTTGAAAAATCGCTAAGTCCCTGGACCTACCGGACTAGTCCGGTATTATAGTGGACTTGTTTGTTTTCCTCTCCGACTAAAGTCGGACTTCTCCGATTTTTGGCTAGACTTGTCTATTTTTATCTTCTGTATAAGTTCGGACTTGTCCGATGTCCAGTCCGGTCTTGTCTGATTTCTCTCTGTCCAACTCCGGACTAGTCCGACATTTTTTGGACTTGTCCGGTAAGTCGCGACTCCCAATTAATCTTTGGTTTCACGACTTGTTTCTTGGGTTTTACGTTAAGTGGGCCTACAGACGTCGTGCCTAACTCTCTAGAGCCCATGTGGGACTTCAATCCGACCTCTACTCACTCCCAAACTCGAAATCCATCTAACCCTAGCCTCCACCTCTATATAAACAACCCCACCCCTTGGGTTGACATCTATTTGCCACTTTTCCATCCCACCCAAACCCTAGCTTGTGAATAGCTACCGCCAAGGAGGGAGAAGGAGGTCCCAAGAAAGAAGAAGAAGAAGATGAAATGAAAGAGGCTCAAGATCTCCACCAACTTCACATTCTTCATCAACAATTCACCATCAAGTTCTTCATCAACCCTAGGTCATCAAGATCCAAGTGTTGCCTCCAAGATCCTTGATTCATTGGAGTTCTAAACACATAGTATACCTTCTATTATCTTTTCCTTACATGAATTCAACCCAAAATCTCCAAATTCACGTCGATCTAGAAAACCCTAATATGCTATTCCCACGCAGTGCGGACTAGTCTGGCCTCCTGCAGACTTGTCCAATTTTCCTTGTTAATTTCTGATTGAATTAATTCAAAATTTGATCTAATCGAATCCAAACCTGTATAAACTTGTAAATAGCTATTAGAACTAGTTAGTGATCATTTAAAGCAACTCATTAACAAGTTCCACCTTGCATTTGCATTAATCATGCATGTCATGTCATATTGAGTAATACTTGTGCACTTTTTGATTGTGTTTCTTGTCTTATATGATCTTTGTACGGATTATACGAATTTGCGCTAGAGAGTGCCGCAGAGGATCTTCAGCACCAAGAGTTTGAAGGCTTAGACCCAAACCAAGCCCAGGAGCAAGCCAAGTGTCCTTGAAGCATATTGATCCAGTTTTTAAAGCAAATGTTTTGATTGCAAAACTGCATCGTGTGAATCCAATGATAGGAAGTTTACTAGATTTGTTTAACCACCCTTGTCACCTGGAATTTATGGTAGAGAGTCGGGATGGGCTTTTTACCTTTTTGCTTTGCTTAATTAATTGGGATGGGAAAACAACTATACCACTTAACTTAATTATTCATTTATGAGATTATGATTAACATGAACTGGTTAATGTGATATGGTAATGGGTGATCTATGAAAGCTGGTATGTGGATGGGTTGGATGTTATGGTGGTTCACTTGCTTTAGATCTAAGGACCGGTTCGTGGAGCGATCATCCCGAATTTAAAGTGCAACCACGAGGCCAAGTATGGGTGCGGCGTAGCTGATTAATTAGGGCTTTGCCAGTGCTATTTGGACCATTATGGATGCTCGGGGAAGGGGTAGTCGGATTGGGTTTGTTGATGATTGGTGGGACTACCCTGGGATCTGAATGGCTCAAGAGGAGTCCCTTGGTTGAAGATGTTCTCTATAGGAGACATCGCCACCGGTGAAACCTCAGTGGGGTCTAAATACAATAGTAATCCCTTTGTAAAGGCTATTTTGTGATCTCTTGGACACACACCTAAGGAAGTGTGAGACGGCATAATTGAGATTCTATAGTCACCGAAAGGTGATGAAGTCAGAAACACGTGGGTAAAGTGGTATAACTTCTGCAGAGTGTGTCTAAAACTATCTTGATAGTTGTGCTCCCGGTCATGAGAAACTTAGACCCTCACATGATTAGAGGAAACTTGATCTCGTAATGGTTTTGGGGATGGTTATGGTTGGTAATATGGTTATGAGTTAAATTCTGGTATTGGATATGATTAATGGTAATCGTGAAATCTGGAATACGGATGATGGGTATTGAAATATGGGCTAGTATTATGATAATTATATGGTTTATGATGGGATTATGTCACATACATAGAACATATTGCTTTTCAAATGTTTTCATGTACTTTTCAGCACTTAGCCATTATTATATTCGTCATTTGTATTAGCTACATGTCATACTTTCCACAATTGCTGAGTACGACATGTACTCACCGTTGCAATTCTCTCACCAACAGTTGCAAGTCAGGATTGGGAGTTTAACGATGATAATGCTGAGTTCTAGGCCGTGTCTACCATCAGCTTTGCCTGTGGAGTGTTGGAGTTGTGCTATCCTTTTCTTAGTTGCTTATTAGTTTATTTCCGCTACATTAGTTGAACTTGTCATTAATATTCATTAGTGCTTGTATTTGTGGATATTATGAATTGTTTAATAAAAATGGTTAATTAATCTTGTTCTCTGGTAATTTTCTGTATATCCTTTTGTGAATGCACTCGTGTATGTGTGTTGAATGTCCTGGGCACACATATGCATTCACTTGGTTCGTTTTTGCGACCGGGTATCACAAATTGGTACCAGAGCCACGGGTTGACCGTAGGACGCAACCTAGATAGAATGGACACTTTAGAGCACATAGGAGCACACAAGAATCGATGTGTTTTTGTTTGGTGTGCTGTTTGCTATATATTGGTTGCTTGTGTGCTTAATAGATGATTTTGGGATGCTTTAGCATTGCCATGTCCATGTAGGCTAGTATAGTTAGTTGCTTGGTTTCATATCCCTTGATACATATAGCTGTGGACGTTTCTAAATTCTTATCTCTTGCTTTTCTTCGGATGGTGAGGACTCACAACCAGAGGGATGGCAATGATGAGGAGGAGAATAATGGAGCACCTCAGAACAATAATGGACAAGGACATGCTCATGTAGCAATCAACTTTGAGCAGCTTTTGGCATTGCAAAACCAGCTCATGCAGACTATAATACAAACTATGGGACAGCTGCAGGCTGGTAACATCAACAATCAGCCCCACATGCCTCCATCGCCACCCCCGCATCCTCATAACCACTTGGGAGAATTCATGAGGACTAAACCGCCGACCTTTGCTCAAGTCGCTGACCCTATGGACGCCGATGATTGGCTCAAGTCCGTGGAGAAAAAGTTAGCTATTTTCCAATGCAGTGACCGGGAGAAGGTCCTATTTGCTTCTCATCAACTAGTTGGAGCAGCTGCGGATTGGTGGGATTCCTTATGCAATGCTCATGAGAGCCAGGAGAGGATTACTTGGGCTGAGTTCAAGGAGAGTTTCCGTTCTCATTATGTGCTGGAGGGAGTTATAATCTTGAAGAGGCAAGAATTTGAAAACCTAAGGCAAGGAAGATCCAGTGTGGGTGAATATCTCAATAAATTCACTCAACTTTCAAGGTATGCCCCTAAAGATGTTAGTCGAGACACCCGAAAGCAATATTAGTTCATGAGGGGCCATAATAATGAGATCCAGGTGCAATTGCTCAATTGTGATTATGCTAACTTCCAGAAGCTTGTGGACAAAGTAATTGTTGTGGAGAACAAGGTCCGTGAGATGGAGCAAGACAACAAGAGGAAGGCGCCATATCAAGGACAGCAACAAGGAAGTAATGTGCTCCCTCACTTTGCACCTCCTAATGCGCCATACTACATCTCCTCTGCTCCTGTACATCATCCTGGATTTGCACCGCACTCAACTCAGTTTGTGCAGCAGCACCGTGTCATGCAAGCACCTAGGCCTCCGATGCCTTATGCACCTCGTGCCAATTTTCCTGGTGCAAATGTTCAAAACGAAGCTGGTCCCAATAATTCTGGTGGTGTTAAGAAGTGCTATACTTGTGGAGAAGCGGGACACGGGACACTTTGCAAACCAATGTCCTAAGTCAGGCCTTGGTCAAGGAAGCAATGCACCGAGACAGAACCACAGACCCAATGGAGGACAACCACAAGGAAACTGTGGGCAGCAAAATTTTGCACGTGGCAACATGAACCATGTCTCTACGGAGGATGCGCAACAATCAGATTATGTGGTCACTGGTATGTTTCTCGCAAACTCCAACCCGATGACTATGTTATTTGATTCTGGAGCATCACATTCATTCATTGCATCAAAATATGTTGCCAAGTATAGTTTTCCTATCTCTCATATGAAGTTTACTCTATTAGTTAAGTCTCCTGGAGGAGAGATGAGGACAAATATAGTATGTCCAAAAGTAAGCCTTAGAATAAGGGGGTTAGACTTCTCCGCGAACCTCATTGCTTTGGATTCTCAAGGATTGTACATTATACTTGGTATAGACCGGTTGAGGAAGCACAATGGGGTTATTGAGTGTGCCACGAAGACGGTGAAGTTGACTAATGAGGAAGGGATCACCGTAAAATTTGAAGTATATCAAGCCGCGCCAAAGCAATTGGAGCTGAACCATATGGACGGTGCCACAATTGAGGAAATTCTGGTGGTGTGTGAATTTCTGGATGTGTTTCCAGATGAGTTGCCAGGTATGCCACCCGACCGAGACATTGAGTTTGTTATTGATTTAATACCTGGAACTGCACCTATAGCTAAGAGGCCATATAGGATGCCTCCTAAGGAATTATCAGAGCTAAAGATGCAGATTCAAGAGCAACTAGAGAAAGGTTTTATGCGCCCCAGTTCTTCGCCCCGGGGAGCGCCCATTCTGTTTGTGGACAAGAAGGATGGGTCGCATAGGATGTGCGTGGATTACCGAGCTCTTAACGAGGTGACAATCAATAACAAGTACACCTTGCCACGCATAGAGGACTTGTTTGATAAGATGAACGGTGCTTGTGTTTTCTCCAAGATTGATTTGAGGTCGGGATACTTTCAAATGAAGATTAGACCATCAGACATAGCCAAGATAGCTTTTAGGAAAGGTATGGATCATATGAGTACACCATGATGTCCTTTGGATTGACAAATGCACTTGCGTACTTTATGTACCTAATGAATAAGGTCTTCATGGAGTACTTGGATAAATTTGTTGTGGTGTTCATTGATGATATTATGATTTACTCGAAGGATGAGAAGGGACATGATGAACACTTGAGGCTTACGTTGTAGAAATTGAGGAAGCATCAATTGTACGCCAAGTTCAACAAGTGTCAGTTTTGGTTGAGAGATGTGTCATTTTTTGGTCATATCATTTCAGGAGGAGGAGTATATGTCAACCCTGGAAAGGTGAGGGACGTGTTGAAGCGGGAGCCACCGCAAAACATAAAGGAGATCCGGAGTTTTCTTGGGATGGCTGGGTATTACCGTCGATTCATCAAAAACTTTTCCAAGATAGCCAAGCCAATGACGGAATTGCTAATATAGGGGAAAGCGTTTCAATGGACTGAAGCTTGTCAAAACCGGTTTGAGGACCTAAAGAAGAGGTCAACAGCAGCCCCAGTTTTGGTATTGCCAGATGTAAGTAAAATCTTCGATATTTATTGTGATGCATCGACACAAGGACTTGGATGTGTGCTTATGCAAGAAGGTCAAGTGGTCGCCTATGCGTCAAGAGAATTGAAGAAACATGAGCAGAATTATCCAACCCATGATTTCGAACTTGCAGCCATAGTACATGCATTGAAGATTTGGGGACACTATATTCTTGGACATAGGTGTGAAATTTACACGGATCATAAGAGTCATAAGTATATTTTCACACAAACATATCTGAATTTGAGGCAACGAAGATGGTTGGATCTCATCAAGGATTATGATTTGGGAATCAATTAACACCCGGGAAAACCAAACGTATTGGCCGACGCCTTGAGGCAGAAAGGAGAAAGTCATCAACTCACAATTCGAGAATTACCATCTGAGTTATGTAAGGAGTTTGAAAGGTCGAATCTCGGATTTGTGAATGAGATGGGGATGATGGAGTTAAATCTGACTCTGGCAAGAAATTCGAGAGGACCAAACGAAGGATGAAGAAATTCAGGAAATCAAAGAAAGGACCCAGGAGGGAAGAGAATTCAAGTTTGATGAGGACGAATATGGTACCTTATGGCTTGGAAAAAGGATTGTCGTGCCCAATGTAAAGCATATTCGGGAGACAACACAAAAGGAGGCACATGACTCGCCATACTGGATTCACCCCGGTTGTACCAAGATGTACAAAAACTTGAAGACTTGTTATTGCGGGGCTAGCATGAAAAAGGACATAGCTGAATACGTAGCATTGTGTGATGTGTGCCAACGAGTCAAGGCGGAACATCAAAGATCAGCTGCACTATTGCAGCCATTGAAGATTCCGAAATGGAAGTGGGAAGAAATAAGCATGGATTTTATAGTTGGATTGCCGCTTACACAATCTAGTTACGACTCAATTTGGGTAATTGTGGATCAGTTAACAAAGTCAGCTCATTTTATTCCAGTCAAGACCACCTTTAATGTAGAGAATTTGGCTGAACTGTACATGGGAAGAGTAGTATGTTTGCATAAAGTTCCAAAGTGTAGTATCAAAGAGCACGTGAAAATCTACCAGAGGGGGGGTGAATGGTAGATTAAAAAAATCTTACGCAGTGGAAACAATTAAATCCCAACCCCTTTCGGCAGAAAATAGATCTGTTAAATAAGTTGTGTGTGAGACTAATCTAAACGTGTTTCATCGTGACAAAAGTGATATATATTGGGGAGAATCAAGTCACGAAAGCAAAAAAACGAGAATCACTCAAATCCGTCGAGAGAAACTCAAGTTACGATCGAAAGATCGAACAAAGGTCAACCTCTTCTACCGAGTAAAAAACAGTTCTGGAACGCTGCAAAGAAACTCGTGCAGGTCAGAAACCACAAATCCAATGACCGTGAAATTTTGACAGATGATAGATAATCAAGTTGTGAAGACAAATAAAAAAGAATCACATCAATCAGATATGTAAAACTCGATTTATGATAAAACCACCGAAGAAAGGTAGCGTCAAGCAGAAACTCGACAAGAAAGACTTGATAGAAACAAGTCGGACGAACAAGGTACAAAAGTTCCTTCAAACTACAAATTTTATCGATCAAACCATAAGGGAAACAGCCCCAAAGTCGTGCACCACGAGCTTTGGCCTCCCTTGGTTATATAACCAGCCCTTAGGCCAACCCAATCTCAACTAGGACTCTAATCATACTCAAATCACGAATCAAAACTTTTCATAACTGCTTAGGACTCTTCTATACACAGATAGAAGCAATCTTAAGACTTCCAAACACATTATTAACGTATCCCACATTCCTAAAACAACTCAAATTCGTGACCCAAACGAAATCCTATCATAACCAACTCAAATCTTCCTATATTGGAGTGAAACACGACTCAGCCGCAGCTTGAGTCCATAACCTAGTCGATTGGACCTTTCCGACCAATTCTTTATGTCCACGTCTCTTCATGACGCCTTGGAACCATGCAGCCACGTCCATGCACTCCTTGCACACATTCAAACATCTTCCAACGATGTCCACGATACCTTCATATGCATTGTTCTTGATTCAAACATGCTGCGCGACCTCCCGATCAACTCAACCACAATTCCTCCCAAATTTGGTTGTTGAACCTCATCTTCTCCCTAAGAATAGTTCAATGGATCCTGTCACCAGCCATGTCTCGAACTCAAGAAACACCTGCACATGAATAAACAACCAATCCGTACGAGCCCAAGTCTGCGACTTGACTCAAATTAGTTATGAAACTACAACATCTTACGTGAGCACCACACATAAGCATGTTGCAAACCATAGCAAAATGATATCAACCTTAACCACCAAAACACATCAAAAACTTAGTATAAGAATACTAAGCAACCTTTCCATAAGTGTAAAGCATGTTCAAAACATTGCAAGATAAAAGCAGAAACACTGCGATCAAGCTCCGAACCTTGCCAAAGCTAACCGGAGCTTGAGCCGGAGCTTACCAAAGCTATACAACCTAGCGCCGGAGCTTGCCAAAGCTAGTCGGAACTAGTCAAGCCAAAAGCCGGAGCTAGAAAAACATGTGGGAGCTAACCAACATAAGTCGGACCTATCAAAACATATCGGAGCTTAACAATGACATGCCGGAGCTATCAAAGACATGTCGGAGCTAAATACAAAGCTCACCAGAGCTACCCAAAAACATGTCAGACCTAGACAAAGAAAGTCGGACCTATTTTCGGACCTTACAGAAGCTCGGAGCTACAGTCAGACCTTGCCAAAAAGATGTATGGCAACATTCAAAACATTTATTGTCAAAGCCAATGTATTCAGTACACATAGGTCTCACAATCTCCCCCTTGATGAATGCATTGGCAACACTACCTAAGATCCGATCATTGGCTTATTCACATTAAAAGTTTTGAAAAAAATTTCTCCCCCTTTGTAAAACAGAAATAAAATGAGAAAAAAAATTCTCCCCCTGAGAAGAATCGTGCCAAAAACAATTGTGAATATGTGCAATGTGTAATCAATTTCTCTCCCTTGCATACTTATCTTTAAAAATTCATATATTATCTCTCTCCCTTTGACAATGTATTCAGCAAGGTTTATAAGACAAATTTTAATAGTTATGAGCATATTATAACATATACATATAAAACAAAGCTCGTCCAAGTCATACTATCAAGTAACTTACACTATCGCATCAATGAAATACATAAAGTAGTGTAAGCCATGCTAGAGATCAAATGTAATTTCCAATTTAGCAAGTCATGATCTCACAAACTTAACTATTTCAAAACCTAAAAGCATGACACTTGTTACTGCATTTTATTATTTTTCAAAGCACAAATTTTGATCATATGATATTTGCAAGAGATTATATGCGCATCTGCCTTATTCTAACCAACTAAGCTAAGCCTATGTCATTTGACAATCAGAAGCTTAAGGACATGGTTTTAGTCATACACATCTTCTTCCAAGTTTATATCTATGTGCAATGATAAGCCATCTCAAAAGAAGAAGTGCGATGCATGCATATTCTCTTCATATTTTCTCAATTTATATTTGTTCATAAAAAACTCAACATGTGAGTTGATTACTTGATTAATTCTTTATTATTAAAAGCACTTGTGAGCATGCAACAAGTTCCAAACTGCAAGAAAGTTCGATCAGGACCAGATTTAGTGTAAGTAATTATTCCAATTACTAGTCATGGCAAAAACTACAAAATGTATGACATGAGTAATGTAGTAAGAACTTTCAGCATGTAAAAGGAATCACAAAGTCATATACGTATGAAATACTATGCTCATATTAATTTAATTTCAGATTCACACATAGACTTCTCAAGTTTGAAAATTCCCCCTCAATTTAAGCCATGAGGATGCATAACCCCTATTTCACTACGAATGAAACAAAAATGAGTGAAATCCAAAGGTTTTGTAAAAATGTCGGCCAATTGTTGTTCGGTATCTACATGGTTAAGCACAATGTTTCCTTTTTCAATATTATCATGGAAAAAGTGATACCTAATGTCAATGTGCTTAGTTCGAGAATGTTGCACGGAGTTTTTAGCAATGCAAATGGCACTAGTGTTATCACAAAACAGTGGAACACTATCTAGATCAACCCCATAGTCCTTAAGTGTTTGAACAATCGAAAGAATTTGTGAGCAAGCACTAGCGGCAGCTACATATTCAGATTCGGCTGTGGATTGTGCAACTGAGTTTGGTTTTCTAGAGGACCAAGCAACTAGTGAATTACTAAGAAAATGATAAGCACCAGAAGTACTTTTCCTATCAATCCTACAACCTCCAAAATCAGCATTGGAAAAAGCTTACAAAGTAACAGTTGAGGAAGAAGGAAGAAAAATGCCAAATTCTTGAGTTCCATGTAAGTACCTGAGAATTCTTTTGACGGCTTAACGATGTGAAGCAAGTGGGGAGGCTTGAAACTGTGCACAAAGACACACTGAATTGTATGTCCGGTCTTGATGCCGTGAGGTACAAAAGTGATCCAATTATGCTTCTATATTCTTTTTGATCCATGGATTCACCATCTTCATCAAGTTCAAGTGTTGTTGCTATTCCCATCGGTGTCCGAAGAGGCTTGCTTTTGTCCATGTTGAAGCGCCTTAGGAGGTTTTTTGTATACCTCGTTTGATGCACAAAGATACCCTCCTTGGTTTGCTTGATTTGCAGCCCCAAAAAGTACGCGAGTTCTCCCATCATACTCATCTCAAATTCTAAACTCATCATAGCTGAAAACTTGTACACAAGATCATGAGAAGCACAACCAAAGATAATATCATCCACATACACTTGAAAGAATAATGAGTCATTGCCATGCTTAAGCACAAAAGAGTTTTATTAACCTTGCCCATGGTAAACCCCTTTTCAAGTAAGAATTTCTTTTAACCTATCATACCATGATCTAGGGACTTGTTTGAGACCATACAAGGCTTTGGACAGTTTGTAAACATGATTAGGAAAATTTGGATTTTCAAAACGCAGTGGTTGTTTGACATAAACCTCCTCATCTATGTAGCCATTAAGAAAATCACTTTTAACATCCATTTTATATAGCTTAAAACCTTTAGATGCAGCAAAAGCTAACAAAATTCTTATGGCTTCCAATCTAGCAACAGGACCAAAAGTTTCATCAAAATCTAGACCTTCAACTTGAGTGAAACCTTGAGCAACCAACCTAGCCTTATTTCTAACCACAACCCCATCCGCACTTTGTTTATTTTTAAACACCCATTTAGTTCCAATTAAAGTGTGACCTTGAGGTGGAGGTACAAGTTTCCAAACATTATTTCTTTCAAAATTTTCTAACTCTTCTTGCATGCCAATAATCCAATATTCATTAGTTAGTGCCTGTGATATATCTTTGGGTTCAAAAGAAGCAACAAAAGCAGAATGAGCATGAGAGTTTGGATCGCAAAACCTAGACCGTGTGACTCGTTCGTGCAAGCTTCTAATAATTTGTTGTGGAGGATGACTTTTGAGAACCCGAAGGAGAGTGGACACTTCACAAGCTTCTTCTTCTTCTTCATGTTCATCACAAATCGATGAGCTTGTGACTTGAGGAGGATCTGGACCAACAATGGTGGTTGTCGGTGCTGGTTGTGAATCAAAATTAGGAGCTGGAACAACGTCATTAGCTGCTGAATTTTTGGGCAGCAGCACCACTTCTTCCTCATCTTCAACGAAAATGCTCTCCCCCTGCGGATATGGATCCGGAACTGCAATGTTTGAGCTAGTACCTGTGCTAGCTTCATCAAAATACACTTCACAAGTCTCCACAATTTTGTTAGTGTCAAGTAAAAGCACACGGTAGCCTCTAGTATGAGATGGATAACCAAGAAACATGCCATCAATGGATCTAGATTCAAATTTATGAAGATTACCATGTTTCTTAACAAACCATTTGCAACCAAAGACCCGAAAGTGTATAACACTAGGCCTATGTCCAAATCGGAGCTCATATGGTGTTTTACCTAGCTTAGCGCGCAAGAAAACACGATTTGAGACATCACAGACGGTTGCAATCGCATCAGCCCAAAATTTCCTAGTAGTTTGATATTCATCAAGCATAGTCCTAGCCATCTCAATTAAGGTTCTATTCTTTCTTTCTACAACACCGTTTTGTTGAGGTACATATGGTGAAGAAAATGCAGGCACCCTTCATTTGATCAAACAAATCCTCTATACGGGACAATGTGTACTTATTCTTGACCGTCACCTCGTTGAGAGCTCGGTAATCCACACACATCCTTTGAGATCCATCCTTCTTGTCCACAAAAAGCACTTGTGCTCCCCAAGGTGAAGATCTTGGGCGAATGAAACCCTTCTTTAGGTGCTCTTGAATTTGTTTCTTGAGCTCCGCTAACTCCATAAGAGGCATCCTATATGGACTCTTAGCTATAGGTGCTGTTCCAGGTATTAAATCAATAACAAACATTATATCATGGTCAGGTGGCATATCTGAAAACTCATCCAGAAACACATATGAAAATTCACACACCACTGGGTTCTCCTCAATTAACGCACTGTCCATTTGATTCAGCTCCACTTGCTTTGGGGTGTGTTGAGACGCTTCAAATTTTATGCTGACTCTTTCCTCATTTGTCAACTGCACCGTCTTTGTGGCACATGGAGTTATCCCATTGTGCTTTCTTAACCACTCCATACCAAGTATTATGTCTAGTCCTTGTGATTCCAAAACAATAAGGTTGGCGAAGAAGTCCACCCCCTTATTCTAAGGCTTACTTTTGGACATACTATATTTGTCCTCATCTCCCATCCAGGATACTTAACCAACAAGTTATACTTCATATGAGATATAGGCAAACTATAACTGGCGACATACTTTGATGCAATGAATGAAGGCGATGCTCCAGAATCAAATAACATAGTCATCGGGTGGGAGTTTGCGGGAAACATACCAATCACCACGTCATCTGCTTGTTAGGCCTCATCCGTAGATACATGGTTCACATTGCCACGAACAAAATTCTGCGGTCCACGGTTGCCTTGCGGTGCTCCTCGATTTGGTCTTGGGTTCTGTCTTGGAGCATTGTTCCCTTGTCCAAGGCCTAACTTAGGACATTGAGATGCGAAGTGTCCCACCTCACCACAATTATATCATGACCTTGTTGCACCAAAATTGTTAGGGCGAGCTTGGTTTTGAGCATTAGCAAGAAAATTGACACGGGGCGCGTGAAGCATTGGAGGGTGAGGTGCTTGCATAGAGGGGCGTTGCTACATGGCCTGAGATGGGCATGGTGGAATAGCAGTGCGATATGTAGGAGCAGAGGGGTTGTAGTATGGTGCATTTGGTGGTGCAAAGCGAGGGCGAACATTGCTTCCTTGTGGCTGTCTTTGATATGGAGCCTTCCTCTTATTGTCTTGTTCCATCTCACGAATCTTGTTCTCAACCACAATAGCTTTGTCCACAAGCTTCTAGAAATTTGCATAGTCACAATTGAGCAATTGGACTTGAATCTCGTTGTTTAGGCCCTTCATGAACAAATATTTTTTGCAGTTGTCCCGGTTGACATCATCTAGAGCATACCTTGAGAGTTGAGTGAATTTATTGAGATACTCACTTACACTCGATCTTCCTTGACTTAGGTTCTCAAATTATTGCCTCTTCAAGATCATAACACCTTCAGGCGCAAAATGAGAACGGAAGCTCTCCTTGAATTCAGCCCAAGTGATCGTCTCCTAATTTGCATGGGCATTGCATAGCGAGTCCCACTAATCCGCAGCTGCTCTAACTAGCTGATGGGAAGCAAAAAGAACCTTCTCCCTGTCATTGCACTGGACGATAGCAAGCTTCTTCTCCACAGATTTCAGCCAATCATCAACTTCCACAAGATCATTAGCTTGAGCAATGGTCGGTGGTCTAGTCCTCATAAACTCTCCCAATCTGTTATGAGTTGGTGGGGGTGGTGGTGGTGGAGGCATATGGCGTTGGTTCTAGTTATTGGCTTGCAGCTATCCCAAAGGATGCATCATAGTCTGCATAAGCTGATTTTGAATAGCTAATAACTGCTCCAGGTTGCTATCCCCAGGTCCAAGTACATTGTTGTTCTGAGGTGCTCCATTGTTCTCTTCCTCCTCACCATTGGTATTCCCTTTGTTGCGAGTCATCGGCATCTGAAGAAATAGGAAGAGATAGAAGAATTTAGGAAATGACCCCAACTATATGCATCAAGGGATATGAACTAAGCAACTACCTATACTAGCCTATATGGATGTGGCAAGCGCTAAAGCATAGCACGATCCTCTACTAAGCACACAAGCAAGCATTACATAACAATAAAAAAACCAAAAAAATCACAATGCTTCCTCAGTGTTCCTATGTACTCTAAAGTGTCCATTCTATCTAGGTTGCATCCTACGGTCAACCTATCTCTGATACCAATTTGTGGCACCCGGTTCCAAAAATGAACCAAGTGAACGCATATGTGTGCCCAGGATGTTGATCACACATACACGAGTGCATCACAAACGATATACAGAAAATTACCACAACACAAATTATTAAACAAAAACATTTATTACAATATTCAAATAATCCATTACAACTCTAATGATCATTATTGATGAAATCTGAAACTATTGCAATGGAAATAATCTAAACTGAGCAAGCTAAGCAATTAAGCAAAAGGGAATAGCGCGGCTCCAAGCAACACCACTGGCAAGCTGACGGCAGCACACAACCTAATACTCTGCATTATCCTCAAGATACTCACAAACATCACCTGAAATTGTTGGTGGCGGAATTGCAAGGGTGAGCATATGTCGTACTCAGCAAGTGCGGGAAATAATGACATGTATCTTAAACAAGAAACAATAATAAATAATGGCTATTTGCTGAAAAGTACATTTAAAACATGTAAAAAACATCCTAAAATTTCTACGTGAATTGATCCCATCATATCCCAAATATTTATCATAACACATATCCAACATTCATTATCCATCCATATTCTTACCATCATCATTAACCATGACCATTTATCACCATCCAATTCATAAGAATAACCAAGACCAAACCATAACCATCCCAATTACCAAGTTTCACTCTAATCATGTAGGTCATCCAGGTGCTCATGACCGGGAGCACGACTATCATGATAGTTTTTAAAACTCAGCAGAGGTTGTACTGCTTTACCAACATGTTCGTGATTTCTCCCCCTTTCGGTGACTAAGAAACCTCCATTATGCCTGTGACCCATCGGTCACATTACACACTTTTGTCGGTGTACGACTAAGAGGTCACAAAATAGCCTTTACGAAGGGACTACCAGCATATTCAGACCAACTAAGGTTTCACCGGTGGTGATGCCTCCCACTGAGCACATTAAACTAAGGGCCCCTTCTTGTGCCGTTCGGATCCTAGGGCAGTCTCGCCACTATTGCAAACCCAACTGACTCCCACTTCCTGCTCCCCAAATGATCCGAACAATGCTGGCAATACACCTAATTAATCAGCTAAGCTACACCCATACTTGGCCTTATGGTGGCACTATTGTCCTGGCATATTCTCGCATGAACCGGTCCTTAGATCTACGGCAAGCAAGCCCCCATAACATCCAACCTAATCTAGAAACCATGCTTGCTTAGATCTCCCAAGTCCCACATTACCAATTAATCGCGTTCATCAATTTACATCATCCACAAGTTCATGAATTCATAATTAAGTATTTTGGTTGTTCTCCCATCCCAATTAATTAGAGCAAAGCAAAAAGGTAAAAATACCCTTCCCGACTCTCTATGATGTAACCCAAGCAACAAGGATGGTCAAATAAGTCTAGTAAACACCTGTATTTGGTTCCAATTGATTTGACACAAGAATGCAATTTTCCAGACAAAACATTTAAAAACAGGATCAAAATGATCAAGGACACTTGCCTTGCTCTTGAGATTGGTTTGGATCGAAGGCTTCAAAGTTCTAGTGTTGGAGGTCCTCGACAGCACCCTCTAGAGCAACACATTCTATTCCGCGCAAAAGACATACAAAACAAGCATTACAATCAATAAATGCTCATATATTGCTCAATATGCCATGACATGCATGATTAATGCAATTATGTGGTAACACTTGTTAATGAGTTGCTATAAATGTTTACTAACTAGTTACAATTAAGTATTACATGTTAGAACAAGTTCCAAGTCATTTCGGAGGATAATTAAGAAGTTCCAGGAATATTCAAAATAGGAAGACCGGGCTAGTCCACACTTGGACTGGACAATTCGTTCTGATAAATGGAGGATTTCGGACTAGTTTGCTATCGGGCGAACAAGTTCGCTGGCTAGGATTTTTGGCAAGTTTTTATTTAGAGAATAGTTTGAGTTGAATTTTGGGACCAAGATTGACGTAGAAAGTTGATCGAAGGTAATTACTGTTAATTCAACAACTCAAGGGTCGAGAATTTGACGAAACTCGAGATCTTGATGTCTAGATCCAAAGAAGATGAAGAATTGGAGGAGAATTGATGATGTTATCGATGAGTTGATAAAGATCGATCTTGCTTGATCCTTCTCCTTCCTCTCCCTGCGGTGGAGTCTTCTTGACAGCGGCCATCACGAACTAGGGTTGAGGCTTCCTCAATTGTGACAAAGGAATGAAAAGTTGGGGTGGTGGGGTGTTTATATAGAGGAGGAGGTGGTAGAGTTTGATGGATTTCGAGTTTAAGGCGGTGGAGGCCGTGTAGGGGTCACACATGGGCTCCACAGGGGTTGGGCATGACGTTCTTGGGTCCAATTAAGGTAAAAACCCAATAACATGTTGTGGAGGGAAATATTGAATCTGAGTCGGGCGCACCGGACAAGTCCGCTAGGGGTCGGACTAGTCTGATCGCGGACAGGGACTTGACGGACAAGTTCGGTTGAAGTCCGGACAAGTCGGATCTTGTCTAGAAAGTAAAACAGACAAGTCGGGTATAGGTGGACAAGTCCACAGGCTTGATCAATTTTCCAAAAATCGGATCAAATAGGGGTCTACCAGACAACTCCAAAATATTCTAGTAGCAAGTAACAAACCGGTCCGTACATGAGAATGGACAAGTCCGGACAATCAATAGAAACTCACTCGGACTACTCCGCAGCAAGAGCGGACAAGTTTGGAGAGTCAACAGAGGGCAAAGCTGGACTAGTCAGGGGTTTGAACCGGACAAGTCCGCAACTATACAAGTTTTTAAATGCTGTTTGGCTTCTAATTCATTTTAAACTCGTTCCTTTTTATGTTTCTTAATGTCAAACATGTTTAAGAATGTATGCAATGCATGATGGATGAAAATGAGGGTCTTACAAGTACTCAACTACAAGATGATTCATAGCGTACCTCAAGAAATGTTTGCTAGGCAACACCATTGCCTTTTGCAGAAGAATTTTAGCTTCCAGTCAGAGCCAAAGACATCCATTCCCATGCTTGGGGGAGGCTCCAAGAGTTCTTCTTGGTTTGCCTCCACAATATGATGGATAGTTGGCTCCTCATCCAACATTCTTGTCATAGGTTGGTCCACCAATCCATGACCACCGTTGTGCTGGAGCTGAAGGAGTCTTATTCTCATTCATCATGAGAATATGGTCTCTACTCAAGGGATGGATTGAACAGTGCTCTAGTTCCTTTAGCTTGGCATGCACACCACATAACAAGGTGGACATGGTAGATAAGGAACTACACGTCCCATTGAAGTATCATGAAGATCAAGCCAATGGAGAAGTGTTTGGATGATCCAAGCCATGGATATTCGCATGATTTGTGAAAATCCATGTCAACATGGGCTAATTGGGGAATCATTTCCCCAATACCAATGGGGATTCTTCCTTCCAAACACAACTCCAATGGCTATCACCAACAAGGACATCAAGGGTGGAATCATTATCACCCTTGTAATCAAGGAGGCTATGGAATTTCAAGGGATTTAGGTTAAACTAGCCTACCTTGAAGTATCTTGTCCATGGTTAGGCAAGAAATCAAGACAAATCCACATGAAGCCCTTGTCCAAGGACAAGAAATTTAAAGAGTATTCAAGATCCAAGATATCCCATAATCGCTTGTTGGGATTCCTACCCTTCGACCAAGCCCATGCAACCTATGGCAAGTGACATTGTGGATGAAGCATTTCTTGTTTGATTGTGGAGTCCACATGTCATCATGCCCAAGGAAGTCTTTGATCAATGATCAAAGTATGGGTTAACAAAAGCGAACATCAAGAAGGTCGAAGTGACACCACAAAAGAAGGACAAGCCTCACCATGCTCATGAAAGAATATCTCCAAAAGGGAGAAGTTGTCACTACATCAACAATTCTTCATCAAGATGACGGCGAGGATATGGCCACAATGTGGGCCACATGTCCAGCTAACATTCCAAAGGAGATTTGGAATGTCAATCAAGAGAAGTTTTCCACATCTTCAAATCCCGGATTAGACAACAAATCATCGAACCAAACAGTACGGAGGTAAGTCCCACTCATCGGACTTCGAAATTCGGTGAGTCCTTGCCAATAGGTTAATTGGTAAATATCTTATATTTGATTTCCCAATTGCATATTTGCATTCCCCATCAATCTTTGCATTTGCATTTAGCATGTTTGATTTTTCACACTTGCATGTTGGAAAGTAAAATTTCCAAGCATCTTAAAACATAAAAAATTTAGAATCTGGAAATAAATTTATTGGGATATGAACCTTGGGCGTAACCACTGGAATTCTTCTTCCTAATTCAAACCAAAAATATTTCCCTTAAATAATCATTGTATTTGCAAGTTGTTTCATGTAAGGGCAAAACAATTTCACAAATGGTATAACATGCTTTTGAGCTAACATAACCCGTTTTCGAGTTGTTTTATTTGTTTTTGATTTTAGTGCAGCCAGGACAAAATTTGTAAAAAGATTGGAAGGCCTCATCAAGTGCATATCCCTCCATCAACCTCATTTTGAGTTCATGGTGGAGGAATGCTCAAGATGGTGGCCCAATGGAGGAGCAAGATGAAGCCCATTCAATTCTAACCTCAACTTGGCAAAAGGCATTAAGGATACACCAAAATTCATTGTTTTTTCTCACACAAGAACTGTCAACCGGACTGCTCTTCAATTGAGGCACAAGTTTTAAAAAAATCCTCGTTTGAATTGCAATAGGATTGAATGATTTTTGCTTACATTGGTAAGGAAATTCTACACCTTCTAATCATTCAATTCTTATGCATCCTCACGAGAGTAAGTATTGACATTGCTCTTTTGGATTTTCAAAAAGGAATGTCACCTTACATGGAAATAAATTTAAACAAGTACCTAGAATTACATAAGCATTGCTAAAATTGACTTAGACATTTTTTTGCCTAGGTAATGCTTATGCAATAACTTAATGGTTAAATTAGTATGTAGCAACCTAGGAATAGTGATGTCCATACTTTTGATTTAAAACTCATTCATGCATGAATCACTAAATTTCAAATTCCTAGGCAAGGAATTAAAAATGTTCAAGAAGATAAAATTGAGAATCTTGTTGTCGATGACCCAAATGATAAATATTTGCTCTTGTGAAATACTATGATGGTTAGAAATTTTACAAGATGAAGGATCCCGTATAGTGTATTATATCACTTGCATTGCTATGAGTAGGAGCTTTAGAAAATGTTCAACTTGATTTATCCATAAAGCCCCACTCCTAGCAATGATTTATACATTGTTCATGGATACACTTGAAATAGGACCCAATGCATCTTTGATTTTGCTTTTTGCCGTATGTACGAATGAAAATTCAGTTACCTAACACGAAAATTCATTTGTACAAGTACCAGGAGCTAACCACCACCTCTATCATAGATAGGAAATTGCAGTTGTAAAATAACTATGAAGGCATTTAAAGATCCGATTGTTGGAAACCCTAACAGGATTCCGTTGCAACATCTCTTGGCAAGGAGTAAATCAGAATTGTTGCCACTTATCGGAAATAAGGTCCGAAGGTCAACCATAACTATACGAGGTCAGAGATTTGACATGGAAAACCTCCATGAGCAGCCAATGGGCTGCTGCGAATACATGAGATCATTATGTTCTCAACTATTCTAAGCACTCATTGAAGCACAAGGGAATTGGCACCATCATTGGGTATAAGTTATTCCTTTGAGGCCAAAAGGTATGATGTACCTTAACCAATGAATGACAAAATCACATGCAATGTATATTGGGTGCAAGTAATTCTTTTGAGGCCAGAAGGTATGATGTACCTTAACCAAGGAATGACAAAATCACATGCAATGTATATTGGGTGCAAGTTGTTCCTATGCGGCCAGAAGGTATTCTGAGCGATAAACATGCAAAGCACACAATTCAATCGAATAATGCTCATATAGTACTCAATATGCCATCATATGCATGATTAATGCAATTATGAGGTAAAACTTGTTAATGAGCTCCTAATAATGTTTAATAACTAGTTACAATAGTTTATAACAAGTTTGGAATTGATTTGAGTTGATTTTGAATTAATTCGACACATTCCAAATTCAGATACCAGACTAATCCGCTGTCAGAGACGGGACTAGTCCGCACTACGCAGACTTACAATTTTAGGGTTTTTTCTGATTTGCGAGAATTGGGGTTGAATTTGCATGAAAACTTGAATGTAGAGGGTATACCACGTGTTTAGAGATCCAAAGATCAAGATTTAATTGTGAGACTTTGAATCTTGGTGATTAGGGCTTGATGAGAGGTGTTGATGAAGAACTTGGATGAAGAACGTCAATTGTCAAAGAATCGATGAAGATTGATCTTGATTGGTCATTCTTTATGTTTCTCCCCTCCTCCTTGCTTTTGGACTTGTTCTTGACAACGACACAATGCAAAAGTGGAAGCAAGGGTTTTCAATTGGGGTCGAGGGGTGTGGGGTATTGGGTTGTTTATATAGGGGTGGGGAGTTAGGATTTTGGGGTGAACTCCAAGTAGGATTCAGTGGGGGACGTGTAGGGGATGAGGTGGGGTCCACTTGGGCTCGTCTGAGGTTGGGCACAATGTTTCTTGAGCCCAAATAACGCAATTACTCAAAAAAATCGTGGAGAAATAAAAGAATCCGAGTTGAGTTCAATAGGCCGGACTAGTCCACATTTAGGACCGGAGTAGTCCGTTAGGTAATAGAAGAGAAACGGGCAAGTCCATCCGGACAAGTCCAGGGAACATCAGAGCATAAATCTAACTAGTCTGCACTTCATGTCGGACAAGTCCGGACTCTGAAGAATTGAATTTCCGGACTCTAACAGAAACTGAATTTTTCTGAATGAAATTTGGGACACCGGACTAGTCCGGGGTTACCACCGGACAAGTCTGCACTCTGAAAATGCTAAATTTTCTGAACAGAGGATACTGAATTCTCTGAACAGGGAATGGTGATATCGGACTAGTCTGGTTTCAGACTGAACCCTGACAGACTGAAATCTCCAGTTTAGCCTTAAAATCATTTTAATCTTATTCCTTTTTACATGGATTAATGTTAAACATGTAAGAGGATGTTTGCAGTGCATTATGCATGAAAGTGAGGGTGTCACAAAATGGTTTGGAATTCACGTAGATGAAATGATGAATAGTTGTTCTGTTTTAATTTTCCTAAGTCCCTAGTTTACAACTTACTACTCTCCCAAATATTGCTTTCATCGGCTAGAGTTAGTTTTTCCTTGATTTTGAAATTATGGGTTGCAAAAGCTTAATCCAATTCTAAGTTGTTGTGGGATATGATATAGTGATAGGGCTGCTATTCTTAGTTTGAAAGTGAAACTTAGATTTCTGGAGAAATTCTAAAAAGATTTAAGTTACTCTCATTTGATTGGAAATACCCACCAAAGCCATATGATACATTACATTGATAGACCTTATGCATATGCTATTTGTCTTCACATTGAGCTTTGTCAGACTAGTATAGACCTATGTGAGATTTCATTCATTACTTTTTGGATTCAAGACTTCACTTGCACAAGCTACACTTGTACAGTAGAAGTAAGCAAATTTCTATCATACTACCATTCCAGAATGAAAAGAGAAACTCCATACCCTTCACGCTTAGTACTCTCTCAAAATTTCTTGCATAAAAAAGGGAGTAGAAGATATGGCTACAAGAAAAAGAAAAAATAAAATGTGTGCTTACTTCAAAAGCATGTGAAAATAAAATAAAAAAAGTAGCCATGTTTCATCCCTGCAAAATAAGAGAGTCCACTCAAAAAGGAGTCATCTCAAATATCCACATCCATCTCCATTCCATCACACATGCACAAGTCTTGAATCTAATAGTTTTGAATTGATTTCTCCTAAGGCTTGCTTTTTTACTTAGCAATATTATGTGTCGCAAATATGCCTACTATATTCCGTACCAAGGCCCACATACAAGCCTTATTTAGAGGTAGAATGAAATTAGGAAAATGCCTTGGTGAGAAAATATTTCCACTACACACAAAGAAGAGACCAAGAGAATCAAATTTGATGTACTTAAAATCTAAATTGAACTCTCAGAAATTTGAGTGGAACTTGATTTCTAGGGTATGTGTGCTCCATTTGCTGTTCTATCTTTCATCCACCCATGAATAGGAGATGGCATAAGCCCCATAATGACTTAAGATGGGTGAAGTACCATGCCAATTTTTGCAACACTAGGTAGAGTATTTTGTTGTGCACGTGGTACTTTTGAAAAGTAGAACATTGTAGCAACTCCTGATCATCAACCTAAAGTCTTGACTTTGCTTGGGACAAGCAAAATATAAGCTTGGGGGAGTTTGTTCACAGATGTTATATACCAATTTCACCCGTCAATTTAACTCAATTATGTGAAGGAAATATCATTTCTTGCACACATCACCTTTCTATTTAACCAATTTCCCCTTGGACATGGAGAAGTTGGTGCATGCCGGTATTTTATACAGAATTGGAGTGAAACAAGGGGATGGATACTATAAAATATCATCCTAGCCAATCAAGCGTCAACATGTGGCACCACATGGCTCAAATGGCCCACAAACAAAAGTATCCGAGGCCATCCAACGGTGTAGCACTCATATAAAGGGATGGAACCCACCTGGTAGTGACCTGGAGAAAGCACACACTAAACGGTGCAAAGTCCAGGTTGGACGACCCCCTTGTCAGCCGACCTGGACTTGGCGCCAAACTCGATCAGCTTCCACATGTTGGCTCCTCCTGGCTTGAAGAAGTCAGTCGTGACTGTTTTGCGCGCTTTTGGTGGCAGGATCCAACCCTTCTCCACCTATAAATAGGACCCTCACTTCTCACTTCAACACATACCACTTGAGCATCATTCTATTGTATACACTAGTTCTCTTAGTCCTTAGTAGAGTTAGGCTATAGAGAGGAGAGCCTCTAGTCCCATGTCTGAGTTGGGAAAGGTATGGCTCATGTTTCTTTTCTTATATTTGTGACTTTGTGCATAATAAAGATATAATCTTTAGTCTTCTTTTATTCATATACTTGGATGAAGCGTTTCTTATTTGATTGTGGATTCGATGTATGTGATAGTAGTCTTTATGATTATGCCATATCACTCTTAATCTATCATCATAAACACTACAAAACCCCACTATAGTCTAATTAGTTATGATATGATCATGTTAATATGAATCACTTGTGTTATTTATCAACATTGGTTCAACGATTATTTAGATCATTGCCTTAGGATGGCTTGTGCCCCGACTTCTAAGGTATTTACTTAATATGTTAGCATGGTGCTAGGATAGTTAAGTACGTTGAATGTCTTATAGACCCACAGACTGAAGAGGTAGGCAGTAGGTAGTGACAACCCTATCTGTCCTTTATAATCCTCCATGTTTGGTTATGCCACAGGCTCTTGGAGGCAGTCGTCCTAGTATTGCTAGGGGTAAACTCGTGCCCAATGTGTTGAACAACTTAGCATAAGGATTCACCATTGACATGCTCATTAGTACCCAACCTAGGCTGTGTCATGTACATTAGAAGCATTGTAGGAGTAACTCTATAACTCTTATTCTAACCTCCATTAGGACCCATCTACCCTTTAGAATAGATTGCTTAGGTGTGTGTCACACTACCCATACATTATCAACTACCCTTGCCTTGATAATTGATTAGTATCCCATAACTTTATCATAAGATTAGTGTTTACTTTACTCCATTACCTTCCATTGGGATAAATAAGATACCCTTGGGAGTACTCTTTGGCGAAATGCTACATGACAATTTTCGTGCGCTTGCAGACCTCATCTCTTAAGAGACATGATATGCGTCGTAAGAAACGTCAACACAAACTACCTTGAATGGGAAATCAAACTTGAAATGAAATCTCAAAGGGCTTACTTGATTTGAATAACACCTTTGTAGGGGTACAAGTGTAGAAGAGGGATTTGACAAGCCCAAGCCTCCATCTCCTAGACTCTCACCACACGCCCCTTCTACTAGGCAGCCTCTAAGACTACTCTAAACTTCAGAAGAGCTATTATGTTCTCAACTTTTGGTGTGTGTGTGTGAAGTGAGGTGTAAGGGGCAATTTATAGGTGGAGAAGGGTCGGTTCCCGCCACCAAATGCGCGTGAATCAATCACCATTGACTGCTTCAAGTCGGGAGGAGCCAACATGTGGCATTTGATTGTTTTTGGCGCCACTCCCTAGTCGGCCTACTAGGGAGGTCGGCTGACTTGGTAATAGCTCCGTTGGAGCTGTGCTTTCTCCAAGTCTCTGACAGGTGGGTCACATCCCTTGTTATGGGTGCTACACCGTTGGATGGCCTCGGATACTTTTTTTTGTGGGCCATTTGATCCATGTGATGACAGGCAGCGTCGCCTAATTTGTCGAAATCCAATTTTATTGATTACTCCCTTCATGTATTGGTACTTTGTGTCTAAATTCACCGGCATACAAATAAACACCAAAACATGTGGAATTGGTTAGACCCTACCACTGCGTTGTGTTTCTTCTTTGTGAACATTATGGGGTGAATTGACAGTCTAAATGTGGCACTTAAGGACCGTCCCCCACACTTAGTCATTTGATCGTCCTTGAGTGGAGGCAAGAAAAAGAACTAAGGTGTTGTCATAAATTTGCTATAAGTTAGAAAATGAGTATACTAGATATTTCAACTCATACCTCAATTCATGAATTCCCTTTTTGGAATGTGGCTACAACATCAATCTTGTGTGTTTGAAAAGTGGAATGGTTGGAATGTAGTTCCCTTGGATCTTCCCCTGCCGATGCTGATGATTTTATATTTCCGGAAAGTCAAAGAAACAATTGCCCTTATCTCTCATTTGGAATCTCTCAAATCTCTTAAAGTGTTTTGATCCTTACCTTGGCTTGTTGTGCCAATTTTGTCCCTATACTAAATATGGCTATATCTGGAGCTTGTTAGGGATAAATGTGGCACACATTGCAATTCATATATTACTAAGTCAAAAACTTGATCATATGAGAGACTTATGCAACAAACAATTTGACAAAGAGAATCCTTGTGCACATGAATGGAATGTTTAAATGTGAACTCCATGGTTTTCTTTCTTTACGGATGAAACATGGCTACTTTCTTTTCTTCATCTTCTTTCTTTTGGCATACTTCTTCTTTTGAAGAGTAGATGCTTCTTTCTTTCTCTTTTTTTCGTAGCCATGTCTTCTACTCTTTTTTATTTTTCTAGAAAGATTTTGATGACCAAAATGTATGGAGTTTCTTCATTGTATGGATGAATGGTGCATGCACATTTCTATGTCAAAAGTTCATGCATGTCACTCAGTTGGGTCCCGAGTTTGACAAAGTTCAATGAAAAGCAAAGTGACATATGCATGTGGCTTTCAAGAATTTGTATCATATAGTAGTGGTGGGTATTTAAATTTCCAATGAGAGAATTAGGCAAGTTCAAGACTCCAAATTGTGCAAACATCAAATCAATTTAAAGCAAGGAGATATCTCCTCGAATAACTCGTTTAACATATCACACCAATCAAATACTTAGATGACGTATTATTCCTATTTTATTCGTGGGAATCACAAACAAGGCAATAAATCAAAATATAAAGTATTCAACTTTTCAGCTCAAGCAATTTTGGACAACCATGTTTTAAATTTTAATTGAGGAGTTGAATTGCTTTGAAATATTTAGTATTAAATACTAAATCAACTCAAATAGTAATGTAGCATGCATATTCAGGGGTAGGAGATCCAAACCAAATTTGTGGAGAGAAACGGAGCCATGTGGGGCCCACACCAGGTCGGCTGACCAGGGGGATCGACCGACCCCCTTCTGGCCTCTCTGTTGCTCTGTTTCGACGTGTCAAGTCATATATTCGGTTGCGACATGTTTTGAGATGCAATGATATTTTTGCACGTCAGGATTTCGCGAATTTGGGGTGCCTCCCCCACACTTGTTCCCTGAATTCTTTATTCAACAAAAATGAACTAAAGATGGAACTTTACCGGGTTAGATGAACCGGTAAGTTCACTTTATTGAACTCAAAATATTAGGGATGCTTACATTATTCAATCTAAATTTAATGAATAAAAATTTGGAATAAAACTAAACTATACTAGTAAGCATCCTATGCGGTCGGGACATCTAAACTGTGGTGCGTTGTAGATGTCGAGCTTGCCGACGGCATTGCATACGCGCTGTAGCTTGGCGGTAATGCCACAACAACACCATCAATCTACTCATTGAGGGATATGCGCTCATCCTTCAGTTCCACCCTATCTATGCGCCCTTCAGCCACTATGTCCGATAGCTTCTTGTTCTCCAAATGGAGGGAAGCTAACTGTGACGCCCGGTTCCGAAAAATGAACCAAGCTAACGTATATGTGTGCCCATGATGTTCAACACACATACACGCGTGCAATCACAAAAGAGTATACAGAAAATTTCCACAGAACAAGATTAATTAAACAAAATTTATTACACAAACCATATTATCCTCAATACAACCTCTAATGAATATTTATGACAAGTTCAACTAATGCAGCAGAAATAAACTCATTAAGCAAACTAACTAAGCAAACTAAGCATAGGGGATAGCACAACTCCAATAACACCACAGGCAAAGCTGACGGTAGACACGGCCTAGAACTCCGCATTATCGCCATTAAACTCCCAATCCTGACCTGCAACTGTGGGCGGGGGATTGCAAGAGTGAGTACATGTCGTACTCAGCAAGTGTGGAAAGTATGACATGTGGCTGATCCAAATGACGACAATAATAATGGTTAAGTGCTGAAAAGTACATTAAAACATTTGAAAAGCAATATATTATATGTATGTGAAGTAAACCCATCATAGCCATAAGTAATATTATGATACCAATCTGAATTCACTACCATCATCAATAATTCCAGATTTCACCATTGTCAATAACCATATTAAATACCAGAAATGAATCCATAACCAGCCATAACCATTACCAAACCATAACCATCCCAAATACCATCCCAATACCGAGTTCCCTCTAATCATGGAAGTTGTCCAGGTTCTCATAACCGGGAGCACGGCTATCATGATAGTTTTAGACACACTCTGCAGAGTTTGTACCACTTTACCCACGTGTTTGTGATTTCATCACCTTTTGATGACTAGATCCTCTATTATGCCGTCTCACGCTTCCGTCGGTGTGTGGCCAAGAGATCACAAAATAGCCTTTACAAAGGGATTACTAGCCTATTTAGACCCCACTGAGGTTTCACCGGTGGCGATGTGTCCTACAGAGCACATCTTCAACCAAGGGCCCCCTCTTGAGCCATTCGGATCCTAGGGTAGTCCCACCAATCATCAACAAACCCAATCCGATTACCCCTTCTCTGAGCATCCTTAATGGTCCAAATAGACTGGCAAAGCCCTAATTTATCAGCTACGCCGCACCCATACTTGGCCTCGTGGTGGCACTGTAATCCTGGCTTATTCTTGCATGAACCGGTCCTTAGATCTAAAGCAAGCAAACCACCATGACATCCAACCCATCCACGTACCAGGCTTGCTTAGATCACCCATTACCATATCATATTTAACTAGTTCATGTTAACCATAACATCATTAATGCATAATTAAATGTGTATTATTGTTTTCCCATCCCAATTAATTAAGCGAAGCAAAAAGGTAAAAAGCCCTTCCCGACTCTCTACCATATATTCTAGGTGACAAGGGTGGTTAAACAAAGCTAGTAAACTTCCCACCATAGGATTTCCCATCAAATTGACACAAGCATGCAGTTTTGCAAACCAACATTTTTTTTTAAAAAACAGGATCAATATGCTTCAAGGACACTTGCCTTGCTCTTGCTGTTGATTAGGGTCAAAGCCTTCAAAATATTGGTGCTGGAGATCCTCTGCGGCACTCTCTAGCGCAAATCCATCTAATCCACACAATAAACATACAAGACAAGAAACACAATCAAAGAGTGCAGAAATATTACTCAATATGTCATGACATGCATGATTGATGCAAATGCAAGGTAGAACTTGTCAATTGATTGCTTTTAATGATCACTAACTAGTTTTGATAGCTCTTAACAAGTTTATACAGGTTTGTATGTGATTAGATCAAAATTTTTAATTAATTCAACACAATTTAACAAGAAAGATCGGACTAGTCCGCTAGGGACCGGACAAGTTCGCACTCTGCGAGATCAGCATATTATGGTTTTCTAGATCAACGTAAATTTGGAGATTATGGGTTGAATTCACGTAAGGAAAAGAGAATAGAAGGTATACTAGGTGTTTAGAACTCCAATGAATCAAGAAACTTGGAGGTAGCACTTGGATCTTGGTGATCTAGGGTTGGTGATGAACTTGGAGATGAATTGGTGATGAAGAATAAAAACTTGATGGAGATCTTGATCCTCTTTCGTTTCCTCCTCTTCCTCTTCTTGCTTGGGATCTTCTCCTCCCTCTTTGATGGTGGATCTCCACGAACTATGGTTTGGGTGGGGTGGAAAAGTGGCAAATAGATGTCAGACCAAGGGGTGGGGTTGTTTATATAGAGGTGGAGGCTAGGGTTATATGGATTTCGAGTTTGGGATGAGTATAGGTCGGTTTAGAGTCCCACATGGTCTTTAAAAGAGTTAGGCACAACATGCCTAGGCCCACATAACGTGAAACCCAAGGAACAAGTCATAAAACAAAAGATCAATTCGGAGTCGCGAAATATCGGACAAGTCCGGAAAGGACCGGACTAGTCCGAAGTCGTCCAGAGAGAAAATCGGACAAGTCTGGCCAAAAATCGGACAAGTCCGACTTTAAACAGAGATGAAAACAGACAAGTCCGCTGGAACACCGGACTAGTTCGGAAGAGTCCAAGGACATAGCAAAATTTCAAGGATTCTTGGAACTTCGGACTAGTCCACACAAAATCGGACAAGTCCAAAGTTTCCAGGGGAAAAATCGGACTAGTCCGCAACAAATATGGACAAGTCCGTTTTTAGTCAGAGAGAAATCGGACTAGTCCTCAGTAAAATCGGACTAGTCCGCACTTTCCTGCATTTTAGGTGCGGTTTTGTTCCAAATCAATTTTAAATGTTCCAAATCAATTTTATACTCGTTCCTCTTGATGTGGGTCAATGTTAAACATGTATATGAGTGTATGTAAGGCATGATGCATGAAAATGAGGGTGTTACAAACCTACCCCGCTTAAAATGAATCTCACCTTCGAGATTCAACGCGGAAGAGAAGAGATTTGGGAATTCCTTCTGGAGATCATCTTCTAGCTCCCAAGTTGCTTCTTTTTCTGTGTGGTGCTTCCATTGAACTTTACACCATCTAATAACCTTGTTCCTTCTGACCCTCTCCTTGGATTCCAAGATTTTGACCGATTGTTCGGCATAAGTCAAATCTTCCTCTAGTTCCAATTCTTCCATTGGCACTTGTTTTTCCGGTACTCTCAAGCACTTCTTGAGCTGGGAAACATGAAAGACATCATGTACGTCTGAAAGATGAGCTGGCATCTCCAACTTATATGTTACTTCTCCTCTTTTGTCCAAAATCTTGAACGGTCCAATATAGCGAGGTGCGAGCTTTCCCCTTATGTTAAACCTCTTATGACCTCTCATCGGTGACACCTTGAGGTAAACAAAATCTCCCACTTTAAAGGCTAATTTCCATCTCCTATTGTCCGCATAGCCTTTTTGTCTTGATTGGACAACCCTCAAGATTTCACGAATTATTCGGACTTGCTTTTCGGCTTCTTGCAACACATCCGGACCAAATACTTGAGTTTCTCCTGCCTCATTCCAGAATAAAGGTGTCCTACACTTCCTTCCATAAAGCGCTTCATATGGTGACATCTTCAAACTTGCTTGGTAACTATTGTTGTATGAAAATTCTGCGTATGGCAAGCTTTTGTCCCAACTTTTCCCATGCTTCAAAGCACAAGCTCTTAACATGTCCTCCAAAATCTTGTTGGTCCTCTCGGTTTGTCCATCCGTTTGAGGATGATATGCTGAACAAAAATTCAACCTTGTTCCCAATGCTTCATGCAATTTTCGCCAAAACCTGGAAGTGAATTGTGAACCTCTATCTGAGACTATCTTCTTTGGTACTCCGTGTCGACACACAATCTGCTCCATGTATATTTCGTCCAATTGTGCAGATGTATACTTGGTCTAGACAGGGACAAAATGAGCAGACTTGGTTAAGCGATCCACAATTATCCAAATTGAGTCATACCCGAACTGAGTACGTGGTAACCCAACTATGAAGTCCATTCCAATTTCTTCCCACTTCCATTCCGGGATCTTCAATGGTTACAATAGTCCCGCTGGCTTTTGATGTTCCGCCTTGACTCATTGACACACATCACACAATGCCACATATTCAGCTATGTCCTTTTTTCATGCTATCCCACCAATAGCAAGTCTTCAAGTCTTTATACATCTTTGTACAACTAGGGTGAATTGAGTAAGGTGAGTCATGTGCCTCTTTTAATATCGTCTCCCGAACATGCTTCACGTTAGGCACAATGATTCTCTTTGCAAGCCATAAGGTACCATGTTCGTCTTCATCAAATCTGAATTCTCTCCCTTCTTCGGTCCATTCCTTGATTTCCTGATTTTCCTCATCCTTGGTTTGTGCCTCTCAAATTTTCTTGCTCCAAGGTTGGGTTTAACTCCATCGTCTCCATCTCATTTACAAACCCGAGGTTCAACCTTTCAAACTCCTTACATAACTCGGATGGTAACTATCGAACTGTGAGTTGATGACTTACTCCTTTTCTACTCAAAGCATCGGCCACTACATTGGCTTTTCCCGGATGATAGTTGATCCCCAAATCATAATCTTTGATGAGCTCCAACCATCTCCATTGCCTCAAGTTCAGATCCCTTTGTGTGAAAATATACTTCAAACTCTTATGATCCGTATAAATTTCACACCTATGTCCAAGAATATAGTGTCTCCAAATTTTCAATGCATGTACCACGACTGCAAGTTCTAAATCATGTGTTGGATAATTCTTCTCAAGTTTCTTCAGTTGTCTCGAAGCATATGCAACCACTTGACATTCTTGCATCAATACGCATCCAAGTCCTTGTCTCGATGCATTGCAATAAATATCAAAACTCTTGCTCACATCGGGCAGTACCAAAACTGGGGCTATTGTTAACCTCTTTTTCAACTCCTCGAAACTATTTTGACAAGCTTGAGACCATTGGAAAGCCTATCCCTTCATTAGCAACTCCGTCATAGGCTTGGCTATCTTGGAAAAGTCCTTGATGAACCAACAGTAATATCCAGCCATCCCAAGAAAACTTCTTATTTCCTTGACAGTTTGCGGTGGTTCCCACTTCAACACGTCCTTCAATTTCCAGGTTCAACTGATACTCCTCCTCCTGAGATGATATGACCCAAAAATGGCACCTCTTCAACCAAAACTGACACTTGTTGAACTTGGCATACAATCGATCCTCCCTCAATTTCTGCAACGTAAGCCTCAAGTGTTCCTCATGTTCCTTCTCATCCTTCGAGTAGTTCATAATATCATTAATAAACACCACAACGAACTTATCCAAGTACTCCATGAAGACCTTATTCATGAGGTACATAAAGTAGGCAGGCGCATTTGTCAATCCAGAAGACATCACGGTGTACTCATAAGATACCGTGTCCTAAAAGCTGTCTTGGGTATGTCCGATGGTCTAATCTTCATTAGAAAGTATCCCAACCTCAAATCAATCTTAGACAAGACACAAGCACCCTTCATCTGATCAAACAAGTCTTCTATATGTGGCAAGGTATACTTGTTCTTGATTGTTACCTTGTTGAGGGCTCGGTAATCTACGCACATCCTTTGGGTTCCATCCTTCTTGTCCATAAACAGCACGGGCGATCCTCAAGGTGAAGAACTAGGATGAATAAAACCCTTCTCTAATTGCTCTTGAATTTGTTTCTTGAGCTCCGCTAATTCCAAAGGAGGCATCCTATACGGCCTCTTAGCTATAGGTGTAGTTCCAGGTATTAAATCAATAACAAACTCAATGTCTCGATCAGGTGGCATACCTGGCAACTCTTCCGGAAAAACATCCAAAAATTCACACACCACCAGAATCTCCTCAATTGCGGCACCGTCCATATGATTCAGCTCCAATTGCTTCATTGCGGTTTGAGATGCTTCAAATTCTACGGTGATCCCTTCTTCATTGGTCAACTTCACCGTCTTCGTGGCACACTTAATAACACCATTGTGCTTTCTCAACCAGTCCATACCAAGTTTAATGTCCAATCCTTAAGAATCCAAAACAATGAGGTTGGCGAAGAAGTCTACCCCCCTTATTCTAAGGCTTACTTTTGGACATACTATATTTGTCCTCATCTCTCCTCCAGGAGACTTAACCAATAGAGTAAACTTCATATGAGAGATAGGCAAACTATACTTGGCAACATACTTCGATGCAATGAATGAATGCGATGCTCCAGAATAAAATAACATAGTCGCGGGGTTGGAGTTTGCGAGAAACATACCAATGACAACGTCATCCGCTTGTTGAGCATCCTCCGTAGAGACATGGTTCACGTTGCCAAGAGCAAAATTCTGCTGTCCATGGTTCCCTTGTGGTTGTCCTCCATTGGGTCTTGGGTTTTGCCTCAGTGCATTGCTTTCTTGACCAAGGCCTTACTTAGGACATTGATGCGCAAAGTGTCCAGCTTCTCCACAAGTATAGCATTTCTTAACTCCACCAGAATCATTGGGACAAGCTTGGTTTTGAGCATTTGCAGCAGGAAAATTAGCACGAGGCGCATAAGGCATTGGAGGCCTAGGTGCTTGCATGATAGGGCGCTGCTGCGCAAACTGAGTTGGGCGTGGTGCATAACCAGGGCGTTGAGCAGGAATAGAAGAGCTGTAATAAGGCACATTGGGTGGTGCAAGGCAAGGGCGCACATTACTTCCTTGTTGCTGTCCTTGATATAGCGCCTTTCTCTTATTGTCTTGCTCCATCTCACGAATCTTGTTCTCAACCACAATTGCTTTGTCCACAAGCTTCTAAAAATTTGCATAGTCACAATTGAGTAGTTGCACTTGGATCTCATTGTTCAAGCCCTTCATGAATAAGTATTGCTTCCGGCTGTCCCGACTAACATCCTCAGGCGCATACCTTGAGAGTTGAGTGAACTTATTGAGATATTCACTCACGCTTGATCTTACTTGCCTTAAGTTCTCAAATTCTTGCCTTTTCAAAATCATAACTCCTTCCGGCACATAATGAGAATGAAAACTCCTTGAATTCGGCCTAAGTAATCCTCTCTTGATTCTCGTGAGCATTGCAATAAGCATCCCACCAATCCGCAGCAGCCCCAACGAGTTGATGAGAAGCAAATAGCACCTTCTCCCGGTCATTGCATTGGACAAAAGCTAACTTCTTCTCCACGGACTTGAGCCAATCATCCACATCCATAGGGTCAGCGGCTTGAGCAAAGGTGGGTGTCCTAGTCCTCATAAACTCTCCCAACCGGTTATGAGGGGGCGGGGGTGGCGGTGGAGGCATGTGGGGCTGATTGTTGATGTTACCAACCTGCAGCTGTCCCATTGTTTGTATCATGGTCTGCATGAGCCGGTTTTGCCAATGTTGATAGCTGCTGAATGTTGATAGCTCCATGAGCAGGTCCTTGCCCATTGTTGTTCTGAGGTACTCCATGGTTCTCCTCCTCATCATTGCCATCCCTCTGGTTGCGAGTCCTCACCATCTGATGAAAAGCAATAGGTAAGAATTAGAAAACTTCTCCAACTATATGCATCAAGGGATGTGAAACTAAACAGCTAGCTACACTAGCCTAGGTGGACATGGCAATGCTAATGCATCACAAAATCCTCTATTAAGCACACAAGAAAGCAATATATATAGCAAACAGCACACCAAGCAAAAACACATCGATTCCTGAGTGCTCCTATGTGCTCTAAAGTGTCCATTCTATCTAGGATGCATCCTACGGTCAACATGTGGCTCTGATACCAATCTGTGACGCCTGGTTCCGAAAAATGAACCAACCTAACGCATATGTGTGCCCAAGATGTTCAACACACATACACGAGTGCAATCACAAAAGAGTATACAAAAAATTACCACAGAACAAGATTAATTAACCAAATTTTATTACACAAACCATATTATCCTCAATACAACCTCTAATGAATATTTATGACGAGTTCAACTAATGCAGCGGAAAAAAACTAATTAATAAACTAATTAAGCAAACTAAGCAACTAAGCAAACTAAGCATAGGGGATAGCGCAGCTCCAATAACACCACAGGCAAAGCTGACGGTAGACACGGCCTAGAACACCGCATTATCGCCATTAAACTCCCAATCCTGACCTGCAACTATTGGGGGGATTGCAAGATTGAGTACATGTCATACTTAGCAAGTGTGGAAAGTATGGCATGTGGCTGATCCAAATGACGACAATAATAATGGTTAAGTGCTAAAAAGTACATTAAAACATTTAAAAAGCAATATATTATATGTATGTGAAGTAAACCCATCATAGCCATAAGTAATATTATAATACCAATCTGAATTCACTACCATCATCAATAATTCTAGATTTCACCATTGCCAATAACCATATTCAATACCAGAAATGAATCCATAACCAGCCATAACCATTACCAAACCATAACCATCCGAAATACCATCCCAATACTGAGTTCCCTCTAATCATGGAAGTTGTCCAGGTGCTCATAACCGGGAGCACGGCTATCATGATAGTTTTAGACACACTCTGCAGAGTTTGTACCACGTTACCCACGTGTTTGTGATTTCATCATCTTTCGATGACTAGATCCTCTATTATGCCGTCTCACACTTCTGTCGGTGTGTGGCCAAGAGATCACAAAATAGCCTTTACAAAGGGATTACTAGCCTATTTAGACCCCACTGAGGTTTCACCGGTGGTGATGTCTCTTACAGAGCACATCTTCAACCAAGGGCCCCCTCTTGAGCCATTCGGATCCCAGGGTAGTCCCACCAATCATAAACAAACCCAATCCGACTACCCCTTTGTAAGGACCGAATGCCCAAGAGGGGGGGGGGGTTGAATTGGGCTTTCTTCGAAAAATTCTAAGCAATGAAACTTAATTTCTAAAGCCCAATTCCCTACGCGACTATCTATGCATTCTAGTAGATAGAAACTTTGCGGAATATTAAATGCATAAAAGTAAGGGAAGGAGAAGGATGCAAACTCCCGAGGAGACGAGGATTTATCCCGTGGTTCGGCAAGATCGTTAAGATCTTCCTACATCCACGTTGTGGCACCCACCAAAGGGTTTTGCCACACCCAAGTCACCGAGACAAGGGGTCTTCACGATTCTTCTCTGTTCGCCTCCTTTGGCAAGGTGGAGCTCAAGCCTTGTACAACTTCGACCTTCCGGGCTTCCACACACGCCTTGGCAAGCTCCGGAAGTCTCTTCACGATTACAACACCAAGGGCACACCCTTGAGGCTTTCACACTATCCTAGAGAGTCCACTCACCCAGAATGGTGGCACACAAGCTCTCTCTCTAGCTAGTTCTAGCCTAAACCTTGGTGTAGAGATGATCGAAATGGTGTGGAAGTGATTGCTCTTGGCCTTGAACACTTGTGGATGTGTTGATAGCTTCTGGTGATCAAGACTTGACGAAATGACAGGGTTAGGGGGTATTTATAGCCAGCCTCCCCGAAATAGCCGTTGGAAAAGTAGCCTGATAGAACTTTACTGTGAACACCAGATGATCCGATGTCTCCACTTTAGTTATCATCGGTCTAATTACTTTGGTTGATGTCATTGTGTCAGATATGACCGTTGTTAGACCGATGTTGCTCCTGTCTTCTCATCGGATGATCCGGTGGCTCTTCCTCCAGAATTTGTTTAATCTTGATGCTTACTGGAGTGATTGACCGATGTGTGTAAGTCTGCACATCGGATGATCTGGTGCTACACTTGGTCCAATGGTATTGCAAACTGTACTGATGGACTGATGTCACTGAGCCATTCACATCGGATGATCCGGTGATTACATTGTTCTGAGGTCTTCTTCTTCAGTTGAACCAACTCGACCGATGTGTACATTTCTGAAATCATCGGCTGATCCGCTGAGTTGATTTTGATTGCTTCGAGTTGTTTTGAGTGAATCTTTTGTGTCTTGCTCAGATGACCTCTTAGACATTTGTTTCATAAGCCTCTCTGATGATCTTCAAGCATTGTATGTTGTCAACTTATGGTTGAGTGACTTAGACATAAGAGCTTTCACTTCTTGTCTTTATCTCATTGATTTGATCTCAAAAGTTGATTGTATATGGGTCTCCAATGACATATTCATTTCATTTTATTGACTTATTATGGGGACCTTGCATTCACAAATTCATTAGTAAAGTTCAATGGTTGTCATTAATCACCAAAATCGTACTTCATGGGGGGCCTAGATGCTTTCAATCTCCCCCTTTTTGGTGATTGATGAAAACACAATAATCAAAGCGCAATAGTAATGAATTTGATAGAATGAAACTTAAAGGAACATGCAATGAATACAGGATGTTACACTTGAAGCTTAAGCACCAATTAATAACTCAAGTGTGAATAAAAAGTGATCATAAACATAGATAAACACCAAATGAGCCCAATCTATTAATAACTCATGGAAATAAGTTCATTAGAGCTCAAAAGTAGCAAATGAGTAGCAAACACACCAAATGTAGCAAACACACTGAATTACAAGAATGATAAATGATAAATGATAAAAGAGACTCCCCCTGACACTAAGACGCTCCCCCTGACTCCTATAACTCTTCTCCCCCTTTGGCATCAAGACACCAAAAAGGGATCTGAGCGCCTAAGGACCCTGAGTGCTGGGCGCGATGACGAACTGGTCACCGTCGCTGTCATCGGAGCTGCTGGCTGGAGTAGCGGTGGAGGGAGCTGCCGGAGCCGTAGGAGCCACCATCGGTGCCTGCTGTGGAGGAGCTGCTGGAGCAGGCGCACTGACGACAGAGGCCGGTGACTGCTGGAACAAGGTAGTGGCCGGCAGCGGGTAGTGAATCGGAGCACCAGGAGCCAGAAGAGGAGACATGCTAATGCAGAGAATCAGCGTAGAAGGTACTGGGGCCACTGGAGCGGCAGCTGGAGCCAGGACTGGAGGTGGTGGAGCGACTCCTGGCAGCTGCGACGGGAGGGCAATCCCGATCTGCGTGTAGAGGTTGGTGATCAACCCCAGGATGCCAATCATCGCCTGCTGCGTCTGCTGCTGCTGGTCGAGGGTGCGCTGGTGCATCTGGTCGATGAGCCCCGTCAGCCTGTCAGTGTCTTCACGCCTCTCCCGGGCGATCTGACGCTGCATCTCCTGCTGCTGCTGCTGGAGCTCAAGGAGACGGGTAGCCTGCTCCGCTCGGGCCTGCTCGGCTGTCAGCCTGTCCAGATGCTGCTGCTCAACCATCTGCTGGAGGAGCGACGTCAGCTCTGACGGCTGTGTGACCTGCGCCTCAGTGACGAGAGGTGGAGTAGGTGGTGGCATTGTAGAGCCTCCAGCCTCCGCGTCATGCTGCCTGGGAGAGGGCGGAGGAGGGAAGTACTCCTCGACACTGTCGTCGGTGTCGCTCTCTGACGAGATATGCTGCAAGTCCTCCCCCTGTGCCTCAGCCTCGGCAAGCCTCTCATCCTCCTTCTCTAAGACAGACCAGTCCTCCTCAGAAAGGCGAGCCCTGACCTGACGCTCGACTGGACAGCCAAGGCGGCGGTCTACAGGAGCTGGGGCACGGTAGTGATCGAACCGTGTCACACTCTCGTCAGTGACACGGTCGTGCACGGCGGACCCCTCAAGAACCATCATAGTAAGCAGGTAGCTGATCCAGTGTCCGTATACGAGCTGCCTCATCATGCCCACTCCATCTGTAATCACATTATCCATCTCACATACGAGGACGTCCACGATGTCGAACTCCATCCCATTCATGATGTAGAACAGGAGAGTCTGCTGTAAGCTGGTGAACCCCTCCAAGTAGCCAGACCTCGGTAGGAGCGTGCGGCGCAAGGCAAGGTGCACTGTGCGCGCAGCAGGAGTCAACAAGGCCGGTACTCTCGGCTGGTCAGGAGAGAAAGTAGGACCGAACAAAGAACGGATCTCCTCCAGCGGTGGTGCCACTCCTCCAGTGAGCGGCCTCCTCGGTGGATCTGCCTGACCGTAGACCCTCTCATGCACGCAGGTTTCGTGCAAGTCCACTCCAAGCAACTGTCCCAGCATCTACCTCATCAAGTGGTAGTGCTGACCCATAAACATGAAGTCAATTGGTCTTCTGCCCTCAGAGACATAGAGGGTGGCGTAGAAGACGTGGACCAAATCTTCCACATAGGCACTCCGCTCATATAGTTGTGTTGAAACAGCTTGTGACCTCGACGCCTGTAGGTCTCATAGAGTGACGCCTTGGTGATAGTCCAGAAGCCACTATCCACCAGAGCCTCTCTGGGCTGCGGGTACCACTCCTCAAGCAGTACATTCCTCCTGAGCTTGCAAAGCTGCTTGGCCTTCGTCTTCCGGTAGTCGGTCAACCGGACTCCTTCGGCGACATGGACAGTGGTGTCCATCTCGTAGATCGCTTGCTGGGCCTCCCTGTCCTCACGACGGTCGGCAGCCGTCGGTCTCGGACGTGGTGCTGCCGTGGTGTGACCCCCACGGGTCCGGGCTGAGCGATGACGAACGAGAGGCTCTTCTGGCTCTTCTTCGGCCTCGGAGTCGTCAATCACCGGAGGCTGCCTCGGACGAGCCTCACGGATCCTTAGGGATCCCCCTCGGCCACGCTCACGCTCTTCGGCAGCGCGAGCAGCCATCAAGGCCTTCTTTTCCTCCTTCGATAGT
The DNA here is from genome assembly GCA_036927565.1 of Tuctoria greenei. Classification (NCBI taxonomy): domain Eukaryota; kingdom Viridiplantae; phylum Streptophyta; class Magnoliopsida; order Poales; family Poaceae; genus Tuctoria; species Tuctoria greenei. The sequence continues at coordinate 76,770,315 of JAYESD010000007.1, read as the reverse complement.
TTATGCTTCTTCGCAGCCGACTCCGCGATAGCCTTCCCCTTGTTCTTCTTTTCACGAGCCATTGCGATTGCTCGATTGAACGGAGTCGACGAAGGTGATGCAGAGATTGACGGGGTAGGAAACCCTAGTGGCGATGGATTGCACTGCGATGGCAAGATGTGCGCGAGGGGCGGCAGCAGCGCTGTGGTGATGGGGAGAGCGGCGGCGACAGCTTGGTGGAGGCGAGCGGCGGCAGCGCTGTGGTGGAGGCGAGTGGCGGCGGCGCTGGTGTGCGGTGCGTGGATGGAGGCTGCGGAGCGGCGGGAGAACGGCGGCCGGTGAGCGGCGGCGGCCGGTGGGCTGCGGCGGCGTCTGGCGGCGGTGGAGGTGGCGCAAGGTGAGAGGAACGGCGGTTGAGGCTCGGCGGCGGAGGAAAGTGACGACCGAGTGGCGGGATCGGGAGAGAGAGGAAGGAGGCGTACAGCCGATTCAAATAGTGGATCCCAAACCCTAGCCGTATTTTTAACACCGGATGGTCCGACGATGGAAGAGGTAGCATCGGTGGAATTTGGCACAGTTCCAGAAGAGAGAACACTGGATCGACCGATGTTTTCCAGAATAAACGCGTCGGTCGATTAGAGATTCTGACTGAACTTGCCCTTGGAGATTGAACACCAATTGATCCGATGAGGGATTGACCTAGGCATCGGATAATCCGATGACTACAGAACAATAACATCCCATATATGTCCTTTGACCAAACAAACAAGCAAAGAGAAACACATGTCTTAGGACTTTTTGGGCAACCCCTTACCCCTCAAAGATACTAATATGCCAATAACTTGGCTAGGCCTTAAGGCAAATAGAACATCGAAAAAAATAGGAGGAAATCATCCAAGTAAAATGTAAGGCCCATGCTTTGTGAGGTAGAGTATGAAGACTTCTATCTCTTTAGAGCATGTTCCTCTAGGTATTAATGCACCTAACATTTTGTTCTTTCACCTTATATGAGTTGAGATATTGCATTTCAAACAAGTCTCTTTCTCATGAGGTGGGTTCCCCTTTGTGACAATCTACCGTATGCAATGCCAAACATTTTATAGTGCAAGAAATTTAAATATGAGTGCAAGTCTATATGGCAGGCATCATGCAAGGCATAAAGTAAATCTATCTTGCCAAGTTTGAACCTTTCAAAGGCTTCTTCGGGGAGAGCTACTCTCCAAGCCTTGGGAAAACCCAAAAGAACCACCATCCCAATCTAACCCTTTCTCACCCCTATCCTTTGATAGTTAGGCAAGACCTATATGATATGCATTCTTACATGATCATGGAACCTTACATGATGTTTGATGCATCTAGCACATTTAGTTCACTTCTTAGCCTAGAAAAAGTTTTTTCATCAAGTGGTTTAGTGAAGATATCCACCAATTGTTCTTCGGACCTAACACCTCTCAAAGAGATGTCTCCCTTAGCTTCATGGTCCCTTAGGAAATGATGGCGAATATCGATGTCCTTAGTGCGGGAGTGTTGAACGGGGTGTTTAGCTTTCTTAACCGCACTTTCATTGTCACAAAGGAGAGGCACACAACCATGTTTAATACCAAAGTCCAAAAGGGTTTGCTTCATATAAAGAATTTGGGCACAACATGCACCGACCGCAATATACTCCGCTTCCGCCGTGGACAAGGCGACGAAATTTTGCTTCTTGCTAGACCAAGATACTAGGGAACGCCCAAGCAAGTGGCACCCACCGGAGGTACTCTTGCGATCCACGCGGCATCCGGCAAAGTCCGAATCCGAGTATCCCACAAGATGGAATATTGCACCTTTAGGGTACCACAAGCCAACACTAGGAGTATGCTTAAGATACCTAAGTATCCTAAAGACCGCCTTCCTATGCGATTCTTTAGGTGCCGCTTGAAAGCGAGCACACAAGCATACACTAAACATGATATCGGGCCTAGATGCGGTAAGGTAAAGCAATGAACCAATCATAGAACGGTAGTTAGATTGATCAATAGGTTTACCGTCCTTATCCGCGTCGAGATGATAATTGGTTGCCATTGGAGTGCTTCTAGAGCTACAATCTCCCATCTCAAATTTCTTCAAGAGGTCCTTGGTGTACTTCTCTTGATAGACGAAGGTCCCCTCTTGAAGTTGCTTGATTTGAAATCCAAGGAAGAAGTTGAGCTCTCCAATCATTGACATCTCGAATTCCCTAGACATCATTTTGCCAAACTCATGGCTAAAAGCTTCGTTAGTTGAACCAAAAATAATATCATCAACATAAATTTGACAAATGAACAAATCTCCGTTGATGTCCTTGGTGAAGAGTGTAGTGTCCACCCTCCCGATCTTGAATCCTTGCATGATGAGGAAATCCCGTAGTCGTTCGTACCACGCCCTAGGTGCTTGCTTGAGCCCGTAGAGCGCCTTGTGCAACCTATACACATGATTAGGATTCCTCGGATCTTCAAACCCGGGAGGTTGTTCAACATAAACAAGCTCGTTAATGTAACCATTAATAAAAGCACTTTTCACATCCATTTGATAAAGTCTAATACTATGATGTGAAGCAAAGGCAAGAAGTATACGGATGGCTTCTAGCCGGGCAACCGGGGCAAATGTCTCCCCAAAATCTAGTCCTTGAACTTGTGAGAACCCTTTGGCCACAAGTCTTGCCTTGTTGCGGACCACAACGACATTCTCGTCTTGTTTGTTGCGGTACACCCACTTTGTTCCGATGACGTTCTTGTCCTTGGGTCTCTCCTCCAACACCCAAACTTCATTGCGGATGAAGTTGTTGAGTTCTTCTTGCATGGCCATCACCCAATTTGGGTCTTGGAGTGCTTCCTCAATGTGAGTGGGTTCTACACACGAAACAAATGAGTAGTTCTCACAAAACAAAGCAACGTGGCGAGAACGTGTACTTACACCCCTTGACGGACTTCCAATGATTTGGTCCATTGGATGCGCCTTGGAGATGCGTCCATGCCTCATAAGCGGTTGTGAAGCACTTGGCAAAGGTGATGTGTGTTGCTCCTCTTGTGTTTGGACTTGATCATGGACTTCTTCTTCCTCTTGATGTTGTTTTGCTTGTGAGTCTTGAGTCGGCAGTGGATCATCCTTCTCTTTTTTCATCAACTTGAGGTGCCATAGAGATGTTGTTGTTGGAACTTGAAGCTCCCCCTTGATCATGGCTCTCCTCAACTTCGGGCTTGATGTCTCCAATGGTCATGTTCTTCATGGCTTCTCGTAGAGGCTCATCATCTATTTCATCATGACCAAAACTCTCCTCTTGAGAGCCATTAGTCTCATCAAACTCAACATCACAACTTTCCTCAACTAAACCGGAGGTTTGGTTGAATACTCGATATGCTTTTGAGTTTGATGCATAACCAAGGAATATACCAACATCACATTGTCTTTCAAACTTACCGAGCCTTTTCTTGCGGTAGATGTAGCACTTGTATCCAAAGACTCGAAAGTAGGAGATGTTGGGCTTTCTCCCAATGAGAAGCTCGTACGGGGTCTTTTGAAGTAGTCGATGGAGATAGACCCTATTCGCGGCATGGCACGGCGTGTTGATCGCTTCGGCCCAAAACTTCTCCGACGAGCCGTAGTCATTAAGCATTGCTCTTGCAAGAGTGATGAGTGTCTTGTTCTTCCTTTCAACGACACCGTTTTGTTGAGGGGTGTATGTGGCCGAAAACTCATGTTTTACTCCTTCACGGTCATACCACTCCCCAATGTTGTAGTTCTTGAATTCGGTGCCGTTGTCATTCCGGACCTTGATTATGGGAAGTTGAAATTCCCTTTGAGCGCGGTTGGCGAAGGTCTTGAACACTTCCGGAGTTTCACTCTTGTCACCTAGAAACAAAGTCCAAGCTTAGCGAGAATAGTCATCAACAATAACGAGACAATAGAGGTTACCGCCAAGGCTTTGATATGTGGACGGTCCGAAGAGGTCCATGTGGAGTAGTTCAAGTGGCTTGGAGGTTGACACCATTGTCTTCATTGGGTGGTGTGAAGCAACTTGCTTCCCGGCTTGACAAGCGCTACAAAGCTTGTTCTTCTCAAATGTGACATCCTTCACGCCGGTCACCATCCAAAGCTTGAATGACTTCTTGAGTTTGCTCATTCCAATGTGCGTTATGCGTCGGTGCCATAGCCAACCCAAGCTTCTCTTAGTGAAAAGACGAGTGGTCAAGCTAGCATTCTTTTTGGCGAAGTCCACTAGGTAGAGATGTCCATGCCGGAATCCTTTGAAGACTATGTCTTGGCTTGTTTCACTACTCACAACAACATCATTTTGTGCACGTTAGTCCAAGATCATATAGTTGTGCAATAGAAAGTAAATTGAAACTAAGTGACTTAACATACAAAACATTAGAAATAGACAAGTCATTTGAAATAGCAATTTTACCTAACCCAATTACCTTTCCCTTAGAGTTATCACCAAAGGTGACTTGTTCATGATTGCCGGGGTTTTCTATGGTGGGGAACATACCATCATTGCCGGTCATATGTTGAGTGCACCCGCTATCGAGTACCCAATGCTTTCCTCCGGCTTTGTAGTTCACCTACACATGAATTCAATTTTTGACTTTAGGCACCCAAGCCAACTTAGGTCCTTGTATGTGTGATACAAGTGTTTTTGGGACCCAAAGTTGCTTGGGGAGCTTCCCCTTTATGCCGTTCATGTATTTGCCAATGAACCTTGCCTTCACCTTGCCATGTACCTTACTCAAGAGATAATAATGATCATTGAAAGTAGATTTATAGTTAGTAGGCAATTTTGGAGAAGGTCGGTTAGGAAGAGGACACTCCCTTGTGTGGTGACCGGTGACCTCACAATGTTGGCAATAAGAACCAACTTCCTTGATGAAGCTTGTTCTTAGCTCCGGTGAGGGAACCTTTCCTTTGTTAGGCACCGGGAAGGATCCAAGTCCTCTCTTGTTGAAGGCCTTTGCTTGTTGGTAGAGAATTTCCTTGTGCTTGACTTCTCCTTTTGAAAGTCTAGCCACACTAGTGCGGAGACTCTCAATTTATTCCAACAAGTCCTTCTCCCTAACATTAGCTTTCAAAGGCAAAGACTTGTGCAAAGCATTAGTAGCATGAGTAGTAATGGATATCTTATCATTAAGAGTTTGCTTCTTCATATTTTTCAACTCTTGATCAAGCATGTCATGAGCAAGGTTAAGTGTTTGATGTTCTTGTATTAACTTGTTGTGCTCTTCCAATAGTGTTTGGTGTGCTAAGTCAAGTTCATGATTATGTATCTTGATTTTAGCCTTTTCTTCCTCAATTTGCTTGACATGGGATTTGAGCGTGTCATGCTCTTAGAGTATGCTTTCATACTTGTCAAGCAAATCAAGGTTAGCACTCTCAAGTCTAGCACGAGTTTCTTCAAGCACTTTTACCTTACTCTTTTCCCTCTTAATGATAGCATGATATTCATTTCTCAAAGAAGTTAAATCATCGGGGGAAAGCTCATCATCGCTAGAGTCATCACATACCTTGGTGTTACCTTTCGCCATGAGGCACATGGGCGGTGGATGAAGAGGTGCATCATCATTGTTGGCGATGGCGAGGCCGGCAAGGCTTTCTTCTTCCTCTTCACTCTCTTCATCACTTGTTTCTTCGTCGGTGACCCATTCATTTGCCTCACACATGAACACCTTTTGTGGGCCATTTCTCTTCTTTGGGAAGAGCCTTGGCTTCTTGCCCTTGTCATGTTTCTTCTTCCCAAAGGACCTTGGATTTGGTTTGGCTTCTTCTTCATCATCATCACTTCCTTCAAGCTTGCGATGCTTGCTCTTGTGTTTCTCTCTTCGTTTGTCCAGTCTTGGACAATCATAGAAGATGTGGCCTTGATCACAACAATTGTAGCATGTCTTGTGATCATCTCTTCTTGGTAGGAATGCTCTCTTCTTGGGATCAAATATGTATCCCTTCTTAGTGATCTTGGAGTTCAAGCGTGAGAACTTCCTCATCATTAATACAAGCTCATCATCATCATCTTCACTTGATGCTTGTTCTTGTTCACTTGAGCTAGGCTCAAGCACCTTCTTCTTCTTGTGGCTTGTTTTCATGGTGGAGGCCTTTAGAGCAATTGTCTTTGATGATGATTGCTCCATCATCCCAAGTACACTCATCTCATGAGCGTGTATTTCTCCAATGAGCTCCGAAACTTCAATGTGGTCAAGTGACTCATTTTGGAGCATGGAGTTGATGATGTTGTACTTTGGCTTGGGGAGGAGCATGAGGATCTTGCGGTTGATGAGTCCCTTGCCAAGAGAAGCAATGTCAAGAGCATTTATTTCTTCAATAAGCACATTTAAGCGAGAGAACATCTCATTGACATTTTCATGAGGTAGCATCTTAAATTCATCATATTTTGCTTTAAGCATGTGATATTTAAGTTCCTTGACCCTAGAAGAACCCTCATGAATCTCTATTAAGCAAGCCCAAATTTCACAAGCCTTTTCCTTGCTAGCAATCCTAGAAAACACATCTTGACTAATACATACATAGATTGCATTCCTAGATTTAGCATCCCATTAAGTTGATGACCAACATAATTATGTTCTACAAACCCCGCGTGGGTCGCTTCCCATACTTCGGGGGCAATAGCCTCCAGGTAAGCGCGCATGCATGATTTCCAATAGGCAAAGTTCTTGAACTTGAAGATAGGAACTGAACCCCCAACCTTGGCCATTTTAGCTCTCTAGCGGTGAAGCTAGAATGATCCTATGAGCAACCAAGCTCTGATACCAATTGTAAGGACCGAATGCCCAAGAGGGGGGGTGAATTGGGCTTTCTTCGAAAAATTCTAAGCAATGAAACTTTTCTAAAGCCCAATTCCCTACGCGACTATATATGCATTCTAGTAGATAGAAACTTTGCAGAATATAAAATGCATAAAAGTAAGGGAAGGAGAAGGATGCAAACTCCCGAGGAGACAAGGATTTATCCCGTGGTTCGGCAACATCGTTAAGATCTTCCTACATCCACGTTGTGGCACCCACCAAAGGGTTTTGCCACACCCAAGTCACCGAGACGAGGGGTCTTCACTATTCTTCTCCATTCGCCTCCTTTGGAAAGGTGGAGCTCAAGCCTTGTACAACTTCGACCTTTCGGGCTTCCACTCATGCCTTGGCAAGCTCTGGAAGTCTCTTCACGATTACAACACCAAGGGCACACCCTTGAGACTCTCACACTATCCTAGAGAGTCCACTCACCTAGAATGGTGGCACACAAGCTCTCTCTCTAGCTAGTTCTAGCCTAAACCTTGGTGTAGAGATGATCGAAATGGTGTGGAAGTGATTGCTCTTGGCCTTGAACAATTGTGGATGTGTTGATAGCTTTTGGTGATAAAGACTTGACGAAATGACAGGGTTAGGGGGTATTTATAGCCAGCCTCCCTGAAATAGCCATTGGAAAAGTAGGCTGACAGAACTTTACTATGAACACCGGATGATCCGATGTCTCCCCTTTAGTTATCATTGGTCTAATTACTTTGGCTGACGTCATCATGACAGATACGACCGTTGTTAGACCGATGTTGCTCCCGTCTTCTCATCAGATGATCCGCTGGCTCTTCCTCCAGAATTTGTTTAATCTTGATGCTTACTGGAGTGATTGACAGATGTGTGTAAGTCTGCACATCGGATGATCCGGTGCTACACTTGGTCCAATGGTATTGCAAACTGTACTAATGGACCGATGTCACTGAGACATTCACAACGGATGATCCAGTGAGTACATTGTTTGGAGGTCTTCTTCTTCAGTTGAACCAACTCGACCGATGTGTACATTTCTGAAATCATCGGTTGATCCGGTGAGTTGATTTTGATTGCTTCGAGTTGTTTTGAGTGAATCTTTTGTGTCTTGTTCAGATGACCTCTTAGAGATTTTTTTCATAAGCCTCTTTGATGATCTTCAAGCATTGTATGTTGTCAACTTATGGTTGAGTGACTTAGACATAAGAGCTTTCACTTCTTGTCTTTATCTCATTGATTTGATCTCAAAAGTTGATTGTATATGGGTCTCCAATGACATATTCATTTCATTTTATTGAGTGATTATGGGGACCTTGCAGTCAAAAATTCATTAGTAAAGTTCAATGGTTGTCATTAATCACCGAAACCGTACTTCATGGGGGGCCTAGATGCTTTCACCCTTCCCCGAGCATCCTTAATGGTCCAAATAGAACTGACAAAGCCCCAATTAATCAGCTACGCCACACCCATACTTGGCCTCGTGGTGTCACTGTAATCCTGTCTTATTCTCGCATGAACCGGTCCTTAGATCTAAAGCAAGCAAACCATCATGACATCCAACCCATCCACGTACCAAGCTTGCTTAGATCACCCATTACCATATCATATTTAAGTAGTTCATGTTAACCATAATATCATTAATGCATAATTAAATGTGTAGTATTGCTTTCCCATCCCAATTAATTAAGCGGAGCAAAAAGGTAAAAAGCCCTTCCCGACTCTCTACCATATATTCCAGGTGACAAGGGTGGTTAAACAAAGCTAGTAAACTTCCTACCATAGGATTTCCCATCAAATTGACACAACCATGCTGTTTTGCAAACCAAATATTTATTTTAAAAACAGGATCAATATGCTTCAAGGACACTTGCCTTGCTCTTGCTGTTGATTAGGGTCAAAGCCTTCAAACTCTTGGTGCTGGAGATCTTCCGCGGCACTCTCTAGCGCAAATCCGTCTAATCCACTCAATAAACATACAAGACAAGAAACACAATCAAAGAGTGCACAAATATTACTCAATATGTCATGACATGCATGATTGATGCAAATGCAAAATAGAACTTGTCAATTGATTGCTTTTAATGATCACTAACTCGTTCTGATAGCTTTTAACAAGTTTATACAGGTTTGGATGTGACTAGATTAAATTTTTGAATTAATTCAACACATTAACATGAAATATTGGACTAGTCCGCTAGGGACCGGACAAGTCCGCACTATGCGAGATCAGCAGATTAGGGTTTTCTAGATCGACGTAAATTTGGAGAGTAGGGTTTGAATTCACGTAAGGAAAAGAGAATAGAAAGTATACCAGGTGTTTAGAACTCCAATGAATCAAGAAACTTGGAGGTAGCACTTGGATCTTGGTGATCTAGGGTTGGTGATGAACTTGGAGATGAATTGGTGATGATGAACAAAAACTTGATGGAGATCTTGATCCTCTTTCATTTCCTCCTCTTCTTCTTCTTGCTTGGGATCTTCTCCTCCCTCTTTGATGGTGGCTCTCCACGAACTAGGATTTGGGTTGGGTGGAAAAGTGGCAAATAGATGCCAAACCAAGGGGTGGGGTTGTTTATATAGAGGTGGAGGCTAGGGTTAGATGGATTTTGAGTTTGGGATGAGTAGTGGCCGGTTTAGAGTCCCACATGGGCTTTAAAAGAGTTAGGCACGACATCCCTAGGCCCACATAACGTGAAAAACAAGGAACAAGTCATAAAACAAAAGATCAATTCGGAGTCACGAAATATCGGACAAGTCTGGAAAGGACCGGACGAGTCCGAAGTCGCCCAGAGAGAAAATCAGACAAGTCTGGCCAAAAATTGGACAAGTCCGACTTTAAATAGAGGAAAATGGACAAGTCCGCTGGAACACTAGACTAGTCCCGAAAAGTCCAAGGACTTAGCAAATTTTCAAGGATTCTTGGAACATCGGACTAGTCCGCACAAAATCAGACAAGTTCGAAACTTTCCAGGGGCAAAATCGTACTAGTCCGCAGCAAAAACGGACAAGTCCATTTTTAGTCAGAGAGAAATCGGACTAGTCCTCAGTAAAATCGGACTAGTTCGCACTTTCCTGCATTTTAAGTGTGGTTTTGTTCCAAATCAATTTTAAACTCGTTCCTCTTGATGCGGATCAATGATAAACATGTATATGAGTGTATGTAAGGCATGATGCATGAAAATGAGGGTGTTACACTAACTCCTTAGACCGTGCCACTTTAGGGGCACGAGGAGATTTCCCATCGTTGTCCTCAAATTGGCTAGGTGGCACTCTGATGGCAGGTGGCGAGAGGTGATGCCTAATCTTGGAGGGTGACGAGCCCGTCAATTCCTCCATCACCAAATTATCCACATGTTTGAAAAAACCTTTTGCATAGCCTCCTTCAGGCTTGCGCACCTCGTGGATAATGAGGCGATCTCCCATAAGCTCACGCAAGGTATGCGTAGGTGACTGTTGACGGCTCCTAAGATATACTAACAAATCATCCCCGGCAACAACGCCAAAAATGCTTGTTGGTATTTCTTAACACCACATATCATCTCTGGTAAAGAGATGTGATCCGCAAGCGCACAGAAGATACCGTTGTAGCATTTCACCCATGAGTATTCCCAAGGGTATCGTATTTATCCCAAAGGAAGGCAATAGAGTAAAGTATATACTACTCTTATGGTCAAGCTATGGGATACTAGTCAATTATCCGTATAGGGGGTAAGTTGATAATAGGGGTAGTGTGACACACACCTAGGCAATCTATTCTAAAGGGTAAATGGTTCCTAGAGGGAGATTGGATTTAGAGTTAGAGAGTTGCACCTACAATTCTCCTAATACGTATACATAGCCTAAGGTAGATACTAACGGTCATGTCAATGATGAATTCCTATGCAATACTATTCAACACATCGGGCATGGGCTTACCCCTAGCAATACTAGGGCGACTCCCGCCAAGAGTCTGTGGCGTAGCCGAACGTGGAGGATTTCAAAGGACAGATAGGGTTGTCACCACCTACTGCCTACCTCTTCAATCTGTGGGTCTATGAGACATCCAACGCTACTTAAATACCCTAGCACCATGCTAGCATACCGAGCAAACACCTTAAGAGCTGCTGCACAAGCCATCCTAAGGCAATGAACTAAATCATCCTTGAACCAATGTTGATTGCATAGCATAGTTATTCATATTAACATAATCATATCATAACTACATAGACTATAGCAGGGGTCTATAGTGTTTATGGCCATAACATGTGATCATGAGAGTACATTCATAAAGTCTATACCTTCCACTTACATGGATTCCACAATCGAACAAGAAACGCTTTGTCCAAGTATATGTATAAAAGAAGACTAAAGAGAATATCTTTATTGAGCACAAAGTCACAAACACAAGAAGGAATACATGAGACATACCTTTCCTAATGTGGAATTGGGAAGAGAGACTCCTTCTACTCCTTTCCCAGTTCGGACTTGGGACTAGAGGCTCTCCTCTCTACATCCTAACTCCTCTAAGGTCTATGGAAGATAGTGTATACAATAGAATGATGCCCAAGTGGTGTGTGTTGGAGAGAGGGGTATGGGGTACTATTTATACTAGTGTTGAGGTCGGTTCCCGCCACCAAAAGTGCGCAAATCAGTTTTCATTGACTCCAAGGAGCCGAGAGGAGCCAACAGGTGGAAGTTGACCGCGTTTGGCACCAGGACCAGGTCGGTCAACCCCCTGGTTCGGCCGACCTGGTCAGGGCTCCAAACGGCCTGTAGTTCCTCCAGGTGGCTGCCAGGTGGGTCCCATTGATTGATATTGGTGCTAAACCGTTGGATGGCCTCAGATACTTCTGTTTGTGGGCCATTTGGTCCATGTGGTGCCATGTGTCGTCGCCTGATTGGCTGGGATGACATTTTATGGGATTGCTCCCCATAGTTTTTCCTCAATTCCTGTATAAATATCTGCATACACATATTTCTCCAAGTACAAGTGGAAATAGGTCAAGTAGAAAGGTGATGTGTGCAAGAAATGATCAATCCTTTACATTGAGTTATATTGATGGCTGAAATTGGTATATAACAGCCGTCAACAAACTCCCCAAAGCTTATCCTTTGCTCGTCCCGAGCAAAGTCAAGACTTTAGGTTCATGATCAGGAGTTGCTTAAATGTTCTACCTTTCGAAAGTACCATGTGCACAACAAAATACTCTACCTAGTATTGCAAAAAGTGGCTATGGTACTTCACCCTTCTTATGTCATTATGGGAGTTATGCCTTCTCCTATTCATGGGTAATTGAAAGATAGAATAAAAAGTGGAGCAAGCATAGCATAGATATCAAGTTCCACTTAAACTCCGGAGAGATTCAAATTAGATTATAAGTACCTCAGTTGATTCTCTCAATCACTCCTTTGTGTATAGTGGAAATATGTCCTCACCAAGGCATTATGCCTATACTATTCCTAATCTTTGAATTTGGCTTGTATGTGGAGCTTGGTAGGGAAAGTAAGTAGGCATATTTGCAACACATAATATTGCTAAGTCAAAAGAGCAAGCCTTAGGAGAAATCAATTCAAACTTTTGAATCAAGACTCGTGCATATGTGATGGAATGGAGATGGATGTGGAAACATTGAGATGACTCCTTTTGATGTGGACTCTCTTTATTACAAGGATGAAACATGGCTACCCCTTTTTTTATGCTTATGGAGTAAGCATATTTTTTCTTTTTTTTTTCTCATGCTTATGATATAAGCATGCATTTTCTTTTTCTTTTTTCTTGTAGCCATGTCTTCTACTCGTTTTTATGCAGTAACTTGAAGAGAGTGCTAACTATGAATAGCATGGAGTTTCTCTTTTTATTGAGGAATGGTGGATATGATGAAATTTTGCTTCCTTCTAGTGTAGAAGTATAGTATGTGCAAGTGAAGTCTTGAATTCAAAAAGAATTCAATGATTCCTCACATAGGTCTACACTAGTTTCACTAGGCTCAATGTGAAAGCAAATAGCATATGCATAAGGTGTTGTCTATGTATGGATATCATATGGCTCTGGTAGGTATTTCCAATCAAATGAGGGAAACTTAAATCTAGATAGAATTGCTTCGGAAATCTAAGTTCCACTTTCAAAATAGGAATAGCAGCCCTATTACTAATTCAAATCTCCCAACAACCTAGAAATAGATTAAGCTTTTGCTACCCACAATTTCTAAATCAAGGCAAAGTTAATTTTAGCTAATTTAAGCAATATTCGGAGATTAGCAAGTTGTAAACTAGGGGCTTAGGAAAAATAAAACAGAGCAACTATCCATCATTTCATCTATGTGAATTCTAAATCATTCTTACCGCACAACTTTATTTGGTAACCAAAGCAAATCTTAGTTCCTATTTTATGTTTTTTTAGATGCATGGTGGATGGTGGATGAATGGAAATTAAATATACAATGAATGATTTGAAATAAAAATGCAGTGGGTGTGATACAAGTTACCATAAGTGGAGGTCCTCCCCCAAGCTTATTCTTGATCAGGGTCCATGATAGGGGTTGAAACCCTAAGGACGGAGGTAGGCCATATGTTGCCCTATCCTTGTTGCAGCGTGGCTTTGACAATGGAGTGTTGAGTGTTGATTGTTGTGTTGCCTCCCATGGACAACATGAGTGTGGTTGAATAGAGTGTTTTCGATGTTGATCGTCCGCACATCAGGGTCTCCATGTGTTGGGTGTGATTTGTCATTCCTTGGCTTCTAGCCACATAGGAACAACCAATGATGGTGGCAAATCCCTTGAGCTTGAATGAGTGCTTAGAATAGTTGAGAGCATAATGCTCTCACCCATTTGTGGCAGCCCATTGGTTGCTCATCGAGGGTTCCCATTTCAAATATCTAGCCTCGTATAGTTATGATTGACCTTCGGGCATAATTTTCAATAGGTAGCAACCATCCTCATTTACTCCTTGGCCAAGAGATGTTGAAATGGGATCCTCTAGGGATCCCAACAATCAGCTTCTTGAATGCAACATTGATTTTCGGCGTAGGCTTGATGGTTGATGTCAAATGCCAAGTTGAGATTGGATTTGGCAATGGATTTGGTTCTGGCTCCTCCATTGGGTTGTCATCTTGAACATTTCTCTTCCTCAAACTCAAAATGAGTTTGAAGGAGAGAAGTGTTCTCAAATCCTCCCAATGGTCACTTGAGCTTGATGAAACCTTCCACTTTCTTGCCATACCACCTATTTACAATTTTGACCTAGCTGCACTTTAATCAAGAACACACAAGAAACCTCGAAAATAGGTTATGTTAGCCAAAAGCAAATTGAACCCAATTTTCAAATTGTCTTTCCCAGCTTGAAATAACTTGTAAATGCAATGAGTTTTAAAGCAAATCTTTTTGGTTTGAACTAGTAAGATAAATTCAAGTGGTCATGCACGTAGTTCATATCCAATTAAATTTCTCCCCTAATTCAAATTTTTAGTTTTATGATGGTTGGAAATTTTACTTTCCAACATGCAAGTGTGGAATTTCAAACATGCAAATGCAAGGGTTGATGCAATTTTGAAAACAAATATGAGATAACTACCAATTATCCTATTGGCGAGGACTCACCGAATTTTCGAAGTCCGATGAGTAGGAATTACCTCTGTTCTGTTCAGTGCAATGATTTGTGGTCCAATCCCGGGGTTGAAGATGTGGACGATTTCTTCTGTTTTGACATGCCAAACTCATTTGGTTGTCATTTGGACATGTGGGCCACATGGTGGCCCTAGCCTCTCCCTGTTGTATTGATATAGACATGTTGTTGTAGCGACGGGTTCTCCCTCTTGAATGTATTCCTTCATGAGCATGGTGAGACTTTGTCCTTCTTAAGGGTGTCACTCTGACCATATTGATATTCCATCGAATCAACCCATACCTTGATCATGGATCAAAGGCTTCCTTGGGCACGATGACATGTGGACTCCACAATCAAACAAGAAACGCTTCACCCACTATGTCACTTGCCCTAGGTTGAATGAGTTTGGTCGAAGTGTGGGAATCCCAACAAGTGATGTGGGATATCTTGGACTTTGAATGCTCCTTAAGTTCTTGTCATTGGTCAAGATCTTCATGTGAATGTTGTCTTGATATCTGCATGGCCAAGATACTTCAAGGTAGGCTAGTTGAACATAAATCCCTTGGAATGCCATAGCCGCCTTGAATACAAGGGTGATGTTAATTCCACCCTTGACCTCCTTGTGAATGGTAGCTATTAGAGTTGTTGTTTGAAAAAGGTCCTCATAGGTCTTAGGTAAATAATTCCCATGCATCCCATGATGACATGGATTTTCGCAAATCATGTTAATATCCACGACTTGGATTATCCAAATAAATCTCCAACGTCTTGGATATTCACGACACTTCAATGGGAGGTGTAGTTCCATAACTAGCATATCCACATTGTGAAGTGGTGTGCATGACAAGCTATGGGAACTCGAGCATTCTTCAATCCACCCCTTGAGTGGAGACCTTCTTCTCATACATGATGAATGAGAATAGGACTTCAGCCCCAGCATGAATGTGGTCATGGATTGGTGGAGCCAAACCATGACACGAGTGTTGGATGAAGAGCCAAATATCCACCCCATTGTGGAGGCAAACCAAGAATAACTTCTTGGAGCCTTCCCCAGTCTTGGGTATGGATGACTATGGCTCCTACTGGAAGCTGAAATTCTCCCGCAAAAGGCAATGGTGTTGCCTAGCGGACATTTGTTGAGGTACTTCTTGAATCATCTTGCGGTTTAGTACTTGCGTCCTCGTTGGCCATCCCATACAATGGGTTGGCCAACACTACCCTTTTTTCACACAAAAGAGAAAACAAACAAGGGTAATCCTGTCTAATTACTATTAGTACATGTAGCTTAATCACAAGTGATAGCTATCCTTCACTTCATTTGCCTTCCCCGGCAACGGCACCTGAAATGCTTGTTGACGGCTCCTAAGATATACTAACAAATTATCCCCGGCAACAGCGCCAGAAATGCTTGTTGGTATTTCTTAACACAACAAATCATCTCCGGTAAAGAGCTGATATCCGCAAGCGCACAGAAGATACCGTTGTAGCATTTCACCCACGAGTATTCCCAAGGGTATCATATTTATCCCAAAGGAAGGCAATGGAGTAAAGTATATACTACTCTTATGGTCAAGCTATGGGATACTAATCAATTATCTGGACAGGAGGTAAGTGGATAATAGGGGTAGTGTGACACACACATTGGCAATTTATTCTAAAGGGTAAATGGGTCCTAGAGGTAGATTTGATTAAGAGTTAGAGAGTTCCTCCTACAATGCTCCTAATACATATAAATAGCCTATGGTAGATACTAATGGTCATGTCAATGATGAATTCCTATGCAATACTATTCAACACATCGGGCATAGGCTTACCCCTAGCGATACTAGGGTGACTCCCGCCAAGAGCCTGTGGCATAGCCGAACATGGAGGATTACAAAGGACAGATAGGGCTGTCTCCACCTACTGCCTACCTCTTCAATCCGTGGGTCTATGAGACATCATACGCTAATTAAATACCCTAGCACCATGCTAGCATACTAAGAAAATACCTTAAGAGCTGAAGCACAAGACACCCTAAGGCAATGAACTAAATCATCATTGGACCAATGTTGATTGCATAGCATAGTTATTCAGATTAACATAATCATATCATAACTACATAGACTATAGCGGGGGTCTATAGTGTTCATGACCATAAGATGTGATCGTGAGAGTACAGTCAGAAAGACTATACCTTCCACTTACATGGACTCCACAATCAAACAAGAAACGCTTTGTCCAAGCATACATATAAAATAAGACTAAAGATAATATCTTTATTGAGCACAAAGTCACAAATACAAGAAGGAATACATGAGACATACCTTTCCCAATGTGGAATTGGGAAGAGATACTCCTTCTACTCCTTTCCGAATTTGGACTTGGGGCTAGAGGCTCTCCTCTCTACATCCTAACTCCTCTAAGGACTATGGAAGATAGTGTATACAATAGAATGATGCCCAAGTGGTGTGTGTTGAAGAGAGGGGTATGGGGCCCTATTTATACTAGTGTTGAGGTCGGTTCCCACCACCAAAAGTGCGCGAATCAGTCGTCATTGACTCTAGGGAGCCAGGAAGAGCCAACACGTGGAAGTTGACCGCGTTTGGCGCCAGGACCAGGTCGGTCGACTCCCTGGTTCGGCCGACCTGGTCAGGGCTCCAAACTGCCCGTACTTCTTCCAGGTGGCTGCCAGGTTGGTCCCATTGACAAATATTGGTGCTAAACTGTTGGATAGCCTCGGATACCTCTGTTTGTGGGCGATTTGATCCATGTGGTGCCATGTGTCCTCGCCTGATTGGCCAGGGTGATATTTTATAGGATTGCTCCCCATACTTTTTCCTCAATTCCTGTATAAATATTGGCATACACATATTTCTCCAAGTACAAGTGGAAATAGGTCAAGTAGAAAGGTGATGTGTGCAAGAAATGATAAATCCTTCACATAATTGAGTTATATTGACATCTGAAATTTGTATATAATAGCCGTCAACAGTGACTTGTAGTGGTGGCTCACTAGATCACCGTCCTTGGTCTTCAGAGTGTACATGAACTCCTCGCCATGCTGCATCTTTGGGAGATAATTGTCTTTTTTGGGAAAAGGACGGGTCTTGACTGACTTAAGGCCAGCCGTAGTCGGATGACATGCAGGTGTCATCGACATCATAAGTGCCCCCCGAGGGGAGAGTGACCATGCAGCACGACGAGGTGTGGTGCTACATCCACACAGAGTTGTCGTCGGTGGCGGGATCATTGGGAGAGGTACGTCATGTAATGCCATGATAGACTCCAAAGCGAGGGTGGACTTGTCATTGCCCGGCGCGATGTCTTCACTCAGGTTGAAGGTTGAGCTAGAGGAGGCATGAGGCACAATTTTCTTGCGGCCATGACTTGGATGGGAGGAACAGGAGATGGATTTTTCTGGATGGCGCGGAAAATACGATTGCAACGAGAGTCTTGTTGGGATACGTCAGGAGAGTCCGCACGAGAAAACAGAACGCCAACGGCGTAAAGGAGGAGTCGGTCGACCCTAGGGTTCGGCCGAACCCTTCCTGGCTCCGTTCGGGCTAGGTTTTCGTGGGTTGGCTTAACGGGCCCCATGGATGATTAATTGGTTGGGCCCATTAATTGTACACAGAGAATTTTGACCGAATTTAAAGAAATGGCGTGAAAATCAATAAGATTTATCACGTCAATTTTTCCTGCTTCCTTCTCCTGGGATTCAAGAAATAATCTGAGTCGGTGCCCATTCACTTTAAATAGCTAATCGTCATCACCTTGGAGTGTGATTGCTCCATGGGATTAGGTTTCTACTACAATGAAAGGTCCCTCCCATTTACTTCTAAGTTTCCCATGTCCAAAGACTTTAACCTAGAGTTGAAGAGTAGAACTTTATCTCCAGGTTTGAACTCTTTAGGCATAATCCTCTTATCATGCCATCTTTTGGTTCTTTCTTCGTAGATTTTGACACTATGGTACGCCTTATATCTCCACTCTTCAAACTCCGAAAGTTGCTTCAGTCGGTGTTTTCCTGCTTTGTGAAGATCCATGTTCTACCGCTTGATGGCCCAATAGGCTCTATGTTCCAACTCTAGAGGAAGATGACAAGTCTTCTCATATACAAGTTGAATCGGAGACATGCCAATGGGAGTTTTGTAAGCAGTACGGTATGCCCACAATGCGTCGGGTAGCTTATGCTTCCATCCCGTTCATATTTCCAAGATGATCTTTTGTAGAATATTCTTAATTTGCTAACTAGATGTTTCTACATGACCACTCGTTTGTAGGTGGTATGGGGCAGCAATATAATGCTAGACACCTAGCTCCCTCAAAAAGTTCTGAAAGGCCTTATCTATGAAATGAGACCCTCTATCACTTATGACCATATGGGAGTGCCAAAGCGCGGGAAAATGATCTCATGGAACATTTTTCTAGCTTTCTTGGAATCAGCTTTTTTGCATGGCAAAGCTTCTACCCATTTCGACAAAGAATCTACGACAACCAGGATATACTCGCAATCATAGGACCTAGGGAAAGGCCCCATGAAATCAATACCCCACACATCAAATAATTCCAATTGGAAATTATATGTTAGGGGCATCACATTGCAAGCCAAAACTCCTCCATGCTTTTGGCGTTTCCAACATCTGCGAATGAATTCTTTTGTGTCTTCATACATAAAAGTCCAATAGAATCTACATTGCCAGCTCTTTGCGTGGGTACGGTTAACACCGTGATGGCTACCTAGGGCTAGCATGGCATTTCATAATATTCTTGGTGCCTTCGACCGATGGGACACATCTTCTAAGAAGGCCATCGGCACAGACCCAATAGAGGTATGGGTCATCCCAAAGGTATCTATGACTCTCATAGATGAGTTTCTTTTCGTTTTCCCCTGGTGGTACGTATCCTGTGACCATGAAGTTCACAATATCCGCATACCAAGGGTGAGAGTCAGTCACCTTGAGAAGCATATCATCTCGTAGCAAGTCATTGATAAGTATGTCCATGGTTTGAGTGACTTCCATATGCGAGAGATGATCTGCCATGGAATTCTCTACGCCTTTCTTATCCTTGATTTCTAAGTCAAACTCTTGGAGTAGGAGAATCCATTAGATTAGCCTTGGTTTAGCATCCTTTTTGGTGAGCAAGTATTTTAAGGCAGCATGGTATGTGTAGACTATAACCTCGGCTCCAACCAAATAGGACCTCAACTTATCGATAACAAAAACTAAAACCAAGAGCTCTTTCTCAGTTGTGGTATAATCGAGTTGAGCCCCTGTCAGAGTTTTGCTAGCTAGGCTATTGCATGATGCTTTTTATCTTTGGTTTGGCTTAGGACTGCACTAACAGAAAAACCACTAGCATCACACATTATTTCGAATGGCAGGTTCCAATCGGGAGGTTGGATGATTGGAGATGAGATGAGTGCCTTTTTGAGTGTATCAAATGATTTAAGGCATTCATCATCGAAATCAAAGGGAGCTTCCTTAGCTAGTAGGTTAGTGAGGGGTCTAGCGACTTTTGAGAAATCTTTGATGAATCGCCGATAGAACCCCGCATGACCTAGAAAGCTGCAGATTCCCTTAACATTGATAGGAGGTGGAAATTTTTCAATGTCTTCAATCTTTGCTTTGTCCACCTATATCCCTCTCTCATACACTAAGTGTCCAAGAACGATGCCTTCACGGACCATGAGATGGCACTTTTCCCAACTAAGTACAAGGTCCTTCTCTTGGCATCTTTGTAAGACCTTGTCTAATTTTTCCAAACAATGATCAAAAGCTTTCCCATAGACGGAAAAATCTTCCATGAAAAATTCCATGACCCTCTAAATCATGTCAGAAAAGATCGACATTATGCATCTTTGAAAAGAGGTAGGATCATTACACAATCTAAAGGACATATGCCGGTAGGCAAAAGTTCCCTAAGGACATGTCAATGTGGTCTTACTTTGATCATCGAGATGGATGGGGATTTTATAATTACCCGAGTACCCATCAAGGAAACATAAGTAGGAATGATTTGTCAACCGCTCTAACATCTCATCGATGAAGGCAGCGGAAAATGATCCTTCCCTGTAGCCTAGTTAAGTCTTCGATAATCAATGCACATCCTCCAACCCGAGACGGTTCATTGAGGAATTAATTCATTCTTCTCATTCTAAATGACCATCATGCCTCCCTTCTTAGGCACTACTTGAACTGGGCTGACCCATTCACTATGAGGAACAGGGTAGATAATCCCAGCATGTAGAAGTTCCAAGACTTTCTTCTTGACAACTTCCTGCATCGCATTATTCAATCGCCTTTGAGGTTCCCTTGAGGGGACACTCTCGGGGTCAATAGGAATGTGATGGGTGCATAACGTTGGACTAATCTGCTTCAGATCCTCCAGTGAATAGCCAAAATAGCTTTATGCTTTTCTAACATGGCAATGAGTTTGAGTGTCTCATCATCTGAAAGCTTGTCACTTATAATGACAGGGGCTTCCAAATCACTATTTAGAAAGGCATAACGTAGGCCTGGAGGTAGAATTTTTAGCTCAACAGGAGGTTTTGGATAGAACTCTTCTTTTGGCAATTCAATTGCCTCCTGAAATTCATCATTCTCTTGGATGAAATTTTCTTCTACTTCAATTTTAGGGGGTGCTAAGAATTGAAGAGTTCTAACCACTTCTAATGGTTCATCTTGGATGGGAGATTCTGTGGATGTTTTCTTGGAACCCAAGATAGGAATAGAGAATTTTCGCCCTCCAAGTTTGATAATGAGGTTTCCTTCCAATGGAATTTCCATGAAAATTTTCTGAATGGGAATCCCAATCATAATATCTAAATCTTGGATTTTGAATACATGGAACTCTTGGATAGCATCAATATCTTTGTGTCTTACAGACACCTGTTACAATACCCCGCATCCTTCAAGGATGTTGTTGACAGCTCCTAAGGTATACTAACAAATCATCCCCGGCAACCGTGCCAGAAATGCTTGTTGGTACTACTCACGCACCATTAACTAAACATCTCCAACTGATGTGTCAGAAATGCTTGTTAACGGTTCTATTGGATCACAGAGTGAATTCCGCAAGGCACGGAGATATCATTGTAGCATTTCCCCTTAAGAGTATTCCCAAGGGTGTCATTTATTTGATCCCAAAGGAAGGCGGGGTAGAGATATAACAATCATCAAGTGGAAAGGGTAGAAAGGTCTAAGTAAGAATCTAGTAAGGATGGATAAAATAATAGTGGAGGTAGTGTGACACACACAAAAGCTTTCAAGTCTAAGGTGGATAAGAGGATCCTAGAGGTTAGTTAAGGTTGAGAGTTATGGAGGTACTCTTACTATGCTCTATTGTACATATAATAGTCTAAACTAATTATTCATAAGCCAGATCAATATTGAATACTTATGCTATGTGGTTCAACACATCGGGCACGGGCTTACCCCTAGCAATACTAGGGCGACTCCCGCCAAGAGCCTATGGCATAGCCGAACGTGGAAGATTACAAAGGACAGATAGGGCTGTCATGACCTAATGCCAACCTCTTCAATCCGTGGGTCTACGAGACATCCAATGCTACTTTGCTATCCTAGCACCATGCTAGCATATTATGTAATTACCTTAAGAGCCTAGGCACAATCCATCCTAAGGCAATGAATTGAATCATCATTGAACCAATGTTGATACACAATATAATTATCCATAATAACCTAGTTATGTTATAATTAACTAGACTATAGTGGGGGTCTATAGGTTCTATGATAATGAGATATGTTCATGATGAAATAGTCATAGAAGTTATACCTTCCGCATACATGGACTCCACAATCAAACAAGAAATGCTTTGCCCAAGTGTATGTATAAGTAGAGACTAAATATACTATCTTTATTATGCATAAAGTCACAATTACAAGAAAGAATACATGAGTCATACCTTTCCCAATGTAGGATTGGGAAGAGAGAGACTCCTTACTCCTTTCCCAAGTTGGACTTCGGACTAGAGACTCTCCTCTCTACATCCTAACTCCTCTAAGACTATTGATTATAGTGTATGCAATAGAGATGAAGCTCAAGTGGTGTGCGTTGAAGTGAGGGGTAGGGGGTCCTATTTATACTAGTGTTGAGGTTGGTTCCTGCCACCAAAAGTGTGCGAATCGGTCACCATTGACTCCAGAAAGCCAGGAGGAGCCAACACGTGGAGTTTGACCGTGTTGGGCGCTAGGAAGAGGTCGGTCGAACCCCTGGTTTGGCCGACCTGGTCAAGGCACCAATTCTCGTGTGCTTTCTCCAGGTGGCTGCCAGGTGGGTCCCCTTGATGTATATGGGTGTAAAACCGTTGGATCTCCTCAAATACTTCTGTTTGTGGGCCATTTGAACCATGGGATCCACGTGTCATCGCCTGATTGGTTGGGATGATATTTTATAGGATTGGTCCCTCCATATTTCCTCATTTCCTGCATAAAATGCTGCATACACATATTTCTCCAAGTCCAAGTGGAATTGGGTTAGATAGAAAGGTGATGTGTGCAAGAAATGACAAATCCTTCACATAATTGAGTTAAATTGGCAGATGAAATTGGTATATAACAACCGTCAACAAACTCCCACAAGCCTATCCTTTGCTCGTCCCGAGCAAAGTCAAGACTTTAGGTTGATGATCAGGAGTTGCTACAATGTCTTATTTTCAAAAGTATCTAATGCACAACAAGATACTCTACGTAGTATTGCAGAAATTGGCTATGATACTCTACCCTTCTTAAGTTATCATGGGGCTTATGCTTTCTCATATTCATGAGTAGTTGAAAGGTAGAATAGCAAATGGGGCAAACATAGCCTAGAAATCAAGTTCCACTTAAATCCCGGAGAATTCAATTTAGATATTAAGTACCTCAATTTGATTCTCTCAGTCACTCCTTTGTGAATAGTGGAAATATTTCCTCACCAAAGTATTGTGCCTCTACTATTCCTACTCATTGGATATGGCTTGTATGGGGAGCTTGGTAGCGAAAGTAAGTATACATATTTGCAACACATAATATTGCTAAGTCAAAAGAGTATGCCTTAGGAGAATTCAAATCAAAACTTTTTGATTCAAGACTAGTGCATGTGTGATGGAGTGGAAGTGGATGTGGATACTATAGATAACTCCTTTTTGGTGTAATCTCTCTTTCTTTTGCAGGGATGAAACATGACTACTTTTCTTCTCTTTTTTTTTCTCATGCTTAGGATGTAAGCATGCCTATTTTTTTATATAGCCATGTCTTCTACTCCCTTTCTTTGCAATGAATTTTGAGGAGAGTGCTAAACATGAATACATGGAGTTTCTCTTTTTATTGTGGTATGGTGAATATGGCAGACTCTTGCTTACTTCTAGTGTAGAAGTATAGCACGTGCAAGTGAAGTCTTGAATTCGAAAAGAGATGAATGATTTCTCACATTGGTCTATACTAGTTTGACTAGGCTCAATGTGAAAGCAAATAACATATGCATAAGGTGTTGCCTATGTATGAACATCATATGGCTTTGGTAGGTATTTCCAATCAATTGAGGAAAACTTAAATCCTTTTAGAGTTTCTCCGAAAATCTAAGTTTTACATTCAATCTAGGACTAGCAGCCCTATTACCCATTCTAATCTCGCAACAACCTAGAATTAGATCAAGCTTTTGCTACCCACAAGTTCCAAATTAAGGTAAAAGTATTTCAACCCAATGAAAGCAATGTTCGGAGAGTAGCAAGTTGTAAACTAGAGACTTAGGAAAATAAAACAGAGCAACTATTCATCATTTCATCTATGTGAATTTTAAATCATTCTTACCGCACATCTTTATTTGATGAAAGCAAATCTAACCTTTTCTTTTAAAAAAATCAAGGTGGATGATGGATGGATGGAAAATAAATATGCAAGTAATGTGATACATGTTACCTCAAGTGGGGGTCCTCCCCCAAGCTTGTTCTTCAACTACCTCCGTGATAAGGGTTGAACCCTTGATGACGGAGGTACGCTGCAAGATCGGCTTGTTTTTGTTGTAGCGCCGTGTTGAAGTTGGTGAATTGAGCATCCATGTGTTGTTGCCAATCCTGGGTACCTTGAACATGCTCTTGGAGTGTGTTGTAGATGTCACCCATTCTCACTTCAAGTTCTCCCATACGTCTAGTGAGGTTCGTCATTCCTTGGCTATAGTCATGATGATTTCTGCCTAAAAGGAACGACGTCCTCTCATGGACGTTGGGGGCAAGATACTAGAGCTTGAAGAGGATAAGGGTGGATCCCTTTGCCATTCTTGCCATGATGATCCCCCTATCTCATACGTCGGAGGTTGAGCCATCCGGGCTCATAACCCGTTGGGTTCTCTTCCTCTTGGTATTCATGGACCGGAGAGATTATCGGTGGCATGCCTGTGGCTGCAGCCCTCGCACCATTCCTTGTTACCCTGCCAGAGACATTACTTCTTCATTCTTCCTCAAGGGGAAGAAGATCAATGGTTAGCTTCCGGCATTTGTACAAATGAAAATCCGGGTTAGGTAACCGAATTTCATTGACAAAGCTGAGATAGAAAAATATCAAGGATCCATCTTGATCATGCTTAAGGGTATGTCCTTGCACTAAATAGTCTTCATCAATTAATTCTCTTTCAGTTTCAATATATTCAATGAAGAGTATTTAAGTGCTCCTACCCTTTCAGCAATATGAGTAATCAATGAAGTGCATTCAATTGGACCTGATTTTGAAATGTAATCTAACCATTGCGTCATCATGGCTTTGACTGGAGCAACTTTTATCTTTTTAGTCATGGCAAACAAAGTTTTCAATTCATCATCTCGCACAACATTAACATCTCCTCTATGGAACATAGTCATACCCAGCCATCTATGCATGAAGCGTAAGGTAGGGTTTTGGATGTGGCTATTCCTAGGAGCCCTTCATGTGACCTCACTAGTTGGCTCATGCCAAAAACTTTGTTTGTTAAACTTAGGCAAATTGTCTAAATGTAGCAAACACCGTTTATGGAAGCCTAGGATGCTACCTAATTCTTTCCATAGGATGTTGAATTCTTTTTTAAATAATCTAAAAGAAATACCATCAAATCCTATTCTTAGCGTGCAAAGGAATTGGAGTGTGAGAAGGCGTGAATCTTTCTTCTCTATGTGGGCAAAGTCATCAAATCCAAATGCATGCCAAATTGAAAGAAATTTGGAGTCCATACCTATTTTGGAGATCAAATGTGGATCGTAAGCCTTGGTGTGGCAGAACTCACGATCTTGGAGAAGTCTACGTGCTTGATCTTCAACTTCGCTTCGTAGGTCGAGGTCGTTTTCATGAAGAAGTTGGTGTGGGTTGCTTCTCTCTTCCATGGGAGTGTCCTCACACACACTTCTCCTCCTTGGGCTTGTACCCATGGAAGAGAGGCGTGCACCAGAACCTTCACCATGGCTTGAGCTTGCAGCCTCCTTCTTCTTTGCGAATAACCTCTTCATGTATTTTTGAGTTCAACAAGCAAGAACATAACAAGACGAGAAAAATCCGAAATGAAGCGATGTTTGGAAAACAAAACTCTTAACGAATTTTCTCCTCTTGAAAGCTTGAGTGTAAAATTCAAATGCAAACAAAAGAAAATCTTTTTGGGGATGGATTTGAGCAAGAGTGTTGCAATGAAGAGCAAGAAAAACAAGGTGAGCTAGAGAGTGACTTAGGGAGGTGTAAGATGATGTGGTGTGTGAAGAGAAGTGCTCCTCACGGCCACAATTTATAGGGTGCACCTACCAACGGTCACTTAGGGTTCAAAATGTAGCCGTTGGAGGAAGGGGAGCCAAATTGGCTCCATTTCCTGTTCGGCCGACCAGGGGGTTCGGCCGACCTGACAGGTGCCCCCCTGGTTCCCCTTTTGGCAAATGGCTCCCCAATGGCTATAAAGTTAGCACATTGGTGAAATGCCATATGTGCAGCTCAGAAAAAATTGTTTTTCAAATAAAATCTCTTTTTTTTCAAATCCAACAAAAATTTTCTTTTGAAAAGAAAGAAAGAAAAATGATAGTTGAGAATATAATATTCTCAACTTGTTAAGAAAAATCAAATATGCAATGGGAAAAATCCAAATGGGGTGGAAAAAGAAAGAAAGAAAAATAAAGTGGGATAACTACCAATTTAACCTATTGGCGTATGTCTCACCACAGTCCAATGAGATGGATATTCCTCCGTCTTCATTTCACATCTGGGCCCGGAGGGATGGGCTTGGACGGCTTCTCTTGCTTCTTCCGCCATTCCTTCTTTGGTGGCTTGGTGCACTTGGGCCTTCGGGAAGGTCCAGATGATTCCGTCGCCTTTGGATACCGGCGTGGTCGAAACGACGGATTCTCCTCGTAGATTAATCTTTTCATGAATGTAATGAGTGAGTCCACCTTTGGAGGTGTGACTTCGACCTCTTTGATGTGTTTATAATTCGGCCCATACTTGATTCGAATCTTGGAGCATTGTTGTGATTTTGGCTGACAGTTAAACCTTTCCTCCTTGCCAATGATATGGATGTGGATTTCTCCAATTCCCACATCTATGCGAACTTTTGCAGTGCTGGGGAATGGGCGCCCAAGAATGAGTGGTGTATCCTTCTCGGTGTTTATGTCTAGCACCACAAAATCCATGGGTATGAAGCAGTTCTGGATCTTCACCGGGATGTCTTCAGCAATACCCACTGGATAACAGACTGAAGAGTCAGCCAGTTGTAGCTGCATTGGTGTTGGAGTCAGCTCTGTGAAGTTCAGCTGGTCGAACACAACCGTGGGCATCACACTAACACTTGCTCCCAAATCACAAAGTACCTTGTCTAAGTAGTGAGCCCCAATTGAGCATGAAATGGTAGGACATCCGGGGTCATTCTTCTTTTTAGGAAGCCTATTGAGGATGGCTGCACTGCAGTCTTCCGTAAGCTTGACGACCTCAGTGGTGGGCAATGGCCGTTTTTTGTTCAATATTTCATTGAGATAGCGAGCATAAGTGGGCACTTGCATCGCATCGATCAAGGGCACATTGTTGTGGATCTTTTGGATGATCTCAACAAAACGGTTGAATTGCTCATCCACTGTTGGCTTCCTTTGTCTGTGAGGGAATGGCAATAAGTTGGTGTCTTCAAAGTGTTCGACCATTCTCTCACCAAGTAATTCACTTGGGACATCCTCCTTCTCAGGCTCAGTTGTCCTCTTTTCATGTGTGGGATATGGTGGGTCACGAGTGGTCTTTCCTCCCCTCGTAACCACTGCATTGATGTTCTCTACTGGGGCTTCTGGCTGCCCTGGAATTTTGTTGTTTTCCAATGGAGGGACAACTGCAGCAAGTTGTGCCACCTGAGTCTCCAACATCTTGTTGAAGCTCAGTTGATTCTTGAATGCTGAGGATAGTCCTTCAATCTTTGCATTGATATTCTCTAGGGTCTTGTCATTAGCTGACAGCTTCTTGGATAGGGCCTCGTTGATCATGAGCTGGCTAATGGCAAGTTCTCTCAAGTTGGGCTGATTTCCAGGTTGCCATTGTTGTTATACCCTCCTTAAAAGAATGGGCGTTGTTGACCCCACCCTTGACCTCCCGGACGATAGCCATTATCGTTGTAATTTCCATTGTTGGCGAGTTATAGGGCATCCTCACAAGTTTCTGGGCAATCATTGAACATAGATCCATGTTGCCAGAGACTTCACACGTGATGTGAGAGTCTAGGGCATAGGCATTGCCAGACACTTCACCACTGGCTTGTCCATCAATATTTCTTCATTAGGAGGTCCAATTTTGCAGCGATCATGTCCACCTCCTTCAAGGTGTGCATGCCTCGCCGTCGGGTACGGAGACACTCATCGTTCCATCCCATGTTGGACACCATCTTCACAATAAGATCTTCAGCTTTTGTCACCGTCAATGAGAAGAAGGCTCCTCCAGCAGCAGCATCCAAATGGTCACAGGCTGATGGGGTCAGCCCGTTATAGAAATTTTGAATAAGGAGCCAATCATCCATCCCATGGTGGAGACAGGCTAGGATGTACTCCTAAAGCCTTTCTCATGCCTCGTGAATAGATTCCTTGGGCTCTCACTAAAATCTAGAAATCCTTCCACATGGGGCATTGGTTTTGCCCAACGGGAAGAATTTGGCGAGGAATGTCGTAGAAAACTTCTCCCAAGTTCTACAACACTTCATTTAACGTAGAACCACTGTTTCGCTCTCCCAAGGAGAGAGAACTGGAATAGTCTCAGACAGACCGCATCCGGAGACACGTCCTTGATCTTAAAAGTGTTGCAGATCTCGAGAAATTGTTGCAGGTGAGCACTTGCATCCTCATTAGCCTTCCCACATAATGGGTTGGCTTGCACCATAGTGATAAGGGCAGTTTTGATCTCGATGTTCACATCTCATGTGTTAACAGTGGGCCCAATAGGCACAATGTTAGCAGAGGGAGCTGAGAACTCACGAAGGGTCATTTGAGCCATTTGTGTTTGGATTGTTGGTGCAAAAATGCTGGCTTGCTTTGCCGCTCGAATTTTCTAAGGAGTAACAACACGGGGTCGGTCCCTCAGAAGAGATCCGGGATCTTCGACAATGTTTTCCGGCAGGCTGAAACCAGACATACACTACCCTGTTTTCACATTAAAAATGCAAAAACAAAGAATTGTTATCCTACTAAAATCCTACACAGGGTTCTATCCTATTCACTTTGTCATGTTACATATCTATATGCCTTCCCCGGCAACGGCGCCAGAAATGCTTGTTGACGGCTCCTAAGGTATACTAACAAATCATCCCCAGCAACGGCGCCCGAAATGCTTGTTGGTATTACTCACACACCATTAACTAAACATCTCCAACTGATGTGTCAGAAATGCTTGTTAACGGTTCTATTGGATCACAGAGTGAATTCCGCAAGCGCACGGAGATATCATTGTAGCATTTCCCCTTAAGAGTATTCCCAAGGGTGTCATTTATTTGATCCCAAAGGAAGGCGGGGTAGAGATATAACAATCATCAAGTGGAAAGGGTAGAAAGGTCTAGGTAAGAATCTAGTTAGGATGGATAAAATAATAGTGGAGATAGTGTGACACACACGGAAGCTTTCACGTCTAAGGTGGATAAGAGGATCCTAGAGGTTAGTTAAGGTTGAGAGTAATGGAGGTACACCAACTATGCTCTATTAAACATATACATAGTCTAAACTAATTATTCATAAGCCATATCCATAGTGAATACTTATTCTACGTGGTTCAACACATCGGGCACGGGCTTACCGCTAGCAATACTAGGGCGACTCCCGCCAAGAGCCTGTGGCATAGCCGAACGTGGAGGATTACAAAGGACAAATAGGGCTGTCACCACCTACTGCCTACCTCTTAAATCCGTGGGTCTACGAGACATCCAATGCTACTTTGCTATCCTAGCACCATGCTAGCATATTAAGTAATTACCTTAAGAGCAAAGGCACAATCCATCCTAAGGCAATGAATTGAATCATCATTGAACCAATGTTGATACACAACATAATTATCCATACAAACCTAGTTCTGTTATAATTCATTATACTATAGTGGGGGTCTATAGGTTCTATGATAATGAGATATGTTCATGATGAAATAGTCATAGAATCTATACCTTCCACATACATGGACTCCACAATCTAACAAGAAACGCATTGCCCAAGTATATGTATAAGTAGAGACTAAAGATACTATCTTTATTAAGCATAAAGGCACAATTACAAGAAAGAATACATGAGTCATACCTTTCCCAATGTAGGATTGGGAAGAGAGACACTCCTTACTCCTTTCCCAATTTGGACTTGGGACTAGAGACTCTCCTCTCTACAACCTAACTCCTCTAAGACTATGGATGATAGTGTATACAATAGAGATGAAGCTCAAGTGATGTGTGTTGAAGTGGGGGTAGGGGGTCCTATTTATACTAGTGTTGAGGTCGGTTCCAACCACCAAAAGCGCGCAAATTAGTCACCATTGACTCCAGGGAGCCGGGAGGAGCCAACACGTGGAGTTTGACCGAGTTTGGCGCTAGGAAGAGGTCGACCGAACCCCTGGTTCGGCCGACCTGGTCAAGGCACCAATTCTCGTGTGCTTTCTCCAGGTGGCTTCCAGGTGGGTCCCCTTGATGTATATTGGTGCAACACCGTTGTATCTCCTCGGATACTTCTGTTTGTGGGCCATTTCATCCGTGGGATGCCACGTGTCATCACCTGATTGGCTGGGATGATATTTTATATGATTGGTCCCTCTATATTTCCTCATTTCCTGCATAAAATTCTGCATACAAATATTTCTCCAAGTTCAAGTGGAATTGGGTTAGATAGAAAGGTGATGTGTGCAAGAAATGACAAATCCTTCACATAATTGAGTTAAATTGACGAATGAAATTTGTATATAACAGCCGTCAACAGATGTTTCCGAAAGAATCTCGAAAGAATTTACATGTTGGTGCCAACATTACATCGCCCAGAATGGCGAGAGCACAAGAATTGGAAATGAGATTTGCTACAACAGTGGGGTTGTATAGGAATTTCATTGGTGTCCCTCTAAGAAAACATAGAATGGTTGCCAAAGTTGAGGTCGTCCGAAAGGATTTTGGGTGATTGCTCAACATTCGCAGTTCAATTCCTTCTTAGAATAGAGCTTAACTCCTTGATCGTCTGTTGGACAAACACTCCATCAGGTGGGTTAGGTGGAGTTAGTGGCAATGATGGTTTCCTATGGCAACAGTACTTCAGGGTATTTCCAAAATATTCAAATATTTCTTTCTCGATGTAAAATGGAAACATCGAATGTTGAATTTCTTCTTCCTTCGTAGTTTCTGGTTCAGAAGAGGATTCTTCAGGCAAGGTTTGGGATAAACAAGGAGTGGGTTCATCCTTACCCATGGATTCATCCCCGGTTCTTGACACAACTTCCTCTTGAGGAGTCTTATTAAAACAAATGGGTTCCGCCAAAGGCAGTGTCTCACAAAACTACCCCTTTAGGACAGAATAAGATAGAATGGTGGGCTTCTCCATATATGTGGATAAATACGAGGGTGAACAAGGTTCAAAGATTAACAGAAACCGTTCCCCGGCAACAGCACCATAAATGATAATTGATGTTCCTTACGTCACAGGTAAAATTCGCAAGTGTACGAAAACTATCGTTTAGCACTTCCCCTTAGGAGTATTCCCAAGGGTATCGAATCCAAGGAACGTATGTGCTAAACTTACGAACTAATTCACCCAAGGACATAAAGTTGTTTGGTAGGCAAGGAAGAGAGAGGAATTCAAAGTATTGTTTCTGATTCAATGAAATTTTGTGGTAGTTGCTTGCTTCACGCACAAGTTTACCCGTAGCAACTCTAGGATGACTCCCACCAAGAGACTATGGCATAGCCGAACATGGAGGATTACTAAGGAAAGATAGGGTTGTCACCACCCACTGCCTACCTCTTCAATCAATGGATCTACGACACATTCGCTGGTGAGTTCTAACCTAAGCACCACACTTACGTTCTAAATCACAACTCTAGTTATTTCGAACACAAAGGTACAACTAGAGCCTTTAATAAATTAAAGTAATGAACCCACAAGTAACTACTTGTGCAAACTACCTTGAATTGGAAATCAAACTTGAAATGAATTCACAAAGGGCTTACTTGATTATAATAACACCTTTGTAGGGGTACAAGTGTAGAAGAGGGACTTGGCAAGCCAAAGCCTCCTTCTCCTAGTCTCTTCACCACACTCTCCATCTACTTGGCAGCCTCTAGGACTACTCTAAACCTTTGGAGTGGTATTCTATTCTCAACTTTTGGTGTGTGTGTGTGAAGTGAGGTGTGGAGTGCTAGTTATAGGTGGATAATGGTCGATTCTCACCACCAAATGCGTGCGAATCGGTCATCACTGACTTCCTGAAGACAGGAGCAGCCAACACGTGGCATTTGACCGGGTTTGGTGCCACTCCCTAGTCAACCAACAGTGGAGGTCGGCCGACCTGGTCATAGCTCTGTTGGAGTTGTGCTTTCTCCAGGTCTTTGCCAGGTGGATCCCATACCTTGATATGGGTGCTACACCGTTGGATGGCCTCGGATACTTCTGTTTGTGGGCAATTTGATCCATGTGCTGACACGTGGCATTGCCTGATTTGTTGAGATGAAATTTTATGGATTACTCCTTGCATGTCTTGTTATTTTGGGCTAAATTCACCTGCATAAAAATAAACACCAACACTTGTGGAATTGGTTAATTTTTAACCCTACCACTATGTTGTGTTTCTCTTTGTGCACATTATCAGGTGAATTGATGGTCTAAATATGGCACTAAAGGACCGTCAACAACTACTCCACCCAAAAATAGAGAAGTTCAAACTACCCTAGATCATTTGCTCTATAGTCTCCCCAAACTAGTTTGGTCTGCCCAGACTAGTCTGGCACATAACAGACAAGTATGATAGGTCTGCCCAAAGGAGATTTCCCGCACTCGTTCTAACAACCACTAAGGATTTGATCTCTCAATGATTCTGAAGCATATACGATAAGGATACCCTCCAATCTACAAGACGATCCAAGACTCAAGAAAATTGAACCCTAATTTCTACACTTTTAAGTCTTTTTTGATGGTCCTTAAATGCTAAATTTTACGATCAGTTCACCGCATAAAAATTACAAAATTGAGAATACAACATAGTGGTAGGGGTTAATACTAACCATTTCCACAAGTGTTAGTGTTTGTTTGGATGCAGGTGAATTAAGCCCCCAAATATCCAAGAATACAGGGAGCAAGCCAAAAAGTTACCTTTTGGGAAATCAGGCGATGACACGTGGCATCACGTGAATCCATGGACCCATTCCCAGGCGTATCCGAGGGGATCCAACATCGATTCACATGGGAATGGGATTTGGGCACACCAGTCAGCCACCCCGAGAAAGCACAGTCGAGGGGTGGGGGGTCAGGACCAAGTTGGCTGACCCCCTGGCTCGGCCAACTTTGTCATGGCACCAAACATGATTAGCCAATGCGTGGCGCCCTCTTGTTGCTCCTTGATGGAGGTAATAATTGATTTACGCACTAATTATGGAGCCAAACTGACTGAACTCGTGTATAAATAGCCCCCTCACTCCTAACTTCACACACCACAACTTTGAGGATAGTAGTTGTCGAAGCGTAGTAACGACACTTCCCCCTGTTCTACTTAGAAGTAGTCTGTAGAGGTTCATATTTAGACAGGGCACTAACAAGATCCAAGAGCAATGAGACACAAGAATTTTACGTGGTTCGGGACGCCTGAGCGTAATATCCTACTCCACGAGATGTGTGTTGTTTGTATGAGAGTGTGTAAGCCTGAGCTTAGTTGTGTATGAGTGTTATTGAGATTAGATGAGACTCTACCATGAAGCGCAACCCTTTTATATGCCAAGGACTGGCTGTTACCTTACGCCAGGGCCCACAGGTGGCCTCGGCTATATTAACCACCCTATACACGATCTACAGGCATAATGGTGGTTAATAGTGTGTTAATGTTCCTTGATGGCAGTGTTACGGTCTTGATGGCCTCCTGATCGTGTGTCATTAACATAGATTTAAATACACGTTAACTAGGTCTTACGACGGCAGTTTTATTGCCCTTAAATGTCAGCACCATTGAGGATCCTGGAGCCCTTTCGTTGTAGACGTAGATCTGGACACCTGACATGTGGCAGCAGCGGAGCTTCACTCAGCGAGGAGGCAGGTTCGGCACTATGGACACGTGGCAGTGCTGGAGGTACCCTAAGGAGGGAGGCAGGTCCGGCACTGCAGGATACATGGCAGCGCTGGAGCCACCCTAAGGAGAGGGGCATGTCCAGCCCTACGAGACACGTGGCAGCGCAAAGCCACCCTAAGGAGGGAGAAAGGTCTGGCACTGTGGGACACATGTTGCCTCCAGAAGTCAACAACACTGGAAGGTGGAACTCAACTTGTCTTCATCTGGTACGAAGGGATACTTGGTACGCAGGGTATCGATAGTGGCCCCGGGGCCCACCTATGGTGAGATTGTGAGGTTTCGATGCCGAAGGTGGGGCCATTATCTCTCCCAAAATGCTGCTTCAGCTTTCCTCTTGGGACACACGACCCTTCTTGGTTTGGCAGGTGAAATACATGACGTGCGGATCTCACGCAATTGAAGGACATCAGTTCCCAATATTATTTTCGTATCGGTTCTCAGCGCTATCTCTGCAACCCTGACAGGTCACCGCCCTTGGGTTTCCAAGTTCTCATCATGAAAATAGTTCATTTTGTGCGACTTCTTCAACAAAGTGGACCTGGGCCCCGTTTATCAATGATGAGGTAACTTTATTGAGCGTAATCACAGTCCGGATGCTGTTGCTATCCAAGCGTTGCATAGGCTTAACAAAGGGAGAGGCTTTGTAAGGGAAGAGAACTCTTACGCATTGCTCTATTCTTGCACATAGTGTTATCTGCTTGAACTCTTGCATCACACTCCCACTTTTGCTCCACTTTGCAGCGATGGAACTCGGACTTCCCAAACAAGCCTGTAAGCGAGAGAGATCTTACAATAGTCCAGAAGCTGATGGGCTGGCAGAGTGACTCCTTCAACAACGGTATTCGCTTCCGCAAGCTCCCGTTCAAGAAGGAGTGCCCAAGTGACATTGTCTACTTCTCAGCATATACCATGGTTGGGCTGGTTCTGCTAGTGTCCAGCTTCTCGTTGATACTGCTAGAATCATATGGGATCCAACTGCAGCATCTCGGCTACCCCTCGATCATTCTAATGGCAATCTTCGTCCACTTCTGCAAGATGTGGGTAGGCGTGCCACCCTGTGTGTCGCTGTTCTTGATCTTCTTCAGACTCCAGGCGATAGGCAAAGGTAACACCCTCTTGGGATTCTACTACTTTGTAAGGCGTAGGAATCCCCCATACAAGTATGTCAAGTCCTTTCCTTTCAGAAAGTGGGAGACCTCGAAAACTGATTGGGTAGCTATTTGGCTAGAGCTGCCTGAAGAATTCCCGACAATGGAGTCCAACTCCTGGGAGGAGCTCTCAAAACTAACAGAAGAGTACAAACTCGCGCTATCAAGAATCTAGAACTTGTTCGACGGAGGATTGACATCTCTGATGGTCCTCGGCAACTTCTTGACCAACCACGGGGCGCCACTCAAGGAGCGAGAATTTGCATCTTGGTCATACTTCGAAGAAATGGATTTCCTCCGGATTAATGTTGGTCTGGGAACCAACTTAGATAAGCGTGCCTTAAAGCTCCATCTGCATAAGTTGTACATTGGAACTTTATCAAGAGATGACCTTGTACCTTTGGCAAGTTCTTGCCACTTTATGTAGTTCTAAAAGTCAGGAGGGAGCTGCAGAAGGTGATGGTGCTTATTGAGGATACAGGTCTTGCGGTGCGACAAAGGAGCACTATGCCAGCAGGGATTGTGATCCCCGGAGCTTCAGCCCCCTATCCACATATAGGGTCTGGACCTGCACCTGTCAGTGCAAATGGCAAGGGTCCTGTAGAACCAAGTCAGAAGAAGTCAGACTCAAGTCGGGGAAAAAGAAATGCGCCAGTCGACACCTCCAGCTGGAAAAGGAAGTTGACACGAGCTGATGGCAGCTTTGTCAGGGAAGCTCTAATAAAAACGGTGCCGTCGCCTCACCTGACCCTCAAGTCAGTGCTGGTTGTGCTTCCAGCAATGGCAACCCCGGCTCTGGCGGCCAAGGTGAGCTCCGGCCTTAGGAATCATCTTCGGACCAAGTACCTAGGGTGGGCACTAGGTCCGACAAGTCTTCTACTCTAGTCCGGGTGCCAAGGGCGCGCTCTTGGTCCAGAGTGTCTTATCAGATGATAGAGATCCCGACTGTAGCGACGCCGATGGCTGCCATGACTCCTGGGATAAGTCTGTAGCTTCTGCCTCACTGGCGACGGTTGATTCCTACTCCAGACGTCCAAAGAAGAGGTTTCGTGCCGACTGGAGCTGCAGCATCCCCAGGTAATGATCGACCTTGAAATTGTGTTTTTTCTTACTTCTCGCCTTATGTTGAATTAGTTTGTACCTCTATTTCCAGAGTGTTGAGACCTGACGCTACTCCGGCACTAGCAACCAGCCAGGTCAGGGTTGCGGCTATGGAGACCATGCCAGCCAAAACTCCTGTAGATCCTGCAGCCTCTCCTATGGTGATGGCAGACGGCACGGTGGTTCCAAAGTCAACTGGCACCAAGACTGCACCTGCAGTGGAGTTTTCAGTCGACGTTGCAGCAGAGCAGCCAGCTGACACCACAACAGTGTAAGAATTTGCAAATGAATATCCAACTGAAGAACTTCAACGTCTGGGCTTGAGGTTGATGAGCTCCCGGAACTTAGTCCAACTTATGTCGAGTTGTTGGAGTCCATGCTTGTGCCATGGGCTCTGAAAAATGTTCCTTAATACATGGAGGCGCCAGATGACCCTGAGGAAGGTCCAGAGCCAGTCCCTCTGGACATGTTAATAGAAAACTCCAACTCCAGCCTTCACCATGTGCAACTTGGATTTTACCTCGAGCGCAAGACCCTAAAGGCAGAGCGAGAAACTCTGAAGCCGTGGCAAAAGCTGTTGTACTTCAAGACAAACTTAACTTAGACCCGCCTTGCTGATGAAAGGGAAAAACATGCAACCCAGAAGGCGCATCAAGAATACATGGAAAAGCTGCTGGACAAAAGGGACGCTATTATTAGAGCTCTCAATGAGAAGACTCATGAAGTTTTTGAGAAAGCAAAAGAAAAAGATGATATGGAAAATGCTCGCTAAGAAGCCTTAACTGAGCTGAGGGTTGAGCTCGTCAAGCGCCGAGAGTCATTAGACAATAAGGAGGAGGGGCTCCAGAAGAGAGATGAAGTAATCTCTCAGAAGTTAGCGCGCAGCGAGCAGGACTTAGCTGACCGCATGTTGACGACTGTTATATACCAATTTCACCCGCCAATATAACTGAATTACGTGAAGGAAATATCATTTCTTGCACACATCACCTTTCTATTTAACCTATTTCCACTTGTCCTTGGAGAAAGTAGTGCATGCAGGAATTCTATGTAGAATTGAAATGAAGCAAGGGGATGGATCCTATAAAATATCATTCCAGCCAATCAGGCGATGCCACATGGCACCACATGAATCAAATGGCACACAAACAGAAGTATTTGATGCCATCAAATGGTGTAGCACACATATCATGTAATGGGACCCACCTATTAGTCACCTAGAGGAAGAATTGACCGTTTGGAGCCAGGACTAGGTCGGTCGAGCCCCCTAGTTGGCTGACTAGTTCCTGGCGCCAAACGCGGTCAAACGCCACGTGTTGGCTCCTCCTGGCTTGAAGAGCTCAGGGGTGACTGATTTGCGCGCTTTTGATGGCAGGAACTAACTCTTCTCCAAGCTATAAATACGACCCCTCACCCCTCACTTCAACACACACCACTTGAGTATTCATCCATTGTATCCACTACTCTCCATAGGTTTAGAGGAGTAAAGGTTGTAGAGAGGAGAGTCTCTAGTCCATAGTCCAAGTAGGAGAGGAGTAGAAGAAGTCTCTTCCGAATTTCCAATTGGGAAAGGTATGTCTTCCATATTCCTATTTGTATTTGTGACTTTATTCATAATAAAGATGATATCTTTAGTCTTCTGTTGTTCATATATTTGGATGAAGTGTTTCTTGTTTGATTGTGGATTCCATGTATGTGGTAGGAATAGTAATTATGGATGTGTTATACCATTGTAAGTACATCATCATAAAAACTATAAAACTCCACTATAGTCTAATTAGCCATGCTATGAATTAACATTGGTTCAATGATGATTTAGTTCATTTCCTTAGGATCG
The DNA here is from genome assembly GCA_036927565.1 of Tuctoria greenei. Lineage (NCBI taxonomy): Eukaryota > Viridiplantae > Streptophyta > Magnoliopsida > Poales > Poaceae > Tuctoria > Tuctoria greenei. The sequence continues at coordinate 76,732,148 of JAYESD010000007.1, read as the reverse complement.
CTTGTGCCTAGGCTCTTAAGGTAATTACTTAATATGATAGCATGGTGCTAGGATAGAGAGTAGCGTTGAATGTCTCGTAGACCTACGCATTGAAGAGGTAGGCAGTACGTGGTGACAGCCCTATCTGTCCTTTGTAATCCTCCACGTTCGGCTATGCCACAGGCTCTTGGAGGAGTCACCTAGTGTTTCTAGGGGTAAACCCATGTCTGATGTGTTAATATACTTAGGATGAGATGTCATAAATAATATAATCATGAGTAACTAACTTAGGCTATGTATATGTACATTAGAAGCATAGTAGGAGTATCTAACTAATTCTTAGCCTTGTCCCTCTCTACCCCACATTATCTCCTTAGGATAGAATGATCTTGTGTGTGTCACACTACCTCAATCACCCTTCATCCATCCTAGCTAGAACCCTACCTAGGCCAACCTAGCCTTTCCACTTGATGATTGTTTTACTTCCATCTAGCCTTCCTTTGGGAGAATATAAATGACACCCTTTGGGAATACTCTTAGATGGGAAATGCTACATCGATAGTTTCCGTGCGCTTGCGGATATAAATGGATATTATAAAACCTACCAACAAGCATTTATTGCACCCCCACTAGGGATGAATTGTTATTAGTGCGTAAGAAATATCAACAAGTATTTCTTGCGCCGTTGCCGGGGAAGGCAGCCGAAGTATTGCATGATTGAGTGAATAGGATAGGACCCTGGTAAGTTTTAGTAGGATGACCCTTCATTGTTTTCACATTTTATTTGGAAACAGAAAAGTGTATGTCTGGTATCCGCTTGGCGGAAAACCTTGTTGAAGATCCCAAATCCTTTATGAGAGATCGACCTCGTGTTGTTACTCCTAAGAAGCTTTGAGCGGCAAAGCAAGCCAGCACAACCGCACCAACAATCGAAACACCAATGGCCTAGAAGACCCTTTGTGAGTTTTCAGCTCCCTTTGCTAACAATGTGCCCATTGGGCCCACTGTTAACACAGGAGATGTGAACTTCGAAATTAAGACTGGCCTAATCACTATGGTGCAAGCCAACCCATTTTGTGGGAAGGCTAACGAGGATGCAAGTGCTCACCTGCAATAGTTTCTTGGGATCTACAACACTTTTATGATTAAGGACGTATCCCCTGATGTTGTCCGTCTTAGGCTGTTTCTGTTCCCTCTACTTAGGAGAGCAAAACAGTGGCTCTACGCGAACTTAAATGCTGTAGATACTTGGGAGAAGTGTTCTACTACATTGCTCACCAAGTTCTTCCCGTTAAGTAAGACCAATGTTGTCGAAGTGTTAATGTGACACTTCCGCTAGATATGCTAAGGAGCAGCCCGCGGAGGTTCTTGTTTGGTGGGGCTTAGGCCTTAAACTAGTGTTCTAGTGGAAGAGTATGTGACACGGTGGTTTTTACGTGGTTCGGGCCGCAAGGAGTGTAACACCCTAATCCACGGTGGATTGTATTGCTGGTGAGTGTGTATGCATGTGTGTGTCTGTATCGGGGATTCTGAGTCTGGTCCTAGTCCGGGCGGACCAGGGGGGATGCCTAAGTCGGTGGTTGCTCGGTCCTTTTATAGTTCAAGGCCAGACAGCTTACAAGTGAGGCCCAGGCCCCGATAGGTGGCCCTGGGGCGATCTTATCCTAAAGATCTAAGTCTTCTCCGCTACGTTGCCTCTGACCACTACTTGGAGACTCATTGTCTTGCCGCGTCGGTCGCCAGTGGCAGGGCATAGTCGCTGATGGTGGCAGGGCATGTCCTGTCCGTCTGTCTTGTCACCGCAGGCTACCCACTTGGCGGAGCAGTGTAGGCCTGCGATGCCTTCACTGCGATGTGGTTGGATGTAGCGGTACCTGACAGGGGCGCAAGTTGCACCGCACCTATGCGTTTGGGGAAGGCACGTGCCTTCAATGCGTGACTGGATAGGACATAATGCCCTTTACTCTTTTACGCTCACAACCTATTGCAGGTCGTGGGACACACTCCAGCTCCAGAGCCCTCCCAGGTGGGAGAGAGGGACGGATGCCAGAGGGTGCGTGGCAGCTCCGAAGCCCACCTCTGTGGGAGCAAGGGCCCGAAGCGAGAGGACGCGTGGCAGCTCCAAAGCCCTCCTCGGTGGGAGCATGGGCCCGGATCGGGAGGACGCGTGGCAGCTCTCGAACCCTTCTCGGTGGGGAGGAAGGGTCCGAAGCTTCTTCTTGTATGCGGGGGTACCCGTTCTTGAAGGTACCGATAGTGGCCCGGGGCCCACCTCAGGAGAGATGATGATCCTGTAGGTGGGGCCTTCATCTGGTCTTGTAAATGTGACACCAGCGGCCCCCTCAGGGGTCGCCGGCACTCGGAGTAGTGACGCTGGCGGTCCCCTTGGGGACGCCGAAGCTCGGAGAAGTGATGCCAGCGGCCCCCTTGGGGGGCACCAGAGCTCAAAGTAGTTACTCCAGAGGCCCCCTTGGAGCGCACCGGAGCTCGGAGAAGTTATGCCAGTGGCCCCCTTGGAGACGCCAGAGCTCGGAGAAGTGACGCCAGCGGGCCCCTTGGGGGGGGGGGGGTGGGCGCTGGAGCTCGGAGAAGTGACGCCGGCGGCCCCCTTGGGGACGCCAGCGCTCCGAGAAGTGACGCTATCGGCTCAGAGAAGTGATGTTGACGGCCCCCTTGGGGGGCACCAGAGCTTGAAGATGTGACGCCAGCGGCCCCCTTGAGGACGCCAAAGCTTAGAGAAGTGATGCAAGTGGCCCCCTTGGGGGGCGCTGGATCTCAGAGAAGTGACATCGACGGCCCCCTTGGGGCACACCGGAGCTTGAGAAGTGACGCGAGCAGCCCCCTTGGGGGGCGCCAGAGCTTTGAGAAGTGCTGCCGACGGCCCCCTTGGGGATGCTGAATCTCGGAGAAGTGACGCCGGCAGCCCGCTTCGGGGCGCCGGAGCTCGGAGAAGCGTCGTCGGTGACCCCCTTGGGAGCGCCGGAGCTCGAAGAAGTGACGCCAGCGGGCTCCCTGGGGGGCACTAGAGCTCGGAGAAGCATCGCTGGCAGTCCCGTTGGGAGCGCCGGAGCTCGAAGAAGTGACGCCGGCGGCCCCCTTGGGGGCATCGGAGCTCGAAGAAGTGATACTAGCGGCCCCCTTGGGGGGCGCTAGAGCTCGGAGAAGCGTCGACGACACTGGTGGCCCTCTTGGGGGGCGTCGAAGCCGGAGAAGTGACGCTGGCAGCTACGACGGACGCGTAGAACATCAACGACAACTCCCTATATGTCCTGTACATATGATAGACAAAAATTAATTTCGCTCGTCGGTCACCACTTCCCTGCTCTTTAGTTTTGTTATGGCTTACGGTCCTTAGCTAAGATAGGGGCATGGGTAATTTGGTGCGACAGCATCCAGGGTATAATCGCTACCTTGCTCAAGGCATGAGCCATCCAGCCTCCTGTACTAAGCTGTTAGCACTGGGAGGCAAGGTGCACATGCTTAGGGTATAGAACCAGGCTAAGCAGACTGCACACCTGGACCTCCAGCTCGGTGTTAGCCTTTTAGGAGTTAGAACCGTTCGACACCATGGACCCCGACCAAGAAAAAAATCATTAGACCCCAAACACATTGCAGGTACCTCATGCGGATCCGCCTTTAGTAGGATAGCACAACTCCAACAAGGACGAGACAGGAGAAATATAACCGGGCATATGGCAGCCAATATGCGAAAGTAAGCAAAAAATTAAAACATAATGTAAATAATTTTGCTTGTCGGTTACTCGCTTGTTCCAACCATCGGATGGATGATTGGCTAATTATCCAAAACTTCTACAACGGGCTGATCCCTTCTGCCCGTGACCATGTTGATGCTGCAGTTGGAAGTGCCTTCTTCTCATTGACGGTGCGCAAAGCCAAAGATTTGATTGGGAATATGGTGTCAAACATGGGTTGGAGCGACGAGCGTCTCCATACCCAACGAGGCATGCACACCATAAAGGAGGTGGACATGATCGCTGCCAAATTGGACCTCCCTATGAAGAAAATTGATGGTCAAGGCAATGGTGAGGTATGTGGCAATGCCTATGCCTTAGACTCTCACATTACTTGTGAAGTCTGTTGCAACACGGGCCATTTAGGAAGTGACTGCCCAGAAACCCGTGAGGATGCCCTATACGTAGCCAACAATTAAAACAATAATGGCTATCGTCTAGGAGGTCAAGGGTGGGGCCAACCACGCCCATTCTTTCAAGGAGGGTACAACAACAATGGCAACAATGGAAATCAAACTAACTTGAGAGAACTTGCAATTGGCCAGCTGAAGATCAATGAAGCTATATCTAAGAAGCTGTCAGCCAATAATAAGATCCTAGAGAGCATAAATGCCATGATTGAAGGACTATCCTCAACCTTCAAGAAGCAATTGAGTTTCAACAAGATGTTGGAAACTCAATTGGCTCGACTGGCTGCAGTTGTTCCTACTATGGAGAAAGTGAGTGCGGTGGCTACGAGATGTGGCAAGACCACTCGTGACCCACTGTATCCCACACAAGGGAAGAGGGCAACTACAGATGAGAAGGAGGATGTCCCAGTTGGCATAAGTGAACCACTTAGTGAGAGAATGGCCAAGAACTTTGAAGACACCAACTTATTGCCATTCCCTCGCAGGCAAAGGAAGCCAACAGGGGATGAGCAATTCAATCGCTTTGTTGAGATCATCCAGAAAATCCACATCAATGTGCCCTTGATTGATGCGAGGGAAGTACCCACTTATGCTTGCCATATCAAGGACATATTGAATAACAAGCGGCCATTTCCCACCACTGAGGTTCTCAAGCTTATAGAAGACTACAGCGCAACCATCCTCAGTAGGCTTCTAGAAAAGAAGAAGGACCATGGATGTCCTACAATTTCATGCTCAATTGGGGCTCACCATGTTGACAAGGCCCTTTGTGACCTTGGAGCAAGTGTGAAAGTGATGCCCAAGGTTCTTTTCGACCAGCTGAATTTCACAGAACTTACTCCAACACCAATGCAACTACAACTAGCTGATTCTTCAGTCCGTTATTTGACGGGTATTGCTAAAGATGTCTCGGTGAAGATCCGGAACTGCTTCATACCCATGGAATTCATGGTGCTCGACATGGAGGTCGAGAAGGATATGCTGCTCATTCTTGGACCTCAGTTCCTAAGCACCGCGAAGGCTCGCATAGATGTGGTTGCTGGAGAAATTCACTTCCATATCAATGGCAAGGAGGAGAAGTTTAATTTCCATCAAAGTTGGAGCAATGCTCCATGATCCGTATCAAGTATGGGTCGAATGTTAAACACATTCAAGAGGTCAAAATCACACCTTCAAAGGTGGACCCATTCATTGCATTCATGCGGAATTTGATCTATGCGGAAAACCCATCTCATCATCCACGCTGACACCGCAAGAAGACGGAGAAGTCCAGACCTCCCTAAAGGCCCAAGTCCACCAAGCGGCCAAAGAAGGTATGGCGGAAGAAGCAAGACAAGCCGTCTGAGCCCTTCCCTCCGGGCCCGAATGTCAAGAAATGAGAAAGGAGGAATGTCCATCTCATCGGATGATAGTGAGATCTAGCCAATAGGTTAAATTGGTAGTTATCCTTTTCTTTGTTTTTATTTTCTTTTTATCTGGTTTTCCACATTTAATTTGATTTTCCCCACTGCATATTTGATTTTCCTAGTAAGTTGAGAATCTTATATTCTCAACTATCATTTTTATTTCTTTATTTTTCACAAAAATAAAATTGTTGGGTTTTAAAAAAAGTAGTTTTTATAGGAAAACAATTTTCCTGAGCTGCAAAAGTGTTATTTCACCAACATTCTAATTTCATAGCCTTTGGGGAACCACCTGCCAAAAAGGGGGACAGGGGGCCCACCGATCAGGTCGCCCGACCACCCTGTTCGGCTGACTAGGGGAAAGAGCTATTTTGGCTCTATCTCCTCCAACGACTACATTTAGCTCCTTAGTGACCGTTGGTGATACGACACTATAAAAGGTGACCGTGAGGAGTACTTCTCTTCACACTTCACCTCATTTCTTATGTCCCCAAAGTCACTCTTGCTCACATTGTTTTTCTTGCCCTTCATTGAAGTGCTCTTGATCAAAATCCAAGCCAAAATGATTTGCTTTTGTTTGCATTTGCAATTTGATCTCATGTTTTCAAGGGAAAATTCGTCGGGGTTTTGCTTTCACTAACATCACCTCTTTCGAGTTTTTGCCTTGTTGTGTTCTTGTTTGTTGTGGCCATGAAAGGAATGAAAATTTTGTTTGGAAAGAAGAAGGAGGATGCAAGCTCAAGCCATGGTGGAGACTCAAGTGCGCGCCCCTCTTCCATTGCTACACCATGTTCATGGAGGAGGAGTGTAGGAGAGGAGACCTCCATGGGTGAGAGAAGCAACCCACACCAACTTCTTCACGATGACAACCTCGACATCCAAAGTCAAGTTGTAGATCAAGCACGCAAGCTCCTCCAAAATCGGTAACTAGAAGCCATACAAGGAGAGCCACTATGCCCCCGACGACCTTTACGGTCCATGAGTACGTAGAGGAAGAGAACCCAATGGGTGATGCACCCAGATGGACTCAACCTCCTTCATGTGAGACCGAAGGTCCATCTTGGCATGGATGGCCAGGTGCCACATGGGAGACACCCCTATCCACTTCAAGCTCCAGCAGCTTGCCTCCATCATCTATGAGAAGATGTCATTCCACTTCGGATAGAAGTCATCATGACTATAGCCAAGGAATGACGGATCTCACTAGACGTATGGATGAGCTTGAAGTGAGAACGGGTGGCATCTACAACACTCTCCAAGGGCATGCCCAAGGTACCCAAGACTGGCAACAACACATTGACGCTCAATTCGTCAACCACAACTCCACTCTACAACAACAACAAGCCGATCTCGCGGCATACTTCTGTGATCAAGGTTTAAACCCTCGGCACGGAGGTGAGTGAAGAACAAGCTTGGGGGAGGACCCCTACTTGAGGTAAATTGTATCAACCCCTTTGCATATTTATTTTCCATTCATCCATAATCCACCTTGAATATAAAAAATAAAAATATAAATAATAAGTAGGATAGATTTATTTTAAAATAAAATAAAAGATGTGCGATAAGAATGATTTGGAATTCACATAGATGAAATGATGAACAGTTGCTCTGTTTTAATTTTCCTAAGTCCCTAGTTTACAACTTACTACTCTCCAACATATTGCTCTCATTGGCTAAAATTGCTTTTGCCTTGATTTGGAAATTGTGGGTAGCAAAAGCTTAATCCATTCTAAGTTGTTGTGAGATATGATTTAGTAATAAGGCTGCTATTCTTAGTTTTAAAATGAAACTGTGAGACCTGTGTGTGTGGAATACAGTGACTTGTAATGAATACAACCCTTTTTAGCAAGGTCCGACTCTAGCTCCAAGCTTCTGCAAGGTCCGACAATAGGTCCGACTTGCTTTGTCAAGGTCCTGCTTGTTTTGGGTAGCTCCAGCATGGTCTGACGATAGGTCCGGATTGTTTTGGGTAGCTCCGGCAAGGTCTGATGTAAGGTCCGAATAGCTTTGGTTAGCTCCGGCGCTAGGTCTGACTAGCTTTGGTTAGCTCCGACGCTAGGTCCAACTAGCTTTGGTAAGCTCCGGCGCTAGGTCCAATTAGCTTTGGTAAGCTTTGGCTCAAGCTCAGGTTAGCTTTGGCAAGGTTCGGAGCTTGATCTCAATGTTTCTGCATTTACTTTGAATTGATTCGAACTTGTTTTACATCTATAGAAAGTTTTCTTAGTATTCTTTTACTAAGTTTTTGGTGCGTTTTGGTGGTTATAGCTGATATCGTTTTGCTATGCTTTGCAACATGCTTATGTGAGGTGCTCAGGTAAGATGTTGTGTTCGGAACTAACTTGAGTCAAGTCGCGGACTTGGGCTCGTACGGATTTGTTGTTTGTTCATGTGCAGGTGTTGCTTGAGTTCAAGACGTGGCTGGTGATGGGATCCATTGAACTAGTCTTAGGGAGAAGATGAGGTTCAACAACCATGTTTGGGACGAGTTGTGGTTGAGTTGATCGGGAGGTCGTGCAACATGTATGAATCAAGAACAGTGCATATGAAGGTATCGTGGACGTCGTTGGAAGGTGTTTGCATATGTGCAAGGAGTGCATGGACGTGGCTGCATGGTTCCGATACGTCATGACGAGATGTGGACATAAAGAATTGGTCATAAAGGTCCAACCGACTAGGGTATGGACTCAAGCTGCGACTGAGTCGTGTTTGACTCAAATATGGAAATATTTGAGTTGGTTCTGATAGGATGTCGTGTGGGTTACGAATTTGAGTTTTTTTAGGAATGTGGGATATGTTCATAAGGTGTTTGGAAGTCTTAAGATTACTTCTATCTACGTTTAGAAGAGTCCTAAGCAGTTATGGAAAGTTTCGATAAATGATTTGAGTAGGATTAGAGTCCTAGTTGAGATTGAGTTGGCCTTAGGGCTGGTTATATAAGCAAGGGAGACCAGAGCTCACGGTAGACGACTTTGAGGGCTGTTCCTCTTGTGTTCTACTGAATAAATATCATAGTTTAAATAAACTTTTGTGCCTTGTTCGTTCGACTTGTTCCAGACAAGTTTTTCTCGTCAAGTTTTCTGCACAACACTACCTTTCTTCGGTAGTTTTATCATAACTCGCATTTTACAAAACCAATTAACATGATTTATTTTGGGTTGTCTTCACAACTTGATTATCTATCATCTTTCAAAATTTCACGGTCATTGGATTTGTGGTTTTTGATCTACACGAGTTTCTTTGCAGCGTTCCAGAACTGTTTTTCTCGGGTAGGACAGATTGACCTTTGTTCGATCTATCAATCGTAACTTGAGTTTCTCTCGACGGATTTGAGTTATTCTTGTTGTGTTGTCTTCGTGACTTTATTCTCTCTGATTGTAAGACCTATGTGTTCTGAATACATTGGCTTGTAGTGAATACACTTGGCTTTGATGATAAAAGTTTTAAATATCACCAAAACACCTTTTTATCAAGGTCCGACTCTAGCTCTGAGCTACAGTAAGGTCCGACGGTAGGTCCGACTTGTTTTGGGGAGCTCCGGCTACGTTTGATGCTAGGTCTGACTAGCTTTGGTCAGCTCCAACGAGTTTTGTCTTTAGCTCCGGCATGTCTTTGATAGCTCCGACATATATTTGATAGCTCCGACATGCTTTTGCTAAGCTCCGACGTACTTTGTCTAGCTCCGGTTTTGGGTTGACTAGTTTTGACTAGTTTTTGGTAAGCTCCGGTGCTAGGATCTACTAGTTTTGGTAAGCTCCAGCAGGTGCTACATTGTACTAGTTTTGTTAAGCTCCAGCGCTAGGTTCTACTAGCTTTTGGTAGCTCCGGCTCAAGCTCTGGGTTGCTCTGGCAAGGTCCGAAACATGACTGCAGTGCTTCTGCTTTTCATTTGCAATGTTTCGTACTTTCTTTACATTGTTGGAAAGTTTGCTTAGTATTCTTTTACTAAGTTTTTGGTGCGCTTTGGATGATATGGCTGATATCGTTTTGCTATGCTTTGCAACATGCTTATGTGAGGTTCTCATGTAAGGTGTTGTGTTCGGAACTAACTTGAGTCAAGTCGAGGACTTGGGCTCGTATGGATTGGTTGTTTATTCATGTGCAGGTGTTGCTTGAGTTCAAGGCATGGCTGGTGACGGGATCCATTGGACTAGTCTCAGTGAGGAGATGAGGTTCCAACAACCATGTTCGGAAGGAACTGTGGTTGAGCTGATCAGGAGGTCGCGCAGGATGATTGAATCAAGGGCGGTGCATATGAAGGTTACTGGAGGTCGAAGGAAGGTGTTTGCACATATGCATGCGGTGCATGATGTGGCAACATGGTTCCGAAGATGGTTTATGGATGGGAAGATCTTGTTGGAAGGATCGGATCATACCGGTTGATGACTTTGGCTGCGGCGGAGTCGGTTATGGCTCGATATGGAATGTATCGAGTTGGTTATGTTAGGATTTCGTGTGGGTCACAAATTTGAGTTGTTTAGGAATGTGGAATACGTTTATAAGGTGTTTAGAAGTCTTAAGATTGCTTCTATCTGCATATAGAAGAATCTTGAGCAGTTATGGAAAGTTACGATTCGTGATCTGAGTAGGATTGGAGTTCTAGGTGATATTGGGTTGGCCTAAGGGCTGGTTATATAAGCAAGGGAGCCCAGAGCTCGTGGTGCACGACTTTGGGACTGTTCCTCTTGTGTTCTATTGAATAAAATTCGTAGTTTGAAGGAACTTTTGTGCCTTGTTCGTCCGACTTGTTCCAGACAAGTTTTACTCGTCTAGTTTCTTGACAGCACTACCTTTCATTGGTGGTTTTATCATAACTCGAGTTTTACAGATCCAATTGACGTGATTCTTTTTGGGTTGTCTTCAAAACTTTATTATCTATCATCTGTCAAAATTTTACGGTCATTGGATTTGTGGTCTATGATCTACACGAGTTTCTTTGCAGCATTTCAGAACTGTTTTTTTCTCGGTAGGAAAGATTGACCATTGTTTGATATTTCGATCATAACTTGAGTTTTTCTCGACGGATTTGAGTGATTTCTTTTGTGTTGTCTTCGTGACTTGATTCTCTCTGATATCTATCACTTTTTTCACGGTGAAACACATTTATATTAGTCTCACACATGATTTCTTTAATAGATCGTTTTTCTGCCAAAAGGGTTTGGGGTTTAATTGTTTCCGCTGCGTAAGATTTTTAAATCTACCATTCACCCCCCCTCTGTTAGCTTTTCACATGCTCTTCGATCCTACAATTGGTATCAGAGACACGGTGCTCTAATCTTTGTGATTTGCACGTGTTTTTGACTAATTATCATGGAGAAGTACTCCGCCAAACCTTGTGTGTTCGCTGGTATTGATTTTCAGGATTGGAAGGCATGCATGGAGACTTTCATCCAGGCACAAGGATTTGCAATATGGGAGAAAGTATACAAGCCTTACAAAGTGCCATCAAACGATCAAGTTACAGCTACAAATCTGAGAGATGTCGACAACAACAACAAGGCTCAGAACTTGATCATACAAGGATTAACTCAAAGCGACTTCGACCGTGTTGCACACCTCCGATCTGCATACGATGTGTGGAAAGCACTTTATGACTACCACGAAGGATCCAACACAATCAAAGAGGTAAGGCAAGACATGTTCAAAAAGGAATACATGCGCTTCGAGATGCAACCCGGTGAGTCTATTGATGACCTTTTTGCTCGCTTTAATAAGATTCTCAGCAACTTGCGTAGTGTCAATGTTAATTTTTCAGATGCTGAAAATGCTAAGCAGTTATTAAGTGCATTAGACATGTCAATTTGGGAGATGAAAGTTACATCTATTCGTGAATCTACTGTCATGAGTACACTTACTTTAGATGTGCTATATTCCAAGCTAAAAACTCATGAAATTGATATAATATCACGTAAGAACCCCAACAAGTCTATTGCTTTTGTTTCTCAACGTGATATGCCTAGCTCCGGCCAATCTTCATCTTGTAGTACACTTGCATTATTGTCCTCTCTAACCCTTGAACAGATTGAGGAGTTTCCAGAGGAGGAGCTAGCACTTCTCTCTACGAGGTTCTCAAAAGCATTGCAAAATGTGAGAACTAGAAGGAGGGGAAGCTCCGAACCTCAACGGTGCTTCGAATGTGGTATGACAGGACATTTTCGTTCAGATTGCCCTAACCTTTCTGGTCCTACTTCCCGGGATGAAAAGAAAACAAGAACGAAGCACTCCTCTGCAAAAGATACAAAGAAAAATAAGGGTACCATAGGATGCAAGATGATTAACAGCTTCATCACCGCACTTCAAGAACTTAGTTCAAGTGATGTAGACTTTGAAAGTGATGAAGATGATGAAGATCTGGCCAACTTATGCTTCATGGCGGGCAAAACAAGATCAAGATCAAGTCAGGAGGATGCAGAACACAACAGTGAAGACGATGAGGTATGTTCTACCTGCAATAAAATGTGTGATGCTATTTCTCGTGCAACTATTATTGTTAAGAAAAAAGATAAGAAGCTTAGGGATAATGCTGCTAAAATTGAATCACTAGAATCTGAAATTAACCGTTTAAAAACTTTGATTCCTAGTGATGATGCATGTTCCTCATGTGATTTAATATATGAACAATTGTCCTCATTAAGAAGTGCGCACACCTCCACACTTGATAAACTTGAAATAGAAATTGAAAAGAACAAAGAGCTTGCTGCACTTAATGATAAAAACTTGAAAGATGCTAGTTGTTCTACAATTGATTTGCATTGTTCTACTTGTGAGGATCTTGATAAAAAACTGCAAGATGCTATGAATGAAATTTCTATATTGAACAATGCTTTACGTTCTCATGAAGTTAAATTTTGTTCCAATTGCAAACTAAAAGGAAAAACTTCATATGAAAATTGCCTTGATCTGTCCAATAAACTTGACAACATGCATAGGACATTAGATCGGTTTTGTAATGGGAATAAGAACCTAAACTTTCTGCTGAATTCTTCCAAGTCTTGCAATGATAAAACTGGTTTAGGTTTTGATTCTCATGCTCATGCTAAGACACATCCACCTAAAATTGTAAAGTCATTAGGAAGTGGTTTGATTCAAACAGTTCCTAAACAAAAAGTAGTGGTTTTCAAATCTGTAGGAGTGTTGTCTCATTCGGTTTCAAATAAAAATATTGCTTGCTCATCTAGACATGAACACAAAGTTAAATTTCATTGTACCTTCTGTGGTAGAGATGGTCATGTCATAGATTTTTGTTATAGACTAGCTAAACAACAGAAAAGGGAAAGAATGGTTGCTAGATCTCATAACTTTGATGCAAAATTTGTTGCACACATTGAACCGAATGTACAACCTGCTGTTTTGAGTCAAAAACATTCAAAGTTTACCTCCGGACCTTCTGCTTTTACCTCCGGAGCTACTGATTTTTGTGCTACACCAGTAACACCTTATAGGTCAGTAGTCAAGAATAAAAAATCTCAAACTTTGACTCATAAACCTGCTATTTTGTCTCAGCTTTCGCGTGTTTTTCCTGCTGCACATCGCGTGACTCAGTACTGGATTCCTAAATGCCTTATGACTAACTCCAGTATTGAGTCATCGACGTATTGTGCTTCTATGTAGGTTACACGTTTGAGAAAGGAGAACATTTGGATTGTGGATTCAGGTTGCTCACACCACATGACCGGTAACAAAGATTGGTTCTCCTCCCTCTCTTTTGTGTCACGTGTAGAGAATGTTACTTTTGCCGATAATTCCTCAACTCCTATAATTGCTAAGGGTTCGGTTAGAGTAAATGATCACTACACTTTGAAGGATGTGGCACTTGTCAAAAATTTGAAATACAACTTGCTTTCTGTTGCACAATTGCTAGATGAAAATCTAGAAATTATTTTCAATAAAAACTGCTGCAAAGTTGTAGGTTCAAATAGTGAGCTTATTTTTAACATGTCTCGGTTTGGAAGAGTTTTTAAAGCTGATTTTGATATGTCTTCCTCTAAGCATAGGTGTCTAGTTGCTAATGATTCAAAGGACTTATATTTTTGGCATCGTAGACTTGGTCACGTAGGCTTTGATCACCTAACGCGTGTTAGTGCTCTTGATCGCATACGTGGGCTGCCTAAGCTTAAAGGGGACAAAGAAATTGTGTGCTCTTCTTGTAGACATGCTAAGATGGTTGCAGGTTCACATACTCCTCTCACAATGATCATGTCAACTGAACCATGTCAACTTTTGCATCTTGACACCGTAGGACCTTCACGTGTTCAATCCTTCGGAGGTAAATGTTATGTTCTTGTTATTGTTGATGATTATTCTAGGTACTCTTGGGTTTACTTTATGGCGTCTAAGAATGAAGTTTTTAGTCACTTTAGGACTTTATTTCTTAGATAATCAATTGATCACCCAGGATCTTTAAAGGCAATTAGAAGTGATAACGGAACTAAATTTAAAGATCAATCTTTTGATCACTTTTGTGCTAAAAATGGAATAGATCATCAACTTTCCTCCCCATATGTACCTCAACAAAATGGTGTTGTAGCAATAAATAAAAGAACCTTAGTTGAGATGGCTAGGACTATGCTTGATGAATATCAAACTCCTAGGAAATTTTGGGCTGATGCGTTAGCAACCGCTTGTTATGTCTCAAATCCTGTTTTCTTGTGTGCTAAGCTAGGTAAAACACCATATGAGCTCCAGTTTGGACATAGGCCTAGTGTTGGACACTTTCGGGTATTTGGTTGCAAATGCTTTGTTAAGAAACATGGTAATCTTTATAAGTTTGAACCTCGATCCATTGATGGCATGTTTCTTGATTATCCATCTCATACTAGAGGCTACCGTGTGCTTTTACATGACACTAACAAAATTGTGGAGACTTGTGAAGTGTCTTTTGATGAAGCTAGCCCAGGTACTAGCTCCGATGTTGCAGGACCAGATCCGTATCCTCAGGGGGAGGGTATTTTCGAAGATGAAGAAGAGCCAGTGATACTGCCTGGTAGTTCCGAAGTTGACATGTGTCCAGCTCCGAACATTGAACAAGCTCCGGCTATCACCTATGCTGGTCCTAATTGTCCACAAGTCACAAGCTCATCAATCTACGATGAACCTAAGGAAGAAGAAGCTTGTGAGACATCTGTTCCCCTACGTTTTTACAAAGATCATCCCCCACAACAGATGATTGGAAGCTTGCACGAACGAGTCACACGGTCCAGGTTTTGCGATCCTACAATTGATATAGAAGCATGATCGGATCACTTTTGTACCTCACGGCATCAAGACCGGACATACAATTCAGCGTATGTCTTTGTGCACAGTTTCAAGCTTCCCCACGTGTTTCACATCGTCAAGCCGTCAAAAGGAATCTCAGGTACTTACATGGAACTCAAGAATTTGGCATTTTTCTTCCTTCTTCCTCAACCGTTACTTTGAAAGCTTTTTCGGACGCTGATTTTGGGGGTTGTACGATTGATAGGAAAAGTACTTCTGATTCTTGTCATTTTCTTGGTAATTCTCTTGTTTCTTGGTCCTCTAGAAAACAAAATTCAGTTGCACAATCCACAGCTGAATCTGAATATGTAGCTGCTGCTAGTGCTTGCTCACAAATTCTTTGGATTGTTCAAACAATTAAGGACTATGGGGTTGATCTAGATAGTGTTCCACTGTTCTGTGATAACACTAGTGCCATTTGCATTGCTAAAAACCCCGTGCAACATTCTAGAACTAAGCACATTGACATTAGGTATCACTTTCTCCGAGATAATGTTGAAAAAGGAAACATTGTGCTTCACCATGTAGATACCGAACAACAATTGGCTGACATTTTTACAAAACCTTTGGATTTCACTCGTTTTTGTTACATTCGTAGTGAAATAGGGGTTATGCATCCTCATGGCTTAAATTGAGGGGGAGTTTTTGAAACTTGGGAAGTCTACGTGTGAATCTGAAATTAAAATAATATGAGCATAGTATTTTATACATATATGACTTTGTGATTCCTTTTACATGCTGAAAGTTCTTACTAGATTACTTGTGTTATACATTTTGTAGTTTTTGCCATGTCTAGTAATTGGATTAATTACTTACACTAAAACTGGTCATGGTCGAACTTTCTTTCTGTTTTGAACTTGTTACATGTTCACAAGTGCTTTTAATCATTAAGAGTTAATCAAGTAATCAACTAACATGTTGAGTTTTTTTATGAACAAATATTAATTGAGAAAGGATCAAGAGAATATGCATGCATCGCACTTCTTTTTCTGAGATTGCTTATCATTGCACTTAGATATGAACTTGGAAGAAGTTGTGTATGACTAAAACCATGTCCTTAAGCTTCTGATTGTCAAATGACATAGGCTTGGCTTGGTTGGTTAGAATAAGGCAGATGCGCATATAATCTCTTGCAAATATCATATGATCAAAATTTGTGCTTTGAAAATTAATAAAATGCAGTAACTAGTGTCATGCTTTCAGGTCTTGAAATAGTTAAGTTTGTGAGATCATGACTTGCTTAAATTGAAAATTACATTTGATCTCTAGCATGGCTTACACTACTTTATGTATTTCATTGATGTGATAATGTAAGGTACTTGATAGTATGACTTGGATGAGCTTGGTTTATATGTATATGTTATAATATGCTCATAACAACTAAAGAGGGAGAGATAATTTGTTTATATGCTCATGACTTGCTGAATACATTGTCAAAGGGGGAGAGATAAGCATGAAGAGAAAGAGAATATGTGCATAAGGTGAGACAATAAAGGGGGAGAGATAATTTTTTTTTGGATTTTCTTCTCATTTTACTTTTGATTTACAAAGGGGGAGAAATTGTTTTCAAAACTTTTAATTGAATAAGCCAATGTTTGGATTTTAAATGGTGTTGCCAATGCATTCATCAAGGGGGAGATTGTAAGACCTATGTGTGTTGAATACATTGGCTTGTAGTGAATACACTTGGCTTTGATGATAAAAGTTTTAAATATCACAAAAACACCTTTTTATCAAGGTCCGACTCTAGCTCTGAGCTACAGCAAGGTCCGACGGTAGGTCCGACTTGTTTTGGGGAGCTCCGGCTACGTTCGATGCTAGGTCCGACTAGCTTTGGTCAGCTCCGATGAGTTTTGTCTTTAGCTCCGGCATGTCTTTGATAGCTCCGGCATATATTTGATAGCTCCGACATGCTTTTGCTATGCTCCGACGTACTTTGTCTAGCTCTGGTTTTGGGTTGACTAGTTTTGACTAGTTTTTGGTAAGCTCCGGTGCTAGGGTCTACTTGTTTTGGTAAGCTCCGGCAGGTGCTTCATTGTACTAGTTTTGGTAAGCTCCAGCGCTAGGTTCTACTAGCTTTTGTTAGCTCCGGCTCAAGCTCTGGGTTGCTCTGGCAAGGTCCGGAACTTGACTGCAGTGCTTCTGCTTTTCATTTGCAATGTTTCGTACTTGCTTTACATTGTTGGAAAGTTTTCTTAGTATTCTTTTACTATGTTTTTGGTGCGCTCTGGATGATATGGCTGATATCGTTTTGCTATGCTTTGCAACATGCTTATGTGAGGTTGTCACGTAAGGTGTTGTGTTCGGAACTAACTTGAGTCAAGTCGAG
Source organism: Tuctoria greenei (assembly GCA_036927565.1). Taxonomy (NCBI): domain Eukaryota; kingdom Viridiplantae; phylum Streptophyta; class Magnoliopsida; order Poales; family Poaceae; genus Tuctoria; species Tuctoria greenei. The sequence goes on along the minus strand of JAYESD010000007.1, from coordinate 76,715,023 downwards.
GACTTGGGCTCGTATGGATTGGTTGTTTATTCTTGTGCAGGTGTTGCTTGAGTTCAAGAAATGGCTGGTGACAGGATCCATTGGACTAGTCTCAGGGAGGAGATGAGGTTCCAACAACCAAGTTCGGAAGGAACTGTGGTTGAGCTGATCAGGAGGTCGCGCAGGATGATTGAATCAAGGGCGGTGCATATGAAGGTTACTGGACATCGAAGGAAGGTGTTTGCATGTATGCATGCGGTGCATGATGTGGCAACATGGTTCCGAAGATGGTTTATGGATGGGAAGATCTGGTTGGAAGGATCGGATCGTACCGGTTGATGACTTTGGCTGCGGCGGAGTCAGTTATGGCTCGGTATGGAAAGTATCGAGTTGGTTATGTTAGGATTTCATGTGGGTCACGAATTTGTGTTGTTTAGGAATGTGGGATACGTTCCTAAGGTTTTTAGAAGTCTTAAGATTGCTTCTATCTGTGTATAGAAGAATCTAGAGCAGTTATGGAAAGTTACGATTCGTGATCTGAGTAGGATTGGAGTCCTAGTTGATATTGGGTTGGCCTAAGGGCTGGTTATATAAGCAAGGGAGCCCAGAGCTCGTGTTGCACGACTTTGGGGCTGTTCCTATTGTGTTCTATTGAATAAAATTCGTAGTTTGAAGGAACTTTTGTGCCTTGTTCGTCCGACTTGTTCCAGACAAGTTTTACTCGTCGAGTTTCTGGACAGCACTACCTTTCATCGGTGGTTCTATCATAACTCGAGTTTTACAGATCCAATTGATGTGATTCTTGTTGGGTTGTCTTCACAACTTGATTATCTATCATCTATCAAATTTTTACAGTCATTGGATTTGTGGTCTATGATCTACACGAGTTTCTTTGCAGCGTTTCAGAACTGTTTTTTTTCTCGGGTAGGACATATTGACCATTGTTTGATCTTTCGATCATAACTTGAGTTTTTCTCAACGGATTTGAGTGATTTCTTTTGTGTTGTCTTCGTGACTTGATTCTCTATGATATATATCACTTTTGTCACGGTGAAACACGTTTAGAGTAGTCTCACACACGATTTCTTTAACAGATCGTTTTCTGCCAAAAGGGTTTGGGGTTTAATTGTTTCCGCTACGTAAGATTTTTAAATCTACCATTCACCCCCCCTCTGGTAGCTTTTCACGTTCTCTTCGATCCTATACTGATATCTATCACTTTTGTCACGGTGAAACATGTTTAGATTAGTCTCACAGAGGATTTCTTTAAAAGATCGTTTTTCTGCTGAAGGGGCTGCGATTTAATTGTTTCCGCTGCGTAAGATTTTTAAATCTACCATTCACCCCCCTCTGGTAGATTTTCATGTGCTCTTCGATCCTACAATTGGTATCAGAGCAACGATGCTCTAATATTTGTGATTTGCACGTGTTTTGACTAATGATCATGGAGAAATACTCCGCAAAACCTTGTGTCTTTAGTGTTATTGATTTTCAGGTTTGGAAGGCACGTATGGAAGCCTTCATCCAGGCTCAAGGCTTCGCAATATAGGAGAAGGTATACAAGACTTATGAAGTGCCGTCAAATGATCAAGTTACAGCTATAAATCTGAGAGATGTCGACAACAACAACAAGGCCCGGAACTTGATCATACAAGGATTAACTAAAAGCGGCTTCAACCGTGTTGCACACCTCTGATCTGCATACGATGTGTCGAAAGCACTTTCCGACTACCAGGAAGGATCTAACACTATCAAGGAGGTAAAACAAGATATGTTTAAAAAGGAATACATGCGTTTTGAGATGCAACCCGGTGAGTCAATTGATGATCTCTTTGCTCGTTTTAACAAAATTCTCAGCAACTTGCGTAGTGTCAATGTTAATTTTTTAGATGCTAAAAATGCTAGGAAATTACTAAGTGCATTAGACATGACAATTTGGGAGATGAAAGTCACATCTATTCATGAATTTACCGTCATGAGTACACTTACTTTAGATGTGCTATATTCCAAGTTTAAAACTCATGAAATTGACATAATATCATATAAGAACCCCAACAAGTCTATTGCTTTTGTTTCTGAACATGACATACCTAGCTCCGGCCAATCTTCATCTTGTGGTACACTTGCTTTGTTGTCCTCTCTAACCCTTGAACAGATTGCATTCATCTTTCCCGATCTAGTGCCATCGTTCTTCAAGTCTCTCTACTAGGTTCTCAAAAGCATTGCAAAATGTGAGAACTAGAAGGACAGGAAGCTCCGGACCTCAACGATGTTTTGAATGTGGTAAGACTGGATATTTTCACTTTGCCCTAACCTTTCAGGTCCTACTTCCCGGGATGAAAAGCAAACAAGAACGAAGCACTCCTGCGAAAGATACGAAGAAAAAGAAGGGTTTTACAGGACGTCAATTGGTGAGCAGTTTTATCTCCGCACTTCAAGAACTTGGCTCAAGCGATGTGGACATTGGAAGTGACGAAGATGAAGATGATTTGGCAAACTTGTGCTTCATGGGCTGAACACAACAGCAACAATGAAGAGTTACACGCTTGAGGAAGGAGAACTTTTGGAATGTGGATTCAGGTTGCTCACGCCACATGACAGGTAACAAAGAATGGTTCTTCTCCCTCTCTTTTGTGTCACGTGTAGAGAATGTTACTTTTGCTGATAATTCTTCAACTCCTATAATTTCTAAGGGTTCGATTAGAATAAAATATCATTACACTTTGAAGTGTGTGGCACTTGTTAAAAATTTGAAATACAACTTGCTTTCTGTTTCACAACTGCTAGATGAAAATCTGGAAATTATTTTCACTAAAAATTGCTACAAAGTTGTAAATTCAAGCAGTGAGCTTATTTTTAACATGTCATGTTCAGGAAGAGTTTTTAAAGCTGATTTTGATATGTCTTCCTTCAAGCATAGGTGTCTAGTTGCTAACAATTCCAAAGATTTATATTTTTGGCATCGTAGACTTGGTCACGTAGGCTTCGATCATCTCACGTGTGTTAGTGCTCTTGATCACATACGTGGGCTGCCTAACATTAAAAGGGACAAAGAAATTGTGTGCTCCTCTTGTAGACATGCTAAGATGGTTGCAGGTTCCCATACTCCTCTCACAATGATCATGACAACTGAACCGGGTAACCTTTTGCACCTTGACACCGTAGGACGTTCACGTGTTCAATCCTTCGGAGGTAAATGGTATGTTCTTGTGATTTTTGATGATTATTCTAGATACTCTTGGTTTATTTTATGGCATCGAACAATGAAGATTTTAGTCACTTTGGAAATTTTTTTCTTAGATTATCAATTGATCACTCAGGATCCTTAAAAGTAATTAGAAGTGATAACGGAACAGAATTTAAAATTCAATCTTTTGATCACTTTTGTGCTGAAAGTGGAATAGATCATCAATTTTCTTCACCATATGTACCTCAACGAAACGATGTTGTAGAAAGAAAGAACAGAACCTTAGTTGAGATGGCTAGGACTACGGTTGATGAATATTAAACTCCTAGGAAATTTTGGGCTGATGCGATTGCAACTGCTTGTTACGTCTCAAATCGTGTTTTCTTGCGCGCTAAGCTAGGTAAAACACCATATGATCTCCAATTTGGACATAGTCCTAGTGTTACACACTTTCGGGTGTTTGGTTGCAAATGTTTTGTTAAGAAACATGGTAATCTTGATAAATTTAAACCTATATCTGTTGATGGTTTGTTTCTTGGTTATCCATCTCATACTAGAGGCTACCATGTGCTTTTACTTGACACAAACAAAATTGTGGAGACTTGTGAGGTGTCTTTTGATGAAGATAGCCCAGGTACAAGCTCAAACATTGCAGGTCTAGATCCATATCCGCAGGGGGAGAGCATTTTCGTTGAAGATCAAGAAGAGGTGGAGCTGCTGCCTGAAAATTCAGCAGCTAATGACATTGTTCCAGCTCCTGATTTTGATTCACACCCAGCACCGACGACCACCATTGCTGGTCCAGATCCTCCTCAAGTCACAAGCTCATCGATTTGTGATGAACATGAAGAAGAAGAAGCTTGTGAAGTGTCCACTCCCCTCCGGGTTCTCAAAAGTCATCCTCCACAACAAATTATTGTAAGCTTGCACGAACGAGTCACGTGGTCCAGGTTTTGCAATCCAAACTCTCATCCTCATTCTGCTTTTGTTGCTTCTTTTGAACCCAAAGATATATCACACGCACTCACTAATGAATCTTAGAGTATTGCCATGCAAGAAGAGTTATAATATTTTGAAAGAAATAATGTTTGGAAACTTGTACCTCCACCTCAAGGTCACACTTTAATTGGAACTAAATGGGTGTTTAAAAATAAACAAAATGAGGATGGGGTTGTGTTTAGGAATAAGGCTAGGTTGGTTGCTCAAGGTTTCACTCAAGTTGAAGGTCTAGATTTTGATGAAACTTTTGCCCCTGTTGCTAGATTAGAAGCCAAAAGAATTTTGTTAGCTTTTCCTGCATCTAAAGTTTTTAAGCTTTATCAAATGGATGTTAAAAGTTCATTTCTTAATGGCTACATACATGAGGAGGTTTATGTCAAACAACTACCGATCTTTGAAAATTCAGATTTTCCTAATCATGTTTACAAACTGTCCAGAGCCTTGTACGCTCTCAAACAAGCCCCTAGAGCATGGTATTATAGGTTAAAAACATTCTTACTTGCAAGGGGTTTACCATGGGCAAGGTTGATAAAACTCATTTTGTGTTTAAGCATGGCAATGACTCATTATTCGTTCAAGTGTATGTGGATGATATTATCTTTGGTTGTGCTTCTCATGATCTTGTGTCCATGTTTTCAACTATGATGAGTTCAGAATTTGAGATGAGTATGATGGGAGAACTCACATACTTTTTGGGGCTGCAAATCAAGCAAACCGAGGAGGGTACCTTTGTGCATCAAACGAAGAATACAAAAGACCTCCTAAGGTGCTAAAACATGGACAAAAGCAAGCCCCTTCGGACACCAATGGGAACAGCAACAACACTTGAACTTGATGAAGATGGTGAACCCGTGGATCAAAAAGAATATAGAAGCATGATCAGATCACTTTTGTACCTCACGGCATCAAGACCGGACATACAATTCAGCGTATGTCTTTATGCACAGTTTCAAGCCTTCCCACGTGCTTCACATCGTCAAGCCGTCAAAAGGATTCTCAGGTACTTACATGGAACTCAAGAATTTGGCATTTTTCTTCCTTCTTCCTCAACCATTACTTTGAAAGCTTTTTCGGATGCTGATTTTGGGGGTTGTAGGATTGATAGGAAAAGTACTTCCGGTGCTTGTCATTTTCTTGGTAATACACTTGTTGCTTGGTCCTCTAGAAAACAAAACTCTGTTGCACAATCCACGGCTGAATCTGAGTATGTAGCTGCTGCTAGTACTTGCTCACAAATTCTTTTAATTGTTCAAACACTTAAGGACTATGGGGTTGATTTACATAGTGTTCCACTATTTTGTGATAACACTAGTGCCATTTGCATTGCTAAAAACCCCGTGCAACATTCTAGAACTAAGCACATTGACATTAGGTATCACTCTCTCCGTGATAATGTTGAAAAAGGAAACATTGTGCTTCACCATGTAGATACCGAACAACAATTGGCTGACATTTTTACAAAACCTTCGGATTTCACTCGTTTTTGTTTTATTCGTATTGAAATAGGGGTTATGCATCCTCATGGCCTACATTGAGGCGGAGTTTTTCATACATATATGACTTTGTGATTCCTTTTACATGCTGAAAGTTCTTACTACATTACTCGTGTTATACATTTTGTAGTTTTTTTGCTATGTCTAGTAATTGGAATAATTACTTACACTAAATCTAGTCATGGTCAAACTTTCTTGCTGTTTTGAACTTGTTGCATGCTCACGAGTGCTTTTAATCATAAAGAATTAATCAAGTAATCAACTCACATTTTGAGTTTTTACGATCAAATGAAATTTTGAGAAAAGATCAAGGGACTATGCATGCATCGCACTTCTTCTTTCGAGATGGCTTATCATTGCAATTAGATATGAACTTGGAAGAAGTTGTGTATGACTAAAACCATGTCCTTAAGCTTCTGATTGTCAAATGACATAGGCTTGGCTTGGTTGGTCAGAATAAGGCAGATGCACATATAATCTCTTGCAAATATCATATGATCTAAATTTGTGCTTTGAAAAATAATAAAATGCAGCAACTAGTGTCATGCTTTCAGGTTTTGAAATAGTTAAGTTTGTAAGATCATGACTTCCTTAAATTGAAAATTTCATTTGATCTCTAGCATGGCTTACACTACTTTATGTATCTCATTGATGTGATAGTGTAAGTTACTTGATAGTATGACTTGGATGAGCTTTGTTTATATGTATACATTATAATATGCTCATAACATTTGAAATATCTCTTTTGAACCTTGCTGAATACATTGTCAAAGGGGGGGAGATAATCTGTGAATTTTTTTAAGATAAGTATGCAAGGGGGAGAAATTGATTACACATTGCACTTATTCACAATTTTTTGGCATGATACTTCTCAAAAGAAGAATTTCTTTTTCTTCTCATTTTATTTCTATTTTACAATGGGGGGAATTGTTTTCAAAACTTTTAATGTGAATAAGCCAATGCATTCATCAAGGAGGTGATTGTGAGACCTGTGTGTGCTGAATACATTGGCTTGTAGTGAATACAACCCTTTTTAGCAAGGTACGACTCTAGCTCTGAGCTTCTGCAAGGTCCAACAATAGGTTTGACTTGCTTTGTCAAGGTCGGGCTTGTTTTGGTTAGCTCCAGCAAGGTCCGACGATAGGTCCGACTTGTTTTGGGTAGCTCTGGCAAGGTCTGATGTAAGGTCCAACTAGCTTTGGTTAGCTCTGGAGCTAGGTCCGACTAGCTTTTGTAAGCTACGACGCTAGGTTGTACTAGCTTTGGTAGGCTTCGGCTCAAGCTCCGGTTAGCTTTGGCAAGATTCGAAGCTTGATCGCAATGTTTCTTCTTTTACTTTGAATTGATTCGAACTTGTTTTACATCTATGGAATGTTTTCTTAGTATTATTTTACTAAGTTTTTGGTGCGTTTTGGTGGTTATGGCTGATATCGTTTTGCTATGCTTTGCAACATGCTTATATGAGATGCCGAAGTAAGATGTTGTGTTTGGAACTAACTTGAGTCAAGTCGCGGACTTGGGCTCATTAGGATTGGTTGTTTGTTCATCTGAAATGTTGATTGATTTCAAGACACGGCTGGTGATGGGATCCATTGAACTAGTCTTAGGGTGAAGATGATGTTCAACAACCAAGTTCGGGAGGAATTGTGGTTGAGTTGATCGGGAGGTCGCGTAGCATGTATGAATCAAGAACAGTGCATATGAAGGTATCGTGGATGTCGTTGGAAGGTGTTTGCACGTGTGTAATGAGTGCATGGCCGTGCCTACATGGTTCTGAGGCATTATGAAGAGATGTGGACGTAAGGAATTGGCCAGAAAGGTCCAACTGACTAGGTTATGGACTCAAGCTGCGGCTGAGTCGTGTTTGACTCAAATATGGAAAGATTTGATTTGGTTATGATAGGATGTAGTGTGGGTAACGAATTTGAGTAGTTTTAGGAATGTGATATACGTTCCTAAGGTGTTTGGAAGTCTTAAGACTGCTTCTATCTGGGTATAGAAGAGTCCTAAGCAGTTATGGAAAGTTTCGATTCGTGATTTCAGTAGGATAAGAGTCCTAGTTGAGATTCAGTTGGCCTAAGGGCTGGTTATATAAGCAAGGGAGGTCAGAGCTCTTGGTAGACGACTTTGAGTGCTGTTCCTCTTGTGTTCTATTGAATTAAGATCATAGTTTAAAGGAACTTTTGTGCCTTGTTTGTCCGACTTGTTCTAGACAAGTTTTTCTCGTTGAGTTTTCTGCATAGCACTACCTTTCTTTGGTTGTTCAATCATAACTCGAGTTTTACAGATCCAATTGACGTGATTCTTTTTGGGTTGTCTTAAAAACTTGATTATCTATCTTCCATCAAAATTTCACGGTCACTGGATTTGTGGTTTCCTATCTACACAAGTTTCTTTGCAGTGTTCCAGAACTGTTTTTCTCCGGTAGGACAGATTGACCTTTGTTCGATCATTCAATCCTAACTTGAGTTTCTCTTGACGGATTTGAATGATTCTTGTTGTGTCGTCTTCGTGACTTGATTTTCTCTGATATCTATCACTTTTGACACGGTGAAACACATTTATATTAGTCTCACACACGATTTCTTTAACAGATGATTTTTCTGCCGAAGGGGTTGAGATTTAATTGTTTCCGCTGCGTAAGATTTTTAAATCTACCATTCACCCCCCTATGGTAGCTTTCACGGTCTCTTCGATCCTACACAATTTTAGATTTACGGAGAAATTCTAACAAGACTTAAGTTATTCTCATTTGATTGGAAATACCTACCAAAGCCATATGATACTGTCGGTATCCTGCGTACTGAATACCCCTTGGAACTGCAAAGAGTGCAAAGGAACTCCACCTATCTGAGTTGAAGACCTCTGAAGGCCCCACGTGTTACTTGTAACCGGACCTTCCTCCCTCATATGGTTAGTCCCAGTGCCGCCACGTGTATCATAAAACCGGAGCTACAATCCATACATGGGAATGCTCCGGACTGGATACCTTTGTGGCACCCCCGGACCTAACCCCCGACAGAGGGAAGCTCTGGTTCCAACACGTTTACAACGGCACCGGATCTACTCGTCCAAGATGGTAACCTCCGAAGCTGCCACGCGTCCAACCGCCGGACCTTCAACCTCAACAGGCAGATTGGTGGACCTCCAACGGCTCGGACCTTCAAGAGACATTTAAGGCTTCAAGACATGATTATGTGTCATTAATGCTATATTAATGACACACGATCGGAGGACCCTTAATACTAGTAATGCCACCATTAAGGCGCGTTACCACGCTATTAAGGGGAATTAAGTACGTTAAAATGTGTATTAGACATCAGTAACCGCCAGGGCCACATGTCGGGCCAGGCTAACGACGTAACAACCAGCCCTTGTACTATAAAAGGACTGGCCGAGCGATATATGGGATGGGGGCTCTCTAGCTGATCTGATCCTTTTGGGCAAACACGCTCTCGTACCCTCTATACAACAACAACAACACACCCGTGGAGTAGGGTATTACGCTCAAACAGCCCTAACCACGTAAATCCTGATGTCAAGTCACTATCTTGTTTTGAATCTCCGCACGCCCTAACCGAACTAAGAAACTCCGCGGGCTACTAACACTAGTACCGGGGGAATAGCCGGAACTAGCATTCGACATTTGGCGTGCCAGGTAGGGGGTGCCTGAGATTCCAAGATGGTGAATTCTGCTGCTGGATCATCCAACGGTAACCACGCCGAGCAACCTGCTGGAGGCAATTCCTCCAACATGCAGCAGCCAGAAGGTGTTGTAGCCCCAGTAGGAGTCATGCCACCACCGCCATCGTCCGCTCCGGTGAATCAACCCAGACGTCAAGATTGGGCGTCTTCGTCGATCACTGCATCGACAAACAACCGTGAACACACGCTTATTGCTGCGTGTGCTCTTCTCCAACGTCCACCGCCTCCAGGAGCACCCAGGGTGCAATGGAGCAATGGAGAGCTGATGTGGATCATCTGGTTGCAGCAGCAGCCGATGGCATCAGCAATCAAGGTCTTCCCCCTTCGGGGCGGGCCCCATCACAGTGTCGGACCTTGTCGGGTAGACTCGGTCCGCAAGTTTCGCAGCACAGGAGACGTGTAGCATCTCAACAGGTGACGTTGCTGCCTTCTGGGGTGCAACGTACTCACACGGTAACAAGGCTTTCGACTCACGACCTCTGGGCGGAGCTCGATCGTCATTACCGTCAAATGGACGATCGCATCCGCATCGAGCGTGCTCGAGAGAGGCGAGAGGCTCGGGACAGTCCTGCTCCTGAGGGAGTAGGAGGAGGTTGTTCTGCCTTGGCCATGCACCTACGCATGGTTAGATGGCCGCAGAAGTTCCGGCCTCACTTGCCGGAGAAATTTGACGAGACTGTTAACCCTACCAAATTTCATCAAATCTACTCCACCGCTATCCTTGCGGCCAGGGGCAATGAGGTCGTGATGGCCAATTATTTCCCTGTGGCTTTGACTGGGACTCATGAGCCTTCCGCCTGACTCCATCAATAGTTGGGCGGGGTTGTGCCAATAGTTCACCACCAATTTTGGGAGCTCATACACCCGACCGGGCACAGAACTGGAACTTTTTGTTGTCAAGCAAAAAGGGGGAGAGTCCTCGCGATCTTTCATCCAGAGGTTCTCCCGAGTATGAAATACCATTCCTTCTATATCAAGCACTTCTGTTATTGTAGCATTCAGGCAGGGCGTTCGAGATAAGAAAATGTTGGAGAAGCTGGCGACCAAGGAAGTCACCAGCATCACAAAACTCTTCAGCTTGGCAGACAAGTGTGCCAAGGCTGCGAAGGGCCGTGAAATGCACTCCAAACCACCTTTGAAGGCCAACAAAAAGTACTTCAAGGGTGAAGCCACTACCTCCTGGAGTGGTAAGAAGAAGAAGAAGAAGTACAACGGCAAGAAAGAGCCGTCGACCGGCACACCTACTGTTGCGGCTGCAGCAGCACCGGGTGGACGGGGCACACGCCATGAGAAACGACCTCGACCGTCATCTGAAGACGGTGGCAGCTCCAAGATGTGGTGTCCCACACACAAGACGGACAGACACAACGTGGAAGACTGGCGAGAGGTCCAGAACCTTGCCGAGCGCTACAACAAGCGCCGGGAAGAAGTTCCTTTCCGTCAAAGGGAAGGAAAGCAAAAAGTCAACGAAGCTCTGGCTGAAGAGGAGTTAGGCTTTCAGGACCCCAAAAAGGTCTTAAAGGCTGTTTACACCTCCGTTGACGACGACTCTGATGTCTCCAACAATAAGTGTTCGAAGACCATGAACACCATCTTTAATGGTTCATGGGACATCACTTACCGCCGTGTCCTCAAAACAATGCGGCGGAACATGGCCTCTGTAGCACCCACCGTCAGGGCGGAGCCTCATCGGAAGTGGATGGATACTGCCATCACCTTTGATGCTTCGGACTGCCCACTAAACATGATCGGAGCTGGCCAACTTCCATTGATGGTATCTCCGACCATCAATAACATCCAGCTCCACCATGTAATGGTGGACGGAGGATCGGGGCTGAACCTCATAAGCTTCGAAGCCTTCATCAAGCTTCAGCTCCGACCTTTGAATCTTCGCCCCTCCTGACCTTTCTCATAAGTAGGTCCCAGAGCCATAACCTTACTCGATGCCATTACTCTCCCGGTGACCTTCGGAACGCGGGAGAACTACAGGACTGAGAAGTTGGTCTTCGACGTGCCACAGATCAACTTACTATTCAACGCCATCTATGATAGGCTAGCTTTATACAAACTCATGGTTGTTGCTCATTATGGCTACTTGGCGTTGAAGATGCCAACACCCTTAGGCGTTCTCCGGGTCCGCGGAGATCGCACCACCGGAGTTACGGCTCTGGAAGAACTCCACGTGCTTGCTACAGCACAGGAGGAAGAATCTGGAAAGGAGCAAGCTCCGAAGCCCCCGAGCATTCGTCATCAAGGCTCAACTTCCGCACCCCGTGTGCAACCAAGCAGCGACACCGACATTCCCGTCAAAGTCCAAATTGGTTCTGGCGCTGCTCAGACCACCCGTACATCGGGAGGCCTGAAAGACAAATAGGAACTCACACTCATCACTTTCCTCCGGGCTAATGTCAACGTGTTTGCCTGGCAACCATCACAAATGCCTGGGATCCCTAGGGAGGTGATTGAGCACAATCTGAAGATTTATCCTGATGCTCGACTTGTACATCAAAAGCCTCAGAAGCAATCAGTAGAGCGACAAAACTTCATACGTCAAGAAGTGAAGAAGTTGCTCAAAGATGGATTCATCCGGGAAGTATTCCACCCAAAATGGCTGGCAAACACAGTCGTTGTACCCAAGGCCAGCGGGAAGCTTCGGATGTGTATTTACTACACAACACTGAATAAGGCATGCCCAAAGGATCTATTTCCACTACCTAGAATAGATCAGATAGTGGATTCCACCTCCGGGTGTAAATTACTATGTTTCCTAGACGCATATTCTAGATATCATCAAATCAGAATGTCTAGGGAAGATGAAGAGCATATTGTCTTCATCACAGTAGATGGATTATATTGTTACACTGCCATGCCATTCGATCTCAAAAATGCTGCTTCAACGTTTGTGCGATCTATGTACAAAACTTTTGGAGAGCTCATTAGAGTGTAGTGAAAGTGTACGTTGATGACATTGTCGTCAAGATCTAGAACAAGGAGTCATTTCTCGACACCTTGCAAGCTGTCTTCGACAAGTTGCGAATCACAAACACAAAGCTGAACCGAGACAAGTGTGTCTTTGGGGTTAGCTCCGGAAAGCTTCTTGGATTCTTGCTGAACCACCGAGGAATAGAGGCGAATCCAGCGAAGATTAAAGCTATTCAAGACATGCGGCCACCAGCTCGCATCAAGGATGTACAGAAGCTGATTGGGTGTCTAGCTGCCCTCAGCCGGTTCATCTCAGGACTGGCGGAATGGGCGCTACCCTTCTTTAAATTATTGAGGAAATCCGGACCATTCCAATGGTCTGAAGAAGAAGAAAAGGCATTCCAAGAGCTGAAGCAGCTCCTCATCACTCTACCAACTTTGGTACCTCCGAATACTGGTGAGCCACTTCTGCTTTACATTTCAGCAACTAACGAAGTTGTCAGCATGGTCCTGGTTGCGGAAAGACCAGAACCATCCCCAGTTTAGGAATCTAGACCCCTCTAGGCAAGTCCGGAGTTACCTGAAGTCAAGTCTGGGTCCCAGCCCCCAGACCCGGATCCTCAAGGTGAGAAGTCAAAGGATCAACCTCCTACAATTGAAGGAGTTACTCTTGTTGAACAAGAAGATCCGGATCCTTCCGGGAGGATCCGGGTCACTTGAGAAGAAGCTCCGGGTTCCTCTAGTAAGAACCGGGAGGTCCCCGAAAAAGGTCTGGACCCCACCGGGAGGGTCCGGGTTGTTGAGGAGGAAGCTCTGGGCCCCTCCGGGAGGTTCTGAACAGTTCAGCGCCCAGTGTACTCCATAAGTGAAGTAATTCACGATGCAAAGACTCAGTATCTAGAGGTGCATAAGCTGCTCTATGCAGTTCTTATCACCTCTAGGAAGCTTCATCACTACTTCCGAGCTCACAAGATTTCAGTGGTAACCTCTTATCCACTGTGTGCAATCTTGCATAACCCCAACTCTACTGGGAACATCACAAAGTGGGCAGCGGAATTGGCCGAGTTCGACCTTGAATTCGTCCCAAGGCAAGCGATCAAGAGTCAAGCATTGGCAGACTTTGTGGCGGAATGGACCCCCACTCCATCAAATCCCGGGGGCCCCAGTGAGCAGAAACTAGAACCTAAGGTTCCGATCTTCACTGAGCCTCACTGGACTCTCTACTTTGATGTCTCTGTGGAGAAGCAGGGGGACAGAGCTGGAATCCTTCTCCTTGCTCCGACCGGGGAGAAGGTCAAATATATGGTTCACCTTGACTTCAAGGCGACCAACAACATGGCGGAGTATGAAGCACTAATCTATGGGCTCAAGGTGGCACTATCATATGGTGTCAAGCAACTGTTGGTAAAGGGTGATTCACAGCTCATTATAATACAAGTTAAAGGTGAATGCTGCTGCAACAACCCTCAACTAGCTGCATATCTTCTTGAAGTCTAGAAGCTTCAGAAGGATCTCAAAGTCTTGTATCTTTGCCATGTCCTGCGTCTCAAAAATGCTAAAGCTAATGAACTCTCGACGAAAGCTTCAACCGGAGCTCTGGCTCCTGACAGAACCTTTGTCCGGAGATTGTCAAGACCAACAGCTCAGCCTCCCAAACTGAGCAAAGGGGGCGAGACCAGCACCCCAAAGCTGGCGGTCTCGATGGCCCTGATACCATGGCGTCCATCAAGGGTCGTACGTGCTATAGGAAGCTCCGAGCAACCCAACACGCAAGACTCAGAAGCTCAAGTTAGCTCCGATGCATGGATCTCGGAGATCTAGAGCTACTTGAAAGACAACATACTTCCTGAAGACAATGTATCTATTGACCGGATAGTTAGATTGGCTAAAAGATACACACTAGTGGAAAGGGATCTCTACCGTCATGGTGCCAATGGTGTCCTAATGCGGTGCATTACAAAGGAAGAAGGCCGCGAGCTCCTCACGGAAATCCATGGAGGCGAGTGTGGGAACCATGCATCTTACCGCACGTTGGTCGGTAAGGCCTTCCGGCATGGTTTTTACTGGCCTACAACACTCCAGGATGCTACCGAGCTAGTGAAGAAATGTGAAGCATGCTAGTTCGATGCGAAGCAAATTCACACACTAGCTCAACCACTACAAATGATACCTCCGACATGGCCATTCGCTGTGTGGGGTATGGATGTTTTGGGACCTTTCCCAAAAGCCGTCGGAGGTTACAAGTACCTGTATGTCGCCATCAACAAAGTTCACCAAGTGGCCGGAAGCAACTCCGGTTGTGAAAATAAACAAGCAATCAGCTATCAAGTTCTTGTAGTCCATAGTATGCAGATTTGGAGTCCCAAACAAGATCATAACTGACAAAGGGACAAAAGTCAAAACTTCTGCATTCCAAGGATATTGCAAAAACCTCGGCATTCAAGTCAGCTACGCTTTCGTGGCTCACCCAGCAAGCAATGGTCAAGGTGAGAGAGCAAATGCAGAAATTCTAAAAGGACTCAAGACACGCACATATGAGCGCTTGAAAAAACATGGAGCCAACTGGATTGAGGAGCTTCCGCCCACCTTGTGGGAAAATATGACAACGCCAAACCGATCAACCAAAGAGACACCCTTCTTCCTGGTGTACGGAGCTGAAGCAGTCCTTCCTCTGGAAATCACCTTGGGGTCGCTCCGAGTCCGGACATTCGACGCAGCCACGCATGACCAGCTCCGGCGTGAAGACCTTGACCTCGTTGAAGAGGGAAGGTGTCGAGCAGCTGTTCAAAATGCACGATACCGCCAAGTGCTCCGGCGTTATCACCAAAGGCATGTGCATAGCCAACAGCTTGAGGAAGGTGATCTGGTCCTACGGAGAATACAAACTTGAGAGGGCTTAAACAAAATTTCCCCCAGCTGGGAAGGACCCTTTCGAGTGATCAAAGTATCCCGTCCTGGATGCGTTCGCTTGGCAACCGAGGATGGGACACCGCTGGTCCTAATCATTGGAACATTGAGCACCTCCGTAAGTTTTACGCTTAATATCACGGAGGTGAGTCTGTAATTCCATATAATGTATGTTATAGCGTCATTGTACAGAGATGGGTAGCTCCTCTGGAAGGACAGCCAGACCTTTCCAGGAAGGTCCGTAAAGTTCAAGCAACACTTGACACAGTCTCAGAACTAAAAGTGTAGCTAGCTACCCTGGGTCGAACAAGAAATGTAACACACTTAGCTTGGTACCATACCTAAGAGTGTATTTGTCTCCCCTGTATCTCGGACCTATAATGAAAGACATCAATATGTGAAAAGAGACTTCACGTGCATTTATTTTGTACAGGCTCATTTTTTTATTTTTCTCTTTCTTGTCTATAACAAAGTTGTGCAATTCTTAAGAAACTTTAGCTCGAACAATTCATATATAATTCAAGTTGCATTGTTAATTCTTTCGGGTCTTTACATTGTTGAATGGCCTACTCGCCTGAACGCCAAGCCAATCTAGGTCCGTAGTGTGCTATCGTCTTAGCCTGGTCCTACACCCTAAGCACGCCACTCTACCTACACCCAGGCAGGCCCAAGTAAGGTGAGTCCAGAAAACGATTGGACCTGGAGAAAATAAGCAAATGCGCTTGATTCTATATAGAACTGCTGTCGACCTAAAATTTCATATGGAAATAGTAAGTCGCAAATGAGTTATAGACAAGAAATGAATTTTACTATTTTTCTTGACTTCAGTGTGCACGAAAAATAAAAATCTCATGATGATTGTGAACGATGCCGGAGCTATCAATGTTTTGACATCCCCCAAGGGGGCCCGCCATCGATGTTTTAAACATTGATAGTGGGCATCGCCGGAGCTATCAAGTTCCGACAAATCCAGGGGGCCAGCCGTCAACGTGAAGAAATAAAAGGAATTGAAGAAAAGATGGTAGAAGGACACCCCAATGGGGTCTGCTGACGACGCTCTACGTGTTGATAGTGGTCACTGTCAGAGCTACTAAGGTCCGACAACCCCGAAGGGCCAGCCGTCGACGCTCTACTTGTTGACAGTGGCCACTGCCGGAGCTACTAAGCTCCGACAACCCCAGGGGGCCCCTGCTGTCGACGCAACAAAACTTCAGACCTATACTCTACAAGTTCGAAGCACTCAAGTCTTCAACAAAATGCTAGATCCTTTCGGTACATGTTTGAAATCAAATTGTGTACATCTACTAGGGGGGGCGAGTAAGACAAAGGTTGAAGACAAAATATGAAATTCATAAATTTCTTGGATTTCATTCATCTAAAGACAAGAGATTACAAAATTGGAGATAAGAAGAGAAGATACAAGTGGGTGCTAAAGGAGAAAGTCCTAAGTTCTATGGAAGAACGAGGCAACCTTCTAGGCAACCTCCGACACGCTGGTCTTGGCGGTGTCTCCCTCTCTGTCGATGGGACCTTCAAGCACCGGGTTTAGTGGGAAGTGAGGATCCCGGCTTGTGTAGCACATCAGCATTTATTCTGTGACGTTCTTCACCAGGGATTTTACATCAGTTTCCAACTAATCCACGATGACATCGCCCATCGTGCCGAGTTTGTTGCCAACCGAGCTCAGCGCCTCCAACGTAGGGTCCAGCTCCGGCTCCGAATTGTCCGGACGCATGGGACTAAAGCCCAGTGGCGTCAGCGCGACATTGGCTTTGCCCAAGAAGTCCCATACTTGTTAGGACTCTGCAGCCCTTGAGCCCCGAATCTCCTCCAAAGAACTCTGGGCCACCATAAGCTTTGAACCCTCCCGGGCAAGGCGCTCGATCTCCTTGGCGTGCTGCTGAATACTCTCAGCAACTTGCTTTTCAAGGTCGCCAAGCTCCTTCTCCCGAATGTGGATCCGGTTCCGGCGGTCAACCGGGTCTTTCTCACGACCTTGCACCTTCTTCTCCCTGGCAGTGACTTCGACCTCCCTTTTAGTAAGGTCCTGTCCCCGCTGCCATGCCTTCTCCTCTTCGTTCTTGCAGCACTCCTCCAACTTCTTGGTGCGCTCTGCAAGGCTCTTGTCACTCAGAGCCAGCCTTTGGGTGAGCTCCTCATCCCTCTTCACGATGTCATCCCTCAACTCCAAGAGTTTTTGCTCTTCCTCTTTGAGCTTTTTCTCTCGCTCGTCAAGACCCTCCCGGTGCTTGATGAGGCCTTCGTGGATGGTTTTGAGGTTCTCCTGGCGACCATTCGCCACCTCATTAGTAGCCAGGGCTTGTTCGTATATAGCCTGGGACTGATTGTCTTGGGATCGCACCATGCTTTCCACTCATCTAGCAGCTGACCCCAGTACTCCATCCGGGCCTTCTCCCTCTTGACCCACTCCTTGTCGTCGACAATACTTGTTTGCGCCAGCTTGGTCTCGAATTGAAGTCGGTTGTGCCACTTCCTAAGAGTTTGGCGCTCCTCCTCGAGGGCCTTGCTATCGTGATAAAATGCAAGCTGGACCAGACGAAGTCTCGAGCAAGCATTGTCGATGGATAGCGATAGGGTGATTGGCTCCGGACCTGCTGGGGTCCTCTCTACTGACTCCAGCAGGTTCTCCAAAATAAAAATTGGGTCCCACTCTACAAGAGCGGTCCCCAGATCTTCCGAGGCACTAGGGCCGCCCTCCGGGAGTGCCTCGGTCGTCGCCGAGGTAGGTCCTGCAATGGGAGTTTCTACCTCCAGAGTCAGCTCTGAAGGTCCCGCTCCCAGGTCATCATCAACTAGTCCCTCAAGTAGAGGACTAGCCGCTCCGTCTTGGCACCCTGGCTCAGGAGCGGGTACCTCTGTAACTACCACCTCTGGGGTAGGCAGTGAAGACCCAGCTAGAGCTGAGGCCATCTTCCGCTCCGACGTTGGTGCTTCCTCCACTGCCGGTTCAGGCACCGGTGCTTCGACCTCCACCGGTTCGGGTGCCGGCACCTCCATGTCAATCGGCTGAGGCACCGGAACTTCATGAACCGCCGGCTCCGCCGTCAAGGCTTCAATAACATCCGGCTCGAAGGCTGAACCTTCAGCTGCCTCCGACTCTGGGGCCGAAGCGTCCATCGTCACAGCATCCAAAACCGGAGCTTCAGCCTCCAGAGCTAGTACCGCTGGTACATCTTCATTCCCTTGGTTCGGTGCTACCACGGGAGCATCGGAAGAGTCGAGGTCCAGAACCACGACAGCTGGCGCCGGAGCTGCCATGACCTCAGCCACCACCTGGGGCGGCGCTGGAATTGGAGCCGGAGCCTCCGCCTGCACAGCATCAGCCGCTGTCATAGGAACCAGAGCTTCAGCCCCTTTTTTGTGATGCCCTGTGGATGAAGGATAAAGAAACTCAAAATATGGTTACAACAAAAATAACAAACTGAGGTAAAAAAAAGCAAATTTACCTTGGAAGGCTTCCGCTCAAGCTAGCGCGGAACCGCTTCATCGAACGCTCACAGCCCGACCCAATCGCAACTGGTGTACTAACTCCGGAAGGCACTTTAGAGCTTGCTGCCACTGTCAGCGACGTCTCGATTGGGGCCCCATAGACTGAGAAGGTCCCTCGAACCTAGAGCCCTTAGCTGGCCCTGGTGCCGGAGTCACCTGGTCGGAGCTGGTGTTTTGGGGAGACGCCGATGCGGGAGTTGGTGTCGCCGTCGAAGACCTCCCGCACTGAGGAGAAGGGACTGAGGCAGACGGAGCTGGCCTCACGGAGCTTTTGTCAGCACGTCTCAGCTTCCTCTTCCATTCGGAAGGTTTAGTGAGGTCCTTGCCCTTGCCGGTGTCTTCAACTCGTCTGCTCGGAGAAGGAAGGGCTGCCCTTTCAAAAACTCCAAAGATTGCTACCCCGGAGGTTGGTCGTCTTTACACCAGGCCCAAGTCATCCAATAGCGACATCCTACTCTAGAGCTCTCTGCTCACCTCTGGTATCATATTCAGAGGTACAAAGGCCACCGATGGAGACACGTCGTTAGGGCTGATGTTCCCATGCTGAAATTTCTTGAGATGGATCTTCAGAGCTTCCTCGCCAAAGTTGGTGTAAGAACCAACCTCGATGCGATTGTGATCCATCTCACTGTTATAGGCCCACGCAGGTCACTCCCTGGCCCTCGGCGGGGCCCACTTTTTCGTTAAGAAGTTGCTGAAGACCATCTAGGGGGTCACTCCACCTTCGACACACTCTTGGATTTTGTCCAGAATTGGCCTGTACGCCCTCGACAGCTCCGGAACTTCAATCCAAGTGTTGATGTCGACGTGGGGGAGGCCTTTTGGCAGTTCAATCCTCTCGTGTCCCTCCACGGTGATGACCACCCAGTCTTTCTTCCAGTCGTCCCACTTGCCAAAAGGAAAAGGCCTCAAGTACTTGAGGGCGCAATTTTTCCGCTTCACGAAGTAGTAGAAGCCGATGAACTCCTTGCTCTTTCCGGTGGAGTGGACCGTGAAGAAAGTCCGGAACAACTCCATGCAAGGAGGCACACCCACCCACATCTCGCAAAAGTGGATGAAAGTCGCCACTAGCAAGATCGAATGCGGGCCAAGATGGTGGAGCTGCAGACCATAGAAATCTAGTAGCATCAAGAAGAAAGTAGAGAAAGGCGGGATCAAACCCGCCATGGCATACCACGAGAAGTACACCATATCTCCAGCGCACTCCTTCTTGAAGGGGAGCTTGCCGCAGCGAATGTCATGGTTGAAGGAGTCACTGGACCACCCCATGTAGGTCTGGACCCTCGATAACTCCTCCTTGCTCCTAATGTGGCTCTTGGGAAGTCCCAACTCCATCGCAGAACGGTTGGGCGAGAGAGAAAAATCATGTGAAGGTTTGTAGGATTCGAACACAAGTTCAAATGAAGGTGTAAGGAACCCTGAGACCATGCGCGCTTTCCTTCTGAAGTAAGCACCCGCAACGCTTGGATGGAAACCGCAAAAAGGCCAAGGATACAATTCAAAAATTACACCCTACCAATGACAAAGGGGCCCAGGGCCACCCAGACGATCAAGTCGAGGTCCTTACCCCAGGCGAACAGTTTTCATGATGAGTGACAGGAAACCCAAGGGCGACGGCCTGACAGGGCATGCGGAACCAATACATTTTTCATATTGGGAACCGGCGACCTTCAATTGTGTGAGATCCGCACTCGCAAATCCCACCTGACACGTCCAGAAGATGCCACGCGGCGATGGTTCAACTTCGAACTATCACCTCAATGGTACATCCAAGAACCCTTGAAGACACAGCGCAGAAATCGAAAGATGGACCCACCTCCGGCAGAATGACTTAATCCAAAGGGTCTCTCCCAGAGGTGGGCCCACAGGCCACTGTCGGTACCCTGCGTACCGGATACCCCTTGGAACTGCAAAGAGTGCAAATGAATTCCACCTATCTGAGTTTAAGACCTCTCAAGGCCCCACGTGTTACTCGTAACTGGACCTACCTCCCTCATATGGTTAGTCCCAGTGTCGCCACGTGTATCATAAAACCGGAGCTACAATCCATAGATGGGAATTCTCCAGACTGGATATGTGTGTGGCACCCCCGGACCTAACCCTCGACAGAGGGAAGCTCTAGTACTGACACGTGTACAATGGCACCGGATCTACTCGTCCAAGACGGTAAATTCTGAAGCTGCCACGTGTCCAACCGCCAGACCTTCAACCTCAACAGGCAGATTGGTGGACCTCCAACGGCTCAGACCTTCAAGGGACATTTAAGGCTTAAAGACATGATTATGTGTCATTAACGCTATCTTAATGACACACGATCGGAGGACCCTTAATACTAGTAACGCCACCATTAAGGCGCGTTACCACGCTATTAAGGGGAATTAAGTACGTTAAACTGTGTATTAGGCATCAGTAACCGCCAGGGCCACATGTCGGGCCAGACTAACGATGTAACGGCCAGCCCTTGTACTATAAAAGGAATGGCCGAGCGATATATGGGGGGACTCTCCAGCTGATCCGATCCTTCTGGGCACACACACACTCATACACTCAATACAACAATAACAAGACACCCGTGGAGTAGGGTATTACGCTCAGGCGGCCCGAACCATGTAAATCCTGGTGTCAAGTCACTATCTTGTTTTGAATCTCCGCGCGCCCTAACCAATCTAAGAAACTCCGTGGGCTACTAACACTAGTATCGGGGGAATTGCCAGAACCAGCATCCGACAGATACATTACCTTGATAGACCTTATGCATATGCTCTTTGTCTTCACATCACCTTTATATTTAACCTGTTTCGACTTGTCCTTGGAGAAATTAGTGCATGGAGGTATTTTATGCAGAATTGAGTGAAACAAGGGGATGAATCCTATAAAGTATCATTCCAGCCAATCGAGCAATGACATGTGGGACCACATGGATCAAATGGCCCACAAACAGAAGTATCCGAGGCCATCCAGTGGTGTAGCACCTATATCAGTCAAAGGGACCCGCCTGGAGGTCACCCCGAGGAAGCACACAGGAAATGGTCCAACTTTATGTTCGACCGACTAGGGGGTTCGACCGAACCCTTCCTGGCGCCAAACTCGATCAACTTCCACGTGTTGACTCTCTGTGGTGCCTTGGTCACAATGAAGATTGATTCGCGCGGTTTTTGTGGCGGGAACCGACCCTTCTCCAAGATATAAATCGGACCCCTCACGCCTCACCCCTCACTTCAAAATACACCACTTGAGTATTCACCCAATGTATCCACTACTCTCCATAGGTTTAGAGTAGTATAGGCTGTAGAGAGGAGAGTCTCTAGTCCATAGTCCAAGTAGGAGAGGAGTAGAAGGAGTCTCTTACCAATTCCTAATTGGGAAAGATATGGCCCTTATATTCCGATTTGTATTTGTGACTTTGATCTCAACAAAGATGATATTTTTAGTCTTCTATTGATCATATAGTTGGAGGAAGCCTTTCTTGTTTGATTGTGGATTCCATATATGTGGTAGGAATAGTATTTATGCTGATGTTATACCATTCTCATTATATCATCATAAACACTACAGACCCCCACTATTGTCTAATTAGCTATGACATGATTAAGTTAACATGAATCACTTATGCTATGAATTGACATTGGTTCAACGATGATTTAGTTCATTGCCTTAGGATGGCTTGTGCCTAGGCTTCTAAGGCAATTACTTAATATGCTAGCATGGTGCTAGGATAGAAAGTATTGTTGAATGTCTCGTAGACCAACAGATTGAAGAGGTAGGTAGTAGTTGGTGACAACCCTATCTGTCCTTTAATCCTCCATGTTCGGTTATGCCACAGGCTCTTGGCGGGAGTTGTCCTAGTATTGCTAGGGGCAAACCTGTGCCCGCAGTGTTAATCCACTTAGCATGAGAATTCATAATTAATATGATCATTATTAACTAACTTAAGCTATGTATATGTACATTAGAAGCATAGTAGGAGTCCCTACCTAACCCTTAGCCTAGCCCCTCTTTACCTCATTTATCATCTTAGGATAGAATGCTCTTATGTGTGTCACACTACTCCAAATACCATTGATCCATCCTTGCTAGAACTCTACCTAGACCAACCTAGCCTCTCCATTTGATGATTGCTTTACTTCCATCTAGCCTTCCTTTGGGAGAATATAAATGACACCCTTTGGGAATACTCTTAGAGGGAAAATGCTACATCGATAGTTTCTGTGCACTTGTGGATTTACATGTATAATCTAAAATCTATTAACAAGCATTTCTGGCACCACTGCTAGAGATGAATTGTTAGTAGTGCGTATGAACCGTCCACAAGCATTCTGGCGCCGTTGCCGGGGAAGGCAGCCGATGTATTGCATGATTGAGTGAATAGGATAGGACCCTGGTAGGTTTTAGTAGGATAACCCTTCTTTGTTTTTGCATTTTATGTGAAAACAGGGTAGTGTATGTCTAGTTTCTGCTTGCTAGAAAACTTTGTTGAAGATCTCGAATCCCTTCTGAGAGATTGATTGACCTCGTGTCGTTACTCCTTAGAAGCTTCGAGCGGCAAAGCAAGCCAGCGCAAGTCCACCAACAACCAAAACGCTAATGGCCCAGAAGACCCTTCGTGTGTCTTGGCTCCCTCTGCTAACAATGTCCTTGTTGTGCCCACTGTTAACAAGGGAGACGTGAACTTCAAAATCAAGACTGGCCTAATCACTATGGTTCAATCCAACCCATTTTGTGGGAAGGCCAACGAGGATGCAAGTGCTCACCCGCAACAGTTCCTTGAGATCTGCAGCACTTTTAAGATTAAGGACATATCTCCTGATGCTGTTTGTCTTAGGCTGTTTCTGTTCTCTCATCTTGGGAGAGCAAAACAGTGGTTCTATGCAAACCGAAGTACTGTAGACAATTTTGAGAAGTGTTCTACGACATTCCTCACAAAGTTTTTCCTGTTGGGCAAGACCAATGCCCTACATGGAAGAATTTATTGCTTCTAGCAAGATGCCAAGAAATCTATTCCCAAGGCTTGGGAAAGGCTTCAGGAGTATATCCTAGCCTGTTCCCACCATGGGATGGATAATTGGCTAATTATCCAAACTACTACAATGGGCTGCTCCCTTCTGTCTGTGACCATGTTGATGCTGCTGCTGGAGGTGCCTTCTTCTCATTGACGGTGTCCAAAGCCAAAGATTTGATTAAGAATATGGTGTCAAACATGGGTTGGAGTGACGAGCGTCTCCATACTCGCCAGCGAGGCATGCACACCTTGAAGAAGGTGGACATGATCACTGCCAAATTGGGCCTCCTTATGAAGAAGATTGATAGACATAGAAATGGTGAGGTATATAACAATGCCTATGCCTTAGACTATCACATTGCTTGAGAAGTCTATGGCAACACAGGCCATTTGGGCAATGACTACCCAGAAACCCATGAGGATGCCTTATACATAGCCAACAATGGAAATAACAATGGCTACTGTCCAGGAGGTCAGGTGTGGGGCCAACCACGCCCATTCTTTCAAGGAGGGTACAACAACAATGGCAATAATGGAAATCAAGCCAACTTGAGAGAACTTGCCATTGGCTAGCTGATGATCAATGAGGCTATATCCAAGAAGTTGTCGACCAATAACAAGACGCTAGAGAGCATTAATGCCAAGATTGAAGGACTATCCTCAGCCTTCATGAATCATTTGAGTTTCAACAAGATTTTGAAAATTCAGTTGGCTCAACTGGCAGCTGTTGTTCCTCAAATGGAGAATGGCAAGATGCAAGGACAGCTCAAACCTCTCGTGGAATATGCTAACATGATTTCTCTACAAGGAGGCAAATGGCTGAAAGACCCTGGATGTCCTACAATTTCATGCTCTCTTGGGGCTCACCACTTTGACAAGGCCCTTTGTGACCTTGGAGCAAGTGTGACTGTGATGCCCAAGGTGGTTTTTGACTAGCTGAACTTCACGGAGCTTACTCCAACACCAGTTCACCTCCAACTGGCTGATTATTCATTCCGTTATCCGGCGGGTATCACTGAAGATGCTCTGGTGAAAATCTGAAATTGCTTCATACCCGTGGATTTCATGGTGCTCGACGTGGAGGTCGAGAAGGATACGCCGCTCATTCTTGGGTGACCATTCCTTAGCACCGCGAAGGATCACATAGATGTGGGAGCTGGAGAAATTCACTTCCATATCAATGGCAAGGAGGAGAAGTTTAACTTTAGCCCAAAGTTGGAGCAATGCTCCATGATCCATATCATGTATGGGTTGATTTTGACCTCTTGGATGTTAAGAACATCCAAGAGGTCAAAATCACACCTCCAAAGGTGGACCCGATCATCACATTCACGATGAATTTGATCCATGTGGAAAACCAGTCTTATCGTCCACGCCGACACCCCAAGAAGATAGAGAAGTCCGGGCCTCCTAAAAGGCCTAAGTCCACTAAGCCGCCAAAGAAAGAATGGCGGAAGAAGCAAGACAATCCATTTGAGCCCATCCCTTCAGGCCCGAATGTCAAGAAATGAAGAAGGAGGGATGTCCATCTCATCGGACGGTGGTGAGATCTAGCCAATAGGTTAAATTGTTAGTTATCCTTTCTTTATATTTGTTTTCTCCTTATTTGATTTTCCCCATTTAGTTTGATTTTTCCCACAGCATATTTGGTTTTACTTAGCAAGTTGAGAATCTTATATTCTCAAATATCATTTTTATTTGTTTATTTATCACAAAAAAATTGTTCGGTTTTGAAAAAAACAAAGAGTTTTTATTTTGAAAACAATTTTTCAGAGTTGCAAAAGTGGTAATTCACCAACGTGCTAATTCCATAGCCTTTGGGGAGGCACCTGCCAAAAGGGAGAACAGGGGGGCCCACTTGTCAGTACGGCCGACTCCGCTGTTCGACCAACTAGGGGAAGGGCCATTTTGGCTCTCTCTCCTCCAACAGCTACAATTGGTTCCCTAGTGACTATTGGGTAGTCCACACTACAAATGGTGGCCGCGAGGGTCACTTCTCCTCACACTTCACCTCATTTCATACCTCCCCAAAGTCACTCTTGCTCACATTGTTTTTCTTGCACTTCATTGAAGTGCTCTTGATCAATTCCCACCTCAAAACATTTGACTTTGCTTGCATTTGCAATTTGCTCACAAGTTCTTCAAGGAGAAAATTTGCCAGGAGGTTTTGCTTTCATTAACATCACCTCTTTCGAGTTTTTGCCTTGTTGTGTTCTTATTTGTCGTGGCCATGAAAGGAATGAAGATGTTGTTTGGGAACAGGAAGGAGGCTACAAGCTCATGCCATGGTGGAGACTCAAGTGCACGCCCCTCTTCTGTTGCTACACCAAGTTCACAGAGGAGTGTAGGTGAAGATACTCCCATGGGTGAGAGAAGCAACCCTCATCAACATATTCACAACGACGACCTTAACATATAAAGTGAAGTTGAAGATCATGCACACAAGCTCCTCCAAGATCGTAAGTTTTCTCATATGAAAGCTTATGATCCGGATTTGATCTCCAAAATAGGTACGGATTCCAAATTCTTTTCCATTTAGCATTAATTAGGATGGGAAAACTTTGCTCACATAGAGGAGAGAGCTTCACGCCTTCTCTCCATACAATTCCTTTGCACATTCAAAATAGGATTTGATGGTATTACTTTTAGATTATTTCAAAAAGAATACAACATCCAATGGAAAGAATTAAGTGAAATTCTAAGCTTCCTTAGATGTTGTTTGCTAGATTTAGACGCTTTGCCTATGTTTAACAAACAAAGTCTTTGGCAAGATTTAACTTGTGAGGTTAGATGTAGTGCACCTAGGAATAGCCACTTACACAACCCTACTTTATGTTTCATGCATAGACGGGTGGCTATGACTATGTTCCCTAGAGGAAATGTAAGAGTAGTCCGTGATGATGAGATGAAAATTTTATTTGCCATGATTAAAAAGATAAATGTTGCTCCAGTTGTTGCCATGATGACAGAATGGTTAGATTACATTCCAAGAATAGGGCCAATTGAATGCATTTCATTGATTACTCGTATTGCTACTAGGGTAGGAGCACTAGAATATTCTCCATTTGAGTATATTGAAACTGAAAGAGAACTAATTGTTGAAGATTATTTAGTGCAAGTACATACGCTTAAGCATGATCAAGATGGCTCTTTGTTATTTTATTATACCGGCCTTGTCAATGAAATTCGGTTACCTTACCCGGATTATCATTCGTGCAAATGCTGGAGTCTAACCATTGACCTTCTTCCCATCGAGGAAGCCCGAAGAGTTAATGTCTCTAGCAGGGTAACTACACACCGTACAAGGAGTGCAGCCATGCCTCCGGCAACCTCTACGGTCCAGTAGTACAAAGAGGAAGAGAACCCAACGAGTGATGCACCCGGATGGATTCTGTCGGAGTCTGATTTCGGCAATTCTCCCGGTACTACGGTTGGCAGCCCGTGGAGTTTGCTAGTTTGGTTAGGGCGCGCAGAGATTCAGAACAAGATGGCGATTTGACATGAGGATTTACGTGGTTCGTGCCGCTTGAGCGTAATACCCAACTTCGCGGGTGTGTGTTGTTGTTGTATTGAGTGTCTGAGCGCTTGTGTGTGTGAGACCAGAGTGTTCGGACTAGAGAGTCTGGAAGCCCCCGTGTATCGCTCGGCCAGTCCTTTTATAGTACACCGGCTGACCGTTACATTGTTATCCTGGCCTGACATGTGGCCCTAGCGGTTACTGATGCCTATACACAGTTAAATGTGCTTAATTCTCCTTAATAGCGTGATAACACCCTTTAATGGTGGCATTACTAGTATTAAGGGTCATCTGATCGTGTGTTATTAAGATAGCATTAATGACACATAATCAGGTCTTAAAGTCTTTAATGTCCCTTAAAGGTCCGAGCCGTTGGAGGTCTACCAATCTGCCTGTTGAGGTTGAAGGTCTGGCAGGTTGGACGTGTGGCATTTTTGGAGCTTACCATCTTGGACGAGTAGGTCCGGTGCTGTTGTACACGTGTCGGTACCAGAGCTTCCCTCTGTTGGGGGTTAGGTCCTGGGGTGCCACACAGGTATCTACTCCGGAGCTTTACCATGTATGGAATGTAGCTTCGGTTTTATGATACACGTGGTGGCACTGGGACAAACCATAGGAGGGAGGCAGGTCCGGTTTCGAGTGACACATGGGGCCTTCGGAGGTATTCAACTCATATAGGTGGAGTTCCTTTGCACTCTTTGCAGTTCCAAGAGGTATCCGGTACACAGGGTACCAACAGTGGCCCCCCTGGGCCCACCTCTGGGAGAGACCTTTTGGATTAAGTCATTCTGCCGTAGGTGGGTCCATCTTTCGATTTCTGCGCTGTGCCTTCAAGGGTTTTTGGATGTGCCGTTGAGGTGGTGGTTCGCAGTTAAACCATCGTCGCGTGGCATCTTCAGGATGCGGCAGGTGAGATATGCGCGTGTGGATCTCACACAATTGAAGGTTGCTGGTTCCCAATACGAAAACCGTATCAGTTCCACACGCCCTGTTAGGCCGCCGCCCTCGGGTTTTGCGCCTCTCATCATGACAACTGTTCGCCTGGGGTAAGGACCTCGACTTGATCGTCTGGGTGGCCCTGGGCCCCCTTGTCATTGGCAGGGTGAAATTTTTTAACTGTAGCCTTGGCCCTTATGTGGTTTCCATCCAAGCGTTGAGGGGGCTTACTTAAGAAGGAAAGCGTGCACCGTTTGGGGATTCCTTACGCCTTCATTTGAAATTGCGCTTGAATCCTCAAAACTTTCGCTTGCTTTTTCTCTCTTGCCCCGCCGTGTTGCGATGGAGTTGGGTCTCCGCAAGAGCCGTCTCATGACTGACGACGAATTGAAGAAGGTTCGGACCTACATGGGGTGGTCCAGCGACTCCTTCAACCACCTGGTCCGCGCCGGCGAGCTTCCGTTCAAGAAGAAGTGTGGCGGCGATATGGTGTACTTCTCTGCGTACGCCATGGTGGGACTGATCCCACCTTTCTCAACCTTCCTCTTAATGTTGTTAAACTTCTATTGTCTGCAGTTGTACCACCTTGGCCCCCACTCCATTCTTCTTGTGTCAACATTCGTCCACTTATGCGAGATGTGGGTGTGTATTCCCCCCTGCGTCAAGCTTTTCCGCACCTTCTTCACCATCCACACCACCAGCAAGAGTAACGAGTATCTTGGCTTCTAATATTTTGTGAAGCACAAGAAATGTCCCTACAAGTACTTGAGGTCCTTCCCTTTCGGCAAGTGGGACGACTGGAAAAAGGATTGGATTGTCGTCATGGCAGAGGAGCACAAGAAGCTGGAGCTGTCTGAGGGTCTTCCCAATGTTGACACTGACGCCTGGAGTGAAGTTCCAGTGCTCTTAGTGGCTTTCAACCCCGCCTTGACAAGGATCCGCCAAAGTGTGGATGGAGGGGTGACCCCCCAGACAGTCTTCTGCAACTTCGTGTTCAATAGGTGGGCTCCGCTGAAGAATAGGGAGAAGCT
This sequence comes from Tuctoria greenei, assembly GCA_036927565.1. Taxonomy (NCBI): domain Eukaryota; kingdom Viridiplantae; phylum Streptophyta; class Magnoliopsida; order Poales; family Poaceae; genus Tuctoria; species Tuctoria greenei. The sequence continues at coordinate 76,685,838 of JAYESD010000007.1, read as the reverse complement.
CACCTGGGCCCTCAACAGAGTGATGGACGATGACCGGATTGAAACCGGTTTGAAGTCAGATTTGGAAGGCGCTGCTTTGGAGCTTCATCTCAAGATGTTCCAGCATGGCATCGACGTCAAGGGCGATGACTTAACTCCGTCGGCGGTTTTCCTCCCTCTGAACATGGAGGCGGAGTTCAACAGGGAGCTCTGGAGGAGGATGCCGATGCTTGACGACCTCAGTGAAGTAGAGAGGCATTCGACCACCAGATTGGTGATCGCCGGAGCTTCTGAGGGTGGTCCCACTTCTGCCCCGAGACAGAGAGCTGAAGTCGCTGGCAAGGGCAAATAGTTGGTTGAGCCCTCCAGCCGAAAGAGGAAGTAGAAGCACTCTGATGGGAGGCCCGTCAGACCTGCTCCTTCCACAACAGCTCCTTCTCCACCGTGGGGGAGGTCTTTGACAGCGACGTCAACTCCAGCATCGGCGTCTCCCCGACACGTCAGCTCTGCCCAGGTGACTCCGGTGCCGGAGCCAGCTAAGGGCTCTAGGTCCGAGGGTCCTTCCCAGTCGAGGGGGTCCCCAACCAAGACATCGCTGACGACGGCAGGAAGCTCCGAAGAGACTTCCAGAGTTGCTACACCAGTTGCGACTGGGTCGGGCTCTGAGCGCCCAGCGAAGAGGTTCCGCGCTAGCTGGAGCGGAAGTCTCCCATGGTAAATTTGCTTTTTTACCTCATTTGATTGTTTTGTTGTAATCATATTTTGAGTTTCTTTGTCCTTCATCCAAAGGGTATCCAAAAAAGGGGCTGAAGCTCCCATTCTAGGAATAGTAGCTGATGTTGTGCAAGCAAAGGCTACGGCTCCAGTTCTAGCGCCGCCCCAGGTGGTGGGTGAGCTATCGGCAGCTCCGGCGCCAGCTATCGAGGTTCTGGACCTCGACTCATCTCCCGAAGCTCTCGTGGTAGCGCCAGACCACGAGAATGAAGACGTACCAGCGGCACTTGCTCCGGAGGCTGAAGCTCTGCTTTTTGATGATGTGATGACAGACACTCCAGCCTCAGAGCTGGAGGTAGCTACAGTTCCAGCATTAGGGCCGGATGTTATTGAAGCCCCGGCGGTGGATCCTGTGGTTGATGAAGTTCTGGCGCCTGAGCCAGTTGTCGTGGAGGTGCCAGCACTCGAACCGGTGGACGTCGAAGCACCGGCGCCTAAACCGGCGGTGGAGGAGGCACCAGCGCTGCAGCCAGAGGTGGCCTCAGCTCTGGCCGAATCTTTAATGCCTGCCCCGAAGGTGGTAGTTCCGGAGGTACTCATTCCTGAGCCAGGGTGTCAAGAAGAAGCGGCCGGTCCTCTCACTGATGGACCAGTTACTGATGACCTGGCGGCGGGACCTTCGGAGCCGACTCCGGAGGTAGAAGCTCCCATTGTCGGACCATCCTCGGCGACGACTGAGGCACTCCCGAAGGGCAGCCCTAGTGCCGCGGAAGCTTAGGGGCCCACTAATATAGAGTGGGACCCAATTTGTTTTATGGAGAACCCACTGTAGTTAGCGGAGAGGACGCCGGCGGGTCCGGAGCCGATCCCCCTGTCGCTGTCCATCGACCGCGCCTGCTCCATCCTTCGTCAAGTCCAACTTGCTTTTTATCATGACAACAAGGCCCTCAAGGAGGAGCGCCAAAACCTTAGGAGGTGGCGCAACCGGCTCCAATTTGAGACCAAGCTGGCGCAAACAAGGCTGGCCGATGACAAGGAGTGGGTCAAAAGGGTGAAGGCCCGGATGGAGTACTGGGGCCAGCTGCTTGACGAGAGGGAAAGCATGGTGCGATCCCTCGACAACCAGTCCTGGGCTATACCGGAACAAGTTGTGGCTGCTAATGAAGCAGTGAATGATCACTAGGAGAAGCTCAGTACCATCCACGAAAGCCTCGTCAAGCGCCGGGGGGTTCTTTAGGAGCGGGAGAAAAAGCTCAAAGATGAAGAGCAATAACTCCTGGAGCTGAGGGATGACGTCGTGAAGAGGGAGGAGGAGCTCAGCAAAAGGCAGGCTCTGGGTGACAAGAGCCTTGCAGAGTGCACCAAGAAGCTGGAGGAGCTCTGCGAGAGCGAGGAGAAGAAGAAGGCCTGGCAGCGGGGACAATACCTTACCAAAAGGGAGAACGAAGTTGCTGTCAGGGAGAAGAAGGTGTGGGGCTGGGAGAGAGACCTGGTTGACTGCCGGAACAAGATCCACGTCCGGGAAGAGGAGCATGCCAACCTAGAAAGGCAAGTTGCTAAAAGGATGCAGCAGCACGCCAAAGAGGTCGAGCGCCTTGCCCGGGAGGCTTCGTAGCTTGCGGCAACCAAGAGGTCCTTGGAAGATATGCGATGCTCGAGGGCTGCGGAGTCGCAACAAGTAGGGGACTTCTTGGGCAAAGCCAATGACGCGCTGATGCCGCTTGGCTTTGGTCCCGAGCGTCCAGATGATCCGGAGCCAGAGCTGGACCATGCGTTGAAGGCGCTGAGCTCAGCGGGCAACAAACTCAACAAGATGGGCGATGTCATCGCGGATCAGTTGGAAACTGAAAAAAAATCCCTTGCGCAGAACGTCACAGAGTACATGCTGACGTGCTACACAAGCCAAGATCCTCATTTCCCACTAGATCCGGTGCTTGAAGGTCCCATTGATGGAGAGGGAGATGCCGCCAAGACCAGCGTGTCAGAGGTTGCCCAGAAGGTTGCCTTGTTCTTCCGTAGAATTTAGGACTTTCTCCTTGTAGCTCCCACTTGTATCTTCTCTTCTTTTCTCCAATTTTGTAATCTCTTGTCCTCAGAATGAAATCCAAGAAATTTATGAATTTCGTTTTTTTTCTTCAACCTTTGTCTCACTTGGCCCCCTAGTAGATGTACACAATTTGATTGCGAACATGTACCAAAAGGATGTAGCATTTTGTTGAAGACTTGAGTACTTCAAACTTGTAGAGTGTAGGTCCAAAGCCGTCAATAGCAGGGGCCCCCTTAGGTTGTCGGAGCTTAGTAGCTCCGACAGCGACCATTGTCAACACGTAAAGTGTCGACAACTGGCCCTCTGGGGTTGTCGGAGCTTAGTAGCTCCGGCAGCGACCACTATCAACATGTAGTGTGTCGACAGTAGACCCCATTGGGGTTTCCTTCTACCATCTTTTCTTCACATTGACGGCTGGCTCCCTGGATTTGTCGGAACTTGATAGATCTGGCGACGCCTACTGTCAATGTTTAAAACATCGACAACGGGCCACCTTAGGTGATGTCGAAGCTTTGATAGCTCCAACATCATCCACCATCATCACGAGATTTTTTTCCTGCACACTGAAGTGAAGAAAAATAGTAAAATCCAATTATTATCTATAACTTGTTTGCCTCTTACTATTCCCGAAAGAAATTTTTAGGTTGACCGCAATTCTATATACAATCAAGTGCATTTGCTTATTTTCTCCAGGTCTGATCGTTTTCTGGACTCACCTTACTCAGGCCTATCGGGGTGTAGGTAGAGTGGCGTACTTAGGGTGCAGGACCAGGCTATGTCGATAGCACACTTCGGACCTAGATTGGCTTGGTGTTCAGGCGAGTAGGCCATTCAACAATGTTAAGACCCGAAAGAATTAACAATGCAAATTGAATTATATATGAGTCATTCTAGCTAAAGTTTCTTGAGAATTGCACAACTTTTTTATAGACAAGAAAGAGAAAAATAAAAAAGAATGATCCTGTACAAAATAAATGCACGTGGAGTCTGTTTTCACATAATGATGTCTTTCATTATAGGTCCGGGGTATAGGGGAAACAAGTACACTCTTAGGGTACGGAACCAGGCTAAGTGTGATGCATTTCTTGTTTGACCCAGGGTAACTAGCTACACTTTTAGTTCTAAGACTGTGTCAAGTGTTGCTTGAACTTTGCGGACCTTCCGGGAAAGGTCTAGTTGTCCTCTTGGAGGAGCTACCTGACTCTGTACAATGACGCTATAATATACATCATATGTAATTACAGACTCACCTCCGTGATATTAAGCGTAGAACTTAGGGAGGTGCTCAATATTCCAAGGATTAGGGAGCGGTGTCCCATCCTCGGTTGCCAAGCGAACGCATTCGGGACTAGATACTTTAATCACTCGGAAGGGTCCTTCCCAGCTGGGGGAAAGTTTGTTTAATCTTTCTTGAGTTTGTATTCTTCATAGCACCAGATCGCCTTCCTCGAGCTATCAGTTATGCACATGCCTTTGGTGATAGCGTCGGAGCACTTGGTGGTATCGTGCATTTAGAACAGCTGCTCGGCACCTTCCCTCTTCAACGAGGTGAAGGTCTTCACGCCGGAACTGGTCCTGCATGGCTTCGTAGATGGTCCGAATCCGGAGTGACCCCAAGGTGATTTCCGGAGGAAAGACTACTTCAGCTCCATACACCAGGAAGAAGGGTGTCTCTCCAGTTGAGCGGTTTGGAGTTGTCCTGTTTACCCACAAGGTGGGCGGATGCTCTTCAATCTAGTTGGCTTCATGTTTTTTCAGGCGCTCATATGTGAGCGTCTTGAGTCCTTTTAGGATTTCTGCATTTGCTCTCTCAGCTTGGCCATTGCTTGCCGGGTGAGCTACGGAAGCGTAGTTGACTTGAATGCCAAGGTCTTCACAATATCCTTGGAATGCAGAACTTGTGAATTGGGTCCCGTTCTCAGTTATGATCTTGTTTGGGACTCCAAATCTACATACTATGGACTGCAATAAATTGATAGTTGATTGCTTATTTATTGTCACAACTGGTGTTGCTTCTGGCCACTTGGTGAACTTGTCGATGGCGACATACAGGAACTTGTAACCTCAGACTGCTCTTGGGAAAGGTCCCAATATATCCATACCCCATACGTCGAATGGCCATGTCGGAGGTATCATTTGTAGAGGTTGAGCTGGTGTGTAAATTTGCTTCGCAAGAAACTGGCATGCTTCACATTTCTTCACTAGCTCAGTTGCATCCTAGAGTGCTGTAGGCCAGTAAAAACCATGTCAGAAGGCTTTACTGACCAACGTGCGGGAAGACGCGTGGTTCCCACACTCGCCTCCATGGATTTTTGTGAGGAGCTCACGACCTTCTTCCCTCTTAATGCACCGCATTAGGACACCGTTGGCACCACGCCGGTAGAGATCCCCTTCTACCAGTGTGTATATTTTAGGCAATCTAACTATCCGATCAGCAGATACATTGTCTTCAGGAAGGATGTTGTCTTTCAAGTAGCTCCAGATCTCCGAGATCCATGCATCGGAGCTAACTTGAGCTTCTGAGTCTTGCGTGTTGTGTTGCTCGGAGCTTCCTGCAGCATCTATGACCCTTGATGGACGCCATGATAACAGGGCCATCGGGACCGCCAGCTTCGACGTGCTGGTCTCGCCCCCTTCGCTTAGTTCGGCAGGCTGAGCTGGTTGGCTTGACAATCTCTGGACGAAGGTTTCGTCGGGAACCGGAGCTCCGGTTGAAGCTTTCGTCGAGAGTTCGTCAGCTTCAGCGTTGTTGAGACGCTGGACATGGCAAAGATCCAGGACTTCGAAGTCCTTCTCAAGCTTCTGGACTTCAAGTAGATATGCAGCTAATTGAGGGTTATTGCAGCAGCATTCACCTTTAACTTGTTTTATAATGAGTTGTGAATCACCCTTTACCAATGGCTGCTTGACACCATATGATAGTTCCACCTTGAGCCCATAGATTAGTGCTTCATACTCCGCCATGTTTTTGGTCGCCTTGAATTCAAGGTGAACCATGTATTTAACTTTCTCCCCGGTCGGAGTGAGGAGAAGGATTCCAGCTCCGGCCCCCTGCTTCTGCAAGGAGCCGTTGAAGTAGAGAGTCCAGTAAGGCTCAGTGAAGACCGGAACCTTGGGTTTCGGCTTCTGCTCACTGGGGCCCCCAGGATTTGATGGAGAGGGGGTCCATTCCGCCACAAAGTCTGCCAATGCTTGACTCTTGATCGCTTGTCCTGGGACGAATTCAAGATCGAACTCAGCCAATTCTGCTGACCACTTTGCAATGTTCCCAGTAGAGTTGGGGTTATGCAAGATTGCACGCAGTGGATAAGAGGTTACCACCGAAATCATGTGAGCTTGGAAGTAGTGACGAAGTTTCCTAGAGGCGATAAGAACTGCGTAAAGCATCTTATGCACCTCTAGGTACCGAGTCTTTGCATCGTGAAGTACTTCACTTATGAAGTACACTGGGCGCTAAACTGTCCAGAACCTCCCGCAGGGGCCCGAAGCATCCTCCTCATCAACCCGGACCCTCCCGGAGGGGCCCGGACTCTCTTCGAGGACCTCCAATTTTGTGCTAGAGGAACCTGGAGCTTCTTCTAAAGTGACCCGGACCTTCCTGGAAGGGTCCGGATCTTCTTGTTCAACAACAGTAACTCCTTCATTTGAAGAAGGTTGATCCTCTGGCTTCTCACCTCGAGGATCTGGGTCTGGGGGCTAGGACCCAGACTCGCCTTCAGGTAGTTTTGGACCTTCCCGGAGGGGTCTGGATTCCTGAACTGGAGATGGTTCTGGTCTTTCCACAACCAGAAACATGCTAACAACTTCGTTTGTTGTTAAAATGTAAAGTAGAAGTGGCTCACCAGGATTTTGAGCTACCAAAGTTGGTAGAGTGGTGAGGAGTTGCTTCAGCTCTTGGAATGCCTTTTTTGCTTCTTAAGACCATTGGAATGGTCCAGACTTCCTCAATAACTTGAAGAAGGGTAGCGCCCATTCCGCCAGTCTTGAGATGAACCGGCTAAGGGCAGCTAGACATCCAGTCAGCTTCCGGACATCTTTGATGCGAGCTGGTGGTCGCATGTCTTCAATAGCTTCAATCTTCATCGGATTCGCCTCTATTCCTCGGTGGTTCACCAAGAATCCAAGAAGATTTCCGTAGCTAACCCAAAAGACACACTTGTCTGGGTTCAGCTTTGTGCGCGTGATTCGCAACATGTCGAAGACAGCTTGCAAGGTGTTAAGAAATGACTCCTTGTTCTTGATCCTGACAACGATGTCATCTACGCACACTTCCACTTCATCTCTGATGAGCTCTCCAAAAGTTTTGTACATAGCTTGCACAAACGTTGAAGCATCGTTTTTGAGACCAAATGGCATGGTAGTGTAACAGTACAATCCATCTACTGTGATGAAGGCGGTAGGCTCTTCATCTTCCCTAGACATTCTGATTTGATGATACCCAGAATATGCGTCTAGGAAACACAATAATTCACACCCAGAGGTGGAATCCACTATATGATCTATTCTAGGTAGTGGAAATGGATCCTTTGGACATGCCTTATTCAATGTAGTGTAGTCGATACACATCCGAAGCTTCCCGCTGGCCTTAGGTACAACGGCTGGATTTGCCAGCCATTTTGGGTGAAAGACTTCCTGGATGAATCCAGCTTGGAGCAACTTCTTCACTTCTTGACGTATGAAGTTATGCCACTCTACTGATTGCTTCCGAGGCTTCTGATGTACAGGTTGAGCGTCGGAATAAATCTTCAGATTGTGCTCAATCACTTCCCTATGGATCCCAGGCATTTGTGATAGTTTCCAGGCAAACATGTCGACATTAGCCCGAAGGAAAGTGATGAGTGCGAGTTCCTATTTGACGTTCAGACCTCAGGATATACGGGTGGTCTGAGCAGCATCATAACCGATTTGGACGACTTTGACGGGTATGTCGGTGTCACCGCTTGGTTGCACACGAGGTGCGGAGGTTGAGCCTCGATGACGAATGCTCGGGGGCTTCGGAGCTTGCTCCTTTCCAGATTCTTCCTCCTACGCTGTAGCAAGCGTGTGGAGTTCTTCCAAAGCGGTAACTCCGGCAGTGCGATCTTCACGGATCTAGAGAACGCCTAAGGGTGTTGGCATCTTCAACACCAAGTAGCCATAATGAGCAGCAGCCATGAATTTGTACAAAGTTGGCCTGCCAAAGATTGCGTTGAATGGTAAATTGATCTGTGCCACGTCGAAGACCAACTTCTCGGTCCTATAATTCTACTTAGTCCCGAAGGTCACCGGGAGAGTAATGGCACCGAGTGGACTTATGGCTCCCAAACCTACTCTGGAGAAAGGTCGAGAGGGGCGAAGATCCAAAGGTCGAAGCTGAAGCTTGACGAAGGCTTTGAAGCTTATGAGGTTCAGCCCCGAACCTCCGTCCACCATTACGTGTTGGATCTGGATGTTATTGATGGTCGGAGATACCATCAGTGGAAGTTGGTCAGCTCCGATCATGTTCTGAGGGTAGTCCGAAGCATCAAAGGTAATGGAAGTATCCATCCACTTCCGATGAGGCTCCGCCCTGGCGGTGGGAGCTACATAGGCCATGTCCCGCCGCATTCTCTTGAGGACACGAGGGGAACTGATGTCACTCGAACCGCTAAAGATGGTGTTCATGGTCTTCCGAAGCTCATTGTCGAAGACGTCGGAGTCGTCATCAATGGAGGTGTAAAAAGCCTTCAAGACCTTTTTGGGGTCCTGAAAGCCTATCTCCTCTTTAGCCGGAGCTTCGTCGACTTTTTGTTTTCCTTCCCTTTGAAGGAAAGGAGCTTCGTCTCGGCGTTTATTGTAGCGCTCAGCGAGGTTCTGAACCTCTCGGCAGTTTTCCAAGTTGTGCATGTTTTTCTTGTGTATGGGACACCACATCTTGGAGCTGCCACGGTCTTCAGACGATGGTCGAGGTCGTTTCTCTGGGCGTGGCCCCCGGTCACCCGGAGCTGCGGCAGCAGCGGCAGTAGGTGTGCCGGCTGACGGCTTCTTCTTGCCGTTGGACTTTTCTTCTTCTTGCCACTCCTGAAGGTAGTAGTTTCACCCTTGGAGGGTTTTTTGTTGACCTCAGGGGGTGGTTGGGAGTGCATTTCACGACCCTCCGCAGCCTTGGCACACTTGTCTACCAAGCCGAATAGTTCCGTGACACTGGTGACTTCCTTTGTCGCCAGCTTCTCCAGCATTTTCTTGTCTCGAACGCCCTGTCTGAATGCTACAATAACAGAAGCGCTTGAGATAGAAGGAATGGTATTTCGTACCTGGGAGAACTTCTGGATGAAAGATCGCAAGGACTCTCCCCCTTTTTGCTTGACAGCAAAAAGATCCAGTTCCGTGCCTGGTCGGGTGTATGAGCTCCCGAAATTGGTGGCGAACTATTAGCACAACTCCGCCCAACTGTTGATAAATTCAGGCAGATGGCTCATGAACTAAGACCTGGTGGTCCCAGTCAAAGCCACAGGGAAATAATTGGCCATAAAAGCCTCATTCCCCCAGCCGCAAGGATAGCAGTAGAGTAGATTTGAAGAAATTCTGCAGGATTAGCAGTCCCGTCAAATTTCTCCGGTAGGTGAGGCCGGAACTTCTGCGGCCATCTGACCATGCGTAGGTGTATGGCCAAGGCAGAACAGCCTCCTCCTACTGCCTCAGGAGCAAGGCTGTTCCGAGCCTCTCGCCTCTCGTGAGCACGCTCGATGTGGACGCGGCCGTCCTGTTGACGGTAACGGAGATCGAGCTCCGCTTGAAGGTCATGACTCGAAAGCCTCGTTATCATATGAGTACGTCGCGCTACGAAAGGCAGCAATGTCACTTGTTGGGATGCAGCACGCCTCCAATGCTGCGAAGCTTGCGGACCGAGTCTACCTGAGAAGGTCCGATGCCGCGATGGGGCCCGCCCTGAGGGGGGAGGACCTTGATTTCTGATGTGATCGGCTGCTGCTGCAACCAGATAATCCACATCAGCTCTCCACTGTTGCATCGCACACTGGGGTGCTCCTGGAGGCGGTGGATGTTGGAGAAGAGCATGCGCAACATTAAGCGCGTGTTCGGGGTTGTTGTTCGCCGATGCAGTGATCGACGCGGACGCCCCATCTCGCTGTATAGCTTGATTTACCGGAGCGGATGGTGGCGGTGGTGGTATGACTCCTACTGGGGCCACAACACCTGCTGGCTGCTGCATGCTGGAGGGGTTGCCTCTAGCGGGTCGCTCAACATGGTTACCTTGGATGATCCAGCAGCAGAATTCACCATCTTTGAATCTCAGGCGCCCCTTCCTGGCGCGCTAACTGTCGGAGTCTGATTTTGGCAATTCTCTCGGTACTACCATTGGCAGCGCGCGGAGTTTGTTAGTTCGGTTAGGGCGCGCAGAGATTCAGGACAAGATGGCGATTTGACACGAGGATTTATGTGGTTCGGGCCGCTTGAGCGTAATACCCTACTCCACGGGTGTGTGTTGTTGTTATATTGAGCGTCTGAGCACTTGTGTGTGTGAGACCAGAGTGTTCATACTAGAGAGTCTGGAAGCCCCTATGTATCACTCAACCAATCCTTTTATAGTACAAGGGCTAGCCGTTACATCGTTAGACTGGCCTGACATGTGGCCCTGGCGATTACTGATGCCTAATACACAGTTAAATGTGCTTAATTCTCCTTAATAGCATGATAACGCCCTTTAATGGTGGCGTTAGTGGTATTAAGGGTCATCCGATCATGTGTCATTAAGATAGCATTAATGACACATAATCAGGTCTTAAAGTCTTTAATGTCCCTTGAAGGTCCGAGCCGTTGGAGGTCCACCAATCTGCCTGTTGAGGTTAAAGGTCCGGCGGTCAGACGTGTGGTAGCTCCAGAGCTTACCGTCTTGGATGAGTAGGTCCGGTGCTGTTGTACATGTGTCGGTACCGGAGCTTCCCTCTGTCGGGGGTTAGGTCCGGGGGTGACGCGTAGGTATCTAGTCTGGAGCTTTCCCATGTATGGAATGTAGCTCCGGTTTTATGATACATGTGGCAGCACTGGCACTAACCATAGGAGGGAGGCAGGTCCGGTTCCAAGTGACACGTGGGGCTTTGGAGGTCTTCAACTCAGCTAGGTGGAGTTCCTTTGCACTATTTGCAGTTCCAGGGGGTATCCGGTACGCAGGGTACCGACAGACTCAACCTCCATCGTATGAGCCTGATGGTCCATCTTGGAATGGATGGCCAGGTACAACATGGGAGCCACCCCTATCCACTTCAAGCTCTAGCAGCTTTCCACAAATGTCCATGAGAAGATGTCGTTCCTCTTCGTCTAGAAGTCATCATGACTATAGCCATGGAATGATGGATCTCACTAGACGTATGAAAGATCTTGAAGTGAGAACGGGTGACATCTACAACAATCTCCAGGGGCATGTCCAAGGTACCCAAGACTGACAACAACACATGGACGCTCAATTCACCAACCTCAACTCCACGCTAAAACAACAACAAGCCGATCTCGCGGCATACTTCCATCATCAAGGGTTCTACTATCATCACGGAGGTGAGTGAAGAACAGGCTTTGGGGAGGACCCCCACTTGAGGTAAATTGTATCAACCCCTTTGCATATTTATTTTCCGTTCATCCATCATCCACCTTGCATATAAAAAAATAAAAATAAAAATAATAAGTAGGATAGATTTATTTTAAAATAAAATAAAAGATGTGCAGTAAAATGATTTGGAATTCAGATAAATGAAATGATCAATAGTTGCTTTGTTTTAATTTTCCTAAGTCCCTAGTTTACAACTAACAACTCTCCAACACATTGCTCTCATTGGCTAAAATTGCTTTTCCCTTGATTTGGAAATTGTGGGTAGTGAAAGCTTAATCCATTCTATGTTGTTGTGAGATACGATATAGTGATAGGGATGCTATTCCGAGTTTGAAAGTGAAACTTAGATTTTCAGAGAAATTCTAAAAAGATTTAAATTACTTTCATTTGATTAAAAATACCTGCCAAAGCCATATGATACATCACATTGATAAGCCTTATGCTTATGCTATTTGCCTTCACATTGAGCTTTGTCAAACTAGTATAGACCTATGTGAGATTTCATTCATTACTTTTTGAATTCAAGACTTCACTTACACATGCTATACTTCTACACTAGAAGTAAGCAAAGTTCAATCATACCACCATTCCATAATAAAAAGAGAAACTCCATACCATTCATGCTTAGTACTTTCTCCAAAATTTATTGCATAAAAAGGGAGTAGAAGACATGGCTGCAAGGAAAAAGAAAAAATGCATGCTTACATCATAAGCATTAGAAAAAAAAGGAGAAAGAAAAGTAGCCTTGTTTCATCCCTGCAAAACAAGAGAGTCCTCTAAAAAAGGAGTCATCTCAATGTTCACATCAACTCCATTCCATCACACATGCACAAGTCTTGAATCAAATTGTTTTGAATTGATTTCTGTTAAGGCTTGCTCTTTTGACATAGCAATATTATGTGTTACAAATATGCCTACAATATTCCCTACTAACCTCCAAATACAAGCCTTATGTAGAGGTAGGACGAATTTAGGCAAAATGCCTTTGTGAGGATATATTTCCACTATTAAAAAAAAAGTAAAGACCGAGAGAATCAAAATGAGATACTTAAAATCTAAATTGATCTTTCTGGAATTTGTGTGGAACTTGATTCCTGGGGTATGTGTGCTCCATTTGCTGTTCTATCTATGAACCACTCATAAATAGGAGAAGGCATAATCCACATAATGACTTGAGATGGGTGAAGTACCATGCCAATTTTCGCAATAATAGGTACAGTATTTTGTTGTGAAAATTGGAACATAGAAGCAACTCCTGATCATCAATCTAAAGTCTTGACATTGCTCAGGTCGAGCAAAGAATAAGCTTGGGGGAGTTTGTTGAAGGCTGTTATTTACCAATTTCACTCGTTAATAAAACACAATTATGTCAAGGAAATATCATTTCTTTCACACATCACCTTTCTGTTTAACCTATTTCCACTTGTCCTTGGTGAAATTAGTGCATGCAGGTATTTTATGCAGAATTGGAGTGAAACAAGGAGATGGATCCTATAAAATATCATTCCAGCCAATCTAGTTATGACATGTGGCACCACATGGATCAAATGGCCCATAAAAAGAAGTATCCGAGACCATCCAACTGTGTAGCACCCATATCAGTCAATGGAACACCTGGGAGTCATCCCTAGGAAGCACACAAGAAATGGCCCAACTTTCTGTTCGGCTGACTAGGGGGTTCGTGAATGTGGCCTAGAGGGGGGGGAGTGAATAGGCTTTTGAATTTTTTCCTAAAACACTTAGCAAAACTGTTAAAACTAGGAAGGCTGTCTAGTCCGGTATGTGTAAGGACTTGTCCGGTGTGTGTAATCACAATTGTCAAATTGAGATCTCTTATGTGTTTCCTTTGAATCTCTCGCAGCAGAATGTAGTAAATTGTACTAACAACTATAGCAAGTGTTAATGGTGAATGATTTGCACGTGGAAAACAATATTAACACAAGTTATAAGTATGATCAAGTCTATGCCCTAGATAGAGATGTAATGAAAAGTATAGATCGAGAGCACATGAGACAAACGGTTTTTACCGAGGTTCGATCTCACCAAAGAGATCTACTCCTCGTTTAGGAAATCCACACATAGTCGGGTCTCTTCAAACCCTTTTCCCTCTTCATGTCACCACACAAGGCCGACTTGATTCCACTATCATGGGTAATCACTGAGTTGGTGGGGCAACCTCACACGTTGAAGGCTCCCACAAAACTCAAAACAAAAAGAGTGATCAACACACTCAAATAATTACACAATAATCAACAGAAGTGTGTGAGAAATCAAACCCAAGAGCTCAATGTCGATAAGATCGTAACTCTCCCTTTCCAAATTGTCAACTCCCAAAGATTTGACTCTTAGGGCCTTAGAATGTGTGTAGAGGAGTGTTTTTCTGCTCTTGGATGCAGTGGCAGTGCTAGGGTTCCTGGATGACTGTTAAGGGGTCATGAATCACATATTTATAGGCATTTAGAAAAGTTACCATTTGGATCCCGACAACCGTACTTGTCCGTTATGGGCCGGACAAGTCCGGTGTTCTGAGTTATTTATGAGTGGACAAGTGCAGCACACTAGGAAACCCTAATTTGTTTGAGTGAACCAGACTAGTCCGTTGAGGACCAGACTAGTCCCTTTTTTTGTCCAGAAAGATAATCGGACTAGTCCTCTCAACCACCAGGCTAGTCCTCTTTTGGAACTGTGAGAATACAGACTAGTCCGCTATGAAACTGGACTAGTCCTCTATGAGGTACTGTGATAGAACGTACTAGTCCTCTTTGAAACCGGACTAGTCCTATTGTGATACTGTCACAAACAAGACTAGTCCACTCTGGGGCCGGACTAGTCCTCTATTCCTGCAACTTGATTATAGCCCTAATTCTTTCCGCAACTACTTGAGCTCTTGGGGGTGTGTCTCTAACACACCATATACATTTAGGACTACTTTAGCATCTCTTCTTCACTTGTTCTCTTCCCTTTATTGATTCTCATCTTTTCACCTTTTCGCACCTTTTGTTCACTTGTGCTATTCCCTTTCTTGAAATTCATTTTTCACCTTTTTTGTACCTTTAGTTCCATTCTCTGAAACATGCTCTCATCTCAACAAACTTTATTACGATCTCACTTGTTTGTCATCAATCATCCAAAACCCACAAGGGTGTGCCTAGATGCACTTTCAATCTCCCCCTTTTTGGTGATTGATCACAACTATTTTGAGATTACACAAATAAGAGTAAAAACTTGATTTTCATAAAGTGTGCACACTTGAGTATAAGAAGTTGTGAGTATGAAATACTTTTCATATATGCACTCTTTATGGTGGAGTGCCTATCAAGTGTGTGTGAACAATAATTGTGATGACCGTAAATAACAATACGAAGATCTTAATCAACAATTATTATGGAGACATTATAATAAGCATCACACATTAACATTAAAGCATAATAGGCATGGATATAGAGATAACCAAGTGTACAAGTGAATAAGTATAAGAATGTCTCATTATGACAATTCGGCATGAACACGAACATAATGAACATATCAACGAGATAACATGGTGCATAAAAAATGCAAAGTCTTACAAAAATCATATCAAGACTCCAACATGAAACATTACAAGTTTTTAAAATAGTCCTCCATGACATTAACAAATCTAAGGGTAACGACTATGACAACCTACTCCACCTAAATCTCTCCCCCTTTGGCATCAAGACACCAAAAAGGGAAAAACTGAGAAAAGCTACTCGTCGTCTTCATCTTCTCGTTCCACATTTCCCTCACTCCATGTCTTCACATTGTCTTGCTCCTCATCAATATTATCATCGTTGTTAATTGCTTGAGGAGCAGTAGATCTAATGGAGGGACCAAAACCAAAGAAAGCTAGCACATCATCTGTAAGTGTTGGCAACTCAGTGAAATCTTCATCTCAGTCTTCTGAAACTTCTGGATAGCCAATAGGTGAGATTTCGAGGTTCAGACATATGGCAGCCACATTCTCCTTTACATATTGAGAGTGCCTCTTCCTTGCTCGCCTCTAATTATGTTGCTTAACCTCCACTTTGCGACAAGAGGTGAATATGGCACGTAGCATCTTCAAAATGCCGCTGTTGGAGCCTCTTGAGGATGAGCGAGTTGTGGTAGATGAGGCACCTACTAGAGTGGCACGAGTGGATCACTTCCTCGTAGAGGTGTACAGTGGAGGAGGAGCTGTAGGAACCTGAGGTCTAAGCTTGGTGTGAGGAACATCCTTGACAAGATCCAATCCTATGACTTTCTCAATCATGAACATGAAGTAGGGGGCATATTCCCATGAACGATTTGGAGAGTGAGCAATGTTGAATATATCATTGTAGATATAATCAAACACATCGAATTCTTCATCTCCACAGAGGAAGCCCTGAATGCTTCCCACATCACCATATTTCAGTTCAATAGTCTTCCTTAGCACCCGGTTCAAAACAGCAAAGAAAGGCTTCAAAAAGTTGGTGGAGGGAGCCTTGAACGGATGGGCAGTGTCATAGAGGAAGTTCAACTCATTCCTGTCTAGAGCCTTGTCATTGTGAACTTTGAGGCCGTTGTTAACCAACTGAGTACTTCTTTCCATGAGTCATCCATGTGATCTCATCGGCTCTAGACTTGGAGAATTAGCAAGTGGCATAAAATTGAGCTCTGATTTCATCATTCGAATCATATATGAAGGCTAAAAGGTCTTTCAAGCCATGTTTGTCAATTGATACAACCAATTGATGAAATGCCTCATTTCATTTGCCCTTCATGTAATCCCAATCAATCCATTGATTCATAGCCACTAGAGTTTTCATGCAAAGGTACACGGTTTGGTAATTATCACAGTGAATTTCCCTCCAAAATCGTGGATTGCCACCTTCTTGTGACTGTGTACATAAATCTCCCTCAACCTTTTGGCTTTGTCAACACCCTTGCAGCAAAAGCATCGACATTGAGACGACCGTTACGGTCGTGCATCGGGGCAGCCATTTCAAGTGGCCCAAACGGTTCGGAGGACCTCGCAGAACCTTTGCCCTTGTCCCTACTCTTTCTGGCCTTGTATGTTTTAGTAACCACTTGTTTGCCTTTTTCAGTAGCTTTCTTAGCTGGGACTTTCTGTCGAGAGCTTGTGCCTGATGCTCCGGCATCTTTGTCAGGTCGAAACTTAGTCCTTCGCTGTTCCTCGATCTCCAATTGGCGTTTTGAAGTGAGACGTGACACCTCAAGCCCTGGCTCGCTAAACATGCTTTCATATGAGCTCAACATGCTGCCTGACAAGGTAGAAGTGAATGAGAATATAGATACAAGGTTGATTCAAAGAACATAATGAAATCGACATAGTAGGTTTAATGTTGTAAACTATCGGACTTGTCCGTGTCTTTGGCAGACTAGTCCGGTGTACCCGAGTTGTCCGCAGTGTAACCCGGACTAGTCCGGTGTTCATCAGCATGAACCCTAGGTATTCAAAATTATCATATCTTTGAAGACATAGAACGATGTGCAGGACAATGACAATGTAGGATACTCAGAGTGTATTGAAACCCTAGAGAGTGAAGAAATGGCCTAAACCCTAGAAATGAATTAATATGAGGATTAGGGCTAGGGTTTACCAATAGAGAAACAATGCACGAAGTTGAGCGGATCCTCAGTGCGGATAGGGTCGGGATGGACTTCCCTTCTAAGCTCCTAGTCTCCCCCTCGATGAACCAATGATTATGCGGTGTACATGAGAAATCGCCTTGGGAGCTCGAGAGGAGGAGAGAGAGTGTTGGGTATGGAGTGAGGAGGATGAAGAAAGACACGAAAAGAATCCAACAGTTAAGTCACGGGAACAATGGACTAGTCCGGTGAAACCTGGACCTGTACGAAGCAGCAGACCAATGGCGGACTAGTCAAGATACCAGACTTGTCTGGTTTCAACCACGAACTAGTCCATAGCAAACAGAGAGTTGTGGTAAGATTAACAAGGTAAAATTGAGATTTGACTTTTGGATGATGATGATTAGTACATGATTGTAGAGAATATCCTTGAAGGATATGATCGACAAACACTTTAATCACCAAACTATGGCCAAAAGCTCAGGATTGACAAGACACCGGACTAGTCCGGTTGTGTGCTGGACTTGTCCGGTCACACAGAGAATGTAGGTTATACTTTCAAAGTTAATTTGAATGGATCCCTAGTGTTGGTCATAAAGACATAGTTTTAGCAAATATTCTTGGTAAATATGGCCAGTAAGCAAACAACAATCACACTATGATCATAATTCACCAAGAATTAAATTTGAAATAGTTTTAGAGTGAAAATGAGATAATAGATTATCTTCGCAATCATGCTGATATTTTGAAGTTCTATACTCCTAGCAATAAGATATGCAACGTTTAAAGCCACATGCCGGAGCAGCTTGAAGCCTTGCATACAAACATGTGCTTGGCGTGATATTATGCCTGGATGCACCCAAGTACAATAAATAGCCGAACAAAGGTGATATTCCAGTTCAATATGACCTAGATAGACCAAGATACACTAGAGCCAAAAAATGGAATGGTATACCTCCTTCTTCATTTTCTTTGGCTCCCCCTTGGTCATTGCCTCCAATGATATGTTGATTATCTCGATCTTGTTGAGGTTGATCTTGTATATATTGTAGGATCGAAGAGCACGTGAAAAGCTACCAGAGGGGGGGGGTGAATTGTAGATTAAAAAATCTTACGCAGCGGAAACAATTAAATCCCAATCCTTTCGGTAGAAAATCAAACAATTGATAAACCGTGTGTGCATATGATCTTAAATGTGTTCAGTTGTGACAAAAAACTGTAAATATCAGAGAAAATCAAGTAATGATGACAACACGATAAGAATCACTCAAATTCGTCTTGGAAAACTAAAGTTAAGATTAAAAGAATGAACTAATATCAATCTGTTCTACCGAGTAAATACAGTTATGTTTTCCGTCATAGAAACTCGTGTAGATTAGAAACCACAAATCCAGTCACTGTGAAATTTTAAAAGATGATAGAAAATCAAGTTGTTAAGACAACTCAAAAAGAATCACGTCAAATGGACTTGTAAAACAAGAGTTATGATAAAACCACCGACGAAAGGTAGTGGTGTGCAGAAACTCAACGAGTAAAACTTGTCTGGAACAAGTTGGACGAACAAGACACAAATGTTCCTTTTAACTATGACCTTTATTCAATAGAACACAAGAGGAACAGCCCAAAAGTTGTCTACCACGAGTTCTGGCCTCCCTTGCTTATATAACCAGGCCAAAGGCCAAACCAACTCAAATGAGGACTCTAATCCTACTCAAATCACAAATCGAAACTTTCCATAACCGCTCAAGATCTTCATATTCGCAGATAGGAACAATCTCAAGACTTCCTGACAAACCAAGAACACATCCCCTATTCCTAAACAGCTTGACTTTCGTGCGGCACACGAAAACTACCATAACCAACTCAATACTTTCCATATTGAGCCATAACCGTCAAAGCCAGCAGCTGAAGTCATAATGCGATACGATCCGATCCTTCAGAGCTTCCTTCCATAACCAGTCTTCAGAACCATGTTGCCACGTCATGCACCGCATGCATACGTGCGAACACCTTCCTTTGACGTCTGGTAACCGTCATATGCACTGCCCTTGGTTCAATCATCCTGCGCGACCTCCTGACCCGTTCAACCACAATTCCTCCTGAACTTGGTTGTTGGAACCTCATCTCCTCCCTGAGACTAGTCCAAAGGATCCTATCACTAGCCATGACTTGAACTCAAGCAACACCTGCACATGAACAAACAACCAATCCGTACGAGTCCAAGTCCTCGACTTGACTCACGTCAGTTCCAAAACACAACACCTTACGTGAGAACCACACATAAGCATGTTGTAAACCACAGTAAAATGATATCGACCATATCCAACCAAAACGCACCAAAAACATAGCAAATGAATACTAAGCATTCTTTATAAGATTATAAAGAAAGTTCAAAACATTTTACAGAAAAATTAGGAACATTGCGATCAAGCTCCGAGCGCTGCAAAAGCTAACCGGAGCTTGAACTGGAGCTTACCAAAGCTAGTCGGACCTAGTGCCAGATCTAAACAAAGCTAGTCAGACCTAGTGCCGGAGCTAACAAAAACTAGTCAGACCTAGCCAACCTAAAAGCCTGAGCTAGTAAAAAAGGTCAGAGCTATCAAGGACATGCTGGAGCTAAGGACGAAGCTCACCGGAGCTACCAAAAACATGTCTAAGCTAACCAACATATGTTGGACCTAGAGTCGGATCTTGCAAAAAGATGTTTTAGCAGTATTTCAGAACTTTTATCATCAAATCCAATGTATTCAGCACACATATGTCTTACAATCACCCCCTTGGTGAGTGCATTGGCAACACCACATAAGATCTGAACATTAGCTTATTCACATTGAAAGTTTTGAAAACAACTCCTCGTCCTTTGTATAATAGAAATAAAATGAGAAGAAAAACAAACTCTCCCCCTTGCATATTTATCTTTAAAAATTCACATATTATCTATTATCTCTCCCCCTTTGACAATGTATTCAGCAAGGTCCGAAAAATTTCAAACGTGAAAGTGCATCTAGGATCCCCGTGGGTTTTGGATGATTGATGACGACAATTAAGTAACTAATGAGCTCAGTGATCTTAAGCACAGGTGTGGACTAAGTGGAAGCACAATCCCTCAAAAAGGAAAAAGATGGAAACGGCGATGTCAACTCGAAAAGGAGAAACTAGGGTTTCTAGTGTGTTGAGTTTAGACTAGCCAATTTTGTGTGAGGATATGTGTGTAAAGTGCATTGAGATCAAGTTGGGCGCTCAAAGCGGTTTAGAGGTCAAACCAATTGAGAGAAGAGAGTTGGAAGTAGTCTAGCAGTAGGGCCGGACTAGTCCGTGCAGGTGGCCGGACTAGTCCGCCCCTGGCCGGCCAAGTCCGTTTTCGGCCGGACCAGAAGGGTCTGACTGAGATCGGACTAGTACGTATTGGGACGGACTAGTCCGGATAGCTGTGAAGTGGGTTTTGGGGACTAAGTCCCAAAACCACGGACTTGTCCGTTTTAGTCTGGACCAAGAGTTCCTGACTAAGATCGGACTAGTCCGCCCTGGGGGCCGGACTAGTCCGGGATTGAGAGGAGACCGTGTTTCAGAGACTATGTCTGGGAAGACCGGACTAGTCCGCCCATGGGGCCGGACTAGTCCGTGGTCAACAGACTAGTCCATTTTCACACGGAACAAAAGGTTCTGTGTGAGATCGGACTAGTTCGGTGAGGGCCGGACTAGTCCGTTGTTGAAGTGACCGTTTGAATTTGTAGTTTGGTGGGTAGTGTGACGATTGCCGCGTAGTGCGACAGTTGTCAGGGGCGTCAGTGGTCCCCGAGGCCGGACTAGTCTGCCAATCTGCTGAAGTCAGCAGTATGGGCTTGGGACCTCTATAAATAGAGGTTCCTTGGGTTCATTTGAACCATCTTTTGAGAAAACTGAAACTCTAGCGCCGCCACAACAATCTTGAGACTCCAAAAGCCTCCTTCTTTCCTACATTCCCTCTAAAACTAATTCTTGTGTGGATTAGGGTTTAGTGAGGTGAAGAAGAGGAAGAATACTGCTCTTTAGCTCTCGGTTCGATCTCTTGCACTTTGTGAATCTCTGTGATCTGTGGCTTGAGTCAATCTTTGTGATTTGTGATTGTAATTGTGGTGGGAGCCTTAGATTGTAAGAAGCCCCAACGAATCTTGTATTCATTCTTTGTGATAGTGGAGAACCAAGTTAGGCCCGTGTGGTAAACTTGGTGAGGGAAGGGTTGTTGAACCCGGTCCTTTGTGGACTCCTCAATGGGGACGTAGATTCCTTGTGTGGGATCGAACCTCGGGATAAAATCCTCGTGTCACTTGTGTTCTTAGCTTTCATTCATCACATATTGCTTCTAGGGTTAGCTTTACCGGTTTTGCTCATCACCTTTGATTGATTTTGATCTTTAACCTCATACTTGCCATATAACTTATTAAGACTCACTAAGTTATTCTAACAAACTTTTCATCACAAGAATTGGACTAAAACCTGTTAGAAACCCTTTTTAGGCTTTTCCCTGTAGGTGGACCGGACTTGTCCGCCCCTGGACCGGACTAGTCCGCCCCCTTGTGTATTAACCTCGTTTTATTAAGTCATTTCAGGTTGATTAGCCTATTCACCCCCCCTCTAGGCAACTTTCAATTGGTATCAGAGCAGGACTCTCCCAAAAGAGTCTAACAACTCGGAGAGAAGATGGGCAGAGTGGGGTACGAAGAAGTTTCTACCAGCAAGATCCAAGCAACTCCAGAAAAGATTCTCTTCTATCAAGACAAATCAACGGATGGCGAAGAACTTCGCCAGCTCAAGGCGAAACTTCGAGAGAAGTTGAAGATTCCCAAAGTTGACACCTCAACCTCCAGATCGTGTGGTACAATAAACTACAACCAACAAGGCTACAACTATGAGCGCCTTGTTTCCAAAAACCACTACCTTTCCATCCCATTGGGGAAGCCTCCCCAATTCGATGGAACCGACTATGGGATGTGGAAGCACAACATGAAGATCCACCTTGTGTCACTCAATCCCTCACTATGGCAAATTGCGTTGACCGGGGTGCACATCCCTAAGAATGAAGAAGATATCACTCCAGAGCAAGCCATGCTCCTTCACCGCAATGCCCAAGCGGCCGGAGTGATCATCTCATCTCTCTCAAGAGATGAGTTCAATCGAGTGGATGGACTTGAGGTGGCCAAAGACATTTGGGACACTCTCAAGAAGGCTCATGAAGGCAACCGAGTCGTCAAGGAAGCAAAGATTGAGCTCATTGAAGGAGAGCTCGGGAGGTTTGCCATTATGGATGCTGAATCTCCCCAAAAGATGTACAACCGCCTAAAGATACTCATCAACAAGAGTAGATCTTATGGCTGTACCAAGTGGATGGACCACGAGGTGGTGAAGAGAATGATTTGGTCATTCATGCCTAGGAACGTCTCTCTTTGCTCCACGATCCGAGAAAGTCTGGGGTTTGCCAAAATGACCCCGGAGGAGGTCCTTGGAAGGATCATCAATCACGAGATCATGGAAAAGGAGGCACTCTTCTACAATGACCTTCAAAGGTTCACCGCCTCGAAGATGAAGAATGTTGCACTCAAAGCAACGTGCCCCCCAAAAGAGCAAATAGAGGATGATGAGGAGAGCCTTGACACCGATGAGGAAGAGGCCTTCTTCATCAACAACTTCAAGAGGATGATGAGGAGAAGAAAAGGAGGATACAAGCATGAGGGCAAAGGCAAAGAAAAGGCAAGGCCCAAAAACAAGAGGGATTGCTACAATTGTGGCGAGTACGGGCACTTCATGGTAGATTGTCCACATGAAGATGGCAAGAAGAAGGAGGGCAAGCCACAGGAGAAGAAGTTCTACAAGAAGAAGAGGCCCTCCGGTCATGCTCACTTAGGCAATGAGGGGGACTCTAACGATGAGTCCTCCTCGTCCGAAGATGAGGAGAAGATGGCAACCATAGCCATTGAGAGGAGCTCCAAGGGAAGCAAGCTCTTCCCAAATCTCCACGACTTTAAGCCAACGTGCCTCATGGCAAAACATGGAAGAAGAAAGGTAAATTCTAACTCCTCCTCTTACATATCCTCCCATGATGATTTTGATAGTGCTAGTGAAAATGAACACATGTTTAAGGATATAAGCAAGAGCACATTGCGAAGAATGAAATTGCTTTCGGATGAGATTTTTGAGAAGGAGGAGCTCTTGGATAGGCAAGAGGACTTGCTTATCCAAGAAAAGGAAAGATGTAAAGAGCTCATTGAGCTCCTTGAGCTTGAGAGAGAGAAGAGCAAGGCATTAGAGCATGAACTTGCTCTAAGCAAGAAAACATGCTCAAGTCTTGAGGAGACAACTATTGAGCTCAAGGACGAACTTGGCAACTTCACAAAAGTTAACAAGATCCTTGAGACTCAAGTTGAGTCCCTTAAGACTAGTGTAGCCTCTTCTTCCACAAGCTCATCCTCCTCGAAAGTTGCATCCAAAGCAATATCAACTTGCAAATGTCCTAACTTGATTCTTAAATTAAAGGATGAGCTTAAGTTGACTCAAGACAAGCAAGCACCTAAGGGTGGCATCTTTGACAAAGAGAAGGTGGCGTATGCACGAAGTGCATACACTAACACAAGACCTCCCAATGTCAAGGATGGTCTTGGCTATACTAAAGGTGGAAGGCAAAATGCCAAAACCTTCATGTATGGCATAGACTTGATTGTATTTGTCAAAGGAAGCTCATCTCCAACTAAAATTGTGAAGAACACCTCAACTAGCACTTATACGCCTAAAGCTGAACCGCATCCTCTATTTCATGATTTCGATGCATCATATGTTTTGATGAGGAACAAATATGGCAAAGTATGTGCTAGATATGTTGGGCCACTCCGCAAGAGCCCCAAGCCTTGCGTGTGGGTACCAAAATGCCTTACCACTAACATCAAAGGACCCAACACCGCTTGGGTACCTAAAAGGAAGGCATAATCTTGTTTTGTAGGCATACTCCTCTGGTGGATCCAAATGGGTGCTCGATAGTGGGTGCACAAACCACATGACTTGCGAGAGGACGATGTTCGAGGAGTATGAAGAACACGATGATCCAAATGAAGGAATCCTCTTTGGAGACAATAGCCGAGGAAAAATCATTGGCTCCGGTAAAATTGTCATCTCCCCTCAACACACTCTTTCTAGCGTTCTACACATTGATTCTTTAGACTATAACCTCTTGTCCATATCACAACTATGTGACAAGGGTTATAATTGTGTTTTCACTAATGAGGATGTGAGCTTCCTTAGAAGAAGTGATAACTCAATCGCTTTTAAGGGTGTGCTCAAGGGAAAGCTTTATCTTGTGGACTTTGCCTCAGATAAAGCTCAACTTGACACATGCTTAATGGCGAATACCAACATGGGATGGCTTTTGCATAGACGGCTGGCCCATGTTGGCATGAGGAACATACAAAAGCTTCTTAAGGGCGAGCACATCCATGGCTTGAAGAATGTTGTCTTCGAAAAAGACAGGCCATGTAGTGCTTGCCAAGCGGGGAAGCATGTGGGAGCTCAACATCCCTCCAAGTACATCATGAAGACAACAAGACCATTGGAGCTGCTACACATGGACCTTTTCGGACCAATAACCTACATAAGCATTGGCGGTAACAAATATGGTCTTGTTATTGTTGATGACTTTTCTCGTTTCACTTGGGTGTTTTTCTTGCATGATAAGGGTGAAACCCATGGTGTCCTCAAGAGGTTCTCGAGGAGAGCTCAAAATGAGTTCGCCTCAAGAATCAAAGCTATAAGAAGTGACAATGGCACCGAGTTCAAAAACACTCAAGTGGAAGGATTCTTGGATGAGGAGGGCATCAAGCATGAATTTTCAGCTCCATACTCCCCTCAACAAAATGGGGTGGCGGAATGGAAGAATAGAACACTCATCGAGATGTCAAGGACAATGCTTGATGAGTACAAGACATCGGATCGGTTTTGGGCGGAGGCGGTTAACACCGCTTGCCACGCCGTCAACCGATTATACCTCCACCGCCTCCTCAAGAAGACTCCCTATGAGCTTATAGTTGGTAAGAAACCCAATATCTCTTATTTTCGTGTTTTTGGGAGCAAGTGATATATTCTCAACAAGAAGCCTAGGACTTCGAAGTTTGCTTCAAAGTCCGATGAGGGTTTCTTGCTTGGTTATGACTCAAACACTCACGCCTACCGTGTCTTCAACAAAACCTCCAGAATTGTTGAAATAGAACGCGGCGTGGTGTTTGATGAAACTAATGGCTCCCAAGTGGAGCAAGTTGATCAAAGTGTGCTAGATCAAGAAGACTCTCCACAAGAAGCACTTAGGAGAATGGCACTTGGAGATGTTTGACCACAAGAACAACCTCAATGCTCAAGTGACCAACAACAAGATGATGCAAGTACTCCTCCACGCGATCAAATTGTCGACGGTCAAGTAGGACCTCAAAATGACCAAGAAGACGAAAGTCAAAGGGGAGGCACTCATCAAGGGGGAGATCAAGAAGAAGAAGAAGATGATGATGACTCAAGAGCTCAACCTCCACATCCTTGTGTATATCAAAGTGTTCAACGGGATCACCCCGTTGACAACATACTAGGAGACATTACTAAAGGGGTAATCACTCGTTCTTGTGTTGCAAACTTTTGTGAACATTACTCCTTTGTCTTTTCTTTGGAGCCCCATAGGGTTGAAGATGCCTTGAGAGACCCAGATTGGGTGGTGGCCATGCAAGAGGAGCTTAACAACTTCGAGAGGAACAAAGTTTGGGATCTTGTCAAGCGTCCACAAGCAAATGTTGTGGGCACCAAGTGGGTGTTCCGCAACAAGCTAGATGAACATGGTGTTGTGACAAGGAACAAGGAACGACTTGTGGCCAAGGGGTACTCACAAGTCGAAGGTTTGGATTTTGATGAAACCTTTGCTCCCGTAGCTAGGTTAGAGTCAATTTGAATATTACATGCTTTTGCCACTCACCATGATTTTAAGATCTATCAAATGGACGTCAAGAGTGTGTTCCTAAATGGCCCAATCAAGGAGGAAGTATATGTGGAGCAACCACCGGGCTTCGAAGACCAAGATTACCCAAACCATGTCTTCAAATTGCGTAAGGCTCTCTATGGCCTCAAACAAGCTCCTATAGCTTGGTATGAGTGTCTTAGAGACTTTCTAATTGAAAATGGTTTTAAGATAGGAAAAGCTGACTACACTCTATTTACAAAGCACTTCAATGATGATATTTTTGTGTGCCAAATATATGTCGATGACATTATATTTGGTTCTACTAACAAAGTGTTTTGTGAAGAGTTTTCAAAGATTATGACAGAAAGATTTGAGATGTCCATTATGGGGGAGTTGAAGTTCTTTTTAGGTTTCCAAGTCAAGCAACTCAGAGAAGGCACATTCATAAGTCAAACAAAGTACACTCAAGACATATTGAAGAAGTTTGACATGGACAAGGCCAAACCCATTAAGACTCCTATGGCAACGAATGGACACCTAGACCTCAACGAAAATGGTCCAAGTGTGGACCAAAAGGTATATCGTTCCATGATTGGCTCCTTGTTATATATTTGTACATCTGGACCGGATATTATGCTTAGTGTTTGTATGTGTGCACAGCTTCAAGCTGCACCAAAGGTGTGTCATTTGACCGCCGTGAAGAGAATTCTTAGATATCTAGTTCACACACCTAGCCTAGGACTTTGGTACCCCAAAGGATCCAAGTTCAACCTCATTGGTTATTCCGATGCGGATTATGCGGGGTGCAAAGTTGATAGAAAGAGCACATCCGGGACATGCCAATTCTTGAGTAGATCATTAATGTCTTGGTCCTCTAAGAAACAAAATTCCATTGCTCTTTCCACAGCCGAAGCAGAGTACGTCGCAGCCGGAAGTTGTTGTGCACAACTTCTTTGGATGAGACAAACTCTAAGGGATTATGGTATAAACTTGCGCCATATTCCTCTCCTATGTGACAATGAGAGCGCCATAAAAATAGCCCATAATCCAGTTGAGCATTCAAGGACCAAACATATAGACATTAGACACCACTTCTTGAGAGGTCATTCCTTGGATATAGTGATTTCACATGTGAGAACCGAAAACCAACTGGCCGACATATTTACCAAGCCCCTAGATGAGATGCGATTTTGTTAGCTTAGGAGTGAGCTCAATATCTTAGATTCTTGAAATATGGCTTGAAACATGCACATCTGAATGTTTACTTTTTCCTTATTCAAAATAATGCATGTGGTTGAAAAATTCATCTCTATCTCAATTTTCTCCAAAATATTCGAAAAAACTAGTGACTTTGTGAGTTATAGTTATAGCTTGAATGTTGATTGCTTACTGACCATATTCACAAGGTTTTGTTGTGCAATATGTCCAAAAGGATCATTTATAGTGGCTAAAACTCAAATATATATGTTTTCAGCCTCCTAGGACCGGACTAGTCCGCCCTATGGCCGGACAAGTCCGAATCCGGACTGGTCCGGGTCTGGTCCGCTGACCGGACTAGTCCGGCTCCCCTACAGGACTAGTCCGGCCCCTGGGGACTTAAACCCCCAGGAAGCGGCCGACCCCTCCACTTCCCCATCTAGCTCTTTCTCTCTCCCACGTGCGCGAAACCGTCCCCTTTCGACGTTTTTCGATTCTGACCACCAAAAGTCATTTCCAATCCGTGCATTGGAAGCCCTAGAGGTGTGGGATACTTTCCCCGATCACTCGTCACGCGATCGATCCCCGATTTCGTCGATTTTTCAAGATTTGAAGAGGTATTCCTCATTTTCAAAAACTTGCCTCATTCTTGATTCATTGAGTTTTTGATAGGTGCCTCTTCCGTAAAGTTGTTTCTAGTGACCTTGTGATCATAGCCTAGGAGTATTGCGACTTGATTCCAAACTTTCTCGAGAAACCGTTAAAGTTAGGGTTTAGCCTGTGCAAATCGGACTAGTCCGCCCCTGGAGCGGACTAGTCCGGTCTGCACAGGTCAAATTCACACTTTGGCTGTTTTTCGTGAATTCTTTCGCATTATTCCAACTCCTTGACCTTCTATCTTACGGACTCTATTCCATTCATCTAATATGGCCGCTCCTCGCCGTTGCGCTTCTCCCCCCACTGACCCCGAGTGGGAGGCGGAGCAACTTCGTCTCACCGAAGAACGAGGATGAAGTTGAGGCTGTCGAGAAATATCTCGAGCAGCATGAGAAAGCAAAAGCAGCCAAGAAGCAACAAGCTGCTCGGGCCGCCACATTGGCCTACGACGAGGATGAAGCAATGGCTCGGGCCATTGAGGAGTCACGGAAGGATCTCCGGAACAAGAAGAGAGAGGAGCGAGAGGCTCATAACTCTCAGGCCGCTGCTGCTCAAGTCTCCAAGAGGAAGAGACTTGTATCAATTGGTGAGAAAGACAAAGGCAAGCAGCCAGCCCAAGACGAGATGGTTGAACGCCAGATCGAGAGAGATCCGAAGAAGGGCAAGGCCCCGGCTCCAACTGAGCCAAAGAAAAAGAAGCCCTCGGTGAAGGCCTCGGCTGCGAAGGCCAAGGGCATTGCTATTGGAGGAAAAGGAAAAGCCAAACCAATTTGCCCCTTGGAAGTGCACACTCCCGAAAGGAATCCCAATAGGCAGCGTGACTTGGCTGCAAATGTTTTCCAAGGGAAGGGAGCAGAGAAAGCTCGAAGGCTCCGGACGGACAAGGTCTACAAGTATGAGAGGAGCACCGCCGATCCTCGGTTTTGGTGCGACTTTCATTGTGATTACTACCGTCTAGTCTACCAAGGCATGAAGAAGCTTGTGATTGAAGCACAGTGGGTAGACTGGGAGTACATGGCCAAGAATCAACACTCTGCATTTGACGCCGTCATTGAAGCTGCTGAGCGACATGAGCTCAAGGAGATCATTAGGTTCAAATATGACTGTAACGTCGAAGTGATCCTGCAGTTTTACTCCACTGTCTACTTCACCACCTCAGGTGACAGGAGGATCATATGGATGACACATGGCGAGCAATACTCAGTCACTTTTGCAGAGTTTGCCAAGATTCTAGGGCTTGAGGCACATCTGGATCATGAGATCATCATCTCTAACCTCAAGGCCGTGGACCGTGATGAGTTGGCATACATGTACCCCGGATAGTGCCAGACATGCTCGCAACATCAAGCCCTTCTACAGCATCATGAACAGGATCCTCAGAAGGACAATAGCACCAAAGGATGGTGATGCTGGAGTGATTCAAGGGAACTTGAGGCACTTGCTACTTCTTGTTGATGGGGAGGAGAAATTCAACCTCGTCGATTACATCTTCGACGATATCTTCAACATCTCGCATACCCCCAACCGTGCTTGTGGGTATGCCACCTACATTATGTGCCTCATAGAGAAGGTGTCGGGCTTGTCCTTTGTCAAGGACGTGTCGCATTGCCCGCTTCGTCCTCAGCAGCCTCCAAATGTGCCGGCTCCCCCACGCCGGAGGAATGCAGACCCTCCATCTCGCCCCGTGGCACCTCCTTCCCCGCCTCCGCCTCGGTCAATGAGCGCTTTCTTCAAGTGCTTCAAGGCGATCTTCACTTCCTGCCGGAAGCAAGAGATCCAGGCTCAAAGGGCACACAAGCGCCAAGAAAAGTATCTTAAGGCGGTGTGCGACAAGCTGGAGGTCCCTATGTCCTCTCCGAAAGTGAGTGACGGGGAGATCACTCCTTTCCCCAACTTCACCGCCGATGAGCTCGCCCAGCTCCAAGAGGACGGAAGCTCTTCCCCGGCAGCTCCTTCGGCTAGTGCCTCCGACGATGACGATGAGGATCAAGAGGACACGGAGGCCACGGAGAGCGACTCCCGCGACGACGTCGATGACGAGGAAGACGACGACTAGACTTTGAGGTCGTGTTTCCCCTCTTCTTTTCCCTTTTTGGTGACTGGATGCCAAAGGGGGAGAGATAGTTGGGAGTCAGTCAGGAGAGATAGTCAATATGGGGGAGTGTTCGAAAGGTTGGCCAAGGGTATTTAGGTGTGGAGAGTCGAGTGTAGTTCTTATTTTGGATCCGTGGACATGTTGCACTCCTTTATTGTAATATCTATGTTATGTCAAATGGTTAAATTTGTGCAAGACTATGTTTTGAATGCTTTGAATGTCTATCCTTTCATCATACTAATGCTTATTATGTCTTGTCACAAATTGTTGAGAACAACACGTAGGCACCCCACCGTAACGTGTGTGTGTATGAAGGACTTCCTCAATCTCTCTTTTATGATGCATTCATTGAGGGGGAGTCACTCATACACCCGCACGTTATGAAAACCACAAATTTACACTCTTATATGTGAAGACTTAATGTGTTGTCATCAATTACCAAAAAGGGGGAGGTTGAAAGTGCATCTAGGATCCCCGTGGGTTTTGGATGATTGATGACGACTATTAAGTAACTAATGAGCTCAGTGATCTTAAGCACAGATGTGGACTAAGTGGAAGCACAATCCCTCAAAAAGGAAAAAGATGGAAACAGCGATGTCAACTCAAAAAGGAGAAACTAGGGTTTCTAGTGTGTCGAGTTTAGACTAGCCAAATTTGTGTGAGGATGTGTGTGTAAAGTGCATTGAGATCAAGTTGTGAGCTCAAAGCGGTTTAGAGGTCAAACCAATTGAGAGAAGAGAGTTGGAAGTAGTCTGGCAGTAGGGCCGTACTAGTCCGTGCAGGTGGCTGGACTAGTCCGCCCCTGGCCGGCCAAGTCCATTTTCAGCCGAACCAGAAGGGTCTGACTGAGATCGGACTAGTCCGTATTGGGACAGACTAGTCCGGGTAGCCGTGAAGTGGGTTTTGGGGACTAAGTCCCAAAACCACGAACTTGTCCATTTTAGTCCGGACCAAGAGGTCCTGACTAAGATCGGAGTAGTCCGCTCTAGGGGTCGGACTAGTCCGAGATTGAGAGGAGACCGTGTTTTAGAGACTAAGTCTGGGAAGACCGGACTAGTCCGCCCATGGGGCTGGACTAGTCCGTGGTCTTCAGACTAGTCCGTTTTCACACGGAACAATAGGTTCTGTGTGAGATCGGACTAGTCCGGTGAGGGTCGGACTAGTCCGTTGTTGAAGTGACCATTTTGAATTTGAAGTTTGGCGGGTAGTGTGACGATTGCCGCGCAATGCGACAGTTGTCAGGGGCGTCAGTGGTCCCCGAGGCCGGACTAGTCCGGGCTGTAGGCCGGACTAGTCCGCCCATCTGCTGAAGTCAGCAGTATGGGCTTGGGACCTCTATAAATAGAGGTCCCCTGGGTTCATTTGAACCATCTTTTGAGCAAACTGAAACCCTAGCGCCGCCACAGCAATCTTGAGCCTCCAAAAGCCTCCTTCTTGCCTACATTCCCTCTAAAACTAATTCTTGTGTGGATTAGGGTTTAGTGAGGTGAAGAAGAGGAAGAATACCGCTCTTTGGCTCTTGGTTTGATCTGTTGCACTTTGTGAATCTCAGTGATCTGTGGCTTGAGTCAATCTTTGTGATTTGTGATTGTAATTGTGGTGGGAGCCTCAGATTGTGAGAAGCCCCAACGAATCTTGTATTCATTCTTTGTGATAGTGGAGAACCAGGTTAGGCCATTGTGGTAAACTTGGTGAGGGAAGGGTTGTTGAACCCGGTCCTTTGTGGACTCCTCAACGGGGACGTAGATTCCTTGTGCGGGATTGAAACTTGGGATAAAATCCTCGTGTCACTTGTGTTCCTAGCTTTCATTCATCACATATTGCTTCTAGTGTTAGCTTTACTGGTTTTGCTCATCACCTTTGCTTGATTGTGATATTTAACCTCATACTTGCCATATAACTTATTAAGGCTCACTAAGTTATTCTAACAAACTTTGCATCACAAGAATGGGACTAAAACCTGTTAGAAACCCTTTTTAGGCTTTTCCCTGTAGGTGGACCGGACTAGTCCGCCCCCTTGTGTATTAACCTCGTTTTATTAAGTCATTTCATGTTGATTAGCCTTTTCACTCCCCCTCTAGGCAACATTCAAAATGTTATGAGCATATTATAACATATACATATAAACAAGGCTCATCCAAGTCATACTATCAAGTATTATACACTATCACCTCAATGAGATACATAAAGTAGTGTAAGCCATGCTAGAGATCAAATATAATTTTCAATTTAAGCAAGTCATGATCTCACAAACTTAACTATTTCAAAACCTAAAAGCATGACACTTGTTGCTGAATTTTATTATTTTTTCAAATCACAAATTTAGATCATATGATATTTGCAAGAGATTATATGCGCATCTGCCTTATTCTAATCAACCAAGCCAAGCCTATGTGTAACATCCCAGAATTTTCAAACTCGGCTAATTTTTATTTCCAAATCTTTTCTTCAACATATCTGAATCTCGAGGGCGAGATTCATTTTAAGGGCGGTAGAATTGTAACACCCTGATTTTCGAGTTTCGGCAAATTAAAAATTTAAATAATAATTTAGAGTTAATAATGCGAGGAAATTGTTTTATAAATAAGAATATAAAATTATTTTTGGAAATTTATTACCAAGATAAATAAGCTAAAAGAAATTTATTTACCGGAGTAAGTACATTAAAAGAAATTAAATTAGCATAACAAATATGGAAGAAAAGAAATAAAAGAAAACGGAAAGGATAATATGGAAGAAGAAACAATAGTTAACAAGAATAATAAAATAAACTAAATCATCTATGCACATGCATTCACATTTAGGCATATACTATTTTACTAGATGTATATTAAAATCAAATTAGAAATTTTATAAAATAGAAAAGTAATTAGGAAATAAGATTTATTATAGAAGAAAAATAAATAATAATAAATGATAGATATATATATAACAATAATGAAACATATATATATATATATATATATTTAAATAACAAATAATATGGAAATAACCGATATTAAAATAAGTATAAAAAATATAAATAATAAACAGATAGAAAAAAATATAATGCAAGATAAAAAAAGAAGAAATGTAAATAAATAAAAAATAAAAAATATATATAATATATATAATAATAATATATAAAAATATAAATAATAAAATATATAATAATAATAATGAAAAAACATATAATGAAAGAAAAGAAAGTATAAATAAAAAATAAAAAGAGAAAGAAAAAAAAGAAAACGTAGCATCGCCCGACTGGCCCGCTCCCGCACCCGACCAACGCGCGCCCCCAGCGCCACGCGACCCCGCCCGACCGCGCCTGGCCCCGCGCCTTGCCCCGACGCCCCGCTCGTGACCCCAGCGCGCCACGTGCCCCAGCGCGCCAGCCCCGCTCGCCGGCCGACCGCGTTGACCCAGCCCCTGCGCCTCCCACGCGCTAGGCGACCCCGCCCGGCCCCACGCTGCAACGCGCCCCGCCTAACCGCCTGCGTCCTAGCGCGCTTGTTGTGCGCCCGAGCACCGTGACTAAGTCGGCCGAGAGCCCTTGTGCCCTGCGCCTATGAAAGGACCGGAGGAATCCGTGAGTTTCGACGCCAGAGGCAACACAACAGCCCAGGAACCCTAGCCGCTAGAAAGAAAAAAAGGATCAAATGTTGCCGCCGCTAGGGAAGAAAAAAAGGGAAGAAGAGGGAGTAAAAGAGGAGGGCGCCATCGTCCGCCGGAGATCGTCGTCATCGTCGTGCTGCCGGAGGACCGCTGTGCCATCCACTTCGTCTACGCGTCGCCATAGTTCGGCGATCTTCAAAGTTGTTGCATCTACGGTAGGATTCATTTTTTCGATGCGAATTTTAGCAACGTATTAAATCTAATAGACGTAATTTAATCATAGTTGCACCATAAATTTATTTTCAGCAGCATTAATTCTCTCTAAAACCCCTGTAAACTCGCATAAACACGTATGAACTAGTTGCATCTAATTAAAAAAACCATAGTTAATTAATAATTGAACTTTGCATGCATGCATGTCATCACATGTTGATTAGTATGTGTGCATCATGTTGATTTGTAAGTATTTTCTTGTACGTGTGATCACGCGTAGAGGGAAATGCTCAAGAGGTCGTGTACAAGGATTTCCAGAACCAAGACTTCAAAGCGCTTGAGCAACCCTATCCGTTGGAACAAGGCAAGTGTCCTTGAAGCATATTGATCTTGTTTTAAAATAAATGTTTTGTTTGCAAAATTGCATGCTTGTGTCAACTTGATGGGAATCCTGTGGTAGGAAGTTTACTAGATTTGTTTAACCACCCTTGTCACCTGGAATTATGGTACAGAGTCGGGAATTGCTTTTTACCTTTTTGCTTCGCTTAATTAATTGGGATGGGAAAACAACACTACACATTTAATTATGCATTAATGATATTTTGGTTAATGTGAACTGGTCAATATGATATGGTAATGGGTGATCTAAGCAAGCCTGGTATGTGGATGGGTTGGATGATGTGGTGGTTTTCTTGCTTTAGATCTAAGGACCAGTTCATGCGAGAATAAGTCAGGACTACAGTGCCACCACGAGGACAAGTATGGGTGCAGCGTAGCTGATTAATTAGGGCTTTGCTAGTGCTATTTTGACCATTAAGGATGCTAGGGGAAGGGGTAGTCGGATTGGGTTTGTTGATGATTGGTGGGACTACCCTATGATCTGAATGGCTCAAGATGGGGCCCTTGGTTGAAGATGTGCTCTGTAGGAGACATCGCCACCGGTGAAACCTCAGTGGATTATAAATAGGCTAGTAATCCCTTTGTAAAGGTATTTTGTGATCTATTGGCCATACACCAAAGGAATTGTAATTGGCATAAGGGAGGATCTTTAGTCGCCAATGGGTGATGAAATCACAAACACGTCGGTAAAGTGGTACAAACTCTGCAGAGTCAAATAAACTATCATGATAGCCGTGCTCCCAGTTATGAGCACTTGGACAACCTCCATGATTAGAGGGAACTTGGTATTGGTATGGTGTTTGGATGGTTACGGTTTGGTAATGGTTATGGATGGTTATGGATTAATTTCTGGTATTGAATATGGTTATTGGCAAATGGTGAAATCTGGAATTATTGATGATGGTAGTGAATTTAGACTGGTATTATGATATTACTTATGATTATGATGGGATTACTTCACACATACATATAATATATTGCTTTTCAAATGTTTTAATGTACTTTTTAACACTTAACCTTTATTACATTTCGTCATTTGAATCAGCTACATGTCATACTTTCCACACTTGCTGAGTACGACATGTACTCACCCTTGCAATCCCCCCCCCCCCCCCAACAGTTGCAGGTCAGGATTTTGAGTTTAATGGCGATAATGCGGAGTTCTAGGCCGTGTCTACCGTATGCTTTGCCTGTGGTGTTGCTTGGAGCTGCGCTATCCCTTACGCTTAGTTTGATTACTTAATTAGTTTATTTCCACTGCATTAGTTGAACTGGTCATTAATATTCACTAGAGTTTGTATTCGAGGATATTTTTAATTGTGTAATTAAAGCACTTATTTAATAATATGAGCTATGGTAATTATCTGTTTATCATTTGTGAATCACTTGTATATTTGTGTTGAACATCCTGGGCACACATATACTGCACTTGGTTCATTTTCGGAACCGGGTGTCACACTATGTCATTTGACAATCAGAAGCTTAAGGATATGGTTTTAGTCATACACAACTTCTTCCAAGTTCATATCTAAGTGCAATGATAAGTCATCTTAAAAGAAGAAGTGCAATGCATGCATATTCTCTTGATCTTTTCTCAATTTTCCATCTGATCATAAAGCTCAACATGTGATTTTATTTCTTGATTTATCTTTTATGCTTAAAAGCACTCGTGAGAATGCAACAAGTTCAAAATAGTATGATCATGACCAGATTTAGTGCAAGTAATTATTGCAATTACTAGTCATGGCAAAAACTACAAGATGTATAACATGAGTAATGTAGTAAGAACTTTCAGCACAAAAAGGAATCACAAAGTCATATATGTATGAAATATTATGCTCATATTTTCAAGTTCTGATTCACATATTCCAAATTTTAAAATCAACTCCCCCTCAAATTAACCCTTGTGGATGTATTACCCCAATTTCACTACGAATAAGGGAAAAACGTGTGAAATCCAAGGGTTTTGTAAAAATGTCAGCCAAATTATGTTCGATATCTACATGGTGAAGCACAATGTTTCCTTTTTCAACATTATCACGGAGAAATTGATACCTAATGTCAATGTTCTTAGTTTTAGAATGTTGCATGGGGTTTTTAGCAATGCAAATGGCACTAGTGTTATCACAAAATAGTGGAACACTATCTAGATTTACCCCGAAGTCCTTAAATGTTTGAACAATCCAGAGTACTTGTGAGCAACCACTAGGAGCAGCTACCTATTCAGATTTAGCAAGGCATTGTGCAACTGAGTGTTGTTTTCTAGAGGACAAAGCAACAAGAGAATTACCAAGAAAATGACAAGTACCAGAAGTACTCTTCCTATCAATCCTACAACCTCCAAAGTAAGCATTGGAAAAAGCTCTTAAAGAAACGGTTGAGGACGACGAAAGAAAAATGCCAAATTTTTTAGTTCCATGTAAATACCTCAGAATACGTTTGACGACTCGAAGATGTGAAGTTCGTGGGGCAGCTTGAATTCTTGCACAAAGACATACGTTGAATTGTATGTCCGGTCTTGATGCTGTGAGATACAAAAGTGATCCGATCATGCTTCGATATTCTTTTTGATCAGCTAGTTCACCATTTTCATCAAGCTCATGTGTCAATGTTGTTCCCATTGGTGTTCGAAGAGGCTTGCTTTTGTCCAGGTTGAAGTGCTTGAGAAGGTCCCTTGTATAATTTGTTTGATGCACAAAGGTACCTTCCTCGGTTTGCTTGATTTGCAGCCCCAAAAAGAAAGTGAGTTCACCCATCATACTCATTTCAAATTCTGAACTCATCATTGCTGAAAACTTGGACACAAGAGATCATGAGAAGCACAACCAAAGATAATATCATCCACATACACTTGAATGAATAGTGAGTCATTGCCATGCTTAAGCACAAAAAGAGTTTTATCAACCTTTCCCATAGTAAACCCCTTTTCAAGTAAGAATGTTTTTAACCTCTCATACCATGCTCTAGGAGCTTGTTTTAGACCATACAGGGCTTTAGTCAGTTTGAAAACATGATTAAGAAAATCTGGATTTTCTAAACCTGGTGGTTGCTTAACATAAATCTCCTCATCTATGTAGCGATGAAGAAAAGAACTTTTTACATCCATTTGATATAACTTGAAACCTTTAGATGCAATAAAGGCTAACAAATTCTTATGGCTTCTAATCTAGCAACTGGAGCATAAGGTTCATCACAATCTAGACCTTCAATTTGTGTGAAACCTTGAGCAACCAATCTAGCGTTATTCCTAATCACAACCCCATCCTCACTTTGTTTATTTTTAAACACCCATTTAGTTCCAATTAAAGTATGATCTTGAGGTCGAGGTACAAGTTTCCAAACATTATCTCTTTCAGAATTTTCTAACTCTTCTTGCATGGCAATAATCCAAGATTCATTAGTGAGTGCGTGTGATATATCTCTGGGTTCAAAGGAAGCAACAAAAGCAGAATGAGCATGATAATTGGGGTCGGAAAACCTGGATCTTTTAATTTGTTCATGCAAGCTTCCAATTATCTGTTGCGGGGGATGATTCTTGTAAATATGTAAGGGAAAATATGTCTCACAAGCTTCTTCTTCATCAGGTTCATCGCATATTGATGAACTTATGGCTTGTGAACGATCAGGACTAGCAGAGATGGAGTCGGAGCTTGTTCAAGGTTTGGAGCTGGACACGTGTCAGCTTCGGAATTATCAGGCAATATCACCGACTCTTCTTCTTCTTCTTCGAAAATACTCTCCTCCTAAAGATATGGGTCTGGTCTTGTAATACAGGAGCTAGTACCTGGGCAAGCTTCATCAAAAGAAACTTCACAAGTCTCCACAATTTTGTTACTTCCAAGTAAAAATACACGGTATCCTCTAGTGTGAGATGGGTAACCAAGAAACATGCCATCTTCGGATTTGGCTTCAAATTTATCAAGATTTCCATGTTTCTTAACAAAGCATTTGCAACCAAAAACCCTAAAGCGTGAAACACAGGGCACTTTGCTTATTTTCCCATTAAAACTTGTGCTCATCTCAACAAAGAGGTTAGGATCTCCTTTGCTTGTCATAAATCATCCAAAACCCAGAAGGGATTCCTAGATGCACTTTCAATCTCCCCCTTTTTGGTGATTGATGGCCACCAATTGAGATTTCACAAAATATGACAAAAAGTTGAGATTTTCATAAAGTATGCACATATGAGTCTAAAATACATCAAGCAATGAAAACATGATGCATATGTGCATTCTTTATGGTGGGATGCATAACTAAGTGCATCAAAACAATGAGAATGACATAATTGACATTGACCAACCAACAACAAGCATATATGTCATTCTAGGAGCAAAATCACAGATTTCAACAATTACTTCTCAAGTAGATCAAAACATTGCATCACACGACCATAATTATCATAAGAGCATAGTAAAAGTTTTACAACCCCCAAAATAGACAAAAAGCACAAAGGAAGCTCTCTCCTCGCATCATACAGCTTAAGACCTATGACCTAAGGCCCCCCTCAATCTCTCCCCCTTTGGCATCAAGACACCAAAAAGAAGGAGAGGAGGGACCTAAAGTCTTCCAGCCTCACTGTCGGTCCTCTCATCGTCTTCATCTTCGTCTTCGGGCTGATGATGAGGAGGAGGAGGTGCGGAGTCACTCGAGCCCCCAATGCCAAAGTAGGCAAGCACGGAGGGGGTCAAGGGCCCGAGCTTGGTGTAGTCAGAGTCAGAATCATCAGAGATTACTGGAGATACAATGGGCTCGATCTCCAATTTTTGTCAAATCTGCTTCACATTTTCCTTGAGATACTTCATGTCTTCTTTTCTTCTCTTTTAAGATTGTGGGCCTTCACCTCGGACTTTCTGCAGGAAGCAAGATAGCAGCCAAGTATTTTAAGATGCCACTTGAAAATCCTTTTTGAGGAGCTGGCCTAGTGGTAGGGGCAGCCCTGGCATCTCCACTTGCTCTTGCCGGAGCCTCAGGACTGGAGGTTGGAGATGGAGCAACCTGTATGCTTGGCTTTTGAGGCATTTGGGGCCTCAGGGGAAGGTGCTCCACATCTTTGACGAATTCGATGTCGGTGACCTTATCAATCATGAATATCAGATACGGAGCATAGCCACATGACCTGTTGGGTGTGCAAGAGATGTTGACCATATCGTTCTGGATATAGTCAGCCACATCAAACCTGCGGTCCTTGCTTATGACCCTCATCAAGTTTTGGAGATAGCCCTGCACACTCCCAGCATCCCCATCCTTGGGGGCAATTGTCTTCCTCAAGACTCTGTTCAAGACCACAAAGAAAGGCTTCATGTTCTTTGTGGAGGGAGTATTGAACTTGGAGTTTGGCTCATAGAGGAATTTCATCTTATCCTTCTCAATGACATCTATGTTGTGAATGACCAAGTTGTCATGGCTTGAGGTGTCAAGGTGTAGTAGGCTTGCCAAAGTCTTCATAAGTTATACTGTACATGGATCCGTGAGTCATCCAAGTAACACTCTCTTCATCATCACTTGAGAAATGGCATGTCGCGAAGAACTGCGCTATGACCTCATCATTCCAATTGTTCCTAAAGGCAAAGAGATCCTTCAGGCCATGTCTCTCAACTGCATCCACCACTTCAATAAACGGTGAGGAGCCCTTCTTCTCAAAGTGTGCCCAATCCATCCATTGGCTGCGCACTACAGGTGTCTCCATGGGGAGCTACACAGACATGTAGAAATCTGCATGGTAATTGCTCCAAAATCTGCCATTTACAGCTTGCTTCGGACGGCTGTAGCAATCAAAATTGCGGAACTTAACTACTGAGTCACTGCCCTTCCCATTGAACTTTTCTTCTGTGGTGTCCCGAGCCCCTTGCTTCAGAGCTGACATCTTCAGGGGGCCAATCGGGCCCATTGCGATCCCCTTGCCCTTTCCCTTGGCTAAGCGGGCACTTGCCGAGCTAGGGCCACCACCTGCGGAAGCCCTGGAAGCAGACACCTTTCCTCGAGGCACCCACTTTTGAGACTGAGGAGGAGAGGGGGCTGGCTCGGAAGGTCGCTTCTTGCTTTTGTCGGTCGAGGACCGAAGCGGGGCTTCTTGTTCCATCTCGGCTTCGAAGTCGGAAACATCTTCTTGAGAGTTCGACATGGCCTGAGAATGGATTATACAAGGTATGGGTGAGAAAGAATAACTAGGAATTGCATTGAGGAATTGAAAGGTTAGGTTTTGAGTTCAGAAATATCGGACAAGTACGGTGTACAGGCACGAACTAGTCCGGATGACGGGACTTATTCGTGCATGGACTGGACTAGTCCGGTATTCATCCTAAAAAACCTAAGAAACGAGACAAATGGTGATTCCGAATGCACAACTAGCTTAGCATAAATGTAATACATCAAGGAAGCATGTATATAGTGAGAGATGCTAGGCTATTCGATCAACAATGATGAAAATATAGCTTTCTAGGGTTTGGGCGAAAATTATCGAAGAAATCACTTGAATCTCGAAGAGGAGGGTGTTGAAGGCCGGACAAGTCTGCAAACTTCAATCACGGAGCAAGAAAGATTGATCTCCACCCAAATGTGGAGCTTTTTGATGGAGGAGTTGCAAAATCGCCTTGGGGAGCTCGAGCGTGGAGAGAGGAAGCTTGAGGCAAGTGTGGGCGTGAGGAAATTAGGGTTTGGCGGTGGCTAGGGTTAAGGACACGAAAAATCAGACAAGTACGAAAATGATCGGACTAGTCCAAACTTTTCCAGAGGCTATATCAGACTAGTCCGTGGTCTTCCGGACTAGTCTGGCCTAACCGGTGCTCTGCGGACTAGTCTGCATGGGCGGACTAGTCCGGGTAACCACAGACTAGTCCGTGGTCACTAGGGAAGAACTTCTTAGACCATTCGTATATATTTGAAGGTACTTATTTAGAAAATAGGGAGGCAAATCAAATCAAACAATCTTGATGGAGATGATCAGTAAGCATAAAACAATCAAGAAATGACCATAATACACCAAGATCTAGTAATTGACATAGTTTTTCGGAGAAAATGGAGATAGATGATTTTGACAATCCAATCAAAACATTTGGAAGAATTCATACAGGTATGCAAATTTTTAAGCCACATTCCAAGCATCAAGGATATTTAGTTCATT
Source organism: Tuctoria greenei (assembly GCA_036927565.1). Lineage (NCBI taxonomy): Eukaryota > Viridiplantae > Streptophyta > Magnoliopsida > Poales > Poaceae > Tuctoria > Tuctoria greenei. The sequence goes on along the minus strand of JAYESD010000007.1, from coordinate 76,644,694 downwards.
TCGAAGCTCGCAAAAGCGTTTTTCATCAAGTGTCTTGGTGAATATGTCAGCTAATTGCTTTTCGGTGTTGACATTGGAAATGGCTATATCTCCTTTCATGGAGTGGTCTCTCAAGAAGTGATGTCGGATGTCTATGTGTTTGGTTCTAGAGTGCTCAACTGGATTATGGGCAATTTTAATGGCACTCTCATTATCACAAAGGAGTGGAATACGGTTCATCTTGTAACTGTAATCCCTTAGAGTTTGTCGCATCCAAAGAAGTTGTGCACAACAACTCCCGGCTGCAGCATACTCCGCTTCGGCTGTGGATAAAGCAATGGAGTTTTGTTTCTTAGGGGACCAACAAACTAGGGATCTACCTAGGAATTGGCATGTACCAGAGGTACTTTTCTATCAACTTTGCACCCAGCATAATCTGCATCAGAGTAAACTATGAGATTGAATTTGGAGCCTTTTGGATACCAAAGACCAAGGTTGGGTGTATGAACTAAATATCTCAAGATCCTTTTTACGGCTGTCAAGTGACACTCCTTAGGATTGGCTTGAAATCTTGCACACAAACATACACTCAGCATTATATCTGGCCTAGATGCACATAAGTAGAGTAAAGATCCAATCATGGAGCGATATACCTTTTGATCGACGCTAGTTCCATCTTCATTGAGATCCAAGGGGCCATTAGTTGCCATGGGAGTCTTTATGGGCTTCGCCTTGTCCATTCCAAACTTATTGAGTATGTCTTAAGTGTACTTCGTTTGGCTTATGAACGTCCCCGCCTTTTGTTGCCTCACTTGGAATCCCAAGAAGTACTTTAGCTCTCCCATCATAGACGTCTCAAACCTATCCGTCATAATTTTACTAAACTCCTCACAAAAATATTTGTTAGTTGAACCAAAGATTATATCATCAACATAGATTTGACAAACAAAGAGATCATCATCAAAGTTCTTTGTAAACAATGTATGAATTACTTTACCAAACTTAAAGCCATTTTCGATTAAGAAATCTCTAAGACACTCATACCAAGCTCTAGGAGCTTGTTTGAGGCCGTAGAGAGCCTTACACAATTTAAATACGTAGTCGGGGAACTCTTCATCTTCAAACCCGGGGGGTTGCTCCACATACACCTCCTACTTGATTAGTCCTTTGAGGAAGGCACTTTTCAAATCCATTTGATAGAGCTTGAAATCATGGTGAGTAGCGTATGCAAGTAATATTATAATGGACTCAAGTCTAGCTACGGAAGCAATGGTTTCATCAAAATCCAAACCTTCGACTTGTGAATACCCTTTGGCCACAAGTCGTGCCTTGTTCCTTGTCACCACCCTGTGTTCGTCTTGTTTCTTGCGGAAGACCCATTTGGTGCCGACGACGTTGGATTTGGTTCTTTCGACTAGTTCCCACACCTCGTTTCTTTTGAAATTGTTGAGTTCTTCTTCCATGGCCACTACCCAACCCGGATCCCTTAATGCATCCTCAACCCTGCGTGGTTCCAAAAAAGGACACGAACGAGTAATGCTCACAAAAATTTGCTATGCGAGATCTAGTAGTTATTCCCTTTTCGATGTCACCAATGATTTTGTCGATTGGTGATCCCTTTGGACGCATTGGTGTACTCTTGGGTGTGGTACTTGCTGTCTTGAACCTTCATCATCATCTTCTTCTCCCCCTAAATGGTTGCTCTCATTGATTTGTTGATCATTTTCACTTTCTTGAGGTTGATATTGTATGGAAGTTCCCCCCTGATCAATGGTCTCCTCTTGTGGTTCATTTTGCTCATGCAAATGTAGAGGTGGCTCTTTTGGTCGAACTTTGCCTAACGCCATTCTTCTCAATGCTTGACAAGGAGCTTCTTCTTTATCTAGCACACATGGATCAACTTGCTCCTTTTGAGACCCATTAGTTTCATCGAACATTACATCACGTGCTACTTCAACAAGTCCGGAGGTCTTGTTGTAGACACGATAGGCGTAAGTGTTCGAATCATAACCAAGCAAGAAACCTTCATCAAAATTTGAAGCGAACATTGAAGTCCTAGGCTTCTTGCTCCAAATATAGCATTTGGAACCAAAAACTCAAAAATATGAAATATTAGGCTTGTTACTGGTGAGTAGCTCATAGGATGTCTTCTTGAGTAGTCGATGAAGATAAAGTCGATTTATGGCGTGGCAAGCGGTGTTGACCGCTTCCGCCCAAAATCGATCCGAGGTCTTGTACTCATCGAGCATTGTTCTTGCCATCTCTATGAGGGTTCAGTTCTTTCTTTCGGCAACTCCATTTTGTTGAGGGGAGTACGGTGCTGAAAACTCGTGCTTTATGCCTTCTTCATCTAGGTACTCCTCCACTTGTGTGTTCTTGAACTCCGTGCCGTTGTCCCTTCGAATGTTCTTGATTGTCAATGAGAATTCATTTTGAGCTCGCTTGAAGAACTTCTTGAGTATTCCTTGTGTTTCTGACTTATCATGCAAAAAGAAAACCCAAGTTAAGCGAGAAAAATCATCAACAACAACTAAACCATATTTGTTACCTCTGATGCTTATGTAAGCAATTGGACCAAATAAGTCCATGTGAAGTAGCTTGAGCGGTCTTGTTGTAGTCATGACATTCTTCGCGGGATGAGGTGCTCCAACTTGCTTCCCGGCTTGGCACGCGCTACAAGGCCTGTCTTTCTCAAAAACAACATCCTTCAAACCTCGGATGTGATCGCCCTTGAGGAGTTTTTGAAGATTCCTCATACCAACATGCGCTAGCCGTCTATGCCACAACCAACCCATGTTGGTCTTTGCAATCAAGCATGTGTCAAGTTCGGCTTTATCCTTGTTGAAGTCAACAAGATAAAGATTTTCCTTCAACATACCCTTAAATGCAATGGAACCATAACTTCTCCTAGAGACGGTCACACCCTCGTTAGAGAACAAGCAATTATAACCTTTGTCACATAATTGAGATATGGATAGCAGGTTATAATCTAAGGAATCAACATGTAATACATGAGAAAGAGTGTGTTGTGGTGATATGGCAATTTTACCGGTACCGAGCACCTTTCCTTTACTATTGTCCCCAAAATAGATGCCCTCGTTTGGATCCTCATTTGCTTCATATTCAACGAACATCCTTCTTTCTCCAGTCATATGGTTGGTGCAGCCACTGTCTAGCACCTATTTGGATCCACCAGAGGAATAGGCCTGCAAAAACAAATTATGCCTTGGTTTTAGGTTCCCAAGCTTGCTTGGGTCCTTTTAGGTTAGTCACAAGGGATTTGGGCACCCACACATGAGACTTGGTGTTCCCATGGCATGGCCCAACATAACGAGCATAAATTTTTCCATAATTACTTCTCATTAGGACATAAGATGCATCAAAAGTTCTGAATAGCAACTTTTGTTGTTTATACACAGGACTAGTCTGGGAGGCCGGACTTGTCCGGAGGACCGGACTCGTCCGGATATTAACCAGACTAGTCTGGTGGTCATGCGTGTTGTATTCATTAATTTTGGATCTTCCAGTTTGAGAGAGTCTTTCCTTTACAAAGACATTGCTATCCTTGTTATTCTTATGGCTTTTAGCTTGTTGCTTTTCACCATAAGAGTAACCAATGCCATATTTGACATTTGGAGGTCTTGTGACCAAGTATGCACTACGTGCATATTTGATCTTCTCCTTGTCAAATATGCCATTTTGTGCAGGATGCTTGTCCTTGGTAGAGGTTGACTTGTCTTTCAAACTGTTGTCAACTTTACCACATATACAAGTAGAAGCAACTTCAGTTTTAATTTGTTGAAAAGATGAGCTTGAAGAGGATGAAGGGTCACCTTGCTTGAGTGACTCAACTTGCACCTCAAGGATCTTGTTAACCTTGATTAGGTTAGCAAGTTCTTCCTTGATTGTAGCATTTGAGTCGCTTAACTCCAAGCAATTTCCTTGCTTGAAGCTAATTCAAGCTCTAGTGACTTGCTCCACTCCTTTTCAAGCTCTAGAAGCTTGTCAAGTTCAACATTCTCCTCCTTTTGGGAGACAATCATGTCTTCTTGACGATGTATTAACCTCTCCTTCTCAACAAGTTGATCAAGCAAAATTTTTCATTTTAGTGGCTGTTTTCTTATTTAACCCAATGAGCATATCTTCATTATCACTATTAACATCACTATCACTGAAATAGGAACGCATGGAGGAGGGTTTTGTTGTTACCTTGCGTTTACCTTCCTTTGCCGCGAGGCAAGTGCCGTTCCCCTTCCATGCGCCGAGTGTAGGGAATAGAGTAGACTTCTTGGATGTCTTCTCGATGGCTATGCTAGCCATCTCTTCTTCTGATGATGATAAGGACTCATCATTTTAGTCCCACTCTTTCCCTATGTGCGCTTGTTCGGCTTGTTTCTTCTTCTTGAAGAATTTCTTGGGTTGAGGCTTGGCTTCTTTGGTCTTCTTCTTGTTCTCTTCATATGGGCAATCAACTATAAAGTGGCTATACTCACCACAATTATAGCATGCTCGCCTCAACTTGGGCTTTGTTCTTTCCTTGTATTTTCCTTCACTTGATTTAGCGCCTTGTCTCTTCTTCATCATCATATTGAATTTCTTCATGAATAGTATCATGTCATCTTCATCTAAGTCACTGCTCTCATCGTCACCGTCTTCTTCTAATTGAGCTTCTTGCGATTCTATAGATAAGGGCTTGAGGGTGGACTTCAAAGCAACCCCTTTCTTCTTTTCCGAGGTGAGGTCGGCAACTTCCTTGATATGCTTCGCTTGCTTTGCCATAATCTTGAAATAGATGATTTTTCCAAGTAGCTCATCCGGAGTCATTCTCTTGTATTCGGGGCTTTCTCTAATCATTGAGCATAAGGTGACGTTGCGAGCCATGAAAGCTCTAAGGATGAGCTTCACCACCTCGTGGTCGTTCCACTTCTTTCTTCCTTATGGTAGAACCTTGTTGATAAGCTTTTTTAGTTGGTTGTACATATCTTGAGGCGACTCATCTTCTTTGATAGCGAATCTTCCCAATTCGCCTTCGATCATCTCAATCTTCGCTTCACGCACATGACGATCACCTTCATGTGCAGCTTGCAATGTGTCCCAGTTCTCCTTTGCAATCTCGAGTCTATCCACCTTGGTGATCTTGTCCCGAATGAGCGAAGAGGTAATGACTGCCGCGGCTTGAGCATTTGGATGAATTTCCTGCTCTTGGCTTGGTGTGAGCTCTTTGTCGTCGTCCGAGATATCTATCCTTGTGCACACAATGTGCCGCAGACTTGGATTGAGAGAAATTAGATGCATTGTCATATTTTGCCTCCACATTGAATAATCACATCCATCGAAGTGTGGGGCTTTTCCTAGAGGGATAGACAAATAATGATTATTGCTAGAATTAAGACGATCGTAGTTGAAAGGATATCGGGAGTAGTCGGTGTGACTACTCCCCTTCTTCTTCTTTTCATCTTCAATTTTCACCTTTCCCTTAGAAAGGGTTTTCTTCCTTAGGAGCGCCTTGAGTTCCAGCATCTCCTCATCATCATCCTCGAAGTCTTGAATGGCTTCGAGGAGCTTCTCCAATTTCTGGTTCTTGTCATCATCAACCTTCTCTTGGTTGTTGCTCTTATGTACGCCTTTCATGTCTGACATGATCTCTTCGAGCGGTTAGTCTTCTTCTTGACGAACCTTGCTCTGATACCAATTGAATGTGGCCTAGTCAGGTGGTTGAATAGGCCTTTTTGAATTTTGTCGAAACCTGCCACACTTAACAACCAGATAAAAACTCGAGATATCGGACTAGTCCGGTCAAGTGCGGACTAGTCCGGTGTGTACCGACTAGGTTAATCAAGTTTGATCAATTAATTTGATTCTAGGATGTATGCAGCGGAAATATACTTGTAATTGAAGTGTTGCACGATTATGAACTAGGGTATATCACAATTCAATCTTATATTTAATGATTCAACGTAAATTAAGCAAGATTTATTGAAACCCTAGATTGATATGATGTATATGAATAATGAACGCAAAGCAAGAACACAAGCAATTTATCCCGTAGTTCGGTTCCCTTGGAGGCAACCTACATCTACGTTGAGGAGTCCACAAAAGGATCGGGTCTTCTCCAACCTTACCCTCGTTGGATCGCCACGAAGGCCAATCCTCTTCTCTTATCACAAAGGGTAAATAACCAAATTCAAGGGGCCTTCCCACACGTTGAGGGCTCCCATAGATTACAACAAGAACTTCACAAAGAACACACTCGAAATATTACAATGAAAATCACAGGAGTGTGTTAGGGAATCAAACCAAGAGCTCAAGAGTGATAAATCGTGTCTCTCCAATGTTCCAAAGTCTATCCTCAAGGGATTGATCTTTTTGGCTTTTGATTTCGTGGACAGATGTGTTTTTGAGGCACTTGGAAGGTGTGACGGCGCAGGGGTTCGAGAGATATTAAAGTTGGGCCGTGCACATCTATTTATATGGGGTTTCTAAAAGTGACCTTTAAGGTTTAGAAAGATCGGACTAGCCCGTGGTGGACACTGGAATAGTCCAGTGTGCTGTGTGTAGCAAACCCTAAGTGTCCTAAAATATCGGACTAGTCCGGCTAGGAGCGGACTTGTCCGATTTCGCTTCTGGAAATCATCAGACTAGTCCGATAATCATCGGACTTGTTCGGATCAGTGAAACCCTAAGTGAATTGGGTGACAAGTCCGCACTTGGAGGACTTGTCCGATATAGGTCAGAGGGTTTTCAGACTAGTTCGGGCCAATATCGGACTTGTCCAATTTACATCAGAACGATATCGGACTAGTCCTTTGTGTGATCGAACTTGTCCGATTTTGTGCAGCTTGTGAAGTGTTTTGAGGACTAGTCCACACTGGGAAGGACTAGTCCGATTCTAGTCAGAGAGATATCAGAGTAGTCCGTGGTGATATCGGACTTGTCAGATCTTGTGCAGAGAGATATCGGACTAGTCCGGTGTCAATCGGACTAGTCCGGTCCTGTATAAACTTGTGCAATGTGTGTGTTTATTTGTGTTTGAGCTCTTGAGGTGTGTTTCCCTAACACAGTCCATACACAATGATCTACTACACTTGTTTCTTGATCTCATTTTCACATTCCTCCTCATTCTCCCTTCTTTTTGGCACTTTGCTTATTTTCCCATTAAAATTTGCGCTCATCTCAACAAAGAGGTTAGAATCTCATTTGCTTGTCATAAATCATCCAAAACCCACAAGGGAGTCCTAGATGCACTTTTAGACTCGAATTGATATACACCTGCAGGGATACCCGAATAGCATGACACATACACCCACACTCGGAGTCGTGACGGCACACTCCACTCATGTTGTATATGGCAACCGTTCACCCGCTACCTACACGCCGAACCGGTCCCACTGCTACGAGCAGGAGGCCCCCACACGGAGTACGATGTACCCGCTTGCAGGTTTACACCTTGCTGCTCTCAACCCACACCTATAAGGTGGTAGGGTATGCCTCGACACTAAGGTGGACAAGTTACATTGGTTTACTAGTTCCCATATATCCAGTATGCCTTCGGTACGTTCAAACTTGCTCAACAGGACCGCGCAGGGATCGGTCCTTGACTGACACAGGCACAGCTACAGCTCACGGGCCCCTGTGTCCTGCTGCTCTTAATCCATGCCCGGCCTCATATTTAATCAAATGGTGAATCTCTCACTTGTTCGATCCCGTGTGAACCAAATTCTTGGACTCGCGAGTAGATTCCAACTACTCGACTTCTATCGAAGCAACTATACCATTAAACATAGCATGGACACATCGAGGACTTAAACATCTACCCTTCTCTCATGGGTTCTCTGGTTATGCATGTGGAAAACTCCAAGAAAATCCTAGACTTAATGCACATACATCCTAAACCATATAATGTGATACAAATAAAATTTAAAATGCTGTTAAATGCAAATCGGGGCTTGCCTGGCTGCGAGACGGGAGTAAAGTTAGTTTCTGGATTTATCACTTGCAGTTGGTCCGGCGTTTCCTCAAGCTCGGTAACTATTCGATATGTAAATAAAAATGCAAGTGATTCAATATTGGGAGTATTGCATAGCTTAAAGGAAAGACAGTTAAGTAAAATAAATTACGGCCACTGATTCTGTAAATTTTACAGTGGACACTAGGAACAATGGGTGCGGTTCTGACCAAATTTGGGCTAAGTTCATGGAGGTTTCGGTTGTATAAAATTCAATGTATTAAAACCCTTCCCAGAATTTTCATGGTCAACCTGGGACTTTAACATGGCTAAAAGTTAGTTTCTGTTTATAGGAGGTCAAGAGTGACTTAACAAAATTTGTTTCACAATTTTCTAAGCATTCTACTGTGAGATATTGAATTTAGAAATTTGGACAAATTTCTGAAATGTTTCTAGACATTTTGGAATTTTCAGGTACATAGAGAATGGAAATACAATTTGGCTATTCAACTAAACTCCAATGGACCTGAAACTTTTTCTGGGACTCAAGAGAACTTTTTGGAATGATGTGGACAAATTTGAGAATTTTTTAATGAATGGAGCACCAGTAAGTAATTCTAAGTCATTTTGCTTCATGGAATTATTGAAGATAATTTATGGATATTCATACAGATCCAAGTGCATCAATTGAAATTAAAGATCATCCTGGTTCTAACAAAATTTATTTGGGAATTTTTGGCCAAGTATTCTAGGAGATATGGATTTTCCAAGTTGGTGCAATTTCTGGAATAAAATCCAAATGGGGAAGTTTTAATAATGGGCTGGACCCACAGGTTTAAAATGGGCCAATCAGGCTGAAGCCACACGGGGGCTGCAGTTTCATTCCGTGTAGCTGCACGCGATCCTCGGCCGCAGCTGATCCGGGCGCGCTGCTTTTTTGGTTGACCGCCGGGGCCCCCAGCGCGGTCTTCGTCTACCTCGCGACCACGGCGGCTGAGGCACGTCGCGTTGCGGCGCACGACGGCGGCCACTCACCACAGCCCATTCCAGGGCACGGCGGCACTCCACCCTCACCGCCCCCCTAGAAATCTATGGGGAACTCGACGGTAGGGCTCCCGACGGTGATAGTTGGCCAGAGAAAGGGCACCGATGGCGGCGGCAGAACCTAGGGTTCCGGTGAAGTCGGCTGGGACCTACGATGCTCTATTTAGCATGGAGATTGCTCAAATATGTTCCTATAAATCTAAGAATCAAGATAGTGGGTGCCAAAACCGGTAAAACATTCGGGAAATACGAGTTTGTCGGCGAGATGGGGAGTTCAAATCGGCAGCCAGGAAATTGACGATTCTGGCATCGTTCCTCGATGAAATCCCTCAGATTTTCATCGAGGTGGTGCGCCAGGACAAGGGAAAGACAAAATATAACTAGCACGAGCTATGCCTCCACGTGGAAAACAAATTTTGGTCGAGAGCTAGCTCTGTTGATACCCAAAGCTCATCGGAAAATATGGAAATACTGGGGCTAGGAGGCATGGCATGGGCTAAAAATTTACCAGCAGCTAGTAAATGAATAGACGAACCTTTTTTATTCTTGGACCGAGGCAAGATGGCGCTTGTATCGACGGGACGACGAGGAAGCAGAGGCGGCCAAATAGAGGATTTTTCCAGCGGCCACGGTTCCACTCTGATTGGCGTCGGGGAGGCTCCGGCTGGGCAATAAAAGGGTCAGGGTGGTGCGCACGACCATGGTAAGTTAGTAGAGGCAAAACAAGGGGAACAAAACTGAGTAACCTTGCTTCTATTCGGCTGGACAGAGATGAATTCGTGAGGGAGGCAGCAATGGCGCTGGAAATTTAAAAGGGAAGAAATGGTCGACTCAGGGCCGTGGGGGGGGGGGGGTGTAAGCAATCAGGGCGTGCTTGGGGTAGCTGCAGTGGACCACAAAAGTGCAAGAAGCTGCCTGGACATTGCATGGCATGTGTTGTCACTTGGAGAGCCAAAACAGCACTTTGCTTTGGATGACAAGTGGGTCCCACCTCACCCTCATCCTTTCCCCATCAATTCTACCAGCTAATTCATTCCAAAATTTGCTAGATATTCGTGGGATGGCTGTATAAATCATATAGAATTTTATTTTGAAGTAGAGAAATTACCGCATATGAGACGATAAGAAATCCGTATAGTTGGAGCGGAGATATTCTTCGGATTCACAAGTCGCTTCTTCAACATTATTGTTGCTACATAGAACTTTATAGAACCACAGCGTGTGGTTCCACGTTGTTCGAGCCTTCTCGTCGAGAATGTGAATCGGATGTTCGGAGTATGTGAGATCCAGTTGCAACTCGCCGAGTTCATCCGTGTGGACTGCAGCTGTGAACCTGAGACATTTCCGCAGCTGAGATACGTGGAAAATGTCGTGGATACCAGCGAGAGATGCCGGCAATTCCAATCTATAAGACACAGGTCCGCACTTCCCTGTGATAGCAAACGGGCCAATAAACCAGGGAGCTAGCTTTCCATTTACTCCGAGCCGCTGAATTCCTTTCATTAGAGACACGCGGAGGTACACGTGATCCCCGTCATCAAAGTGCAGCGGTAGATGCCGCTTGTCTGCATAATTCTTCTATCGAGATTGAGCCGCTCTCAAGTTTGCTTGAATGATCCGAACTTGTTCTTCGGCTTCATTGACTAGATCAATCCCGAAGATCACTCTTCTGCCGGACTCGCACCAATTCAGCAGGGTGCGACATTTTCGGCCATAGAGGGCTTCATATGGTGCCATCTTGATACCATTGTTGTACGAGAATTCCGCCAACAGCAAATGATCATCCCAATTTTTACCGTGGTGGATGGCACACACTCGCAACATGTCTTCAAGTACGTGATTCACCCGCTCAGTTTGTCCATCGGTCTGCGGGTGATAGGCGGAGCTTCTAATCAGTTTAGTACCCAACGAGCATGCAGCTGCTCCCAGAAAAGAGAAACGAACAGCGAGCCTCAATCTGAAATAATCGTGCGAGGGATGCCGTGTAGGCACACGATTCTTTATACGTAAAACTTCGAATATTTCTTGGCATTGAATCCGACATTTACCGGAATGAAATGTGCTGATTTGGTTAGTCGATCGACTATCACCAAAATTGAATCATGCTCCCAGAATGTGAGTGGCAGTCCGATGATAAAATCCATACTCACGTCATCCCATTTTCATGCCGGAATATTAAGTGGTTGCAGCTGTCCTGCTTTCTTCATATGGTCGGCCTTCACTCGCCGACATGTATCACACTCGGATACGTACTTAGCAATCTCACGCTTCATATCCGTGTCCACCAAAACTTAGTCTTCAAGTCTTGATACATTTTATTACTGCCTAGATGAAAGGAATATTTGTACAAATGAGCTTCGTCCAAAATTTTCTTTCGAAGTTCCATGTCACGGGGCACTACAATCCGATTCTTGAACCATAGGTGTCGGTAACCTGCGGACTGGGTACCCCTCAGTACCGCGAAGAGTACAAGGGAGTTCTACCTGTCAGAATTGATGGTCCCCTCAGGTCCCACATGTCACATTGCACCGGACCCGCTCCCCTCATATGGGTAGCTCCTGGGTAAAAACGTGTAATGGAAAACCGGAACTAAGCTCCAACGAAGGAAATCTTCAGTGACAACACGTGTACAACGACCCCGGACCTAACCCCCAGCAGAGAGGAGCTCTGGTGCTGACACGTGTACAACAGCTCCGGACCTACCCTCCTGCAAGGAAAAGCTCTGGAGCTACGACGTGTGGAGCCTCCCAACCTTCATCAACGTATACACTGGCAGATCTCCTTCAGCACGTTCATTCAAGTGACAGTCAAAGCGGTCGCTAAAAGATTTGATTACGTATCGTTAATGCAGCATTAACGATACGTGATCATAGCACTGATAATAGGGGTAACGCAGCCATTAAGGCACGTTATCACACTATTAATCATGCTTAATACCCTTTAGACAGTGTATTAGGCCATTAAATACGCCAGGGCCACATGTTGGGCCAGACAAGCATTGTAACGGTCAGTCCATAGAAATATAAAAGGGCTACATCGCACGAACCCAAGGACATCAGAGCTGATCCAAGCTAACCCGCATACTAGGGAACATACTCATACAATACAACAACACAAACCCCATGGAGTAGGGTGTTACGCTCAGGCGGCCTGAACCACGTAAATCTCTGGTGTTGCCATCTTGGTCTTGATCTGTGCGTGCCCCAACCATAATAAGAACCTCCACGGGCTACACTTTAATAGTACCGGGTGAAGTGTCGGTTCTACGCTTTGACATTTGGCGCGCCAGGTAGGGGGAGATCCCGAGATCACAAGATGGTGAATTCCACTGCAGGATCCTCCAATGGGAATCGAGCTGAACAACCCGCTGGTGGCAATACTCTCAACGTGCCTCAGCCAACAGGTGCCATTATTCAAGCAGGCACTATGGCACCACAACCACCATCTATTCCGACAAACAATGCTGGTCAACAAGATGGGGCATCTACGTCGATCACTGCATCGACAAACAACAACCCTGAGCACGCGCTCATTGCTGCACGAGCTCTCCTACAACACCCACGGCATCCAGGTGCACCCCAGAGTGCTATGGAGCAGTGGAGGGCTGATGTTGACCATCTGGTTGCAGCTGCAACTGCAGGCATCAACAATCAAGGTCCTCCCCCTTCGGGGCGAGCACCATCACAATGACGGACCTTGTCCAGCCGACATGGTCCACAAGTATCACAACAAATGAGACGTGTTGCATCCCACCAGGTTACTTCGTTGCGTCCCGGGCCATGAAGTACACACACCATTACCAGGATTCCGACCCATGACCTGCGGTCGGAACTGGATCGCCTTTATCGGCAGTAGGACGGTCGTGTCCATATCAAGCGTGCTCGTCAAAGGCAAAAGGCTCGGGACGACCCAACTGCTCAGGGGGTTGGAGGAGGCTGTTCTGCCCTGACCATGCATTTGCGCATGGTCATATGGCCACAGAAGTTCCGGCCTCGCTTGCCAAAAAATTCAACAGGACTGTCAACCCCGCCGAATTTCTTCAAATTTACTCTACTGCCATACTGGAAGCGGCGGGTGATGAGGTTGTGATGGCCAATTACTTCTCGGTGGCTTTAACTGGGACTGCAGGGTCCTAGTTCATTAGTCTTCTGCTTGACTCCATTAATAGTTTGGCGGAGCTATGCCAGCAGTTCACTGCCAACTTCGGGAGTTCTTACACCCAGTCTAGCACTGAATTGGATCTGTTTGCTGTAAAGCAGACATCGGGGGCATCGTTGTGATCCTTCATCCAATGGTTTTCTCAGGTACGGAATACTATTCCTTCAATCTCGAGCTATTATATTATCGTTGCATTCAAACAGTGTGTTCCAGACAAGAAGATGTTGGAGAAGCTGGCTATCAAAGATGTCACCAGCGTTATGAAACTTTTCAGTCTAGCCGACAAATGTGCTAGAGCTGCGGAGGGCAGTGAAATGCACTCCCAACCAGCTCCGGAGGCCAACAAGAAGTCCTCTAAGGCTGAAGCCGCTACCTCTGGTAGTGGCAAGAAGAAAAAGAATCCCAACGGCAAAAAGAAGCCATCGGCCGGCGCACCGACCGCTGCAGCTGCTGGAGCTCTGGGTGGCCAAGGCCCACGCCCCAGGAAGCGACCTCATCCTTCGTCAGAAGACGGTAACAGTTCAAAGGCGTGGTGTCCGATTTACAAGATGGACAGACACAACCTGTAAGAATGCTGGGAGGTCAAGAACCTTGTCGAGCGCTATAACAAGCGCCGGTAAGAAGCTCCTTTCCGTCAGCGGGAAGAAAAATAAAAAGTTGACAAAGCTCCGGGTGAAGAGAAGCTAGGTTTCTAGGACCCAAAAAAGTTTATGAAAGCCATCTACAATACTATCGACGATGATTCCGACGTCTCTGTCAATGAGCGTCGAAAGACCCTGAACACCATCTTTTGTGGTTCTTGGGACATCACCTCTCGCCGCATCCTCAAGACAATGCGGCGGGACATGGCTGTGGCAGCTCCCACTGCTAAGGAGGAGCCTCATCAGTAGTGGATGGATATTCCCATCATTTTCGATGCGTCAGACTGCCCCTGAAACATGATTGGGGCTGGCCAACTCCCGTTCATGGTGTCACCCACCATTAACAATATTCAAATCCACCATGTAATGGTGGACGGAGGTTCCAGGCTAAACCTCATAAGCTTCAAAGCTTTCGTTAAGCTTCAACTCCATCCTTTGGACCTTTGTCCACCCGACCATTCTCTTGGGTAGGTCTGGGAACCATTACTCATCTCGGTTCCATCACACTTAGAGTGACCTTCAGGACTCAGGAGAACTACAGAACTGAGAAATTGGTCTTCGACGTCACGCAGATCAGTCTGCCGTTCAATGCCATTCTGGGCAGGCCAGCCTTGTACAAGTTCATGGTCGTAGCTCATTATGGTTACTTAGTGTTGAAGATGCCAACACCCATGGGTATTCTCCGAATCTGCAGAGATCGCACCGCAGGAGTTACTGCTCTAGAAGAACTCTATGCGCTTACCACAGCGCAAGAGGAAGCATCCGGTAAGGAGCCAGCTCCGAACCCTCCGAGCATTCGTGATAAAGGCTCTACCTCGCACCTCGTGTGCAACCAAGCGGCGACACTGACATTCTCGTCAAAGTCGTCCAAATTGGTTCTGACGCTGCTCAGACTACCCGTATATTGGGAGGTATGAACAACAAATAGGAACTCGTGCTCATCACTTTCCTCCAGAGCTAATGTCGACATGTTTGCCTAGCAACCGTCACAAATGCCCGGGATCCCTAGGGTGGTGATTGAGCACAATCTAAAGATTTACCCAGGCGCACGGCCTGCACACCAGAAGCCCTGGAAGCAATCAATCGAGCGACAAAACTTCATCCGACAGGAAATCAAGAAGTTGCTCGAAGCTGGATTCATTTGGGAAGTCTTCCATCAAAAATGGTTGGCAAACCCAGTTGTTGTACCCAAGGCCGGCGGGAAGCTTCGGATGTGTATTGACTACACCACCTTAAATAAGGCATGTCCAAAGATCATCAAATCCAAATGTCTAAGGAAGATGAAGAGCATACTGCCCTCATAACAGTAGATTGATTGTACTATTATACCGACATGCCATTCGGTCTTAAAAATGCTACTTCAACACTTGTGCGGGCTATGTACAAAACATTTGGAGAGCTAATTAGAGACTTGGTGGAGGTGTATGTCGATGACATCGTGAAAGTCGCCTAGTGGGGGGTGAATAGGGAATAATACCTAAAATGACTTAATTAAATGATATTAATTCTCTGTGGTCGGACTAGTCTGGTCAGGGCCGGACTAGTCCACTCAGCACAAGGTGGAAACCCTAATACTTGATTTCTACAAGTTGTTTGCGGAATTAAAGTTCACCAAGAATAAGAGCAATATGTAACAAACTTGTGAAGCTCAGATTGTGATGTTTAAACACTTAGATTGCAAGTTTACAATAGTCATCATGTGTAAGGCAATAAGACAAATGTGAACCTAATAGCAATGCTAGAGATTATGAAAAGTGCAAAACAAGTGAAACGAGATTTATACCGTGGTTCAGCTCCACGAAGAAGCCTACATCCACGTTGAGAAGTCCACACAAGGACCGGGTCTCACTTGACCCTTCTCTCACCAAGCCACCACAATGGCCGGCTTGGTTTTCACTATATCAATGGGCAATCAAAAAGTTTGATGGGGCTACTCAAAACTTGAGGCTCCCACAAATAAATACAATGAGGAGAACACGAAGCTCAACTCACACAAGCCACAAAACACAACACAATGTGCAAGAGATCAAACCGAGAGCCAAGGCGCAACGATCTTCCTTTACTCTCCTTCCCAAACCCTAATCTCTTTAAGATTTGCTTTTAAGGGGTTAGTAGGATGAGTAGAAGGCTTAGGAAGGCTCTAGGAAGCTTGTGGTGGCGCTAGGGTTCCAGAGTTATTCAAATGAGCCTGGGGGTACCCTTTGCTGATGTAAGCAAAAGGGGCGGACTAGTCCAGCCTTAGACCCCGGACTAGTCCAGCCCTATGGGACCACTGACCCCCTGGTCAGCTCCCGACAACTACCATGCTGAGCAACGATCATCACGCTACCCTCCAAATTTCCAAATTCAAACGGTCACTAGACACCGGACTAGTCCACCCCATAACGGACTAGTCCGAAGTGGAACAAAACCATTTGGTCTGTTCCATAATGGACTCTTCTGGGTTGGTCCGGACTAGTCTGGCCACAGGGGCAGACCAGTCCGCCCCTCTAGGATTTTCTCTTGGTTTGTCACACTATGTCCCAAACGGACTAGTCTGCGCCCAAACGGACAAGTTCGAACTACTACAGAGAGCTTTGGTCCGTCCAAAAATGGACAAGTCTGGACTTCTCGGACTTAGCTCAAAAATCACTCGGGAACACTCTAGAGACGTTTGGTCTGTCCAAAAACGGACTTGTCTGCCATGGCCGGACTGGTCCGGCTCTGAGGCCCGGATTAGTCTGGCCTCCTAGGGTTTTTCTCATTTTAGGCTTCTCACTTAGGTTTTTCGCTAAACCACCACATTGAGCCCCTTGGTATGATCTCAATGCACATGATACAATCAACCTCTCACATGATACAGGTCATATAAGCTCATTACCTGTCGGAGTTTTGATCCGGCAATTCTCCCGGTACTACTGTTGGTAGCCCGCGGAGTTTGTAGTTCGGTATTGGGCGCGCAGAGATTTAGCAGACGATGGCAAATAGACACCAGGATTTACGTGGTTTGGGCCGCCTGAGTGTAATACCCTACTCCACGAAGTGTGCAGTTGTTGTATTAGGTGTCAAAGCTATGTATGGGATGTAAAACCCCACTTTTATGGCATGTTAAGTTCATATGGGTTTTGTGATCAACTATTTTGGATCTCCAATATAATGGTACACATGAACTATGCCATCCAAAACTTATCTTGCACTCTTTGTTAGATTCTTTTATCATGGGTATTAGACTTCACCATGAATCCAAATTATATTCTATTCACCTTCTAAGAATAAGAATTTTTGGATAAGGATTAGTAAGCAATGCACAATGAAGCCCTAATAAGCTCTAAACCAAATATTCAAATTAAGGGCTCTAAATTTTTCCATGAGCTCCTAAATTCCTCAATAGCATGCTTACAAAGTTTCAAGATTTTAGAAACTCATCTACTATTTTTATTGAGGTGCTTGGCAAATTTGAATCAAATTCAAATCTGAATTTTTAATTCTTCTCCAACTTCTTTAAACGTAAGAATTGAGTTCACCATTGTGTTCAGAATAATTCATTTGCCATCTCCACAAAATTTCATGATTTTTGGAGTTGATCTTCTATTTTTAAATGAATTAGTAACTGAACTGTGGGGAGAATCACTGGACAGTGGGCCCCACATGTCAGCTCCCCTTTTTAAACGGATCAGCTCAACCCCGCCACCTCTGCACCGCCGCGCCCCCGCTCGACACCGCGCGCGCGCATGCAGCTCCAGCGAGCTGCCTGCCTGCTCGCCGCGGCCCTATAAAAGGCCGGCCGAAGCTTCCTTTAATCCTCATCCCTGATCACAGCTCCACTGCCTCGCCACTATTCTTCCGCCGCGCGCCATCGCCGCCGCTCGCCACTGCTCCGCGGCGTGCCACCGTTCCGCGCCGTTTCAAGCCTAGCTCCAAAGAGCAAAAAGGTGCGCCTGATCAAACTCTAACTCATGGTACAAACCGTTTCCCTTATCGTTGAAGCCTGAGCGAGTTATTGTTCGTTTCCTCTACGGCCGAGGGTAGATAGCTAGCTATGATTTCATGTCAAATTCCTTTTCGGCAAGCAATCATCCTTTGCAATTACTTAGAGATAGTTTCTATAGGCCCTAGCGCTCCTGTGTGAGCAAAAACCTTTAAGGATCATCAAGCAACGGCTCTGAATTTCGAGTTTTGCTCGCCGCCGGTGAGAAAACCTCGGCTCACCGTCGAACTCATGATTCCCGGCGACTCACTCCCCTTCTGCGCCCATATCCTTGAACTCCATCATCCCAGAAAGGTTTTGGAGCAATTCCCAAGTGATTTGAGCTACTCTATAGAGAGTTCTATGCTGCCCGAGTGCTCATCGCCGCCACCGCCGTCGCACGACCTTTTCCGGCGAGCTTCAAGACCCACTGACCTCACCATCGTGCTCAGCGACCCCAAAAACCCCCAGGCGGCAAGTTTCCGCGAATCTGGTGCGTTGGATTGGCCGGCGGCGAGCTCGCCGGCGAGCCACCGTCGCGGGTGCTGCTCCGCGCGAGCACCGGCCCGAGGTAGACGATGACCCCATCGGGTCCCACCTGCCATTCACTGCGGGATCACGGTGCGGCTGAGATCTAGTGTGGCTGCGCGCTTTAATTCTGTGGACCCCGGTGCTGCCTCAACCAGAATGTGCCACGTGGTCTTTGGGATTTATTTAATTCCAGAAATTTACCCAAACTTCTAAATTGAATATCTTTCTGTAGGATACTCCAAAAATCTTCAAACAAATTTTGTTCGAAAGCTCTTGAGCTCTAGTTTCTGTCAATACTAATTAGGTTCTGTGGAACTCAGAGTTAAATTCTGTAGAAAATAATCTTTCATAATGCAAATGCAATTTTTCCAGACAAGATATCCACGGGAAAATTCCCCAAAATTCACATAAAATTTATTGTCCTATTCTTAATTATCAGGCAAAGTTTGGGAGCCATAACACCTGTTTAACTCTCTGGATAATTCAATTTCCTTTTTCAGTTATTGAATTTTCACAGCTATTAGGTTGCTTTATTAGGTCCCAAAATTTTACTGAGTCTTCCTTTAGTCATACCCTAGCTCCTGTTAAAGTCTTGGATTTAATTAACCTACTATACTAGTCCTAAATCAGTTACAAACCAAATATTGATTTAATGTCTAGAAACTCAATTATAAAGTAAATCCAGAAATTCTTGCCGAATTAGAAATACAATAACTCCTTCCCCACAGCTTAGAAAATTATGAAAACAAATTTTGCAAAAACCAGAACCACTCCCTCCATCTTGATTATCAACTGTTAGCTAGGTTCAAGCTACAGTTTCCTCTCGGAAATTTTTGGAAGTTGATTGCTTGCCATACTTTCGGAGACCACAATCTGCTATGATCATCTCCTGTTCTTTGCAAGAGCCTTGATCATATTCCCTAGTATCTACCATCGAAATTCCAGAGCCAATTAAGGTCCCTGTCATATAGTGATCACCATGAATTAAATTATGGTCTTAAAATAAATAATTTTCAAAGTCATTTATATATCCATGTTATCTGCATATCGTATAGTGACCGAAGTCGAGGAGGAGCCAGAAGCCTTGGAAGAGAACCTTCCAATTTTTAACTCAGAACCTGACCTGCAACAAGGCAAGCCCCGGTTTGCATTTAAGTCGTTTATGAGCTTTTGCTTTATCACTATGATGAATAGTATATGAATTGTGCATTACGTTTAGGGTGAATGATACTCCACTTGCATGACCAAAAATCCCAGGGGTTTATTTGGCACGAGTTACAGTTTGACCTGTAGTAACTGCTTTGCTATTGCATAGGAGATCCGGTAGAAGTCGAGTAGTTGGAATCTACTCGCGAGAGATGTATCTCACAGGATTGGTTGAATAGAACATGGCTTAATATAATGAAACTGAGACCGGGTAGGGAATGGATAGGATGCGGCGAGAATTGAGTCTCGGTCGCATAGCCCTGCCTGTGTTGATTAAGGCCCGTCCGTATGCGGCCCCGCTGGACAAGCTTGAATTGTACCGGCAATATAATGGACATATGGAATCCAATAAACTGATGTAACTTGATAACTGGGATGTTGAGACCCATTAACTCACCATCGATAGGGGTGGGTTGAGGACAGTAAGGTGTAAATCGGTCGGCGGACACATGAGGTGTTCCGTGCGGAGACCTTCTGTTTGCGGAGGTGAGACGGGCTCAGCATTTGAGTTTCTTGTGAAAGGTGGCCATATACGCCTAGTACTGAAGTGTTATGTAGGTACAGGTGTGCTCGCTGACACTTCCGAACGACGTATGTGTCGTGTTGTCCGGGTGTATCCTGATTGCAATCACTGTCCCTCGCAGTAATAGAGTACCACTTGTTCACTGTGTCGTGATGTAGTAAATACTAAAGAAGTCAGGAAAGTCATATGATATTGAATTATAATTACTTGCAACTTTGTTTGGTTTAGAGATAGTATAACTAAAGATTTACAATTTCCCCATACTTTAGCTGTAATAGCATTATGTGCTTTGGGCATGTCATATCATCGGTAAAGCGTTTCTCGTTTGATTGTGGAGCCCATGATGTGCTGTGCTCAGAGAATGTCATTTGCTACTTAAAACTTGATTATAAGGATCCCTTGTAGACGAGTTATTTATGCTATTCCATACCTATGTTTAGTGTCCCCGTGCATCTGTCTAGTGAGACGGTTAAGTCTTGCTGAGCCTTAAGCTCACGTTTGCAGTTAACGAGTTTTTGCAGGTTACCCCTTTGAGAATGGGTTTGACGATGAGGCAACACCCCCTCCAGGGTGTACAGCCGAGTGGGAACCCTGCACGCCACCATAGTTTGAGTGTTGCTAGTGCAAAGTATCCCTGGCATGGAAAACTTTGCTTTTTGCATAGCTAGTGCTGAGAGCGTAGCTATGGTATGTATATATTTCTTTACATCCGCTAGTATTGTGAAAACTTCCGCTGTGTATTAAATAAAAGACTTGGTCTTGTACTTTATTCTGGTTCTATTCTTGTAAACTGTTGGGTGTCGCATCGCACGACACCACCCAATGAGATCCTCGGATGTGTGGATTCCGGTCCCCACAGACATGGTATCAGAGCTTCGTTGGGAACAATGTACCGGAAAGGAACATATTTTCAAAAATTAGGAACTTGAGTGAGAAATTAGTTATATGCCGTTATAAGGAGTATTATTAGTATAAGATATAAAGGTGGTAAACTAACTATGTGTTATTATATTCTGTAACGACGCTCCGACATCAGGTAAGAGGTAAGGTACGCCACCGAGAGCGGATCAATCTCGGTAAGCTCAGCATACGAGAGGTGGTATGTGAAATTTCCGTGGCTTGGTACGGAAAGTCAATATGAGTCTTTGAAACTTTCCATGTTTCTACGAACATATGACACGCGGTACCCCAGCGTGACACAAAGTTAGAGGAAAACCCCGTCGGGTGGTATGTAACCCGATAGTGTGTTCTCATATCTATGAGAACATGCGAACACGTATGCCCGAGCGTGTATAAGCCGGATCGTACGGGAGTCTTTGCTGTACAGACGTATTTACAGCCATGTACCTCGAGACATGGCCTCGCTCGAGGACGACTCACGCCAGAGTCGTATGCATTTACTTTTAGTTATATATTATTGTGACTGCCTGCCGTGTTTCCCCGTGCCGCCCTTGAGGTGCGAAGGTGTGAAAGGGGATTGTTTGTCTTCTGCAGGTAACCTAACTCCGGTAGCAACCCGTGTAGAAGCCGTTTGCGAGGGAACGATATAGGAACCACCTATAGACGTAACCGGATGTACCGGATAGAATTTCCTTTCGTGAGGCACGTAGTACCGTCAGTATCAAACATGATACTAGACCCTCCCCACCGACAGAATGGTTGCATTGTGTTTTGAGAAAGTCCGACTATCAGATACTGATAATTTCGGGCTCGACTTGATAAAATGGATAGAACCAAGATTCTTGCTTTCTGGTAGAAGTAGCTCAACTTCGCCAGGTTGTAATCTTGGTTAGCAATTAGATAACATCAGCATATCCTACATGAATGGAAAGCTCGTGAAGGTCTCTCCAACTTTTCCGTTGACCATAAAGACAGAAAAGCTTGTTAATCTGTTGAAAACTGGGGTTTACTGTAATTACTCCACATGAACCCACCTTTGTACCGTTTCTGTATTCTTGCCATAACTCACTGTAGAAAAATCCACTACCTTATTGGGATATATGTTTGAGAAGGGTAGGTGGAGATTCACGAGTTTGTTTTGGGGAGTCCTTCCTGATTTTAATTGGAGTTTAACCAAATTGGGAAGACAGCACAGTAAACTGCATGACTGCTGATGCAAACCAGTCAGCTTTACTGTTGAGTTTGGATAATTATAACCCCTAATCCAGAACAGTGATATGGTTACGCATATACATTTCTGGAAAGCTTAGGAAGTCATCTATCAACTTTATTTATCACTTCTGACCTGAATCTAGGTGTAGCTATGCCTAATTCCATTTGTCGCAAATTTGGTTCCTGCAGTCCAGAACTTGGAACAGTTTGCACATAATTGTGAATTGATGCATAATACCTTCATGACAAGGTTGTCGTGGTGGAACTTCTTTAGTTCTGGATTGTTAACACGATGTTACTCAATGTTTATTTTGACACTACCTCAATATCTTATCATGATGAACCTGTATAGAATGTGGAGATAAGCCCATATACAGGGGAGGTTCTGTCGAAATTTTCAGAACCCTTGAGTCAACTTAAAACTGGTATAGATTATTCATACTAGTTCAACAGTGGCTGTATGAGTACAATCTGGAAAGGTTTTGAAGTGTACTACAATTTTTGTATTCAACATAAAGTTTAGTTCTGACTTCTTCTGTATGAAACTTACGGGTTACTGCAGACAGGTCAGATAAACCAGAACTGTACTCATTTCCAGATTGCAGCTTTGACTGAACCAATTGATTATGGATATTTCTTTTTGTCCCACATCACCAGTGATTGGGTCGAATACTTAAACGGTGTATTGACATTCGGGTATAATTGTCCACAGATGGCAGCACCAAGAATTCAGTTGCCTAATGGATGGGTGTTCTCAACATGCACCGGGCACGCCGGTTTTCCGGACGTGTTTGCACGGTTGCTCGGCCAGTTTGGCTATTTGGTGTTACCTAGCTATTGGGGCAAGAAGTTCCAGGAGGGCGGTATGTGGAGTTGCACCATCTACGTCGATGTGCCTGCCGGTCCACCGCACCTCGGATGGGCTCCATACTCCATCAAGATCAAAGGATTGATATTAGAAGAAACATGGAGCTACGCCGCAAGTGTTGCCATAGGGAGGTTTTGCAAACTCCATTACCGTCATCTGGTGGGTACTCCGTATGAGTTCTTTCCAGTCAACGGCAGGGCTTCTGAAGCCTGGGCAACCCGCTTGCTTGCGGAGGTGGGAGAGCATGGCGAAACATCCGCAACAGCCTTAGCGATGTATGCAGCAGCCTCACATCGCGAGAAGGGTAATCAAAGGACATGCATAAAAGAATTGACAAACAATCTGAAGCAAGCCATGAAGCGAGCAAATCACTTTGAGTGGGCAAATGACGGACTTAGGGATATGATGGCTCCTCTTAATCATCGTTTGAACCTTAGGGAGAATCAATGGCATGACGCTGTTATGGATTTGGCCGCGTCTCGCCAGGAGACTCTAGAGAGAGATATTGATCTGGAGGCAAGCCTACTTTATGGGCAACGGGACACACAGTTGAACGTGGTGACTGCAGACAGGGATCAGTCCAGAGTAGAGGCTCAGAGCTGGAAGACCAGCTGTGAACAGGCTCAGCAAGAGAATGAGGCCTGGGGGATGTTTATGATACAGGCAGATTGGCAAGCTATGGCTGCCAAGAAGACGTTGATGTTGAACGATGTATCAACTTCTACTCCAGCACCCGTATCAGAGGTGCCTAGCCCTGAAGATGAAGAAGAAGAAGAAGACCCAGAGGAACTTGAATACGTCGAGTAGAGCGTATTGAAGTTAGATGTGGTAGCACTTCCGCCAACACCGGGCGGCATATAGTTAAATGGTTGCTAGTGTTTCTCTTTTGTGACCATGTTTGTGTCATATTAAGAGTAATGGTTGTGGTGTCTAGCTAATGATATGAGTATGACATGTCAGGAAGGCCAAGTATGGTAGAGATGTATTTCCATAAAGGGAGTCCATCATTTTGGGTTTACTACTGTAAACTTGGTCTTGAGATGATATATTTTGTATAAAGTTTGTGCTTTATCAATATATGTAAATGTTATGCATCGTCTATTATTGTCTACCGCATTTCTAAGGGAGGATAAACTTGAGGCAATGGGACTTACCGTGTTATTCATTATATTGCAGTATGGTGCGTACTCGTACAGCCTCAGAGGTGGGAGGATCTAGTGGAGGACAGGGGGATGACACACCACCCCCGGGGCAGAATACGCCTCAGACACAACCACCTCCACCACCTCCAACCACACTCCCCAGGAGTCTCGCGGAGGTTCTCGCTGCAGTGCTCGGCTCGCGCGACGAGCAAACCGAGTTACTGCGGACGTTGGTGCAGCACTCGTCCCGTCAAGGGGGACGACAGGATGATGGACCGCGTCAGCGATTTCAGAGTTCCTACTCTGATTTCTCATCGACACACCCACCGGTATTCAGAGAAGCCGATGAACCGTTGGACGCGGATAACTGGCTCCGCACCATTGAAGGAAAGTTCGGTTTACTCACGGTAACCGAACAGCAGAAGACATTGTTTGCAGCGCAACAACTGCAGGGGTCTGCCGGTGCGTGGTGGGCCAATTACCTTGCCGCACGCCCCGCAGGCCATGTTGTAAGCTGGACCGAATTCCGGGAGGCATTTCGCGCCTACCACATCCCTCCCGGGATTATGAGGAGGAAGCTTCAAGAGTTCTTGGAGCTAAGGCAAGGAGGAAGGAGTGCATACGAATACTCCAAATCATTCAACCACTTGGCCCAATATGCTCAGGACCAAGTGAATACTGAAGATCGGAAGCGGGAATGTTTCTACCGGGGTTTGAACCCCAAGTTGAAGGACAAGCTTGTCCTGTTCAACCGCGGCAACTTCAACGACATAGTCAATGCCGTATCATGCAGGAGGACGCTACGCGCGAGCTGTCCTCCGATAAAAAGAAGAGGGGTGCTCCACAGAGCAGCGGAGGTGGTACTCCTCAGAAGTACCGTATGGTGTATCGATCACCATCCGGCCAGAGGTGGCAGCCGCCATCGCGACCACCAATGTTCCGTGGTCGTCAGTTCAACAACGGCGGATTTCGGCCGCAGCAACAACAGGGGATGGTTCCACGTGCACTTCCACCTCCACCACGTGCACCGGGATTCCGTCCTCCCCTTCGTATTGGCCAAACCCCGTACACGTGTTTCACATGTGGACGTACGGGGCACTTCGCCAAGGATTGTCCGCAGAATCGACAAGGTGGAGGGCAATCATCTTACCAGGGGGCCAACCAACCCCGCAACCCGCCCAAGAAGCTAGCCACCAGACCCGGCAACATCCACCACCTCGCCATCGAGGACGTTCCAGAAGGCGCACCCGTGCTCACGGGTACGTTCTCTATCTTCGATCAACCCGTAGTCATACTCTTTGACTCCGGAGCTTCACACAATGTCATTAGTAAATCTTTTGTAGTTAAAAGTCAATTGCCTGTTATCTCCACAAAAACCCCATATGTGGTTAACACTCCAGCCGGGAAAACGGTAACAAATAAATTGGTTCCTGGAATCCCACTTAACCTAGATGGGACCATATATCTTACTTCGTTTCTGATATTAGAGCATCAAAAGCTTGATATCATCTTAGGTATGGCATGGTTGCAGTACCATGGTGCTATTCTTGATATCATTCCTAGAAAGATTTATCTAAACTCTCCACTCCATCGACCCCAAGTTCTCAATCTTAAGAACATCATTCCATTGGAACCATCTATTCTCAATACCGAGGTTATGGAACTAGAGGATATTCCGGTAGTATGTGAATACTCCGAAGTATTTCCTGAAGATCTTCCTGGTATGCCCCCAGAGAGAGATATAGAGTTCAAGATTGAACTTGCACCAGGAACAGTGCCAATTTCAAGACCACCCTACAAGATGGCACCTAAGGAACTTGCAGAACTGAAGGAACAATTAACTGAACTTGAGAGCAAAGGTTTTATTCGTCCAAGTTCATCACCATGGGGTTGTTCTGCACTGTTTGTAGAAAAGAAAGATAAGACCTTGAGGCTGTGTGTAGACTATCGTCCACTTAATGCTGTCACCATCAAGAACAAGTATCCACTACCGCGCATTGATATTCTTTTCGATCAATTAGTGGATGCTAAAGTGTTTTCGAAGATGGATCTTCGTTCTGGTTATCATCAAATTAGAATCCGACCAGAAGATATATCCAAGACAGCATTCTCAACAAGGTATGGACTGTATGAGTATCTGGTTATGTCCTTCGGATTAACCAACGCCCCGGCTCATTTCATGTATCTCATGAACTCAGTGTTCATGCCGGAATTGGACAAGTTCGTCGTGGTCTTCATTGACGACATACTTGTGTATTCAAAATCCGAAGAAGAACATGCTCAACACTTGCATATTGTGCTTCAGCGATTATGGGACCATCAGTTGTATGCTAAGTTCAGCAAGTGTGAATTCTGGATCAACCAGGTGCCATTTTTAGGGCACATCATTTCAGCAGAAGGTATTGCAGTTGATCCAAGCAAGATCAAGCAAGTCCTCAAATGGGAGTCTCCAAAGTCTGTACATGAAGTCCGAAGTTTCCTGGGTTTAGTAGGATATTACCGGAGGTTTATAC
Source organism: Tuctoria greenei (assembly GCA_036927565.1). Taxonomy (NCBI): domain Eukaryota; kingdom Viridiplantae; phylum Streptophyta; class Magnoliopsida; order Poales; family Poaceae; genus Tuctoria; species Tuctoria greenei. Next base: position 76,618,086 of record JAYESD010000007.1, on the reverse strand, counting down.
CCAGTTTCTCCAAAATAGCTAAACCAATGACAGAACTTCTGAAGAAAGGACAAAAGTATGTATGGACTGAGGCATGTGAGGCAGGTTTCAAAGCATTGGTGAAACACCTTACAACGGCACCAGTTTTAGCCCAACCAGACACTACCAAAGCATTTGATGTCTATTGCGATGCATCTGGGATTGGTTTAGGTTGTGTGTTAATGCAAGAGCGAAGAGTGATCGCGTATGGATCGCGACAGCTTCGGAACCACGAGCAGCACTACCCGACTCATGATCTTGAACTGGCTGCTGTGGTGCTAGCATTGAAGATGTGGGGGCATTATCTACTGGGTAATTTAGTACACCTCTACACTGATCACAAAAGCTTGAAATACATCTTCACCCAGAAGGATTTGAATATGCGACAAAGGCGGTGGTTAGAATTGATCAAGGATTATGAGATTGAGATCCACTACCATCCAGGCAAGGCGAACGTAGTCACAGACGCTCTGAGCCGCAAGTCCCATATCAACAATCTTTCCATTACCTCGAGGGAGGGAAAGGAAGAACTGAGTCTCTACTTGGTTCCATATGGGGCGCTCTACAATCTCGCTCTCATTCCTACCATCAGGGAGGATATTATGGCAGCTCAGAAGGCGGACAAGGGGATGTCACATATTCAGCAAAGAATAAAGAAGGGGGAGATGAAATGCTTCCGAAGTGACGATGAAGGTACCCTCTGGTTTAACGACCGTATAGTGGTACCCCGAAACATGGAACTTCGGAGGAAGATACTGGATGAAGCTCATTTATCCAAGTATTCCATTCATCCGGGAAGTAACAAAATGTACCAAGATTTAAGAAAGAAGTTCTGGTGGACTCGGATGAAGCGGGAGGTAGCTAAATATGTATCCGAGTGTGATACGTGCCGGCGAGTGAAGGCCGACCATATGAAAGCAGCAGGACAGCTTCAACCTTTAAGCATACCAGCTTGGAAATGGGAGGATATCAGCATGGATTTCATTGTTGGGTTGCCTCCCACTCTCCATAAGCACGACTCAATTTGGGTGATAGTTGACCGACTGACTAAGACGGCGCATTTCATTCCCGTCAATACCAACTATCATTCCTCAAGATACGCGGAGTTATATATTGCCAGAATCGTATGCCTCCACGGAATACCCCGCACCATTGTCTCAGATCGTGGGGCTGTATTTGTTTCGCGATTCTGGGAGCATCTCCACGCTGCACTGGGAACCAAGTTAATTCGGAGCTCGGCCTATCATCCTCAGACTGATGGACAAACTGAACGGGTGAATCAAGTGCTAGAAGACATGCTTCGTGCCTGTGCCATCCACCAGGGCAAGAACTGGGATGATCATCTACCTTTGGCGGAGTTTTCATACAACAACGGTTACCAGGCTAGCATCCAGATGGCACCTTATGAAGCTCTTTATGGCCGGAAGTGTCGCACACCCTTGAACTGGTGCGAATCAGGTGAACGGGCAGTATACGGCATCGACTTAGTAAATGAAGCCGAGGATCGAGTTCGCACTATTCAAGCGAATCTCAAAGCTGCTCAGTCTCGACAGAAGAGCTACGCGGACAAGCGACGTCGACCTCTTCGCTTCGAAGTTGGAGATCAAGTTTATCTCCGGGTATCCCCTACGAAGGGTATCCATCGCTTCGGGGTAAAAGGGAAGCTAGATCCCCGCTTTATTGGGCCATTCGCAGTAATCGAAAGATACGGACCTGTGGCGTATCAATTGGAGTTACCAACGTCACTTTCAGGAGTCCACAATGTATTCCACATTTCCCAATTGCGGAAATGTCTTAAGGCTCCATCTGATATCCGCATGGAGGATTTGGAAGCTCTCCAACCAGATCTCACTTATTCCGAGCATCCAACTCAGATCATCGATGAAAAGGCTCGCACCACAAGAAGCCGCACCTTGCGTTTCTACAAGATCTTGTGGAGCAACTACAGTGCCGAAGAGGCCACATGGGAAAGCGAGGAGTATCTTAGAACGAACTATCCGGACTTGTTAGCGGCATATGTTCGATAGATCCTTTTTCCTTTACCTTCTTTTGTAATCTCGGGACGAGATTCTTTTAAGGGGGGAGGAATGTAAAACCCCACTTTTATGGCATGTTAAGTTCATATGGGTTTTGTGATCAACTATTTTGGATCTCCAATATAATGGTACACATGAACTATGCCATCCAAAACTTATCTTGCACTCTTTGTTAGATTCTTTTATCATGGGTATTAGACTTCACCATGAATCCAAATTATATTCTATTCACCTTCTAAGAATAAGAATTTTTGGATAAGGATTAGTAAGCAATGCACAATGAAGCCCTAATAAGCTCTAAACCAAATATTCAAATTAAGGGCTCTAAATTTTTCCATGAGCTCCTAAATTCCTCAATAGCATGCTTACAAAGTTTCAAGATTTTAGAAACTCATCTACTATTTTTATTGAGGTGCTTGGCAAATTTGAATCAAATTCAAATCTGAATTTTTAATTCTTCTCCAACTTCTTTAAACGTAAGAATTGAGTTCACCATTGTGTTCAGAATAATTCATTTGCCATCTCCACAAAATTTCATGATTTTTGGAGTTGATCTTCTATTTTTAAATGAATTAGTAACTGAACTGTGGGGAGAATCACTGGACAGTGGGCCCCACATGTCAGCTCCCCTTTTTAAACGGATCAGCTCAACCCCGCCACCTCTGCACCGCCGCGCCCCCGCTCGACACCGCGCGCGCGCATGCAGCTCCAGCGAGCTGCCTGCCTGCTCGCCGCGGCCCTATAAAAGGCCGGCCGAAGCTCCCTTTAATCCTCATCCCCGATCACAGCTCCACTGCCTCGCCACTATTCTTCCGCCGCGCGCCATCGCCGCCGCTCGCCACTGCTCCGCGGCGTGCCACCGTTCCGCGCCGTTTCAAGCCTAGCTCCAAAGAGCAAAAAGGTGCGCCTGATCAAACTCTAACTCATGGTACAAACCGTTTCCCTTATCGTTGAAGCCTGAGCGAGTTATTGTTCGTTTCCTCTACGGCCGAGGGTAGATAGCTAGCTATGATTTCATGTCAAATTCCTTTTCGGCAAGCAATCATCCTTTGCAATTACTTAGAGATAGTTTCTATAGGCCCTAGCGCTCCTGTCTGAGCAAAAACCTTTAAGGATCATCAAGCAACGGCTCTGAATTTCGAGTTTTGCTCGCCGCCGGTGAGAAAACCTCGGCTCACCATCGAACTCATGATTCCCGGCGACTCACTCCCCTTCTGCGCCCATATCCTTGAACTCCATCATCCCAGAAAGGTTTTGGAGCAATTCCCAAGTGATTTGAGCTACTCTATAGAGAGTTCTATGCTGCCCGAGCGCTCATCGCCGCCACCGCCGTCGCACGACCTTTTCCGGCGAGCTTCAAGACCCACTGACCTCACCATCGTGCTCAGCAACCCCAAAAACCCCCAGGCGGCAAGTTTCCGCGAATCTGGTGCGTTGGATTGGCCGGCGGCGAGCTCGCCGACGAGCCACCGTCGCGGGTGCTGCTCCGCGCGAGCACCGGCCCGAGGTAGACGATGACCCCATCGGGTCCCACCTGCCATTCACTGCGGGATCACGGTGCGGCTGAGATCTAGTGTGGCTGCGCGCTTTAATTCTGTGGACCCCGGTGCTGCCTCAACCAGAATGTGCCACGTGGTCTTTGGGATTTATTTAATTCCAGAAATTTACCCAAACTTCTAAATTGAATATCTTTCTGTAGGATACTCCAAAAATCTTCAAACAAATTTTGTTCGAAAGCTCTTGAGCTCTAGTTTCTGTCAATACCAATTAGGTTCTGTGGAACTCAGAGTTAAATTCTGTAGAAAATAATCTTTCATAATGCAAATGCAATTTTTCCAGACAAGATATCCACGGGAAAATTCCCCAAAATTCACATAAAATTTATTGTCCTATTCTTGATTATCAGTCAAAGTTTGGGAGCCATAACACCTGTTTAACTCTCTGGATAATTCAATTTCCTTTTTCAGTTATTGAATTTTCACAGCTATTAGGTTGCTTTATTAGGTCCCAAAATTTTACTGAGTCTTCCTTTAGTCATACCATAGCTCCTGTTAAAGTCTTGGATTTAATTAACCTACTATACTAGTCCTAAATCAGTTACAAACCAAATATTGATTTAATGTCTAGAAACTCAATTATAAAGTAAATCCAGAAATTCTTGCCGAATTAGAAATACAATAACTCCTTCCCCACAGCTTAGAAAATTATGAAAACAAATTTTGCAAAAACCAGAAGCACTCCCTCCATCTTGATTATCAACTGTTAGCTAGGTTCAAGCTACAGTTTCCTCTCGGAAATTTTTGGAAGTTGATTGCTTGCCATACTTTCGGAGACCACAATCTGCTATGATCATCTCCTGTTCTTTGCAAGAGCCTTGATCATATTCCCTAGTATCTACCATCGAAATTCCAGAGCCAATTAAGGTCCCTGTCATATAGTGATCACCATGAATTAAATTATGGTCTTAAAATAAATAATTTTCAAAGTCATTTATATATCCATGTTATCTGCATATCGTATAGTGACCGAAGTCGAGGAGGAGCCAGAAGCCTTGGAAGAGAACCTTCCAATTTTTAACTCAGAACCTGACCTGCAACAAGGCAAGCCCCGGTTTGCATTTAAGTCGTTTATGAGCTTTTGCTTTATCACTATGATGAATAGTATATGAATTGTGCATTACGTTTAGGGTGAATGATACTCCACTTGCATGACCAAAAATCCCAGGGGTTTATTTGGCACGAGTTACAGTTTGACCTGTAGTAACTGCTTTGCTATTGCATAGGAGATCCGGTAGAAGTCGAGTAGTTGGAATCTACTCGCGAGAGATGTATCTCACAGGATTGGTTGAATAGAACATGGCTTAATATAATGAAACTGAGACCGGGTAGGGAATGGATAGGAAGCGGCGAGAATTGAGTCTCGGTCGCATAGCCCTGCCTGTGTTGATTAAGGCCCGTCCGTATGCGGCCCCGCTGGACAAGCTTGAATTGTACCGGCAATATAATGGACATATGGAATCCAATAAACTGATGTAACTTGATAACTGGGATGTTGAGACCCATTAACTCACCATCGATAGGGGTGGGTTGAGGACAGTAAGGTGTAAATCGGTCGGCGGATACATGAGGTGTTCCGTGCGGAGACCTTCTGTTTGCGGAGGTGAGACGGGCTCAGCATTTGAGTTTCTTGTGAAAGGTGGCCATATACGCCTAGTACTGAAGTGTTATGTAGGTACAGGTGTGCTCGCTGACACTTCCGAACGACGTATGTGTCGTGTTGTCCGGGTGTATCCTGATTGCAATCACTGTCCCTCGCAGTAATAGAGTACCACTTGTTCACTGTGTCGTGACGTAGTAAATACTAAAGAAGTCAGGAAAGTCATATGATATTGAATTATAATTACTTGCAACTTTGTTTGGTTTAGAGATAGTATAACTAAAGATTTACAATTTCCCCATACTTTAGCTGTAATAGCATTATGTGCTTTGGGCATGTCATATCATCGGTAAAGCGTTTCTCGTTTGATTGTGGAGCCCATGATGTGCTGTGCTCAGAGAATGTCATTTGCTACTTAAAACTTGATTATAAGGATCCACTTGTAGGCGAGTTATTTATGCTATTCCATACCTATGTTTAGTGTCCCCGTGCATCTGTCTAGTGAGACGGTTAAGTCTTGCTGAGCCTTAAGCTCACGTTTGCAGTTAACGAGTTTTTGCAGGTTACCCCTTTGAGAATGGGTTTGACGATGAGGCAACACCCCCTCCAGGGTGTACAGCCGAGTGGGAACCCTGCACGCCGCCATAGTTTGAGTGTTGCTAGTGCAAAGTATCCCTGGCATGGAAAACTTTGCTTTTTGCATAGCTAGTGCTGAGAGCGTAGCTATGGTATGTATATATTTCTTTACATCCGCTAGTATTGTGAAAACTTCCGCTGTGTATTAAATAAAAGACTTGGTCTTGTACTTTATTCTGGTTCTATTCTTGTAAACTGTTGGGTGTCGCATCGCACGACACCACCCAATGAGATCCTCGGATGTGTGGATTCCGGTCCCCACATGGGAGAGGTCTTAGAGTTCAAAGAACCCTCAGAGAGAGTCGGAGAGGAGCACCCCCGTGTACCATCGACCAGTCCTTTTATAGTACATGGGCTGGTTGTTACACCGTTAGCCTGGCCCGATATGTGGCCCTGGCGGTTACTGATGCTTAATACATAATTAATGAGGTTAATTACCCTTAATAGTGTGATAACGAACCTTGACAGTGCCGTTACTGGTATTAAGGGCCTTCCGATCGTGTGTCATTAATATGCTACTAATGACACTTAATCGGGTCTTGAAGCCTTTGATTGCCCATTGAAGGTCGGAGCCATTGTGGGTCCACCAGTCTGATTGTTGAGGCTGAAGGTCTGGCGGCTGGACACGTGGAAGCATTGGAGCTTTCCGTCTGGGATGGGTAGGTCCGGTGTAGATGTACATGTGTCGGTACCAGAGCTTCCCTCTAACGGGGGTTAGGTTCGGGGGTGCCGCACAGGTGTTTAGCCCGAAGCTATCCCATGTGTGGGATGTAGGTCCGGCTGTAGTATACACGTGGCAGCACCGGGACTAACGATAGATGGGAGGTAGGTCTGGTCCCGTATGACACGTGGGGCCTTCGCAGGTCTTCAACTCAGACAGGTGAAGTTTCTTTGGTCTTTTTGTAGTCCTATGGGGTATACGGTACGCAGGGTACCGATAGTGGCCCCTGGGCTCACCTCTGGGTAAGACCTTTTGGATAAAGTCACTCTGCTGGAGGTGGGTCCATCCTTCGGTTTTTGAGCCGTGTCTTCAAGGGTCTTCGGATGTGCCGTCGGCGGTAGTTCGCAGCTAAACCAAAGCCACGTGGCATATCCAAGATGTGGCAGGTAAGATCTGAGCGTGCGAATCTCACGAAATTGAAGGTCGTTGGTTCCCGATACAAAAACCGTATCGGTTCCGCGCGCCCTTGGGCTTCCCGCCTTCCATGTTGACAACCGTTTGCCTGGGGAAGGACCTCGACTTGATCGTCGGGGTGGCCCTGGGCCCCCTTGTCATTGGCAGGGTGTTTTTGAATTGTATCGTCGGCTCCTCTACGGTTTCCATCCAAGCGTTGCGGGGGCTTACTTAAGAGGTAAAGCGTGTAACGTTTGGGGATTCTTTACGCCTTCATTCGAACTTGCGCTCAAACCCTCTAAACTTTCGCTTGCTTTTCCTCTCTCGCCACTATGTTCGGCGATGAAGTTGGGACTCCCCATGAGCCGCATTGGGAGCAGGAAGGAGTTGTCCAGGGTCCGGACCTACATGGGATGGTCTAGTGACTCCTTCGACAATGACATTCGCTGCGGTGAGCTTCCCTTTGAGAAGATGCGAGCCGGAGATATGGTGTACTTCCTCGGGTACGCCATGGTGGGTTTGATCCCGCCTTTCTCCACCTTCTTTCTGATGTTGCTAGATTTCTATGGTCTGCAACTCCACCATTTGGACCCCTACTCAATCTTGCTGGTGGCGACTTTTGTCCACTTTTGCGAGATGTGGGTGGGCGTGCCCCCTTGCGTGGAGTTGTTCCAGACCTTCTTCACTGTCCACCCGACTAGGAAGAGTGATGAGTTCATCGGCTTCTACTACTTCGTGAAGCAGAAAAACACTCCCCTCAAGTACTTGAGGTCCTTCCCTTCTCGCAAGTGGGACGACTGGAAGAAAGACTAGGTGGTCATCACAGTCGAGGGACACAAGAGGCTGGAGCTGCCTGAAGGCCTTCCTTGCATCGACACCGACACTTGGAGTGATGTGCCGGCACTGCCAAAGGAGTACATGCCCATCTTGGATAGAATTCAGGAATGTGTCAAAGGCGGGGTGACCCCATAGATGGTCTTCGACAACTTGTTGACGAACAGGTGAACCCCACTGAGGGCTAGGAGTCGGCCTGCCTGGGCCTTCAACAGCGAGATTGATACCAACCGCATTGAAGTCGGCTTGGACACTAACTTGGCTGGTGAAGCCTTCAAGACCCATCTCAAGATGTTTCAGTCTGGAAACATCGGTCCTGGCAATGTCTCTCCACCGGCGGCCTTCCTGCCTCCGAATATGATTCCAGACGAGTGCAGAGAGCTATGGAGGAAGATGCTATTGTTGGACGACTTGGGCCTGGTGGAGAGGCGATCAACCTCCGGGGTGGCAATCTCTGGAGCTTCTCAAGGCGGCTCTACTCCCACCCCAAAGCCAAGAACCGAAGTCGTAGGCAAGGGCAAGGAGTTGGCCGAGCCCTCGAGCCGCAAGAGGAAGTTGAAGCATGCTGATGGGAGGTCTGTTAGACCTGCTCCTTCCACGATGGTTCCTTCTCCCTGGAAGGGAAGGTCTTCAACGGCGGTAACCACTCTAGCATCGGCATCTCCCCGGGGTGCTAGTTCCGGCCATGCGGCTCAAGTACCAGGGCCAGCTGAAGGCTCTGGGTCCGTAGGTCCTTCCCGATCGAGGGGGACCTCAACCAAGATGACGCCGATGGCAGCAGCAAGCTCTGGGGAACCTTCCAGGGCTACCATGCCAGTGTCAACAGGGTCCGGCCCCGAGCGTCCGGGGAAGAGGTTCCGCGCTAGCTAGAGTGGAAGCCTTCCAAGGTAAGTTTGATTTTTTACCTCAGTTGGTTGTTTTTTGTTGTAATTGTGTTTTGATTTTCTTCGCCCTTCATCCAAAGAGTGCCCAATAAAGGGGTTGACGCTCTGGTTCCTGCAGCAGCAGCTGAGGCTGTGCAGGCGGAAGCTCCGGCTCCAATTATAGCGCCGCCCCAAGAGGTGGCTGAGGCTGTGGGAGCTCCGGCGCCGGTTGTCGTGGTCTTGGACCTCGACTCATCCCCAGAAGCTCCCATGGTAGCGCCCGACTACGGAAATGAAGATGTACCAGCAGCACCAGCGCCGGAGGTTGAAGCTCCGGGTTTGGATGTTGAAATGGTGGACGCTCCGGCCTCAGAGTCGGAGGTAGCTGCGATTCCGGCCCTAGAGCCAGATGTTGTTGAAGCCCCGCCAGTCGAGCTGGTGGTTGATGAGGCCCCAGCGGTAGAGCCGGGTGTTGATGAAGTTCCGGTGCCTGAGCCAGTTGCTGCAGAGCTGCCAGTGCCTAAGCCCCCGATGGTCGAAGCGCCAGCGTCTGAGTCAGCGGCGGAGGAGGCGTCAGCGTCGGAACCGGAAGTAGCTTCAGCTCCGGCCGAACCTTCAGCGCCTGCTCCGGAGGTGGTGGTCCCGGAGGTGCTCGCGCCAAAGTCAGGGTGCCTAGATGAAGTTGCTGGCCCCCCGCTTGATGGACCAGTTGTTGATGACCTAGCGGCGGGACCTTCGGAGCCAACTCTCGAGGTCGAAACATCTGAGGCAGGACCTTCCTCAGCGGTGGCCAAGGCTACCCCGAAGGGCGGCCCTAGTGCCGTGGAAGCTTAGGGACCGCTCATGTAGAGTGGGACCTGATTTTTGTTCTAGAGAACGCGTGGGAACCAACGACTATGACCCCGGCAGGTCTAGATCCGATCCCTCTGTCGTTGTCTATCGACAACACCTGCTCCAGTCTTCGTTAGGTCCAGCTAGCATTTTACCACGACAGCAAGGCCCTCGAGGAGGAGCGCCAAACTCTTAGTAAGGTGACGCAACCGGCTCCAATTCGAGACCAAGCTGGCGTAGTCAAGGATGGTTGATGACAAGGAGTGGGTGAAGAAGGAGAAGGTCCGGTTGGAGTACTGGGGTAAGCCGCTAGATGAGAGGGAAAGCATGGTGCGATCCCTCAACAACCAGTCCCGGGCCATCCACGAACAGGCCATAGCTGCAAATAACACAGCGAATGATCACGGGGAGAAGCTCAGCGCTATCCACGACAGCCTCGTCAAGCGCTGGGAGGCCCTTGAGGAGCGGGAGAAAAGCTCGAAGATGAAGAGCAAAAACTCCTGGAGCTGCAGGATGACCTCGTGAAGAGGGAGGAAGAGCTTACTCAGAGGCTAACTCTGGGTGACAAGAGTCTCGCGGAGCGCACCAAGAAGTTGGATGAGCGCTGCGAGAAAGAGGAGAAGAAGGCCTGGCAGCGAGTACAGGACCTCCACAAGAAGGAGTATTAAATTGCTGCCAGGGAGAAGAAGGTGCGGGGCTGAGAGAAGGACCTGGTTAACCGCCGTAACGAGATCCACCTCCGGGAGGAAGAGCTTAGCAAACTCGAAAGGCAGGTTGCTGAAAAGATTCAGCAGAATGCTAAAGAGGTAGAGCGTCTTACCCGGGAGAATTCGGAGCTTGTGGTGACCAGAAGATCCTTGGAAGAGATGCGAGGTTCCATGGCTGCGGAGTCCCAACAAGTTTGGGACTTCCTGGGCAAAGCCAACCACGCACTGATGCCAATGGGTTTTAGTCCCGTGCGTCCAGATGATCCGGAGCTGGAGCTGGACCAGGCATTGCAGGCGTTGAGTTCAGCAGGCAACAAGCTCACCAAGATGGGCAATGTCATCGCGGACCAACTGGAAGCCGAGGGACAATCCCTGGCAAAGAATGTCGCATAATTCGTGCTGACGTGCTACACAAGCCGAGACCCTCTATTCCCCCTAGACTCGGTGCTTGAAGGCCCCATCGATGGAGATGGAGAAGCTGCCCAAGCCAGCGTATCGAAGGTTGCCCAGAAGGTCGCCTTGTTCTTCCATAGGGTCTAGGACCATCTCTTTGTAGCTCTCACTTGTATCCTTTCTTCTTTTTCTCCAATTTTGTAATCTCTTGTCTCTAGATGAATGAAATCCATGTTTTTTGTGAATTTCATTTTTTGTCTTCAACAACTTTGTCCCACTTGGCCCCCTGGTAGATGTACACAATTTGATTGTGAACATGTACCAAGAGGATGTCACAGTTGTTGAAGACTTGCGCGCTTCGAACTTGTAGAACGTAGGTCCGAAGTCTTCGATAGTGAGGGCCCCCTGAGGTTGTTGGAGCTTAGTGGCTCCTGCATTGACCATCATCGGATCTTAGTAGCTCTGGCAGCAGTCTCCATCAACGCGTATATCATCGACGGTTAGTCCTCTGGGGTGTTGAAGCTTGGTAGCTCCGGTAGTGACCACTGTCAACACGCGGTGTGTCGACAGCAGACTTCACTATAGAGTATTCCCACCATCTTTTCTTCACATTGACAGCTGGCCCCCTGGCTTTACCGGAGCTGAGTAGCTCTAGAGACGCTCGTTATCAGTGTTTGGAACATGGACACAAGCCACCTTAGGGGATGTCAGAGCTTTGGTAGCTCCGATCATTCACCATCATTATGTGTTCTTTATTTTTCCTGCACACTGAAGTCAAGGAAAACAGTAAAATCCATTTCTTATCTATAACTCAACTGCGACTTACTATTCCCGGGAAAGTTTTAGGTCGAACACAATTCTAAATACAATCAAGTGCATTTCCTTGTTTCCTTCAGGTCCGATCGTTTCTGGACTCACCTTACTTCAGCCTGCTGGGGTGTAGGTAGAGTGGCGTACTTAGGGTGCATGACCAGGCTAAGTCGATAGCACACTCCGGCCCTAGATTGGCTTGGCGGCATTCAGACGAGTAGACCATTAACAATGTTTTGACCCAGAAGAATAGACGATGGAACTCAAATTGTACATGAACTGGTCGAGCTAAAGTTTCTTAAGGATTGCAAAAAACTTTGTTATAGACAAGAAAGAGAAAAATAAAAAATATTGAGACTGTACAAAATAAATGCACGTAGAGTCTGTTTTCACACAATGATGTATTTCATAATAGGTCCGGGGTACATGGGAAACAAGTACACTCTTAGGGTACGGAACCAGGCTAAGTGTGTTTCATTTCTCGTTTACCCAAGGTAGCTAGCTACAATTTTAGTTCTGAGACTGTGACAAGTGTTGCCTGAACTTTGCAGACCTTCCAGGGAAGGTCCGGCTGTTCTCCCGGAGGATCTACCCGACTCTGTACAATGACTCTATAACATACATCACATGTAACTACAGACACACCTCCATGATATTAAGCGTAGAACTTACGGAGGTGCTCAATGTTCCAAGGATTTGGGAGATGTGTCCCACCCTTGGTTGCCAAGCGAATGCATTCGGGACAGGATACTTTGATCACTCGAAAGGGTCCTTCCCAGCTGTGGGAAAGTTTGTTTAACCCTTCTCTGGATTGTATTCTCCATAGCACCAGATCGCCTTCCTCGAGCTGTCGACTGTGAACATGCCGTTGGTGATAGTGCCCAAGAACTTGGCGGTATCGGGCATTCCGAACAGCTGCTCGGCACCTCCCCTCTTCTAGGAGGTCAAGATCCTCACGCCGGAGTTGGTCCTGCATGGCATCGTCGAAGATCCGTACCCGAAATGATCCCAAGGTGATTTCTGTAGGAAGTACTGCTTCAGCTCTGTACACCAGGAAGAAGGGTGTCTCTCTAGTTGACCGGTTAGTAGTTTTCCTATTGGCCCACAGTGTGGGCGGAGGATCTTTGATCCAGTTGGCTCCATGTTTTTTCAGGTGCTCATATGTGCGCGTCTTGAGTCCTCTTAGGATTTCTGCATTTGCTCTCTCGGCCTGGCCATTGCTTGCTGGGTGAGCTACAGAAGCGTAGCTGACTTGGATGCCGAGGTCTTTGCTATATCTTTGGAATGCAGAGCTTGTGAACTGGGTCCCATTATTAATTATGATCTTGATTGGGACTCCAAATCTGCATACGATGGACTGCAAGAAGTTGATAGCTGATTGGTTGTTTATTGTCACAACTGGAGTTGCTTTCGGCCATTTGGTGAATATGTCAATGGAAACGTACAGGAACTTGTAACCTCCGACAGCTCTTGGGAAAGGTCCCAAGATATCCATCCCCCACACAGCGAAAGGCCATGTAGGAGGTATCATTTGTAGAGGCTGAGCCAGTGTGTGAATTTGCTTTGCATGGAACTGGCATGCTTCGCATTTCTTCACTAGCTCAGTTGCATCCTGGAGCGCTGTAGGCCAGTAGAAGCCATGTCGGAAGGATTTACCAACCAGCGTGCGGGAAGACATGTGGTTCCCACACTCACCTCCATGGATTTCCGCGAGGAGCTCACAGACTTCTTACCTTGTAATGCACCGCATTAGGACGCTGTTGACACCGCGACAGTAGAGATTTCCTTCTACCAGCGTGTATCTTTTAGCTAATCTGACTATCCAGTCAGCGGATACATTATCTTCAGGAAGGAAGTTGTCTTTCAAGTAGCTCCGGATCTTCGAGATCCATGCATCGGAGCTAGCTTGAGCATTTGAGTCTTGCGTGCTGGGTTGCTCGGAGCTTCCTGCAACACCGATGACCCTTGATGGACACGATGGTAACAGGGCCATCGGGATCGCCAGCTTCGAGGTGCTAGTCTCGCCCCCTTCGCTCAGTTTGGTAGGCTGAGCTGTAGGTTTATACAACCTCCGGATGAAGGTTCCGTCGAGAGCTGGAGGCCCGGTTGAAGCTTTCGCCAAGAGTTCGTCAGCTTCAGCGTTGTTGAGACGCTGGACATGGCAAAGATCCAGGACGTCGAAGTCCTTCTAAAGCTTCTGGACCTCAAGTAGGTATGCACCTAGTTGTGAGGGTTGTTGTGGCAACATTCACCATTGACTTGTTTTACAACAAGTTGTGAATCACCCTTTACCAATAGCTGCTTGACACCATACGATAGTGCCACCTTGAGCCCATAAATTGGTGCTTCATACTCTGCCATGTTGTTGGTCGCCTTGACGTCAAGGTGCACCATGTATTTGACCTTCTCCCCGGTCGGAGAGAGGAGAAGGACTCCAGCTCCGGCCCCTTGCTTCTGCACGGAGCCGTCGAAGTAGAGAGTCCAGTGAGGCTCAGTGAAAACCGAAACCTTGGGTTGCGACTTCTTCTCATTGGGGCCCCCAGGATTTGATGGAGAGGGGGTCCATTCTGCCACGAAGTCCGCCAGTGCTCGACTCTTGATTGCTTGTCTTTGAACAAATTCAAGGTCGAACTCGGCTAATTCTACTGCCCACTTTGCAATGTTCCCAGTGGAATTGTGGTTATGCAAGATTGCATGCAGTGGATAAGATGTTACCACTGAAATCTTTTGAGCTTAGAAGTAGTGTTGGAGCTTCCTAGAGGCAATAAGAACTTCGTAGTGTAGCTTATGCACCTTAAGGTACCGAGTCTTGGCATCATGGAGTACTTCGCTGATGAAGTACACTGGGCGCTGGACCGTTCGCACCCTCTCGATGGGGCCCGGAGCTTCCTCCTCATCTATCCGGACCCTCCCGGAGGGGTCCAGACCTTGTTCGGGGTCCTCCGGGTGCCGGTTGGAGGTGCCCGAAGCTTCTTCTGAAGTGACCCGGACCTTCCCAGAGGATTCCAGATCTTGTTGCTCAGCAGCAGTGACTCCTTCATTTGAAGGAGAGGGATCCTCTAGAGTCTCTCCATGAGGATCTGGGTCTGGGAGCTGGGACACAAACTCGACTTTAGGTAGCTCCGGACCCTCCCGAAGGGGTCTGGATTCCTGAACTGGAGATGGTTCTGGCCTTTCCGCAACCAGGACCATGCTGACAACTTCGTCAGTTGCCAAAATGTAAAGTAGGAGTGGCTCACCAGGGTTTGGAGCTACCAAGGTTGGTAGGGTGGTGAGGAGCTTCTTCAGCTCCTGGAACGCCTCTTCTACTTCTTCGGACCATTGGAATGGTCCGGACTTCCTCAATTGCTTGAAGAAAGGTAGCGCCCGTTCCGCTAGTCTTGAGATGAACCGGCTAAGGGTAGCTAGACATCCAGTCAGCTTCTGGACATCCTTGATGCGGGGAGGTGGTCGCATATATTCAATAGCTTTTATCTTTGCCAGATTTGCTTCTATTCCTTGGTGATTCATAAAGAAACCAAGAAGTTTTGCGGAGCTAACCCCGAAGACACACATGTCCGGGATCAGCTTTGTGTGAGTGACTCGCAGCTTGTCGAAGACAGCTTGCAAGGTGTCAAGGAACGACTCCTTGTTCTTGTTCTTGATGACGATGTCATCGACATACACTTCCACTACGTCTCTGATGAGCTCTCAAAAAGTTTTATGCATAGCTCATACAAATGTTGAAGCAGCGTTTTTGAGACCGAATGGCATGGCAGTGTAACAATATAATCCATCTACTGTGATGAAGGAGGTATGCTCTCCATCTTCCCTAGACATTCTGATTTGATGGTACCCAGAATATGCGTCTAGGAAACACAGTAATTCACACCCGGAGGTGGAATCCACTATCTGATCAATTCTAGGTAGTGGGAATGGATCTTTTGGACATGCCTTATTTAGTGTAGTGTAGTCGATACACATATGAAGCTTCCCGCCGGCCTTGGTGAAAGCATCTAGGCCCCCATGAGGTATGGTTTCGGTGATTAATGAAAACCATTGGATTTTACTAATGAATTTGTGGATGCAAGGTCTCCCGTATCACTCAATCAAATGAAATCCATATGTCATTGGAGACTACTAAACAATCAATTTATGAGATCAATCAATGTTGTGAAGATAAGAAGTAAAAGCTCTTATGTCAAAGTCATTCAACCATAATTGATGTCACTTAATGCTTCACAACCATCAGAAGCACATTTCCAACAAATGTCTAAGAGGTCAATCGAGCAAAGTTCAAAAGAATCACTTAGAAACAACTCGAAGCAAACAAAAACAACTCACCGGATCAACCAATGTTTCCAGAGAACAACACGTCAGTCGAGTTGGTTCAGCTAAATAAGAAGACCTTAGAACAAAGTACTCACCGGATCATCCGATGTTAAGGGCTAAGCTTCATCGGTCCATCAGTACAGTTTGCAATATCCTTGGACCAAGTGTAGCACCGGATCATCAGATGTACAAAGATATACACATCGGTCAATCACTCCAGTAAGCATCAAGTTTGAGCCAATTCTAGAGGAAGAGCCACCGGATCATCCGATGAGAAGACAGGTGCAACATCGATCTAACAACGGTCATATCTAACACAATGACGTCAGCTAAAGTGAACTTGACCGATGATAACTAAAGGGTAGACATCGGATCATCCGATGTTCGCAGAAAAGTTCTCTCAGCCTACTTTTCCAACGGCTATTTCGTGGAGGCTGGCTATAAATACCCCCTAAACCTGTCAAATCCACAAGTCTTGATCACCAGACATAATCAACACATCCACAAGCATTCAAGACAAAGAGCCATAACTTCTACATCATTTAGGTCACTTACACACCAAGAGATAGGCTAGAACTAGCTAGAGAGAGAGCTTGTGTTCCTCCATTCTTGGTGAGTGGAATCTCTAGGGTAGTGGGAGCCTTAAGGGAGTGTCCCATGGTGTTTGTAACTGAGAGAGACTTCCGGAGCTTGCCAAGAGGATTGTGGAAGCCCGGAGGATCGAAGTTGTACAAGGCTTGAGCTCCACCTTGCCAAGGTTGGCAGACGGAGAAGAATAGTGAAGATCCCTAGTCTCGGTGACTTGGGTGTGGCTATACCCTTTGGTGGGTGCCACAACGTGGATGTAGGAAGATCTTGACAATCTTGCCGAACCACGGGATAAATCCTCGTGTCTCCTCGGGAGTTTGCATCCTCCTCCTCTCCCTTACATTTATGCATTTTATATACCGCAGAGTTGCTATTTACCTTAATGCATAGATCGTTTGCGTAGGGAATTGGGCTTTTATGGATTAAGTTTTATTGCTTAGATTTTTGAAAAGAAGCCCAATTCACCCCCCCCCCCTCTTGGGCATTCGATCCTTACAATTGGTATCAGAGCAAGGTTGCTCATAGGATCATTCTAGCTTCAGCGCTAGAGAGCTAAAATGGCCAAGGTTGGGAGTTCGGTTCCTATCTTTGAGGGCAAGAACTTTGCCTATTGGAAAGCACGCATGCACGCTTATCTAGAGGCTATTGCTCCCGAAGTATGGGAAGCGACCCACGCAGGGTTTGGAGAACACAACTATGTTGGTGATGAAATTAAATGGGATGCTAAAGCTAGGAATGCAATCTATGAATGTATTAGTCAAGATGTGTTTGCTAGGATTGCTAGCAAAGAAAAAGCTTGTGAAATTTGGGCTTGCTTAATAGAGATTCATGAGGGTTCTTCTCGAGTCAAGGAACTTAAATACCACATGCTTAAAGCAAAATATGATGAATTTAAGATGCTACCTCATGAAAATGTCAATGAGATGTTCTCTCGCTTGAATGTACTTATTGAAGAAATTAATGCTCTTGACATTGCTTCTCTTGGCAAGGGACTCATCAACTGCAAGATCCTCATGCTCCTTCCGAAGCCAAAGTACAACATCATCAACTCCATGCTTCAAAAGGAGTCTCTTGACCACATTGAAGTTTCAGAGCTCATTGGAGAAATTCACGCTCATGAGATGAGTGTACTTGGGATGATGGAGCAATCATCTTCAAAACAATTGCTCTAAAGGCCTCCACCAAGAAAACAAGCCGCAAGAAGAAGAAGGTGGTTGAGCCTAGCTCAAGTGAAGAAGAGCAAGCATCAAGTGAAGATGATGATGATGAGCTTGCATTGATGATGAGAAAGTTCTCACGCTTGAACTCCAAGATTACTAAGAAGGGATACACATTTGATCCCAAGAAGAAAGCATTTCTACCAAGTAGAGATTATCACAAGACTTGCTACAATTGTGGTGATCAAGGCCACATCTCCTATGATTGTCCAAAACCGGACAAAAGAAGAGAGAACCACAAGAGCAAGCATCGCAAGCTTGAAGAAAGTGATGATGATGAAGAAGAGGCCAAACCCAAACCAAGATCCTTTGGGAAGAGGAAACATGACAAGGGAAAAGGGCAAGACTATTCCCAAAGAAGAGAAATGGCCCACAAAAGGTGTTCATGTGTGAGGCAAATGAATGGGTCACCGATGAAGAAACAAGCGATGAAGAGAGTGAAGCGGAAGAAGAAAGTTTGGCCGGCCTCGCCATTGCCAACAATGATGACTCACCTCTTCATCCACCGCCCATGTGCCTCATGGCGAAAGGTAACACCAAGGTATGTGACGACTCTAGTGATGATGAGCTTTCCCCCGATGATTTAACTTCTTTGATAAATGAATATAATGCTATCATTAAGACGGAAAAGAGTAAGGTTAAAGCTCTTGAAGAAACTCGTGCTAGACTTGAGAGTGCTAACCTCGATTTGCTTGACAAGTATGAAAGCATAATTAAAGAGCATGACACGCTCAAATCCCATGTCAAGAAAATTGAGGAAGATAAGGCTAAAATCAAGTTAGATAATCATGAGCTTAACTTGGCACACCAAACACTCTTGGGAGAGCACAACAAGCTAATAAAAGAACATCAAACACTTAACCTTGCTCATGACGTGCTTGATCAAGAGTTGAAAGATATAAAGAAACAAACTCTTAATGATAGGATATCCATTACTTCTCATGTCACTAATGCCTTGAACAAGTCTTTGCCTTTGAAAGCAAATGCTAGGGAGAAGGACTTGTTGTATGAAATTGAGAGTCTTCGCACTAGTGTGGCTAGACTTTCAAAAGGGGAAGTCAAACACAAGGAAATACTCTTCCAACAAGCAAAGGCCTTCAGCAAGAGAGGACTTGGATCCTTCTCGGTGCCTAACAAAGGAAAGGTGCCCTCACCGGAGCTTAGAACAAGCTTGCTTCATCAAGAAAGTTGGTTCATATTGCCAACATTGTGAGGTCACCGGTCACCATACAAGGGAGTGTCCTCTTCCTAACCGACCTTCTCCAAATATTCCTATTAATTACAAATCTACTTTCAATGATCGTTATTATCTCTTAAGTAAAGTAGATGGCAAGGTGAAGGCTAGGTTCATCGGCAAAGACATGAAGGGCATGAAGGGGAAGCTCCCCAAGCAACTTTGGGTCCCAAAGACACTTGTATCACACATACAATGACCTAAGTTGGCTTGGGTGCCTAAAGTTAAAAATTGAATTCATGTGTGTAGGTGAACTACAAAGCCAGAGGAAAGCATTGGGTACTCGATAGCAGGTGCACCCAACATATGACGGGCAATGATGGTATGTTCACCACCATAGAAAACCCCGGCAATCATGAACAAGTCACCTTTGGTGATAACTCTAAGGGAAAGGTAATTGGGTTAGGTAAAATTGCTATTTCAAATGATTTATCTATTTCTAATTTTTTGTACGTTAAGTCACTTAGTTTTAATTTACTTTCTATTGCACAACTATGTGATCTTGTACTAACATGCACATTTAGCAAAAATGATGTTGCTGTGAGTAGTGAAACAAGCCAAGACATAGTCTTCAAAGGATTTCGGCATGGACACCTCTACCTAGTAGACTTCTCCAACAAGAATGCTAGCTTGACCACTTGTCTCTTCACTAAGACAAGCTTGGGTTGGCTATGGCACCGACGCATAGCGCACATAGGGATGAGCAAACTCAAGAAGTCATTCAAGCTTGGGATGGTGACCGGCATGAAGGATGTCACATTTGAGAAGAACAAGCTTTGTAGCGCTTGTCAAGCCGGTAAGCAAGTTGCTTCACACCACCCAATGAAGACAATGGTGTCAACCTCCAAGCCACTTGAGCTACTCCACATGGACCTCTTCGGACCATCCACATATCAAAGTCTTGGCGGTAACCTCTATTGTCTCGTTATAGTTGATGACTACTCTCGCTATGCTTGGACTTTATTTCTAGGTGACAAGAGTGAAACTCCGGAAGTATTCAAGACCTTCGCCAACCGCACTCAAAGGGAATTTCAACTTCCCATCATCAAGGTCTGGAGTGACAACAGCACCGAATTCAAGAACTACAACATTGGGGAGTGGTGTGACCGTGAAGGCGTGAAGCATGAGTTTTTGGCCACATACACCCCTCAACAAAACGGTGTCAATGAGAGGAAGAACAAGACTCTCATCACTCTTGCACGAGCAATGCTTGATGACTACGACACGTCAAAGATGTTTTGGGCCGAAGCAATCAACACGGCGTGCCATGCCGCAAATAGGGTCTACCTATATCGACTACTTCAAAAGACCCCGTACAAGCTTCTCATTGGGAGAAAGCCCAACATCTCCTATTTCGAGTCTTTGGATGCAAGTGCTACAACTACCACAAGAAAAGGCTCCGTAAGTTTGAAAGAAGATGTGATGTTGGTATATTCCTTGGTTATGCATCGAACTCAAAAGCATATCGAGTATTCAACCAAACCTCCGGTTTAGTTGAGGAAAGTTGTGATGTTGAGTTTGATGAGACTAATGGCTCCCAAGAGGAGAGTTTTGGTCATGATGAAATAGATGATGAGCCTCTACGAGAAGACATGAAGAACATGACCATTGGAGACATCAAGCCTGAAGTTGAGGAGAGCCATGAACAAGGGGGAGCTTCAAGTTCCAACAACAACACCTCTATGGCGCCTCAAATTGATGAAGAAGAGAAGGATGCTTCATTGCCGACTCAAGACTCACAAGCACAACAACATCAAGAAGAAGAAGAAGTCCATGATAAAGTCCAACCACAAGAGGAGCGACACGCATCACCATCGCCATGTGCTTCACAACCAGTTATGAGGCATGGACGCATCTCCAAGGCGCATCCGATAGACCAAATCATCGGAAGTCCGTCAAGGGGTGTAAGTACACGTTCTCGCCATTTCGCTTCATTTTGTGAGCACTACTCGTTTGTTTCATGTGTAGAACCCACTCACATCGAGGAAGCACTCCAAGATCCAAATTGGGTGATGGCCATGCAAGAAAAACTCAACAACTTCATCCGCAATGAAGTCTGGGTGTCGGAGGAGCGACCCAAGGACAAGAACGCCATCGGAACAAAGTGGGTGTACCGCAACAAACAAGATGAGAATGGTGGTGGTCCGCAACAAGGCAAGACTTGTGGCCAAAGGGTTCTCGCAAGTTGAAGGACTAGACTTTGGGGAGACATTTGCTTCGGTCACCCGGCTAGAAGCCATCCGTATACTTCTTGCCTTTGCATCACATCATAATATTAGACTTTATCAAATGGATGTGAAAAGTGCCTTTCTTAATGGTTACATGAACGAGCTTGTTTATGTTGAACAACCTCCCGGGTTTGAAGATCCGTGGAATCCTAATCATGTGTATAGGTTGCACAAGGCGCTCTACGGGCTCAAGCAAGCACCTAGGACGTGGTATGAACGACTACGGGATTTCTTGATCATGCAAGGATTCAAGATCGGGAGGGTGGACACTACACTCTTCACCAAACACATCAGCGGAGATTTGTTTATTTGCCAAATTTATGTTGATGATATTATTTTTGGTTCAACTAACGAAGCTTTTAGCCATGAGTTTGGCAAAATGATGTCTAGGGAATTCAAGATGTCAATGATTGGAGAGCTCAACTTCTTCCTTGGATTTCAAATCAAGCGACATCAAGAGGGGACCTTCGTCTATCAAGAGAAGTACACCAAGGACCTCTTGAAGAAATTTGAGATGGGAGATTGTAGCTTAAGAAGCACTCCAATGGCAACAAATTGTCATCTCGACGCGGATAAGGACAGTAAACCTATTGACCAATCTAACTACCGTTCTATGATTGGTTCATTGCTTTATCTTATCGCATCTAGGCCCGATATCATGTTTAGTGTATGCTTGTGTGCTCGCTTTCAAGCGGCGCCTAAAGAATCGCATAGGAAGGCGGTCTTTAGGATACTTAGGTATCTTAAGCATAACCCTAGTGTGGGCTTGTGGTACCCTAAAGGTGCAAAATTCCACCTCTTGGGATACTCGGATTGGGACTTTGCCGGATGCCGCGTGGATCGCAAGAGTACCTCCAGTGGGTGCCACTTGCTTGGTCGTTCCCTAGTATCTTGGTCTAGCAAGAAGCAAAATTCCGTCGCCTTGTCCACGGCGGAAGCGGAATATATTGCGGCCGGTGCATGTTTGCCCAAATTCTTTATATGAAGCAAACCCTTTTGGACTTTGGTATTAAACTTGGTTGTGTGCCTCTCCTTTGTGACATTGAAAGTGCGGTTAAGATAGCTAAAAACCCCGTTCAACACTCCCGCACTAAGCACATTGATATTCGCCATCATTTCTTGAGGGACCATGAAGCTAAGGGAGACATATCATTGCGAGGTGTTAGGTCCGAAGAACAATTGGCGGATATCTTCACTAAACCACTTGATGAGAAAACTTTTTCTAGGCTAAGAAGTGAGTTAAATGTGCTAGATGCAACAAACTTCATGTAAGAATGCACTTCATATAGGTCTTGCCTAACTCTCAAAGGATAGGGGTGAGCAAGGGTTAGCTTGGGATGGAGGTTCTTTTGGGTTTCCCCAAGGCTTGGAGAGTGGCTCTCCCTGAAGAAGCCTTTGAAAGGTTCAAATTTGGCAAGATAGATTTATTTTATGCCTTGCATGATGCCTGCCATATAGACCTGTAATTTCATGCATTATAAAATGTTTGGTATTGCATACGGTAGATTGTCACAAAGGGGAACCCACCTCATGAGAAAGAGACTTGTTTGAAATGCAATATCTCAACTCATATGAGGTGGAAAGAACAAAATGTTAGGTACGTTAGTGCCTAGAGGGACATGCTCTAAAGAGATAGAAGTCTTCATACTCTAGCTCACAAAGCATGGGCCTTACATTTTATTTGGATGATTTCCTTCCTATTTTCTTTTGTTCTATATGCTTTAAGGATTAGCCAAGTTATTGGCATATTAGCATTTTTGAGGGGTAAGGGGCTGCCAAAAAAAGTCCTAAGACATGTGTTTCTTATTGCTTGTTTGTTTGGTCAAAGGACATATATGGGATGTTGCTGTTTTATAGTCATCGGATTATCCGATGCTTAGGTCACACCATCATCGGATCACTTGGTGTTCAAAAGCCAAGAGACAAATCAGTCATTAAGTCAAATCAACCGACGCGTTCATTTGGAAAAACATCGGTCCATCCGGTGTTCACATTTCTGGAACTGTGATGAATTCCACCGATGATATTCCCTTCCATGTCGGACCATCCGGTGTCAACAGCACCTCTTTGAATACCCTTACTATGCCATTCGACCGATGCTTCTAACGTTTAACGTCGGTCCATCCGGTGTTAAATTTTCGGCTAGGGTTTGGGACCCACTATTTAAACTGTGCTTCGCCTCCCGTTTTCTCTCTCCCCGATCCCGACTCACCCGCCGCCCTCCGGCTGCCGCCGCAACACAGTAGCAACATCGCTGCCGCCATCCTCAGCCGCGCCGCCGCCGCCATAAGCAGCACCACCGCCGCGGCATCCTCCAGCGCCGCCACCGCCGCTCTCCCTCACCACCACAGCACCCAAGCGTCGCCTCCTCCCGTGCGCCACCGTCGCCCCAAGCACAGCGCCGTCATGGTGCCTCCAGGGAAGCCATCTCTTCATCGATAGGGTTGTCGGTCGCGACCGTACTTCATTCTCGTCGTTGTGCCTCATTGCAATGGCTCGTGACAAGAAGAACAAGGGCAAGGCCATTGCGGAGCCGGCCGCAAAGAAGCAGAAGCTCTCGAAGGAGGAGAAGAAGGCATTGATGGCCGCTCGCGCCGCCGAGGAGCGAGAGCGTGGCCAAGGAGGATCACTGAGGATCCGCGAGGCTCGTCCGAGGTAGCCTCCTGTAATCGATGAGTCCGAGGCGGAAGAAGAGCCGGAAGTGCCACTTGTCCACCGGCGCTCAGCCAGGACCCGTGGAGGTCATCCGCCGGCACCACCTCGTTCACGACCGTCAGCTGCCGATTGTCGTGAGGACAGGGCGGCCCAGAGAGCCGTCTACGAGATGGACACCACCGTCCACGTTGGTGAAGGTGTCCGGTTGACTGATTACCGGAAGATGAAGGCCAAGCAGCTAAGAAGACTCGGATGGAGTGTTTTACTTGAGGAGTGGTGCCCGCAGCCCAGAGAGGCTCTTGTGGACAGTCGTTTCTGGACCGTGACACAGGTGTCCCTATAAAAGACCTATAGACGCCGAGGCCACAAGCTCTTCCAGCACAACTTCTTGGACTGAGACCAGCTTGCCCTGGCAGAAGAGACGGAGATACGCCCATACTTTGAGAGATATCGAGGGCTGGTGCAGTTGATGTCCTACGAGAGGAGTGCCTACATGGAGGATTGGGTCCGCGTATTCTACGCCACCCTCTACGTCTCTGAGGGCCGCAGGTCTATAGACTTCATGTTCATGGGCCAGCACTATCACTTGACGAGGCAGACGCTGGCACAGCTGCTGGGAGTGGACCTGCACGACACTTGCGTGCATGAGAGGGTATACAGTCAGGCAGACCCGCCGAGGAGGCCGCTCACTGGAGGAGTGGCACCACCACTGTAGGAGATCCGCTCTTTGTTTGGACTGACCTTCTCTCCAGACCAGCCAAGGGTACCGGCACTACTGACTCCAGCTGCGCGCACAGTGCACCTTGCCTTGCACCGCACGCTTTTGCCGAGGTCAGGATACTTAGAGGGGTTCACCAGTCTACAGCAGACCCTCCTGTTCTACATCATGAACGGGATGGAGTTTGATATTGTGGACGTCCTCATATGCGAGATGGAGGATGTGATCACCGATGGAGTGGGCATGATGAGGCAGCTTGTGTATGGACACTGGATCAGCTACCTGCTCTCCATGATGGTCCCTAAGGAGTCCGCTGTGCATGACCATCTCACTAACGTGAGTGCCACACGGTTTAGCCACTACCGAGCTCCAGCTCCTGGAGACCGCCGCCTTGGCCATCCAGTCGAGCGTCAGGTCAGGGCATGTCTATCTGAGGAGGACTGGTCGGATCTGGAGAAGGAAGATGGGAGGTTGGCCGAGGTAGAGGCTCAGGGTGAGGACCTGCAGCATATATGGTCTGAGAGCGACACTGATGACAGCGTTGAGGAGTACTTTCCACCTCCTCCCTCACCCAGGCAGCACGACGCGGAGGCTGGAGGCTCTACATTGCCACCCCCTACTCCACCTCCCATCACAGAGGCACAGGTATCTCAGCCGTCAGAGCTCACCTCACTCCTGCAGCAGATGGTTGAGCAGCAACGCCTGGACCGGCTTGCAGCTGAGCAGGCCCGAGCTGAGCAGGCAGCATGTCTTTTGGAGCTCCAGCAGCAGCAGCAGCAGGAGATGCAGCGCCAGATCGCCCGTGAGAGGAGTGAGGACACTAACCGGCTGACAGGGCTGATCGACCAGATGCACCAGCGCTCCCTCGACCAGTAGCAGCAGATGCAGCAGGCGATGATGGGCATTCTGGGGTTGATCACCAACCTCTACACCCAGACCGGGATTGCCCTGCCGTCGCAGCTGCCAGGCGTTGCTCCACCACCACCTGTCCTTGCTCCAACTGCTGGCTCCAGGTGCACCGATCCACTCTCCGTTGCCGGCTACGACGCTGTTCCAGCAGACGCCAGCATCCGTCGTCAGTGCCCCGTTGCCAGCAGCTACTACTCAACAGGCACCGACAGCGGCTCCTACAGCTCCGACAGCTCCTTCCACCTCTACTCCAGGCAGTAGCTCCAACGACAGCACCCCCGACGTTGACCAGTTCGTCATCGCGCCTAGTACTCAGGGTCCTTAGGCACTTGGATCCCTTTTTGGTGTCTTGATGCCAAAATAGGAGAAGAGTTAGAGGAGAGTCAGGGGGAGGATAGCTTAGTCTCAGGGGGAGTGTCCTAGCCTTAGGGGGAGTTTACCAATATCATCTTTTGTAATTCGATGTTTTTTCTACTCATTTGATGTTTATTAAGTACTCTTAAGTTATTAATCGATTGAGCTTATTTGGTGTTATGATTACTTATTCACTTGAGTTATTCCTTGATTGAGCTTTCAAATTCATTACTATCAAGTGTGATAATCTTGTATTCATTGCATATCCTCTTAAGTTTCGTATGATCAAATTCATTACTATTGTGCTTCAATTGATGTGTTGTCATCAATCACCAAAAAGGGGGAGATTAAAAGCATCTAGGCCCCCATGAGGTATGGTTTCAGTGATTAATGAAAACCATTGGATTTTACTAATGAATTTGTGGATGCAAGGTCTCCCGTATCACTCAATCAAATGAAATCCATATGTCATTGGAGACTACTAAACAATCAATTTATAAGATCAATCAATGTTGCGAAGTAAGAAGTAAAAGCTCTTATGTCAAAGTCATTCAACCATAATTGATGTCACTTAATGCTTGACAACCATCAGAATCACATTTCCAACAAATGTCTAAGAGGTCAATCGAGCAAAGTTCAAAAGAATCACTTAGAAACAACTCGAAGCAAACAAAATCAACTCAGCGGATCAACCGATGTTTCCAGAGAACAACACGTCGGTCGAGTTGGTTCAGCCGAAGAAGAAGACCTCGGAACGAAGTACTCACCGGATCATCCGATGTTAAGGGCTAAGCTACATCGGTCCATCAGTACAATTTGCAATATCCTTGGACCAAGTGTAGCACCGGATCATCCGATGTACAGAGATATACACATCGATCAATCACTCCAGTAAGCATCAAGTTTTAGCCAATTCTGGAGGAAGAGCCACCAGATCATCCGATGAGAAGACAGGTGCAACATCGGTCTAACAATGGTCATATCTGACACAATGACATCAGCTAAAGTGAACTTGACCGATGATAACTAAAGGGGAGACATCTGATCATCCGATGTTCATAGAAAAGTTCTGTCAGCCTACTTTTCCAACGGCTATTTCGTGGAGGCTGGCTATAAATACCCCCTAAACCTGTCAAATCGACAAGTCTTGATCACCAGACATAATAAACACATCCACAAGCATTCAAGACAAAGAGCCATCACTTCTACATCATTTAGGTCGCTTACACACCAAGAGATAGGGTAGAACTAGCTAGAGAGAGAGCTTGTGTGCCTCCATTCTTGGTGAGTGGAATCTCTAGGGTAGTGAGAGCCTTAAGGGAGTGTCCCTTAGTGTTTGTAACTGAGAGAGACTTCCGGAGCTTGCCAAGAGAATTGTGGAAGCCCGGAGGATCGAAGTTGTACAAGGCTTGAGCTCCACCTTGCCAAGGTTGGCAAATGGAGAAGAATGGTGAAGATCCCTAGTCTCGGTGACTTGGGTGTGGCTATACCCTTTGGGGGGTGCCACAACGTGGATGTAGGAAGATCTTGACGATCTTGCTGAACCACGGGATAAATCCTCGTGTCTCCTCGGGAGTTTGCATCCTCCTCCTCTCCCTTACATTTATGCATTTTATATACCGCGAAGTTGCTATTTACCTTAATGCATAGATCGTTTGCGTAGGGAATTGGGCTTTTAGGGATTAAGTTTTATTGCTTAGATTTTTGAAAAGAAGCCCAATTCACCCCCCTCTTGGGCATTCGATCCTTACACTTGGGTACAACGACTGGGTTTGCCAGCCATTTTGGGTGGAAGACTTCTCGAATGAACCCAGCTTCTTGCAACTTCTTCACTTCTTGTCGTATGAAGTTCTGTCACTCTACTGATTGCTTCCGAGGCTTCTGATGTATAGGCCGAGCGTCGGGATAGATCTTCAGATTATGCTCGATCACTTCCCTAGGGATCCCACGCATTTGTGACGGTTGCAGAGCAAACACGTCGAAGTTAGCCCGAAGGAAAGTCACGAGCGCGAGTTCCTATTTGTCATTCAGACCTCCTGATATACGGGTGGGCTGAGCGGCGTCGAAACCTATTTGGACGACTTTGACGGGAATGTCGGTGTCGCTATTTGGTTGCACGCAAGGTGCGGAGGTTGAGCCTCGATGACGAATGCTCGGGGGTTTCGAAGCTTGCTCCTTTCCGGATTCTTCTTCCTGCTCTGTAGCAAGTGTGTGGAGTTCTTCCAGAGCTGTCACTCCGGCGGTGCGATCTCCTCGGATCCGGAGAACACCAGCTGGTGTTGGCATCTTCAACACCAAGTAGTCGTAATGAGCAGCGACCATGAACTTGTATAAGGCTGGCCTCCCCATAATGGCGTTGAAGGGTAAGTTGATCTGCGCCACATCGAAGACCAACTTTTCAGTTTGGTAATTCTCCCGGGTCCCGAAGGTCACCGTAAGAGTAATTGCACCGAGTGGGGTTATGGCCCCCGGACCTACTGCGGAGAAAGGTCGGGAGGGGCGAAGGTCCGAAGGTCGGAAGTGAAGCTTGACGAAAGCTTCGAAGCTTATGAGGTTCAGCCCCGAACTTCCGTCCACCATTACATGGTCGAGTTGGATGTTGTTGATGGTCGGAGATACCATCAATGGGAGTTGGCCAGCTCCGATCATATTTTGAGGGCGGTCTAATGCATCGAAAATGATGGCAGTATCCATCCACTTCTGGTGCGGTTCCGCCCTAGCGGTGGGAGCTACTGAGGCCATGTCCCGCCACATGGTCTTGAGGACACGACGGGAGGTGATGTCCCATGAACCACCAAAGATGGTGTTCATGGTTTTCCGATGTTCGTTGTCGGAGATGTGGGAGTCATCGTCGACGGAGGTGTAAACAACCTTCAAGATCTTTTTAGCTTCTGAAAGCCTAACTCCTCTTCAGCTGGAGCTTCGTCGACTTTCTGTTTCCCTTCCCTTTGACGGAAAGTAACTTCTTCCTGCCGCTTGTTGTAGCGCTCGACAAGGTTCTGAACCTCACGGCAGCCTTCCATGTCATGGATGTTTGTCTTGTGTATGGGACACCACATCTTGGAGCTACCACCGTCTTCAGACGACAGCCGAGGTCATTTCTCGGGGTGTGGCCCCCGGCCACCCGGAGCTACGGCAGCAGCGGCTATAGGTGTGCCGGCCGACGACTTCTTCTTGCCGTTGGACTTTTTCTTCTTATTGCCACTCCCGGAGGTAGTGGCTTCGCCCTCGGAGTATTTTTATTGTCCTCCGAAGGTGGTTGGGAGTGCATTTCATGGCCCTCCACAGCTTTGGCACATTTGTCTGTCAAGCTAAAGAGCTCCGTAACGCTGGTGATCTCCTTGGTCGCTAGCTTCTCCAGCATCTTCTTGTCTCGTACGCCCTGTCTAAATGCCACAATAACAGAGGCGCTAGAGATAGAAGGAATAGTGTTTTGTACCTAGGAGAACCTCTGGATGAAGGATCACAGGGACTCTCCCCCCTTTTGCTTGACAGCAAAAAGGTCCAGTTCGGTGTCTGGTCGGGTGTATTAACTCCCAAAATTGGCGGTGAACTGTTGGCACAGTTCCGCCCAACTGTTGATGGAGTTGGACAGAAGGCTCATGAACCAGGACCAGGTGGCCCCAGTCAAAGCCACAAGGAAATAGTTGGCCATTACAGCCTAATTACCTCCGGCTGCAAGGATTGTGGTGGAGTAGGTTTGGAGAAACTCAGCTGGATTGACAGTCCCGTCAAATTTCTCTGGCAGGTGAGGCCGAAACATTTGTGGCCATATGACCATGCGTAGGTGCATGGCCAGGGCAGAACAACCCCCTCCTACTGCCTTAGGAGCAGGACTGTCCCGAGCATCTCGCCTTTCGCGAGCACGCTGGATATGGACGTGGCCATCCTGTTGACGGTAACGGCGATCAAGCTCTGCCCGGAGGTCGTGAGTTGAAAGCATGGTTACCGTATGGGTGCATCGCGCTGCGGGAGGCAGCGACGTCGCTTGTTGTGGCACAGCACGCCTCCTATGCTGGGAAGCGTGCGGACCAAGTCTGCCCGACATGGTCCGATGCTGCAATGGGGCCCGCCCCAAGGGGGGGAGGACCTTGGGTGCTGATGAAATCAGCTGCTGCTGCAACCAAATGTTCCACATCAGCCCTGCACTGCTCCATTGCACCCTGGGATGCACCTGGAGGTGGTGGTTGTTGGAGAAGAGCACGCACTGCATGGAGCGCGTGTTCAGGGTTGTTGTTAGCCGATGTCGTGACTGACGCAGATGCCCCATCTCGTTGTCCAGCTTAGTTTGCCGGTGTGGACGGTGGCAGTGGAGGCATGACTCCTGCTGGAGCTGCGGCACCTGCTGGCTGCTGCACATTAGAGGGATTGCCTCCATCAGGTTGCGCTGCAGGGTTGCCATTGGACGATCCAGCAGCAGAGTTCACCATCTTTGAATCTCAGGCACCCCCTACCTGGCGCGACAACTGTCGGAGTTTTGATCCGGCAATTCTCCCGGTACTACTGTTGGTAGCCCGCGGAGTTTGTAGTTCGGTATTGGGCACACAGAGATTCAAAAGATGATGGCAAATAGACACCAGGATTTATGTGGTTCGGGCCGCCTGAGCGTAATACCCTACTGCACGGGGTGTGCAGTTGTTATATTAGGTGTCAAAGCTGTGTATGGGAGAGGTCTCAGAGTTCAAAGAACCCTCAGAGAGAGTCCGAGAGGAGCCCCCCGTTTATCGTCGACCAGTACTTTTATAGTACAAGTGCTGGTCGTTACACCGTTAGCCTGGCCCGACATGTGGCCCTGGTGGTTACTGATGCTTAATACACAATTAATGAGGTTAATTACCCTTAATAGCGTGATAACGGACCTTGACAATGCCGTTACTGGTATTAAGGTCCTTCCGATCATTTGTCATTAATATGGTATTAATGACACTTAATCGGGTCTTGAAGTCCTTGATTGCCCCTTAAAGGTCCGAGCCGTTGGGGGTCCAACAGTGTGATTGTTGAGGCTGAAGGTCCGGCGGTTGGACACGTGGCAGCATCAAAGCTTTCCGTTTGGGATAGGTAGGTCCAGTGTAGATGTACACGTGTCAGTACCGGAGCTTCCCTCTGTCGAGGGTTAGGTCCGGGGGTGCCGCACAGGTGTTTAGCCCGGAGCTATCCCATGTGTGGGATGTAGGTCCGGCTGCAGTATACACGTGGCAGCACCGGGACTAACCATAGATGGGAGGCATGTCCGGTCCTGTATTACACGTGGGACCTTCGCAGGTCTTCAACTTAGACAGGTGAAGTTTCTTCGTTCTCTTTGTATTCCAAAGGGGTATACGGTACATAGGGTACCGACAGTACCATGGAAACCCTAATTTCTACGCTTGAATCTTTGACGCCGGTTTTCTCCTTTTCCTTTTTGAGGGTTTTTATCTCATTTCAATCCTTGTACATGTGCTTAAGATCAACTAAGCTCATTAGCCTCTTAATTGTCATCAATAATCATCCAAAACCCACGGGGATGCCTAGATGCACTTTCAATCTCCCCCTTTTTGTTGATTGATGACAACACATTAAGACTTCAACAAAAAGATAATAAATTGTTTTCATAACATATATTTGTATGAGTGACTCCCCCTCAATGCATGCATCATAGGTATAGATATTGAGAGAGTTCTCATACATATACATGTTATGGTGGGGTGCCTAAGTGATGTGTTCATAAAGTATGATAAGTCAATGATTATGCAAAACAGACATGTAAATGAGGCGTCACATCACAAATTTAGGCAAGATACATGAATACTTGAATACATAGATTAAGTCTTACAATACAACTTGAAATGAGGTTTAAAACATAAGTCCAACATAGATCAATACTCTCACAAGATAGTCTATCTATCTTATCTCTCCCCTAGGTCTAAGAGCCCACCCATGCTTCTCTTCCCCTTCGGCATCAAAACACCAAAAAGGAAAAGAAAGGAGGAAGGGACCATTAGGTCTACTCATCGTCGGACTGGGAGTCGTCATCGCCGCCTTGGCGCTCGCTGTCGCTTTCCGTGGCCTCCAGATCCTCGGTCGGAGCCGCAGTGGAAGTCCCAGCTTCTCCAAATCCCGCAAGCTCTTCAGCACTCGAGAAAGGAAGTGAGCTCACCATCGCTCTCCTCGGCAGGGGACATAGAGATGTCCAGCTTGTCGCACATCGCTTTGAGATACTTCTCATTGCGATGCTCCATGCGGCGTTGCTGAATTTCCGTATTCTGGCACGAAGAAAAGAGAGCTTTGAAGCACTTGAAGAAGCCGCTTCCGCATTGTGTCGAAGGCGGAGGTGGTGGAGGAGATGGCACGAAGCGAGAGGAAGAAGCGGGAGGATCCACATTCTTCCTCCGAGGGGCAGCTGGCTCCGGAGGAGGGAGTTGTGGTCGAAGCCTTCGGTGAATGATATCTTTCTTGAATGTGAGCCCGGAGATCTTCTCGATCATGTACATAATGTACGGAACGTATCCACATGATCGGTTGGGGGTGTGAGAGATGTTGAAGATGTCATCAAAGATATAGTCACCACATTGAAGCGGACATCTCCATCAATGAGGACCATTAAATGCCTCGAATTGCCTTGGATGATCACCGCATATCCATCCTTGGGGGCAATTGCCTTTCCGAGGACCTGGTTAAGCACACTATAGAAGGGCTTGATAATTCTGATGTGCTCGACCTCATACTGTGCATGGCTTGGATACATATACTCCAATGTGTCCTGATCAACTGGCTTCAGATTGGAGATGATGATCTCATTATCCAGTTGATCCTCCAAGTCAAGCAATTGAGCAAACTCCCAAAAGGTGGTATAGTACTCTGCATGGGTCATCTAGGTGATCCTCCTGTCCCCATCGGTGTGGAAGTAAAGGGTGGAGTAGAACTGAGAGATGACCTCTACATTCCAACCGTACTAGAAAGCCATGAACTTCTTCAGGCCATGCCTCTCGACAGCCTCAATCACAGCATTGAAGGCTTGATGATCCTTCTAGGCCATATAGTCCCAGTCAATCCACTGAGCGTCCGTGACAGGGGTCTGCTTGGTCATATAGACCGTCCGGTAGAAATCACAGTGGAAATCACACCGGAATCGGGGATCCACTGTGCTCCTGTCACGCTGATAGACATTGATCTGTCTTAGCTTGCGTGCTTTCTCTACTCCCTTGCCCTTGAAGATGTTGACATCAAAAGCAGCTGCACGGTTTGGGTTCCGTGCAGGAGAGGACATCCTCAAGGGGCCAATGGGTTATGGGGCACCCTTCTTCACTTTGCTTGCAGCCTTCTTGGCCACAGTCACCCTCTTCTTGGGTGCAGCATCAATAGGAGCCTTGCCCTTATGTTTGGAGGTTCTTGCCCCCTGGGACTTGGCTTGCTCACCCAAAGTCACAAGCCTCTTCCTCTTTGGGACAGCCTCGACAGCAGCGGAGTTGTGCTCCTCACGCTGCGTCTTCTTAGCCCTCTGAGAGGCAAAGTACACAACAGCCATCTCTTGATCCTCTCTTTGTTTCTGGCGAAAGAGAGCCTGCTTCTCCGCTTCGGTCTCAGAGTCGGAGGGAGGAACATACTTATTGTCCAACATGATTGCTTGATAAGAGAAGCACGAAAAGTTGGATAAGTCCAAGGAGTCAAGATAAATTGGGGCCATTCACAAAATCAACCTATGTTAGGTTTTTCACTCTGTAACCCGGACTTGTCCGCCCAGGGGCCGGACTAGTCCGCACTAGGTCGGACATGTCCGCCATGTGGTCGGACTAGTCCGGTTCACACAGCAAGAACCCTAATCTAGGGAAATTTTGCAAAAACTACGGATCCTATCACAAAAATGGAGCTCTATGATCACATTGATTTGTACAACAACATTTGTGAAAAAGTTTCTATCAAAGGACAAAAAAGAATTGAATTCCAAGGATTTTGGAGTTAGGTCAAGAATACCTCTTCAAATCAAATCTTCGATTTGATGAAATGAGAGTGAGGGAGTGGTTTCTGATGCTTGGGGAAAGGTTCCTAAGCACCTTCGGGCTTTAATCCCCCGATTCGAATCAAGATTTGGTAGATGGACTAAAAAATCGCCGTTGGGGAGGCAGTTTTTCGAGCGTTTTTGGAGAGAGAGTGGTTGAATGGAAGTGGGGAGGTCGAGGGTACCCTGGGGAGGTTAAGTCCCCAAGGACCGGACTTGTTCGGCATCCAGACTGGGTTCGGACAACTCATAGCACCGGACTAGTCCGGTCCTAGGAGCGGACTAGTCCAGTCCTAAGACTTAAAACTCCTATATATTGAGTTTTGAGTGGAGATTTGATCCTTTTAACTATATTTCACAAAAGATTTTGTAAATATGGTCAGTAAGCAATCAACAATCAAACTATGACCATGATTCACAAGGATTCAATAATTTCAAAATAGATTGTGGAAAAATTGAGGAGGATGAGTTTTTCGCAAGCATGTGTGAATTTTGAATATTGCAATCAGATGTGCAAGACTTAAGACACATTTCGAGAATCCAAGATATTTAGCACACTCCTAAGTTCACAAAACCTTTTTTGATCCAGGGGCTTGGTAAAGATATCGGCCAATTGTTTACCAGTTCTCACATGGGAAATTGTAATGTCTCCTTTGATGGAGTGATCTCTCAAGAAGTGGTGGCGTATATCGATGTGCATGGTCCTTGAGTGTTCAACTGGATTGTGAGATATTTTGATGGCACTCTCATTGTCACATAGGAGAGGAATATGGCACAAGTGTATGCCATAGTCCCTAAGAGTTTGTCGCATCCAAAGAAGTTGTGCACAACAACTTCCGACAGTGACATACTCCGCTTCGGCTGTGGAAAGTGCAATGGATTTTTGTTTCTTTGAGGACCATGACACTTGAGATCTACCAAGGAATTGGCATGTTCCTGATGTACTCTTCCTATCAACTTTGCACCCCGCATAGTCCGCATCGGAATATCCAATGAGTTTAAACATTGAGCCTTTTGGGTACCAAAGTCCTAGGCTTGGTGTGTGAAACAAATATCTAAGAATTCTCTTAACGGCGGTCAAATGACACACCTTTGGAGCAGCTTGAAATCTAGCACACATACACACAATAGGCATGATATCGGGCCTAGATGCACATAAGTATAACAATGAGACTATCATAGAACGATATACCTTTTGGTCCACACTTGGACCATCTTCATTGAGATCGAGATGCCCATTGGTTTCCATAGGAGTCTTGATGGGTTTGGCCTTGTCCATGTCAAACTTCTTGAGTATATCTTGTGTGTACTTGGTTTGACTAATGAACGTGCCTTCCTTGAGTTGCTTCATTTGAAAACCTAGAAAGAACTTCAACTCCCCCATCATGGACATCTTGAATCATTCCATCATTATCTTGGAAAACTCATCACAAAAGGCTTTGTTAGTAGAACCAAATATAATGTCATCGACATATATTTGGCAAACAAACAAATCATCATTAAAATGCTTAGTGAATAGAGTATGGCCTGCCTTCCCAATTTTAAAACTATTTTGAGTTAGAAAGTCTCTAAGGCACTCATACCAAGCTCTAGGAGCTTGTTTGAGTCCATAGAGAGCGTTACACAATTTGTACACATGGTTTGGGAATTCTTCATCTTCAAATCCGGGGGGTTGGTCCACATATATTTCTTCCTTGATTGGACCATTAAGGAATGCGCTCTTGACGTCCATTTGATATAGCTTAAAATCATGGTGAGTAGCCAATGCAAGTAATATACGAATTGATTCAAGCCTAGCTACGGGAGCAAAGGTTTCTTCGAAATCCAAACCTTCGACTTGTGAGTACCATTTGGCCACAAGTCGTGCCTTGTGCCTTGTAACCACCCCGTGTTCATCTTGTTTGTTGCGGAACACCCATTTGGTCCCTACAACATTTGCATTTGGCCTCTTCACAAGCTCCCATACTTTATTTCTCTCGAAATTGTTGAGCTCTTCTTGCATGGCCATCACCCAATCCGGATATCGTAGTACTTCTTCAACCTTGTGGGGCTCCAAGGAAGAAATGTTCACAAAAATTTGCAACATGAGATCGAGTAGTTACCCCCTTGGAGATGTCTCCAAGTATATTGTCAACGGGATGGTCCTGTTGGAAGCTTTGATGCACTCTTGGGTGAGGTGCTTGAGGTCTTGATTCATCATCTTGGTCTTCCTCATCCTCATGGTCTCCCCCTTTATTGATGCCTTCATTTTCATCTTCTTGAAGTGCATCTTGGGGAGGTTGATATTGATCATTTGAGGAAGAGCTTGCTTGATGTATAGGATGGTTACTTGTGACTTGAGGTTGCTCTTGTGGTCGTATGTCTCCAAGTGCCATCCTTCCTATCACCACTTGTGGAGCTTCTTCTTGATCTAGCACATGACGATCAACTTGCTCCACTCGGGAGCCATTAGTCTCATCAAACACTACATCACGTGCTACTTCAACAATTCTGGAGGATTTGTTAAAGACACGATAGGCGTAAGTGTTTGAGTCATAGCCAAGAAAGAAACCCTCATTGGACTTAGAAGCAAACTTCGAAGTCCTAGTCTTCTTGTTAAGAATGTAGCATTTGCTCCCAAAAACACGAAAGTAAGAGTTGTTGGTTTTGTTACCGGTCAGGAGCTCATATGACGTCTTGTTAAGTATGCGGTGGAGGTACAACCGGTTTATGGCATGGCAAGCGGTGTTTACCGTTTTCGCCCAAAACCGGTCTGACGTCTTGTACTCATCAAGCATGGTTCTTGACATCTCAATTAGAGTCCTATTCTTCCTCTCGGCCACCCCATTTTGTTGAGGGGAGTAGGGAGCCGAGAACTCATGCTTGATGCCTTCTTCATCCAAAAATTCTTCAACTTGGGTGTTCTTGAATTCGGTGTCATTGTCACTCCTAATGGTATTGATACTCCAGGAGAACTCATTTTGAGCTCTCTTCAAGTATCTCTTGAGGACACCTTGAGTCTCGCTCTTGTCATGCAAAAAGAACACCCAAGTGAAAACATGAAAAATCATCAATAATAACAAGACCATATTTATTACCACCAATACTAGTGTAGGCGATTGGACCGAAGAGATCCACGTGTAGAAGCTCAAATGGTCTTGATGTTGTCATAATGTTCTTGGATGGATGAGGTGCTACAACTTGCTTTCCGGCTTGGCAC
Source organism: Tuctoria greenei (assembly GCA_036927565.1). NCBI lineage: Eukaryota > Viridiplantae > Streptophyta > Magnoliopsida > Poales > Poaceae > Tuctoria > Tuctoria greenei. Next base: position 76,581,300 of record JAYESD010000007.1, on the reverse strand, counting down.
GCGCTACATGGCCTATCCTTTTCAAACACAACATTCTTTAAACCACAGATGTGCTCACCCTTAAGAAGTTTTTGCAAATTCCTCATTCCAACATGGGCTAGCCTCCTATGCCAAAGCCATCCCATGTTAGTTTTCGCAATTAAGCATGTATCAAGTCGGGCTTTATCCGCGGAGAAATCCACAAGATAGAGATTTCCCTTGAGTACACCCTTAAAGGCAATTGAGTCATTGCTTCTCCTTGTGACGGTCACACCCTCATTAGTGAATAAACAATTATAACCTTTGTCACATAGTTGTGATATGGACAAGAGGTTTTAATCAAGTGAATCAACATGTAAGACGTTTGAAAGTGTACGATTAGAGGACATAGCAATTTTACCGGTGCCAAGGATTTTTCCTCGGCTATTGTCCCCAAAATAGATTCCTTCACTTGGATCTTCATTAATCTCATACTCCACAAACATCTTCCTCTCTCCGGTCATATGATTTGTGCATCCACTATCAAGGACCCACTTGGTTCCACCGGAGGAATATGCCTACAAGAAAGATTTAGGCTTTGGCTTTAGGTACCCAAACAGTGTTGGGTCCTTCGATGTTAGTTAAGAGGCACTTGGGCACCCACACACAAGGTTTGGGACTCTTGCGGTGTGGCCCAACATACCTAAAATCTTCCTTTCCAAACTTGTTCCTTAATAAAACATATGAAGCATCAAAATCATGGAACAATGGATACGGTTCTCCCTTAGACATTTTAGGTGTAGTAGCAATGTTCTTTCCCTTTGTGTTGTATGAGCCTCCTTTGACAAAGACAATCAAGTCTTTGCCATTCTTGGGAGTTTTGACATTTTGCCTCATCCCCCTGGAATAACCAAGACCATCCTTGCCAAGGGGATGTCTTGTGTTGGTAAATGCACTACGTGCATATACCACCTTCTCCTTGTCAAAAATGCCACCCTTGGGTGGTTGATTGGTTTATGACACCTTTAGCTCATCTTTAAGCTTTATGATTAAGTTTGAGCATTTACAAGATTGAGATGCCTCGAGTTTAACATTTGTGGAAGGTGAGCTTGTAGAGGAAGAAGGTGCATTGACCTTGAGAGACTTCACTTGCGTCTCAAGGATCTTGTTAGCTTGTGTCAAACTAACAAGTTCAACCTTGAGCACAATTGTAGTGTTCTCAAGGTTTGAGCAAGTTTCCTTGCTCAAAGTGAGTTCACACTCAAGTTCCTTGCTTATTTATCTTTCAAGCTCCGAGGGCTCCTCAACCTCTTGACATCTCACCTTGTGTTGGATGAGCATGTCCTCTTGATGGTTGATGAGCTCTTCCTTCTCAAATATCTCCTCCGTTAGCAATCTCAATCTCTTCAAGGTGCTTTTGCTCATGTTTTTAAGCATATGTTCCTTTTCACTACTACTATCAAAGTCATCACGAGAAGAAATTGAAGAGGAGGATTTAGATTTAACCTTCTTTCTTCCCTCCTTGGCCATTAGACATGTCGGCCTTGAGATTTCCAACTTGGCGGAAGAGCTTTTTCTCCGTTGTTTTCTTCTTCATAGCAATAGTTGCTACTTTCTCATCCTCATCGGAGGAGGATTCCTCATTTGAATCCCACTCCTTTCCAAGGTGGGCATGTCCGGATTGATTCTTCTTCATGAAGTACTTCTTTTCTTTGAACTTGCCCTCCTTCTTCTTCTTGTTTTTTCATGTGGACAATACACAATGAAGTGACCATATTCTCCGTAGTTGTAACAAGCCCTTTTTGATCTTGTCTTGGGCTTGTCTTTGCTTCTCCTGTCATTTTGGTAGCTCCCCCTCCTTCTTCTAAACATCCTCTTGAAGTTGTTGATGAAGAGAGCTTCTTCCTCGTTGGTGTCGGGACTCTTCTCATCACTTTTTTCCTTTTCTTGAGATTTTGGGGACGTTGCTTTGAATGCAACATCCCTTATCTTGAAGGAGGAGAGCTTTTGTAGATCGTTGTAGAACATTGCTTCTTGTTCCATCATCTCATGGCTTATGATTCTCCCTAGCACTTCTTTGGGAGTCATTTCGTGGAAGCTCGGACTTTCACAAATTAGTGAGCAAAGAGTGACGTTTCACAGCATGAATGCTCCAATCATCCTCTTTACTACCTCGTGGTCGGTCCACCAGGTGCTTCCATATGACCGACTGTTGTTGATGAGAGTATTGAGGTGGTCATACATATCTTGCGGAGATTCACCCTCCATGATGGTGAATCTCCTAAGCTCTCCTTCGATCATCTCGATCTTTGCTTCTCTAATGACGTGGTTGCCTTCGTGCACCGTCTTGAGGGTGTCCCAAATCTCCTTGGCAACCTCCAACCGTTCAACGTGGTTGAACTCTTCACGAGTCAATGACGAGGTAATCACTCCAACGGCTTGAGCATTGCGATGTAGAAGGACGGCTTGCTCCGGAGTGATGTCTTCCTTATTCTTGGGAAGGTGAACACCTGTCATCACAATTTTCCACAAGCTAGGGTTTAAGGAAATGAGGTGCATCTTCATATTATGCTTCCACATAGAATAATCATTTCCATCAAATTGAGGAGGTTTGCCAATGGGAATAGACAAGTAATGGTTGCTAGCGGTAAGTTGCTCATAATTGTAAGGATACCAGGAGTAGTCTTGTGAAGTACTCCCGTTGTCGATGTTGACCGGAGCGATTGGCTTGATTTCCTTCTTCGACATGTTGAGCTTCTCACGAAGCCTTGCATTGAGCATCCGAATATCTTCGTTGTCATTTGGATCATCTTGAAGAACATCGACGTTCTTCGTCTTGGTGTGATCGACGACCACCGGAACCTCAATGTCACCCCTTCTGGCCATTACTTATCCGAGTTGTTAGACTCTTGGGGAGAAGCATGCTCTGATACCAATTGAAAGTCGCCTAGAGGGGGGTGAATAGGCTATAATACTTGAAATGACTTAATTAAACGAGATTAATTCCTTGTGGCCAGACTAGTCTGGTCAGAGCCGGACTAGTCCACTCAGCACAGGGTGGAAACCCTAAAACTTGATTTCTACAAGTTGTTTGCAGAATTAAAGTTCACCAAGAATAAGAGAAATATGTAACAAACTTGTGAAGCTCTGATTGTGATGTCTAAACACTTAGATTGCAAGTTTACAATAGTGATCATGTGTAAGGCAATAAGACAAATGTGAACCCTAATAGCAATGCTAGAGATTATGAAAAGTGTAAAAACAGTGAAACGAGATTTATCCCATGGTTCAGCTCCACGAAGAAGCCTACATCCACGTTGAGAAGTCCACATAAGGACCGGGTCTCACTTGACCATTCTCTCACCAAGCCACCACAATATCCGGCTTGGTTTTCTCTATATCAATGGGCAATCACAAAGTTTGATGGGGCTACTCACAACTTGAGGCTCCCACAAATCAAAACAATGAGGAGAATACGAAGCTCAACTCACACAAGCCACAAAACACAATACAATGTGCAAGAGATCAAACCGAGAGCCAAAGCGCAATGATCTTCCTTTACTCTCCTTACCAAACCCTAATCTCTTCAATATTTGCTTTTAAGGGGTTAGTAGGATGAGTAGAAGGCTTTGGAAGGCTTTAGGAAGCTTGTGGCGGCGCTAGGGTTCGAGAGTTATTCAAATGAGCCCGGGGGTCCCCTTTTTATAGAGGTCCCGAGCCCCTTTTGCTTACATCAGCAAAGGGGCGGACTAGTTCGACCTTAGACCATGAACTAGTCCGGCCCTATGGGACCACTGACCCCCTGGTAGGCTCCCGACAACTGCCACGATGAGCAACGATCATCACGCTACACGCTAAATTTCAAAATTCAAGTGGTCACTAGACACCGGACTAGGCCGGCCCATAACGGACTAGTCCGAAGTGGAACAGAACCATTTGGTCCGTTCCAAAACGGACTCTTCTGGGTTGGTCTGGACTAGTCGGGCCCCCTAGGGTTTTCTCTCGGTTTGTCACACTAAGTCCAAAACGGACAAGTCCGTGACCAAACGAACAAGTCCGAACTACTCCAAAGAGCTTTGGTCCGTCCAAAAATGGACAAGTCCGGACGTCTCGATCTTAGCTCCAAAATCACTCGGGAACACTCCAAAGATGTTTGGTCCGTCCAAAAATAGACTTGTCTGCCATGGCCGGACTAGTCCGGCCCTAAGGCCCGGACTAGTCCGGCCTCCTAGTGTTTTTCTCATTTTAGGCTTCTCACTTAGGTTTTTCTCTAAACCACTACTTTGAGCCCCTTGGTATGATATCAATGCAAATGATACAACCACCCTCTCACATGATACGGGTCATATAAGCTCAGTACCATAGAAACCCTAATTTCTACGCTTGAGTATTTGACGCCCATTTTCTCCTTTTCCTTTTTGAGGGTTTTTATCTCATTTCAATCCTTGTACCTCTGCTTAAGATCAACTAAGCTCATTAGCCTCTTAATTGTCATCGTTAATCATCCAAAACCCATGGGGATGCCTAGATGCACTTTCACATCTTTGTGAAGATAAAAAACAAGGAGTCACTCCTTGAGAACTTACAAGCCATCTTTGAAAAGCTGCGCACCACGTGCACCAAGCTGAACCCGGACAAGTGTGTCTTCGGTGTTAGCTCCGGGAAGCTTCTAGGGTTCTTGGTGACTCACCATGGAATTGAAGCAAATCCGGCGAAGATCAAGGCCATAGAAGATATGCAGCCCCCAGCACGTATTAAAGATGTCCAGAAGCTAACTAGATGCCTAGCTGTGCTCAGCCGGTTTATCTTGAGACTGGCAGAATGGGCGCTACCCTTCTTCAAAGTCTTGATGAAGTCCAAACCATTTCATTGGTCTGAAGAAGCAGAAAAGGTGTTTCAAGAGCTGAAACAACTCCTCACCACACTACCGATATTGGTAACTCCTAATCCTGGTGAGCCTTTACTGGTTTACATTTCGGCAACCACCGAAGTTGTCAGTATGGTCCTGGTTGCGGAAAGACTGGAGCCACATCCAATCTAGGAGTCTAGACCCCTCTGGGAGGGTCCGGAATTACCTTAAGGCGTGACTGGGTCCCAGCTCCCAGACACGAAACCTCAAAAAGAAATACTAGGAGATCAACCTCATTTGTCTAAGGAGGTTCACCTAGGTAACCGAGATGATCTGTATCCTTCAGCGATGTCCGGGTCGAACAAGAAGGAGTTTGGACCCCTCCGGGAGGGTCCAAGAAGCACAGCCTGATGGTCCGGAACCGCCCAACAGGGTCAGGGTCAATGGAGAAGAAGCTCTGGGTCCTTCTGAAAGGGTCCGAACCACCCAACGCACCGTATACTTCATGAGTGAAGTACTTCACGACGCCAAGACAAGATACATTGAGGTGCATAAATTGCTTTAAGCAGTTCTTATTGCCTCGATGAAGCTTCATCACTACTTCCAAGACCACAAAATATTAGTGGTAACTTCTTTTCCACAGTGTGTTATTTTGCATAACCCTAATTCTATTGAGAACATTGCAAAGTGGGCAGCGGAATTGGCCGAATTTGATCTAGAATTCGTGTTAAGACAAGCAATTAAAAGTCAAGCCTTGGCTGACTTCATGGCGGAATGGACCACCTCTCCATCAAACCCTGGGGGCCATAGTGAGCAGAAACCAGGACCCAAAGTTTCGGTATTAACCAAGCCTCACTGGACCCTCTACTTCGAACGCTCTGTGCAAAGTAGGGGGCCGGAGTTGGAATCCTTCTCCTGGCTCTGACTGGGGAGAAGGTCAGGTACATGGTACACCTTGATTTCAAGGCAACCAACAACATGACAGAGTACGAAGCTCTCCTCTTTGGACTCAAGGTGGCACTATCTTATGGTGTCAAACAGCTCTTGGTGAAGGGAGATTCACAACTCACCAGCAAACAAGTCAAAGGTGAATGCTCCTACAACAATCCCCAACTAGCTGCTTATCTCCATGAAGTCCAGAGACTTTAGAAGGACTTCGAAGTCTTGGATCACCATCATGTTTAGCGTCTTCATAATTCTGAAGCCGATGAACTTTTGACGAAAGCCTCAACTGGAGCTCAAGCTCCTGACGGAATCTTTGTCCGGAGGTTGTCAAATCCAACAGCTCAGCCTGCCAAACTTAGCGAAGGGGGCGAGACCAGCACCTCGAAGCTGGCAGTCCCGGTGGCCCTGTTTCCATGGCGTCCACCAAGGGTCATAGGTGTTGTAGGGAGCTCCGAGCAACCCAACACACAAGACTCGGAAGCTCAAGATAGCTCCACTGCATGGATATCGGAGATCTGGAGCTACTTGAAAAAAACATCCTTCCTGAAGACGATGTAACCGCTGACCGGATAATCAGATTGGCTAGAAGATACAAGTTGGTAGAAGGGGATCTCTACTGACGTGGTGCCAATGACATCCTAATGTGGTGTTTTACAAGGGATGAAGGCCACGAGCTCCTCGCAGAAATCCATGGAGGCGAGTGTGGGAACCATGCTTTTTCCCGCACACTGGTTGGTAAAGCCTTTCGGCATGGCTTTTACTGGCCTACATCACTAAAGGATGCGGTTGAGCTAGTGAATAAAAGTGAAGCATGCCAGTTCCACGAAAAACAGATTCACACACCAGCCCAATCACTACAAATGATTCCTCCTATATGGCCATTCGTTGTGTGTGGCATGGACATCTTGGGACCTTTCCCAAAAGCCGTCGGAGGTTACAGGTTCCTGTATGTCGCCATCGACAGGTTCACTAAGTGGCCGGAAGCAACTCCAGTCGTGACAATCAACAAGCAATCAACAATAAAGTTCTTGAAGTCCATTATATGCAGATTTGGAGTTCCAAACAAAGTCATAACTAACAACAGAACTCAATTCACAAGTGTTGTATTCCAAGAATATTGCGAAGACCTCGACATTCAACTCAGGTATGCCTCAGTATCTCATCCAGCAAGCAACGACCAAGCCAAGAGAGCAAATGCAGAAATATTAAAGGGACTAATGACACGCACGTACAAGCGCCTAAAAAAGGATGGAGCCAACTGGATTGAAGAGCTTGCATCCACACTCTGGGCGAACAGGACAACACCTAAGCAGTCAACTGGGGAGACTCCATTCTTCCTGGTGTACGAAGCTGAAGCAGTCCTTTCTCCGGAGATCACCTTGGGGTTCCTCCAGGTCAGGACCTTCGACGAAGTCATGCAAGACCAGCTCCGGCGTGTAGACATTGACCTTGTCGACGAGGGATGGGTCCAAGCAGCTGTTCGGAATGCACGTTATCGTCAAGTGCTCCGACGCTATCATCAAAGGCATGTGCGTAACCGACAGCTCGAGGAAGGCGATCTGGTGCTTCAGAAGAGACTAACTCATGAAGGAATGAACAAACTTTCCCCCAGTTGGGAAGGTCCATTCCGAGTGATCAAAGTGTCCCATCCAGGATGCGTTTGCTTCACCACTGAGGATGGGACTCAGCTTCCTAATCCTTGGAACATCGAGCACCTCCGTAAGTTTTATGTTTAGAATCACGGAGGTGAGTCTGTAAATACACATGATGTATGTTATAGAGTCAATAAATAGACAAGGGTAGGACCTCAAGGAGAACATCTGGACCCCTCCGGGAGGGTCAGGGAAGTTCAAGTACACTTCATACAGTCACTGCACTAAAACTGTAACTACCTACCCTGGGTTAGTACATGATGTAGTGCACTTAGCTTGGTCCCGCACCCTAAGTGTGTCCTTGTCTCCCCTGTAGTCTGGACCTATAATGAAAGACATTGTTGTGTAAAAAGAGACTCCACGTGCATTTATTTTTTTACAAGGCTTGACCTATCAACTTATTGTTTTCAACCTTCTTGTCTATAATGAAGTTGTGCAATTTTTCGTAAGTTTTTACCAAGTTTTTCATATGCATTACAAATTATATTGTTGGTCTCTCTAAATCTTAACATGCTGTATAGTCTACTCGCCTAAACGCCAAGCCAACATAGGTCCGGAGTGTGCTATCGACCTAGCCTGGTCCTGCACCCTAAGTACGCCACTCTACCTACACTCCGGCAAGCCTCAGTAGGTTGAGTACTAGAAAAGCATATGGGTTCGGAAAGATCACATCAATATGCTTGTTACCATATCAAGTTTCTTCGGATTTAAAACTCAAATAAGAATGATAAGTCAGAAACAATTTATAGACAAGAGGACGAATTTTACTCTTTTCTTGTATTTAATATGCAGGAAAACATAAATTCATAGCGATGGTGGACGACGCTGTAGCTACTAAGCTCCGACATCCTCCAAGGGGGGCCCGCCGTCAATGTTTAATATGTTGACAGTGGGTGACATCGGAGCTACAAAGCTCCGACAACCCCTGGGGGCCTACCTTCAATGATTCGTGCGTTGACATCGGAAGCTACCGGATCTATCAAGCTCTGATAAATCCTAGGCGGCCCCCTTCGACGTACCATATATAAATACTTCGGACCTAAAATCAACAAGTTCGAAGCATTCAAGTCATCAACATGCTGTCAAATCATTTTGGTACATGTACACACTCCAATTGTGCACATATACCGGGGGGCCAACAGATACAACACAGTATATTGAAGACAAGGTGAAATTCATTCCAGAAAGGAGGATTTCATTAATCAAAAGTACTGGATTAAAAAATTGGGGTTACATGGGGAAAAGGAAGAAAGTCCTAGCCACTGGAGGATCTTTGTCCATCGGTCTGCCAGGCGGAGCTTCTAATCAGTTTAGTACCCAATGAGCATGCAGCTACTCCCAGAAATGAGCAATGAACAGCGAGCCTCTATCTGAAATAATCGTGCGAGGAATGCCGTGTAGGCACACGATTCCTGATATGTACAACTCCGAATATTTCTTGGAATTGAATCCGACATTTACCGGAATGAAATGTGCTGATTTGGTTAGTCGATCGACTATCACCCAAATTGAATCATGCTCCCGGAATGTGAGTGGCAGTCCAACGATAAAATCCATACTCACATCATCCCATTTTCATTCTGGAAAATTAAGTGGTTGCAGCTGTCTTGCATTCTTCATATGGTCGGCCTTCACTCGCCGACACGTATCACACTCGGATACGTACTTAGCAATCTCACGCTTCATATCCATGTCCACCAAAACTTAGTCTTCAAGTCTTGACACATTTTATTACTGCCCAGATGAATCGAATATTTGTACAAATGAGCTTCGTCCAAAATTTTCTTTCGAAGTTCCATGTCACGGGGCACTACAATCCGATTCTTGAACCATACGTGTTGGTACCCTGCGTACCGTGTAACCCTCAGTACCGCGAAGAGTACAAGGGAGTTCTATCTGTCAAGATTGAAGGTCTCCTAAGGTCCCACATGTCACATTGCACCGAACCTGCTCCCCTCATATGGGTAGCTCCTGGGTAAACACATGTAAAGGAAATCCGGAACTAAGCTCCATCAAAGGAAAGCTTCGGTGACAACACGTGTACAACGACCCCGGACCTAACCCCCAGTAGAGAGGAGCTCCGGTGCGGACAAGTGTACAGCAGCTCCGGACCTACCCTCCTGCAAGGAAAAGCTCCGAAGATACCACTTGTGGAGCCTCCGAGCCTTCATCAACGTATACACTAGCAGATCTCCTTCAGCACGTTCATTCAAGTGACAGTCAAAGCGGCCGTTACAAGAATTAATTATGTATCGTTAATGCAGCATTAATGATACACAATCAGAGCACTGTTAATAGGGGTAACGCAGTCATTAAGGCATGTTATCACACTATTAATCATTCTTAATACCCTTTAGACATTTTATTAGGCCATTAAATATGCCAGGGCCACATGTCGGGCCAGGCAAGCTTTGTAACGGTCAGTCCTTAGAACTATAAAAGGGTTGCGCCGCACGAACCAGGTACATCTGAGCTGATCCAAGCTAACCCGCATACTAGGGAACAAACTCATACAATACAACAACACAAACCCCGTGGAGTAGGGTCTTACGCTTAGGCGGCCCGAACCACGTAAATCTCTGGTGTTGCCATCTTGATCTTGATCTCTGCGTGCCCCAACCATAATAAGAACATCCCCAGGCTACACTTTAATAGTACTGCGGTAAGTGTCATTGCTACGCTTCGACAATAGGGCACCCTGCTCATCTTTTCTAAAGCACTTCATCTCACCGTTGTCCATCCTCTTGAGTATGTGAGACTTACCCTTGTCCTTCTTTTGAGCCTCAATAATATCATCTCAGATCGTTAGAATGAGAGCAATATTGTATAACGCTCCGTATGGAACCAACTATAAACTCGGTTCTTCCTCTTCCATATGTGTGATGGTCAATTTATTGACGTGAGATTTGCAGCTAAGCGCATCGGCAACCACATTAGCTTTGTCGAGATGATAGTGAATCTCAATCTCATAATCCTTGATCAACTGAAGCCACCTTCGTTGCCTCATGTTCAGTTCCTTCTGAGTGAAGATATACTTCAAACTTTTGTGGTCGGTGTAGAGGTGAACCAAATTTCCATGCAGATAATGCCTCCACATTTTTAGAGCAAGCACCACAGCACCGAGCTCCAAGTCGTGAGTCGATAGTGGTGTTCGTTATAGCGGAGCCGCCATGTCCCATATGCGACCACACGTCCTTCTTGCAAAAGAAAGCAGCCAAGACCGATGTCGGATGCATCGCAATAAACATCGAACGGTTTCGTCGTATCCGGTTGAGCTAAAACGGGGGCTGTTGTGAGATGCTTCACCAATGTTTGAAATGCCTTCTCACATGCTTCACTCCAAATATATTTGGTACCTTTCTTCAGCAGCCCTGTCATTGGTTTAGCAACTTTCGAGAAGCTCGGGATGAACCTCCGATAATATCCTGCTAAACCAAGGAAGCTTCAGACTTCATGTACGGACATTGGAGATTGCCATTTCAGCAATTGAACAATTTTACTTGGGTCCACACCAATGCCCTCAGCTGAAATAATGTGTCCCAAGAATAGCACTTGACTGATCCAAAATTCACACTTGCTGAATTTTGCATAGAGTTTATGTGGGGACCGGAATCCCGACATCCGAGGATCTCATTGGGTGGTGTCGTGTGATGCGACACCGAACAGTATACAAGAACAGAACGAGAATAAAATACAAGAGGATCTCTTTTAGTTATCATACAGCAGAAGTTTTACAATACTAGCGGAAGAAAAGAAACATATATATCATAGCTACGCTCTCAGCACTACTATGCAAAAGCAAAGTCATCCATGCCCTGGATACTTCACACTAGCAACACGCAGGTCACGGCGGCGTGCAGGGTTCCCACTCGGCTGTACACCCTGGAGGGGGTGCAGCCTCATCATCAAACCCTTCATCAATTGTATAACCTGCAAAAACTCGTTAACTGCAAACATGAGCATCAGGCTCAGCAAGACTAACCCGTCTCACTAGACATATGTAAGGGTGGACACTAAGCATATGTAAGGTGAAGCATAAACGACTCGCCTACAAGTGGATCCTTATAATCAGGTTCTAAGTAGCAAATGACATTCTCCAAGCACGACACATCATAGACTCCACAATCAAACAAGAAACACTTTGCCGATGATATGACATGCTTAGAGCACATAATGCTACTACAGCTAAAGTATGGGGAAACTGTAAACTTTAATTTTACTATATCTAAGTCATACAAGGTTGCAAAGCAATTATAATTCAATACAATAGATATTTCTGGCTTCTTTAGTATTTACTACGTCACGGCGCAGTAAACGAGTGGTACTCTATTACCGCAAGGGACGGTGATGGCAATCAGGACACACCCGGACAACACGACACATACGTCGTTCAGAAGTGTCAGCGAGCACACCAGTACCTACGTAACACTTCAGCACTAGTCGTATATGGCCACCTTTCACAAGAAACCCGAACGCCGAGCCCGTCTCACCTCCGCGAACAGAAGGCCTCCGCACGGAACACCTCATGTGTCCACCGACCAATTTAAACCTTACTGTCCTCAACCCACCCCTATCGATGGTGAGTTAATGGGCCTCGACATCCCAATTATCGTGTTACGTCAGTTTACTGGATTCCATATGTCCATTATGTTGCCGGTACAATTCAAGCTTGTCCGAAGGGGCCGCATACAGATGGGCCTTAACTTACCAGTCAGAGCTATGCGACCAAGACCACGTCTTGTCGCTTCCTATCCATCTCTGACCATCCTCAAGTTTTAGATGTAACAGTTATTTTCTATAAATATTATCCCAGTGTAGATGAGTGTAAATTTCTATCTCGCGAGTAGATTCCAACTACTCGACTTCTACCGGTTTACCTACTACATTAGCATAGCAATTCTACACGTCGACTGATTAACCTACCCAATTAACCAATGGGATTGTGGGTCATGCATCTGGAGTATTCAAGCATCCTAGATGTAATGCACAATTCATATGCTAATCGTCATAGTGATAAAGTAAAATTTTATAAACGACTTAAATGCATACCGGGGCTTGCCTGGTAGTATCCGGTAGGTGTACTTCCAAGGCCTCTGGTTCCTCCTCGACTTCGGTCACTATACGATATGCATAACATATGTATATGAATGACTTTGAAAAATAGTTACTACCAAGACCATAATTTAATATATGGTGATCATTATATGATAATGACCTAATTGGCTGTGGAACTTTGATGGTAGATACCAGTGAATATGATAGAAGCTCTTGCAAAAAACAGGAGATGATCAAAGTATTTTGTTGTCTCTAAAATTATGGCAAGCAATAAACTTCCAAGAATTTTAGAGAAGAAACTGTAGCTTGAACATAGCTGCCAGTTGATAATCATGATAGAGTATGTTGTCCTGGTTTTAGCAAAATTTGTTTCATAAATTTCTAAGCCTTGGTGAAGGAGTTATTGAATTTCAAAGTTGGCAAGAATTTCTGGAATTATCTTATAATTGAATTGTTAGCGTTTCAATTAACATTCAGTTTGCAACTGAATTAGGACTATGGGATTAGGTCAATTAAATCCAAGATTTTTATAGGAACTAGTGTATTACAAAAGGAAGGTTCAGTCCAAATTTGGAACATAATAAAGCAACTGAACATTTGTAAAAATTCAATAACTCAAAAAGGTAATTGAACTATATAGAAGGTTATATAGGTGCAATTGCTCCCAATTTTTTTCTGGTAGTCAAGAATAGTACAAAGTATTTATGTAAATTTTTGGATTTTTTCCTTCGGCAAGTTCACCTGGAAAAATCATATTAGTATTTGGAAAGATTGTTTTCTACAGAATTTAAATGTGAGTTTCACACAACCTAATTGGTACTGACAGAACCTAGAGCTCAAGGGCATCCAAACAAAATTGGTTTGAATATTTTTGGAGCAGTCTACAGAGATATATTGATTTTTAAACTTTGGAAATGGTTCTGCATATGATGGGAATTTGCAGCTTTTAAATTTGGCACCAGGGCCCACTGGATTTAAAACTAACCAATCAGGAGCTAGCCACACCGGGGGCCATAAAGATTCCCACATGACCGCACTAAATCCCTGGCCACAGACTGATCTGGCGCCATTGCTCTCGTTGGCAAGTGGGACCCGCGTCCCGGTCTTCTTCCACCTCGGGCCACGGTTCGGGCGGCGGTGCTCTCACCGGCGCGCGGCGGCGCTTTTGCCAGAGATGACTTCCGGCCCACTAAAGGCCTCGGTACTCACCGCCCAACCATATTTTTGCGCGGGGAACACGCTGGACCAACTCCCGACGGCAAGAGGTGACCAAAAAACCATTCCCAATGGCAGCGGTGGGTGTTAGGGTTTAGGTTATGTGGAGACCTTCGATTCCCTAGCTAAAACTCTCATTTGAAAGCTCGGGAAGCATCGTGGATGCATGGGAAAGAGTTTAGGAGGGGTTAGAGCTCGTGCCATAGCCGGCAACACCAAGGTCGATGGTGAACCGAGCTCCATCAATGGCAGAAGGGGAAAAATTGAAGAACTTGCTAATTAGTCGATGGTTCTTTCTGATTTTTGGAGGGAAGGTGTGCTAGGGTACATATATCATGTCGCCTATCTGGACCAAAGAAATTTTGTGCATACAATCGGAATTAAAACAACGAACAATCTTTGAAGCTATAAAAGTGCTTCGGGAATCTACGGAATACAGTCGCTAGGATGCACGATAGGAATTCAAACATAACCAGAAGCTGCACGAGGTCGTTGCGCACCTTTTTTCTATAGACAACAGAGGATGGTGATGCTTGTATCGACGGCGAGGCTGCGCGGCATCGGGCGGCGCTGAAGTGATCGCGCCGGTGAGGAAATGGAGCGGCGCGATGAAAGGTGAAACGGTGATGGAATCTGGTCGACGGGGGGGGGGGGGGGGGCGATTTTATAGCCTTCACCGCGGTAGATAAGGACACTGGGAGGCAGCTGGAGGTGACCGATGGCCGACGGCGCGCTGGCAGCTTGCAGCGTCGCGGTGTCGCCCGGAGGAAAGAAACAGGGGCGGTTAAACGGTCTCACTGACTAACTTGTGGGCCCCACCTCTCTCCCTTATCCATTCCTCTAAGTTCCAGCTCAAACATTATCCAAAAATTCCCAAAATATACAGACAGACTAAGAAAAATATGGGGAACCCAAATCTGCAATCAGATTTCAATTTCGACATAGTTTGTTTCAAATTAAAAATCAAATTTGAATTCAAATATGGGTATAAACCTTATTGAAATAAATAGTATCTGAGGTCCATAAATCTCCAAACTTTGAAACAAAGTCCCCTGAACCATAAAAGGTCTTAGGAAAAATTGGGGGTTGATTTGGGCAAAGTTTAGTGCAAAGCTAAATTTGATGTCGACGTGAAATGAATCCCTTGTACGTGTCCAAACAAGTGGGAGATGTACTTCAAAAATCTTGAAAATTTTGTGAGAAGATATTTAGGAGTCCAAGGAAAAATTTGGAGCCTTGGATTTGAATCTTTTTGGCAGGGCCGAATATGCATAGCAACATAATCAAATTACAATTTTTTTGATTTTTATATTGCTGCATTATACTTTTTGCCCTATCCATATCATTCAATTAAATTCCCAACTTTGCAGGAAGGTTTAATTAAAATGTTCTAGGATTAGGGTGATGTCCAGTTCTCATGTTAATAAGAGTAAACATGAGTAAAAGAAAACTTTTTAGTGAGGTCATGTTCATGTGCACAACTATATTGACCCTCATTATGTTTGATAAACAACTTGTAGTTGAACTTCACATGAAAGGAAAAAGTGGGATTTTACATTGCTCCCCCCTTAAAAGAATCTCGTCCCGAGATTACAAAGGAAGGACAAAAGGTAAAGATCTACTGAATATGTGCCGCTAACAAGTCCAGATAGTTCGTTTTAAGATACTCCTCGCTTTCCCACGTAGCTTCTTCAGCACTGTGGTTGCTCCACAAGACCTTGTAGAAACGCAAGGTGCGTCTCCTTGTGGTGCGAGTTTTCTCATCAACGATTTGGGTTGGATGCTCAAAATAGGTAAGATCTGGTTGGAGAGCTTCCAAATCATCAATACGTACATTCATTGGGGCTTTGAGACATTTCCGCAACTGAGAAATGTGAAACATATTGTGGACACCTTGCAGCGACGGTGGTAACTCCAATTGATATGCCACAGGTCCGCAACTTTTGATTATTGCGAACGGCCCAATGAAACGTGGAGCTAGCTTCCCTCTCACTCCGAATCGATGAATTCCCTTCATTGGGGATACCCGGAGATAAACTTGATCCCCAACCTCGAAGTGAAGAGGTCGACGTCGTTTGTCCGCATAGCTCTTCTGACGAGACTGAGCGGCTTTGAGATTTGCTTGAATAATATGCACTTGCTCTTTGGCTTCATTTATCAAGTCGATGCCATATACCACTTGTTCACCAGATTCGCACTAGTTCAAGGGTGCGCGACACTTTTGGCCATAAGTAGCTTCATATGGCGCCATATGGATGCTAGCCTAGTAACCGTTGTTGTACGAAAATTCCGCCAATGGTTGATGATCATCCCAATTTTTACCATGGTGGATGGCATCGACACGAAGCATATCCTCTAGCACTTGGTTCACCCATTCGGTTTGTCCATCAGTCTGAGGATGATAAGCCGAGCTTCGAATCAGTTTGGTACCCAACGCATCGTGGAGATGCTCCCAAAAGCGAGCAACAAAAATAGATCCACGATCTGAAATGATATTGTGGGGTACACCATGTAGGCACAAAATTATGGAGATATAAAGTTCTGCATACCACTTTCATCATACTTGGCACTGACCGGTATGAAATGAGCTGATTTGGTCAACCGGTCAACGATCACCCAAATGAGTCGTGCTTATGGATAGTGGGAGGCAACCCAACAATGAAATCCATGCTGATATCCTCCTCTTTCCATGCCGGTATGCTTAAAGGTTGAAGATGCCCAGCTGCCTTCATATGGTCGGCCTTAACTCTTCGACACGTATAACATTCAAATACGTATTTTGCTACTTCCCTATTCATCCGAGTCCACCAGTACTTCTTTCTCAAGTCTTGGTACATTTTGTTACTTCCCGGATGAATGGAATACTTGGACAAACGATCTTCATCCAGTATCTTCTTCCGAAGTTTCATGTTTCGGGGTACCACTATGCGGTTTTTAAACCAGAGGGTACCATCATCGTCACATCGGAAACATTTCATCTCCCCCTTCTCCATTCTTTGCCGAATGTGCGACATCCCTTTGTCCTCCTTCTGAGCTACCATAATATCCTCCCTGATAGTAGGAATGAGAGCTAGGTTGTAGAGTGCCCCATATGGAACCAAGCAGAGACTCGGTTCTTATTCTCCCATTGAGGTAATGGAAAGATTGTTGACATGGGACTTGCGGCTCAGAGCATCTGCGACTACATTCGCCTTGCCCGGATGGTAGTGGATCTCAATCTCATAATCCTTGATTAATTCCAACCATCTACGTTGTCGCATATTTAAATCCTTTTGGGTGAAGATGTACTTCAGGCTCTTGTGATCGGTGTAGAGATGTACTAGATTACCTAGTAGATAATGTCTCCACATCTTCAATTCTAGTACCATAGCAGCGAGCTCTAGATCATGAGTCGGATAGTGCTGCTCATGGTTCCGAAGCTACCGTGATCCATAAGCGATCACTCGTCTATCCTGCATCAACACACAACCCAAACCAATTCCTGATGCATCACAATACACGTCAAAAGATTTGGTTGTGTACGGATGAGCTAATACTAGTGCCGTTGTGAGGTGTTTTACCAATGCCTGGAAACCTCCCTCACATGCCTCAGTCCATACATACTTCGTCCCCTTCTTCAGAAGTTCTATCATTAGTTTAGCTATTTTGGAGAAACTGGGAATGAACCTCCGGTAATACCCAGCTAAACCTATGAAACTTCGAACTTCATGTATGGACTTTGGAGACTCCCATTCGAGTACTTGCTTTATCTTGCTTGGATCAACTGCAATCCCTTCTGCTGATATGATGTGCCCTAAAAATGGCACTTGGCTGATCCAGAATTCACACTTGCTGAACTTAGCATATAGCTGGTGGTCCCGTAATCGTTGAAGCACGGTACACAAGTGTGTATCATGTTCTTCTTCGGATTTTGAATACATGTCGTCAATGAAGACCACGACAAACTTGTCCAATTCCGGCATGAACACTGAGTTCATGAGATACATGAAATGAGCCGGTGCGTTGGTCAATCCGAAGGACATAACAAGGTATTCATACAGTCCATACCTCTTCGAGAATGTTGTCTTTGGTATGTCTTCTGGCTGGATTCTAATCTGATGATAATCAGAACGAAGATCCATCTTCGAAAATACTTTAGCACCCACTAGTTGATCGAAAAGAATATTAATGCGTTGTAGTGGATACTTGTTTTTGATAGTGACAGCATT
This sequence comes from Tuctoria greenei, assembly GCA_036927565.1. Classification (NCBI taxonomy): domain Eukaryota; kingdom Viridiplantae; phylum Streptophyta; class Magnoliopsida; order Poales; family Poaceae; genus Tuctoria; species Tuctoria greenei. The sequence continues at coordinate 76,563,418 of JAYESD010000007.1, read as the reverse complement.
GAGTGGATGATAGTCCACGCATAGTCTCATGGTCTTATCTTTCTTCTCTACGAACAATGCAGAACAGCCCCATGATGATGAACTTGGACAAATGAAACCTTTGTTCTCAAGTTCTGTTAACTGCTCCTTCAGTTCTGCAAGTTCCTTGGGTGCCATCTTGTAGGGTTGCCTTGAGATCGTCATTGTTCCCACTACAAGCTCAATCTTGAACTCTATATCTCTTTCTGGGGGCATACCAGGAAGATCTTCGGGAAATACGTCCGGGTGTTCACATACTACCGGAATATCCTTAAGTTCAATAACCTCAGTATTGTGAGTAGATGGATTCACTAGAATGGTTCTCTCAAGATTGAGAACTTGGGAAGGATGAAGTGGAGAATTTAGATATATTTTTCAAGGAACAAGATCTAAAATAGCACCGCGGTATTGTAACCACGCCATTCCCAAGATGACATCTAACTTCTGATTCTCTAGTATCAGAAGTGAAGTAAGATATATAGTTCTATCTAGGTTAAGTGGTATCCCAAGAACCAACTCATTTGTTGCTGTCTTGCCTGCTGGAGAGCAAATCACATACGGAGTTTTTGTGGAGATAATAGGCAATTAACTTTTAATGACAAAAGACTTGCTAATGACATTTTGTGAAGCTCCGAAGTCAAAGAGTATGACTACGCGATGATCAAAGATAGAGAACGTACCCGTGAGTACGGGTGCGCCTTCCGGAACGTCCTCAATGGCGAGGTGGTGGATGTTGCCGAGTCTGGGAACTGGCTTCTTGGGCTGGTCGCGGGGTTGATTGGCGCCCTGGTATGATGACTATCCTCCGCCCTGCCTACTTTGCGGACAGTCCTTAGCGAAGTGCCCCGTGCGTCCACACATGAAACACTTGTACGGGGTTTGGCCGGTACGAATGGGAGGACGGAATCCCGGTGCACACGGTGGAGGTGGAAGTGCACGTGGAATCATCCCCTGCTGTTGCTGCGGTCGGAAACCCGTGTTCCCGAACTGGCGACCACTGAACATTGGTGTTCGTGATGGAGGTTGCCACCTCTGGTCGGATGGTGATCGATATACCATTCGGTACTTCTGAGGAGCACCATCTCCGCTGCCTTGCGGAGCACTCCCCTTCTTCTTGTCTGTGGACAGCTCTCGAGTAGCATCCTCTTGCATGATCGCGGCGTTGACAATGTCATTGAAGCTGCTGCGGTTGAACAAGACAAGCTTGTCCTTCATCTTGGGGTTCAACCCCCAGTAGAAGCACTCTCGCTTCCTGTCTTCCGTGTTCACTTTGTCCTGTGCATACTGGGCCAAGTGGTTGAAGGTATTGGAGTATTCGTAAGAACTCCTTCCTCCCTATTTTAGCTCCAAGAACTCTTGAAGCTTCCTCCTCATAATCCCGAAAGGGATATGGTATTCGCGGAATGCCTCCTGGAATTCTGCCAGCTCACGACATAGCCTGCGGGGCGTGCGGCGAGGTAGTTTGCCCACCATGCACCAGCAGAACCCTGCAGTTGCTGAGCTGCAAACAGAGTCTTCTATTGTTCAGTTATCTCGAGCAAACCAAACTTCCCTTCAATGGTGCGGAGCCAGTTGTCCACCTCCAAAGGTTCGTCGGCCTCCCTGAAGACCGGCGGATGCGTCGATGCGAAATCCGAGTAGGAACTCGGATATGACTGACGTGGCCCATCATCTTATCGCCCCCCTTGACGGGACGAGTGTAGCACAAGGGTCCGCCACTACAGGAAACAACGAATAGGGTGTCGATTTACTTAGATGCGTCGGCCCCGACGCATTTAACCCTTATAAGGGTGTCGGTTTTGGTTAACCGACACCAATAAGTTAGAGGCATCGGTTTTCGTGATCAAACCGACGCACCTATTAAATTCGACGGCCAAACCGACGCATATATTAAATGTGTCGGTGGCACCGACGCTCATAACGCGGGCCCGGCTGGCTCAAGATCTAAGTGCGTCGGCCGGAGACAAACTGACACATTTAATGTGGGCCCAGCTGGCTCAGACTTTAAGAGCGTCGGCAAGGGAAAACTGACGCTCTTAAGTGGGCTCGGCTGGACCTAAGCCCTTCGGCGCGTCTCTTCTCTAAAACCTTAAGCGGTGTCGTTTTCCCAACTCGAGCCTGCGCCCCATATGCCACCGCCGCCAGCCCGCCCCTCGCCGGCGCCCCCGCCCGCGGCCACATCGCCGGCGCCCGTCGCCCGCGCCTACGCCCCGCCCGCTGCCCCTTGCCCGCGCCCGTGCCCCCGACCCAGCCCGCGCCCCCGATCCCGCCCGCGCCACCGACCCCGCCCGCGCCCCCACCCGCCGCTCGCCGGGCTCCTCGGCCGTCCGGCGCCTCATGGTCCGTCCCCCTTCCAGCGCCTCCTTGTCCAGCGCACCACGTCCGGGTCTCCTCCGCGCCCCCGTCCAGCCCCCCTCGATGCCCCTCACTCCCCCTTGACGCATAAGGTAAAATGAAGTCATATTTGAATATTATGTGTAATTTTTGTTTGGTGCATGAGTTTGTATATGTGATGTTCTATGTGTGAGCTTAATTCATAGCTAATGTGGATATGTTAGATTAATTAATAGTTAATTCTCAAATTATATGCAAAATTACATGTTTAACTTATATATGTGAGGATGATTAATAGTTTCTAAATATGTGAGCATATTATATATGTGAATAGTGTTAACTCGTGAATGTGATTCATATTCTATAGTTGCTAACTCGTGAATGTGATTCATATTCATTATGCTATATGATTTGAATGTGAATAAAAGTTCGTATCATGCATGTGATTGCTTCTTTTTAGCATTTGCAATATGATGACTAATTATGTGTTTGTAATATAGTAAATATTTTTATAATTATGGTAGCTTGAGAGGATTGTAGTGAAAGATGATTCTAGTTGTGAAGTATGCGTTAAGACGAGCACAGATGCGTACGGTGATAATGAGGACGACTAACTAACCGCGCCTGAACGGTGGATCCAGACTTAGAACTTTCAACTCTGACCAACTTTCCTCCTCTGTCTTGTTCTTTCCTCTCTCGTAAATTATTGAAAAATGAACATGAGGAACGTAACCTATAGAATTTGATTACCCGTTTCGAATCGGCACGTATCACATGCCATTGGCATGTGAGACGTGAAGGTTCGGAATTGTCCCTTTTTGGAGAGCCTGGGAGTGGATCGGGGGGGGGGGGGGGGCGTGGCTTGTGATGATACGCGAGTCTGGATCTGGACAAGATTTCGACGGCATAACCCTGATGTTCTCTGCTGCACCATTTTCGGGCGTGCAGTGGAGAATAGCGGGGTTATGCTGCCGAAATTTCGTATGGATCCAGACCACGCGTGTCGTCTTAAGCACGCCCCACTCGACCACTCTTGGGTCGGTTTAGGACCTATCTGCCTTGTTGTAGTGACCGTCACATAATATAAAAATAAACTAATTATAATGATTTTCCGCTTTGAAGGTATAAGTTGAAAAATGGGTGACGACCGTAAGGTGATGTATGATGGATGGAGTTCAGATGGTGTGTACACTTTGGAATGGGCACAAATGGCAAATGATTTGGTGAACCAAGCATTTCCTAGTGGTGCTCGTTTTGTGAGATGTCCGTGTAGCAGGTGCCAGAATCGTCAACGTTTCGAGAGGTCTGAAATGATGCTGCACCTTTGTAAGCACGGATTTATGCCTGACTATCTAGTGTGGCATGTGCATGGAGAGATGGATCATACTAGTGAGTCAAACGAAAACGAGAATGAAGATCAAATGGATGATATGATTACGGATGTTGCTCGAGAGTACGAAGAGCAGTCACTGCCAGATGAGGTAAAGAAGTTTTACAGACTTCTTGCCGCCGCGGATGAAAAAGTATATGAGGGCGGTAGTGTGACCGTTCTGCAGGCGATCACAAGACTTATGGGGCTGAAGTCTAAGTTCAATTTTGCAAACAATTGCTACAATGGTATTTTGAAGTTGATCAATGATCTCCTTCCGGCAAAACATAAGATGTCGGAAGACATATATCATTCAAAGAAGATTTTGGAAGGTCTGTGCATGAGTTATGAGAAAATTGATGTGGGCAAAAATAATTGCATGTTATTTTGGAAGGAACACCAGAACGATACTCAATGTATGCATTGCAATGCATCTAGACATGTGAAGGTTTTGAATGATGATGGGGAGGAAATAAGTACAAAGGTACCAGTTAAATAGCTTCGGTACATGCCTATCACGTCCAGACTTAAACGGTTGTTCCTTTCTAAAGAAACTGTGAAGCAGATGAGGTGGCATTCAGAAGGGTTACGTGAGAGTGATGACAAAGATATTATGGTACATCCTTCAGATGGCGCGGCATGGCAAGCTCTATATCGTTTCGATCCGGAGTTTGGTAAAGATCCAAGAAATGTGCGTCTTCAATTGTCAACAGATGGTTTCACTCCTTTTAGCACAAGTAACAATCCATACTCTTGTTGGTCTATTTTCATCATGCCTTACAATCTCCCTCCCAACATGTGCATGAAAGAAGGATACATATTCCTAGCGTCTATCATTCCTGGTCCTAAACATCCTGGGATGAAAATTAATGTGTTTATGCAACCGTTGATTGAGGAGTTGAAAGAGTTATGGCAACGTGTAAAGGCATACGACAGTCATATGAAATGTGAATTTACTTTACGTGCCGCATATCTATGGTCTATACATGATTTGTTGGCATACGGCATTTGGGCTGGTTGGTGTGTCCATGGAAAATTGTGTTGCCCCATATGTATGGCTGATACCGATTCCTTCAGGTTGAAGTATGGAAGAAAAATCTGCTTCTTTGATTGCCATCGACGATTCCTTCCTTCAAATCACCCATACAGAAGTGATACACGATCATTTCGAAAAGGCAAAAGTGTTATAGAAGGACCCCCTCGTCGATTGACAAGCGAGCAAAAAATGGCATGGCATGCAAAGTTAAAAGAGTCCGCTGAAGGTGGTTTCGAGGGGTATGGTACAAAACACAACTGGACTCATATTTCTTTTCTTTGGGAGCTACCATATGCAAAAGCGTTGCTTTTACCGCACAACATAGATTTGATGCACCAGGAGTGTAATGTCGCTGAAAGCATCATAAGCATGTGTTTTGATTTTACCGGTCAACCTAAAGATAATTTGAGTGCGAGGAAAGACTTAGCTGATATTTGCGATCGTCTTGGGCTTGAGGTTATAACAAGTGCAAACGGGAATGAAAGTAGGCCACGAGCTCCATACTGTGTTCGACCAGAAGAAAGAAAGCGAATACTTAGTTGGTTGAAAACACTAAAGTTTCCAGACCGCTATGCAGCAAACATAAAATGATGTGTTAATCTCAACACTGGTAAACTGAATGGGTTGAAGAGCCATGATTATCACATTATGATGGAGAGACTTATCCCGGTAATGTTTCGTGGCTACTTCAAACCTGATTTGTGGAAGATGTTTGCTGAACATAGCTACTTTTATATACATATTTGTGCTAAGGAAGTGTCGAAAAAGATGATGCGATGGTGGGAGAAAGAAATTGTTGTGCTTGTATGTAAGATGGCAAAAGAGTTCCCATCTGGATTTATGAATGTTATGCAACATTTGCTAGTGCATTTACCTTATGAAGCATTGGTAGCAGGTCCTGCACAATTCAGATGGATGTATAGCCAAGAAAGAGAATTGAAGAAACTTAGAGCTACAGTGCGCAACAAAGCAAGAGTTGAGGGTTGTATTGCAGAAGCATTTGCAGCAAAAGAGATTACTAACTTCTCTAGCAAATATTTTTGACGTGCCAACAACGTGAATGCAAGTGTCACACGATATCATAATGTAGAAGAGCAACCTACGAGTGAGCTTAAGATTTTTCAATGGAAGGGTAAAGGTGTTGGAGCTGCTAATTCTCATTATATTTCATAACAAGAGAGGAATTACACCATGCTTTACATATTTTTCAACATGGAGGAGGTGTTGCCATATTTTGAAATGTTTGACAAGTTGTATTGGAAATCTTCACGAAAACCTACACAAAGTCAATTGGATAAGATGCGTCAGCATGGCATAAACGGTGGAAAAAGCTTTGTTGACTGGTTCCATGAACATGTAATTTTATATCTGTTTTTTCTTTCAATATTAGTTCGCGTTTATCATAAGATGCTAACTTTGTTTATTTATGTAGTGTATGAAAGATGTCAACATCTCCGATGACTTGCGACAGATGTCGCATGGTCAATTGAGAGCAACAGAATTTAGCAGGTACGATATCAACGGATATCGTTTTCGGACGGCATGTTTAGAAGCAAGTCGTCCACTTGCTGCCACTACAAATAGTGGAGTAATGATAACTGCCGTAGAGGGTAGTGGAAAAGTGACAGAATACTATGGTGTTCTTAAAAAAATAATAGAGTACACATTTGGCGATCCAAAAACACTTCAACTTGTGATTTTTGACTGTGAATGGTTTGATCCAACATCGGGCACACGAGTTGATGATTTTGGAATGGTGGAAGTCAACCACAAGTCACGATACACAACCCATAACAACAATGTTGTACTTGCGAATCAAGTGGTACAAGTGTACTATTTAAGTTATCCTCATCCAAGTTTGAAAAATTGGTGGGTTGTGTATACAGTTAACTATGAAGTGCACCCTCATCGTTATGATGCGTATATAGAGATTCAAGAAGATTACGGTATTATCTATTAGGATGAAGTAGAGGAAGCATAAGATTTTAGGATATCTTCTAGGATAGAACTCACAGAAATTGCTAGTGATACGTTAGAGTTGATGTCGGAAGAACAAGCTGGCCCTTCAAGAAAACGTGTTCGGCAATCACAAAGATTTATGGAAAAGAAGAAAAGGAATTTGGAAGAAAAGGATAGATATCATGAAGAAGAGGAAGAGATGGAAGAGAGTGAAGAGGAAGAGATGGAAGAAGAGATACGTGAATATCTTAATATACGCGTGACAAAAGCAGATTCTGATGCTGATGATTTTTGATAATATTGTACGCAATTTTTAGATTTTTAATATTATTGTATACATTCTTTATTTATTATCTAATGTTGTATACTAATCATTTCTATAACAATGTGCGCAGATGTTTAAGCATTTGCCAAGTTTGGGGAAGAAGAAGAGCAAGAAGGGCAGTGGAACTTCGGCCTCCACTCCCAGTTCTACTTTGAGCCAGCCGGACCCATTTCAGGTTCTTGTTTTTTACATACATGTAAATATTAAATTAATTGTCTATTTTTTCTTACTTGTTTATATATTTCTTTGTTTATATTTTCAGGGTACTTCTTACAGTGGGCAGAGGAAGAGGCAATTTTTGAGTTGTGTGGCAGAGCCGACGTCGAGCGAGCCTGCACGAGGTCCGCCACAGGTGACAGATCGTTGCCCGACGTACGAGGAGTTGTACGGGGAGGAGGCTCAGGGCGAGGCTCAGGAGCAGGAGCAGAAAGGTGGCTCAGGAGGAGGCTCAGTGGGAGGCTCAGGGCGAGGCTCAGTGGGAGGCTCAGCAGGAGGCTCAGGACGAGTCTCAAGAGGAGGCTCTGATAGTTTTGGGCGGTGGACCTCTTCTGATGGTGGGAATGAGGGAGATGATGAGGAATAAGATGAGCCTGAGGATCCTGAGCGAGATGCCAGGATTGCAACAAGGGCCGAGCTTGAAGAGTTAGGACACCCCGATCGATGCCCTTTTAGGTAATATTTTTAATTAACTTACAAGTTCATTATATCTGTTCAATTAACTAATTTTATCTATTTTTTATGTACAAGCTGCGGAGGCACCTTTTATGTGGTGTAAGTAAAAGTATAGTTGAGCGGACAATTATAAGGCCGAAGGGTACTAGGTGTTTGGTGGAGCTTGGATGGAGTGGAAAGGGACATCGATGAGTAGTTAACACTGAGTTGGGAAACGCCATGCGGTTTTGCTATCCCGGGATGGTATTAGTAGATGGTCAAAGAATTGCAGCGCATAGATGGGATCACTATGCGCTTCAAGAGTATGGCGATTCCGGTACATGTGAGGATAATGTTTGGGAGATTTTCTGCGTAAGTTTGTTTTGATTGTTTCCATTACATTACATTCTATTGTTATTTGACATTAATTGTTACTTATATGCAGGGTAGGTTTCGTTTGGAGGAGGGTGTGAGTCAAGCATATGCTTGTTCAGTTTTCCATAATGCAGCAAAGAGACGTGTCAAGGACTCCTTCTCGAAGGCACGGATCAAGGCTGTGACCGTCTACTACAGGACGGTGATGTTCCAGCCTATGACAAACAAAGAAGCAGACAAAATTCACCTCACTAGGGAGGAGTACCTGCAAAGTCATGTGGATTGGATTTGTGTGAATATGGAAGCTTGGGAATGGTTATGCGGGTATTGGGGTTCAGCTGAGTTTAAAAATATTTCTGATAGACACCGAAGAAACCGAAAGAGCAAGCCAGGAAAGCATTTCTATGGGCCGGATGGTTATGTTCGGATGGAACAAAGGATGGTATGAATTCTTATATTCATACTTATATTCCTTCAATTAATTGCATTTATTAAATTATTGATTTTGATATTGCAGACAACTGAAACTGGTACGCCTCCTACATTTTTTGAGGTTTATCTTAAGGGGCATAAAGGTCCAGACCCGAGTCGCACGGAGGTGTTATGTGATGAGGTATCAACCCATAAATTGGTATGTATGTTGATTCATTGTTTCTTTTATCTATCAACTCAATTTATCTTGTATTACATTAATCTGGTAACTAAATGTATCACAGCAAAAGTGTGTTGAGTGTTTCAAAAAGAATCATGGACCTGATTCAGACTATTTGAGAGAGTCATTGGATGTCGCTGCAGCATACGATGCCGGCGGAGGTCTACCGCATGGGAGGTATGTCTAAAGTTAATGCTGATTTGTATGTTAATGAATATCGATTCTTCACACTTGTATTTTATTTGTAGACTTGGTTTAGGCGACAGATATGTAGAGCGTGAGGCTTATGCTAGACGACGGTCGTCCAATGTTGGTGGTATTTGATTTCAATCATCTACAGAGGCTGAATTACGAGAAGAACTGAGACGCACAAAGGAGGAGATGCAACAACAACAACAAGAGACACAGGTGTTGCTACAACAACAACAGCAACAAACACAGATGTTGCAGCAACAGATGCATTATTTGTATATGTCTCAGGTAACATGTAATTTTCTTATTTGAAAATATTATTCGATTTACAAATGTATCTACTAAAGATATCACATCTAATTTACTTGATGCAGTTCATGGGTCAAGGTAGCTCTAGTTCTCAGTTCGGTCCTCGACCAATGCAGCAACCAATACCACATATTGGCTCCTCACAGGTAAAACTACTTATCTTATTGACTTCAGTTATATAATGCAATATCGTAACTATTTGTGTTGCAGGGTTCCGAGAGTGGTGAATCGTATGTTCCACAGCCTTACAGATTTATGTCACTGCTGGCTTCTGGATTACAGCAAAATAATCCAGGTAAACTATAATTTTCGCATTTGACTACTTTATTTGATTCCAAAATGATTCTAATTATAATCTCAGAACTTCAAGCAGTTTTCCCACCGATGCCTTTTCCTCCGGTGCAGACTCATCCATCACAAGAAGATGCAACGGTATGTATGACATGCATACTTGTTACAATATTTTCATTATAACATCAATTAGCATAATATTAAAAAGAAAATATAAATAATAGCGGAGAGATGAAGTGAAAAAGTGAAGAAGTGAGAGAGCGAGAGAGCTAGAGATAGATAGAGAGGGAGATGAATACATATAGAGAAAAGAAGCGATAGATAGAGAGGGAGAGAAATATATATAGGGGGAGAGGAAAAGATAGAGAGAAGAGAAGAGATAGATAGAGAGGGAGCAAGAAAGAAAGAGATAGAGGGAGAGGAGAAGTGATAGAGTAGGAGAGCGAGTGAGGGCGAGAGAGTTAGAGAGAGTGAGAGGAAATACGAGAGTGTGTTTAAGTTTTAGTTCAAACCAATATGCTTCTCCTTTTTAAAGTTATGTTATTAAGTAAGTAGGAGTTAACATATTATGTTGTTAAGTTTCTATTTCATTTTTATCTATTGTAGAGATCTCATCACGGTACACCTGAAGGTGTCGATGCTTTCTTTAACATTAACGACGGAGGTGCGAGTGGAGGAGATGGGAGTGGAGGACATGCGAGTGGAGGCTCCCACGACGACATATGAATTTCGTTTACTCATTTTCGGACTGTTGTGCTTGTATTATGTTGTGCTTGTGTTCGAAACGTTTTATAACTTGTGTATGGTGCTATGTTTCATAACTTGTGTATGGTCGTATGTTGATATGATGTATATTGCTGTTGTGTGTAAATGGAGGCTCCCCATCTGGGGAGGGAGAGAAAATAAACATTTTTTTTTAAAAAAAATCGTTTTGTGCGTCGGTTTGGTCTACACCGACGCCTGTATCTGGCCACTAGGGAGATGGCCACGGGGCACATTATATGCGTCGGCCCAGAAACCGACGGACTTAAGTAGTTATATGCGTCAGTTTCTAGCGGACCGACGCACATAGCCGGGCTCGGTGGAGCAGCCACGTGTGCACTTATGTGCGTCGATTGGGCCAGAACCGACGCATATAACGTCTTAAGTGCGTCGGTCGTTCCAGCTGACGCATTTAACTTTAAGTGCGTCGACCTGCCGAAACCGACGCACATAGGCATTAAATGCGTCGGCCCCGATGCACTTAGTCGTTAAAGGCGTCCAAAATTCGTCGTCGGCTAAGTGTGTCGGTTCACCGACACCTTTAATTTATATGCGTAGGTTTCTGTAGACAACCGACGCTCATATGGCCGACGCCCTATCGCCAGATTCCTATAGTGCGCAAGAACTCAGTTTGCTCGTCGCGCGAGCCGAGTACTGCTGCGAGAACCTCTGCGAGACTTCTGGGAAGTGTAGGTGGTGATGGTGGAGGTGGCTGCGTCTGGGGCGTATTCTGCCCCGGGGGTGGTGTGTCATCCCCCTGTCCTCCACTTGAGCCTCCCACTTCTGGGGCTATATGTGTACCCACCTTGCTGCAATACAATGATTCACAACATAAGTCTCATTGCCTCAAGTTCATACTTCCATACAAATGATAATGCGGTAGACAATGATAGATAATATACAACATCAACATATATTGATAAAGAACAAGCTTTATACAAGATATATTATCTCATGACCAAGTTTACAGTAGTAAACTCCAAAATGATGGACTCCCACTATGGAAATACATCTCTACCATACTTGGTCCCCATGAGATGTCGTACATATCTTGTCATCTTGGACATAAACACCAAAAATCTTAATATGACACAAACATGGTCACAAAAGAAAAACACGAACAACTATGAAACTATATGTTGCCCCGTGTCGGCAGAAGTGGTGCCACATCCCACTTCAATACGTCCTACTGGATGTATTCGAGTTTCTCAGGATCTTCTTCTTCTTCGTCATCCGAAGGCAATTGTTTACCCATAATTAGTGGTATGTTATGGGCTGGTGGATACACCACTGGTTGGAATTGTGCCTCGGCCTCAATCACATTATCCTGTAGTTCTCCTGCCTCATACTCCCAATTTTGAGCTGTCTCAATGGCGGTGTCCCGCTCTTCAGTGACTACTAACAGCTGCTCTTGCTATTGTTGCACCTCCAACTGACTTGCTTGCAGCTCACCATGAGCTTGCTGCAGTTTAGTGTGAGTCTGTCGTTGTGCGGCACGTGCTTTCTGTAGCCTAATGCGAGCATAATGCAACTGACTCTCGCACTTATCTAGCCGGTAATTTGCTGGGGCTATGAGTGAACGTAGACCCTCGTTGATGTAATCAAGGGTATCACCCCGCTCCGTAGCTTCCCGCAAGGCTTCGACTTGTTCCAAAATAATGGTGCCTTGCGTAGCAACTACCATATTGAAAGCAGCGGCATATGTCCCAAGTGTCGTCGAGGTTGTGTCGCCATGCGGTGTATAGGCAGCAATCATGCAACATTGCCCAAATCCGGCCATACCACGGACTGGAATAGAGGCAAATTGAGTCCCTGCCATGGCATCTTGATGAAGCTCACAAAGCTTCATAAGTGCTTCGCCTGCAGCGATTGCCCAGGTGTCCTCCAATTGAGCCCCCTCGATGGTAACCGAGAAAGGAGCCCATCCATATTGATGTGGACTAGCCGGGATGTCTACCAATATGGTGCTCGACCGAACACCTCTGTCGATCGTTTCTCTACCCCAATAGCATGGCATCTCGATGAAGCCAAACTGTTGGAGCACTTCCCGTAGCATACTTGGGAAACCCGGATGGCTAGCACAAGTTGAAAATACCCATCCGTCCGGTAATAGCATCCTCACATCTGTCATCTATAAAAAGAATACTGGAACAATGAGAAGGTTTCCAACTCTCAACAATTTTAAGAAAATTTTAAACTGGAGCTGTAATCACAGTCTGTTCCAGCTGACCTCCCTGTATAACTTCAAAATTTTTATACAGGAAACGTCAGATCCAAGTGTTGGGCTGAATAAAAAAGTTGTAGTACACTTTCCAAGCTTTCCATATTGTACTCATACAACTACATGTGAGCTAATAAATATAATCTATACAGGTTTTAAGTTGACCCATATTTTCTGGAAATTTTGACAGAACCTCCCCTGTATATGTAGTGATGTCCACAAATTATACAGGGATATCATGACAATATTTTGAGGTAATGACAAAATAAACTTTGTATAACATCAAGTTAACAATCCATAAGTAATAGAGTTACCCCCTGATAAGTTTGTTATACATGTATCACGCGCGAATTCACAAACATGTGCAAACTGCTTCAAGTCCTGGACTGTCAGAACCAAGTTTGCGACAAATGGTATTAGACACCGATATACCCAGATTCATATGATGGATGAAAAATAAAGTTGATAGAGGACTTCCTAAGCTTTCCAGAAATGTATGTATGTGACTAGGACACTATTCTGGATTAAAAGTTATAGCTGTTGGTGATATGCCCAAGAGGCAATCATAACAATTCGAGTTGAGGCCTATTGGATATTTGATCCATAAGCAATTAGGGTACTAATGGGCCTGCGACCTAAAAGCCCATTAGTACGCCTATAAATATGAGGGGTAGGATTAGGGGCTAATTATCCCACCACGTGACAGCCCTAGCCGCCACCCATCGAAGGCCTCACGCCGAGGCCCTTGCCGTGCGCGCGGTGCTAGCACACCGGCGCACGGCGTTCCTCTCTGTACGTGTGGACTCCGTGGAGGCGCTACTGCTACTGTTGCGCTGATCGGCTACGACGATCGTGATCGTCCACCTGCTGCCGTGACGAGGACGAGGAGGAGACGAACAAGATCATCTACTTCCCCAACACCAACACGCGTCTACGTTCCGCTGCGCGTCTAGTGGTAACGATCCATGACCTTTGTACTCGCATGTTTCCTGGGTGATGCGGTAGAGTTGCTTGAGTAGCGTACCACAGATAGCCAACAGTGGTATCAGAGCCGACTTGCGTAGTTTTTGGTCTGGATCTTCTTAGTAGATGGGATCTACTGCAGACATGTTCATACGATGAATTTTTTGCATGGTTTTTGGGGTTTGGAATTGGTTAGAATAGATTGCGATCGTATATGACTAAAGGGTCAGTTCGTGCTCCTTCTCTACTGTGTGCGCAACTTGTCCCTACCGGCTGGAATCACCACCGGGACTAATCGCGTACATAGCTAACAGATTGAGCCAACAGACCACGGTCATAAGTCGCGATCTACTAAAGAATAACCAGTCACATTGAAAATTGAGGCATTCTGAATGGCTCGGGTTCGGGTTGATTTGATCAATCCAACGAGATTTTCATAGTGATTTCATAGATGCGATCTTTGTAATTCCGTTTGGTGTTCAGGGCGCTGCCTGCTATAGCGATTACATAATATAGTTTCGCGCTAGAAATTGTTCTACGCTTAACTCATTTTTGCAGGGAATGATGTGAATGGTATGGCCTTAATGTGATGTGATGATCTTTGTGTAAATTCGTGTAGCCTGCGTGTTGCAAATTTAACACAACCGGGTTGAGGTTGTCATATATTTGTATAACGACCTGCGTGTCGACCTGTGATGCTTGATCTCTCATGTAATTTATTTGGTAGCTATTAGTTATATTAGCTTCTTTTATTATCATGGAGATGTGTTCAAGCATGGTGGAGCTGGAGATCACCACAAGAAGGGAGGCATGGCAGCTCAGATCTTGATGGAACCATGGCGATGGAGACCATTATGATTCTAAAGGGCATACTATTCAAATGTGATATGATCATATGCCTGTGATGCTTATTACTATTCTTTTCATGCTTTTCATATGGTGGATGTTTTGTCATGATAGAATAGCTTCCCTCACAAAAGTTGAGCATTTGATGCCATTTACCAATAGCTGCACCTATGATATCTTGATCATTGTGTGGTTGGTTTGCCAAAGCAAAGTACCATCATCTATCATAATTCATAGGGTGAATGTTGGACATTCACATGCATAGAGTTGGTTTACTCAACAAAGCTATCAAAATGGTTTTGGGCTTCATGGCATAGAGTTGGGAGCTGGGGCATTGGATGTCACCCAACAAACAAGAGTCATATAGAGATATGATTAACAATGGTTGTTTACCTATGTCACTAATTTCCTAGCAGTGAAGCCAAAGCTCATTAGGAATTAGTGAATATGGATCTTAAACCACTATATTTCGTTAGAGGGAAGACAATGATCATATAGTGGTGATATCTTTTATTAAACTGTTAATAGAAGATTGGTACATAACATAGTGCTAAACCTTGCATATTTATTTTCTATTGTAGATAATGTCTGCTAGTAACAATTCAGGTTCCCATTTGTGATATGTGCTTGAAAAGGAATAGCTCAATGGAGCTAACTTTATCGATTGGTACTGCAACCTGAGAATCGTTCTTAGGCAAGAGAAAACCGAGTACGTTCTTCTGCAGCCTTACCCTGATGACCTTACAGCTGATGCAACTAATGCAGCACGTAGAGCTTATACGAAGCACTACGATGATGCGCTTAATGTAAGCTGCCTCATGATCCCCACTATGTCCCCTGATCTACAAAAATAGTATGAGCATACTGATGCTTATTCTATGATTGAGGGACTTCATGGAATGTTTGAGAATCAAGCAAGGGCTGAGAGATACAACATCTCAAGGTCCTTGTTCTCATGCAGGCTGGCGAAGGGTAGCCCGGTCAGCCCTCATGTAATCAAGATGATTGGTTACATTGAAACTTTGGGAAAACATGGTTCTGAACTCAAGGATGATCTGGCTATTGACATGGTTCTCCAATCGCTCCCACCGAGCTATGAGCCAATCATATTGAATTTTCAAATGAATGGCATGGAGAAAAGTTTGGCTGAATTGCACGGGATGCTTAAAACAACTGAAGAAAGCATTAAGAAAAATACCACTCATGTGATGATGGTGCAAAAGGAGAATAAAAAGAGGAAGCGTGTGACGCATCCTAAAGTTAAAGGCAAGGGAAAGGTTCCCGATGAGCCTTCAAGCTCAAAGTCTAAACCAAAGGGCAAATATGGCCCTTCTCCTGATGATGAATGCTTTCACTATCATGGTAAGGGACACTGGTCTAGGAATTGCAAGAAGTACTTGGAGGATATGAAGAAGAAGAAGAAGAGAAGTGAGACTTCCACTTCAGGTATAAATGTTATAGAAATTAACATTGCACTATCTTCTAGTGAATCATGGGTATTTGATACCGGATCGATGATTCACACTTGCAAATTGCTGCAGGGTCTAAGTGAGACTAGAAGATTTGCAAAAGGCGAGTTGGATGTTCGTGTCGGCAATGGAGCAAAGGTTGCGGTCATAGCTGTCCGAACCTACCACTTGTCATTACCCTCAGGATTAGATTTGGAATTAAATAATTGTTATTGCGTTCCTACTTTGAGAAAGAACATTATCTCTTCTTCGTGTTTAGAATAATTTGATAGTTATGAGATTTTAATAAAGAACAAATGTTGTTCTATTTATTACAATAATATTTTCTATGCTCAATGTCCATTGGTGAATGGATTATATGTTCTTGATCTTGAGGATAAAACTGTCTGTAACATTAATACCAAAAGGGCTCGACGAAATGATCGAAATCCCACTTTTATTTGGCATTATCGCTTAGGTCATATAAATGAGAAACACATTGAAAACTCCATAAAGATGGATTACTAAGCTCATTTGATTTTGAATCACTTGACACATGCGAATCTTGTTTGCTTGGGAAGATGACCAAAGCACCCTTCACTGGTCAAAGTGAGAGGGCGACTGACTTGTTGGGACTTATACATACAGATGTATGTGGACCAATGAGTTCAATTGCCATAGGTGATTTTCAGTACTTCATCACATTTACCGATGACTTTAGTAGATATGGTTATGTCTACCTAATGAGGCCAGTCTGAATCCTTTGAAAAGTTCGAAGAATTTCAGAATGAAGTACAAAATCAATTGGGCAAGACAATTAAACTTCTACGATCTGATCGTGGGGGTGAATATTTGAGCCATGAATTTTATGATCATTTAAAACAACGTGGAATTGTTCCACAGTTGACTCCACCTGGAACGCCTCAATGGAATGGGGTGTCTGAGCAGAGGAACTGAACCTTGTAGGACATGGTTAGGTTGATGATGAGCCAAGAAGATCTTCCACTATACTTTTGGGGTTATGCTCTTGAAACTGCTACGTTTACACTAAATATAGTCCCAACTAACTCTGTTGACAAGACACCATATTAGATGTGGACCGGGAAACGTCCCGGATTGTCTTTCCTCAAAGTTTGTGGATGTGATGTTTATGTCAAACGTTTGACGTCAGACAAACTCACTCCAAAATCAGACAAATGCTTCTTTGTGGATATCCTAGGGAAACCAAAGGATATTATTTTTATAATAAAACAGAGGGTAAAGTGTTTACTACTCGCGATGGTGTCTTCTTAGAGAAAGAGTTTCTCTCAAAAGGAGTTAGTGGGAGCAAGGTGCATCTTGAAGAAATTCAAGAAACACCTGAAAATGTTTCGGCATCCACTGATCCTATACAGGATGTACAAGATGTTGTACAACCAGTTGATGAAACACCAACCCCACAAAGTTCTACGAGGGTACGTCGTGCGACTGAAAAGTTAATGCTTCTCATCATGGAGCAGCATGACATGGTATTGTTAGACAATAATGAGCCCACGACCTATACTGAAGCAATGATGGGAACCGACTCTGAGAAGTGGCTTGGAGCCATGGAATCCGAAATTGAATCCATGCATGAAAATCAAGTTTGGAACTTGGTTGATCCAATCGAAGGTGTGAGACCTATCGATTGTAGATGGATTTTCAAGAAAAAGACTGGTATGGATGGAAATGTTTACATCTATAAAGCGCGATTGGTGGCAAATGGTTTCAAACAAATTCAAGGTGTTGATTATAATGAAACTTTCTCACCCATTGCAATGCTTAAGTCTGTTCGGATTCTTCTAGCAATTGCTGCATATTTTGATTATGAAATATGGCAGATGGATGTCAAAACAGCCTATCTTAATGGAAGTCTGACTGAGGATGTGTACATGACACAACCTGAGGGTTTTGTCAATCCTAAAAATGCTAGTAAAATATGCAAGCTTTAGAAGACAATCTATGTACTGAAGCAAGCATCTCGAAGTTGGAATCTGTGTTTTGATGAAGTAATCGAAGGGTTTGGTTTCATCAAGAACGTAGAAGAACCTTGTATTTACAAGAAGTTTAGTGGGAGCGCACATGTATTTCTGGTCCTATATGTAGATGACATATTATTGGTCGGAAATGACATTCCAATGCTTGATGATGTTAAATCCTCATTAAGAAAATGTTTCTCAATGAAGGATTTAGGAGAGGAAGCTTATATTTTGGGCATAAAGATCTATAGAGATAGATCTAAAAGGCTAATTGGATTAAGCCAAGATACATATATTGACAAGATATTGAATTGGTTCAATATGCAAGATTCCAAGAAAGGTTTCTTGCCAATGTCACATGGCATTACTCTAAGCAAGAGTCAGTGTCCTTCGACACCTGATGAGCAAAAGAGGATGAGAGTGATTCCTTATGCTTCGGCTATTGGATCCATCATGTATGTCATGCTATGTACACGCCCAGATGTATCTTATGCTCTAAGTATCATGAGTAGGTATCAATGAGATTATGGTGAGGCTCATTGGACCATTGTCAAAAACATCCTTAAGTACTTGAGAAGAACTAAGGATGTGTTCTTGGTGTTTGGAGGTGAATAAGAGCTCGTTGTAAAAGGTTACACCGATGCCAACTTCCAAACTGATAAGGATGATTCTAGATCGCAATCCGGATTTGTGTTCTATCTCAATGGAGGGGCAGTGAGCTGGAAAAGTTCCAAGCAAGATACAGTAGCATATTCAACCATAGAGGCAGAGTACATTGCAGCTTCTGAAGCTGCGAAGGAAGCTGTTTGGATCAAAAAATTTGTTTCTGAGTTGGGTGTTGTTCCTAGCGCGTCCAGTCCTGTGGATCTCCACTGTGACAACAGTGGAGCCATCGCACAGGCAAAGGAGCCTAGATCACACAAACGATCCAAACACATACTACGATGCTATCACCTCATTCGAGAGATCATCGATCGAGGTGATGTGAAGATATGCAATGTGCACATGGATTTGAATGTTGCAGATCCGTTGACAAAGCCTCTTCCACAATCAAAGCATGAGACACACACGAGATCTATGGGTATTTGATACTTACATCAGTGATCATAGTGTGTAGTAGGAGACTTGTGTCACAACTATGTTTATGTACTATTAAATAAATTGTTGTTTGAACATTATTTACATTGATCATCAAGTATGTGACTTGTTCGTGAAACTCTTTGTTAAAAGTAATGTTACTCTAGATGATCCCTAGTCTATATCATTATATGAGATAATGATTGCATACAGACTAGCACATGTATTAATTGATGATCACGTTTCACGGATCATAGATATGGAGATATCAAATTAATAATGTGAACACATGTTAGTGAACATGGTGTTGGATTGACCCACTCCAAGGCACTCCTGGGATTGTTATTTCCATATGTGCCATCAGTTGGTCTTGAGTGATACACCTCCTAGATCCTTAGATCTAAGATCGCCATTGTTTCTCACTATGCATAGTTTTGTACTTTGAGACTACCAAACGCTACTCTGTAATTGGGTAGTCATAAAAGTAGTCTTCGGGTATATAATGAAACATAGAATGGGATGTGCGCGAATCAAGATGGGATTTGCCCCTCCTTAATAACAGGAGAGATATCTCTGGGCCCCTCGAGATTGTTGGATTTGAAAGTGCATGGCCATGCCAAAGTGATTAATGGTTAATCATAGTGACTAAAGGTTAGTCACGAAATGAATCCACTATTTGATCGAGTGAATGGTCGAGCTATCACAAGGATGGCACGCATCTCGCCTTGAGCTTGACTGGTCTCTTGAGGCAAATGGATTAGCATGTTGAATGTATCTAGGTTCGGCCGATATAATCTTTATGTACATTCGGGAGTCAGTATGTCCTGCTAGGTACCTCTACTGACTTGTGGATGGAAATGGTTTCCATTCACAACCGACTGCACATGAACCTAATGGGTCACACACTTAAGGAGTTGGAATATCAAAAATTTTGGCTAGATGATTGTCTCTAGTGCAAGTGGGAGATTGTTGGTGATGTGCCCAAGAGGCAATCATAACAATTCGGGTTGAGGCCTATTGGATATTTGATCCATGAGAAATTAGGGTACTAATGGGACTGCGACCTAAAAGCCCATTAGTACGCCTATAAATATGAGGGGAAGGGTTATGGGCTAATTATCCCACCAAGTGACAGCCCTAGCCGCCACCCCTCGAAGGCCTCACGCCGAGACCCTTGCCGCACGCGCGGTGCTAGCACACCGGTGCACAGCGTTCCTCTCCGTACGTGTGGACTCCGTGGAGGCGCTGCTGCTACTGCTGCGCTGATTGGCTACGATGATCGTGATCGTCCACCTGCTGCCGTGACGAGGACGAGGAGGAGACAAACAAGATCGTCTACTTCCCCAACACCAACGCGCGTCTACGTTCTGCTGTGTTGCGCGTCTAGTGGTAACGATCCATGACCTCTGTACTTGCATGTTTCCTGGGTGATGCGGTAGAGTTGCTAGAGTAGCGTACTGCAGATAGACAACTATAACTATCCAAACTAAACAGTTCAACTGACTGGTTTGCACCAGCAGTCCTCCAGTCCACTATTTTGATTTGCAAATTTGATTTGACTCAAATTCGAATTAGGAAAAACTCTAAATATCAAACCTGTAGATGTTCCTCTTCCCTTTCAAGACATGTGTCACAATAAGGCAGAAGATGTTTCTAGAGTGAGTTATGGCAATATTCCTGGAACTGGTACAATGGTTGGGTCATCTAGAGCAGTTTTAGTATACTTTAAATTTCACCAGATTATCAAACTTTTCTGCCCTGACGATCCACAGAAAAGTTGTAAAGGTCTTCACGAGCTTTCCATCCATATATGGTCCCCTTTTGTTATCTATCAGATAACCAAGACTACAACCTGTCGAAGTCGAGCCAACTCCGGCCAGAAATCAAAAATCTTGATTCTATCTACCCTATCAAGCCGGAGTCCCTTTCACGGAGTCCAAACCGACCAGTACCTAATATCCGGAGTTTCCAAAAACATTATGCATCCATTCTGTCATTGGGGATGGTCAAGTATCATGTTTGATACTGACGGTACTACGTACCTCACCAAAGAAAATTCTCTTCGGAATATCCGGTTACGTCTATAGGTGGTTCCTATATCATTCTCTTGCAAATGGTTTCTACACGGTCTTCTACCGTAGTTAATGCTGCAAAAGACAAACATTCCCTTTCACACCTTCACACTACAGGGGCGGTACGGGGAAGCACGATAGGCAGTCACAATAATACATATGAAAAATAAATGCATACAACTCTGGTGTGAGTCGCCCTCGAGGGAGGTCATGTCTCGAGGTACATGGTTGTAAATACGTCTATACAGCAAAGACTTCCGTACGATCCGGCTTATACACGCTCGGGCATACGTGTTTCGCAAGCTCCCATAGAACATGAATGGTTCTATAGATGCGTACTATCAGGTTATACACCACCCGATGGGGCTCCCTCTAACTTTGAAGCACGCTGGGGTACCGCGTGTCAAAGGTTCTCAGAAACATTGAAAGCTTTAGAGACTCCTATTAACTTCCCGTGCCAAGCCACAGAAATTTCACATACCTCTTCTTGTATGCTGAGTTTACCGAGATTGATCTGCTCTCGGTGGTGTACCTTACCTCTTACCTAACGTCGGGGTGTCATTACAGAATATAATAACACATAGTTAGTTTACAACCTTTATATCTTATACTAATAATACTCCTTATAAGGGCATATATCTAATTCCTCACTCAAATCCTATTTTTTTTGAAAATATGTTCTTTTCAAGTACAATGTTCCCAATGATGCTATGATACTATGTTTGTGGGGACCGGAATCCCGACATCCGAGGATCTCATTGGGTGGTGTCGTGTGATGTGACACCCAACAGTATACAAGAACGAGAATAAAATACAAGATGAAGCCTTTTAGTTATCATACAGCCGATGTTTTACAATACTAGCAAAAGGAAAGAAACATATATATCATAGATACGCTCTCAGCACTAGCAATGCAAAAGAAAAGTCATCCATGCCATGGATACATCGCACTAGCAACACGCAAGTCACGGCGGTGTGCAGGGTTCCCACTCGGCTGTAGACCCTGGAGGGGGTGCAGCCTCATCATCAAACCCTTCATCAATTGTATAACCTGCAAAAACTCATTAACTGCAAACATGAGCATAAGGCTCAGCAAGACTAACCCATCTCACTAGACATATGCAAGGGTGGACACTAAGCATAGGTAAGGTGAAGCATAAACGACTCGCCTACAAGTGGATCCTTATAATCAGGTTTTAAGTAGCAAATGACATTCTCCAAGCACGACACATCATAGACTCCACAATCAAACAAGGAACGCTTTGCCGATGATATGACATGCCCAGAGCACGTAATGCAATTACAGCTAAAGTATGGGAAAACTGTAAACTTTCATTTTATTATCTCTAAGTCATACAAGGTTGCAAAGCAATTATAATTCAATACAATAGATATTTTTGGCTTCTTTAGTATTTACTACGTCACGGCGCAGTGAACAAGTGGTACTCTATTACCGCGAGGGACGGTGATTGCAATTAGGACACACCAAGACAACACGACACATACGTCATTCGGAAGTGTCAGCGAGCACACCAGTACCTACGTAACACTTCACTACTAGTCGTATATGTCCACCTTTCACAAGAAACCCGAACGCAGAGCCTGTCTCACCTCCGCGAACAGAAGGTCTCCGCACGGAACACCTCATGTGTCCGCCGACCGATTTACTCCTTACTATGCTCAACCCACCCCTATCAATGGTGAGTTAATGGGCCTCGACATCCCAGTTATCGAGTTACGTCAGTTTATTGTATTCCATATGTCCATTATGTCACCTGTACAATTCAAGCTTGTTCGAAGGGGCCGCATACAGACAGGCCTTAACTGACCAGTCAGAGCTATGCGACCAAGACCACATCTTGCCGCTTCCTATCCATCTCTGACCATTCTCATGTTTCAGATGTAATAGTTATTTTCTATAAATATTATCCCAGTGTAGATGAGTGTAAATTTCTATCTCGCGAGTAGATTCCAACTACTCGACTTCTACCGGTTTACCTACTACATTAGCATAGCAATTCTACACGTCGAGTGATTAACCTACCCAATTAACCAATTGTATTGTGGGTTATGCATCTGGAGTATTCAAGCATCCTAGACGTAATGCACAATTCATATGCTAATCATCATAGTGATAAAGTAAAAATTTATAAATGACTTAAATGCAAACCGAGGTTTGCCTAGTTGCAGGTCAGAGTCGGGGTTAGTATCCGGTAGGTATACTTCCAAGGCCTCTAGTTCCTCGTCGACTTCGGTCACTATACGATATGCATATAATATGTATATGAATGACTTTGAAAATAATTACTACCAAGACCATAATTTAATCTATGGTGATCATTATATGATAATGACCTAATTGGCTATGGAACTTTGATGGTAGATACCAGTGAATATGATAGAATCTCTTGCAAAGAACAGGAGATGATCAAAGTATTTTGTCGTCTCTAAAATTATGGCAAGCAATAAACTTCCAAGAATTTTAGAGAAGAAACTGTAGCTTGAACATAGCTGCCAGTTGATAACCATGATAGAGGAAGTCGTCTTGGTTCTAGCAAAATTTGTTTCATAAATTTCTAAGCCTTGGTGAAGGAGTTATTGAATTTCAAAGTTGGCAAGAATTTCTGGAATTATCTTATAATTGAATTGTTAGCTTTTCTATTAACATTCAGTTTGCAACTGAATTAGGACAAGGGATTAGGTCAATTAAATCCAAGATTTTTATAGGAACTAGTGTATGACTAAAGGAAGGTTCAGTCCAAATTTGGGACATAATAAAGCAACTGAACATCTGTAAAAATTTAATAACTGAAAAAGGTAATTGAACTATACAGAGGGTTATACAGGTGCAATGGCTGACATATTTTTGCTGGTAGTCAAGAATAGGACAATGTATTTATGTGAATTTTGGGGATTTTTTCCAGTGGCAAGTTCACCTAGAAAAATTATATTTGTATTTGAAAAGATTGTTTTCCACAGATTTTAAATGTGAGTTTCACAGAACCTAATTGGTACTGATAGAAACTAGAGCTCAAAGGCTTTCAAAAAACATTTGTTTGAATATTTTTGTAGCGGTCTACAGAGAGATATTGATTTTAAAACTTTGGAAATGGTTCTGCATATGATGGGAATTTGAGGCTTTTAAATTTGGCGCTAGGGCCCACTGGATTTTAAACCAGCCAATCAGGAGCTAGCCACACCGGGGGCCATAAATATTCCCACATGACCGCACTAAATCCTTGGCCACAGACTGATCCGGTGCCTTTGCTCTCGCTGGCAAGTGGGACCCGCATCCCCGTCTTCTTCCACCTCGGGCCACGGCTCGGGCGGCAGCGCTCTCGCCGGCGCACGGCGGTGCTTATGCCGGCTATGACTTCTGGCCCACGGGAGGCCTCGATACTCGCGGCCCCACCATATTTTCGCGCGGGGAACACGCTGGACCAACTCCTGACGGCGAGAGGTGACCGGAAAACCATTCCCAACGGCGGCGGCGGGTGTTAGGGTTTCGGTGATGTGGAGACCTTCGATTCCCTAGCTAAAACTCTCATATGATTGCTCGGGAAGCATCATGGATGCATGGGAAAGAGTTTAGGAGGAGTTAGAGCTTGTGACATAGCCGGCAACACCGAGGTCGACGGTGAACCGAGCTCCATCAATGGCGGAAGGGGAAATATCGAAGAACTTGCTAATTAGTCGATGGTTCTTTCTGATTTTTGGAGGGAAGGTGCGCTAGGGTACATAGATCATGTCATCTAACTGGATCAAAGAAATTTTGTGCATACAATCGGAATTAAACCGACGAACTAGCTTTGAAGCTATAAAAGTGCTTTGGGAATCTACGGAATACAGTCGCTAGGATGCACGATAGGAATTCAATCTTAACCAAAAAGCTACACGAGGTTGTTGCACACCTTTTTGCTATAGACAGCAGAGGATGGTGATGCTTGTATTGACGGTGAGGCTGCGAGGCATCACGCGGCGCTGAAGTGATCGCGGCGGCGAGGAAATGGCACGGCGCGATGAAAGGTGAAACGGTGACGGGGGGGGGGGGGGGGGGGGCGGTTATTTTATAGCCTTCACCGCGGTAGATAAGGACGCTGGGGGGGGGGGGGAAGCTGGAGGCAACCGACGGCCGATGACGCGCTGGCGGCATGCAGCGTCGCGCTGTCGCCCGGAGGAAAGAAACAGGGGCGGCTAAACGGTCTCACCGACTGACCTGTGGGCCCCACCTCCCTCCCTTATCCATTCCTCTAAATTCCAGCTCAAACATTGTCCAAAAATTCCCAAAATTTACAGACAGACTAAGAAAAATATGAGGAACCCAAATCTGCAATTAGATTTCAATTTGGACATAGTTTGTTTCAAATTCAAAATCAAATTTGAATTCAAATATGGGTATAAACCTTATTGAAATAAATAGTATCTGAGGTCCATAAATCTCCAAACTTTGAAACAAAGTCCCCTGAACCATAAAAGGTCTTAGGAAAAATTGGGGGTTGATTTGGGCAAAGTTTAGTGCAAAGCTAAATTTGATGTTGACGCGAAATGAATCCCTTATACGTGTCCAAACAAGTGGGAGATGTACTTCAAAAATCTTGAAAATTTTCTGAGAGGCTATTTAAGATATTTAAGAGTCCAAGGTAAAATTTGGAGCCTTGGATTCGAATCTTTTTGGCAGGGCCAAATATGCATAGCAACATAATCAAATTACAATTGTTTTGATTTATATATTGCTGCACTATACTTTTTGCCCTATCCATATCATTCAATTAAATTCCCAACTTTGTAGGAAGGTTTAATTAAAATGTTCTAGGATTAGGGTGAAGTCCAGTCCTCATGTTAATAAGATTAAACATGAGTAAAAGAAAACTTTTTAGTGAGGTCAAGTTCATGTGCACAACTATATTGACCCCCATTATGTTTGATAAACAACTTGTAGTTGAACTTCAAATGAAAAGAAAAAGTGGGATTTTACAGTTTATGGTCTCGCAATCATTGGAGTACGATATGCATGTGCTCGTCGTGTTCTTCCTCCTATTTGGAATAAACCAAAATGTTATCGATGAAGACCACGACAAACTTTTCCAACTCCGGCATGAACACCGAGTTCATAAGGTACATAAAGTGAGTCGTAGCGTTGGTGAGACCAAATGACATGACGAGATATTCATATAGTCCATATCGCGTCGAGAATGCCATCTTCGGTATATCTTCCGTCCGAATTTTGATTTGATGATATACGGACCGAAGATTCATCTTGGAAAATACCTTAGCACCCACAAATTGATCGAAGAGAATGTCGATGCGAGATAGTGGATACATGTTGTTGATAGTCACGGCATTTAGCAGGCGATAGTCCACACATAACCTAAATGTTTTATCCTTCTTAACGAACAGCGTGGAGCAGCCTCAAGGTGAGGAGCTTGGGCGAATAAATCCTTTGTCCAGCAGGTCCTTGAGATGTTCTTTTAACTCGGCTAGCTCATTGGGCGCCATTCGATAAGGTCGAAGATCGGTGTGGTTCCCGGTGCAAGTTCAATCTTGAACTCGACGTCACATTCGGGCGGCATGCCCGGCAGATCATCGGGAAACACATCGGGGTATTCACGGACCACTGGAATGTCTTCCAACTTAAGGTATTCAGAGTGGTATGCTGCTGCGATTTCTTAAATGGGTCGATCAAGAATGAGAGTATGTGGAATGTGTAGTGGAGAGTCCAAATGAAGGGTTTGAGGAACGATGTCCAAAACAGCACCGTGGTGATGTAACCATGACATACCTAATATGACATCGAGATTTTGGCCTTCTAAGTTAATGAGAGTGGTTGGATATATTTCTCCACACATGCACAGTGGTGCTTTAGGAATCATACTATGAGCTGATATTTTCCCACCCGTGGAACAAATCATGTATGGATATTTAGTAGGAAATATTTGTAGTTGGTGCTTGACAACATATGAACTACTAATGAAATTGTGGATGGCTCCAGAATCAAAAAGTATGATAATGGGGTGATCGATGAGAGTAAATGTACCCGCGGGTACGGGTTCGCCTTCTTGTACATCCTCAATGGCGATGTGGTGGACGTTGCCGGGTTTGGGATTTGGTTTCTTGGGCAGGTTGCAGGGTTGATTAGCACCGTGATACGATGCTTGTCCACTGTCTTCCTTGTCTGGACGGTTGTAGGAGAGATGTCAGACACGTTCTCAGTTGTAGCACGTGTATTGTGTCGGACCACCGTAGACCGGAGGTCGGAAACCCGGCACACGCTGCTGATGTGGTGGTGCACGAGGTATCATCCTCTGTTGCTGCTCATGTGGCTGCTGTGGCAGGGGTGGTCAGAAGCTTGGTGTGTTGAATGGGTGGCCACGGAACATTGGCGGTCGTGCCGGTGGCTGCCACCTTTGAGCGGATGGTGATCGCTACACCATTCGGTATTTTTGTGGAGTTCCACCACTGCTGCCCTGTGGAGCACTCCTCTTCTTCTCCATTACCAGCTCGCGTGTTGCATCCCCTTCTACAATTGCCGCATTGACAAAATCATTAAACGTGCTGCAATTGAACAAAGCAAGCTTGTCCTTCATCTTTGCATTCAAACCTCGATAGAAACAGTCCCGTTTCCTTTCCTCCGTGTTCACATGATCTGGCGCATATTGCGCCAAGTGGATGAAGGCCTTGGACTACTCGTGAGCACTCCTCCCGCCTTGCTTGAGTTCAAGGAATTCTTGAAGCTTGCGTTTCATAATCCCAGGAGGTATGTGATAAGCGCAGAATGCCTCTCGGAACTCCGTCCAAGTCACGGCGTGACCAGCCTTCAGAGAAGCGATGTAATTCGCCCACCAAGCGCCGGCGGAGCCATGAAGCTGCTGTGCTGCAAAGAGCGCCTTCTGTTGTTCGGTACATTGGAGCAACCCGAACTTAGCTTCAATAGTGCGGAGCCAGTTGTCCGCCTCAAGAGGTTCGTCGGCCTCCGTGAAGACCGGTGGATGAGTCGCCAAGAAATCCGAGTAGGTGGATTGTTGAGGCTGATGATTGCCTCCGTCTGGACGCCCCCAATGACGGGAAGTATTCTGCACAAGGGTCCGCAGCAGCTCAGTCTTCTCGTCGCGCGAACCCACCATAGGTGCAATCACATCCGCCAATGTAAGCGGAGGAGAAGGTGGTGGTGGCGGTAGCAGCTGTTGCTGATCTTGAGTTCTCAGCTGCTGGGAGTCATCACTTCCCTGGCTCGTGCCACCAACCTCGAGCGTGTTACGTGTGTGCATCATTCTGCAGTCAGAACCATGAATCCAACATGAGACGTGATATTGTGAGATCACTCAAGATCAAAACAATAGTGTGCGTATTAAAAACCAAACTTGCATAACGGTAACATATATTGATAAAGTATAAACTTTATACAAAATACATCATCCCTAGAAAAATGTTACAATAGCGAGTTCCAAAATAATGAACTTCATGGATTGAAGTTCATTTCAACTGTCGTTGATCGCGACGGGACGTTATGCGCGTTATCGTGTGAATACACATTTTTATCTTCAATATGACACAAACATGGCCATAAAAAAAAGAGGTTCGAGTGGGTCAAACCCTCAATTCCACTGGTCAATGGTTGAGTATCGAGAACTGGTCCATTATGACACTTCTCAATGTGAATCGAGGACCAGATTCATAACAAGACCAAATTAAGCCAAAACGATCAAGTTTCTGTTGAAACCTGACCAGTTTGTACTCAAACACAAATGTAACCCAGTAAATGGCAGAATTAGATCTTGAGGTGAAATAAAAAATGTAAGTACACTTCAAGCCTTTCCAAAAAGTATTTGTTTGCCTTCAGATCATTTGCGGTTAAGAATATATGGCATTGTAAACCTGACAGCTTTTTCTTGAAATTTTGACAGTATCTCCTTTGTTTATGCTTATTTTGGGCCACAATTTCCAGATATAAAACAGCAGAATTTACAAAAGCCACAATTTACAAACTTGTGATAAATATTACAAGGATTCCAGAAATCTCTTGCACGGTCCTGTTCGATTTTTAGAAAGGGAGACATGGTCAAAACAGTATAGAGTCCAGAGAGGGTTCCAGTTCATGTCCAGTTTGGCAGGATTCTGAACATTCAAATTTTGAACAGGTTAGAGCGGAGTTAAGTTCTGGAGTTAAATAAAAAAAATTAAAAGACTTCCTAAACTTTCCATCCATGTATGGTACACCTTCATTGGAGTTTTATACTGGGAGATATGGTTTCTCAAATTCAGGTCTTGTTCTGGCAGAAAACAGAACACTCTGCTTTTGATTTGGTGAGTTCAAAGCCTACTCCAAATTTGAAAACAAAGTTCAAACTCAGAGCTCAATAGCAATTATAAGTAGTTTTCCGTCTTCTCAGTTCCATTTTACAGAAAAGTGGGTAATGCATCAATGGAGTATATGTCGGTACTACGTGCCTCACAAAGTAAAAATTCTAAGCCGGTATTCCGGCATACGTCTCAATGGTAGACTTAATGATGTTCACTCGCAAATGATTTCTAAACGCAATACGATCACGTGGTCAGTGAATCTGTCACTACACACAAACTATAGATCAATCATATGGTGTCGTACGACACAGACCGCACGGGCGAACAATTTACAATAATATATATATATATATATATATATATATATATATATATATATATATATATATATATATATATATATATATATATATATATAAGTAAAAACATTCGTCCCGTATCATTCCATACGGGCCGCCCCGAGTTACGCCACGTCTCGAGGTACATGATCGGGTTTTCTAACAACCAACGGGGTCCCACGTATTTGCATTGTGGTGCACCAGTAGAAGGCGCATCGGGTTATGTCTCACCCGACGGGGGCTCCCACTAACTTTGAAGCACACTGGAGTACCACGAGTCATATGTTCTCAGAAACATGGAGAGATTCAAAGACACATATTGACTCTTCCGTGCGAAGCCACGGAAAGATTCACAAGCTACCTCTCGCATGGTAAGCTTACCGTAATTGATCCGCTTGCGGTGGCGTACCTTACCTCTTACCTTACATCGGAGCGTCTTTACATAATACAATAACACATGAGTTAGCTATGCCACATTAAGTAACTATGCTAATAATAATCCTTATGTGGGCTATTATCGATTCCTTACTGTAAACCTAATTTTTTTCTCGCAATATGATCCTTTTTAAGTGTGCTATTCCCAATACGGCTCTGATACCAGGCTGTGAGGACCGGAGTCCACACATTCCAGAAATCGCAATTAGGTGTTGCCGTACAATGCGGCACCCAACAGCAGACAGAAAATGATACATCATATTACATAAAATAACATAGTATTATACAAGCTTTGTCTTTTACAAATAATATACATTTAAATATACTACAGCGGAAGATAAGTTCATAGCTCTCGACACTCAAGCCTAAGCTATGCAAAAGTCATTCCGTTCAGCCCTAGAATGGAATCACACTGGTAGCACACAGAAAATATCATGACGGCCTACAGGGTTCCCACTCGGCCGTGTACCCCAATGGGGGCAACACATCACCGGCAAACCCTTCATCATAAACGTCATCATCTGCAGCAAAAACTTAAAATAGCAACCGTGAGTACGAAGGATCAGCAAGACTTAACCGTATCCACTAAGCATGGAACTCTATATGCAGGATAAACATAATATAGGACGGCAGTTTGCAGTAAAAGACTCGCCTAAATTTTAGTCCTTACTTTCAGCTTTTAGCAGCAAATTAAAGCTTCATGAATCTGAAATTTAGTGAACAATCTGATCTAACATACAAGCATCAATACATTATTATTCCATAAAGCATGATTCAATAATATTTAGCTCCATATAATTAACTACGTCACGACTCAGTGAACAAGCGTTACTCAATAACCGCGAGGGACGGTGACTCGAATCGATATACACCTGCAGGGATACCCGAATAGCACGACACATACACCCACACTCGGATCAACGACGGCACACTCCACTCATGTTGTATATGGCAACATTTCACCCGTTACCTACACGCCAAACCGGTCCCACCGCTACGAGCAGGAGGCCCCCACATGGAGTACGATGTACCTGCTGGCAGGTTTACACCTTGCTGCTCTCAACCCGCACCTATAAGGCCGTAGGGTATGCCTCGACGCTAAGGTGTACAAGTTACATCGGTTTACTGGGTCCCATATATCCAGTATTCCTTCGGTACATTCAAACTTGCTCAACAGGGCCGCACATGGATCGGTCCTTGACCGACAAAGGCACAGCTACAGCTCACAGGCCCTTATGTCCTGCTACTCTTAATCCATGCCCGTTCTCACAATTAATCAAATGGTGAATCTCTCACTCGACCAATCCCGTGCAAACCCAATTCCTGAACTCGCGAGTAGATTGCATCTACTCGACTTCTACCGAAGCAACTATACCATTAAGCATAGAATGGACACGTCGAGGACTTAAACATCTTCCCTTCTCTCATGAGTTCTCTGGTTATGCATGTGGAAAACTCCATGAAAATCCTAGACTTAATGCACATACATCCTAAACCATATAGTGGGATACAATAAAACACTGTTAAATGCAAACCGGGGCTTGCCTGACTGTGAGATGGGAGTAAAGTTAGTTTCCGGATTGATCACTTCTAGTGGCTCCGGGGTTTCCTCGAGCTCGGCAATTATTAGATATGCAAAGAAAAATGCAAGTGATTCAATATTGGGATTATTGCCTAGCTTAAAGGAAAGACAATTAAGTATAATAAATGATGGCCACTTATTCTGTAAAATTTACAGTGGACACTAGGAACTATGGGTGAGGTTCTGGCCAAATTTGGGCTAAGTTCATGAAGGTCTTAGTTGTATAAAATTCAATGTATAAAACCCTTCCTAGAATTTTCATGGTCAACCTGGGACTTTAACATGGATAAAAGTTGGTTTTCTGTTTATAGGAGGTCAAGAGGGACTCAAAAAAATTGGTTTCACAATTTTCTAAGCATTATACTGTGAGATATTGAATTTAGAAGTTTGGACAATTTTCTGAAATGTTTCTAGGCATTTTGGAATTTTCAGCTACATAGAGATTGGAAATAAAATTTTGCTATTCAATTGAACTCCAATGGAACTAAAACTTTTTCTGGGACTCAAGAGAATTATTTTAAATGATGTGGACAAATTTGAGATTTTTGAATGAATGGAGCACCAGTAATTAATTCTAAATGCATTTTCTTCATGGAATTATTGAGGATAATTTATGGATTTTCATACAGATCCAAGTGCACCAATTGAAAGTATAGATCATCCTTGTTCTAACAAAATTTATTTGGGAATATTTGGCCATGCATTCTAGGATATATGGATTTTCCAAGGTTGAGCAATTTCTGTAATAAAATCCAAATGGGAAATTTCGAATAATGGGTTTGGCCCACAGGTTTAAAATGGGCCAATTGGGCTGAAGCCACACGGGGTCTACAGTTTTATTCTGCATAGCCACACGCGATCCTCGGCCGCAGCTTATCCGGGCGCGCCGCTTCTTCGGCTGACCGTCGGGGCCCGCCCGGTCTTCGTCTACATCGCGCCCACGGCGCTGAGGCACGGCGCGCGGTGGCACCCGACGGTGGCCACTCGCCGCAGCCCATTCCAGGGCCCAGCAGGCTTCCACCCTCACCGCCCCCACCTAGAAATCTACGGGGAACTCGATGGTAGGGCTCCCGACAACGATAGATGGCCGGAAAAAGGGCACCGACGGCGGCGAAGGAACCTAGGGTTCCGGTGAAGTAGGTCGGGCCCTACGGTGCTCTATTTTGCACGGAGATTGCTCCAAAATGTTCCTAGAAAGCTAAGAATCAAGATAGTGGGTGGCAAAACTGGTGAAACGTTCGGGAAATACGAGTTCGCCTGCGAGATGGGGAGTTCAAACCGGCGGCTACAAAATTGACGATTCCGGCGTCGTTCCTCGATGAAATCCCTCGGTTTTTTGTCGAGGTGGTGCACCAGGACAAGGGCAAGAAAAAATCTAACTAGCACGAGCTATTCCTCCACGTGGAAAACAAATTTTGGCCGAGAGCTAGCTCATTTGATACCCAAAGTTCATCAGAAAACATGGAAATACGTTGGCTAGAAGGCATGGCATGGGCTAAAAATTTACTAGCAGCTTGTAAACGAATAGGCAACCCTTTTTGCTTCTTGGACTGAGGCAAGATGGCACTTGTATTGCCGAGTCGACGAGGGAGTAGAGGCGGCCAAACAGAGTTTTTTTCCGGCGGCCACGGTTCCACTCAAATTGGCGTTAGGGAGGCTCCGGCTGGGCAATACGAGGGGCAGGGAGGTGCGCACAACCTTGGTAAGTGAGGAGAGGCAAAACAAGGGGATCAAACCAGAGTAACCTTGCTTCTATTTGGCTGGACAGAGATGAATTCGTGAGGGAGGCAACAATGGCGCTGGAAACTTAACAGGAAAGAAATGGTCGACTCAGGGGGGATAAGGAGGAGGTCAGGGCGTGCTGGGGGC
The DNA here is from genome assembly GCA_036927565.1 of Tuctoria greenei. Taxonomy (NCBI): domain Eukaryota; kingdom Viridiplantae; phylum Streptophyta; class Magnoliopsida; order Poales; family Poaceae; genus Tuctoria; species Tuctoria greenei. The sequence goes on along the minus strand of JAYESD010000007.1, from coordinate 76,529,999 downwards.
AGCTGGAGTTGACCAGGACAGTGCAAGCAGCTGCCTGGACATTGCATGGCATTTGATGTCACTTGGAGAGCCAAAACAACACTTTGCTTTGGATGACAAGTGGGTCCCACCTCACCCTTATCCTTTCCCCATCAATTCTACCACCTAATTCATTCCAAAATTTGCTAGATATTTGTGGGATGGCTGGATTAATCATATAGAATTTGATTTTGAATTCCCATAGTTGATTTGACAAAGTTTCATTTAAATTCAAACTTGAATTTGAATTTGAGTTGAATTCAATGTAGTTATTGAAAATTTGAAAGTTTGCTGGGAGGCTATTTGAAATATTTGGAATCCATTGGTCAACTCAAATCTTCATGTTAAATTCATTTGAACAGTAGGTACTTTTTTTTTGAATTCCCTCATTTGGAGTTTGTATTTATTTGTTTTTCTAATTTCCTTTCTATTGCTTTTTATTAATCAAATTTTTTTGTCCTAACTGCACTTTGAATTATTGAAATTAGGGATCTTAAACTCCGTTATTGGGTGTTATCTCGATCCTTTAGTGGAAATATACTTGTAATTAAAGTGTAATACTTCTAGGAAACTGGACGTTGCACAAGCTAACCTTATATTCCATGTTTTAACATAATACGAACAAGATTAAGTAAAACCCTAGATATCAATGAAAAGTAAGAACAAAATGCACAACGTGAAGACACAAGATTTTTATCCCGTGATTCGGTTCCCACAAAGGCAACCTACATCCACATTGAGGAGCCCATGAAAGGATCGGGTCTTCACTGACCCTAACCTCGTCGAATCGCCACGAAGGCCAATTCTCTTCCTTTATCACAGAGGTAAATCACCAAGTTCAAGGGGCCTTCTCACAAGTTGAGGGCTACCCAAGATTACAAGTCAAAAGACCACCAAGAGCACGCTCTTACGATCAACAATGAAAAAATGGGATTGTGTTAGAGATCAAACCCAAGAGCTCAAACGTGTGAATCATGTCTCTCCTTTGATCCAAGATGAATCCTCAAGAATTTGATCTTTCTTGCGTTGGATTGCATGTAGAGATGTGTTTTCTAAGCTCTTGGAGGGTGTGACGGCGCAGGGAGTTGAGAGAGTTGAAAGTAGGGCCGCGCACATCTATTTCTATGGTGTTTCCAAAAGTTACTGTTAGCGTTTCGAGGATCCGAACTAGTCCGAGATGGAGTCCGGACTAGTACGGTGTGCGGCGTGTAGGAAACCCTAAGTTCTCAGGAAGATCGGACTTGTCCGGCTTAGGGCAGACCGGACCGGTTTAGGCTCTAGAAATGTATGGACTACTCTGGTTATTTTCGGACAAGTCCGGCTGTGGTGAACTCCTTAGTGAATTGGGGACAAGTCCGCATTTGGAGGACTTGTCCAACTTTAGTCAGACAGGTTATCGGACTAGTCCGGATATCATCAGACATGTCCGATGTTTGTGCAAAGATGTGAAGTGTTGAGGACTAGTCCGCACTGGGGAGGACTAGTCCGATCTTAGTCAGAAAGATATCGGACTAGTCCATGGTGATATCAGACTAGTCCGGTCTGTGTAGACTCAGAATGTGCAGAGAAGTCCGCACTGGGAGGACTTGTCTGATTTTGAACAGAGGGGTTATCAGACTAGTCTGGATATTATCGGACTAGTCTGGACCTGTATAAATTAGTCCAGTGAGTGAGTTTTCTTGTGATTGAGCTCTTGGGGTGTGTATCTCCAACACACTCCATACACAATGATCTAATTTATTCAGCTCTTAAGATCTTTTCCATATAGATCCTCATTCTCCTTTCTTTTTGCGCTTACTACATGTTTTAATTAAAACATGCGCTCATCTCAACAATTTGGTAAAGATCTAATTTTTTGTCATAAATCAACCAAATCCCACAAGGGATGCTGTCAGAGTCTGGTTCCGCCAATTCTCCCAGTACTACCGTTGGTAGCCCGTGGAGTTTGTTGTTCGGTATTGGGCGCGCATGGATTCAGAACACGATGGCAAGTTTACACAAGGATTTATGTGGTTCTGGCCGCCTAAGCGTAATACCCTACTCCACGGGGTGTGTAGTTGTTGTATTGAGCGTCAAAGCACTTGGGAGCATGTGTCAGAGCCAAGTCTAGAAGTCAGGAGAGTTCCCAGGAGTCGAGAGAGCCCCTTGTGTATCGCTTGACCAGTCCTTTTATAGCATAAGGACTGGTCGTTACATCGTTAGCCTGGCCCGACATGTGACCCTGGTGGTTACTGATGCTTAATACACAATTAATGAGCTTAATTATGCTTAATAGTGTGGTAACGAGCCTTGACAGTGCCATTATAGGTATTAAGGGCCCTCCGATCATGTGTCATTAATATGGTATTAATGACACTTAATCGGGTCTTGAAGTCCTTGATTGTCCCTTGATGGTCCGAGCTGTTGGGGGTCCTCCAGTCTGCTTGTTGAGGCTGAAGGTCCGGCGGTTGGACACGTGGTAGCTCCGGAGCGCACCGTCTGGGTCGGGTAGGTCCGGTGCAGTTGTACACGTGTCAGTACCGGAGCTTCCCTCTGTCGGTTGTTAGGTTCGGGGGTGCCGCGCAAGTATTTAGCCCGGAGATTTCCCATGTGTGGGACGTAGCTCCGGTTGCAGTATACACGTGCCAGCACCGGGACTAACCATAGAAGGGAGGCAGGTCCGGTCCAGCATGACACGTGGGGCCTTCAGAGGTCTTTAACTTAGACAGATGAAGTTCCTTTGGTCTTTTTACAGTCCCAAGGGGTATACGGTACGCATGGTACCGATAGTGGCCCCCTGGGCCCACCTCTGGGAGAGACCTTTTGTATGAAGTCATTCTGCCGGAGGTGGGTCCATCCTTCAGTTTTTGAGTTGTGTCTTCAAGGGTCTTTCGATGTGCCGTTGGCGGTAGTTCGCAGTTAAACCATCGCCGCATGACATATCTAGGATGCGGCAGGTGAGATCTGAGCATGCGGATCTCACGCGATTGAAGGTCGCCGCTTCCCGATACGAAAACCTATTGGTTCCCACCTCTCATGATGACAACCGTTCGCCTGGAGTAAGGACCTCGACTTGATCGTCAGGGTGGCCTCGGGCCCCTTGTCATTGGCAGGGTGAAGTTTTTGAACTGTATCGTCGGCTCCTCTACGGTTTCCATCCAAGCGTTGTGGGGGCTTACTTAAGAAAGAAAGCGCACACCGTTTGGGGATTCTTTATGCCTTCATTTGAACTTGCGCTCGAATCCTCCAAACTTTAGCCTACTTTTCATCTCTCGCCCTGCTGTGCCGCGATGAAGTTGGGACTCCCAAGAGCTGCATTGGGAGCAAGAAGGAGTTGTCTAGGGTCCGGACCTACATGGGATGGTCCAGCGACTCCTTCGACAATGACATTCGTTGTGGGAAGCTTCCCTTCAAGAAGGAGTGAGCCGGAGATATGGTGTACTTCCTTGGGTACCCCATGGCGGGTTTGATCCTGCCTTTCTCCACTTTCTTTCTGATGTTGCTGGATTTCTATGGTCTGCAGCTCTACCATCTGGGCCGCCACTCAATCTTGCTAGTGGCGACTTTCGTCCACTTTTGCAATATGTGTGTGGGCGTGCCCCCTTGCGTGGAGTTGTTCCGGAATTTCTTCACTGTCCACCCGACCGGGAAGAGTGATGAGTTCATCGGCTTCTACTACATCGTGAAGCGGAAAAACTCCCCCTCAAGTACTTGAGGTCTTTTCCTTCCGGCAAGTGGGATGACTGGAAGAAAGACTGGGTGGTCATCACCGTCGAGGGACACGAGAGGCTGGAACTGCCTGAAGGCCTCCCCCTCGTCGGCACTGACATTTGGAGTGACGTGTCGGAGCTGTCGATGGACTACAAGCCCATTATGGACAGAATCCAGGAATGTGTTGAAGGTGGGGTCTCACCCCCCAGATGGTCTTTTGCAACTTCTTGACGAATAGGTGGGCCCCGCTGAGGGCTAGGAGCCAACCTGCCTGGGCCTGCAACAGTGAGATGGACACTAACCACATTGAGGTCGGCTTGGACACCAACTTGACCAGTGAAGCCCTAAAGACCCATCTCAAGAAGATCCAACCTTGTAACATTGGCCCTGGCGATGCGTCTCCAACGGCGGCCTTCCTTCCCCTGAATATGATACCAGAGGAGTGCAGAGAGCTCCGGAGGAAGATGCTACTGTTGGACGACTTGGGCCTCATGGAGAGACGATCAACCTCCGGGGTGGCAATCCCCAAAGCTTCTGAAGGTGGCTCTGCTCCCGCCCCGAAGCCAAGGGTTGAAGTCTTAGGCAAGGGCAAGGAGTTGGCCGAGCCCTCGAGCCGCAAAAGGAAGTTGAAGGATGCTGATGGGAGGTCAATCAGACCTGATCCTTCCACTGCAGCTCCTTCTCCTCAGCGGAGGAGGTCTTCGGCTGCGGCAACCATTCCAGCATCAGCATCTCCTCTAGACGCTAGCTCCGGCCATGTGGCCCCAGTACCAGGGCCAGCTGAGGGATCTAGGTCCGGAGGTCCTTATCAGTCGAGGGAGGCCTCAACCAAGACGACGCCGACAGCGACATCAAGCTCCGGGGAGCCTTCCGGAGCTACTAAACCAATGGCATCAGGGTCCAGCCCCGAGCGTCTAGTGAAGAGGTTCCGCGCTAGTTGGAGCGGAATCCTTCCGAGGTAAGTTTGATTTTTTACCTCAGTTGATTGTTTTTTGTTGTAACTATGTTTTGAATGTCTTCGTCCTTCATCCACAAGGTACCCAAGAAAGGGGCTGAAGCTTTGGTTCCTGCAGCAGCAACTGATGCTGCACAGACAGAGGCTCCGGCTCAAGTTCTAGTGCCGCCCCAATAGGTGGCTGAAGTCGCGGCAGCTCCGGCACCAGCTGTCGTGGTCCTTGACCTCAAGTCATCCCCTGAAGCTCCTGTGGTAGCGCCGGACCACGGGAATGAAGATGTACCAGTGGCACCAGCCCCGGAGGTTGAAGCTACAGGTTTGGATGCTGAGATGATGGATGCTTCAGCCTCAGAGCCGGAGGTAGCTGCGGTTCCGGCCCTAGAGCCGGATGTTGATGAAGCCCCGACAGCAGAGCTGGTGGTTATGAAGCCCCGGCGATGGAGCCGGTGGTTAATGATGTTCCGGCGGCGGAGCCCGGTCCTGATGAAGTTCCGGCGCCTGAGCCGGTTGTTGAAGAAGGGCCGGCGCCCGAGCCAATGGCAGTCGAGGCACCAGCGCCTGAACCGGCGGTGGAGGAGGCACCAGCGTCGGAGCCGGAAGTGGCTTCAGCTCTAGTCAAACCTTCAACGCTTGTCCCGGAGGTAGTGGTTCCGGAGGTGCCTGTGCCTGAGCCAGAGTGCCAAGAGGAGGCTGCCGGTCCCCCGCCTGAGGGACCTGTTGCTGATGACCAGGCGGCAGGACCTTCGGAGCTGACTCCGAAGGCAGGAACTTCTGCTGCAGGACCTTACTCGGCGGCGGCCGAGGCTATCCCAGAGGGCGGCCCTAGTGCCGTGGAAGCTCAGGGGACCGCTCTTGTAGAGTGGAACCCGATTTTTGTTAAGGAGAACCCACTGGAACCAGCGGAGTGGACCCCGGCAGGTCCGGAGCAAATGCCCCTGTCGTTGTCTATGGACAACGCCTGTTCCAGCATTCGTCAAGTGCGGCTGGTCTTCTATCATGACAGCAAGGCCCTCGAGGAGGAGCGCCAAACCCTTAGGAGGTGGCACAACTGGCTCCAATTCGAGACCAAGCTGGCGAAAACCAGGCTGCTTATGACAGGTAGTGGGTGAAGAGGGAGAAAGTCTGGCTGGAGTACTGGGGTCGGCTGCTGGACGAGAGGGAAAGCATGGTGCGTTCCCTCGACAACTAGTCCCGGGCCATCCACGAACAGGCCGTAGTTGCTAATAGTGCAGCGAGTGATCGCCAAGAGAAGCTCAGCGCCATCCATGACAGCCTCGTCAAGCGCCAGAAGGCTCTAGAGGAGCGGGAGAAAAAGCTCGAAGATAATGAGTAAAAACTCCTAGAGCTGCGGGATGACCTCGTGAAGTGGGAACAGGAGCTTACTCAAAGGCTGACTCTGGGTGACAAGAGTCTCACGGAGTGCACCAAGAAGCTGGAGGAGTGCTGCGAGAAGGAGGAGAAGAAGGCCTGACAGCGAGGATAGGACCTCCACAAGAGGGAGGATGAAATTGCTGCCAGGGAGAAGAAAGTGCAGGGCCGGGAGAAGGACCTGGTCGATCGCCAGAACAAGATCCACCTCCGGGAGGAGGAGCTCAGTAAACTCGAAAGGCAGGTTGCTGAAAAGATTCAGCAGAATGCCAAAGAGGTTGAGCGCCTTGCCCGAGAGGATTCGGAGCTTGCGGCTACCAGAAGATCCTTGGAGGAGATGCGAGGCTCAAGGGCTGCGGAGTCCCAACAAGTTTGGGACTTCTTGGGCAAAGCCAAAGACGCACTGACACTGATGGGTGTTAGTCTCGTGCGTCCTGATGATTCGGAGCCGGAGCTGGACCAGGCGTTGCAGGCGTTGAGTTCAGCAGGCAACAAGCTCACCAAGATGGGCGATGTCATCGCGGACCAGCTGGAAACTGAGGGACAATCCCTGGCAAAGAACGTCGCAGAATTCGTTCTGACGTGCTACACAAGCCGATACCCTCAGTCCCCCCTAGACCCGGTGCTTGAAGGCCCCATCGACGGAGAGGGAGAAGCCGCCAAAGCCAGCATGTCAGAGGTTGCCGAGAAGTCGCCTTGTTCTTCCATAGGGTCTAGGACTCTCTCTTTGTAGCTCCCGCTTGTATTCTCTCTTCTTTTTCTCCAATTTTGTAATCTCTTGTCTCCAGATTAATGAAATCCAAGAATTTTATTAATTTCATTTTTGTCTTCAACACCTTTGTCCCACTTGTCCCCCTGGTTGATGTACACAATTTGATTGTGAACATGTACCAAGAGGACGTAGCATTTTGTTGAATACATGCGCGCTTCAAACTTGTAGTTTGTAGGTCCGAAGTCGCCAATAGTAGGGGTCCCCTGAGGTTGTCGGAGCTTAGTAGCTCCGGTAGTGACCCTTGTCAATACATAGAGCATTGACGGTTAGTCCTCTGGGGTTGTCAGAGCTTGGTAGCTCCGGCAGCGACCACTGTCAACACGCGGTGCGTCGACAACAGGCCCCACTGGGGAGTCGTCCCACCATCTTTTCTTCACATTGACGGCTGGCCCCCTGGATTTGCCAGAACATTGTAGCTCCGGCGATGTCTACTATCAATGATTGGAACATCGACAGTAGGCATCTTAGGGGGTGTTGGAGCTTTGATAGCTCCGGCTTCATCCACCATGATCATGAGATCTTTATTTTTCCTACACACTGAAGTCAAGAAAAACAGTAAAATCCATTTCTTCTCTATAACTCGTTTGCGGCTTACTATTCTCGAAAGAAATTTTAGATCGAATGCAATTCTAAATACAATCAAGTGCACTGGCTTGTTTTCTCTAGGTCCAATCGTTTCTGGACTCGCCTTACTTCGGCCTGCCGGGGTGTAGGTAGAGTGGCGTCCTTAGGGTGTAGGACCAGGCTAAGTCGATAGCATAGTCCTGACCTAGATTGGCTTGGCGGCATTCGGACGAGTAGACCATTAACAATGTTTAGACCCAGAAGAATTGACAATGCAACTTGAATTATATGTGAATTGGTGGAGCTAAAGTTTCTTAAGAATTGCACAACTTTTTTATAGACAAGAAAGAGAAAAATAAAAAATATTGAGCCTGTACAAAATAAATGCACGTGGAGTCCATTTTCACACAATGATGTCTTTCATTATAGGTCTGCGGTACAGGAACCAAGCTAAGTGTGTTTCATTTCTTGTTTGACCCAAGGTAGCTAGCCACACTTTTAGTTCTAAGACTATGTCAAGTGTTGCCTGAACTTTGCGGACCTTCTGGGGAAGGTTTGGCTGTTCTCCCGAAGGAGCTACCTGACTCTGTACAATGACTCTATAACATACATCACATGTAACTATAGACTCACCTCTGTGATATTAAGCGTAGAACTTACGGAGGTGCTCGATGTTCCAAGGATTAGGGAGAGGTGGTCCATCCTCAGTTGCCAAGTGAACTCATCCAGGACGGGACACTTTGATCACTCGGAAGGGTCCTTCCTAGCTGGGGGAGAGTTTTTCTAACCATTCTCGAGTTTGTATTCTCTGTAGCACTAGATCGCCTTCCTCGAGCTGTCGGCTGTGAACAAGCCTTTGGTGATAGCGCCGAAGAGCTTGGCGGTATCGGGCATTCCGAACAGCTGCTCGGCACCTTCCCTCTTCAAGGAGGTCAAGGTCTTCACACCGCAGCTGGTCCTACGTGGCATCGTCGATGGTCCGGACCCGGAGTGACCCCAAGGTGATTTCCAGAGGAAGGACTGCTTCAGCTCCGTACACCAGGAAGAAGGATGTCTCTCCAGTAGACAGGTTTGGAGTTGTTCTGTTGGCCCACAAGGTCGACAGAAGCTCTTCGATCCAGTTGGCTCCATGTTTTTTTAGGCGCTCATATGTGCTCGTCTTGAGTTCTTTTAGGATTTCTGCATTTGCTCTCTTAGCTTGGCCATTGCATGTCGGGTGAGCTACAGAAGCGTAGTTGACCTGAATGCTGAGGTCTTCGCAATATCCTTGGAATGCAGAGCTTGTGAATTGGGTCCCGTTATCAGTTATGATCTTGTTTGGGACTCCAAATCTGCATACAAAGGACTGCAAGAAGTTGATAGATGATTGCTTATTTATTGTCACAATTGGAGTTGCATCAGGCCATTTGGTGAACTTTTCAATGGCAACATACAGGAACTTGTAACCTCCGACGGCTGTTGGGAAAGTTCCCAAGATATCCATCCCCCACACAGTGAATGTCCATGTAGGAGGTATCATTTGTAGAGGTTGAGCTGGTGTGTGAATTTTCTTTGTATGGAACTGGCATGCTTCACATTTCTTCACTAGCTCAGTTGCATCCTGGAGTGTTGTAGGCCAGTAAAAACCATGTCGGAAGGCTTTACCGACCAGCGTGCCGGAAGACGCGTGGTTCCCACACTTGCCTCCATGGATTTCTACGAGGAACATGCATCCTTCTTCTCTTGTAATGCACCGCATTAGGTTGTTGTTGGCACCACGCCAGTAGAGATCACAAGTGTGTATCTTTTAGCCAATCTCACTATCCGGTCAGTGGATTCATTATCCTCGGGAAGGAAATTGTCTTTCAAGTAGCTCCGGATCTCTGAGATCCATGCATGGGAGCTAACTTGAGGATTTGAGTCTTGCGTGCTGGGTTGCTTGGAGCTTCCTGCAGCACCTACGACCCTTGATGGATGCCATGGTAACAGGGCCATCGGGACCGCCAGCTTCGAGGTCCTGGTCTCGCCTCCTTCGCTCAGTTCGGCAGGCTGAGCTGTTGGTATTGACAATCTCCGGACGAAGGTTCCATCAGGAGCCAGAGCTCCGGTTGAAGCTTTCATTGAGAGTTCGTCAGCTTCAGCGTTGTTGAGACGCTGGACATGGCAAAGATCCAGGACGTCGAAGTCCTTCTGAAGCTTCTGGACTTCAAGTAGGTATGCAGCTAGTTGATGGTTGTTGTAGCAGCATTCACCTTTGACTTGTTTTATGACGAGCTGCGAATCACCCTTTACCAATATCTGCTTGACACCATATGATAGTGCCACCTTGAGCCCATATATTAGTGCTTCATACTCCGCCATGTTGTTGGTCGCCTTAAAGTCAAGGTGAACCATGTATTTGACCTTCTCCCCGGTCAGAGCGAGGAGAAGGACTCCAGCTCTGGCCCCCTACTTTTGCACGGAGCCGTCGAAATAGAGAGTCCAGTGAGGCTCGGTGAAGACCGAAACCTTGGTTTCCAGCTTCTGCTCACTGGGCCCCCCAGGATTTGATGGAGAGGGGGTCCATTCCGCCACAAAGTCCGCCAGTGCTTGACTCTTAATTGCTTGTCTTGGGACAAATTCAAGATCAAAATCGACCAGTTTCGCTGCCCATTTTGCAATGTTCCCAGTAGAATTGGGGTTATGCAAGATTGCACGCAGTGGATAAGAAGTTACCACGAAAATCTTGTGAGCTTGGAAGTAGTGTCTAAGCTTCCTAGAAGCAATAAGAACTGCGTGGAGCAGCTTATGCACCTCTATGTACCGAGTTTTGGCATCATGGAGCACTTCGTTGATGAAGTACACTGGGCGTTGGACTGTCCGGACCCTCCCGAAGGGGCCCGGAGCTTCCTCCTCATCAACCCGGACCCTCCCGGAGGGGTCCGGACCTTGTTCGGGGACCTCTAGGTTCCTACTAGAGGAACCCGGAGCTTCTTCTGTAGTGACCTGGACCTTCCCGGAGGGGTATGAATCTTGTTGCTCAGCAACAGCAACTTCTTCATTTGAAGAAGGTTGATCATCTGGCATCTCGCCTTAAGGATCAGGGTCTGGGAGCAGGGACCCAAACTCGTCTCAGGTAGCTCCGGACCCTCCCGAAGGGGTCTGTATTCTTGAACTGGAGATGGTTCTGGTCTTTCCGCAACCAGGACCATGCTAACAACTTCGTCAGTTGCCGAAATGTAAAGCAGAAGTGGCTCACCAGGATTCGGAGCCACCAAGGTTGGTAGAGTGGTGAGGAGCTGCTTCAGCTCCTGGAATGCCTTTTTTGCTTCTTCAGACCATTGGAATGGTCTGGACTTCCTCAACAACTTGAAGAATGGTAGCGCCCGTTCCGCCAGTCTTGAGATGAACCGGGTGAGGGCAGCTAGACATCCAGTCAGCTTCTGGACGTCCTTGATGTGGTCTGGTGGCCGCATGTCTTCAATAGCATTAATCTTTGCCGGATTTGCTTCTATTCCTCGGTGGTTCACCATGAATCCAAGAAGCTTTCTGGAGCTAACCCCAAAGACACACTTTTCTGGGTTCATCTTCGTGCATGTGACTCGCAACTTGTCGAAGACAGCTTGCAAGGTGTCAAGGAATGACTCCTTGTTCTTGATGTTGATGACGATGTCATCGACGTACACTTCCACTACATCTCTGATGAGCTCTCCAAAAGTTTTGTACATAGCTCGTACAAACGTTGAAGCAGTGTTTTTGAGACAGGATGGCATGGCAGTGTAAGAATATAATCCATCTACTGTGATGAAGGAAGTATGCACTTCATCTTCCCTAGACATTCCGATTTGATGATACCCAGAATATGCGTCTAGGAAACACAGTAATTCGCACCCGAAGGTGGAATCCACTATCTGATCTATTCCAGGTAGTGGGAATGGATCTTTTGGACTTGCCTTATTCAGTGTAGTGTAGTCGATACACATCCGAAGCTTCCCGCGGGCCTTGGGTACAACGACTGGGTTTGCCAACCATTTTGGGTGGAAGACTTCTCGGATGAATCCAACTTCAAGCAACTTCTTCACTTCTTGACGTATGAAGCTCTGTCACTCTACTAATTGCTTTTGAGGCTTCTGATGTACAGGCCGAGCATCAGGACAAATCTTCAGATTGTGCTCGATCATTTCCCTAAGGATCCAAGGCATTTGTGACAGTTGCCAGGCAAACACGTCGACATTAGCCCGGAGGAAAGTGATGAGTGTGAGTTCCTATTTGTCATTCAGACCTCCCGATATACGGGTGGTCTGAGCAGCGTCAGAACCGATTTAAACGTCTTGGACGGGGATGTCGGTGTCGCCGCTTGGTTGCACACGAGGTGCAGAGGTTGAGCCTCGATGACAAATGCTCGGGGGTTTCGTAGCTTGCTCCTTTCTGGATTCTTCCTCCTGCGCTATAACAAGCGCATGGAGTTCTTCCAGAGCAGTCACTCCGGCGGTGCGATCTCTACGGATCAGAGAACACCTGCTGGTGTTGGCATCTCCAACACCAAGTAGCCATAATGAGCATTAGCCATGAATTTGTACAAGGCTGGCCTGCCCAAGATGGCGTTGAATGGTAAATTGATCTGCGCCACGTCGAAGACCATCTTCTCAGTGCGGTAATTCTCGCAGGTCCCGAAGGTCACCGGGACCTACTCCGGAGAAAGGTCAGGAGGGGTGAAGATCCGAAGGTCGGAGCTGAAGCTTGACGAAAGCTTCGAAGCTTATGAGGTTCAACCCAAACCTCCGTCCACCATTACATGGTGGAGTTGCATGTTGCTGATGGTAGGAGATACCATAAATGTGAGTTGTCATGCTCCGATCATGTTCCGAGGGCAGTCCGAAGCTCAAAAGTGATGGCAGTGTCCATCCACTTCCGGTGCGGCTCAGCCCTGGCAGTGGGAGCTACTGAGGCCATGTCCCGCCGCATAGTCTTGAGGACACGGCGGGAGGTGATTCCCACGAAACACCAAGATGGTGTTCATGGTCTTCCGACGTTCGTTGTCGGAGACGTCGGAGTCTTCGTCGACGAAGGTGTAAACAGCCTTCAAGACCTTTTTAGGGTCCTGAAAGCCTAACTCCTCTTCAGCCGGAGCTTCGTTGACTTTCTATTTTCCTTCCCTTTGACGGAAAGGAACTTCTTCCTGGCGCTTGTTGTAGCGCTTGGCAAGGTTCTGGACCTCTCGACAGCCTTCCAGGTTGTGGCTGTTCGTCTTGTGTATAGGACACCACATGTTGGAGTTGCCTCCGTCTTCAGACGATGGCCAAGGTCGTTTCTCGGGGCATGGCTCCTGGCCATCCGGAGCTGCAGCAGCAGCGGCTGTAGGTGTGTCGGCCGACGGCTTCTTCTTGTCGTTGGACTTTTTCTTCTTCTTACCACTCCTGGAGGTAGTGGATTCACCCTTGGAGGACTTTCTGTTGTCCTCCGGAGGTGGTTTGGAGTGCATTTCATGGCCCTCCGCAGCTTTGGCGCACTTGTCTGCCAAGCTGAAGAGTTCCGTGATGCTGGTGACCTCCTTGGTCACCAGCTTCTCCAGCATCTTCTTGTCTCGTATTGTTGGATATGTGTCGAATATTATGTACGAGTTGGTTACGATAGGACTTTGAGTTGTATTAGCGGTGGGGTGTAGAGTTTATGTTGGACTCTTTACCGGCCTCCTTATAAATATGAGGGGAGGGCCGCTGTTGTAACCACGAAAAAAAGACAACATATTGGGGAGGAGCGCCCGTAGTCATGCCCCGGGGATGTAGGCTTCGGTTGAACCTCGTTAACAAATATTGTGCCTCGCGTGTCATCCGTGATCTTGCATCGATGCCTCGGTAGATCCGCTATCGCTTCCGCGTGCCTATTTTCTAACAAGTGGTAATCAGAGCCAAGGTTGGATTGGATCTAGAGGTGATGCTGAAGATTGCGAGCAGGCATGATGGTATGTTCCACAACGCGCAAAGCTCGCACGATGTGTCCAGGAGGGACATGGCGCAAGGTGGAGCATGCCGGCGATCGACGACTCGATCGGTGGAGTTGAACACTTCGAGCGTGGCAGCTCGAACCGTTCAATGAGCTGCATCAATGGAGTTTAGTCCGGATGTGGAGAACAGATTGATGGCGGTTGCAGGCTGCTGTTCGATAGGGGCGGATCAGACGTGATGGTCAAGTTCGACGGTGCGGCTTGAAGACGTCGCGAATATAGGCGGCGACTTCGACTCGCGATCCAACTGATGCGCAATCAGTTTGATTGGAGGGGCTGTTACATGCTCAAGCTGGAGATGTTACAGCGATGGTGTTAATCATGGCAGACTCAATGTTTTTTCTTTTAAGGTGATTTGTGCGAGGGCGGCATGAGCTGTTGGCGGCACACTTGTAACTAAGGTACGGAGCGGTCGACTCGTGTGCAGCCTGGAGTCCGAGGCGTATGTGCATACGAAAAAAATTGATGGATTCCTTTACGGTCTGGAGTTAGAGGCGTACAAACAGTGGAGAAAGTTGCATGCATTGATGTTCCGTGCATGGAAGACAAGGTGGACCACACGTTTTGATTATTTGATCCTAATCATGATGGCCAGTTCAGTTTCTTTTTCCATTGCGGGAGGTGTCTGGAATTTGCATGCAGGCATTGAAGATTCCGTGCCTGGGAGACTAGTCTGCGTGCATGAGTCCAGGTCGTGCTTGAGTGGGAATCATCAAAAGAACAAGACAAGGAAAGATCTGATGGTGCAGGCACCGTAGGAGGTATTAAAGAAAGAGGAAATAAAATATTCAATGGATACGGGTGGGGATCGGTCTTGATCTTTTGGCGGAGGCAAAGACCGACCAGGACACGCGCGTGTGTCAGCGGTCGGCAGCCTGGAGGTTGATTCGTTCCGATGTCAAGTTGAACTCGGTTTCTGGTACTCAACGACGTGAATAAAACCAGGGGCAAAGGTGAGGGATCGTGGCACAAAAAAACAGAACTGAAGCAAAGCACTCAACGGAGGCAGCAGTTGAGATCCAAGCTACGGTTTGATTTGGGCAGGCAGAAGAAAGACGTGCAAGGCTCAACTTCTGGTGCAAGACAAAAACCCTCGGTTGCTAGTAGGCGCAGAAACTCAAAGGTGATCGTAACATTGTAGTCAGAGGTAGTCTTGCGACCATCTAACGGAACTTTGGTCGTGCAAGACAGGAAGGAGACTGATTCGCTGTTGTTGTAGACAACGAGGCGGGCGAGTCAGACGGCAAGACCGGCAACAAAGGGTCGGTAACACCGTGTGTTGGCGGGATGGCGCCGACGGGTACCAGATTTGATATGGTGAAGTTTGATGGCAGCAGCAACTTCGGTTTGTGGCAGATAAGGGTGAAAGATTTGTTGGCGCAACAAAGCCTTTTGTCTGTTCTGAAGGCGAAAAAGCCGGTCAAGATGGAGGATGACGAGTGGGAGGAGAAACAAATGCAAGCAGCTGCAACCATACGGCTGTGTCTGTTCGACAATGTCATGTACCATGTTATTGGGCTGACTACACCAAAGGAAATCTGGGATTAGCTGGAAAATCAGTTCATGTCAAAGACTTTGACGACCAACTTGTATTTGAAGCAAAAATTATATGGGTTGAAGATGCAGGAAGGGTCTGATCTTGCAGAGCACATAAATATCTTCAATCAAAGGGTCACGGATCTAGGACAGCTAGATGTGCAAATTGATGATGAAGACAAGGCAATAATTCTTTTATGTTCGTTACCACCATCTTATGAGCAAACGGTCACAACTCTGACATTCGGCAAGGATTCCATCAAAATTGAGGATGTTACTGCGGCGTTACTAGCTCAAGAGCAAAGAAGGAAGAACAATGCAGTGGACGAACCTCAAGCTAAAGGTTTGCTGATCAGAGGTGAGAATGCGAAGGAGAAGGTGGAGGCTAAGAGCAAGAAGAAGAAAAAGGTACATTGCTATTTCTGCAAGGAGTGGGGACATATTCAAAGGGATTGTCCAGCAAAAGTGAAGGGTTCAAGTGCTAATGTGGTAATTCCTAAGAGTGACTCAGATAGCGACGGTGACGTTCTCTCAATGGGTATCAAAATACAGTCAACTGAAGTATGGATGTTAGATTCAGCAAGCTCTTTTCATGCAACGCACAAAAGGGAGTGGTTCTCTTCGTACAAGTCAGGTGATTTTGGCAATGCTTATTTGGGAGATGATAGGGGACATCCTATTATTGGAATAGGCGAGATCAAGATTAAGACACAAGACAGAGGTGAGCACGTGCTTCAAGGTGTTAAGCATGTACCGAAGCTGCAAATAAATCTAATTTCGCTTGGGGCTCTACATCGTGATGGACTGTTATTCCGGGCTGAGCCGGATGGAAAGACAATGAAGGTCATGAATGGAGATGAGACTGTGATGATAGGAGAGAGAGAGACATCAAATTTGTACATACAAGGGCATTCCGTTGCAGGTGGAGTCATGGAAGATGGAGTTGCGAAGATAGCGGTGTTCTCTTCGGACGGCGAGTCTAAGGTGTTGGACTCGTCGGGTGGCTCTCCGTGAGCTACGAAGTCGACAACTCAAGTCCGGGTACATGGAGATTCGCGCATGACAACTTCAAGGTGGTGTAATAGTCGCCAAGGTGGAGTTTGTTGGATATGTGTCGAATATTACGTACGAGTTGGTTACGATAGGACTTTGAGTTGTATTAGCGGTGGGGTGTAGAGTTTATGTTGGACTCTTTACCGGCCTCCTTATAAATATGAGGGGAGGGCCGCTGTTGTAACCACGAAAAAAAGACAACATATTGGGGAGGAGTGCCCGTAGTCATGCCCCGGGGATGTAGGCTTCGGCTGAACCTCGTTAACAAATATCGTGCCTTGCATGTCGTCCGTGATCTTGCATCGATGCCTCGGTAGATCCGCTATCGCTTCCGCGTGCCTATTTTCTAACACATATGCCCTGTCTAAATGCCATAATAACAGAGGCGCTTGAGATAGAAGGTACGGTGTTTCGTACCTGGAAGAAACTCTAGATGAAGGATCGCAGGGACTCTCCCCCCTTCTGCTTGACAGCAAAAGGTCCAGTTCGGTGCATGGTCAGGTGTATGAACTCCCGAAATTGGCGGTGAACTGTTGGCACAGTTCCGCCCAGTTGTTGATGGAGTCGGGCAGAAGGCTCATGAACCAGGACCTGGCGGTCCCAGTCAAAGCCACGGGGAAATAATTGGCCATTACAGCCTCATTTCCTCCAGCCGCAAGGATTGTGGTAGAGTAGATTTGGAGAAACTCAGCAGGATTGACAGTCCCGTCACATTTCTCTGGCAGGTGAGGCTGGAACTTCTGCGACCATCTAACCATGCGTAGGTGCATGGCCAGGGCAGAACAGCCTCCTACTACTCCCTCGGGAGCAGGACTGTCCCGAGCCTCTCGTCTCTCGCGAGCACGCTCGATATGGACGCGGCCATCCTGTTGACGGTAACGGCGATCAAGCTCCGCCCGGAGGTCGTGAGTCGAAAGCCTGGTTATTGTATGGGTGCGTCGCACCCTAGAAGGCAGCGACGTCACCTGTTGAGATGCAGCACGCCTCCTGTGTTGTGAAGCGTGCAGACCAAGTCTACCCGACACGGTCCGATGTGCGATAGGGCTCACCCTGAGGGGGGAGGACCTTGGTTGCTGATGCGATCGGCTGCTGCAGCAACCAAGTGTTCCACATCAGCGCTCCACTGCTCTATTGCACCCTGGGATGCTCTTGGAGGCGGTAGACGTTGGAGAAGAGCATGCGCAACATGTAGCGCGTGTTCAGGGTTGTTGTTCGTTGATGCCGTGAATGACGCAGACGCCCCATCTCGCTGTCCGGCTTGATTTGCCGGTGCGTGCGGTGGCGGCGTTGGCATGACTCCTGCTGGAGACAAAGCACATGCTGGCTGCTACATGTTGGAGGGATTGCCTCCAACAGGTTGCACAGTAGGGTTGTCGTTGGACGATCCAGCTGCAGAGTTCACCATCCTTGAATCTCAGGTGCCCCTTCCTGGGGCACCAATTGTCAGAGTTTGGTTCCGGCAATTCTCCCGGTACAACCGTTGGTAGCTCGCGGAGTTTGTATTTCAGTATTTGGTGCGCAAAGATTCAAAACACGATGGAAAGTTGACACAAGGATTTACGTGGTTCGGGCCGCCTAAGTGTAATACCCTACTCCACGTGGTGTGTAGTTGTTGTATTAAGCATCTGAGCACTTGTGAGCCTATGTCAGAGCCAAGTCTGGAAGTCAGGAGAGTTCCCATGAGTCAAGAGAGCCCCTTGTGTATTGCTCGACAAGTCCTTTTATAGCTCAAGGACTGGTCATTACATCGTTAGCCTGGCCCGACATGTGGCCCTGGCAGTTACTGATGCTTAATACACAATTAATGAGCTTAATTACCCTTAATAGCGTGGTAACGAGCCTTGACAGTGCCGTTACTGGTATTAAGGGCCCTCCGATCGTGTGTCATTAGATGGTATTAATGACACTTAATCGGGTCTTGAAGTCCTTGATTGTCCATTGAAGGTCCGAGCCATTGGGGGTCCTCCAGTCTCCTTATTGAGACTGAAGGTCCTGCGATTGGACACGTGGCAGCTCCGGAGCTTACCGTCTGGGTCGGGTAGGTCCGGTGCAGTTGTACACGTGTCGATACCGGAGCTTCCCTCTGTCAGGGGTTAGGTCTGGGGGTGCCGCGCAGGTATTCAGCCCGGAGCTTTCGCGTGTGTGGGACGTAGCTCTGGTTGCAGTATACATGTGGCAGCAACGGGACTAACCATAGAAGGGAGGCAGGTCCAGTCCCGCATGACACGTGGGGCCTTTAGAGGTCTTCAACTTAGACAGGTGAAGTTCCATTGGTCTTTTTGCAGTCCCAAGGGGTATACGGTATGCATGGTACCGACAGATGCGTACATGCACTTTCAATCTCCCCCTTTTTGGTGATTGATGACAACCAATTGAGATTTCACAAAATATGATAAAAATACAAAATTTTCATAAAGTGTGCACATATGAATTAGGTACAAGTTAAGCAATGAAAACATAGGTCATATGTGCACTCTTTATAATGGGGTGTAAAACAATGTGAGTGTGAGCAATAATCGTGATGAGAATGAAGTGATTGACATGAAAATACCAATTTCAAGCTTATATGTCAACTTCAAAGCAAAATCACAAATTTCATAACAAGAGCATAAGCATAGTCATTCCATTACACCACAATACTTAAAAATAGAGATAACAGAATTCAAGTTTTACAAACCAAAGAGACATAAAGAGATACACAAATGAAGCACTCATCTCTCAACCTACAGCTAGGATCTAGTGACTCCCCCTCAATCTCTTCCCCTTTGGCATCAGGACACCAAAAAGAAGGAGAGGAGGGATCTAGTGGCTCATTCTTCGCTTTCGGTCCATTCCTCATCTTCATCTTTATCTTCAGGTTGGGTAGGAGGAGGAGGAGCGTTTCCACTCAAAGTGCCCCCAATGCCAATGTAAGCCGGCTCGGAGGGAGTCAAAGGTCTGAGCTCAGTGAAATCAGAGGCTGAATCTTCAGAGATGATTGGGGATCCAATAGGCTCGATCTCCAGCTTCTGGCTAATATGCTTAACATTTTTTTTGACATATCTCATATCTGCCTTCCTCGCCTTGTTCAGCTTGTGAGTATTCACTTCGGTCGTCTTGCATGAGGCAATGATTGCTTCCAAGTACTTCAAGATTCCACTAGGAGACCCTTTTTGGAGAGGAGCCCTAGTAGTAGGAGCAGTCCTCTCATCTCCTCTAGCTCTCCTCGGAGCTTCTTCACTGGATGCAGGGGATGGAGCAGCTTGGACAGTGGCTTGGGGAGGCTTCTGGTGCCTCAAAGGAGTGTGCTCCACATCCTTCACGAACTCGATCCCTGTGACCTTCTCAATCATGAACATCAACTAGGGGGCATAGCCACAGGATTTTTTGGCGTGCAGGAGATGTTGACCATATCATTCCAGATATAGTCAAAGATTTCAAACTTCCCATTCTTGCTTATCACTTTCATCAAGGTCCTCAAGTAACCTTAGACACTTCCTGCATCCCCATATTTTGGTGCTATTATCTTCCTCAACACCTGTTAAGAACCATGAAGAAGGGCTTCATGTTCTTGGTATATGGAGCGTTGAACTTCACAGTAGTATCATAGAGGAAGTACATCTTGTCCTTTCCTAAGACACCGATGTTGTGCATAGTCAACTCATTGTTGCCGGTGTCTTCTAGGTGAAGGAGTCTTGCGAAATCATCATAAGTGATAGTGTACTGGGATCCATGTGTCATCCAAGTCACCCTTTCCTCCTCATCACTAGCAAAGAAACAAGTGGCATAGAAATGAGCTATAATCTCATCATTCCAGTGATATCTGCAGACAAATAGGTCTTTCAGTCCATGCCTCGCAGTAGCCTCCACCACCTGATCAAAAGCTCCACAACTCTTCCTCTCAATGTGATTCCAGTCGATCCACTGGCTGTGGACCACCGGAGTCTTCATGGTAAGGTACACGGAGCTGTAGAAGTCTGCATGAAAATTGCTCCAAAATCTGGCATTTGTAGCCTTCTTGGGTCTGCTATAGCAATCCACAAATCTGAGTTTGGAAGCAGTGTCGCTTCCCTTGCCATTGAACTTCTCCTCGGAGGGACATCTGTTCCCCTTCCTCGAAGCATGCATCTTGAGTGGGCCGACGGGGCCCGAAGCAATTCCCTTTCCTTTGCCCTTCACTTGGCGAAGAGCCGCCGAGCTAGTGCCAGCTGCGTCCTTGGCCTTGGACACAGGCTTCTTGGCGAGCACCTTGTGTCGCACCTTAGGTGGAGAAGGTGCAGGCTAGGAGGGATGCTCTTGCCTCTTTTGAGCGCGAGACTCTAAAGCGCACGGCAAAAAGTCTTGTTCCATATCATCTTCAAAGTCAGAGATGCTCTCGTTTGACAATGTCCTGAGAGAGCATTGCACAATGTATGGATAAGAATTGATGGCAAGGAGGTGAATTGAGGAATGACAAATTAGGGTTGAGTTCAGTTCAAAATTGGACTTGTCTGGTGTACAGGTACAGACTAGTCCAGGGGACCGGACCTGTCCGTACATGGACTGGACTTGTCCGTACATGGACCGGACTAGTCCGATGTCAATCACCTCAAACAATAACAAGACGACAAATGGTGATTCCCAATGCAAAACTAGTTCATGGTAAATGTAATACAACAAGGAGACATGTATTAACCAAAAGGAACTAGGCTATTTAGTCAACACTGAAGAAAATCATGATTTCTAGGGTTTGGGAGGAAATTTTACCGAAGATCCTTGATTCTTTGAGATGGAGGGGTTGAAGGTGTGGAAAAGTCCATGGTCCTCAATCCCTATGCAATGGAGATCGATTTCCACCCAAACTCTGAGGGATTTGAAGGAGAACGTAGGAAATCGCCTTGGGAGCAGTCGAGCCAGGAGAGAGAGCGTGGGGCGAGTTGTGAGGATGAAGAAGATCAGGCTTTTGGCAGTTTCTAGGGTTATGGAGCCGAAAACTTTGACTAGTCTGTGGTTGGCCGGACTAGTCCAGACTACCGGACACTCTGCGGACTAGTCTGCAGTGTGCGGACTAGTCCAGATAACCACGAACTAGTCTGTGGTCACCAGAACAGATTAGTTTAGCCCGTTCGTATATATTCGAAGGTTCTTATAAAGAAAACATAGGGGCCAAAACAATCAAGTAATCTTGATGAATATGATCAGTAAGCATACAACAATCAAGCAATGACCATAATTTATCAAGATCAAGTAGTTGAAATAGTTTTCGGAGAAAATTGAGAGATGATTTTCGCAACTCAAACAATATATTTTTAAGATTCCATACAGGTATGCAAGTTTTCAAGCCACATTATTAGCATCAAGGATATTGAGTTTATTTCGGAGCTCGCAAAAACGTTTTTCATCAAGTGGCTTGGTAAATATATCAGCAAGCTGTTTTTCAGTGTTGACATGGGAAATAGCTACGTCTCCTTTCATTGAGTGGTCTCTCAAAAAGTGGTGTCGGATGTCTATATATTTGGTCCTAGAGTGCTCAACAGGGTTATAGGCAATCTTAATAGCACTATCATTATCACAAAGGAGTGGAATACGGCTCATATTGTAACCATAATCCCTTAGAGTTTGTCGCATCCAAGGAGTTGTCCATAACAACTCCCGGCTACAACATACTCCGCTTCAGTCGTGGATAGGGGAATGGAGTTTTTGTTTCTTGGAGGACAAAGAAACTAGGGATCTACCTAGAAATTGGCATGTACCGGAGGTGCTTTTTCTATCTACTTTGCATCCTGCACAATCTGCATCGCAGTATCCAATGCGATTTAATTTGGAACCTTTAGGATACCAAAGCCTAGGTTGGGTGTATGAACTAAATACCGCAATATTCTTTTTACAGCTGTCAAATGACACTCTTTTGGGTTGGCTTGAAACCTTGCACACAAACATACACTCAACATAATGTCTGGCCTAGATGCACATAAGTAAAGTAGTGGTCCACTCATGGAGCGATATACCTTTTGATCGACGTTTGGTCCATCCTCATTGAGATCCAAGTGTCCGTTTGTTTCCATGGGAGTGTTTATTGGCTTCGCCTTGTCCATTCCAAACTTCTTGAGTATGTCTTGAGTATACTTAGTTTGTCTTAACGACCCTTCCTTTTGTGGCCTCACTTGGAATCCCAGGAAGTATTTCAGCTTTCCCATCATAGACATCTCGAATCTATCTATCATAATCTTACTAAATTCTTCACAAAAGGAATTGTTAGTTGAACCAAAGATAATATCATCAACATAAATTTGACAGATAAAAAAATCATTGTCAAAGTGCTTTGTGAATAATGTTTAATCTGCTTTACCAATCTTAAAACCATTTCCAATTAAGAAATCTCTAATACACTCATACCAAGCACTAGGAGCTTGTTTGAGGCTGTAGAGAGCCTTATGCAATTTAAAGACGTGGTCGAGGAACTCTTCATCTTCAAATCCGGGGAGTTGCTCCACATACAACTCCTCCTTGATTGGTCCGTTGAGGAAGGCGCTTTTCACATCCATTTGATAGAGCTTGAAATCATGGTGAGTAGCATATGCACGTAATGTTCTAGTAGATTCAAGCCTACCTACGGGAGCAAAGGTTTCATCGAAATCCAAACCTTCGACTTGAGAATACCCTTTGGCCACAAGTCGCGCCTTGTTCCTTGTCACCACCCCGTGTTCATCTTGTTTGTTGCTAAAGACCCATTTGGTGTCCACGATGTTGAACTTTGGGTCTTTCGACGAGTTCCCACACTTCGTTCCGCTTGAAGTTGTTAAGTTCTTATTGCATCGCCACCACCCAGTCTGGATCCTTCAATGCATCCTCAATCCTCCGTGGTTCCAAAAAGTATACAAAAAAGTAATGTTCTCAAAAAATAGCAATTCGAGATCTAGTAGTTACTCCCTTTTGAATGTCCCTGATTATGTTGTCGACGGGATGATATCTTTGGACGCATTGGTGTACTCTTGGGTGTGGAACTTGTGGTCTTGAGTCTTTATGATCATCTTCTACTCCCACTAGATGGTTGCCCTCATTGACTTGTTGATCATCTTCATCTTCCTGATATTGATCTTGTTTGGAAGCTCCCCCTTGATCGTTTACTTCCACTTGTGGTTCATCTTCTTCATTTGCATTTGGAGGTGGCGCTTGTGGTCGAATATCGCCCAACGCCATTCTTCTCAATGCTTGACATGGAGCTTCTTCTCTATCTAGAACACATGGATCAACTTGCTCTTCTTGAGAGCTGTTAGTTTCATCGAACACAACGTCATGTGCTACTTCAACAAGTTTGGAGGTCTTGTTGAAGACACGATAGGCGTATGTGACGCCCGGTTCCGAAAATTGAACCAAGCTAACGCATATGTGTGCCCAGGATGTTCAACACACATACACGAGTGATTCACAAATGATAAACAGATAATTACCACAGCTCAAATTATTAAATAAGTACTCTTAGTACATAATTCATTAAATCCTCGAATACTAGCTCTAATGTATATTAATGATAAGTTCAACTAATGCAGCGGATATAAACTAATTAGGCAACTAAGCAAACTAAGCAAAAGGGATAGCGCAGCTCCATGCAACACCACAGGCAAAGTTGACGGTAGACACGGCCTAGAACTCCGCATTATCACCATTAAACTCACAATTCTGACCTGCAACTGTTGGGTGGGGGATTGCAAGAGTGAGTACATGTCGTACTCAGCAAGTGTGGAAAGTATGACATGTGGCTGATTCAAATGACGACAATAATAATGGCTAAGTGCTGAAAAGTACAGTAAAACATTTGAAAAGCATCATACTATGTCCATGTGAAACAATCCCATCATAACGATCATATTAACAAAATATAAACCATATCCAATTATTTTCAACATCATCATTATCCATGTCCAGTTACCATAACTCAAGTTCATATCCATGACCATAATTCACAAACCATAACCATAACCCAATCCATAACCATAAACCAACCATAACCATTACCAGACCATAACCATCCCAAATCCCAATTTCCAACTCTAATCATGTAGGTCATCCAGGCGCTCATAACCGGGAGCACGGCTATCATGATAGTTTTAATACTCTGCAGAGTTTGTACCACTTTACCCACGTGTTTGTGATTTCATCACCCGTCGGCGACTAAAGAACCTCCCTTATGCCAATTACACTTCCTTTGGTGTATGGCCAAGAGATCACAAAATAGCCTTTACAAAGGGATTACTAGCCTATTCAGACCCCACTGAGGTTTCACCGGTGGCGATGCCTCCAACTGAGCACATCTTCAACCAAGGGCCCCCTCTTGAGCCATTCGGATCCCAGAGTAGTCCCACCAATCATCAACAAACCCAATCCGACTACCCCTTCCCCGAGCATCCACAATGGTCCAAACAGCACTAGCAAAGCCCTAATTAATCAGCTACGCCGCACCCATACTTGGCCTCGTGGTGGCACTGTAGTCCTGGCATATTCTCGCATGAACCGGTCCTTAGATCTAAAGCAAGCAAACCACCATAACATCCAACCCATCCACATACCAGGCTTGCTTAGATCACCCATCGTATTGACCAATTCACATTAACCAGAATATCATTGATGCATAAATAAATGTGTAGTGTTGTTTTCCATCCCAATTAATTAAGCGAAGCAAAAAGGTAAAAACCCTTCCCGACTCTCTACCATAAATTCCAGGTGACAAGGGTGGTTTAAAAAATCTAGTAAACTTCCTACCATAGGATTCCCGTCAAATTGACACAGCATGCAGTTTTGCAAACAAAACCTTTATTTTAAAACAGGATCAATATGCTTCAAGGACACTTGCCTTGCTCCAGCGGATGGAGTTGCTCAAGCGCTTCGAAATCTTGATTCTGAAAATCCTCGTACACGATCTCTTGAGCACTTCCCTCTACTCGTGATCACACGTACAAGAATATACATACAATTCAACATGATGCACACACATTAATCAACATGCGATGATATGCATGCATGCAAGGTACAATAAATAATTAACTACGGTTGTTTATTAATTAGATGCAACTAGTTCATACGTGTTCATATGAGTTTACGGGGATTTTAACGTGGATTAATGCTGCTGAAAATAAAATTACGGTGCAACTAAAATAAATTTACGTCTATTAGATCTAATACGGTCGCTAAAATTTGCATCAGGAACAAATCCAACCGTAGATCTGACGGCTTGACGGTCGCGGAACAAATGCGGCGCGTAGACGTAGTGGATGGCGCAGCAGACCTTCGGCGCCACGACGACGGCGACGATCTCCGGCGAACGGTGGCGCCCTCCTCTTTTTCTCCCTCTTCTTCCCCTTCTTTTTCTCTTTTTTTCTTCCCTGGGCGCAGCCTTCTGGACCTTGGTTCCGGCGGCTTTTCCTTCTCTGCTGGCGGCTGCTGGTTCGTGGGAAAAAGCCTAGGGCCTCGGTTCCTTTTATAGGGGCGGCGGGAGTCATCGGTATCCGGCTCGGTTGGGAGTCACGCGGGCACCGGGAATCGCGGCAGGGCGTTGGCGTGAGACGTATGGCGGCGGGAGACCGAGCGCTCGCGGAAAAATCGCGGAGAGGGGCTGAGTCGGACCGGGCGGGACGCGTACGGCGCGCATGCGGCTCGGCGCGCGGTACACCGGTCGCGCCCTGGAATCGGGGGGGGGGGGGGGGGGGGGGGCCCAGGCGCGCTGCTCGCGGTGGGAGGCGGGAGGGCGGCGCGGGGGCCAAGGAGGCGGGGTGGGCCGGGAGCAGGCGGCGCGCAGGGGCTGGCAGGCGGCGCTCGTGCGTGGGGGCCTCGAGGCGCAGGCGTCGGGGTCCGGGCGGGCGTGGGCGGAGGGAGGCGCGTGGGAGCGGGCCCGGGCAGGCGGCGGCGTCAGCGCCTCGGGGCGCGCGGCGGGAGGCGACGTGGGAGCGGGGCCAGGCGCCTCGCGCGCGGGCGTGGCCGGCTGGCGGCTCGGCCGCTGGCCGGCAGGGATTCTCTTTTTTTTTTCTTCTTCTTTTTTTTTGAAACATATTACTGTTTTTTTCTTTATTTATTTATTATTATTATTTTTACATTATTTATTTATCTTATTTATTTTATTCATTTACTTTTTATATATATATATTATTCATATTATATATTTATTATTTATTATTATTTTTTTATTTTTATAACATATATTATTAATATTAATATTTCATCTATTTCTATATATTCTTATATATTATTTATATATATACTTTTATATATATATTTTTTTATTATTATTTTTATACTTATTCCCTATTACAAGTTTTAGGCTATAATTATTATTTTTTTTCTTCTTTTGCTGCATACATTTATATATATATGCTCCATCTCTTATGTTTTATTATTTTTCTTTTATCCTACTAATGTTTAATGCATGATCATGTATGCAATGCAAGATGCGAAAATTTAGGGTGTTACAATTCTACCCCCCTTAAAGTGAATCTCGCCCTCGAGATTCGATAGCGTGGAGAAAAGGTGAGGGAATTCTGCCTTCAGGTCTTCTTCACGTTCCCATGTAGCTTCCGTTTCCGTATGGTGTTTCTTTTCCACTTTGCACCAACGGATCCTCTTATTCCTCGTGAATCCAAAACAATGAGGTTGGCGGAGAAGTCTACCCCCCTTATTCTAAGGCTTATTTTTGGACACACTATATTTGTCCTCATCTCTCCTCCAGGAGACTTGACCAATAGGGTAAACTTCATATGAGAGACAGGCAAACTATACTTAGCAACATACTTCGATGCATTGAATGAATGCGATGCTCCAGAATCAAATAACATATTCGCGGGGTTGGAGTTGGCGAGAAACATACCATTGACCACGTCATCCGCTTGTTGAGCATCCCCCGTAGAGACATGATTCACATTGCCACGAGCAAAATTCTGCTGTCCACGGTTTCCTTGTGGTTGTCCTCCATTAGGTCTTGGGTTTTGCCTCGGCGCATTGCTTCTTTGACCAAGGCCTGACTTAGGACATTGATTCGCAAAGTGTCTAGCTTCTCCACAAGTATAGCACCTCTTGACTCCACCAGAATTATTAGGACGAGCTTGGTTTTGAGCATTGGTTCCAGGAAAATCAGTACGAGGCGCATAAGACATTGCTTGCATATCAGGGCGCTGCTGCACAAACTGAGTTGGGTGTGGTGCATATCCAGGGCGCTGAGCAGGAATAGGGGAGCTGTAATGAGGCGCATTTGGTGGTGCAAGGCGAGGGCGCACATTACTTCCTTGTTGCTGTCCTTGATACGATGCCTTCCTCTTGATTTCTTGCTCCATCTCACGGATCTTGTTCTCAACCACAATTGCTTTGTCCACAAGCTTCTGGAAATTGGCATAATCGCAGTTGAGTAGTTGCACTTGGATCTCATTGTTGAGGCCTCTCATGAACAAATATTGCTTCCGGCTGTCTCGACTAACATCCTCGGGCGCATACCTTGAGAGTTGAGTGAACTTGTTCAGATATTCACTCACGCTTGATCTTCCTTGCCTTTAGTTCTCGAATTCTTGCCTCTTCAAGATCATAACACCTTCCGGCACATAATGAGAACGGAAACTCTCCTTGAATTCGGCCCAAGTGATCCTCTCTTGATTCTCATGAGCATTGCATAGTGAATCCCACCAATCGGCGGCTGCTCCAACGAGTTGATGAGAAGCAAATAGGACCTTCTCCCGGTCACTGCATTGGACAATAGCAAGTTTCTTCTCCACGGACTTGAGCCAATCATCCGCATCCATAGGGTCGGCAGCTTGAGCGAAGGTTGGCGGTCTAGTCCTCATAAACTCTCCCAATCAGTCATGAGGAGGCGGGGGTGGCGGTGGAGGCATGTGGGGCTGATTGTTGATATTGCCAGCCTGCAGCTGTCCCATAGTTTGTATCATGGTCTGCATGAGCTGGTTTTGCATGGCCAATAGCTGCTCAATATTGATGGCTCCATGAGCAGGTCCTTGTCCGATGTTGTTCTGAGGTACTCCATTGTTCTCCTCCTCATCATTGGCATCCCTCTGGTTGCGAGTCCTGACCATCTAGAGAAAAGAAATAGTTAAGAATTTAGAAACGTCCCCAACTATATGCATCAAGGGATATGAAGCTAACCAACTAGCTATACTAGCCTAGGTGGACATGGCAATGCTAAGGCATCCCAAAATCCTCTATTAAGCACACAAGCAACCAATATATATAGCAAATAGCACTCCAAGCAAACACACATCGATTCCTGAGTGCTCCTATGTGCTCTAGAGTGTCCATTCTATCTAGGCTGCGTCCTACGGTCGACCTGTGGCTCTGATACCAATCTGTGATGCCCGGTTCCGAAAATTGAACCAAGCTAACGCATATGTGTGCCCAGGATGTTCAACACACATACACGAGTGATTCACAAATGATAAACAGATAACTACCACAGCTCAAATTATTAAATAAGTACTCTTAGTACATAATTCTTTAAATCCTCGAATACAAGCTCTAATGTATATTAATGATAAGTTCAACTAATGCAGCGGATATAAACTAATTAGGCAACTAAGCAAACTAAGCAAAAGGGATAGCGCAGCTCCATGCAACACCACAGGCAAAGTTGACGGTAGACACGGCCTAGAACTCCGCATTATCGCCATTAAACTCACAATTCTGACCTGCAACTGTTGGGTGGGGGATTGCAAGAGTGAGTACATGTCGTACTCAGCAAGTGTGGAAAGTATGACATGTGGCTGATTCAAATGACGACAATAATAATGGCTAAGTGCTGAAAAGTACAGTAAAACATTTGAAAAGCATCATACTGTGTCTATGTGAAACAATCCCATCATAACCATCATATTAACAAAATATAAACCATATCCAATTATTTTCAACATCATCATTATCCATGTCCAGTTACCATAACTCAAATTCATATCCATGACCATAATTCACAAACCATAACCATAACCCAATCCATAACCATAAACCAACCATAACCATTACCAGACCATAACCATCCCAAATCCCAATTTCCAACTCTAATCATGTAGGTCATCCAGGCGCTCATAACCGGGAGCACGGCTATCATGATAGTTTTAATACTCTGCAGAGTTTGTACCACTTTACCCACGTGTTTGTGATTTCATCACCCGTCGGCGACTAAAGAACCTCCCTTATGCCAATTACACTTCCTTTGGTGTATGGCCAAGAGATCACAAAATAGCCTTTACAAAGGGATTACTAGCCTATTCAGACCCCACTGAGGTTTCACCGGTGGCGATGCCTCCAACTGAGCACATCTTCAACCAAGGGCCCCCTCTTGAGCCATTCGGATCCCAGAGTAGTCCCACCAATCATCAACAAACCCAATCCGACTACCCCTTCCCCGAGCATCCACAATGGTCCAAACAGCACTAGCAAAGCCCTAATTAATCAGCTACGCCGCACCCATACTTGGCTTCGTGGTGGCACTGTAGTCCTGGCATATTCTCGCATGAACCGGTCCTTAGATCTAAAGCAAGCAAACCACCATAACATCCAACCCATCCACATACCAGGCTTGCTTAGATCACCCATCGTATTGACCAATTCACATTAACCAGAATATCATTGATGCATAAATAAATGTGTAGTGTTGTTTTCCATCCCAATTAATTAAGCGAAGCAAAAAGGTAAAAACCCTTCCCGACTCTCTACCATAAATTCCAGGTGACAAGGGTGGTTTAACAAATCTAGTAAACTTCCTACCATAGGATTCCCGTCAAATTGACACAGCATGCAGTTTTGCAAACAAAACATTTATTTTAAAACAGGATCAATATGCTTCAAGGACACTTGCCTTGCTCCAGCGGATGGAGTTGCTCAAGCGCTTCGAAATCTTGATTCTGAAAATCCTCGTACACGATCTCTTGAGCACTTCCCTCTACTCGTGATCACACGTACAAGAATATACATACAATTCAACATGATGCACACACATTAATCAACATGCGATGATATGCATGCATGCAAGGTACAATAATTAATTAACTATGGTTGTTTATTAATTAGATGCAACTAGTTCATACGTGTTCATATGAGTTTACGGGGATTTTAACGTGGATTAATGCTGCTGAAAATAAAATTACGGTGCAACTAAAATAAATTTACGTCTATTAGATCTAATACGGTCGCTAAAATTCGCATCGGGAACAAATCCTACTGTAGATCTGACGGCTTGACGGTCGCGGAACAAATGCGGCGCGTAGACGAAGTGGATGGCGCAGCAGACCTTCACGACGACGGCGACGATCTCCGGCGAACGGTGGCGCCCTCCTCTTTTTCTCCCTCTTCTTCCCCTTCTTTTTCTCTTTTTTTCTTCCCTGGGCGCAGCCTTCTAGACCTTGGTTCCGGCGGCTTTTCCTTCTCTGCTGGCGGCTGCTGGTTCGTGGGAAAAAGCCTAGGGCCTCAGTTCCTTTTATAGGGGCGGCGGGAGTCATCGGTATCCGGCTCGGTTGGGAGTCACGCGGGCACCGGGAATCGCGGCAGGGCGTTGGCGGGAGACGTATGGCGGCGGGAGACCGAGCGCTCGCGGAAAAATCGCAGAGAGGGGCTGAGTCGGACCGGGCGGGACGCGTACGGCGCGCATGCGGCTCGGCGCGCGATACAGCGGTCGCGCCCTGGAATCGGGGGGGCCCAGGCGCGCTGCTCACGGTGGGAGGCGCGAGGGCGGCGCGGGGGCCAAGGAGGCGGGGTGGGCCGGGAGCAGGCGGCGCGCAGGGGCTGGCAGGCGGCGCTCGTGCGTGGGGGCCTCGGGGCGCAGGCGTCGGGGTCCGGGCGGGCGTGGGCGGAGGGAGGCGCGTGGGAGCGGGCCCGGGCAGGCGGCGGCGTCAGCGCCTCGGGGCTCGCGGCGGGAGGCGACATGGGAGCGGGGCCCGACGCCTCGCGTGCGGGCGTGGCCGGCTGGCCGGCAGGGATTCTCTTTTTTTCTTCTTCTTCTTTTTTTTTGAAACATATTACTGTTTTTTTTTCTTTATTTATTTATTATTATTATTTTTACATTATTTATTTATCTTATTTATTTTATTCATTTACTTTTTTATATATATATTATTATTAATATTATATATTTATTATTTATTATTATTTTTTTATTTTTATAACATATATTATTAATATTAATATTTCATCTATTTCTATATATTGTTATATATTATTTATATATATACTTTTATATATATATTTTATTATTATTATTTTTATACTTATTCCCTATTACAAGTTTTAGGCTATAATTATTATTTTTTTTTCTTCTTTTGCTGCATACATTTATATATATATGCTCCATATCTTATGTTTTATTATTTTTCTTTTATCCTACTAATGTTTAATGCATGATCATGTATGCAATGCAAGATGCGAAAATTTAGGGTGTTACAGCGTAAGAGTTCAAATCATAACCAAGCAGGAAACCGTCATCGGACTTTGAAGCGAACTTTGAAGTCCCGGGCTTCTTGTTCAGAATGTAGCACTTAGAAACGAAAACACGAAAATAGGAAATATTTGGTTTGTTACCCGTGAGTAGCTCATATGATGTCTTCTTGAGTAGTCTATGAAGGTAGAGTCGGTTTATGGCGTGGCAAGCGGTGTTAACCCCTTCTGCCTAAAACCGATCCGAGGTCTAGTATTCATCGAGCATTGTTCTCGCCATCTCTATGAGCGTTCGGTTCTTCCTTTTGGCAACTCCGTTTTGTTGAGGGGAATAAGGTGCTGAAAACTCATGATTTATCCCTTCTTCGTCTAGGTACTCCTCAACTTGAGTGTTCTTGAACTCCGTGTCGTTCTCACTTCGTATGTTCTTGATCCTCAATGAGAACTCATTTTAGGCACGCTTGAGAAACTTCTTGAGGGTTCCTTGAGTTTTTCATATCATGCGAAAAGAAAACCCAAGTGAAGTGTGAAAAGTCATCAACAATTACTAAGCCATATTTGTTACCGCTGATGCTTATGTAAGCAATTGGACCGAATAAGTTCATATGAAGTTGCTTGAGCGGTCTTGTTGTACTCATGATGTTCTTCGCGAGATGAGGTGCTCCTACTTGCTTCGTGGATTGGCATGGGCTTCAAGGTCTGTCTTTCTCAAAAACAACATCCTTTAAACCTCGTATGTGATCGCCCTTAAGGAGTTTTTGAAGATTCCTCATGCCAACATGTGCTAGCCGTGTATACCACAGCCAACCCGTGTCGGTCTTTGCAATCAAGCATGTGTCAAGTTCGACTTTATCTTTGTTGAAGTCAACAAGATAAAGCTTTCCCTTCAACACACCCTTGAATGCAACCGAGTCATCACTCCTTCTAGAGACAATAACACCCTCATTAGTAAACAAGCAATTATAACACTTGTCACATATCTGAGATATGGATAGTAGGTTATAATCTAAGGAATCGACATGTAAAACATGAGAAGGAGTATGTTTAGATGATATTGCAAACTTTCCGGTACCGAGCACCCTCCCTTGACTATTGTCTCCAAAATAGATGGGCTTGGATCCTCATTCTCTTGGTACTCAACGAACATCATTCTTTCTCCGGACATATGGTTGGTGCATCCACTATCTAGCACCCATTTCGATCTACCGGAGGAATAGGCCTACAAAATCAAATCATGCCTTCGTTTTAGGTACCCAAGCTTTCTTGGGTCATTTGAGGTTAGTTACAAGAGATTTGGGCACCCACACATGAGACTTGGTGTTCCCATGGCGTGGCCCAAGACTTGGTGTTCCCATGGCGTGGCCCAACATAATGAGCATAAACTTTACCAAAACTTTTCATAAGAACATATGATGCATCGAAAGTTATAAACAATAGTTGTTGTTGTTCATGAACAAAACTAGTCCTAGAAACAGGACTTGTCCGTGTAGGGACCAGACTAGTCCAATTTTCATATGTGTTAACTATCTTGGATTTATTAGTATCATTAGTCTTTCTAGCTTGAGAGGTGTTTCCCCTCACAAAGGCAATGCGCACCTTGTTATTCTTATGGTTTCTAGCATTTTGCTTTTCTCCATAGGAATTCCCAATGCCATATTTGACATTAGGAGGTCTTGTGGCCAAGTATGCACTACGTGCATATTTGACCTTCACCTTGTCAAATATGCCACTTTGGGAAGGATGCTTGTCCTTGGTATAGGTTGACTTGTCTTTCAAGCTAGTGTCAGTTTTAAGAGGTTCAGACGGCGAGGTTGAAGAGGATGAAGGGTCACTTTGTTTGAGTGACACAAATTGCACTTCAAGGATCTTGTTAACTTTGGTTGAGTTAACAAGTTCTTCCTTGATGATTGCATTTGAGTCAGTTAACATCAAACAAGCTTCCTTGCTTGAAGCTAACTCAAGTTCAAGTGATTTGCTTCGCTCCTTTTGAAGTTCAAGGAGCTCATTGATCTTGAGATACTCATCCTCTTGGAGGATGATCATATCTTCTTGACGATCAATCAGCCCCTCCCTATCAACAAGCTTATCAATCAAGAATATCATTTTGGCAGTAGTTTTCTTGTCTAAGCCAGCTAGCATGTCCTCATCATCACTATACTTGTCACTATCACTATCAAAAGAACGCGAAGAGGTATATTTTGTTGTTACCTTTCGTTGACCTTCCTTCGCCATGAGGCAAGTGTCGTTGCCCTTCCGTGGGCCGAGAATTGGCAAGAGGGTGGACTTCTTAGTTGCCTTCTCGATGGTTATGCTAGCTATCTCCTCTCCCTCTTCGGATGAGGACTCATCATTTGAGTCCCACTCCTTTCCTAGGTGTGCTTGTCCAGCTTGCTTCTTCTTCTTGAAGAATTTCTTGGGTTGAGGCTTTGTTTCCTTGGTCTGCTTCTTGCTTTCTTCACACGGGCAATCAACTATAAAGTGGTCATATTCACCACAATTATAGCATGTCCGCCTCATCCTCGGTCTTGATTTTTCTTTGGTATTTTCCTCACTTGATTTCCCCCCTTGTAATTTCTTCATCATTTTCTTGAATCTCTCCATAAAGAGGATCATGTACTCTTCGTCAATATCGCTGCTCTCGTCATCGCTTTCCTCTTCTTGTTGAGCTTCTCGAGCTTCTTTTGATAAGGGCTTGCAAGTAGATTTTTGGCGACACCTTTCTTATTTGCCGAGGTGAGGTCGGCAATCTCCTTGACATGTTTAGCTTGCTTCTCCATCATCTTGAAGTTGATGATCTTTCCAAGTAGCTCGTCCGGAGTCATTTTCTTGTACCCGGGACTTTTTCTAATCATCGAGCATAGGGTAACATTGCGAGGCATGAAAGCTCTAAGGATGAGCTTCACTACTCGTGATCATTCCACTTCTTACTTCTGTATGCTCGAACCTTGTTGACGAGAGTCTTTAACCTGTTGTACATATCCTGTGGCGACTCATCTTCTTCTATGGCGAATCTTCCCAATTTGCCTTCAATCATTTCGATCTTCGCCTCTCGCACATGACGATTGCCTTCATGTGAAGTTTGCAATGTGTCCCGGATTTCCTTTGCAATCTCGAGTCCATCCACCTTGGTGAGCTCGTCCCGACTTAGTGAGGATATGATGACTGCTACAGCTTGAGCATTTCGATGAATTGCTTGCTCTTGGCTTGGTGTAAGCTCTTCATCGTCGTCCGAGATATCTATTCCTGTACACACAATAAGCCACAAGATGGGATTGAGTGAGATTAAGTGCATTTTTATGTTTTTCCTCCACATTGAGTAATCATTCCCATCAAAGTTTAGGGCTTTTCCTAATGGAATAGACAGATAATGGCTATTGTTAGAATTTAAGCGATCGTAGTTGAAAGGATATCGGGAGTAGTCGGTGTGACTACTCCCCTTCTTCTTGTCCTCGATCTTTACTTTCCCTTTGGAGAGGGCTTTCTTCCTTAGGAGCGCCTTGAGTTCAAGCGTCTCCTCATCGTCATCCTCGAAGTCCTTAATGGCGTCGAGGAGCTTCTCCAGTTTCTGAGCTTTTTCATCTTCAACCTTATTTTGGTTGAGACTCTTCTGCACATCCTTCATGTCCTACATGTTCTCTTTGAGCGATTAGTCTCTTGTGAAGAGTCCTGCTCTGATACCAATTGAATGTGGCCTAGAGGTGGGTGAATAGGCCTTTTTGAGTTTTAGTCGGAACCTGCAACACTTAGCAACTTGATCAAATACCAGAAAATGGGACTAGTCTGGTAGAGCGCGGACTAGTCCGGTGCGTGCGTACTAGATCGATCAAGTTTGATTGATTATCTCGATCCTAGACTCTATGCAGCAGAACTATACTTGTAATTAGAGTGTAATATTTCTATGAAACTAGACGTTGCAGCGACTAACCTTATATTCAATGTTTTAACGTAATATGAACAAGATCAAGTAAAACCCTAGATATCAATGAAAAGTAAGAACAAAATGCACAAAGTGAAGACACAAGATTCTTATCCCGTGGTTCGGTTCCCACAAAGGCAACCAACATCCACGTTCAGGAGCCCACGAAAGGATCGGGTCTTCACTGACCCTAACCTCGTCGAATCACCACGAAGGCCAATTCTCTTTCACTATCACAGGGGTAAATCACCAAGTTCAAGAGGCCTTCTCACAAGTTGAGGGCTCCCCAAGATTACAAATCAAAAGACCACCAAGAACACACTCTTAAGATAAACAATGAAACAAAAGAAGTGTGTTGGAGATTAAACCCAAGAGATCAAACGTGTGAATCGTGTCTCTTCTTTTATCCATGATGAATCCTCAAGAATTTGATCTTTCTTGCGTTGGAGTGCATGGAGAGATGTGTTTTCTAAGCTCTTGGAGGGTGTGACGGCGCAGGGAGTCAAGAGAGTTGAAAGTAGGGCCGTGCACATCTATTTATATGGTGTTCCAAAAGATATCGTTAGGGTTTCAAGGGTCCGAAATAGTCCGACATGAAGTCCGGACTACTCCGTTGTGCGGTGTGTACAAAACCCTAAGTTCTCAAGAAGATCAGACTTGTCCGGCTTAGGGCAGACTAGTCAGATTTAGGCTCTGGAAAAGTTCGGACTACTCCGGTTATTTTTGGACGAGTCCGGCTGTGGTGAACTCCTTAGTGAATTGGGGACAAGTACACATTTTGAGGACTTGTCCGATTTTAGTCAGAGAGGTTATCGAACTAGTCCGGATATCATCAGACCTGTCCGCTGTTTGTGCAAAGATGTTAAGTATTGAGGACTAGTCCGCACATGGGAGGACTAGTGCGATCTTAGTCAGAAAGATATCAGACATGTCTGTGGTGATATCGGACTAGTCCGGTCTGTGTAGAGTCAGACTGTGCAAACAAGTCCGCACTGGGAGGACTTGTGTGATTTTGAACAGAGGGGTTATCGGACTAGTCCGGATATTATAGGACTAGTTCGGACCCGTATAAATTAGTGCAGTGAGTGAGTTTTCTTGTGATTGAGCTCTTGGGGTGTATATGTCCAACACACTCCATACACAATGATCTATTTGATTCAGCTCTTGAGCTCTTTTCTATATAGATCCTCATTCTCCTTTCTTTTTGCGCTTACTCCGTGTTTTCATTAAAACCTGCGTTCATCTCAACAATTTGGCTAGGATCTCATTTGATTGTCATAAATCAACCAAAACCCACAAGGGATGCCTAGATGCACTTTCACTTAATTTGAAGGGTAAAATCACAATTGCATTTCAAACCAGGTCTAAAATCACAATAATCCCAAAAAAAGCCCAGCAGCCGGCCGGCCAAGCCAGTTGCACATTTCCCGCGGCCGAATTGTACGCGGACGGGAGTTCCCTGTGTCGGTTGCGATCGGGACTCCCTATCCTGTCCACCGCTGCCATTTAAGGAGCAGCACCGTAGCCTTCCGTAAAGCCTGCGCTTTGGAAAAAAGAACATCTTCCGCAGACGCTCTACGGCACGCAGCGGAAGAAACAAACTAGAGCCGCCACTGTTCTGGAGAGAAAAAAAAAAGGCTGTCGCCATTCCTCGAGGAAGATTTCAACGTCGCTGTCGTTCTTCACGAGAGATCGCTACGTTGTTTCATCTTTTTCGTCTACATCACACCGCTGCTACTCGACGGTGTCACTACGTCACCTCCGTCTCCTTCATCTACATCATGACTTCGTTCTCTTCGTCAACAAAATCCTAGATTTCAAAGACACATGCTACGTCGCCACGCCACAACCGTTGAGACTAGCCACGTACACGGTAGGTATTACGATTTAGATCTAGACAACTACTTTAATTCTAATATTGAATTGAAATAAGTCACTACAGGAAAAGCGATCATTTGCGACGGCTGGTTTTATTTGCGACGGCCAGCCGTCGCAAATAGTTTAAATTGCGATGGCCCGCTTCTGGCCGTTGCAAATAAGACGGCCGTCGCGAATAAGTTGTTATTTGCGACGGCATTCGGACTGGCCGTCGTAAATAAGCGTTTATTTGCGACGGCCAACCCTAGGCCGTCGCAAATAAAGTAGCCGTCGCAAATAAACACTTATTTGCGACGGCCTGTGAGACGGCCGTCGCAAACAGGCTTTAATTGCGACGACCGTAAGTTGAGGCCGTCGCAATTAAAGCTGCCGTCGCAAATTAGGGCTTATATCGGGATGCTCCGGCCACGACTCTTCATTCACCTCAGAACCTCCACGTTGCCACCGCGCCCCCGCCACCCTGCCGCGTTGCCGCCGCCCTGCCGCGCCCCCCGCCGCCGCGCCCCCAGCTCCGCCGCTGGCCCGCTGCCCCCGGCGGAGGCCGGCGGCGGTCCGGTTGGGGCGCGGAGGCAGGCGGCGGTTGGGGCGCAGGCCGCCGGTGGGGGCCACAGGCGGGGCAGAGGGCGGCGGGCCGGCGGCGGAGCTGGGGGCGCAGCGGCGGGGGCGCGGCAGGGTAGCGGGGGGCGCGGCGGCAACGCGGGGGTTCTGAGGTGAATGAATAGTCGGGGCCGGAGCATCCCAATATAAGCCCTAATTTGCGACAGCAGCTTTAATTGCGACGGCCTCAACTTACGGCCGTCGCAATTAAAGCCTGTTTGCGACCGCCGTCTCATAGGCCGTCGCAAATAAGTGTTTATTTGCGACGGCTACTTTATTTGCGACGGCCTAGGGTTGGCCATCGCAAATAAACGCCTATTTGCGACGGCCAGTCCGAATGCTGTCGCAAATAACAACTTATTCACGACGGTCGTCTTATTTGCGACGGCCAGAAGCGGGCCGTCGCAATTTAAACTATTTGCGACGGCTGGCCATCGCAAATAAAACCAGCCGTCGTGTAGTGGAAGGACCCCGGATGTCCTACAATCTCATGCTCAATTTGGACACACCACTTTGACAAGGCCCTTTGTTACCTTGGAGCAAGCGCGAGTGTGATGCCCAAGGTGGTTTTTGACCACCTGAACTTCATGGAGTTTACTCCAACACCAATGCAGCTCCAACTGGCTGATTCTTCTGTCCGTTATCTGGCGGGTATTACCGAAGATGTCGCGGTGAAATCTGGAACTGCTTCATACCCATGGATTTTGTGGTGCTCGACATGGAGGTCGAGAAGGATACGCTGCTCATTCATGGGCGCCCGTTCCTAAGCACCGCAAAGGATCGCATAGATGTGGGAGCTGAAGAAATCCACTTCCATATCAATGGCAAGGAGGAGAAGTTTAACTTTCGCCCAAAGCTAGAGCAATGCTCCATGATCCGTATCAAGTACGGGCCAAATGTTAAACACGTTCAAGACGTCAAAATCACACCCCCAAAGGTGGACCCGCTCATTGCATTCATGAGGAATTTGATATATGCAAAAAACTCGTCTTATCATCCATGCTGACACCCCAAGAATACGGAGAAGTCCGGGCCTCCTCAAAGGCCCAAGTCCACTAAGCTGCCAAAGAAGGAATGGCGGAAAAAGCAAGACAAGCCGTCCGAGCCCATCCCTCTGGGCCCAGATGACAAGGAATGAAGAAGGAGAAATGTCCATCTCATCGGACGGTGGTGAGACCTAGCTTATAGGTTAAAATTGTAGTTATCCTTTATTTTATTTTTCTTTCCTTTTCTCTTCATTTTATTTTTCCCCATTTAGTTTGATTTTCCCCACTACATATTTGATTTTCTTAGCAAGTTGAGGATCTTATATTCTCAATTATCATTTTTCTTTCTTTATTTTCACAAAAAGAAATTTGTTGGCTTTTGAAACAAGAATTTTTATCTGGAAAAAATTTTTTCTGAGCTGCAAAAGTGGTATTCACTAACGTGCTAATTCGATAGCCGTTTGGGATCCACCTGCCAAAGGGACAATAGGGGGGCCCACCTGTCGAGTGAGCCGACCCCCCTGCTCGGCCGACTAGGGGAAAAGCCAATTTGGCTCCCTCTCCAACAACGGCTACATTTGGTGCCCTATTGACTGCTGCGGATTGCACACTATGAATGGTGGCCATGAGGAGCTCTTCTCTTCACACTTCACCTCATTTCATACATCCCCAAAGTCACTCTCGCTCAAATTGTTTTTTTCTTGATCTTAATTGAAACACTCTTGCTCAAAATCCAACTCAAAAATATTTGCTTTTGATTGCATTTGCAATTTGTTCTCAAGTTCTTCAAGGGAAAATTCGTCATGTTTTTTTCACTAACATCACCTTTTTCGAGTTTTTGGCTTGTTGTGTTCTTGTTTGTTTTTGGCCATGAAAGGTATGAATAGGCTGTTTGGAATGAGGAAGGAGGCTGCAAGATCAAGCCATGACAGAGACTCAAGTGCATGCCCCTCTTCCGTTGCTACACCAAGTTCATGGAGGAGGAGTGTAGGAGAGGACACTCCCATGTGTGTGAGGAGCAACCCTCACCAACTTCTTCACGATGATGACCTCGACATCCAAATTGAAGTTGAAGATCAAGCACGCAAGCTCCTCCAAGATTGTGAGTTTTCTCATATGAAAGCTTCTGATCCAGATTTTATCTCCAAAATAGGTATGGATTCCGAATTCTTTTCCATTTGGCATTAACTAGGATGGGAAAATTTTGCTCACATAGAGGAGAAAGGTTCACGCCTTCTCTCCATACAATTCCTTTGCACACTCAAGATTGGATTTGATGGTATTACTTTTTGATTATTTAAAAAAGAATATAACATGCTATGAAAAGAATATGTGAAATACTAGGCTTCCATAAATGTTGTTTGCTAGATTTAGACACTTTGCCTAAGTTCAACAAACAAAGTTTTTGGCTAGATTTAACCGGTGAGGTCAGATGTAGTGCACCTAGGAATAGCCACTTGCACAACCCCACTTTACGCTTCATGCATAGATGGGAGACTATGTCTATGTTCTCTAGAGGAGTTGTAAGGATAGTGTGTGATTATGAGCTGAAGGTTTTATTAGCCATGATTAAAAAAGATAAAAGTTGGTCCAGTTATTGCAATGATGACACAATGGTTAGATTACATTCGAAGAGTTGGGCCAATTGAATGCACTTCATTGATTACCCGTATTGCTACTAGGGTGGGAGCACTTGAATATTCTTCATTTGAATACATTAAAATTAAAGGGAATTAATTGATGAAGAATATTTAGTGCAAGGCCATAACCTTAAGCATGATTAATATGGCTCTTTGATTTTATTATCCTGACTTTGTCAATGAAATTCGGTTACCTAACCAGGATGGTCATTTGTAAAAATGCCAGAGGTTAACCATTGACCTA
The DNA here is from genome assembly GCA_036927565.1 of Tuctoria greenei. NCBI lineage: Eukaryota > Viridiplantae > Streptophyta > Magnoliopsida > Poales > Poaceae > Tuctoria > Tuctoria greenei. The sequence goes on along the minus strand of JAYESD010000007.1, from coordinate 76,489,451 downwards.
CTTCCCATCGAGGAAGCAAGAAGAAGTAATGTCTCTAGCAGGGTAACTAGAAGCCATACAAGGATAGCGGCCATGCCCCCGACAACCTCCATGGTCCATGAGTACGAAGAGGAAGTGAACCCAATGGGTGATGCACCCGAATGGACTCAAACTCCATCGTATGTGACCGAAGGTCCATCATTGCATGGATGGCAAGGTGCTACATGGGAGAAACCCTTATCCACTTCAAGCTCTAGCGGCTTGTCTCCAACATCTATGAGAAGATGTCATTTCACTTCGACTAGAAGTCATCGTGACTATGGCCAAGGAATGGCGTACCTCTCTAGATGTATGGAGGAGCTTGACGTAAGGACGGGTGACATCTACAACACTCTCCAAGGGCATGTCCAAGGTACACAAGACTGGCAACAACACATGAATGTTCAATTCATCAACCACATCTGCTCGCTACAACAACAACAACAACAAGTGGATCTCATGGCGTACTTCCGTCACCAAGGGTTCAACCCTTGACATGGAAGTGAATGAAGAACAAGCTTGGGGGAGGGCCATCACTTGAGGTAAATTGTAGGATCATAGAGCACGTGAAAAGCTACCAGAGGAGGGGGTGAATGGTAGATTTAAAATCTTACGCAGCAGAAACAATTAAATCCCAACCCCTTCGGTAGAAAAACAATATGTTAAATAAATCGTGTGTGGGACTAATCTAAACTTGTTTCACCATGACAACAGTGATAGATATCAGAGAGAATCAAGTCACAAAGACGACACAACAAGAATCACTCAAATCCGTCGAGAGGAACTCATGTTACGATTGAATGATCGAACAAAGGTCAATTTGTCCTACCCGAGAAAAACAGTTTTGGAATGCTGCAAAGAAACTCGTGTAGATCAGAGACCACAATTCCAATGAATGTTAAATTTTTAAAGATGATATACAATAATTTGTGAAGACAACCAAAAAAGAATCACGTCAATTGGATCTGTAAAACTCGAGTTATGATAAAACCACCAAAGAAACGTAGTGCTATGCAGAAAACTCGACGAGAAAAACTTGTCTAGAACAAGTCGGACGAACAAGGCACAAAAGTTCCTTTCAACTACGAATTTTATTCAATAGAACACAAGAGGAACATACCCAAAGTTGTCTACCATGAGCTCTGGCCTCTCTTGCTCATATAACCAGCCCTTAGGCCAACCCAAAACTAACCAGGACTCTTAGCCTACTCAGTTCACGAATCGAAACTTTCCATAACTGCTCAAGACTCTTCAATACGCAGATAGAGGCAATCGTAAGACTTCCAAACACCTTAGGAACATATCGCACATTCCTAAAACAACTCAAATTCGTGACCCACATGAAATCCTATCATAACCAACTCAAATCTTTCCATATTTGAGTCAAACACGACTCAGCCACAGCCTGAGTCCATAACCTAGTTGGTTGGACCATTCCGACGATGTGAAACACGTGGAGAGGCTTGAAATCGTGCACAAAGACATACGCTGAATTCTATGTTCGGTCTTGATGCCGTGAGGTACAAAAGTGATCCGATCATGCTTCTATATTCTTTTTGATCCACAGGATCACCATCTTCATCAAGTCCAAGTGTTGTTGTTGTTCCCATTGATGTCCGAAGAGGCTTGCTTTTGTCCATGTTGAAGCGCCTTAGGAGGTCTTTTGTATACTTCATCTGATGCACAAAGGTTCCCTCCTTGGTTTCCTTGATTTGTAGTCCCAAAAAGTACGTGAGTTCTCCCATCATACTCATCTCAAATTCTGAACTCATCATAGCTGAAAACTTGGACACAAGATCTTGAGAAGCACAACCAAAGATAATATCATCCACATACACTTGAACGAATAGTGAGTCACTGCCATGCTTAAGCACAAAAAGAGTTTTATCAACCTTGCCATTGTAAACCCCTTTTCAAGTAAGAATGTTTTTAACCTATCATACCATGCTCTAGGGGCTTGTTTTAGACCGTACAAGGCTTTGGACAGTTTGTAAACATGATTAGGAAAATATGGATTTTCAAAACCTGGTGGTTGTTTGACATAAACCTCCTCATCTATGTAGCCATAAAGAAACGTACTTTTAAAATCCATTTGATATAGCTTAAAACCTTTAGATGCAGCAAAAGCTAACAAAATTCTCAAGGCTTCTAATCTAGCAACAGGGGCAAAAGTTTCATCAAAATCTAGACCTTCAACTTGAGTGAAACCTTGAGCAACCAACCTAGCCTTATTCCTAACCACAACCCCATCCACACTTTGTTTATTTTTAAACACCCATTTAGTTCCAATCAAAGTGTGACCTTGAGGTGGAGGTACAAGTTTCCACACATTATTTCTTTCAAAATTTTCTAACTCTTCTTGCATGGCAATAATCCAAGATTCATTCGTGAGTGCGTGTGATATATCTTTGGGTTCAAATGAAGCAACAAAAGCAGAATGAGAATGAGAGTTTGGATCGCAAAACCTGGACCTCGTAACTCGTTCGTGCATGCTTCCAATAATCTGTTGTGGTGGATGATTATTGACGATCCGTAGGGGAACGAATGTCTCACAAGCTTATTTTTCATCAGGTTCATTGCAGATTGATGAGCTTGTGGCTTGTGGACAATCAGGACAAGCAGAGGTGATACTCGGAGCTTGTTCAATGTTCGGAGTTGGACACGAGTTAGCTTCAGAACTATCAGACAGTATCATGGTCTCTTCTTCATCTTCAAAAATACCTTCCCTCTGAGGATATGGATCTAGTCCTGCAATACCGGAGCTAGTACCTGTGCGAGCTTCATCAAAAGAAACTTCACATGTCTCCACAATTTTGTTAGTGTCAAATAAAAGCACATGGTAGCCTTTAGTATGAGATGGATAACCAAGAAACATGCCATCTTTGGATCTAGCTTCAAATTTATCAAGATTTCCATGTTTCTTAACAAAGCATTTGCAACCAAAGACCCGAAAGTGCGTAACACTAGGCCTATGTCCAAACCGGAGCTCATATGGTGTTTTACCTAGCTTAGCACGCAAGAAAACACGATTTGAGACATAACAAGCGGTTGCAATCGCATCAGCCCAGAATTTCCTAGGAGTTTGATATCCATCAAGCATAGTCCTAGCCATCTCAACTAAGGTTCTGTTCTTCCTTTCTACAACACCATTTTGTTGAGGTACATATGGTGAAGAAAATTGATGATCTATTCCATTTTCAGCAAAGAAGTGATCAAAAGATTGATTTTTAAATTGAGTTCCGTTATCACTTCTAATTGCTTTTAAAGATCCGGGGTGATCAATTATAATCTGAGAAATAAAGTACTAAAGTGACTAAAAGCTTCATTCTTAAATTCCATAAAGTAAACCCGAGAGTATCTAGAATAATCATCAACAGTCACAAGAACATACCATTTACCTCTGAAGAATTGAACATGTGAAGGTCCTACGGTGTCAAGGTGCAATAGTTGACCCGATTCAGTTGTCATGATCATTGTGAGAGGAGTATGTGAACCTGCAACCATCATAGCATGTCTACACGAAGAGCACACAATTTCTTTGTCCCCTTTAATATTAGGCAGCCCACATATGCGATCAAGAGCACTAACACGCATTAGGTGATCAAAGCCTACGTGACCAAGCCTACGATGCCAAAAATATAAGTCCTTTGAATCATTAGCAACTAGATACCTATGCTTAGAGGAAGACATATGAAAATCAGCTTGAAAAACTCTTCCAAACTGAGACATGTTAAAAATAAGCTCACTATTTGAACCTACAACTTTGCAGCAATTTTTATTGAAAATAATTTCCAGATTTTCATCTAGCAATTGAGAAACAGAAAGCAAGTTGTACTTCAAATTTTTGACAAGTGCCATATCCTTCAAAGTGTAGTGATCATTTACTCTAATTGAACCCTTAGCAATTATAGGAGTTGAAGAGTTATCGACAAAAGTAACATTCTCTACATGTGACACAAAAGAGAGGGAGCAGAACCAATCTTTGTTACCGGTCATGTGGCGTGAGCAACCTGAATCCACAATCCAAATGTTCTCCTTCCTCAAGCGTGTAACCTACATAGAAGCACAATACGTCGATGACTCAATACTGGGGTTAGTCAAAAGGCATTTAGGTATCCAGTACTGAGTCACACGACGTGCAGCAGAAAAAACACGCAAAAGCTGTGACAAAACAGCAGGTTTATTAGTCGAAGGTTGAGGTTTTCTGTTTTTAACAATTGATTTCGAAGTTGTTACTTGTTTAGAGCGAAAACCAGTAGCTCCAGAGGTAAAAGCAGAAGGTCCAGAGGCAAAAGCCGAAGCTCCGGAGACAACAACAGGAGGTCTGGGAGCTTTCGGAGCTATCGGAATTACCGGAGCTGTCTTTGCAAGTCTCTTACGAGAGGGTCCGGAAGCTACCTTTTCAAATTTCTGACTCATTAAAGCAGGTTGCATGTTTCTAATTCTAGGTTTAGTATGAAAGTTATGAGATCTAGCAGTCATTTTATCCTTTTTAATTTGTTTAGCTAGTCTATAACAAAAATCTATGACATGAGCATATTTATCACAATAAGTAGAATGAAACTTAATTTTATAATCATGTCTAGATGAGCACCCAACATTTGAAACAAAATTAGAAAGCACTTCTGCAGATTTGAAAACCACTTGTTTTTGTTTAGGAACTGTTTGAATCAAACCACTTCCTAGTGACTTTACAATTTTGGGTGGATGTGCCTTAGCATGAGCATGAGAATCAAAATCTAAAACAGTTTTATCATTACATGATTTGGATGAACTTAGTAGCAAGTTTAGATTTTTGTTCCCAACACAAAACTACTCTAGCGTCATATTCATGTCATCAACTTTATTAGACAAGTCTAGACAGTTTCCACATGAAGTTTTTCCTTTTAGTTTGCAATTGGAACAATATTTAACTTCATGAGAACGTAAAGCATTGTTCAATATAGAAATTTCATTCATAGCATCTTGCAGTTTCTTATCAAGATCATCATAACTAGAACAATGCAATTCAATTGTAGAACAAGAAGCATCTTTTATGTCTCCAATGTTAGGTGCAACAAGCTTTTTGTTCTTTTCAATTCCAAGTTCAAGTCTATCTAGAGTAGAGGAATGTGCAGTTCTTAATGTGGACAATTGTTCATAGATTAAGTCACGTGAGGGACATGCGTCATCACTAGGAATCAAAGTTTTTAATTAGTTGATTTAAGATTCTAGTGATTCAATTTTAGCAGCATTCTCCCTAAGCTTTTTGTCCTTTTTCTTGACAAAAACAGTGGCACAAGAAATAGCATCACACATTTGATTGCACGTAGAACATACCTCATCGTCGTCACTGTTGTGTTATGCATCCTCCTGACTTGATCTTGATCTTGTTTTCCCGTCATGGAGCATAAGTTGGTCAGATCATCATCATCTTCATCACTTTCAAAGCCTACGTCACTTGAACTGAGTTCTTGAAGTGCGATGATGAAGCTGTTAATCATCTTGCGTCCTATGGTACCCTTCTTTTTTCTTGTTAGGATTTCCAGAGGTGGTCTTGACCTTGTTATGTTTTTCTTCACGGGTAGTAGGACCTGAAAGGTTAGGGCATTCTATACGAAAATGTCCCGTCTTACCACATTCGAAGCATCGTTGAGGTCCGGAGCTTCCTCTCCTTCTAGTTCTCACATTTTGCAATGATTTTGAGAACCTAGTAGAGAGAAGTGCTAGCTCCTCCTCTGGAAATTCTTCGATCTGCTCTTAGGTTAGTGAGGACAACAAATCAAGAGTATTGCAAGATGATGATTGGCCGGAGCTAGGCATATCACGTTGTTATACAAATGCAATAGACTTATTTGGGTTCTTACGTGATAAGATGTCACTTTCATGAGTTTTGAGTTTAGAGTAAAGCACATCTAATCTAAGAGAACTCATGACAGTTGATTCACGAATAGATGTTACTTTCATCTCCCAAATTGAAATGTCTAATACACTAAGAAGTTGCCTAGCATTCTCAGCATTAGAAAAGTTAACATTGACACTACGTAAGTTGCTGAGAATTTTATTGAAGCGAGCAAAGAGGTCATTTATAGACTCTCCAAGTTGCATCTCGAAATGCATATATTCCTTTTTGAACATATCTTGGTTTACCTCCTTGATCGTGTTAGAACCTTCGTGATAGTCACAAAGTGCTCTCCATAAATCGTATGCCGATCGGAGTTGTGCAACGCGGTCAAAGTCGCTCTGAGTGAGTCCTTGGATGATCAAGTTTCGGGCTTTGTTATTGTTGTCAACATCACGTAGGTTTGTAGCCGTAACTTGATCGTTAGGTGGCACTTCGTAAGGCTTGTACACCTTCTCCCATATTGCGAAGCCTTGCACCTGGATGAAAGCCTCCATGCGTGCCTTCCAAACCTGAAAATCAATACCAGCAAACACACAAGGTTTGGCAGAGTATTTCTCCATGATGATTAGTCAAAACACGTGAAAATCACAAAGATTGAAGCACCGTGGCTCTGATACCATTTGTAGGATTGAAGAGCACATGGAAAGCTACCAGAGGGGGGTGAATGGTAGATTTAAAAATTTTACGCAGCGGAAACAATTAAATCCCAACCCCTTTGGCAGAAATACGATCTGTTAGAGAAATCATGTATGAAACCGATCTAAACATGTTTCACCATGACATCAGTGATATATATCAGAGAGAATCAAGTCACAAAGAAAAACAAAAAGAATCACTCAAATCCGTCGATAGAAACTCAAGTTATGATCGAAAGATCGAACAAAGGTCAATCTGTCCTACCCGAGAAAAACAGTTCTAGAACGCTGCAAAGAAACTCGTGTAGATCAGAAACCACAAGTCCAATGACCGTGAAATTTTTACACATGATAGATAATCAAGTTGTGAAGACATCCGAAAAAGAATCACATCAATTGGATCTGTAAAACTCGAGTTATTATAAAACCACCAACGAAAGGTAGTGCTGTCCAGAAACTCGACGAGTAAAACTTGTCTGGAACAAGACGGATGAACAAGGCACAAAAGTTCCTTCAAACTACAAATTTTATTCAATAGAACACAAGAGGAACAGCCCCAAAGTTGTACACCACGAGCTCTGGGCTCCCTTGCTTATATAACCAGCTTTTAGGCCAACCCAATCTCAACTAGGACTCCAATCCTACTCAGATCACAAATCGAAACTTTCCATAACTGCTTAGGACTCTTCTATACGCAGATAGAAGCAATCTTAAGACTTCCAACCACCTTAGGAACGTATCCCACATTCCTAAAATAACTCAAATTCGTGACCCACGTGAAATCCTAACATAACCAACTCGATACTTTCCATACCGAGCCATAACCGACTCCGCCGCAGCCAAAGTCATCAACCGGTACGATCCGATCCTTCCAACCAGATCTTCCCATCCATAAACTATCTTCGGAACCATGTTGCCACGTCATGCACCGCATTCATACGAGCAAAAACCTTCCTTTGACGTCCAATAACCTTTATATGCACTGCCCTTGATTCAATCATCCTGCGTGACCTCCTGACCCGCTCAACCACAATTCCTCCTGAATTTTGTTGTTGGAGCCTCATCTCCTCCATGAGACTAGTCCAAAGGATCCTATCACCAGCCATGACTTGAACTCAAGCAACACCTGCACATGAACAAACAACCAATCCATACGAGCCCAACTCCGCGACTTGACTCAAGTCAATTCCGAACACAACACCTTACGTGAGCACCTCACATAAGCATGTTGCAAAACCACAGTAAAACGATATCATCCATATAAACCAAAACGCACCAAAAACTTAGCAAATGAATACTAAGCAATCTTTTCAACAATGTAAAGCAAGTTTGAAACATTGCAAATGAAAAGTAGAAACACTGCGGTCAAGCTCCGGTTCTTGCCAAAGCTAACTGGACCTTGAGCCGGAGCTTACTAAAGCTAGTAGAACCTAGCGCTGGAGCTTGCCAAAGCTAGTGGAACCAAGCACCCGCCGGAGCTTACAAAAACTAGCTGGGCTAGTCAACCAAAAAACCAGAGCTAGAAAAAGCAACTCGTAGCTTAGCAAAAACATGTCGGAGCTAAAGTCAAAACTCACTGGAGCTAACCAAAAGGTAGTCGGACTTTGCCAGCAAATCGAACCTAGCATCGGACGTACCTGAAGCTACCAAAAACAAGACGGACCTACCATTGGACCTTGTTGTAGCTCGGAGCTAGAGTCGAACCTTGCTAAAAAAATGTTTTAGCAGAATTCAAAACTTTTATCGCTATAGCCAATGTATTCAGCACACATAGGTCTCACTGAGTTGATTACTTGATCAATTCTTTATGATTAAAAGTACTTGTGAGCATGCAACAAGTCCAAAACAGCAAGAAAGTTCGATCATGACCAGATTTAGTGTATGTAATTATTCCAATTACTAGTCATGGCACAACTACAAAATGTATAACATGAGTAATGTAGTAAGAACTTTCAGCATGTAAAAGGAATCACAAAGTCATATATGTATGAAATACTATGCTCATATTATTTTAATTTCAGATTCACATATAGACTTCCCAATTTTCAAAACTCCCCCTCAATTTAAGCCAAGGGGATGCATAACCCCTATTTCACTATGAATGTAACAAAAACATGTGAAATCCAAAGGTTTTGTGAAAATGACAGCCAATTGTTGTTCGGTATCTACATGGTGAAGCACAATGTTTCCTTTTCAACTTTATCACGGAGAAAGTGATACCTAATATCAATGTGCTTAGTTCTAGAATGTTGCACGAGGTTTTTAGCAATGCAAATGGCACTATGTCCGAAGAGGCTTGCTTTTGTCCATGTTGAAGCGCCTTAGGAGGTCTTTTGTATACTTCGTTTGATGCGCAAAGGTACCCTCCTTGGTTTACTTGATCTGCAGCCCCAAAAAGTACGTGAGTTCTCCCATCATACTCATCTCAAATTCTGAACTCATCATAGCGGAAAACTTGGACAAAAGATCATGAGAAGCACAACCAAAGATAATATCATCCACATACACTTGAACGAATAATGAGTCATTGCCATGCTTAAGCACAAAAAGAGTTTTATCAACCTTGCCCATGGTAAACCCCTTTTCAAGTAAGAATATTTTTAACCAATCATACCATGCTATAGGGGCTTGTTTGTGACCGTACAAGGCTTTGGACAGATTGTAAACATGATTAGGAAAATCTGGAATTTTAAAACCCGGTGGTTGTTTCACATAAACCTTCTCATCTATGTAGCCATTAAGAAAAGCACTTTTAACATCCATTTGATATAGCTTAAAACCTTTAGATGCAGAAAAAGCCAAGAAAATTCTTATGGCTTCTAATCTAGCAACGGGAGCAAAAGTTTCATCAAAATTTAGACCTTCAACTTGAGTGAAACCTTGAGCAACCAACCTAGCTTTATTCCTAACCACAACCCCATCCTCACTTTGTTTATTTTTAAATACCCATTTAGTTCCAATCAAAGTGTGACCTTGAGGTGGAGGTACAAGTTTCCAAACATTATTTCTTTCAAAAAATTTTAACTCTTCTTGCATGGCAATAATCCATGATTCATTAGTGAGTGCGTTTGATATATCTTTGGGTTCAAAAGAAGCAACAAAAGCAGAAAGAGCATGAGAGTTTGGATCGCAAAACCTGGACCGTGTGACTTGTTCGTGCAAGCTTCCAAAATTTGTTGTGGAGGATGAATTTTGAGAACCCGGGAGGGGGGGTGGACACTTCACAAGCTTCTTCTTCTTCGTGTTCATCACAAATCAATGAGCTTGTGACTCGAGGAGGATTTGGACCAGCAATGGTGGTCGTCGGTGCTGGTTGTGAATCAAAATCAGGAGCTGGAACAATGTCATTAGCTGCTGAAATTTCGGGCAGCAGCACCACTTCTTCCTCATCTTCAACGAAAATGCTCTCTCCCTGCGGATATGGATCTGGACCTGCAACGTTTGAGCTAGTACCTGGACTAGCTCCATCAAAAGGCACCTCAAAAGTCTCCACAATTTTGTTAGTGTCAAGTAAAAGCACACGGTAGCTTCTAGTATGAGATGGATAACCAAAAAACATGCCATCAACAGATCTAGGTTCAAATTTATCATGATTACCATGTTTCTTAACAAAGTATTTGCAACCAATGACCCGAAAGTGTGTAACACTAGGCCTATGTCCAAACCAGAGCTCATATGGTGTTTTACCTAGCTTAGCGCGCAAGAAAACATGATTTGAGACATAACAAGAAGTTGCAATCGCATCAGCCCAAAATTTCCTAGGAGTTTAATATTCATCAAGCATAGTCCTAGTCATCTCAACTAAGGTTATGTTCTTTCTTTCTACAACACTGTTTTTTGAGGTACATATGGTGAAGAAAATTGATGATCTATTCCATTTTCAGTACAAAAGTGATCAAAAGATTGATTTTTAAATTCAGTCCCGTTATCACTTCTAATTGCTTTTAAAGATCCTAAGCGATCAATTAATAATCTAAGAAATAAAGTTCTAAGGTGACTAAAATCTTCATTCTTAGATGCCATAAAGTAAACCCAAGAGTATCTAGAATAATCATCAACAATCACAAGAACATAACAATTACCTCCAAATAATTGAACGCGTGAAGGTCCTACGGTGTCAAGGTGCAAAAGTTGATCCGGTTCAGTTGTCATGATCATTGTGAGAGGAGTATGTGAACCTACAACCATCTTAGCATTTCTACAAGAAGAGCACACAATTTAGTTGTCCCCTTTAAGCATAGGCAGCCCACGTATGCGATCAAGAGCACTAACACGCGTTAGATGATCAAAGCCTACATGACCAAGAATATGATGCCAATAATATATGTCCTTTGAATCATTAGCAACTAGACACCTATGCTTAGAGGAAGACATATCAAAATCAGCTTTAAAAACTCTTCCAAACTGAGACATGTTAAAAATAAGCTCATTATTTGAATTTACAACTTTGCAGCAATTTTTAGGGAAAATAATTTCCAGATTTTCATCTAGCAGATGTGAAATAAAAAGCAAGTTGTATTTCACTCTAACCGAACCCTTAGCAATTATAGGAGTTGAACAATTATCGTCAAAAGTAACATTCTCTACACGTGACACAAAAGAGAGGAAGGAGAACCATTCTTTGTTACCGGTCATGTGGCGTGAGAAACCTCAATCCACAATCCAAATGTTCTGCTTCCTCAAGCGTGTAACCTATATAGAAGCAGAATACGTCGATGACTCAATACTGGGGTTAGTCAAAAGGCATTTAGGAATCCGATACTGAGTCACACGACATCCAGCAGGAATAACACGCGAAAGCTGAGATAAAACATCTTGTTTATGAGCCAAAGATTTAGGATTTTTGTACCCAACTACTGTCATACGAGATGTTACATGTGTAGCACGAAAAACAGTAGGTTTGGGAGCAAACTTTGCATGTTATCGACTCAATACAGCAGGTTGCTTGTTCCTATCATTCGGTTTAACATGTGCAACAAATTTTACATGAAAGTTATGAGATCTAGCAATCATTATTTCTTTTTTTTTCTGTTGTTTAGCTAGTCTATAACAAAAATCTATGACATGACCATCTCTACCACAGTAGGTACAATGAAATTTAACTTTGTGTTCATGCCTAGATGAGCAAACAACATTTTTGTTTGACACCGAATGAGACAACATTCCTGCAGATTTGAAAACCACTTCTTTTTGTTTAGGAACTGTTTGAATCAAACCACTTCCGAATGACTTTACAATTTTAGGTGGATGTTCCTTTGCATCAGCATGAGAATCAAAACCTAGACCAGATTTATCATTGCAAGACTTGGAAGAATTCAAAAGCAAGTTTAGGTTCTTATTCCCATTACAAAGCCAATCTAATGTCCTATGCATGTTATCAAGTTTATTGGACAGATCAAGGCAATTTTCACATGAAGTTTTTCCTTTTAATTTGCAATTGGAACAAAATTTAACTTCATGAGAACGTAAAGCATTGTTCAATATAGAAATTTCATTCATAGCATCTTGTAGTTTCTTATAAGATCATCACAAGTAGAACAATGCAAATCAAATGTAGAACAGCTAGCATCTTTCAAGTTTTTATCTTGAAGTGCAGCAAGCTCTCTATTCTTTTCAATTTCTAACTCAAGTTTATCAAGTGTGGAGATGTGCGCACTTCTTAATGAGGACAATTGTTCACATATTACATCACATGAGGGGCATGCTTCATCACTAGGAATCAAAGTTTTTAAATGGTTGATTTAAGATTGTAGTGATTCAATTTTAGCAGCACTATCCCTAATCTTTTTTTCCTTTTTCTTAACTATAATAGTGGCATGAGAAATAGCATCACACGTTTCTTCACAAGTAGGACATACCTCTTCATTGTCGCTGTTGTGTTCTGCCTCCTCCATACTTGATCTTGACTTGCCCGCCATGAAGCACAAGTTTGCCAAATCATCTTCATCTTCATCACTTCCAATGTCCACATCGCTTGAGCCAAGTTATTGAAGTGCAGTGATGAAGCTGTTTATCATCTTGCGTCATATAGTACCCTTATTTTTCTTGTTGGAGTTTCCAGAGGTGGTCTTGACCTTGTTCTTCTTTTCCTCACGGGTAGAAGGACCTGAAATATTAGGGCATTTTGTACGAAAGTGTCCTGTCTTACCAGATTCAAAACAACGATGAGGTCCGGAGCTTCCTCTCCTTCTAGTTCTCATATTTTGCAATGCTTTTGAGAATCTAGTAGGTATGAGTGCTAACTCCCCTTCTAGAAATTCCTCGATCTGCTCCAGGGTTAGTGAGGACAGCAAAGCAAGAGTATTGCAATATAATGATTGGCCGGAGCTAGGCATTTCACGTTGTGATACGAATGCAATAGACTTATTTGGATTATTTCATGATAAAATGTCAATTTCATGAGTTTTTAGTTTAGAGTAAAGTACATCTAAAGTAAGTGTACTCATGACAGTAGATTCACGAATATATGCGACTTTCATCTCCCAAATTGACATATCTAATGCACTTAGTAATTGCCTAGCATTTTCAGCATCTGAAAAATTTACTTTGATGCTACACAAGTTACTGAGAATTTTATTAAAGCGAGCAAAGAGGTCATCAGTATACTCATCGGGTTGCATCTCGAAGTGCATATATTCTTTATTGAACATGGCTTGCCTTACCTCCTTGATCGTGTTTGATCCTTCATAGTAGTCACAAAGTGCTTTCCACACATCGTATGCAGATCGGAGGTGTGCAACACGGTCGAAATAGCTTTGAGTTAATCCTTGTATGATCAAGTTCCAAGCCTTGTTGTTGTTGTTGACATCTCTCAGATTTGTAGCTGTAACTTGATCGTTTACGGCACTTCATAAGGCTTGTACACCTTGTCCCATATTGCAAAGCCTTGTGCCTGGACGAAAGCCTCCATGCGTGCCTTCCAAACCTGAAAATCAATACCAGCAAAAACACAAGGTTTGGCGGAGTATTTCTCTATGATGATTAGTCAAAAACACGTGCAAAACACAAAGATTAGAGCACTGTGGCTCTGATACCAATTGTAGGATCGAAGAGCACATGAAAAGCTACAAGAGGGGGGGGTGAATGGTATATTTAAAAGTCTTACGCAGCGGAAACAATTAAATCCCAACCTGTCGGTGGTTTTGATCCGGCAGATCTCCCGACACTGCTAAAGTGTTGAAGGAGTTTGTGGTTCGGTGTGGGCGCGCGGAGATTCAAGAAGGTGAAAATCAAAGTAATGTAGGAGACACGAGGATTTACGTGGTTCGGGCTGCCTGAGCGTAATACCCTACTCCACGGGTGTGTTGGTGTTGTATTAGCGGTAAGAGCCTGTCTCGAACGCGTGGGGTGCGTATGATCGTCCGTGAACATCCCTGAGTGTATCATCGTCCTGTCCTTTTATAGTACAAGGATAGGCCGTTACAAGCTAGCCTGGCTCGACATGTGGCCCCAGCGGTTACTGGTATTGATACACGATTAATTGCTCTTAATGATCCTGTAACGGGCTTTGACAGCACCGTTACAGGTGTTAAGATCATCCGTTTATGTGTCATTAATATGAGATTAATGACACTTAATCGGGTCTTGAAGTCCTTGGCTCTCCTTTGAAGATCCGGAGCCGTTACAAGGTCTTCAGGAGGTTAGAAGCTGAAAGGTCCGACGATTTGACACGTGGAAGCTCCGAAGCCTGCTGTGGAAAGCAGGTAGCTCCGGGGCTACCAGACACGTGTCAGGTCCGGAGCTTCTCTCGGTCTGGGGTTAAGTTCGGAGGTGCCGTTTCGGTACATGGCCCGGAGCTTCCCCCTTGTGGGCGGTAGCTCTGGGTTAGTCGTACACGTGGCGACCCAGGGATTAACGATGTTGGAGAAGCGGGTCCGGTTATGTCTGACAGGTGGGCCTCTGAGGGTCTTCAAACCAAGTAGATGACTTTCCTTGGAGATCTCTGTAACCTCAAGGGGTGTACGGTTTTTAGGGTACTGACAGTGGCCCCCTGGACCTACCTCCGAGGAAGATCACTGGGGTGAAGTCGTTCCGTCGGAGGTGGGTCCATCCTTGCGACTCTTGATCTGGGTCTTCAAGGGTCTTCGAAGGTGCCGTTGGCAGGGGTTCACAGTTAGATCCCGCCGCGTGGCACACCTCAGGCGGCAGATGAGATCTTTGACGTGCGGATCTCACGCAATTGAAGGTCGCCGGTTCCCGGTACGAAAACCGTATCGGTTCCGCGCGCCCTGTCAGGCCGCCGCCTTTGGGTTTCCCGCCTCGTGATGACAACCGTTCGCCTGGGTAATAGCCTCGACTCGATCGTCAGGGTGGTCCCGGGCCCTCTTGTCATCGGCTGGGTTGAATCCTGGAGTGGTATCTTCGACTTCCCTGCGATTTCCATCCAAGTGTTGCAAAGTCTTACTTAAGAAGGAAAGCGCGCACCGTCTTTACGCCTCTCATCTGATCTTGCGCTCAAACTCCCAACTCGTGCTTAGCTCTTCTTCTCTTGCCTAGCTGTGCTGCGATGGAGTTGGGTCTGCGCGAGAGTCGCTTGAAGACCGACGGCGATTTGAAGAAGGTCCGGGCCCTCATGGGGTGGTCCTCGGACTTCTTTAACTGTTTGGTCCGTGTTGGCGGAGAGCTCCCCTTCGAGAAGGAGCGCGCCGGCGAAATGGTGTACTTTTTTTCGTACGCCATGGTGGGGTTGATCCCACCTTTTTCTTCCTTCTTGATGTTGCTAGACTTCTATGGTCTGAAGCTATACCACATTGGCCCTCACTCCATTCTCCTCGTGTCTATCTTTTTCCACTTCTGTGAGATGTGGGTGGGCATCCCCCCCTGCATCGAACTCTTCCGGACCTTCTTCACCGTCCACACCACCGGCCGGAGCAATGAGTACCTTGGCTTCTACTACTTTGTGAAGCGCAAGAAGTGCCATTCAAGTACCTCCGGTCGTTCCCTTCCGGGAAGTGGGATGACTGGAAGAAAGATTTGATAGTCGTCAGGGTGGAGGAGCATGAGCGGTTGGAGCTGCCCGATGGTCTGCCCGGCATCGACACGACGATCTGGAGCGAGGTTCCGGTGCTGGCGGAAGCTTTCGACCCCGCCTTGACCAGGATCCGCCAATGCGTGGAGGGGGGATTAACCCCTCAGGCGGTATTTTGCAACTTCCTGGCCAACAGGTGGGCGCCGCTGAAGAGAAGGGAGAAGCTCGCTTGGGCCCTCAACAGCGTGATGGACGAGGACCGGGTTGAGACCGGGTTGAAGTCCAACATGGTGGGGAAGACCTTGGAGTTCCACCTCAAGAAATTCCAGCACGGCATCGACGTCGACGGTGATGACTAGACTCCGCCGTCGGCCTTTCTCCCTCTGAACGTGGAAGTGGAGTTCAGCAGGGAGCTCCGGCGGACGATGCCCTTACTTGACGACCTTGGTGTCGTCGAGAGAAGATCAACCACCCGGGTGGCGATCCCCGGGATGCCCGAAGACGGCTCCGCCCCTGCCCCACAACTGAGGGTCGAGGTCGTCGGCAAGGGCAAGGAGCTGGCGGATGAGCCGGAGAGCCGGAAGAGGAAGCTGTGACATGCCGACGGAAGCTCCGTCAGGCCCGCTACTCTCGCCTCAATCCCTTCTCCCCAGGGGGAAAGATCTTCTGCCACCGTGGCGACTGTCCCCGTAGTGGGGTCCTTCCGGGACGATACCGTTCCTGCGGTGGGATCCTCCCGGAGCGCGTCTGTCCCCGTGGTGGAACCCTCCTGGGGTGCTAGCTCCGGGCGCACGACTCCGGCACCTGGGATGGTGGGAGCCTCCAGGTCCAGGGGTTCCTCCCGATCGAGGAGAGCCTCGACCCGGGAAACGCCCATAGCTGCGACAAGTTCCGGGGGGCCTTCTGGAGCTTCTACGCCGACCGTGGCCAGCCCGGAACGTCCAGGAAAAAGGTTCCGCGCAAGCTGGTGTGGAATCCTTCCAAGGTAATTTTTAATCTTTACCTTGGTTAACTTTTTAATTGTAGCGATTGTCTGTTGATTTTCTTCGTCCATCATCTGCAGCGTCCCCAAGAAGGGGAGTGAAGCTCCACCCTCAGCCACGATGTCTGAGGCCGTGGGAGCTTCTGCTCCTGTCCCGGTGCCGCCCCAGGTGGTGGCTGAGGCTGCGACAGCTCTGGCGCCAGCTGTCGTGGTCATGAACCTCGACTCATCCCCAGAAGTTCCCGTGGTAGCGCTGGACCACGGGAGTGAAGACACGCCAGCGGCACTTGTCTCGGAGGTTCAAGCTCCGGGTCCTCGTGCTGCAGTGGTGGAAGCTCCGGCTGTTGAGCCGGAGGAAGTAGTAGTCCCGGCCTCTGAGCCGGAACTTGTCGAAGCTCCGGCGGTTGAGCCGGAGGTGACTGAAGCCCCGGCATGCGAGCCGGAAGTCGAGGTATTTCCGGCAGTTGAGCCGGTTACCTCCGAAGCACTGGCCGCTGAGCCGGTTATTGTTGGAGCGCCGGTCATAGAGCCGGTGGTTGAAGAGGCGATTGAGCTCGAGCCTCCCTCGGAAGAGGTGTCCTGGCCGGAGCCAGTAGCAGCTCCTGCTCCGGAGGCGACGACGTCGGAGGTACCTGCGGCCGAGCCGGAGTGCCTAAGTGAAGTCGCTGGCCCCTGGCCCGAGGAGGTGAACGAAGACTTGGCGATGGGGCCTTCTTCGATGGCGACTGAGGCCATCCCGGAGGACGGCCCTAGTGCCTTGGAAGCTCAGGGTTCCGCTCTCGTAGAGTGGGACCCAATTTTTGTATGTGAAGACCCGCTGGAACCAGCGGAGGAGACCCCAGCAGGTCCGGAGCCCATCCCGCTGTCGATGTCTATCGACAACGCCTGCTCCAGTCTGCGTCAAGTCCAATTGGCCTTCTTCCACGACAGCAAGGCTCTTGAAGAGGAGCGCCAAACCCTTAGGCGGTGGCGTAACCGACTCCACTTTGAGACCAAGCTGGCACAGTCGAGGCTAGCGGATGACAATGAGTGGATCAAGCGGGAGAAGATCCGCCTGGAGTACTAGGGCAAGCTTCTGGATGACAGGGAGAGCATGACTCATGCCCTCGATGCTCAATCCCGGGAGATCCACGATCAGGCCAAAGCTGCCAACGACGCGGCCAATGCTCGGCACGAACAGCTTGAGGCCATCAACACCACACTCATCAAGCGCCGAGAGGCACTTGAAGAGAGGGAGAGACGGCTCGAGGACGAAGAGCAGAAACTCCTGGAGCTGCGGGATGACGTCCTGAGGAGCGAAGAGGAGCTCGCCGAGAAAGTAGCTCTAGCTGACAAGGACCTCGAGGAGCGCACCAAGAAGTTGGAAGAGCGCTGCCAAGAGGAAGAGGAGAAGACCTGGGTGCGGGGGCAGGAACTCTACGAATACGAGTGTGCCCTTGTTGCCCTGGAGAAAAAAGTGGAGGCTAGGGAGAAGGACCTGGTCGATCGTCGGAACAAGATCCACATCCGGGAGGAGGAGCTTGGAAGACTTGAGAGGCGGGTTGCTGCAAAGATTCAGCAAAACGCCAAAGAAGTTGAGCGCCTCGCCCGTGAGAATTCCGAACTGACGGCGGCCAAGAGATCCCTGGAAGAGATGAAGAGCTTGAGGATGGCGGACTCCCTACAGATTTGGGAGTTCTTGGGCAAGGCCAATGATGCGCTGATGCCGATGGGTTTCAGCCCCGTGCGCCCAGATGATCCGGAGCCGGAGCCAGACCTTGCGCTGCAGGCGTTGAGCGCAGCAGGTAGCAAGCTCTCCAAGGTCGGCGATGTCATCGCGGACCAACTGGAGGTTGAGGGGCAATCCCTGGCAAAGAACGTCGTAGAGTATGTGCTGACGTGCTACACCAGCAGGAACCCCCAATTTCCTCTAGACCCGGTGCTTGAAGGCCAGGTCGAAGGAGAAGGCGAAGCTACCCGAGCCAGTGTATCGGAGGTCGCCCAGAAAGTCGCCGAGTTCTTCCATAGGGTCTAGGACCATCTCTTTAGCTCTCACTTGTATTTTCTCTTCTTCTTCCTCAATTTTGTAATCCCTTGTCTCCAGATGTAATCTCCTGTCTCCAGATGAATGAAATCCCCAAATTTTTGCGAATTTCACTTTTTGTCTTCAACATCTTTATCTTCACTTGGCCCCCTGGTAGATGTACACAATTTGATTGTGAACATGTACCAAAAGGATATTGAGTTTTGTTGAAGACTCATTCGCTCCAAACTTGTAGCATTTAGGTCCGAAGTCTTCGATAGTGAAGGTCCCCTGAGGTTGTCGGAGCTTAGAAGCTCCGGCATTGTCCATCGCTGGAGCTTGGCAGCTCCAGCAATAGCCTCTATAAACACCTAGAGCGTCGATAGTTAGTCCTCCGGGGTGTCGGAGCTGGGTAGCTCCGGCAGTAACCTTTTCCAACACTTGGTTTGTTGGCAGCAGACTCCATTTACCGGGTATTCTCACCATCTTATATTCAGCGTCGACGGCTGGCCCCCTTAGGGGAGTCGGAGCTTAGTTAGCTCCGGCTTCTCTCCATCAATGTAGAGTTTATTTTTCCTGCACACTTAAGCCAAGAAAAATAGTAAAATTTGTTCCTTGTCTATAATTTCGTCGCGGCTTACGATTCTTAAGAAAACTTTAAGTTCAACGCGATTTTAAATACAACCGGATGCGTTGCATTTTTTCTTAGATTCAACTGTTCATGGACTCGCCTTACTTTGGCCTGCCGGGGTGTAGGTAGAGTGGTGTACTTAGGGTGCTTGACCAGGCTACGTCGATAGCACACTCCGGCCCTAGATTGGCTTGGCGGCTTTCGGGCGAGTTGGCCATGAGCGATATTTGAATCCAAAAGAACTGACAATACAACTCGAATCGTATATGAACCGGTCAAACTAAAATTTCTTAAGAATTGCACGTCTTTGTTATAGACAAGAAAGAGAAAAATAAAAATGTTGAGCCTGTACAAAATAAATGCACGTGGAGTCTATTTCACATGAAGATGTCTTTCATTATAGGTCCGGGGTACAGGGGAAACAAGTACACTCTTAGGGTACGGAACCAGGCTAAGTGTGTTTGGTTTCTCGTTTGACCCAGGGTAGTTAGCCACACTTTTAGTCCGGAGACTGTGACAAGTGCTGCATGAGCTTTGCGGACCTTTCGGGAAAGGTCCGGCTGCTCTCCCGGAGTAACTACCCGACTCTGTACAATGACTCTATAACATACATCTCAAGTTACTCAAGACTCACCTCCGTGGTATTAAGTGTAGAACTTACGGAGGTGCTCGATGTTCCAAGGATTTGGGAGAGTTGTCCCATCTTCGGTAGCCAAGCGAACGCTTCCGGGACGGGATACTTTGATCACTCGGAAGGGCCCCTCCCAGCTGGGGGAGAGTTTGTTTAACCCTTCTCTGGATAGTATTCTACGTAGCAACAGATCACCTTCCTCGAGCTATCGGTTGTGTACATGCCGCTGGTGATAACGCCGTAGAGCTTGGCGATATCGGGCATTCGAACAGCTGCTTGGCACCTTCCCTCCTCGAGGAGGTCTAGGTCTTCACGCCGGAGCTGGTCCTGCGCGCCTTCGTCGAAGGTCCGGACCCGGAGCGAACCCAAGGTGATTTCCGGAGGAAGGATTGCTTCAGCTCCGTACACCAGAAAGAAGGGTGTTTCTCCGGTTGACCGGTTTGGAGAAGTCCTGTTGGCCCATAGAGTGGGCGGAAGCTGTTCGATCCAGTTGGCTCCGTGTTTTTTCAAGCGCTCATAGGTGCGCGTTTTGAGTCCTTTAAGGATTTCTGCATTTGCTCTCTCGTCTTGGCCATTGCTGGCTGGATGAGCTACGGAGGCGTAGCAAACTTGTATGCCGAGGTCTTCGCAATATCCTTGGAATGCGGAGCTTGTGAATTGAGTCCCATTATCAGTGATGATTCTGTTTGGGACTCCAAATCTGCTTACAATGGATTGCAGAAAGTTGATAGCAGATTGCTTGTTGATCGTCACAATTGGAGTTGCTTCCGGCCACTTGGTGAACTTGTCAATGGCGATGTACAGGAACTTGTAACCTCCGACGGCTCTTGGGAAGGGTCCCAAGATATCCATCCCCCACAGAGCGAAGGGCCATGTAGGAGGTATCATTTGTAAGGGCTGAGCCGGTGTATGAATTTGCTTTGCATGAAATTGTCATGCTTCGCATTTCTTCACTAGCCCAGTGGCATCCTGGAGCATTGTAGGCCAGTAGAAGCCGTGCCGAAAGGCTTTACCAACCAGCGTGTGGGAAGACGCGTGGTTCCCACACTCGCCTCCATGGATTTCTACGAGGAGCTCGCAGCCTTCTTCCCTTGTGATGCACCGCATTAGGATGCCGTTGGCACCGCGCCGGTAGAGATCCCCTTCTACCAGCGTGTATCTTTTAGCCAATCTGACTACCCGGTCAGCGGATACATCATCGTCAGGAAGGATGTTGTCTTTCAAGTAGCTCCGGATCTCCGAGATCCATGCATCGGAGCTAGCTTGAGCTTTTGAGTCTTGCGTGCTGGGTTGCTCGGAGCTCCCGGCAGCACCTACGACCCTTGATGGCTGCCATGGTAACAGGGCCATCGGGACCGTCAGCTTCGGGATGCTGATCTCGCCCCCTTCGCTCAGTTCGGCAGGCTGAGCTGTGGGTTTCGACAATCTCCGGACAAAAGTTCCGTCAGGAGCCGGAGCTCCGGTTGACGCTTTCGTCGAGAGTTCGTCGGCTTCAGCGTTGTGGGCACGATGAACATGGTGGAGGTCTAGGACTTCAAAGTCCTTCTGAAGCCTCTGGACTTCTAGGAGGTAAGCAGCTAGCTGGAGATTGTTGCAGGAGCATTCACCCTTCACTTGCTTAACGATGAGCTGTGAATCTCCCTTGACCAGCAGTTGCTTGACACCGTATGACAGTGCTACCTTTAGTCCATAGATGAGTGCTTCGTACTCCGCCATGTTGTTGGTTGCCTTGAAGTCAAGGTGTACCATGTATTTTACCTTCTCTCCGGTTGGCGCGAGGAGAAGGATTCCAGCTCCGGCCCCCTGCTTCTGCATGGAGCCGTCGAAGTAAAGAGTCCAGTGAGGCTCGGTGAAGGTTGGAGCTTGATGCTCCGTCTTCTGTTCACTGGGGCCCCCAGGGTTTGATGGAGAGGGAGTCCATTCTGCCACAAAATCTGCCAAAGCTTGACTTTCGACTGCTTGTCTTGAAATAAATTCAAGATCAAATTCAGCCAATTCTGCTGCCCACTTTGCAATATTCCCAGTTGAATTGGGATTATGCAGGATTGCTCGAAGTGGATAGGAGGTCACCACCGAGACTTTGTGAGCTTGGAAGTAATGTCGAAGCTTCCTGGAGGCAATAAGAACTGCATAGAGCAGCTTATGCACCTCTAGGTATCGAGTCTTGGCATCGTGTAATACTTCGCTGATGAAGTATACCGGGCGTTGAATGGTCCGGACCCTCCCGGAGGGGTCCGAAGCTTCCTCTTCATTGATCCGGACCCTCTCGGAGGGGTCCAGATTCTCTTCGGGGACCTCCGAGTTCTGGCTGGAGGAATCCAGAGCTTCTTCAGAAATGACTCGGACCCTCCTGGAGGGGTCTAGGTCTCCTGAAATGACTTCTTGTGGGTTCGAATCTGGGAGCTAGGACCCAGACTCGCTTTCAGGAACCTCCGAACCCTCCCGAAGGGGTCTGGATTCCTGAATGTGGGGTAGTTCCGATCTCTCCGCAACCAGAACCATACTGACGACTTCGTCAGTAGCTGAAATGTAAAGCAGTAAAGGCTCACCAGGGTTCGGAGCTACCAGAGTTGGTAGGGTGGTGAGGAACTGTTTCAGCTCCTGGAACGCCTTCTCTGCTTATTCAGACCATTGGAATGGTCCGGACTTCCTCAATAACTTGAAGAAGGGAAGTGCCCGTTCCGCGAGTCTTGATATGAACCGGCTGAGGGCTGCTAGACACCCAGTTAACTTTTGGACGTCTTTGATGCGGGTTGGTGGCCGCATGTCTTCAATGGCTTTTATCTTCGCCGGATTAGCTTCTATGCCCCAGTGACTTACCAGGAAACCAAGAAGTTTTCCGGAGCTAACCCCAAACACGCACTTGTCCGGGTTTAGCTTTGTGCGGGTGGCCCGCAGCTTGTCGAAGACAGCCTGCAAGGTGTCTAAGAGGGACTCCTTGTTCTTGACCTTGACCACGATGTCATCGACGTACACTTCCACTATGTCTCTGATGAGTTCTTCAAAAGTTTTGTACATAGCTCGTACAAAAGTTGAAGCTGCATTCTTGAGACCAAATGGCATGGCTGTGTAACAGTACAATCCATCTACTGTGATGAATGAAGTATGCTCTTCATCCTCCTTAGCCATCCTGATTTGATGATACCCAGAATATGCGTCTAGGAAACACAGTAATTCACACCCGGAGGTGGAATCCACTATCTGATCTATTCTAGGTAGTGGGAATGGATCTTTTGGACATGCCTTATTCAGTGTGGTGTAGTCGATGCACATCCGAAGCTTCCCGCCGGCCTTGGGCACAACGACTGGGTTCGCCAGCCATTTTGGATGGAAGACTTCTCGGATGAATCCGGCTTCGAGTAGCTTCTTCACTTCTTGTCGGATGAAGTTCTGCCGCTCTACGGATTGCTTCCGAGGCTTCTGATGCACAGGCCGAGCATCGGGGTAAATCTTCAGATTGTGCTCAATCACTTCCCTGGGGATCCCAGGCATTTGTGACGGTTGCCAAGCAAACACGTCAACATTAGCCCGGAGGAAAGTGATGAGCGCGAGTTCCTATTTGTCGTTCAGCCCTCCCGATATACGGGTGGTCTGAGCGGCATCGGAACCAATTTGGACGACTTTGACGGGAATGTCGGTGTCGCCGCTTGGCTGCACATGAGGTGCTGACGTCGAGCCTCGCTGACGAATGCTCAGAGGTCTTGGAGCTTGCTCTTGCCTGGAGTCTTCCTCTTGCGCCGTAGTGAGCGCATGAAGTTCCTCCAAAGCAGTTACTCCTGCAGTACGATCTCCGCGGATCCGGAGAACGCCTACTGGTGTTGGCATTTTCAACACCAGATAACCATAATGAGCGGCTGCCATGAATTTGTACAGGGCAGGCCTACCCAAGATGGCGTTGAATGGTAAGTTGATCTGTGCGACGTCGAAGACCAACTTCTCGGTGCGATACTTCTCCCGTGTCCCGAAGGTAACGGGGAGAGTAATAGCTCCGAGTGGGGTGATGGCCCCCGGACCTACTCCAGAGAAAGGTCGAGAGGGCTGAAGATCCAAAGGTCGGAGCTGAAGCTTAGTGAAAGCTTCTAAGCTGATGAGGTTAAGCCCCAAACCTCTGTCTATCATGACATGGTGGAGCTGGATGTTATTGATGGTAGGAGATACCATCAAAGGTAACTGTCCTGCTCCAACCATGCTCCTCGGGCAATCAGAGGCATCAAAAGTGATGGAGGTATCCATCCACTTTCGATGAGGTTCCAGCCGGACTGTAGGGGCTACAGCGGCCATATCCCGACGCATAGTCTTGATGACGCGGGGGGAGGTGATGTCCCATGATCCACCAAAAATAGTGTTCATGGTTTTCCGACACTCGTTGTCGGAGACGTCGGAATCGTCGTCGACGGAGGTGTAAACGGCTTTCAGGACCTTTTTGGGATCCTGAAACCCTAACTCCTCTTCAGCCGGAGCTTCGTCGATTTTCTGTTTTCCTTCCCTTTGACGGAAAGGAGACTCTTCCCGGCGCTTGTTGTAGCGCTCGGCGAGGTTTTGGACCTCCCGGCAATCTTCCAAACTGTGGCTGCCCGTTTTGTGAATTGGGCAACGCACCTTGGATTTACCTCCGTCTTCTGAAGACGGTCGAGGTCGCTTTTCGGGGCGTGGGCCCCGGCCACCCGGAGCTGCAGCAGCTGCAACGTTGGATGTACCGGCCGACGGCTTCTTCTTGTCGTTGGTCTTTTTCTTCTTCTTGCCGTTCTCGGAGGTAGCGGCTTCTTCTTTGGAGGATTTCTTGTTACCCTCCGGAGTTGATTTGGAGTGCATTTCACGGCCCTCCGCAGCTCTAGCACATTAGTCTGCCAGGCTGAAGAGTTCCGTGATGCTGGTGACCTCTTTGATCGCCAGCTTCTCCAACATCTTCTTGTCCCGTACGCCCTGTCTGAATGCCACAATGACAGAAGCGCTTGAGATAGAAGGGATAGTGTTGCGTACCTGAGAGAACCTCTGGATGAAGCACCGCAAAGATTCTCCCCCTTTTTGCACGACCGCAAAAAGGTCCAGTTCAGTGCCTGGTCGGGTGTATGAACTCCCGAAGTTGGCAGTGAATTGACAGCACAGCTCCTCCCAACTGTTGATAAAGTTGGGTGGAAGGCTCATAAACCAGGACCTGGCGGTCCCAGTTAAGGCCACTGGAAAGTAATTGGCCATCACAGCCTCATTTCCTCCAGCTGCCAAGATTGCAGTGGAGTATATCTGAAGGAATTCGGCGGGGTTGACAGTCCCGTCGAATTTTTCCGGCAGGTGTGGCCGGAACATCTGTGGCCATCTAACCATGCGCAGGTGCATGGCTAGGGCTGAACAGCCTCCTCCTACCCCTTCCAGAGTAGAAAGGTCCTGAGCTTCCCGTCTTTCAAGAGCACACTCAATATGGACACGGCCATCCTGCTGGCGGTATCGGCGATCAAGCTCCACCCGGAGGTCATGAGTCGAAAGCCTGGATACCGTATGGGTGCGTCATGCCCCACAGGGCAACGACGTCACTTGTTGTGACGCAGCTTGTCTCCTGTTGTTGGAGACGTGCGGACCAAGTCTACCAGACAAAGTCCGCCGCTGCGACGGGGCCCATCCTGAAGGAGGAGGACCCTGGTTGCTGATGCGGTCGGCTGCGGCTGCAACCAAGTGTTCCACATCAGCTCTCCACTGCTCCAATGCATCCCGGGATGCATCAGGAGGTGGTGGACATTGAAGAAGAGCACGCGCTGCATGAAGCACATGTTCCGGACTGTCATGATTCGCCGACGCCGTGATGGACGCCGGTGCACCATCGCGTTGTCCAGCTTGGTTTGCTGGAGGAGGCGGCGGTGGTGGCTGTGTGACTCCTGCTGGCGCTGAGGCTCTTGTTGGTGGGGGCATATTGGAGGGATTGCCTCCAACAACCTGAAGAGCGGGTTGACCATTGGATGATCTAGCAGCGGAGTTCACCATTCTTGAAATCTCAAGCACCCCTACCTGGCACGCCGACTGTCGGTGGTTTTGATCCGGCAGATCTCCCGACACTGCTAAAGTGTTGAAGGAGTTTGTGGTTCTGTGTGGGCGCGCGGAGATTCGAGAAGGTGAAAATCAAACTAATGTAGGAGACACGAGGATTTACATGGTTCGGGCCGCCTGAGCGTAATACCCTACTCCACGGGTGTGTTGGTGTTGTATTAGCGGTAAGAGCTTGTCACGAACGCGTGGGGTGCGTATGATCATCCGTGAACGTCCCTGAGTGTATCGTCGGCCTGTCCTTTTATAGTACAAGGATAGGCCGTTACAAGCTAGCCTGGCCCGACATGTGGCCCCGGCGGTTACTGGTATTGATACACGATTAATTGCTCTTAATGATCATGTAATGGGCTTTGACAGCACCGTTACTGGTGTTAAGATCGTTCGTTTATGTGTCATTTATATGACATTAATGACACTTAATCGGGTCTTGAAGTTCTTGGCTCTCCTTTGAAGATCCGGAGCCGTTACAAGGTCTTCCGGAGGTTAGAAGCTGAAAGGTCCGACGATTTGACACGTGGAAGCTCCGGAGCCTGCAGTGGAAAGCAGGTAGCTCCGGGGCTACCAGACACGTGTCAGGTCCGGAGCTTCTCTCGG
This sequence comes from Tuctoria greenei, assembly GCA_036927565.1. Lineage (NCBI taxonomy): Eukaryota > Viridiplantae > Streptophyta > Magnoliopsida > Poales > Poaceae > Tuctoria > Tuctoria greenei. The sequence goes on along the minus strand of JAYESD010000007.1, from coordinate 76,463,070 downwards.
TCTGGGGTTAAGTCCGGAGGTGCCGTTTCGGTACGTGGCCTAGAGCTTCCCCTTGTGGGCGGTAGCTCCGGGTTAGTCGTACACGTGGCGACCCAGGGATTAACCATGTTGGGGAAGCGGGTCAGGTTATGTCTGACAGGTGGGCCTCCGAGGGTCTTCAAACCAAGTAGATGACTTTCCTTTGAGATCTTTGTAACCTCAAGGGGTGTACGGATTTTAGGGTACCGACACAACCCCTTCGGCAGAAAAACAATCTGTTAAAGAAATCGTGTGTGAGACTAATCTAAACGTGTTTCACCGTGACAAAAGTGATATATATCAGAGAGAATAAAGTCACGAATACGACACAACAAGGATCACTAAATGCGACAAGAGAAACTCAAGTTACGATTGAAAGATCGAACAAAGGTCGATATGTCCTACCCGAGAAAAACAGTTCTGGAACGCTGCAATGAAACTCGTATAGATCAGAAACCACACAAACAATGACCGTGAAATTTTGACTGATGATATATAATCAAGTTGTGAAGACAACCCAAAAAGAATCACATCAATTGGATCTGTAAAACTCGAGTTATCATAAACCCACCAAAGAAAGGTAGTGTTGTGCAGAAAACTCGACGAGAAAACCTTGTGTGGAACAAGTCGGACGAACAAGGCACAAAAGTTCCTTTCAACTACGAATTTTATTCAATAGAACATAAGATCAACAGCCCCAAAGTCGTCTAACACGAGCTCTGGCCAACCCAAAACTAAATAGGACTCCAATCCTACTCAGTTCACGAATCGAAACTTTCCATAACTGCTCAAGACTCTTCTATACGCAGATAGAGGCAATCATAAGACTTACAAACACCATAGGAACATATAGTACATTCCTAAAACAACTCATATTCGCAACCCACATGAAATCCAATCACAACCAACTCAAATCTTTCAATTTTTGAGTCAAAGATGACTCAGTCGTAGCCTGAGTCCATAACCTAGTCGGTTGGACCTTTCTGACCAATTCTTTACGTCCACATCTCTTTATCACGTCTCGGAACCATGTAGCCACGTCCATGCACTCCTTGCATACGTGCAAACATCTTCCAATGACGTCCACGATACCTACATATGCATTGTTGTTGATTCAAACATTCTACGCAATCTCCCGATCAACTCAACCACAATTCCTCCCAAACTTGGTTGTTGAACCTCATCTTCTCCTTAAGACTAGTTCAATGAATCCCGTCACCAGCCATGTCTTGAACTCAAGCAACACTTGCACATGAACAAACAACCAATACTTCCAAGCACAAGTCCTTGACTTGACTCTCGTTAGTTCCCAAACTACAACATCTTATGTGAGCACCTCACGTAAGCATGTTGCAAACCATAGCAAAATGATATCAACCATATCAACCAAAACGCACCAAAAACCTCGCAAATGAATACTGAGAAATCTTTCCAACAATGTAAAGCAAGTTCGAATCATTGCAAGATAAAAGCAGAAGCACTGCGATCAAGCTCGGAACCATGCCAAAGCTAACCGGACCTTGAAGATAAAAGTGTTTTGGTAGTATTCAAAACTTTTATCGCCATAGCCAATGTATTCAGCACACATAGGTCTCACATAAATTGTATCAACCCCTTGCATATTTATTTTCCACTTACCCATCATCCACCTTCCATTTAAAAAATGGATAGGATTTATTTTCAAATAAAATAAATGATGTGCGGTAAGGATGACTTAGAATTCACATAGATGAAATGATGAATAGTTGCCCTGTTTTAATTTTCCTAAGTCCCTAGTTTACAACTTACTACTCTCCAACATATTGCTCTCATTGGCTAGAATTGATTTTGCCTTGATTTGGAAATTGTGGGTACCAGAAGTTTAATTCATTCTAAGTTGTTGTGAGATATGATATAGTGATAGGGATGCTGTTCCTAGTTTGATAGTGAAACTTAGATTTTCGGAAAAATTCTAAAAAAGATTTAAGTTATCCTCAATTGATTGGAAATACCCACCAAAGCCACATGATACACTGCATTGATAGACCTTATGCATATGCTATTTGCTTTCACATTGAACATTATCAAACTAGTATAGTGTGACGCCCGGTTCCGAAAACTGAACCAAGCTAACGCATATGTGTGCCCAGGATGTTCAACACACCTACATGAGTGCAATCACAAAAGAGTATACAGAAAATTACCACAGAACAAGATTAATTATCAAATTTTATTACACAAACCATATTATCCTCGAATACAAGCTCTAATGAATATTAATGACAAGTTCAACTAATGCAGCGGAAATAAACTAATTAAGCAATCTAAGCAACTATGCAGCATAAGCGACAGGGTATGTATGCGCAGCTCCAATCAACACTACAGGCAAAGCTGATGGTAGACACAGCCTAGAACTCCGCATTATCACCATAAAACTCCCAATCCTGACCTGCAACTGTTGGGGGGGATTGCAAGAGTGAGTACATGTCGTACTCAGCAAGTGTGGAAAGTATGACATGTGGTTGATTCAAATGACGATAATAATAATGGCGAAGTGCTGAAAAGTACAGTAAAACATTTGATAAGCAATATGTATATTATATGTATGTGAAGTAATCCCATCATAATCAAGAGTAATACCATAATACCAAACTGAATTCATTACCATCATCAATAAGTCCAGATTTCACCATTGCCAATAACCATATTCAATACGAGAAATTAAATCCATAACTGTTATCAAACCATAACCATTCCAATACCAAATTCCCTCTAATCATGGAAGTTGTCCAGGTGCTCATAACCGGGAGCACGCCTATCATGATAGTTTTAAGTAACTCTGCAGAGTTTGTACCTCTTTACCCACGTGTTCGTGATTTCATCACCTTTCGGCGACTAAGAATCTCCCTTATGCCCATGACCCGTCAGTCATATTACACACTTCCGTTGGTGTGTGGCCAAGAGATAAAAAAATAGCATTTACAAAGGGATTACTAGCCTATTTAGACCCCACTGAGGTTTCACCGGTGGCGATGCCTCCAACTGAGCACATCTTCAACCAAGGGCCCCCTCTTGAGCCATTCGGATCCCAGGGTAGACCCACCAATCATCAACAAACTCAATCCGACTACCCCTTCCCCGAGCATCCACAATGGTCCAAACAGCACTAGCAAAGCCCTAATTAATCAGCTATGCCGAACCCATACTTGGCCTCGTGGTGGCACTGTAGTCCTGGCTTATTCTCGCATGAACCGGTCCTTAGATCTAAAGCAAGAAATCCGCCATAACATCCAACCCATCCACATACCAGGCTTGCTTAGATCATCCATTACCATACCATATTTAACTAGTTCATGTTAACCATAATCTAATCCATGCATAATTAAGTTGAGTGGTATAGTTATTCCCATTCCAGTTGATTAAGCGAAGCAAAAGGTAAAAAAATCCATCCCGACGCTCTACCATAAATTCCAGGTGACAAGGTTGGTTAAACAAATCTAGTAAACTTCCTACCATAGGATTCCCATCAAATTGACACAAGCATCTAGTTTGCAAACAAAACATTTATTTTAAAAACAGGATCAATATGCTTCAAGGACACTTGTCTTGCTCTTGCTGTTGATCAGGATCAAAGCCTTCGAACTCTCGATGCTGGATATCCTCCGCGGCACTTTCTAGCGCAAATCCGTCTAATCCACATAATAAACATACAAGACAAGAAACACAATCAAAGAGTGCACAAATATTACTCAATATGACATGACATGCATGATTGATGCAAATGCAAGTTAGAACTCGTTACTAGATTGCTTTTAATAATAACTAACTAGTTCTAATAGCTTTTAACAAGTTTATACAGGTTTGGATTTGATTAGATCAAATTTTAGAATTAATTCAACACAATTCAACCAGAAAGATCGGACTAGTCCGCACAAAATCGGACAAGTCCGCACTCTGCGAGATCAGCGGATTAGGGTTTTCTAGATCGACGTGAATTTGGAGATTAGGGGTTGAATTCACATAAGGAAAAGAGAATAGAAGGTATACCAGGTGTTTAGGACTCCAATGAATCAAGAAACTTGGAGGTAGCACTTGGATCTTGATGATCTAGGGTTGGTGATGAACTTGGAGATGAATTGGTGGTGAAGGACGAAACTTGGTGGAGATCTTGATCCTTCTTCGTTTCCTCCTCTTCTTCCTCTTGCTTGGGATCTTCTCCTCCCTCCTTGATGGTGGCTCCCCACGAACTAGGGTTTGGGTGGGTGGAAAAGTGGCAAATAAATGTCAAACCAAGGGGTGGGGCTGTTTATATAGAGGTGGAGGCTAGGGTTAGATGGATTTCGAGTTTTGGGATGAGTAGAGGCCGGTTTAGCTTGGTAGGTCCGACAGCACCCACTGTAAACGCATAACACATCAACGGCGGGCCCCCTGGTGTTGTTGAAGCTTGGTAGACACCCACTGTCAATGCATAATACATCGACGGCAGGCCCCTGGGGTTGTCAGAGCTTGGTAGGTCTGACGGCACCCACTGTCAATGCATAAAACGTCGACGACAGGCCCCCTGGGATTGTCGGAGCTTGGTAGGTCCGACAGCACCCACTGTCATCACATAAAACGTCGACGGCAGGCCCCCCGAGGTTGTCGGAGCTTGGAAGGCCCGATAGCACCAGCTGCCAACGCGTAGAACGTCGACGGCAGGTGGGATCGTCGATGCTTCTCGGCTTTGACGATATCCACCATCAACGTAGAATACGTCAACGGCGATTCCCCTCGGGGTGATTACTTCACCATCTTCGCTTGAATCATCATTATGCTTCACATCGATGGCGGGCCCCCCATGGGAGTTGATGGAGCTTGTTAGCTCCGAGAATACCCACTTTCAACTTTAGGAACATCGACAGCGGGCCCCCTTGGAGGAGTCGGAGCTTAATAGCTCCGACATCGTCCACCATCGTCATGATTTTTCATTTTTCCGGTGCATCAAAGACAAGAAAAACAGTAAAATTCATCCTCTCATCTATAACTCTTTTGCGACTTATTATTCTTATTTGAGTTTTAAATCCAAAAGAACTCAATATGGTAACATGTACATCGATGCAGTCTCTCCGAACCCGAATGCCTTCCGGACCCGCCCTACTAAGGACTGTCAGAATGTAGATAGAGTGGCGAACTTAGGGTGCTTGACCAGACTAAGTCGATAGCACACTCTGGACTTGTCAATAGCTTTGGTGTTCAGGCGAGTAGACCGTCTAGCAATGCTATGATCCGAAAAAAATTGACAATGTAACTTGTAGAACATACGAAAAACTTTGTAATAAAGCTCAAAAAGAATTGCACAACTTCGTTATAGACAAGAAGGAAAAGATACCAAAAGAACATGAGCCTGTACAAAATTAATGCACGTGTAGTCTGCTTTTACACAACAATGTCTTTCATTATAGGTCCGGATTACGGGGGAGACAAGGACACACTCAGGGTACGGAACCAGGCTAAGTGTTCTATACATCTTGTTCTAACCCAGGGTAGGTAATCCACATTTTCAGTACAGGGACTGAGTTAAATGTTGCTTGAACGGCCCGAACCCTCCCGGAGGGGTCCGAATAATCTCCCGGAGGAGCTACCCAACTCTGTGTATCGACTCTATAACTTATATTGTGTGTAATTACAGGCTCACCTTCGTGAAACTATGCATAAAACTTATGGAGGTGCTCGATGTTCCAAGGATTGGGAAGTGGGGTCCCATCCTCAGTTGTCAAGCGAACGCATCCAGGACGGGATACTTTGATCACTCGGAAGGGACCTTCCCAGTTGGGGGAAAGATTGTTCATCCCTTCAAAGTTATTATTCTCCGCAGCACCAGATCGCCTTCCTCAAGTTGTCAGTTGTGCACATGCCTTCGATGATAGCACTAGAACAACTGGCGATAACATGCATTCCGAACAGCTGCTTGGCACCTTCCGTCGTCGACAAGGTCAAGGTCTTCACGCAGGAGATGGTCTTGCGTGGCTTCATTGAAGGTCCTGACCCAGAGCGACCCCATGGTGATCTCCGGAGGAAGGACTGCTTCAGCTCCATACACCAGGAAGAAGAGGGTCTCTCCAGTTGACCAGCTAGGTGTTGTCCTGCTTGTCCACAGTGCGGACGGAAGCTCCTCAATGAAGTCTATTGCGCGTTTCTTCAGGTGCTCATATGTGCGTTTCTTGAGTCCTTTCAATATTTCTGCATTTGCTCTCTCAGCTTGGCCATTACTTGTCGGGTGAGCTACTGATGTGTAGCTAACTTGTATGCCAAGGTCTTCGCAATACTCTTGGAATGTTGCACTTGTGAATTGGGTTCCATTATTAGTTATGACTCTTTTTTTGACCAGGAAAAGCTGCAAGGGAGAACCCCGATAGCATTGAAATAATATAAATTCCAAAACAGAGTTTATTTACAAAGGCACAGTAGCACTTGACTAGGTGTTCCAGAGAGAGGAACAACCCTTACAAGCTCTGTAGCCACAGTAGCACACACTCCCTATCATCCGACTTAAAGCGACAAGCTTGAAGTTTGATGGAGGCAATGAAGGATCTGTTCTAGGCAGATACAGTAGGGGGGGGGGGTTTCTAAAAATGAAGTTGTTTCGAATAATCCAAATCTCCCAGACCGCTATAGCAAAGATCTCCATGAATGCCCGACAACTCCAGTTGTGCTTGGCCTTCTACAAAGTGTCGAAGAAAGGGATGTCATGATCCCAGTGAATCCCAATAACATTCCAACATTCCGTGCTGAAGGGGCAACTAAATAAGAGGTGATAAGTGAGCTCTTCAACATTACCTACACAAAGAACGCAGGTGTAGTCATTCCCTTTGATGGCTATGTTCTTTCGCTTCAAGAGATTTCGTGAATTCAATCGATCTATGAACAAAAGTGGCATGAAGATTTTTATTTTCTTGAGAACCCGCGAAGCCCAAATCCAGCTGAAGGGGACTGGTGGCTTAATGTGTTTGAAGCAGCCATTATAGATATTTTTTGAGCTAAATAACTTACTCCAACCGCCGGGCTCCATATATCATGTGGTTGGTCCCTGAGAGAGACCTCATCCAGCAACAGTTCAAGGTTTGCTAATTCTAGCAGGGCCTCATCTAACAGCGGTTGAAAGAAATGAAGTAGATGATCTGGCGTACCAATGAATTGTGCCATTGAGATGTTAGTTTTTTTTTGCAAATGAGTACAGTCTAGGCATGTCCCTTCTTAGCAGATGCCCTTCCCAATGATCCTGCCAGAGCTGAATCGTGTCCCCTATCCCAATTTGGACCTGAAAATTCTTGTGAAATGAGTCAGATAGGCTCACTACATCCCTCCACTAGAAGGACACCTTGCCTTTTGTGTTGTGTGGCGCCTTTTGTTGCAGTATTTTTGATAAATGAGTTGAACCCAAGGAGTGTCATATTTGTTATAGATTTTCTAGAGAAATTTCCTGATCAGGGCTTCATTCATTTTGAAGAGGTTTTTAAGACCCAGCCCCCCATTTTCCTTTGGGGTTGTAACCTGATCCCATGCCACCAAGGGCCTGCCTTTACCTGCTACATCCGAGCCTCTCCATAGAAATTGCTTTCTAGCTCTATCAATTGCTTGAATGACTGAGTTTCTCATCTTGATGGTGCACATGGCATAGATAGGTATGGCGGATATGATACTGTTGATGAGTGTGCATCTGCCAGCCATGGACAGCCAAGTTGATGCACCAGTTAGCTTCTTTTGTACTCTTGAAATGAGCCCTTCAAAGGCATCTTCTTTGGGCCTGTCAAGCCCGATGGGCAGTCCCAAGTATGTGAATGGAATGAACCTATGGTACAGCCCAAGGTGGTTGCTAGGACTGTGGCCTCCACTTCATCAAGGTTGATTGGCATTAAGCTTGATTTCCCCCAATTCACTTTTAAACCTGTCGCCCCTCCCAAGGCTTGCAATAAATTTTTGAGGAAGAAGAGCTCTCTCTGGTTAGCTTTGAGGACTAAGATGGTGTCATCTGCATATTGGACCACTGGGAATTCAGCATTTGTTCCTTGGAGTAGTGGTAATGACAGAAGACCCAACTCCACTGCTTTGTTGATTGAGATCTGCAGGAGGTCAGCTGCCAACACGAAGAGGAGGGGGGATAGGGGATCCCCCTGCCGGACACCTGTCCTGCAATGGAATGTCTTTCCTGGGACCCCTTTAAGAAGTACTGAAGAAGTAGCAGTTGAGAGAATGCCTGCCACTCACATGATCCACTGCTCAGGAAACCCCATGACTCGCAGCATAGACAGAATGAAGTCATGTTCAACCTTATCAAAGGCTTTTTCAAAGTCCAGTTTGAGTACTATGATACCTGTATTGGATTTTTTGCATTGATAAAGATATTCGTACACCCATGCCATACAATCCTGAATGGTTATTTTTTTGATGAAACCATATTGATTTCTGTGAATGATGCTTGTGATGACCTCCTGTAGTCGGACTGAGAGGATCTTAGTGATCAGTTTGATAGTGGAATTCAATAGTGATATGGGCCTGCAATCTGTGACCCTGTCGGGTTTGAGAACCTTTGGGATGAGAGTGATTAGTGAGTTGTTTAACAATTGGAGCCTGATATTGCCATTGAAGAAGTCTGAGCAGAGCAAATATATGTCTTCCTTAATGATGTGCCTGCACGCCTGAAAGAATTTTGTGTTGAAACCATCTGGTCCTGGAGCTTTGTCACTTGGCATGCTTTTAATCGTGCTGTCAATTTCATATCTAGCGATTGGGTTGCATAGAATGTGTAAATGTTGAAGGGGCAGAATCCATTGTTGTATTTGGGGCCATGGATGAGTTGGGTCAGATTGTCCTAAACTTTCATTGAATTCCTTCCAAAGAGCAGCAGCTTTCTGTCCATGATCCATCGGTTCTACTCCTTGGTCGTCCCGAATGACTGGAATATTGTTTCTCCTATACCTTTCCCTTGCAGCAGCCAGAAAAATTTTTGTTGGCTCATCTCCAAGCATGGCCCACCGCTCCGTGTAACATTGTCGCCAGTAATCATTCTGTTGTTTGATAAGCTGGGCAGTTTGTTGCTTGATCATGTTTCTGAATCTTCTTTCCTGTGGAAATAAGGCCCGTTGTTCTTCCAATGTGTCCAGGATCAGGATAACTTCGTTGCAACATTTGATCAGTTTGGTCAGGCCACCCAGTGATCTGCTCCATTTTTGCAACCTGTATCTCATACTCTTTAGTTTGGTTGAAACTCTCGTGGCACTTCCAACTATGGACAGGGGATGATCCCACAAGTCTTTAACAATAGAGAAAAATTGGGGATGCTTGAGCCAGTAGTTTTCAAACCTGAAACACTTTTCTTTCGGTATGGCAGTGCTGATTTGAGCCACCAGCAGAACATGGTCTGAGGTGTCTCTGGCTAGCGGTCGTAGCGTGGAATTAGGAAAGGTCAAAGTCCACTGCGTCGAAGTAAAACACCAATCTAGCTGTTCAAGAAGAGAAGACACTTGCATGTTGCTCCAAGCTTAAGACCGTCCTTGTAGAGAGATTTCAATCAGCCACAGATGTTGAATGATGCTATTGAAAGTCTGCATATGACCGGTATTCGCTCCAGCACGGTTACGATCGCTTGTGTTGCGGTAAAAGTTGAAGTCCCCTAGTATCATCCATAGCTCCTGAGGTTGCAAGTCTAGGTTCCACAGCCAATCAATGAACTCTTGTCGTCGAGGGCCCTGACAAGGGCCATATACTGAGACCAGCTGCCAAACAATCCCGTTTTAATGAGATGTGAACCGCATGGAAATGGCAAAAGTCACTGATTTCTAAAGTCTCCCCTGCAACAAGTCATCATTCCAGCTGACCAGAATACCTCCCGAGGCACCCCTTGAAGGTGCGAAAGCAAATTTGTTGAATCTTCTGGGAGCCACTCTTTTGAGGAAGGATATACCAATGTGTTCTTTTTTAGTTTCTTGGATACAGAAAAAGTTACATTCAGGAACCTCCTCTATTTGGCTTTAACTGCCTGCTGTTTATCAATGTTGTTGATACCACGAATGTTCCAGTTCAACACGTTCCAGTTTCTGTTTAAATTGTGCACCATAAATAACCGGGGGAAGGGAGAAAACTGCCAGAGACGTAATCCCGGCTAGAAGGAAGTGGGTGGAAACTCAATGAGTTGAGTCTATGAAGACAGGAAGAATTGTGCGCCCAGGGCGCTTTCCACAAGGTGTTCAGTCCCCAGAGGAAGAGAGAAGGCCCATAGCTAAAGAAAGCAGGTAGACACGAAACACAAAGATCACTGATCCAACAGCTAGTACAATTCAGGTATCTAGTCCAGTAGCCAATGCAAGCAGGTCATAATCAAAGTACCCCAAATAAACTTGACTGATAGTGCCTTTGATCCAGGTCGCCATTTGAACCTATTAAACAAGTGTTCAGGACAACTACCGTGTTTAGCAGATAGAGTAGCAAAATACTGAGTTTCGATCATCACAACAACCAGCTTGCCCATATCGGCAACAAAAACATCCAAAATGACAATATAACTATTAGATTTGAAAGCAGACAGGCAGGTCCGTGTGTCCCCAACGCCCCCCTCTCCTGGGTGCTTAAGGTTGATGGTCGTCATTGATATCCAACACCGGTAGGGTCATCAGCTGGCGTACCACCTCAGGTGGGACACCGCATTCTTTTTCTGCCGTCGCCTACAGCAAAGCGATGGGGAGCTCAGGATAGGGGCGGATAGAGTCAAGAGAATCGAGGCTGGGGATTTTTATGGGATCTGGGAATAAGTTAGACGGAGAGGCACCAGAAGGTGTGCCAGCACTTGAGTTTTCCTCCAGTTGCATCGGTGCAAATGTCGATTTGTGCCCTTGTCTGATGAGCTGTAGCTGTGGGCTTCTCCTTGGCTTGCCGGCGTCAGGTGTTATGTTGTAGTAGGAGGGGCCTATGATGTCAACCACTGGAGGTTTCCATGACTTGCTGTGAGTGGTGTATGCCTTCACAACTTGCTCGTCCTTCTTCTTGTCTTTACGAACCCATGGCTTCATGGTGATATCCTTGATGACCACGGAGGATTGACCTGAGCTCTACTCACTACTTTGGTGAGGACTTTGCTGATCATTGTTGCTGGTAAAGGACATTGTAACAACTTTGCTGAACCCGCCTTGGCCACTGGGCTCATTGAACTGCACATTCCACCAGGCAGATGGAGCGTTAGGGAATGCAACCCGAAGCATTCTTCTCAGCCCCATAGAATCCAGGGGTTTAAGCCAGTCCGGCTACTAACTGACATCTTCAGGGTTAACCAGAGAGAAGGTCTGATGCTCATTTCTCGCCTCCCTTGCAGCGGTTTGTACTGCATTGACCACGCTGGATGATTCTTCCTGGATGAGGGCGTTGGAGGAGATGGCCATCTCCTGGTATGGGGGTGGCGGTGGCGGCCCCTAGGGGACCCAACCCTCATTGCCTTGCTGCTGTTCTTGCTGCTGCACATGCACATCCCAGTTTGCACATGCACCGTGCAGGTTTATCCAGTTAAGGATGTAGACTGGGCAGGACCAAGAGCAACCGACGCCATCTCTGGTTCCTTGTCGCAAAACTAGACTTCTGGGGACCAAGCGAGCATGAGTGTAGAGACACTTGACCAGAATGAGCCCTAGCGCCCTCGGACTGGTTTACCATTGCAGTAGCTTGCCGAAGTCGGAAACTGCCAGTTCGATGGCTTCCACTGATCTGTAGTCTAAAGGGTAGCCCAAGATCATGAACCAGCCTATACAGCCAAACTAATGTGTCCGACGGTTCCTTCCAAAGTCATGCCTAATAAAGGAAACATGAACCCCTTCTACCATGATTGGTTCCCTCATGACTAGAAGATCCCGAAAGAGACTGGTCTGAAAGGCAAACAGAGCTATTCCCAAAGGAGTGAGACAAGAGAAGGCGACAGTGATACCCATAACCTGCATGAGATAATCTCTAATCCTGATCCGGAAATCATCGTAGTGATCCTCAGCCAGAATCTGGTCCACATCAACTGCCACTACAAACTCCTCGTGAGCCGGATGACGTTGGCCAGGTAGACAAACAACAATCCTTGCGAGTCTCTCCGACCCTCGATCAAGGTCGAAGTGCTGATTTGCAAGGAACCGGGTAGGGTCTATTGGAAAGTTGGCCATGATTCTGAGGGGGTTGGCAGGCGATAGAGCAATGGATATGGAGGTGGAATGCAAGATGCAAAGGAGCCAGGAAGATGGAGCATCCTGGGAGAAGGTGGGGGGGGGGGGGGGGGGCGTTGGGTTTGTGAGTGACGATGGCCGAGAGCGGTTCCTGGGAGAGCCCTATTTCCTTATTGATTTGTAGGTTTTTCTTGTGCCACACTCGATGTTCTTTGAAGGCAGAAAAATAGTTCTTCCTAGTGTGACCATTGCCAAAGCAACGATTACAGCGGATCTTATTGCCGCATCGGCTTTTCAGGTGGAAGGGACTGAGGCATTTAAAACAACATTTCACATCCGTCGGCAGAGCGTCATGATCGCCTAACTGTCTCGGTTCCCTCTTCTGCTCGCTGACACATCCACGCCTAGTCCCCTCGGGAGCACACGAGACCGAGACATGAAGAGCAAGACTCTCCCACGTGCGAGAACACTCGCCGACCTCCCTCCTAGCAGGGCTATGCCTAGGATTGTTGTTGTCCAGCACGGACAAGTTTGGGGCATGTGCCGGATTATGCGTACGCAATGGCCTCGGAGGCCAGTGATCTATGAATGGGTGCGACCAAACTTCCCTTTGTCCACTCGAGAATTCAAAATGTTGTATTGGTTGTTGTGCCACGTACCTTCCTTTGTGATGGCTGACCAATTAGCTCCGGCCAACTTCCGGCTATCTGGGAAATAGAGTCCAGCGACAGTTCTTGGGGCTTGGTGAAGATCACAGAATATTTTTCCGAGCCACAACCCTTTTATCGTTGGGGTTGCCTTCACTAGAGATTGTTGCCAAATTATGGAGGTGAAAGAGACCCGCCTCCTGTTTACTGGCTTCTTCCTTGAGACCGTTGTCCAGATTTCGCGCTGTTCCTTCTCCCACTGCCTGTACTCAGAGATCCATTCAGGCCCTCCCGTGCGCCAGATATGGAAGTACACATCAAAGGTTGATGTGGTGATCCTTCTCTTAGCATTGATCAGTAGTCCCACCTGCTTGCTGGCCACCGAGAAGCGGAACGAATGCTCTTGTAGTTGTTGAACAAGAAAATCAAAGGGCGATCCGCCCAGCACTAAGCTCAGAGCCCAGCCAACTGCATTTTCTAATAGACGGAATGCGTACCTTCGAAAGGCTGTGATCATGAAGAAGGAGCCTTTGGGCAAGGCACCCAGATGAAGCACCGTGGAGCCAAACTTGTGGCAAACCTTCGCTTGGAAACTTTTTCCAGGACGCAGGTCCCATTCGTCCCAGGCTAGCGAGCGTCTATTGCCCATGTTGGACTAGCCAACCAGACCACAGCCCCACTTGCCGTTACCAGCACGGCCATGGCAGTGAGTAAGGGGTGGTGATGGATGGTAAGGGGGCGGAGGCATGGTGAGGAGCGGAGCGGAAGCGAGAGCGAGCCATTTGGGTGAACTTCTTTGGGGGAGGGGGGTAGATTTGTAACACCCTCATTTTCGGAACTCTTTTCAGAACTCCAAATCTGTAGACTATGGACTTCAAGAACTTGATAGTTGATTTCTTATTGATAGTCACAACTTGTGTTGCTTCTGTTCACTTGGTGAACTTGTCGATGGTGACATACAGGAACCTGTAACCTCCGACGCCTTTTGGGAAAGGTCCCAAAATGTCCATCCCCCACACAGTGAATGGCCATGTTGGAGGTATCATTTGCATTGACTGAGCCGGAGTGTGAATTTATTTCGCATGGAACTGACATGCGTCACACTTTTCACCAACTCGACTGCATCGTGGAGTGCTGTAGGCCAGTAAAAACCATGCCAAAAGGCTTTACCGACCAACGTGCAGGAAGACGCGTGGTTCTCACACCCACCTCCATGGATATCCGCGAGGAGCTTGCGGCCCTCTTCCCTTGCAATACACATTAGGACGCCGTTGGCACCGCACTAGTAGAGATCCCCTTTTTACCAACGTGTATCTTTTAACCAACCTGATGATCCGGTCAGCGGATGCAACTTCTTCAGGAAGGAAATTTTCTTTCAAGTAGCTCCGGATCTCTGAGATCCATGCATCGGAGCTAACTTAAGCTTTTGAGTCTTGCATGCTGGGTTGCTCGGAGCTTCCTGCAGCACCTACGGTTCTTGGTGGACACCATGGTAGCAGGGCCACCGGGACTGCCAGCATCGAGGTGCTGGTCTCGCCCCCCTTCGCTCAATTCGGCAGGCTGAGATATTGGTCTTTACAATCTCAGGAAAAAAACTCCGTCGGGAGCTGGAGTTCCGATTGAAGCCTTATTTGAGGGTTCGTCACCTTTAGCGTTGTTGAGACGCTGGATTTGGACCTTTGCCAAATGGCAAAGGCTCCCTTGGATGATTTGTTGAGACGCTGAATCTTCATGAATGCTTCATAGCTCAAGAGGTTCAGCGCCGCCCCTCCATCTACCAAGACATGGTAGAGCTGGACATTGTTGATCATCGGAGAATCCATCCATGGAAGTTGACCATCTCCGATCATGTTCCTGGGGCAGTCCGTAGCATCGAAAGTTATGGGAGTGTCCATTCACTTACGATGTGGTTCAGCCTTGGCGGTAGGAGCTGCGGCAACCATCTCTCGCCGCATAGTCTTGAGGACATGGCAGGAAGTGATATCCCAGGACCCTCCATATATAGTGTTGAGGGTCTTCCGACGCTCATTGTCAGAGATGTCGGAATCATCGTCAACTGTGTTGTACACAGCCTTCAGGACCTTCTTGGACCGCACCCGTCTTCTGACGAAGGTCGAGGTCACTTTTTGGGGTGTGGTCCCCAGCCACCCGGAGCTGCAGCCGCCACAACAATAGGTGTGCCGACCGACGACTTCTTCTTGCCGTTGGACTTTTTCTTTTTCTTTCCACTACTAGAGGTACTGGCTTCAGCTTTGGAGGACTTTTTGTTAGCCTCTAGAACTGGCTTGGAATGCATTTCCCGGCCTTCTGTAGCCCGGGCCATTTGTCAGCCACGCTGAAGAGCTTTGTGACGCTGGTGACTTCTTTTGTCGCCAGCTTTTCCAGCATCTTCTTATCTCTCACACCCTGTCTGAATGGCACAATGACAGAAGCATTGGAGATGGAAGGGATGGTGTTTCGTACTTGATAAAATCGCTGGATGAAGGATCGCAGGGATTCTCCTGACTTTTGCTGTACAGCAAAAAGGTCCAGTTCTGTGCCAGGTCAGGTGTAGGAGCTCCCAAAGTTGGCATAGCTCTGCCCAACTATTGATGGAGTCAGGCGGGAGAATCATGAATTAGGACCTGGTTGTCCCAGTCAGAGCCACTGGAAAGTAATTGGCCATCACAGCCTCATTGCCACCCGCCGCGAGAATGGTGGTGGAGTATATCTTAAGAAACTTGGCGGGGTTGACAGTCCCATTGAATTTATCCAGTAGATGAGGTCGAAACTTTTGAGGCCATCGGACCATGCGCAGGTGCATGGCCAGGGCTGAGCAGCCGCCCCCTACTCCCATGGGAGGAGGGTTTTCCCGAGCCTCCCACCTCTCACCAGCATGCTTGTGGACGCGACTGTCTTGCTGCCTATATCGTTAGTTGAGCTCCGACCGATGATCGTGCATCGAAAGTCTTGACGCAGTGTGGGTGGGATGTGCCCTAGAGGGTAGCGATGTCACCTGTTGAGACACAACACACCTCCTGTGCTATGATGCGTGAGGACCAAGTCTTCTAGACAAGGTCCTACGCTGAGAAGGTGCCTGCCCTGAGGTGGGAGGACCTCGGTGCTGAGGCCATCAGCTGCGGCTACAACCAGATGTTCCACATTAGCACGCCACTGCTCCATGGCACCCTGAGGTGCTCCTGGTGACGGTGGGCATTGGAGAAGAGTATGCGCAACAGTTAGCGCTTTCTCAGGGTTGTCGTGCATCGATGCAGTGAGATCCCATCTCGCTATTCGGCATTGTTAGCCATAGCAGATGCTGGTGGTGGTGGTACGATGCCCACTAGAGCAACAACTCCCACTGGCTGTTGCGCGTTGGAGGGATTCCCTCTAGCACGTTGCTCAGCGCTGTCGTTGGATGAACCTGCGATGGAATTCACCATCTTGAAATCTCAAGGTGCCCCTACCTGGCGCCCCAAATATTGAAGTGTGTGATTGACACTTCCCCCGGTACTACTAGAACCTAGCCCGTGGAGGTTCTTTATTGTTGGGGCGCGCGTGAGATTATGAACAAGATGGTGACACGAGTTTACTTGGTTCAGGCCACCTGAGCGTAACACCCTACTCCACGGGATGTGTGTTGTATGTATGAATGTCTGGCGCTTGTGAGAGCGTGTGAGCTTAGTCGTCTATGTATCATGCAGCGCAACCCTTTTATAATCTAAGGACAGGCCGTTACATCGGCCTGGCCCGACATGTGGCCCTGGCGGTAGTTACCTGCCTAATACATGTTCTGTGCATATTAAGGGCAATTAACATCATGATAACATGCCTTAATGGCAGCGTTACTGATGTTTAGAGTCCTCTGATCGTGTGTCATTAATATGGCATCAATGACACGCAATCAGGTCTTGTAATTGTAGCTATAACTGTACCTTGAATGTCCGTGCCATTGGAGATCTGCTAGTCTCTTCGTCGCTATCTCAGGTCTGGAGGTTTGACACATGGCAGCTCTTGAGCTTCCCATCGTGGGGAGGTAGGTCCGGAGCCACTATACACGTGGCAGCACCGGAGCTTCCCGCACCTGGGGGTTAGATTCAAGGTCACTAGACATGTGGCAAGACCGGAGCATCCCTACAGGGGGAGTATGTCCGGCCTTGTGTTACACGTGGCAGTGCCGGAGCTATCCAAATGAGGGAGGCGGGTCCAGTGCTATGTAGCACGTGTAGCCTTTGGAGGTCTTCAACTCGGATGGGTGGAACTCCTCGACGTTTCTTGCAGTATCATGGGGTACCCGATACGTAGGGTATTATGAGGCAAATGGATTAGTATGTTGAATGTATCCAGGTTCAGCCGATATGATCTTTATGTACATTCGGGAGTCAGTATGTCTTGCTAGGTACCATTTCTGACTTGTGTTTTGAAACGGTTTCCAGTCACAACCAAACTGCACATGAGCCTATCGGGTCACACACTTAAGGGGTTAGAATAATGAAACTTGCATGTATGATTGTCTCTAGTGTAAGTGGGAGATTGTCGGTGATGTGTTTGAGGGGTAGGGTTAGGAGCGGATTACTCCACCATGTGAAAGCCATAGCCACCACCCCTCCCAGACCTCACGCCGAAGGCCTTGCTGCATGCGCGGTGCTAGCACACTAGCGCACGCCGTTCCTCGCCGTGCATGTGGACTTCGTGGAGGCGCTAATGCTACTGCTGTTTCTACCGGCTACGGCAACATCATCGTCTACCCGCTGCTGTGACGAGGACGTGGAGGTACGAACATTATCTTTATCCGCTGCTCTGACAAGGATGAGGAGGAGATGAACCAAGTTGTCTACTTCCCCTAGACTGATGAGCATCTACGACTAGATCTTTCGTTGCGCTGCGAGTCTAGTGGTAACGATCAATGACCTCTATACTCGCTTGTTTCTTGGGTGATGCTGTAGAAATGCTAGAGTAGCATACCGCCGATTATCCGACACCATGATACTTTCATATGCATTGTTCATGACACAAAAATTTTGCGTGACCTCCCGATCAACTTAACCACAATTCCTACCAAACCTTTTTGTTGAACCTCAAATTCCCCTTAAGACTAGTTCAATGGATAACCATCACCAGCCATGTCTTGACCTCAAGCAACACATGCACATGAACAAACAAGAAACTTTTTCGAGCACAAGTCCTCGACTTGAAAACCACAACACCTTTTGTGCACACCTCACATAAGTATGTTGCAAAAATAGCAAGATATTATCCACTATAATCAGCCTTAACACATTAAAAACTTAGTCCAAAAGTACTTACCAACCTTTCCCATAAGCCAAAACAAAGTTTGAAACATTGCAAGTTAAAATAGAGTGGCTGAAACTACAAATAGTTCCTCTGCAGAAACAATTACTTCAGATATGCATTGAGTAAGTTCAGATAGTTTGAGCTGATGAAGGTAACAGTTACTCTCGAAACACTTAAAAGTTTGGACAATCTGAACTGATTGACATTAACTGTTCTTTCGATGCACAGTGAATAGTTCAGACAATGCAAAGTGTGTTGTGCAATACAGTTTTAAGGTAAGTGTTACTCCCAAATGCAAGTATTAAAAGATCGGACAATCTGAATTGGGTTTCTCGGATATATTCAAAATTTCGCATGTAAATGCTCACTTGTAACATAATTGCCAAAGTATTCAGCACCTAGGTCTCACATGAGTCGATTGGCTCGGCATGCGGGTGACGGCGGGACTTGCTCCACTCCGGCCATGCCTTCGGCTCTAGCCGGGGGTTGAAGAACACCGGGCACGGGCGAGGGAGCTTCTGGTTTGCTGTGCAGCAACCGTGGCTACGAGCGCCTGGAGGTCCTAGTGGGCCTGCCAGGCCTCGAGGTCGCTGGGCTCAGGCATGTTGTGCAGTATGGTGGCTGCAGTCGTGATGTTCTGGCTTGCTCGCTGGAAGCGCGAGGCGTGGCCATTGTTGATGATGTTGTGTGGACCAGACAAGCATGAAGGCCTGCCGCGTTTGAGCCTGCTGGGTCCTGGACATGTTCTTGCCATGAATGCGGCGGCATTTGTGTTCGCTCGGCGTGATCCGCCTTCAAGGCAGCGCATTGCGCTTTGAGATGGTCGGACAGCTCTAGGCATTGTGCTTCTAGCAGTTGGAGGTCACCCTCCTTGCTCGCATTGGTCAGCTAGGCGTGCGACATGGCACTCCCGGGAGGGGTGTTCACTCTGCTCGGTGCTATTGTTGGAGCCGAAACTGTACTCCAGGATTGGTTGAGGGACGTCGGCACGCACTCGATTATCCCTGCAAAGGGTGGTGTCACGGCGCTGCAGGTGGCGCATGTGTTGAGGGCACAGATCGCACAACTCGGCCTCTGACTAAGTGTTGTGTCCCTCGTTGGAGACTTGGTGGATGCCTGAGTCGCTGAAGAAGAAGTCCAAGCTACCTAAACGGAGGGCATGGTGCGTGAGGGTGAGGCCGAACTCCGTCTTATCACCTGCGGCAGTGATGAACTCGAAGTCGCCCAAGAATACTATCATGTCGAGCATGGAATATGAACATGGTGGAGCCATCGGGGAAGCATAGAGTGGAAATGCAGGGCAACCCCTACCTGGCGCGCTAACTGTCGGCGTTTGGTTTGCTGACAAGTACCGAATGCGCCGCACGTCTACTAATCAGGGGGGCTAACTTAGGAGACAATGGAATTATACCGGTTCGGGCGGAATGCCCTACGTTCAGACCTCATGTCTTTTGTTCTTTGTTTAGAATGGGTGTTGTTTTTCTAACAAGTTTCTCCTCTTGAGGACAGTATCCGGTTCCCTTTTATGTCCCCGTCTACCCTCCCCCTATTTTTCCTCATTAAGGGATGGGAGCTGCGGTTACCGAGGTGCCTATCCCATCCCACATCAGCCTAAGCACTTGATGGAGCCGTCGCCTCAAGGTGGTTGTTACTGCGTCCTTCGATCTTGTCATTGAGCCTCCGTAGGGGCAATAATGGCATTTCTCAATGATTTTGGTGCCTTCTATTGTGGAAATACAGCTTCTGAGAAGGCCATTGACACATACTCGATAAGGATATGGGTCATTCCATAGGTGTCTATGACTCTCATAGATGAGTTTCCTTGTGTTTCCCCTAGCGGTACATACCCCGTGAGCATGAAATTCACGGTATCCACATACCAAGGGCGAGAGTGAGTCATATTGAGCAACATGTCATCACCTAGGAAGTCATTAATGGGTTCATTTCATGGTTTGTGTGACTTCCATAAGTGAGAGATGCTTCGCGACGGAATTCACCACTCCCTTCTTATCCTTAATCTCCAAATCATATTCTTAGAGTTGGCGAATCCATCGGATTAGCCTTGGTTTAGCATCTTTTTTGGTGAGCAAAAATTTTAAGGCTGCATGGTCTGTGTAGAGTATAAACTTGGCTCCAACCAAAGTGGACCTACACTTGTTGATAGCATAGACTACTGCCATGAACTCTTTTTCCGTAGTGTCATAATTGAGTCGTGCTCCCTTTAGAGTCTTGCTAGCGTAGGATATGACGTGAGGCTTTTTATTTCTTGTTTGGCCTAAGACTGTACCAATAGAAAAATCGCTGGCATCACACATGATTTCGATGGAAGCATCCAATAAGTCTGTTGAATGATTGAAGCCGAGGCTATCGCCTTTTTGAGAGTTTCAAAGGATTTGAGGCACTCCTCATCGAAATCAATGGGAGCATCCTTAGCGAGTTGGTTTATGAGGGGTCTAGCAATTTTGGAAAAATCCTTCATAAATCGTTGATAGAACCCTGCATGGATTCTCCTAATATTGACAGGAGGTGGAAGTTGTTCAATATATTCAATTTTTGCTTAATCTACCTCTATCCACCTCTCGGACACTAAGTGTCCAAGAGCGATGCCCTCACGGACCATAAAGTGGCACTCTTCCCAATTAAGCATCTTGTCCTTCTCTTGGCATCTTTGTAAGACCTTGTATAAATGTTTTAGACAATGATCAAACATTTTTCCATAGACTAAGAAATTGTCCATGAAAACTTCCATAATTTCTTCAATCATGTCAGAAAAGATAGACATCATGCACTTCTAGAAGGAGGCGGTGCATTACAAAGTCCAGAATACATTCGCCAGTAGGCCTAGACCTTATCCCCCCGTGAGTTAACAATGGATTCCCTCGGATATGCCTGGGAATGAGTCCTTAGATCCAAGTGATGCCACGTACCGTCGGCTGATTGGTTGAAAGGTAACTTTTTGGTTTCTTCCCTGCATTCTTTAATATTATTAGATACTTTAAAAATACTAAGTTCATTAGGTCTAACCTTCATCAACGGTATCTCATTTGTACCTTTTTCCTACATGAATGTCTCGTGGAGGTTTATAATTTCATTGCCCAAATAAACCTTGATCCACTCCATCCTTTTCTACCAGATTTGGGACCAACATAGAGCCTATCTGTAGTCCCTGTACCTCATTATATTTTTTCTTCTTAAGCTTCACATAGCTGTTCTCTTTTTAACTACAATCTTTATATTGTGCATTTCATATCGAATAGTGATTACGATGGAACTCGACTAGGAATGCAACTCGGGGGCGAGGATTCCCATATCGGAGCGGACATGGTGGATTCTATGGAGGAATCTCAAACCACTAACAATTGACATTTACATAGTCACAACCCAAGGCAAGCTCCTGTTTGCAGATAGCATCTCTTTTAAAGTTTTGCTTTTGTAGGCACCATGTATGAGGTATGTATGGTGCATTAGGTTAAGCTTGGTTGATACCCCAAATGCATGACCAAAAAAAATCCTTGGAGTGGCTTGGTAGAGCATTACTCCATCATATTATATTGCTATGCTAATGTTTTAGTGGAATCGATAGAAGTCGAGTGGTTGGAATCCACCCGCAAGACAAACAATAGAGTTCATGTGGATTTAGTTAGACAATGGTTTATGAATCTGAATATGAGACCGGGCAGGGAGTAAGAAGCAGCAGGATGTTTTCCTGGGTGTGTAGTCCCGCCTGTGTTGATTGAGGACCACTCCGTATGCGGCCCCGCTAAGCAAGTTTGAACTGTACTAGTTGCATACTAGCTATATGGGTCCTGGGAAACCAATGTAACTTGGGCACCCTCGCATCAAAACTTATACCATGGTCCCTTGGGGAAAAGAGGACATGAGGTGTAAATCCCCTAGCGGGCAAATCCAAGGGTCCGTGTAGTGGACGTCTTGTGAGGATCATAGAACTGGTTTGGCGTTGGGATGGCGGGTGAAAGGTGTCCATTTATGATGTTATGAGAAGAGCACTGACGTGTCTTCCACACGGGCGTATGTGTCGTGCACACCAGGTGTCTACTAATTGCAATCACCGTCCCTCGACGTTATTTAAGTACTGCTTGTTCACTAAGTCGTGACGTAGTAATAAAGATTAGCTGGAATATTACGAATCTGCAGCAATGAGTATATTATTGTATTACAACTTGTATGGCTTAGAAGTAGCATAAATAAATTTATAATTCCCAAACAGTTAACTTGGATGCATACTTTGCAACTTTGGGCATGTAACATTGGAGACGAAGCGTTCCTGGTTTGATTATGGAGTTCATGATGTGCCATGCCCATAGAATGCAAATATGCTACTTAAAATCAGAAAATAAGAAATTACTATTAGGCGAGTCCTGTATGCAATTAAGCTTTCCTATACTACAACTATGAGGCATGTAGAGTTCCATGTTCTAGTGGAAACAGTTAAGTCTTGCTGAGCCATCGTGCTCGCGGTTGGTTTATATGTGGTTTCGCCGGTAATAGCTTATTTGCTGCTATTGAGGATTGTCCGTGAGACCTTGAGTTTTTCGAGATGTATCTCTCACGTGACACCATGCCACTATTATCTTTGCTTAGTGTTTCTAATGAGAAGCGTTTGTGGGTGAATTTCTTGTGCATAGCTAGGCTGAGAGTATGAGTATGTACTTCCGTTGTGTTTGTACCATTTTTGTACACTATGTTGTAAACAATACCTTATTATGAAGTGAAAACTTTGTGTATTTGGAGTATTCTTTTCGTGTGTGTTGTTGGGTGCCGCATCACAGGAGACCACCCAATGCGATTCCAAGATGTCGGGACCCCTGTCCTCATAGCTTGGTATCAGAGCTACATTGGGAATAACACCCGCAAAAAGAGACTATTTTTGAAAATGTCTAAGTAGTCGAGTGAGGATTAGTCACTATGCCCATATAAGGTCTATTATAGTATTAGTTACTTAAGGTGGCAAAGGTAACATATGTGTTATTATATTCGGTAATGATGCTCCGACGTCAGGTAAGAGGTACGGAATGCCACTACAAGCGGATCAATTGCGGTAAGCTCGCCATACAAGAAGTGGTATGTGATAGTCCCATGTGGCTTGGCACGAGAGTTAATATGAGTCTCTAAACCTTCTCATGGCTCTGGGAACAAATGAAACACTGCTCTTCGATGTGCTTCAGGCAAAAGAGAGGATATTCCATCGTGTGGTCAAAAACTCGATAGTATGCAACTCTTGAATGTTCAATGTTCAAAGGGCCATACGCAACGCTCGCCATCAATGTGCCTCTGCTTCTATGGGGCAGTAGCAGATATATGTTGGGTTGATAAAATTCTAAACCATGATGACCCATTTGCTGTTAACTTGCGTCCCCCCTAGTGTGGTGTTGAAACGTGACCAAGTTTCTCAAGATGTCTTCTTCTCAAGGATAGCCTGTATGGAACCATATAGGGAGTTAGTTTGAGACCTATGTGTGATGAATACATTGGCTATGACGATAAAAGTTTTGAATATTGCCAAAACACCCTTTTAACAAGGTCTAACTCTAGGTCTGAGTTCCTGCAAGGTCCGACGATAGGTCCGGTTTATTTTGGGTAGCTCCAGCAAGATCCGACGTAAGGTCCAACTAGATTTGGCTAGATTCGACTTGCTATGGCTAGGTCCGACATGTTTTTGCTAGGTCCGGCGCTAGGTCCTACTAGCTTTAATAAGCTCGGGCGCTAGGTCCGACACTTTGGTAAGCTCCAGCAATAGATCCTGCTAGCTTTGGTAAGCTCTGGTTCAAGGTCTGGTTAGCTTTGGCAAGGTTCGGTAATTGATTGCAATTGTTCTGCTTTTACCTTGCAATGTTTCGAACTTGCTTTACATCTATGGAAAGTTTGCTTAGTATTATTTTACTAAGTTTTTGATGTGTTTTGGTGGTTATTGCTGATATCATTTTTCTATGGTTTGCAACATGCTTATGTGAGGTGCTCAAGTAAGGTGTTGTGGTTTCAGAACTAGAGTGAGTCAAGTCGAGGACTTGTGCTCGGAAGTATCGGTTGTTTATTCATGTGCAGGTGTTGCTTGAGTTCAAGACATGGCTGGTAACGGGATCCACTGAAATATTCTTAGAGAGAAGATAAGGTTCGACAACAAAGTTCGGGAGGACTTGTGGTTGAGTTGATCGGGAGGTTGCGCAACATGTTTGAATAAAAAATAATGCATATGTAGGTATCGTGGACGTCATTGGAATGTGTTTTCATGTGTGCAAGGAGTGCATGGACGTGGCTACATGGTTCCAAGGCATGATGAAGAGATCTGGACGCAAAGAATTGGTCGGAAAGGTCCAACCAACTAGGTGATGGACTCAGGCTGAGGCTGAGTCGTGTTTCAATCAAATATTGAAAGACTTGAGTTGGTTATGATATGTTTTCGTGTGAGTCACAAATTTGAGTTGTTTTTAGGAATGTGGGATACATTCATATTGTGTTTGGAAGTCCTAAGATTGCTTCTATCTGCGTATAGAAGAGTCTTGAGCAGTTATGGAAAGTTTCGGTGGAAAATGAGTAGGATACGAGTGCTAGTTTGGTTTGGGTTGGTCTCATGGCTGGTTAAATAAGCATAGGAGGCCAGAGCTCATGATGCACGAATTTTGGGCTGTTCCTCTTGTGTTCTATTAAATAAATATCGTAGTTTAAAGGAACGTTTATGCTGTGTTCATTTGACTTGTTTC
Organism: Tuctoria greenei; assembly: GCA_036927565.1. Lineage (NCBI taxonomy): Eukaryota > Viridiplantae > Streptophyta > Magnoliopsida > Poales > Poaceae > Tuctoria > Tuctoria greenei. Next base: position 76,438,266 of record JAYESD010000007.1, on the reverse strand, counting down.
AGACATGTTTTTCTCGTCGAGTTTCTGCATAGCACTACCTTGCTTTGGTGGTTTTATCATAACTCGAGTTTTACAGATCCAATTGATGTGGTTCTTTTTGGTTGCCTCCACAACTTTATTATCTATCATATGTGAAAATTTCACGGTCATTAGATTTGCGATTTCTGATCTGCACGAATTTCTTTGCAGTGTCGAAGATCTGGTTTTTCTTGGGTAGAATAGAATGACCATTGTTCGATCTTTCGATCGTAACATGAGCTTTTCTTGATGGATTTTCATGGTTATTGCGGTGACGTCTTCGGTACTTGATTCTCCATAATCTATATTGGTTGTGTCACTATTTATCACGTTTATATTAGTCAAACACACGATTTCTTTAACAGATCAATTTTCTACAGAGGGGTTTTTGTTGCTTCTGCTAAAAAAGTTTTCATCTACCATTCACCCCCCTATAGTAGCTTTTCAGGTGCTCTTCGATACTAAAATTGGTATCAGAGCCACGGTGCTTTAATATTTGAGATTTGCACGTGTTTTGAATAATCATCATGGAGAAATACTCCGCTAAACCTTGTGTGTTTAGTGGTATTGATTTTCAGGTTTGGAAGGCACGTATGGAGGCTTTCATCCAGGTGCAAGGCTTTGCAATATGGGAAAAGATGTTCAAGCCTTACGAAGTGCCATCAAACGATCAAGTTATGGCTACAAATATGAGACATGTTGACAACAACAACAAGGCTCGAAACTAGATCATAAATGGATTAACTCAAAGCGACTTCGACCGTGTTCCACACCTCCGATCTAGGTACAATGTGTGGAAATAACATTGTGACTACCACGAAGGATCCAACACAATCAATTAGGTAAGGCAAGACATGTTCAAAAAGGAGTACATGCGCTTTGGGATGCAACGGGTGAGTCCATCGACGACCTCTTTGCTCGCTTTAATAAAATTCTCAGCAACTTGCGTAGCGTCAATGTTAATTTTTTAGATGCTGAGAATGCTAGGAAATTACTAAGTGCATTATACATGTCAATTTGGGAGATGAAAGTGACATCTATTCGTGAATCTACTGTCATGAGTACACTTAATTTAGATGTTCTATATTCTAAATTTAAAACTCATGAAATTGACATAATCTCACGTAAGAACCCCACCAAGTCTCTGGCATTTGTTTCTCAACGTCACATGCCTAGCTCCAACCAATCTTCATCATGTAGAACACTTGATTTGTTGTCCTCTCTAACCCTTGAACAGATTCAAGAGTTTCCAGAGGAAGAACATGCACTCATCCCTACTCGGTTCTCAAAAGCATTGCAAAATGTGAGAACTAGAAGGAGAGGGTGTGCTGGACCTCAACGATGCTTCGAATGTGATAAGACATGACATTTTTGCACGGATTGCCCTAATGTTTCAGGTACTACTTCCCGGTATGAAACGCAAACAAGAATGAAGCACTCTTCTGCAAACAACAACAATGAAAAGAAGGGTTTTACAGGATGCCAATTGGTGAATAGTTTTATCTCCGCACTTCAAGAACTTTGCTCGAGCGATGTGGACATCGGAAGTGACGAAGATGAAGATGATTTGGCAAACTTGTGCTTCATAGCCGGCAAGTCAAGATCAAGTATGGAGCAGGCAGAACACAACAGCGACAATGAAGAGGTATGTCCTACTTTTGAAGAAATGTGTGATGCTATTTCTCGTGCCACTATTGTACTTAAGAAAAAGGACAAAAAGCTTAGGGATAGTGCTATTAAAATTTAGTCACTAGAATTTGAAATTAATTGTTTGAAATCTTTGATTCCTACTAATGATTCTTGTTCCTCATGTGATTAAATATATGAAAAATTGTCTTTTCTAAGAAGTGCACATACCTCCACACTTGATAAACTTGAGTTAGAAATTGAAAAGAACAAAAAGCTTGCTGCACTTAATAATAAAAATTTGAAAGATGCTTGTTGTTCTACGATTGGTTTGCATTGTTCTACTTGTGATGATCTTGATAGGAAACTACAAGATGCTATGAATGGAATTTCTATATTGAACAATGCTTTACATTCTCATGAAGTTAAATATTATTCTAATTGCCAACTAAAAGGAAAAACTTCATGTGAAAACTGCCTAGACTTGTCAAAGAAACTTGGTGACAAGAATAGGACACTATAGCGGTTTTGTAATGGGAATAAGAATATAAACTTGCTGCTGAATTCTTCTAAATCTTGCAATGATAAATCTAGTTTAGGCTTTGATTCCCATGGTCATGCTAAGGCACATCCACCTAAAATTGTGAAGTCATTAGGAAGTGGTTTGGTTAAAAAAATCCATAAAAAAAAGTGGTTTTCAAATCTGTAGGATTGTTGTCTTATTTGGTTGCTAATAAACATGTTGCTTGCTCATCTAGACATGAACACAAACTTAAATCTTATTTTACCTATTGTGATAAAGATGGTCATGTCATAAATTTTTATTATAGACTAGCTAAACAACATAAAAAGGAAAGAATGCAAGCTAGATCTCATAACACTCATGCAAAATTTGCTGCACATGTTGAACCGAATGTTAGGAACTTGCAACCTGCTGTTATAAGTCAAAAACATGCAAAGATTGCTTCCAAACCTACTGTTTCTCGTTATACACACGTAACACCTCGTAGGCCAACAGTTGGGTACAAGAATTCTCAAAATAGGGCTCATAAACCTGCTGATTTATCTCAGCTTTCGCGTGTTATTCCTGCTGGACCTCATGTGGACTCAGTACTGGATTCCTAAATACCCTTTGACTAACCCCAGTATTAAGTCATCAATGAATTGTGCTTCTATGTAGGTTACACATTTGAGGAAGGAGAACATTTTGATTGTGGATTTAGGTTGCTCACGCCACATGACCGGTAACAAAGAATGGTTCTCCTCCCTCTCTTTTGTGTCACGTGTAGAGAATGTTACTTTTGCCGATAATTCTTCAACTCCTATAATTGCTAACGGTTTGGTTATGGTAAATGATAACTACACTTTGAAAGATGTGGAACTTGTCAAAAATTTGAAATACAATTTGGTTTCTGTTTCACAATTGCTAGATGAAAATCTGGAAATTATTTTCACTAAAAGTTGCTGCAAGGTTGTAGATTCAAACAGTGGCCTTATTTTTAACATGTCTCGGTTTGGAAGAGTTTTTAAAGCTGATTTTGATATGTCATCCTCTAAGCATAGGTGTCTAGTTGCAAATAAATCAAAGTACTTATATTTTTGGCATCGTAGACTTGGTCACATAGGTTTTGATCATCTAACGCGTGTTAATGCTCTTGATCTCATACGTAGGCTGCCTAAGCTTAAAGGGGACAAAGAAATTGTGTGCTCTTCTTGTAGACATGCTAAAATGGTTGCAGGTTAACATGGACCTCTCACAATGACCATGATAACTGAACCGAGTAAAATTTTGCACCTTGACATCGTAGGACCTTCATATGTTCAATCCTTCGGGGGTAAATGGTATGTTCCTATGATTGTTGATGATTTTTCTAGATACTCTTGGGTTTACTTTATGACATATAAGAATGAAGCTTTTAGTCACTTTAGAACTTTATTTCTTAGATTATCAATTGATCACCCAGGATATTTAAAAGCAATTAGAAGTGATAACGGAATCGAATTTAAAAATCAATCGTTCGACCACTTTTGTGCTGAAAATGGAATAGATCACTAATTTTCTTCTCCTTATGTACCTCAACAAAACGTTGTTGTAGAGAGAAAGAACAGAACCTTAGTTGAGATGGCTAGGACTATGCTTGATGAATATCAAACTCCTAGAAAGTTTTGGGCAGATGCAATTGCAACCGCTTGTTGTGTATCAAATCATGTTTTCTTGCGTGCTAAGATAGGAAAAACACCATATGAACTTTGGTTTGTAAATAGACCTAGTGTCCCACACTTTCGAGTCTTTGATTGTAAATGCTTTGTTAATAAACATGGTAATCTTGATAAATTTGAAGCTAGATCTGTTGATGGCATGTTTCTTGGTTATCCATCTCATACTAGAGGCTGTCGTGTGCTTTTACTTGACACTAACAAAATTGTGGAGACTTGTGAGGTTTCTTTTGATGATGCTAGCTCAGGTGCTTGCTCTAATATTGTAGGTCCAGAACCATATCCACAAGGGGAGAGTATTTTCATCGAAGAAGACGAAGAAGTGGTGCTACAGCCCAAAAATTCAGAAGCAAATGACGTTGATCACATTGCTGATTTTCCACCACAACCAGCACCAACCACTACTTAGCTAGTGCAGATCATGCTCAAACCACAAGTTCTTCGATCTGTGATGAACATGAAGAACAAGGATCTTGTGAAGTGTCTACTCCCCTCCGAATCCTCAAAGGTCATCATCGACAACAAATCATTGGGAGCTTGCATGAACGGGTCACACGATCTAGATTTTGTGATCCAAACTCTCACGCTCATTCTGCTCTTGTTGCATCTTTTGAAGCCAAAGTTATATCACACGCACTCACTAATGAATCTTGGATTATTGCAATGAAAGAAGAGTTAGAAAATTTTGAAAGAAATAATGTTCGGAAACTTGTACCTCCACCTCAAGTTCATACTCTAATTGGAACTGAATAGGTTTTTAAAAATAAACAAAGTGAGGATGGAGTTGTGATTAGGAATAAGGCTAGGTTGGTTGCTCAAGGTTTCACACAAATTGAACGTCTAAACTTGATGAAACTTTTGCTCCTATTGCTAGATTAGAAGCCATAAGAATTTTGATAGCGTTTGCTTCATCTAAAGGTTTCAAGTTATATCAAATGGATATTAAAAGTTCTTTTCTTAATCGCTATATAGATGATGAGGTTTATGTCAAGCAACCACCTGGTTTTGAAAATCTAGAATATCCTAATCATGTTTAAAAACTGTTCGAAGCCTTGTATGGTCTCAAACAAGCCCCTAGAGCATGGTATGATAGGTTGAAAACATTCTTATTTGAAAAGGGGCTTACCATGGGCAAGGTTGATAAAACTCTTTTTGTGCTTAAGCATGGCAATGGCTCATTATTCGTTCAAGTGTACGTGGATGATATTTTCCTTGGTTGTGCTTCTCATTATCTTGTGTCCAAGTTTTCAGCTATGATGAGTTCAAAATTTGAGATGAGTATGATGGGAGAACTCACATACCTTTTGGGGCTGCAAATCAAGCAAACTAAGGAGGGTACTTTTGTGCATCAAATGAAGTATACAAGAGACCTTGTTAAGCGCTTCAACATGGACAAAAGCAAGCCTCTTCAGAAACCAATGGGTACAGCAACGGCATTTGAACTTGATGAAGATGGTGAACCTGTGGATTAAAAAGAATATAAAACCATGATCAGATCACTTTTGTACCTCACAGCATCAAGACCGGACATACAATTCAGCGTATGTCTTTGTTCACGATTTCAAGCTTTCCCATGTGCTTTACATTGTCAAACTGTCAAAAGGATTCTCAGGTACTTACATCGAACTCATGAATTTGGCTTTTTTCTTCCTTCTTCCTCAACTATTACTTTGAAAACCTTTTCAGATGCAAATTTTCAAGGTTGTAGGATTGATAGGAATAGTACCTCAGGTGCTTGTTTTTTCTTGGTAATTCACTTGTTGTTTGGTCCTCTAAAAAACAAAACTCAGTTGCACAATCTACGAACAAATCTGAATATGTAGCTGCTGCTAGCGCTTTCTCACAAATTCTTTAGATTGTTCAAACACTTAAGGACAATGTGGTTGGTCTAGATAGTGATCCACTGTTTTGTGATAATACTAGTGCCATTTGCATTGCTAAAACCCCCGTGCAACATTCCATAATAAAGCACATTGACATTAGGTATCACTTTCTCCGTGATAATGTTGGAAAAGGAAACATTGTTCTTCACCATGTAGATGCCGAACAACAATTGGCTGACATTTTTAAAAAACCTTTGGATTTCACTCGTTTTTGTTACATTCATAGTAAAATAGGGGTTATGCATCCTCATGGCTTAAATAGAGGGGGAGCTTTCAAATTTGGATTCTGAATTTAAAATTAATATGAGCATAGTATTTCATAGATATATGACTTTGTGATTCCTTTAACACGCTGAAAGTTCTTACTACATTACTCATGTTATACATTTTGTAGTTTTTGACATGACTAGTAATTGGAATAATTACTTACACTAAATCTGGTCATGATCGAACTTTCTTGCTGTTTTGAACTTGTTGCATGCTCACAAATGCTTTTAATAACTAAAAATTAATCAATCAACTATCCGCATATTGAGCTTTTATCATCAAATAAAAAATGAGAAAAGATCAAGAGAATATGCATGCATCACACTTCTTCTTTTGAGATGCCTTATCATTGCAATTATATATGAACTTAGAAGAAGTTGTGTATGACCAAAACCATGTCCTTAAGCTTCTGATTGTCAAATGACATAGGCTTGGCTTGGTTGGATAGAATAATGCAGATGCAGCATGTAATCTCTTGCAAATTTTATATGATCATAGTTTGTGCTTTAAATAATATTGAAAAATGAAAATTATAGAAACAAGTGTCATGCTTTCAGGATTTGAAATAGTTAAGTTTGTGAGATCATGACTTGCTTAAATTGAAAATTACATTTGATCTCTAGCATGACTTACACTACTTTATGTATTTTATTGATGTGACACTGTAAGACTTGGATGAGCTTTGGTTTTCTATATATATATATATATATATATATATATATATATTACAATATACTCATAACAATTGAAATTTCTCTTTTGAACCTTGCTGAATACATTGTCAAAGAGGGAGAAATTGATCACACATTGCACACATTCACAAGTGTTTTGGAACGATTCTTCTCAGGAGGAGATTTGTTTTTCTTCTCATTTTATTTTTTATTTATAAAGGGGGAGAAATATTTGTTTGAGAAATTTCTTTCTTTCTCATTTGATTGTTTTCAAAACTTTTCATGTGAATAAGCCAATGTTTTGATTTTAGGTGGTGTTGCCAATGCATTCATCAAGGGGAAGATTGTGATACCTATGTGTGCTGAATATATTGGATATGACGATAATAGTTTTCAATACTGCCAAAACACCCTTTTAACAAGGTCCGACCCTAGGTCCGAGTTCCTGCAAGGTCCGACGATAGGTCCGGTTTGCTTTGGGTAGCTCCGGTAAGATCCGACGTAAGGTCCAACTTGCTTTGGCTAGGTCCGACATATTTTTACTAGGTCTGGCACTAGGTCCAACTAGCTTCGGTAAGATCCGCGCTAGGTCGGACTAGCTTTGGTAAGCTCCGGCACTATGTCCTGGTAGCTTTGGTAAGCTCCGGTTCAAGGTTCAGTTAGCTTTGGCAAGGTCCGATACTTGATTGGAATTGTTCTGCTTTTACCTTGCAATGTTTCGAACTTGCTTTACATCTATGGAAAGTTTGCTTAGTATTATTTTACTAAGATTTTGGTGTGTTTTGGTGATTATAGCTGATATCATTTTGCTATGGTTTGCAACATGCTTATGTGAGGTGCTCATGTAAGGTGTTCTGGTTTCAGAAGTAACGTGAGTCAAGTTGAGAACTTGTGCTCGGAAGTATTAGTTGTTTATTCATGTGCAGGTGTTGCTTGAGGTTAAGACATGGCTGGTGACGGGATCCATTGAACTAGTCGTAGGGAGAAGATGAGGTTCAACAATCAAATTTGGGAGGAATTGAGGTTGAGTTGGTCAGGAGGTTGCGCAGCATGTTTGAATCAAGAACAATGCATATGAAGGTATTGTGGACATCGTTGGAAGGTGTTTGCACGTGTGCAAGGAGTGCATGGACGTGGCTACATGGTTCCAAGGCATGATGAAGAAATGTGTATGTAAAGAATTGGTCGGAAAGGTCCAATTGACTAGGTTATCTACTCAGACTGAGGTTGAGTCATGTTTGACTCAAATATGAAAAGATTTGAGTTGGTTATGATATATTTGTGTGTGAGTATCGAAGTTGAGTTGTTTTTATGAGTGTGGGATATGTTCCCAAGGTGCTTTAAGTCTTAATATTGCTTCTATCCATGTATAGAAGAGCCATGGGTAGTTATGGAAAGTTTCGGTGGAAACTGAGTAGGATACGAGTCATAGTTTGGTTTGGGTTGGCCTCATAGCTGGTTATATAAGCAAGGGAGGCTAGAGCTCGTGGTGCACGAAATTTGGATTGTTCCTCTTGTATTCTATTAAACAAAGATTGTAGTTTAAAGGAACTTTTGTATTGTGTCCGTCCGACTTGTTTCAGACAAGTTTTTCTCATCATGTTTTTGCACAACACTACCTTGCTTTGTTGGTTCTATCATTACTCTTGTTTTACAGATCCAATTGATGTGTTTCTTTTTGGGTTGTGTCCACAACTTGGTTATCTATCATCTCTGAAAATTTCACGGTCATTGGATTTGTGATTTCAGATCTACACGAATTTCTTTGCAGTGTTGCAGATCTGATTTTTCTCGGGTAGAACAGATTGACCTTTGTTAGATCTTTCGATCGTAACTTGAGTTTTTCTCGACGGATTTTTGTGGTTCTTGTTGTGATGTCTTCGTGACTTGATTCTCCATAATATGTACTAGTTTTGTCACTATTGATCACATTTAGATTAGTCACCCACATGATTTCTTTAACAGATCAATTTTCTGCCGAGGTTCTTTTGTTGCTTCCGCTAAAAACTTTTAATCTACCATTCACCCCCGCTATGGTAAGTTTTCATGTGCTCTTCGATCCTACAGTTAGTTTCATGACTCATATATATATTATTATGACTGTATGTTGTGCTGCCTATGAGGCCTTGCCCTGTTGTGGCTCTATTTGAGTTAATTGTGAATGCGTGTCTTCTACAGGTACACTAACCGCGTTATTCCTAGCTCAAGTAGAAAATGTTTGCGAGTGAACGTCATTTATGCCACTGTTGAGACGTATGCTGGAATACTGGCTTCGTATTTTCCTTGGTGAGGACGTAGGACCGACACGTATCCCATTGATGCATCAATCAAGCTTGCTGTAAAATGGACCCAACAAGATGTAATAATATCAATATTAGTTATTGATCTCTGATTTTGAACTAAATTCAAAATTGCAATACGTTTGAACTCTAAAGTTTCAAAAACCAGAGTGCCCTGTTTTCTGCCAGCATTTGACCTAAATTTAAAATTCCATTGCTCTTAGTAGAAAACTCCAATGAAGTCGTATTTTACATGCTTTGAAATATTAGGAAATAATCTCAAACTCTTATGTTCACCTTAAGCGCAGAATCCATCTGCAACCTATTCAAAATTTCAAATTTTCAAACACAGTCAATCTGGACAGAAACTGGAAAACAATTTCTGTACTCTTCACTAATTTGACCATAACTCCATGTAGGAAATTCAAATGGGTTCATATGATACATTCCTGGAAATGTTAGGAGATGTGTAACAATGTTGTCATTTAAATTTCTATCAAATTTTTATTATATCTGTATGAAAATCTGTGGACAAAACAGCATAAACAAAAGTGGTGCTGTTAAAATTTCTCCAAAGTTCTGGAAAACATGTCCAACTTTACAAATCCATATATCCTCCACCACAAATGATATGAGGGCAAATAAAAACCTTTTGGAAATATTTGGAAGTCCTCTACGATCCTTTTATTCACTCAAAGACCATAATTCCACTCTAATTTGGATAAAATTCCAGAACAATAGAATCTTTCCAGAAACACAAATTCTGGACATAGTTTCTATACATTTTTATAATTTGCTCATAACTTCCAAACTAAAAATCACTAAGAGGCTTATGAAACATTTTTAGAAAGATTACTAGTCAGGATACAACTTTGTAGCTTTGAGATTGGTTGAAATTGGAGCATAAGTGTATGAAATAATTGGATCAAAGTGGGTACCTACAAATGGGATGCTGCTGAAAGTCTCCAGAAAGTATGTCAACTTTGCAAAGCTATATATCCTCAACCACAACTGATATGATGGCAACCCAATACTTAATGGAAAGGTCTTGAAATTATTTACAACTTTGTTTTTTACTTCCAGAGCTGATTGTAACGTTAGCTAGCTCAAGAGCTCATATTAGTTCAAACAGGTCAGTCTGGACAGGGAGGTAGTCAGCGGGACCAGTTTTGAAGTTTTCAATTCATTTAACTTTTGTTTCACCTCCTTGAGAGTACAGGACCTCTCTATGATGATTGGTTGGAGTATGTTTCTGTACCACCTAGATCGAAACTTAAGGGGGAAGGAATGCACTCAAGTAACTTAAGTGTCCCATCACCATTCTCTTTGCAGTGTAACGTGTCAACGGCAAGATGATCAAGAAGAATGACATCTTCGAGAGGATCCAGCTCCAAGCCCAAGGTTGACTAATCATAGAGGGAATCTAATGTCAACTCCACACGAATTATCAAGGATGACATCCATCACCACTAAATGATCGAAGAGAAGATTAAGTGAAGCATCATTAAGATGACTTCAGCAGCCTTGACCTTTTGTCTAGTGACACTAGATTATTGAGGTAACCTTGTTAGTGATTTCTATTCTTGAAATAACTTCAGGAGACAGCAGGTCCCTCCAAAATTAGGGTGAAGAGATAAAGAAGTTGATCAGATTACGCACAAGTTGGGAAAGGTTAAGATAGTGTAGTGTTTTCCCACATTCTTTGTCAATATTATCAATGTGAATTCCTTGACTGTGGTCAGGCCAGGAAAGTAATATTCCTTATTGAACGCTTTCACAGCTACATTATCCAAACATTTAAAATAATTAGATGTTCCTTATTCTTGTGTGAGTGGTTCTACTCCTTCTTGCTAAAACCTAAAAGACGATGCACCATACATATTGCGAGATTTGAGGATTGCACTACCCCTTATGTGCAACAACCTTGTATGCACCATACATATGCACCATTTGCACCATACCACGTGCATATGTATTGCACAATACCACATGTGATGCATCATAAATAAGCATTACTAATGAAATAAGACAAATATGATGCATGATCGAATACTAAAAATCTGAGCAAGATTGTGTACCTCCATTCAAACTATAAAGTGGTGTCCAATGGCCTTGATCATTTCACTATCTTCGTGTTATTTCATAATTTTTTTATTTCTTTCTTATCGAGTAATACCTTGGAAACTGATTACTCAATGTCCCTTGTAGCTAAGGAAAAACTTGAACCTTCATCATTGACTTATTAGGTTCGAGTACCTTAACTGTTGAAACCCCACTGTCCTCCATCATGAGATCATCAACTTAATGATCAACCTTACGAAATCCTTGAAGTTCTTTACTTGTGAGGGTACCCTTTTATTGTTAACCTCGAGAACCTCTTTGAACTTTATTTGAATTCTCGATTTGTTATATTGTGACATAATATGTCAAACACCTTGCAGTTCACCTTCTCCTTGAATTTTTGCTGTTTGAAAGCATATGGGAAACTGACTATTGAATCGCCATATGCCATCACAAAGAGTTTCCATCCTTGACTCCCATTATATGGTGATGTTGATATATCCAAAAGCCTTGTAGTTGCCATACATTTAGTGACCTTGCTGTTTTGACCACATATGATCACTAAAATTTTTACTACTCTTATGTCCTATCAAATGGGATCCTGTTGTTGTCTAAAAACAAGACGAGGTTATTCATTTGTTAGTTACTCTCGCAAACCACCTTGATTCATATTTGGGGAAATATTAAGGTTATAAGGACCAGTGCGAAACAAAGCACGAAAAAAAAAGAACAGTTGCATGGTTAGCTCGAAGATATCAAGATAATCAAAAGAAGCAAAGAGCAAATGTTAAATTCTTCAGCTCAAGATTAGGACAACAAAATAACTCTTTTCAATGTTTGAGAAAGCATTGCAAGACGCTAATGGAAGCTCGAGCACCCCGTCAAGATTATCAAGATACGAATCCATAGAAATCAAATACAATGTCTACAAGGTGTACTCAAGTAATGAAATTCTCAAGAATGCTACATGAAGACAAGAAGGTTGTCGCATATCTATTCATTCAATGTTGCTATCGTAATCCCCGGGTTAAAATCCATCTTTTACCAATCATTCCCTAACCCTATTCACTGTTCCTTTCCCTAGAATCTCGGGACAAGATTCCTTCAAGGGGGAGGATTGTAAAAGCCCACATTTGAAAAGAACACGTAAGCAAAAATGCAAACTTGACAATTTTTTAGTTTAGTTAGAAATTCAAACAAACATCAAATATACTAACTAGTAACTGATGTTAAATAGAGATGCAGAACTTTGAGCATTCTTTGGAAGGTTACTGTAGCTTTTAAAGAAATGGTTTTTTGAAAGAAAGGATGTCAAGTTAATTCAAAAATTCAAATGCCATAGCAATTTCATATCAAAACCTTCCTATTCAAATCAGTCAAACTTTAAGTTGAGTTTACTAACGCGTCTTCCATAATTCAGATAGCTGCTGCCACACATTAATTTTTGAACTTTTTTTGCTAGGTATTTGAATCAAATATTTTGTGAAACCTTAAATTTAAATTCAAATTCCATTAGAATAATGATCAAAACTCAAGTTTGATTTCATATTTGAATTGTCTATAGTCCAAATAGAAACCCTGCCAATTTTGATCATTTCTACAATATATTTTCTACCTTAATTGGAATTAGCAAATGAGTGGATTCAAATTTGAAACCAAATTTCGATTTTCAGATCATTCAAATGCCAAATCAGATGTCATATTTGCTTTTCTCACCTGTGAATTTCCCTAGCTGCCAAGTTTCACAATTTATAGAGAATGTTTGTGTGTAACACTTAAAAATCAACATAGAAGTTATGTGTTTGAGTTTGTGGACCCTGCCTGTCATCGTCTTCACCACTCTCTCTCTTTTTCCTCCGTATCCTCTGTTGCCCACGGCGTGACACCGAGGGTATGCAAGGACACCATGGCTCATGTTGGCCAGAGTGTTGCACCCTGCCTAAGCTTCCTCTCTCTCTCTCTCAATATTCAGCTTGCAGCCGACACCAATGAAACCTTTCGGTGTTTCCCGTCGCCAAGCCACTGTCATGCTAGCCATGTTCTGTTTGCGGCAGCAACACCATGTAGCACCGTGCTTCTGCTTTTTGCCATCCCATCCGTGACCTCAGTACCACATGTGTCTGCCCTGGTCCTCCCCGCCGCACGCCACCCGTGGTTGCTGCAACGACCATTTAGAATAGAGGAGTTTCTTGTTCTTTGCCCGCTGACCCTTTGCTTCAATGTTGACAAACTCTTTTCTCTGCTTTTCAGCTCGGCCGAGGGTGCTACATGTGTTGCTGAGGCTTACTCATTGTCCCTGAGTTGGCTCCAAGCAGTTCTTCGTCTTCCTTGAGTTGCACCGTGAAGAAATTAGTTTTTCCACTTCGATTGAGCTGCCGCCGTGCCAAGACATCGCTCGGCCACCTCAGGCTGTTTCTCATCTCTCAATTAGAGCCAAAATATTTGCCCTTACTTGTTCTTTATGTTTTACGAGTTGCTTGAGCTTTCCTAGCACCAGTGAATCATAATTCCCAATTTCTTGAGCCGGTGTGTTCTTGGACAATAGTCGGCCGTCGTCAAAATTCTTCTTCTCCCTTGCACCCCAACCCATTCCGTTTAATCAATATAACATGCACGTCCTTCCGATTCTCCCAGGGCAATCAGATTGAAGTTTCTACTTGCCGTTTTGTTGGTAGAACAGATCTTGTAGCCGTCGGTTGTGAAGCCGCCGCCCCTCACCGTCGCACATCCATTTTCGACCACCCACGTTTCCCAACAATCACATGCTGGTGTTCTACCCATTTTAAAGAATCTTATAGTGGAAACAGCGATGACTTTCATGCTTCATTCACTGAGTTATGTCTTGCAAAAGTCAGGCATGCGCCGCCACTTGCCGCGGGCCCTACTTCTAGTTCCCTGCTGTCGTCGCCCCCACCATCAAACTCGGCGCACTCAAAAAACACCTGGGAGCTCTTGGCGATGAAGCTCGCCCCGCCCCCCCCCCCCCCCTCCTTCTCCTAACCCTAGTGCGCCGAAGGTGGTCCGGCGAGCCATATGCCCTAGCTGTCGTCCTAACAAAGGTTGAAGAATGGCCATCCTCCGGATTCTCCGTATCACCTGGATCCAATGCGGCCACACACCTCTTTCCTATGGCCGTGTGTGGCTGGCGCCTTACTGGCCAAATCCCGTGTGGAGCAGCCCTGATTCGGTGTGCCCATCCAACCTGCGACCATATATTGCCTAAATCCAATTGGCCCATTTAAACTACCCGGTCCCAGCTGCCAATTTAACTATTTTCCTTTTCCCAATTAATCCCAGATTGTAATCAAACTTAGAAATTACATATCTCCTTGAATATTTGTCCCAAATTTTCTAAAATAAATTTAGGTAATCCTTATGATCTCTAATTTCCAGTTGTGCATTTGCATCTATATGAAAGTACATAATTTCCGTCAATAATTCCATGAATCAAAAAGCCTTTTGATTTAATTCCTGATAATCCATTCATTACCAAAATCCCAAATTTGGCAAGATCCCTCCTTTTGATTCCTCTGAACTCCAGTAAAAGTTTCAAATCTAATTGACTTAATTTTCTAAGTAAAATTAAGTTTTCAAGCCATATGAACATAAAAAATTCCAAAAATACCAGAAACTTTATCAGAAAAATTATAAGAACTTCTAAAATAAATATTACATTGTATAGTGCTTATAAAATTATGAAACCAGTTTTGTTGGACTTCGATTGACGTCCCCTAAGCATAAAACAAACATTTGTCTATGTCAAGACTCCAAATGGCCATAATAATTCATGGAAACCTAAAGACTTATAGAATTTGTAGACCACGTTATTCTAGTTCTTGGGCTAAAATTTTTCCAACACATTCCACTTGACCATTATTAGCTACTGTAAAAATATTAGGTTCGTTAGGTCTGATCTTCATCAACAATATCTCATTTCTACCTTTTCCCTACATGAATGTCACATGGAGGTTTATAATTTCATTGCTCAAATCAACCTTGATCCATTCCATCCTTTTCTACCAGATTTGGGACCAACATAGAGCCTATCTGTAGTCCTTGTACCTCATTATATTTTTTCTTCTTAAGCTTCACATAACTGTTCTCTTTTTAACTATAATCTTTATATTGTGCATTTGATATTGAATAGTGATCATGATGGAACTCGACGAAGAGTGCAACTTGGAGGCAAGGATTCCCATCTCAGAGCTGCCATGGCGGATTCTGCAGAGAGAGCTCAAACAACTAACAGTTGACATTTACATAGTCGCAACCCAAGGCAAGCTCCGGTTTGCATATAACAGCTCTTTTAAAGTTTTGCTTTTGTATACACAATGTATGAGGTATGTATGGTGCAGTAGGTTAAGCTTGGTTGATTCTCCAAATGCATGACCAAAAAACATTTTGTGGAGTGGCTAGGTGGAACATTACTCCATCGTATTATATTGCTATGCTAATTTTTTAGTGGAATCGGTAGAAGTCAAGTGGTTGGAATCCACCCGCGAGACAAAGAATAGAGTTCACATGGATTTAGTTTGAGAATGGTTTATGAATCTGAATATGAGACTGGGCAGGGGTATAGAAAGCAGCAAGACATGGTCCTGGGTGTGTAGTCTTGCTTGTGTTGATTGAGGACCGATCCGTATGCGGCCCCGCTGAGCAAGTTTGAACTGTACCGATTGCATACTGGCTATATGGGTCCCAGAAAACCAATGTAACTCGGGCACCATCACGTAGAAACTTATATCGTGGTTCCTTGGGGGAGAGAGGACACGAGGTGTAAATCAAATAGCGGGAAACTCCAACGTGTCCGTCTAGTGGACCTTCTGTGAGGATCATAGAACTAGTTCTGCGTTGGGATGACAAATGAAAGGTGACAACTTATGATGTTATGAGAAGAGCACCGACGTATCTTCCACGCGGGTGTATCTGTCGTGCACACCGGATGTCTACTGATTGCAATCACTGTCCTCCGCGATTATTTGAGTACCGCTTGTTCATTATGTCATGATGTAGTAATAAAGATTAGCTAGAGTATTATGAATCTGCTGCATTGGGTATATTATCGTATTGCAACTTGTATGGTTTAGAAGTAGCACAGTTAAATTTATCATTCCCAAATATTTAACTTGGATACAACCTATTCAACTCTGGGCATGTAACATCGTAGAGGAGGCGTTTCTTGTTTGATTGTGGAGTTCATGATGTGCCATGCCCATGGAATGCAAATCTGCTACTTAAAATTTGAAAATAAGGAATTACTACTAGGGGAGTCCTTCATGCAATTAAGCTTGCTATACTACAAGTCTCAAGCATGTAGAGTTCCAAGTTCTAGTTGGAGACGGTTAAGTCTTGTTGAGCTATTGTGCTCACAGTTGCCTTATATGTGATTTTGCAGGTAATAATTTATTTGCTTCTATTGAGGATGTCCGTGAGACCTCGAGTTTGTCAAGATATATCTCTCACGTGACACCACACTGCTGCTATCTTTGCTTCGTGTTGCTAGTAAGAAGCGTCTGCGGGCATGAGCGACTTCTCTTATGCATAGCTAGGTTGAGAGTGTGAGTATGTACTTCTGCTTTGTGTGTACCGCTGTTATACACTATGTTGTAAACAATATCTTATTATGAAGTGAAAACTTTGTGTATTTTGAGTATTCTTTTCGTGTGTGCTGTTGGGTGCCGCATCGCACGACACCACCCAGTGCGATTCCTGGATGTCGGGACGCCGGTCCTCACACATTATTTCTTTCAAATTTTCTAACACTTCTTGCATGGAAATAATCCAAGATCCATTAGTGAGTGTGTGTCATATATCTTTCAGTTCAAAAGAAGCAACAAAAGAAGAACTAGCGTGGGAGTTTGGATCAAAAAAATCTGGACCGTGTTACTCGTTCATCCAAGCTTCCAATAATCTGTTGTGGAGGATGATTTTTAGGTCCAGGGGGGGTACACACTTCACAAGCTCCTTCTTCTTCATGTTCATCACAAACTGAAGAGCTTGTAGATTGAGAGTGATTCAGACCAGAAATAGTAGTTGTTGGTGCTGGTTGTGGATCAGAATCAGGAGCAGAAATGACAACATTAGCTTATGATTTTTCGGGCAGCAACACCACTTCTTACTCATCTTCAATAAAAATACTCTCCCCCTCTGGATATGTATCTTGACCTGCAATGTTTGAGCTAGTACTTGGGCTAGCTTCATCAAAAGAAACCTCACAAGTCTACAATTTTGTTAGTATCAAGTAAAAGCATACGGTAGCCTCTAGTATGAGATGAATAGCCAAGAAACATGCCATCAACGGGTCTAGCTTCAATTCATCAAGATTACCATGTTTCTTAACAAAGCATTTCCAAACAAAGACCCTAAAGTGTGTAACACTGGGCCTATGTCCAAGAAGCTCGTATGGGGTTTTCTAGCTTAGCACGCAAGAAAACTCAATTTGAGACATAACAAGCTCTTGCAATTGCATCTGCCCAAAGCTTCCTTGGAGTTTGATATTCATCAAGCATAGTCCTAGCCATCTCAACTAAGGTCCCGCTCTTTCTTTCTACAACACCATTTTGTTGGGGTACATATGGTGAAGAAAATTGATGATCTATTCCATTTTTGGCACAAAAGTGATCAAATAATTGGTTTCCAAATTTGGTTCCATTATCACTTCTAGTTGCTTTTAAATATCTTGGGTGATCAAGTGAAAGTCTAAGAACCAAACTTCTAAAGTGACTAAAAACTTCATTCTTAGGTGCCATAAAGTAAACCCAAGAGTATCTAGAATAATCGTAAACAAATACAAGCACATAAAATTTACCTCCAAAAGATTGAAAAACATGAAGAACCTACGGTGGCAAGGTGTAAAAATTGTGTCCACGCAGTTGTCATGGTCATTGTGAGTGGAGCATGTGAATCTACAACCATCTAAGCATGTCTACAAGAACAGCACACAATTTCTTTGTCCTCTTAAAACTTAGGTAACCCAAGTATCAAATCAAGACCACTAATACGAGTGAGGTGATCAAAGCTTACGTGGCCAAGTCTACGATGCTCAAAATATAAGTCATTTGATTCATTAGCAACTAGACACCTATGCTTCAAGGTTGATATATCAAAATCGGCTTAAAAAACTGCTTCGAATCGAGAAATGTTAAACATAAGCTAACCATTTGAATCTGCAACCTTGCAACAATTTATAGTGAAGTTAACTTCTAGATTTTCATCTAGCAATTGTGAAACTTAAAGGAAGTTGTATTTCAAATTTATACCAAGTGCCACATCCTTCAAAGTGTAGTGATTATTAACTCTAACCAAACCCTTAGCAATAGGAGTTGAAGAATTATCGACAAAAATAACATTCTTTACATGTGACAAAAGTTCATTTGGTATGAGCAACCTGAATCCACAACACATCGATGACTCAATACTCGGGTTAGTCAAAAGACATTTAGGAATCTAGTACGGAGTCATACGACGTCCAATAGAAATAACACACAAAAGCTGAGAAAATACAACAGGTTTATGAGCCAAACCTTGAGAATTTTTGTACCCAAGTACTAACCTACGAGGTGTGTTATGTGTAGCACAACAAAATAGTAGGTTTTAGAGCAAATTTTGCATGGTTTTGACTCATCAATGCAAGTTGCGTGTTCCTAGCATTCAATTCAGCATTTGCAGCAACTTTTGCTCGGTTGTTACTTGATCTAGCTAGCATTCTTTGCTTCTTTGCCTTTTTAGCTTCTCTATAACAAAAATCTATGACATGACCATCTCTATCACAGTAGGTATAATAAAATTTAACCTTATGTTTATGTCTAGATGGGCAAACAACTTGTTTGTTAGCAACCGAATTAGACAACACCCCTGCTGACCTAAAAACCACCTCTTTTTTATGAAATGTTTGAATTAAACCACTTCCTAGTGACTTTACAATCTTAAGTGGATGTGCCTTAAAACGAGCATTAGAATCAAAATCTAAACCAGATTTATTCTTGCAAGTTTTGGAAGAATTCAACAGTATGTTTTATTTTTTATTCCCACTACAAAACCGCTCTAGTGTCTTATGCATATCATCAAGTTTCTTGGGCAAATCTAGGCAATTTTCACATGAAGTTTTTCCTTTTAGTTTGCAATTAGAACAACAATTAACTTCATGAGAACGTAGAACATTGTTCAAAGCAAAAATCTCATCTCTAGCATCATGTAGTTTCTTTTTAAGATCATCACAACTAGAACAATGCAAATCAACTATGAACAACTAGCATCTTTTATGTTTTTATCATTAAGTGCAACAAGCTTTTTGTTCTTTTCTGTTTCAAGTTCAAGTTTATGAAGTGTGGAGGTGTGCACACTTCTTAAGGAGGACAATTGTTCATAAATTAATTCACATGGGGAAAAATAATCCTCACTAGGAATCAAATATTTTAGCCGGTTAATTTCAGATTTTACTGATTCAATTTTAGCAGCATTTTCCGTAAGTTTTTTGTCCTTTTTCTTAATTACAGCATTTGCACGAAAAAGACCATCAACAAGTTCTTCATATCAGTGCTTTACCTCGTCATTGTCGCTAATCCCTTCATCCTCCTCCATACTTGAACTTGAGTTTCTCACCATGAAACACATAGTTGCAAAATTGTCTTCATCTTCATCACTTCTGGAGTCCACATCGCTCGAGTTGTTATCTAGGAGTGCGGAAAGAATGTGGTCCATCACTTGGCCACAAGAGGACTTGAACTTTATTTGTTTTTCATCTCGGATAGTTGGACCTAAAAGGTTAGGGCAATCTGTACAAATGTCTTGTCTTACCACATTCGAAGCATTATTGAGAACCACTACTTCCTCTCCTTCTAGTTCTCACATTTTGCAATGCTTTTGTTAACCGAGTAGAGAAAAGTTCTAGCTCATCCTCATGAAAATCTTCAATCAGTTCAAGGGTTACAGAGGAAAGCAAAGCAAGTGTACCACATGATAAAGATTGGCTAGAACTAGACATATCACGTTGTGAAACAAAGGCAAAATACTTGTTGAGATTTTTACATGATATAATGTCAAGTTTATGAGTTTTTAATTTGGAATATAGAACATCTAAAGTAAGTGTACTCATGATAGTGGATTCATGAATAAATATAATTTCATCTCCCAAATTGACATGTCTAGTGCACTTAATAATTGACTAGCATTTTTAGCATACGAAAAATTCACATTGGTACTATGTATGTAATTGAGAATTTTATTAAAGCGAGCAAAGATGTCATTGATTGATTCACCAGGTGGCACCTCGAAGCATATGTGCTCTTTCTTGAACATGTATTGATGTAACTCCTTGATCATATTGGATCGTTCGTGGTAGTTACATAGTGCTTTCCACACATATGCAGATCAGTGTTGTGCAACACAATCGAAGTCGCTTTGAGTCAATCCTTGTATGATCATGTTTCACGCCTTGTTGTTGTTGTTGAGGTCCCTCATATTTGCAGTCGTAACTTGATCGTTCCGTGGCACATCGAAGGACTTGTAGACCTTCTCCCAGATGGCGAAGCCTTGTGCTTGTATGTAAGCCTCAATACGAGCCTTCCAAATCTGAAAATCAACACCATCGAACACACAAGGTTTTACAGAGTATTTCTGCATGTTGATTAGCAAAAAACACACACAAATCAAAGAGATTAGAGCATCATGGATTTGATACCAATTGCAGGATCCGAGAGCACGTGAGAATCTAGAAGTTTGGGGTGAACGGTAGATTAAAACATTACGCGGAAGCAACAAAAACCCCCTCAATAGAAAATCAACTTGATGAAGAAACCGTTTGTGCGACTGACCTAAACATGTTCAACTGTGACAAAAGTAGCATATATTGTAGAGAATCAAGTCACAAAGACACCACAACAAGAATCACAATAAACCGTCAAGTAGAACTAAAGTTATAGCAAAAACCCTAAGCAAAGGTCAATCTGTTCTAACGGAAGAAAAACATAAGTGCTATGACGCAAACAAACTCATGTAACTCAAAAACCACAAATCCAATGACTGCAAAATTTTCACAAAAGATAGAGAATTGAGTTGTGAAGACAAAATAAAAGAATCATGTCAATTGGATCTGTAAAACTTGAGTTATGATCAAAACACTTAAGCAACATCGCGCTACGCAGAAACTCGATGAGAAAGACTTGACTAAAACAAGACGGACGAACAAGGCACAAAAGATCGTCTAAACTATGAATTTATTCATCAAAAACACAAGATGAACAACCACAAGTCGTCTCACCACGAGCTGTTGCCTCCTTGCTTATATAACCAGTCCTAAGGCAACTCCAATCCAATTAGGATTTTCTACTCCTACTTGAATCAAAGCGGAACTTTCCATAACTACTCAAGTCTCTTCCATATGCAGATAGAAGCAATCTTAAGACTTCCAAACACCTTAGGAACTTCCCAATCATTAATAAAACAAATCAACTTCATGACCAACACGAAATCTAACCATAACCAACTCCAAACCTTCCATAAATGAATTATAATCACCTCAGCCATAGCCTGAGCGCGTAATTCAGCCGGTTGGACACTTCCGTCCATATCTTGATGTTCTTATCTCTTAACCACGCATGGGAACAATGTTTCCACGTCCATGCAGACCTTGCACACGTGCAAACACATTCCAAAAAGTTTACGATACCTTCATATGCATTGTTCTTGACTCAAACATGCTGCGTGACCTACCGATCAACTCAACCACAATTCCTCCCATACTTGGTTGTTGAACCTCATATTCCCCCTAAGACTAGATCAATGCAACACCGTCACCAGCCATGTCTTGACCTCAAGCAACACTGCACATGAACAAACATGCAACTTTTCTGAGCACAAGTCCTCGACTTGACTCATATTAGTCTGAAAACCACAACACCTTATGTGAGCACCTCACATAAGCATTTTGCACAACTTAGCAAAATAATATTTAACCATGATCAGCCAAAACACATCAAAAAGTTATTAAATGAGTACTAAGAAAACTTCCAAAAAGCAATTTGTAATATTGCAAGTCGAGAATAGAGCATCTGAACATAAATGCTAAGTTTGTACAGCCTGAAACGCAGAGCGGTAACTGTTTACTCCCGATACGCATTGAGAAAATTGGAACAATCCGAACCGACTAAAACGTAACTAATATTCTTCATACACAGTGAAAAGTTAGGACACTCCGAAGCAAAAACACGTGCAGTTGATGTGCTGCAAGGTTCTAAAAATCCAAGAAAACACGTCCACCTCACGTGCCGCCTGTTCGGACAATCCGAAGTGGGTTTCTCACGTATATTTAAAACTTTGCATGTAGACCCTCACTTTTAACATAATTGGCAATGTATTTAGTAAATAGGTCTCACACTACCATGAGTGACAGTGATTCAAATCAAATACACTCGATTTGCTCATCATATACACCCGTCTAAATGGGGCATATGATCCGCTTGCGTTGATGTCCTATAGGATAACCTATCCCAAAACACCAAAATATCGAACCGGTCCCACTGACCTGAATATCTAAACACTACTACTCAGAAATGCATGTAGTTGAGTAACTCCCTACTCTTTTATTGGAAAATAGCCTAAGCTTGTGGGGATTGCCCTAACACTCAGGTTGGCAAGGTACAACGGTTTCATGGGTCCCATATAGCCAGTATAAATTCGATACATATTCAAACTTGTCCAGGAGGAGGGTCACACACGGTACGGTACTTAATCGACTCAGGCAGGATTATGCATGTAGATCTCTGCTTTGATGCATCCTACTTTTTGGCGAGGTCTCCATTTAACCAAAAAAGTGAGTCAACACCAAACCCGTCCATTTGATCCCACTTTATCAAGTTCACGAGTAGGAAAAATCGCCTACTCGAGTTATACCAATTAATTTATTACTACAACTTTAGCAAAGCATAAATAACAAATGTGAAGTCTTATACTACCCATAGACTACGAAGATTTGTAGTCATGTAGGTGGAGTATCAAACAATCCCAAGATGTAATGCAATAATCATTTTAATACCGAGACAAGGATTATAAAGAAAACTAGTTCAACTTAAATGCGAACCAAAGCTTGACTTGTTATTGATCAAATGAAAAGTCAGGCTCCAACGGAAGACCGTTAAGTGGCTCTGGAGTCTCCTCGAGAAGTTCTTTTATCGATATTAAAATAATGCAATCATGTTATTAAACATTATTATTTAGTAGTAGGCATAACAAAATAGATTATCTTACAAACAGTGGTTTTTATGCTTGCAATTTTTACAGCAATTTCTTAAGTTCATAATAGAATTATGATAAAAAATTTAGTATTTCCTATTAGGATATTTTGCCTCAAAAATCCCCTTAAGCTTTATCACTTAATCAATTTACAGCGAAATAAACAGAATTTTTGATAAATATGATAAACAGGTAGGTTTATTAATAAAAGTTTCATTAAAATTGGTTTCACATTTTTCTAAGCTTTCTACAGGACAAAATGAATTTTTGAAGTTCAAACTAATTTCTGGAATTAGTTTCTGTTATTTTTCTGACATTTTAACTGACCCTAAGAAAACCTACTCAATAAAGCTATACTAACTAGGGTGACTAAAGTTTGAAAATTTACTGTAGAACCTAGATGATATGAAGGATTTTGTGGCCATGTTTGGGAATTATTCACTGAAGAATATTTCTGGAAAAAATTCCCAAATGAGAAAATAAAATTAATTTATACAGAAAATCCTATGGATTCTCATATCAAGTATTTTGGTCTACTGGAAAGTACAGGTCACTTAAATCTAAAAAAATTGGTTTGAGGTTTTTTGGGTGAATCTACAAGTAGATATGATTTTTCAAAGTTCAACTCAAATCTGGTATTGATTTTGTAATGTGAGACCTATGTGTGTTGAATACATTGGCTATTATGATAAACGTTTTGAATATTGCCAAAACACCCTTTTTTTATGATAGGACCGACTTGTTTTAGGTAGCTCCAGCAAGGTCCGACGATAGGTCCGGCTTGCTTCGGGTAGCTCCGGCAAGGTCCGATAATAGGTCCAGCATGCTTTGAGTAGCTTTGGCTAGGTCCGACATGAGGTCTGACAAACTTTGGCTAGGTACGGTGCAAGGTCTGGTTAGATTTGGCAAGGTCCGGCACAAGGTCCCGTTAGCTTTGGCAAGGTCCGGTGCAAGATCACAGTTGTTCTGCTTGTAACTTGCAATGTTTCAAACTAGTTTTTTGGCTTATGGGAAGTTTGATTATTATTCTTTTACTAATTTTTTGAAGTGTTATGGCTGTTTACAGTGGTTAATGTTTTGATATGGTTTGCAATATGCTTATGTGAAGTGCTCACATAAGGTGTTGTGGTTTTTGGACTAACAAGAGTCAAGTCAAGGACTTGGGTTCGCAATAGATGGTTGTTTATTCATGTGCAGGTGTTGCTTGAGGTCAAGACATGGATGGTGATGGGATCCATTGAACTAGTCTTAGGGAGAAGATGAGGTTCAACAACCAAGTTCAGGAGGAATTGTGGTTGAGTTAATCACGCAACATGTTTGGGTCAAGAACAATACATATGAAGGTATCGTAGATGTGGTTGGAAGGTGATTGCACGCGTGCAAGGAGTGCATGGACGTGGCAGCATGGTTCCAAGGCGTGATGAAGAGAAGTGGATGCAAAGAGTTGGTCGGAAAGGTCCAACCGGTTGGATTATACCACAAGCTGCGGCTGAGGTGGTTATGGTTCGTTTATGGAAAGTTTCTGTTGGAACTGAGTCGGATTAGAGTCCTAGTTTGGATTGGGTTGGACTTGGGGCTGGTTATATAAGGAAGGGAGGCCAGATCTAATGATGAGACGACATTGGGCTGTTCCTCTTGTGTTTTGATCAGTAAAATTCGTAGATTAGAGGATCTTTTGTGCCTTGTTTGTCCGACATGATTCAGACAAGTTTTTTTTTCGTCGAGTTTCTGCACGACACAATGTTGCGTCAGCATTTTTATCATAACTCGAGTTTACAGATCCAATTGATGTAATTCTTTTTGGGTTGTCTTCACAACTTGATTATCTATCATCTATGAAAATTTCACAATCATTGGATATGTGGTTTCTGATCTACACCAGTTTATTTGCAGTGTTGCAGTTTTGTTTTTACTCGGGTAGAATAGATTGACCTTTGTTCGATCTTTCGATCAGAACTTGAGTTTTTCTCAACGATTTTCCGTGATTCTTATTGTCGTATCTTCGTGACTTGATCTCTATAATATATACCACTTTTGTCACAGTTGAACACATTTAGATCAGTTTCACACACGATTTCTTAACAGATTGATTTTCTGCCGAGGGGTTTTCGTTGCTTCCGCTGAAAAATTTTTAATCTATCATTCACCCTCCCTCTGCTAGCTTTTCACATGCTCTTCAATCCTACAATTGGTATCAGAGTGAGGTTGCTCTAATATTTGTGATTTGCACATGTTTTGACTAATCATTATGGAGAAATACTCCATAAAAATTTGTTTGTTTAGTGGCATTTATTTTCATGTTTGGAATGCACGTATGAGGGTTTCATCCAGGCACTTTGTCACACCCGGTCCCAACAAGACAACCGGATGACTTCCACATGTATGCCAGGATCGTTTCACATCATACATGTGTAGACGAAAGTGTAATATCATTTATTACAAGCCATGTTCGAATACATAAATGTCTTACAATAATGACCCGTAGGTCTAAAATAAGATTACAAAGCAAAACAGCGGAAAAGTAAACTAGTGTGGCTCCATGCACAGGCGTTGCCCGGGGGTTGCGCCAGCCTAGAACGTCTCCTCCGGATCAGTGAAGAAGTCTTCATTCTCCACCTCTTCTCCATTGTAGACTGAGGAAAGATAAGCAACAAGCAAGTTTGAGTACCAACGGTACTCAGCAAGTTGGAAAGAGATGACATGAGGGTGTTTAGAAAGGAAGGCCAAATTTGGGTTAAGCACTATAGCATTACATCATATCCTTAGCTTTCATTAGCACCTACTTCTATGTGTATGAACCCAACCATAACCCATTTGTAATCCAAGTCCCAACCAACCAAACCAGCATTCCCCAATCATTAACTAATTATGAATTGGACACCAAGCCGCTCTTGTCCGTGAGCACGGCTGTCATGACAGTTTCTAAATCTCCGCAGAGAATGTACCCTTTACCCACAAGCCGTGATTTCATCCCCTGTTGCCAGGTGGACTAAGTAAACCTCCCCGTTGCCCGTGGTCGCGAACCACATTGCACACTTCCTTTGGTGTGAGGCCAGGAGATCGCTACGAGGTCTTTACAAAGGATTCTCCCGACGCGTACTAGCCCTCTGAGGTTTCACCCCTGTACAATAGTGTGAGCCGTTACACCACGACTCAACACCCCAGTTGCCCCCTCTTGAGCCATGCGGATCCCAAGGCAGTACACCCTGAACTAATTCCCCTCACTATCCAATCACTAATACTACGCCGGGAGAGGCCTAGTTAATCGACCAAGCTGCCCCATACTCAGTCTTGTAGCGATACTATAAAGCTTAGTGGCTTCCTCCATAAACCGGTCCTTAGAATCCGGCAAGGTTCATACCCCAAAACTCGGGTCTCGTGCGTACTGCACCATACCAACAACCAACTCGCCAGATTCCTATCCACTATAATTCATTTCACCAAATCTCAATAAATGATCACAACAATAAATGGTATAACATGTATGTAGAGAAATTCCCTCCCAAAACTAAGCATTACTAAGCGTAAAAGTAATAATAACATCTACCCAACCCAACCTGGTGATAAGGAATTATATGGAAGGGTGCAGTAAATAGGATTCAATTTATTAAGCATGCAACTAACTAAAACTTAATAAAATAGGTGCAAAATGGTCAAGGAACTTGCCTTCTTCGAAGTGTGGGTCGGTTAAGTGGTAGTCCTAAAGATTGTAAGTCGGCTTGGGAACCGACTCTAAATGCATCATCGCATGCGGAACGGAAAGTAGCAGTGCACGGTAAGAAACAAGAGAATAAATGCACACCACAAATAAGTAAACACAAAAGAAAACCTACGCAATTACGTCGCTAACACTATGTCCTTAGTTAATACTTTATTTAGTGGTGTGGGTGGAAGTTTGGATTTTAGTGCCTATATGGGTTTATTAGGAATTCAGCAGAATCAGCAAATTAAGTACATTATTTTATCCTAAACAGATTAGGAAATAATAATAAAATAATACCCTAAGTGATTTGTGCAAAAAGAGAGAGTACTCATGTTATTTTATGTAATTTACAATTAATACAGGTGCTTTTATGCAAAACAAACATGAACAGGGGTCTAGAAATATTTTATAACATAACCAGGGGGATAATCATAATTTACAGAGGCTAAAAACATAATTTATGGTGGAAACAGGGGCTAAAATGCTATGTTTATTCAATTTAACAGTGCTGACATAAATAAATTAAAGTCGAGGGGCTATTTCCTAAATTCCAGGACCTAGCTGTGAATATTTAAAAAGGGGCGAGGGCTTCTGTGCAAATCTGCGAAGGGGTATGGGCCGGTTTAATCGTGACCGTTGGATCTAAAAGGGGTGGCCCAGATTTAAAATACCCAAAGGGGTACGGGGTTCTAATCTCGACCGTCGGCCTCAGATCGACGGCCGAGGATGGGCCACGTTGCCCCAGGGGCGGCGCGCACACAGGCGCGCGGCGGCGGTTGGCGGCCACGGCGGCGCACCTCGCCGGCGACGGCCAAACGGCCAAAATCGATGCCAAGCTTCGGTGCTAACGCGGAAAAAGGGAGAGGGAGACTAGAGGAGCTCACCACGGGGGGTCGTGGAGCTCGAATAGGGGCGTAGGTGCGTCGGCGATAGCGAACGGCGGCGGTGGTCGTCGGAGCTCGACGAAGACGGCATTGCGGCGGCGTTCTCCCGAAGAGAGTATGTCCGGTGAGTTCCTAAGGACGGGGCGCACATGTTAGGCGAGGTTTGATGGAGAAAAATTGGCTAAGGCGACCGGAACGGCGGCGACATTACCTTGGCACAACGGCTAGGGTTCTGAACTTCAGGGAGGGGAAAAATTGGGGTGCCGGCCGGAATTTATAGGGGGAGAGGGGGCGGCAAAGTAAGGAAGGGGATTTCCCCCGAAGGAAGGCGACCGGGGCCATAATGGGGGGATTACCTTGCCGGCGATTTGAATCCGAGGCAGAATCGGTGGAGCTCGGTCGGGCGAGGCGTTAGGAAAGGGAAGGCCCTGACGGGTGGGTCCCAGCATGTAGAGAGAGAGAGAGAGATAAAGTAGAGGGAGGGGGCACGGGCTGAGTTGGGCCAGGAAGGAGATTGGGCCGGCGGGAGGGGAAAAGGAAAGGGGGGAGGGGGAAGGAATTGGGCCGGCGGCCGGGATTTGGCCCAAGCGGCGGGTTTTTCCTTTTTATTTTGTTTTTCTCCTTTATTTTTCATTTCTTTTTACAATTTGAATTTCTTTTCAAATTTCAAATGAATTCTAGTGCATTTTGAAATTGAATTTTCCAAACAAAGGCAAATGCATGATGCACTCCTAATTCAAATCCCTTTATTTCAAAGTTTTGAAATTTTGGGTGTTACAGCGCAAGGCTTTGCAATATGGGAAATGGTGTACATGCCTTACGACGTGCCGCCAAACAATCAAATCGCCGCTATGAACATGAGAGATGTCGACAACAACAACAAGGCGCAGAACTTGATCATATAAGGATTGACTCAAAGTGACTTTGATCGAGTTACACACCTCCGATCCGCATACAATGTTTGGGAAGCTCTACGTGATTATCATGAAGGATCTAACACTATCAAGGAGGTAAGACAAGACATGTTCAAGAAAGAATAAATGCGCTTCGAGATGTAACCCGATGCAATTTACGTAGTGTCAATGTTAATTTTTCAGATGCTGAAAATGATAGGCAATTACTAAGTGCATTAGACATGTCAATTTCGGAGATGAAAGTTACATCTATTCGTGAGTCCATTGTCACGAGTACACTTACATTAAATGTGCTATATTCCAAGTTAAAAACTCATGAAGTTGACATAATCTCATGTAAGAACCCCAATAAGTCTCTTGCATTTGTTTCTCAACTTGACATGCCTAACTCTAGCCAATCTTCATCATGTGGTACACCTGCTTTGTTGTCCTCTCTAACCCTTGAACAGATTGAAAAGTTTCTAGAGGAGGAGCTAGCACTTCTTTCTACTCCATTCTCAAAAGCATTTCAAAATATGAGAACTACAAGAAGAGGAAGTAGTGTTTATCAATGATGCTTCGAATGTGGTAAGACAGGACATTTTCATACAGATTGCCCTAATCTTTCAGGTCCTACTTTGTGTGATGAGAAGCAAACAAAGTTCATGTCCTCCTCTGCAAACAACAACAAAGGGTTTTACAGGTCGCCAATTGGTAAACAGTTTTATCTCCGCACTTCAAGAACCTTGCTCGAGCAATGTGGACATCAAAAGTGATGAAGATGAAGAGGATTTGGAAAATATGTGCTTCATGGCGGGCAACTCTAGATAAAGTATGGAGGAGGCATAACACAACAGCGATGACGAATAGGTATGTCACACTCATGAAGAAATGTGTGATGCTATTTCTCGTGCAATTGTTATAGTTAAGAAAAAAGGACAAAAAACTTAGGGAGAATGTTGTTATAATTGAATCACTATAATCTGAAATTAATCGTTTAAAATATTTGATCCCTAGTGATGATTCTTGTCCATGTGAGCTTATATGAAAAATTGTCATCTTTAAGAAGTGCGTACACCTCCACAATTGATAAGCTTGAACTTGAAATTGAAAGGAACAAAAAGCTTGCTGCACTTAATGATAAAAACTTGAAAGATTCTTATTGTTCCACAACTGATTTGCATTCTTCTACTTGTGATGATCTTGATAAGAAACTACACGATGCTATGAATGAGATTTCTATATCGAACAATGTTTTACGTTATAATGAAGTTAAATATTGCTCTAATTGCAAGCTAAAAGGAAAAACTTCATGTGAAAATTGTCTAGACTTATCTAAGAAACTTGATAACATGAATAGGACACTAGAACGGTTTTGTAATGGGAATAAAAATATGAACTTTCTGTTGAATTCTTCCAAGTCTTGCAATGATAAAACTAGTTTAGGTTTTGATTCTCGTGGACATGATAAGGCACATCCACCTAAAATTGTAAAGTCATTAGGAAGTGGTTTGATTCAAACAGTTCCTAAATATAAAGAAGTGGTTTTCAATTCTACAGGGGTGCTGTCTCATTCAATTTCTAATAAACATGTTGCTTGCTCATCTTGACATGAACACAAAGTTAAATTACCTATTGTGGTAGAGATGGTCATGTCATAGATTTTTCTTATAGACTAGCTAGACAACATAAAAATGAAAGAATGCAAGCTAGATCTCATAACTCTCATGCAATATTTGTTGCACATGCTGAATCGAATGTTAGAAACATGCAACCTGTTGTATTGAGTCAAAAACATGAAAAGTTTGCTCCCAAACTTATTGTTTTTAGTGCTACACATATAAAACCTCGTAGGTCAGTAGTGGGTATAAAAATACTCAAGCTTTGGCTCATAAACCAGATATTTTATTTAAGTTTTTGTGTGTTATTCCTGCTGCACGTCGTGTGACTCAGTACTGGATTCCTATGTGCCTTTTGACTAACCTCAGTATTGAGTCATCGACATATTGTGCTTCTATTTAGGTTACACGCCTGAGGAAGGATAACATTTGGATTGTGGATTCAGGTTGCTCACGCCACGTGACCGGTAACAAAGAATGATTCTCCTCCCTCTCTTTTGTGTCACCTGTGGAAAATGTTACTTTTGCCGGTAATTCTTCAACTCCTATAATTGCTAAGGGGTCAATTAGAGTAAATAATCACTTACTTTGAAGGATGTGGCACTTGTTAAAAATTTGAAATACAACTTGCTTTCTGTTTTACAATTGCTAGATGAAAATCAGGAAATTATTTTTATAAAAAATAGCTGCAAGGTTGTAGATTCAA
Organism: Tuctoria greenei; assembly: GCA_036927565.1. Lineage (NCBI taxonomy): Eukaryota > Viridiplantae > Streptophyta > Magnoliopsida > Poales > Poaceae > Tuctoria > Tuctoria greenei. Next base: position 76,407,211 of record JAYESD010000007.1, on the reverse strand, counting down.
AATGGTGAGCCTATTTTTAACATGTCTCGGTTTGGAAGAGTTTTTAAAGATGATTTTGATATATCATCCTCTAAGCATAGGTGTCAAGCTAATGATTCAAAAGATTTATACCTTTGGCATCGTAGACTTGGTCACATAGGCTTTGATCATCTCACGCGTGTTAGTGCTCTTGATCAAATACGTGGCTGCCTAAGCTTAAAGGGGACAAAGAAATTGTATGCTCTTCTTGTAGACATGGTAAGATGGTTGCAGGTTCACATGCTCCTCTAACAATGACCATGACATCTGAACCGGGACAACTTTTGCACCTTAACACCGTAGGTCCTTCAGGTGTTCAATCTTTTGGAGGTAAATGGTATGTTCTTGTGATTGTTGATGATTATTCTAGATACTCTTGAGTTTACTTTTTGGCATCTAAGAATGAAGCTTTTAGTCACTTTAGAACTTTATTTCTAAGATTATTAATTGATCACCCAGGATCTTTAAAAGCAATTAGAAGTGATAATGGAACCGAATTTAAAAATCAATCGTTTGATCACTTTTGTGCTGAAAATGGAATAGATCATCAATTTTCTTCACCCTATGTGCCTCAGCAGAACGGTGTCCTAGAGATAAAGAACAAAACCTTAGTTGAGATGGCTAGATCTATGCTTGATGAATATCAAACTCCTAGGAAATCTTGGGCTGATGCAATTGCAACAGCTTGTTATATCTCAAATCGTGTTTTCTTGCGTGCTAAGCTAGGTAAAACACCATATGAAATTCATTTTGGACATAGGCCTAGTGTCACACAGTTTTGGGTCTTTGGTTGTAAATTCTTTGTTAAGAAACATGGTAGTCTGTGTAAATTTGAACCTAGACCTCTTGATGGCGTGTTTCTTGGTTATCCATCTCATACTAGAGGCTATCATGTGCTTTTACTTGACACTAACAAAATTGTGGAGACTTGTGAGGTTTCTTTTGATGAAGCTAGCCTAAGTGCTAGCTCTATTATTGCAGGTCCAGATCCATATCCGCAGGGGGAAAGTATTTACATCCAAAAAGACGAAGAAGTGGTGCTACTGCCCGAAAATTCAGAACCAAATGATGACGTTGACCACGCTGCTGAGTTTGTACCACTACCAGCACCAACAACTACTGCAGCTAGTACAGATCGTCCTCAAGTCACAAGTTCTTCAATCTGTGGTGAACATGAAGAAGGAGCTTGTGAAGTATCTATTCCCCTCTACGCCCTCAAAAGTCATACTCCACAACAAATCATTAGAAGCTTGCACGAATGAGTTATACGGTTCAGGTTTTGCGAACCAAACTCTCACGCTCATTCTACTTTTGTTGCTCCTTTTGAACCCAAAGATATATCACACGTACTCACTAATGAATCTTTGATTATTGCCGTGCAAGAAGAGCTAGAAAATTTTGAAAGAAATAATGTTTGGAAACTTGTACCAACACCTAAAGGTCACACTTTAATTGGAAATAAATGGGTGTTTAAAAGTAAAAAAAGTGAGGATGGGGTCGTGGTTAGGAATAAGGATTGGTTGGTAGCTCAAAGTTTCACACAAGTTGAAGGTCTAGATTTTGATGAAACTTTTGCTCCTGTTGCTAGATTAGAAGCCATGAGACTTTTGTTAGCTTTTGCTGCATCTAACGGATTCAAGTTATATCAAATGTTTGTGAAAAGTGCTTTTCTTAAAGGGTACATAGATGAGGAGGTTTATGTCAAGCAACCACCGGGTTTTGAAATTCCATATTTTCCTAATCATGTTTAAAAACTGCCTAAATCCTTGTACGATCTCAAACAAGCCCCTAGAGCATGGTATGATATAGTTTAAAAACATTTTTACTCGAAAAGGGGATTACCATGGGCAAGGTTGATAACTCTTTTTGTGCTTAAGCATGGCAATGACTCATTATTTGTTCAATTGTGTGTGGATGATATTATCTTTAGTTGTGCTTCTCATGATCTTGTGTTCATGTTTTCAGCTATGATGAGTTTAGAATTTGAGATGATAATGATGGGAAAACTCACATACTTTTTGGGGCTGCAAATCAAGCAAACTAAGGAGGGTACTTTTGTGCATCAAACGAATTATACAAGAGACCTTCTTAATCCCTTCAACATGGACAAAAGAAAGACTCTTCGGACACCAATGGGAACAATGACAACACTTGAACTTGATGGAGATGGTGACCCGGTTGATCAAAAAGAATATAGAAGTATGATTGGATTACTCTTGTACCTACATTTCAGCGTATGTCTTTGTGCACGGTTTTAAGCTTCCCCACGTGCTTCACATCGTCAAGCCGTCAAAAGAATTTTCAGGTACTTGCATGGAACTCAAGAATTTGACATTTTTCTTCCTTCTTCCTCCCGTTACTTTGAAAGCTTATTCGGATGCTGATTTTGGGGGTTGTAGGATTGATAGGAAAAGTACTTCTGGTGGCTGTCATTTTCTTGGTAATTCACTTGTTGCTTGTTCCTCTAGAAAACAAAATTTAGTTGCACAATCCACAGCTGAATCTGAATATGTAGCTGTTGCTAACGCTTGCTCACAAATTATTTGGATTGTTCAAACACTTAAGGACTATGGGGTTGATCTAGATACCATTCCACTGTTTTGTGATAACACTTGTGCCATTTGCATTGCTAAAAACCTCGTGCAACGTTCGACAACAAAGCACATTGACATTAGGTATCACTTTCTCCATGATAATGTTGAAAAAGGAAACATTGTGCTTCACCATGTACATACCGAACAACAATTGGCTGACATTTTTATAAAACCTTTGGATTTCACTCGTTTTTGTTTTATTCGTAGTGAAATAGGGGTTATGCATCCTCATGGCTTAAATTGAGATGGAGTTTTTGAAACTTGGGAAGTCTATGTGTGAATCGGAATTTAAAATAATAGGAGCATAAGTATTTTATACATATGTGACTTTGCGATTCCTTTTACATGTTGAAAGTCCTTACTACATTACTCGTGTTATACATTTTGTAGTTTTTGCCATGACTAGTAATTGGAATAATTACTTACACCAAATTGGGTCATGATCGAACTTTCTTTCTGTTTTGAACTTCTTGCATGCTCACAAGTGCTTTTAATAATGAAAAATTAATCAAACAACTATTCACATGTTGATCTTTTATGTTCAAATAAATAATTGAGAAAAGATCAAGAGAATATGCATTGGACTTAGATATGAAATTGGAAGAAGTTGTGTATGACTAAAATGATGTCCTTAAGCTTCTGTTTGTCAAATGACATAGGCTTCGCTTGGTTGGTTAGAATAAGGTTGATGCGGCATATAATCTCTTGCAAATGTCATAATATCAATTTTGTTCCTTAAAAGAAATTAAAATGCAACAACAAATGTCATGCTTCCAGGTTTTAAAATAGTTAGCTTTTTTAGATCACGACCAACTTAAATTGAAAATTACACTTGATCTCTAGCATGGCTTACACTACTTTATGTATCTCATTGATGTGATAGTGTAAGTTACTTGATAGTATGACTTGGATGAGCTTTGATTTATATATATGTTATAATATGCTCATAACTATTGAAATTTCTCTTTTGAACCTTGCTGAACACATTGTCAATGGGGGAGAAATATGTATAGGGGGGAATATTTGTTTTTGAAGTTTCTTTCTCATTTGATTTTCAAAGGGGGAGAAAATTGTTTTCAAAATTTTTCATGTGAATAAGCCAATGTTTGAATTTTTAGTGGTGTTTCCAATACATTCATCAAGGGGGAGATTGTGAGACCTATGTGTGCTGAATACATTGGCTATTACGATAAAAGTTTTGAATATTTCCCAAACACCCTTTTTCGACGATAGGTCCGGCTTGTTTTGGGCAGCACCGGCAAGGTCCGATGATAGGTCCAGCTTGTATTGGGTAGCTCCGGCAAGGTCCAACAATAGGTCCAGCATGCTTTGGGTAGATCATGCTAGGTTTGACGTGAGGTCCGACAAACATTGGCTAGGTCCGGCGCAAGGTCCGGTTAGCTTTGGCAAGGTCCGGTGCAAGATCGCAGTGGTTCTGCTATTAACTTGCAATGTTTCAAACTTGTTTTTTTTTGGCTTATGGGAAGTTTGCTTATTATTCTTTTACTAAGTTTTTGAAGTGTTATGGTTGTTTATGGTGGTTAATGTTTTGATATGGTTAGCAACATGCTTATGTGAAGTGCTCACATAAGGTGTTATGGTTTTTGGACTAACGAGAGTCAAGTCGATGACTTGGGCTCGCAAAGGATGGTTGTTTATTCATGTGCAGGTGTTGATTGAGGTTAAGACATGGCTGCTGACGTGATCTATTGAACTAATGTTAGGGAGAAGATGAGGTTCAACAAACAAGTTCAATAGGAATTGTGGTTGAGTTCATCGGGAGGTCACGCAACATGTTTTGGTCAAGAACAATGCATATGAAGGTATCGTAGATGTTGTTGGAATGTGCTTGCACGCGTGCAAGGAGTGCATGGACGGGGCAACATGGTTCCAAGGCGTGATGAAGAAGTGGACATAAATAATTGGTCGGAAAGGTCCAACCGGTTGGATTATGCTTCAGGCTGTGGCTGAGATGGTTATGGTTCATTTATGTGTGAGACCTATGTGTGATGAATGCATTGGTTATGGCGATAAAAGTTTTCAATATCACTAAAACATCATTTTCAACAAGGTCCGACTTACTTTGACTAGATCTGACTTCTTTGTCTAGGTCCGACTTAATTTGGCTAGGTCTGACTTCTTTGTCTAGGTTCGAATTATTTTGGCTAGGTCCGACTAGCTTTGGTAAGCTCTGGCGCTAGGTCCGACTAGCTTTTGTAAGCTCCGGTGCAAGGTCCTGCTAGCTTTGGTAAGCTCCAGCTCAAGGTCCAGTTAGTTTTGGCAAGGTCTGGAGCTAGATTGCAATGGTTTTGCCTTTACCTTCAAATGATTCAAACTTGATTTACATTTATGGAAAGTTTGCTTAGTATTCTTTGACTAATTTTTTAGTGGTTATGGTTGATATCTTTTTTCTATGGTTTGCAACATGCTTATGTGAGGTGCTCATGTAAGGTGTTGTGGTTATCGGAACTAACGAGAGTCAAGTCGAGGACTTGTGCTCAGAAGTATTGGTTGTTTATTTGTATGCAGGTGTTGCTTAACTTCAAGACATGGCTGGTGATGAAATTCATTGAACTAGTCTTAGGGAGAATATAAGGTTCAACAACCAAGTTCGGGAGGAATTGTGGTTGAGTTGATCGGGAGGTCGCGCAACATGTTCGAATCAATAACAATGCATATGAAGGTATCGTGGACGTCATTGGAAGATGTTTGCACATGTGCATTGAGTGCATGGACGTGGTTACATGGTTCTGAGGCGTGATGAAGAGATGTGGATGTAAAGAATTGGTCGGAAAGGTCCAACCGACTAGGTTATGGACTCAGGTTGCGGCTGAGTCGGGTTTGACTCAAATATGGAAAATTTTGAGTTGGTTATGATAGGATTTTGTGTGGGTCACGAAGATGGGTTATTTTAGAAATGTGGTATATGTTCCTAAGGTTTTTGGAGGTCTTAATATTGCTTCTATCTGCATATAGAAGAGTCTTGAGCAGATATGGAATGTTTCAGTTGAATATGAGTAGGACTTGAGTCCTAGTTACGATTGGGTTGGGCTAAGGGCTTGTTATATAAGCAAGGGATGCCAGAGCTTATGGTGCATGACTTTAGGGCTGTTCCTCTTGTGGTTTGATCAATAAAATTCGTAATTTAAAGGAACTTCTATGCCTTGTTCGTCCGACTTATTTCAGGCATGTTTTTCTCGTCGAGTTTCTGCACAACACTACCTTGCTTCGGTGGTTTTATCATAACTCGAGTTTTACAAATCCAATTGATATGATTCTTTTTGTGTTGTCTTCAAAACTTGATTATCTATATTCTGTGAAAATTTCACGGTCATTGGGTTTGGGATTTTGTATTTACACAAGTTTCATTGTAGTGTTGCATATCTGGTTTTTCTCTGGTAGAACAGATTGACCTTCGTTCAATCTTTCGATCGTAACTTGAGTTTTCTTGACGGTTTTTCGTGATTCTTGTTGTCGTGTCTTTGTGAATTGATTCTACACAATTTGTACTGGTTTTTTCACAATTGAAAATGTTTAGATTAGTTGCACACATGATTTCTTTAACAGATCATTTTTCTACCGAGGGGTTTTTGTTGCTTCCGCTGAAAAAGTTTAATCTACCATTCACCCCCCCCCCCTCTGGTGACTTTACACGTGGTCTTCGATCCTACAATTGGTAACAGAGCCACAGTTTCTAATCTTTGTGATTTACACGTGTTTTTGACTAATCATCATGGAGAAATACTCCGCAAAACCTTGTGTGTTTAGTGGTATTGATTTTCAGGTTTGGAAGGCACGTATGGAAGCCTTAATCCAGGCGCAAGGCTTTGCAATATGGAAAAAGGTGTACAACGCTTACGAAGTGCCACCAAACGATCAAGTTACAGCTACAAATCTGAGAGATATTGACAACAAAAACAAGGCTCGAAACTTGATCTTACAAGGATTAACTCAAAATGACTTCGACCGTGTTGCACACCTCCGATCTGCATACGATGTGTGGGAAGCACTTTGCGACTACCACGAAGGATACAACACGATCAAGGAGGTAAGGCAAGATATGTTTAAAAAGGAATACATGCATTTTGAGATGCAACCAGGTGAGTCCATCGATGATTTATTTGCTTGCTTTAATAAAATTCTCAGCAACTTGCGTAGCGTCAATGTTAATTTTTCAGAGGCTAAGAATGCTAGGCAATTACTTAGTGCATTAGATATTTCAATTTGGGAGATGAAAGTTACATCTATTCGTGAATCCACTGCCATGAGTACACTTACATTAGATGTACTATATTCTAAATTAAAAACTCATGAAATTGATATAATCTCACGAAAGAACCCCAACAAGTCTCTTGCATTTGTTTCTCAACATGATATGCCTAGCTCTGACCAATCTTCATCTTGTGTTACACATGCTTCGTTGTCCTCTCTAACCCTTGAACAAATTGAGGAGTTTCTAGAGGAGGAGCTAGCACTTCTCTCTACTAGATTCTCAAAAGCATTGCAAAATGTGAGAACTAGAAGGAGAGGAAGCTCCGGACCTCAACGATGCTTCGAACGTGGTAAGACAGGACATTTTCGTTCGGATTGCCCTAACCTTTCAGTTCCAACTTCCTGGGAAGAAAAACAAACAAGGACGAGGCAATCCTCTGCAAACAGTGAACAGGAGAAGGGTTTTACAGGTCGCCAACTGGTGAATTGTTTTATATCCACACTTCAAGAACTTGGCTCAAGCGACGAGGACGTTAGAAGTGAGGAAGATGAAGATGATTTGGCAAACTTGTGCTTCATCACGGGCAAGTCAAGATCAATTATGGATGAGGCAGAACACAACAACAACAATGAAGAGATATGTCCTACTTGCGAAGAAATGTGTGGTGCTATTTCTCGTGCCACTGTTATAGTTAAGAAAAGGGACAAAAAGCTTATAGACAATGCTATTAAATTTTAGTCACTAGAATATGAAATTAATCGTTTGAAATCTTTGATTCCTAGTGATGATTCTTGTTCCTCATGCGATTTAATATATGAACAATTATCCTCTCTAAGAAGTGTGCACACCTCCACACTTGATAAACTTGAGTTACAAATTGAAAAGAATAGAGAGCTTGCCGCACATAATAATAAGAACTTGAAAGATGCTTGTTGTTCTACAATTGATTTGCATTGTTCTACTTGTGATGATCTTGATAAGAAACTACAAGATGCTATGGATGAAATTTCTGTTTTGAACAATGCTTTACGTGCTCATGAAGTTAAAAATTGTTCTAATTACAAAATAAAAGGAAAAACTTCATGTGAAAATTGTCTTGATCTGTCCAATAAACTTGATGACATGCATAGGACATTAGATCAGTTTTGTAATGCAAATAAGAACCTAAACTTGCTGCTGAATTCATCCAAGTCTTGCAATGATGAGACTGGTTTATGTTTTGATTCTCATGCTCATGCTAAGGAACATCCACCTAAAATTGTTAAGTCATTAGGAAGTGGTTTCATTCAAACAGATCCTTAAAAAAAGAAGTGGTTTTCAAATCTGCAGCAGTGTTGTCTCATTCGGTTTCAAATAAAAATGTTGCTTGCTCATCTAGACATGAACACAAAGTTAAATTTCATTCTACCTACTGTGGTAGAGATGGTCATGTCATCGATTTTTGTTATATACTAGCTAAACAACAGAAAAAGGAAAGAATGATTGCTAAATCTCATACTTTGATACAAAATTTGCTGCATATGCTAAACCAAATGATAGGAACATGCAGCCTGCTGTAATGAGTCGAAAACATGCAAATATTGCTCCCAAAACTACTGTCTTTCGTGCTACATATGTAACACATCGTAGGTCAGTAGTTGGGTACAACAATCCTCAAGCTTTGGCTCATAAACCCGCTGTTTTATCTCAGCTTTCACATGTTATTCCTGTTGGACGTCATGTGATTCAGTACTGGATTCCTAGATGCCTTTTGACTAACCCCAATATTGAGTGATCGATGTATTGTGCTTCTATGTAGGTTACACGCTTGAGGAAGGAGAACATTTTGATTATGGATTCAGGTTGCTCACGCCACATGACCGATAAGAAAGAATGGTTCTCCTCCTCTCTTTTGTGTCACGTGTAGAAAATGTTACTTTTGCCCATAATTCTTCAACTCCTATAATTGCTAAGGGTTCGGTTAAAGTAAATGATCACTACACTTTGAAGGATGTGGCACTTGTTAAAATTTGAAATACAACTTGTTTTCTGTTTCACAATTACTAGATCAAAATCTGGAAATCATCTTCACTAAAAATTGTTGCAAGGTTGTAGATTCAAACAATGAGCTTATTCTTAACATGTCTCAGTTTGGAAGAGTTTTTAAAGATGATTTTGATATGTCATCCTCTAAGCATAGGCATCTAGTTGCTAATTATTTAAAGGATTTATATTTTTGGCATTGCAGACTTGGTCACGTAGGTTTTGATCATCTAACGCGTGTTAGTGCTCTTGATCTCATACGTGGGCTGCCTAAGCTAAAAGGGGACAAAGAAATTGTGTGCTCTTCTTGTAGACATGCTAAGATGGTTGCAGGTTCACATGCTGCTCTCACAATAACCATGACAACTGAACCGGGTCAACTTTTGCACCTTGACACTGTAGGACCTTCACGTGTCCAATCCTTCGAAGGTAAATGGTATGTTCTTGTGATTGTCGATGATTTTCTAGATACTCTTGGGTTTAGTTTATGGCATCTAAGAATGAAACCTTTAGTCACATTAGAATTTTATTTCTTAGATTATCAATTGATCACCCAGGATCTTTAAACGCAATTAGAAGTGATAACGGAAACAAATTTAAAAATCAATTGTTTGATCACTTTTGTGCTAAAAATGGAATAGATCATCAATTTCCTTCACCATATGTACCTAAACAAAATGGTGTTGTAGAGATAAAGAACAAAACCTTAGTTGAGATGGCTAGGACTATGCTTGATGAATATCAAACTCCTAGGAAATTATGGCTGATGCAACTATAACTGCTTGTTATGTCTCAAATCGTGTTTTTTTGTGTGCTGAGCTAGAAAAACACCATATAAGCTACGGTTTGGACATAGGCCTAGTGTTACACACTTTTGGGTCTTTGGTTGTAAATGCTTTGTTAAGAAACATGGTAATCTTGATAAATTTGAAGCTAGATCTGTTGATGGCATGTTTCTTGGTTATCCATCTCATACTAGAGGATACCGTGTGCTTTTACTTGACACTAACAAAATTGTGGAGACTTGTGAGATTTATTTTGATGAAGCTAGCCCAGGTACTAGCTCAAATATTGCAGGTCCAGATCCATATCTGTGGGGGATATTCAGAACTTCTGGAACAGGATGAAAGATTGGTCGAGCTAGGTGTTGCGAATCCATATGACAGTTTCAGTGGGTGGCTGAGACCATTTATGCGTGCTCATTCACAGCTGTCTAAGTCAGACCATATCAGCTTCTACAGCCTGAGCAACTTACATGTCGCTCATAGAGCCTAGACCCTAAGCAACGAAAGCTCAAATGGTGAGAGGGAAAACGATGCCCTCAACAAGGCCCTGCAAAGACCGGAGCAACCAGGTCATGTTCTTATTGTTTCCAGTAAGGTGACCTGGAGGGAGGGTCTTTCAGAACACAAAAATTTGTATCAGAGGAGGAAAACGACCTCGACCTCACAGGTTGACGTCGAGGAGCTAAAAATACAGCTGAGAAGGGAGCTCCTAGGATACGTGAAGCATAAGCTTGAGGGAGCATGTATAGCAATCCCTAACGCATTTTTTGTCTTATGTAATGACAAGGAGCGTAGGAGCAACATTGCTTCTACAACAGCAGGGGTGGACAACCACAGGAGGGTCTTCAGGCACCAGCGTCTGAACCTTCAATTGAGCTGGACACGATAGATAACTTGGCTCAGCCAACAACATGCAACCTTTTGCTAATGGTTGGGGGAATCGCTTGAATGGAGGTTAGGAGAGGGCTAGTGTATCCCGATCCATCCATGCTTGATGACATCCAGGTGGACACAACATCCTATGTTGTGGTCAAGGTGGACATGGAGCATGACAATACGAAAAACCTACAGCTCGAAGTGCCACCGGACGATACAACGTTGACTATGCGCGATGCAGTTCCTAGAAGGGTTTATTGGAGACGGAGCCTTATTGTTGTAGCAACAGCAACATCCACGTCGACCTCTAATGCTTTGATGTTTTCTAAGGCACGTCTACTTCTGCATCCAAATCCAGAGCCGATGGATTTGTCTCCAATTCCAGAGCTATTATTGCCTCCAGTTATAGAGATGCAGTAGAAGTCTCCAATTGCAGATCAGTTGCCTCTAGTTTTAGATAAGCAGCATCTGTCTCCAAAGGAGTCTCCACTTCAAGAGGAGTCGCGTCGGTCTCCACCTCGCACTCGGAGTGCCCTTCTGCTCCCTACACCTGATCAGCCGCCAGCAAAGCCAACGAAGAATATACGTGCGAAGAACAACAGTGAGCCGCAGCGGCGATACTCGCCAAAGGAAGCTTGCAAGAAACCAATGAAAGAGTCGGAAGCTAATCGGAGGGCACCTAAAGCTATGACGCATGCAAACCCAAAGTTTGAAATGGGAAACTGATGTTAACTGGGGGCACACTAAAAAAAGTTGGTAAACCTTGTGTTCAACTTCATCAATACTACATGGAAAATTACAAAAAGTGTCAAACCATACTAGGGACATTCAAGGATAAACACTTTCTCTCGGGCGATGGCGCTTTTGTCATCGAATTGTCCAATCTCTATGACCTTTTCATCCTTGATGCTTTGGATGGCTCTCTATTACGCTGCTTCGCATTGTAAGTCCTCAAAAACTAGGTTCTTCAATACATATACTCAATATAAGTGTTATATGTACCAAATTTGGCATTTTGTGTGTAGGCACCAGCAACAACATAGTCATCATAACTCGGGAAACGCATCTCCTACATATCTTGACCCGCAAGTTGCAGCAAGTACTTATATTCAAATGTCGAGTGGCCAAAAAGATGTTATTCAATATTTTTTTGAAGGCAATGAAACACTACAGTGATAAGGAGCTCCAAGTCGTACCGTTCAACCCAAGTAACCATTGGGTAATTATAGCAATTTCTACAAAGTACGATCAAGTTTGGTACTGTGACCTCTCAAAGTCGAGAGATGAAAAAAACTGGCGAGTGAATAACCCGTAACTAGAATGATATCTATTCCGTTATTGACGAGTAATTTCCTTCTCCACTTTAGTTTTTGACTATTTTGTCCTTGCACGATAATTTTACATTAACTATGAATGCTTTTGTTTAGAGCTTTTGTACAAGTAAAAGGAAAATGCTGACAACTTAACCATCATACTGCATTCGACGTCCCACAACAAGCTCCGGGCAACACATGCAGCTTTCATGTCTGCTTACACATGGATTTATTTGGAGAGCAGCCTAATTGCAATGTATGTGTAAGTGCATTTATTTTACTTTATTACTAATCTTGTGCTAAATCTCATTTTATCGTGTGGCAGGACTACAAACCCGCCTTCAAGAATGCTAAAGGTCATAGCCTCGAGGAAATTAGAGATGTATATGAAGGTTCATCATTTCTAAAATCTTTAATTCAAAGGGAGAATTTCATTACAATCTAGAGGATTAGGTGACAGTTATTCTTTGTGTAATTAGTTACGTGTTAAGCTGGATGAACAGGGGAATTCTTTGTGTAAATAGTTACTTGGTAACCACAATTGACACTTTGTTAATATTTGATTGGTCAATGTGTGATCTCTATTTGGCTATACATATGTTTCTATATGTGTATGTTGCTGACACTGGCAATGCTGCTACAAAATCCTAGCTAGCTCCAGGATGCAGCCGATAACCATGATAAGCAGGTGTGGGCGCACCTAATAGGAGACGTCAATCTAGCAGGGAGCATCTCCCTTTCAATGCCGCAGTGACCCTACCTGTAAAAAATCTGCAACGTGTTGTAACAGACACCGTCCTGGATTACCTAAATAATGGAGACAAGCTTCCTTAAAGCATGTCTCAGACCAGTCAACAAATTTGCGATGGGCTAACATAAAGCTCGTCTCGGATCAGTCCATAAATCTGTGATGCGATGTATTAGAGCTTGTCTCGCATGTATGCTGATGGGCGACGAACGCGACGCTCGTGTGCAATGACCCCGTAAAGCTCGTCTGTTATGACTCAAAAAAAGGAGACACACTTTCCTTGATCTTGTCTCGCACTTAGTCTGATCGGTGATGCACTTGACGCTCGTCCCTAATGACAACGTAATGCGAGACGCGACGACGAAGACACACTATTTGTTTGTCTCCCTTCTTCATTTGGGCAAGTTTTGGATGAGCCTTTCTTATGGTCTTATGCAAATGTAATGCAAGAAGCAACGATGAAGACACACTGTTTGTTTGTCTCCCTTCTTCGTTTGGGCACATCTCTAATGAGCCTTTCTTATTTAGTGTCTCTTAATTTGAGCAAATTGACATTGTTGTCGTTGTTGTAGCCTCCTTAAAAGAATGGGCATGGTTGGCCCACCCATAACCTCCACGACGGTAGCCATTAGCATTGTTCCCGAAGTATAAGGCATCCTCATGAGTTTTAGGGCAATGACTCCCGATGTGACCAATGTTGCAAGAAACCTCAGATGTCAAGTGAGCATCCAAGGCTTGGACAGTGCCAAATTCTTTACTGTTGACTTGGCGTTCTAACTTATTCATATGGAGGTATAGCATGGTAGCGATCATGTCCACCTCTTTCAAGGTGTGCATGCCTCGATAATGGGATTGGAGTCGCTCGTCGCTCCAACCCCATATTGGCAACCATCTTCTCTATTAACTCCCTAGCGTTGGGATGCGTAAGCGAGAAGAAGGCACCTCCAACGGCAACATCCACATGATAGAAGCTGACAGTATTAACCCGTTGTAGAAGTTTTGGATGATAAGCCAATCATCTATCTCATCGTAAGAATATGGTAGGATGTACTCCTAGAGTCTCTCCCAAGCCTCGGGAATGGACTCCTTGGGCTCTTGCTGGAAACTTGATATTCTTCCACTTAGGGCATTGGTGTTTTCTAAAGGGAAGAGCTTCGTGAGGAATACCGTAGAACATTTCTCCCAAGTGTCTATAGAACTCTAGTTCACATAGAACCACATCTTCGCTCTCCAAAGGAGGGAAAATGAAAACTGGCAAAGATAGATGGCACCCCAAGTGACATTTTTATCTTGAAAGTACTACAAATCTACCGCGACTATTGTTGATGGGCTCTTGCATCCTCATTGGCTTTCCCATAGAAGATACTATCTTGCACCATTATGATAAGGCCCATCTTGATCTTAAAGTTTGTGTCTCTCATGTTGACAGCTGATCCAACAAACCCATTGTAAGGAGAGAAACTGAGAACTCATGAAGAGTCATCTAAGCTATTGGCTTGAAACTTGATGTTGCAGGGACGACTAGTTTGATCGCCAAAAGTATCACGAGAGGGGGAAGACAAAAGGTCGAATTCATCTCAATAGGGATTCGGGATTTCTAATTTGTTGACAAGAAGGAACCGGCCATACACTACCCTGTGTTCGCATCAAACGAATATGAAAACAAAGGAGACTAAACACCTACTTGAACTCCTAACTATCGTAAGCAATCATGCTATACTTCTTAGTCATCTCCGGCAATGGTGCCAAAAATACTTGTTGGTATTTCTTAACATCTATAGATCATCGTAGCAATGAATGCTAGAAATGCTCATTGACAACAAGGCTAACCTAGTACAACGCAAGATGAGTTCCGCAAGCGTTCAAAAAGTACGGCTATAGCATTTCACCTGAGAGTATTCCCTAGGGTATCATATTTGTTTATCCTAAAGGAAGGCAATGAAGTGTGGCATAATTACTTATATGAATAGTGTAGGATGTTCTAGTATTGGATCTAATATGCTCGGTAACTAAATGATAGGGGTGGTGTGACACACAACCAAGCAATCTACTTTCTAAATTTAATCTAGGGGAAGTTAAACTGAGAAAAAATGTTGTTCCAATTGTGCTCCTACTATACACATGCATAGTCTAAGAACGTACATGTGGATATGATAGTTGTGAACACTAGGGCCTAGTGGTGCAACACATCGGCATAGGCATACCTTTGATAGTACGAGAGCGGCTCCCATTAAGAGCCTTTGGCATAACTGAATGTGGGAGAGTACAAAAGACGGACATGGTTGTCATCACCTGCCAGCTACCCCTACAACTGTGGGTCCATGAGAAATCCAATGCTACTTAGCTACCCAAGCACCACGCTTGAATGCTAGGTGAATACCTTAGGAGTTGCAACACAAGATCCATCCCAAGGCAATGACTAACCTAAACATCATTGAACCAATGTTGGAACCAAGCACTATGTTATTCATACTAACATATTCATATTATACCTAATTAGACTATGGTGGAGGTTTATGAGGTTTATGAAAATGTAAAATATAATTACTACATTATCATAATAACATCTAAACTTGGCACGTGCATGGACTCCACAACCGAAAAAGAAATGCTTAATCAAAGCATATGAACAATAAAATACCAATACTATTATAATGCATAAAGTCACAAGAAAAAGAAAAGATACATGAGCCATACATTTCTAAAAATTAACATGGACTAGAGGCTCCTCTCTACAACCTAACTCCACTAAGAATTGAGAGAAATGTGTATACAAGAGAGTTATGCTCAAGTGGTGTGTGTGTAGAAGTGAGGAGTGATGCCCAATTTATACTAGTTTTTGAGGCAGTTCTCACCAGAATCCGTGCAGGAATCAGTTGTTGCCGCCATCAGGGAGTCATGAAGAGCCAACACGTGGAAGGTGACGAGTTTGGTGCCACCACGAGTGTGTCTGTATTATGAATTCAGCTGCACTCCCATGTGGGTTTCTCGCGGTGTGCTTTCTCCATGAGGCTGGTAGGTGGGCCCTAAGACCATTCCAAAGTGGATCACTGTTGGATTCCATCGGATACACCTGCAAGTGGGTCATTCATTTGATTCTTGTGGTGCCAAACGTCAGCCTTTGATTGGCTAGGATGATAGTTCTCAGGATCACACCAGTGGTTTCTCCTCAAGTTTGTAGATAAATACCAGCATGCACTATTTCTCCTACTAGAAGTGGAATTATGTTAATCCTAAAGGTAATGTGTGTAAGAATTGTCTACTCGTTCACATATTTGAGGTATATTGACAATCCAAATTTGTGCTTAATGACCGTCAACAGGGACCTCACAGAGAGACTGAAAATGCATGAGGTTCCCCTGGACAGCATTTACTTGTCTCATCCGTCATCTACCTTGGAAGGTAGTGTCTTCCCATCCACTGTAAGAAAATTGTTAAAGCCTGACGTATAGGGCTAAAACTGCAAATGAAAAAAAATGAATATTATAAGATTTTCTTACCTATTGCCAACCTGCGAATAGGCAGCAAAAAGGCCTCGTCTCTAGTAACCGTAGGAGGAGCCACACGATGGAACATCCTAGTTTGCCGCCTCCGTGATGGCTCCTGCTAGTAAGCCGATCCCAAAGGCTAGTAAGCCTATGACTAAAGAGGTGCCTCCACCTCCAACTCTGACGACAAGACTCTGAGTTATCCTTCAAAATTACAGGATTCACAAGATAGATAAATAAAGTACTAATAAAATTTAATAAAACGTGGCCAATAAGTAAAATTTACCTCATTGTTTTGCAAGGCGAGAGGTATGTCTGTCAGCTCTAAGGGCATGTGTGTCGAAAAATGAGACCTTCTGCTCTCTCCTGATGAACTACCTTGAAAAATGGTGTCGCGTGAGCTAAGAAACACCTTCACGGTTGTGGATGACTGGTACATCACAAATGAAAACCCTTAATCACACATAGACCGCTGTAGCACTTCACCTTGAGAGTATTCTCAAGGGTATCGAATCACAAGGAACACGTGTGCTAATCTTCGAACATGTTGACCCAAGGGCACAAAGCTTGGTGGTAAACAAGGGGTAGAGAAGAATTCCTAATTCATTGCATGTCGGCCAATAGCTACTTGTAGTTGGCACGGGCTTACCCTAGTCTGCTAGGCAACTCCCACCAAGAGCATACATCATAGCTGAACGTGGAGGATTGCAACAAATGAATAGGTCTCTCACCACCTACCGCCTACCTCTACAACCCGACACTATGAGATAATAATAGGTAACGTCAAGCTTGGACACCACACCTACGCTATCGATTACTTCCCTAACCTCTCTACCTAAGACTAGGGCCTTTACGTCGATAAAGCACTGAATGAACAAGCAACTAAAGGAAATAACTTTCTAGAATTGGAAGAGTAAACTCAATTGGAATCAAGAACTCTTACTTGAATAGAAAGCTCCTGTTGAGGTACAAGCGTGGAGAGGGTTTGACAATCCCGAACCCTAACCTCAAGTGGAGGAAGCACGACAAGTCGATGCCTCCTCGTCCTCCTCTTTCTCACTCTCTCTCTCTTTATTTTATAAGCACTTGTACTGTGCTACGCCTCTGATGTAGAGTACTAAACTCAAGCCTTTGCTGTGTGGAGAAGAGTGAGACTCTACCCCCTATTTACATGCGCGAGGATTAACTGAAAACGTTATTAGGAAGCCATGAGGAGATGGCACTAAGACAAGGCGGGCGAACTGGTGGCTTGGCTGCACTCCCAATGGATCCAAACGTGGGGTCTTTCCTCCAGGAGGCTATTTAGTGGGCCCTCGGACTGTGTGTGGATGATTCCCGTGCATTTTTATTGTTTTACTCCTCCAAGTGAGCCAATGAATCCTCATGCTTGCGCTTAATTGGTCGAAAGGTCTGTCTTCTGGCTTGGTCCAAGAAAATCCCTTTAATTTTGGGCTTAATTCAGCTGCATACAAAATTACACCAACACTCATGGAATTTGTTTATAAATAACTCCTACCACTTCTTGGTTGTACAATTCATATCTTTTATGCAGAGAATTGACAGACCGATTTGGCACTTAAGGACCATCAATAAACTCCCCCACATAGTCCTTTACTTGTCCTCGACTGAAGGCAAGAAGAACTAAGTGATGTCATAATTTTGCTTCAAGTATGAAATATGTATACAAAACATTTCAACCCATACTTGTATTCAAGAATCTTTGATGTTGCTGCCACATCATTTTGGGATGTTTGAGAGGTGGATCGGTTTGAATGTAGTTCACCTGGACTCTTCCAGCTAAAATAAACTTGGGAATCGCTATATTTACAAAAGTCAAAAAGATATTGCCACACTCCTATCCTTGGCAAGAGTTGCCACTTCTTTTCCTTCAACTAAATATGGCATTATTTGGAGCTTGGTAAAGATCAAGAGGGGCTCACTTGCAATTCATATATCACAAAGTCAAAAACTGGATCCTATGAGGGGGCTAAGCAATGAAAATATTGACAAAGGAATTTTGTTGTGCACTTTTGTGGAGGTATGTATCAGGATGACTCCCAAATGTGTTCTCTCATTTTATGCAAGGATGAAGCATGGGTACTTCTTCTTCTTCTTTTTTCTTTTTTGGATCATATTATTTTGTTGAGAGTGTGTTTTATTTTTTTTTTCTTGTAGTCATTCCTTCTACTCTTTTTTGTTTCAGAAATATTTGTATAGAGAGTATTTTGCAAATGAAATATGGAGTATCTTTTTACAGTGGATGCATGAATGGGTGTTAATTCTCAATGTGAAAATTTAGCAATGGTGGAGTGCACAAGAAATACTTAAATAAAAACGCTAGTCACTCAATACGGTCAAGAACTTGACAAAGTTCAATGAAAATGCAGTTGACATATATGCATGTGGTTTTCAAGAAGTTGCATCATATGGTCTCGGTGGAAATTTGTATTCTTACAAGAAAGTAGGCAACAATCTTCTGACTCCAAAAATTGCAATACAAAAATTCAATTCAAGCATAGAGAGTTTTCAAGTTCCACTCTTTTACCATATCACACCAATCAAATACTTAGATGACATGTTTTTCCTAAATTGATATGTTGTTCTAGAAAATGGCAATGAAATTGAAATTACATGTAGGCATATTTAATTCTATAGCAAAATATGATATAGAAAATTGCATAAATTTAGTTTCCAATGAGTTGATTTAAATGATATTAGCATGCATAATCAAATTCAACTAAATAATCAGGTACAAAAAGATACAATGTGAGAGAGTGCAAGCCTTCAATTTAATGGGGAAGGGTAGGCCAAACCATCATGGCTTGGTGGAATCTTCTCGTGATACCTCATGCGATGCACTGAATTGTTCTTTCATGATGGTCCGGGCATGTTGCTCTTTGTGAGGTCTGTAGGACCTCCCCCACACTTGTTCTTGTATCTATCTTGATTTGACACAAACAACATGGAAAAGTGAAAGACTCTGTCGGCCTTAGCTACACCGGTGAGTCACAAATTATTTAACAAAGGCACTACATATGATGGAATGAAAATAAATAAGTGTCCAACTCCTAAGTAGAAAGTTATTTATGATGTTCTATATTTTACTACTACCCTACATAGCCGAATGGGGATAGTGGGATGATTGGAAAGAGATGTTGAGAGTTGGAGTTCACTTTATTGGACATAGAAAATTTAACCAAACTTCAATGATAGCCGTTAAAGTCAATCAAATTGTCTACATTTTCCTCTTTGTCCAAATGTTCTCTGTGTTCTAAAAACACCTTAAGATGGTTCCCATTTACTTTAAATAGATGACCTTCATTACCATGGTATAGGGACCTTCCCATTTACTTCTTAGATTCCCATGTCCAAAAAGCTTAACCCCAAAGTTGAAAAGGAGAAATTTAACTCTAGACTTGAACTCCTTAGGCGTAATTTTTTTATCGTGCCGCCTCTTGGTTTTCTCTTTATAGATCTTGGCACTATGTGATGCGTCTTATCCCTCCATTCTTCCTGTTCATAAATGTGCATCTTACGAAACTCTATAGCTTCATGGAAATCTATGTAGCACTTCTTGATAGCCCAATACGCTCTATGTTCAAGTTGTACGGGTCAATGACAAGGTTTCCCATAGATAAGTTTGAAAGGTGACATTCCGATGGGCGACTTGTAGGAAGTACAGTATGCCCAATGTGGATCGGGTAGTTTATTCTTCCATCCACTTCCCATCTCAAGGATAGTCTTTTCCAGAATATTCTTGATTTGCTTGTTTAATGTTTCTTCTTCACTGCTTGTTTCGGGGTGGTTTGGACAGAGTAGCAATTCTACGCCTTACCTTAAGCTCCTTCAGAATGTTCTGGAATGTCTTATCAATGAAATGAGACCCTCCGTCACATATCACCAATCGGGGAGTTCCGAATCGTCGAAAATTTATTTCATGAAACATTTTCTTGAGCGGTCTTGGCATCATCATGTTTGCATGGTAATGCTTCTACCCTTTGGACACATATTCTTCGGCAATCAGAATGTACTCGCAATCATAGGACATTAGAAATGGTCCCACGAAGTCGATGCCCCACATATCAAATAATTCTACTAGAAGATTATATATGAGGGGCATCGCATTGCGAGCCGTGATTCCTCAATGCTTCTGGCATCTCTATCATCTTTGAATGAATTCCTTTGTATCGTCATAAATTGAGGGCCAAAAAAATCTGCTTCGCTAGATCTTCACGTGAGTACGGTAAACAATGTAGTGCCCATTATAGGGGAGCTCCATGGCATCTTTTGATGATTTTGGTGCCTTCGATTGTTGGGATGCACATTCTAAGTAACTCGTGAGAATATACCCTATAGATGTATGAATCATCCCATAGGTGATACTGACTCTCAATATGGACCTTTTTCTTATTCTCCCCTGGTGGTACCTACCCCATAACCATGAAGTTTATGATGTCTGCATAACCAGGGTTAGAGTCGGTCACCTTGAGCAATATATCATCACGTAGGAAATCATTGATAGGTATGTCCGGTGTATTTGGGATTTCCTTACGTGAGAGATGATCAGCGATGGAATTTTATCCTTTATCTCCAAGTTAAACTCTTGGAAAAGTATAATCCGTCGGATTAGACTAGGTCTAGCATATTTCTTGGTGAGCAAAAAATTCAAATAAGCATTGTTTGTATAGACTATGACTTTCGCTCCAACCAATAGCAAAGACAACTGTAGGAGCTCCTTTTCAGTTGTGGCATAGTTAAGATAAGCTCCTATGAGTCTTTCTTGCGTAGGCTATTGCATGATGCTTCTTATCCTTGGTTTGGCCAAGGACCACCCCTACGTCATAATAACAAGCACCGCACATGATTTTGAATGGTAGTGTCCAGTAAGGGGGTTGAATGATTGGAGCTGTGACCAGTGACTTCTTGAGGATGTCAAAATATTTGTGGTGCTCATCATTGTTGGTATTTCTTAATGTCTACAGGTCATCCTAGAAATGAATGCTACACATAAAAACGACACTAGGCTAATCTAAGGCCAAAGCAAGATGAGTTTCACAAGTGCACGAAAAGTACCGCTGTAGCATTTCACCCAGGAGTATTCCCTAGGGTATCATATTTATTTTATCTCAAATGGAGGCAAGTAAAGTTTGGTATCAAGGGTAGGATAGGATGATCTAGTGAGTATCTTAATAGGATGGATGATAGAATTGGGTACTGTGACACACACTTAAGCAATCTACTCTAAGCGGTAAAAGTTATAATAGTGAGTGTTAAACTACGAGAAGGGGCTGCTCCTACTATGTTGTAACTACTCACAATAATGTACATATGAGCATGTTAATGGTACATGATAGGGCTTAGTTGTCCAACACATCAGTCACATATGTACCTTTGGCAAAACAAGAATGAATCCCGCAAAGAGTTTGTGGCATATCCGAACATGGGGGAATGCAAAGGATGGAAAGGGTTGTCACCACTTGCCGCCTATCCCTACAACCCGTGGGAGGACCTCCAACACAACTTAACTTCTATAATTGTTTAGGGTTCAATTAGAGTTAATAATCACTGCACTTTGAAATTTGTTGCACTCGTTAAAAACTTAAAATACAACTTGCTCTCTGTTTCACATTTGCTACATGAAAATCTTGAAATTAGCTTCACCAAGAATTGCTGCAAAGTTGTAGATTCAAATGGTGAGATTATGTTGAATATGTATCGGTTTGGAAGACTTTTTAACGCTAATTTTGATATGTCATCCTCTAAGTATAGGTTTCTAGTTGCTAATTATTCAAATGAATTATATTGTTGGAACTGTATACTTGGTCACGTAGGCTCTGATCACCTCACACGTGTTAGTGGTCTTGATCGCATACCTAGGTTACCTAAGATTAATGGGGACAAATAAATTGTGTGCTCTTTTGAAGACATGCTAAGTTGGTTGTAGATTCACATGCTCCACTCACAATGACCATGACAATAGCACTGGCACAAATTTTACACCTTGACAGCGTAGGTCCCTCACATGTTCAATCTTTTCGAGGTAAATGTATGTTCTTGTGATTGTTGATGATTATTCTAGGTACTCTTGGGTTTATTTATTGCATCTAAGAATAAAGCTTTTAGTCACATTAGAAGTTTAGTTCTTAGATTTTCACTTGATCTCCTAGGATCTTTAAAAGCAGTAAGAAGTGATAATGGAACCGAATTTAAAAACCAGTCATTTGATCACCTTTGTGCTGAAAAAGGAATAGATCCAATTTTCTTCACCATATGTACCTCAACAAAATGGTGTTGTAGAGAGAAAGAACAGAACATTGGCTGAGATGGCTAGGATTATGCTTGATGAATATCAAACTCCTAGGAAGTTTTGGGCAGATGCCATTGCAACAGTTTGTTATGTCTCAAATCGAGTTTTCTTGTGAGCTAAGCTGGGAAAAACACCATATGAGCTTTGGTTTGGGCATAGGCCTAGTGTCACACATTTTAGGATCTTCGGTTGAAAATGCTTTGTTGAGAAACACGGTAATCTTGATAAATTTGAAACTAGATCTATTGATGGCATGTTTCTTGGTTATCCATGTCATACTAGAGGCTACCGCATGCTTTTACTTGACACTAACAAGATTGCAGAGACTTGTGAGGTTTCATTGATGAAGCTAGCCTAGGTACGAGCTCAAACATTGCAGGTCAAAGATGCATATCCGTAGGTGGAGACTATTTTCATTGAAGATGAGGAAGAAGGGGTATCACTGCCCAAAAATTCAAAAGCCAATGACGTCATTCTTGCTCCTGATTTTGATCCACAACAATCACCAACAACTACTACTACTGATCCAGATCATTCTCACGCTACATGCTCTTCGATTTGTGATGAGCAAGAAGAAGAAGGCTCTTTTGAAGTATCGACACCACACTGCGTTCTCAAAAGTCACCTTCCACAATAGATTATTGGAAGCTTCCACGAATGAGTCACACGGTTCAGGTTTTTTGAGCCAAACTCTCACTCTCATTCTGCTTTTGTTGCTTCTTTTGAAACCAAAGATATATCAAACGCATTCACTAATGAATCTTAGTTTATTTCCATGCAAGAGAGTTAGAAATTTTGAAAGAAATAATGTTTGGAAACTTGCTCGTCCACCTAATGGCCACACATTGATAGGAACAAAATGGGTGTTTAAAATCAAACAAAGTGTGGATGGGGTTGTGGTTAGGAATAAAGCTAGTTTGGTTGCTGAAGGTTTCACACAAGTTGAAGGTCTAGATTTTGATGAAACTTTTGCTCATGTTGCTAGATTAGAAGTCATAAAAATTTTATTAGCATTTGATGCATATAAAGGTTAAAGTTATATAAAATGGATGTGAAAAGTGATTTTCTTAATGGCTACATAGATGAGGAGGTTTATGTTAAGCAACCACCGGGTTTCGAAAATCCTGATTTTCATAATCATGTTTACAAACTGTCCAAAGCTTTGTACGGTCTCAAACAAGCCCCTAGAGCATGGTATGATAGATTAAAAACATTCTTACTTGAAAAGGGGTTTACCATGGGTAGAGTAGATACAACTCTTTTTGTCCTTAATCATGGTAATGACTCACTATTAGTTCAAGTGTATGTGGATGATATTATCTTTGGTTGTGCCTCTTATGATCTTGTGTCTAAGTTTTCAGCTATGATGAGTTCAGAATTTGAGATGAGTATGATGAGAGAACTCATGTACTTTTCTGAGGCTGCAAATCAAGCATATCAAGGAGGGAACCTTTGTGCATAAACGAAGTATATGAAAGATCTCGTTAGGTGCTTTAACATGAAAAACAACAAAATTCTTCAGAAACTAATGGGAACAACGACAACTCTTGAACTTGATGAAGACGGTGAACCCGTTGATCAAAAATAATATAGAAGCCTGATCGGGTAACTTTTGTACCTCACGGCATCAAGACCGCATATACAATTCAGAGTATATCTTTGTGCATGATTTTTTAAGCTTCTCCACACGCTTCATATCGTTAAGCCGTCAAAAGGATTCTCAAGTAATTTGAATTTGGCATTTTTCTTCCTTATTCCTCAAATGTTACATTGAAAGCTTTTTTGGATGCTGATTTTGGGGGTTATAGGAATGATAGGAAAAGTACTTTGGGTGCTTGTCATTTTCTCGGTAACTCACTTGTTGCTTGGTACTCTAGAAAACAAAGTTCAGTTGCACAATACAAGGTCAAATCTGAATATGCAGCTGCTGCTAGCGCTTGCTCACAAATTCTTTGGATTGTTCAAATACTTAAGGACTATATGGTCAATATAGATAGTGTTCCACTGTTTTGTGACAACACTAGTGCCATTTACATTGCTAAAAACCTTATACAACACTATAGAACAGAGCAAATTGATATTAGGTATCACTTTCTCCGTGATAATATTCAAAAAGGAAACATTGTGTTTCACCATGTAGATATCGAACAATAAATGACTAACATTTTTATAAAACCTTTGGATTTCACTCATTTTTCTTTCATTCATAGTGAAATAGGGGTTATGCATCCTCATGGCTTAAATTGAGGGGAAGTTTTGAAACTTGGGAAACTATGTGTGAATCTGAAATTAAAAGATAATATGAGCATTAATGTTTCATATATATATATATATATATATATATATATATATATATATATATGATTTTGTGATTCCTTTTACATGTTGAAAGTTCTTACTACATTACTCGTGTTATACATTTTGTATTTTTTTCATTACTAGAAATTTGAATAATTAATTACACTAATTCTTGTCATGATTGAACTTTCTTGTTGTTTTGAACTTGTTACATGCTCACGAGTTCTTTTAATCATGAAAATTTAACGATTCAATATCCCACATGTTGAGCTTTTATGATCAAATGAAAAATCAGAAATTCAAAAGTATATGCATGCATCGCACTTGTTCTTTTTATATTTTTTTATCATTTCACTTTGATATGAACCTGAATGGCGTTGCGTATGACTAAAACCACGTCCTTAGGCTTCTGATTGTTAAATGACGTAGGCTTGGCTTGGTTGGTTAGAATAAGATGGGTACTGCATATAATCTCTTGCAAAGTTCATATGACTTAAATTTGTGCTTTAAAAGATAATTAAAAACAGCAACACGCTTTCGAGTTTTTAAATAGTTGAGTTACTCCATCAAGCCAGATGAAATTGTCGAGTCACGTCTCGTGCATCGCTCGAGTATGCTCCAGGTTCAAAGGTCACCCTCTGTCGGTACCCTAAAAACCGTACACCCCCTGAGATTACAAAGATCTCGAGGGAAGGACGACTACTTGAATTGAAGACCCTCGAAGGCCCACTTGTCAGACATGACCGGACCTGCTTCTCCAACATGGTTAATCCCTAGGTCGCCACGTGTACTGCCGAACCGGAGCTACCGCCCACAAGGGGGAAGCTCCGGACCAAGTACCGAAATGGCACCTCCGGACTTAACCCCTGATCGAGAGAAGCTCCGGACCTGACACGTGTCAGGTAGCCCCAGAGCTTCCTGCTTCCCACAGCAAGCTCCGGAGCTGTCACGTGTCTAAACGTTGGAGCTGGCAGCCTCTAACCTCCGGAAGACCTTGTAACGGCTCCGGATCTTCAAAGGAGAGCCAAGGACTTCAAGACCCATTTAAATGTCATTAATGCCATATTAATGACACTTAAACGGACGATCTTAACACCTGTAACGGCACTGTCGGAACTCGTTACAGGATCATTAACAACAATTAATCGTGTATAATTACTAGTAACCGCCGGGGCCACATGTCGGGCCAGGCCAGCTTGTAACGGCCTGTCTTTGTACTATAAAAGGACAGGCCGTCGATACAGACAGACACGCACACAGACGTGGAGATCATACGTGACAAACTAATACAACACCAACACACCCGTGGAGTAGGGTATTACGCTCAGGCGGCCCGAACCACGTAAATCCTAGTGTCTCCTGTGTTAAACCGCAATTCACCTTCTTGAGTCTCCGCGCGCCCACACCGAACTACAAACTCCTTCAACACTTTAGCAGTGTCAGGAGATCTGCCGACTCTAACAGTCGACAGTTGGCACGCCAGGTAGGGGGGGCCTCAGATTTTCGAGAATGGTGAACTCCGCGGCTGGATCATCCAACGGCCAACCTGCTGCTCAAGCTGTTGGGGGCAATCCCTCCAACAGGCAGCCACCAGTAGGAGCCTCGGCACCAGCAGGAGCCACTCTCCCACCACCACCATCTTCTCCGACAAATCGTGCTGGACAACGTGATGGTGCGCCGGTGTCACTGACTGCGTCGGCAAGTCATGACAACCCGGAACACGCGCTCCATGCAGTGCGTGCTCTTCTCCAACGACCACCACCTCCGGACGCATCTCGAGATGCAATGGAGCAGTGGAGGGCCGATGTGGAGCATCTGGTTGCAGCAGCGGCCGAACGCCTCAACAACCAGGGTCCTCCTCCTTCGGGACGAGCCCCGTCGCAGCGACGGACTTTGTCTGGAAGACTTGGTCCGCACGTCTCCAACAACAGGAGACGGTCTGCGTCACAGCAGGTGACATCGTTGCCGTCTGGGGCACGACGTACCCATACGGTATCCAGGCTTTCGACTCATGACCTCCGGGCGGAGCTTGATCGCCGATACCGCCAACAGGATGGTCGTGTCCATATCGAGCGTGCTCGTGAAAGACGGGAAGCTCAGGACCTTTCTACTCTGGAAGGAGTAGAAGGAGGCTGTTCAGCCCTAGCCATGCACCTGCGCATGGTTAGATGGCCACAGAAGTTCCGGCCACATCTGCCGGAAAAATTCGACGGGACTGTCAACCCCGCCGAATTCCTTCATATATACTCCACTGCAATCTTGGCAGCTGGAGGAAACGAGGCTGTAATGGCTAATTACTTTCCAGTGGCCTTAACCGGGACCGCCAGGTCCTAGTTTATGAGCCTTCCACCCAACTCTATCAACAGTTGGGAGGAGTTGTGCCGTCAGTTCACTGCCAACTTTGGGAGTTCATACACCCGACCAGGCACTGAACTGGACCTTTTTGCGGTCGTGCAAAAAGGGGGAGAATCTTTGCGGTCCTTCATCCAGAGGTTCTCTCAGGTACGCAACACAATCCCTTCTATCTCAAGCGCTTCTGTCATTGTGGCATTCAGACAGGGCGTACGGGACAAGAAGATGTTGGAGAAGCTGGCGATCAAAGAGATCACCAGCGTCACGGAACTCTTCAGCCTGGCAGACAAATGTGCCAGAGCTGTGGAGGGCCGTGAAATGCACTCCAAACCAGCCTCGGAGGATCACAAGAAATCCTCCAAAGAAGAAGCCGCTACCTCCGGGGGTGGCAAGAAGAAAAAGAAGACCCACGGCAAGAAGAAGCCGTCGGCCGGTACATCCAACGTTGCAGCTGCTGCAACTCCTGGTGGCCGGGGGCCACGCCCCGAGAAGTGACCTCGACCGTCTTCCGAAGACGGTGGCAAACCCAAAGTGTGGTGTCCCATTCACAAAACGGGCAGCCACGGTTTGGAAGACTGCCGAGAGGTCCAAAACCTTGCCGAGCGCTACAGCAAGCGCTGGGAAGGGTCTCCTTTCCGACAGAGGGAAGGAAAACAGAAGGTCGACGAAGCTCCGACTGAAGAGGAGTTAGGGTTTCAGGATCCCAAAAAGGTCCTGAAGGCCGTCTACACCTCCGTCGACGACGACTCTGACGTCTCTGACAACGAGCATCGGAAAACCATGAACACCATTTTTGGTGGATCATGGGACATCACCTCCCGTCGCGTCATCAAGACTATGCGGCGGGATATGGCCGTTGTAGCTCCTACAGCTAGACCGGAGCCACATCGAAAGTGGATGGACACATCCATCACTTTTGATGCTTCGGACTGTCCTCGAAGCATGGTCGGAGCTGGACAGTTACCTTTGATGGTATCTCCCACCATCAATAACATCCAGCTCCATCATGTTATGGTGGACGGAGGTTCGGGGCTGAACCTCATAAGCTTTGAAGCTTTTACCAAGCTTCAGCTCCGGCCTTCGGATCTCCAGCCCTCTCGACCTTTCTCCGGAGTAGGTCCGGGGGCCATTACTCCACTCGGAGCTATAACTCTCCCCGTTACCTTCAGGACACAGGAGAAGTATCACACCGAGAAGTTGGTCTTCGACGTCGCTCAGATCAACTTACCATTCAACTCCATCTTGGGTAGACCTGCCCTATACAAATTTATGGCAGCTGCCCATTATGGATACCTGGTGTTGAAGATGCATACACCAGTAGGCGTTCTCCGAATCCGTGGAGATCGCACTACCGGAGTAACTGCTCTGGAGGAGCTCCATGCACTCACCACGGCGCAAGAGGAGGACTCCAGACAGGAGCAAGCTCCGAAACCCCCGAGCATTCATCAACGGGGCTCAACCTCTGCACCCCGTGTGCAGCCAAGCGGCGACACCGACATTCCCATCAAGGTCGTCCAAATTGGTTCCAATGCCGCTCAAACCACCCGTATATCGGGAGGGTTGAATGACAAATAGGAACTCGCGCTCATCACTTTCCTCCGGGCTAATGTTGACGTGTTTGCCTGGCAACCGTCACAAATGCCTGGGATCCCCAGGGAAGTGATTGAGCACAATCTGAAGATTTACCCCGATGCTCGGCCTGTGCATCAGAAGCCTCGGAAGCAATCCGTAGAGCGTCAGAACTTCATCCGACAAGAAGTGAAGAAGTTGCTCGAAGCCGGATTCATCCGAGAAGTCTTCCATCCAAAATGGCTGGCAAACCCAGTCGTTGTGCCCAAGGCCGGCGGGAAGCTTCGAATGTGCATCGACTACACCACGCTGAATAAGGCATGTCCAAAAGATCCATTCCCACTACCTAGAATAGAATAGATAGTGGATTCCACCTCCGGGTGTGAATTACTGTGTTTCCTAGACGCATATTCTGGGTATCATCAAATCAGGATGTCTAGGGAGGATGAAGAGCATACTTCATTCATCACAGTAGAAGGATTGTATTGTTACACAGCCATGCCATTTGGTCTCAAGAATGCAGCTTCAACTTTTGTACGAGCTATGTACAAAACTTTTGAAGAACTCATCAGAGACATAGTGGAAGTGTACGTTGATGACATCGTGGTCAAGGTCAAGAACAAAGAGTCCCTCTTGGACACCTTGCAGGCTGTCTTCGATAAGCTGCGGGCCACCCGCACGAAGCTAAACCCAGACAAGTGTGTCTTCGGGGTTAGCTCCGGAAAACTTCTTGGTTTCCTGGTAAGTCACCGGGGCATAGAGGCTAATCCGGCGAAGATAAAAGCCATCGAAGACATGCGACCACCAACCCGCATCAAAGACGTCCAAAAGTTAACTGGGTGTCTAGCAGCCCTCAGCCGGTTCATATCAAGACTGGCAGAACGGGCACTCCCCTTCTTCAAGTTGTTGAGGAAGTCCGGACCATTCCAATGGTCCGAAGAAGCAGAAAAGGCATTCCAGGAGCTGAAACAGTTCCTCACCACCCTACCAATTCTGGTAGCTCCAAACCCTGGTGAGCCTTTGTTGCTTTACATTTCAGCTACTGACGAAGTTGTCAGTATGATTCTGGTTGCGGAAAGACCAGAACTACCCCATACTCAGGAATCCAGACCCCTTCAGGAGGGTCCGGAGGTCCCAGAAAGTGAGTCTGGGTCCCAGCTCCCAGACTCAAATCCACAAGAAGTCACTTCAGAAGACCCAGACCCCTCCAAGAGGGTCCAGGTCATTTCTGAAGAAGCTTCGGGTTCCTCCAGCCAGAACCCGGAGGTCCCCGAAGAGAATCTGGACTCCTCCGACAGGGTCCGGATCAACAGAGAGGAAGCTCCGGACCCCTCCGGGAGGGTCTGGACCATTCAACGCCCGGTATACTTCATCAGTGAAGTATTACATGATGCCAAGACTCGATACCTAGAGGTGCATAAGCTGCTTTATGCAGTTCTTATTGCCTCCAGGAAGCTCCGACACTACTTCCAAGCTCACAAAGTCTCGGTGGTGACCTCCTATCCACTTCGAGCGATCTTGCATAATCCCAATTCAACTGGGAATATTGTAAAGTGGGCAGCGGAATTGGCTGAGTTCGATCTCGAATTCATTTTGAGACAAGCAATCAAGAGTCAAGCGTTGGCAGATTTCGTGGTGGAATGGACTCCCTCTCCATCAAACCCTGGGGGCCCCAGCGAGCAGAAGACGGAACATCAAGTTCCAACCTTCACCGAGCCTCACTGGACCCTTTACTTCGATGGCTCCATGCAGAAGCAGGGGGCCGGAGCTGGAATCCTTCTCCTTGCACCGACTGGGGAGAAGGTAAAATACATGGTACACCTTGATTTCAAGGCAACCAACAACATGGCGGAGTATGAAGCACTCATCTACGGGCTAAAGGTGGCACTGTCATACGGTGTCAAGCAACTGCTGGTCAAAGGAGATTCACAGCTCATCATTAAGCAGGTGAAGGGTGAATGCTCCTGCAATAATCTCCAGCTAGCTACTTACCTCCTTGAAGTCCAGAGGCTTCAGAAGGACTTTGAAGTCCTAGACCTCCACCATGTTCAGCGTGCCCACAACGCTGAAGGTGACGAACTCTCGACCAAAGCGTCAACCGGAGCTCCGGCTCCTGACGGAATCTTTGTCCGGAGGTTGTCAAAACCCACAGTTCAGCCTGCCGAACTGAACGAAGGGGGCGAGATCAGCATCCCGAAGCTGACGGTCCCGATGGCCCTGTTACCATGGCAGCCATCAAGGGTCGTAGGTGCTGCCGGAAGCTCCGAGCAACCCAGCACGCAAGACTCAAATGCTCAAGTCAGTTCTGATGCATGGATCTCGGAGATCCGGAACTACATGAAAGACAACATCCTTCCTGACGATGATGTATCCGCTGATCGGGTAGTCAGATTGGCTAAAAGATACACACTGGTAGAAGGGGATCTCTACCGGCGCAGTGCCAACGGCATCCTAATGCGGTGCATCACAAGGGAAGAAGGCTGAGAGCTTCTCGCAGAAATCCATGGAGGTGAGTGTGGGAACCACGCATCTTCCCGCACGCTGGTCGGAAAAGCCTTTCGGCATGGCTTCTACTGGCCTACAGCGCTCCAGGATGCCACTGAGCTGGTGAAGAAATGCGAAGCATGCCAATTTCATGCAAAGCAAATTCATACACCTGCTCAGCCCTTACAAATGATACCTCCTACATGGCCCTTCGCTGTGTGGGGGATGGACATCTTGGGACCCTTCCCAAGAGCCGTCGGAGGTTACAAGTTCATGTACGTCGCCATCGACAAGTTCACCAAGTGGCCGGAAGCAACTCCAGTTGTGACGATCAACAAGCAATCTGCTATCAACTTTCTGCAATCCATTGTAAGCAGATTCGGAGTCCCAAAAAAGATCATCACTGATAATGGGACTCAATTCACAAGCTCCGCATTCCAAGGGTATTGCGAAGACCTCGGCATACATGTTTGCTACGCTTCCGTAGCTCATCCTGCCAGCAATGGCCAAGCTGAGAGAGCAAATGCAAAAATCCTTAAAGGACTCAAAACGCGCACCTATGAGCATTTGAAAAAGCACGGAGCCAATTGGATCGAAGAGCTTCCGCCCATTCTATGGGCCAACAGGACTTCTCCAAACCGGTCAACTGGAGAAACACCCTTCTTTCTGGTGTACGGAGCTGAAGCAATCCTTCCTCCGGAAATCACCTTGGGTTCGCTCCAGGTCCGGACCTTCGACGAAGCCGCGCAGGACCAGCTCTGGCGTGAAGACCTAGACCTCCTCGAAGAGGGAAGGTGCCAAGCAGCTGTTCGGAATGCCCGATATCGCCAAGCTCTACGGCGTTATCACCAGCGGCATGTACACAACCGACAGCTCGAGGAAGGCGATCTGGTGCTACGGAGAATACTATCCAGAGAAGGGTTAAACAAACTCTCCCTCGGCTGGGAGGGGCCCTTTCGAGTGATCAAAGTATCCCGTCCCGGAAGCGTTCGCTTGGCTACCGAGGATGGGAAACCTCTCCCAAATCCTTGGAACATCGAGCACCTCCGTAAGTTCTACACTTAATTCCACGGAGGTGAGTCTTGAGTAACTTGAGATGTATGTTATAGAGTCATTGTACAGAGTCGGGTAGTTCCTCCGGGAGAGCAGCCGCACCTTTCCCCAAAGGTCTGCAAAGCTCAAGCAGCACTTGTCACAGTCTCCGGACTAAAAGTGTGGCTAACTACCCTGGGTCAAACGAGAAACCAAGCACACTTAGCCTAGTCCCGTACCCTAAGAGTGTACTTGTTTCCCCTGTACCCCGGACCTATAATGAAAGACATCTTCATGTGAAATAGACTCCACGTGCATTCATTTTGTGCAGGCTCGACATTTTTATTTTTCTCTTTCTTGTCTATAATAGAGACGTGCAATTCTTAAGAAATTTTAGTTTGACTGGTTTATATACGATTCGAGTTGAATTGTCAGATCTCTTGTATTTAAATATCGTTTATGGCCAACTCGCCTGAAAGCCGCCAAGCCAATCTAGGGCCGGAGTGCGCTATCGACTTAGCCTGGTCAAGCACCCTAAGTACGCCACTCTACCTACACCCCGGCAGGCCGAAGTAAGGCGGGTTCATGGACAGTTGGATCTAAGAGAAAAGACAACGCAACCAGTTGTATTTAAAATTGCGTTCAACTTAAAATTTTCTTGAGAATCGTAAGCCGCGATGAAATTATAGACAAGGAACAAATTTTACTATTTTTCTTGGCTTAAGTGTGCAGGAAAAATAAACTCTACGTTGATGGAGAAAAGTCGGAGCTAACCAAGCTCCGACTCCCCCAAGGGGGTCAACCGTCGGCGCTGAGTAAAAGATGGTGAGAAGACCCCATAAATGGAGTCTGTTGCCAACAAACCAAGTGTTGGCAAAGGTCACTGCCGGAGCTACTAAGCTCCGACACCTTGGAGGACTAACTATCGACGCTTTATGTGTTGATAGAGGCTATTGCCGGAGCTACTAAGCTCCAGCAATGGACAGTGCCAGAGCTTCTAAGCTCCGACAACTTCAGGGGACCATCACTATCAAAAACTTCGGGCCTAAATTCTACAAGTTCGAAGCAAATTCGTCTTCAACAAAACTCAATATCCTTTTGGTACATGTTCACAATCAAATTGTGTACATCTACCAGGGGGCCAAGAGAAGATAAAGATGTTGAAGACAAAAAATGAAATTCGCAAAAATTTGGGGATTTCATTCATCTGGAGACAGGAGATTACATCTGGAGACAAGGGATTACAAAATTGAGGAAGAAGAAGAGAAAATACAAGCAAGAGCTAAAGAGATGGTCCTAGACCCTATGGAAGAACTCGGCGACCTTCTGGGCGACCTCCGATACGCTGGCTCGGGTAGCTTCGCCTTCTCCTTCGACAGGGCCTTCAAGCACCGGGTCCAGAGGAAATTGAGGGTTCCGGCTGGTGTAGCACGTCAGCACATATTCTGTAACGTTCCTCGCCAGGGATTGCCCCTCGACCTCCAGTTGGTCCACGATGACGTCACCCACCTTGGAGAGCTTGCTGCCTGCTGCGCTCAACGCTTGCAGCGCAAGGTCCGGCTCCGGCTCCGGATCATCTGGGCGCACGGGGCTGAAACCCATCGGCGTTAGCGCATCATTGGCCTTGCCCAGGAACTCCCAAATCTGCAGGGAGTCCGCCGTCCTCAGGCTCTTCACCTCTTCCAAGGATCTCTTGGCCGCCGTCAGTTCGGAATTCTCACGGGCGAGGCGCTCAACTTCTTTGGCGTTTTGCTGAATCTTTGCAGCAACCCGCCTCTCAAGTCTTCCGATCTCCTCCTCCCGGAGGTGGATCTTGTTCCGACGATCGACCAGGTTCTTCTCCCTAGCCTCCACTTTCTTCTCCCGGGCAACAAGGGCACACTCGTATTCGTAGAGTTCCTGCCCTCGCACCCAGGTCTTCTCCTCTTCCTCGAGACAGCGCTCTTCCAACTTCTTAGTGCGCTCCTCGAGGCCCTTGTCAGCCAGAGCTGCTTTCTCGGCGAGCTCCTCTTCCCTTCTCAGGATGTCATCCCGCAGCTCCAGGAGTTTTTGCTCTTCGTCTTCGAGCCGTCTCTCCCTCCCTTCAAGTGCCTCTCGGCGCTTGATGAGCGCTGCGTTGATGGCCTCAAGCTGCTCGAACCGAGCATTGGCCGCGTCGTTAGCAGCCTTGGCCTGATCGTGGAACTCCCGGGATTGAGCGTCGAGGGCATGGGTCATGCTCTCCCTCTCATCCAGCAGCTTGTCCCAGTACTCCAGGCGGATCTTCTCCCGCTTGATCCACTCCTTGTCGTCCGCTAGCCTCGACTGCGCCAGCTTAGTCTCGAAGTGGAGCCGATTACGCCACCGCCTAAGGGTTTGGCGCTCCTCTTCAGGAGCCTTGCTGTCGTGGAAGAAGGCTAGTTGGACCTGACGTAAACTGGAGCAGGCGTTGTCGATAGACATCGACAGCGGGATGGGCTCCGGACCTGCCGGGGTCTCCTCCGCTGGTTCCAGCGGGTCTTCACATACAAAAATTGGGTCCCACTCTATGAGAGCAGAACCCTGAGCCTCCAAGGCGCTAGGGCCGTCCTCCGGGATGGCCTCAGTCGCCATCGAAGAAGGCCCCGCCACCAAGTCTTCATTCGCCCCCTCAGGCAGGGGGCCGGCGACTTCGCTTAGGCACTCTGGCTCGGCCACAGGTACCATCGACATTGCCGCCTCCGGAGTAGGAGCTACTACTGGCTCCGACCGGGACACCTCTTCCGAGGGAAGCTCGAGCTCCCTCGCCTCTTCAACCGCCGGCTCTGTGACCGGCGCTCCAACAACAACCGGCTCAGCGACCGGTACTTCGGAGGTAACCGACTCAACTGCCGGAACTACCTCGACTTCCGGCTCGCACGCCAGAGCTTCAATCACCTCCGGTTCAATCGCTGGGGCTTCGACGAGTTCCGGCTCCGAGGCCGGGACTACTACTTCTTCCGGCTCTGCAGCCGGAGCTTCCACTACTGCAGCACCAGGACCCAGAGCTTCAACCTCCGAGACAAGTGCCGCTGGCGTGTCTTCACTCCCGTGGTCCGGCGCTACCACGGGATGTTCTGGGGACGAGTCGAGGTTCATAACCACGACAGCCGGCGCCGGAGCTGTCGCAGCCTCAGCCTCCACCTGGGGCGGAACTGGGACAGGAGCAGAAGCTCCCACGGCCTCAGAAATCGTGGCCGAGGGTGGAGCTTCACTCCCCTTCTTGGGGACGCTGCAGAGGATGGATAAAGAGAATTAACAAACAATTGCTACAACTAAAAAGTTAACCAGGGTAAAACATCAGAAATTACCTTGGAAGACTCCCGCACCAGCTTGCGCGGAACCTTTTTCCCGGATGTTCCGGGCTGGCCATGGTCGGTGTAGGAGCTCCAGGAGGCCCCCCAGAACTCGCTGCAGCCACGGGAGATTCCCGGGTCGAGGCTCTACTCGATCGGGAGGAACCCCTGGACCTGGAGGCTCCAACCGCCCCAGGTGCCGGAGTCGTACACCCGGAGCTAGCACCACCGGAGGGCTCCACCACGGAGACAGACGCGATCCGGGAGGATCCCACTGCCGGAACAGTTTCGTTCCGGGAGGACCCCACCACGGGGACAGTCGCCACGGCGGTAGAAGATCTTCCCCCCTGGGGAGAAGGAGCCAAGGTGGAAATAGCGGGCCTGAAGGACCTTCCGTCAGCATGTCACAGCTTCCTCTTCCGACTCTCCGGCTCCTCCGCCAGCTCCTTGCCCTTGCCGATGACTTCAACCCTCGGCTGTGGAGCAGGGACCAAGCCATCTTCGGGCACCCCGGGGATTGCCACCCGGGTGGTTGGTCTTCTCTCGATGACACCAAGGTCGTCAAGCGCAGGCATCGTCCGCCGGAGCTCTCTGCTGAACTCCACTTCAACGTTTAGAGGGAGAAAGGCCGACGGTGGAGTCAAGTAATCTCCGTCGACGTCGATGCCGTGCTGGAATTTCTTGAGGTGGAACTTCAAGGTCTTCCCCACCATGTTGGACTTCAACCCGGTCTCAACCCGGTCCTCGTCCATCACGCTGTTGAGGGCCCAGGCGAGCTTCTCCCTCCTCTTCAGTGGCGCCCACCTGTTGGTCAGGAAGTTGCAGAACACCGCCTGGGGAGTCAATCCTCCCTCCACACATCGGCGGATCCTGGTAAGGACAGGGTCGAAAACTTCCGCCAGCACCAGAACTTCACTCCATATCGACGTGTCGATGCCGGGCAGACTGTCTGGCAGTTCCAACCACTCATGCTCCTCCACCATGACGACTATCCAATCTTTCTTCCAGTCATCCCACATCCCAGAAGGGAACGTCCGGAGGTACTTGAATGGGCACTTCTTGCGCTTCACGAAGTAGTAGAAGCCAAGGTACTCATTGCTCCGGCCGGTGGTGTGAACGGTGAAGAAGGTTCGGAAGAGCTCGACGCAGGGGGGGATGCCCACCCACATCTCGCAGAAGTGGACAAAGATGGACACGAGGAGAATGGAATGAGGGCCAAGGTGGTATAGTTGCAGACCATAGAAGTCTAGCAGCATCAAGAAGAAAGAAGAAAACGGTGGGATCAGCCCCACCATGGCGTACGAAGAAAAGTACACCATCTCGCCAGCGCGCTCCTTCTCAAAGGGGAGCTCTCCGCCGGCACGGACCAAGCGGCTGAAGAAGTCCGAGGACCACCCCATAAGGGCCCGGACCTTCTTCAAATCGTTGTCGGTCTTTAGGCGACTCTCACGCAAACCCAACTCCATCGCAGCACAGCTAGGCAAGAGAAGAGGAGCAAAGTACGAGTCGGGAGTTTGAGCGCAAGATCAGATGGGAGGCGTAAAGAACTCCCGACGGTGCGCGCTTTCCCTCTTAAGTAAGCCCTCGCAATGCTTGGATGGAAACTGCAGGGGAGTCGAAGATACTACTCAAGAGTTCAACCCAGCCGATGACAAGAGGGCCCGGGACCACCCCGACGATCAAGTCGAGGCTCTCACCCAGGCGAACGGTTGTCATCACGAGGCGGGAAACCCAAAGGCGGCGGCCTGACAGGGCGCGCGGAACCGATACGGTTTTCGTATCGGGAACCGGCGACCTTCAATTGCGTGAGATCCGCACGTCAAAGATCTTATCTGCCGCCTGAGGTGCGCCACGTGTCGTGATCTAACTGTAAAATCCTGCCAACGGCACCTCCGAAGACCCTTGAAGACCCAGTTCAAGAGTCGCAAGGATGGACCCACCTCCGATGGAATGACTTCACCCCAGTGACCTTCCACGGAGGTAGGTCCAGGGGGCCACTGTCGGTACCCTAAAAACTGTACACCCCCTGAGATTACAAAGATCTCGAGGGAAGGACGACTACTTGAATTGAAGACCCTCGGAGGCCCACTTGTCAGACATGACCGGACCTGCTTCTCCAAATTGGTTAATCCCTAGGTCGCCACGTGTACTGCCGAACCGGAGCTACCGCCCACAAGGGGGAAGCTCCGGACCAAGTACCGAAATGGCACCTCCGGACTTAACCCCTGATCGAGAGAAGCTCTGGACCTGACACGTGTCAGGTAGCCCCGGAGCTTCCTGCTTCCCACAGCAAGCTCCGGAGCTGCCACGTGTCTAAACGTCGGAGCTGGCAGCCTCTAACCTCCGGAAGACCTTGTAACAGCTCCGGATCTTCAAAGGAGAGCCAAGGACTTCAAGACCCGTTTAAATGTCATTAATGCCATATTAATGACACTTAAACGGAGGATCTTAACACCTGTAACGGCACTGTCGGAACCCGTTATAGGATCATTAACAACAATTAATCGTGTATCAATACTAGTAACCGTCGGGGCCACATGTCGGGCCAGGCCAGCTTGTAACGGCCTGTCTTTGTACTATAAAAGGACAGGCCGTCGATACAGACAGACACGCACACAGACGTGGAGATCATACGTGACAAACTAATACAACACCAACACACCCGTGGAGTAGGGTATTACGCTCAGGCGGCCCGAACCACGCAAATCCTAGTGTCTCCTGTGTTAAACCGCAATTCACCTTCTTGAGCCTCCGCGCGCCCACACCGAACTGCAAACTCCTTCAACACTTTAGCAGTGTCAGGAGATCTGCCGACTCTAACAGTCGACAGTTGGCGCGACACCCTCCCCTGGGATTCGAGACCGCCCCAAGTGAACCTGTACACGGGGTGGACGACTGCGAGGTCGCTGCATATGGGACACTTCTGGATGTAGCGAATTCTTCCGGTGCCTCCGACGCTCCGTATCCGAGTCCTAAAATGGTGGTTCAGTGGTAAACCAACGGAGGGTCGACACTGTGTCTCCCAAACCTTAGGAAAGTTTGGTATCCGTGTGAACATGTTGAACAGTATACTATGAAACATGGGCATCAAGCCATGACCTCAATTGCCCGTTGAAACGGGTGTTGGGTTCCGTTTGCCCTCACAGTTGAGGGCGATTGGGTTTCACTCGAATTCTCCCAAAAGACAGCTCAAGCGGGATCGACAATTCGCCTGCTGAGATAAGCTTCTAGAGCCTCCCCATTGCCTCTGGATGGCTCCTTGAGCATGAAGTGCTCGCTCAACATTCACAACCGCGAGGTCGAAACGCAACAGCCTCTCATCGAGCAAGCTGCTCGACCAGAGACTCGAGGGATACTAATGGAGTCCAGATACCTGGGGTGTTCAGCGCTTGCATTTGGTCA
Source organism: Tuctoria greenei (assembly GCA_036927565.1). NCBI lineage: Eukaryota > Viridiplantae > Streptophyta > Magnoliopsida > Poales > Poaceae > Tuctoria > Tuctoria greenei. The sequence goes on along the minus strand of JAYESD010000007.1, from coordinate 76,368,417 downwards.
GATTGATCCTAGATTGGCAGGGGCCGAGCGAGTCAGAGCCTCATCGATGGAGCCGCCCATACAGCTCGGCCCTGGCCATTGGGCCAGGATTGTTCTCATCAGGTCTTTGTGTGAGGACCGCACCAATGATGTTGTCAACCCCCTGCACGCACTGTCTCGTCTCACTGTGGATAGCACGCTAAACTGGGTACTAAAGCACTAACAAGGGGGTGGAGGTGACCGAACAAGGCAGACGCAGTGCCAGCAGGAGCTACAGTTCACCTCCTCCTCGACGAGCGGGGGGGGGTTAGAAAAGAATATGTAAAAACCAAAATAAGCAAACGCGGGGAATAGCTACGATTTCGAAGGGACTGCCCTCGACTATAAGACATGGTCAAAGTTGTCCTGCAAACGGGCGAGGGAAAAAAGATGAGAGAACAACAAATAAGACAACCAAAAAGAGGAATTTCCTCCCTCTGCTAGAACACTAGAACCTCTCTTCATATGTTTAATCCCCCACCATTGATAATAAGAAGAAGAGATCTCCGCACTAGATGTAGGGCACCTTGCCCAAACAAGTATACATGCTTTGCTCTAGTTGTTAGGCCGCCTCGAGGCAGAATGTGTAGTACATTCAGTACTCGTCGGCAATCGATACGCTAACAATAGGGTTCGACAATCCTCAACTCGAACCTCAAATGGAGGAAGCCCGACAAGCCGAAGACTCCTCCTCCTCCTCTTCCTCACTCTCTCCCTATTTTCTAAGCACTTGGGCAGCGCTACGCTATTGGAGTGGAGTACTAAACTTGAGCTTTTCGTGTGTGGAGAAGAGTCATCATCTACCTATATTTATGCCCTCCAAATGTTGATTTGGCACCAGAACATACGCGGGATTAAGTTGGCATCGTTATTAGGGAGCCGTGAGGAGATGACACACGTCGTTTAATTGAGAGTGGGGCTTTGACCAAGTCGGGCATTCTGGTGGCTCAGCCACAGTCCCAACGGGTCCAAACACAATGTTTTTCCTCAGGTAGGCAGTTTTGTGGGCCCTTAGCCTCGGTGTGGGTGATTCCTATGCATTTCAGTTGATCTAGTCTGTCAGTACCCTTCGTACCGGGTACCCATAATACCGCAAGAAAATCTAAGGAGTTCGACCCATTCAAGTTGAAGTCCTCTAAAGGTTGCACATGTTACACAGTACTGGACCTGCCTCCCTCGTTTGGGTAGCTTCGGCACTGACACGTGTAACACAAGGCCGGACCTAACGCCCTTCATAGGGAAGCTCCGGTCTTGCCACGTGTCTAGTGACCCCAGACCTAACCCCCAGTAGAGGAAAGCTCTGGTGCTGCCATGTGTATAGTGGCTCCGAACTTGCCTCCCCATGATGGGAAGCTCCGGAGCCACCACGTGTCAAACCTCCGGAGCTAGGACTTCGAAGGAAAGGAGAGAGATCACCAATGGCTCGGACTTTCAAGGTACAGTTAAAGCGACAGTTACAAGACATGACTATGTGTCATTAATGCTATATTAATGACACACGATCAGTGGGCTGTTAATAGCGGTAACACTGTCATTAAGGCCCGTTATCACACTATTAATCATACTTAATACTCGTAGATAGTGTATTAAGCATTTAACTACGCCAGGGCCACATGTCGGGCCAGGCAAGTGATGTAACGGTCAGTCCTTAGACTATAAAAGGGTTGCGACGTACGGTACATGAACACGCAAGCGGACACACTCACAAGCACCAGACAGTTTCATACATACAACACACAACCTATGGAGTAGGATGTTATGCTCAGGTGGCCCGAACCACTTAAAATCCCTCGTGTCATTATCTTGTTTATAATCTCACTCGTGCCCAAACCAATCAAGAACCTCTGTAGGCTACGATCTAGTAGTACCGGGGGAAGTGTTGATCGCACACTTCAACATTTGGCGCGCCTGGAAGGGGTGCACTCTGAGATTTCAAGATGATGAACTCCACTGCAGGATCATCCAACAGCAATGTTGCGCAACCTGCTGGGGGAATCCTTCCCATGGGCAACAGCCAGCAGTTGATGTTCTCCCGACGGGCATCACACCACCTCCATCTGCTCAAGCTAACAATGTTGGGCAGCAGGATGGGGCTCTGGTGTCAGTCACTGCATCGACACACAACAACCCCGAGAAAGCTGATTGTTGCGCGTACTCTTCTGGAGTGCCCACCAGCTCCTGGAGCACCTTAGGGTGCGGTGGAGCAGTGGTGCGCTGATGTGCAACATCTATTTGCAGCTGCAACCAATGCCATTAGCAACCAAGGACCTCCCCCTTCTAGGTAGGCACCTTCCCAGCGTACGGCCTTGTCTGGCATCACAGCACCGGAGGCGTGCTATGTCTCAGCAGGTGACTTCGCTGCCCTCCGGGGCGCCTCGCACTCACACTATGTCGAGACTCTCGATGCATGATTTGCAGTCAAAGCTCGATTGCCATTACAGACAGCAGGACGGCCGTGTCCACATCGAGCATGCTCGCAAAAGTCGAGAGGCTAGGGAAAACCCTCCTCCTTCGGGATTAGGGGGTGGTTGTTCAGCCCTGGCCATGCACATGCGCATCGTCCGCTACCCATAGAAGTTCTGGCCTCATCTGGCGGAGAAATTTGATGGGATTGTCACCCCCGCCTAGTTCCTCCAGATATACTCCACCGCCATTCTAGCGGTGGGTGGCAATGAGGCTGTGATGGTCATCTACTTTCTAGTGGATTTGACTAGAACTGTCAGGTTCTGGTTCATTAGTTTGCCGCTGGTCTTTATCAACAGTTGGGCGGAGCTATGCCAACAGTTCACCGCCAACTTTGGGATCTCCTACACCTGACTAGGCACCAAACTGGGCCTTTTTGCTGTGAAGCAAACATCGATAGAATCATTGCGGTCCTTCATCCAGCGATTTTCTCAGGTACGAAATACCATTCCCTCTATCTCCAATGCATCTGTCATCGTGGCATTCAGACAGGGTGTCAGAGACAAGAAGATGTTGGAGAAGCTGGCAATGAAGGAGGTCACCAGTGTCATGGAGCTATTCAGCCTGGCTGACAAGTGCGCCCGAGCTGCTGAGGGCCGGGAAATGCACTCTAAGCTAGCTCCGAAGGCTAATAAAAAGAACTCCAAAGCTGAAGCCACTACCTCTGGTAGTGGAAAGAAGAAGAAAAGGTCCAACAGCAAGAAGAAGTCGTCAGTCAGCACACCTACTGTTGCGGCAGCTGCAGCTCTGGGTGGCCGGGGGCCACGCCCCGAAAAGCGACCTCGACCTTCATCAGAAGATGGTGGTGGTCCAAAGGTGTGGTGTCCGATCCACAAAACGAACAAACACAGCTTAGAAGACTGCTGGGAGGTCCAAAATCTTGTCGAGCGCTACAACAAGCACCGAGAAGAAGCTCATTTTCACCAGCGGGAAGGAAAATAAAAAATCGATGAAGCTCCGGCTGAAGTGGAGCTAGGTTTTCAGGACCCCAAGAAGGTCCTAAAGGCTGTGTACAAGACAGTCAACGATGATTGTGACGTCTCTGACAATGAGCGACGGAAAACCCTCAACACCATCTATGGTGGGTCCTGGGACATTACATCTCGTCGCGTCCTCAAGACAATGCGGCGGGAAATGGCTACCATAGCTCCTGCTTCTAGGGCAGAACCACATCGAAGGTGGATGGACACTCCCATCACTTTTGATGCAACAGACTGCCCTAGGAACATGGTCGGAGCTGGTCAACTGCTACTTATGGTGTCTCCAACCATCAACAATGTTCAACTCTACCATGTCTTGGTAGACGGAGGTGCATCACTCAACCTCTTGAGCTTTGAAGCTTTCATGAAGATCCAGCTCCAACTCTCGGACCTTTGCCCCTCAAGACCTTTCTACGGGGTAGGTCCGGGGGCCATTAGCCCTCTTGGATCCATTAAACTCACAGTGACATTTGGGACTCGGGAGAAGTATAGGACCGAGAAGCTGGTCTTCAACGTCACTAACATCAGTCTGCCGACACCTTTGGGGGTTTTCCAAATCCACAGAGATCGCACTGCAGGAGTCACTGCGCCAGAAGAACTCCACGTGCTTGCTACAGTGTAGGAGGGAAGCTCCTGCAAAGAGCTAGATACCAACCTCTGAGCGCTCGTCATTGAGGCTCAACCTCTGCACTGCGAGTGTAGCCAAGCGGGGACACCAATGTTCCCATCAAAGTCCTCCAAATTGGGTCCGATCCTGCCCAGACCACCTGTATATCGGGAGGCCTGGACAACAAATAGGAACTCGCGCTCATCACTTTCCTTCGAGCGAATGTTGATTTGTTTTCCTGGAAACCGTCACAAATGCATGGTATCCCTAGGGAGGTGATTGAGCACAGTGTGAAGATTTATCCCGATGCACGTCCAGTACACCAGAAACCCCGAAAGCAATCAGTCGAGAGGTAGAACTTCATCCAACATTAAATCAAGAAGCCGCTCGAAGCTGGTTTCATCCGGGAGGTTCATCAACCAAAATGGCTAGCAAACCCAGTCGTTGTACCCAAGGCCAGCAGGAAACTTTGGATGTGTATGACTACACCACCTTAAATAAGGCATGTCCAAAAGGTCCATTTCCACAACATAGAATAGATCAGATAGTTGACTCCACCTTCGGGTGTGAGCTATTGTGTTTCCTAGATGCATACTCCGGATACCATTAGATCCAAATGTCTAGGGAAGATGAAGATCATATTGCCTTCATAACTTTAGATAGATTGTATTGTTATACTGCCATGCCCTTTGGTCTCAAAAATTTTGCTTCAACTTTTGTGCGAGCTATGCAAAAAAACTTTGGAGAGCTAATCAGGGACTTAGTGGAGGTGTACATCGACAACATCTTTGTGAAGGTCAAGAACAAGGAGTCACTCCTTTACAACCTGCAAGCCGTCTTCGACAAGCTGCGCATCACGCGCACCAAGCTAAACCAGGACAAGTGTGTCTTTAGGGTTTGCTCTGGGAAGCTCCTCAGTTTCTTGGTGACTCACAGAGGAATTGAGGTGAACCCAGCAAAGAACAAGGCTATTGAAGATATGCGGCCCCCAGCCCGCATCAAGGACGTCCAGAAGTTAACTGGATGTCTTGTTGCGCTCAACCGGTTCATCTCAACATTGGCGGAGTAGGCGCTACCTTTCTTCAAACTTTTTGAGGAAATTCGGGGCATTCCACTAGTACAAAGAAGCAGAAAAGGTGTTCCAAGAGCTCAAGCAGCTCCTCACCACACTACCAATCTTGGTAGCTCCGAACCCTGGTGAGCCTCTACTTCTATACATTTCTGCAACTACAGAAGTTGTCAGCATGGTCTTGGTCGCAAAAAGACAGGAGCCACTTCAAGTTCAGGAGCCCAGACCCCTCCGGGAGGGTCTGGAGCTACCTGAAGGCGAGTTTGGGTCCCAGCCCCTAGGCACTGATCTTCAAGGCGAAATACTCGAGAATTAACCTCTCTCATCTGAGGGAGTTCACACAACTTTTCAAGAAGATCAGGACCCCTCTGGGAGGTTCGGACTGAGCAAGGAGAAATCCCAAACCCCTCCGGGAAGGTCCAGGAAGATCAACAAGAAGGTTAGGACCCCTCCGGGAGGGTCCGGGTTGATGAAGAAGAAGCATCAGGCCCCTTCGAGAGGGTTCGGACTGTCCAACGCCCAGTGTACTTCATTAGTGAAGTACTCCATGATGCCAAGACTCGATAGATTGAGGTGCATAAGCTACTTTACACAGTCCTTTTTGCCTCAAGGAAGCTTCGTCATTATTTCCAAGTCCATAAGATATCAGTGGTAACTTCTTACCCACTGCGTACTATACTGCACAATCCTAACTCTACTGGGAACATCGTCAAGTGGGCAGCGGAGCTAGCAGAATTCGATCATGAATTTATGACTCGACAAGCTATCAAGAGTCAAGCATTGGCTGATTTTGTGGCGGAGTGGACTCCTTCTCCATCAAATACTGGGGGCCCAGTGAGCAAAAGCCGGAACTCAAGGTCCTAGTGTTCATCGAGCCTCATTGCACCCTCTACTTTGACGCCTCTGTGCAGAAATAGGGGGCCGGAGCTGGAATACTTCTCCTCGCTCCAACCGGGGAGAAGGTCAAATACATGCTGCACTTTGATTTCAAGGCGACCAATAACATGGCAGAGTATAAAGCTTTCATCTATGGGCTCAAGGTGGCGCTATCTTCTGGCGTCAAGCAGATGCTTGTAAAGGGTGGCTCGCAACTCATCATCAAGCAAGTCAAAGGAGAATGTAGCTGCAACAACCCTCAACTCGCTGCTTATCTCCTTGAAGTCCAGGAGCTCCAGAAGGACTTCCACATCTTGGACCTCTGCCATGTCCATCATATCAACAACGCAAAAGTTGACGAACTCTCGATGAAGGCTTCAACCAGAGTTCCAGCTCCCGACAGAGTCTTTGTCCGGAGATTGTCAAGACCAACTGCTCAGCCCACCGAACTGAGTGAAGGGGGCAAGACCAACACCTCAAACCTGGCGGTCCCAGTGGCCCTGTTACCATGGTGTCTACCAAGGGTCGTAGGTGCTGCAGGAAGCTTCGAGAAACCTGGCACGCAAGACATAGAAGCTCAAGTTAGCTCTGATGCATGGATCTCGGAGATCCAGAGCTACTTGAAAGACAACCACCTTCCTGAAGACAATGTATCCACTGACTGGATCGTTAGATTGGCTAAAAGATACACGTTGGTAAAAGGGGATCTCTACCAGCGCGGTGCCAATGGTGTCCTAATGCGGTGCATTGCAAGGGAAGAATGTTGTGAACTTCTCGTGAAAATCCATGGAGGTGGGTGTGGGAACCACGCGTCTTCCCGCACGCTGGTCGGCAAAGCCTTTCGGCATGGCTTCTACTGGCCTACAGCACTCCAGGATGCAGTTGAGTTGGTGAAAAAGTATGAAGCGTGTCGGTTCCACGTAAAACAAATTCACACACCAGCTCAGTAACTGCAAATGATACCTCCTACATGGCCATTCATTGTGTGGGGCACTAACATATTGGGACCTTTCCCAAAAGCCGTCGGAGGTTACAAGTTCCTCTATGTCGCCATCGACAAGTTCACCAAGTGGCCAGAAGCTACTCCAGTTAGGACTATCAAGAAGCAATCAGCAATCAAGTTCTTGAAGTCCACAGTCTGCAGGTTTGGAGTTTCGAACAGAGTCAGCACTGACAACGGAACCCAATTTACAAGTGTAGCATTTCAAGAGCATTGCGAAGACCTCGGCATTCAAGTCAGCTATGCATCAGTAGCTCACTCGACAAGTAATGGCCAAGCCGATAGAGCAAATGCGGAAATTTTAAAAGGACTCAAGACGCGCACTTATGAGCGCTTGAAGAAACACAGAGCCAACTAGATAGAGGAGCTTCCGTCTGCAGTATGGGCAAGCAGGACTACACCTAATCGGTCAACTGGAGAGACTCCTTTCTTTCTGATGTACAGAGCTGAAGCAGTCCTTCCTCCGGAGATCACCATGGGGTCACTCTAGGTCTGGACCTTCGACGAAGCCATGCGTGACCAGCTCTGGTGTGAAGACCTTGACCTCGTTGACGAGGGAAGGTGCCAAGCAGCTGTTCGGAATGCATGTTATCGCCAGGCGCTCGGTAGTATCATCAAAGGCATGTGCATAACCGACAGCTCAAGGAAAGGTGATCTGGTGCTGCAGAGAATACTAACTCATAAAGTGATGAACAAACCTTCCCCCAACTGGGAAGGTCCCTTCCGAGTGGTCAATGTATCCCGTCCCAGATGCCTTCGCTTGGCAACTGAGGGTGGGACCCCGCTTCCTAATCCTTGGAACATCGAGCACCTCAGTAAGTTTTATGCTTAGTATACAGAGGTGAGTCTGTAATTACATACAATGTAAATTATAGAGTTTATACACAGAGTCGGGTAGGTCCTCCGGGAGAACATCCAGACCCCTCTGGGAGGGTCCGAGAAGTTCAAGCAACACTTAACACAGTCACAACACTAAAAGTGTAGCTACCTGCCATGGATTAGTACAAGATGTGTAGAATACTTAGCTTGGTACCCTACCCTAAGTGTGTCCTTGTCTCCCCTGTAATCTGGACCTCTAATGAAAGACATTGTTGTGTGAAAACAGACTCCACGTGCATTATTTTTGTACAGGCTCGTTTTTTTTATTTAACCTTCTCCTCCTTGTCTATAATGAAGTTGTGCAATTCCTTTTGGCTTTTAGTCCAAGTTATTCATATGTTGTACAAGTTATATTGTTGATCTCTCCAGATCTTAGCATTGCTGCACGGTCTACTCGCCTGAACGCCAAGCCAACATAGGTCTGGATTGTGCTATCGACTTAGCCTAGTCCTGCACCCTAAGTATGCCACTCTACCTACATTTCGGCAGGCCTCAGTAGGGCAGGTCCAGAAGGCATTTGGATTTGGAGAGATCAATTCAATGTGCTATTTATCATATTGAGTTTCTCTGGAGATCTAAATTTCAAATAAGAACAGTAAGTCGAAAATGAGTTATAGACGAGAGAACAAATTTTACTATTTTTCTTGTCTTTAATGTGCAGGAAAAATGAAAAATTCATGCTGATGGTGGACGATGTCGGAGCTACCAAGCTCTGACATCCCCCAAGGGGGCCCGCCGTCGACGTTTTAAATGTTGAAAGTGGGCACCGTCGGAGCTAACAAGCTCTGACAACTCTCATGGGGGGCAACCGTTGACATAAAGCATAATGACAATTCAACTGAAGACAGTGAAGAAATCACCCCGAGGGAATTCACCGTCGACATATTCTACGTTGAAGGTGGATATCGTCGAAGTTGAGAAAATCTGACAACCCCAGGGGGGCCGTCGTCGATGTTTCATGCGTTGACAGTGGGTGTCGCCGGACCTACCAAGCTCCGACAACCCCATGGGGCCCGCTGTCGACATTTCATGCATTGACAGTGGGTGTCGTCAGACCTACCAAGCTCCAACAACCCCATGGGGCCTGTCGTCGATGTTCTACGCATCGACAGTGGGAACTGTTGGATCTACCAAGCTCCGACAACTCCCAGGGGGCCCGCTGTCGATGTTCTACATGTTGACAGTGGGTGCCGTCGAAGCTACCAAGCTCCGACAACTCCCAGGGGGCCGCCGTCGATCTTCTGTGCATTGATAGTGGCTGCTGTCGGATCTACCAAGCTCCGACAACTCCCAGGGGGGCCGCCGTCGACGTTCTATGCGTTGACAGTGGGTGTCGTTGAACCTACCAAGCTCCGACAACCCCATGGGGCCCACCGTCGACTTTTCATGCGTTGAGAGTGGATGTCGTCAGACCTACCAAGCTCCGACAACGCCATGGGGCCTGTCGTCGACGTTCTACACGTTGACAGTGGGCGCTATTGGATCTACCAAGCTCTGGCAACTCCTAGGGGGCCCGCCATCGACGTTCTACGCTTTGACAATGGGTGCCATCGAAGCTACCAAGCTCCGACAACTCCCAGGGGGCCCACCTTCGACGTTTTGTGCATTGATAGTGGGTGCCGTCGGATGTACCAAGCTCCGACAACTCCCAGGGGGGCCGCTGTCGATGTTCTATGCGTTGACAGTAGGTGTCGTCGAAGCTACCAAGCTCCTACAACCAAAGGGGGCCCACCGACGACATTATGTGCGTCGATAGTGGGTGCCGTCGGATCTATCAAACTCTGATGACTCCCAGGGGGCCTGTCGTTGATGCAACAAAAGCTCCCTGGAGAAGTTGAAAATAATCTTCGGACCTAAAACCTACAAGTTTGAAGCGTTCAAGTCATCAACACATCGTCAAATCCTTTTGGTACATGTTCGCAATCAAATTTTGTACATGTACCTGGGGGCAAACAAGATAAAGGACAATGTATTGAAGACAAAGACAAAATGGAATTCATTTCAGAAAGATTGAATTTCATTCATTTGAGGATTGGAGATTACAAAATTGGAGAGTTACAAGTGGGAGCAAAAGAGAAAAATCCTAGGTTCAGCGGAAGTATGAGGCAACTTTATGGGCAACCTCTTGAATGCTGGCCTTGGCGACGTCTTCCTCTTCATCAACGGGCCCTTCGAGCACCAGATCCAGAGAGAATTGGGGGTCCCGGTGTTTGTAACATGTCAGCACATATTCTATGATGTTCTTGGCCAGAGATTTCCCCTCCGTCTTGAGCTGGTCCACGATGACGTCACCGATCACGTCGAGTTTGCTGCCAGCAGAGCTGAGTGCCACCAGCGCTTGGTCCAGCTCCGGTTGTGGATTGTCTGGACATACTGGACTGAAGCCCAGTGGCATCAAAGCGTCATGGGCTCACCACAAGAAGTCCCATACCTGCTGCGACTCAGTCTCCCTCAAATTCCGCAGCTCCTCCAGTGACCTCATGGTGGCCCCAAGCTTTGAGCCTTCCCGGGCGAGGCGCTCAACCTCTCTGGTATGCTGCTGAATGCTTTCAGCAACTTGCTCTTCGCGTTCAGCAAGCTCTGGCTCCCGGAGGTGGATGCGGTTCCGCCGGTTGGCCAGGTCTTTCTCCCTACCCCTCACTTTCTCATCTCTGGTGGAGACTTCGACATCTCTCTTGTTGAGGTCTTGTCCCCTCTGCCAGAGTTTCTCCTCCTCATGCTTGCATCGCTCATCAAGCTTCTTATTGCGTTCTGCCAAGCTTTGTTCACCCAGAGACAATCTTTGGGCAAGCTCCCTCTCCCTCTTCAAAATATCCTCCTGTTGCTCCATGAGTTTTTCTTCCCTCTCATCGAGGTCCGCTCGGCGCTTCATAAGAACCTCGTTCAAAGTGGTGAGGTTGTCGTGACGTTCGTCCGCAGCCTCACTGCTTTTGCTAGCATGCTCGAGAATCTCCTGAAACTTCACGTCAAGGGCCCTAATGGAGGCCTCCCTTTCATCCAGCAGCTTGCCCCAATATTCCATCTGGGCCTTCTCTTTCTCGACTCACTCCTTTTGGTCAGCAAGCCTCGTCTGCGCCAGCTTGGTCTCAACATGAAGCTTGTTGCGCCAACGCCTCATGTGTGTCAATAGACAATGCCAAAGGAATAGGCTCCAAACCTGTCGGGGTCATCTCCGCCGGCTCTAGGGGGTCTTTAAGAACAAAAATCAGGTCCCACGCCCCAAGCGTGGTCCCCTGCAGTCCTGCGGCACTAGGGCTGCCCCTGGAATCTCTTCTGCTTCTCGCACTGCCGATGAGGGTCCCTTCGTGGGAACATCAACCTCTAAGACTGACGTCGAAGGTCCCTCCTCTGGATCTTCAGCCGACGGCTCTGCAGGTGGAGGGCCCGCCATTGACTCTTCTGTGCACTTCGGCTCGGACATAGACGCCCCCGGAGCAATGACCTCCGGGGCGGACAGTAGAGTTTCGTCTGGAGCCCCCACCACCACCGACTTAGGCGCCAGTACATTCACCACATCTGGCTTAGCTGTCGGAGCTTCAACTATCTCTTGCAGGAGGCCAGAGCTTCAACCACATCCGGCTAAGCTAATAGAGCTTCAACTATCTCTGGCACGAAGGTTGGAGCTTCAACTATCTCCGGCACAGATACCGGAACTTCGGGCACCTCCGGCTCAATTGTCGGATCTTCAGCCACTTTCGGCATGGGCGCCGGAGCTTCAGTTACCTCCGCCTCAAGTGTCGGAGCTTCCGCCACCTATGACTCCTGCACCGGAGCTTCAGTCTCTAGCGCTGCTGCTGCTGGTGCATTTTCATCAACTTCTCCCTCGTGGTCCGACGCTACCACAGGAGCCTCTGGCATCTCCTCTGGATCCAAGTCCATGACAGCTAGCGCTGGAGCTGTCGTGTCTTCTGCCACCACTTGGGGAGGCTCAGTGGGTGAAGCCGGAGCTTCAGCACGCACAGCTTCAGTTGATGCAACAGATGCCAAAGCCTCGGACTTCTTTCTCGACACCCTGGAAACAAAAGGTCAGGAAGATTAAAGATATAACAAAAACAAGGTTAGCACCTCAAGGTGAGTTGACGATGCTTACCTGGGGATTCTACCGCCCCAGTCGTCGCGGAATATCTTCTTCTAAGGCCCGGAGTCAGAGCCCACCAAATCTGGTGAGACAAAAATCTCGGACCTAGGTCGGGAGCCACCTACAGCAGCTGGAGTCTTCTCGGTCGGAACCTCCATCGGCTGGGAAAGACCTCTGGAACCGGAGCCTACAGCTGGCACAAGAGCTGGAGTTGACCTGCCAGAGCTTGAGTTCCTCGAGGGCGCCAGCACCGAAGTAGGCATAGCCATCGAAGATCTCCTTCGACGGGGAGAAGGGGTTGTTGAAGTTGGAGCTGACCCGATGGGGCTTTCTGTCAACATGCCTTAACTTCCTTTTCTGGCTAGAAGATTTGGTCAGCTCCTTGCCCTTGCCCTTGCCCTTGCCCTTGACAGCGTCATCCACTTTATGGCTTGGGGAAGTGGGGGCCACCCTCTCAGAAGCCCTGGGGATTGCTACCCTGGAGGTTGGTCGCCTCTCCACCACGTCGAGGTTTTCCAACACTGGCATTCTTCTGTGGATCTCCCTACTGATCTCTGGAATCATGTTCAAAGGCAGGAGAGCAACCGGCGGAGCCAAGGCGTCGGGGGAGATAGCTCCATTCTGGAACTTCTTTAGATGGAGCTTCAAGGCTTGATCATCGAAATTGGAATTCAAACCGGTTTCAATCCGGTTGTGATCCATCACACTATTGAAAGCCCATGCGGGCCACTCCCTTGTCTTCAGCGGAGCCCATCTGTTCACCAAGAAATTGACGAAGACCATTTGAGGGGTCACTCTACCCTCGACGCATTCTTGGATCCTTGCCAGGACGGGCTTGTACACATCAGATAGCTCCGGAACTGTGTTCCACGCGTCAGTGTCGACATTGGGAAGATCTTGGGGCAACTCCAGCCTCTCGTGCTCCTCTGCAACGTTGATCACCCAATCCTTCTTTCAATCGTCCCACTTGCTGGACGGGAAGGACTTCAAGTACTTGAAGGGGAAGATTTTCTACTTAATGAAGTAGTAGAAGTCGATCAGCTCCGTCCCTTTTTTGGTGGTGTGAGTCGTGAAGAAGGTCCAAAACAGCTCAACACAGGGAGGCACGCCCACCCACATCTCGTAGAAGTGGACAAAAGTCGCCACTAGCAAGAGAGAGTGGGGGGTCGAGGTGATGCAGCTGGAGGCCATAGAAGTCCAGCAGCATCAAGAAGAAGGTTGAAAAAGGTGGGATTAGACCCACCATGGTGTACGCAGAGAAGTACACCATGTCTCAGGAACGCTCCTTCTTGAAGGGGAGCTTGCCGAAGCGGATGTCGCGGTTGAAGGAATCACTAGACCACCCCATGTAAGTCCAGACCTTAGACAGATCTTCCTTGGTCTTGATCCTGCTGCAGGGAAGACCCAACTCAATTGCGGCAAAGTGGAGCAAAAGAAGAGAAAGCTATGTGAAGGTCGGGAGGATCTAAGCACAAGTTTGATTGAAATCGTAAGGAGTCCTCAAACCGTGCGGGCTTTCCTTCTCATGTAAGCCTCCGCAATGTTTAAATGGAAACCGCAATGGGACCAAGATCACGTTTTCAAATATCTACCCTGCCAATGACGAATGAGCTCGGGTCCACTTTGGCGTTTACCCCAGGTGAACCGTTGTCATGATGGGAGGTTGGAAGCCCGATGGCGGCGGCCTGACAAGGCACGCGGAACCGATACGGTTTTCGCATTGGGAACCCACAACCTTCAATTGTGTGAGATCCGCACACGAAGATCTCACCTGCCGCATTTAAAAGAAGCCACGCGGCGGTGGTTTAACCACGGACCATCGCCACAACGGCACATCAGAAGACCTTTGAAGCCACTGTGCAGGAATCGAAGATGGCCCCACCTCCGATAAAATAACTTAACCCAAAGGGTTTCTCCCAAAGGTGGGCTCGGGGGCCACTGTTGGTACCCTGCTTACCGGGTACCCCATGATACCGCAAGAAATCTAAGGAGTTCCACCCTTTTAAGTTGAAGACCTCTAAAGGTTGCACGTGTTACACAGTACTGGACCCGCCTCCCTCGTTTGGGTAGCTCCAGTACTGACACGTGTAACACAAGGCCAGACCTAACTTCCTTCATAGGGAAGCTCCGGTCTTGCCATGTGTCCAGTGACCCCGGACCTAACCCTCAGTAGAGGGAAGCTCCGGTGCTGCCATGTGTATAGTGGCTCAAGACCTGCCTCCCTACGATGGCAAGCTCCAAAGCCGCCACGTGTCGAACCTCCAGAGCTAGGACTTCGATGGAAGGGAGAGAGATCTCCAACGGCTTGGACTTTCAAGGGACAGTTAAAGCGACAGTTACAAGACCTGATTACGTGTCATTAATGCTATATTAATGACACACGATGAGTGGGCTATTAAGCGGTACGCTATAATTAAGGCGCGTTATCACACGTTAATCATACTTAATAATTGTAGATTGTTTATTATGCAGTTAACTACGCCAGGGCCACAGGTCGGGTCAGGCAAGTGGTGTAACGGCCAGTCCTTAGACTATAAAAGGATTGCACCGTACGGTACATGGACAGGCAAGCGGACACACCCACAAGTGCCAGACAGTTTCATACATACAACACACAACCCGTGGAGTAAGGTGTTACGCCCAGGCAGCCCGAACCACTTAAAATCCCTCGTGTCATCGTCTTGTTTATAATCTCACTCGCGCCCCAACCAATCAAGAACCTCCACGGGCTACAATCTAGTAGTACCCGGGGAAGTGTCGATCGCACACTTCGACATAGTCCTTGGAGTGGCCCCATGAATCCTCTTGCTTGCACCTGATTGGTCGAAAGGTTTGTCCTCTGGATTGATCCCAGCAAATCCCTTTAATTATGAGGCTAATTTACCTGCATACAAAATTATAACAACACTTGTGGAATTCCATAGTAAATAACTCCTACCACTATGTTGATTGTCCAATTCATATATTTTCCGCAGAGAATTGACTGTCAGATTTGGCACTTAAGGACTTCAACAACGGTCTTTCAGACCTCCTTTCCCCTTGTCCAACGACATCCTATTGCAACGAATAAATGGTAATCAGTTTAAGAAAATATAAAAAATGAATGAACATATGAAGAAAATGTTACTTGTAATCAGTTTATGTGCGACTTCTGTCATCACCTTATCACCATCATCATTAACAACTTCGACAATCCTCAATTTACCAAATTTTAAGCACTTGTTCTTTTTGGCATGCTCTTTCTAGAAAAGCATGCAGTTGTCTAGGCACACTTCAATCTTCTCATGTCTCATACATGTGAGACCTATGTGTGATGAATACATTGTCTTGTACTGAATACATTGGCTTTAATGATATAAGTTCTAAAATTCTGCCAAAACACCCTTTTTAGCAAGGTCTGACTCTAGCTCTGAGCTTTTGCAAGGTCCGACAATAGGTCCGACTTGTTTTGTTAAGTTCCAACATGTTTTTGGGTAGCTCCGGTGAGCTTTTTTCTTTAGCTCTGGTATGTCTTTGATAGCTCCGGCATGTCTTTGTTAAGCTCCGATATGTTTTTCTAGTTTCGACTTATGTTGGTTAGCTCCGACATGTTTTTCTAGCTCTGGCGGCTAGGTTGTACTAGCTTTCTTAAGCTCCGGCGCTAGATTATACTAGCTTTGGTAAGCTTCGGCGCTAGGTTGTACTAGCTTTGGTAAGCTCCAACTCAAGCTCCGATTAGCTTTGGCAAGGTTCAGAGCTTGATCGCAAGTTCTGGCTTTTACTGTGAAATATTTCGAACTTGTTTTACATTGTTCGAAAGATTGCTTAGTATTTATTTGCTAAGTCTTTTGTGTGTTTAGGTTGATATGGTTGATATCATTTTTCTATGGTTTGCAACATGCTTATGTGAGGTGCTCACATAAGGTGTTGTGTTCAGAACTAATTTGAGTCAAGTCGCGGACTTGGGCTTGTACAGATTGGTTATTTATTCATGTGCAGGTGTTGCTTGAGTTCAAGTCTTGGCTGGTGATAGGATCCTTTAGATTAGTCTCAGGGAGGAGATGAGGTTCCAACAACCAAATTTAGGAGGAATTGTGGTTGAACGGGTCAGGAGGTCGCGTAGGATGATTCAATCAAGGGCATTGCATATTAAGGTTACTGGACGTCGAAGGAAGGTGTTCACACGTATGCATGCGGTGCTTGACGTGGCAACATGGTTCCAAAGACGGGTTATGGAAGGAAAGATCTGGTTGGAAGGATCAGATTGTATCGGATGATGACTTCGGTTGTGGCGGAGTCGGTTATGGCTCGGTATGGAGAGTATCGAGTTGGTTATGGTAGTTTTCGTGTGGGACATGAAGTTCAGTTGGTTTAGAATGTGGGATACGTTCCTAGTTTGTTAGGGAGTCTCGAGATTTTTTTCTATCTGCAAATAGGAAGATCTTGAGCGGTTATGGAAAGTTTCGATTCGTGATTTGAGTAGGATCAGAATCCTCATTTGAGTTGGTTTGGCCTTCGGGCTGGTTATATAAGCAAGGGAGGCCAGAACTCGTGGTAGACGACTTTTGAGCTGTTCCTCTTGTGTTATATTGAATAAAGATCATAGTTTAAAGGAATTTTTGTGCCTTGTTCGTCCGACTTGGTCTACACGAGTTTTACTCGTTGAGTTTCTGCATAGCACTATCTTTCGTCGGTGGTTTTATCATAACTCGAGTTTTACAGATCCGATTGACGTGATTCTTTTTGGGTTGTCTTCAAAACTTAATTTTATATCATTTGTCAAAATTTCACGGTCATTGGATTTGTGGTTTCTGTCGGTACCCTAGAAACCGTACACCCCTTGAGGTTACAAAGATCTCAAAGGAAAGTCATCTACTTGGTTTGAAGACCCTCGGAGGCCCACATGTCAGACATAACCGGACCCGCTTCTCCAACATGGTTAATCCCTGGGTCGCCACGTGTACAACCAAACCGGAGCTACCGCCCACAAGGGGGAAGCTCCGGGCCACGTACCGAAACGACACCTCCGGACTTAACCCCAGACCGAGAGAAGCTCCGGACCTGACACGTGTCTGGTAGCCCCGGAGCTACCTGTTTCCCACAGCAAGCTCTGGAGCTGCCACGGCCCCCTGGACCTACCTCCGAGGAAGATCACTGGGGTGAAGTCATTCCGTCGGAGGTGGGTCCATCCTCGCGACTCTTGAACTGAGTCTTCAAGGGTCTTTGAAGGTGCCGTTGGCAGGGATTTATAGTTAGATCCCCGCCGCGTGGCGCACCTCGTGCGGCAGATGAGATCTTTGGCGTGCGGATCTCACGCAATTGAAGGCCGCCGGTTCCCGATACGAAAACTGTATCGGTTCCGCGCGCCTTGTCAGGCCGCCGCCTTTGTGTTTCCCGCCTCGTGATGACAACCGTTTGCCTGGGTAAGAGCCTCGACTTGATCGTCGGGGTGGTCCCGGGCCCTCTTGTCATCGACTGGGTGGAATTTTTGAATGGTATCTTCGACTTCCTTGCGGTTTCCATCCAAGCGTTGCTAGGGCTTACTTAAGAAGGAAAGTGCGCACCGTCGGTAGGTCTTTACGCCTCTCATTTGATCTTGCGCTCAAACTTCCCAACTCGTTCTTCGCTCTTCTTCTCTTGCCTAGTCGTGCTGCGATGGAGTTGGGTCTCCGCGAGAGTCGCTTGAAGACCGACGGCGATTTGAAGAAGGTTCGGGCCCTCATGGGGTGGTCCTCGGACTTCTTCAACCGCTTGGTCCGTGCCGGCGGAGAGCTCCCCTTCGAGAAGGAGCGCGCCGGTGAAATGGTGTACTTTTCTTCGTACGCCATGGTGGGGTTGATCCTGCCTTTCTCTGCCTTTTTCTTGATGCTGCTAGACTTCTATGGTTTGCAGTTACACCACCTTGGCCCTCATTCCATTCTCCTCGTGTCTATCTTCGTCCACTTCTGTGAGATGTGGTTGGGCATCCCCCCATGCATCGAACTCTTCCGGACCTTCTTCACCGTTCACACCACCGGCCGGAGCAATGAGTACCTTGGCTTCTACTACTTCGTGAAGCGCAAGAAGTGCCCATTCAAGTACCTCCGGTCGTTTCCTTCTGGGAAGTGGGATGACTAGAAGAAATACTGGATAGTCATCAGGGTGGAGGAGCACGAGAGGTTGGAGCTGCCCGACAGTCTGCCCGGCATGGACACGACGATCTGGAGTGAAGCTCCGGTGCTGGCGGAAGCTTTCAACCCCGCCTTGACCAGGATCCGCCAATGCGTGGAGGGAGGATTGACTCCTCAGGCGGTATTTTGCAATTTCCTGGTCAACAGGTGGGTGCCGCTGAAGAGGAGGGAGAAGCTCGCTTGGGCCCTCAACAGTGTGATGGACGAGGACCGGGTTGAGACCGGGTTGAAGTCCAACATGGTGGGAAAAACCTTGGAGTTCCACCTCAAGAAATTCCAGCACGGCATCGACGTCAACGGTGATGACTTGACTCCCCCGTCAGCCTTCCTCCCTCTGAACGTTGAAGTGGAGTTCAGCAGGGAGCTCCGGCGAAAGATGCCCGTACTTGACGACCTTGGTGTCGTCGAGAGAAGATCAACCACCCGGGTGGCGATCCCCGGAATGCCCGAAGATGGCTTCGTCCCTGCCCCAAAGCCAAGGGTCGAGGTCGTCGGCAAGGGCAAGGAGCTGGCGGATGAGCCGGAGAGGCGGAAAAGGAAGCTGCAACATGCCGACGGAAGGTCCGTCAGGCCCGCTACTTCCGCCTCGGTTCCTTCTCCCCGGAGGGGAAGATCTTCTGCCACTGTGGCGACCGTCCCCGTAATGGGGTCCTCCCGGAACGAGACCGTTCCTGCAGTGGGGTCCTCCCGGAGCGCGTCTGTTCCCGTGGTGGAATCCTCCCGGGGTGCTAGCTCCGGTCGTGCGACTCCGGCACCTGGGCCGGTGGAAGCCTTCAGGTCCGGGGGTTCTTCCCGATCGAGGAGAGCCCCGACCCGGGAAACGCCCGTGGCTGCGACAAGTTCCGGGGGGCCTTCTGGAGCTTCTACGCCGACTATGGCCAGCCCGGAACGTCCAGGAAAAAGGTTCCGCGCAAGCTGGTGCAGAAGCCTCCTAAGGTAATTTTTGATCTTTACCTTCGACAATTATTTAATTGTAGCAACTGTTTGTTAATTTTCTTCGTTCATCATCTGCAGCGTCCCAAAGAAGGGGAGTGAGGCTCCACCCACAGCCACAGTGTCTGAGGCCGTGGGGGTGGGAGCTTCTGCTCCTGTCCCTGTGCCGCCCCAAGTGGTGGCTGAGGTTGCGACAGCTTTGGTTCCGGCTATCGTGGTCATGGACCTCGACTCATCCCCAGAAGTTCCCGTGGTAGCGCCGGACCACGGGAGTGAAGATGCGCCAGCGGCAACTGTCTCGGAGGTTGAAGCTCCGGGTCCTAGTGCTGCAATGATGGAAGCTCCGGCTGTTGAGCCGGAGGAAGTAGTAATCCCGGCCTCTGAGCCGGAAAGTGTTGAAGCCCCGGCGGTTAAGCCGGCGGTGACTGAAGCCCCGGCATGCGAGCCGGAAGTTGAGGTAGTTCCGGCAGTTGGGCCGGCTACCTCCGAAGCACCGGCCGCTGAGCCGGTTATTGTTGGAGCTCCGGTCTCAGGGCCGGTCGAAGTTGAAGATCTTCCGGCTCTTGAGCCGGTGGTTGAAGAGGTGATGGAGATCGAGCCTCCCTCGGAAGAGGTGTCCAGACCGGAGTCAGTAGCAGCTCCTACTCCGGAAGCGACGACGTCAGAGGTACCTGCAGCCGAGCCGGAGTGCCCAAGCGAAGTCGTTGGCCCCCTGCCCGAGGGGGTGAATGAAGACTTGGCGGCGGGGCCTTCTTCGATGGCAACTGAGGTCATCCCGGAGGACGGCCCTAGTGCCTTGGAAGCTCAGGGGTCCACTCTCGTGGAGTGGGACCCAATTTTCTTATCTGAAGACCCGCTGGAACCAGTGGAGGAGACCCCAGCAGGTCCGGAACCCATCCCGCTGTCGATGTCTATTGACAACGCCTGTTCCAGTCTGCGTCAAGTCCAATTGGCCTTCTTCCACGACAGCAAGGCTCTTGAAGAGGAGCGCCAAACCCTTAGGCGGTGGCGTAACCGGCTCTACTTCAAGACCAAGCTGGCGCAGTCGCGGCTAGCGGACGACAAGGAGTGGATCAAGCGGGAGAAGATCCGCCTGGAGTACTGGGGCAAGTTGCTGGATGACAGGGAGAGTATGACTCGGGCCCTCGATGCTCAATCCCAGGAGATTTACAATCAGGCCAAAGCAGCCAACAGTGCGGCCGAGGAACGCCATGAAAGGCTGGAGGTCATTAACACTGCACTCATCAAGCGCCGAGAGGCACTTGAAGAGAGGGAGAAGCGGCTCGAGGATGAAGAGCAGAAACTCCTTGAGCTGCGGGATGATGTCCTGAGGAGGGAAGAGGAGCTCGCCGAGAAAGTAGCTCTGGCTGACAAGGGCCTCGAGGAGCGCACCAAGAAATTGGAAGAGCGCTGCCAAGAGGAAGAGGAGAAGACCTGGGTGCAAGGGCAGGAACTCTATGAACAAGAGTGTGCCCTTTTTGCCCGGGAGAAAAAAGTGAAGGCTAGGGAGAAGGACCTGGTTGATCGCCGCAACAAGATCCACCTCCGTGAGGAGGAGCTCGGAAGACTCGAGAGGGGGGTTGCTGAAAAGATTCAGCAAAACACCAAAGAAGTTGAGCGCCTCGCCCGTGAGAATTCCGAACTGACGGCGGCCAGGAGATCCCTGGAAGAGATGAAGGGTTTGAGGACTGCAGACTCCCTACAGATTTGGGAGTTCCTGGGCAAGGCCAACGACGCGCTGACGCTGATGGGTTTCAGCCCCGTGTGCCGGATGATCCAGAGCCGGAGCCGGACCTTGCGCTGCAGGCGTTGAGCGCAGCAGGTAGCAAGCTCTCTAAGGTGGGCGATGTCATCGCGGACCAACTGGAGGTTGAGGGGCAATCCCTGGCGAAGAACGTCGCAGAGTATGTGCTGCCGTGCTACACCAGCCGGAACTCCCAATTTCCTCTGGACCCGGTGCTTGAAGGCCCCATTGAAGGAGAAGGCGAAGCTACCCGAGCCAGCGTATCGGAGGTCGCCCAGAAGGTCGCCCTGTTCTTCCATAGGGTCTAGGACCATCTCTGTAGTTCTCACTTGTATTTTCTCTTCTTCTTCCTCAATTTTGTAATCCCTTGTCTCCAGATGTAATCTCTTGTCTCCAGATAAATGAAATCCCCAAATTTCTGCGAATTTCACTTTTTGTCTTCGACACTTTTATCTTCACTTGGCCCCCTGGTAGATGTACACAATTTGATTGTGAACATGTACCAAAAGGATATTGTGTTTTGTTGAAGACTCATTTGCTCCGAACTTGTAGAATTTAGGTCCGAAGTCTTCGATAGTGAAGGCCCCCTGAGGTTGTCAGAGCTTAGAAGCTCCGGCATTGTCCATCGCTGGGGCTTGATAGCTCCGGCAATAGTCTCTATCAACACGTAGAGCATCGATAGTTGGTCCTCCGGGGTGTCGGAGCTGAGTAGCTCCGGCAGTGACCTTTGCCAACACTTAGTTTGTTGGCAGCAGACTCAATTTACGGGGTCTTCTCACAATCTTATATTCAGCATCGACGGTTCGCCCCCTTAGGGGAGTCGGAGCTTAGTTAGCTCCGGCTTTTCTCCATCAACGTAGACTTTATTTTTCCTGCACACTTAAGTCAAGAAAAATAGTAAAATTCGTTCCCTGTCTATAATTTAGTCGTGGCTTACGATTCTCAAGAAAACTTTAAGTCAAATGCGATTTTAAATACAACTGAATGTGTTGTCTTTTCTTCTAGATTCAACTGTCTATGGACCCGCCTTATTTCGGCCTGCCGGGGTGTAGGTAGAGTGGCATACTTAGGGTGCTTGACCAGGCTAAGTCGATAGCACACTCTAGCCCTAGATTGGCTTGGCGGCTTTCAGGCGAGTTGGCCATGAACGATATTTGAATCCAAAAGAACTGACAATACAACTCGAATTGTATATAAACCGGTCGAACTAAAATTTCTTAAGAGTTGCACATCTTTGTTATAGACAAGAAAGAGAAAAATAAAAATGTTGAGTCTGTACAAAATAAATGCACGTGGAGTCTATTTCACATGAAGATGTCTTTCATTATAGGTCCGGGGTACAGGGGAAACAAGTACACTCTTAGGGTACGGAACCATGCTAAGTGTGTTTCATTTCTCGTTTGACCCAAGGTAGTTTGCCGCACTTTTAGTCCTGAGACTGTGACAAGTGTTGCAGGAGCTTTGCGGACCTTTCGGGAAAGGTCCGGCTGCTCTCCCGGAGGAACTACCCGACACTGTACAATGACTCTATAACATACACCCCAAGTTACTCAAGACTCACCTCCGTGGTATTAAGTGTAGAACTTACGGAGGTGATCGATGTTCCAAGGATTTGGGAGAGGTGTCCCATCCTCGGTAGCCATGCGAACGCTTCCGGGACGGGATACTTTAATCACTCGGAAGGGCCCCTCCCAGCCGGGGGAAAGTTTGTTTAACCCTTCTCTGGATAGTATTCTCCGTAGCACCAGATCGCCTTCCTCGAGCTGTCGGTTGTGTACATGCCACTGGTGATAACGCCGTAGAGCTTGGCGATATCGGGCATTCCGAACAGCTGCTTGGCACCTTCCCTCCTCAAGGAGGTCTAGGTCTTCACACCGGAGTTGGTCCTACGCGGCTTCGTCGAAGGTCCGGACCCGGAGTGAACCCAAGGTGATTTCCGGAGGAAGGATTCCTTCAGCTTCGTACACCAGGAAGAAGGGTGTCTCTCCAGTTGACCGGTTTTGAGATGTCCTGTTGGCCCATAAAGTGGGAGGAAGCTCTTCGATCCAGTTGGCTCCATGTTTTTTCAAGCGCTCATAGGTGCGCTTTTTGAGTCCCTTAAGGATTTCTGCATTTGCTCTCTCGGCTTGGCCATTGCTGGCTGGGTGAGCTACGGAGGCGTAGCAAACTTGTATGCCGAGGTCTTCACAATATCCTTGGAATGTTGAGCTTGTGAGTTGGGTCCCATTATCAGTGATGATTTTGTTTGGGACTCCAAATCTGCTTACAATGGATTGCAGAAAGTTGATAGCAGATTGCTTGTTGATTTTCACAACTGGAGTTGCTTCCGGCCACTTGGTGAACTTGTCAATGGCGACGTACAGGAACTTGTAACCTCCGACGGCTCTTGGGAAAGGTCCCAAGATATCCATCCCCCACACAGCGAAGGGCCATGTAGGAGGTATCATTTGTAACGGCTGAGCTGGTGTATGAATTTGCTTTGCATGAAATTGGCATGCTTCACATTTCTTCACCAGCTCAGTGGCATCCTGGAGCGCTGTAGGCCAGTAGAAGCCATGTCGAAAGGCTTTTTCGACCAGCGTGCGGGGAGATGCGTGGTTCCCACACACGCCTCCATGGATTTCTGCGAGAAGTTCGCAGCCTTCTTCCCTTGTGATGCACCGCATTAGGATGCCGTTGGCACCGCACCGGTAGAGATCCCCTTCTACCAGCGTGTATCTTTTAGCCAACCTGACTATCCGGTCAGCGGATACATCATCGTCAGTAAGGATGTTGTCTTTCAAGTAGCTCCGGATCTCCGAGATCCATGCATCGGAACTAGCTTGAGCTTTTGAGTCTTGCATGCTGGGTTGCTCGGAGCTCCCGGCAGCACCTACGACCCTTGATGGCTGCCATTGTAACAGGGCCATCAGGACCGTCAGCTTCGGGATGCTGATCTCGCCCCCTTCGCTCAGTTCGGCAGGCTGAGCTGTTGGCTTTGACAACCTCCGGACAAAGATTCCGTCTGGAGCCAGAGCTCCGGTTGACGCTTTGGTCGAGAGTTCGTCAGCTTCAGCGTTATGGGAACGCTGAACATGGTGGAGATCTAAGACTTCAAAGTTCTTCTAAAGCCTCTGGACTTCAAGGAGGTAAGCATCTAACTGGAGATTATTGCAGGAGCATTCACCCTTCACCTGATTGATGATGAGCTGTGAATCTCCTTTAACCAGCAGTTGCTTGACACCATATGACAGTGCCACCTTTAGTCCTTAGATGAGTGCTTCATACTCTGCCATGTTGTTGGTTGCCTTGAAGTCAAGGTGTACCATATACTTCACCTTCTCCCCAGTCGATGCAAGGAGAAGGATTCCAGCTCCGGCACCCCTGCTTCTGCATGGAGCCGTCGAAGTAGAGGGTCCAGTGAGGCTCGGTGAAGGTTGGAGCTTGATGCTCCGTCTTCTGCTCACCGGGGCCCCCAGGATTTGATGGAGAGGGAGTCCATTCTGCCACAAAATCTGCCAATGCTTGACTCTTGACTGCTTGTCTTGAAATAAATTCAAGATCAAATTCAGCCAATTCCGCTGCCCACTTTGCAATATTCCCAGTTGAATTGGGATTATGCAAGATTGCTTGAAGTGGGCAGGAGGTCACCACCGAGACTTTGTGAGCTTGGAAGTAATGTTGAAGCTTCCTGGAGGCAATGAGAACTGCATAGAGCAGCTTATGCACCTCTAGGTATCGAGTCTTGGCATCATGTAATACTTCACTAATGAAGTACACCGGGCGTTGAACGGCCCGGACCATCCCGGAGGAGTCCGGAGCTTCCTCTTCATTGATCCGGATCCTCTCGGAGGAGTCCGGATTTTCTTCGGGGACCTCCAGGTTCTGGCTGGAGGAACCCAGAGCTTCTTCAGAAATGACCTGGACCGTCCCAGAGGGGTCTAGGTCTCCTGAAGCGACTTCTTGTGTGTTCGAATCTGGGAGCTGGGACCCATACTCGCTTTCAGGAACCTCCGGACCTTCCCGAAGGGGTCTGGATTCCTGAGTATGGGGTAGTTCTGGTCTCTCCGCAACCAGAACCATACTGACAACTTCGTCAGTAGCTGAAATATAAAGAAACAAAGGCTCACTAGGGTTCGGAGCTACCAGAATTGGTAGGGTGGTGAGGAACTGTTTCAGCTCCTGGAATGCCTTCTCTGCTTCTTCGGACCATTGGAATGGTCCGGACTTCCTCAATAACTTGAAGAATGGGAGTGCCCGTTCCGCCAGTCTTGATATGAACCGGCTGAGGGCTGCTAGACATCCAGTTAACTTTTGGACGTCTTTGATGCGGGTTGGTGGCCGCATGTCTTCAATGGCTTTTATCTTTGCCGGATTAGCTTCTATGCCCCGGTGACTTACCAGGAAACCAAGAAGTTTTGCGGAACTAACCCCAAACACGCACTTGTCCGGGTTTAGCTTTGTGCGGGTGGCCCGTAGCTTGTCGAAGACAGCCTGCAAGGTGTCTAGGAGTGACTCCTTGTTCCTGACCTTGACCACGATGTCATCGATGTACACTTCCACTACGTCTCTAATGAGTTCTTCAAAAGTTTTGTACATAGCTCGTACAAAAGTTGAAGCTGCATTCTTGAGACCAAAGGGCATGGCTGTGTAACAATACAATCCATCTACTGTGATGAATGAAGTATGCTCTTCATCCTCCCTAGACATCCTGATTTGGTGATATCCGGAATATGCATCTAGGAAACACAGTAATTCACACCCAGAGGTGGAATCCACTATCTCATCTATTCTAGGTAGTGGGAATGGATCTTTTGGACATGCCTTATTTAATGTGGTGTAGTCGATGCACATTCGAAGCTTCCCGCCGGCCTTGGGCACAACGACTGGGTTCGCCAGCCATTTTGGATGGAAGACTTCTCGGATGAATCCGTCTTCAAGTAGCTTCTTCACTTCTTGTCGGATGAAGTTCTGCCGCTCTACGGATTGCTTCCGAGGCTTCTGATGCACAAGCCAGGCATCGGGGTAGATCTTCAGATTGTGCTCAATCACTTCCCTGGGGATCCCAGGCATTTGTGACGGTTGCCAAGCAAACACGTCAACATTAGCCCGGAGGAAAGTGATGAGCGCGAATTCCTATTTGTCGTTCAATCCTCCCGATATACGGGTGGTCTGAGCGGCATCGGAACCAATTTGGACGACTTTGACAGGAATGTTGGTGTCGCCGCTTGGTTGCACACGAGGTGCAGAGGTCGAGCCTCGTTGACGAATGCTCGGGGGTTTTAGAGTTTGCTCCTGCCTGGAGTCCTCCTCTTGCGCCGTGGTGAGTGCGTGG
Organism: Tuctoria greenei; assembly: GCA_036927565.1. NCBI lineage: Eukaryota > Viridiplantae > Streptophyta > Magnoliopsida > Poales > Poaceae > Tuctoria > Tuctoria greenei. Next base: position 76,342,307 of record JAYESD010000007.1, on the reverse strand, counting down.
AGTTCTTCCAGAGCAGTTACTCTGGCGGTACGATCTCCGCGGATCTGGAGAACGCCTACTGGTGTTGGCATCTTCAACACTAGATATCCATAATGAGCAGCTGCCATGAATTTGTACAGGGCAGGTCTACCCAAGATGGCGTTGAACGGTAAGTTGATCTGAGCGACGTCGAAGACCAACTTCTCGGTGCGATATTTCTCCCGGGTCCCGAAGGTAACAGGGAGAGTAATAGCTCCGAGTGGGGTAATAGCCCCCGGACCTACTCTGGAGAAAGGTCGAGAGGGATGGAGATCCGAAGGTCGGAGCTGAAGCTTAGTGAAAGCTTCGAAGCTGATGAGGTTAAGCCCCGAACCTCCGTCTACCATGACATGGTGGAGCTGGATGTTATTGATGGTAGGAGATACCATCAAAGGTAACTGACCTGCTCCAACCATGCTCCGCGGGCAATCAGAAGCATCAAAACTGATGGAGGTGTCCATCCACTTTCGATGAGGTTCCGGCCTGACTGTAGGGGCTACAGCGGCCATATCCCGCCGCATAGTCTTGATGACGCGACGAGAGGTGATATCCCATGACCCACCGAAAATGGTGTTAATGGTCTTCCGACGCTCGTTGTCAGAGACGTCAGAATCATCATCGACGGAGGTGTAAACAGCCTTCAGGACCTTTTTGGGATCCTGAAACCCCAACTCCTCTTCAGCCGGAGCTTCGTCGACCTTTTGCTTTCCTTCCCTCTGTCGGAAAGGAGATCCTTCCCAGCGCTTGTTGTAGCGCTCGACAAGGTTTTGGACCTCCCGGCAGTCTTCCAAACTGTGGCTGCCTGTTTTGTGAATGGGACACCAAACTTTGGGTTTGCCACCGTCTTCAGAAGACGATCGAGGTCGCTTCTCGGGGCGTGGCCCCCGGCGACCCGGAGTTGCAGCAGCTGCAACGTTGGATGTGCCGGCTGACGGCTTTCTTGCTGTTGGTCTTCTTTTTCTTCTTACCACCCCCGGAGGTAGCGGCTTCTTCTTTGGAGGATTTCTTGTGATCCTCCGAGGCTGGTTTGGAGTGCATTTCACGGCCCTCCGCAGCTCTAGCACATTTGTCGGCCAAGCTGAAGAGTTCCGTGACGCTGGTGATCTCCTTGATCGCCAGCTTCTCCAACATCTTCTTGTCCCGTACGCCCTGTCTGAATGCCTCAATGACATAGGCGCTAGAGATAGAAGGGATAGTGTTTTATACCTGAGAGAATCTTTGGATGAATGACCGCAAGGATTCTCCTCCTTTTTGCACAACCGCAAAAAGGTCTAGTTCAGTGCCTGGTCGGGTGTATGAACTCCCGAAGTTGGCAGTGAACTGATGGCACAGCTCCTCCCAACTGTTGATAGGGTTGGGTGGAAGGCTCATAAACCAGGACCTGGCAGTCCCAGTTAAGGCCACTGGAAAATAATTGGCCATCACGGCCTCGTTTCCTCCAGCTGCCAAGATTGCAGTGGAGTATATCTGAAGAAATTCGGCGGGGTTGACAGTCCCGTCGAATTTTTCCGGCAGGTGAGGTCGGAACTTCTGTGGCCATCTAACCATGCGCAAGTGCATGGCCAGGGCTGAACAGCCTCCTCCTACTCCTTCAAGAGTAGAAAGGTCCTGAGCTTCCCGTCTTTCACGGGCACTCTCAATATGGACTCGGCCATCCTGCTGGCGGTATCGGCGATCAAGCTCCGCCCGGAGGTCATGAGTTGAAAGCCTGGATACCGTGTGAGTGCATCGAGCCCCGGAGGGCAATGACGTCACTTGTTGGGATGCAGCACGTCTCCTACTATTGGAGACGTGTGGACCAAGTCTTCCGGACAAAGTCCGCCGCTGCGACGAAGCTCGTCCCGAAGGAGGAGGACCCTGGTTGTTGAGGCATTCGGCTGCTGCTGCAACCAAATGCTCCACATCGGCCCTCCACTGCTCCAGTGCATCTCGAGATGCATCCAGAGGTGGTGGACGTTGGAGAAGAGCACACGCTGCATGGAGCGCGTGTTTCGGGTTGTCATGATTTGCCGACGCAGTAAGCGACGCCGGCACACCATCACGTTGCCCAGCACGATTTGCTGGAGGAGACGGTGGTGGTGGGAGTGCGACTCCTGCTAGTGCTGAGGCTCCTGCTGGTGGCTGCCTATTGGAGGGATTGCCCCCAACATCTTGAGCAGCAGGTTGACCGTTGGATGATCCAGCAGCTGAGTTCACCATTCTCAAAATCTCAGACGCCCCTACCTGGCGCGCCAACTGTCGGCGGTTGAAACCGGCAGATCTCCCTACACTACTAAAGTGATAGGGGAGTTTGATGTTCGGTGTGGGCGCGCAGAGATTCAAGAAGGTCAATAGGAGTTTGACACAGGAGACACAAGAATTTACGTGGTTCGGGCTGCCTGAGCGTAATACCCTACTCCACGGGTGCGTTGGTGTTGTATTATCAATATGAGCTTGCCACGGGTGTATGAGGCGCGTGTGATCGTCCGTGAACGTGTGTCGTGTGTATCGTCGGCCTGTCCTTTTATAGTACAAGGGCAGGCCGTTACATGTTATCCTGGCCCGACATGTGGCCCCGGCGGTTACTAGTATTGATACACGCTTAATTGCTCTTAATGACCCTGTAACGGGCTTTAAAAGCACCGTTACTGGTGTTAAGATCGTCCGATTAAGTGTCATTAATATGGCATTAATGACACTTAATTGGGTCTTGAAGTCCTTGGCTCTCCTTTGAAGATCCGAAGCCGTTGCAAGGTCTTCCGGAGGTTACAAGTTGAAGATTCGACGATCGGACACGTGGCAGCTCCGGAGCTTGCTGTGGGAAACAGGTAGCTCCGGGGCTACCAGACACGTGTCAGGTCTGGAGCTTCTCTCGGTCTGGGGTTAAGTCCGGAGGTGTCGTTTCGGTACGTGGCCCGGAGCTTCCCCCTTGTGGGCGGTAGCTCCGGTTTGGTTGTACACGTGGTGACCCAGGGATTAACCATGTTGGAGAAGCGGGTCCGGTTATGTCTGACATGTGGGCCTCCGAGGGTCTTCAAACCAAGTAGATGACTTTCCTTTGAGATCTTTGTAACCTCAAGGGGTGTACGATTTCTAGGGTACCGATAGTTTCTGATCTACACTAGTTTCATTGCAGTGTTCCAGAACTGTTTTTCTCGGGTAGGACAGATTGACCTTTGTTCAATATTTCGATCGTAACTTGAGTTTATCTCGACGGATTTGAGTGATTCTTATTGTGTCTTCTTTGTGACTTGATTCTATATGATATATATCACTTTTTTCATGGTGAAACATGTTTAGATTAGTCTCACACACGATTTCTTTAATAGATCGTTTTTTGCCGAGGGGTTTTTATTGCTTCCGCTAAAAAAGTTTAAATCTAAAATTCACACCCCCCCATGTATGGTAGATTTTCATGTGCTCTTCGATCCTAAAATTGGTACCAAAGCCACGGTGCTCTAATCTTTGTGATTTGCTTGTGTTTTTTTACTAATCATCATGGAGAAATACTCCGCAAAACCTTGTGTCTTTAGTGGTATTGATTTTTAGGTTTGGAAAGCACGCATGGAAGCTTTTATCCAGGCAAAGGCTTCGCCATATGGGAAAAGGTATACAAACCTTATGAAGTGCCACCAAATGATCAAGTTGCGGCTACAAACCTACGGGACGTCGACAACAACAACAAAGCCCAGAACTTGATCATCCAAGGACTCACTCAGAGCGACTTCGACCGCGTTGCACACCTCCGATCAGCATACGATGTTTGGAGAGCACTTTGTGACTATCACGAAGGATACAACATGATCAAGGAGGTGAGACAAGATATGTTCAAAAAGGAATACATGCGTTTCGAGATGCAACCCGGTGAGTCTATCGATGACCTTTTTGCTCGCTTCAATAAAATTCTCAGCAATCTGCGTAGTGTCAATGTTAACTTTTCTGATGTTGAGAATGCTAGGCAACTTCTTAGTGCATTAGACATATCAATCTGGGAGATGAAAGTTACATCTATTCGTGAATCAACTGTCATGAGTTCTCTTACATTAGATGTGCTTTACTCTAAACTAAAAACTCATGAAATTGACATCTTATCACGTAAGAATCCAAATAAGTCTATTGTATTTGTCTCACAACATGATATGCTTAGCTTCGGCCAATCATCATCTTGCAATACTCTTGCTTTGTTGTCCTCAGTAACCCTGGAGCAGATTGAGGAATTTCTAGAAGAAGAATTGGCACTCATCTCTACTAGATTCTCAAAAGCATTGCAAAATGTGAGAACTGGAAGGAGAGGAAGCTCTGGACCACAACGCTACTTTGAATTTGGTAAGACAGGACACTTCCGTACAGAATGCCCTAATCTTTCAGTCCTACTACCCATGATGAGAAGCGGAACAAGGTCAAGACCATCTCTGGAAACTCCAACAAGAAAAAGAAGGGTACCATAGGACGCAAGATGATAAACAGCTTCATCACCGCACTTCAAGAGCTTAGTTCAAGTGATGTAGACTTTGGAAGTGATGAAGATGACGACGATCTAGCCAACTTATGCTTTATGACGGGCAAAAAAAGATCAAGATCAAGTCAAGAGGATGCAGAACGCAACAGTGACGACGATGAGGTATGTTCTACATGTAATCAAATGTGTGATGCAATTTCTCATGCAACTATTTTTGCCAAGAAAAAAGGACAAAAAACTTAGGAATGATGCTGCTAAAATTGAATCACTAGAATTTGAAATCAACCGTTTGAAAACCTTGATTCCTAGTGATGATTCATGTCCCTCATGTGGCTTAATCTATGAACAATTGTCCACATTATGAAGTGCACACTCCTCCACTCTAGATAGACTTGAAGAAATTGAAAAGAACAAAAAACTGACGGATTTTAATGTTAAACACTTAAAAAATGCTTCTTATTCTACTGATAATTTGCATTGTTCTGCAAGTGATAATCTTGATAAGAAACTAAAAGATGCAATGAATGAAGTTTCCATTCTAAACAATGCTTTACGAACACATAAAGTAAAAATTGTTCTAACTGCAAACTTAAGGATAAAGATTCATGTGAAAACTGCCTAGACTTGCCTAAAAAACTTGATGACATGAATAGGACACTAGAGCGGTTTAGTAATGGGAATAAGAATCTAGACTTGTTGTTGAATTCTTTTAAACCTTGCAATCATAAAATTGGTTTAGGTTTTGATTCTCATGCTTATTATAACACACATCCACCACACGTTGTAAAAACATTTGGAAGAGGTTTAATCAAAAATGTCCCTAAACAAAAGGATGTGATTTTTGAATCTGCAAGAGTGCTTTCTAATTCTGTTTCTAATGTTGGATGCTCATCTAAACATGATTACAAAATTAAATTTTATTGTGCTTACTGTGATAAAGATGGTCATGTCGTAGACTTCTGTTATAGACTAGTTAAACAAATTAAAAAGGATAAAATGTCTACTAGATCTCATAACTTTCATGATAAATCTGCCATGCTTGCTAAACAGAAAATTAGAAATATGGAATCGGCTTTAACGAGTCTGAAATTTGCAAAGGTGGCATCCGGATCTTCTGGTAAGAAATTTGCAAAGGCAGCTTCGGTAGTTCCGATAGCTCCGAGAGCTCCCGGACCTTCTATTGTTCCCTCCAGAACTTCAGTTTTTGCACCCGGAGCTTCATCCTTTTCCCTTGGAACTTCTGCGTTCACCTCCTGAGCTACTGGTTTTTGTGCTAAACGCGTAACAACTTCTAAATCAGTGGTTAAGAACAGAAAACATCAACTCTTGACTCATAAACCTGCTGTTTTGTTACAGCTTTCGCGTGTTGTTCCTATTGGACATCGTGTGGCTCAATATTGGATTCCCAAATACTTATTGACTAACCCCAGTATTGAGTCATCGACGTATTGTGTTTCTGTGTAGGTTTCACGCTTGAGGAAGGAGAACATTTGGATTGTGGATTCAGGGTGCCCACACCACATGACCGGTAACAAAGAATGGTTCTCCTCCCTCTCTTTTGTGTCACGTGTAGAGAATGTTACTTTTGCTGATAATTCTTCAACTCCTAAAATTGCTAAGGGTTCAGTTAGAGTAAATGATCACTACACTTTGAAGGATGTGGCACTTGTCGAAAATTTGAAATACAACTTTCCTTCTGTTTCACAACTGCTAGATGAAAATCTGGAAATTATTTTCACTAAAAATTGCTGCAAAGTTGTAAATTCAAACGGTGAGCTTATTTTTAACATGTCACGGTTTGGAAGAGTTTTTAAAGCTAATTTTGATATGTCCTCCTCTAAGCAAAGGTATCTAGTTGCTAATGATTCAAAGGACTTATATTTTTGTCATCGTCGACTTGGTCACGTAGGCTTTGATCATCTAACGCGTGTTAGTGCTCTTGATCGCATACGTGGGCTACCTAAGCTTAAAGGGGACAAAGAAATTGTATGCTCTTCTTGTAGACATGCTAATATGGTTGCAGGTTCACATACTCCTCTCACAATGATAATGACAACTGAACCAGGTCAACTTTTGCACCTTGACACTGTAGGACCTTCACGTGTTCAATCCTTCGGAGGTAAATGGTATGTTCTTGTGATTGTTGATGATTATTCTAGATACTCTTGGATTTACTTTATGGCATCTAAGAATAAAGCTTTTAGTCACTTTAGAACTTTATTTCTTAGATTATCAATTGATCACCCAGGATCTTTAAAAGCAATTAGAAGTGATAAGGGAACCGAATTTAAAAATTAATCTTTTGATCACTTTTGTGCTTAAAATGGAATAGATCATCAATTTTTTCACCATATGTACCTCAACAAAACGGTGTTGTAGAAAGAAAAAACAGAACCTTAGTTGAGATGGCTAGGACTATGCTTGATGAATATCAAGCTCCTAGGAAATTTTGGGCTGATGCGATTGCAGCCGCTTGTTATGTCTCAAATCGTGTTTTCTTGCGCAATAAGCTAGGTAAAACACCATATGAGCTCCAGTTTGGACATAGGCCTAGTGTTACACATTTTTGGGTCTTTGGTTGCAAATGCTTTGTTAAGAAACATGGTAATATTGATAAATTTGAACCTAGATCCATTGATGGCATGTTTCTTGGTTATCCATCTCAGACAAGAGGCTACCGTATGCATTTACTTGACACTAACAAAATTATGGAGACTTGTGAAGTGTATTTTGATGAAGCTAGCACAGGTACTAGCTCAAACATTGCAGGTCCAGATCCATATCCGCAGGAGGAGAGCATCTTCGTTAAAGATGAGGAAGAAGTGGTGCTGCTGCCCGAAAATTCTGCAGCTAATAACATTGTTCCAGCCCCTGATTTTGATTCACAGCCAGCACCAACGACCACCATTGCTGGTTCAGATCCTTCTCAAGTCACAAGCTCATCAATTTGTGATGAACATGAAGAAGAAGAAGCTTGTGAAGCGTTCACTCCCCTTCGGGTTCTCAAAAGTCATCCTCCACAACAAATTATTGGAAGCTTGCACGAATGAGTCACATAGTCCTGGTTTTGCGATCCAAACTCTCATGTCATTCTGCTTTTGTTGCTTCTTTTGAACCCAAAGATATATCACACGCACTCACTAATGAATCTTGGATTATTGCCATGCTAGAAGAGTTAGAAAATTTTGAAAGAAATAATGTTTGGAAACTTGTACCTCCACCTCAAGGTCACACTTTAATTGGAACTAAATGGGTGTTTAAAATAAACAAAGTGAGGTTGGGGTTGTGGTTACGAGTAAGGCTAGGTTGGTTGCTCAAGGTTTCACACAAGTTGAAGGTCTAGATTTTGATGTAACTTTTGCTCCTGTTGCTAGATTAGAAGTCATAAGAATTTTGTTAGCTTTTGCTGCATCTAAAGGTTTTAAGCTATATCAAATGGATGTTAAAAGTGCTTTTCTTAATGGCTACATAGATGAGGAGGTTTATGTCAAACAACCACCGGGTTTTGAAAATCCAGATTTTCCTAATCATGTTTACAAACTGTCCAAAGCCTTATACGGTCTCAAACAAGCCCCTAGAGCATGACATGATAGGTTACAAACATTCTTACTTGAAAAGGGGTTTACCATGGGCAAGGTTTATAAAACTCTTTTTGTGCTTAAGCATGGCAATGACTCATTATTCGTTCAAGTGTATGTGGATGATATTACCTTTGGTTGTGTTTCTCATGATCTTTTGTCAAAGTTTTCAGCTATGATAAGTTCAGAATTTGAGATGAGTATGATGGGAGAACTCACGTACTTTTTGGGGCAGCAAATCAAGCAAACCAAGGAGGGTACCTTTGTGCATCAAACGAAGTATACAAAAGACCTCCTAAGGCGCTTCATCATGGACAAAAGCATGCCTCTTCGGACACCAATGGGAATAGCAAAAACACTTGAACTTGATGAAGATGGTGAACCCGTTGATCAAAAAGAATATAGAAGCATGATCGGATCACTTTTGTACCGCACGGCATCAAGACCGGACATACAATTCAGCGTATGTCTTTGTGCATGGTTTCAAGCCTCCCCGCGTGCTTCACATCGTCAAACCCTCAAAAGGATTCTCGGGTACTTACATAGAACTCAAGAATTTGGCATTTTTCTTCTTCTTCCTCATCTGTTACTTTGAAAGCTTTTTCCAATGCTAATTTTGGAGGTTGTAGGATTGATAGGAAAAGTACTTCGGGTGCTTGTCCTTTTCTTGGTAATTCACTTGTTGCTTGGTCCTCTAGAAAACAAAGTTCAGTTGCACAATCCACAGCCAAATCTGAATATGTAGCTGCTGCTAGCGCTTGTTCACAAATTCTTTGGATTGTTCAAACACTTAAGGACTATGGGGTTAATCTAGATAGTGTTACATTGTAGTGATAGTGTAAGTTACTTGTTAGTATGACTTGGATTAGCTTTGTTTTATATGTATATGTTATAATATGCTCATAACAATTGAAATTTCTGTTTTGAACCTTGCTGAATACATTATCAAAGGGGGAGAGATAATAGATAATATGTGAATTTTTAAAGATAAGTATGCAAGGGGGAGAAATTGATTACACATTGCACATATTCACAATTCTTTTGGCACGATTCTTCTCAGGGGAGAATTTGTTTTTCTTCTCGTTTTATTTCTATTTTAAAAAGGGGGGAATTGTTTTCAAAACTTTTAATGTGAATAAGCCAATGTTCAGATCTTAAGTGGTGTTGCCAATGCATTCATCAAGGGGGAGATTGTGAGACCTATGTGTGCTGAATACATTGGCTTGTACTGAATATATTGGCTTTGATGATATAAGTTCTAAAATTCTGCCAAAACACCCTTTTTAGCAAGGTCCGACTCTAGCTCTGAGCTTTTGCAAAGTCTGACAATAGGTCCGACTTGTTTTGTCAAGGTCGAACATGTTTTTGGGTAGCTCCGGTGAGCTTTTTTTTTAGCTCTGGCATGTCTTTGATAGCTCCGGCATGTCTTTGTTAAGCTCCGATATGTTTTGCTAGGTACGACTTATGTTGGTTAGCTCCGACATATTTTTCTAGCTTCGACGCTAGGTTGTACTAGCTTTGTTAAGCTCCGGCGCTAGATTATACTAGCTTTGGTAAGCTCCGGCGCTAGATTGTACTAGCTTTGGTAAGCTCCGGCTCAAGCTTCGGCTAGCTTTGGCAAAGTTCGGATCTTGATCGCAAGTTCCTGCTTTTACTGTGAAATGTTTCGAACTTGTTTTACATTGTTGGAAAGACTGCTTAGTATTTATTTGCTATGTTTTTGGTGTGTTTTGGTTGATATCATTTTTCTCTGGTTTGCAACATACTTATGTGAGGTGGTCACATAAGGTGTTGTGTTTGGAACTAATTTGAGTCAAGTCGCGGACTTGGACTTGTGCGGATTGGTTGTTTATTCATGTGCAGGTGTTGCTTGAGTTCAAGTCATGGCTGGTGATAGGATCCTTTGGACTAGTCTCGGGGAGGAGATGAGGTTCCAACAACCAAGTTCAGAAGGAATTGTGGTTGAACGGGTCAGGAGATCGTGCATGATGATTGAATCAAGAGCGTTACATATGAAGGTTATTGGACATCGAAGGAAGGTGTTCGCACGTATGCATGTGGTGCATGATGGAAGGAAAGATCTGGTTGAAAGGATCGGATCGTATCGGATGATGACTTCGGCTGCAGCGGAGTCAGTTATGGCTCGGTATGGAAAGTATCGAGTTGGTTATGGTAGTTTTCGTGTGGGACACGAAGTTGAGTTGGTTTAGGAATGTGGGATACGTTCCTAGTTTGTTAGGAAGTCTCAAGATTTTTTTCTATCTGCGAATAGGAAGATCTTGAGCGGTTATGGAAAGTTTTAATTCGTGATTTGAGTAGGATTAGAATCCTCATTTGAGTTGGTTTGGCATTCGGGCTAGTTATATAAGCAAGGGAGGCCAGAACTCAAGGTAGACAACTTTTGAGCTGTTCCTCTTATGTTATATTGAATAAAGATCGTAGTTTAAAGGAACTTTTGTGCCTTGTTCGTTCGACTTGTTTCAGACAAGTTTTACTCGTCGAGTTTCTGCACAGCACTACCTTTTGTCGGTGGTTTTATCATAACTCGAGTTTTACAGATCCAATTGACGTGATTCTTTTTGGGTTGTCTTCACAAATTAATTTTCTATCATCCGTCAAAATTTCACGGTCATTGGATTTGTGATTTCTTATCTACACGAGTTTCTTTGCAGTGTTCCAAAACTGTTTTTCCCGGATAGGACAGATTGACCTTTGTTCGATCTTTCGATCGTAACTTGAGTTTCTCTCGACGGATTTAAGTGATTATTGTTGTGTCATCTTTATGACTTGACTCTCTCTGATATCTATCACTTTTTTCATAGTGAAACACATTTAGATTAGTCTCACACATGATTTCTTTAACATATCATTTTTCTGCCAATGGAATTTCTTTGCTTTCGCTGTTAAAGTTTAAATTTACCATTCACCCCCCTCTGGTAGCTTTTGACGTGCTCTTCGATCCTACAATACCTAGACCAGAAAATATTTTCTTTGACCGGTACACATCTTTAGGCACTTTATGGGGTTGTGGAAGGATACCACTGATCATTTTGACGAGGTTGTAGAAGCAGTTATAGGAGAAGAAATACTTAGACTTAATTTTCATAAGTCAGGTCATAAAAACAAGTAGGGTCGCTTCTGTGTGTTCATGCAACGACTCTTCTGAAGCTTTGAGAAGCTTTAAGATTGCTTTAGCCCCCAATGTAGGAGGATCTCCTGTAAACTCTGATTGTACAACTTCAAGCATCTCGTCCATCCTATCAACCTGGGCTATAATCATTCCTCTTCCACTTCTTCTATGGCTTGAGTAGGTGACTCAATGTGAAAGACCCACAACTCATAATGTGGTACAAAACATTATTGACACAGGTCTATTGAAACTGTTGTATTGTCCAAACACACTATATTCTGGCATTTGCTTTATGGGCATCACACCTTATTGATCTTTGACAAGGAAAAAGCACGATCTACAAAAGGTGTAGTCTTTGTCACACACTCATTTGACTGAGCCCTATTCTCGTTCCAACCAGTATGCATCCAACTATGGTCTTCATCTATAGATTGTACTTTACTTTATATCAAGCTCATACATCTATTGGGAAGGATCGGTCCTAAACCCACCCAAGAGTGATCGAGAGAGCGTGTGTATGATGAGACATGATGTTCGAATCCGGGAAAAATTTTGACATCATAACCCTGCTGATTTCCAGCAGCACGCCCGAAAATGGTGCAGTGGAACATCAGAGTTATGCTACCAAAATTTGTCTGGATATGGACCCCACGTCCCGTCATAAGCACGTTCCCTCAGTCATTCACAGGCTGTCCAAAAATGATACAAACGCAATCCTACACGCCTCAGATACATGGCATGAGTGAGACGTGCTGGTTTGAAATGGGTGATACATAGATTCCGTTACACATTTTGATAATATTGTCATAAATAAGTTATTTACGATGGTTTTCCAATTATTTATGATGGCATATGACCGTCGTAAATCGACAGGATTTTTGTACTAATCAACTTAATCAATAAAATTTACTAATCACATAAACTTTAGCAAAACTCAACCACTCAACAAATAAAATCTACTGATCAACTAATAAACATTAGAAAAACTAAAAACATTAATCAACTTAATCAAAACTAAAAACATTAATCAACTAATCAAAACTAATAAGCATTACTCAATTAATGAACTAATCAAATCGAACAAAAAAATAATCAATTAATAAATTATTCAACTAATAAAAATACACATTAATCAATTAATCAACATTAATTAATTGATGGGCGGGACGGTGGGAGTGGTGTGGGCCGGGGGTGGACAGGGTGTGGGCAGGGGTGGGGTGGGTAGGGGGTGTAAGCATGGTGGTCCGGTGGGCAGGGAGTGGGGGTGGGCAGGGAGGTTGGGAGTGGAGGTGGTGGTGGGGAGTGGGCAGTGGGGGCAGGGGACATCAGCATAGGAGGAGAGTGGCAATGGGGGTGGGCAGGGGGTGGGTGTTGGGCGGCAGCAGCGCCGGAGAGCGGCTGCAGCTCGTGAGGAAGGAGGGAAGCAGCGGAAGCACGTAGGGAGAGGTGGGAGGTGGCCGCCATGGAGCCTGCGGTGGTGGAGTGCGCATGCAACATTGGCGTGTGCATGCAACAGTGGCGCGGTTGGGGGTAGGGAGGTAGCAGGAGGGCGGGTGTGGTGGCGTACCTAGCGATAGCGATGACGGAGGGCGACGGCGGGGGGTGGCGGTAACAGCGGGGTGGCAGAGGCAAAAGGCACGTTTCAACCGACAGTGAGACAGAAGGCGTGCGTGGCGTGGGGTAACTTAGTCACTAACTTACGACCACTAAGGTTGAGCCATGTAAACAAGTTTATTTGCGATGACCGAGCCCCCAGCCATCATAAATTAGCCTTACTTACAATGCCCATGCCCTGACAATTGTAAGTTAGCCTATTATTTATGACAGTCAGAAGTGACTGTCGTATATAATTTTATTTACCCCAGCCATCGTGAATAACATACACATTCACTGTTTTCCTGTAGTGAAACATCTTAAATAACAAACACCGTCGGAAATTCACTGTTTTCCTATGGTGAAGGTAATGTAATGTATTGTCATATCAGGAAGTCGGTTACATATATCAGTAGCCAATCTAACACATTGATTTGTGCATTTGTAGTGGATCACCAATAAAACGTGTAAGTGCGGCAACAGGGACCCGAAAATCATAGCTGTAGCTTGAGAATAGTGGTGCTAGGTCTCCGTAAGCACACTTTCACGGCCAAACGAGTCCGAGAGGAACCCGACAAGGTAGAGGAACGCCGTGAAGCCGATGAGTGTTAGTAGGAATCGATGCCAACTGCGGGGTCAACGGAGAAGAAGAGGGAGGGCAATCGAGTAGACGGGCGCCGTCGAGGATGCACTGGCCCTTGGGGGCGGCGCGGTGTACCCGTACAATGGCTATGGCGGGGTGGGGCGGGACAGTCGGGCCAGGGCGTGGCGATGCGGTGGCGGCGCAAGGTGACGGTGGCATAGGAGCGTGGGCACGGGGAATGGGCCGGGTGCGACGTTGGATGTTGGGGCTAGGGCAGCAGAGTGTGAAGTTTAATCAGGAGTATTTTCGTGAGCTAAGTATGAGGAACACGAAAATAGTTATATTAACGTAGGTCCAATTTTGAAACCACAAAAATATATTTTATTTCCATGAGCCAACACCACGGCTCTCAAAAAGTGATTAACTTCGCTGAGCCAGCAAAACGGCTCACAAAAATACACCAAGACCCACAAAAATAGTTATTATTTTTGTGAGCCGTGTCGTGGCCCAAGAAAATAGAGCTTTTTCATGCGGTATACGAAAATAATTCGTTTTCCTGTAGTGTCAACCACATTAAGTTTGGAAATTAATTTAGTGGCCTCATAATATGGTACAAATTCTACTTATATCTTAGATGGAATATTTACAGTATGTGATTTATATTTTTTATGTTACCGTCCATTATACTAATTGACTAAATATAGACCTGATGGATTTATCAAACTTTTATGTCAGTGTTATTTGTGTAAGGTAGATTTTGCGCCCACCAAAAAACAGGAGTTTAAATTCGATATGTCAAACAAACTGTATTTAAAATTATTTTGTAATAATACAAATCAATTTTACAAAACTCCTTAAATATCACAGCATGTAATAATCGATTCGTGATTCGTATACGACCTGTCCGGGTGGCTAGATTTCTTGAATGAACAGTAGATACTGTAAGCTGCATACTGTGGGGCAACCAGACGCTTTTTGATTAAAAATTGCTTTGCTTGAAACTCACCACATTTGTTGTGGCCTCTTTAACAATGTGAAACGTTCCGGGTTCTGGATGGAAATACTTAAATCTGCACCAGACATATGTTCGTAGAAGTTTAGCCTAGAGTAGTGAAATACCTGAAATATCTTGCCCTCCGTACCTCTCTTCCAAATTTGAGAATTACGTAAAAATACCACTGCAATCCCTTCAAGGCAACCGAATTATTTCGACTTGTAATATGAAAGCACGTATGTGGTGATACCACTTATGATTTGAACATCCGTACATACATGTGGATGATGACATATATTTTAAAGTAAAGTGCACCAATGGTCTTCGAACTTGTCTAAGTGTGTCATCTAGATCTATGAACTTTTAAAGTGCACATTTAAGTTCATAAATTTGTTAAATTGTGTCATATGGGTCCACAATACCGAAAATAACCCTATGACTATTGTCATAACTGTTACTTGAGCTTTATTTTTCATATTTATTCTTTTCCAAAATCAACAATTTTATCTTAATTCATATTGGAGACTAACAAAATTGATTTGAGGAGAGAATTGATATGAAAAATAAAGCTAAAGTAATAGTTATGTTCATAGACATAGGGGCATTTTCGGTATTTTAGACTCAGACGACCCACTTTAACAAGTTTAGGAAACCAAATATGCACTTTAAAAGTTCATAGACTTAACAAATTCAGAGACTATTGATGCACTTTAGTCTATATTTTACAATGACATTCATAAGAAATGTATATTATAAAACTTCATAACATGTTAAATGTGGAAAAAACAATATAACTCATCTAAGGATCAGTGAGTCATTTCAATCTTTCTTCTCTCTAAAATGAACATGAAACCAGAAAACCAGCTAAATTGTTCCTATGTCTTTCAGATTGAAAAATATTTTTAGGTTAAAACTGAAATATTTATTTCTCTGTCTTTCCGATTGAAAAATATTTTTGGGTTAAGCTGAAATATTTCTGATTCTCCTAGAATATCAGTGTTTAAAACGTCTTAGCCAAATGTTTCATAGTGGGAGCAGAATTCAGTAACGAAAACGTTTTTTTACAACCTTTTTTCGTGAACTGAAACGTTTGAACGCGAAATTTTTAATTTCACTTTACATTTTTCAGTTGATTTTTTATCATTAAAAAGAAGACTTCATTTATACCAGTCGAGTAGTTTTAAAAATAGTTTTCGCCTTATCATTTCCCACCGCTTCCCCTGAAGCACACAGACGGCCACGGATCTACAGGTCGCTGACGCACGGAAACGAGAGGGCTTCCGACGGCAGTGGCCAGTGGCATCTTTAATTGCCCGCAGCGCTTTCCTATGCCCGCGGGAAGGTCAAGGTCACGGTCACCATGCCTGATACGTGGCCATGGAGCGCGCGGTCTGGGGTAGCTGTCATCCGCGGCTCCGGCCGGGTGGCAGGCGTCCGCGTTGCACCAGACCAGAGCGCGGCCAATCGAACACAACCAAAAGAGCATATTATATCTTGCGGCATAAAACGATAAAACTTGGACGACGGGGGTAGCTGGAACGCGCGGCTGCCCCTGGCCTAGACGCTGCCGGCCGCGGGTAGCTGAGAGACGCTGCCTCAATGATTTATAAGTTTATAACTAGCCTCCTAGTGTGGCGAGTGATAATGGGGCTGCTGCGTGGTCAATCGCTCTTGGCTAGCTAACTACAGTAGCTGCTAAATTAATGGTACTCTAAATGACTACTCCCTCCGTCTCGAAAAGTTTGTCGCTTTGTAGTTTATTTTTGAACTACAAAGCGACAAGATTTTCGGAACGGAGAGAGTATTTTATTAAAAATATACATTATAGTTTTTCACAGTCATCAGACTTTATATCTCACTTTATACTATTAAAATAGGATATGAATCCAACTATTAATTAGAGCGAGGAGGGTATTTTAGAGTATGTATAATAATGATTTAAATTGAGTAAAGTGCATCAATGGTTTCTGAACTTGTCTAGGTGTGTCATATAGGTCTATAAACTTTTAATTTTAAAGTGCATATTTGAGTCGTTAAACTTGTTAAAGTGAGTCGTCTGGATTCAAAATAGCAAAAATGTTCCTATGTCTATAAATATAATTGTTATTTTAGCTTTATTTTTCATATCAATTCACTCCCCAAATCAATTTTATTAGTCTCTAATACGAATTAAGATAAAATTGTTGATCTTGGAAGAGAATAAATATAAAAAATAAATCTCAAGTAACAGTTATGTCAATAGTCATAGGAGTATTTTTGGTATTGTGGACTCATATGACACACTTTAACAAGTTTATGAACCTAAATATGCACTTTAAAATTTCATAAATCTAGATGACAAGTTCGAGGATCAATGATGCACTCTACTCATTTAAATTTATAGTATTACTGTTTGCACTCTATTTGGAGTATCATTTATTTTTAAAAGTTCGAAAGTAGGATCTCCCGCGTATATCATATAAGAAGAAAAGTGACTCAGTTTATATGGAAAACCAGGTCCAAAAACCTTACAACAAAGAGGATGATGCCACATCCTCCATCACACAAACCACACAAAATTTGTAGATATCTAATGACGGATGACTCATAACTAGATGCTAGTAAGAGGTGACAAAGAACTTCCATACCGTGTCCATCCTCCAAGAATGACACATTCAAGAAGGGAAACGACGTAGAAACGTCGCCGTTGTTAACAAGGTTTTCACCCGAAGGATTGACGTGGAGGTACCTCGACAACACCTCAACAGGACTTACGACACGTACTGCTGATGTCAACACCTCCACCTCAATGGACAACTGTACAGGAGTCTCTGTCACCACTACCAACATCTAAGACAAATGATCACCCGACTCACGACACCATCGAGTAGAATTGTCTACGCTACACTCCCAACCACCACCATAACACACTCGTTAAATCCATGACAATCCGTGTCTACACCGCCAAGCTCCTGCACCCAGCACATCACAACACACCTGCTTGCTATCAATCTGCAGCAAACAAGGTTCAAGCACCACATCAGCGCACGTCAACCTCCGGGAACCTCCTACTTCGCTCATCTTCCTGTTGTTGCACCACGGAGCTCGAGGCAATGACCTCCAACCTGCCCAAGACCGCTACCATCTACCGACACTGGCGTCAGCGAGTCTCACCGCCCAGATCCGCCGTCGCAGATGCCTCGCAGACTCTGCCGCTCAGATCCGCCGTCACAGGCGACTCGCCGGCCCTGCCACCTAGATTCATTGTCACAGTCATCCACGAGCTCCATCGCCCATATCTGTCGTCACGAGCACCACAAGTCACTTTAGGAGACTGTCTAAGGAGAAGCAGTTCACAGCCGTTGAGCGCTCCAGTGATGAAACAACCCACCATATCGAACCACCTCCATCCCGGAAGTCATCACTGCCGACGCCCTCAATAGCCCATCCCACACCAGAAGAGCTCGCCACCTCCACTGCAGTGGACTTTCTCGATGCCATGAATGTCTTCATCAAGCTTCACCATCACCAGTCCACCACTTCACAAGACCACGGCTGGTGCCGGCCCACACGTACACGCTACAAGCCGGATCTGGATCCCGAGTCCACAATCCTCAACCCAACCCCCTCCCCCTGCGGCCAAGATGGCCCCACTCAGTCGGTGGAGTTGGTGTGGAGGAGGTGGAGAACAACGTTGCAGCCGACAACCATCGCGCGTCGTCGTCCTCACTGCACCACCGCGCGTCGCCCACGACCCGTCGCACATGCTCCATCCGGGAGCTGCTGCCCTTTAGAGCGCTGGCTGCGCCAGGACTTGTGCCCCCCCCCCCCCCCCCCCCCCGCCAGGGAAGTCAGCCCCGCTGGGACACCCGCCCTGCGACGGCCCGCCCGCACCTGACGCCCTCCGGTGCCGCCGCCGTCCTGTGGATTGACCCTCCCGGAGGCACCCAACGCGGATCCAGCACCTCCAGCCCGGAAGTCGTCGCCTTCCACCGCATCCGGCGACACGACATCGTCTCCCGCATCTGGCGCCTTCTCCCTTAAAGGATAACCTACAGGCAGCTGAACTCGTACTCTACACTAAATATAGAGTATACCGTTTCTAATACTTGAGTGTGGATAGTCTTATATGTCGATACTCATGGACATCTAAATCCAGCCTTTAAAGGATATTCTCATCCTTTTACACTGAATTTTAAAAAATTCCAAGCTTTAAAATTTAGTTATCTACACTTGTAGACCTCTAAAATGCTTCCTCTATACCACCTACCACATATTTATATTACATCATGCAACTAACTCCTATTTTTTAATTATATCATATAACTACTTGCGTTTCACAAATATTACTTTTACAAATTTACAAAATTCAACAAAAATATTTTTTGTTTTTTACATTTGTTCGCTCTTTGTTTTCTTCTCTTTCTTCTTTTTCCTCTATTTTTTCATTCTTTTTTCTCCCTCTTCTAAATTATCTCTCTATTTTCCTTTTTTCGTCTTATTTCCTTTCCCCCTCTCCCTTATCTTCTAGCTTTCCTTATCTTCTCTCCAGAGCTCGCTTATCTTCTCTCACTCCTAACAACGCGGTCTGACGCGCTTCTCACTGTTGTGCCCGGCTCACCAACATCCTGGTAACACCTGTCCTCGCCTCCCTCTTCAAGCTATGCTCCCACTCCCTGCTCACGGTCAATTAAGATCTCTCTACCACCGTCTCGCAGTTATTCCACTCAACCTAGACTCGTCTCCCTCCTCGAGCTCCACTCCTGCTCACTACCGCCGCCTCACCAAACTCTTGCTCACATCCACCACCTCGCCTTGCCGCTACTCTCCATGGGACTCATTCAACACACGGGACCTAACAATTCTCCTCCTCTCTCCTCTTACTTGTTGCTACAATCTCTTCCACCTATGCTGTTCCGTTTACAGGCCCCCGCTGCAGCGTAACTTGGTTTGCTTGTGCTTGTTCTAAGCTTAGAAAGATAAAACTAAAATTGAGAAACACCATAAATGTTGATTTTAATATATCCAACAATTTTTAACATCGGCAGAAAAAAATATAAGAAAATGTACAGCGGGATGGATATATGAGAAATATGAATCATTCATTTACTTAACCTTAAAGCCTATAAGCTTCATATTCTACCCCGTCTGCAATATGGCTAGTGGTGAATAAATTTTATGGTGAATGAATACAAACATTGTAACTAAAATATTTCTGATGCAAAAATTCTATCTTATGCATGGTGAGTGTTACAATGTCTGGAGGCTTCGTTGAGACGGCTCACTAAACGAAAACCTCATGAAGAAAAGGAGTACAAACGTGTAATTAAAGATTAAACACAAGTTTAAGTCTAAATGTTTATCTTCGGCTCGAGAAGGACAACATTTAGATAGGGGCTTTTATCTTTCTTATAGATGTTGTAGTGCTATTAAGAGAGAGTTCAGTTAGCCATGTGTCGCGGTTATTTCGCGGCAAGTAAAATTTATAAACGGGATCGGGGGACTCGTCATGTTACCTACATGCTAGTAATCTCAGAAGTAACAAATAGACAAGATTACCTAGATTAAGACCCTTGTAGTGAGGTAATATCATACTCTTGTTTCAGTAATTTATTCTTAATATGAAGCTTACAATGATGGCTGTGTATGCATATGAGCATTTGAGAAAGAATGTCTAATGTTGTATTCTTTGCCCTGATTCAGTGCCCCTTCTCCACCTATTATAGAGGGTTGGTCTCAAGACTATCAAAGTCGACACTGCTACAATAAGCCTTATCGTAGGCGGCTCCAAACTTATTATCACACGCGATTTTTAAAACCGTTTGAAACGAAGAGCCTGTGATAATCCGCAATTTCACAGGCGGAGAAGTGATACCGCCTGTGAAGAAACTTTATCATAGGCGGTTTTTATTTATGCTAGTCGCATGTGAAGATAAGTTATCACAGGCGGATAGTGCAACATACATATCCTCGTGTGATAATGGTCTTATCACAGGCGGGTCTTGCAGCATATCTAACCGCCTGTGATAATGATGTTATCACAGGCGGATGTTGACCTACATCAAGCCGCCTGTGATGACTGTTTACCGTAGCCGGTTTCTACCATAACAGTAACCGCCTGTGATAATTAGGTTATCACAGATGGTTCTTTACCTATATCTAGCCACCTGTGATAATTGTTTTTCACAGGCATTCCTAGCCATTGGTAATAACCGCATGTGATAAGGTATAACTTATGCAGTACTACTGCTGTTATTTCTAATTTTCAGGTCAATTCAATGTAATCATAGAACAGAAATCAACAATATCATCACAGAACATAAGTCATTTCACAGAAGTCAATTTCACTAAAACAATATACATATATACAAGTTACACATACAATTCATCTCATAGTTTACAAGTTTTCACTAAAAACTGTTTCTATTGGCATAGTCGCAAAGTTTTGGCACATCAGCTTTGCACCATTCTCATCAAAGAACTTCCCTCTTTTGTGCAAAATTTCGCGACGAACGAATTGACAGAGTTCAGAAGCAATCTTATCGGCTCCTCCATCAGGAATACTTCTACAAACCGGCCATTTTTCGTTCAGATTCTTCGTGTGCTGCAATATAACACATAACAAGGTTTAGAATGTGTTGGTTTGAACAATCTCAAAGTATAGATCAAAGTGAGAGTATACATGAATTTAGTTGGTATTTTTGGAGTAGTTGTACTATGATCAATTGTTTTGAAGTTGGAATCAAAATATGAAAATAATATTTCTGGTAATATTGAACAGCAGGGAATATAAGTATTAAACTATGCTAGTTACAATGAAAATGAAACTCAAAAGTAAGAAAATAAGGTATCGATATTAAGGATAACTTACATCCTCACGATTCACTCTATATACGCCGGCGGTCCGAAGATGCTCACATACATACATAAGACACTCTCAGTAGGCTGCTTCGGACAAGCATAATACGTTTTAATGTCCAATGCATTCGTATTGGAAGGTCTCTCACCGCCAAGCTGTTCCGCATAAAACCGCCAAGCGCTGTAATATAAGAAATGTCATATAAAACTTGTCAACACATTCTAAATGTGTGTAAATTAAAATTATTGAATAAACATACAGTTTCAAAATGGAAACGAAATCTTTGTAACGATCTGGTGGGAAATCGGCCGAGTCCAAGACTGTTGCCATTCCCTGTATTGGCTTGATGGAGATCATTATGTAGTGATCACTGCAAACCCACAAACACACGTGTTAATAATTACCAATAACTGCTATTTCAATGTCATGTACCGAACTTACTCGAAGTTGTACGGAGCCTTTACGAGGTCCTTGCCGTCTCTAACAAAGTTAAACATTGCATGTCCTATGTAAGCTGCAACTTTTGTCCTTTTATCCTTCTTAAGTTTTGCGATTGCTTTTTCAAAATATTTTTTTTCATGTGCTTGAACTTTGCTGAGTCTCGATCCGCCTGGACGTCGAATAACGCCTTTGCAATCCTAGTAGGGTCAAGGATACCTGTCTTGCGTGCCAACTTTTCATTATCCATATATTGCATCCTATTGAAGAAGTCCAGAATTGTTATAATACCATGAAATGCGTATGCGTGTAGTAAGAAAAGTAAATACAAAATATTAGAGCATTTACAAGCACCAGACGAGCAGCAGGTTGATTTCGAGCATGCCCCGATGCAAAAGGGGATGCAGCTCTTCAAATAAAATGACTCATCTATCTTCTCTAGTGCTCCCAAATGCTTCTTTTGGAATACGAAATGTGACGCAATTAAGACCATATCTTGTGCTAGCAAGGATGTACCACTCATGCATTCTTTTGAGCAAGACGGTTTGTTTTCTAAGTTGTACGGATGTCATGAACGGCTTCCCATTCTCAAATTTAGGAGGAACATCCTCAATCTTGTATATTGGAACTCCTGGTTTAACTAAAGTCGTCCGCTGATTATATATGACACCATCTTCTTCCCACTCCTCGATATTTCCTAATTCTGGCTCATGAGAAGAGCGAGATGCACTCGATTTTATAATATTTTCCTTCATAATTTCCAAATACTTTTACACTTCTGATGAAGGTTTCTTATTTTTGTATGAGCTAACTTTGATAGGCACTAATGATCGAGGAGTAGTCGTCGAAAGTTGGACACTGGCTTGTTGAACCTGTTGTTCAACTGATTGCTCTTTACTCCCAGCAGCTAGCTCTAGTACTACTTCAAGCTGTTGCTCAACTGGTTGCTCTTTACTAGCAAAAGCTTGCTCTGGTACTGCTCGAAGCTGTTGTTCAACTTGTTGCTCTTGGATATCTTTACTAGTAAGATTACTATCATCCTTGCTGAGACATAGGGGGAGTGGATATTCCTAGACTGGGAGTGGATCTTCATGCACTTTCGCCTTAGAAGATGGGGTTGCAGTATTTCAAGATGCTATGGGGCTAGAAATTGGCTCATCGTCCAACACGATATCGCATCGGTGCTAAAGGATCAATTGGTTGACAGCCTGCCCCGGAGTCGTGATCCCCTCAGGTGTGATGTGGTCTATTTTATAATCTTCATAATCATTATCAATGATCTGAAGAACTTGCACCACAACATAATACAACGGAAGTGGATTCCCGTTGAAGTCACGATCAGGCTTTGCCATAGCAGTGGCAACCTGTTTGGTTTTGTTCCCTGCTCTGCCGATCGGGACAAGAAGACGACAAGATTTGTCGTTAGCAATATCATCGACAGGGAACTTATGGGTTGACCCTGAGCCTGGCACAGAACCAATGCTGCTAGGGTAGACAGTTGGAGATACTAATTGCTCCTTTTGCACCGGAACCATCGTTGTACTCGGTGCCACTAATTGTCCCCATTGTCTAATTTGTTCCATTATTTCTTGCATATTTTCTTTGACCTTTTGACCATTCATTTCATCAAGTGTTTTCATAAACTTCTCACGTCTTCTATATGTGTCTTTATCTTTAGGGAAACTATCTAGCCAAGACATTTGAGAAGAGACAGCTCTAACCCGTCCGCTGTGTTCAGGGTTTCCTAAGATAGCGGTAAGTTGGTCATCCTCCCTCTTCGGATTGAAGAGACCCTTCTGATGCTTTTCAATTACTTCTTTCATTTTTTCCTCTACTTCATTCATAGAGTCGGGCTTTTCAAGTTTGCCCTCGCTGGTCAAACCTGACCGGGCAAAGACCCACCGCTGAGTTCGCTCATCGCAACCTTCTAATGGGTGAGGATTGCCCTTACTGGTAATTTCGTCTAATATCTTATTCCATTTCTAGACTTTGAGGGCATATCCGGCAGACCCGAAGCGATGATGGTATTTGTTCTTTTTTGCAAGCTTTGACCTAGTTGCACTTAGAGCTTTAGCATCAGGTGTGATCTTTTGACAAACAAACTCTTGCCACTGAGTTTTGTGATTTTTCCCATCTTTCTTGGGCTAGGGACCTTATCGGCCTTAACATAATCATTCATTTCGCTCTTCCAGCCACAAAACTTCTTGCCGCAAGAAACCAATGTTGCTTTCTTTACAACTTCTTCTGTGCCTTTTGGGAACTTGAATTGTTTCTTTATTCTTTCCCACAACTCATTCTTGGTCTGCTCGGGTAATTTCCTCCAATTCTCGGTCGTGATCGGCACGAGCTCCCTAACAAGAAAACTTCATGCATTACGGTACTTGGTAACTGAATCCAGTGGTTCTTGGGGAAGCCCACCTGGACCGACCCTTGTTATGTACATGATGCGGTCCAATGGACCCTTATTGGGACCTCGTTGCCCTCGTTTCCGCTTGAGTGAAGCTGAGGATTCATCCATTGGAGAACCTTCTGCAGTTTTAGGAGCCGAAGTCACCTCGTTGTCTTCGCAATTAATCTAGGTAGAAAAGAATTATAAGACTTCGTATACTTGACAACCAACATTAACTTGAACTGCTGAAGTTAAGATTCGTGATCCATACCTCGTCGGCAGGATCATATTCCGGGTCGAGATCCTCTGAAGTCTTTTTAGTTTTCATATTAGGAAAAGGATCTGATGGACTGTGAAAGGAGCCTGAACTGCTGGAGTCAGTAAACTCCATATTGTCTCCTTTATTGTTACTACCAGTACCAGTCTTCTTAGGGCTTTCCATGCTAGAACTAATAAGACAAAAAATCTAATAAATGGCATATTAACTCTACATGAATGTTGCATGAAGAAAAGATGGAAGCGTTCTAGGATTTGATAAGTCATTCTAGGGTTTAAGACGACTGACCAAAAGGTTACTATACATTGCGAGGATGACAAGCATGTTAAAGTTGCTCACCAGGATAGCGACACCGATCTCGAAGGAGCACACCCCTATGAGATGAAGTGTGGGATGGATACACTCTATTTTCAGTACAGATGCTACTATTCACTCATGATCCTACTATAAATTACGATCCAAACAGCAACTGAATACATAACTGTCCAGATTATGGATTGTTACGACACCTTAAACAGTACTTTAATTTAGACCTGGTTATTGCATGTTTTAGCCTTAGTGTTGAATAGGAAATTGATAGAGGACTCTTTAAGCTTTCCAGACATGTATAGATATGCATAGGTTGCTTCTTAATTTAAGAATTATGGTTGTTCAAAGTTCAGAAATTTTGTGGCTGTTTCAGATAACACTGTACACAGGTACTAACTTCAACTCCAGTCTCTAATTAGTTCTAAACCAAATTTGAGGTAACAATGAATAGAAAAGTTGTAGAATAGTTCTTCCACTTTCAAAAAATGTAGCACAATAGACTAGAATATCTTTCTACAGATAATTATGGAAAAAATTCAGATGCTTGTTCATACAATTTCAATACCCTAAGTACAATTTCAAGCTTGCTGATCTATTTCGCTGAATAGAGAGACTTCTTCAGTTAACTAAAATTAATTTTCTCAAGAGGGGTTTCTTTGTTTATTTTATCACATATTGGAATACTTCCATGTGCAATATCGGATAAAATCATTGAACGGTCATATTTCCATGTGCTAACTCACAAAACCTTGAATGGTCAAGTATGTGCATTATAGTGTTATCTAATGGCACCTTAAATGCTTTTATTAAAACATCTTACTTGCCAAAGAAAAGGACATGATCCGATAGCAATATCCTCGCTTCTATGGTTTACCGACAACCCAAGGATGCCTACCCACCGAACCCTAACCAATAATGCCACCGAACTTGACAGTTTTTCGAGTTCCACCGAACCCTAACCAAGGATGCTACCATTTTCCAATTCCCGAACCCTAACCAAGGATATGCAAGGCGGCGGCGAGGGCGGGGAGGGAGGCGGCACGACGACAGAGGATGGAAGGTCGAAGGGTTTAGGGTTTACCTTGAAGCTCGGTGGAGACGACAATGTCTTCGCTCGGTGTACATGGAAGCGGCGACGGCGAAGCTCGGCGGTGATGGCGAAGGTCGGCAGCGACGGCGGTGAACACTTGGCAGCAAACGAAATTTTGGCAGTCTAACAGCGTCTAAGTGTTTCGCCCGGGTTAGGTTTTTCCAACGCTGCCGAGGGGTATATATAGACTCCCATTTTCTCAAACGGATTTTAAGAACCGACCGCCTGAGAATATGGTTACCTCAGGCGGGTTTTACTTACCAACCATCTGAGAAGATACAATTATCTCAGGCGGTTGGTAAGTAATACCCGCCTGAGATAATAATCTTCTCAGGCGGTTATTAAGTACCAACCGCTTGTGAAGATCTTTACTTCTTCTTAATTAATATTCTTGATTAAATGTGGGTCCTTTAAAAAGGCAAAATTCCACTTTCTTGTAATATTATTGATAAGTAAAGGTTACCATTAAATTTCACTTCATAAATCCTTTGAAATTGGTCAGAACATAAAAAACATACAACAATTGCTATTTTCCAATTTTCTATATTGATGAATATAATGCTTTTTTCATTTATTTTTTCAGTGGACATTTTTACTCATCATACCAACCTCTATGAATTTTTTCAGATTTTTTTAAATTTTTTTGAATCAATGTGTGTTCATAATTTGATGAATGTCTCATATGTATATGAGCATTTAGTTAGAATGATGGATAATTTGAAGTTTGACATGTTGGAATGCTTTTGAAAAAATAAACAAAATTCATACATGTATAAATAATTCGAATATGTTCATACAAACAAATTTAAGTGAAGGATCTTTTTTTTATGAGATACACAAATGTGAATAATATGTGAGTAGAAATTAATATGATATTTACCAAAACATTACAATGTCAGCTATACAAGTTATAAAATATTTGGTTCATGTGGTAGATTTTAATTTTATACAAATATAGAAGAAAGAATCAACGAATTTGGACTCAATTTGCAGAATCTAAACTGGTTTGAATATTTATATTGGAATTTAAAAAAAGAAGCAAGAGATAATGAAACTGAAGAGCCTCGGGCATTATCATAGGCGGTTTGTTAGGAATAACCGCCTGAGATAATGGTTTTCTCAGACAGTTATTAATTACCAATCGCCTGTGAAAAAATTTAAAACCGCTTGTGAAAAACTGTCGCCTATATAAAGACCCCTCGCCACAGTCGAAACGTAACCCTGGAGAATTTTTCACCGCCGCAAGGCTGCCGAAATTTTCCACCGCCGTGCCTGCTCTGCCGCGCCGTCGCCCATCCTGCACTGTCGCGCCGCCACTCAGCCTGCGTAGCCGCGCTGCCGCACCGCCGCCCAGAGCCCGCACTGCCGCGCCGCTGCCCAGCCCCGCGGAGGCACGCCTGATCTGCCCAGTCCCACATCGCACCACAAGGTAAATTCTCACGCCTAAGTAAATTCTCATAGTTTCCTTTTGCATGTTGTGTTGGTATATGGATTGTGTCCTTTTGCATGTTGGTATATTCTCATAGTGTGTTGGTATATGGATTGTGTCATAGTGTGTTGGTATATGGATTGTGTCCTTTTGCATGTTGGTATATTCTCATAGTGTGTTGGTATATGGATTGTGTCTTAGTGTGTTGTTATATGGATTGTGTCCTTTTGCATGTTGGTATATTCTCATAGTGTGTTGGTATATAGATTGTGTCATAGTGTGTTGGTATATGGATTGTGTCCTTTTGCATGTGTGTACATATGCATTTGGACTCAATAATTTGGAAGTTTAGTCTTTTAGATATTGATGTATGGACTATATTATAATAATCTTATTGTAGTGATTAGGGTTAGCTTTCTAGGGAGATGGTTTTATAACTCACCCATTTAGTTACCATCGTTGAATGGGATCCGACGTCAAGATATAACGGACCGGATCCCACCCAGACCTAGCCCATGCCACTGGGTTTGTTTGCCCGACGACTTCAATCCTTCACCCCCACTTGCTGCTCCCGACGCCTTCGACTCCGTTCGCCTCAAGACGTCACCCGTCTCCTACATTAGTCGCCCTAATGATACTTTTTATGTCTCTGTAAATTAATTTTATAGAAGACCTTTAGGGAATATTTGTGGCCAAATTTTGTAAATCTGACAAAAAATCTATTATTGAAGCATGGACCGCCGAGCGTGGATGTATAACATGCGAAGACCCGATCCTATGTACATTCATAATGTTGAAAATTTTATTGAAGCATCCAAGAGACATGTGAAGTTGCAAAAGATAGACGACATATTCTGTCCATATATCGACTGCGAAAATAAGATTGCTTTGATGGATACTATAGTAATCCAATCTCATTTGGTGAAAAGAGGTTTCAAAAATAACTACACAATATGGACACAACATGGTGAGTTAGATACACATGATGTGGATAAAGATGATGAGAGAGGTTCAGATGATGATAATGTTCATATCGATGATGGTAGTGACAATCAAGCTAGTGATGATGATGATGATGAGTTCGATTGTGAGGAGATGTTGCGTCACATTGAACCATATGTATTGACTTCTATGGGAGCAAGCAAAGGTTTAAGTAAAATGGAGACATTGCAGAATACGACGATGGAGCTTTTATATGATGAATCAAACGATTGTGATAAAGAGTTTACTACATTGCATGTAGTCTTAGAACTATTAAATTTGAAAGCTACGCATGGATGGTCCGATTGTAGTTTCTCTGATCTTTTGAATCTTCTGGCAGAAATTCTTCCAAATCCAAATAAACTGCCCAAAAGCACTTATAAAGCGAAGAAACTTCTTTGCCCGATGGCACTAGGTGTGACAAAAATACACGCTTGTGTGAACCATTGTATTCTGTATCGCAAAGAGCATGAGCTCCCAACTAGATGCCCCATTTGTGGTGTCAGTATATAAGAAGGACTACAATCACCAGTATGTTACCAACATGAAAAGTCTCAGAAGAATAAGAAGTTTATTATTGGTCCTGAAGGTGACGATGACGATACTTCTGGCGATACAGACGGGAAGAATAAGAGAAAAATTCCTGCCTTGGTGATGTGGTACCTTCCGGTAATTGATCGCTTGAAGCGTTTGTTCTCAAACCCTAGGGAGGCTGAACTTATGCGTTGGCATTCCGAGCAATGCAATAAGAATGAAAAATATATACGACACCCTGGTGATTCAACGTAGTGGAAAAATTTGGATATTCAGTATCCAGAATTTGCAAAGGAAATCAGAAATGTGAGGTTTGCCTTGGGTATAGACGGAATGAATCCGTTTGGTGAAAAAAGGAGCATACACAGGACATGGCCCGTGGTCTTAACGATGTACAACCTACCGAAGTGGTTGTGTCACAAAAGGAAATATATCTTGTTATCTGTTCTTATCCAAGTTCCGAAACAACCCGGCATCAAAATTGATGTGTTCTTGGAACCTTTAATGGAAGATATGGCGAAATTGTGGAATGAAGGGGTACATACATGGGATGAATACAAGCGAGAGTATTTCACGTTAAGAGCAATGATATTCGTTACCGTGCTTGATTATCCCGGACTTTTTATATTATCGGGACAAATGAAAGGGAAGAAATGTTGTGTAAGGTGAATGGATAGAACTGGATTTCTATACCTCGCTTCATCCAGAAAGACGGTGTACATGAGACACTGACTGTTCCTGACAGATACACATAAGTATAAGAAGATGAAAGAACAATTTGATAACAAAATCGAAAAAAATACTGCACCAAAATCTTACAGTGGAAAACTTGTGTTTGAAATGGTCAAGAACATTCGTATTGCTTTCGGTAAAGGCAAAAATTGTAAAGGAATTAAGAGAAAAAAAAGTACATCTTCGGATTATAAACTGACATGGCTTTCAAGAAACAATCAATTTTTTTCAAGTATCTTCCGTATTGAAGAATCTGGAATTTCGCCATAGTATTAATTTGATGCACATTACAAAGAATGTATTTGACAGCATCATTGAGACCTTGCTGGACATGCTGAGGAAAACAAAGGACGAATTAAATTCACGTATGGACCTAGTAAATCTTGATTTGAGACCAAAGCTTCATCCAGTAGAAAAGGCGAACGGGAAGCATTACCTTCCCCCAGCCAGCTACAACATGACGCTAGAAGAGAAAAAAGCAATTTGCAAATGCTTGCGTGGAATCAAAGTGCCCACGAGTTTCTCATCCAATATCCGCAAACTAGTCTTGATGAAAGACTTGTCTTTATTCGGTTATAATTCTCACGACTGTCACATGATGATGACAGTTTTTCTTGCCATTGCAATAAGAGTCATCAAACCTGAGCATATAAAAGTTGTCATCACCCGTTTGTATTACTTCTTCAATGTAGTATCGCAAAAGGTGATAGCACGTGAAGATTTAGACTATCTGAAAACATACATCGTCGAGACAATGTGCAATCTTGAGATGTGTTTCCCACCATCCTTTTTCGATATGCAAGTACATCTAATCAAACATCTTGTTGATCAGATAAAAGCATTGGAGCCACTATATTTACATCATATGTTTTCGTTGGAGAGATATTTAGGAGTATTAAAAGGTTATGTGCGGAACCGTGCTCACCCAGAGGGTTCAATTATGGAAGGATACACCACTGAAGAAGTGATTGAGGGTTGTGCTGATTACATCAAAGATGGAAAATTGATAGGTGTGCCTATACTGGTACATGGGGGTAGACTACGTGGGAGAGGCAAAGTGGGTAAGAAAACTTTTATCGTTCAAGATTACAAGAATGTACACCGTGCATATTTTGGTGTACTACAACAGCTCGCAATAGCTGAGTCGTACATCGAGGAACACCAAATTGAGCTTCGTGATAAAAACCAAGAACGCACAGAGGACTGGATCATGAAAGAGCACAGAAGATGTTTTACTGAATGGTTAATGAACAAAAATATACCATACGGAAACACTATAGAAGAGGCAACAATGAAGAAGTTAGCTTCTGGCCCATCTGCTTTGGTGACATCATGGCAAACATATGACATCAATGGTTACACATTTTACACTAAAGAAAAAGACGGTAAGAGTGTTGCACAAAATAGTGGTGTTCGTATTGATGCTTATGATTCACAGGGGTAGAAGACCACATACTTCAGGTTCATAGAGGAAATATGGGAACTCGATTATGGCGAAAGAATGGTAATGCCCGCATTTAAGTGACAATGGGTCAAACATTCTGATGGTGTGAAAGTGGACAATTACGGGCTGACACTCGTAGACTTGAATAAAGTGGGTTATAAATATGACTTGTGGGTTCTCGCCGATAATGTTGCACAGGTTTTTTATGTTCAAGATCCAGAAACTTAGAAGATGCACATAGTTGTTTCTGGAAAGCAAAATATTATTGGGGTTGAGAATGTGGGAGATAATGAAGAGGAATATAATTAGTATGAAGAGATGTATCTTTTCATCGAACCAGAAAACATCAAGCGCGTAGAGAGAAGCATAAAAAAGAATTTGAAACCCTATATGCAAGAAGATGTCAATGCTGGAAAAAATGTATATAGCG
This sequence comes from Tuctoria greenei, assembly GCA_036927565.1. Taxonomy (NCBI): domain Eukaryota; kingdom Viridiplantae; phylum Streptophyta; class Magnoliopsida; order Poales; family Poaceae; genus Tuctoria; species Tuctoria greenei. Next base: position 76,311,082 of record JAYESD010000007.1, on the reverse strand, counting down.
ATGCGAGATGATATATATTGTATATATTTGTATCTTCTGAAATCAACTTAGAACAATGTTCTATTTCAGCTTTAGATGCATGTTTCGAACATTATTAAATTCAGCTTCTGTTTCGAGCTCCTATCAAGCTAATCCCTTCACAGTAAGCTCTTGTAGATGCAAGTAACACCCGAGACTCATCATTTGGATTGTTAAAAGCTTCAATTGAAGTCTAATGATACTTACCGTCCATTTGAGGGCTTGTTTGGATAGGAGTACACCCAAACAAGCCCTGCAAGATTTCTTTCTCTTCTCTCCATTTTGATAACTTACGAAGATGCTACTTTATCAGTTCTAATGGATGAATATATTGACTACAAATCAGTACCATCTCTCTTAGTGCTTTACACAAGCGACGAAGCGTACAACTTGAATCACAAATCTCGTTTTTACCATTTTCATAGGAATTTGACCTTAATCTTTCAAGCATAGATTTATCAATAATTGAAGCTTCTTCATCAGACATGTTAATGGCAGTTACAAGTGAAGGGTGCGTCGAAGCTAACGAAATCTCAATGGGACTGAAAACAAAGAGATGTTGCATATGAGTGACAATGTCCAGGTTAGACAGCATGAAGTTATGATGACAGTCTACAACAACATGAAAAGTGATGCCAAGGTTATGTTTGCATCAACCAAGACATGTTGTGAGGGTATAACACTTGTTGGGGCAAGCATAACCTTGGCCAAAATCAGAAATCACGCCACCGTTGATTACTCTGAAGCCGCCATAGATTACTCTGAAGTTTACCGAGAACGCACGGAGAAAACTTCAGAGTAATCCATGGCGGCTTCAGAGTAATCTATGGTGGTGTGATTTCTGATTTTGGGCAAGGTTGTGCTTGCCCGAACAAGTGTTATACCCTCACAACATGCCTTGGTTGATGCAAGCATAACTTTGGCATCACTTTTCATGTTGAAGGTTGTCATCATAGCTTCACGCTGTTTAACCTAGACATTGCCACTCATATGTAGGATCTCTTTATCTTCAGTCCGATTCAGATTTTGTTAGCTTCGACACATTCTTCACTTATAACTGCCATTAACATGTGTGATAAGGAAGCTTCACTTATTTGATAAATATATGCTTGAAGATTAAGGTTAAATCCCTATGAAAGTGTAAAAACAAGATTTGTGATTGAAGTTGTTCGCTTACTCGCTTGTGTGAAGCACTAAGAAAGTAGGTACTGATTTTTAGTCAATATATTTAGGCTTTAAAACTGAGAAAGGAGCATCTTCCTAAGTTTTCAAATGGACAGGAGGGAAAGAAATCATTCAAATGGATGGGAAAATCCTTCCAAGGATCGTCAGGCTTCAAATTGATGCTTTCAACAATTCAAATGATGAGCCACGGGTGTTACTTGCATCTACAATAGCTTGTTGTGTAGGGATTAGCTTGACAGGAGCTTAGCAGCATCAGAGGCGGTTGGTAAGTAAAACCCACCTGAGATAAACATCTTCTCAGGTGGTTATTAAGTACCAACCGCCTGCAAAAAATTTAAAAACCACCTGTGAAAAACTGACGCCTATATAAAGACCCCTCACCACAGTCGAAACGTAACCAGCCTGCGCTGCCGCCCAGCCTGCACTGCCTCTGCCGCCCCGCGGAGGCACGCCTCTGCCCAGTCGCACCACGAGTTACCTAAGTAAATTCTCATAGTTTCCTTGCTATGCATTGCATGCTACCTTTTTCTTTGTATATTTTCATAAGCTTCCAGTTTTGTGTGTTGGTATATAGATTGTGTCATTTAACATTTGTGTACATATGCTTTTGGACTCAATAATTTGGAAGTTTGGTCTTTTAGATATTGATGTCTCGGGCGTGTAGCCGATTGAAGGAGGAGCGCTTGGCATGGCGCAAGAACCATCCCCATGTATGTACATATGGCACATTGGTTGCATGGTTGTATATACATATGTATCTGCAATGGACTGATGAACTTAACTGCATTATGTTTTTCCGTCTTGTTTGCTTTTAGTATTTTCAATTTCTCTGTGTAGGGTTTCTCTGCGAAGCCTGAATCGGGAGATTTATTGAAGTGGCAGTGCATCGTCCCTGGTAAAGAAGGGGTAAGTCATGAAGAACAAGCACAATATGAGTTTAACCATCGTCTTCCTATTAATAAATTCTTTTGCAGACTGAATGGAAAGATGGTTACAACCCCCTGACAATCTCCTTCTCTGAGGACTATCCCTTGGTGCCTCCAAGATGCGCCTTTCTAAGTGGGTTCTTCCACCCAAATGTTCATCGTTCGGGAGCACTCTGCATCGGGATTCTTCATTAAGAGATTGTAAGATAGACCTATTTTACTCATGTAATTAATATTTAATTGTTGTCAAACTTATTTGAACTGGTTTCTTATATTGCTTAAATTATATTTCGTAGGGGTGGTGTAGTGGTTTTACAATCAAAACTATACTACTTGAAGTTCAGCGTTTGCTGCATCAGCCAAATGTGCTCGATGTTGAAAATGATTGTTATAATCTACTTATCAAGGTTAGATGACACTTTGACTTAGTGACCAATGTAAGTTATTCATTCCTCCTTCGATATTTGTTAATTTAAATAATGTCAATATTTTCAGGATCCAGCGGAATATAAGAGACGTGTTCGGGAGCAAGCAGGACGGTATAATTTAGATTGATCGATGGGAGCTTCAGAAATAAGTTTAAATTTGAATTTAGTTTAGAAGGCACGAAATGTATGATCTATGAAATTCATCGAGTTGCGAATTACCTCTGAATTGCAATGTCATTTGCGTTTGTTTATCCTTGTATTCCAATTAAATCACTTAATTGCAATGTCATTGTGTTTGTTTATCCCTGCAATGGACGCTCACGATCTAGGGCACTCTGGCGTTTTCGGGGACACAAAATAAGTGGAAACAATGACTTTCCCTAGGCGGTTCTTTAATGAAAACCGCTTGTGATAATTGAACAACTACATACGGTTCTTATACAATGACCGCCGATGAAAATACATGATCTTCTCAGGCCGTTGTTAATTGAAAACCGCATGTGAAGTTCATTACATTACAGGTGGTTCTTAATTAATAACCGTCTGAGAAGATCATGTATTTACCCAGACGGTTGTTTTTTAAAATCCGCCTGTGATGTTATTTTATTGCAGGCGGTTTTTAAGTAATAACCGTCTGAGAAGATCGAGTATTTATCCAGGCAGTTGTTTTTTAAAATCCGCTTGTGTTGTTCTTTCATCACAGGCGGTTATTGTATCATTCATCATCACAGTCGCATATTTTTAAAGATCGTTTGTGTTTGAAAAATTGAGACGCATGTAAAAATGTGTTTTGTAGTAGTGCGACCACAAGTTGATAACGTGTAGTATGGACTCTATCTGTCTTTGATGTACTTAAAGTTAAGGCGGTTGGTTCCATACTGATCTGGCCAGAGTCCATTAATTAATCTGCTACCCGACTTTTGCCTTCCATCCTATGTGAGGGTTCAGGTCTCGTAATTATTATGCTAGTAACCCTAGGTTGTGTGTGCCTTAATGGACTTTGTATGGTCCATTACTTCGTCTTGGCCTACCGGGTGGTCATATCCCTGTCACCATAAGTTTGAATCCTAGAAAAATAACATGCAAGTGCTTGAAAAATTAGAAGGCATGGTAAGAGTCCACGGGTGAGGATGCAGATATGTTAGGAGGTCAAGGGGCGAGTTTGAGACCGAGGAAATTATTTCTATTTCATGGATTTGGAATGTTGAAATAGTATTGCCCACCGTTCGTAGTTATAACAGTGAGAGATAGAAACTATCCCTCATAAGCTAGAAACATTCATGTAAGAAAATTTTCACTTTCTCAAATGGTATTTTTGTCACCATTAAATTTCATTGGTGATGCAGCCTTACCAACCGAATTACATTTCAATCTCCATGTGTCCACAAATAGCTGACACGTACAGTCCGCATATTACATCGTTGGCAGGAGCAGGTGCCCTGATCGTAAGCAACAAGGAGAGGCGTTGATTTGGGAACCCCCTCCCCAGACGCTGCAGATCTGGCTGCTGCCACCATAATCTAGCCTCCGCAGGAACTTTTAGTAGAGTGGCTTCAAGCAGCGCACATAGTTCCGATCACGGAGGCAGTCGTGACAGACGTCGCTAGGATGACGGGAAGGAGCAGAAGGGTGCCCGATCATCCAGCACATCTAGTCATGAGAGGGGCGGCACTGGCAATTGCTACCTCTCATCTGCGAAAGCATGATGCAATCTCTTGACAACCAGTCCTAGGCCATCCACGAACAGGCCGTGCCTGCTAACGAAGCAGCGAATGACCACCAAGAGAAGCTCATCGCCATCCACAACAGCCTCGTCAAGCGCCGGGAGGCTCTTGAGGAGCGGGAGAAAAAACTCGAAGATGAAGAGCAAAAACTCCTGGAGCTGCGAGATGACCTCGTGAAGAGGGAGGAGGAGCTTACTCAGAGGCTGACTCTGGATGACAAGAGTCTCGTGGAGCGCACCAAGAAGTTGGAGGAGCGCTGCGAGAAAGAGGAGAAGAAGACCTGGCAGCGGGGACAAGACCTCACCACGAGGGAGAATGAAATTGCTGCCAGGGAGAAGAAAGTGCGGGGCCTAGAGAAAGACCTGGTCGACCGCCACAACAAGATCCACCTCCGGGAAGAGGAGCTTGGTAAACTCGAAAGGCAAGTTTTGAAAAGATTTAGCAGAACGCCAAAGAAGTCGAGCGCCTTGCCCGGGAGAATTCGAAGTTTGCGGTGGCCAAGAGATCCTTGGAAGAGGTGCGAGGCTCAAGGGCTGTGGAGTCCCAACAAGTTGGGGACTTCTTGGGAAAAGCCAATGACGCGCTGACGCTGCTAGGCTTCAGTCCGGTGCGCTCGAATGATCCAGGGCCGGAGCTGGACCTGGCGTTGAAGGCGTTGAGCTCGGCGGGCAGCAAACTCAACAAGATGGGCGATGTCATCGCGGACCAGTTGGAAACCGAAGGATAATCCCTGGCGAAGAACGTCGCAGAGTACATGCTGACGTGCTACACAAGCCGAGATCATCACTTCCCACTGGACCTGGTGCTTGAAGGTCCCATCGACGGAGAGGGAGATGCCGTCAAGGCTAGCGTGTCGGAGGTTGCCCAGAAGGTCGCCTCATTCTTCCATAGGGTTTAGGACTTTCTCTTTGTAGCTCCTGCTTGCCCTTCTCTTATTTTTCTCCAATTTTGTAATCTCTTGTCTCCAGGTTAATGAATTTCATTTTTTTCTTCAACACCTTTGTCCCATTTGGCCCCCTGGTAGATGAACACAATTTGATTGTGAACATATACCAAGAGGATGTAGCATTTTGTTGAAGACTTGCGTGCTTCGAACTTGTAGTTTGTAGATTTGAAGTCGTCGATATTAGGGGCCCCCTAAGGTTGTCGGAGCTTAGTAGCTCCGACAGAGACCCTTGTCAACATGTAGAGCGTCGACAGTTAGTCCTCTGGGGTTGTCGGAGCTTGGTAGTTCCGACAGCGACCACTGTCAACACGCGGTGCGTCGACAGCAGACTCCACTGGGGAGTTTTCAAACCATATTTTCTTCATGTTGACGATTGGCCCCCTGTATTTGCCAAAACTTAGTAGCTCCGGCGATGCCTACTATCAATGTTTGAAACATCGACAGCGGGCCACCTTAGGAGGTGTCAGAGCTTTGATAGCTCCGGTTTCATTCACCATCATCATGAGATCTTTATTTTTCGTGCACACCAAAGTCAAGAAAAACAGTAAAATCCATTTTCTATCTATAACTCAATTGCGGCTTACTATTCCCAAAAGAAATTTTTAGGTCGAATACGATTCTATATACAATCAAGTGTATTGGCTTGTTTTCTCCAGGTCCAATCGTTTCTGGACTCGCCTTACTTCGGCCTGCCGGGGTGTAGGTAGAGTGGCGTACTTAGGGTGCAGGACCTGGCTAAGTCGATAGCACACTCCAAACCTAGATTGGCTTGGCAGCATTCAGACGAGTGGGCCATTCAACAATGTTTAGACCCGGAAGAATTAGCAATGCAACTTGAATTATACATGAATTGCCCGAGCTAAAGTTTCTTGAGATTTGCATAACTTTGTTATAGACAAGAAAGAGAAAAATAAAAAATATTGAGCCTGTACAAAATAAATGCATATGGAGTCTATTTTCACATAATGATGTCTTTCATTATAGGTCCGGGGTACAGGGGAAATAAGTACACTCTTAGGGTACGGAACCAGACTAAGTGTGTTGCGTTTCTCGTTTGACCTAAAGTAGCTAGCTACACTTTTAGTTCTGAGACTGTGACAAGTGTTGCCTGAACTTTGTGGACCTTCCAGGGAAGGTCCGGCTGTTCTCCCAAAGGAGCTACCCGACTCTGTACAATGACTCTATAACATACATCACATGTAATTATAGACTCACCTCCATGATATTAAGCGTAGAACTTACAGAGGTGCTCAATGTTCAAAGGATTAGGGAGAGGTGTCCCATCCTCGGTCGCCAAGCGAACGCATCTAGGACGGGATACTTTGATCACTCGGAAGGGTCCTTCCCAGCTGGGGGAGAGTTTGTTTAACCCTTCTCGAGTTTGTATTCCGTAGCACCAGATCGCCTTCCTCGAGCTGTCGGCTGTGAACATGCCTTTGATGATAGCACCAAAGAGCTTGGCGGTATCGGGCATTCCGAACAGTTGCTCGGCACCTTCCCTCTTCAACGAGGTCAAGGTCTTCACGCCAGAGCTGGTCCTACATGGCATCGTCGAAGATCCGGTCCCGGAGCGACTCCAAGGTGATTTCCGGAGGAAGGACTGCTTCAGCTCCGTACACCAAGAAGAATGATGTCTCTCCAGTTGACCGATTTGGAGTTGTCCTGTTGGCCCACAGGGTGGGTGAAAGCTCTTCAATCCAGTTGGCTCCATGTTTTTTTGAGGCGCTCATATGTGCGCGTCTTGAGTCCTTCTAGGATTTCTGCGTTTGCTCTCTCAGCTTGGCCATTGCTTGCCGGGTGAGCTACAGAGGCGTAGCTGACCTGAATGCTGAGGTATTCGCAATTCCTTGGAATGCAGAGCTTGTGAATTGGGTCCCGTTGTCAATTATGATCTTGTTTGGGACTCCAAATCTGCATACGATGGACTGCAAGAAGTTGATAGCTGATTGCTTGTTTATTATCACAGCTAGAGTTGCTTCCGACCATTTGGTGAACTTGTCAATGGCAACGTACAGGAACTTGTAACCTCCGACGGCTCTTGGGAAAGGTCCCAAGATATCCATCCCCCACACAGCGAATGGCTATGTAGGAGTGTAAGGGTTGAGCTGGTGTATGAATTTGCTTTGTATGGAATTGGTGTTGTAGGCCAGTAAAAACCATGCCGGAAGGCTTTATCCACCAGCGTGCGGGAATACGCGTGTGTGCTATCGTCTAAATGCCGCCAATCCAATCTAGGGCTGGAGTGTGCTATCGACTTAGCCTGGTCATCCACCCTAAGTACGCCACTCTACCTACACCCCGGCAGGCCGAAGTAAAGCGAGTCCAGAAACGATCGGACTGAAGGAAACAAGACGACGCTCTTGATTGTATTTAGAATTGTGTTCGACCTAAAACTTTCTCGGGAATAGTAGGCTGCAATGAAGTTATAGATAGGAAATGGATTTTACTGTTTTTCTTGACTTCAGTGTGCAGGAAAAATAAATATTTCATGATGATGGTGAATGAAGCCGGAGCTGCCAAAGCTCCGACATCCCCTAGGCGGCTTGTGGTCGATGTTTGAACATTGATATCGAGCGTCGCTGGAGCTACTCAGCTCCGGTAAAGCTAGGGGGCAAACCGTCAATGTGAAGAAAAGATGGTGGAAAGACTCTATAGTGGAGTCTGCCGTTAACACACCATGTGTTGACAGAGGTCACTGCCGGAGCTACCGAGCTCCGACACCCCAGAGGACTAACCGTCAATGCTCTACGCGTTGATGGAGACTACTGCCGGAGCTACTAAGCTCCGATGATGGTCAACGTCGGAGCCACTAAGTTCCGACAACCTCAGGGGGCCTACTCTATCGAAGACTTCCGACCTACATTATACAAGTTCGAAGCACACAAGTCTTCAACAACTGTTACATCCTCTTGGTACATGTTCACAATCAAATTGTGCACATCTACCAGGGGGCCAAGTGAGACAAAGGTGTTGAAGACAAAAAATGAAATTCACAAAAAACTTGAATTTCATTCACCTGGAGACAAGATATTACAAAATTGGAGAAGAAGAAGAGAGAATACAAGCGGGAGCTACAAAGAGATGGTCCTAGACCTTATGGAAGAACGAGGTGACCTTCCGGGCAGCCTCCGATATGCTGGCTTGGGCAACTTCTCCCTCTCCGTCGATGGGGCCTTCAAGCACCAGGTCCAGAGGGAGTTGACGGTCTTGGCTGGTGTAGCACGTCAGCACGAACTCTGCGACGTTCTTCGCCAGGGACTGTCCCTCAGTTTCCAGCTGGTCTGCGATGACATCGCCCATCTTGGTGAGCTTGTTGCCTGCTGAACTCAGCGCCTCCAACGCTTGGTCCAACTCTGGCTCCGGATCATCTGGATGCACAGGACTTAGCGTCAGCGCGTCGTTGGCTTTGCTCAAGAAGTCAACTTGTTGGGACTCTGCAGCCCTTGTGCTTCGCATCTCCTCCAAGGATCTTTTGGCCACCGCAAGCTCCGAATTCTCCCGAGCAAGACGCTCCACCTCTTTGGCATTCTGCTAAATCTTTTCAGCAACCTGCCTTTCGAGTTTACTGAGCTCTTCCTCCCGGAGGTGGATCTCGTTCCGGCAGTTGACCAGATCTTTCTCTTGGCCCCGCACTTTCTTCTCCCTGGCGGCGAGGTCATTCTCCTTCTTGTACAGATCTTGCCCTCGCTCCCAGGACTTCTTCTCCTCTTCCTCGCAACGCTCCTCCAATTTCTTGGTGCGCTCTTCGAGGCTCTTGTCAGCAAGAGCTGTCTTTTGGACAAGCTCTTCCTCCCTCTTCATGAGGTCATCCCGCAGCTCCAGGAGTTTTTGCTCTTCCTCTTCGAGCTTTCTCTCCCGCGCCTCAAGATCCTCCCGGCGCTTTACGAGACTAGCGTGGATGGCGTCAAGACTCTCCTGGCGATCATCTGCTGCGCTATTAGCAGCTTTGGCCTGCTCGTAGATGGCCCGGGACTGGTTGTCGAGGGATCGCGTCATGCTTTCCCTCTCATCCAACAGCTTACCCCAGTATTCCAGGCGGACCTTCTCCCTTTGCACCCACTCTTTGTCGTCAGCCAGCCTTGACTGCGCCAGCTTGGTCTCGAACTGGAGCCAGTTGCGCCACCTCCTAAGGGTTTGGCGCTCCTCCTCGAGGCCTTGCTATCGTGGTAGAAAGCCAGCTGGACCTGGCGAAGACTGGAGCCGGCGTTGTCAATAGACAACGATAGGGGGATCGGGTCCAGACCTGCCGGGGTCCTCTCTGCTGGCTCCAGCGGGTCTTCAATGACAAAAATTGGGTCCCACTCTACAAGAGCGGTCCCTTGAGCTTCCACAGCACTAGGGCCGTCCTACAGGATAGCCTCGGCCGCCGCCAAGGAAGGTCCTGCAGCAGAAGTTCTGACCTCCGGAATTGGCTCCAAAGGTCCTACCGCCAGGTCATCAACAACTGGCCCCTCAGGCGAGGGGCTAGCAGCTTCATCTTGGCACCCTGGCTCAGCAGCGGGCACCTCCGGGATCACCACTTTCGGAGCATGTGTTGAAGGTTCGGTCGGAGCAGAAGCTACTTCCGGCTCCGACGTAGGCGCCTCCTCTTCCACTGGCTCAAGTGTTGGCACTTCGACCATCATGGGCTCAGGCGCCTAAACCTCAATAGCAACTGACTCGGATGCCAGAACCTCTTCGACGACCGGCTCTACAGCCGGAACTTCTGCGGCAACTGGCTCCATCGTCGGAACTTCCTCGACAGCCATCTCAAGCGCTAGAACTTCATCAACACCCGGATACATTACCGGGACTTCATAAACCACCGGCTCGACTGCCGGGGCTTCAACAACATCCGGCTCTAGGGCCGGAATTGCAGCTACCTCCAGCTCTGAGGCCAGAGCATCCATCATTTCAGCATCCAAGCCCGGAGCTTCAACCTCCGGGGCTGGTTCCGCTGGTACATCTTCATTCCCGTGGTCCAGCACTACCACCAGAGCTTCTGGGGATGAGTCGAGGTCCAAGACCACGACAGCCGGCGCCGGAGCTGCTGCATCCTCAGCCACCTCTTGGGGCGGCGCTGGAATTGGAGCCGAAGCTTCTTCCTGCACAGCCTCAACTCCTGTTGCAGGAACCGAAGCTTTAGCCCTTTTCTTAGGCACACTGTGGATGAAGGACGAAGAAACTCAAAATACAGTTATAACAATAAAACAACTGACTGAGGTAAAAAATCAAAAATTACCTCAGAAGGCTTCCGCACCAGTTAGCACAGAACCTCTTTTTCGGACGCTCTGGACTGGCCCCAGCCGCCACTGGCGTGGTAGTCCCGGAAGGTCCCGCGGAGCTTGCTGCTGCTATCGGCGTTGCCTTGGTCGAGCCCCCTCGACTGGGAAGGACCTCCAGACCCAGAACCCTCAGGTGACCCTGGTACTAGAGTCACATGGCCGGAGCTAGCACCCCGGGAAGATGCCGCTGCTGGAGTAGATGCTGCCATTGAAGACCTCCCCCTCCGGGGAGAAGGAGTCGCTACAGAAGGAGCAGGCCTGATGGACCTCCCGTCGGCATGCTTCAGCTTCCTCTTGCGGCTCGAGGGCTTGGCCAACTCTTTGCCCTTGCCCACGACTTCGACTCTCTGTTCCGGGACAGAAGGGGGACCATCCTCGGAAGCTCCGGAGATCACCAACTCGGCGATCAAACGCCTCTCAACGACACCAAGATCGTCAAGTACCGGCATCGTCCATCGGAGCTCCCTCCTGAACTCCGCCTCCATGTTCAGAGGGAGAAAAGCTGCTGGCGGAGTCAAGTCGTCACCTTCGACGTCAATGTCGTGCTGAAACTTCTTGAGGTGAAAATCCAAAGTTGCACCCTCCATGTTGGACTTCAAACCGGTCTCAATCCGGTCGTTGTCCAGCACACTGTTGAGAGCCCAAGCAAGCTTCTCCCTCTTCTTCAGCAGAGCCCACCTGTTGGTCAAGAAGTTGCAAAACACCGCCTGAGGAGTCACCCCTCCTTCCACGCACAGGCGGATCCTGGTCAGAGCAGGGTTGAAGGTGTCTGATAACACCAGAGCTTCACTCCAAACTGCAGTGTCTATGTTGGGGAGGCCTTCCGGCAACTTCAGCCTCTCGTGCTCCTCCACCCTGATGACGATCCAATCCTTCTTCCAGTCATCCTACTTCACAGAAGGGAACGACCGCAAGTACTTGTACGAGCACTTCTTGCACTTCACAAAATAATAGAAGCCAAGGTACTCGTCACTCTTGCCGGTGGTCTGGACAGTGAAGAAAGTGCAGAAGAGCTCAACGCAGGCGGGAATGCCCACCCACATCTCAACAAAGATCGACACTAAAAGAATGGAGTGGGGGCCAAGGTGGTACAGCTACAGACCATAGAAGTCTAGCAGCATCAAGAAGAAAGAGGAGAAAGGTGGGATCAGTCCTACCATGGCATACGCGGAGAAATACACCATGTCGCCGGCGTGTTCCTTCTCGAATGGAAGCTTGCTGGCACAGACCAAGTGGTTGAAGAAGTCAGGAGACCACCCCATGAGGGCCCGGACCTTCTTCAAATCACCGTCGGTCTTCAGTCGGCTATGGCGGAGACCCAACTCCATCGCGGCACAGCGGGGCAAGAGATGGAAAACAAGCAAAGGTTTGGAGGATTTGAGCATAAGTTCGAATGAAAGGCATAAAGAACCCCCAAACGGTGCATGCTTTCCTTCTTAAGTAACCCCCCACAATGCTTGGATGGAAACCGCAGAGGAGCCGATGATACCAGTCAAAAACTTCACCCTGCCAATGACAAGGGGGCCCGGGGCCACCCCGACGATCAAGTCGAGGTCCTTACCCCAGCCGAACGGTCATCATCATGAAAGGCGGGAAACCCAAAGGCGGCGGCCTGACAGGGCGCGCGGAACCGATACGATTTTCGTATCGGGAACCAGCGACCTTCAATTGCGTGAGATCCGCACGCTAAGATCTCACGTGCCGCATCTAGGATATTGCACGCAGCGGTGGTTTAACTGCGAACTATCGCCAACGGCACGTCCGAAGACCCATGAAGACACGGCTCAAAAACCGAAGAATGGACCCAACTCCGGCAGAATGACTTCATCCAAAAGGTCTCTCCCAGAGGTGGGCCCAGGGGGCCACTGTCGGTACCTTGCGTACCGGATACCCCTTGAGATTGCAAAGATCACAAGGAAACTCCATCTACCAGATTTGAAGACCTCTGAAGGCCCCACATGTCAGGAGTAATCGGACTTGCTTCCCCGACATGGTTAGTCTCAGGGCCGCCACGTGTATCATAAGACCGGAGCTATCGACCACACATGGGAAAGCTCCGGACTAGATACCGGTATGGCATCCCCGGACCTAACCCCAGACAGAAGGAAGCTCCAGTGACGACACGTGTCCAACAGCACCGGACCTACCCATCCACGACAGTAAGCTCCAGAGCTGCCACGTGGTTGAACCGCCGGACCTTCAACTTCAACAATCAGGCTGGTGGACCCCCAACGGCTCGGACCTTCAAGGTACAATCAAGGACTTCAAGACCCAATTAAGTGTCATTAATATCATATTAATGACACACGATCGGAAGGCCCTTAGTACCAATAATAGCGCTGTCAAGGCCCATTACCATGCTATTAAGGGTAATTAACCTCATTAACTGTGTATCAAACATTAGTAACCGTCGGGGCCACATGTCAGGCCAGGCTAACGGTATAACGACCAGTCCTTGTACTATAAAAGGACTGGTCGAAGATACACAAGGTATGGCTTCTGGACTCCCTGACCTAGAGGAGCTTCTTCTTCTGGAGCTTCTTCTAGACTCACACGCTCAATACAACACCACCACACCCCGTGGAGTAGGGTATTACGCTCAGGTGGCCCGAACCACGTAAATCTTTGTGTCCACTTGCCATTCACCTTCTTGAATCTCTACGCGCCCATTATCAAACTACAACTCCGCGATCTACCAACAGTAGTATCGGGAGATCTGCCGGATTCAAACACCGACAGTGTGGTTCCCACACTCACTTTAGGACGCCATTGGCACCACGCCGGTAGAGATCCCCTTCTACTAGTGTGTATCTTTTAGCCAATCAGACTATCCGGTCAGCGGATACATTGTCTTCAGGAAGGAAATTGTCTTTCAAGTAGCTCCGGATCTCTGAGATCCATTCATCGAAGCTAACTTGAGTATTTGAGTCTTGCGTGCTGGGTTGCTCGGAGCTTCCGATAGCACCTACGACCCTTGATGGACACCATGTTAACTGGGCCATCGGGACCACCAACTTCGAGGTGCTGGTCTCGCCCCCTTCGCTCAGTTCGCAGGCTGAGCTGTTGGTTTTGACAATCTCCGAACGAAGGTTCCGTCAAGAGCTGGAGCTTGAAAGTGCATCTAGGACTCCCTTGTGGGTTTTGGATGATTTATGACAAGCAATTGGGATCCTGATCCTTTTGTTGAGATGAATGCAGGCAAATAATGAAACATGAGCAAAATGTTGAAAAGAAGGGAAATGAGAAGCAAAGTGAATTTGAGCTCAAGGAGAAGAAAATAGTAGACTATTATGTGTGGAGTGTGTTAAGGAAACACACCCAAGAGCTCAATCACTTTCAAGCACACACACACAATGCACAAAGTTATACAGGACCGGACTAGTCCGATATCAGCCGGACTAGTCTGATATCACTTTCTGCACTAGATCGGACAAGTCCGGTATCCACCGGACTAGTCTGATATCTTTCTGATCCACTTCGGACTAGTCCTCCCCAATGCGGACTAGTCCTCAACACAATGCAAAAGTCACTCAAAATCGGACAAGTCCGTTGTGATCCGGACTAGTCCGATATTCTTTCTGATCCTCTTCGGACAAGTCCGGTGTCTACACGGACTAGTCCGATATACACACTGATATAAATCGGACAAGTCCTCCAAGTGCGGACTTGTCATCCTAAACACTTAGGGTTTCCTATGTCTGGACAAGTCCGATGGGAATCGGACTAGTCCGAAGATTTCCATTAGTGAAATTGGACAAGTCTGTTTTCAACCGGACTAGTCTGATATTCCTGGACACTTAGGGTTTGCTACACACAGCACACCGGACTAGTCCAGTGACCACCACGGACTAGTCCGATCTTTCTGAACCCTAATGGTCACTTTTAGAAACCCCATATAAATAGAGGTGCACGGCCCACTTTCACACACTCTCGAACCCTAGCGCCGTCACACCTCCCAAGAGACTCAAAAACCACCTCTCTCCACGAAATTAAGTGCAAAATCGATCAATCTATTGAAGATCACTTCTAGATCATTGGAGAGACACTTGGCACACATCATAGAGCTCTTGGTTTGATTCTCTAACACACTCTTGCGTTTCAATTTGTAGTTTTCGAGTGTGTTATTGGTGGCTTTGTAAGATGTAATCAAGGGAGCTCTCAACGTGTAAGAACGCCCCTTCAACTTGGTTATTTACCCTTTGTGATTAGTGGAAGAGGATTGGCCTTCGTGGCGATCCGACGAGGAAAGGGTTGGAGAAGACCCGGTCCTTTTGTGGGCTCCTCAACGTGGACGTAGGTTGCCTTCGTGGTAGCCGAACCACGGGATAAATCGTGTGTCTTGTACTTTTGCGTTCTTCATCTTAATTGATCAATTTAATCTAGGGTTTGATTCACTTTGTTCAATTTGAGTTAAATTGTTGATCAAGAGCCTTAATTGTAATAGAATTGGACATACAACTATTAAACTGTCATTCAAGTTTATATTTCCGCTGCAAACATTAACGAATCAATCAAATTGTTTAAACTTGATCAACTTAGCCCGTGAAAACCGGACTAGTTCGATATCTCTGGTATTGACTGTGTTGTTGAGTGTTACAGGAACCAAGAAAATTCAAAAAGGCCTATTCACCCACCTCTAGGCCTACATTCAATTGGTATCAGAGCAGGTTCTTCAAGAAAGAGTGCAACCACTCGAAGAGATCATGTCGGACATGAAGGAAGTTCAGAAAATCAACAACCAGGAAGAAGTGAACAACGACAAGAACCAAAAGCTGGAAAAGTATCTCGAAGCAATTCAAGACTTCGATGATGATGTCGAGGAGACGCTGGAGTTGAAAGCACTCCTCAGAAAGAAAGCACTTTCCAAAGGGAAAGCTAAGTTGAAGAAAAGAAGAAGGGGAGTAGTCACACCGACTACTCCCGATATCCTTTCAACTATGATCGTTTAAATTCAAACAACAACCATTACCTATCTATTCCTCTTGGAAAAGCCCCACACTTCGATGGGAGTGATTACTCCATGTGGAGGCAAAATATGAAGATGCACTTGATTTCCCTTAACCCAAGTTTATGGCATATTGCGTGCACAGGTATAGACATCCCAGATGACGAGGAAGAGCTCACCCCAAGTCAAGAGCAAGCCATCCACAGAAACGCTCAAGCCGCAGCCGTAATCACCTCCTCTCTAAGTCGAGATGAATTCACAAAGGTGGACAGACTGGAGATTGCCATGGAAATATGGGACACACTACAAACAGCCCATGAAGGTGACCGGCATGTGCGGGAGGCGAAAATTGAAATGATCGAAGGCGAACTAGGAAGGTTCGCAATTGAGGAAGACGAGTCTCCCCAGGACATGTACAACAGATTGAAGACACTTGTAAACAAGGTTCGATCATATGGGAGCAAGAAGTGGAATGACCACGAGGTTGTAAAGCTCATCCTTAGAGCCTTTATGCCTCGCAATGTCACACTATGCTCTATGATCAGAGAGAGTCTCGGGTACAAGAGGATGACTCCAGATGAGTTGCTCGGCAAAATCATCAACTTTGAAATGATGGAGAAACAAGCCAAGCACGTCAAAGAAATAGCCGACCTCACATCGGCCACGAAGAAGGGAGTTGCCTTAAAATCCACACTCAAGCCTCTATCCAAAGAAGCAAGAGAAGCACCGCTTGAGGAGACAACGATGATGAAAGCAATGAGCTGGACGAAGAGGATATGATTTTGTTCATGAAAAAGTTCAAAAGAATAATGAAGAAAAGACAAGGAACAAAATCAAGTGAAGGCAAGTACAAGGAGAGAACAAAGCCGAAGATGAGGCGGGCGTGCTATAATTGTGGTGAGTACAACCACTTTATAGTCGATTGTCCGTATGAGGACAACAAGAAGAAGAATAAAGAAGCCAAGCCTCAACCGAAGAAATTCTTCAAGAAGAAGAAACAAGCTGAAGAAGCACATATTGGAAAGGAGTGGGACTCAAACGATGAGTCCTCATCATCCGATGAAGAAGAGATGGCTAGCATAGCCATTGAAAGCACGTCCAAGAGACCCAAACTCTTCCCCACGCTCGGTACAAAGAAGGGACATGGCACTTGCCTCATGGAAAAGGAAGGTAAACGCAAAGTAAACATCAAAACTCCTTCCATGCATTCCTACTCAAGTAATGATGAACTAGATAGTGATGATGAAGATATGTTAATTGGATTAGATAGAAAAACTGCTGCTAAAATGAAATTTCTACTTGACCAACTTGTTGAGAAGGAACAACTAATTGATCGTCAAGAGGACATGATTATCTCCCAAAAGGAGAAGCATGTCGAACTTGACAATCTTCTAGTCCTTGAGAAGGAGAAAAACAGCTCACTAGAGCTTGAGCTAGCTTCAAGCAAGAAAACTTGCTTGGAGCTAACCAACTCAAATGTTGCAATCAAGGAACAACTTGATGACCTGATCAAGGTCAACAAGATCCTTGAAGTGCAAGTTGAGTCACTCAAGCTAAGTGAATCTTCCTCCTCTTCAAGTCTACCTCCTCAACCCACTTCAACTAATCCTGTTCATATGTGCAAATGTGGTAAAATCAACACCAGTTTGAAGGAAAAGTCTACCTCCACAAAGGATAAAAATCCTACCCAATGTGGAATATTTGACAAGGAGAGGATCAACTATGCACGTAGTGCATACTTGGTCCAAAGACCTCCAAATGTCAAGTATGGCATTGGTTACTCTTATGATGGAAAGCAAAATGCTGGAAGTCATAAGAATAACAAGGGAAGGATTACCTTTGTGAAGGGAGGACCCTCACAACCTGGTAACTCGAAATTTAAGAAACTTAACTCTCATGAACACCGGACTAGTCCGGTTGTGGTCCGGACAAGTCCGGTCATCCGGACAAGTCCGGTCACACAGAGTAGTCCGATCCTTAAACAACAGCAACTTTTGTTCAAAACCTTTGATGCCTCTTATGTATTGATGAGAAACAATCTTGGTAAAGTTTATGCTTATTATGCTGGGCCACGCCATGGCAACACAAAATGCTATGTGTGGGTGCCCAAATGTATTGTAACTAACCTCCAAGGACCCAAGCAAGCTTGGGTACCTAAAACCAAGGCATAATTTGGTTCTACAGGCCTATTCCTCTGGTGGAACCAAATGGGTGCTAGACAGTGGATGCACCAACCACATGACCGGAGAAAGGAGGATGTTCGTGGAATATGAAGAAAAGGAGGACCCAAACGAAGGCATCTACTTCGGAGATAATAGTCAAGGAAGGGTGCTCGGTACCGGTAAAATAGCAATATCCTCTGAACACACTCTTTCTCATGTTTTGCATGTTGAATCTTTAGATATAACTTGTTGTCCATATATCAATTATGTGACAAAGGTTATAATTGCTTGTTCACTAACGAGGGTGTGACCGTCTCAAGGAGGAGTGATGGTTCCGTTGCATTCAAGGGTATGTTGAAGGGAAAGCTTTACCTTGTTGACGTCAACAAGGATAAAGCCGAACTCAACACATGCTTGATTGCAAAAACCAACATGGGTTGGCTGTGGCATAGACGGCTAGCACATGTTGGTATGAGGAATCTTCAAAAACTCCTCAAGGGCGATCACATCCGAGGTTTGAAAGATGTTGTTTTTGAGAAAGACAGGCCTTGTAGCGCGTGCCAAGCCGGGAAGCAAGTTGGAGCACATCATCCCGCAAAGAACATCATGACTACGACAAGACCGCTCGAACTACTTCATATGGACTTGTTTGGTCTGATTGCTTACATAAGCATCGGCGGTAATAAATACAGTTTAGTCATTATTGATGATTTTTCCCACTTCACTTGGGTGTTCTTTTTGCATGACAAGTTAGAAACACAAGGGACACTCAAGAAATTCTTCAAGCGAGCGCAAAACGAGTTCTCACTATCGATCAAGAGTATTCGGAGCGACAACGGCACAAAGTTCAAGAACATACAAGTGGAGGAGTACCTTGATGAGGAGGGAATCAAGCACGAATTTTCAGCACCATACTCTCCACAACAAAACGGAGTTGCCGAAAGGAAGAACCGAACGCTCATAGAGATGGCAAGAACAATGCTCGATGAATACAAGACTTCGGATCGATTTTGGCGGAAGCAATTAACACCGCTTGCCACGCCGCAAATCGACTCTACCTTCATCGACTACTCAAGAAGACTCCTTATGAGCTACTCACTGGTAACAAACCAAACATTTCATATTTTCGAGTTTTTGGCTCTCCATGTTATATCTTAAACAAGAAGCCCAGGACTTCAAAGTTCGCTTCAAAGTCCGATGAAGGTTTCTTGCTTGGTTATGATTCGAACACTTACGCCTATCGTGTTTTCAACAAGGCCTCCGGACTTGTTGAAGTGGCACGTGACGTAGTGTTCGATGAAACTAATGGCTCCCAAAAGGAGCAAGTTGATCAATGTGAATTAGGTAAAGAAGAAGCTCCTTATCAAGCATTTAAGAGAATGGCTCTAGGCGAAATTCGACCACAAGAGTCATCGTCACAAATACAAGAGGAAAGTGAACCACAAGAGGAGATCAACAATCAAGGGGGAGCTTCGATACAAGATCAATCACAAGAATATGAAGATGATCAACAAATCAACGAGGGCAACCACTCAGGGGGAGAAGAAAATGATCACCAACACACAACTCTCCAAGTGCCACACCCAAGAGTACACCAATGCATTCAAAGGGATCACCCAATCGACAACATCATCGGTGACATCCAAAAGGGAGTAACCACTAGATCTCGTATAGCTATTTTTGTGAGCATTACTCGTTTGTCTCCTTTTTGGAACCACGCAGGACTGAGGATGCATTGAAGGATCCGGACTGGGCGGTGGCAATGCAAGAAGAGTTGAAGAACTTCAAGAGAAACGAGGTTTGGGAACTTGTGGCAAGACCCAATGCAAATATAGTGGGCACCAAGTGGGTCTTCCACAACAAACAGGACGAACACTGAGTGGTGACAAGAAACAAGGCACGACTTGTGGCCAAAGGTTACTCACAAGTCGAAGGTTTGGATTTTGATGAGACTTTTGCTCCAGTAGCTAGGCTTGAATCAATTAGAATATTACTTGCATATGCTACTCACCATGAATTCAAGCTGTATCAAATGGACGTAAAAAGCGCCTTCCTCAACGGACTGATCAAGGAAGAGGTGTACGTGGAGCAACCACCCGGGTTTGAAGACGAAGAGTTCCCCGACCACGTATATAAACTACGTAAGGCTCTCTATGGCCTCAAACAAGCTCCTAGAGCTTGGTATGAGTGTCTTAGAGATTTCTTAATTGATAATGGTTTTCAAATTGGCAAAGTAGATTATACATTATTCACAAAGAATCTAGATAATGACCTGTTTATTTGCCAAATCTATGTTGATGATATAATTTTTGGGTCAACTAACCAATCCTTCTGTGAAGAATTTAGTAGAATTATGACAGACAGGTTTGAAATGTCAATGATGGGAGAATTGAAGTACTTCTTGGGATTCCAAGTGCGGCAACAAAGGGAAGGAACATTCATAAGCCAAACCAAGTACACACAGGACATACTCAAGAAGTTTGGCATGGACAAGGCAAAGCCCATAAAGACTCCCATGGCTACGAATGGCCACTTGGATCTCAATGAAGATGGACCGAACGTCGACCAGAAGGTATATCGCTCCATGATTGGATTTTTACTCTACTTATGTGCATCTAGGCCAGATATTATGTTGAGTGTATGTTTGTGTGCAAGATTTCAAGCCAACCCTAAGGAATGTCATTTGACAGCCGTAAAAAGAATCTTGAGATATTTAGTTCATACACCCAACCTTGGTCTTTGGTACCCAAAAGGCTCCAAATTCAATCTCATTGGTTACTCCGATGCAGATTATGCCGGGTGCAAAGTTGATAGAAAAAGCACCTGTGGCACATGTCAATTCCTAGGAAGATCATTGGTTTCTTGGTCATCTAAGAAACAAAATTCCATTGCATTATCCACAGCCGAAGCGGAGTATGTTGCAGCCGGGAGTTGTTGTGCACAACTCCTTTGGATGTGACAAACTCTAAAGGATTACGATTACAATATGAACCGTATTCCTCTCCTTTGTGATAATGAGAGTGCCATTAAAATAGCCCACAATCCAGTTGAGCACTCTAGGACCAAACACATAGACATAAGACATCATTTCTTGAGAGACCATTCCATGAAAGGAGACATAACCATCTCACATGTCAACACCCAAAAACAATTGGCCGACATATTCACCAAGCCACTTGATGAAAAGCGTTTTTGCGAACTCCGAAATGAGCTAAATATTCTTGATTCTCGGAGTGTGGCTTGAAAAGTTGCATACCTATATGATTGCTTCAAAAATTGTTGATTGAATTGTGAAAATCATCCCTCTCCATTTTTCTCTCAAAAAACTATGTTAATTATTAGATCTTGATGAATTTTGATCATTGCATGTTTGTTGTATGCTTACTGGTCAAATTCATCAAGATTACTTGAATTGTTTTGCCTCTCTATTCTCTATTATTGAACCTTCAAATATATATGAATGGGCTTTGCAATTCTTTCCTAGTGACCACGGACTAGTCCATGGTTACCCGGACTAGTCCGCCCATGCAGACTAGTCCGCAGAGTGCCAGTTAGGCCGGACTAGTCCGATAGAGCACGGACTAGTCCGATATAGGTCTCTGGACATCTTCGGACTAGTCCGGTAATGTCCAGACTTGTCCGATTTTTCGTGTCCATAACCCTAGCCGCCACCAAACCCTAATCTTCTCATCCCCACAATTGCTCACGCCTTCCTCTCTCTTGCGCTCGAGCTCCCAAGGCAACCTTTTGCATCCTCCGTCGAAAACCGACTCATTTGGGCGGAGATCGAGCTTGAAGACTTGGGGATTGAAGCTAGCGGACTAGTCCGGCCTCCAACCCCCAAAACTTCGAGCCTCCATCGATTTCTTCGGTAAAAATCTTCAAAACCCTAGAAATCGTGTTTTTCTCCATTGTTGGTCGTATAGCCTAGCATCCTTCACTAGATACATGCTTATTTGATGTACTACGTGCATGCTAGACTAGATTTGCATTAGGAATCATTCCTTGTCCAATCTGTTAGGTTTTTGAGGATGAACACCGGACTAGTCCGGTCCATGCACGGACAAGTCCGGTACCCCGGACTAGTCCGTGCCCGAGCACCGGACAAGTCCGATGTTTCTGAACCTGAAACCTAATTCCTTAATTCCTTAATGCCATCCATTGCTATCTTGTCTTACCTATGCCTTGTATAACTTGTCATTATTCTTGCTCAATCATTCTCAGATCATGTCGCGCTCCGACAACGAAGTCTCTGACTTTGAGGCCGAGTTGGACCATGAGGTGGCACCTCAGTCCTCGGCGGGTCTTGGCAAGAAACACCAAGAAAGACCCTCAGAGCCAGCTCCTTCTCCTCCCCAGGTTCGGAGAAAGGTGCTGGCAAAGAAGCCAGTGTCAAAGGCAGGAGCATCCTCTATCCAAGCCAAGGGCAAGGGCAAGGGGATAGCAACGGGGCCAGTCGGGCCCTTGAAGCTCCATGCTTCCAGGGAAGGGGTCCGAGACCCTGCTGAGGAGAAGTTCAACGGCAAGGGCAGTGATTCAGCGGCCAAGTTCAAGAGCATTGACTGGTATGGCAGGCCAAAGCAAGCTGTCGATGGAAGGTTTTGGTGCAACTTCCATGCAGACTTCTACAAATCGGTGTATCTCCCAATGAAGACACCGGTGGTGCGCAGTCAGTGGATTGACTGGGCACACCTTGAGAAGAAGAAGTGCTCAGCTTTTGATGAAGTCATTGCAGTAGCTGAGAGGCATGGCCTGAAGGATCTCTTTGCCTTCAGGCATAACTGGAATGATGAGGTGATAGCACAGTTCTTTGCAACTTGCTACTTCTCGAGTGAGGATGAAGAGAGTGTTACTTGGATGACACACGGATCTAAGTATAGCATCACTCAAGAGGACTTCAATAATCTGCTCCATGTGGACACCTCTGGACACGACATGCTGATCATCCACAACATAGGTGTCATGGAGAAGGATAGGATGAAATTCATATATGAGCCGAACTCAAAGTATGTCCCTCCCTCTACAAAGAACATGAAACCATTCTTTGTGGTCCTCAACAGAGTGCTGAGGAAGACTATTGCTCCCAAAGATGGAGATGCTGGGAGCGTGCAGGGTTACCTCCGAACCCTAATGAGAGTAATAAGCAAGGAACGCCCATTTGATGTGGTGGAATACATTTGGAATGATATGGTCAACATATCCTGCACGCCTAACTGGTCATGTGGCTATGCTCCCTACCTCATGTATATGATTGAGAAAGTCACAGGTATTGAGTTCGTGAAGGATGTGGAGCACACTCCTTTGAGGCCTCAGAAGCCTCAACCAGTGAGTGTCCAGGCTGCTCCTTCGCCAGCCTCCAGTCCCGAGGCACCGAACAGATCAAGAAGTGGTGCTAGGGCTGTCCCTACCTCTAGGGAAGCCCCTCAGAGAGGATCAGCTAGTGGGATCCTCAAGTACCTGACCGCCATATTCTCCTCCTGCAAGAAGACCGAAGTGATGGTCCACAAGCTCAATCAGAAGAGGAAGGAGGATATGAGATATATAAAGGCCAACATGAAGCAAATCTGCCAGAAGCTGGAGATCGACCCCATTGGATCTCCAGTGATTTCTGAGGAGTCTGACCTAGACTTCACCGAGCTCGGGCCTCTGAACCCCTCCGAGCTTGCCTACTTTGGCATTGGGGGCTCACGCAGCTCCGCTCCTCCCCCCTCTCCTCCTCGTCAAGCGGAAAGCGAAGAAGATGAAGATGATGACGAGAGGACCGACAGCGAAGAGTGAAGACCATAGGACCCTCCTCTCCTCTTTTTGGTGTCTTGATGCCAAAGGGGGAGAGATTGAGGGGGAGTCTTAGCTTTAGCTGTAGTAGGGTGCGAGGAGAGACTTCTCTTTATCTTTTATTTGTGGTTGTAATTGTTTAACTCTGTTTTCATATAAAGCTTGGTCTTGTGATGAATTGCTCAATTTATTCTCAATGTGATGAAAACTGCATTTATTTGCGAGTATGTGATGAAAATTGCATTTTTGCTCCTGGAATGTCATATGCACTTGGTATCAGTTGATTAATGTAAATTCTGTCATTCTAAATGCATTCATGCACGTAGTATGCATCCCACCATAAAGAATGCACATATGGATAATTCTCTTGTTGCTTGATGTATTTTTGAGTCATATGTGCATACTTTATGAAAATCTCATTTTTTGCCTTATTTTGTGAAATCTCAATTGGTTGTCATCAATCACCAAAAAGGGTGAGATTGAAAGTGCATCTAGGACTCCCTTGTGGGTTTTGGATGATTTATGACAAGCAATTGGGATCCTGATCCTTTTGTTGAGATGAATGCAGGCAAATAATGAAAAATGAGCAAAATGTCGAAAAGAAGGGAAATGAGAAGCAAAGTGAATTTGAGCTCAAGGAGAAGAAAATAGTAGACTATTATGTGTGGAGTGTGTTAAGGAAACACACCCAAGAGCTCAATCACTTTCAAGCACACACACACCATGCACAAAGTTATACAGGACCGGACTAGTCTGATATCAGCCGGACTAGTCCGATATCACTTTCTGCACTAGATCGGACAAGTCCGGTATCCACCGGACTAGTTTGATATCTTTCTGATCCACTTCGGACTAGTCCTCCCCAATGCGGACTAGTCCTCAACACAATGCACAAGTCACTCAAAATCGGACAAGTCCGTTGTGATCCGGACTAGTCCAATATTCTTTCTGATCCTCTTCGGACAAGTCCGGTGTCTACACGGACTAGTCCGATATACACACTGATATAAATCGGACAAGTCCTCCAAGTGCGAACTTATCATCCTAAACACTTAGGGTTTCCTATGTCTGGACAAGTCCGATGGGAACCGGACTAGTCCGAAGATTTCCAGTAGTAAAAGCGTACAAGTCCATTTTCAACCGGACTAGTCCGATATTCCTGGACACTTAGGGTTTGCTACACAAAGCACACCGGACTAGTCCGTTGACCACCACGGACTAGTCCAATCTTTCTGAACCCTAACGGTCACTTTTAGAAACCCCATATAAATAGAGGTGCACGGCCCACTTTCACACACTCTCGAACCCTAGCGCCGTCACACCTCCCAGGAGACTCAAAAACCACCTCTCTCCACGAAATTAAGTGCAAAATCGATCAATCTATTGAAGATCACTTCTAGATCATTGGAGAGACACTTGGCGCACATCATTGAGCTCTTGGTTTGATTCTCTAACACACTCTTGCGTTTCAATTTGTAATTTTCGAGTGTGTTATTGGTGGCTTTGTAAGTTGTAATCAAGGGAGCTCTCAACGTGTGAGAATGCCCCTTCAACTTGGTTATTTACCCTTTGTGATTAGAGGAAGAGGATTGGCCTTCGTGGCGATCCGACGAGGAAAGGGTTGGAGAAGACCCGGTCCTTTTGTGGGCTCCTCAACGTGGACGTAGGTTGCCTTCGTGGTAGCCGAACCACGGGATAAATCGTGTGTCTTGTACTTTTGCGTTCTTCATCTTAATTGATCAATTTAATCTAGGGTTTGATTCACTCTGTTCAATTTGAGTTAAATTGTTGATCAAGAGCCTTAATTGTAATAGAATTGGACATACAACTATTAAACTGTCATTCAAGTTTATATTTCCGCTGCAAACATTAACAAATCAATCAAATTGATCAACTTAGCCCGTGAAAACCGGACTAGTCCGCACTTTACCGGACTAGTCTGATATCTCTGGTATTGACTGTGTTGTTGAGTGTTACAGGAACCGAGGAAATTCAAAAAGGCCTATTCACCCCCCTCTAGGCCTACATTCAGAGCTCCAGTTGAAGCTTTTGTCGAGAGTTTATCAGCTTCAGCATTGTTGAGATACTGGACATGGCAAAGATCCAGGACGTCTAAATCCTTCTGAAGCTTCTAGACTTCAAGTAGGTATGCAGCTAGTTGAGGGTTGTTGCAACAGCATTCACCTTTGACTTGTTTTATGACGAGCTGCGAATCACCCTTTACCAACAGCTGCTTGACACCATATGATAGTGCCACCTTGAGCCCATATATTAATGCTTCATACTCCGCCATGTTGTTGGTCGCCTTGAAGTCAAGGTGAACCATGTATTTGACTTTCTCCCCGATCGGAGCGAGGAGAAGGACCCCAGCTCCGGCCCCCTGCTTCTGCACAGAGCCGTCGAAGTAGAGAGTCCAGTGAGGCTCAGTGAAGATCGGAGCTTTAGGTTTCGACTTCTGCTCACCGGGGCCCCCAGGATTTGATGGAGAGGGGGTCCATTCCACCACAAAGTCCGCCAATGCTTGACTCTTGATCGCTTGTCTTGGGACGAACTCAAGGTCGAATTCGGCCAATTCCGCTGCCCACTTTGCAATGTTCCCAGTAGAGTTGGGGTTATGCAAGATTACACGCAGTGGATAAGAAGTTACCACTGAAATCTTGTGAGCTTGGAAGTAATGTCGAAGCTTCCTAGAGGCAATAAGAACTGTGTAGAGCATCTTATGCACCTCTAGGTACCGAGTCTTAGCGTCATGAAGTACTTCACTGATGAAGTACACTGGGCGTTGGACTATCCGGACCATCCCGAAGGGGCCCCGAGCTTCCTCCTCATTAACTCGGACCCTCCCGGAGGGGTCCGGATCTTCGTCGGGGACCTCCAGGTTCTTGCTTGAAGAACCCGGAGCTTCTTCTGCAGTGACCCGAACCTTCCTGGAGGGGTTCGGATCATGTTGCTCAGCAATAGCAACTTCTTCATTTGAAAGAAGTTGATCCTCTAGCATCTTGCCTTGAGGATCCGGGTCTGGGAGATGGGACCCAGACTCGTCTTCAGGTAGCTCCGGGCCCTCCCGGTGGGGTTTGGACTTCTGAACTGGAGATGGTTCTGGTCTTTCCGCAACCAGGACCATGCTGACAACTTCGTCAATTGCCGAAATGTAAAGCAGAAGTGGCTCACCAGGATTCCGAGCTACCAAGGTTGGTAGTGTGGTGAGGAGCTGCTTTAGCTCTTGGAAAGCCTTTTCTACTTCTTCAGACCATTGGAATGGTCCGGACTTCCTCAATAATTTTAAGAAGGGTAGCACCCGTTCTGCCAGTCTTGAAATGAACCGGCTGAGGGCAGCTAGACATCCAGTTAGTTTCTGGATGTCCTTGATGCGGGATGGTGGATGCATGTCTTCAATAGCTTTAATCTTTGCCGGATTTGCTTCTATTCCTCGTTGGTTCACCAAGAAGCCAAGAAGTTTTCCGGAGCTAACCCCGAAGACACACTTGTCCGGGTTCAGCTTCGTGCGTGTGATTCACAACTTGTCGAAGACAGCTTGCAAGGTGTCAAGGAATGACTCCTTGTTCTTGATCTTGACGACGATGTCATCGATGTACACTTCCACTACATCTCTGATGAGCTCTCCAAAAGTTTTGTACATAGCTCGTACAAACATTGAAGCAGCATTTTTGAGACCAAATGGCATGACAGTGTAACAATATAATCCATCTACTGTGATAAAGGAAGTATGCTCTTCATCTTCCCTAGACATTTTGATTTGATGATACCCAAAATATGCATCTAGGGAACACAGTAATTCGCACCCGGAGGTGGAATCCACTATCTTATCTATTCTAGGTAGTGGGAATAGATCTTTTGGACATGCCTTATTCAGTGTAGTGTAGTCGATACACATCCAAAGCTTCCCGTCGGCCTTGGGTGCAACGACTAGGTTTGCCAGGCATTTTGGGTGGAAGACTTCTCGGATGAATCCAGCTTCAAGCAACTTCTTCACTTCTTGACGTATGAAGTTTTGTCGCTCTACTGATTGCTTCCGAGGTTTCTAATGTACAGGTCGAGCGTCGGGATAAATCTTCAGATTGTGCTCGATCACTTCCCTAGGGATCCCAAGCATTTGTGACGATTGCCAAGCAAACACATCGACATTAGCCCGGAGGAAAGTGATGAGCGCGAGTTCCTATTTTTCATTCAGACCTCCCGATATACATGTGGTCTGAGCGGCATCAGAACCAATTGGACAACTTTGATGGGAATGTCGGTGTCGCTGCTTGGTTGCACACGAGGTTCGGAGGTTGAGTCTCGATGACGAATGCTCAGGGGTTTTGGAGCTTGCTCCTTTCCGGATTCTTGTTCCTGCGCTGTAGCAAGCGCGTGGAGTTCTTCCAGAGCAGTAACTCAGCGGTGCAATCTCTGCGGATTCGGAGAACACCTGCTGGCGTTGGCATCTTCAACACCAAATAGCCATAATGAGAAGCACCAATCAATTTGTACAAGGTTGGTCTGCCCAAGATGGCGTTGAATGGTAAGTTGATATGCGCCACGTCGAAGACCAACTTCTCAGTCCTGTAATTCTCCCGAGTCCTGAAGGTCACCGGGAGAGTAATGGCACCGAGTGGAGTTATGGCCCCCGGACCTACTCCAGAGAAAGGTCGGGAGGGGCGAAGATCTGAAGGTTGGAGCTGAAGCTTGACGAAGGCTTTGAAGCTTATGAGGTTCAGCCCCAAACCTCTGTCCACCATTACATGATGGAGTTGGATGTTGTTGATGGTCGGAGATACCATCAATGGGAGTTGGCCAGCTCTGATCATGTTCCAAGGGTAGTCCGAAGCATCGAAAGTGATGCCAGTGTCCATCCACTTCCGATGAGGCTCCGTCCTGGTGGTGGGAGCTACTGAGGCCATGTCCCGTCGCATTGTCTTGAGAACACGGCGGGAGGTGATGTCCCATGAACCACCAAAGATGGTGTTCATGGTCCTCCGACGCTCGTTGTCGGAGACGTCGGAGTCGTCGTCCACGGAGGTGTAAACAGCCTTCAAGACCTTTTTAGGGTCCTGAAAGCCTAACTCCTCTTCAGCCGGAGCTTCGTCGACTTTTTGTTTTCCTTCCCTTTGACGGAAAGGAACTTCTTCCCGGTGCTTGTTGTAGCGCTCCACGAGGTTCTGGACCTCTCAGCAGCCTTCCAGGTTGTGGCTGTTCGTCTTGTGTATTGGACACCACATCTTGGAGTTGCCACCGTCTTCAGACGACGACCGAGGTCGTTTTTTGGGGCGTGGCCCCCGGCCACCTAGAGCAGCGGTAGCAGCAGTAGTGGGTGTGCCGGCCGACAGCTTCTTCTTGCCGTTGGAATTTTTCTTCTTCTTGCTACTCCATCCGGAGGTGGTTGAGAGTGCATTTCACGGCCCTCCACAGATTTGGCACACTTGTCTGCCAAGCTGAAGAGTTTCGTGACGCTGGTGACTTCCTTGGTCGCCAGCTTCTCCAGCATCTTCTTGTCTCGAACGCCCTATCTGAATGACACAATAACAGAAGCGCTTGAGATAGAAGGAATGGTGTTTTGTACCTGGGAGAACCTTTGGATGAAGGATTGCAGGGACTCTCCCCCTTCTGCTTGACAACAAAAAGGTCCAGTTCCGTGCCTGGTCGGGTGTATGAACTCCCGAAGTTGGCAGTGAACTGTTGGCACAGTTCCGCCCAACTGTTAATGGAGTCAGGCGGGAGGCTCATGAACCAAGACGTGGCGGTCCCAGTCAAAGCCACGGGGAAATAATTGGCCATTACGGCCTCATTGCCTCCAGCCGCATGGATAGCGGTGGAGTAGATTTGGAGAAATTCGGCGGGATTGACAGTCCTGTCAAATTTCTCCGGCAGGTGAGGCCGGAATTTTTGCGGTCATCTGAACATGCGTAGGTGCATGGCCAGGGCAGAACAACCTCCTCCTACTCCCTCAGGAGCAGGACTGTCCCGAGCCTCTCGCCTCTCGCGAGCACGCTCGATATGGACGCGGCCATCCTGTTGACGGTAACGGCGATCAAGCTCCGCTCGGAGGTCATGAGTCGAAATCCTGGTTACCGTATGGGTACGTCGCGCCCCGGAAGGTAGCAACGTCACCTATTGAGACGCAACACGCCTCCTGTGCTGTCAAGCGTGCGGACCAAGTCTACCCGACACGGTGCGATGCTGCGATGGGGCCTGCCCCAACGGGGGAGGACCTTGGTTGCTGATGCAATCGGCTACTGCTGCAACCAAATGTTCCACATCAGCTGTCCACTGCTCTATTGCACCCTGGGATGCTCCTGGAGGCGGTGGACGTTGGAGAAGAGCACGCGCAGCATGAAGCGCGTGTTCATGGTTGTTGTTCACCGATGTAGTGACCGACGTAGACACCCCATCTCGACGTCCAGCTTGATTCGCCATAGCGGATGGTGGCGGTGGTGGCATGACTCCTGCTGGAGATGTAGCATCTGCTGGCTGCTGCATGTTGGAGGGATTGCTTCCAGCAGGTTGCGCAGCAGGGTTGCCGTTGGACGATCCAGCAGCAGAGTTCACCATCCTTGAATCTCGGGCACCCCCCTACCTGGCGCACTAATTGTCAGAGTGTGATTCTGGCAATTCTCCTGGTACTACCGTTGGCAGACCGCAGAGTTTGTAGTTCGGTTGTGGGCGCGCAGAGATTCAAAACACGATGGCAAGTTGACACGAGGATTTATGTGGCTCGGGCCGCCTAAGCATAATACCCTACTCCACGGGGTGTGTAATTGTTGTATTGTGCGTCCGAGCGCTTGTGGGCTTGTGTCGGAGTAGAGTCTGGAAGAGTCTCTTTGTGTATCGCTCGGCCAGTCCTTTTATAGTACAAGGACTAGTCGCTACATCGTTAGCCTGGCCCGACATGTGGCCCTGGCGGTTACTGATGCTTAATACACAATTAATGAGCTTAATTACCCTTAATAGTGTGGTAACGCGCCTTGACAGTGCCGTTACTGGTATTAAGGGCCTTCTGATCGTGTGTCATTAAGATGATATTAATGACACTTAATCGGGTCTTGAAGTCTTTAATTGCCCCTTGAAGGTCCGAGCCGTTGGGGGTCCACCAGTCTGCTTGTTGAAGTTGAAGGTCCGACGGTTGGACGCGTGGCAGCTCCAGAGCTTTACGTCTAGGACGGGTAGGTCTGGTGCTGTTGTACACGTGTCAGTACCGGAGCTTCCCTCTGTCGAGGGTTAGGTCTGGGGGGTGCCGCACAAGTATTTAGCCCGGAGCTATCCCATGTGTGGGGTGTAGCTCCGGTCCATAGAAGGGAGGCAGGTCTGGTTCCGTATGACACGTGGGGCCTTCGGAGGTCTTCAACTCAGACAGGTGAAGTTCCTTTGCTCTTTTTGTAGTCCCAAGGGGTATTCGGTACGCAGGGTACCGACAATATTGCTTTTCGAATGTTTTAATGTACTTTACATCACTTAGCCATTATTATTGTCGTCATTTGAAACAGCTACATGTCATATTTTCCACACTTGCTGAGTACGACATGTACTCAACCTTGCAATTCCCCCACCCCCCACAGTTGCAGGTCACGATTGGGAGTTTAATGATGATAATGCGTACTACTAGGTCGTGTCTACCGTCAGCTTGCCTGTGGTGTTGATGAGAGCTGCGCATATATCCCTTTTGCTTGTGCTACTTAGTTTGCTTAGTTGCTTATTTAGTTTATTTTCGCTGCATTAGTTGAACTTGTCATTAATAATTCATTAGAGCTTGTATTCGAAGATAATCTGGTTGTATAATAAAAGTACTTAATTAATCTTGTCCTATGGTAATTTTCTGTATATCCTTTTGTGAGTGCACTCGTGTATGTATGTTGAACATCCTGGGCACACATATGCTTTCACTTGGTTCACTTTCGGAACCGGGCGTCACAAATTGGTATCAGAGCCACAAGTTGATCGTAGGACGCAATCTAGATAGAATAGACACTTTAGAGCACATAGGAGCACTCAGGAAGCAAGGTATTTTTGCTTGGTGTGTGGTTTGCTATATATATTGTTTGCTTGTGTGCTTAGTAGAGGATTGTGGGATGCTTTAGCATTGCCATATCCATATAGGCTTGTATAAGTAGTTGTTTAGGATCATATACCTTGATGGATGCATATAGGTTGGGATTCCTTCTATCTTCATTCTTGTCTTTACTTCTGTGGAAGATTGTCACTACAAGAAGATTCATGAACCCGAATGAAGCTATATGGAAACATAAAGATGTTATCAAGAGTTTTCTCATCTCTTATTTAATCCACCCGAATCTCGAGGGCGAAATTCATTTTAAAGGGGTAGAATTGTAACACCCTTATTTTCAAGTTTCGGCAAATTAAAACTTAAACGGAAATTTAGAGTTAATAATAGGAAGAAATTGTTTTTATAAAAAAAATATAAAATATATACATCTCATTTGCATTTTGCATTCATCCTCATGTATTAAAATTTTATTACCAAAATAAATAAGCTAAAAGTAATTTATTTACCAGAATAAGTATATTAAAAATAATTAAAATGGTATAACGAATATGGAAGAAAAGAAATAAATAAAAAGAGAAAATTTAACATGAAAGGAAGAAACAAAGAAAAAATAACAAAAAAGAAAAATAATTATAAATAACAATTAATAAAGGGAATAAAAATGAATAGATAAATAAATAATAAACAAATGATATAAAAAGAAAAGAAAAAAAAGGAAAAAGAAAGCCAACATGGCCAAAGTCCTGCAGCACAACCAAAAACAAGGAAGGAAAAAAAAAAGAACTACCGTCAGCCAAAAAAAATAAAAAATAAAAAATAGAACAAACAACGGTGGCCAGGCTCCGGTCACTAGAGAACAAGTCCTATCGGGAGTCTCCACCTAGGCCAAGCCACCGCACAAGGAAAAAAGAAGAAATTAACCTCAGACTGGCCTGTGGCCAGGAACCGAGTGGAACCGCGCACGCGTCCGAGTGCCCACGGTCAACGCACGCCAGCCCGCGCGCCCGAGCGTCTAAGAGTGGCGCTCCGCGCCACGTCAGGCCAGGCCAAGCGGCCAAGCCACACGCGTGCCCCGTGCGAGTCCACGCGCGTGCCCACGCGCCAGAGTCCCAAGCGACCCGGAACCGAGCCGGATGGCCGGTGCGCCGGGACTTTGCTACCGACTCGGTACAGAGCGTCTCGCCGCTTCTAAATAGAACTATAGGCTTCGTATTTGTCTTCTACTGAAGGAAAACAGCGCCGCCAAAAAACCTAGCGCCCGGAGAAAAAAGAGGAGAGGATAGAGGCGCCGCCAGAGAGAAAGAGAGAAGTAGAAAAAGAAGAGGGTGTCGTCGTCTGCTGGATATTGTCGCGTCGCCGTCGTCGTGCCGCCGGAGGACCCCTGCGCCATCCACTTCGTCTACGCTATGCCTTTATCTCACGATCTTCGAAGTCGTCGCATTTATGGTAGATATTACAGTTTAGATCTAGACAACTATTTTAGTTCTAATATTTGAATTAAATCACGTGTAGGACGTGTTTTATTTGAGCCACTGTTAATCATCGTCAGATCATCTTAAATCACTTAGAACTCACAAGTTAGATTAAATCATGCAACATCAGTAGGTTGTTCTAGATTTACTAAAATTTATATTTTCAGTATTATTTAATCTGTTTTTTCAGATTTAATAAATAAGATTAAATCTAGTTAATTCATAAAGTAACAAAATAATTCTAGAAAAATTTCTAAAAATTTAGAATAAATTCTAATAAGTTATTAATAATATTTTAATCATATTTAATGTTCTGAAATAATTATTTTGCCTCTGAATAAATTCTAATTAATTCCAAACTTGCTCAAATAAATAGGAAATCATTATCGAAAATTATTAAGAAGCCATAGAAATTTATATAACATTAATACGGACATATTTTCTGCATGTATCCATATTTTGCATATTGATTAGTAGTTGCAATGCATTTATTATGTATGTTTTCTTGTATATGTGGTTGATTGCGAGTAGACAAGTACACTTAAGAGGTTACGATCGAGAAGCGAGTATTCGTGGATCTTCATGTGCAAGATGTTAAATTGCTTGACCATCGAATTGCGGGATATAAAAGCAAGTGTCTTTGAAGCATATTAATCCCGTTTTTTTAAAATAAATGTTTTGGTTGCAAACTGCATGCTTGTGTCAATTTTGATGGGAATTCTATGATAGGAAGTTCACTAGATTTTTTGACCACCCATGTCACCTGTAATTTATGGTAGAGAGTCGGGATGGGTCTTTTACCTTTTTACTATGCTTAATTAATTGGGATGAGAGAACAACTATACCACTTAACTTAATTATGCATTTATGAGATTATAATTAACATGAAGTGGTTAATATGATATGGTAATGGGTGATCTAAGCAAGCCTGGTATGTGGATGGGTTGGATGATATGGTTGTTGCTTGCTTTAGATCTAAGGACCGATTCATGCGAGAATATGCCAGGACTACAGTGCCACCACGAGGCCAAGTATGGGTGCGGCGTAGCTGATTAATTATGCCTTTGCCAGTGCTATTTGGACCATTATGGATGCTCGGGGAAGGGGTAGTCGGATTGGGTTTGTTGATGATTGGTGGGACTACCCTAGGATCCGAATGGCTCAAGAGGGGGCCCTTGGTTGAAGATGTGCTCAGTTGGAGGCATCGCCATTGATGAAACCTCAGTGGAGTATAAATATGCTAGTAATATCTTTGTAAAGTCTATTTTGTGATCTCATGGCCATACACCTATGATAGTGTTTTGGCATAATGGAGATTTTCTATAGTCGCCGACGGGTGATGAAATCACAAACATGTGGGTAAATCGGTACAAACTCTGCAGAGTCTAATAAAACTATTATGATAGCCGTGCTCCCGGTTATGAGCGCCTGGATGACCTACATGATTAGAGGGAAATGGGATTTATGATGGTTGGTTGGTACTGGTTATGGTATTATGTTTATGGCAATGAATATGGTTAATGACAATGGTGAAATCTAGCATAATGATGATAGATATGGAATATGGACTTGTTCTATGATATTAAGTATAATTTATGATGGATTTATTTCACATACATATAATATATTACTTTTCAAATGTTTTAATGTACTTTACAACACTTAGCCATTATTATTGTGGTCATTTGAAACAGCTACATGTCATATTTTCCACACTTGCTGAGTACGACATGTACTCACCCTTGCAATTCCCCCCTCAAACAGTTGCAGGTCAGGATTGAGAGTTTAATAATGATAATGCAGAGTACTAGGTCGTGTCTACCGTCAGCTTGCCTGTGGTGTTGATGGGAGCTGCGCATATATCCCTTTTGCTTGTGCTGCTTAGTTTTCTTAGTTGTTTATTTAGTTTTTTCGCTGCATTAGTTGAACTTGTCATTAATATATTATTAGAGCTTGTATTCGAGGATAATCTGGTTGTTTAATAAAAGTACTTAATTAATCATGTCATATGATAATTTTCTGTATATCCTTTTGTGAGTGCACTCGTGTATGTGTGTTGAACATTCTGGTACACATATGCTTTCACTTGGTTCATTTTCAGAACCGGGTGTCACAAATTGGTACCGGAGCCACAGGTTGACCGCGTGATGCATCCTAGATAGAATGGACACTTTAGAGCACATAGGAGCACTTAGGAAGCAAGGTGTTTTTGCTTGGTGTGTTGTTTGCTATATATTGTTTGCTTGTGTGCTTAGTAGAGGATTGTTGGATGCTTTAGCAGTGCCATATCTATATAGGCTTGTATAGATAGTTGTTTAGGATCATATACCTTGATGCATGCATATAGGTTAGAATTCCTTCTATCATCATTCTTGTCTTTACTTCTATGGAAGATTGTCAATACAAGAAGATTCATGAACCCGAATGAAGCTATATGGAAGCATGAAGATGTTATCAAGAATTTTCTCATCTCTTCTTTAATCCATCCGAATCTCGAGGGCGAGATTCATTTTAAGGGGGGTAGAATTGTAACACCCTGATTTTCAAGTTTCTGCAAATTAAAAACTTAAACGGGAATATAGAGTTAATAATAGAAGAAATTATTTTTATAAGAAAAATATAAAATATATGCATCTCATTTGCATTTTGCATTCATCCTCATGTATTAAAAATTTATTACCCAAATAAATAAGCTAAAAATAATTTATTTACCAGAATAAGTACATTAAAAATAATTAAAATGGTATAACGAATATGGAAGAAAAGAAATAAATAAAAAGATAAAATTTAATATGAAAGGAAGAAACAAAGAAAAAATAACAAAAAAGAAAAATAATTATAAATAGCAATTAATAAAGGGAATAAAATGAATAAATAAATAAATAATAAACAAATGATATAAAGAAAAAAGAGAAAAAAGGAAAAAGAGAGCCAACCTGGCCAACGTCCTGCCGCACAACCAAAAACAAGGAAAAAAAAGAGAACTACCGTCACCCAAAAAAAAAGAAATAAAAAAATAGAACAAACAACGGAGGCCAGGGTCTGGTCACCAGAGAACAAGTCCTATCGGGAGTCTCCACCTAGCCCAAGCCACCGCACAAGGGAAAAAAAAGAAATTAACCTCAGACTGGCCTGCGGCCAGGAACCGAGCGGAACCGCGCACGCGTCCGAGGGTCCACGGTCAACGCACGCCAGCCCGTGCGCCCGGGCGTCTAAGTGCGGCGCTTCGCGCCACGTCGGGCAAGGCCAAGCGGCCGAGCCGCACACATGCCCTACGCGAGTCCGCGCGCGCGCCCACGCGCCGGGGTCCCGAGCAACCCGGAACCGAGCCGGATGGCCCGTGCGCCGGGGTTTTGCTACCGACTCGGTACAGAGCGTCTCGCCGCTTATAAATAGAACTGTAGGCTTCGTATTTGTTTTCTACCCAAGCAAAGCAGCGCCGCCAAAAAAACCTAGCGTCCGAAGAGAAAAAAAGAGGAGAGGACAGAGGCACCGCCAGGGAGAAAGAGAGAAGAAAAAAATATGAGAGTGTCATTGTCCGTCAGCGATCGTCGCGTCGCCGTCGTCGTACCGCCGGAGGACCCCTGCGCCATCCACTTCGTCTACTCTACACCTTCGTTCCACGATCTTCGGAGTTGTCGCATCTACGGTAGGTATTAAGGTTTAAATTTAGACAACTATTTTAGTTCTAATATTTGAATTATATCATGTGTTGGACGTGTTTTATTTGAGCCGCCGTTAATCATCGTCAGATCATCTTAAATCACTTGGAACTCACAAGTTAGATTAAATTGTTGTTCTAGATTTACTAAAATTTATATTTTCAATATTATTTAATCTGTTTTTTCAGATTTAATAAATAAGATTAACTCTAGTTAATTCATAAAGTAACAAAATAAATCTAGAAAAATTCCTAAAAATTTAGAATAAATTCTAATAAGTTATTAATAATATTTTAAGCATATTTAATGTTATGACATAATTATTTTGCCTCTGAATAAATTCTAATTAATTCCAAACTTGCTCAAATAAATAGGAAATCATTATATAAAATTATTAAAAAGCTATAGAAATTTATATAACATTAATACAAACATATTTTCTGCATGTATCCATATTTTGCATATGATTAGTAGTTGAAATGCATTTATTATGTATGTTTGCTTGTATATGTGGTTGATTGCGAGTAGACAGGTACACTCAAGAGGTTACGATCGAGAAGCGAGTATGCATGGATCTTCATGTGCAAGATGTTGAATTGCTTGACCATCGAATTGCGGGATATAAAGGCAAGTGTCCTTGAAGCATATTGATCCTTTTTTTTAATAAATGTTTTGGTTGCAAACCGCATGCTTGTGTCAATTTCGATGGGAATCCTATAATAGGAAGTTTACTAGGTTTGTTTGACCACCCTTGTTACCTGGAATTTATGTTAGAGAGTCAGGATGGGTTTTTTACCTTTTTGCTACGCTTAATTAACTGGGATGAGAGAACAACTATACCACTTAACTTCATTATGCATTTATGAGATTATAATTAACATGAACTGGTTAATATGATATGGTAATGGGTGATCTAAGCAAGCCTGGTATGTGGATGGGTTGGATGATATGGTGGTTGCTTGCTTTAGATCTAAGGACCGGTTCATGCGAGAATATGCCAGAACTACAGTGCCACCACGAGGTCAAGTATGAGTGCGGCGTAGCTGATTAAGTAGGGCTTTGCTAGTGCTATTTGGACCATTATGAATGCTTGGGGAATGGGTATTCGAATTGGGTTTGTTGATGATTGGTGGGACTACCCTGGGATCTGAATGACTCAAGAGGGGGTCCTTAGTTAAAGATGTGCTCAGTTGGAGGCATCGCCACCGGTGAAACCTCAGTGGGGTCTAAATAGGCTAGTAATCCCTTTATAAAGGCTATTTTGTGATCTCTGGGCCATACACCTATGGTAGTGTTTTGGCATAATGGAGGTTTTCTTTAGTCGCCGACGGGTGATGAAATCACAAACACGTGGGTAAAGCGGTACAAACTCTGCAGAGTCTAATAAAACTATTATGATAGCCGTGCTCCCGGTTATGAGCGTCTGGATGACCTACATGATTAGAGGGAAAATGGGATTTGTGATGGTTGGTTGGTACTGGTTATGGTATTATGGTTTATGGCAATGAATATGGTTAATGGCAATGGTAAAATCTAGAATAATGATGATGGATATGGAATATGGACTTGTTCTATGATATTAATTATGGTTTATGATGGTTTTATTTCACATACATATAATATATTGTTTTTCAAATATTTTAATGTACTTTGCAACACTTAGCCATTATTATTGTCGTCATTTGAAATAGCTACATGTCATATTTTCCACACTTGCTGAGTATGATATGTACTCACCCTTGCAATCCCCCCCTATAGTTGCAGGTCAGGATTGAGAGTTTAATGATGATAATGCGGAGTACTAGTCCGTGTCTACCGTCAGTTGCCTGTGGTGTTGATGGGAGCTGCGAATATATCCCTTTTGCTTATGCTGCTTAGTTTGGTTAGTTGCTTATTTAGTTTATTTCCGCTGCATTAGTTGAACTTGTCATTAATAATTTATTAGAGCTTGTATTTGAGGATAATCTGGTTGTGTAATAAAAGTTCTTAATTAATCTTGTCCTGTGGTAATTTTCTGTATATCTTTTTGTGAGTGCACTCGTGTATGTGTGTTGAACATCCTGGGCACACATATGCTTTCACTTGGTTTATTTTCGGAACCGGGTGTCACAATAACCAAAGCGAAAGGCATTAATTATATTTTTCTTTCTAAGTATATAGTAATTTGGTTAAGTAACCAAAGCGAAAGATAAATTACTATGTATTTCAGTTGTTCTTCACTGTTGAGTTTTAATGTCATTATTGGCCAAGACCAAAGCAAAAGACATTATTGACATTCCTTTTCTAAGAACAGAGTAATTTGGTCGAGTAACCAAAGCGAAAGATAAATTACTATGTTGCTATTTAGTTATTCTCAAATGTTGAGTTTTGGTCAAGTAACCAAAGTGAAAGGTAAAACTCATCATTTTCTTATGGTTAACATCTATGCATTCATTCTTGATTTTGTCTTTTGATTATGAAGGTTCCTCCAATGCAAATTGAACACTAAGTTTCATAATTTCTATTGATCCAATCAATAGAAACAATTATGGGAGATGGCGAGAGAAGTTGGAGATTGCTTTAGCTGTTTCTGAGATAGACTTGACTCTCACTACTCTATCTCCGGTTGTACCGGTAGAACCAGTAAGAGATACTGATGAAACTCAGGAAGCCTTTCCGCGAGGACAAAGGAATATACTACTGAGTTATTGGCTTATGACATTGATTGTTATAAGTGGAAGAAATCAAACAGGAAATGTTTGATGGTGATTAAATCAACTATAACTGAGGCCATTCGGGGAGCAATCCCTGAATGCGAAACTGCTGTTGAATACCTCCAAAGGATAGAGAATCACTTTATTGGTTCTTCTAAGGCCACTGCAAGCACTCTTATCAAGAGGTTTGTTACTGAAAAGTATCATGGAGGTTGTCGAAGTGTTAGAGCAACACTTCCCCCGGATCTGCTAAGGAGCAGCCTGCGGAGGTTCTTGTTCGGCAGGGCTTAGGCCTCAATCAAGTGTTCTAGCGGATGGATGTATGAGACAGTGGTTTTTACGTGGTTCAGGCCGCAAGGAGCATAACACCCTACTCCACAGTGGATGTTATTGCTAGTATGTGTGTTTGTGTGTGATGTTCGATGTGGGGATCCTTGTAACGGTGGCGATCCGTGCCTTTTATAGGCAAGGTCGGACGCCTTACAGGTGGGGTCCCGGCGCCCGACAGGTGGTCTCGGAGTGATCCTATCCTAAAGATATAATGCTTCTTCTGTAAGCTCACTCTGACCGTGGTATTCAAGACTCGCCGTCTTACCGCCTGCGTTGTCAGTAGCCCACGTGTCGTTACTGACGGTGGCAGAAGGTGTCCCGTCGGCCTGTCTTGTTGCCGCAAGCTACCCACTTGGTCTAGTGAGGTAGGCCTGCGATGCCTTCACTATGACGCGATTGGTCATAGTGGTCTCTGACCGTTGGCGTGCTCCGCGTTGGGTGTCGGAGGTGGGTGCGCGTCTTCAATGTTTGACTAAAGCAGGACGCACCATCCCAGGACACCCGTATCTAGCCGCTCGAGGCGAGCCGCGGGACATGCGGCAGCCCCAGGGCTGGTCTCTGCTGGGGAGGTCAGACCTGATCCTCTATGTTGCATGGAAGCTTCGGGGCTTCTTAGGGGACATGGCAGCTCCATGCCCTTTCTCTTGTGGGGTACTGGTCCTTGCGCTTTGTGCCACATGGCTGTACAGGGGGCGCTCCCCCATGGTTGGGTGAGGTCTCGTCCCTACACGTGGTATCTCGGGAGCCCGTAACACCAAAGGGCCCAAGTCCCATCTTCAAGGCTAACGTGGCAGCGCCGCAACTCGATCTTGAGGGAGGCAAATGCCTTGGTGCCTATAGGACACGTGGCAGCCCCGGACGTGCCTCAGTGTTTCATCCTGTGTGCGAGGGTACCCCGTCTTCAGGGTACGACAGTGGCCCCTGGGTTCACCTTGGGGCGTGGTGAAGAGCCCAAAGGTGGAGCCATTTCCATGTCTTCCCGCACCATGCTTTGTATTTTGTCATGGACAGCTGAAGCAGTGTGCGCTTATGCCAATCGTTGCCATGCGTCCTCTTCTGGTTGAGACACTACAACGACGGGATCTTTGCTTGCTGTAGTATATCTGTCTTCAGCTGCGCCTATTACCGCGACGGTTCCTGATGCAACTATAGCACTTTTATTCGCTCCGCCATTATGTGAGTCGCCTCAGCGGCTTCCCCAGGCGGCTGACCGACTGGGCTAGTGCATCAGTGAGGGGATTTAGGACCCATTGTCATGGGTGCCGAGTGTTGAGTGGTGCGGTCTGAACCTTCGCTCGGAGTACCCAGGCATCACGGGGGTGATCAAAAAGGAAACCTTTGTTTAGAGGAACAGTTCCTCCCTTACTCAATCCCCGCAGCCTGAGTTTTCGTCTTCTTCCTCGAGCACCCAATCCTTCTTTACTTCTTTCTCCAAAGCTCTCACCTTAGCTTGCTCCAATGGCTTCCCTGTTGCCTACTTCCCACTTCCGATCGGCCAGAGATCTAGTGTCGATGAGGCAGCTCCTTGGCTGGGCGTCTTCAGAGTGCAGATGGATGATCCGCTGCGGATCTCCTGATCTCCGGGATCTGCGTGAGGTTGAGACTGTCCTCTTCATCGCCTATGCCATTGCTGGGCTCGCACTCCCGTTGTCAAGGTTCTTCCTTGCAGGGATGGGGGAGTATGGGCTGCAACTTCACCATCTGTCGTCGAACTTCATTGCCTTGGTGGCTGTGTTTGTCCACCTATGCGAGGCGTTCATGGGCTACCCGCCCACGATGGAGCTGTTCTGGCATTTCTTCATGATGAAGACAAATGGAAGGAGCGCGACGACTCAAGTGGGGGCCTACTACTTCCGCCATCGGGACAATACCTCCCGGGGTTTCATTGCCTCGTTCAAAGGGGGCAAATTGAGCGGCTTGAGGGAAGATTGGGCGATTGTGAGGACAGACCCGCATCCCTCGCTGAAGATGCCATCCGGCGGTCCAGGCTCCGAACCTACCACCTGGGAGGCATCCGATGGGTTGCCAGAGGAATACAGGCCCACACTGAGGAGGATCCGATTCTTGGCTAGCAAGGGCTTGACCTCCATGATGGTGTTGGTGGACTTCTTGCTCCGTCGTACCACCCTTCTTAAGCAGCATCTGTATAGGGTCTGGGTATTTAACGACGAATATGATGAATGGTGGCTGGGTCC
The DNA here is from genome assembly GCA_036927565.1 of Tuctoria greenei. Classification (NCBI taxonomy): domain Eukaryota; kingdom Viridiplantae; phylum Streptophyta; class Magnoliopsida; order Poales; family Poaceae; genus Tuctoria; species Tuctoria greenei. Next base: position 76,269,358 of record JAYESD010000007.1, on the reverse strand, counting down.
GGACACCCCGACTCCCAAGATGCTGGAGGAGATGTTGAAAATAGTGACCTCCGACATTGTTGATGATGAGCACGTCTCCATTTCGGATGACTGCCAATCGCTCCATATGACCACTGATGTGAGGGCTGAACTGCGGAGCTCAGTGCCGAAGGTCAACATGTTTGGCCTCACTCGCCTGCATCACGAAGATACGACTGGGGCCTCGATAGTCCTAAAGCGGTGTCGTGAAGCTGTGCATCCAGGATCGGGGTCTTCCTCGCGTCCTTCGGCATGGTCAGAGGCAGAGCCCTCAGCTACTTCTGATAGGGTAGAGGTCAGCCAGCCGGCACCAGCTCCGGAGCCGAGAAAGCATTCCCGCATGTTGGTCGCGGGCTCTGCTACTTCTATGCTGAAGAAGCGGATGTTATTTCGGGGGGACAATACTCCCATCTCCCATCACTAGGGAGCCGACGGGGCTGAAGCTTCTGTTGTAGATTAGCCTCTGATTCCAGCAGTGGCCCTGGTTCTGGAGGAGGTGCCGAGGGGCCTGCGCAAACTACTATGCCGGTGCGGGTTGACTGGGAGTTGGTACCAGAGACGGTGGCGCCGGCCTTGTCATCAGATCCCTGCGAACTTGATGTATCTCGCAGGGTGGGAGGCCAGGGTCATTGGAGTGGCCCGACTCGCCGGTAAGTCGCATCTTCTCCCCTCTGTTACTTCTCTTCTTTTATTTTTCATTCTTGACGAAGCTTTATCTTGGTTTCTCAGGGCTTCGTCAACCAATTAGGTGCCCTTGGTGCTTCCAGGGGTGGGCTTGATAACCCCTGCCCTTCCCGAAGCTGGAACGGGGTCTGCCGCACCACATCCTATGCCCGAAGGTGCGTTGGCCTTATGTGTCGTTGATGACATTGCACCCCATCTAACAAGGCAAGTGTGGCAGAAGTGGCGCCAAGCGTGGAAGTGCCAGACGAGGGGGTGCGTGGCGAGAAGGCGCCAGACGAGGAGATGCCCGGCGTGGAGGGGGCTACCTTGGACGTTGAAGCTGCGATGACGCTTGACGTTATTGGTGCAACACATGGCGACTCTCCACTGGCGACCACGATGTCTTTCCAGTGGAGGAGGGGGCTTCAGCGCCACGTAGCGGCGCCACGGTTCTTGGGGCTCTAGCTGGGGAATCATCTGGTCCCCATGAGCTGGTGTCTGTAGTGGCATTGTCAGAAGGGGCGGAGGGGCAGTCGTCGGTGGCGACGGTTGAGCCAATACCTTTTGCCGATGCTGTTGCCGCGGCCCAATCCATCTTGCGCTAGACACAGGCTGCTTTCACCCAGGGGGGGAATCAACTTGCGGAGGAGCGGCAATTGGTGAAGCTGGTCAACGCCAAGAACAAGGAGCTTGAGGTGAAGGCCTCGAAGGACCATGCTGCCGCCGACGCCAGCATGAAGCTGTGCGAGGCTCAGCGGCTGGAGTTGGTCCGTCGCGAAGTTGTCGTAGCTGACGCGGAATGGAAGTTGGCGGCAAAGGAGGAGAAGGTCTCCCGGGGCCTGGAGGAGAAGCGTCGGGCATTGTAGGACTTGGAGCTTGCCATCAAGCGTCGTGAGGACAATCTGGAGCATCGTGCTCGGGAGCTCGCCGACCGGGACGAGACTGCTGGAGAGAGACGGAGAGCCTCCAGGCCTCCCGTATGGTCGAGGCCTAAGGGGTCCGGGACTTCCTGGCCCGTGCTGGGGTGGTGCTGGAACCCCTTGGTCGTGGTCCCGTGCCGCGTGGGGAGCCATCTCTGGGGGTGGCCAAGCTACTTCCTGCCTTGGACTCCCTCTATTCATCATTGGGGTCGGTGAACGCCATCCTTGCAAGGCGGCTGGAGTGTGAAGGAAAGGAGCTAGCTGAGCTGGTTGCATGCCAAGTCCTGGTATGCTTCCGAAGCTGGTACCCGAAGATCCCGCTGGAGGCGGTGGAGAAAGGTCCCCTTGATGAGCGGGAGTATGAGGCTAGGGCCAAAGTACAAGACCTTGCCAAGGAGGTCACTTCTTTGTTCCAGCGGGCTTGAGGCCGATAACATCTATGCACAATGTTTTTGTATCCGTGGTTGAACCCCTTGTGCAAATAACTGTTTATTAATTTGGATTCATGTTGTTTTGCTTGTTGGCTTGTAGCGTGCTTTCAAATTTTTGCCCCAATTCCTTCTCTTGAGTAAGGTCTTGAAGAGGCTTTGTTGATGTTGTTAGCCTTTTAAGGACTAGCGCTTGCACAATTGACGCGACCGGTTTGTCGCTAGATGACATCCTACCTATGGAACCCCTCTCAGAGGCCCCTTGGCAGGCGTGGCCAGATTGTTGGGTACGCCTGCCATTTGAACACGGGATGTCTTCGACTGGCCCCCATCGGAGTGGGGGAGCATGAGTGTTGTCATTGCCGGCAATCGGAGCTGGCTGCTCCAGCGTCGCCCTCCGCCGTTGTGAAGTCATCGATGGCAGGCCCCCTGGGAGGTGCCGGAGCTGGGTGCTCTGTCGTCGCCCACCATCGTCATGAAGTCGTCGACGGTAGGCCCCCAGGGAGGTGCCAGAGCTGGGTGCTCTGGTGTCACCCACCATCATCGTGAAGTCATGGAACGCGAGCACCTGGTGCACAGGATACCTCAAGCGAACTTTGTTAGCAGCAAAAGCAGGGCAGGAGAGTGCACTCACTTGTCTGCGCTTGTTGCTGTCGCTGACGTGCTGGGACATCGAAGGCAGGCCCTCTAGGGGGTGCCAGAGCTGTATGCTATGGCGTCGCCCACCATCTTTGTAGGTACGTTGGCGGTAGGCACCTTGGGAGGTGTTAGAGCAGGATGCTTTAGCGTCGCCGACCATCTTCGTAGGTACGTCAGCGACGGGCCCCTTGAGAGGTGCTGGAGTTGGATGCTCCTACGTCGCCCACCATCTTTGTAGGTGGCGGCAGGCCCCCTAGAAGGTTCTAGAGCTGTATGCTCCGACGTCGCCCACTATCTTCGTAGGTATGTCGACGGCAGGCCCCCTGGGAGGTGCCAAGGCTGTATGCTCCGGCATCACCCACCATCTTCGTAGGTACGTCGACGGCAGGCCCCCTGTGGGGTACCAGAGCTGGATGCTCTAGCGTCGTCCACCATCGTCATTGAGACATCGATGGCAGGCCCCTTGGGGGGTGCCGGAGCTGGATGCTCCGGTGTCATCCACCATCGTAGTAGAGTCATCGACGACAGGCCCCTGGTGTACTGGCTATCGTGAGAGAACCCTGTAAGCAACAAGTGCAGGGCAAGAGAGTTTACTCACTTATCCGTGCTTGGTGCTGACGTTGATGTTCTGGGACGTTGACGGCAGGCCCCTTGTGAGGTGCCGGAGCTGGATGCTCCGGTGTCGCCCACCATTTTCGTAGAAATGTCAACGACAGGCCCCTTGGGAGGTGCCGGAGCTAGATGCTCCATCATCGTCCACCATCGTTGTTGAGACATCGACGGCAGGCCCCTTGGGGGTGCCGAAGCTGGATGCTCCGGCGTCGTCCACCATCATTGTAGAGTCGTCGACGGCAGGCCCTTATCCGTGCTTGGTGCTGACGTTGACGTTCTGGGACGACGACGGCAGGACCATTGCATGGTGCTGGAGCTGGATGCTTCAACGTCACCCACCATCTTCGTAGAAACGTCGACGGCAGGCTGCTTGGGGAGTGCCGGAGGTGATCGTTCTATAGCAACCTGCTTTGTATGTCCTGCACACATAATAGAGGTGCATATTATTTTGCTCACTGGTGATCTTTTCCTATTTTTAAGTATTGTCATGTCTTACAGTCCTGGGCTGGTACGCGGAATTTGGGTAATTATGTGCATTAGCACTCGGGGTCCGGCTTCCTTGTTATTCAGGGTGTGAGCGTCCTGGCACCCGGTACTTAGCCACATTACTGGGAGGCAAAGCGCACACGCTTAGGGTACAGGACCAAGCTAAGCATGCTGCGCACTCTGGACCTCCAGCTCAGCGTTGGCCTTTCGTGGGGAACCATTTGGCACCGCAGGACCCCAAGTAAGAGGGCAGCCGTGAGGTTCCAAGACACCCTGCAGGTACCTCAAATACGTCCGCCTGCAGCAAGGTTGCATAACTCTAATAGGGGCGATATAGAAAAAATTTCACCAAGTATATGAAGACAATATACGAAATATGAGACTAGCTTGTTTGATCACAAAATTAATAGGTAGTTTTAGGTGAACATAACAGGAAGCACATGGTAAGACAATGAATTCTTCTCATTGGTGTTCTCATGAGTGGATTTGCTTTACAATAAGGCAACGACCCACTCTAGTTGGCTAGGGAGACAAAGTGTTCATGCTTAGGGTATGGGACCAAGCTAAAGGGCTGAACACTCTGGACCTTCCCCTCCAGAGCTGTGTTGTCCTAAGCGTTGTTCCCTGGCACCATGACACACTACTTTGTCCTACAATTTATGCTTAAGGATAGAACTTACGGAGGTGCTCTATGTTCCAAGGGTCGGGGAGGGGCTCTCCTTCTTCTGTGGCTAGGCGGACACATCCGAGGCGGGATACTTGCTTTACTCGGAAGGGCCCTCCCAGCTGAGGGAGAGCTTGTGCAACCCTTCTTGAGAAAGTATGCGTCGCAGCACTAGGTCACCTGCCTGGAGCTCTCTATTCTGCACGAACCGCTCCCGGTAGCGCCTTAGCGCCTGTCGGTAGCGTGCATTTCGGATGGTGGCATGCCACCTTGCTTCGTCGGAGAGGTCGACATCTTCTCTTTGGAGATGGTCCTGCGAGGCTTCATAGAATGCTCGAACTCGTAGTGAGCCTACTGCGATCTCTGGGGGGAGGACGACCTCGGCCACATACACCATGAAGAAAGGTGTTTCTCCAGTGGCACGACTGGGTGATGTTCGGCTTGCCCAAAGTGCGCAGGGGAGCTCGCCAACCTACCTGACACCATGCTTGTCCAGGTTGTTATACGTGCACGTCTTGAGGCCCCTGAGGATCTCAGCATTGGCCCTTTCGACTTGGACGCTGCTCTTTGGATGAGCCACGGTTGCATAACAAACTTGGACGCCAAGACCTTCGCAGTAGTCCTGGAATGCTACACTGGTGAATTGGGTCCCATTGTCAGTGATGATCCTGTTCGGGACCCCGAACCTGCAGACAATCGATTTGATGAACTTGACTACAGACTCCTTGTTGATGTTGATCACTGGGGATGCCTCGGGCCACTTGGTGCACTTGTCTACAGTGACGTAGAGGAACCAGTACCCCTCAACTGCCTTGGGGAAGGTTCCCAGGATATCCAGCCCCCAGACCGCGAAAGGCCAGGAGGACGGGATCATCTATTGCGACCGTGCTGGAGTGTGAATTTGCTTGGCGTGGAACTGGCACGCCTTGCATTTCTTGACCAGCTTGACAGCATCTTGTAGTGTTTTTGGCTAGTAGAAGCCATGCCGGAAGGCTTTGCCAACCAGCGTGTGGGATGCTGCGTGATTCCCGCACTCTCCTTTGTGGATATCTGCGAGGAAGTCGCAGCCTTCCTCCCGAGTTATGCACCGTAGCAGCATGCCGTTGGTGCCATGCAGGCAGAGGTCACCTTCTACTAGCGTGTGGCGCTTCGCCATCCTCATGATCCTCTCAGCGGATACTGGGTCCTCTGGGAGGATGTTGTCCTTCAGATAGTCCGGGATCTCCATGATCCACGCATCGGGACTCTCCTGAGCTTCTGGATCTTGGGCGCCGAGTAATATGGGGTCCCCAGTGATGCACAAGATCCTCGAGGGGGCCCATGGTTGCAGGGCCGCAGTGGTCACCAACTCTGTGGTGCTGGGCTCGCTTTCTTCGTTAGGCCCCGCAAGCCGTGTAGTTGGCCGCACCAACCTCCTGTTAAAGACCCCTTCAGGGATCGGGGCTCTCGTGGACGCTGGAGAGGTGAGCAGTACACCGGCTCTAGCTCCTTGCTTCCGCGAGGATCCTTCGAAGAAGAGTGTCTGGTGGGTCCCAGTAAGCACTGGTGCTCTGGGCTCTGGCTCACTGATTTCCCGGCCCCCAGGATTGCATGGTGAAGGAGTCCACTCAACAATGAAGTCTGCTAGAGCTTGGCTCTTGATTGTATGTCGTGGTACAAAGTCAAGCACAAACTCCGCTAATTTGGCAACCCATTTGGCGATATTGCCTATTGCACTAGGGCTGCGCAGCACCGCCCCTAGTGGGAATAAAGTCAAAACCGGGACTTTGTGTGCCTAAAAGTAATGGCAGAGCTTCCTCGACGCAATTAGTACCGCATAGAGCAGCTTGTGCACCTCAAGGTACCTTGTTTTTGCTTCATGTAGGACTTCGCTGATGAAGTAGATTGGTCCTTGGATGGTGCGGGATCTCCTTGGAGAACATGGCGTATCCTCTTCCATCTGTTCCGGGCCTAGTGACTCCACGTCTCCAGGGCACGACGTGTCCTTTGGGAATGGCACCAAAAGGATCCTTGCTCTCCAGGTCCCTCCAGGGGGACCCAAAGGCTTCTTGTCCTCCAGAGCCCCCTAGGGGGACCCGGACCTCCTCTGGGGGCTGGGACCTAGAGGCTTCTTATCCTCCGGGGCCCCCTATGGGGACCCAGACCTCCTTTGGGGGCTGGGACCCAGAGGCTTCTTCGTTGTCGGGGCTCCCTGCAAGCTCCAAGCCCTGGAGCTCAGAATCAATGGCAGGGGCCCCTCCGTCCGTTGAGGCTGTTGGGGATCGACCCGCTCTACAAACAAAACCATGCTCACCACCTCTGTTGTGGAAGTGGTGTAGAGGTACAGGAGCTCCTTGGGCTCTGGTGCCACCATTATCGGCGGTGTCGTTAGCTGCTGCTTCAGCTCACGGAACGCCTTCTCCGCTTCCTCGGTCCAAATGAATGGTCCGGACTGGCGCGGGAGGTTGAAGAATGGGAGGGCCTGCTTAGCCAGCCTATAGATAAATCGGTTGAGCGCTACAAAGCACCCTGCAAGCTTTTGTACGTCCTTGATGCGGGATGGAGGTCGCAAAAGTTCCAGCGCCTTGATCTTCTCTAGGTTGGCCGCAATCCCTCGGAGTGAGACCAAGAAACCGAGGAGCTTTCCAACTTTGACCCCGAACACGCACTTGTCAGGATTGAGCTTCATGCATGTGGTTAGCAGTCTATCAAAGACTAGGGTGATGTTTTATCGCAATGATGTATGGGTCTGGATCTTAACTACAATGTCGTCGACCTTTACCTCCACCAGGTCCCAAATGAGGTCCCCAAATGTTTTATGCATGGCGCGAACAAAGGTGGGGAGGGCATTCTTAAGACCGTAAGGCATGGAGATATAGCAGTAAAGGCCATCTACGGTTATAAATGTGGTATGCTCTTCATCCTCTCTATACATTGGGATTTGGTGAAACCCTGAGTAGGCATCTAGAAAGCACATCATATCGCATCCTGAGGTTGAATCTACGATTTGATCGATTCTAGGGAGAGGGAAAGGATCTTTAAGACATGCCTTATTGAAGTTGGTGTAGTCGATGCACATCTGGAGCTTACCACTGGCCTTGGGGACAACAACAGGATTGGCCAAACATCTTGGATGGTGGACCTCCCGTATGAAGCCGGCATCGAGGAGCTTCTTGATTTCTTTGCGGATGAAGTTCTGCTGCTCGATGGACTACTTACAGGGCCTCTGTTGTTGTGGTCGTACGTTGGGGTAGATCTTTAGATAGTGCTCGATCACTTCCTGGGTGTGCCTGACATCTGCGACGGTTGCCAGGCGAAGACGTCGATGTTAGCTCGCAGGAAAACAGTGAGTGCCGATTCTTGCTTGCTATTCAGACTTCCCATGATACAGATGGTCTGAGCTGCATCGGAGCCAATCTAGATTGTCTTGATGGGTAAGAAGTCATTGTCGGAGGGCTGCACTCGTGGTACAGCAGCGTGGCTCCGCACGCGTGGGTCTGGCGAAGGCTTACTCGACCCAACATCGCTCAGGACAGGTGCTGGGGCCGTTGCCAGTGCTCGGAGCTTCTCCAAAACAATCACCACAGCTGCACGATCTTCGTAGATCTTGAAGACGCCGGAGGATGTCAGCATCTTGAGGACGAGGTAGCTGTAACGGGCTACAACCATAAACTGGTACAAGGCTGGCCTGCCTATAATGGCGTGGTAGGGAAGGCTAACCTCCGCGACTTCGAATAGGATATTATCCGACCTGAAGTTCTCGAGTGCCTCGAGGGTCACCCGGAGGTGGATGCAGCCGTACGGGATAACACTCTCTGGTCCTACCCCCGAGAATGGTCTTAATGGGGCGAGCTCAGACACGGGGATCTTTAGCTTGCCGAAGGCCGCACGGCTGATGAGGTTGAGGCCGGCTCCACCATCTACCAGGACGTGGTAGAACTTTACATTGGCGATGGTGGGGGCGACGAGGAGGGGCAGCTGCCCGGCTCCAGCCATGTTCTCGCGACAGTTAGAGGAGTCAAAGCCGACCAACGTCTCCATCCATTTGTAATACAGCGTCGGGGCATGGATAGAGGCTGTCAAAGACATTGCTCGGCGCAGGGTATTGACCGCATTCCTGGATGCGGGTTACCAAGATCCTCCATAGATGACGTGGAGTGCTTTGCGACGCTCGTGGTCGCTGTTGAGGTCGAAGTTCACAGCCTGGTGGACCATTTCCACGGCAGGTTTCGTGTAACACCCTCATTTTCATGCATCATGCCTTGAATACATTCATATACATGTTTAACATTGATCCACATAAAGAGGAACAAGTTTAAAATTGATTCGGAGCATTTAAAATTGATTTGGAACAAAACCGCACTTAAAACGCAGGAAAGTGCGGACTAGTCCGATTTTACTGAGGACTAGTCTGATTTCTCTCTGACTAAAAACGGACTTGTCCGTTTTTGCTGCGGACTAGTACGATTTTGGCTCTGGAAACTTTCGGACTTGTCCGATTTTTTGCGGACTAGTCCGATATTCCAAGAATCCTTGAAAAAATGCTAAGTCCTTGGACTTTTCCGGACTAGTCCGATGTTCCAGCGGACTTGTCTGTTTTCCTCACTGTTTAAGGTCGGACTTGTCCGATTTTAGGCCAGACTTGTCCGATTTTTCTCTCTGGACAACTTCGGACTAGTCCGGTCCTTTCCGGACTTGTCCGATATTTTGTGACTTCGAGATTGATCTTTTGTTTTACGACTTGTATCTTGGGTTTCACGTTATGTGGGCCTAGGGATGTCGTGCCTAACTCTTTTAGAGCCCATGTGGGACTCTAAACCGGCCTCTACTCATCCCAAAACTCGAAATCCATCTAACCCTAGCCTCCACCTCTATATAAACAGCCCCACCCTTTGGACTGATATCTATTTGCCACTTTTCCACCCACCCAAACCCTAGTTCGTGGAGAGCCACCACCAAGGAGGGAGGAGAAGATCCCAAGCAAGGAGAAGAAGAGGAGGAAACGAAAGAGGATCAGGATCTCCACAAGCGTTCTTCATTACAAATTCATCCCCAAGTTCATCACCAACCCTAGATCATCAAGATCCAAGTTTTACCTCCAAGTTTCTTGATTCATTGGAGTTCTAAACACCTGGTATACCTTCTATTCTCTTGTCCTTATGCGAATTCAACCCCTAATCTCCAAATTCACGTCGATCTAGAAAACCCTAATCTGCTGATCTTGCAGAGGGCGGACTTGTCCGGTCCCTAGCGGACTAGTCCGATCTTTCTGGTTAAATCGTGTTGAATTGGTTCTAAAATTTGATCTAATCGAATCCAAACCTGTATAAACTTGTTAAAAGATATTAGAACTAGTTAGTTATCATTAAAAGCAATCAATTAACAAGTCCTACCTTGCATTTGCATCAATCATGCATGTCATATCATATTGAGTAATATTTGTGCACTCTTTGATTGTGTTTCTTGTCTTGTATGTTTATTGTGCGGATTAGACGGATTTGCGCTAGAGAGTGCCGCGGAGGATCTACAGCATCAAGAGTTTGAAGGCTTTGACCCTAATCAACAGCAAGAGCAAGGCAAGTGTCCTTGAAGCATATTGATCCTGTTTTTAAAATAAATGTTTTGTTTACAAAATTGCATGCTTGTGTCAATTTGATGGGAAACCTATGGTAGGAAGTTTACTAGAATTGTTGACCACCCTTGTCACCTGTAATTTACGGTAGATTGAGTCGAGAAGGGTTTTTACCTTTTGCTTCGCTTAATCAACTGGGATGGGAAAACAACTATACCACTCAATTTAATTATGTATGGATGAGATTATAGTTAATGTGAACTGGTCAAATATGATATGGTAATGGGTGATCTAAGCAAGACTGATATGTGGATGGGTTGGATGTTATGGTGGTTTGCTTGCTTTATATCTAAGGACCGGTTCATGCGAGAATAAGCCAGGACTACAGTGCCACCACGAGGCCAAGTATGGGTGCGGCGTAGCTGATTAATTAGGGCTTTGCTAGTGCTGTTTGGACCATTGTGGATGCTCGGGGAAGGGGTAGTCGGATTGGGTTTGTTGATGATTGGTGGGACTACCCTGGGATCCGAATGGCTCAAGAGGGGGCCCTTGGTTGAAGATGTGCTCTGCGGGAGACATCGCCACCGGTGAAACCTCAGTGGGGTCTAAATAGGCTAGTAATCCCTTTATAAAGGCTATTTTGTGATCTCTTGGCCACACACCGATGGAAGTGTGAGACGGCATAATAGAGGTTTTAGTCATCGAAAGGTGATGAACTTGACTACAGACTCCTTGTTGATGTTGATCACTGGGGATGCCTCGGGCCACTTGGTGCACTTGTCTACAGTGACGTAGAGGAACCAGTACCCCTCAACTGCCTTGGGGAAGGTTCCCAGGATATCCAGCCCCCAGACCGCGAAAGGCCAGGAGGACGGGATCATCTATTGCGACCGTGCTGGAGTGTGAATTTGCTTGGCGTGGAACTGGCACGCCTTGCATTTCTTGACCAGCTTGACAGCATCTTGTAGTGTTTTTGGCTAGTAGAAGCCATGCCGGAAGGCTTTGCCAACCAGCGTGTGGGATGCTGCGTGATTCCCGCACTCTCCTTTGTGGATATCTGCGAGGAAGTCGCAGCCTTCCTCCCGAGTTATGCACCGTAGCAGCATGCCGTTGGTGCCATGCAGGCAGAGGTCACCTTCTACTAGCGTGTGGCGCTTCGCCATCCTCATGATCCTCTCAGCGGATACTGGGTCCTCTGGGAGGATGTTGTCCTTCAGATAGTCCGGGATCTCCATGATCCACGCATCGGGACTCTCCTGAGCTTCTGGATCTTGGGCGCCGAGTAATATGGGGTCCCCAGTGATGCACAAGATCCTCGAGGGGGCCCATGGTTGCAGGGCCGCAGTGGTCACCAACTCTGTGGTGCTGGGCTCGCTTTCTTCGTTAGGCCCCGCAAGCCGTGTAGTTGGCCGCACCAACCTCCTGTTAAAGACCCCTTCAGGGATCGGGGCTCTCGTGGACGCTGGAGAGGTGAGCAGTACACCGGCTCTAGCTCCTTGCTTCCGCGAGGATCCTTCGAAGAAGAGTGTCTGGTGGGTCCCAGTAAGCACTGGTGCTCTGGGCTCTGGCTCACTGATTTCCCGGCCCCCAGGATTGCATGGTGAAGGAGTCCACTCAACAATGAAGTCTGCTAGAGCTTGGCTCTTGATTGTATGTCGTGGTACAAAGTCAAGCACAAACTCCGCTAATTTGGCAACCCATTTGGCGATATTGCCTATTGCACTAGGGCTGCGCAGCACCGCCCCTAGTGGGAATAAAGTCAAAACCGGGACTTTGTGTGCCTAAAAGTAATGGCAGAGCTTCCTCGACGCAATTAGTACCGCATAGAGCAGCTTGTGCACCTCAAGGTACCTTGTTTTTGCTTCATGTAGGACTTCGCTGATGAAGTAGATTGGTCCTTGGATGGTGCGGGATCTCCTTGGAGAACATGGCGTATCCTCTTCCATCTGTTCCGGGCCTAGTGACTCCACGTCTCCAGGGCACGACGTGTCCTTTGGGAATGGCACCAAAAGGATCCTTGCTCTCCAGGTCCCTCCAGGGGGACCCAAAGGCTTCTTGTCCTCCAGAGCCCCCTAGGGGGACCCGGACCTCCTCTGGGGGCTGGGACCTAGAGGCTTCTTATCCTCCGGGGCCCCCTATGGGGACCCAGACCTCCTTTGGGGGCTGGGACCCAGAGGCTTCTTCGTTGTCGGGGCTCCCTGCAAGCTCCAAGCCCTGGAGCTCAGAATCAATGGCAGGGGCCCCTCCGTCCGTTGAGGCTGTTGGGGATCGACCCGCTCTACAAACAAAACCATGCTCACCACCTCTGTTGTGGAAGTGGTGTAGAGGTACAGGAGCTCCTTGGGCTCTGGTGCCACCATTATCGGCGGTGTCGTTAGCTGCTGCTTCAGCTCACGGAACGCCTTCTCCGCTTCCTCGGTCCAAATGAATGGTCCGGACTGGCGCGGGAGGTTGAAGAATGGGAGGGCCTGCTTAGCCAGCCTATAGATAAATCGGTTGAGCGCTACAAAGCACCCTGCAAGCTTTTGTACGTCCTTGATGCGGGATGGAGGTCGCAAAAGTTCCAGCGCCTTGATCTTCTCTAGGTTGGCCGCAATCCCTCGGAGTGAGACCAAGAAACCGAGGAGCTTTCCAACTTTGACCCCGAACACGGACTTGTCAGGATTGAGCTTCATGCATGTGGTTAGCAGTCTATCAAAGACTAGGGTGATGTTTTATCGCAATGATGTATGGGTCTGGATCTTAACTACAATGTCGTCGACCTTTACCTCCACCAGGTCCCAAATGAGGTCCCCAAATGTTTTATGCATGGCGCGAACAAAGGTGGGGAGGGCATTCTTAAGACCGTAAGGCATGGAGATATAGCAGTAAAGGCCATCTACGGTTATAAATGTGGTATGCTCTTCATCCTCTCTATACATTGGGATTTGGTGAAACCCTGAGTAGGCATCTAGAAAGCACATCATATCGCATCCTGAGGTTGAATCTACGATTTGATCGATTCTAGGGAGAGGGAAAGGATCTTTAAGACATGCCTTATTGAAGTTGGTGTAGTCGATGCACATCTGGAGCTTACCACTGGCCTTGGGGACAACAACAGGATTGGCCAAACATCTTGGATGGTGGACCTCCCGTATGAAGCCGGCATCGAGGAGCTTCTTGATTTCTTTGCGGATGAAGTTCTGCTGCTCGATGGACTACTTACAGGGCCTCTGTTGTTGTGGTCGTACGTTGGGGTAGATCTTTAGATAGTGCTCGATCACTTCCTGGGTGTGCCTGACATCTGCGACGGTTGCCAGGCGAAGACGTCGATGTTAGCTCGCAGGAAAACAGTGAGTGCCGATTCTTGCTTGCTATTCAGACTTCCCATGATACAGATGGTCTGAGCTGCATCGGAGCCAATCTAGATTGTCTTGATGGGTAAGAAGTCATTGTCGGAGGGCTGCACTCGTGGTACAGCAGCGTGGCTCCGCACGCGTGGGTCTGGCGAAGGCTTACTCGACCCAACATCGCTCAGGACAGGTGCTGGGGCCGTTGCCAGTGCTCGGAGCTTCTCCAAAACAATCACCACAGCTGCACGATCTTCGTAGATCTTGAAGACGCCGGAGGATGTCAGCATCTTGAGGACGAGGTAGCTGTAACGGGCTACAACCATAAACTGGTACAAGGCTGGCCTGCCTATAATGGCGTGGTAGGGAAGGCTAACCTCCGCGACTTCGAATAGGATATTATCCGACCTGAAGTTCTCGAGTGCCTCGAGGGTCACCCGGAGGTGGATGCAGCCGTACGGGATAACACTCTCTGGTCCTACCCCCGAGAATGGTCTTAATGGGGCGAGCTCAGACACGGGGATCTTTAGCTTGCCGAAGGCCGCACGGCTGATGAGGTTGAGGCCGGCTCCACCATCTACCAGGACGTGGTAGAACTTTACATTGGCGATGGTGGGGGCGACGAGGAGGGGCAGCTGCCCGGCTCCAGCCATGTTCTCGCGACAGTTAGAGGAGTCAAAGCCGACCAACGTCTCCATCCATTTGTAATACAGCGTCGGGGCATGGATAGAGGCTGTCAAAGACATTGCTCGGCGCAGGGTATTGACCGCATTCCTGGATGCGGGTTACCAAGATCCTCCATAGATGACGTGGAGTGCTTTGCGACGCTCGTGGTCGCTGTTGAGGTCGAAGTTCACAGCCTGGTGGACCATTTCCACGGCAGGTTTCGTGTAACACCCTCATTTTCATGCATCATGCCTTGAATACATTCATATACATGTTTAACATTGATCCACATAAAGAGGAACAAGTTTAAAATTGATTCGGAGCATTTAAAATTGATTTGGAACAAAACCGCACTTAAAACGCAGGAAAGTGCGGACTAGTCCGATTTTACTGAGGACTAGTCTGATTTCTCTCTGACTAAAAACGGACTTGTCCGTTTTTGCTGCGGACTAGTACGATTTTGGCTCTGGAAACTTTCGGACTTGTCCGATTTTTTGCGGACTAGTCCGATATTCCAAGAATCCTTGAAAAAATGCTAAGTCCTTGGACTTTTCCGGACTAGTCCGATGTTCCAGCGGACTTGTCTGTTTTCCTCACTGTTTAAGGTCGGACTTGTCCGATTTTAGGCCAGACTTGTCCGATTTTTCTCTCTGGACAACTTCGGACTAGTCCGGTCCTTTCCGGACTTGTCCGATATTTTGTGACTTCGAGATTGATCTTTTGTTTTACGACTTGTATCTTGGGTTTCACGTTATGTGGGCCTAGGGATGTCGTGCCTAACTCTTTTAGAGCCCATGTGGGACTCTAAACCGGCCTCTACTCATCCCAAAACTCGAAATCCATCTAACCCTAGCCTCCACCTCTATATAAACAGCCCCACCCTTTGGACTGATATCTATTTGCCACTTTTCCACCCACCCAAACCCTAGTTCGTGGAGAGCCACCACCAAGGAGGGAGGAGAAGATCCCAAGCAAGGAGAAGAAGAGGAGGAAACGAAAGAGGATCAGGATCTCCACAAGCGTTCTTCATTACAAATTCATCCCCAAGTTCATCACCAACCCTAGATCATCAAGATCCAAGTTTTACCTCCAAGTTTCTTGATTCATTGGAGTTCTAAACACCTGGTATACCTTCTATTCTCTTGTCCTTATGCGAATTCAACCCCTAATCTCCAAATTCACGTCGATCTAGAAAACCCTAATCTGCTGATCTTGCAGAGGGCGGACTTGTCCGGTCCCTAGCGGACTAGTCCGATCTTTCTGGTTAAATCGTGTTGAATTGGTTCTAAAATTTGATCTAATCGAATCCAAACCTGTATAAACTTGTTAAAAGATATTAGAACTAGTTAGTTATCATTAAAAGCAATCAATTAACAAGTCCTACCTTGCATTTGCATCAATCATGCATGTCATATCATATTGAGTAATATTTGTGCACTCTTTGATTGTGTTTCTTGTCTTGTATGTTTATTGTGCGGATTAGACGGATTTGCGCTAGAGAGTGCCGCGGAGGATCTACAGCATCAAGAGTTTGAAGGCTTTGACCCTAATCAACAGCAAGAGCAAGGCAAGTGTCCTTGAAGCATATTGATCCTGTTTTTAAAATAAATGTTTTGTTTACAAAATTGCATGCTTGTGTCAATTTGATGGGAAACCTATGGTAGGAAGTTTACTAGAATTGTTGACCACCCTTGTCACCTGTAATTTACGGTAGATTGAGTCGAGAAGGGTTTTTACCTTTTGCTTCGCTTAATCAACTGGGATGGGAAAACAACTATACCACTCAATTTAATTATGTATGGATGAGATTATAGTTAATGTGAACTGGTCAAATATGATATGGTAATGGGTGATCTAAGCAAGACTGATATGTGGATGGGTTGGATGTTATGGTGGTTTGCTTGCTTTATATCTAAGGACCGGTTCATGCGAGAATAAGCCAGGACTACAGTGCCACCACGAGGCCAAGTATGGGTGCGGCGTAGCTGATTAATTAGGGCTTTGCTAGTGCTGTTTGGACCATTGTGGATGCTCGGGGAAGGGGTAGTCGGATTGGGTTTGTTGATGATTGGTGGGACTACCCTGGGATCCGAATGGCTCAAGAGGGGGCCCTTGGTTGAAGATGTGCTCTGCGGGAGACATCGCCACCGGTGAAACCTCAGTGGGGTCTAAATAGGCTAGTAATCCCTTTATAAAGGCTATTTTGTGATCTCTTGGCCACACACCGATGGAAGTGTGAGACGGCATAATAGAGGTTTTAGTCATCGAAAGGTGATGAAATCACGAACACGTGGGTAAAGAGGTACAAACTCTGCAGAGTTAATTAAAACTATCATGATAGCCGTGCTCCCGGTTATGAGCACCTGGACAACTTCCATGATTAGAGGGAACTCGGTATTGGGATGGTATTGGGATGGTTATGGTTTGGTAATGGTTATGGCTGGTTATGAATTTATTTCTGGTATTGAATCTGGTTATTGGCAATGGTGAAATCTGGAAATTTGATGACGGTAATGAATTCAGATTTGGTATTATGGTATTACTTATGATTATAATGGGTTTACTTCACGTACGTAAAATACATTGCTTTTCAAATGTTTTAATGTACTTTTCAGCACTTTGCCATTATTATTGTCGTCATTTGAATAAGCCACATGTCATACTTTCCACACTTGCTGAGTACGACATGTACTCACTCTTGTAATCCCCCCCCCCAACAGTTGCAGGTCAGGATTGGGAGTTTAATGGCGATAATGCGGAGTTCTAGGCCGTGTCTACCGTCAGCTTTGCCTGTGGTGTTATTGGAGCTGCGTTATACCCTATTGCTTATGCTGCCTAGCTGTTTAGTTTGCTTAATTAGTTTAATTCTGCTGCATTAGTTGAATTTGTCATTAATATTCATTAGAGCTTGTATTCCAGGATAATCTGGTTTGTGTAATAAAATTTGGTTAATTAATCTTGTCTTGTGGTAATTTTCTGTATACTCTTTTGTGATTGCACTCGTGTATGTGTGATGAACATCCTGGGCACACATATGCATTAGCTTGGTTCATTTTTTTGGAACCGGGCGTCACAGATTGGTACCAGAGCCACAGGTTGACCGTAGGATGCAGCCTAGATAGAATGGACACTTTAGAGCACATAGGAGCACTCAGGAATCGATGTGTTTTTGCCTGGAGTGCTGTTTGCTATATATATTGTTTGCTTGTGTGCTTAATAGAGGATTTTGGGATGCCTTAGCATTGCCATGTCCACCTAAGCTAGTGTAGCTAGCTGTTTAGTTCATATCCCTTGATGCATATAGTTGGGGATGTTTTCTAATTCTTATCTATTGCTTTTCTTCAGATGGTGAGGACTCGCAACCAGAGGGATGGCAATGGTGAGGAGGAGAACAATGGAGTGCCTCAGAACAACATCGGTCAAGGATCTACTCAGGGAGCTATCAACATTGAGCAGCTATTGGCTATGCAAAACCAGCTCATGCAGACCATGATACAAACAATGGGACAGCTGCAGGCTGGCAATATCAACAATCAGCCCCACATGCCTCCACCGCCACCCCCACCTCCTCATAACCGATTGGGAGAGTTTATGAGGACTAGGCCGCCGACCTTTGCTCAAGCTGCTGACCCTATGGATGCTGATGATTGGCTCAAGTCCGTGGAGAAGAAGCTGGCTATTGTCCAATGCAGTGACCGGGAGAAGGTCTTGTTTGCTTCTCATCAACTAGTTGGAGCAACTGCGGATTGGTGGGATTCTTATTGCAATGCTCATGAGAACCAAGAGAGAATTACTTGGGCCGAATCCAAGGAAAATTTTCGTCCTCATTATGTGCCCGAGGGTGTTATGATATTGAAGAGGCAAGAATTTGAGAAAGGCAAGGAAGATCAAGTGTGAGTGAATATCTCAATAAATTCACTCAACTCTCAAGGTACGCGCCTGAGGATGTTAGTCGGGACAGCCGGAAGCAATACTTGTTCATGAGGGGCTTAAACAATGAGATCCAAGTACAATTGCTCAATTGTGACTATGCAAATTTCCAGAAGCTTGTGGACAAAGGAATTGTGGTTGAGAACAAGATCCGTGAGATGGAGCAAGAAATAGGAAGGCGCCATATCAAGGACAATAACAAGGAAGTAATGTGCACCCTCGCTTTGTGCCACCCAATGCGCCTCATTTCAGCTCTTCTATTCATGCTCAGCGCCCTGGTTATGCACCACATCCAACTCAGTTTGTGTAGCAGCGCCCTGTCACGCAAGCACCTAGGTCTCAAATGCCTTATGCGCCTCGTGCTAATTTTCCTGGTGCTAATGTTCAAAACCAAGCTCGTCCCAATAATTCTGGTGGGGTTAAGAAGTGCTACACTTGTGGAGAAGCCGGACACTTTGCGCATCAATGTCCTAAGTCAGGTCTTGGTCAAGGAAGCAATGCACTGAGGCAAAACCCAAGACCCAATGGAGGACAACCACAAGGGAACCGTGGACAGCAGAATTTTGCTCGTGGCAACGTGAACCATGTCTCAACGGAGGATGCTCAACAAGCGGATGATGTGGTCATTGGTATGTTTCTCGCAAACTCCAACCCCGCGACTATGTTATTTGATTCTGGAGCATCGCATTCATTCATTGCATCAAAGTATGTTGCCAAGTATAGTTTGCCTATCTCTCATATGAAGTTTACTTTTTTGGTTAAGTCTCCTGGAGGAGAGATGAGGACAAATATAGTATGTCCAAAAATAAGCCTTAGAATAAGGGGGGTAGACTTCTCTGCCAACCTCATTGTTTTGGATTCTCAAGGGTTGGACATTATACTTGGTATGGACTGGTTGAGGAAGCACAATGGAGTTATTAAGTGTGCCACAAAGACGGTGAAGTTGACTAATGAGGAAGGGATCACCGTAGAATTTGAAGCATCTCAAACCGCACCGAAGCAATTGGAGTTGAATCATATGGACGGTGCCATAATTGAGGAGATTCCGCTGGTGTGTGAATTTTTGGATGTTTTTCCGGACGAGTTGCTAGGTATGCCACCCGATGGAGACATTGAGTTTGTTATTGATTTAATACCTGGAACTGCACCTATAGCTAAGAGGCCGTATAGGATGCCTCCTATGGAATTAGCGGAGCTCAAGAAGCAGATTCAAGAGCAATTAGAGAAAGGTTTTATTCGCCCTAGCTCTTCGCCTTGGGGAGCGCCCGTTCTATTTGTGGACAAGAAGGATGGATCCCAAAGGATGTGCGTGGATTACCAAGCTCTCAACGAGGTAACAATCAAGAACAAGTACACCTTGCCCCGTATAGAGGATTTGTTTGATCAGATGAAAGGCGCCTGTGTGTTTTCCAAGATTGATTTGAGGTCGGGATACTTTCAAATGAAGAATAGACCATCGGACATACCCAAGACAGCTTTTAGAACACGGTATGGATCTTATGAGTACACCGTGATGTCATTTGGATTGACAAATGCGCCTGCCTACTTTATGTACCTCATGAATAAGGTCTTCATGGAGTACTTAGATAAGTTCGTTGTGGTGTTTATTGATGATATTATGATCTACTCGAAGGATGAGAAGGAACATGAGGAACACTTGAGGCTTACGTTGCAGAAATTGAGGGAGCATCAATTGTATGCCAAGTTCAACAAGTGTCAGTTTTGGCTGAAAGAGGTGCCATTTTTGGGTCATATCATCTCAGGAGGATGAGTATCGGTTGACCCTCGTAAAGTGAGGGATGTGTTGAAGTGGGAACCGCCGCAAAATTTCAAGGAAATAAGGAGTTTTCTTGGGATGGCTGGATATTACCGTAGATTCATCAAGGATTTTTCCAAGATAGCCAAGCCTATGACGGAGTTGCTAATGAAGGGAAAGGCGTTCCAATGGACTGAAGCTTGTCAAGAGAGTTTTGAGGAGTTGAAGAAGCGGTTGACAACAGCTCCAGTTTTGGTATTGCCGGATGTAAGCAAGAGTTTTGACATTTATTGCGATGCATCAAGACAAGGGCTTGGATGTGTATTGATGCAAGAAGGTCAAGTGGTCACCTATGCATCAAGAGAATTGAAGAAACATGAGCAGAATTACCCCACGCACGATTTGGAACTCGCGGCCGTGGTACATGCGTTGAAGATTTGGAGACACTATATTCTTGGACATAGGTGTGAAATTTATACGGATCATAAGAGTTCGAAGTATATTTTCACACAAACGGATCTGAACTTGAGGCAACGAAGATGGTTGGAGCTCATCAAAGATTATGATTTGGGGATCAACTATCATCCGTGGAAGGCCAATGTAGTGGTCGATGCTTTGAGTAGAAAGGGAGTAAGTCACCAACTCACAGTTCGAGGGATACCATCCGAGCTATGCAAGGAGTTTGAATGGTTGAACCTTGGGTTGGTAAACGAGATGGAGATGATGGAGTTAAATCCAACCTTGGAGCAAGAAATTCGAGAGGCACAAACCACAGATGAGGAGATCAAGGAAATCAAGGAAAGAACCGAAGAAGGGAGAGAATTCAGATTTGACGAGCATGAACATGGTACCTTATGGCTTGGAAAGAGGATCGTTGTGCCTAATGTGAAGCACATACGGGAGACAATATTAAAGGAGGCACATGACTCACCTTACTCAATTCATCCCGGTTGTACGAAGATGTACAAAGACTTGAAGACTTGCTATTGGTGGGATAATATGAAAAAGGACATAGCTGAATACGTAGCATTGTGTGATGTGTGCCAACGAGTCAAGGCGGAACATCAAAGGCCAGCCGGATTATTGCAACCGTTGAAGATTCCGGAATGGACGTGGGAAGAAATTGGAATGGACTTCATAGTTGGGTTACCACGTACTCAGTCCGGGTATGACTCAAATTGGGTAATTGTGGATCGCTTAACCAAGTCAGCTCATTTTGTCCCTGTGAAGACCAAGTATACAGCTGCACGATTGGCCGAAATATACATGGAGCATATTGTGTGTCGACACGGAGTACCGAAGAAGATAGTATCGGATAGAGGTTCTCAATTTACCTCCAGATTTTGGCAAAAATTGCATGAAGCTTTGGGAACGAGGTTGAATTTTAGTTCAGCATATCATCCTCAAACGGATGGACAAACCGAGAGGACCAATCAGATTTTGGAGGACATGTTAAGAGCTTGTGCTTTAAAGCATGGGAAAAGTTGGGACAAAAGCTTGCCATACGCGGAATTTTCATACAATAATAGTTACCAAGCAAGTTTGAAGATGTCACCATATGAAGCGCTTTATGGGAGGAAGTGTAGGACACCTTTATTCTGGAATGAGGCAGGAGAAACCCAAGTATTTGGTCCAGATGTGTTGCAAGAAGCCGAAAAGCAAGTCCAAATAATTCGTAAAAACTTGAGGGCTGCCCAATCAAGGCAAAAAGGCTATGCGGACAATAGGAGAAGGAAACTAGCCTTTGAAGTGGGAGATTTTGTTTACCTCAAGGTGTCACCAATGAGGGGTCATAAGAGGTTTAACATAAGAGGAAAGCTAGCACCTCGTTATATTGGACCATTCAAGATTTTGGACAAAAGGGGAGAAGTAGCGTATAAGTTGGGGATGCCAGCTCATCTTTCAGACGTGCATGATGTCTTTCATGTTTCCCAGCTCAAGAAGTGCTTGAGAGTACCAGAAGAACAAGTGCCAATGGAAGAATTGGAACTAGAGGAAGATTTGACTTATGCTGAACAACCGGTCAAAATCTTGGAAACTAAGGAGAGGGTCACAAGGAACAAGGTTATTAGATGGTGTAAGGTTCAATGGAAGCACCACACGGAAAAAGAAGCAACTTGGGAGCTAGAGGATGATATCAAGAAGGAATTTCCCTATCTCTTCTCTTCCGCGTCGAATCTCAAGGGCGAGATTCATTTTAAGGGGGGGGTAGGTTTGTAACACCCTCATTTTCATGCATCATGCCTTGCATACATTCATATACATGTTTAACATTGATCCACATAAAGAGGAACAAGTTTAAAATTGATTCAGAGCATTTAAAATTGATTTGGAACAAAACCACACTTAAAATGTAGGAAAGTGCGGACTAGTCCGATTTAACTGAGGACTAGTCCGATTTCTCCCTGACTAAAAATGGACTTGTCCGTTTTTGCTGCGGACTAGTCCGATTTTGGCTCTGGAAACTTTCGGACTTGTCCGATTTTGTGCGGACTAGTCCGATATTCCAAGAATCCTTGAAAAATTGCTAAGTCCTTGGTCTTTTCTGGACTAGTCCGGTGTTCCAGCGGAATTGTCCGTTTTCCTCTTTGTTTAAAGTCGGACTTGTCCGATTTTAGGCCAGACTTGTCCGATTTTTCTCTCTGGACAACTTCGGACTAGTCCGGTCCTTTTCGGACTTGTCCGATATTTCATGACTTCGAGATTGATCTTTTGTTTTACGACTTGTATCTTGGGTTTCACGTTAGGTGGGCCTAGGGACGTCGTGCCTAACTCTTTTAGAGCCCGTGTGGGACTCTAAACCGGCCTCTACTCATCCCAAAACTCGAAATCCATCTAACCCTAGCCTCCACCTCTATATAAACAGCCCCACCCTTTGGATTGATATCTATTTGCCACTTTTCCACCCACCCAAACCCTAGTTCGTGGAGAGCCACCACCAAGGAGGGAGGAGAAGATCCCAAGCAAGGAGAAGAAGAGGAGGAAACGAAAGAGGATCAGGATCTCCACCAAGATTTCGTTCTTCATCACAAATTCATCCCCAAGTTCATCACCAACCCTAGATCATCAAGATCCAAGTTTTACCTCCAAGTTTCTTGATTCATTGGAGTTCTAAACACCTGGTATACCTTCTATTCTCTTGTCCTTATGCGAATTCAAATCCTAATCTCCAAATTCACGTCGATCTAGAAAACCCTAATCTGCTGATCTCGCAGAGGGCGGACTTGTCCGGTCCCTAGCGGAGTAGTCCGATCTTTCTGGTTAAATCGTGTTGAATTGGTTCTAAAATTTGATCTAATCGAATCCAAACCTGTATAAACTTGTTAAAAGCTATTAGAACTAGTTAGTTATCATTAAAAGCAATCAATTAACAAGTCCTACCTTGCATTTGCATCAATCATGCATGTCATATCATATTGAGTAATATTTGTGCACTCTTTGATTGTGTTTCTTGCCTTGTATGTTTATTGTGTGGATTAGACGGATTTGCGCTAGAGAGTGCCGCGGAGGATCTACAGCATCAAGAGTTTGAAGGCTTTGACCCTAATCAACAGCAAGAGCAAGGCAAGTGTCCTTGAAGCATATTGATCCTGTTTTTAAAATAAATGTTTTGTTTACAAAATTGCATGCTTGTGTCAATTTGATGGGAAACCTATGGTAGGAAGTTTACTAGAATTGTTGACCACCCTTGTCACCTGTAATTTATGGTAGAGAGAGTCGAGAAGGGTTTTTACCTTTTGCTTCGCTTAATCAACTGGGATGGGAAAACAACTATACCACTCAATTTAATTATGTATGGATGAGATTATGGTTAATGTGAACTGGTCAAATATGATATGGTAATGGGTGATCTAAGCAAGCCTGATATGTGGATGGGTTGGATGTTATGGTGGTTTGCTTGCTTTAGATCTAAGGACCGGTTCATGCGAGAATAAGCCAGGACTACAGTGCCACCACGAGGCCAAGTATGGGTGCGGCGTAGCTGATTAATTAGAGCTTTGCTAGTGCTGTTTGGACCATTGTGGATGCTCGGGGAAGGGGTAGTCGGATTGGGTTTGTTGATGATTGGTGGGACTATCCTGGGATCCGAATGGCTCAAGAGGGGTCCATGGTTGAAGATGTGCTCTGCGGGAGACATCGCCACCGGTGAAACCCCAGTGGGGTCTAAATAGGCTAGTAATCCCTTTATAAAGGCTATTTTGTGATCTCTTGGCCACACACCGATGGAAGTGTGAGACGGCATAATAGAGGTTTTAGTCATCGAAAGGTGATGAAATCACGAACACGTGGGTAAAGAGGTACAAACTCTGCAGAGTTAATTAAAACTATCATGATAGCCGTGCTTCCGGTTATGAGCACCTAGACAACTTCCATGATTAGAGGGAACTCGGTATTGGGATGGTATTGGGATGGTTATGGTTTGGTAATGGTTATGGCTGGTTATGAATTTATTTCTGGTATTGAATCTGGTTATTGGCAATGGTGAAATCTGGAAATTTGATGACGGTAATGAATTCAGATTTGGAAATATGGTATTACTTATGATTATAATGGGTTTACTTCACGTACGTAAAATACATTGCTTTTCAAATGTTTTAATGTACTTTTTAGCACTTTGCCATTATTATTGTCGTCATTTGAATAAGCCACATGTCATACTTTCCACACTTGCTGAGTACGACATGTACTCACTCTTGCAATTCCCCCCCAACAGTTGCAGGTCAGGATTGGGAGTTTAATGGCGATAATGTGGAGTTCTAGGCCGTGTCTACCGTCAGCTTTGACTGTGGTGTTATTGGAGCTGCATTATACCCTATTGCTTATGCTGCCTAGCTGTTTAGTTTGCTTAATTAGTTTAATTCCGCTGCATTAGTTGCATTTGTCATTAATATTCATTAGATCTTGTATTCGAGGATAATCTAGTTTGTGTAATAAAATTTGGTTAATTAATCTTGTCTTGTGGTAATTTTTTGTATACTCTTTTGTGATTGCACTCGTGTATGTGTGATGAACATCCTGGGCACACATATGCGTTAGCTTGGTTCATTTTTTTGGAACCGGGCGTCACATTTCGGCCTTTGGAACTCCATCTCCGCGTCTTTATCAACACGCTGGTCGATCTCTTGCGGCTCGATGTGGGGACCGGAGTCCACACTTTCCAGGAATCGCATTGGGTGGTGCCGTGCGATGCGACACCCAACAGCACACATGTAAAGGAACACGTATTACATAAATCATTTGCTGAAATTTACAAAGATATTCAGTTTACAAATAGTTTATAAAAATAAACTACAGCGGAAGATAAGATTACAACTCTCCTACTCCAGTCTAATAAGAAAAATAGAAGCCGTCCATCCCACAGACGCTCCTCACTAGCCACGAAAACCAAACAGCAGCGGCAGTGTTCCCACATGAGTATATTACTCGGAGAGTCCCGAGTCTCATCGGACAACCATAATCATAAGCATAGAGGTTAGTACCTGCAAAACAACTTATATAGCAACCATGAGCACGAAGGCTCAACAAGACTTAACCGTCTCACCTAAACATGAAACTCTACATGAGGGTAAAGACATAACATAGGATGGCAGATTTGCGTAACGGACTCGCCTAATTGTGGGTCCTTATTTTTCAGATTTATAGCAGCAGGTTAAACCTTGTGCGGGGCAACATCGTAACTCCACAATCAAACAAGAAACGCTTCATCACGATACTGCATGCCCAAGGCGGAAATTAAATTTAGTGGGCACTATACTAATACATACAACATAGCAATACCATGATAATATAATGTTTAACAGCAACAATTAATTCTCATCTCAAGTGCAAGTATTTAACTACGTCACAACTCAGTGAACAAGTGGTACTCATATCTGCGAGGGACGGTGATTCGAATCAATGATACCCGGAAAACACGACACATATGCCTGTACTGGAAGTCACATCGATGCACTCCACGGACGTTGTACGCAGCCACCTTTCTCAAGTTCCGCCCAAGTTGAATCAATTCAATCGTCTAGGACAGTATCCCCACTCACGGTGCACCCTTCCGCTGTAAAGATGTTGTGAGCGAGTTTCCGTCTACTGTGCTACGGCCGAAAGCCTGAGGCGATCGAAAAAATCTCAACAAAAGCTTCCCAAGGTACATTGGTTTCTTGGACCCCATATATCCAGTATGACTCCGGTACAGTTCAAACTTGCTCATCACGGCGGCATACGGATCGGTCCTTAACCGACATAGGCAGGGTTACACACCCAAGACCACGTCTTGTTGCATCCTACACCCCTGCCCAGTCTCATTTTCAGATTACTACTTCATTCTCTTGGAACCAATCCCGTGTGAAAAAGTCCTAGCCATGCGAGTAGATTCCAACTACTCGACTTCTACCGAATCCTATACAACATTTAGCATAGCATAGTCTACACGGTGACTTGACAACTAACTAAATACTCCATAGGTTGATCTGGTCATGCAAGTGGGTTTTCAATCACCTTAGCCCTAATGTACAGAACTCACCCTAAACATAGGTGATACAAATCAAAATTTTGTAATAGCGCTTAAATGCAAACTGGGGCTTGCCTGGTTGCGAGTTGGTGTCAAAGTTAATCTCCAGAAGGATGACTTCAAGTAGCTCCGGGGTCCTCTTGAGCTCGGCAACTAATCGATATGCAAAGAATTATGCAAGTTAATCAATACTGGTATTATATTATAGTTCAAAGGAAAGACAGTTAAGTATATGGATTTAAGCTTAATGGTTCTGGAAATTTTACAGGGGACATTCGGTGCTATGAGGAAGATCTGGACCAAAAATTGGAGATGTTCAAGGAAGATGGTTGTCTCTAAAATTCCAATAAATAAAACCCTTCTCTGAATTTTGGTTGTAATTCTGGAGGTCTATCATGGCTTCTGGTGGTTGTATAATATAGAGGGGTTCTCACTGGTTCTAGGGAAATTTGTTTCATAAATTTCTAAGCTTCCTATTGGGAGATATTGAATTTAGAATTTTGGATAAATTTCTGAAATAGTTCTGATGTTTTTAGGCATTCTATGACCTGTTAGGAAAATCTCCAGATTGAACTAGGTTATTAGAGTCCAATGTAGTATAAACTTACTACAGAACATTTTGGCAAAATTTCATAGTTTCTATAAAGTGAATTATCAGATAAAAATCAAACATGATTTTGTCTTAAAGGGCTCTATAGGAAAATCTAGGGATTTTCATGAAGATTGGGTTGTAGTTTTGGTGAGTGTGGATAAAGAGCAAACCAATCAAAATTGGTTTGACAAATTTTGAAGCTTTATACTGAGAGATATTCAATTTAGAAGTTGGCACAAGTTTGTGTACAAATTCTAAATGAATTTGAGAATTTTTATGTGCATAGAGAATACACAGGTGATCAGACCATGTAAATGAAGCCTAATGACCCTGAAATATTTACTGGAGTTCAAGAATATTCAAATGAAGGCTCTGGAGAAATTTGGTATTTTTCCAAAGAGCAGAACTATAGGGAGTAATTCTATAAGCATTTTGGTTAATTGAATTATGGAGAAATTTCTATGGATTTTCATACAAATACAAGTGCACCACTGGAAAGTACTCTTCATGATGGTTCTAACAAAATTTATTTGGGAATTTTTTGGACAATTCTACTAGGAGATATGGATTTTTGAAGTGGGAACTAAATCTGGAATTTAAATTTCAATTGGAAAAAGGTTTGAATAATGGCTGGGCCCACAGGATTTAAATTGGGCCAATCGGGATTAAGCAACACCGGGCCACAGGGTTTGGGGATGTAGCCACACACGATCCATGGCCGCACCAGATCCGAGCGCGCGCGTTACACTCACTGACGATTGGGCCCCACAGGGTCGTTGTCTAACTCCCACCAGGCGCGCGACTGCGGCGGCGCCTCGCCGGAGCTCTCGCCGCATGTCGATCCACAGCACGGCTCATCGCCAAACTCGCCGCCTAACCCTATTTCGGGGTGGTGAGCACGCCGGTGGGGTCAGCGCACGCCGGCGATGGCCGGAAAGGCTTGCGCGACAGCGGCGGCGGTGATTTGGGTTTCGGCCATGTCGGTCGAGCCCTACGATGGGTAAAACTGATCGGGAAGACCTCGTGAAGATTCATGGGAGCATGGGGAACAAGAATCTGGCCATAAGAGGGAGGGAAAAGGCTTGGAAACTGGTGGCGACTACGGACCGAGGAGGGAAAAATCTGCGGTTGGGGAAAAATGGAATTCTGGTGTGAATACCCGATGAAAATCGATGACTCCTGTTCGAGGTGATGTACCTGGCCATATAGAACAATATAGAACAGGTGCACAAGGAATAATTAAATGTATAGAAGGAATTTCACATGCGAAGCAACTCTACTCATAACCGAAGTTTGTCGGGAGAAAAGCAAATACGGGGGCTAGGAGGCATGGCATGGGATGAAACTTTACAAGCAGCTAGAACATGAGTAGTTGTTCTTTTTTCCTTCTAGGACTGAGGCGAGATGGTGGCTGTATCGTCGGGTCGACGATGAGCAGAGGCACGACAAAACAGGGGAGATTTCCAGCAGCCTTGGTTTCGAAGTTAACAGCTTCTGGGATGGCCTAGCTGTGCAAGAACTTGATCACAAAGTTGTGCAAGAGCTTGGGGAGTGAATAGAGGCAAAGAAAAGTCCTTAACACGGAGTACCTATGCTGCAAAGCGGCTGGGCAGAGAAGGAATCGGGAGAGAAGTGAAAATGGTGCTGGAGACGTCAAGGTGAAGAAAGAGCAAGCCAGGGGCATGGAGGGGGTATAAGTAGGAGGCCAGGGCGAGCTAGGGGCAGATCGAGGCGACCTCCACAGTGCAAGCAGCTTCCTAGACATTGCATGCAATGTGGTGTCATTTGGAGAGCCAAAACAGCACTTTGCTTTGGATGACAAGTGGGTCCCACCTTATCCTCATCGTTTCCCCATCAATTCTACCACCTAATTCATTCCAAACTTTGCTAGATATTTGTGGGATGGCTGTATTAATCATATAGAATTTGATTTTGAATTCCCATAGTTGATTTGACAAATTTTCATTTAAATTCAAATTTGAATTTGAATTTGAGTTGAATTCAATGTAGATATTGAATTAAATAGCAAACTTGCTTCAAAAATTATGAAACTTTGCAGGAACGCTATTCAGAATATTGGAATCCATTGGTCAACTCAAATATTCATGTTAAATTCATTTAAAAAGTAGCTATGTCTATTTTTTTTGAATTCCCTCATTTGGAGTTTGAATGAATTTGTTTTTCTCAATTCCTTTTTAATTCTTTTTAACATTCAAATTTTTTGACCTAACTGAACTTTGAATTTTGGAAATTTGGGATTTTACACTCAATCTTGCCGCTACTCAAAGGCTTGATGAACAACATGATTGGTGAAAACGCTACCACTTTTTTGAGGGAAAAAGCCCCTACCTGGCGCGCCAAATGTCGAAGTGTTAAAGCAACACTTCCCTCAGATCTTCTAAGGAGCAGCACGCGGAGGTTCTTGTTCGGCAGGGCTTAGGCCTCAATCAAGTGTTCTAGCGGATGGATGTATGAGATAGTGATTTTTACATTGTTCGGTCCGCAAGGAGCGTAACACCCTACTCCACTGTGGATGGTATTGCTAGTATGTGTGTGTGTGTATGTGTGTGTGTGATGTTTGATGTGGGGATCCTTGCAACGATGGCTGTCCGTGCCTTTTATAGATAAGGCCGAACGCCTTATAGGTGGGGTCCCAGGGCGCGACAGGTGGTCCCGTGGCGATCTTATCATAAATATCTAAGGCTTCTTCTATAAGCTCGCTCTGATCGTGGACTTCAAAAATTGCCGTCTTGCCGCCTGCGTCGTCAGTAGCCCACGCGCCATTACTGATGGTGGCAAAAGGTGTCCTGTCAGCCTGTGTGACACCCTGTTCTGAAAAATGAACCAAGTGAATGCATATGTATGCCCAGGATGTTCAACACACATACACGAGTACGTTCACAAAAGAGTATACAGAAAATTACCACAAGACAATATTAATTAACCAAATTCTACTACACAATTCATATTATCCTCAAATACAAGCTCTAATGAATATTAAAGACAAGTCCAACTAATGCAGCAGAAATAAACTAATTAAGCAAACTAAACAGCTAGGCAGCATAAGCGATAAGGTATAGCGCAACTCCAATAACACCACAACCAAGTCGACGGCAGCACACAACCTAGAACTCTGCATTATCCTCATTACACTCCCAACCATCACCTGAAACTGTTGGTGGGGGATTGCAAGGGTGAGTATATGTCGTACTCAGCAAGTGTGGAAAGTATGACATGCAGTTGATACAAATGACGATATAATAATGGCTATGTGCTGAAAAGAACATTAAAACATTTGAAAAGCAATATGTATTATGTATGTGAAGTAAACCCATCATATCCCACAATGATAATTATAGTATAAGTCCATAATCCATATCCATCACCATTATACCATATTTCACCATTACCAATAACCATATTCAATACTAGAATTAATCCATAACCAGCCATATCCACTACCAAACCATAACATCCCAAAAATCATCCCAATACCAGGTTCCCTCTAATCATGGAAGTTGCCCAGGTGCTCATAAACAGGAGAACGACTATCATGATAGTTTTATTAGACTCTACAGAGTTTGTAACACTTTACCCACGTGTTTGTGATTTCATCACCTTTCGGCGACTAAGAACCTCCCTTACGCCAGTGACCCGTCGGTCACATTACACACTTCCGTAGGTATGTGGCCAAGAGATCACAAAATAGCCTTTACAAAGGGATTACTAGCCTATTTAGACTCCATTGAGGTTTAACTGGTGGCGATGCCTCCAACTGAGCACATCTTCAACCAAGGGCCCCCTCTTGAGCCATTCGGATCTCAGGGTAGTCCCACCAACCATCAACAAACCCAATCCGACTACCCCTTCCCCGAGCATCCTTAATGGTCAAAATAGCACCGGCAAAACCCTAATTTATCAGCTACGCCGCACCCATACTTGGCCTCGTGGTGGCACTGTAGTCCTGGCTTATTCTCGCATGAACCAATCCTTAGATCTAAAGCAAGAAAACCACCATAACAACCAACCCATCCACATACCAGGCTTGCTTAGATCACCCATTACCATATCATATTGACCAGTTCACATTAACCAGAATATTCTTAATGCATAACTAAATGTGTAGTGTTGTTTTCCCATCCCAATTAGTTAAGCAAAGCGAAAAGGTAAAAAGCGCATCCCGACTCTCTACCATAATTCCAGGTGACAAGGTTGGTTAAACAAATCTAGTAAACTTCCTACCATTGGATTTCCCATCAGATTGACATAGCATGCAGTTTGCAAACAAAACATTTACTTTAAAACAGGATCAATATGCTTCAAGGACACTTGCCTTGCTCCAACGGATAGGGTTGCTCAAGCGCTTCGAAGTCTTGGTTATGGAAATCCTTATACACGACCTCTTGAGCACTTCCCTCTACTCATGATCACACATACAAGAAAATACATACAAATCCACATGATACACACATACTAATTAACATGCGATGACATGCATGAATGCAAAGTTCAATTATTAATTAACTATGGTTGTTTATTGATTAGATGCAACTAGTTCATACGTGTTCATACGGGTTTACGGGGGTTTTAGCGAGAATTAATGCTGCTGAAAATAAAAAGATGGTGCGACTACGATCAATTACGTCTATTAGATCTAATACGTCGCTAAAATTCACATCGGAACAACGAATCCTACTGTAGATGCGACGGCTTCGAAGATCGCGGGACGAAGATGACGCGTAGACGAAGTGGATGGTGCAGCGGTCCTTCGGCGGCACAACAACAGCGACGCGACGATCTCCAGTGGACGAATATTTCTTCCTCCCTTTCTTATTTTTCCCCTCCTTTTTTCCTCTCTTTTTCTCTCTGGTGGCGCAGCTCTGTTCTTCTTTCTTTTTTTTCTATCGGCGCCTAGGATTTCTCTAGTGTCGAGAAAACACGGAGCGACCGTATTTATAGGCGGTGCGACAATTGATCCACAGACCGGCTTGGTCCCTGGCTCAGGCGCGCGGGCGAGCGGGCCGCTCGGCAAGGGGCGCAGGGGCGCGCGCTGGTGCGGGCGAGTGGGGTGGCCGGCTCCGGCGGCTTGGCCGGCTTGGCCGGCTTGGCCAGGAGCTGGCCGGTTGGGCACTATTTGCCCAAAAACTTCCGAGGGTGAAGCGATGCTTCCCTCGGAAACTTCCAGAAGTTTCCAGAATCTATTTTTTTCTTCTTTTTTTCTTTCTTTAGGTTTCACAAACATATATTTTTATATATTATTATTATTATATTTGTTTCGTAATACATGTTTTAAATTATTATTTCCTTTTTCTTCTTTTGCTACACATATCTTGTATATGTATGTTTTATTTTTGATTATTCTTCCTTTATTCTACTAATGTTCAGTGCATGATCATGTCTGCAATGCATGATGCAAAAATTGAGGGTGTTACAAACTTACCCCCCTTAAAGTGAATCTCGCCCTCGAGATTCGACAGCATGGAGAAAATATGAGGGAATTCTGCCTTCTGGTCTTCTTCACGTTCCCACGTAGCTTCGGCTTCCGTATGGTGGTTCCATTGCACTTTGCACCAAGAGACCCTCTTATTCCTCGTGAACCATTCCTTCACGTCAAAGATCTTGATAGGTTGCTCGACATAGGACAAATCCTCCTGAAGTTCTAACTCGTCCATCGACACTTGTTCTCCCGGTGCACCGAGACACTTCTTGAGTTGAGACACGTCAAACATGTCGTGTACATCAGAGAGATACGCCGATAGCTCAAGTCGATAAGCTACCTCTCCTCGCTTGTCCAAAATCTTGAATGGTCCGATGTAGCGAGGTGCCAGTTTTCCTTTGACGTTAAACCGGCGTTGCCCTCGGATAGCTGACACTTTGAGATATACGAAATCTCCAAATTCAAATGCCAAATTCCTTCGCCTATTATCCACATAGCCTTTTTGCCGCGACTGAGCAGCCCTTAGGTTTTCACAAATTCTTTTAACTTGCCTTTCAGCATCTTGTAACACATCAGGACCAAATACTTGGTTCTCTCCTATTTCATTCCAAAACAAAGGTGTCCTACACTTCCTTCCGTATAGTGCTTCATAGGGTGACATTTTCAAACTTGCTTGGTAACTATTGTTGTATGAAAATTCTGCATATGGCAAGCTCTTGTCCCAACTTTTCCCATGCTTTAAAGCACAATCTCTTAACATATCTTCCAAAATTTGATTGTTCCTCTCGGTTTGTCCATCCGTTGAGGGTGATATGACAAACTGAAGTTCAACCTTGTTCCCAATGCTTCATGCAATTTTTGCCAAATCTGGAGGTAAATTGAGAACCTCTATCCGAGACTATCTTCTTAGGTACTCCGTGTCGACATACAATATGCTCCATGTATATTTCGACCAATTGTGCAGCTGTATATTTGGTCTTCATAGGGAAAAAATGAGCTGACTTGGTTAAGCGATCCACAATTACCCAAATTGAGTCGTAACCGGACTGAGTGCGTGGTAACCGAACTATGAAGTCCATTCCAATTTCTTCCCACTTCCATTCCGAGATCTTCAATGGTTGCAATAATCCAGCTGGCCTTTGATGTTCAGCTTTAACTCGTTGGCACACATCACACAATGCAGCATATTCGGCTATGTCCTTTTTCACGCTGGCCCACCAATAGCATGTCTTCAAGTCCTTGTACATCTTTATACGACCGGGATGAATTGATTACGGTGAGTCATGTGCCTCCTTTAATATTGTCTCCCGAATATTCTTTACATTAGGCAAAACGATTCTCTTTCCAAGCCATAAGGTACCATGTTCGTCTTCATCAAATCTGAATTCTCTCCCTTGTTCGGTCATTTCCTTGATTTCCTTGATCTCCTCATCCGTGACTTGTGCTTCTCGAATTTCTTGCTCCAAGGTTGGATTTAACTCCATTATTCCCATCTCATTCACAAATACGAGGTTCAACCGTTTGAACTCCTTTCCTAACTCGGATGGCAGCTCCCGAATCGTTAGTTGGTGGCTTACTTCTTTCTGACTCAAGGCATCGGCCACTACATTAGTCTTTCCTGGATGATAGTTGATACCCACATCATAATCCTTGATGAGTTCCAACCATCTTCGTTCCCTCAAATTCACATCCGTTTGTGTGAAAATATACTTAAGACCCTTGTGATCCGTATAAATTTCACGCCTATGTCCAAGGATATAGTGTCTCCAAATCTTCAACGCATGTACCACGACTGCAAGTTCTAAATGATGTGTTTGGTAATTTTGCTCATGTTTCCTCAATTGTCTTGACGCATAGGCGACCACTTGACCTTCTTGCATGAGCACACATCCAAGTCCTTTCCTTGATGCATCACAATAAATATCAAAACTCTTGCTCACATCCGGCAGTACCAAAACTGGTGCTGTTGTCAACCTCTTCTTCAACTCCTCAAAACTGCTTTGACAGGCTTGAGTCCATTGGAAAGCCTTTCCCTTCATTAGCAACTCCGTCATAGGCTTGGCTATCTTGGAAAAGTACTTGATGAATTGACGGTAATATCTAGCCATCCCAAGGAAACTCCTTATTTCCTTTACATTCTGCGGGGGTTCCCATTTCAAAATGTCCCTCACCTTTCCTGGGTCAACCGATACTCCTCCTCCTGAGATTATATGACCCAAAAATGACACCTCTTTCAACCAAAAATGACACTTGTTGAACTTGGCATACAATTGATGCTCTCTTAATTTCTGCAGCGTAAGCCTCAAGTGTTCCTCATGTTCGTTCTCATTCTTCGAGTAGATCATAATGTCATCAATGAACACCACAACAAAATTATCCAAGTACTCCATGAAGACCTTATTCATAAGGTACATGAAGTAGGAAGGCGCATTTGTCAATCCAAAAGACATCATGGTGTACTCATAAGATCCATACCGTGTCCTAAAAGCTGTCTTGGGTATGTCCGATGGTCTAATCTTCATTTGAAAGTATCCTGACCTCAAATCAATCTTAGAGAAGACACAAGCACCCTTCATCTGATCAAACAAGTCTTCTATGCGTGGCAAGGTGTACTTGTTCTTGATGGTCACCTCGTTGAGGGCTCAGTAATCTACACACATCCTTTGCGACCCATCCTTCTTGTCCACAAACAGCACGGGCGCTCCCCAAGGTGAAGAGCTGGGCCTAATGAAACCCTTCTCTAGTTGCTCTTGAATTTGCTTCTTGAGCTCTGCTAATTCCATAGGAGGCATCCTATACAGCCTCTTAGCTATAGGTGCAGTTCCAGGTATTAAATCAATAACAAACTCAATGTCTCGATCAGGTGCCATACCTGGCAACTCGTCTGGGAACACGTCCAAAAATTCACATACCACCGGAATCTCCTCAATTGCGGCACTGTCCATATGATTCAGCTCCAATTGCCTCGATGCAGTTTGAGATGCTTTAAATTCTACGGTGATCCCTTCCTCATTGATCAACTTTACCGTTTTCGTGGCACACTTAATAACTCCATTGTGCTTCCTGAACCAGTCCATGCCAAGTATAATGTCCAATCCTTGAGAATCTAAGACTATAAGGTTGGCAAAGAAGTCTACCCCCTTATTCTAAGGCCTACTTTTGGACATACTATATTTGTCCTCATCTCTCCTCCAGGAGACTTAACCAATAGAGTAAACTTCATATGACAGATAGGAAAACTATACTTGGCAACATATTTTGATGCAATGAATGAATGCGATGCTCCAGAATCAAATAACATAGTCGCGGGGTTGGAGTTGGCGAGAAACATACCAATGACCACATCATCCGCTTGTTGAGCATCCTACGTAGAGAAATGGTTCACGTTGCCATGAGCAAAAATCTACTGTCCACGGTTCCCTTGTGGTTGTCCTCCATTGGGTCTTGGGTTTTTCCTCGGCGCATTGCTTCCTTGATCAAGGCCTGACTTAGGACATTGATGTGCAAAGTGTTTAGCTTCTCCACATGTATAGCACTTCTTAACTCCACCAGAATTTGGACGAACTTGATTCTGAATGTTTTCACCAGGAAAGTTGGTTCGAGGTGCATAGGGCATTGGAGGCCTAGGTGCTTGTATAACAGTGCGCTGCTGCACAAACTGAGTTGGGCATGGTGCAAATCCAGGGCGATGAGCAGGCGCAGAGGAGCCGAAATAAGGAGCATTAGATGGTGCAAAGCGAGGGCGCACATTGCTTCCTTGTTACTATCCTTGATATGGCGCCTTCCTCTTGTTATCGTGTTCCATCTCACGAATCTTTTTATCAACCACAATTGCTTTGTCCACAAGCTTCTGAAAGTTAGCATAATCACAGTTGAGCAATTGCACTTGGATCTCATTGTTCAAGCCCCTCATGAACAAGTATTGTTTCTGGCTGTCCCGACTCACATCCTCAGGCGCATACCTTGAAAGTTGAGTGAATTTGCTGAGGTATTCACCCACGCTCGATATTCCTTGCCTCAAGCTCTCAAATTCTTGCCTCTTCAAGATCATAACTCCATCGGGCACATAATGAGAATGGAAGTTCTCCTTGAATTCTGCCCAAGTGATCCTCTCTTGATTCTCATGAGCATTGCAATAAGCATCCCACCAATATGCACCTACTCCAACGAGTTGATGAGAAGCAAATAGCACCTTCTCCCCGTCACTGCATCAAACAATAGCAAGTTTCTTCTCCACGGACTTGAGCCAATCATCCACATCCATAGGGTCAGCGGCTTGAGCAAAAGTTGGCGGCCTAGTCCTCATAAACTCTACAAATCGGTTATGAGGAGGTGGGGGTGGCGGTGGAGGCATGTGGGGCTGATTGTTGATGTTACCAGCCTGTAGCTGTCCCATAGTCTGTATCATGGTCTGCATGAGCTGGTTCTGCACGGCCAATAGCTACTCAATGTTGATAGCTCCCTGGGCAGATCCTTGTCCAATGTTGTTCTGAGGCACTCCATGGTTCACCTCCTCATCATTGGCATCCCTCTGGTTGCGAGTCCTCACCATCTGAAGAAAAGCAACAGGTAAGAATTTAGAAATGTCCCCAACTAAATGCATCAAGGGATATGAAACTAAACTAGCTATACTAGCCTAGGTGGACATGGCAATGCTAAAGCATCCCAAAATCCTCTATTAAGCACACAAGCAAACAATATATATAACAAACAGCACTCCAAGCAAAAACACATCGATTCCTAAGTGCTCCTATGTGCTCTAAAGTGTCCATTCTATCTATGCTGCATCCTACGGTCAACCTGTGGCTCTGATACCAATTTGTGACACCCGGTTCTGAAAAATGAACCAAGTGAACGCATATGTGTGCCTAGTATGTTCAACACACATACACGAGTGCATTCACAAAAGAGTATACAGAAAATTACCACAATACAAGATTAATTAACCAAATTCTATTACACAATTCATATTATCCTTGAATACAAGCTCTAATGAATATTAATGACAAGTCCAACTAATGCAGCAAAAATAAACTAATTAAGCAAACTAAACAGCTAGGCAGCATAAGCGATAGGGTATAGCGCAGCTCCAATAACACCACAGGCAAGTCTACGATAGCGCACAGCCTAGAACTCCGCATTATCCTCATTACACTCCCAATCATCACCTGAAAGTGTTGGGGGGGGGGGGGGTTGCAAGGGTGAGTGCATGTCGTACTCAGCAAGTGTGGAAAGTATGACAGGTAGCTGATACAAATGTCGATATAATAATGGCTAACTGCTGAAAAGTACGTTAAAATATTTGAAAAGCAATATGTATTATGTATGTGAAGTAAACCCATGATATCCCACAATGATTATTATAGTATAAGTCCATAATCCATATCCATCACCATTATACCATATTTCACCATTAACAATAACCATATTCAATACCAGAAATAATCTATAACCAGCCATATCCACTACCAAATCATAACTTTCCCAAAAATCATCCCAATACCAGGTTCCCTCTAATCATGGAAGTTATCCAGGTGCTCATAACCGGGAGCACGACTATCATGATAGTTTTATTAGACTCTGCAAAGTCTGTATCACTTTACTCACGTATTTATGATTTCATCACCTTTCGGCGACTAAGAACCTCCCTTACGCCAGTGACCCGTCGGTCACATTACACACTTCCGTAGGTATGTGGCCAAGAGATCACAAAATAGCCTTTACAAAGGGATTACTAGCCTATGTAGACCCCACTTAGGTTTGAACGGTGGTTATGCCTCATACTTATCACATCTTCAACCAAGGGCCCCCTCTTGAGCCATTCAGATCCCAGGGTAGTCCCACCAACCATCAACAAACCCAATCCGACTACCCCTTCCACGAGCATCCTTAATGGTCCAAATAGCACTGGCAAAGCCCTAATTAATCAGCTACGCCGCACCCATACTTGGCATCATGGTGGCACTGTAGTCCTGGCTTATTCTCGCATGAACCGATCCTTAGATCTAAAGCAAGAAAACCACCATAACAACCAACCCATCCACATACCAGGCTTGCTTAGATCACCCATTACCGTATCATATTGACCAGTTCACATTAACTAGAATATTCTTAATGCATAACTAAATGTGTAGTGTTGTTTTCCCATCCCAATTAGTTAAGCGAAGCGAAAAGGTAAAAAGCACATCCCGACTCTCTACCATAATTCCAGGTGACAAGGGTGGTTAAACAAATCTAGTAAACTTCCTACCATTGGATTTCCCATCAGATTGACATAGCATGCAGTTTGCAAACAAAACATTTACTTTAAAATAGGATCAATATGCTTCAAGGACACTTGCCTTGCTCCGACGTATAGGGTTGCTCAAGCGCTTCGAAGTCTTGGTTATGGAAATCCTTATACACGACCTCTTGAGCACTTCCCTCTATTCGTGATCACACATACAAGAAAATACGTACAAATCAACATGATGCACACATACTAATCAACATGGGATGATATGCATGCATGCAAAGTTCAATTATTAATTAACTATAATTGTTTATTGATTAGATGAAACTAGTTCATACATGTTCATACGAGTTTACGGGGGTTTTAGCGAGAATTAATGCTGCTGAAAATAAAAAGATGGTGCGACTACGATCAATTACGTCTATTAGATCTAATACGTCGCTAAAATTTGCATCGGAACAACGAATCCTACCGTAGATGCAACGGCTTCGAAGATCGCGGGACGAAGATGACGGGTAGACGAAGTGGATGGCGCATCGGTCCTTCGGCAGCACGACGACAGCGACGCGACGATCTCCGGCGGACGACGATTTCTTCCTCCTTTTCTTCTTCTTCCCCTCCTTTTTTCCTCTATTTTTCTCTCTGGCGGCGCAACTCTCTTCTTCTTTCATTTTTTTCTACCGGCGGCTAGGGTTTCTCTGGCGTCGAGAAAACACGGAGCGGCCGCATTTATAGGCGGTGAGGAAATCGATCCAGAGACCAGCTCGGTCCCTGGCTCAGGCGCGTGGGCGAGCGGGGTGGTCGGCTCGGGCAGCTTGGCCGGCTCGGCCTGGAGCTAGCCGGTTGGGCACTATTTGCCCTAAAACTTCCGGGGGTGAAGCAAAGCTTCCCCTGGAAACTTCTGGAAGTTTCCGAAATCTATTTTTTTCTTCTTTTTTTCTTTCGTTAGGTTTCACAAATATTTTTTATATATTATTATTATTATATTTGTTTCCTAATACATGTTTTAAATTATTATTCCATTTTTCTTCTTTTGCTACACATATCTTGTATATGTATATTTTATGTTGTATTATTCTTCCTTTATTCTACTAATGTTTAATGCATGATCATGTATGCAATGCATGATGCAAAAATTGAGGGTGTTGTAGCCTGTCTTGTTGCCGCAAGATACCCACTTGGCCAAGTGGGACAGGCCTGTGATGCCTTCAATATGGGGTGATTGGTCGTAGCGGTCTCTGACCGTTGGCGTGCTCCGCGTTGGGCATCGGAGGTGGGTGCGCATTTTCAATGTTCGACTAGAGCAGGGCGCACCATCCCTGGACACCCGTATCTTGCCGTCCGAGGCAAGCCACGGGACAGGCATGTCTCTGTTGGGGAGGTCAGACCTGATTCTCTGTGTCGCGCAGCAGCTCCAGGGTTCGTCAGGGGACGTGGCAGCTCCGGGCCCTTTCCCTTGGGGAGTACTGGTCCTTGTGCTCCATGCCACGTGGCTGTACCGAGGGCACTCCCCCAAGGTTGGGTGAGGTCCCGTCCCTACACATGGCATCTCCAGAGCCCGTCACACCAGAGGGGCCAAGTCCCATCTTAAAGACTTACGTGGAAGTGGCAGCTCGATCTTGAGGGAGGAAATGGCCTTGGCGCCTATAGGACACGTGGCAGCTCCGAACGTGCCTCGGTGTCTTCATCCTGTGTGTGAGGGTACCCCATCTGCAGGGTACCGACAAATCTTAAGGATGACAAATATGGCTGCAAAGCTCAAACCTATAGATTTGGGGATTAAAGATGAGTTTATTGTGCATCTCATCATTACCTCACTTCCTAAGGAATTTGAGACTTTTGTCATCAAATACAACTCTCAACTTGAACTATGGAACATAGAAAAACTCATGGCTATGTGTGTTCAGGAGGAAGAGAGGATTAAGTCTCTTCACGGTTATGATGATATTAATTACATGAAGGGAAAAGGTAAGGCTAAGAAGAATTATTCTTCTAAGCAATCTTTTAAGTATCGTGGTTCTTTTCACCATGATTAAGATAAGGGTAAGGCTCTATAAAGCAATCCTTACCATAAGGATGTGAAAGTGGATAAAGATCAGTGCCGCTTTTGTTTAGACAAAGGTCACCATCAGAAGGATTGCATAGGCTTCCTTAAATGGTGTTGTAAAAATGGTAATGATTTTGTGACCTTCGTTGATGAATCCTTGCTTTTAGATTATACACCATCTACTTGGTGGATTGACTCAGGTGCATCTATGCACGTTTGCAATTCGTTATAGGGGTTAAATATGAGGAGGACCCTAGAAAGAGGGGAAAGGGCCATTAAAGTTGCTGATGGCCATGAAGCTGAAGTGAAAGCCATTGGAGATTACCATTAGTATTAAGAAATA
The DNA here is from genome assembly GCA_036927565.1 of Tuctoria greenei. Taxonomy (NCBI): domain Eukaryota; kingdom Viridiplantae; phylum Streptophyta; class Magnoliopsida; order Poales; family Poaceae; genus Tuctoria; species Tuctoria greenei. The sequence continues at coordinate 76,228,540 of JAYESD010000007.1, read as the reverse complement.
GCTTTGTACTTACACTTCAGGATGTATTATATGTACCCTCTTTAAGTAGAAATTTGATCTCAGTATCTTGCTTAGATGATGATGGTTATGATGGCCAGTTTGGCAAAGACATATGTGTAATTAAGTTTGATAATAAGATTGTTGGTGTTGCCATATCTATGCATGATGATATTAATGTTGTAAGCGACAATCAGTTTTCCTCACGTCAGGGTAAGCGTAAGAGAATCGATTCAGAAATGTCTTTGAAATTATGGCATTGTCGCTTAAGCCATATTTCGAGGGGGAGAATTGAACAATTGATTTCACAATCAATTCTTCGTCATTTGGATTTTTTGAATTCAGAAGAATGCATAGACCAAACTAAGAGAAAATTTGTTAAGCAAATTAAGAAAGGTGCCATACGCAGTGCGGGAATTTTGGAATTTTTCCATACAGATATTTGTGGTCCATTTCCCGTAGTATCTGTTGATGGTTTTGATTTGTTCATAACCTTCACGGATGACTATTCTCGCTATGGCTATATTTATCCGATTAAAACGTTGTGAAGAGTTGGATAAATTTATGATATTTAAGACTGAAGTTGAAAATCAGCACAACACTAAGATTAAAGTGGTAAGATCCGATCGTGGTGGTGAGTACTACGGTCGTCATACACCTATGGCCAAGTTCCTAGACCATTTGCTCGGTTGCTATAGGAAAATGGCATAGTCGCCCAATATTTCACACAGGGCGATCCTCAGCAAAATGGAGTAGCAGAACGGCGCAACCATACTCTAATGGATACGATTAGATCTATGTTAAGTCAATCAGATTTGCCGCTTAGCTTATGGATGGAGGCATTAGAAACCGCCATTCATGTGCTAAATCGGGTTCCTACTAAGTAGGTGCCCAGAACACCGTATGAGTCGTGGACAGGACGTAAGCCCTCATTAAGTTAGATGCATATATGGGGCTGTCCCGTTGAGGAAAAATTGTTTAACCAAAACATTGGTAAGTTGGATGATAAGATAATAAGTTGCCATTTCAGTGGCTATGCAAAAAAGAGTAAGGGATATCATTTTTATTGTCCAGAACGATATACTAAGTTTGTAGAAATAAGGCATGCCGTCTTTTTAGAGGATGCCATGATCAGGGGGAGTACGGTAAGATGAGAAATTAATCTTGAAGAGAAGCGGGTTTATGTACCCACTCCTATGGTTCAAGAATCATATTTCTCATTACCTACCGATGTTGAATCATCAGTGCCTATTGGTGAAGATTCAACACCTATTGTTAGTTCTCCATTGACAACAAAATTATTAAGAGAGGTTGGACATTTTTAACCCGTTGTCACTAATAATGAAGAGCAACAAAAGCCTCAAAATGAGGATAATGTGCAATTAATAAGATCTCAACGAGAAAGAAAATCAGTCATTCCGGACGATTATGAGATCTATTTGAGTGAGGCAATTCAAATGGAGGGTGATCCCATCACATTTGAAGAAGCTATGAGATGTCCTCAATCATCTGAGTGACGTAAAGCCATGGAGGATGAAATAAGGTCTATGGAAACAAACAAAATCTGGGATTTAGTTGAGATTCCTAATGGAGCCAAAACACTAGGCTGTAAATGGGTCTACAAAATTAAACGTGACTCCAAAGGGAATATTGATAAGTTTAAGGCCAGACTTGTTGCAAAAGGCTTCACTCAAAGAGAAGGGATTGATTGTAATGAGGCATTTTTACCCGTCTCAAGTAAGGATTCATTCAGAATCATTATGGTATTAGTTGCATATTATAATTTAGAATTACATCACATGGATGTAAAGACAGCGTTTCTCAATGATGATCTATATGAGAACGTCTATATGACACAACCAAAAAGTTTTGTTGTTAAGGAGAAGGAACATATGGGATGCCACTTAAGAAGTCCATCTATGGACTTAAACAAGCATCAAGGCAGTTGTATCTCAAGTTCGATGAGACAATAAGAAAGTTTGGGTTTCAAGAAAATGAGGAGGACAATTGTATTTATGCTAAGTTTAAGAGTGGGAAATTCATTTTCCTCGTGTTTTTTGTAGAAATATACTACTTGCAAGTAGTGATATCAATCTACTATCAGAAACTAAGAATATTTTATCCTCTAATTTTGATATGAAAGATCTTGGTGAAGCATCCTATGTATTGGGCATAGAAATTCACCGAGATAGAAATAAGGGGGTATTAGGCTTATCACAAAAGCCATACTTAGAGAATGTACTGAGAAAGTACAATATGCATAAGAGTAAGCCTTCGCCTGCTCTGATTGTCAAGGGCGATAAGTTTGGGAACTTTCAGTGTCCCAAGAACTAATATGAGATCGATCAAATGAAATCAGTTCCATATGCTTCTGCTGTCGGAAACCTTATGTATGCTCAAGTCTGTACTAGCCCTGACTTAGCTTATGTGACCGGAATTCTTGGCAGATATTAGGCCAATCCAGGAATTGATCACTAGAAGGCAGTTAAGAAAGCTTTAAGATATGTGCAAGGCACAAAAGGCCTCATGTTGACGTCTAGTAAGTCAGACCTACTTGAAGTAGTGGGATATTCAGATTCAGATTTCACGGGTTATGTGGATACTAAGAAATCCACATCAGGTTATATATTCACTCTCGCGAATGGAGCCATTTTGTGGAAAAGCTCCAAACAAACTATCACTGCATCATCCACAATGCATGCCGAGTTCGTTGCATGATATGAGGCCACCGGGTATGCTGTTTGGCTTAAGAAATTTTTACCCGATCTTAGAGTGGTCGACAACATTGAAAAACCACTTATGTTATATTGCGATAATGAGCCCGCAGTATTTTACTCTCACAATAATAAGTCGAGTATTGCTGCCAAATACATCGACATTAAGTTCTATTGTGAAAGATCAAATCCAGGATCATACCATAAGTCTTGAGCATATAAGTACCAAGCATATGCTTGCGATTCCACTAACAAAAGGTCTTCCACCCAGCCTGTTCAGTGAACACGTAGCCGTCATGTGTTTAAGGGAGAACCTATGATCACTATATATTTAGGGGCCAAGTAAGAGTAAGGTTCGTTTTTAAGTGTGAGATGTATTGTGGTCTTCGAGTCCAACAATATGTAAATGGTTGTTGTGATGCGTTGTGCCCTATATGTCAAGCATGAGAGAATGGACACTAAGTTTAGTATTAAGTAAGTTGGAAAGGTTTAGATTAGAGTTCAAGGGGGAGAATGTTAGAAGTACCGGACAAGTCCGGTAGTGAGATCGGACTAGTCCGATTGCTGTCCAGTAAGGGTAACCGGACTAGTCCGGACCCTTACCGGACTAGCTCGATGTTGTCCAGTAAGGATTTCGGACTAGTCCGGACCCCGATCGGACTAGTCTGGTCTTTTCAGTAACTCTCAGTTTGAACTCAAAATTAACATGTGTTCTAATTGAAAGGATACAACCTCCCGAAAGTTATGTCCCTGATCGGGGGACACAACATTCCTAAGGGTGGGAGGCCCCCTCTTGTGGCTCTTGGTCAAGTATAAGAAGAGGGTCAAGTGTATGAACAAGGAATGCTTATGCATACACACATACACACTTGAACACTCTTAATTCTTAGAATCCGATCAACACACCATGACAATAACAAGAGGAAACGCCTCTCATCGTCATTCTTCTTGTGGCCTCGCCTGGTTGGCTCGATGACCGCATCGTCAAGTAACAACAAAGATGGATGAGAAGGTATTAGAAGTGTTCTTGTGCTATTTGAGAGATAGCACTTCATGTTCATATTATATTTAGTTTTCTCCATGTAATTCAAGATGATTTACTGGCTATTTGATCTTTGGGCTCCCTTTTGTTTCTGACAGCTAGAGTTGAAGGACTGAACGCAATTGAAATCATTAACACTTACTTGAATAGAAAGCATACATCATGGTATAAGGGTGTAGAGGGTTCGACAATCCTGAACCCTAACCTCAACTGGAGGAAGCCTGACAAGCTAAAGCCTCCTCCTCCTCCTCTTATCACTTTCTCCCTTCTTTCTAAGCACTTGGGCAGTCCTACGTCTATTGAGTGGAGTACTAAACTCAAGCTTGTTGTGTGAAAAGAAGAGTGAGCCTCTACCATTATTTATACTCTCCAAAGGTCGGTTTGGCGCCTGAATTAGCATGCGCATTAGTCACCACAGCCATCATGGAGCCACCAGGATATGACACACGTTGTTTGATAAGGAAAGGAACCTAGACCAGGTCGGCCAACCAGGTAGATCGACTAACCTGGCAATGACTCCTTCTGCGGTGTCTTTTCTCCATGCGATTGATAGGTAGGTCCTCAAGCCACTCCTTGGAGCAACACTGCTGGATTCCCTCAGATAACCCTGTAAGTGGGCCATATGATCCATGTGCTACCACGTGTCGATGCCTGATTTTCTAGAAACCACTTTTTGGATTGCTCCCTGCAATTGTTGGTATTTTGGGGAAAAATTCACCTGCATCCAAATAGACACTAACACTTGCAGAAATGATTAGTAAATAACCTCTACCATTAAGTTTTGTTGTCCTTTTTATGCTTCTATGAGGTGAATTGATGGTGAGATATGGAACTTTAGGATAGTCAACAATGGCGATCAGGCCAACGTGCATCACCTCTAGCCACACAGAGGATGAACTGGATGGGCAATTATAGAGACAAACAAGAGCATGGATACATCGCCAGCGGCATTTATGGGATCCTAGACCATGGTGAGGGTATTGGTAAGATACCCAAGAGGCAATCATAACAATTCGAATGAAAGGCATAATGAATATTTGATCCATGAGGGATTAGGGTACTAATGGTCTATGACATAAAAGTCCATTAGTGTACCTTATAAATATGAGAGGTAGGGTAAGGGGTTGATTTTTTCCACCACGTAACAACCCTAGCCGCCACCACTCGTAGGCCTTACTCCTAAACTCCTCCTTTGTGAAAGATGCAAGCACGCCAGCACAAGATGTTCCTTCCCCACATGTATGGACTTTGTGGAGGCGCTACTGCTATGCTGATCGGCTACGGATGCAAGGAGTTGCTGTAGAGTTGAGGACTAGGAGGAGACAATCTAGATGGACTACTTCCTCTCCATCGACGTGCATCAAATAATTCTCCTGCACTACGCGTCTAGTGGTAATGATCTATGATCTCTTTACTCGCAAGTTTCCTTGGTGATGTGGTAGATGTATTGCTAGAAAAGCATACCACACGATTTCTAATAGGAGTATCAGAGCCAACTTGTGTAATTTTTGGTCTAGATCTTTCACATATAGGTGATATGTGATGTTAGCAGATATGATCTATTGCAATTAGGTTCAAGTAATGATCTTTTATTACACGGTCTTATAAGATCATAAGGGGTTCGAAAAGGTTAAAACAGATTGCATCATATGACCAAAGGATTAGTGTGTCCTCCTTCTGTATTGTGTGTTCGACATGTCCCTACCGGATGGAATCACCATCGGAGCTAGTCAGGTGCATAGTTAGTAGACTCAGCCAATAGATCGAGGTCATGTGTAGCGATGTTCTCATAAATACCTATCATGTTGATCAATGGGATTGATCTAATAAATATCGAGGCATTTTGAATGGCTTGGATTTGTGTTTGTTTGATCAATACAATGCGATTTTTATAGTGATTTCATAGATGCATTCTATGTAATTCCATGATTTCATAGATGTGATCTATGTAATTCAAACCATCGTTGCTATCTGCTATAGTGACATGATAGTGTCATATTTGGTAAAAAACATTCTACGCTTAACTTGTGTATGTAAGGAATGTGTGAACGGTATGACCTGAATGTGATGTCATGATTTGTGTATAATATTTGTGCAGCCTGCATGCTGCAAGTTAATACAACCGGGTTGAGGTTATCCTATTATTGTATAACGACCTGCATTTTGACCTATGATGCTTGATCTCTCATGTAATTTATTTGTTAGCTATTAGATGTATTAGCTTCACATACATTCATGGAGACCTCTTCAAACACGATAGGGATGGTTATCACCACAAGAAGGGAACCATGACGATGAAGATCATGAGTGAACCATGGTGATGGAGACCACTGTGATTCTAATGACCATAATATTCACAATATGATATGATCATATGCATGTGATGTTTATTTTCTTGTATTACTATTTTTCAAGCTTTTCATATGGTGGATGTTTTTTCATGATATAATAGCTTCCCTCAGTAAAGTTGAGTGCTTTATGTCATTGACCAATAACTGCACCTACGAAATTTTGGTCGTTGTGTTGTAGGTTTGCCAAAGTGAAGTGCCATCAGCTATCATCATGAATAAGGTGGATGTTGGACATTCACAAACATAGTGTTGGTTTACGCGACAAAGTTATAAAAATGGTTTTAGGCTTCATGGCATAGAGTTTTGTGATACCCGGTTCTATAAATGAACCAAGTGAACGCATATGTGTGCCCAGGACGTTCAACACACATACACGAGTGCATTCACAAATGGCTATACAGGAAATTACCACAGAACAAGATTAATTAACCACTTTTATTACACAATTCATAATATCCTCGAATACAAGCTCTATTGAATATTAATGACAAGTTTGAACTAATGCAGCGGAAATAAACTAATTAAGCAAACTAAGCAGCTAAGCAGCATAAGCAAATAGGGTATAGCGCAACTCCAATTAACTCCACAGCAAAGCTGACGGCAGATACGGCCTAGAACTCTGTATTATCATCGTTATACTCCCATCCTGACCTGCAACTGTTGGTGGGAGAATTGCAAGAGTGAGTACATATCGTACTTAGCAAGTGTGGAAAGTATGACATGTAGCTGATTCAAATGATGAATATAATAATGGCCAAGTGCTGAAAAGTACATTAAACATTTGAAAAGCAATATATTATATGTACATGAAGTAAACCCATAACCATATAGTTATCATAATACCAGTGCATAGTCCATTACCATCATCCATATACCAGATTTCACCACTTCCATTAACCATATTCATTGCCATAAACAATAATACCATAACCAATACCAAACCATCCCATACCAAATCATATCCATAACGAAAACACCTATAATCATGGAAGTTGTCCAGGTGCTCATATTCGGGACCACGGCTATCATGATAGTTTTTAAGACTCTGCAGAGTTTGTACCACTTTACCCACGTGTTTGTGATTTCGTCACATGTCGGGGACTAAAGAACCTCCCTTATGCCAATTACACTTCCTTTGGTGTACGGCCAAAGGATCATAAAATAGCCTTTACAAAGGGATTACTAGCCTATTTAGACCCCACTGAGGTTTCACCAGTGGCGATGCCTCCGACTGAGCACATCTTCAACCAAGGGCCCCCCTCTTGAGCTATTTGGATCCCAGGGTAGTCCCACCAATCATCAACAAACCCAATCCGACTACCCATTACCCGAGCATCCTTAATGGTCCAAATAGCACTGGCAAGGCCCTAATTAATCAGCTATGCCGCACCCATACTTGGCCTCATGGTGGCACTGTTATCCTGGCCTATTCTCGCATGAACCGGTCCTTAGATCTAAAGCAAGCAAACCACCATAACATCCAACCCATTCACATACCAGGCTTGCTTAGATCACCCATTACCATATCATATTGACTAGTTCATATTAACCATAATTTCATTAATGCATAATTAAATAGTGTATTGGTTTTCCCATCCCAATTAATTGAGCGAAGTAAAAAGGTAAAAAACCCTTCCCGAGTCTCTACCATGTATTCCAGGTGACAAGGGTGGTTAAACAAAGCTAGTAAACTTCTTATCATAGGATTACCATGAAATTGACACAAGCATGCAGTTTTAAAAACAAAATATTTATTTTAGAAACATGATCAATATGTTCAAGGACACTTTCCTTGCTCCTGAACTTGGTTTGGATCGAAGTCTTCAAAATTTTGGTACTGGAGGTCCTCCATAACATTCTCTAGCGCAACACCTTCTATTCTAAGCGACAAACATATGAAACACACAACTCAATCAAATAATGCTCATATAGTACTCAATATGCCATAGCATGCATGATTAATGCAATTATGAAGTGAAACTTGTTAATAAGTTATTATTAATGTTTACTAACTAGTTACAAAGGTTTCTAACAAGTTTGACCAGGTTTGGAATTGATCCAAGTCAATTTGGAATTAATTCAACACAATTCAGGTTCAGAGGCCAGACAAGTCCGGTTTCAGGGGCCAGACTAGTCCGCCCTGGACAAACTACAAATTAGGGTTTTTCTGAACAGAGAGAATTGGGGTTGAATTGACATTGAAAAAGAGAAAGTAGAAGGTATACCACATGTTTAGAACTCCAAAGATCAAGAATTGAAGATGGAACTTGGATCTTGACAATCTAGGGTGTGTGATGAAGAGTTGAAGGTGAATTGGTGACTAAGAACTCAAGGTCGATGAAGATCTTGATTACTTGATCCTCTTTCGTTTCCTCATCTCCTTCTTGTTGCTCAGGATCTCCTCCTCCCTCCTTGACGGCGGCTCTCCAAAAACTAGGGCTTGTGGTCTTTCAATTGAGGCAAAAGATGTAAAGTCAAGGTATGGGGTTGTTTATATAGGGGTGGAGGCTAGGGTTTGATGGATTCGAGTTTGGGGAGGGTGGAGACCGGTGCGGTGTCCCACATGGGCTCCAAATAGGTTGGACACGACATCCTTGGGCCCAAATAAGGTGGTTACCCAAAAACAAATGGTGAGGAAATAACAAAAACCGAGTGGAACTCAGCAGGTCGGACTAGTCTGCAAAACAGATCAGACTAGTCCGTTTTGGAACAGAAACAATATCGAACAAATCCGCTGGAAGGTCCGGACAAGTCCGGTCTTGTCCAGTGAGCAAAACGGACAAGTCCGGGGATTTGGCAACTTATTCGAAAACCGGAGCAAATATCGGACTAGTCCGCACTCAAACACGAACAAGTCCGGAACGAAACAGAGAGTCAACCAGACTAGTCCGCAACGATAATGGACAAGTCCGGATGGTAACAGAGAGGGAAATCGGACTAGTCTGGGGTACAAACCGGACAAGTCCGTACTTCTACAGACTTCTAAGTGTTGATTTGCTTCTAATTGATTTGAAACTTGTTATTTTTATGTGGGTTAATGTTAAACATGTATATGAACTTATGCAATGCATGATGCATGAAAATGAGGGTGTTACAAACCTACCACCGTTAAAATGAATCTCGCCCTCGAGATTCGACGCGGAAGAGAAGAGATAGGGAAATTCATTCTTAAGATCATCCTCCAACTCCCATGTTGCTTCCGATTCTGTGTGATGCTTCCATTGAACTTTGCACCATCAAATGACCTTGTTCCTTGTGACTCTCTCGTTGGTTTCCAAGATTTGGACCGGTCGTTTGGCATAATTCAAATCGGTCAACAATCCCAATTCTTCCATTGGCAATTGGTCTTCTGGTATCCTTAAACACTTTTTGAGCCGAGAAACGTGAAATACATCATGAACATCCGATAAGTGAGTTGGCATCTCCAACTTATATGTTATTTGCCCTCTTTTGTCCAAAATCTTGAATGGCCAATGTATCGAGGTGCTAGCTTGCCACTTATGTTAAACCTCTTATGGCCTCTCATTGGTGACACTTTGAGGTAGACGAAATCTCCCACTTCAAAGGCTAATTTCCTTCTCCTATTGTCTGCATAGCCTTTTTACCTTGATTGAGCAGCCCTCAAGTTTTCGTGAATAATCTGAACTTGCTTTTCAGCTTCTAGTTACACATCCACACAAAATACTTGAGTCTCTCCTGTCTCATTCCCGAACAAGGGTGTCCTACACTTCCTTCCGTGAAGTGCTTCATAGGGTGACATTGTCAAACTTGCATGGTAACTATTGTTATATGAAAATTATGCATATGGCAAGCTCTTGTCCCAACTTTTCCTATGCTTCAAGGCACAAGCTCTTAACATGTCCTCTAAAATCTGATTGGTCCTCTCAGTTTGTCCATCCGTTTGAGGGTGATATGTTGAGCTGAAATTCAACCTTGTTCCCAATGCTTCATGCAATTTCTGCCAAAACCTAGAGGTAAAATGAGAACCCCTATCCGAGACTATTTTCTTTGGTACTCCATGTTGGCACACAATATGCTCCATATATAGGTCTGCCAGTTGTATTGCGGTATACATGGTCTTGACAGGGATGAAGTGAGATGACTTGGTCAAACTATCTACAATAACCCAAATTGAGTCATAACCAGACTGGGTACGCGGTAATCCAACTATGAAGTCCAAACCAATTTCTTCCCACTTCCATTCTGGAATCTGCAATGGTTGCAATAATTCAGGTGGCCTTTGATGTTCCACATTGACTCGTCGGCACACATCACACAATGCTACATATTCAGCTATGTCCTTTTTCATGTTGGCCCACCAATAACATGTCTTCAAGTCTTTGTACATCTTCGTACAGCCCGGGTGCATCGAGTATGGCGAGTCATGTGCCTCTTTTAGTATTGTCTCCTGAATATGATTATCATTGGGCACGACAATCCTTTTGCGAAGCCATAAGGTACCATGTTCGTCCTCATCAAATCTGAATTCTCTCCCCTCTTGGGTCCTTTCCTTGATTTCGTGAATTTCCTCATCCTTGGCCTGACCTTCCTGAATTTCTTGCTCCAAGGTTGGTTTTAACTACATTATTCCCATCTCATTCACAAATCCGAGATTCAACCGTTCAAACTCCTTACATAACTCGGATGGCAGCTCTCGAACTGTGAGTTGGTGGCTTACTCCTTTCCTACTCAATGCATCAGCCACTACATTAGCCTTCCCCGGGTGATAGTTGATTCCCAAATCATAATCCTTGATGAGCTCCAACCATCTTTGTCGCCTCAAATTCAGGTCTGTTTGTGTGAATATGTACTTGAGACTCTTATGATCTGTATAAATTTTCAACCTATGCCCAAGGATATAATGTCTCCAAATCTGCAATGCATGTACCATGGCTGCAAGTTCCATTTCATGTGTTGGATAATTCTACTCATGTTTCTTCAATTGTCTCAATGCATATGCAACCACTTGACCTTCTTGCATGAGCACACATCCAAGTCCTTGTCTCGATGCATCACAATAAATATCAAAGCTCTTGCTCACATCTGGCAATACCAAAACTGGGGCTGTTGTTAACAATTTCTTCAACTCCTAAAAACTCTCTTGACAAGCTTGAGTCCATTGAAACACTTTCCCCTTCATTAGAAATTCCGTCATTGGCTTGGCTATCTTGGAAAAGTCCTTGATGAACCTACGGTAATATCCAGCCATTCTGAGAAAACTCCAGATTTCCTTTACATTTTGTGGGGGTTCCCATTTCAACACGTCCTTCACTTTTTCGGGGTCAACTGATATTCCTCCTCCTGAGATGATATGACCCAAAAATGACACTTCTTTCAACCAAAACTGGCACTTGCTGAACTTGGCATACAGTTGATGCTCCCTCAATTTCTGCAACGTGAGACTCAAGTGTTCCTCATGTTCCTTCTCATCCTTCGAGTAGATCATGATGTCATCAATGAACACCACAACAAACTTATCCAAGTACTCCATGAAGACCTTATTCATGAGGTACATAAAGTATGCAGGTGCATTGGTCAATCCAAAGGACATCACAATGTACTCATATGATCCACATCGTGTACTAAAAGCTATCTTGGTTTTGTCTGATGGTCGAATCTTCATTTGGAAGTATCCCAACCTCAAATCAATCTTGGAGAAAACACATGCTCCCTTCATATGATCGAACAAATCTTCTATGCGTGGCAAGGTGTACTTGTTCTTGATGGTCACCTCATTGAGAGCTCGATAATCAACACACATCCTTTATGATCCATCCTTCTTGTCCACAAATAGCACGGGCTCTCGTCAAGGTGAAGAGCTTGGGCGAATAAAACCCTTCTCTAGTTGCTCTTGAATCTGCTTCTTGAGCTCCTCTAATTCCTTAGGAGGCATCCTATACGGCCTCTTAGCTATAGGTGCCGTTCTAGGTATTAATTCAATAACAAACTCAATGTCGCGATCAGGTGGCATACCTGGCAATTCATCCAAAAATTCACACGCCGCTGAAATCTCCTCAATTGCGGCACCGTCCATGTGATTCAGCTCCAATTGCTTTGGTGCACGTTGAGATGCTTCAAACTCTATGGTGATCCCTTCCTCTTTGGTCAGCTTTACCGTCTTTGTGGCACATTCAATGACTCCATTGTGCTTCCTCATCCAGTCCATACCAAGTATAATGTCCAATCCTTGAGAATCCAAGACAATGAGGTTGGAAAAGAATTCTATGATGAGTAGGTTTAGGCCCGACCTTCCAAAAGGTATGTCGATTGGGGTGGAGAACTCGACGAGATGGTCCACGGCACTCGAGCGGTTCGAGTACCCCTGCAATCACTACACCACGGCTCCGTTGGTTATCAACCATGCTGCACATGCTTGACCTCGCCAAGAAGGCTAATCCCTGCAAGTGCAACCGAGAACGCGAGCAAGAACGTCGAAGACACAATTTGAAATCACAAAGTTGGGGTCTCACAAATCGTGGAACGGCGATATTATTGATCTAAGCAAAACCCAATTGTTCATGGCGGCTACTATAGATTATATATAGGTGGGAGGACGTCTAAGGGGGTTTTGGGGTCGTGACCTAACCCTAAGATATGAAAATAATGGACTTAGACTTGATACATGGCCAATGGCCCAATACGGTGGCGCAGCACCCTGACAGATTATGTACTTGACTTTGTTTCGATGATTCCCGTCTACTCCGAACTAATTTTGACATGGGACCAGCTCCATTGGAAAGTTTATCTTCTCCCCTTTCTGTTCATATGTAGAACGTCCAAAACGGAGTTTGTATGCGTCCTGAGCGTCCGTTTTAGTGCGTACTGCTCCTGGACTCCAAGTTGGATACGATTTTTAGTTTGTCTCAGTTTCCATCTTCTTTGAACGAATTCTCTGGTCCTCCACGTCCCTAATACTTCCTCCAAGTACTCTTTGAACCTCTCCATGGATCCTAATCACAATTAAATCATTAGGTAGAAATTTTTTCAGATCGTGTATGTACCCCAATTAAAACATACAAGATGCAATCAATAGAGTTCATACACAACAATTAATTTCAGAGGTGAGCTCGTTCTTATATGTTTTCTTATATGTTTTTGAGCATAGATTGCTACCTAATGATTTAATTGTGACTAGGATCCATGGAGAGGTTCAAATAGTACTTGAAGGAAGTATTAGAGACGCGGAGGACCAGAGAATTCGTTCAAAGAAAATGAAAACCGAGACAAACTCAAAATCGTATCCAACTCAGAGTCCAGGAGCAGTACGCACTAAAACGGACGCCCCGGACGCATAGAAACTCCGTTTTAGACGTTCTACATATGCACGGAAAGGGAAGAAGATAAACTTTCAATGGCTCTGGTCCCATGTCAAAATACTTTCGGAGTCGACGGGAATCGTCGAAACAAAATCAAGTACAGAATCTGTCAGGGTGCTGCGCCACCGTATTGGGCCATTGGCCATGTATCAAGTCTAAGTCCATTATTTTTCGTATCTTAGGGTTAGGTCACGACCCCAACACCCTCTTGGACGTCCTACCACCTATATATACTCTATAGTAGCTGTCATGAACATTTGGGTTTTTCTTAGATCAATAATATCGCCGTTCTACGGTTTGTGAGACCCCAACTTCGCGATTTCAGATCGTGTCTTCGATGTTCTTGCTCGTGTTCTCGATTGCACTTGCAGGGATTAGCCTTCTTGGTGAGGTCAAGCGTGTGCAGCACGGTTGATAACCAACGGAGCCGTGGTGTAGTGATTGCAGGGGTACTCGAACCGCTCGAGTGCTGCGGATCATCAATGTCGAGTTCTCCACCCCAATCAACATACCTTTCGGAAGTCGGGCCTAAACCTACTCATAAATTGGTATCATAGGGTAGCAATCTATGCTTAAAAACATATAAGAATGATCTCACCTCTGAAATTAATTGTTGTGTATGAACTCTATTGATTGCATCTTGTATGTTGAATGGAGTGTTGTTTGTATCCATAGAAGTGATGTCCTCATCAGTCTACCCCCCTTATTTTAAGGCTTACTTTTGGACATACTATATTTGTCCTCATCTCTCCTCCAGGAGACTTAACCAATATAGTAAACTTCATATGAGAGATAGGCAAACTATACTTGGCAACATATTTCGATGCAATGAATGAATGCGATGCTCTAGAATCAAATAACATAGTCGTCGGGTTGGAGTTTGCGAGAAACATACCAATCACCACGTCATCCGCTTGTTGTGCATCCTCCGTAGAGACATGATTCATGTTGCCACGAGCAAAATTCTACTGTCCCCGCTTAATGGTGCTAACTTTTTTTATTGGTACCGCAACCTGGGAATTGTTCTCAGTCAAGAGAAAACTGAGTGGGTTCTTCAGAAGTCAAACCCTGATGTCCCCGCAGCTGATGTGATTGTTGCAGCTTTTATAACCTATCAGAAGCATTGTGATAATGTACTTAATATAAGTTATCTCATGCTTATTGTTGGTATTTATTAACGTCTACAGGTGATCCTAGAAGCAAGGCTAGTTCTGCAAAGACACTAGGCTAACCTAAGCCAAAGCAAGTTGAGTTCCGCAAGCGCACGGAAAATATCGCTGTAGCATTTCACCCGAGAGTATTCCCTAGGGTATCGTATTTGTATATCCCAAAGGAAAGCTAAGTAGAAGGGTGGCACGGTCAAGGACAGAAGAGGGTGTTCTAGTGAGAGATCCGGTAGGATGGATAAATGAAGTGATGGGATAGTGTGACACACACCTAAGCAAACTACTCTAAATGGTAAGAATGTCCTAGTGGAGGCTAAGGTAGGGATGGCGCAACTCCTACTGAGCTTTAAGTATTCATATACATAGACAACTAATGTACATATGGGTATGCTAACGATGAGTACTTGGGCTTAGTGGTCCAACATATCGGGCACGGGTTTACCCCTAACAACATCAGGATGATCACTACCACGCGGCTGAGCTGAACGTGGGGTGGGGGATTACAAAGGACAGACTAGGCTGTCACCACCTGCCGCCTACCCCTACAAACTGCGGGTCGACGAGACATCAGACTCTACCTAATGATCTAAGCACCAAACTTACATGCTAAGTAAATATCTTAAGAGCTGCAACACAAGTACCTTCCTAAGGAAATGACTAACCTAAATATCGTTGAAACCAATGTTGGGACCAAGCACTAAATTACTCATATTAAATGATCGTATTAATGCCTAATTAGACTATAGCGATGGTGTATGATGTTTATGATAACAAGATATGAGCATTATGACCAGATCATAACAACATCTACACCTAACACATACATGTACTCCACAACAAAACAAGGAACGCTTTACCCAAGTATATGGATAAGTAAAGACTAATGATATTAATATAAAGCTTAATGTCAAAAATAAAATAAAAGATACATGAGCCATACCTTTCCCAATTTGGACTTGGGGCTAGAGGCTCCTCTCTACAGCCTAACCTCCACTAAGGACTAAGAGAGCGCCAGTATAATACAGGAGAGAATGCTCGAGTGGTGTGTGGGACAGGTGAGGCACCCCCTATTTATACACGGAGTAGAGGCAGTTCACACTGCAATTAGCACATGAATCAGTCTTCACCGTCTTCCGGTAGGATTGTGGAGCCAACACGTGGAAGCTGGCTGGGTTTGGCGCCAAGGCCATGTTGGTCGAGCCAGGGGGTCGGCCGACCTGGTCCTGCCCCCCCCCCCCCCCCCCCCCCCCGCCCCCCTCGGTTGTGCTACCTACGGGTGACTTATATGTGGCCCCATGTTCTTTCCCCTCGGATACGCTTGAGAATGGGTCCATGTGATGCCACATGTCCTAACGTGATTGAATGGGGTGGCACTGTTCAAGATTGCTCCACTCATTCTCCACCATTTCTACATAAAAACTCCTACATGCACTATTTCTCCAAGTGGAATATGTTAAGTCTAACTGTGGTGTGTTTAAGAAATATTTATTCCCTCATATAATTGAGTTATATTGATGGTAGAAATTGGTATATAATTACCATAAACAAACTCCCACAAGCTTACCCTTTGTTGTCCCGAAGCAAAGATAAAAACTTAGGTTGTTGATCAGGAGTTGCTACAATGTCGTATTTTGCAAAAGTACCAAGTGTAAAAAAATATTCTACCTTGCATTGAATAGCAAAGTGAGCATGCATCATCTAATGTGTGAGTTCCATTCAAAAATTTTGAAGAAGTTCAAATGGTGTTTGAATTTAAGTTCCTCAATTGATGCACTCAACCAGTCCTATGTGGGACCTCGTATTTGTATCCACACCAAGGCAATGTATTTCTTGTCCTACATCTAAATAGGGCTTATATGTGGAGTTTGGTAGGGATCAAGAGTAGGCATATTTGCAACATATGTATTGCTAAGTCAAAAGAGTAAGCCTTAGGAGAAAACAAATCATACTTTTGCTCAAGCTTTGTACATGTGTGATGCAATATCTGTGGAGTGGAAATATGAAGATGATTCCTTTGTATGCACTTTTTCGTGAGGATGAAACATGGCTAATTTTTTTCTCGTGATCTTATACATGACCCTGCATTTTTCTTTTTCCTTTTCTTGTAGCAATGTCTTCTACTCCTCTTTTCTTATCAAATATTTTGAAGAGAGTATCATGCGTGAAAATCATGAGTATCTTTTGATGTTGGAATGGTATGATGGAATTTTGCTAACTTCTAGTGCAGAAGTTTAGCAAGTGCCCGTGCAATCTTGATCTTAAAAGAATGAAAAGGATCTCACATAGATCTATACTAGTTTGACTAGGCTCAATGTGAAGGCAAATAGCATATGCATGGGGATTATCAAATTCAAATCATTATATGACTTTGGTAAGAATTTCTATCAAATGAAGAACTTCCATTTTAAAATTTCTCCGAGAAATGAAGTTTCACTTTCAACTAGGATATTAGAATCTCTTTATTATACCTCACAACAACCTAGAGCCGGACTTAGCTTTTGCTACCCACAAATTCCAAATTTAAGGCAAGGGTATTCTAAACCAATAAACTCAATACTTAGAGAATACTAAGTTGTATGCAAGGGACTAGAGAAAATAAAATAGAGCAACTATTCATCATTTCAACTTATGCAAAGTAAAAATATTCTTACCACACATCTTTTATTTTATTAACCTAACCTATACTACATTATTATTATTATTATTATTATTTTTCAGATGCAAAATGTAATGGAAAGAAAGAAATTAAATAAAGAGATGCAAATGGGGTGTGATACAAGTTACCTCAAGTGGGGGATCCTTCCCCAAGCTTGTTCTTCTCAATCTCCGTTATAAGGGTTGAACCCTTGATGACAGAAGTAGGTCATGAGGTCGGCCTATTGTTACTGCAACATGGTGTTGACATTGTTGAATTGCGCGTCGTTTGCTGCTGCCAGTCGTGGGTACATTGGATGTGGTCTTCAAGTGTGTTGAGGACGTCACCGGTCCTCACTTCAAGGTCTCCCATCCTTTAAGTGAGTTCCGCCACTTCATTGCCAAGGTCATGAGAACCTCGGGCTGAAAAGGAACGGCGTGTACCCATTGGTGGAGGTGGCAAGCTACTAGACCTTGAGCTACCTCTGGTGGTAGTCCACTCCTACCACGACGATCCTCCTACCTCATAAGGTTGAGGTTGGGTCCGACCGGGTGCATGACTCGTTGGATCCACTTCCTCTAGGTACTCATAGGCGGGTGTATATCATGGTGGCATCTCCAAGGCTGCACTACGTGAATGACTCCTTATGACCCTACCAGAGACATTACTCCTATGAACCTCTTCGATAGGTTGAAGGGCAATGGTTAATTACTGGCACTTACATCAACGAAAATCCGGGTTAGGTAACATAATTTCATTTACATAGCCAGGATAGAAAACATTAAGGATTCATCTAGATCATGTTTAGGAGTGTGTTCTTGCACTAGAAAGTCCTCATAAGTAGCGGCTTCATGGAATATATTCAATTAAATCATTTTCTAAAGCCGCTTCTTTCAAAGAAATGCAGGTAATTAATGAACTATATTCAATTGGTCCCATCATTGTAGAGTTTTCTAACCAATATGACATCATAGCCTTAATAGGAGAAACTCTAATCTTTTTAATCATGGCATAAAGGGTCCTATGTTCATCTTCACGCACAATCCTAACATCTCCTCTAGGAAACATAGTCATGGCCACCCATCTATGCATGAAACGTATAGTGGGGTTTTGAAAGTGGCTATTCCTAGGGTTCTTAAATGCTACTTCATTAGTCAATTCTTTCCAAAAACCTTGTTTGTTAAAATTAGGCAAAGCGTCTAAATCCATTAAACAACGTCTATGGAAGTCTAGGCGTTCACTAAATTCTTTTCATAGGATAAAGTATTTTTTCAGAAAAAACTAAAAGTATCACTTTCAAATACTATTATAAGGGTTCATAGAATTTGTCGGTGTTTGGAACCGGTAGATCTCCCAACACTACTTTTGGTAGATCGAGGAGTTATAGTTCGGTAATGGGCGTGCAGAGATTCAAGAAGGTGAAAGACACATGTACACAGGGATTTACGTGGTTCGGGCGCCTGAGCGTAATACCCTACTCCACGAGATGTGTTGGTGATGTATTAAGCTCGGGAGTCTAGAAGAAGCTCTAGAATAAGAAGCTCGTCCAGCTCAGGGTGTTCCGCTGTGGTCTGGAACCGTCCGTTGTGTATCATTGACCAGTCCTTTTATAGTACAAGGACTGGTCGTTACAATGTCAGCCTGGACCGACAGGTGGCCCAGGCAGTTACACACGCTTGATACACAATAAATGGGGTTAATTACCCTTAATAGCCTGGTAATGGGCCTTAACAGTTCCGTTACCAGTATTAAGGGCCATCCGATCGTGTGTCATTAATATGGTATTAATGACACTTAATCGGGTCTTGAAGTCTTTGATTGATTCTTGAAGGTCCAGAGCCGTTGGGGGGTCCACCGGCCTGATAGTTGAAGTTGAAGGTCCGGCGGTTGCCACGGGGCAGCTCCGGAGCTCACCATCGTGGACGGGTAGGTCCGGTGCTGTTAGACACGTGTTAGTACTGGAGCTTCCCTCTGTCTGGGGTTAGGTCCGGGGGTGCCATATTGGTATTTTGACCGGAGCTTCCCAGGTGTGCGTGATAGCTTCGGTCTTGTGATACACGTGGCAGCCCTGGGACTAACCATGTCGGGGGAGCAGGTCCGGCTACGCCTGACATGTGGGGCCTTTGGAGGTCTTCAAATCTGGTATATGGAGTTTCCTTGTGATCTTTGCAATCCCAAGAGGTATCCGGTATGGAGGGTACCGACAATGGCCCCTGGACTCACCTCTGGGAGAGACCTTTTGTATGAAGTCATTTCACCCGAGGTGGGTCCATTCTTCGGTTTCTGAACCGTGTTCTTCAAGGGTCTTTGGTTATGCCGTTGGATGTCGTTCACAGTTAAACTTCTGCCGCGTGGCGTATCTTGAAGGCGGTAGGTGAGATCTTAGCGTGCGGATCTCACGCAATTGAAGGTCACCGGTTCACGATACGGAAATCGTATCGGTTCTGCGCGCCCTGTCAGGCCGCCGACTTCGGGTTTCCCGCCCTTCATGATGAAAACCATTCGCCCGGGGTAAGAACCTTGACTTGATCGTCGGGGTGGCCTCGGGCCCCCTTATCATTAGCGGGGTGAAATCTTTGACTGGTATCGTCGGCTCCTCTGCGGTTTCCATCTAGGCGTTGCGGGGGCTTACTTAAGAAGGAAAGCATGCACTGTTTGGGGTTCTTTACGCCTTTCAATCGATCTTGTGCTCAAACCTTCTAAACTTTTGCTTGTCTTTCCTCTCTTGCCTTGCTGTGCCGCGATGGAGTTGGGTCTCCGCCAAAGCCAACTGAAGACCAATGATGATTTGAAGAAGGTCCGTGCCCTCATGGGATGGTCCCCTAACTTCTTCAACCACCTGGTCCGCGCTGGCAAGCTTCCATTCGAGAAGGAGCACGCCGGCGACATGGTGTACTTCTCCGCGTACGCCATGGTGGGACTGATCCCACCTTTCTCCTCATTCTTCTTGATGCTGCTAGATTTATGTGGTCTGCAACTTTACCACCTTGGCCCCCACTCCATTCTGCTGGTGTCCATATTCGTCCATTTCTGCGAGATGTGGGTGGGGATTCCCCCCTGCATTGAGCTCTTTCGCACCTTCTTCACTATCCAGACCACAGGTCGGATCGACGAGTACCTTGGCTTCTACTATTTCCTGAAGCGCAAGAAGTGCCCATACAAGTACTTGCGGTTGTTCCCTTCTGGGAAGTGGGACGACTGGAAGAAGGACTGGATTGTAATCAGAATGGAGGAGCATGAGAAGATGGAGCTGCCGGAAGGCCTCCCCAACATCGACACTGCAGTTTGGAGTGAAGCTCTGGTGCTGTCGGATGCCTTCAATCCTGCTCTGACCAGGATCTGCCTGTGTGTGGAAGGAGGAGTGACTCCCCAGGTGGTGTTTTGCAACTTCCTGACCAACAGGTGGGCTTCGTTGAAGAGGAGGGAGAAGTTGGCTTGGGCCCTAAACAGTATGCTGGATGACGACCGGATCGTGACCGGTTTGAAGTCCAATATGGAGGGTGCAACTTTGGAGTTCCACCTGAAGAAATTCCAGCACGGCATCGACGTCGAGGGC
The DNA here is from genome assembly GCA_036927565.1 of Tuctoria greenei. Taxonomy (NCBI): domain Eukaryota; kingdom Viridiplantae; phylum Streptophyta; class Magnoliopsida; order Poales; family Poaceae; genus Tuctoria; species Tuctoria greenei. The sequence goes on along the minus strand of JAYESD010000007.1, from coordinate 76,207,763 downwards.
GACGATTTGGCTCCGCCGCCAGCTTTCCTCCCATTGAACATGGAGGCAGCATTCAGTAGGGAGCTCCAGCAGACGATGCCGGTGCTTGACGACCTTGGTGTCATTGAGAGGCGCTCGACCACCGGGTTGGCAATCTCTGAAGCTCTGGAGGGTGGCTCCATCCCCACCCCTAAGCCAAGAACCGAAGTTGTCGGCAAGGGCAAGGAATTGGCCGAGCCCTCGAGCCGTAAGAGGAAGCATGCCGACAGGAGGGCAATGCATTCTTCTTCTGCAGCGTCCCCATCTCCCCGGAGGGGATGGTCTTCAACAGTGGCGTCTACTCCCATTGCAGCATCTTCCCGGGGTGCTAACTCCGGCCAAGTGACTCCGGTCCTAGGGCTAGCTGAGGGCTCTGGGTCCGGAGGTCCTTCCCGGTCAAGGGGGGCCTCGACCAGAGCAACGCCGACAGCAGCAGCGAGCTCCGGGGGGCCCTCCGGGACTACCACACCAGTGTCGGCTGGGGCCAGTCCGGAGCGTCTGGGGAAAAGGTTCTGCGGGAACTGGTGCGGAAGCCTTCCGAGGTAATTTCTTATTTTTTACCTCAGTCAGTTGTTTTATTGTTAACTGTATTTTGAGTCTCTTCATCCTTTATTCATAGCATGCCCAAGAAAAGGGCTGAAGCTCCGGCCCCTGCAGCAGCAGTTGAGGCTGTGCAGGCTGAAGCTCCGACTCTGATTCCAGTGCCGCCCCAAGAGGTGGCAGAGGCTGCAGCAGCCCCGACGCCGACTGTCATGGTATTGGACGACTCATCCCCAGAAGCTCGTGTGGTAGTGCCAGACCACAGGACTGAAGATGTACCAGCAACGCCAGCCTCGGAGGTTGAAGCTCCGGGCTTGGATGTTGTGATCTTGGATGCTCCGACCGTAGAGCCGGAGGAAGCTGCGATTCCGGCCCTAGAGCCGGATGTTGTTGAAGCCCCGACAGTCGAGCCGGTGGTTGAGGAGGCCCCGACAACAGAGTCGGGTGTTGATGAAGCTCTGGCACTTGAGCCGGTCGTCGAGGAAGCTCCGGAGGCTAGCCGGCTGCTGCAGAAGTTCCGGTTGTGGAGCCGGCTGTTGAAGAGGTTTTTGCGTCCGAGCCAGTTGCTGCGGAGGCGACGGCGCCTGAGCCTATGGCGATCGAAGCGCCAGCACCGGAGCCCATAATGGCTGAAGCGCCAACACCCGAACCAGAGGCGGAGGAAGTGCCTGTGCCAGAGCCAGAAGTAGCTTCTGTTCCGGCCAAACCTTCAAGATCCCTTCCGAAAGAAGTGATCCTAGAGGTGCCCGCTGCCAAGCCAGAGTGCCGGGATGAAGCTGCTGGCCCCCCGCCAGAGGGACCAATTGTTGATGACCCGGCGGCTGGGCCTTCGGAACCAATTCCAGAGGTCGGTACTTCTGCTGTAAGCACTTCCTCGGCGGCGGCCTAGGCTATACCGGAGGACGGCCCCAGTGCCGTGGAAGCTCAGGGTACCCCTCTCGTAGAGTGGGACCCAATTTTTGTTGCTGAAGACCCGCCGGAGCCAGCGGAGATGACTCCGGCAGGTCCGGACCCGATCCCCCTATCGTTGTCTATCGACAACGCCTGCTCCAGCCTTCGCCAGGTTCAACTGGCCTTCTACCACGACAGCAAGGCCCTCGAGGAGGAGCGTCAAACTCTTAGGAGGTGGCGCAACTGACTCCATTTTGAGACCAAGCTGGCACAGTCGAGGCTGGCTGACGAGAAGGAGTGGGTGCGAAGGGAGAAAGTCCGCTTGGAGTAATGGGGTAAGTTGTTGTATGAGAGGGAAAGCATGAAGCAGACCCTCGACAACCAATCCCAGGCCATATATGATTAGGCCAAGGCTGCCAATAGTGCAGCTAATGAACGCCATGAAAGACTCTCTGCCATCCACAATAGTCTCGTCAAGCGCTGGGAGGCTCTTGAAGCTCGGGAAAACGGCTCGAAGATGAAGAGCAGAAATTCCTGGAGCTACGAGATGACCTCGTGAAGAGGGAGGAGGAGCTTGTCCAAAAGACAGCTCTGGCTGACAAGAGCCTTGAAGAACGCACCAAGAAATTGGATGAGCGTTGCGAGGAGGAGGAGAAGAAAGCCTGTGAGCGAGGGCAGGAACTCTACAACCAGGAGAATGCCATCGCCGCCCTGGAGAAGAAAGTGCGGGGCCGGGAGAGAGATTTGGTCAAACGCCGGAATGAGATCCACCTCCGGGAGGAAGAGCTCAGCAAGCTCGAAAGGCAAGTTGCTGAAACGATTCAGCAGAATGCCAAAGAGGTGGAGCATCTTGCTCGGGAGAGCTCGGAGCTGGCGGCGGCGAAAAGATCCTTGGCGGAGATGCGTGGTGCAAGGGCTGTGGAGTCTCAACAAGTTTGGGACTTCCTGGGCAAGGCCAACAACGCGTTGATGCCAATGGGCTTTAGTCCCGTGCATCCGGATGATCCGAAGCCGGAGCTGGACCAGGCATTGGAGGCGCTGGGTTCAGCAGGCAACAAACTCTCCAAGGTGGGCGATGTCATCGCGGACCAATTGGAAACGGAGGGTCAGACCCTGGCGAAGAACGTCAGAGAGTATGAGCTGACGTGCTACACCAGCCGGGACCCTCAATTCCCTTTGAACCCGGTGCTTGAAGGCCCCATCGAAGGAGAGGGTGAAGCCGTCCGAGCCAACGTGTCGGAGGTGGCCTAGAAGGTTGCCCAATTCTTCCATAGGGTCTAAGATCGTCTCCCTGTAGCTCTCGCTTGTACTTTCTCTTCTTCCTCCCCAATTTTGTAATCTCTTGTCTCCAGATGAATGAAATCCAAATTTCTGTGAATTCAAATTTCATTTTTTGTCTTCAGCACCTTTGTCTTGCTTGGCCCCCTAGTAGATGTACACAATTTGATTGTGAACATGTACCAAGAGGATGTACCAGTTGTTGAAGACTTGCATGCTTCGAACATATAGAATGTAGGTCCGAAGTCTTCGATAGTGTAGGCCCCCTGAGACTGTCGGAGCTTAGTGGCTCCAGCATTGACCATCACTGGAGCTTGGTAGCTCCAGAGCATTGATGGTTAGTTCTCTGGGTGTCGGAGCTTTGGTAGCTCTGGCAGTGACCTCTGTCAACACGTGTTGTGTCAACGTTAGACTCCACTTTAGAGTATTTCCACCATCTTCACGTTGACGACTTGCCTCCTAGCTTTACTGGAACTGAGTAGCTCCAGAGATGCTCGATGTCAATATTTGAACATTGACCACAAGCCGCCTAGAGGATGTCGTAGCTTCTTTATTTTTCCTGCACACTTAAGTCAAGAAAAACAGTAAAATTCATTTCTTATCTATAACTTCATTGTGGCTTACTGTTCCCGAGAAAGTTTTAGGTCGAACACAATCCTAAGTACAATCAAGAGCTCCATCCTGCTTCCTCCGGGCCCGTTTGTTTTTGGACTCGCCTTACTTTGGCCTGCCGGGGTGTAGGTAGAGTGGCGTACTTAAGGTTTAGGACCAGGCTAAGTCGATAGCACACTCCGGCCCTAGATTGGCTTGGCGACATTCAGACAAGTAGGCCATAAACAATGTTTGAACCCGGAAGGACAGACAATGCAACTCGAATTGTACAAGAACTGATCGAGCTAAAGTTTCTTAAGAATTGCGCAACTTTTTTATAGACAAGAAAGAGCAAAATAAAAAATATTGAGCCTGCACGAAGTAAATGCACGTGGAGTCTGTTTTCACACAATGATGTCTTTCATTATAGGTCCGGGGTACAGGGGAAACAAGTACACTCTTAGGGTACAGAACCAGGCTAAGTGTGTTTTGTTTCTCGTTTGACCCAAGGTAGCTAGCTACACTTTTAGTTCTAAGACTGTGACAAGTGTTGCATGGGCGTTGCGGACCTAACAGGGTAGGTCCGACTGCCCTCACGGAGGAACTACCCGAGTCTGTACAATGACTCTATAACATACACCATATGTTATTACAGACTCACCTCTGTGATACTAAGCGTAGAACATATGGAGGTGCTCAATGTTCCAAGGATTTGGGAGAGGTGTCCCATCCTCGGTTGCCAAGCGAACGCATCCGGTACGGGATACTTTGATCACTGGAAAGGGTCCCTCCCAGCTGGGGGAGAGTTTATTTAACCCTTCTCTGGATTGTATTCTCCGTAGCACCAGATCGCCTTCCTCGAGCTGTCGGCTGTGAACATGTCATTGGTGATAGCGCTGAAGAGCTTGGCGGTACCAGGCATTCCGAACAGCTGCTCAGCACCTTCCCTCTTCAAGGAGGTCAAGGTCTTCACGCTGAGCTGGTCCTGCGTGGCTTTGTCGGAGGTCCGGACCTGGAGCGACTCCAAGGTGACTTCCGGAGGAAGGACTGCTTCAGCTCCGTACACCAGGAAGAAGGGTGTCTCTCCAGTTGACTGGTTTGGAGTAGTCCTGTTGGCCCATAAAGTGGGCGGAAGCTCTTCAATCCAGTTGGCTCCATGCTTTTTCAGGCGCTCATATGTGCGCTTCTTGAGTCCTTTCAGGATTTCTGCATTTTCCCTCTCGGCTTGGCCATTGCTTGCCGAATGAGCTATAGATGCGTAGCTGACTTGGATGCCAAGGTCTTCACAGTATCCTTGGAAAGCAGAGCTTTTGAATTGGGTCCCATTATTTGTTATGATTTTGTTCGGGACTCCAAATCTGCATACTACGGAATGCAAGAAATTGATAGCCGATGCTTGTTTATTGTCACAACTGGAGTTGCTTCTGACCATTTGGTAAACTTGTCGATGGTGACATACAAGAACTTGTAACCTCCGTCGGCTCTTGGGAAAGGTCCCAAGATGTCCATCCCCCACACGGCGAAAGGCCATGTAGGAGGTATCATTTGTAGAGGCTGAGCCAGTGTATGAATTTGCTTTGCATGGAACTGGCATGCCTTGCATTTCTTCACCAGCTCAGTTGCATACTGGAGCGCTGTAGGCCAGTAGAAGCCGTGCCGGAAGGCTTTACCGACCAGCGTGCAGGAAGACGCGTGGTTCCCACACTCGCCTCCGTGGATTTCTGCGAGGAGCTCGCAACCTTCTTCCCTTGTGATGCACCGCATTAGGACGCTGTTGGCACCACATTAGTAGAGATCCCCTTCTACCAACGTGTATCTTTTAGCCAATCTAACTATCCGGTCAGCGGATACATCATCGTTAGGAAGGATATTGTCTTTCAAGTAGCCCCGAATCTCCGAGATCCATGCATCAGAGCTTGCTTGAGCATTTGAGTCTTGCGTGCTGGGTTGCTCGGAGCTTCCTGCAGCACCTACGACCCTTGATGGCTGCCATGGTAATAGGGCCATCGGGACCGCCAGCTTCGGGATGCTGGTCTCGCCCCCTTCGCTCAGTTTGGCAGGCTGAGCTGTGGGTTTTGACAACCTCTGGACGAAGGTTCCGTCAGGAGCTGGAGCTCCGATTGACACTTTCGTCGAGAGTTCGTCAGCTTCAGCGTTATGGACATGATGGACATGGTGGAGATCCAGGACTTCGAAGTCCTTCTGAAGCCTCTGGACTTCAAGGAGATAAACAACTAATTGAGGATTGTTACAGGAGCATTCACCCTTCACCTGTTTAATGGTGAGCTGCGAATATCCCTTGACCAATAGCTGCTTGACATCGTATGATAGTGCCACCTTTAATCCATAAATGAGTGCTTCATACTCCGCCATGTTGTTGGTCGCCTTGAAGTCAAGGTGGACCATGTATTTTACCTTCTCCCCGGTTGGAGCGAGGAGAAGGACTCTAGCTCCAGCCCCCTGCTTTTGCATGGAGCCGTCAAAGTAGAGGGTCCAATGAGGTTCGGTGAAGACCGAAGCCTTATGTTCCGACTTCTGCTCACTAGGGCCCCCAGGGTTTAATGGAGAGGGGGTCCATTCCGCCACAAAATTTGCCAATGCTTGAATCTTGATTGCTTGCCTTGGGACGAATTCAAGATCAAATTCAGCCAATTCCGCTGCCCACTTTGCAATGTTCCTAGTAGAGTTGGGACTATGCAAGATAGCACGCAGTGGGTAAGAGGTCACCACTAATATCTTGTGAGCTTGGAAGTAGTGGCAAAGCTTCCTGGAGACGATGAGAACTGCATAGAGCGGATTGTTTACCTCTAGGTATCGAGTCTTGGCATCATGTAGTACTTTGCTGATGAAGTATACTGGGCATTGGACTATCCGGACCCTCCCGGAGGGGCCCGGAGCTTCCTCCACATCGACCCGGACCCTCCCAGAGGGGTCCGAACTTGCTTCGGGGACCTCCGGGTTCCTGCTAGAGGATTCTGGAGCTTCTGTTGGAGTGACCCGGATCCTCCCGGAAGGTTCCAAGTCTTCTGGGATAACTCCCTATTGATCCAAGTCTAGGGGCTGAGACCCTGACTCTCCTTCAGGAACCTCCGGACCCTCCCGGAGGGGTCTGGATTCCTGAGCTTGTGATGGTTCTAGTCTCTCCGTGACCAGGACCATGCTGACAACCTCGTCGGTTGCTAAAATGTAAAGCAGTAAGGGCTCACCAGGGTTTGGTGGTACCAAGGTTGGTAGAGTGGTGAGGAGCAGCTTTAGCTCTTGGAACGCCTTTTCTGCTTCTTCAGACCATTGAAATGGTCCGGACTTCCTCAATAGCTCGAAGAAGGGTAGCGCCCGTTCCGCCAGTCTTGAGATGAACCGGCTAAGGGCGGCTAGACATCCAGTCAGTTTCTGGACATCTTTGATGCGAGCTGGTGGCCGCATCTCCTCAATCGCTTTAGTCTTCGCCAGATTTGTGCCCCGGTGGTTTACCAGGAAACCGAGAAGCTTTCCAGAGCTAACCCTGAAGATGCACTTGTGTGGGTTTAGCTTCGTGTGGGTGACCCGCAGCTTGTCGAAGACAGCTTGCAAGGTGTCAAGGAGTGACTCCTTGTCCTTGATTTTGACTACAATGTCATCAACATACACTTCCACTACGTCTTTGATGAGCTCTCCAAAGGTTTTGTACATAGCTCGTACAAATGTTGAAGCTGCATTCTTGAGACCAAATGGCATGGCTGTATAACAGTACAATCCATCTACTGTGATAAAAGAAGTATGTTCTTCATCTTCCCTAGACATTCTGATTTGATGGTACCCAGAATATGCGTCTAGGAAACACAGTAATTCTTACCCAGAGGTGGAATCCACTATCTGACCTATTCTAGGTAGTGGGAATGGATCTTTTGGGCATGCCTTATTTAGTGTTGTGCAGTCGATACACATCCGAAGCTTCCCGCCAACCTTGGGTACAACGACTTGGTTTGCCAGCCATTTTGGATGGAAGACTTCTCGTATGAATCCAGCTTCGAGCAACTTCTTCACTTCTTGTCGTATGAAGTTCTGTCGCTCTACGGATTGCTTCTGAGGCTTCTGATGTACGGGCCAAGCGTCAAGATAGATCTTCAGATTATGCTTGATCACTTCCCTAGGGATCCCAGACATTTGTGATGGTTGCCAGACAAACACGTCGATGTTAGCCCGGAGGAAAGTAATGAGCGCGAATTCCTATTTATCATTCAGACCTCCCGATATACGAGTGGTCAGAGCAGCATCGGAACCAATTTGGATGACTTTGACGGGGATGTCGTCGTCGCAGCTTGGTTGCACACAAGGTGCGGAGGTTGAGCCTCGCTGACGAATGCTGAGGGGTTTTGGAGCTTGCTCCTGCTTGGATTCTTCCTCCTGTGCTGTAGCAAGCGCATGGAGTTCCTCCAGGGCAGTCACTCTGGCAGTACAGTCTCCGCGGATCTGGAGAACGCCAACTAGTGTCAGTATCTTCAACACCAGGTAGCCATAATGAGCAGCAACCATGAATTTGTACAAGGCAAGCCTGCCCAAAATGGCGTTGAAGGGCAATTGATCTGAGCGACGTCAAAGATCAACTTATCAGTGTGATAATTCTCCCGAGTCGCGAAGGTTACAGGGAGAGTAATGGCATCGAGCGGTGTTATGGCCCCCGGACTTACTCCGGAGAAAGGTCGGGAAGGGCGAAGGTCTGAAGGTCGGAGCTGAAGCTTGACAAAAGCTTCAAAGCTTATGAGGTTCAGCCCCGAACCTCCGTCCACCATTACATGGTGGAGTTGAATGTTGTTGATGGTAGGTGATACCATCAGAGGTAGCTGGCCAGCTCCGATCATGTTTCGAGGGCAGTCCGAAGCATCAAAAGTGATGGTAGTGTCCATCCATTTCCGATGAGGTTCCACCTTGGCTGTAGGAGCGACTGAGGCCATGTCTCACCGCATGGTCTTGAGGATACGGAGGGAGGTGATGTCCCGTGAACCACCAAAGATGGTGTTCATGGTTTTTCGACGCTCACTGTCGGAGATGTCGGAGTCGTCGTCGACGGAGGTGTACACAACCTTCAGGACCTTTTTAGGGTCTTGGAAGCCTAACTCCTCTTCAGCCAAAGCTTCGTCCACTTTCTGCTTTCCTTCCCTCTGACGGAAAGGAACTTCTTCCCAGTGCTTGTGGTAGCGCTCAACAAGGTTTTGGACCTCCCAGCAGTCCTCCAAGCTGTGGCCGTTAGACTTGTGGATAGGACACCACATTTTGGAGTTGCCACCGTCTTCAGAGGACGGCCGAGGTCGTTTCTCAGGGCGTGGCCCCCGACCACCTAGAGCTACAACAGCTGCAGCGGTGGATGTGCCGACCGACAGCTTCTTTTTGTCGTTGGACTTTTTCTTCTTTTTTCCACTCCCGGGGGTAGTGGCTTCGCCTTTGGAGGATTTTTTTTCCATCCTCTGGAGGTGGCTTGGAGTGCATCTCATGGCCCTCTTCAGCTTTGGCACACTTGTCTGCCAAGCTGAAGAGCTCCATGACGCTGGTGATCTCCTTGACCGCCAGCTTCTCCAACATCTTCTTATCTCGCACGCCCTGTCTCAATGCCACGATGACAGAAGCGCTAGAGATAGAAGGAATGGTGTTTCGTACCTGGGAGAACCTCTAAATGAATGAGCGTAGGGATTCTCCCCTCTTTTGCACCACTGCAAAAAGGTCCAGTTCGGTGCCTGGTCAGGTGTATGAACTCCCGAAATTGGCGGTGAACTGTTGGCACAATTCCTCCCAACTATTGATAGAGTTGTGAGGAAGGCTCATGAACCAGGACTTGGCGGTCCCAGTCAAAGCTACTGGGAAGTAGTTGGCCATTACAGCCTCGTTACCTCCGGTCGCAAGGATTGCAGTGGTGTAAATTTGGAGAAACTCGGCTGGGTTAACGATCCCGTCAAACTTCTCCGGCAGGTATGGCCAGAACTTTTTTGGCCATCTGACCATGCGTAGGTGCATGGCTAGTGCAGAACAGCCTCCTCCTACTCCCTCGGGAGCAGGGCTGTCTCGAGCTTCTCGCCTTTCGCGAGTGTGCTCGATATGGAAACGACCATCCGGTTGACGGTAACGGCAATCAAGCTCCGCCCGGAGGTCATGAGTGGACATCCTGGTTACCGTATGAGTACGTCGCGCCCCAGAGTGTAGAGATGTAACTTGATGTGATGCAACACACCTCCTATTCTGGGAAGCATGCGGACCAAGTCTGCCAGACATGGTCCGGCACTGCGATAGGGCTCGCCCCGATGGAGGAGGACCTTGGTTGCTGATGCGGTCGGCTGCTGCTGCAACTAGGTGTCCCACATCAGCCCTCCACTGCTCCATTGCACCCTGGGATGCACCTGGAGGTGGTGGACGTTGGAGGAGAGCACGCGGTGCATGAAGTGCGTGTTTAGGGTTGTTGTTGTTTGCCGATGCAGTGACCGATGCCGATGCACCGTCATGATGCTCAGCTTGACATGTTGGTGCAGGTGGTGGCGGTGGAGGCATGACTCCTGCTGGAGCTACAGCACCTGCTGGTTGCTGCATGTTGGAGGGATTGCCTCTAACGGGTTGAACGGCAGGGTTGCCGTTGGATGATCCAGCAGCTGAGTTCACCATACTCGAAATCTCGGGCGCCCCCTACCTGGCGCGCCAACTGTCGGTGTTTGGAACCGGCAGATCTCCCAACACTACTTTTGGTAGATCAAGGAGTTGTAGTTCGGTAATGGGCGCGCAGAGATTCAAGAAGGTGAAAGACACATGTACACAAGGATTTACGTGGTTTGGGCCGCCTGAGTGTAATACCCTACTCCACGGGATGTGTTGGTGATGTATTAGGCTCGGGAGTCTAGAAGAAGCTCAAGAAGAAGAAGCTCGTCAAGCTTAGGGTGTTCCGCTATGGTTTGGAACCGTCCGTTGTGTATCGTCGACCAGTCCTTTTATAGTACAAGGACTGGTTGTTACAATATGAGCCTGGCCCGACAGGTGGCCCCGGCAGTTACACACGCTTGATACACAATAAATGGGGTTAATTACCCTTAATAGCCTGGTAATGGGCCTTAACAATTCTGTTACCAGTATTAAGGGCCATCCGATCGTGTGTCATTAATATTGTATTAATGACACTTAATCGGGTCTTGAAGTCTTTGATTGATCCTTGAAGGTCCGGAGCCGTTGGGGGGTCCACCGGCCTGATAGTTGAAGTTGAAGGTCCGGCGGTTGCCACGTGGCAGCTCCGGAGCTCACCGTCGTGGACGGGTAGGTCCGGTGTTGTTGGACACGTGTTAGTACTGGAGCTTCCCTCTGTCTGGGGTTAGGTCCGGGGGTGCCATATTGGTATTCTGACCGGAGCTCCCCAGGTGTGGGTGATAGATCCAGTCTTGTGATACACGTGGCGGCCCCGGGACTAACCATGTTGGGGGAGCAGGTCCGGCTACGCCTGACATGTGGGTCCTCTGGAGGTCTTCAAATCTGGTATATGGAGTTTCCTTGTGATCTTTGCAATCCCAAGAGGTATCCGGTACGGAGGGTACCGACAGAATTGATAGTGAGGAGGCGTAAACCTTCCTCATCTATTTGAGAAAAAATATTCCATCATAATGCATGCCAAACGACAAAGAATTTGGAATCCATACCTACTTTGGAGAGTAGTGCCGGGTCATTGGTCTTTGTGTGGGCGAACTCACGATCTTGGAGGAGGTTTTAGGCTTGTCGTTCAATGTCATGCCTCAAGTCGAGGTCGTCATCGTTGAGTAGGTGGAGTGGAACATCATCTTCCTCCATCGAGACATTGTTGTGCACACCTCTTCACCGTGGACTTGGTGTAGGCTCGCGGGAGAGGTGTGAGCACGAGTTCCTCCAATGGCTTGAGCTTGATGAAGGTCCCTTCCTCTTTCCAAACAACTTCTTCATGCTCTTCATGGCTGCACAACTTGAGAATGAACAAAACATACTCGAAATGGGTTACATTAGTGGAAACAAAACAAAACTCTGACGAATTGTTTTGTCAAATGAAAGCAACTTAAATATGCAAATGCAAATGCAAATGGTGATGAAAGCAAATCTTTTTTGGCTGGAAGATGGGAGATGTGTTGCAACAAAGAGCATAACAATTCTTGAGCAATTGTGAGAGTGAGTTGGGGAGATGAAAATGAGGTGAAGTGTGAAGCAACACACTTACCCGGGCTTGTATAAATAGTGTAGCACCCCCCAACGGTCACAAGAGGCAAGAATATAGTTGTTAGAGGAGAGAGAGCCAAAATGGCGCTCTCTCCAAGTCTGCCTACCAGGGGACTTGACCGACCTGTAGGTGGGCCCTCTCTGGTCCTTCTTTTGGCACGTGGCTCCCCAACAACTATATTTCTAGCTGTTTGGTGAATCAACCAAAAATTGCTCTAAAAAATTGTATTTTCAAATAAAACTTCCCCAAATCCAAATTTTCTATTTTTGATTTTCAAAAATAAATGAATATAAGTCTAAGTTGAGGCTACAAATTTCGCAACCATCTAAGGAATAGCAAACATGCTATGAGAAATGCAAAATTCCAAATGGGGAAAAAATCAAATGAGGATGGAAAAATAAAAAATGAGATAACTAGCAAAATAACCTATTGTCTAGGTCCCATCTAAAATCCAATGTGGTGGATTTTCCTCCGTCTTCTGGAAGCTCAATTTTCAGCCTCCGGCCCCGGAGATGTAGGCACGGCTGACTTGCCTTGCTTCTTCCGACACACCTTCCTTGGCGGCTTAGTGGACTTGAGCCATTCGGACGGCCACAGCTTCTCCATCTTTTTGAAATGCAGCATGCACAAAAAGATGGAGTCTCCTTATAAATAAATTTTCTCATGAAGGCAATGAGGGTGTCCACTTGAGGTGGTGTAACTTCAACATCCTTGATGTGTCTAATATTCGGGCCGTACTTGATTTATATCATGGAGAATTGCTCCTTTCTTGGATGAACGTCAAACTTCTCCTCCTTGCCGTTGATATGGAAACGGATATCTCTGGCTCCCACATGGATGCGAGCATCCGCGATGCTAAGGAAAGGGCGCCCAAGAATGAGCAGAGTTTCCTTCTTGACCTCCATGTCGAGCACCACGAAGTCCTTGGGTATGAAGCAATTATGTATTTTCACCGAGACGTCTTTGGCGATACCGGCGGGGTAGCTGACCGATGAATCAGCTAGCTGGAGCTGCAATGGTGTTGGAGACAGCATGGTGAAGTTCAGCTTGTAGAGGACTACCTTTGGCATGACACTAACACTTGAGCCAAGGTCACAAAGTGCCTTTTCATAGTGTTGTATGCCAATGGAGAAGGATATAATGGGATATCATAGATCCTTCATCCAGTTGCCCTCCCAAATAGAGATCATGTTGACATTGTCTTCAGGAGGCTCATGTTGCCCTGACATCTTGCCATTCTTTAATGGCGGGACAACAGCTGCCAGTTGAGCTTACTGGGTCTCCAACATCATGTTGAAGCTCAACTAGTTCTTGAAGGAAGAAGCTAAGCCTTCAACCTTGGCAAAGATGCTTTCTAGGGTCTTGTCATTAGCCGACAACATCTTGGATAACAGATGATTGATCTTGAGTTGGCTAATGGCAAGTTCATTCAAGGTTGGCTGGTTTCCATTACCATTGTTGTTGTTGTAGCCTCCTTAAAAGAAAAGTCATGTTTGGCCCCACCCTTGATCTCCTAAATTGTAGCCATTGTTGTAATTCCCATTGTTGGCTAAGTATAGGGCATCCTCACGGTTCTCGAGGCTTTCAATCCCATATGACCCTCGTTGCCACAAACTTCACATGTCATGTGAGAGTCTAAGGCTTAAATAGTGTCAAATACTTCGCCATTGGCTTGTCAGTCCAACTTCTTCATAAGGAGGTTCAATTTGGCAACAATCATGTCCACCTCTTTCAAGGTGTGCATGTCTTGCTGTTTGTGCTGGAGACGTTCATCGCTCCCACCCATGTAGGAAACCATCTTCTTAGTTAATTCCTTGGCTCTAGGCACCGTAAGCGAGAAGAAGGCTCCTCCAGCAGTAGCATCCACATGGTCACAGGCTGACGGAGTCATCCCATTGTAGAAGTTTTGGATGATTAGCTAATCATCCATCCATGGTGGGGACAGGCTAGGATGTATTCTTGCATCCTTTTCCTTGCCTCGGGAATGGATTCCTTGGGCTCTTGTTGGAAGATTGTAATTCTTTCATGTAGGGCATTGGTCTTGCCTATCAGGAAGAACTTGGTGAGGAATGTTGTAGAACACTTTTCCCAAATGTTTACGACACTTCTGTTTGCTAAGAACCACTGTTTCGCTCTCCCAAGGAGGGAGAAAGGAAACAGTCGAAGACGGATGGCATCAGGTGTGACATTCTTGATCTTAAAAGTGTTACAAATCTCAAGTAATTATAGCATATGAGCACTAGCATCCTCATTGGCTTTCCCATAGAAGAGATTAGTCTGCACCATGGTGATTAGGCCAGTCCTGATTTTGAAGTTCACATCTCCCATGTTGACACTGGGCCCAGTAGGCACATTGTCAGCAGAGGGAGCCAAGAACTCACAAAGGAGATTTCTGGGCAATTGGCTTGTAGCGTGATGGTGCGAAGATGACGAGTTTCCTATCCGATAATATCACCTAAGGAGGGACGACACGAGGTCAAACTCTTCTCAGTAGTGACTCAAGATTCTACATAGTTTGCCGAGAAATGGAAACCAGTCATACACTATCCTATTTTCACATCAAAGAATGTCAAAACAAAGGAGGGTTATCCTACTAAAAACTTACTAGAATCCTATCTACCACATGATCATGCAAATCTTCTATGCCTTCCCCGGCAACGGTGCCAGAAATGCTTGTTCATATTTCTTAGCGTCTACAGGTCATCCTAGCAGCAAGGTCCTGTAGAGGTACTAGGCTAACCTAAGCCAAAGCAAGATGAGTTTCCCAAGCACACGGAAAGTACCGCAGTAGCATTTCACTCGACAATATTCCCTAGGGTATCGTATTTGTTTATCCCAATGGAAGGCAAAGTAGAAGAGTGGCCAGGTCAAGGATAGAAGAGGGTGTTCTAGTAAGGGATCCAGTAGAATGGATAAATGAAGTGATGGGGTAGTGTGCTACACACTTAAGAAAACTACTATAAAGGGTAAGAATGTCCTATTGGAGGCCAATTTAGGGATGGAGCTACTCCTACTGTGCTTTAAGTATTCATATACATAGCCAACTAATGTACATATGGGTATGCTCATGATGAGTACTAGGGCTTAGTGGTCCAACATATCGGGCACGAGTTTACACCTGACAACATCAGGACGATTCATGCCACGAGCCTACGGTGTTGCCGAACGCGGGGGATTACAAAGGACGGACAGGGCTGTCACCACCTACCGCCTACCCTCTACAAATCGTGGGTCTACGAGACATCCACCGCTACTTAACAATCTAAGCACCACACTTTTATGCTAAGTAAATACCTTAAGAGCTGCAGTACAAGTACCTTTTTAATGAAATGACTAACCTAAACATATTTGAAACCAATGTTGGGGCCAAACACTAAATTACTCATATTAACATGATCATATTAATACCTAATTAGACTATAGTGGTGGTTTATGATGTTTATGATAATAAGATATGAGCATTATGACTAGATCATAACAACATCTACACCTAACACATACATGGACTCCACAACCAAACTAGGAATGCTTTATCCAAGTATATGAATAAGTAAAGACTAATAATGTTAATATAAAGCATAATGTCACAAATAAAAGAAAAGTTACATGAGCCACACCTTTCCCAACTCAGACTTGGGACTAGAGACTCCTCTCTACAGCCTAACCTCCACTAAGAGAGCACTAGTGTAATACAAGAGAGAATGCTTGAGTTGTTTGTGGGAGGTGAGGCACCCCCCTATTTATAGCCAGAGTAGAGGCGGTTCCCGCCATAATTAGTGTGCTAATCAGTCTCCACCGCCTTCAAGTTGTCATGAGGAGCCAACATGTGGAAGCTAACCGGGTTTGGCGCCAGAGCCAAGTCGGCCGAGCTAGGGGGTCAACTGACCTGGTCCTGGCCCCCTCTCGGTTGTGCTTCCTTCTGGTGACTAATATGTGGGCCCATGTTCCTTCCCCACGTGAATGCTGTTGGATTCCCTCAGATACGCCTAGTAATAGTTCCATGGATCCATGTGATGACACATGTCATCGCATGATATGTTGGGGTGGCACTTTTCAGGGTTGCTCCCCTCATTCTCCATTATTTCTGCACAAAAACTCCTCCATGCACTATTTCCCCAGGTACAAGTGGAATTATGTTAAATCTAACTATGGTGTGTGTAAGAAATATTTGTTTCCTCACATAATTGAGTTATATAGATGGTCAAAATTGGTATATAACGTTCGTCAACACTTACCATAATGTCTCTTGATCTGCAGAAACAATATGAGCATACAATTTCTATTTTATTATTGAGGCACTACGTGAATTGGTAAAGAACCATGCAAGGTCCGAGAGGTACAACATCTCAAAGTCCTTGTTCTCATGCAAGCTGGTGGAGGGTAGCCCGGTCAGTCCTCATGTGATCAAGATGATTGGTTACATAGAGACTTTGGAAAACCATGGATGTGACCTCAAGGATGATCTGGATATTGACATCATTCTCCAGTTGCTCTCAGCAGCCTACGAGCCATTCATTATGAATTTTCAAATGAATGACATTGAGAAAATGTTGGCTGAATTGCATAGGATGCTTAAATAACTGAGGAATGCATTAAGAAAAAACACCACTCATGTGATGATGGTTCAAAAGGAGAACCAAAATTGGAAGCGTCGCACGCCTCCCAAAGGCAAAAAACATTTGACACTTACCACTTGTCGTTACCCTAAAGACTAGTTTTCAAATTTAATAATTGTTATTGCATTTCCTCTTTATGTAAGAAGAATATCTATTGTTTATGTTTGGAGGAAGTTGATGGTTATGAGATTGTAATAAAGAACAAACGATGTTCATTTATTATAACAATATTTTCTATGCTCGTTGTCCATTGGTGAATGGATTATATGTTCTTGATCTTGAGGATTAATCTATTGGTAATATTAATACAAAAAAGGCTCGATGAAATGATATGAATCCCACTTTTTTTTGGCATTGTGGTTTAGATCACATAAATGAGAAACACATTGAGAAACTCCATAAATATGGTTTACTAACCTCGTTAGAATTTGAATCACTTGACAAAAGCGGGTCTTATTTGCTTGGGAAGATGACTAAAGCACTGGTCAAAGTGAGAAGGCACGAGACTTGTCAGGACTTATACGTACTGATGTATGTGGGCCAAATAGTTCTATAGCTAGAGGTGGATTTTAGTATTTTATTACTTTTATCGATGACTTTAGTAGATATGGATATGTTTACCTAATCACGCACAAGTCTTAATCGTTGGAAAAGTTCAAAGAAATTACAGAATGAAGTACAAAATCAACTAGGCAAGACAATTAAACTTCTACGATCTGGTTGTGGAGGTGGATCTTTGAGCCATGAATTTTATGATCATTTAAAAAATACAGAACAGTAACACAGTTAACTCCACCTGGAATGCCTTGATGGAGCAGGATGTCTGATTGGAGGAATCAAAATTTTTGAGATCTGATTAGGTAAATGATGAGACAAACTGATCTTCCACCATCGTTTTAAGGTTATGCTCATGAAATTGCTACGTTTAAACTGAACAGGGTTCCAACTAAGTCTTTAGAGAAGACACCATATGACATGTGGACCAAGAAATGTCTCGGATTGTCTTTTCTCGTGTTGGGGGATGTGAGGATTATGTCAAATGTTTAACATCAGACAAACTCACTAAAAAATCAGAAAAATGCTTCTTTGTGGGGTATTGAATGAAAACCAAAGGATATTATTTTTATAACAAAGTGGAGGACAAAGTGTTTACCACTCGTAATGGTGTTTACTTAGAGAAAGAGTTCCTCCCAAAAGGAGTTAGTAAGACCAGGGTATAACTTGAAGAAATACCAGAAATAACTAAAAATGATCAGCACCCACTAATCATATACATGATGTACAAGATGTACTAGAACTTATTGTTGAAACACCAGCCCCACGAAGGTCCACAAAGGGCATGTCGTGTGACTGGAAAGTTAACATTCCTAACCATGGAGCAGCATGACATGTTATTATTGAAAAAAAGAGCCAATGACCTATACCAAAGCGATGATGGGACCCAACTCTGGGAAATGATGTTTAGCCATAGAATCCGATACAGAATCTATGCATGACAATCAAGTCAGGAACTTGGTTGATCCAAATGACATTCTGAGCTATCCATTGCAAATGGATTTTCAAGAAAAATACAAACATGGATGGAAAAGTGATAGGAAGTTTAGGCCCGATCTTCCAAAAGGTAATAGATAAGTCGATTGACGGAGATCTTGACGTTGATGATCCGAGGCTCTCGAGTAGAACACGAACATCCCCTGCAATCACTACACCACCACTCCGTTGGTTATCAACCATGCTGCACACGATTGACCTCACAAAGAAGGCTAATCCCTGCAAGTGCAACCGAGAACACAAGCAAGAACAAGGTAGAAGCAGTCTGAATTGCTAATTTGGGGTCTCACAAACCGATGAACGGTGAAACTGTGTATAACAGATTAACCTAAGCAAAACTCAATTGTTTATGGCATCTACTATGAAGTATATATAGGTGGGAGGACATCCAAGGGGGTGTTGGGGTCGTGACCTAACCCTAAGACACGAAAATAGCGGACTTGGACTTGATACAAGGCCCAATGACCTAATACGGTGGTGCAACACCCTGACAGATTCTGAACTCGATTTTGTTTCGACGATTCCCATCTACTCCGAAGGAATTTGGACATGGGACCAGCGCCATTGGAAATTTTATCCTCTCTCCTTTCCGTGCATTTGTAGAACGTACAAAACGGAGTTTGTATGCATCCTGGGCATCCGTTTTAGTGCGAACTGCTCCTGGACTCTAAGTTGGACACGAATTTGAGTTGGACCCTCCATGGGTTTCCGTCTTCTCTGAACGTAAGATCTGCTCCTCCATGCCCCTAATCTTCCTCCAATTACTCCTTTAACTTCTCCATGGATCCTAATCACAATTAAGTCATTAGGTAGCAATCTATTCTAAAAAATATATAAGGAAACATATAAGAACGAGCTCACCTCATAAATTAATTGGTGTGTGTGAATTCTATTGATTGCACATTGTATGTTGAATGGAGTGTTGTGTATATCCATAGGAGTGATGTCCTCATCAAAAAGTTCATGTCTATAAAGCATGATTCATGGTGAAAGGTTTCAAACAAATTCAAAATGTTGATTATGATAAAACGTTTTCGCGTGTCGCAAATGCTAAAGTCCGTCCGGGTTCTCCTAGCGATTGATACATATTTTTATGTGAAATATGGCAAATGGATGTCAAAACAGGCTTTCTTAATGGAAGGCTAAGTGGGGATGTGATGACACAACTTGAGGGTTTTGTCGATCCTAAAAATCCTAAGCAAATATGCAAACTTCAAAAGTCCATTTTTGGATTGAAGGAAGCATCTTATAGTTGGAATCTACTTTCAGATGAAGTGGTCAAAGGGTTTGGTTTAAAAAAAATACAAGAGCCTTGTATTTACAAAAAGAACAGTGGAGCACACTTGTATTTGTTGTCCTATAGGTAGATTACATATTGTTGATCGAGAATGATATTTTAATGCTTAATGCTATTAAATCCTCATTAAAAAGGAGTTTCTCAATGAAATATTTAGAAGAGGTGATGTACATTTTGGGAACAAAGATCTATAGAGATAGATTGAAGAGGCTAATTGGATTAAGCCAAGATACATATATTGACCAGATATAGTATCAGTTAATATGCAAGAGTCAAAGAAAGGTTTCTTGCCAATATCACATGGCATTACTCTAAGCAAGAGTAAAGAGTCAGTGTCCTTTAACACTTGATGAGCAAAAGAGGCTGAGATTGATTCCTTATGCTTTAGCTATTGGATCCATCATGTTTGTCATGCTATGTACACACCCACATGTATCCTATGCTCTAAGTGTTACAAGCAGGTATCAATCAAATTGTGGTGATTCTCATTGGATAGTTGCTAAAAACATCCTTAAGTACTTGAGAAGAACTAAGGATGCGTTGCTAGTGTTTGGAGGTGAAGAAGATCACGTTGTAACAGATTATACCGATGCTAGCTTCCAAAAAGTCAAGAATGATTCTTGATCGCAGTCCGATTTTGCTTTTTGCTTCAATGGAGGGGCAATCAGCTGGAAAAGTTTCAAACAAGATACAATAGATGATTCAATGGAGGCTTAGTATATTGTAGCTTTCGAGGCTGCAAAAGAAGTTGTTTGGATCAAAAAATTTGTTTTCTGAGTTGGGTGTTGTTTTTAGTGCGCATAGTTCTTTGGATCTCTATTGTGATAATAGTGGCGATATTGCACATCCAAAGAAGCCTATATAACACAAAAGATCCAAACATATACTACAACACTATAATCTCATCCGAGAGATCATTAATCGATGTGATATGAGGAATTGCAAGGGACACACGGATTTGAATGTTGCTGATCTGTTGACAGAGCCTCTTCCACTATCAAAGCATGAGGTGCACAAGATATTGTGGTTATTATATACTTAAATAAGTAATCCTAGTATGCGTGGGAGATTTGTGTCATAACTATGTTTATGTACTATTAAATAAATTGTTATTTGAATAACTATTATTTGCATTGGTTATCAAGTATGTGACTTGTTCGTGAAACTCTTTGTTGATCATAATGTTACTCTAAATTCTAGTCTATATCATTGTTTGGGACAATAATGACACATAGAATAACACATGTATTAATTGATGATCACATTTCACGGGTCATAGATATGGAAAAATCAGATTAATAATATGAACACATGTTAGTGAACATGGTGTTGGATGGACCCACCTCGATACACTGCTGGAATTGTTATTTTGTATGTACCATTAGTTGGTCTTGAGTATTACACATACTAGATCCTTAGACCTGGGATCGCCATTGTTTCTCACTATGTGTAGCTGTGCACTTTGAGACTTTGAAACACTACTCCGTAACTAGATAGTCATAATTGTAGTCTTCGAGTGCATAATGAAACATGGAATAGGATGTGAGCGGATCAAGATGGAATTTGACCCTTCTAAATAACAGGAGAGATATATTTGGGTCCTTGAGGTAGTTTTATTAGAAAGTGCATGACCATTCCAATATGATTAAGGAGTGAATCATAATGACTAAAAGTTGGTCATAGAAATAATTCACTATTTGATTGAGTGAATGGTCAAAGAATCACAAGGGTAGCATGCATCTCACCTTGAACTTCACTGGTATCATGTGGCAAAGGGATTAGTATGTGGAGTACTTAGATATGCTGATATGAATTTATGTATATTCAGGAGTCAGTATGTCTTGCTAGATACCTCTACTGACTTGTGATTCAAAAACAATTTTGGTTCATGGATGTTTGCACATGAAACTAATGGGTCACATACTTAAGGGGTTTGTCATTGTCCGTACTACCGACGAGTATCGATTTCATCGTGCGTTCATTCTCAAGGTGGCCTATCTACACAAACACATATGTTTATAGTGCTTTGGGCAAATGCCCTCCATGAATGATCTCCTGCTCTTTGTTGATTGAAAGAGGGAAATTGTGTTATAGGGGGTGTGACCAATCGATGCCTACATGCTGAGTCAAGTGTGTGTATCTCTCTTTGTGAAGGTGGCCTTCAAACCCTTGTTATACATAGCTTGAGCATAGATTGTCTAATCATCTATCTACCACTGGCTTTGCACATAAATGGGGTGTTACAATGTTTCTTATCTCTTCGGCGTATGCCTTGGGGTGAGCTCGGATAGCAAAAATCACCGATGTGCCTGCTCCAGTCTTGTCACCTGTAAGCATCATGTTGCAGTGTCCTCATACCACCTTGTCAGACGGGGCAGGGTATGGAAGATGTCAGTTTGGTTGTCGGGGCTGGTAGTTGGATACGATCGCACACTGTATCTTGTCAGACCCGAGTCGAGGCTTGAGCAGACTAGTATTGAACTCCATAGTCGAAGCTTAATTGTTGGTCTACTCTTTTTTGTAGCCAGGTTATATAACCCTGTCAGTAGATCTCGAGCCTTTGGTTGAGCAATTTGATCGGTCAGAGGGTGACGCAGTGTGGCGCGTTCCAGGAGGAAGAGAAGCCAAAAGCATGAGTTGGTAGATTGTTTGCGATTCTTGTGGAATTGAGGGTCAGAGCTATAGTGAATGTGGCCTAGAAGGGGGTCAATAGGCGTTTAAACTTTTCCTACAACACATAGCAAAACCGTCAAATAAAAGGAAGTTTGGAATAGTCCGATGTTGGGTGCAGACTAGTCCAGTGTTGTCGCAACACCTACAAGAATCTAACTATTTTTGGTATTTTCTTTGAATAGTTAAGAAGGGGAATGTGTAAATTAACTTAAGAGTAATAAGCCAAAGTATAGGATGATTAAGTTTTACAAGAATCACAAATTTAATGCAAGTTGGAGATTTATCAATGTGTTCCGTAGCTAATTGCAAGTATGAAAGAAATAAATGAAAGGCACAAGACACAACATTTTTTACCGAGGTTCAATTGCACAAAAGGAATCTACGTCCTCGTTAAGGAGCTAACACAGAGCCAGGTCACAACCACCCCTTTACCTCGTCAAGTCACCACGAAGGCCGACTTGGTCTCCACTATTATTGGGGTAATCATCAAGTCAATGGGGCAACCTCACAAGTTGAGGGCTCCAACAAGATTACAATGAATGAACTGATCAAAACACACTCAAATGATGTACAAGAACAACAAGAGTGTGAGAGAGATCAAACCCCAAGAGTTCAAGATCGCATAGACTTTGCTCTCCGTATCCCAAATCTCAAATCCCAAAAGATTGAACTTTTCATGGCTTTATATGATTGGAGAGGAGTGTTTTCGTGCTCTTGGAGGTGTGATGACGCTAGGGTTCTTAGTCGATAGTTGTGGGGTCGTGGATAACATATTTATAGACATTTTGAAAAGTTACCATTTGAGATCTTGACGTCCTGAATAGTCCGCTATGGGGACCGGACTAGTACTTTGTGCTGAGCGAATTATACGTGAAGTTTTGCAGCACACTAAGAAGCCCTAATGTGAGTAAGAATACCAAACTAGTCCGCATAGGACCGGACTAGTAGGTTTTGTGTCCAGAGGAGAATCAGACTAGTCTGGATAAAATTGTACTAGTCCGGTGCTCGGGAAAAAATGAAGGGTAAAGGACTAGTCCGGAGCTGGGGACATGTCTGTTGGTGCACCAGAGACAGATCGTACTAGTCCAGTGTAGTGTAACTATGAAAGGAAAAACGACTTGTCCGCATTTGAGGACTCCTCTGTTTGAGCACCAGAGAGATATCAGACTATTCCGGACAATATCGAACTAGTCCGGTCTCTACTCAGAGAGGAATTGGACTAGTTCGCACATTATCGGACTTGTCCAGTGCTTGACTACTTTTTCAATTATATGTTTAGCCCTTACTCTCTATGCAAAGGTTTGAGCTCTTGGTGGTGTGTCTCTCACACACACCCTATACATTTTGAACTACTTTGCGCTTTTATTTTCCACTTGTGCTCTTCCCTTCTTGTTTCTCATTTTTCAACTTTTTGCACTGTTGGTTTATTCTCCGAAACCTGCTATCAACTTAACAAGTTCCATTAGGATCTCGCTTGTCTGTCATCGATCATCCAAAACCCACAAGAGTGTGCCTAGATGCACTTTGAGACACGATGTTGACCTTGTTCTTGACTCTCGAGCTCTCTGATGAGCCTTTTGACGGTTGTTATATACCAATTTCACCCATCAATATAACTCAATTATGTGAAGGAAATATCATTTCTTGCACACATCACCTTTCTATTTAACCTATTTCCACTTGTACTTAGAGAAATTGGTGCATGCAGGTATTTACACAGAAATGAAGTGAAACAAGGGGATGGATCCTATAAAATATCATCCCAGCTAATCATGCGTTGACACGTGTCACCACAAGGATCAAATGGCCTACAAACAGATGTATCCGAGGCCATCTAACGGTGTAGCATCCATGTCATGGAATGGGACCCACCTGTCAGTCACCTGGAGGAGGAACTGGTCGTTTGGAGCCAGGACCAGGTCGACTGACCCCCCTAGTCAGCCGACTAGGTCCTGGCGCCAAACGCGGTCAAACGCCATGTGTTGGATCCTCCCGGCTTGAAGAGGTCATGGGTGACTGATTCGCGCACTTTTGGTGGCAGGAAACGACCCTTCTCCAAGCTATAAATAGGAACCCTCACCCATCACTTCAATAGACACCACTTGAGCATTCACTCTCTTGTATAAATTAGTTCTCCAAGTCCTTAGTGGAGGTTAGGCTGTAGAGAGGAGCCTCTAGTCCCAAGTCCAAATTGGAAAAGGTATGGCTCATGTATCTTTCATTACTTTTGTGACTTTGTGCTTTATAATAATAATATTATTAGTCTCTATTTACTTATATACTTGGGCAAATCGTTCCTTGTTTGTTTGTGGAGTCCATGTATGTGCTAGGTGTAAATGTTGTTATGATCTAAATGAAATGCCATTACCATGTTATTATAAACATCATACACCACCACTATAGTGTAATTAAGTAATAATATGATTATGTTAATATGAATATGTTAGTGCTTGGATCCAACATTGGTTCAACGATGTTTGGGTTAGTCATTGCCTTAGGATGAATATTACATAGCAACTCTTAAGGTATTTACTTAGCATGCAGTCGTGGTGCTTGGATTGTTAAGTAGCGTTGGATGCCTCGTAGTACGGGTTGTAGAGGTAGGTGATAGGTGGTGACAGCCCTATCTGTCCATTGTAATCCTCCACGTTCGGCTACGACGTAGGCTCTTGACGGGAGTCGCTTGGCAGACCAGGGTAAGCCTGCGCTCGATATATTGGACCACTAGGCCCTAGTATTCACTATTAGCATATTCATGTGTACTTTATTAGGCTATGTATATGAGTAATTAGAGCACAGTAGGAGTAGCTCCATCTCATAGTCTAACCCTCACTAGGACCACCTTACCCTTAGAGTAGATTGCTTAGGTGTGTGTCACACTGCCCCTATTACCAACTTATCCCTGTTCTGATAAATACTTAGTACCCTATACCTTGATCATAAGAATAGTGTTTACTTTACTTCAATGCTTTCCTTTGGGATAAATACGATACCCTTGGGAATACTCTTGGGTGAAATGCTACACGACAGTTTCCTTGCGCTTGTGGATTTTTTATCTGTGACGTATGAAATGTCATCAAGCATTTCTGGCGCCGTTGCCGGGGAAGGCAAAGGAAGTGAAGGATAGCTATCACTTGTTATTAGGCTATAGGTACTAATAGTTATTAGACAACATTACCCTTGTTTGTTTTCCCCATTTGTGTGAAAATAGGGTAGTCACTACAGGAATCCCGATGATCTACGACGGCCAGGGCCATGGCAAATAAGGGAAAAACCATCGCAAGTATTTGTCACAATTAAGCTTATTTGCGACAACCACCGTCGCAAATAATGCTATTTGCGACAGCTGGCGGAAGCCGTCGCAAGTTATTGCCAGGGGGCGGGTGGGCCCCACTCATCTATTTGCAACGGTCAGCCCATCACAATTAAGGCCCTACTTGCGATGGCCAAAAACCGTCGCAAATAATACCAGCCAATGGGACCCACCGACCATCCGACGGGACCCAACGCGGGCATTTGCGACAGCTTTTCCGTCGCAAATAGGCCCTTAATTGCGATAGCCTGGCCGTCACAAATAACAGAGGCTAGTTCGCGATGGCCTGGAGCCTTATTTGCGATGGTACTGTATAAAAAGCCGTCGCAAATTAGGTTTTTAAAACAGAAAATGGTGCCTGGCTCGATGGACAGAATCACAGAACAAACAACACAATATATCACAATCACAAACAACATCACAATATATCACAATCACAAACAGCATCATTGATACATCACACATCACCATCAACAAAGCAAACAAGGGCTCACTCGCCCGTCTGACCTACAAAGCCACCTCCAAAGTCGAAGTCGTCAACGCGCCTCATTCCAGGTGTCAGTAAAGACGGCGATGGAGTTTGAGCAGCCGCCGCAGGTCCCTACAATTAATGAAACTTAGAGTTAGCATATAAATGCATCAACATCTCTCTCCCTCCCTCCCTCTCCCTCTATCTCCATCTAGATCCCCTCTTACTGTCTTTTTTTATTCCTCTCTCTATCTCAATCTATCTCACTCTATCTCTCTATTGCTATCATTTTCCCTCTATCTTCCTCCCTCTATCTCCATCTACATCTCCCTCTCTCCCTCTATCTTCCTCTCCCTCTATCTCCATCTACATCTCTCTTTCCCTCTTCATTCCTCTCCCACTCTATCTAACTATATCTCACTCTTTCTTCTATCTCTCTCTTTCTTCTATCTCAATCCTTTTCTTCTATCTAACTATCTTCCTCTTTCTTCTATCTCAATCCTTTTTTCTCTATCTTCCTCCGTCTTCTAACTCCATCTCTCACTCTATCTTACTATCTCTTACTGTCACTCTATTTCCTCACTTTATTTTGGTTAAGTTGAGGTAAAACTACAATTGTTAAGTTGACATAGAAAATTACCTGACCCGCAGAAGAAGGATTGCCTGGAAGGACAGGTAGTGGCGCTAGCTTGATCCCTAGACCTTGCGCCCGAGCCATGGCCTATCATTGCAAGCATTAAATGTTACATATTAGTAAGTCATTTATGCTGAATTAATGAGAACTTCAGTTTTCATTTTGTTACCTCCATTGTGTCCCGCATCTGCGCCATCCAGGCTACCTAGGAAGAGATTGTGGCCTCCACCGTGATCCTTTGTTGTTCTGCCGCGATCCTTTGTCGTTCTGCCTCCCTCCTTTCCTCCTCCTGTCACCTCATGTTCTCTTCTACGGTTTGTCGGAGGGACTACAACTCTATGTCACTCTGCGAGACGTGGTGACCTGACGTGCCTACCGGTGAAGCCTACGTAGAGCTGCCTCTCGCAGGTCTTGCCGCTCTCGAGTCGACAACTCCGTCAAATATGGCAAGCATATAAAAAAAAGAGTCAGTAATATGAAATTGAAATATAATGAATACATTGAATTGAAAATGATAAAATTACTTATGAACTCACCTTTCGTGCGCTTTTCCACCTCTTCTTGCATACGCGGCTTGAGGATCGATTGGTTCACGTTCCCGATCGAAATCCTCGCTGTGTATCTTCCTGGCCTACTCCCCATTCTTAGGATGGACAACAAGAAAATCGTGTAAGTTCGACAATCCATATAGTTATATTTAAAATGAATGATTTCTAAACTTCTCAATCGCTCGACCGCAGCCTGAATGCACCCCTGAGGCTGAGAAGGGTCCCTGTGACCTCTCTTCGAGATCTCAGCAGGGGTCGGCGGCACCCCCGTCTCGTGCTTCTGTCAATATGTGTTAGTACAAACAATATATTATGAATATATAAACATAAGTTACATACACTTACCATGCATTTAGCTAAATGCAAGTGGTTATCTTGGCCGTGCCTGCTCTTCCCCTCGACCCCTCTGCACTCTCAAGCCTTCCCGGTCTTAGCCTTAAACTCATCGCTAGCCCAATACCGACAAAGGGCCCGAAATGCATCAGACCGACCTTTCGACCAGCTCACGTGGCCCTGCACATAGTTGTAGGTCGTTAAAAATACCATCGAGGAAATTATCAGAAAAAAGACTTACTACACCCCACATACCTGCGCGTACTCCTCCTCCGTCAGGTGCCCCTCGCTCTCTTGCCGGAAGTGTAGCACGTGGTGCTGGTTCGCCTTCAAGTGCTTATAAATAATTTGAACATGAGCGTTCGACAAAGCTTGTCGAAGCGCCTTGCTAGCATTGTAGTGAAACACTCTCCTCGCATCCTCAAACATGCTGGGGTTCTTCGGGTCCTCTAAAGTATACCCTGCCTGTGATAAAGAATATATTGAAGAGATGTTCATTAAAAGAGTTTACAAGTTAAAACTTAGAAACTTTTTTAACATACTTACCGTAAAATTGGCTCATACAGCCTCCTGAAGGTTGCCATGATCCTGGTGATGGACGCGTGCGTAGTCCTCCCACGAAAGAGCAGGCACTCCGTCGATGACCCCGGGATAGTGCAAACGCAGTAAGGACCCAAGGACACCGTTCAACGGTCTTTGGTGTCTCTCACTGGTGAAAGACGCGTCGTACCAAACCCTGCAAGATATTTATTGATTCATTACTTAAGTAACCAAAAGAAACAAGAATTGAACACTATAATTTTTATTACCTGTCTTCGGCCAGACGAATCACGATCCTTTGTGAAGGGACCGTAGGAGGACTGACAGAGTGAGTCCTCCTCATCCTCCGCGTCTGTCGGGGCACCACATCAGGTGACCCAAAAGGCTCGTCACCAGTCGAGTCAAAGGGCTCAGGAATAGAAGGCTCGCCAGCCGAGGGCTGGCTGACCGAGTGCAGGCTCACTGAAGGGTAGCCAAGCTCAACTGGCATCATAGCCTCTAAGTCAGTCGGTGAGGACTACAACATTTAAATGATTCATAAGTAAGTGTAATTAGAAATTGAAATTGAAGAATTTGTCAAAAATGAGTGAAATTTACTTGTGACGAAGCTCTAGAGCTGCTCAGAACGTGCCCCAGTAGCTGAGAGTGTCTGCTTCTGGTCAACGAGGCACCAATGAAAGCGTCCTCAGGTCTAGAGGGGTAGAACCCCCTCGTCGGTGGCACCTTCTTACCCTTCTTTGACACCATCCTGTTTTAATAGATAATCAGTAAATATGCAAATAAGATATACAAAATTCATGTTACTATCTTCAAGGAAACATTACTTGTAATCACTTTCAAAATTCATCAACATCATTATCATATGACCTACTCCTCAAACGAGCCCAACGATCATTCATCGTTGCCTATTCTAATTTCGATTTTCGCATAGCATCTGGCTCTACATCTTCAACATCTTAAACATCTCCAACTAATTGATCGAGTCCTGCACCAAGCTTGACGATAAAATTGTCTTGCAACTCTTCTTCTTGGTACACTTCTTCAACGTCTTCACTATCATGGTAACCTTCATCCCCTGGAGTATATAACCGCTCACGGGAATTCACCTTATATACCACCCACCAAGCACTGAGCTTCGTGCATGGATAAGGTAGATAATACACTTGTTCCACTTGATGTGCAAGAACAAATGTATCGTAACCTCATAGTCAGTCCTTATGTTTCACTTCCACCATTCCAGACTGGTTTTCTCGAGTTCCATGAGTGCGATCAAACCAGTCATAGTCAAAGAAGACAACTCAAAGGGTCATATTTCTGGTAAAAGTAAATTCAAGGATTTTGTTAATGATCCCATAATAATCGGTTGCATTCCCTTGAGTGTCAATTGTTCTCGTCACAACACTGGAATTTGATGTTGCCCCGAGAGGACGAAGAGCTTCAAAATGAGTTGTACAGAATCGAAAGCCATTTACGTCATATCAACCATAGCTTCTAACATTCACCAATCCATAAGATAGCTGCCTCAAATCTTCATGGACAGTGTGAGTCCAACAATGTCAAAAATGATCGTAAGTTAAAATAATACTTCTTTAATAATAGTAACTTATAATATAAATAAAAATGAGAGAGTATTACATAATCTCAAAACAAGGATAGGAAACCCGGTCCTCCATTTATTCCTTCTTCTCGCATCCCTTTTACTTCTTTGGTCGTAGGTTGATGATTATGTGGCCAACATTGTCTGTGGAACTCGCTGAACGTGAAAAAACAACTTTTAGAATACATGTGTTGCAAAATATGTCGATTAGCATAAATGTAGGACAAACAATTACTTGAAGTATTCCTGCATGCCTTCTATATTTGCTTACATGTGGAGTAAAGCAACCGTACTATCACATCCGGATAGCACGTAGGTCGTGTAGCTACCAACGGTAGTTTTCCTCTCATTTGAAAAATGGAGAGGTCGCTTAAATGGTGTGCTTCGTCCACATTGTACTGCATCGCCAAAGTATTGATATTGTTTTCTTCTGCAAAGTAGACACTTGAAATGTATCCTACTTCCTTAAGAGCATATGCTTTAGCGATGCACCCTTCCACCCTTGCCCTGTTGCAAACCATTGGTTTCAGATATCATAGCGCCCTTTCAATGTAATACATCCACCTGTATTGCACAGGACCGCCAACTTTAGCTTTGAATGGAAGATGGATAAGCAGATGTTGCATTGGAGTGAAGAAACCCGGTGGAAATTTTTTTTCCATCTTACATAAAAGTATGGGTATCTCCTTCTCTAACTTATCCATCATCTCAATCTTGATTTCTTTAGCACAAAGCTGTCTATAGAAATAGCTGAGCTCGGCTAAAACCCTCCACACCGCATCATCTAGATAGCCCCAAAACATAACACGTAAGAGTCTTTCCATTATAATGTCATAATCATGACTCTTCAACCCAGTGAGATTTCCTGTATTCACATTTACGGCTTGTTTCTGGCTAGCTACACAACCATCTGAGAACTTCAAAGTTTTCATCCATTTCGTGACTTCTTTCTTTTCTTTAGATCGAATGTAGAAAGAAGCACATGGCTTCCCAACACTTTCAAAGATTTCAAGAGTTGGACGGTGACAAATGTCTGCCAAATCTAGTCTAGCTTTGTAATTGTCTTTTGTTTTGCCAGGCGTATCCATGCAAGTGATTATAATACTTTCGCTCATGTTACGCTCCTGATGCTTGATATCAATGTTGTGCATTAGAATCAACGACTTCACATACGGTAGCTCCAAAGTCCACATATGTGAGTCCAATTGTGTTCCTCTCCATAACCTACGAAATATCCAGGAAGACCTTCATCTGGCACTAGTTTGTCCAACATATCAGAAATTTCTGACCCGTTGAGACGTTTTGGTGGTCCTTTAGTGACAACGATATTCTTTCTATAGACATGCCTCTGTTGTCTAAATATGTGATTCGAAGGCAGCCAACGTCTGTGATAATCGAAGTAAGATATTTTCCCTCCATGAGTTAGTCAAAAGCAATCCGTGCCCGAAGCACATATCGGACACGTCAGACGACCGTGAGTGCTCCATCTAGAAAACATGTCGTATGCTGACAAATCATGGACGGACCAAAAATAAGCAGCTCGAAGGTTGAATTTCTGCTTCTTGTAACTATCGTACGCTTTGAATCATGTCCACAAGACTTTCAATTCTTCAATCAGCGGTTTCAACATCACATTGAGACGTGACCCGGGATGATCAGGTCCAGGTACAATGAGGCAGTGGCAGGTTGTACGGAATGACAAAGACAGGCCAACAGAAGTATGGTGTGGCGTTCGTACTGAATGGTGAGAATCCGTCAGTCGCTAATCTGATGCGAACGTTTCTCTCATCACGAGAAAAATCTGGATCAAAACGGTCCAGCACCTTCCATGCATCACCATCAGACGGATGTGTCAAGAATAAGTTGTTCTCCCGTTTACCTTCTTTGTGCCATCTCATGTGTCTTGCGGTTCTTTTTGAAAGAAACAACCGCTTCAACTGAGGTGTCACAGGCAAGTATTGAAGCTGCTTATGTGCGACAACTGTCATCATATTATCACCATCGTCATTAACAACTTCGACATACCTCGGTTTACCGAGACCAGATATCTTGATCTTTGAGTGATACATATCTTTAGGCGCTTTGTGAGGTAGTGGAAGGATATCGCAGATCAATTTCATGAGATAATTGTAGCAGTTGATGGAAAAAAGTACTTGGACTTAATTGCCATAAATCTGGTCCAGAAAACAAGTACGGTCACAACCGTGTGTTCATGCAACGACTCTTGTGATTTCTTCAGCTCCTCAAAGTACTCCTCTGCCTCATTTGTAAGAGGATCCTCCGCTTCCAGAGCTTCTAGCATCTCATCCATCCTATCAACCTATGTTATATCATCATCCTCATCCACTTCTGCTATGACTCGAGATTTAGTCTCGCCATGGAAGGTCCACACTTCATAATGCGGAGTGAAACCGTTTCGACATAAGTGAAACGAAAGCTCCAATCTTCTCAAGAACTTGGTGTTCCGGTATTTTGTACATGGGCAATGCACCATATCTTCAGTTGACAACGAAAATGCTCGATCCAAAGATTTATCTAACTTGATGTACCACTCATCCGAGTGACCACCAGTTCTGCTCTTCCAGCCAGTATACATCCAATTGCGGTCTTCACCCATGTTTGGCTCTGCAGTTTAAAGCGAAAGAAATTTCACAACCCTGGTTTAGACGCATACTTTAACTTCCAACTAAATGGGCCTTGTCGGGTCCTAAATGGGTTTTATCGGGTTAAGCCAACCCAAATCCCATTTTTGTACATATAGTAACACTCAAGCAATCAAATTAAAAATTATAACCATAATCTAAAAAACAAAGCAATTCAATTAAACGTAAACATAAGAATTATTAAATTATAATTTATCAATTAATAAACATGAACATAAATATAAAGAATTGTATTATAGACATAGACATAAGCATTGACAAAAACATAAGCAATTTAATTCTCAATATAAACATATCATAAACTTAGACATAAGCATCAATTCAATTCAATTCTACTCTATTCATAAGTATCAAATCAATTCTTTACATAAATTCAATTCAAATCAATTCTACGCTTGAATTGGATTGTAAGTATCACAATTCTAAGACTCACAATTTCAACATAAGAATCACCTAAAGATAAGAATCACCTAAACATAGGCTCATAATTACAACACTCTAATCATGAAAATTGTAGATGACGGCTCACAAATCACAATATTGCATCACCTAAATCTAACTCGCAATGAAATGGAAATGGAGAAAAAAATGAAAATTTAAACTCACAATGGAGATGCGGCCGACTTGTGGGAGGCAACGGCTTGGAGATGTGGCGGGGCGGAGACTGCTCGAGGAGGCGCAGCGGGGGCTAGCGGGAGCGCGGTGGCCGGCAGCGGGCAGGAGCACGGCGGCCAGCGGGAGCGCAGCGGCGGGAGCGCGACGGTGGGCACGCGACGGGCGGCGCGGGATGGCGTTGGTGGCGGCTAGCGGGCGATGGTGGTGGCTGGCGGTGTCAGAATGAGTCTATCGGTGTGAGATGCGGCTGACTTGTGGGAGGCAACGACTTGGAGATGTGGCGGGGCATAGACTGCTCGAGGAGGCGCAGCAGGGGCTGGCGGGAGCGCGATGGCCGACAGCGGGCAGGAGCGCGGCGGCTGGCGGGAGCGCAACGGCGGGGGCGGTGGTT
Organism: Tuctoria greenei; assembly: GCA_036927565.1. NCBI lineage: Eukaryota > Viridiplantae > Streptophyta > Magnoliopsida > Poales > Poaceae > Tuctoria > Tuctoria greenei. Next base: position 76,175,020 of record JAYESD010000007.1, on the reverse strand, counting down.
GCGGGCGGGAGCGCGGCGACCGGCGGCAGCAGGGAGCGCGGCGGCCTGCGATGGGAGCGCGACGACAGGCACATGACGGGCGGCGCGGGATGGCATTGGCGGCGGCTAGCGGGCGATGGCAGCAGCTGGCGGTGTGAGAATGAGTCTACCGGGGGCAGGGCAGGTATAAGCCCTTATTTGCGACGACTTCCTTAATTGCGACGGTCCTAGGTTTAGACCGTTGCAGTTATTGTTATTTGCGATAAACTTTTTTGTGGCCGTCACAAATAAATACCTATTTACGATGGCTTCTTAATTTGCGACGGCCCTAGGGTTGGCCATCGCAAATAAGTCTTATTTGCGACGGCTGCCGACGAAGCTGTTGCAAATAAGCTTTTATTTGCGACGGCCTATGTTTTTGCGACGGCCCCAGGAAAGCCGTCGCGAATTAAGTTATTTGCGACGGTCGGCCGTCGCAAATAAACTTAGCCGTCGCAAATGGTCTCGTTTCCTGTAGTGAGTGTTGGCTAACTCATTTTATGGGACGACCAACGAGGACGCTAGTGCTCAACTGCAAGATGATTCAAAGCGTACATGAACAAATGTCCGCAAGTCAAGACCATTGCCTTTTGTGGAAGAATTTTTGCTTCCAGTAGGAGCCAAAAGTCATCCACCCCCATGCTTTTGGGGGGGGGGGGGGCAACACTTCTTCTTGGTTTGCCTCCACCATGGGGTGGATAGTTGGCTCTTCATCCAACACTCATGTCATGGGTTGGCCCAACCAATCCATGACCACATTAATGCTGGAGCTGAAGAAGCCCAATTATCATTCATCATGGATGAGAATATGGTCTCTACTCAAGGGGTGGATTGAATAATGCTATAGTTCTTTTAGCTTGTCGTGTACACCACTAAACAAGGTGGACATGCTAGCTAAGGTACTAAACCTCCCATTGAAATATCATGAAGATCAAGCCAATGGAGAAGTGCTTGGATGATCCAAGCCATGGATATTCACATGATTTGTGAAAATCCATGTCAACATGGGCCACATGGAAAATCATTCCCCTAAGACCCATGGGGATTCTTCCTTCCAAACACAACTCCAATGGCTATCACCAACAAGGTGGTAAAGGGTGGAATCAACATCACCCTTGCAATCAAGAAGGCTTTGCGGATTTCAAGGGATTTAAGTTCAACTAGCCTACCTTGAAGTATCTTGTCCATGTCCAAGAGAGAAATAAGGAAAACAGCCACATGAAACCCTTGGTCAAGGACAAGAAACTTAAAGAGCATTCAAGATCGAAGATATCCCCCAAACAATTGTTGGGATTCCTACACTTTGACCAAGCCCGTGCAACCTAGGGCAAGTGACATTGTGGATGAAGCGTTTCTTGTTTGATTGTGGAGTCCACATGTCATCATGTCCAGGGAAGTCTTTGATCCATTATCAAAGTATGGGTTAACTCAAAGGTACGTCAAGAAGGTCGAAGTGGCACCCCTAAAGAAGGACAAGCCTCACAATGCTCATGAAAGAATATCTTCAAGAGGGAGAAGTTGTTGCTACATCAATAAGTCTTCATCAAGACGACGGAGAGGTTAGGGCCATCATGTGGTCCACATGTCCAACTAACATGCCAATGGAGATATGGCATGTCAATCAAGAGAAGTTTTTCACATCTACAACTCCAGGATTGGACAAAAAATCATCACACTAAACAGGATGGAGGTAAGTCCCACTCATCGGACTTCATAAATTTGGCGAGTATTTGCCAATAGGTTAGTTGGTAGTTATCTCATATTTGATTTCCCAATTGCATATTTGAATTCCCCATCAATCTTTGCATTTTCATTTAGCATGTTTGAATTTTCATACATGCATGTTGGAAAGTAAAATTTGCAACCATCATAAAACTAAAATTTTGAATTAGGAAATAAATTTATTTGGATATAAACCTTGGGTGTAACCACTTGCATTCATCTTCCTAATTCAAACCAAAAATATTTCCCTTAAATATTCATTGCATGTGCAAGTTGTTTCAAGTTAGGCAAAACAATTTGACAAAGGGTATAAAATGTTTTTTAGCTAACGTAACCCGTTTTTGAGTTGTTTTGATTGTTCTTGACTTTAGTGCAGTCAGGACAAAATTTGCAAAGAAGTTGAAAGGCTCCATCAAGCGCATATTCGTCCATCAATCTCATTCTGAGTTCATGGTGGAGGAATGCTCAAGATGGTGGTCCAATGGAGGAACAAGATGAAGCTCATTCAACTCAAACCTCAACTTGGCTGGAGACATTGAACATGAAGGCTACACCAAAATCCATGGTCGTGAGTTTCTCACACATCGACCTTCAACCAAGAAAACTCTTCAATGGAGGTACAAGTTCAAATCTTCTGTTGTTTTAATTGCATTAGGATTGAATGATTTTTGCTTACATTGGTAAGGAAGGTTTACACCTTCGCATCATTCAATTCTTATGCATCCTCACGAGAGTAAGTGTTGACATTACTCTTTTTGATTCTTCAAAAAGGAATGTCCCTTACTTAGGAAGAAATTCAAACAAGTACCTAGAATTTCATAAGCATTGCTAAGATTTACTTAGACATTTTCTGCCTACGTAATGCTTATGGAATTACTTAATGGTTGAATTGGTATGTAGCAGCCTAGGAATAGTCATGTCCATAATTTTGATCTGAAACTCATTCATCCATGGATCACTAAGTTTCAAATTCCTAGGCAAGAAATTAAAAATGTTCAGGAGGATAAAATTGAAAAATCTTGTTTGCCATGATCCAAATGATAACATTTGCTCTTGTGTAGAAAACTATGATGGTTAGAAAATTTACAAGGTGAAGGGATCCATATAGTGTATTTATATCACTTGAAGTGTTATGAATATGATCTTTAGAAAATGTGCAAATTGATTTATCTATAAAGCCCACTCTTATCAATGAATAATACATTGTTCATGGATACACTTGAATTTGGACCCCATGCATCTTTGATTTTTATCTTCCCCCTATGTACAAATGGAAATTTGGTTACCAAACCCAAAAATTCATTTGTACAAGTATCGGGAGATAACCACCCCTCTCTATCATAGAGAGAAAGTTTGCAGGAGTGAAGTAACTATGTAGGCATTCAAAGATCCGATTGTTGGAAATCCTAAGAGGATTCCATTTCAATATCTCTTGGCCAAGGAGTAAATGGGGATGGTTGCTACCTATCGGAAATTAAGCCCGAAGGTCAACCATAACTATACGAGGATGGAGATTTGACATGGAAACCCTCCGTGAGCAACCAATGGGCTGGTACGAATATGTGAGAGCATTACGCTCTCAACTATTCTAAGCACTCATTCAAGCTCAAGGGAATTGCCACCATTATTGGGTGTAAGTTATTCCTTTGTGGCTAAAAGGTATGATGAACCTTAACCAAGGAATTACAAGATCACATCCAATGAATATTGGGTGCAAGTTGTTCCTATTGGCCAGAAGGTACTTTATACCTTAGCCAAGGAACAATGGATCACACTCAACCCATGTTGAGTGTATGTCATCCCTTTGTGGTTATAGGTATGTTGTACCTTAGCCAAGAAATAACGGATCGTACTCAACACATGTTGGGTACATGTCACTCCTTTGTGGTTAAAGGGTGTCACTACCTTAGCCAAGGAATGACGGATCACACCCAATGCATGAGGGGTACAAGTCATTTCTTTATGGCAAGAAGGTATGATACACCTTAGCCAAAGAATGACGGAACACACTCGACCATGTTGAGTGCACGTCATTCCTTTGAAGGCAAGGGATATCATTACCTTAGCCAAGGAATGACAAGGTACATCCAACCTATGGAAACCTTAAGGTGTGGATGAGCAACATTGACAACACTCACCTCGACCACACTCACGGAACCCATGGAAGGCAATCCAACATCAACACTCAACCCTCCAATGCCAAAGCCATGCTGCAACAAGGTCATGCCAACCTCATGGCCTACATCCGTTGTTAGGGTTTCAACCCCTACCACGGACCTTGACTAAGAACAAGCTTGGGGGAGGACCCCCACTGGAGGTAACTTGTATCACACCCTTGCATATTTATTTTGCATTCACCCATTATCCACCTTGCATATAAAAAAACTTAAAAATAAGTATAGTAGATTTGCTTTCAAAATAAAATAAAAGATGTATGGTAAGAATGATTTGGAATTCACATAGATGAATTGATGAATAGTTGCTCTGTTTTAATTTTGCTAAGTCCCTAGTTTACAACTTACTACTCTCCAAAATATTGCTTTCATTGGCTAGAATTACTATTGCCTTGATTTAGAAATTGTGGGTACCAAAAGCTTAATTCAATTCTAAGTTGTTGTGAGATACGATATAGTGATAGGGCTACTATTCCTAGTTTGAAAGTGAAGCTTAGATCTCCGGAGAAATTCAAAAATATTTTAAGTTACTCTCATTTGACTGGAAATACCTACCAAAGCCATATGATAAATTACATTGATAGAACTTATCCATGTGCTATTTGTCTTCACATTGAGCTTTGTCGAACTAGTATAGACCTATATGAGATTTCATTCATTACTTTTTGAATTCAAGACTTCACTTGCACATGCTATACATCTACACTAGATGTAAGCAAAATCTCATCATACCACCATTCCACAATAAAAAGAGAAACTCCATATCATTCAATCTTGGTACTCTCTCCAAAATTTATTGCATAAAAAGGGTGTAGAAGACATGGCTACAAGAAAAAGAAAAAGAAAAAGAAAATGCATGCTTACATCATAAGCATGAGAAAAAAAGAAAAAAAAGTATCCATGTTTCATCCCTGCAAAATAAGAGAGTCCACACAAAAAGGAGTCATCTCAAATATCCACATCCACTCCGTTGCATCACACATGCACAAGTCTTGAATCAAATTGTTTTGAATTGATTTCTCCTTAGGCTCACTCTTTTGACTTAGCAATATTATGTGTTGCAAATATGCCTACTATATTCCCTACCAAGCTCCACATGCAAGCTTTATTTAGTGGTAGGATGAGTGTAGAAAAAATGCCTTGGTGAGGAAATATTTCCACTACACACAATGGAGAGACCGAAAGAATCAACTTGATGTACTTATAATCTAAAGTGAACTCCCTGGGATTTTAGTGGAACTTGATTTCTAGGGTATGTATGCTCCATTTGTTGTTCTATCTTTCAGCCACCCGTGAATAGGAGATGACATAAGCCCTATAATGACTTGAGATGGGTGAAGTACCATGCCAATTTTTGCAATACTAGGTAGAGTATTCTGTTGTGCAAATGATACTTTTGAAAAGTAGAACATAGTAGCAACTCTTGATCATCAACCTAAAGTCTTGACTTTGCTCGGGACGAGCAAAGGATAAGCTTGGGGGAGTTTGTTAACGGTTGTCATATACCAATTTCACCCATCAACATAACTCAATTATGTGAAGGAAATATTATTTCTTGCACACATCTCCTTTCTATTTAACCTATTTCCACTTGTACTTGGAGAAATTGGTGCATGCAGGTATTTTACACAGAATTGAAGTGAAACAAGGGGATCGATCCTATAAAATATCATCCCAGCCAATCAAGCATCAACACGTGGCACCACATGGATAAAATGCCCCACAAACAGAGGTATTCGAGGCCATCCAACGATGTAGCATCCATATCATGGAATGGGACCCACCTGTTAGTCACCTGGAGGAAGAACTGGCTGTTTGGAGCCTTGGCCAGGTCGGTCGACCCCCCTAGTCGGCCGACTAGGTCCTGGCGCCAAACGCGGTCAAACACCACGTGTTGGCTCCTCCCGGCTTGAAGAGGTCATGGGTGATTGATTCGCACGCCTTTGGTGGCGGGAACCGACCCTTCTCCAAGCTATAAATAGGAACCCTCACCCCTCACTTCAACAGACACCACTTGAGCATTCACTCTCTTGTATACATTAGTTCTCCAAGTCCTTAGAGGAGGTTAGGCTGTAGAGAGGAGCCTCTAGTCCCAAGTCTAAATTGGGAAAGGTATGGCTCATGTATCTTTCTTTACTTTTGTGACTTTGTGCTTCATAATAATATTATTAGTCTCTATTTACTTATATACTTGGGCAAAGCGTTCCTTGTTTTGTTGTGGAGTCCATGTATGTGCTTGGTGTAGATGTTGTTATGATCTAGACATAATGCGATTACCATATTATTATAAACATCATACACCACCACTATAGTCTAATTAGGTAATAATATGATTATGTTAATATGAATATGTTAGTGCTTGGATCCAACATTGGTTCAACGATGTTTACGTTAGTCATTGCCTTAGGATGAATATTACATTGCAGCTCTTAAGGTATTTACTTAGCATGCATGCGTGGTGCTTGGATAGTTAAGTAGCATTGGATTCCTCGTAGTCCACGAGTTGTAGAGGTAGGCGGTAGGTGGTGACAGCCCTATCCGTCCGTTGTAATCATCCACCTTAGGCTACAACATAGGCTCTTGGTGGGAGTCGCTTGGTAGACCAGGGTAAGCCTGTGCCCGATATGTTGGACCACTAAGCCCTAGTATTCACTATTAGCATATTCATGTGTAGTTATTAGGCTATGTATATGAGTAATTAGAGCACCATAGGAGTAGCTCCGTCTCGTAGTCTAACCCTCACTAGGACAACCTTACCCTTAGAGTAGATGGCTTAGGTGTGTGTCACACTACCCCAATTACCAACTTACCCCTATTTTGATAAATACTTAGTACCCTACACCTTGATCATAAGAATAGTGTTTACTTTACATCACCGCCTTCCTTTGGGATAAATACGGTACCCTTGGGAATACTCTTGAGTGAAATGCTACACGACAGTTTCCGTGCGCTTGCGGATTTTTTATCTGTGACATAAGAAATGTCAATAGAGCCCCCGTGCCATCTCGTGAGGGTCAATTTATCATTTTATGAATCTACTTCATGCCCCGTTTGTGAGCTGTTCTTGGCTCCGAGAGGATGAGCTGGTTGAATTTTCCTGAATGGCTAAATTCTCAAGCTCAATGAGTTGTCTAGCGGGTAAATCTGAGTGAAACCCGATCGTCGTTTTTCTCAAGGACGAGTGGACCCAGTTATCCTATTTCAAAGGATTGTCTTGGTTGAGGCTCGATGCCCATGTTTCATTAAATCCTGCTTCGGACACTTGCGCTGATCCCAAGCCTTTCATGGTCTGTGCCGACCTTCGGGGGGTTACTATGGAGTTGCCAAGCTGGGACTTGTATATGGAGCATTGGAGATGTTGGGGCATATACTACCCATGAAATTTATGTATGTGGGCCATATGGCGTTTGTCCATCCCACACTCTGGTTCGTTCTGGTTATCCTTGAAGCCTCATGGGCCGGCCTTCGAACCTGGAACTTGATCCGGCCTCAAAAGTTGGCCTAAAAAATTAGTCGCCTTACCTTGGACTGTTGTGTCGGCGTTGTCGGTGATAAGGAGGCGCTGCTCGACTTGACCTCTATGTCGGGGAAGTCGTGGGGCAGCATGCGTCTTCAAGTCGGTGCCGGTTATGAGGAGGAGGCTTGGGTAGTTGTGCGGTTTCAAGTCAGTGCCAATTACAAGGAGAAGACAAGGCTTGTGGTGGAAGTCCTCGATCGTCGCAAGTCTTTATGGAGACATCAGCTATTAGGAGGTGTTGCGCTCATCTACTCCAAAGCCTTCACTTCTCTTCTCATTGGCTCCTTCCCACCTTTCTTTCCTCTCATCGCTTCCTCTATAATCATGTTGCTTCATTTTATGGTGATGGCATGTCCCGTGAGATCTTGCACCTAGTCAACTTGTGTCGCTGGTATGGCTAACGAGGGTTTATTTTGATGCTTGAAGACAGAGGAGCCACCTAGAGGCTCGACTATAGAGGATCCCACTGGTGGCATGAAGGCAGAGGATCCACCTGGAGGCTTGAAGATGGAGGAGCCACCTTTGTCGAGTGGAGGATCCAGTCGATGCGGATCCAAGCGCATCTAATGCACAACGTTTGTCTGCATGTTGTGCCTTAGTGCTTTGTAAAGGCACTAATCTTTATAGAGAAATATGTCGGCCACTTTGGCTTCCCGTGGCTAGATCCATATTTGGATATGTGTGGTAATAAAAGAGGAGTGACAACTTGGATGAGAGACGCGAGGCCGTCGAGGCTGCCGGTCCTATATGGCGCAAAGTAGCACCTATGTATGAGCAATGTTCGTGATGTAATTTCCTTCTTTTCGTATAATGGATCAAGCCATTATGGGCTCTAAACCTATTAATGATAAGAAAGTTTTTTCTACATCCACTTTTCCATCCCAGTGTCTTGCTCCAACTGTAGCTTGGAACATTCATCGTTCTTCAGTCGTAGGTTGCAAGGCATGAAGGGAGTACTTACAAGAGAAATTTTTTTGGAAAGAGCAAATTTCCAAGATTTCTGCCGAGCTCTTTAGCGGATGGTAGGCCCTGAGTGGTGTAGGATGGTTGGTCTGGTCCATCCGTCGGGCCATGCCTGAGAGGTTATGAGCTCTAGCTCGGCAATTAGTTCATTTTTGTAGCAAAGTAAACAGTTTGAAGAAGGAAGGAGGGGAAAACATTTAGCTTCATCATCATATACACGGTTTGGTGCGCTGATGGGCGGGAATCCCTAAGGTGCTTGATGTTCCCCGCATTGGAGAAGATGTTACCATTGATGATCGTCAGGCGGTAGGCCTCGAGCCTCAAGGCGCCTACCACCACGTAGGGGCTTGTCCTGTGGGGTGGGGGGAGTTGGGCAGCACATACTTGTCCTGTCATTGCTGGTCTCGATCCTTGGTAGGATTAGTTTACTGATTGTGAAAGATTGGGGCTGTATTTGTTGCTCGTGGTGGTGGTGTAGTGCCTGTTGGTATGTGGTTGACCCCAAGAGGGCGATGTTGCAATCTTCGACTGATGGCTAGGGAGTCGTGTAATCATCTTTTTACCGAACCCAGAATGTCAAGGTCGAGATGGGTATTGTCGATCGAGCTCAAGATCGGGAGCAGTTTATTTATCGATAAAATAAACAACATGAGAGGGGTAAATACTCAGCTTCTAATTGTCGGGCGACATGGTGCCAATTTTGTCCTTCTCGATCGGGCCTTTGGGGTCGATCCGGGTCGAGCTCGGGTCTTCCATCAATTTTATGGCACAAGAGAGTTCGTCGAGCTTGGCCTCCACAACCGACGTGGGAGCCCGTTTGTAGCTGTGCCACATCCAAAACATCTTGAGCCCGAGGGAAATTTGGGCTGCGGACCTGATCCTCATTGTCATCGTAATGGCCACCATGGCGGAGTTGGCGTAATGGGGACTCAAGTCATGAGTCCATGACGGCTCCTCAGGATCTGCTCCGAGCCTCAAGGGTTCGACGGAGGTCGGATGGCCCCATGGGCTCATCGCACCAACCATGCAGACCATGGTTGCTTCATCGCGCCGCCACGCCAACCGTGTGGATCGTGGTTGTCTTCGGTGTTCCCATCAATACGATGGTGACCGCACGCTCGGCCATTACGTGCGAGTGGGTGTACACAACCCAATGGTGCATCTGCTGCTACCATCAGTACTGTAGCGTTGACCTCGGCGTGCAGCTGACGATGCTGTTCCACGCCGGTGCCGCCATGCAACCAGCATGCTGCAGCTTTGCGTCAGGAACCGGTGCACATCTACCAATTCAAGTTAGCCATCATCCATGTCCCCCGGGTGCGCCATGGCTTCTTGGGCTCAGATCACCTTGGCATTTGTCTCCTTTGTTGCAAGCAGCAGCAGTGACAACGGTGAGCATAGGAGGATTCCTTAGATGACAACAATGTAAACATCACTGAAGGCCCCGGAGGATGGTAAGTACTGCCTTATCGGGAGCCAGCCTGCGATGCCATGCTTCCTGCCACTCGGGGCTGAGTTATGGTGGGGGGGTTGGCCGGCGTGTCGCTGGTAGAGCCGTTGCCATCTTTGACGGTGTGGTACTCACGAGAGAAATGCTCGATGCCCTCGGTGTTATAGTCAGAGCTGGAGTCGAAGCAGGCATCTCTCTGCGAGACGTGGTGAAGGGATAGCAAAGCTTAGTTTACCATCCCCACAGAGGATGGTGCTGAGACGCTATTGGCGGCGTCCGTATTGTTGTCATCGACCATCTTGCCTAACAATGGTTGGGCGGTCGATTTCCCATTTGATACCCAAAGGGTTGGTGCCAGCATTGCTGGTGAAGAACTCCAGTGTGGGGACTGGGTCCCGCCATTCCATTAATCATATTAAATGGTGTCATGGGATGCGAAAGTCAATAACACACATGAAAGGCAACTCAATATAACCAACACAAATATTTATTTCACAAGATGATTTTCTTTTACAATATAATGTACAACTCAACGGAATATACATACTGACACTCTCAACTAGCTATGCCCAAGAGAAACCATCCATGCCCACAGACGCTTCTCACTAGCAATACAAAGCAGATATGTAGCGCCAAGGTTTCCCGTGAGGAATACATCTCGACAAGCTCTAGGTCTCACGAACAACCCTCAACATAAGCAATATTGAAACATGCAAAAACATGAATAAAGCAGCCATGAGCTCAAAGCTCAGCAAGACATAATCATCTCTCCTAAGGATATGAACCTGCATGTTGGAAACTAAGACAGGAAGCTAAAATTTGCAGAAATGAACTCACCAAATGTAAATCCTTACACCATCTGCACCAGCAACCTCTAAAGCGTACTCTATCCTCTAAACCATACTCTATAAACTCTATACTTCCAGTATGTGCACTCCCAAAAATTTACAGTACGCTTTCCTGTATGCTTTCCAGTACGTTTCAGCGTACCACTGCGGATGGCCTTAGTTGTCACTTTTAGAGTAGCCTATGAGAACAGTGGGCACGCAACATCACGAACTCTACAATCAAACAAGAAACGCTTCATCCATGATGTTACTTGCCCAAGGTTGCATAAGCATCATACAAGTTAAATGTTTGGGAATTGTAAATATAATTGTGCCATCTCTAATCCAGCCAAGGTTACAATACAAATTATTATCAATAGCATTATATTCATAGGCTTCCTACTACTCTTTATTACTACGTTAGGACTTAGTGGCCAAGTATGCGCAATACATAACCGTGAGCGATGATGATTCAAATCAATAACACCCGGACTGCATGGTACGTACGCTTATACTCGAAGTTGCGATGACACACTTCACTGATATTGCACGAGGCCACCTTTCTGAAGATTCACCCATGCCGAATCGGTTTGATCGACCCGAACAGCGAGCTCCCTCAAGGTGTACCTCATCTATGGGATCCTCATGAGCGAGTTTACTCCAACTGTACTAACAGCTGACAAATTAAGACGATGTAAAAAGTTCCAACATAGATCCTCAAGGTACATCGGTTTCCTAGGTCCCATATAGTCAGTATGCCTTTCGGTACAATAGAAACTTGCTCAATGGGGCCAAGCATGAGACGACCCTTAACGGACACAGATGAGGCTACCAATCCACTATCCAACATCTTTCTCGCCATTACCAACCCAAGCACGTTGTGGTCACAAGCAATACCTCACCCTTCGGGCCAAGAACACCCTTGTGCGCACCAACCTACACAAATCCTCGTTGATGTATCATATTTAAGAGGGAGCATTGTGGTAACATCTCGCGAGGAGGTTTCTATCACTATACTTTCTCTCGCAAGTAGGATGCCCCTACTCAACTTTTGGTCAATAAAATATGACTTTCTCGCGAGTAGTTTCCAGCTACTCGACTTCTACCGACATTCCAACTAAACATTAAGCATAGCAATATAATACGATGGATTCTTATTCTATCCATCCACTCCAAGGACCATTTGGTCATGCATGTGGAGTATTCATCCAAAATAGACCTAATGCACATATGAAGTCTATTCAATGAAGTGTATATAAAACAAAAATTTAGAAAGGCACTTAAATGCAAACCGGGGCTTGCCTTAGGTTGTGACTAGAAAAATTTCAGTAGTTGGGGCTTGATCTTATGGATGCAGATTCTCATTGCTTTCCTCCTTTTCTTGTCTTTACTGCTGCTTGGGCAAATCCTGTTCGCAGCAACGTCCATACTTGTGCCTCCTCCTCCGAGCGGTGCTCCTCGTCGATCTCGACTTGTGATCTATCGACATGTTCATGCATACCATAAAATCTAATTCTGTATCTTAAGAATTGAAGTTGTTCATAACTCCAGAAAGACTAAACCTAGTTAGGAACGGAATGACCCGCTGCTATGTCGTACAGGAACAGCGAGAATCAAAGTGAATCATAGGAGTATTTGATATTAGTGAAATAGACATTGTTTTAGATATTAGAGAAATCATCATCGATTACTTGAGTTAAGAAGGCCCATTGGGTGTGTAGATTTCACAAAAGCTTCCTAGGGTCATGGAGAACCAATCATAAAAGTTTCAGCTATAACAGTGAAAGATCGTGGTCAAAAAATTCCTTAAGGTTTTAAGCTTCTCTGAATTTTCGTCATAAATCTAGAGCTTTGAAATGGCAAACAGTAAGTTTTATGGTTTGAGTTGGTCTCAAAGGTTCTAACATAATTGGTTTCACAATTTTCTATGCCTTCTACAGGAAGATATTGATTTTACAAGTTGCATGGAAATTCTGAAAATGTTTCTGTTAATTTTCGAATTTTTTATGGACATAGGGAATTGGAACATTGTTTGAACTAGTAAATCAAGTCAATTGAACTTGAAACTTTAACTGTAGCCCACTGATATTTGAATGAGGATTCTGACCAAAATTGGGAATTTCCAATTAACAAAACAGCTGGAATTAATTTCCCAAGCATTTTGCTCAAAGGAATTAATCAGGAAAATACCAGGACTTTCATATCAAATAAATTTAAACCTGCAAATTACTTGACATGAATAATCAAACAAAATTTATTTAACTTTTTTTTGTCAATTCTACAAAGAGTAATGAATTTTATATTATTGGATAATTTCTGTATTTGTTTTTCTGATATAAAACCCACTTAACCATTGACAGGGGCCCTCATTTAAATTGCTCCAATCAGAAGCAAGCAACACAAAGGCTACAATGTTTTTGAGCATTGCCACAAAGGATCCTAAGCCACAATAGATCCAGGGTTGGATAATGGTGGCTGACAGGTGGAACCGCCCGGGTCATTTTACACCTCGGGCTAGTGGCCGAGAGTGGGTGGCGCCCGACGGTGGCACAACGGCGCACTCGATGGTGACCGTCGCCGTGGTACAAGCTTCATCGGGGTAGGTGTCTCCTAGGTAACTGACACGAGGAACTCTCGAAGGAGTGGTCGGTGAAGGCCGGCGATGGCCGGAGCAACCTCGGCGTCGATGGGCAGCGGCGAACAAATTCCAACGTGGTCGACCATGCAAGGGTAGAGGTTATTTGGCTCAAGAAAAGATCGTGGAGAAACAGAGAGGCATCAGGAGTCTAATTTTTTACTTCACTCGGGATAAAATCGACTGGAAAATAATACCACTGGTGGAGCTAGGGTTTTGGAGCCGCCCATGGGGAAATTTACTTCCTGGGCCTAGACTTGATAATTGTCGACGGTTTTTGCTGCAGGAGGTCCTTATGATCATTGTGAAGCTATTATCCAATTAGATTGTTGTGGTTTGATTCGTGGAGCAAGAATTTGAACGATGAATTTGCGGTATTCAAGGGGAGGACCGAGAGCAAAACTTGCAATTCAATGAGGCCGAGGTAGGAAATGAAGAGTGCGGCTCAGAGGATGAAGAAGGTGTCATTGCGGACCTTTTGGCGTGTTTTACTGGTTGGGAGAAAGCTTGGGGCGATGGTGCATCGTGGAGAGGCGGTGGCAGCTCCACAGGAGAGGAAGAAGGAAATTTTGCCTGAGGCAGCTCGGGGAAAGCGATGGACAGCACGGTGTAAAGTCGAGGATGATGAGTGATCCTTCGTGATGCTGTGGCACCATCGGTTGAGCTGGGAAAACAAAGGGAGAAGCTTTTCAACGTGGAGCCGATGAGGCGGCAGCAAAAGAGAAGAACTCATCTGTGTTCTTATGGTCGTTGTTGCAGGCACGATGGCGCGCGCGCGGGTGTGTGTGTGGGGGGGGGGGGGGGGGAGGGGGCTAGGGCTCGATGGTGCACTGATTCTGGCCTTGGGCGGGGCTGCAGCGTAGCAGCGGAGCGGCGCCGCACTGCGTGGTGGTGCAGCAGCATGCAGATGAGCAGCAAGAACAGCAGGGGTGCGAGAGCTCGAGCTGAGGCAGAGAGAGGACAAGTGTTTAGCACGCTGTTTGCACCCAAAGGCAAGTTTTTAGGCGTGCGGTGGCCAGCCTGGAGCAGGCGTGTTGTGGCTTGCATGCCGCTCGGTGTCACTCTGGGAGCAATTGACAATAAAGAGGAAAAAACATAGTCGGTTTGAGGCTTTGTGCTACTGCCAGCTGGGGTCCACCTCCCCCTTCGCTCTTTTCTTATAAATTCTATTTGACGATATAAAATGTAAAAGCCCTAAATTCAAAGTGCAAACCTCAGTGAGGATGATGAGGACATCACTTCTATGGATACAAACAACACTCCATTGAACATACAAGATGCAATCAATAGAGTTCATACACCACAATTAATTTCAGAGGTGAACTCGTTGTTATATATTTCCTTATATGTTTTTGAGCATAGATTGCTACTTAATGATTTATTTGTGATTAGGATCCATGGAGAGGTTCAAGGAGTAATTGGAGGAAGTATTAGGGACGTGGAAGACCAGATAATTCGTTCAAAGAAGATGGAAACCGAACCAAACTCAAATCGTATCCAACTCGGAGTCCAGGAGTAGTACACACTAAAATGGACGCGCAGGCCGCATACGAACTCCGTTTTGGACGTTCTACATATGCACGGAAAGGGGAGAGGATAACCTTTCCAATGGCGCCGGTCCCACATCAAAATTCCTTTGGAGTCGACGGTAGTCGTAGAAACAAAATCAAGTATAGAATCTGGCAGGGTGCCGCGCCATCGTATTGGGCCATTGAGCCTTGTATCAAGTCTAAGTCCATTATTTTTGTGTGTTAGGGTTAGGTCACGACCCCAACACCCCCTTGGACGTTCTCCCACCTATATATACTCCATAGTAGCCGCCATGAACAATTGGGTTTTGCTTAGATCAATAATATCGCCGTTTATCGGTTTGTGAAATCCCAATTCAGCAATTTCAGATTGCTTCTTCTACGTTCTTGCTTGTGTTCTCGGTTGTACTTGCAGGGATGAGCCTTCTTGGCGAGGTCAATCGTGTGAAGCACGGTTGATAACCAACGGAGCGGTGGTGTAGTGATTGCAGGGGTTTTTCGTGTTCTACTCGAGAGCCTCGGATCATCAACGTCGAGATCTCCACATCAATCGACTTATCCATTACCTTTCGGAAGATCGGACTCAACTTTTTCCTGTCAGTTGGTATCAGATTTCCAGGTTGCCCGTTAGGTAATTCATCTATCCATTACATTAGTTTTGTTTTTCATACCTAGAGTCCACAAAAAAAGCCACAAAAAACTTGCAGTTTAGTAGATCTGTTCATTACTTTGTCCAAACCACATTGAGCCTTTGCAACTTTGTTATTCAGTTTGGTTTTGTTGAGTTTGTGTCTGTGGTTGAGTCATATTGCTGGTTTAGAAAGTGTTTTTGGTCTTAGTTTGAGTTTTGCATTGTGTGATTCATCCTTTTGAATCACGTCATCACGTCCAGATTAGATTCACCTCTGTCTAGTTTGGTATTTTCATCATATCTCGCACATACGAACTCGGATTTTTGTGTTCTTGTTCTTTCTGGAAAGCTTAAGAAGTTCTCAATAACTTTCGTATTCATCATTTGCCAAGAAAATATAGTTATAGATGTCTAAATTGCATTGTATCCGAATCCGTTATTGACCTAAAAATTCTGAAAAGTCTGTATTTCGGGGGCAATATCTCCTATTGTTCTTTTCAAAAATAGGTCTTCCATATATTCAAATTAAAGAGGAGAGATATATCTACAATATTGCTGTTCTAAGTTTTCCAATTTAGAGCCTATATGTGTGCCTATTTGTCCTTGGAAGATTGAGCAGAAAATCTGCGACAGACACACAAGATATTTTGGATTGATTTTCATTATGTTCTTCCCTTGCAACACATTCTGAAAAAAAAAAGAAGAAAAAAGAAAAAGTCAAGTGCAAAACAAGTAACAAAAGCCGCACAAAAAAAAGAGGAAAAAAACAACAAAAAAACAGAAGTGCTTGCATTCTTTGTGTCATCTAGTTTTGTCTCATGTCTTGCTAGCTTGAACTACTAGGAACACATTTAGGCCAGCAACTTTGACAAATACTTTGGACACCTATTCAACTTTACTATCTGATTTCATTGTTGCTAATCCTTGCTACATAGAAAGTGCCATCCAAGCTACACCTTACTCTTGAGCAGAATCGATACACCTTTGCAATCATCCCACGCTTCATTGGTTTCTTCATACCGTCCACCGTTTGCCACCTGCAGTGTCGGTAAGAACACATGTAAGAGTGTGGTAAGATGCTTGAGAGTGTGTGATTCCACTTCCACTTTGCCATTATCCTTTGTAGTTGATAGGGATAACATATTTTTTGTGTTGTCTTCTGTTTGCTACTAACAATGTCAGGTAAAAGCAAGAATCATGCATTATATGCTGAGATGATAGACATGATGAAGACGACGATGGAGTTGCTCAGTAAAAATCAAACATCAACCAAGGATTCACATGACATTCAGACCACCTTTACAACACCTTCCACAAGAAGTAATTACATTCACCCATCTCTTCCTTCTTATGATGGTTTTGGTTATGATGAATATATTACTTGGGAAATAGAGGTGGATAAAATTTTTGGACAATGTCATATGTGTGAGAGGAGAAAGATTAGAAATGTTGCAAGTGCATTAGTAGATTGTGCATTAACTTGGTGGAACAATTTAAATGAATTAGAAAAACCTCGAACATGGAAAGAAACGAAAATTCTTATGCGAGACACTTTTGCTAATGTATCTATGTGCAAAGAAGAAATTCAGCAATTTGAGGAGAAATTTATTGTTTTACCTCCTTTTGTGTCTAACATTTTACAGGACAATATAGAAAATAATATAGATAATGCAAAAGAGAACGAGGCTTTTGACAACACTTGTGAAATTTTAGATGGATCAACTCATAATGCACTCGAAATCACTGCTGAAAATGGTAAGGCAAAACATTCTACAAATACAGAAGGTGAGAAGCTTTTGGATGTTCTAAATTTTTCCACCAATCATGCTATTTTCGAGGAGCAACTATTAGAATCGTTTATTTATACACCATTTTCACATGTTGATTTTCCTGCTGATCGTTGCGCTACAAAAGAGTTGTGTGCTGATAACTCTATTATACCTACGCAAAAACAAGTTAATATACAAGATGATTGTGTTTTGGATTCACCAACTTGTGCTGAAATTCATAATTTGATCACCGCTACTGCTGAAAATGATGAGCTGAAATTTTTGTCTTCTCTGAATACTCTGGGTTATATTGAATTTGACACTCTTTGTGATCTAAATATTATAGAGAGGAGAATATTTTCACAATCTGAGTTGCCTTTATTAAGTAGAAATATTTTTCATGCTATAGGCAACTATGAAGATAGTGGTGAATTTATGGTGCATAAAGTTTACATATGTTCAAATGTGCAAGCTCCTTTTGTGCTGCAACATGGTGAAATGAATGGATGCACTAACACTAATAATGTATTGTCAAGTTTTTCTAGCATTTTTTTATTGCAGCAAGGACAACAAATAAAAAAGAAGCATTGTTCATTGCGGTTGTGCAATATGGACAGTGTTCATTCTACCCCCAAAGCAATCCTTTTTACTCGACATACGAGCAAGCCGAGGACGGCTTGTCATAAAGAAGGGGAGAATGATAAGATCATGCATATTATTATTGCACCTACAAACATGACACAATGTTTATTTGTTTGGGATCGTGGCTCAAGTGAATGTGCACTCTTAGTTGATGGACAATATCAAGATGGCGCACTATGTCGTCTACCACCTTGGCCTCCTCCATTCATGCATACAAAAAGATTTGATGGCGTTGCACATTTGGACCAACACATTAGAGAAGATGAACTTGAGTCGAGGACGACTCCAATTCAAGAAGGGGAGGATGATGAGGAAATCACTTCTATGGATACAAACAACACTCCATTGAACATACAGGATGCAATCAATAGAGTTCATACACCACAATTAATTTCAGAGGTGAACTCGTTCTTATATATTTCCTTATATGTTTTTGAGCATAGATTGCTACTTAATGATTTATTTGTGATTAGGATCCATGGAGAGGTTCAAGGAGTACTTGGAGGAAGTATTAGGGATGTGGAAGACCAGATAATTCGTTCAAAGAAGATGGAAACCAAACCAAACTCCAAATCGTATCCAACTCGGAGTCCAGGAGTAGTACGCTCTAAAACGGACGCCCAGGGCGCATACGAACTCTGTTTTGGACGTTCTACATCTGCACGGAAAGGGGAGAGGATAACCTTTCCAATGGCGCCGGTCCCATGTCAAAATTCCTTCGGAGTCGACGGGAATCGTCGAAACAAAATCAAGTACAGAATCTGTCAGGGTGTTGCGCCATCGTATTGGGCCATTGGGCCTTGTATCAAGTCTAAGTCCATTATTTTTGTGTGTTAGGGTTAGGTCACGACCCCAACACCCCCTTGGAGGTTCTCCCACCTATATATACTCCATAGTAGCCACCATGAACAATTGGGTTTTGCTTAGATCAATAATATCACCGTTTATCGGTTTGTGAAACCCCAATTCAGCAATTTCAGATTGCTTCTTCTACGTTCTTGCTTGTGTTCTCGGTTGTACTTACAGGGATTAGCCTTCTTGGCGAGGTCAATCGTGTGAAGCATGGTTGATAACCAACGGAGCGGTGGTGTAGTGATTACAGGGGTTTTTCGTGTTCTACTCGAGAGCCTCGGATCATCAATGTCGAGATCTCCACATCAATCGACTTATCCATTACCTTTCGGAAGATCGGACTCACCTTTTTCCTATCAGAGGAGACATCAAAAGGAAAGGAGGGAAAACAAATTTAAGCACTAAATTTAAGACTTGGTATGTCGCAGATTCAGAGGAGACTTGAAATGCTTCGAACATGGTACTCTATGGTTCAAAGACCGAATAGTAGTACCCCAAGGTATGACACTTCGGAAGAAAATATTGGACGAAGCCCACTTGTCCAAGTGTTCTATTCATCCGGGCAACAACAAAATGAATCAAGATCTGAAAACAATATTTTTGTGGACATGGATGAAAAGGGAGATTGCAAAGTATGCATCCGAATGTGATACGTGTCGGCGGGTGAAAGCCAACCATATGCTCAAAGCCGGACAGCTGCAACCATTGAACATTCCGTTTTGGAAATGGGAGTACATTAGTATGGATTTCATCATCGAATTACCTCTAACATTCCACAAGCATGATTTTATTTGAGTGATACTCGATCGACTAACCAAATCGGCTCATTTCATCCCTGTACATACAAAGTACATTGACAAGAAGTATTCGAAGTTGTACATTGCAAGAGTCATGTGCTTGCACGGTGTTCCCAGGACAATTATTTGAGATCCCGGTGCGCTGTTTGTTGCTCACTTCTGGCAGCAGTTGCATGCATATTGGAAAGAAACTGATCCGAAGCTCCACATATCACCTGCAGACAAATGGTCAAACTGAGCGGGTGAATCAAGGTCTACATGATATGCTACACGCTTGTGCCATCCACCACGGTAAAAATTGGGATTATCATTTACCATTGTCAAAGTTATTATATAACAATGGCTATAAAGCGAGCATCAAGATGACACCGTATGAATCTCTCTACGGCCAGAAATGTCGCACAACACTCAATTGGTGTGAGTCCGTCGAGCGAGTGATATATGGTATTGATCTTGTGAATGAAGATGAGGAACGAGTGCGTGTGATCAAAGCCAACCTCAAGTCTGCTCAATATCGGCAGAAAAGCTATGCGGATAGAAGATGTAAACCTCTACACTTTGACATAGGAGACCACATTTATCTCCGAGTCTCTCCGAAGAAAGGGATTCATCATTTTGGAGTAAAGGGAAAGCTTGCTCTTCGATTTATTGGTTTGTCTGTCGTCATTGAAAAATGCGGACGCGTGGCCTATCATTTGGAGTTATCGGCGTCACTCTATGGAATTCATAATGTATTCCACATCTCTCAGCTGCAAAAATGCCTTAAATCCCCAGCTGAAATCTGCACGGAGGACTTCGAAGCTTTTCAACCGGATCTCATTCTGAGGAAGTGAGGACTATGTCCAATCAAACTATCCGGACTTGCTATCATCTCATATCCGGTAATCTTTTACCTCCATCTCTTACATTTATAATCTTAGGACGAGATTCTTCTAAGGGGGATGAACATAAAAGCCCTAAATTCAAAGTGCAAACCTCAGTGAGGAGAAATCGAAAGGGAAGGAGGAAAAACAAATTTAAGGAGCAAAAGAAAAATCAATGTAATTCAAACTTGAACTGAGGGATTCAAAAATTCCAATCCAGCTACTGTTCAAACTTACTCAAATAAAATTTTGATTTATCCAATAGGTTCCAAATATTCCATATAGCCTTCATGCCAAATTTCACATTTGAAGATGATTTAATAATTAATTCAATAGCTACATTGAATTCCATCCAAATTCGAATTCAAATTTGAATTCGGGCGAGACGTGGTCAAATCGAGATTTGTATTTCAGAATCAAATTATTCACATTTTATTTGCTCTACCCACAAAAATCTATGATTTTCAGACCAAAGCTGCTGGGAGAATTGATTGTCCAGAGAAGGGATGAGGGTGAGGCAGCTGTGGGACCCACTTGCCAGTCTCACATTGAGGGTTGCCGACTCTGCTTTTCCTCTCCCCGCCGTTCGACGCTCTGTGCCACCTCCCAGCTCGACTGCAAGCAGCTGTGTGGCACCTCTTGCATGCTCTATACACTCCCCCCATCTAAATCTCCCTTCCCCTGACCAAAGTGGAAAAGATCTGCAGCTTCCTGCTTCCTCTGTTTCGCTCCCGCCACTGCGCACAGCATCGCCTCGCCGTTGCTGGACCTTGCCAGCCAAAATAAGAAGTGTGGCGCCGTGCTCCAAGAGGATAAAAGTATCACCACTCTTTCCTTTACCTTCTCCAATCAATTGTTCAATGTTTTCTTGGCTCATACCTCCGTATTTGGATAATCTGCAGCCGTGCGGTTTTGGTCGCCGAGGACTCCTTCATTGTCTCCACGTCATGCCGGTGACACAGGGACTTTCACGAACAGATCCCAAAGGAAAAAAGGAGTGCCTGGACGTCTAGTTCCTCACGGTGAAAACCGTTCTTCGTTTCATTCTTTATCGAGTTCTTATTTCTAGTTTTAGAGTAGCATGTTCATGTGAGAAGGAAGTTAGGTTCCAACCTAATTCGGAGTGTAGCCTTCATCTTAGCTCGATTCAGTTTAGGGAGATATTCTATATGGCCATGCACATCTCCCTGAAGAAACACCATTGAAAATCCTAGCGTAAATACTCAGGTTCATGAGATTTTCCCCTTTTCCACCATATTCGACCTAGGTCACCGAGGCATCAAGTGTTGCAGGCCATTCCACTCGATTTTGACCACATATTCGTGTTCCCCAAACTCCCGGGAAGCTCTCCCACTTTTTCCAGAGCTGTTTAGTAGAGGGATGGTGAAGTTTGACCTCGCCGGCACGCCCCTTTCCGCTGCCGCCGTTGTGCACGCAATTCTGGGAGTTGCTGGCGTGCGCCGACCTCACTATCATGCTCAACACCGAAAATGTGGTCAGGCAGTGAGTCATGGAAGGATTGATGGCCGGGGGAGCTGGGCCAGCGAACTCACCGGCAAGTACCACCACGGCGGCTTGGGAGCCGCCAAGAGCTAGGGGTTGAAGACGATACCCCCCCCCCCCCCCCAGGCCCACCAGTCAGCATTTATTTGAGGGGGCAAGGATCAGGTGTGGCCGGAATTTCGTGTGACTGCACAGTTCAATTCCGTGGCCCTAGTGTGGCCCCCTTCCAATTGGTTCATTTCAAACCAGTGGGTCCATTTCAATTTAATTCAAGATTTTGTGTTAAGAATTATTCCAGATTTGCCACAAAATTAAAAAATCAATTGCTCCTAGTAGATTTACTCAAATAATTCCCAATAACTTCTAGTAGACTCACCTTGATCCCCTGGTTGTGCCAGTGCAATTTGTTGGACATGAAAGTCCCCGAATTTTCATAATTAATTTCTTTAAGTGAATTGCTTGGGAAATAAATTGACACTGTTCTGCTAATGGAAAATTCCCAATTTGGGTCAGAACACTCTTTCAAATATCCTTGAGCTCCAGCAGAAATTTCAAGTTCATTGGAGTTAATGTACTGTACCAAACAGTGTTCCAATCTCCAATTTTCATAGAAAATTCAGAAATATACAGACACATTTCCAGATTTTATCCCAAACTTGTAAAATTAATTCCTCTCTGTAGGAATCTCAGAAAATTATGAAACAAATTTTGCTAGAACCAGTTAGACATCCTATACCAAGATCATCTACTTTTAGCTATGTCAAAGCTACAGATTTATTACCAAAATCCAGAGAAGCCATTTAACTGTTGGAATTTTACAGACAACAACGTTCCTTGAACATCTTCAATTCTTGGCCCAGATATTCCTCTTAGAACCTAATATCTACTGTAGAAATCCCAAAGCCAATTAAATTAAGTTACATACCTGATCAGTGATTAGAAGTGTATTCCATATAGTTTCAATGTCACTTATATACTTTATACTATGCAAATCATATAGTGACCGCGATCGAAGAGGAACCGGAGGACTTGGAGAGCTTACCACCATAGGCTAACATGTCTTTTGACTCGTAGCCAGGCAAGTCCTGGTTTGCATTTAAGATCCCTGGCAAGTTTTGATTTGTATCACTTTTAAGTCCGTCGAAGTGTGCAATCGACACTTCCCCCGATACTTCTAAGAAGTAGTCCACGGAGGTTCTGACAGTTGCCCCTGAGCCCACCTCGGGGGAGGTTTTGATCCTGCAGGTGGGGCCACCATCACTTCCCACGTTGTTGCTTCATCTTTTCACTTGGGCGGTTGAAACGATGGTACGTTCCTGTGCCACTGCTACGTGGCCCTTCTTGATTTGGCAAGTGAGATACGCGGTGTGCGGATCCAACGTCTTGAAGAGTGCCGATTCCTAATACGATTTTCAGATCGCTTCACAATGCAATCTTTGCAGCCTTGTCAAGCTGCCTTCCTTGGGCTCCCGACTTATCACCATGACAATAGTTCACCTCGTGCGACTTTTTTTGGCAAAGTGGACCCATACCCCCTTGTCATCAACGAGATAACTATGTGTTGAAGAGAAAGATTTATCTTATTGACTTCAACAAAGATAAAGCCAAACTTAACACATCCTTGATTGCAAAGACCAACATAGGTTGGCTGTGGCATAGACGGCTAGCACATGTTGGTATGAGGAATTTCTAAAAACTCCTTAAGGGCGATCACATCCGAGGTTTGAAGGATGTTATTTTTTAGAAAGACAGGCCGTGTAACACGTGCCAAGCCGGGAAGCAAGTAGCAGCACCTCATCCCGCGAAGAACGTCATGAAAACGACAAGACCGCTCGAGCTACTTCATATGGACCTGTTTGGTCCAATTGCTTATATAAGAATCAGCGGTAACAAATACGGCTTAGTAATTGCTGATGTTTTTCGCGCTTCACGTGGGTTTTCTTTTTACAAGATAAGACAGAAACTCAAGGAACCCTCAAGAAGTTTCTCAAGCATTCCCAAAATGAGTTCTCATTGAAGATCAAGAACATACGAAGTGACAATGGCATGGAGTTCAAGAACACCCAAGTTGAGGAGTACCTAGACGAAAAAGGGATAAAGCATGAATTCTCAGCACCGTATTCCCCTCAACAAAACGGTGTAGCGGAAAGGAAGAACTGAACCCTCATATAGATGGCGAGGACAATGCTTGATGAGTAGAAGACTTTGGATCGGTTTTGGGCGGAAGTGGTTAACAATGCTTGTCACGCCATAAACCGACTCTATCTTCATCGACTTCTCAAGAAAACGTCATATGAGCTACTCACCGATAGAGAAGAAGCTCCATGTCAAGCTTTGAGAAAAATGGCATTGGGCGATGTTCGACCACAAGTGCCACCTCCAAATGCAAATGATGAAGATGAAGCACAAGTGGAGATAAATGATCAAGGGGGAGCATCTACACAAGATCAACCTCAAGAAGATGAAGATGATCAACACATCAATGAAGGCAACCATCGAGGGGGGAGTAGAGGAAAACGTCATGAAGATACAAGACCGCAAGTGCCACACCCAAGAGTACACCGATGCGTCCAAAGAGATCACCCAATTGACAACATAATCAGTGACATCCAAAAGGGAGTAACCACTCGATCTCGCATAGCTAACTTTTGTGAGCATTACTCTTTTGTATCCTTTTTGGAACTGCGAAGGATTGAGGATGCATTGAAAGATCTGGATTGGGTGGTAGCGGTGCAAGAAGAACTCAACAACATCAAACAAAACGAGGTGTGGGAACTTGTCGAAAGACCCAAGTTCAACATAGTCGGCACAAAATGGGTCTTCCACAACAAACAAGACAAACACGGGGTGGTGACAAGGAACAAGGCGCGACTTGTGGCCAAAGGGTATTAACAAGTTGCAGGTTTGGATTTCGACGAAACCTTTGCTCCCGTAGCTGGGCTTGAATCAATTAGAATATTACATGCGTATGCTTCTCACCACGATATCAAGCTCTATCAAATGGATGTGAAAAGCATTGTCCTCAACAGACCAATCAAGGAGGAGGTGTACGTGGAGCAACCCCCCGGATTTGAAGATCAAGAGTTCCCCGACCATGTGTTCAAACTGCGTAAGGCTCTCTACGGCCTCAAACAAGCTCCTAGAGCTTGGTATGAGTGTCTTAGAGATTTCTTAATTGAAAATGGTTTTAAAATTGGCAAAGATGATTATACATTGTTCACAAAGCATTTTGACAATGATCTCTTCATTTGTCAAATTTATGTTGATGATATTATTTTTGGTTCAACTAACAAATCCTTTTGTGAAGAATGTAGTAAGATTATGACAGATAGGTTCGAGATGTCTATGATTGGAGAGCTGAAATACTTCTTGGGATTCCAAGTGAGGCAACAAAAGGAAGGGATGTTTATAAGCCAAACCAAGTACACTTAAGACATTCTCAAGAAGTTTGGAATGGACAAGGCAAAGCCTATAAAGACTCCCATGGCAACAAATGGACACTTGGATCTCAATGAAGATGGACCAAGCGTGGATCAAAAGGTATATCGCTCCATGTTTGGATCCCTACTTTACTTATGTGCATCTAGGCCTGATATTATGTTGAGTGTGTGCCTGTGTGCAAGATTTCAAGCCAATCTTAAGGAGTGTCATTTGAGAGCCGTCAAGAGAATCTTGCGATATTTAGTTCATACATCCAACCTAGGCCTTTGGTTTCCTAAAGGTTCGAAATTCAATCTCATAGGATACTCTGATGCAGATTATGCTGGATGCAAAGTAGATAGAGAAAGTACCTTCAATACATGCCAATTCCTAGGTAGATCCCTAGTTTCTTGGTCCTCCAAGAAACAAAACTCCATCGCCTTATCAACGGCTGAAGAGGAGTATTTTGCAGCTGGGAGTTGTTGTGCACAACTCCTTTGGATGCGACAAACTCTAAGGGATTACAGTTACAATATGAGCCGTATTCCACTTCTTTGTGATACTGAGAGTGCGATTAAAATTGCCCATAATCCTGTTGAGCACTCTAGGACCAAACACATAGACATTCAACATCACTTTTTGAGAGACCACTCAATGAAAGGAGACATAGCTATTTCCCATGTCAACACCAAAAAACAACTAGCTGACATATTCACCAAGCCACTTGATGAAAAACATTGTTTTGAACTCCGAAATGAACTAAATATCCTTGATGCTCGGAATTTTGCTTGAAAACTTGCATACCTGTATGGCATCTTCAAAATCCATTGATTGCGTTGTGAAAATCATCTCTCTCAATTATCTCCGAAAAACTATTTCAATTACTTGATCTTGGTGAATTATGGTTATTGCTTGATTGTTGTATGTTTACTGATCATATTCATCAAGATTATTTGATTGTTTTGCCCCCCTATTTTCTATCTAAGCACCTTCGAATATATATGAATGGGCTAATTGATTATGTTCTGGTGACCACAGACTAGTCCATGGTTACTCGGACTAGTCCGCACAATGCATACTGGTCTGGTGAGTGTCTGGTAGTCCGGACTAGTCCGATCAACCACAGACTAGTATGATTTTTTGACTCCATAGCCCTAGGCGATGCCAAAACCTAATTTCCCTCATCCTCACAACTCACCTCACATCCTCTCTCTTCACTCGAGCGCCCCCAAAGCGATTTGGCAAGTTCTCCACCAAATCCTTTCAACTTTCTGTGGAAAACGATCTCCATTGCAAGGGGTTTGAAGACCACGGACTTGTACACACCCACAACTGCTCCTTTGTCAAGAATCAAAAAATTTTGGTAAATTTCCTCCCAAACCCTAGAAACTTCGATTTCCTTTGTTTTGAATCAAATAGCTTAGTTCCTTCCAGTTAATGCAAGACTCCTTGTTGTATTACATCCTACTAGAGCTAATTTTGCATTGAGATCCACCATCAATCTGTTTGTTAGGATTTGAACTGATGAACATCGGACTAGTCCGGTCTCTGTTTGGACAAGTCCAGTTCACCGGACTAGTCCGCACTTGAAGACCGGACAAGTCCAATTTTTAACAGAACTCAACCCTAAATTCCTCTACTCAATGCATTTCCTTGCCATCGACTCTCATCCATATATTGTCTAATCCCTTCCCAGGACTATGTCGAGCTCCAATGATGAGATTTCCGACTATGAGGCGGAGATGGACCAAGATTTTTTACTTCGGTCCTCGACGGGCCAAGGCAAGAAGCGTCAAGAACGTCCCTCCGAGCCAGCACCTACTCCACCTTAGGTGCAGCGCAAGGTTTTGTCCATGAACCCTGCATCCAAAGTAAAGGATGTCACTGGACCTAGCTCGACAACTTCTCGCCAAATCAAGGGCAAAGGGAAAGGGGTCACCACCGGTCCAATTGGCCCCCTCCGGATGAGTGCACCAAGACAGAGGAACAGAGACACTGCTGAAGAGAGATTTAATGGAAAAGGAAGCGACATAGCTTCAATGCTCAGGGGCATTGATTGTTATAGCAGATCCAAGAAGGCAGTCGATGCTAGATTCTAGAGCAACATTCACGCAGACTACTATAGCTCTGTGTACCTCTCAATGAAGACTTCGGTTGTCCGCAGTCAGTGGATTGACTGGAATCGTTTTGAAAGGAAGAGCTCTAGTGCTTTTGTTGAAGTGGTGGAGGCTGCAACAAGGCATGGACTGAAGGATTTATTTGCCCTCAGGTACAACTGGAATGATGAAATCATTGCTCAGTTTTATTCCACTTGCTACTTTGCTAGTGATGTAGAAGAGAGTGTGACTTGGATGACACATGGATCCAAGTACACTATTACTTATAATGAATTTGCAAGACTGCTGCATCTTGAGGACTCTACCAGCAATGAGCTGATCATTCACAACATTGGTGTCTTGGAGAAGGATAAAATGAAGTTTCTGACACTCGCTTGACATTCAATCCTCCTTTCGCCAAGAACATGAAGCCATTCTTCATGGTTCTCAACAGAGTCCTCCGGAAGACAACAGCTCCGAAAGATGGAGATGCATGAAGTTTCCAAGGATACTTGAGGACATTGATGAAGGTGATTAGCAAAGACAAGAAGTTTGATGTCTTTGACTACATTTGGAACGATATGGTGAATATCTCCTGCACATCGAACAGATCCTGTGGCTATGCACCTTACTTGATATTTATGATTGAGAAAGTCACAGTAATCTAGTTCGTGAAGGATGTGAAGCACACTCCCTTCAGGCCTCAGAAGCCTAACCAAGCCACTCTCCCAACTGCTCCGTCTCCAATGTCTAGTGAAGAGGCTCCGAGGAGAGCTCAAGAAGATGCTAGGACTGCTCCCACTTCTAGGGCCCCTCCTCAAAAAGGTTCCTCAAGTGGAATTTTGAAGTACTTGGTTGCCATCTTTGGCTCCTGCAAGAAGGCTGAGGTGAAGCTCCATAAGTTGAACAAGGCAAGGAAGGCATATATGAAGTATGTCAAGGAAAATGAGAAGCATATTTGCCAAAAGCTGGGGATCGAGCCTATTGGATCCCCTGTTATATCTGCTGATTCAGCCTCTGACTTCTCCGAGCTGCCACCTCACTCTCCTTTTGAACTTCCCTATTTTGGCATTGAGGGCACTTCGAGTGGATCCGCTCCTCCTCCTCCTCCTCAGCCCGAAGATGAAGATGATGAGAGGACCGACAGCGAGGAATGAGCCTCTAGATCCCTCCTCTCCTTCTTTTTGGTGCCTTGATGCCAAAGGGGGTGGAGATTGAGGGGGAGTCACTAGATCCTAGCTGTAGGCTGCGAGAGGAGAGCTCTATTTATGTTTCTTTTGGGTTGTAAAACTATAATTATGCTATTGGACATGTGGTGTGAAACTATGACTTTGTTATGCTTATGACTTATGTGTTATGCTCTGAATTTGATATTCATGCGTGATAACCTTGATGTTGTCATGATTATGCCATTTATCTTACCTATATCAAGATTATTGTTCACACGCATGTAGTTTTGCATCCCACCATAAAGAGTGCACATATGTCTCATGTTCTCATTGCTTAATTGGTTCCAAACTCATATGTGCACACTTTATGAAAATTCGACATTTTTAATCATATTTGTGAAATATCAATTGGTTGTCATCAATAGCCAAAAAGGGGGAGATTGAAAGTCCGTCTAGGCGTCCCTTGTGGGTTTTAGTGGATTTATGACAAGCAAATGAGATCCTAACCAAATTCTTGAGATGAGGGCATGTCTTTGATGAAATTATGAAGTAAGCGCAAAAAGAAAGGAGAGTGATGAATCTAGTTGAAAAGAGCTCAAGAGATGAATAGATTAATCTTTGTGTATGGAGTGTGTTAGAGAAACACACCCCAAGAGCTCAAGCAAAAGTGTGAGACCTATGTGTGCTGAATACATTGGCTTTGACAATAAAAGTTTTGAATGCTGCCATAACATCTTTTTAGCAAGGTCCGACTCTAGCTCCGAGCTTCTGCAAGGTCCGACAATAGGTCTGACTTCCTTTGTCTAGGTCCGACATGTTTTTGGGTAGCTCCGGTGAGCTTTGACTTTAGCTTCGACATGTCTTTGATAGCTCTGGCATGTCATTGTTAAGCTTCGATATGTTTTGATAGGTCTGACTTATGTTGGTTAGCTCCGACATGTTTTCCTAGCTCCGGCTTTTGAGTTGACTAGTTCCAACTAGCTTTGGCAAGCTCCAGCGCTAGGTTGTACTAGATTTGGTAAGCTCCGGCGCTAGGTTGTACTAGCTTTGGTAAGCTCCGGCTCAAGCTCCGGTTAGCTTTGGCAAGGTTTGGAGCTTGATCGCAATGTTCCAGCTTTTATCATGCAATGCTTCAAACTTTCTTTACACTTATGGAAAGTTTGCTTAGTATTCTTTTACTAAGTTTTTGGTGTGTTTTGGTGGTTATGGTTGATAACATTTTGCTATGGTTTGCAACATGCTTTTGTGACGTGCTCACGTAAGATGTTGTAGTTTCGGAACTAACGAGAGTCAAGTCGAGGACTTGTGCTCGAAGTATTTGTTGTTTATTCATGTGCAGGTGTTGCTTGAGTTCAAGACATGGCCGGTGACGGGATCCATTGAACTAGTCTTAGGGAGAAGATGAGGTTCAACAACGAAGTTCGGGAGGAATTGTGGTTGAGTTGATCGGGAGGTCACGCAGCATGTATGAATCAAGAACAATGCATATGAAGGTATCGTGGACATCGTTGGAAGATATTTGCACGTATGCAAGGAGTGCATGGACGTGGCTAAATGGTTCCGAGGCGTGATGAAGAGATGTGGACATAATGAATTGGTCAGAAAGGTCCAACCGACTAGGTTATGGACTCAGGCTGCGGCTGAGTCGTCTTTGACTCAAATATGGAAAGATTTGAGTTGGTTATGATAGGATTTCATGTGGGTCATGAATTTGAGTTGTTTTAGGAATATGGAATACGTTCCTAACGTGTTTGGAAGTCTTAATATTGCTTCGATCTATGTATAGAAGAGTCCTAAGCAGTTATGGAAAGTTTCGATTCGTGATTTGAGTAGGATTAGAGTCCTAGTTGAGATTGGGTTGGCCTAAGGGCTGGTTATATAATCAAGAAGGCCAGAGATTGTGGTGCACGACTTTGGAGCTGTTCCTCCTGTGGTTTAGTCAATAAAATTCGTAGTTTGTAGGAACCTTTGTGCCTTGTTCGTCCGACTTGTTCCAGACAAGTTTTACTCATCGAGTTTCTGCACAGCACTACCTTTCGTCGGTGGTTTTATCATAACTAGAGTTTTACAGATCCATTTGACGTGATTCTTTTTGGGTTGTCTTCAAAACTTTATTATCTATCATCTATAAAAATTTCACGGTCATTGGATTTGTGATTTCTGATCTACACGAGTTTCTTTGCAGCGTTCCAGAACTGTTTTTCTCGGGTAGGACAGATTGACCTTTGTTCGATCTTTCAATCATAACTTGAGTTTCTCTCGACGGATTTGAGTGATTCTTATTGTTTTGTCTTCATGACTTGATTCTCTATGATATATATAACTTTTTTCATGGTGAAACATGATTAGATTAGTCTCGCACATGATTTCTTTAATAGATCGTTTTTCTGCCGAGGGGTTTTCATTGCTTCCGCTGAAAAAGTTTAAATCTACCATTCACCCCCTCTGGTAGCTTTTTACGTGCTCTCCGATGCTACAACTGGTATCAGAGCCACGGTGCTCTAATCTTTGTGATTTGCACGTGTTTTTGACTAATCATCATGGAGAAATACTCCGCCAAACCTTGTGTGTTTAGTGGTATTGATCTTCAGGTTTGGAAGGCATGTATGGAAGCCTTCATCCAGGCTAAAGGCTTCGTAATATGGGAGAAGGTATACAAGCCTTACGAAGTTCCGTCAAATGATCAAGTTATAGCTACAAATCTGAGAGATGTCGACAACAACAACAAGGCTCGGAACTTGATCATACAAGGATTAACTCAAATCGACTTCGACCGTGTTGCACACCTCCGATCTGCATACGATGTGTGGAAAGCACTTTGTGACTACCATGAAGGATTCAACACAATCAAGGAGGTAAGACAAGATATGTTCAAGAAAGAATACATGCGTTTTGAGATGCAACCCGGTGAGTCTATTGATGACCTTTTTGCTCGCTTTAATAAAATTCTCAGCAACTTGCGTAATGTCAATGTTAATTTTTTAGATGCTAAAAATGCTAGGCAATTGTTAAGTGCATTAGATATGTCAATTTGGGAGATGAAATTCACATCTATTCGTGAATCTACTGTCATGAGTACACTTACTTTAGATGTTCTATATTCCAAGTTAAAAACTCATGAAATTGATATAATATCACGTAAGAACCCCAACAAGTCTATTGCTTTTGTTTCTCAATGTGACATGCCTAGCTTCGGTCAATCTTCATCTTGTGGTACACTTGCTTTGTTGTCCTCTCTAACCCTTGAACAGATTGAGGAGTTTCCAGAGGAGGAGCTAGTACTTCTCTCTACTAGGTTCTCAAAAGCATTGCAAAATGTGAGAACTAGAAGGAGAGGAAGCTCCGGACATCAACGATGTTTCGAATGTGGTAAGACAGGACATTTTTGTTCAGATTGCCCTATCCTTTCAGATCCTACTTCCCGGGATGAAAAGCAAACAAGGACGTAGCACTCCTCTGCAAAAGATACGAAGAAAAAGAAGAGTTTTACAGGACGTCAATTGGTGAGCAGTTTTATCTCTACACTTCAAGAACTTGGCTCAAGCGATGTGGACAATGGAAGTGACGAAGATGATGATGATTTGGCAAACTTATGCTTCATGGCGGGCAAGTCAAGATCAAGTATGGAGGAGGTTGAACACAACGGCAATAATGAAGAGGTATGTACGACTTGTGAAGAAATGTGTGATGGTATTTCTCGTGCCACTATTATAGCTAAGAAAAAGGACAAAAAGCTTAGGGACAATGCTATTAAAATTGAATCACTAGAATCAGAAATCAATCGTTTAAAAACTTTGATTCCTAGTGATGATGCATGTCACTCATGTGATTTAATGTATGAACAATTGTCCTCATTAAGAAGTGTGCACACCTCCACACTTGATAAACTTGAGTTAGAAATTGAAAAGAATAGAGAGCTTTCTGCACTTAATGATAAAAACATGAAAGATGCTAGTTGTTCTACATTTGATTTGCATTGTTCTACTTGTGATGATCTTGATAAGAAACTACAAGATGCTATGAATGACATTTCTATATTGAACAATGCTTTACGTTCTCATGAAGTTAAATTTTGTCCAATTGCAAATTAAAAGGAAAAACTTCATGTGAAAATTGCCTTGATCTGTCCAATAAACTTGATAACATGCATAGGACATTAGATCGGTTTTGTAACGGGAATAAGAACCTAAACTTGTTGCTGAATTCTTCCAAGTATCGCAATGATAAAACTGGTTTAGGTTTTGATTCTCATGCTCATGCTAAGGCACATCCACCTAAAATTGTAAATTCACTAGGAAGTGGTTTGATTCAAATAGTACCTAAACAAAAAGAAGTGGGTTTCAAATCTGCAGGAGTGTTGTCTCAATCGGTTTCTAATAAAAATGTTGCTTGCTCATATAGACGTGAACACAAAGTTAAATTTCATTGTACCTACTGTGGCAGAGATGGTCATGTCATAGATTTTTGTTATAGACTAGCTAAACAACAGAAAAAGGAAAGAATGATTGCTAGATCTTATAACTTTCATGCAAAATTTGCCGCACTTGCTAAACCGGATGATAGGAACATTCAATCTGCTGTAATGAGTCGAAAACATGCAAAGGTTGCTCCCAAACCTATTGTTTTTTGTGCTACACATGTAACATCTCGTAGGATAGTAGTTGGGTACAAAAATCATCAAGCTTTGGCTCATAAATCTGCTATTTTATCTCAGCTTTTGCGTGTTATTCCTACTGGACGTCGTGTGACTAAGTACTGGATTCCTAAATGCCTTTTGACTAAGACCAATATTGAGTCATCAATGTATTGTGCTTCTTTGTAGGTTACACGCTTGAGGAAGGAGAAGATTTGGATTGTGGATTCAGGTTGCTCACGCCACATGACCATTAACAAAGAATGGTTCTCCTCCCTCTCTTTTGTGTCACGTGTAGAGAATGTTACTTTTGCCGATAATTCTTCAACTCTTATAATTGCTAAGGGTTCGGTTAGAGTAAATAATCACTACACTTTGAAGGATGTGCCACTTGTTAAAAATTTAAAATACAACTTGCTTTCTGTTTCACAACTGCTACATGAAAATCTGGAAATTATTTTCACAAAAAATTGAAGCAAAGTTGTAAATTCAAATAGTGAGATTATTTTTAACATGTCTCCGTTTGGAAGAGTTTTTAAAGCTGGTTTTGCTATGTCTTCCTCTAAGCATTGGTGTCTAGTTGCTAATGATTCAAAGGACTTAAATTTTTAGCATCGTAGACTTGGCCACGTAGGATTTGATCATCTAACGCGTGTTAGTGCTCTTGATCACATACGTGGGATGCCTAAGCTTAAAGGGAACAAAGAAATTGTGTGCTCTTCTTGTAGACATGCTAAGATGGTTGCAGGTTCACGTACTCCTCTCACAATGATCATGACAACTGAACTGGGTCAACTTTTGTACCTTGACACCGTAGGACCTTCACGCGTTCAATGCTTTGGAGGTAAATGCTATGTTCTTGTGATTGTTGATGATTATTCTAGATACTCTTGGGTTTACTTTATGGCATCTAAGAATGAAGCCTTTATGTCTTAGATTATCAATTGATTACCCAGGATCTTTAAAATCAAATAGAAGTGATAATGGAAATGAATTTAAAAATCAATCTTTTGATCACTTTTGTGCTGAAAATGGAAAAGATCATCAATTTTCTTCACCTTATGTACCTCAACAAAACGGTGTTGTAGAAAGAAGAACAAAAGCTTAGTTGAGATCGCTAGGACTATGCTTGATGAATATCAAACTCCTAGGAAATTTTGGCCTGATGCGATTGCAACCGCCTGTTATGTCTCAAATCATGTTTTCTTGCACACTATGCTAGGTAAAACACCATATGAGCTCCGATTTAAACATAGGCCTAGTGTTACACACTTTCAGGTCTTTGGTTGCAAATGCTTTGTTAAGAAACATGGTAATCTTGATAAATTTGAACCTAGATCTATTGATGGCATGTTTCTTGGTTATCCATTTCATACTAGAGGCTACCGTGTGCTTTTACTTGACACTAACAAAATTGTGGAGACTTGTGAGGTGTCTTTTGATGAAGCTAGCACGGGTACTAGCTCAAACTTTGCAGGTCCGGATCCATATCCGCAGGGGGAGATCATTTTTGTTGAAGATGAGGAAGAAGTGGTGCTGCTGCTCGAAAATTCAGCAGCTAATGATATTGTTCCAGCTCCTGGTTTTCATTCACAGCCAGAACCGACGACTACCATTGCTGGTCCAGATCCTCCTCAAGTCACAAGCTCATCGATTTGTGATGAACATGAAGAAGAATAAGCTTGTGAAGTGTCCACTCCCCTCTAGGTTCTCAAAATTCATCCTCCACAGCAAATTATTGGAAGCTTGCACGAATGAGTCACACGGTCCAGGTTTTGCGATCCAAACTCTCATGCTCCTACTACTTTTGTTGCTTCTTTTGAACCCAAAGATATATCACACGCACTCACTCATGAATCGTGGATTATTGCCATGCAAGAATAGTTAGAAAATTTTGAAAGAAATAATGTTTGGAAACTTGTACCTCCACCTCAAGGTCACACTTTAATTGGAACTAAATGGATGTTTAAAAATAAATAAAGTGAGTATGGGGTTGTGGTTAGGAATAAGGCTAGGTTGGTTGCTCAAGGTTTCACTCAAGTTGAAGGTCTAGATTTTAATGAAACGTTTGCTCCTGTTGCTAGATTAGAAGCCATAAGAATTTTGTTAGCTTTTTCTGCATCTAAAGGTTTTAAGCTATATCAAATGTATGTTAAAAGACCTTTTCTTAATGGCTACATAGATGTGGAGGTTTATGTCAAACAACCGCCGGGTTTCGAAAATCCATATTTTCCTAATCATGTTTACAAATTGTCCAAAGCCTTGTACGGTCTCAAACAAGCCCCTAGAGCATGGTATGATAGGTTAAAAACATTCTTACTTGAAAAGGGGTTTACCATGGGCAAGGTTGATAAAACTCTTTTTGTGCTTAAGCATGGCAATGACTCATTATTCGTTCAAGTGTATGTGGATGATATTATCTTTGGTTGTGCTTCTCATGATCTTGTGTCCAAGTTTTCAGCTATGATCAGTTCAGAATTTGAGATGAGTAGGATCGGAGAACTCACATACTTTTGGGGCTGCAAATCAAGCAAACCAAGGAGGGTACCTTTGTGCATCAAATGAAGTATACAAAAGACCTCCTAATGGCCCTTCAACATGGACAAAAGCAAGCCTCTTCGGACACCAATGGGAACAACAACAACACTTGAACTTGATGAAGATGGTGAACCCGTGGATAAAAAAGAATATAGAAGCATGATCGGATCACTTTTGTACCTCACAACATCAAGACCGGGCATACAATTCAGCGTATGTCTTTGCCCACGGTTTCAAGCCTCCCCACGTGCTTCACATCGTCAAGCCGTCAAAAGGATTCTCAGGTACTTACTTTGAACTCAAGAATTTGACATTTTTCTTTCTTCTTCCTGAACCGTTACTTTGAAAGCTTTTTCCGATGCTGATTTTGCGGGTTGTAGGATTGATAGGAAAAGTACTTCCGGTGCTTGTCATTTTCTTGGTACTTTACTTGTTGCACAATCCACAGCTGAATCTGAATATGTAGCTGCTGGTAGTGCTTGCTCACAAATTCTTTGGATTGTCCAAACACTTAAGGACTATGGGGTTGATCTAGATAGTGTTCCACTGTTTTGGGATAACACTAGAGCCATTTGCATTGCTAAAAACCCCATGCAACATTCTAGAACTAAGCACATTGATATTAGGTATCACTTTCTCCGTGATAATGTTGAAAAAGGATACATTGTGCTTCACCATGTAGATATCGAACAACAATTGGCTGACATTTTTACAAAACCTTTGGATTTCACTCATTTTTGTTATATTCATAGTGAAATAGGGGTTATTCATCCTCATGGCTTAAATTGAGGGGGAGTTTTTGAAACTTGAGAAGTCTATGTGTGAATCTGAAATTAAAATAATATGAGCATAGTATTTCATACATATATGACTTTGTGATTCCTTTTACATGCTGAAAGTTCTTACTACATTACTCGTGTTATACATTTTGTAGTATTTGTCATGTCTAGTAATTTGAATAATTACTTACACTAAATCTGGTCATGGTCGAACTTTGTTGCTATTTTGAACCTGTTGCATGCTCACAAGTGCTTTTAATCATAAAGAATTAATCAAATAATCAACTCACATGTTGAGTTTTTATTAACAAATATAAGTTTAGAAAAGATCAAGAGAATATGCATGCATCACATTTCTTCTTTTGAGATGGCTTATCATTGCACTTAGATATGAACTTGGAAGAAGTTGTGTATGACTAAAACCATGTCCTTAAGCTTCTGATTGTCAAGTGACATAGGCTTGGCTTGGTTGGTTAGAATAAGGCAGATGCGCATATAGTCTCTTGCAAATATCATATGATCAAAAATTGTGCTTTGAAAAATAATGAAATTGCAGCAACAAGTGTCGTGCTTTCAGGTCTAGAAATAGTTATGTTTGTGAGATCATGACTTGCTTAAATTGAAAATTACATCTGATCTCTAGCATGGCTTACACTACTTTATGTATTTCATTGATGTGATAGTGTAAGTTACTTGATAGTATGACTTGGATGAGCTTTGTTTTATATGTATATGTTATAATATGCTCATAACAATTAAAATTTGTCTTATAAAACTTGTTGAATACATTGTCAAAGGGGGAGAGATAATATGTGAATTTTTAAAGATAAGTATGCAAGGGGGAGAAATTGATTACACATTGCACATATTCGCAATTGTTTTTGGCACGATTCCTTTCATCTTTTTCTCATTTTATTTCTGTTTTACAAAGGGGGAGAAATTGTTTTCAAAACTTTTAATGTGAATAAGCCAATGTTCGGATCTTAAGTGGTGTTGCCAATGCATTCATCAAGGGGGAGATTGTGAGACCTATGTGTGCTGAATACATTAGCTTTGGAAATAAAAGTTTTGAATGCTGCCATAACATCTTTTTAGCAAGGTGCCGCCATGCAACCAGCATGCTGCAGCTTTGCGTCAGGAACCGGTGCACATCTACCAATTCAAGTCAGCCATCATCCATGTCCCCCGGGTGCGCCATGGCTTCTTGGGCTCAGATCACCTTGGCATTTGTCTCCTTTGTTGCAAGCAGCAGCAGTGACAACGGTGAGAATAGGAGGATTCCTTAGATGACAACAATGTAAACATCACTGAAGGCCCCGGAGGATGGTAAGTACTGCCTTATCGGGAGCCAGCCTGCGATGCCATGCTTCCTGCCACTCGGGGCTGAGTTATGGTGGGGGGGTTGGCCGGCGTGTCGCTGGTAGAGCAGTTGCCATCTTTGACGGTGTGGTACTCACGAGAGAAATGCTCGATGCCCTCGGTGTTATAGTCAGAGCTGGAGTCGAAGCAGGCATCTCTCTGCGAGACGTGGTGAAGGGATAGCAAAGCTTAGTTTACCATCCCCACAGAGGATGGTGCTGAGACGCTATTGGCGGCGTCCGTATTGTTGTCATCGACCATCTTGCCTAACAATGGTTGGGCGGTCGATCTCCCATTTGATACTCAAAGGGTTGGTGCCAGCATTGCTGGTGAAGAACTCCAGTGTGGGGACTGGGTCCCGCCATTCCATTAATCATATTAAATGGTGTCATGGGATGCGAAAGTCAATAGCACACATGAAAGGCAACTCAATATAACCAACACAAATATTTATTTCACAAGATGATTTTCTTTTACAATATAATGTACAACTCAACGGAATATACATACTGACACTCTCAACTAGCTATGCCCATGAGAAACCATCCATGCCCACAGACGCTTCTCACTAGCAATACAAAGCAGATATGTAGCGCCAAGGTTTCCCGTGAGGGATACATCTCGACAAGCTCTAGGTCTCATGAACAACCCTCAACATAAGCAATATTGAAACATGCAAAAACATGAATAAAGCAGCCATGAGCTCAAAGCTCAGCAAGACATAATCATCTCACCTAAGGATATGAAACTGCATGTTGGAAACTAAGACAGGAAGCTAAAATTTGCAGAAATGAACTCACCAAATGTAAATCCTTACACCATCCGCACCAGCACCCTCTAAAGCGTACTCTATCCTCTAAACCATACTCTATAAACTCTATACTTCCAGTATGTGCACTCCCAAAAATTTACAGTACGCTTTCCTGTATGCTTTCCAGTACGTTTCAGCGTACCACTGCGGATGGCCTTAGTTGTCACTTTTAGAGTAGCCTATGAGAACAGTGGGCACGCAACATCACGAACTCTACAATCAAACAAGAAACGCTTCATCCATGATGTTACTTGCCCAAGGTTGCATAAGCATCATACAAGTTAAATGTTTGGGAATTGTAAATATAATTGTGCCATCTCTAATCCAGCCAAGGTTACAATACAAATTATTATCAATAGCATTATATTCATAGGCTTCCTACTACTCTTTATTACTACGTTAGGACTTAGTGGCCAAGTATGCTCAATACATAATCGTGAGCGATGATGATTCAAATCAATAACACCCGGACTGCATGGTACATATGCTTATACTCGAAGTTGCGATGACACACTTCACTGATATTGCACGAGGCCACCTTTCTGAAGATTCACCCATGCCGAATCGGTTTGATCGACCCGAACAGCGAGCTCCCTCAAGGTGTACCTCATCTGTAGGATCCTCATGAGCGAGTTTACTCCAACTGTACTAACAGCCGACAAATTAAGCCGATGTAAAAAGTTCCAACATAGATCCTCAAGGTACATCGGTTTCCTAGGTCCCATATAGTCAGTATGCCTTTCGGTACAATAGAAACTTGCTCAACGGGGCCAAGCATGAGACGACCCTTAACGGACACAGATGAGGCTACCAATCCACTATCCAACATCTTTCTCGCCATTAACAACCCAAGCACGTTGTGGTCACAAGCAATACCTCACCCTTCGGGTCAAGAACACCCTTGTGCGCACCAACCTACACAAATCCTCGTTGATGTATCATATTTAAGAGCGAGCATTGTGGTAACATCTCGCGAGGAGGTTTCTATCACTATACTTTCTCTCGCAAGTAGGATGCCCCTACTCAACTTTTGGTCAATAAAATATGACTTTCTCGCGAGTAGTTTCCAGCTACTCGACTTCTACCGACATTCCAACTAAACATTAAGCATAGCAATATAATACGATGGATTCTTATTCTATCCATCCACTCCAAGGACCATTTGGTCATGCATGTGGAGTATTCATCCAAAATAGACCTAATGCACATATGAAGTCTATTCAATGAAGTGTATATAAAACAAAAATTTAGAAAGGCACTTAAATGCAAACTGGGGCTTGCCTTAGGTTGCGACTAGAAAAATTTCAGTAGTTGGGGCTTGATCTTATGGATGCAGATTCTCATTGCTTTCCTCCTTTTCTTGTCTTTACTGATGCTTGGGCAAATCCTGTTCACAGCAACGTCCATACTTGTGCCTCCTCCTCCGAGCGGTGCTCCTCGTCGATCTCGACTTGTGATCTATCGACATGTTCATGCATACCATAAAATCTAATTCTGTAACTTAAGAATTGAAGTTGTTCATAACTCCAGAAAGACTAAACCTAGTTAGGAACGGAATGACCCGCTGCTATGTAGTACAGGAACAGCGAGAATCAAAGTGAATCATAGGAGTATTTGATATTAGTGAAATAGACATTGTTTTAGATATTAGAGAAATCATCATCAATTACTTGAGTTAAGAAGGCCCATTGGGTGTGTAGATTTCACAAAAGCTTCCTAGGGTCATGGAGAACCAATCATAAAAGTTTCAGCTATAACAGTGAAAGATCGTGGTCAAAAAATTCCTTAAGGTTTTAAGCTTCTCTGAATTTTCGTCATAAATCTAGAGCTTTGAAATGGCAAACAGTAAGTTTTATGGTTTGAGTTGGTCTCAAAGGTTCTAACAAAATTGGTTTCACAATTTTCTATGCTTTCTACAGGAAGATATTGATTTTACAAGTTGCATGGAAATTCTGAAAATGTTTCTGTTAATTTTCGAATTTTTTATGGACATAGGGAATTGGAACATTGTTTGAACTAGTAAATCAAGTCAATTGAACTTGAAACTTTAACTGTAGCCCACTGATATTTGAATGAGGATTCTGACCAAAATTGGGAATTTCCAATTAACAAAACAGCTGGAATTAATTTCCCAAGCATTTTGCTCAAAGGAATTAATCAGGAAAATACCAGGACTTTCATATCAAATAAATTTCACCCTGCAAATTACTTGACATGAATAACCAAACAAAATTTATTTAACTTTTTTTTTTGACAATTCTACAAAGAGTAATGAATTTTATATTATTTTGTTTTTCTGATATAAAACCCACTTAACCATTGACAGGGGCCCTCATTTAAATTGCTCCAATCAGAAGCAAGCCACACAAAGGCTACAATGTTTTTGAGCATTGCCACAAAGGATCCTAAGCCACAATAGATCCAGGGTTGGATAATGGTGGCTGACAGGTGGAACCGCCCGGGTCATTTTCCACCTCGGGCTAGTGGCCGAGAGTGGGTGGCGCCCGACGGTGGCACAACGGCGCACTTGATGGTGACTGTCGCCGTGGTACAAGCTTCGTCGGGGTAGGTGTCTCCTAGGTAACTGACACGAGGAACTCGAAGGAGTGGTCGGTGAAGGCCGGCGATGGCCGGAGCAACCTCGGCGTCGATGGGCAGCGGCGGACAAATTCCGACGAGGTCGACCATGCAAGGGTAGAGGTTATTTGGCTCAAGAAAAGATCGTGGAGAAACAGAGAGGCATCAGGAGTCTATTTTTTTACTTCACTCGGGATAAAATCGACTGGAAAATAATACCACTGGTGGAGCAAGGGTTTTGGAGCCGCCCATGGGGAAATTTACTTCCTGGGCCTAGACTTGATAATTGTCGACGGTTGTTGCTGCAGGAGGTCCTTATGATCATTGCGAAGCTATTACCCAATTAGATTGTTGTGGTTTGATTCGTGGAGCAAGAATTTGAACGATGAATTTGCGGTATTCAAGGGGAGGACCGAGAGCAAAACTTGCAATTCAATGAGGCCGAGGTAGGAAATGAAGAGTGCGGCTCAGAGGATGAAGAAGGTGTCATTGCGGACCTTTTGGCGTGTTTTACTGGTTGGGAGAAAGCTTGGGGCGATGGTGCATCGTGGAGAGGCGGTGGCAGCCTCACAGGAGAGGAAGAAGGAAATTTTGCCTGAGGCAGCTCGGGGAAAGCGATGGACAGCACGGTGTAAAGTCGAGGATGATGAGTGATCCTTCGTGATGCTTTGGCACCATCGGTTGAGCTGGGAAAACAAAGGGAGAAGCTTTTCAACGTGGAGCCGATGAGGCGGCAGCAAAAGAGAAGAACTCGTCTGTGTTCTTATGGTCGTTGTTGCAGGCACGATGGCGCGCGCGCGGGTGTGTGTGTGTGTGGGGGGGGGGGGGGCGGGGAGGGGGCTAGGGCTCAATGGTGCACTGATTCTGGCCTTGGGCGGGGCTGCAGCGTAGCAGCGGAGCGGCGCCGCGCTGCGTGGTGGTGCAGCAGCATGCAGAGGAGCAGCAAGAACAGCAGGGGTGCGAGAGCTCGAGCTGAGGCAGAGAGAGGACAAGTGTTTAGCACGCCGTTTGCACCCAAAGGCAAGTTTTTAGACGCTCGGTGTCACTCTGGGAGCAATTGACAATAAAGAGGAAAAAACATAGTCGGTTTGAGGCTTTGTGCTACTGCCAGCTGGGGTCCACCTCCCCCTTCGCTCTTTTCTTATAAATTCTATTTGACGATATAAAATGTAAAAGCCCTAAATTCAAAGTGCAAACCTGAGTGAGGATGATGAGGACATCACTTCTATGGATACAAACAACACTCCATTGAACATACAAGATGCAATCAATAGAGTTCATACACCACAATTAATTTCAGAGGTGAACTCGTTCTTATATATTTCCTTATATGTTTTTGAGCACAGATTGCTACTTAATGATTTATTTGTGATTAGGATCCATTGAGAGGTTCAAGGAGTACTTGGAGGAAGTATTAGGGACGTGGAAGACCAGATAATTCGTTCAAAGAAGATGGAAACCGAACCAAACTCCAAATCGTGTCCAACTCGGAGTCCAGGAGTAGTACACACTAAAACGGACGCTCAGGGCGCATACGAACTCCGTTTTGGACGTTCTACAAAT
Organism: Tuctoria greenei; assembly: GCA_036927565.1. Taxonomy (NCBI): domain Eukaryota; kingdom Viridiplantae; phylum Streptophyta; class Magnoliopsida; order Poales; family Poaceae; genus Tuctoria; species Tuctoria greenei. Next base: position 76,132,183 of record JAYESD010000007.1, on the reverse strand, counting down.
GCTCGGAAAGTGGAGAGGATAAACTTTCCAATGGCGCCGGTCCCACGTCAAAATTCCTTCGGAGTCGACGGGAATCGTCGAAACAAAATCAAGTATAGAATCTGTCAGGGTGCTGCGCCATCGTGTTGGGCCATTGGGCCTTGTATCAAGTCTAAGTCCATTATTTTTGTGTGTTAGGGTTAGGTCACGACCCCAACACCCCATTGGATGTCCTCCCACCTATATATACTCCATAGTAGCCGCCATGAACAATTGGGTTTTGCTCAGATCAATAATATCGCCGTTTATCGGTTTGTGAAACCCCAATTCAGCAATTTCAGATTGCTTCTTCTACGTTCTTGCTTGTGTTCTAGGTTGTACTTGCATGGATTAGCCTTCTTGGCGAGGTCAATCGTGTGAAGCATGGTTGATAACCAACGGAGCGGTGGTGTATTGATTGTAGGGGTTTTTCGTGTTCTACTCGAGAGCCTCGGATCATCAACGTCGAGATCTCCACACCAATCGACTTATCCATTACCTTTCGGAAGATCGGACTCACCTTTTTCCTATCAGTTGGTATCAGATTTCCAGGTTGCGCGTTAGGTAATTCATCTATCCATTACATTAGTTTTGTTTTTCATACCTAGAGTCCACAAAAAAGCCACAAAAAACTTGCAGTTTAGTAGATCTGTTCATTACTTTGTCCAAACCACATTGAGCGTTTGCAACTTTGTTATTCAGTTTGGTTTTGTTGAGTTTGTGTCCGTGGTTGAGTCATATTGCTGGTTTAGAAAGTGTTTTTGGTCTTAGTTTGAGTTTTTCATTGTGTGATCCATCCTTTTGAATCACGTCATCACGTCCAGATTAGATTCACCTCTGTCCAGTTTGGTATTTTCATCATATCTCGCACATACGAACTCAGATTTTTGAGTTCTTGTACTTTCTGGAAATCTTAAGAAGTTCTCTATAACTTTCATATTCATAATTTACCAAGAAAATATAGTTATCGATGTCTAAATTGCATTGTATCCGAATCTGTTATTGACCTAAAAATTCTGAAAAGTATGTATTTCGGGGGCAATATCTCCTATTGTTCTTTTCAAAAATAGGTCTTCCATATATTTAAATTAAAGAGGAGAGATATATCTACAATATTGCTGTTCTAATTTTTCCAATTTAGAGCCTATATGTGTGCCTATTTGTCCTTGGAAGATTGAGCAGAAAATCTGCGACAGACACACAAGATATTTTGGATTGATTTTCATTGTGTTCTTCCCTTGCAGCACATTCTGAAAAAAAAAAAAGAAAAAGGCAAGTGCAAAACAAGAAATAAAAGCCACACAAAAAAAAGAGGAAAAAAACAACAAAAAAAACAGAAGTGCTTGCATTCTTTGTGTCATATAGTTTTGTCTCATGTCTTGCTAGCTTGAACTACTAGGAACACATTTAGGCCAGCAACTTTGACAAATACTTTGGACACTTATTAAACTTACTATCTGATTTCATTGTTGCTAATCCTTGCTACATAGAAAGTGCCATCCAAGCTACACCTTACTCTTGAGAAGAATCGATACACCTTTTCAATCATCCCACGCTTCATTGGTTTCTTCATACCGTCCACCGTTTGCCACCTGCAGTGTCGGTAAGAACACTTGTAAGAGCGTGGTAAGACGCTTGAGAGTGTGTGATTCCACTTCCACTTTGCCATTATCCTTTGTAGTTGATAGTGATAACATATTTTTTGTGTTGTCTTCTGTTTGCTACTAACAATGTCAGGTAAAAGCAAGAATCATGCATTATATGCTGAGATGATGGACATGATGAAGACGACGATGGAGTTGCTCAATAAAAATCAAACATCAACCAAGGATTCACATGATATTCAGACCACCTTTACAACACCTTCCACAAGAAGTAATTACATTCACCCATCTCTTCCTTCTTATGATGGTTTTGGTTATGATGAATATATTACTTGGGAAATAGAGGTGGATAAAATTTTTGGACAATGTCATATGTGTGAGAGGAGAAAGATTAGAAATGTTGCAAGTGCATTAGTAGATTGTGCATTAACTTGGTGGAACAATTTAAATGAATTAGAAAAACCTCAAACATGGAAAGAAACGAAAATTCTTTTGCGAGACACTTTTGCTAATGTATCTATGTGCAAAGAAGAAATTCAGCAATTTGAGAAGAAATTTCTTGTTGTACCTCCTTTTGTGTCTAACGTTTTACAGGACAATATAGAAAATAATATAGATAATGCAAAAGAGAACGAGGCTTTTGACAACACTTGTGAAATTTTAGATGGATCAACTCATAATGCACTCGAAATCACTGCTGATGGTAAGGCAAAACATTCTACAAATAGAGAAGGTGAGAAGCTTTTGGATGTTCTGAATTTTTCCACCAATCATGCTATTTTCGAGGAGCAACTATTAGAATCGTTTATTTATACACCATTGTCATATGTTGATTTTCCTACTGACCGTTGCGCTACAAAAGAGTTGTGTGCTAATAACTCTATTATACCTATGCAAAAACAAGTTAATATACAAGATGATTGTGTTTTGAATTCACCTACTTGTGCTGAAATTCATAATTTGATCACCGCTACTGCTGAAAATGATGAGCTGAAATTTTTGTCTTCTCTAAATGCTCTGGGTTATATTGAATTTGACACTCTTTGTGATCTAAATATTATATAGAGGAGAATATTTTCACAATCTCAATTGCCTTTATTAAGTAGAAATATTTTTCATGCTATAGGCAACTATGAAGATAGTGGTGAATTTATGGTGCATAAAGTTTACATATGTTCAAATGTGCAAGCTCCTTTTGTGCTGCAACAACATGGTGAAATGAATGGATGCACTAACACTAATAATGTATTGTCAAGTTTTTCTAGCATTTTTTTATTGCAGCAAGGACAACAAATAAAAAAGAAGCATTGTTCATTGCGGTTGTGCAATATGGACAGTGTTCATTCTACACCCAAAGCAATCCTTTTTCCTCGACATACGAGCAAGCCGAGGACGGCTTGTCATAAAGAAGGGGGGAATGATAAGATCATGCATATTATTATTGCATCTACAAACATTACACAATGTTTATTTGTTTGGGATCCTGGCTCAAGTGAATGTGCAATCTTAATTGATGGACAAGATCAAGATGGCGCACTATGTCGTCCACCACCTTGGCCTCCTCCATTCATGCATACAAAAAGATTTGATGGCGTTGCACATTTGGACCAACACATTAGAGAAGATGAACTTGAGTCGAGGACGACTCCAATTCAAGAAGGGGAGGATGATGAGGACATCACTTCTATAGATACAAACAACACTCCATTGAACATACAAGATGCAATCAATAGAGTTCATACACCACAATTAATTTCAGAGGTGAACTCGTTCTTATATATTTACTTATATGTTTTTGAGCATAGATTGCTACTTAATGATTTATTTGTGATTAGGATCCATGTATAGGTTCAAGGAGTACTTGGAGGAAGTATTAGGGACGTGGAAGACCAGATAATTCGTTCAAAGAAGATGGAAACCGAACCAAACTCCAAATCGTATCCAACTCGGAGTCCAGGAGTAGTACGCCTTAAAACGGACGCCCAGGGCTAATACAAACTCCGTTTTGAACGTTCTACATATGCACGGAAAGGGGAGAGGATAACCTTTCCGATGGCGCCGGTCCCATGTCAAAATTCCTTCGGAGTCGACGGAATCGTCGAAACGAAATCAAGTACAGAATCTGTCAGGGTGCTGCGCCATCGTATTGGGTCATTGGGCCTTGTATTAAGTCTAAGTCCATTATTTTTGTGTGTTAGGGTTAGGTCACGACCCCAACAGCCTCTTGGAGGTCCTTCCACCTATATATACTCCATAGTAGCCGCCATGAACAATTGGGTTTTGCTTAGATCAATAATATCGCTGTTTATCGGTTTGTGAAACCCCAATTCAGCAATTTCAGATTGCTTTTTCTACGTTCTTGCTTGTGTTCTCGGTTGTACTTGCAGGGATTAGCCTTCTTGGCGAGGTCAATCGTGTGAAGCATGGTTGATAACCAACAGAGCGGTGGTGTAGTGATTGCAGGGGTTTTTCGTGTTCTACTCGAGAGCCTCGGATCATCAACGTCGAGATCTCCACATCAATCGACTTATCCATTACCTTTCGGAAGATCGGACTCACCTTTTTCCTATCAGAGGAGACATCAAAAGGAAAGGAGGGAAAACAAATTTAAGCACTAAATTTAAGACTTGGTATGTCGCAGATTCAGAGGAGACTTGAAATGCTTCGAACATGGTACTCTATGGTTCAAAGACCGAATAGTAGTACCCCAAGGTATGACACTTCGGAAGAAAATATTGGACGAAGCCCACTTGTCCAAGTATTCTATTCATCCAGGCAGCAACAAAATGAATCAAGATCTGAAAACAAGATTTTGGTGGACATGGATGAAAAGGGAGATTGCAAAGTACGCATCCGAATGTGATACATGTCGGCGGGTGAAAGCCAACCATATGCTCAAAGCCAGACAGCTGCAACCATTGAACATTCCGTTTTGGAAATGGGAGTACATTAGTATGGATTTCATCGTCGAATTACCTCTAACATTCCACAAGCATGATTTTATTTGGGTGATACTCGATCGACTAACCAAATCGGCTCATTTCATCCCTGTACATACAAAGTACATTGACAAGAAGTATTCGGAGTTGTACATTGCAAGAGTCATGTGCTTGCACGGTGTTCCCAGGACAATTATTTGAGATCCCGGTGCGCTGTTTGTTGCTCACTTCTGGCAGCAGTTGCATGCATATTGGAAAAGAAACTGATCCGAAGCTCCACATATCACCTGCAGACAGATGGTCAAACTGAGCGGGTGAATCAAGGTCTACAAGATATGCTACACGATTGTGCCATCCACCACGGTAAAAATTGGGATTATCATTTACAATTGTCAAAGTTATTAAATAACAATGGCTATCAAGCTAGCATTCAGATGACACCGTATGAAGCTCTCTACGGCCAGAAATGTCGCACAACACTCAATTGGTGTGAGTCCGTCGAGCGAGTGATATATGGTATTGATCTTGTGAATGAAGATGAGGAACGAGTGCGTGTGATCCTAGCCAACCTCAAGTCTGCTCAATATCGGCAGAAAAGCTATGCGGATAGAAGATGTAAACCTCTACACTTTGACATAGGAGACCACATTTATCTCCGAGTCTCTCTGAAGAAAGGGATTCATCATTTCGGAGTAAAGGGAAAGCTTGCTCCGCGATTTATTGGTTTGTCTGTCGTCATTGAAAAATGCGGACGCGTGGCCTATCATTTGGAGTTATCGGCGTCACTCTATGGAATTCATAATGTATTCCACATCTCTCAGCTGCAAAAATGCCTTAAATCCCCAGCTGAAATCCGCACGGAGGACTTCGAAGCTTTTCAACCAGATCTCATTCTGAGGAAGCGAGGACTATGTCCAATCAAACTATCCGGACATGCTATCATCTCATATCCGGTAATCTTTTACCTCCATCTCTTACATTTATAATCTTAGGACGAGATTCTTCTAAGGGGGATGAACATAAAAGCCCTAAATTCAAAGTGCAAACCTCAGTGAGGAGAAATCGAAAGGGAAGGAGGAAAAACAAATTTAAGGAGCAAAAGAAAAATCAATGTAATTCAAACTTGAACTGAGGGATTCAAAAATTCCAATCCAGCTACTGTTCAAACTTACTCAAATAAAATTTTGATTTATCCAATAGGTTCCAAATATTCCATATAGCCTTCATGCCAAATTTCACATTTGAAGATGATTTAATAATTAATTCAATAGCTACATTGAATTCCATCCAAATTCGAATTCAAATTTGAATTCGAGCGAGACGTGGTCAAATCGAGATTTGTATTTCAGAATCAAATTATTCACATTTTATTTCCTCTACCCGCAAAAATCTATGATTTTCAGACCAAAGCTGCTGGGAGAATTGATTGTCCAGAGAAGGGATGAGGGTGAGGCAGCTGTGGGACCCACTTGCCAGTCTCACATTGAGGGTTGCCGACTCTGTTTTTCCTCTCCCCGCCGTTCGACGCTCTGTGCCACCTCCCAGCTCGACGGCAAGCAGCTGCGTGGCACCTCTTGCATGCTCTATACACTCCCTCCATCTAAATCTTCCTTCCCCTGACCAAAGTGGAAAAGATCTGCAGCTTCCTGCTTCCTCTGTTTCGCTCCCGCCACTGCGCACAGCATCGCCTCGCCGTTGCTGGATCTTGCCAGCCAAAATAAGAAGTGTGGCGCCATGCTCCAAGAGGATAAAAGTATCACCACTCTTTCCTTTACCTTCTCCAATCAATTGTTCAATGTTTTCTTGGCTCATACCTCCGTATTTGGATAATCTGCAGTCATGCGGTTTTGGTCGCCGAGGACTCCTTCATTGTCTCCACGTCACGCCGGTGACACAGGGACTTTCACAAACAGATCCCAAAGGAAAAAAGGAGTGCCTGGACGTCTAGTTCCTCACGGTGAAAACCGTTCTTCGTTTCATTCTTTATCGAGTTCTTATTTCTAGTTTTAGAGTAGCATGTTCATGTGAGAAGGAAGTTAGGTTCCAACCTAATTCGGAGTGTAGCCTTCATCTTAGCTCGATTCAGTTTAGGGAGATATTCTATATGGCCATGCACATCTCCCTGAAGAAACTCCATTGAAAATCCTAGCGTAAATATTCAGGTTCATGAGATTTTCCCCTTTTCCACCATATTTGACCTAGGTCACCGAGGCATCAAGTGTTGCAGGACATTCCACTCGATTTTGACCACATATTCGTGTTCCCCAAACTCCCGGGAAGCTCTCCCACTTTTTCCAGAGCTGTTTAGTAGAGGGATGGTGAAGTTTGACCTCGCCGGCACGCCCCTTTCCGCTGCCGCCGTTGTGCACGCAATTCTGGGAGTTGCTGGCGTGCGCCGACCTCACTATCATGCTCAACACCGAAAATGTGGTCAGGCAGTGAGTCATGGAAGGATTGATGGCCGGGGGAGCTGGGCCGGCGAACTCACCGGCAAGTACCACCACGGCGGCTTGGGAGCCGCCAAGAGCTAGGGGTTGAAGACGATACCCCCCCCCCAGGCCCACCAGTCAGCATTTATTTGAGGGGGCAAGGATCAGGTGTGGCCGGAATTTCGTGTGACTGCACAGTTCAATTCCGTGGCCCTAGTGTGGCCCCCTTCCAATTGGTTCATTTCAAACCAGTGGGTCCATTTCAATTTAATTCAAGATTTTGTGTTAAGAATTATTCCAGATTTGCCACAAAATTAAAAAATCAATTGCTCCTAGTAGATTTACTCAAATAATTCCCAATAACTTCTAGTAGACTCACATTGATCCCCTGGTTGTGCCAGTGCAATTTGTTGGACATGAAAGTCCCCGAATTTTCATAATTAATTTCTTTAAGTGAATTGCTTGGGAAATAAATTGACACTGTTCTGCTAATGGAAAATTCCCAATTTGGGTCAGAACACTCTTTCAAATATCCTTGAGCTCCAGCAGAAATTTCAAGTTCATTGGAGTTAATGTACTGTACCAAACAGTGTTCCAATCTTCAATTTTCATAGAAAATTCAGAAATATACAGACACATTTCCAGATTTTATCCCAAACTTGTAAAATCAATTCCTCTCTGTAGGAATCTCAGAAAATTATGAAACAAATTTTGCTAGAACCAGTTAGACATCCTATACCAAGATCATCTACTTTTAGCTATGTCAAAGCTATAGATTTATTATCAAAATTCAGAGAAGCCATTTAACTGTTGGAATTTTACAGACAACAACGTTCCTTGAACATCTTCAATTCTTGGCCCAGATATTCCTCTTAGAACCTAATATCTACTGTAGAAATCCCAAAGCCAATTAAATTAAGTTACATACCTGATCAGTGATTAGAAGTGCATTCCATATAGTTTCAATGTCACTTATATACTTTATACTATGCAAATCATATAGTGACCGCGATCGAAGAGGAACCGGAGGACTTGGAGAGCTTACCACCATAGGCTAACATGTCTTTTGACTCGTAGCCAGGCAAGTCCTGGTTTGCATTTAAGATCCCTGGCAAGTTTTGATTTGTATCACTTTTAAGTCTGTCGAAGTGTGCAATCGACACTTCCCCCGATACTTCTAAGAAGTAGTCCACGGAGGTTCTGACAGTTGCCCCTGAGCCCACCTCGGGGGAGGTTTTGATCCTGCAGGTGGGGCCACCATCACTTCCCACGTTGTTGCTTCATCTTTTCACTTGGGCGGTTGAAACGATGGTATGTTCCTGTGCCACTGCTACGTGGCCCTTCTTGATTTGGCAAGTGAGATACGCGGTGTGCGGATCCAACGTCTTGAAGAGTGCCGATTCCTAAAACGATTTTCAGATCGCTTCACAATGCAATCTTTGCAGCCTTGTCAAGCTGCCTTCCTTGGGCTCCCGACTTATCACCATGACAATAGTTCACCTCGTGCGACTTTTTTTGGCAAAGTGGACCCAGACCCCCTTGTCATCAACGAGATAACTATGTGTTGAAGAGAAAGATTTATCTTATTGACTTCAACAAAGATAAAGACAAACTTAACACATGCTTGATTGCAAAGACCAACATGGGTTGGCTGTGGCATAGACGGCTAGCACATGTTGGTTTGAAGGATGTTATTTTTTAGAAAGACAGGCCGTGTAACACGTGCCAAGCCGGGAAGCAAGTAGCAGCACCTCATCCCGCGAAGAATGTCATGAAAACGACAAGACCGCTCGAGCTACTTCATATGGACCTGTTTGGTCCAATTTCTTATATAAGAATCAGCGGTAACAAATACGGCTTAGTAATTGCTGATGATTTTTCGCGCTTCACGTGGGTTTTCTTTTTACAAGATAAGACAGAAACTCAAGGAACCCTCAAGAAGTTTCTCAAGCATTCCCAAAATGAGTTCTCATTGAAGATCAAGAACATACGAAGTGACAATGGCATGGAGTTCAAGAACACCCAAGTTGAGGAGTACCTAGACGAAAAAGGGATAAAGCATGAATTCTCAGCACCGTATTCCCCTCAACAAAACGGTGTAGCGGAAAGGAAGAACTGAACCCTCATATAGATGGCGAGGACAATGCTTGATGAGTAGAAGACTTTGGATCGGTTTTGGGCGGAAGTGGTTAACAATGCTTGTCACGCCATAAACCGACTCTATCTTCATCAACTTCTCAAGAAAACGTCATATGAGCTACTCACCGATAGAGAAGAAGCTCCATGTCAAGCTTTGAGAAAAATGGCATTGGGCGATGTTCGACCACAAGTGCCACCTCCAAATGCAAATGATGAAGATGAAGCACAAGTGGAGATAAATGATCAAGGGGGAGCATCTACACAAGATCAACCTCAAGAAGATGAAGATGGTCAACACATCAATGAAGGCAACCATCGAGGGGGGAGTAGAGGAAAACATCATGAAGATACAAGACCGCAAGTGACACACCCAAGAGTACACCGATGCGTCCAAAGAGATCACCCAATTGACAACATAATCAGTGACATCCAAAAGGGAGTAACCACTCGATCTCGCCTAGCTAACTTTTGTGAGCATTACTCTTTTGTATCCTTTTTGGAACTGCGAAGGATTGAGGATGCATTGAAAGATCTGGATTGGGTGGTAGCGATGCAAGAAGAACTCAACAACTTCAAACAAAACGAGGTGTGGGAACTTGTCGAAAGACCCAAGTTCAACGTAGTCGGCACAAAATGGGTCTTCCACAACAAACAAGACAAACACGGGGTGGTGACAAGGAACAAGGCGCGACTTGTGGCCAAAGGGTATTAACAAGTTGAAGGTTTGGATTTCGACGAAACCTTTGCTCCCGTAGCTGGGCTTGAATCAATTAGAATATTACATGCGTATGCTACTCACCACGATTTCAAGCTCTATCAAATGGATGTGAAAATCATTGTCCTCAACAGACCAATCAAGGAGGAGGTGTACGTGGAGCAACCCCCCGGATTTGAAGATCAAGAGTTCCCCGACCATGTGTTCAAACTGCGTAAGGCTCTCTACGGCCTCAAACAAGCTCCTAGAGCTTGGTATGAGTGTCTTAGAGATTTCTTAATTTAAAATGGTTTTAAAATTGGCAAAGATGATTATACATTGTTCATAAAGCATTTTGACAATGATCTCTTCATTTGTCAAATTTATGTTGATGATATTATTTTTGGTTCAACTAACAAATCCTTTTGTGAAGAATTTAGTAAGATTATGACAGATAGGTTCGAGATGTCTATGATGGGAGAGCTGAAATACTTCTTGGGATTCCAAGTGAGACAACAAAAGGAAGGGATGTTTATAAGCCAAACCAAGTACACTTAAGACATTCTCAAGAAGTTTGGAATGGACAAGGCAAAGCCTATAAAGACTCCCATGGCAACAAATGGACACTTGGATCTCAATGAAGATGGACCAAGCATGGATCAAAAGGTATATCGCTCCATGTTTGGATCCCTACTTTACTTATGTGCATCTAGGCCTGATATTATGTTGAGTGTGTGCCTGTGTGCAAGATTTCAAGCCAATCCTAAGGAGTGTCATTTGAGAGCCGTCAAGAGAATCTTGCGATATTTAGTTCATACATCCAACCTAGGCCTTTGGTATCCTAAAGGTTCCAAATTCAATCTCATAGGATACTCTGATGCAGATTATGCCGGATGCAAAGTAGATAGAAAAAGTACCTTCAATGCATGCCAATTCCTAGGTAGATCCCTAGTTTCTTGGTCCTCCAAGAAACAAAACTCCATCGCCTTATCAACGGCTGAAGAGGAGTATTTTGCAGCTGGGAGTTGTTGTGCACAACTCCTTTGGATGCGACAAACTCTAAAGGATTACAGTTACAATATGAGCCGTATTCCACTTCTTTATGATACTGAGAGTGCAATTAAAATTGCCCATAATCCTGTTGAGCACTCTAGGACCAAACACATAGACATTCAACATCACTTTTTGAGAGACCACTCAATGAAAGGAGACATAGCTATTTCCCATGTCAACACCAAAAAACAACTAGCTGACATATTCACCAAGCCACTTGATGAAAACCATTGTTTTGAGCTCTGAAATGAACTAAATATCCTTGATGCTCGGAATGTTACTTGAAAACTTGCATACCTGTATGGCATCTTCAAAATCCATTGATTGCATTGTGAAAATCATCTCTCTCAATTATCTCCGAAAAACTATTTCAATTACTTGATCTTGGTGAATTATGGTTATTGCTTGATTGTTGTATGTTTACTGATCATATTCATCAAGATTATTTGATTGTTTTGCCCCCCTATTTTCTATCTAAGCACCTTCAAATATATACGAATGGGATAATTGATTATGTTCTGGTGACCACGGACTAGTCCATGGTTACTCGGACTTGTCCGCACACTGCATACTGGTCTGCTGAGTGTCCGGTAGTCCGGACTAGTCCGATCAACCACAGACTAGTATGATTTTTCGACTCCATAACCCTAGGCGATGCCAAAACCTAATTTCCCTCATCCTCACAACTCACCTCACATCCTCTCTCTTCACTCGAGCACCCCCAAAAGCGATTTGGCAAGTTCTCCACCAAATCCTTTCAACTTTCTATGGAAAACGATCTCCATTGCAAGGGGTTTGAAGACCACGGACTTGTCCACACCCACAACTGCTCCTTCGTCAAGAATCAAAAAAGTTTGGTAAATTTCCTCCCAAACCCTAGAAACTTCAATTTCCTTTGTTTTGAATCAAATAGCTCAGTTCTTTCCAGTTAATGCAAGACTCCTTGTTGTATTACATCCTACTAGAGCTAATTTTGCATTGAGATCCACCATCAATCTGTTTGTTAGGATTTGAACTGATGAACATCAGACTAGTCCGGTCTCTGTTTGGACAAGTCCAGTTCACCGGACTAGTCCGCACTTGAAGACCGGAGAAGTCCGATTTTTAACAGAACTCAACCCTAAATTCCTCTACTCAATGCATTTCCTTGCCATCGACTCTCATCCATATATTGTCTAATCCCTTCCCAGGACTATGTCGAGCTCCAATGATGAGATTTCCGACTATGAGGCGGAGATGGACCAAGATTTTTTACTTCGGTCCTCGACGGGCCAAGGCAAGAAGCGTCAAGAACGTCCCTCTGAGCCGACACCTACTCCACCTTAGGTGCAGCGCAAGGTTCTGTCCTTGAACCCTGCATCCAAAGTAAAGGATGTCACTGGACCTAGCTTGACAACTTCTCGCCAAACCAAGGGCAAAGGGAAAGGGGTCACCACCGGTCCAATTGGCCCCCTCCGGATGAGTGCACCAAGACAGAGGAATAGAGACACTGCTGAAGAGAGATTTAATGGAAAAGGAAGTGACATAGCTTCAATGCTTAGGGGCATTGATTGTTATAGCAGATCCAAGAAGGCAGTCGATGCTAGATTCTAGAGCAACTTTCACGCAGACTACTATAGCTCTGTGTACCTCTCAATGAAGACTTCAGTTGTCCGCAGTCAGTGGATTGACTGGAATCGTTTTGAAAGGAAGAGCTCTAGTGCTTTTGTTGAAGTGGTGGAGGCTGCAACAAGGCATGGACTGAAGGATTTATTTGCCTTCAGGTACAACTGGAATGATGAAATCATTGCTCAATTTTATTCCACTTGCTACTTTGCTAGTGATGTAGAAGAGAGTGTGACTTGGATGACACATGGATCCAAGTACACTATTACTCATAATGAATTTACAAGACTGCTGCATCTTGAGGACTCTACCAGCAATGAGCTGATCATTCACAGCATTGGTGTCTTGGAGAAGGATAAAATGAAGTTTCTGACACTCGCTTGACATTCAATCCTCCTTTCGCCAAGAACATGAAGCCATTCTTCATGGTTCTCAACAGAGTCCTCCGGAAGACAACAACTCCGAAAGATGGAGATGCATGAAGTGTCCAAGGATACTTGAGGACATTGATGAAGGTGATTAGCAAAGACAAGAAGTTTGATGTCTTTGACTACATTTGGAATGATATGGTGAATATCTCCTGCACACCGAACAGATCCTGTGGCTATGCACCTTACTTGATATTTATGATTGAGAAAGTCACAATAATCTAGTTCGTGAAGGATGTGAAGCACACTCCCTTCAGGCCTCAGAAGCCTAACCAAGCCACTCTCCCAACTGCTCCGTCTCCAATGTCTAGTGAAGAGGCTCCGAGGAGAGCTCAAGAAGATGCCAGGACTGCTCCCACTTCTAGGGCCCCTCCTCAAAAAGGTTCCTCAAGTGGAATTTTGAAGTACTTGGCTGCCATCTTTGGCTCCTGCAAGAAGGCTGAGGTGAAGCTCCATAAGTTGAACAAGGCAAGGAAGGCATATATGAAGTATGTCAAGGAAAATGACAAGCATATTTGCCAGAAGCTGGGGATCGAGCCTATTGGATCCCCTGTTATATCTGCTGATTCAGCCTCTGACTTCTCCGAGCTGCCACCTCACTCTCCTTTTGAACTTCCCTATTTTGGCATTGGGGGCACTTCGAGTGGATCCGCTCCTCCTCCCCCTCCTCAGCCCGAAGATGAATATGATGAGAGGACCGACAGCGAGGAATGAGCCTCTAGATCCCTCCTCTCCTTCTTTTTGGTGCCTTGATGCCAAAGGGGGTGGAGATTGAGGGGGAGTCACTAGATCCTAGCTGTAGGCTGCGAGAGGAGAGCTCTATTTATGTTTCTTTTGGGTTGTAAAACTATAATTATGCTATTGGACATGTGGTGTGAAACTATGACTTTGTTATGCTTATGACTTATGTGTTATGCTCTGAATTTGATATTCGTGCGTGATAACCTTGATGTTGTCATGATTATGCCATTTATCTTACCTATATCAAGATTATTGTTCACACGCATGTAGTTTTGCATCCCACCATAAAGAGTGCACATATGTCTCATGTTCTCATTGCTTAATTGGTTCCAAACTCATATGTGCACACTTTATGAAAATTCTACATTTTTAATCATATTTGTGAAATATCAATTGGTTGTCATCAATCGCCAAAAAGGGGGAGATTGAAAGTCCGTCTAGGTGTCCCTTGTGGGTTTTGGTGGATTTATGACAAGCAAATGAGATCCTAACCAAATTCTTGAGATGAGGGCATGTCTTTGATGAAATTATGAAGTAAGCGCAAAAAGAAAGGAGAGTGATGAATCTATTTGAAAAGAGCTCAAGAGATGAATAGATTAATCTTTGTGTATGGAGTGTGTTGGAGAAACACACCCCAAGAGCTCAAGCAAAAGTGTGAGACCTATGTGTGCTGAATACATTGGCTTTGACAATAAAAGTTTTGAATGCTGCCATAACATCTTTTTAGCAAGGTCCGACTCTAGCTCCGAGCTTCTGCAAGGTCCGACAATAGGTCTGACTTTCTTTGTCTAGGTCCGACATGTTTTTGGGTAGCTCCGGTGAGCTTTGACTTTAGCTTCGGCGTGTCTTTGATAGCTCTGGCATGTCATTGTTAAGCTTCGATATGTTTTGATAGGTATGACTTATGTTGGTTAGCTTCGACATGTTTTTCTAGCTCCGACTTTTGAGTTGACTAGTTCCAACTAGCTTTGGCAAGCTCCAGCGCTAGGTTGTACTAGATTTGGTAAGCTCCGGCGCTAGGTTGTACTAGCTTTGGTAAGCTCCGGCTCAAGCTCCGGTTAGCTTTGGCAAGGTTTGGAGCTTGATCGCAATGTTCCAGCTTTTATCATGCAATGCTTCAAACTTTCTTTACACTTATGGAAAGTTTGCCTAGTATTCTTTTACTAAGTTTTTGGTGTGTTTTGGTGGTTATGATTGATAACATTTTGCTATGGTTTGCAACATGCTTTTGTGACGTGCTCACGTAAGATGTTGTAGTTTCGGAACTAACGAGAGTCAAGTCGAGGACTTGTGCTCGAAGTATTTGTTGTTTATTCATGTGCAGGTGTTGCTTGAGTTCAAGACATGGCCGGTGACGGGATCCATTGAACTAGTCTTAGGGAGAAGATGAGGTTCAACAACCAAGTTCGGGAGGAATTGTGGTTGAGTTGATCGGGAGGTCGCGCAACATGTATGAATCAAGAACAATGCATATGAAGGTATCGTGGACATCGTTGGAAGATGTTCGCACGTATGCAAGGAGTGCATGGACGTGGCTAAATGGTTCCGAGGCGTGATGAAGAGATGTGGACATAATGAATTGGTTAGAAAGGTCCAACCGACTAGGTTATGGACCCAGGCTGCGGCTGAGTCGTCTTTGACTCAAATATGGAAAGATTTGAGTTGGTTATGATAGGATTTCGTGTGGGTCATGAATTTGAGTTGTTTTAGGAATATGGAATACGTTCCTAACGTGTTTGGAAGTCTTAATATTGCTTCGATCTATGTGTAGAAGAGTCCTAAGCAGTTATGGAAAGTTTCGATTCGTGATTTGAGTAGGATTAGAGTCCTAGTTGAGATTGAGTTGGCCTAAGGGCTGGTTATATAATCAAGAAGGCCAGAGATTGTGGTGCACGACTTTGGGGCTGTTCCTCCTGTGGTTTAGTCAATAAAATTCGTAGTTTGTAGGAACCTTTGTGCCTTGTTCGTCCGACTTGTTCCAGACAAGTTTTACTCATCGAGTTTCTGCACAGCACTACCTTTCGTCGGTGGTTTTATCATAACTCGAGTTTTACAGATCCATTTGACGTGATTCTTTTTGGGTTGTCTTCAAAACTTTATTATCTATCATCTATAAAAATTTCACGGTCATTGGATTTGTGATTTCTGATCTACACGAGTTTCTTTGCAGCATTCCAGAACTGTTTTTCTCGGGTAGGACAGATTGACCTTTGTTTGATCATTCAATCATAACTTGAGTTTCTCTCGACGGATTTGAGTGATTCTTATTGTGTTGTCTTCATGACTTGATATTCTCTGATATATATAACTTTTTTCATGGTGAAACATGATTAGATTAGTCTCGCACATGATTTCTTTAACAGATCATTTTTCTGCCGAGGGGTTTTCATTGCTTCCGCAGAAAAATTTTAAATCTACCATTCACCCCCCTCTGGTAGCTTTTTACGTGCTCCCGATGCTACAATTGGTATCAGAGCCACGGTGCTCTAATATTTGTGATTTGCACGTGTTTTTGACTAATCATCATGGAGAAATACTCCACCAAACCTTGTGTGTTTAGTGGTATTGATTTTCAGGTTTGGAAGGCACGTATGGAAGCCTTCATCCAGGCTAAAGGCTTCGTAATATGGGATAAGGTATACAAGCCTTACGAAGTTCTGTCAAATGATCAAGTTATAGCTACAAATCTGAGAGATGTTGACAATAACAACAAGGCTCGGGACTTGATCATACAAGGATTAACTCAAATCGACTTCGACCGTGTTGGACACCTCCGATCTGCATACGATGTGTGGAAAGCACTTTGTGACTACCATGAAGGATTCAACACAATCAAGGAGGTAAGGCAAGACATGTTCAAGAAAGAATACATGCGCTTCGAGATGCAACCCGGTGAGTCTATTGATGACCTTTTTGCTCGCTTTAATAAAATTCTCATCAACTTGAGTAATGTCAATGTTAATTTTTTAGATGCTAAAAATGCTAGGCAATTGTTAAGTGCATTAGATATGTCAATTTGGGAGATGAAAGTCACATCTTTTCGTGAATCTACTGTCATGAGTACACTTACTTTAGATGTGCTATATTCCAAGTTAAAAACTCATGAAATTGATATAATATCACGCAAGAACCCCAACAAGTCTATTGCTTTTGTTTCTCAACGTGACATGCCTAGCTTCGGTCAATCTTCATCTTGTGGTACACTTGCTTTGTTGTCCTCTCTAACCCTTGAACAGATTGAGGAGTTTCCAGAGGAGGAGCTAGTACTTCTCTCTACTAGGTTCTCAAAAGCATTGCAAAATGTGAGAACTAGAAGGAGAGGAAGCTCCGGATCTCAACGATGTTTCGAATGTGGTAAGACAGGACATTTTCGTTCAGATTGCCCTAACCTTTCAGATCCTACTTCCCGGGATGAAAAGCAAACAAGGACGTAGCACTCCTCTGCAAAAGATACGAAGAAAAAGAAGGGTTTTACAGGACATCAATTGGTGAGCAGTTTTATCTCTACACTTCAAGAACTTGGCTCAAGCGATGTGGACAATGGAAGTGACGAACATGATGATGATTTGGCAAACTTATGCTTCATGGAGGGCAAGTCAAGATCAAGTATGGAGGAGGTTGAACACAACGGCAATAATGAAGAGGTATGTCCGACTTGTGAAGAAATGTGTGATGGTATTTCTCGCGCCACTGTTATAGTTAAGAAAAAGGACAAAAAGCTTAGGGACAATGCTATTAAAATTGAATCACTAGAATCAGAAATCAATTGTTTAAAAACTTTGATTCCTAGTGATGATGCATGTCACTCATGTGATTTAATGTATGAACAATTGTCCTCATTAAGAAGTGCGGACACCTCCACACTTGATAAACTTGAGTTAGAAATTGAAAAGAATAGAGAGCTTTCTGCACTTAATGATAAAAACATGAAAGATGCTAGTTGTTCTACATTTGATTTGCATTGTTCTACTTGTGATGATCTTGATAAGAAACTACAAGATGCTATGAATGACATTTCTATATTGAACAATGCTTTACGTTCTCATGAAGTTAAATTTTGTCCAATTGCAAATTAAAAGGAAAAACTTCATGTGAAAATTGCCTTGATCTGTCCAATAAACTTGATAACATGCATAGGACATTAGATCGGTTTTGTAATGGGAATAAGAACCTAAACTTGCTGCTGAATTCTTCCAAGTATCGCAATGATAAAACTGGTTTAGGTTTTGATTCTCATGCTCATGCTAAGGCACATCCACCTAAAATTGTAAATTCACTAGGAAGTGGTTTGATTCAAATAGTACCTAAACAAAAATAAGTGGGTTTCAAATCTGCAGGAGTGTTGTCTCATTCGGTTTCTAATAAAAATGTTGCTTGCTCATATAGACGTGAACACAAAGTTAAATTTCATTGTACCTACTGTGGTAGAGATGGTCATGTCATAGATTTTTGTTATAGACTAGCTAAACAACAGAAAAAGGAAAGAATGATTGCTAGATCTTATAACTTTCATGCAAAATTTGCCGCACTTGCTAAACCGGAAGATAGGAACATTCAATCTGCTGTAATGAGTCGAAAACATGCAAAGGTTGCTCCCAAACCTATTGTTTTTTGTGCTACACATGTAACATCTCGTAGGATAGTAGTTGGGTACAAAAATCATCAAGCTTTGGCTCATAAATCTGCTATTTTATCTCAGCTTTTGCATGTTATTCCTACTGGACGTCGTGTGACTAAGTACTGGATTCCTAAATGCCTTTTGACTAAGACCAATATTGAGTCATCAATGTATTGTGCTTCTTTGTAGGTTACACGCTTGAGGAAGGAGAAGATTTGGATTGTGGATTCAGGTTGCTCACGCCACATGACCATTAACAAAGAATGGTTCTCCTCCCTCTCTTTTGTGTCACGTGTAGAGAATGTTACTTTTGCCGATAATTCTTCAACTCCTATAATTGCTAAGGGTTCGTTTAGAGTAAATAATCACTACACTTTGAAGGATGTGCCACTTGTTAAAAATTTTAAATACAACTTGCTTTCTGTTTCACAACTGCTACATGAAAATCTGGAAATTATTTTCACAAAAAATTGCAGCAAAGTTGTAAATTCAAATAGTGAGCTTATTTTTAACATGTCTCCGTTTGGAAGAGTTTTTAAAGCTGGTTTTGCTATGTCTTCCTCTAAGCATTGGTGTCTAGTTGCTAATGATTCGAAGGACTTAAATTTTTAGCATCGTAGACTTGGTCACGTAGGATTTTATCATCTAACGCGTGTTAGTGCTCTTGATCACATACGTGGGATGCCTAAGCTTAAAGGGAACAAAGAAATTGTGTGCTCTTCTTGTAGACATGCTAAGATGGTTGCAGGTTCACGTACTCCTCTCACAATGATCATGACAACTGAATTGGGTCAACTTTTGTACCTTGACACTGTAGGACCTTCACGCGTTCAATGCTTTGGAGGTAAATGCTATGTTCTTGTGATTGTTGATGATTATTCTGGATACTCTTGGGTTTACTTTATGGCATCTAAGAATGAAGCCTTTAGTCACTTTAGAAATTTATGTCTTAGATTATCAATTGATCACCCAGGATCTTTAAAATCAAATAGAAGTGATAACGGAAATGAATTTAAAAATCAATCTTTTGATCACTTTTGTGCTGAAAATGGAAAAGATCATCAATTTTCTTCACCATATGTACCTCAACAAAACGGTGTTGTAGAAAGAAGAACAAAAGCTTAGTTGAGATCGCTAGGACTATGCTTGATGAATATCAAACTCCTAGGAAATTTTGGCCTGATGCGATTGCAATCGCCTGTTATGTCTCAAATCATGTTTTATTGCGCACTATGCTAGGTAAAACACCATATGAGCTCCGATTTAAACATAGGCCTAGTGTTACACACTTTCGGGTCTTTGGTTGCAAATGCTTTGTTAAGAAACATGGTAATCTTGATAAATTTGAACCTAGATCTATTGATAGCATGTTTCTTGGTTATCCATTTCATACTAGAGGCTACCGTGTGCTTTTACTTGACACTAACAAAATTGTGGAGACTTGTGAGGTGTCTTTTGATGAAGCTAGCACGGGTACTAGCTCAAACTTTGCAGCTCCGGATCTATATCCGCAGGGGGAGATCATTTTTGTTGAAGATGAGGAAGAAGTGGTGCTGCTGCTCGAAAATTCAGCAGCTAATGATATTGTTCCAGCTCCTGGTTTTCATTCACAGTCAGAACCGACGACTACTATTGCTGGTCCAGATCCTCCTCAAGTCACAAGCTCTTCGATTTGTGATGAACATGAAGAAGAATAAGCTTGTGAAGTGTCCACTCCCCTCCAGGTTCTCAAAATTCATCCTCCACAGCAAATTATTGGAAGCTTGCACAAACGAGTCACGCGGTCCAGGTTTTGCGATCCAAACTCTCATGCTCCTACTACTTTTGTTGCTTCTTTTGAACCCAAAGATATATCACACGCACTCACTCATGAATCGTGGATTATTGCCATACAAGAAGAGTTAGAAAATTTTGAAAGAAATAATGTTTGGAAACTTGTACCTCCACCTCAAGGTCACACTTTAATTGGAACTAAATGGATGTTTAAAAATAAATAAAGTGAGTATGGGGTTGTGGTTAGGAATAAGGCTAGGTTGGTTGCTCAAGGTTTCACTCAAGTTGAAGGTCTAGATTTTAATGAAACGTTTGCTCCTGTTGCTAGATTAGAAGCCATAAGAATTTTGTTAGCTTTTTCTGCATCTAAAGGTTTTAAGCTATATCAAATGTATGTTAAAAGAGCTTTTTTTAATGGCTACATAGATGTGGAGGTTTATGTCAAACAACCGCCGGGTTTCGAAAATCCAGATTTTCCTAATCATGTTTACAAATTGTCCAAAGCCTTGTACGGTCTCAAACAAGCCCCTAGAGCATGGTATGATAGGTTAAAAACATTCTTACTTGAAAAGGGGTTTACCATGGGCAAGGTTGATAAAACTCTTTTTGTGCTTAAGCATGGCAATGACTCATTATTCGTTCAAGTGTATGTGGATGATATTATCTTTGGTTGTGCTTCTCATGATCTTGTGTCCAAGTTTTCATCTATGATCAGTTCAGAATTTGAGATGAGTAGGATGGGAGAACTCACATACTTTTGGGGCTGCAAATCAAGCAAACCAAGGAGGGTACCTTTGTGCATCAAATGAAATATACAAAAGACCTCCTAATGGCCCTTCAACATGGACAAAAGCAAGCCTCTTCGGACACCAATGGGAACAACAACAACACTTGAACTTGATGAAGATGGTGAACCCGTGGATAAAAAAGAATATAGAAGCATGATCGGATCACTTTTGTACCTCACGACATCAAGACCGGGCATACAATTCAGCGTATGTCTTTGCGCACGGTTTCAAGCCTCCCCACGTGCTTCACATCGTCAAGCTGTCAAAAGGATTCTCAGGTACTTACTTTGAACTCAAGAATTTGACATTTTTCTTTCTTCTTCCTGAACCGTTACTTTGAAAGCTTTTTCCGATGCTGATTTTGCGGGTTGTAGGATTGATAGGAAAAGTACTTCCGGTGCTTGTCATTTTCTTGGTACTTTACTTGTTGCTTGGTCCTCTAGAAAACAAAACTCAGTTGCACAATCCACAGCTGAATCTGAATATGTAGCTGCTGGTAGTGCTTGCTCACAAATTCTTTGGATTGTCCAAACACATAAGGACTATGGGGTTGATATAGATAGTGTTCCACTGTTTTGTGATAACACTAGAGCCATTTGCATTGCTAAAAACCCCATGCAACATTCTAGAACTAAGCACATTGATATTAGGTATCACTTTCTCCGTGATAATGTTGAAAAAGGATACATTGTGCTTCACCATGTAGATATCGAACAACAATTGGCTGACATTTTTACAAAACCTCTGGATTTCACTCATTTTTGTTACATTCATAGTGAAATAGGGGTTATTCATCCTCATGGCTTAAATTGAGGGGGAGTTTTTGAAACTTGAGAAGTCTATGTGTGAATCTGAAATTAAAATAATATGAGCATAGTATTTCATACATATATGACTTTGTGATTTGATCTCTAGCATGGCTTACACTACTTTATGTATTTCATTGATGTGATAGTGTAAGTTACTTGATAGTATGACTTGGATGAGCTTTGTTTTATATGTATATGTTATAATATGCTCATAACAATTAAAATTTGTCTTATAAAACTTGTTGAATACATTGTCAAAGGGGGAGAGATAATATGTGAATTTTTAAAGATAAGTATGCAAGGGGGAGAAATTGATTACACATTGCACATATTCACAATTGTTTTTTGCACGATTCCTTTCAGGGGGAGAATTTCTTTTTCTCATTTTATTTCTGTTTTACAAAGGGGGAGAAATTGTTTTCAAAACTTTTAATGTGAATAAGCCAATGTTCGCATCTTAAGTGGTGTTGCCAATGCATTCATCAAGGGGGAGATTGTGAGACCTATGTGTGCTGAATACATTGGCTTTGAAAATAAAAGTTTTGAATGCTGCCATAACATCTTTTTAGCAAGGTCCGACTCTAGCTCCTAGCTTTTGCAAGGTCTGACAATAGGTCCGACTTTCTTTGTCTAGGTCCGACATGTTTTTGGGTAGTTTCGGTGAGCTTTGTCTTTAGCTCCGGCATGTTTTTGATAGTTCTGGCATGTCGTTGTTAAGCTTTGATATGTTTTGATAGGTCCGACTTATGTTGGTTAGCCCCGACATGTTTTTCTAGCTCCAGCTTTTGGGTTGACTAGTTCCGACTAGCTTTGGCAAGCTCCGGCGCTAGGTTGTACTAGCTTTGGTAAGCTCCGGCACTAGGTTGTACTAGCTTTGTTAAGCTCCGGCTCAAGCTCCGGTTAGCTTTGGCAAGGTTCGTAGCTTGATCGCAATGTTCCTACTTTTATCTTGCAATGTTTCAAACTTGCTTTACACTTATGGAAAATTTGCTTAGTATTATTTTACTATGTTTTTAGTGTGTTTTGGTGGTTATGGTTGATAACATTTTGCTATAGTTTGCAACATGCTTTTGTGAAGTGCTCACGTAAGATGTTGTAGTTTCAGATCTAACAAGAGTCAAGTCAATGACTTGTGCTCGGAAGTATTGGTTATTTATTCATGTCCAGGTGTTGCTTGAGTTCAAGACATGGCTGGTGACGGGATCCATTGAACTAGTCTAAGGGAGCAGATGAGGTTCAACAACCAAGTTCGGGAGGAATTGTGGTTGAGTTGATCGGGAGGTCGCGCAGCATGCATGAATCAAGAACAATGCATATGAAGGTATCATGGACGTCGCTGGAAGATGTTTGCACGTATGCAAGGAGTGCATGGACGTGGATACATGGTTCCAAGGCGTGATGAAAAGATGTGGACATAAAGAATTGGTCGGAAAGGTCCAACCGACTGGGTTATGGACTCAGGCTGCGGCTGAGTCGTGTTTGACTCAAATATGGAAAGATTTGAGTTGGTTATGATAGGATTTCGTGTGAGTCACGAATTTGAGGTTCTTTAGGAATGTGGGATACGTTCCTAATGTGTTTTGAAGTCTTAAGATTGCTTCTATCTGTGTATAGAAGAGTCCTAAGCAGTTATGGAAAGTTTCAATTCGTGATTTGAGTAGGATTAGAGTCCTAGTTGAGATTGGTTTGGCCTAAGGGCTTGTTATATAAGCAAGGGAGCCCAGAGCTCATGGTGCACGATTTTGGGGCTGTTCCTCCTGTGGTTTGATAAATAAAATTCATAGTTTGAAGGAACTTTTGTGCCTTGTTCGTCCGACTTGTTCCAGACAAGTTTTACTCGTCGAGTTTCTTCACAGCACTATCTTTCGTTGGTGGTTTTATTATAACTCGAGTTTTACAGATCCATTTGACGTGATTATTTTTTGGTTGTCTTCGCAACTTGATTATCTATCATCGGTCAAAATTTCACAGTCATTGGATTTGTGGTTTCTGATCTACACGAGTTTCTTTGCAGCGTTCCAAAACTATTTTTCTCGGGTAGGACAGATTGACCTTTGTTCGATCTTTCGATCATAACTTGAGTTTATCTCGACTAATTTGAGTGATTCTTCTTGTGTTGTCTTCGTGACTTGATTCTCTCTGATATCTATTACTTTTGTCATGGTGAAACACGATTAGATTAGTCTCGCACACAATTTCATTAACATATCGTTTTTCTACCGAGGGGTTTTCATTGCCTTCGCTGAAAAAGTTTAAATCTACCATTCACCCCCCCTCTGGTAGCTTTTCACGTGCTCTCCGATCCTACAAAAAGAAAACACTCTCACAGCACAAATTATCACAACACCAGACTAGTCTGAAGTACCCTGGACTAGTCCGATATGCTCACTATCTAGGATCGGACAAGTCCTCCCAGTGCGGACTTGTCCGCAACAGACTAGTCCGATAAAGTCCAGACTAGTCCGATATCCCTTCTGATCAAATTCGGACAAGTATGATATTCCACGGAATATTTTGAAATCCCACGTACCAACATTGGACAAGTCCCTCCAGATTTCAAACTTGTCCATAGCCCTAAAATTTTCACGACACCGGACTAGTCCGATAATATCCGGACTAGTCCGATAACCTGTCTGACTAAAATCGGACAAGTCCTCCAAGTGCGTACTTGTCCTCAATTCACCAAGGATTTCTCCCAACCGGACTAGTACGATATGTGTCAGACTAGTCCAAACATCTCCAAAGACAAAAACGGACTAGTCCGCCCCTGGCTGGACAAGTCCAATAATTCGGGGCACTTAGGGTTTCCCACACGCCGCAGACCGGACTAGTCCAGAGTCCACCACGGACTAGTCCGGACTTTGAAAACCCTAACGGTAACATTTGGAAACCCTAGTATAAATAGAGGTGCACGACCCCTAATCAATATCTCTCGACCCCCTGCGTCGTCACACTCTCCAAGAGCCTAGAAAACACGTCTCTCCACACAATCCTACGCAAGAAAGATCAAATCCTTGAGGATTAACTTTAGATCAAAGGAGAGACATGATTCTTAAAGTATTGAGCTCTTGGGTTTGATTCTCTCGCACACTCTTGTTCTTTATTGCATATAATTCGAGTGTGTTATTGGTGTATTCAGTTATAAATCTAAGGGAGACCTCAACTTGTGAGAAGGCCCCTAGAACTTGGTGATTTGCCCTTTGTGCTTAGTGGAAGAGAATTGGCCTCCGTGGCGATTCGACGAGGGTAGGGATGGTGAAGACCCAGTCTATTCATGGGCTCCTCAATGTGGATGTAGGTTGCCTTTGTGGGATTCGAACCACGAGATTAAAATCTTGTGTCTTCACTTTGTGCTTATTGTTCACTGCATCTAGGGTTTAATTGATCTTAGTCAAATTACGTCAAAACTTGAAACTAAGGTTAGCTTGTGCTATCTTCAGTTTAATTGAAGCAACATACTCTCATTACATCTTAATTTCCGCTGCGTTGAGTACTTGGATCGAGATCATCGATCAAATTTGATCAATCTAGTCCGCACGCACTGGACTAGTCCGCACACTACCTTACTAGTCCAATTTATTGGTATTTGATCAAGTTGCTGAGTGTTGCAGGTTCCGACAAAAGTTCAAAAAGGCGTATTCACCCCCCTCTAGGCCACATTCAAGGGACAAAATTGGAAAAACATGCCAAGGTGAGGATCAAAACAATTGGAGAGATTGCAAATGAGAGATACAGGCAAATGTTTCTTTGACTCTCCAAATATAGCAAATTGTGAAGTCATTTCAGCAGAAGAAGATCCAAGGGAACTACATTGTAACCATTTCACTCTTCAAACACCCAAGATCGATGTGGTAGCCACATTCCAAAAGGGGAACTCATAGACTGAGGTATAAGTTGAAATATCTTGTATTCTCATTTTCTAAATTACAACAAATTTATGACAACATCTTAGTTCTTCTCCTTGCCTTCACTCGACGATGAGCAAAGGACTAAGTGTGGGGGAGTTTGTCGATGGTCCTTAAGGGACATATTTAGACCGCCAATTCACCTCATAATGTGCCCAAAAGAGAAACACAATGTAGTGGTAGGGTTAAATACTATCCAATTCCACAATTGTTGGTGTTTAATTGGATGCAGGTGAATTAATACCCAAAAATACCAAAACACGCAGGGAGTAATCCGTTAAATTGGATTCTGACCAATCAGACGATGCCACGTGTCGTCACATGGATCAAATGGCCTACAAACAGTAGTATCCGAGGCCATCCAACGGTGTATCACCCACATCATTCAATGGGACCCACCTGGTAGTGACCCGAAGAAAGCACATGCGAAACGGTAAGAAGACCAATTCGGCCGAACAGGGGGTTCGGCCAAAGTCATCCTAGCGCCAAACTCAGTCAATCGACGCGTGTCGACTCCTCCTGGCTTCCTGGTGGCGGGGATGACTGAATCGCACGCATTTGGTTGCGGGACCCGACCCTTCCCCACCTATAAATAGCATCCTACACCTCACTTCACACACACACCAAAAGTTGAGAACAGAATACCACTACTAAGGTTTAGAGAAGTCCTAGAGGCTGCCAAGTAGAAGGAGAGAGTTGTGAAGAGTCTAGGAGGAGGAGGCTTGGGCTTGTCAAGTCCCTCTTCTACACTTGTACCCCTACAAAGGTTTGATTCAAAATAAAGTAAGTCTTTGTGAATTCATCTCAAGTTTGATTTTGAATTCAAAGTAGTTTGCACAAGTAGTTACTTGTGGGTTCATTGCTTTAATTTATATAGGCTCTAGTTGTGACTTTGTGTTCGAAATAACTACCATAGTGATTTAGAACGTAAGCATGGTGAATATCTCGTAGACCCACGGATTGAAGAGGTAGGCGTAGGTGGTGATAGCTCTATCTGTCTTTTGTAATCCTCCACGTTTGGCTATGCCATAGTCTCTTGGCGGAAGTCATCCTAGTGTTGCTAGGGGTAAACCCGTCCCCGAAGCAAGCAACTACCGCAAATTCCTTTGAGTTAGAATTAATACTTTGAATTCCTCTCTATTCCTTGACTACAAAACAACTTTATGTCCTTGGGTGAGCTAGTTCGTAAGATTACCACACACGTTCCTTGGATTCCATACCCTAGAGAATTCTCTTTATAGCAAAGTGCTACACGATAGTTTCCATGCGCATTCAGATTTTTATCAGTGACATAAGAAACGTTAACAAAAGCATTTCTGGAGTCGTTGCTGGGGAATGGTTGTTGTTAATCTTCGACCTTGTTCACCCTCGTATCTATCTTCTTACATTTCCTTTTCTTACCACCACCACATATATGGAGCAACCCACCATTCTTTATTATTCTGCCCCAAAGGGCAAGTTCTGTGAACCACCGCCTTCGGCGGAACCCACCAATTCTACTAGCTATGAACTTTGCCATGGCTTCATAGCCATGGTTCGGGAATAATCCTTCTTAGGAACATATTGTGAAAACCCTTACCACCATCTACGAGAGTTCGAACAATTGTGTTCATGCCTTCTAGTCAAAGGTATGACACAAGAAACACTCAAATGGAAGTTGTTTCCTTTTTCCCTCAAGGAAAAAGCCAAACAATGGTACGACCTCAACGTTGGGAAGACAAACGAAAATTGGAATGAATTACGAGACACATTTTGTCTTTCTTTCTCTCCAAATTCTCGAATTGTTTACTTGCGAAAGGAAGTACTTTGCTTCTAGCAGATGGAGAAGGAATCCATAGGTGCAGCTTGGGATAGATTTTCTCTTTTGAGAAATTTTGGTCCATATTTGTCCATCCCTGATCCGTTGCATTTGCAACACTTCTACATAGGATTGAACACAGAGTCTTCCCTACATCTTGACATTACGGTTGAAGGAGCTTTCCTCCATAAGACGCCGAAAGAAGGCAAGGAACTTCTGGATATAATTCTAGAAAATTATTCCTTCATTATGGGTCTTAAATCCATGGGCAAGGATGAACCCATTTCTTCCTTATCCCAAACCTTGTCAGGAGAATCCTCTCCTGAACCAGAAACTATGAAGGAAGAAGAAATTCAACCTTCGGAGTTTCCCTTTTACTTCTAGGAAGAAGTAATTGAAGATTTGAGTAATACCTCGAAGTAATGTTGCCATTGCCACTAACTCCACCTGACCCACCTCATGGAGTGTTCATCCAACAGACGATCAAGGAGTTAACCTCTATTCTAAGTAGAGAATGGACTATGGAAGTTGATAAGTCACCCGAAATTCATTAGATGACCTCACCTTTGGCAGCCATCCTATGTTCATTAGAGGGACACCAATGAGGGTCCTATACAACCCCACTGTTGGAGCAAATCTCATTTCTGATTCTTGTGCTCTCGCCATTCTGGGTGATGTTTCATTGGCACCAATATGTAAATCATTCTGAGATTCTTTCGGAAACATCCTTGAAGGAAGCAGGGTGTTGCAATAGGTATCTGTAAGACACAAAGATATTGAGGCTATCCTAGACTTCCATGTGCTGGAAATCCAATATTTCAACATTATGATTGGGATTCCCATTGAGAAATTTCTCATGGAAATTCCATTGAAAGGAAACCTCAGTGTCAAACTTTGAGGGAGAAAGTTTGCTAATTCTATTCTGCATTCAAAGAACACGTCCGCAGAATCTCCCACCCAAGATGAACCAATGGGGGATGTTAAGACTCTTCAATTTTTAGCGCCCATTGAAATTGAAGGAGAAGAAGATTTTATCCAAGAGGAGGATTAATTTCATGAGGCAATTGAATTGCCAATTGAGGAGTCCTCTCCAAAAACTCTTGTTGAGCTAAAACTTTTACCTCTAGGCCTATGTTATGCCTTTCTAAATGGCAATTTGGAAGCCCCTGTCATCATAAGTGACAAGCTTTCAGATGATGAGACACTCAAACACATTGCCATGCTAGAAAAGCATAGAGCTCTTTTTGTCTATTCAATACAAGATCTCAAGGGAATTAGTCCACCATTATGTACCCATCACATCCCTATTGGCCCGAGAGTGTCCCCAAAAGGGAACCTCAAAGGCGATTGGATAATGCGATGATGCGATGCGGAGAGTTGTCAAGAAGGAAGTCTTAAAACTTTTGCATGCTAGGATTGTTTACTTTGTTCCTCATAGTAAATGGGTCATCCCAGTTCAAGTAGTGCCTAAGAAGGGAGGTATGACACTCGTTGAAAATGAGGTTAATGAACTAATTCGTCAACGTACCCTCACGGGTTGGAGGATTTGCATCGATTACCAAAAACTTAACAAGGCTACAATAAAGGACCATTTTCCACTGCCCTTCATCGATGAGATGTTATAACGGTTGGCAAAATACTCCTACTTTTGTTTCCTTGATGGGTACTCGGGGTATCATCAAATCCCAATCCATCCTGACGATCAAAGTAAGACAACATTCACATATCTAACGGAACTTATGCCTACCGGCGTATGTCTTTTGGACTGTGTAATGCACTTGCCTCTTTTCTGAGATGTATGATGTCTATCTTTTCCGACATGATTGAGAATATCATGAAAGTTTTCATGGAATATTTCTTTTTCTATGGAAAAACTTTTGATCATTGCCTGGAATACTCAAACAAGGTCTTACAAAGATGCCAAGAGAAGGACCTAGTCTTTAATGGGGAAAAAAGTCATTTCATGGTTTGTGAAGGCATCGTTTTTGGACACTTAGTGTCTGAGAGATGGATATAGGTGGACAAGGCCAACATTGAAGTTATTGAAAAACTTCCACCTCCTATCAACGTTAAGGGAATCCGTAGCTTTTTCGGTCATGCAGGGTTCTATCGGCGATTCATCAAGGATTTCTCCAAAATCGCTAGACCCCTCACCAACCTATTAGCTAAGGAAGGTCTCTTTGATTTCTATGATGAATGCCATAAATCATTTGATACACTAAAAAAGGCACTCATCTCAGCTCCAATCATCCAACCTCCTGATTGGACGCTGCCTTTCAAAATCATGTGTGCTGTTAGTGATATTGCTGTTGGTGCGGTCCTAGGCCAAACCAAAGATAAAAAGCATCATGCAATAGCCTACGCTAGCGAAACTCTTACAGGAGCCCAACTCAATTGTGCCACAATCGAGAAAGAGCTCTTAGCTATAGTTTTTGCTATCGATAAGTTTAGATCTTAGTTGGTTGGAGCCAAGGTCATAGTCTACACAGACAATGCTGCCTTGAAGTATTTGCTCACCAAAAAGTATGGTAAACCTAGACTAATCTGGTGGATTCATCTACTCCAAGAATTTGACTTGCAAAATAAGGATATGAAAGGAGTAGAGAATTCTATTGCACATCATCTCTCGTGTATGGAAGTCACTCCAACCATGGACATTCCTATCAATGACTTCCTACGAGATGATATGTTACTCAAGGTGACTGACTCTCACCCTTGGTATGCAGATATCATGAACTTCATGGTCACAGAATACGTACCACCAGGAGAAAAAAAACTCATCTATGAGAGTGGTAGACACCTTTGAGATGGCCCATACCTCTATTGAGTTTATGCTGATGTCTTTCTTAGAAGGTGTGTCCCATCAATCGAAGGCACCAAGATTATTGATAAATGCCATGCTTGCCCCTATGGTGGTCAATACAGTGTTTATCGTACCCAGTAAAAGATCTGACAGAGTGGATTCTATTGGCCTTCTATAAATGAAGACACATAAAATTCATCCACAGATGTTGGAAACGCCAGAGCATGGTCGCAATGCGATGCCCCTAAAATATAATCTTCAAGTGGAATTATTTGATGTGTTGGGGATCGATTTCATGGGACCTTTCCCAAGGTCCTATGCCTGTGAGTATATCCTGGTGGTTGTAGATTATGTGTCAAAATGGGTAGAAACTTTGCCATGCAAGAATGTTGATTCCAAGCAAGCTAGGAAAATGTTCCATGAGATCATTTTCCCACAATTTGGTACTCCCCGTATGGTCATAAGTGATGGAGGGTCTCATTTCATAGATAAGACTTTTCAAAACTTTTTGAGGGAGCTTGGTGTCCAGCATAATATTGCTACTCCATACCACCCACAAACAAGTTGTCAAGCATAAACATCTAATAATAAAATTAAGAATATTCTGTGAGGGACAGTATTGTAAATGGGAACGGGATGGAAGAATAAGCTACCCGACGTATTGTGGGCCTACCATACTGCCTACAAAACACCCATCAACGTGTATCCATTCCACCTTGCCTATGGGAAGACATGTCATCTCCCTGTAGAATTGGAACATTGAGCTTATTGGGCCATCAAGAGGTAGAACATGGATCTCTACGAAGCCGGGAAACATCGATTGAAGCAAATTTCTGAGTTGGAAGGGTGGAGACATAAGGCGTATCATAGTGCCAAAATCTACACAGAAAGAATCAAAAGATGGAATGATAAGAGGATTACACCAAAAGAGTTCAAACCTAGAAATAAAGTCTTACTCTTTAACTCTAGGGTTAAACACTTCGAACATTGGAAGCTTAGAAGTAAATGGGAAGGACCTTTCACCGTAGTAGAAATCTAATCCCATGGAGCAATCACACTCCAAGGTGATGATGGTCTGCTATTTAAAGTAAATGGACACCTACTCAAATTATTTCTTGAATCCCAAGAGGAGGTGGAAAAAGAAATCAACATGATAAATCTTATTGATTTTAATTCCATTTGTTCAAATTCTGTCTAAATTCTTTGCATCCAACTGATGGGCCCATCCAAATATTCATCTATGGGGCCCATTTAGTCGACCCACGAAAACTCTGCCCGAACGAAGCAAGAAGGGATTCGACCGAACCCTATGTTCGGCCGAAGCTTCCCTTGCACCGCCAGTGTTCTGTTTTCTCGAGCAGACTCTCCTGACTTATCCCAACAATATTCTTGGTGCTATCATATCTTTCCCCACTTATTTAATGACGAGAATAGAGAGGGAAACCTTGCACCTCACGAAGAAACAAGCATCTCCTGTTCCTCCCATCCAAGTCATGGCCGACAAGAAAATTGTTCCTCATGCTCCTCTAGCTCAACATTTAATTTGAGCAAAGACATCGTGCTGGCCAATGACCACCACCCTCGCATTGGAGTCCATCATGGCATTAGATGCTAAACCTCTCGCCATGATCCCACCATCGACAATGACTTCACATGGGTGTAGCATCACACCTCGTGGTGCTGCACGGTCGCTCTCGCCTCGAAGAATGCCCATGAAGTTGACAACGCCTACATGTCGTCCAACTGTGGCTGGCCTTAAGCAAGTCAAGACCCATCTTTGTCCTGAAAAAGATGAGTCTCTCCCGAAGCTGCAACCTGGCGAGGAGTTCTTGTACACTCTAAAAACCAAGGGCAGTGACATAGTGACCCACCACTACAAGTGACGTACGCGTACCTCGTTGGAGCATATGGGAGACCGCCTCATTATTCACAGGGTGCACAAGCCTATAAGGCCTATGCAAAAGGCTTTTTCAAGCGCGTGGATAATTTGGCGATGGAGGAGTCGACGGGCTCGTCGCCCTCCATTAGTAGGTGTCACCTCGCGCCACCTGCATTAGAGGGCCACCTGGCCAATTCGAGGACAGCAACGGGAAATCTCCTCGTGCCCCTAAAGTGGCACAACTTTCTAAGGAGTTAGCTTCTCTCCATTTGGAGGACAGGAAGCTATCTGACTTAGTGGCTGAAGGGCGCATCGAGAGGGCGGAGCTGAAGTATCAACTCATCTCCCACAAGGAGTATATTGACGGTGTTCACTGTGGCATGAGTGCCAAGCTACGATGTTTATGCAATGCTGCTTGGGAGCCCGACATCTATAACGCACCATAGTTTAGATGTCCCGACTGCATAGGATGCTTACTAGTTTAAGTTTAGTTTTGTTTCAATTTTTTATTTTTGTAGTTTAGAATGAATAATGTAAGCATCCCCAATTTTTGAAATTCAATAAAGTGGACTTACCGGTTCATCTACCACTGCTAAAGTTTCCCCTTCAGTTTATTTTTGTTGAATAAAGAATTTAGGGCACAAGTGTGGGGGAGGCACCCCAAATCGCAAAATTTTGACGTACAAAATTAGCGTTGAATCCCGAAACACGTCACAACCGAACATTTGACTCGACAAGTCGAAACAGATCACCAGAGAGGTCAGAGGGGGTTTGGTGGAACTGATGTGGGCCCCACACAACCCCATGTCACTCCACAAGTTTGGTTTGGATCTCTTATTTCTGAATATACGTGCTACACTACTATTTGACCGATTTACCATTTAAAATTGAATATTTAAAACTTGGTTGTAAAAATTTGCTTGAGCTGAAAATTTGAATACTTTTTATTTTGATTTATTGCCCTGTTTATGATTCCCACAATTAAAGTAGGAAAAACACTTTATCTAAGTATTTGACTAGTGTGATATGGTAAATGAGTTACTCGAGGAGATATCTCTTTGCTTGAAATTGATTTTCGATGTTTGCAAAAAAAATTGGAGTCTTGAACTTTGCCTAACTCCCTCATTGGAAATCTAAATACCCACCAAGGCTATATGATACAATTTCTTGAAAACAACATGCATATGCAACTTTGCTTTTCATAGAACTTTTTCAAACTCGTTACTTAATTGAGTGACATGCCTGAACTGTTGACTTAGAAATTCTTGTGCACCCAATTCATGCAAAATTTCTCGCATTGAGAATTTGAATCCACCATTCATCCATCCATAAAGAAACTACATACATTATGTTTATCAGCATCTCTCTACAAAAATAAAAAGGAGTACAAGACATGGCTACAAAAAGAAAAAGCATCTACTCTTCAAAAAGGGGAAGAATGCTAAAAAAAGAGAAAAAGAACAAGTAGTCATCTTTCATCCTTAAAGAGAGAAAATTCATGGTGTCTACATTTATCCATTCCATTCATGTGCACAATGATTTTCCGTTGTCAAATTGTTTATGGCATAGATCTCTCATATGATCAAGTTTTTGACTTAGTGATATATGAATTGCAATGTGTGCCACATTTATCCCTACCAAGCCCCAGATATAGTCATACTTAGCATAGGGACAAAATTGGCAAAACATGCCAAGGTGAGGATCAACACACTTTGAGAGATTTGAGAGAATGCAAATGAGAGATAAAGACAAATGTTTCTTTGATTCTCCAAATGTAGCAAATTATAAAGTCATTTCAGCAGGAGAAGATCCAAGGGAACTACATTCCAACCATTCCACTCTTCAAACACCAAAGATCGATGTGGTAGCACATTCCAAAGAGGGAACTCATAAAATGAGGTATAAGTTGAAATATCATGTATTCTCATTTTCTAACATACAACAAATATATGACAACACCTTAGTTATTCTTCTTGCCATCACTCGAGGACGAGCAAAGGACTAAGTGTGGGGGAGTATGTTGACGGTCCTTAAGTGCCAAATTTAGACTGTCAATTCACATCATAATGTGCCCAAAAGAGAAACACAATGTAGTGGTAGGGTTAAATGCAAACCAATTCCACAAGTGTTGGTGTTTATTTAGATGCAGGTGAATTAATACCCAAAAATACCAAGATAGCAGGGAGTAAACCATTAAATTGTATTCTAACAAATCAGGCGATTCCATGTGTCATCACATGGATCAAATGGCCCACAAACAGTAGTATTCGAGGCCATCCAACGGTTATCACCAACATAAGTCAATAGGACCCATCTAGCAGTGACTTGGAGAAAGCACAAGCAAAACGGTCAGAAGACCACTTCGGCCGAACAAGGGGCTCGAACGAAGTCATCCTGGTGCCAAACTCAGTGAATCAATGCGTGTTGGCTCCTCCTGGATTCCTGGTGGCAAGGATAACTAAATCGCACGCATTTTGTGGTGGGAACCGGCCCTTCCCCACCTTTAAATAGCACCCCACACCTCACTTCACACACACAAACAACAAGTTGAGAATAGAATACAACTCTTAAGATATAGAGTAGTTCTAGAGGCTACCAAGTAGAAGGTGAGTGTGGTGAAGTGTCTAGGAGGAGGAGGCTTGGGCTCGTCATGTCCCTCTTCTGCACTTGTACCCCTACAAAGGTTTGATTCAAAATCAAGTAAGCCTTTTTGAATTTATATGAAGTTTGATTTCCAATTCAAAGTAGTTTGCGCAAGTAGTTAATTGTGGGTTCATTGCTTTAATTTATTAGAGCCTCTAGGTGTAGCTTTGTGTTCGAAACAACTAGAGTAGTGATTTAGAACGTAAGAGTGGTGGTTAGGTTAGAAATCCCCAGTGAATATCTCGTAGACCCACAAATTGAGGAGGTAGGCAGTAGGTGGTGACACTCCTATTTGTCCTTTGCAATCCTCCACATTTGACTATGCCATAGGCTCTTGGCGGGAGTCGTCTTAGTGTTGATAGGGATAAACCCGTGCCCGAAGCAAGAAGCTGTCACAAATTCCTCTCTGTCCTTGCCTACAAAAGAACTTTTTGTCCTTGGGTGAGCTAGTTCATAAGATCACCACACACATTCCTTGGATTTGATACCCTTGGAAATACTCTTTAAGGGGAAGTGCTACACAACAATTTTCGTGCGCTGTCAGGTTTTTATTTGTGATGTAAGTAACGTCAATAGTGGTACATTGTTCCCAGGCTAATGCACTACACCAGCTTGTGGATCTGTGGCTAGATTGCCACAAGGATGACAAGATGTGTCACCAGATTCATTCCATCTTCCGGCTCATGCATTCGGGTCAGAGGAAGCACCAGTAGAGTTCGCCATTGTGGATCTAGAATTTCTTCAAGAAAAACCCCTTCCTGGTGCGCCAAATGTTGAAGTGTTCGATCGACACTTCCCTCAGTACTCCTAAGAAGTAGTCCGCGAAGGATCTTTTTTAGGAGGGGCATAACTCGAAGATCTCAAGAACAAAGGTGACACGGGGATTTTAGGTGGTTCAGGCCGCCTGAGCATAATACTCTACTCCACGGTGGTGTGTTGTATGCTTGAGTGTTACTGAGCATGAGTCAGTACGGGTGCGAATGTATGAGATAACTTGAGTTCTACTATGCAGCTTAGACCTTTTATATGCTAAGGTATGGCTGGTACTGTGTAACCGAGACCCGACAGATGGCCCCGGGCTATTAAGCACCTTGTACACGATCTATGCTCTTAACAGCGGTTTATTTGCATAATAACATGCCTTGATGGCAGCATTACCACACTTGAAGGCCATCTGGTTGTGCGTCATTAATGCAGAATTAATGACATGTTAACCAGGTTTTGTAACGGCTGATTTATACCCACTTGAATGTTCACGTCATTGGAGACCCTAGAGTCCTTCCCGTTGGTGAGGTAGGGTCTGACATGTTGTAGCTTTAGAGACACCCTTAGCATGGAGGTAGTCCAGAGCTGCGAGACACGTGGCAGCACTGGACCCATCCTTATGAAGGAGGCACATCTGGGACTGCACAGAACGTGGCAGCAACGGAGCCACCGTTGGGAGGGAGGATCGTCCAGTACCATGGGACATGTGGCAGCACCGAGACCACCCTTAAGAGGGAGGCATGTCCAGCACCGCGGCACAAATGGCAGTACCGGAGCCACCCTTAGGAGGGAGGCAGGTTCGGCGCTGTGGGGCACGTGGCTTCCAAAGGTCTTCTCCCCCTGGAAAGTGGGACTCATTGCTTCTTCTTCTTGTATGCGAGGGTACCTTGTCCAATGGGTACGGAGAAAGTCTATAGTTTGAATTGCATTTTGTCTAAAGTATATTGATACTCCAATTGCATGACCCACAATCCCATGGAGTATTTGGGTAGCTGTATAGCTGGACGTATAGAATTGCCATGCTAATGTTATAAGGAATCCAGTAGAAGTCGAGTAGATTGAATCTACTAGCGATATAGAGTTACCGTAGCAAAGGATTTGTTTATATTGCGAATGGCATATGTCTCACGTGCATAGCTCTGCTTGTGTCGATTTAAGACCGATCCGTGTGCGGCCCTGCTGAGCAAGTTTGAACTATACCGGAATGCATACTGGGTATATGGGCCCCAGGAAATCGATGTAACTTGATAACTTGGGCATTGAAGCATAGCCCACTGTTATAGGGGTGGGTTGAGGGCAGCAAGGTGTATATCTGCTAGCAAGCATAGATAGGCTTCATGTAGGGACCTTATGCTTGCGATGGTTGGACCAGTTCAACATTTGAGTTTCTTGTGACAGGTTGCTGCATATGACATCGTGAGGAGCACTGCATGCTTCTTACGCACAGGTGTGCATGACATGGAATCTGGGTGTCTACTGATTGCAATCACCGTCCCTTGCAGTTATTTGAGTACCGCTTGTTCACTGTGTTGTGATGTAGTAATGTGAGACCTAGGTGTTGAATACATTGGCAATTAGGATAAAAGTATGGGTTTACATGCAAATTTTGGGTACATCTGAGAAACCCTTTAGATTGTCGGAACCAGCGGGAACATGCTTTGGAGTGTCCAAACTTTCTTTTTATGTATAGCTGTTGTTTAGGACTGTTCGAACTTTCTATGTGCAGAAATATTTCTGCGACTATTATGTTTTCACTTGCAATGTCTCGAACTTTCTTTTTGGCCGATAGGGAAGTTTGCTTAGTATTCATTTACTATGTTTTTGATGAGTTTTGGCTGATCATAGTGGATATTTTCTTGCTATGATTGCAACATGCTTACGTGAGGTGCTCACATAAGGTGTTGTGGTTATCAGACTAATGTGAGTCAAGTCGAGGACTTATGCTCAAAAGATTTGGTTGTTTATTCTTGTGCAGGTGTTGCTTGAGGTCAAGACATGGGTGGTGACGGGATTCATTGAACTAGTCTAAGAGATAAGATGAGGTTCAACAACCAAGTTCGGGAGGAATTGTGACTAAGTTGATCAGGAGGTCACGCAACATCTTTGGGTCAAGAACAATGCATATGAAGGTATCGTGGACGTTGTTGGAAAGTGTTTGCACATGTGCAAGGGGTTCATGGACGTGGTAACATTGTTCTATTATGTGATGAAGAGATATGGATGTGAATATGTGGCCAAAAAGGTCCAACCGGCTAGATTATGCCTCAGGCTGCGACTGAGGTGGTTACGGTTCGTCAATGGAAAGTTTAGAGTTTGTTTTGGTTAGATTTCATGTGGGTAACGAAGTTGAGTTTTTTTAGGAATGTTTAGGATGCTCCTAATGTGTTTGGAAGTCTTAACATTGCTTCTATCTGCATATGAAAGAGTCTTGAGCAGGTATGGAAAGTTAGGGTTGAAACTTAGTAGAATTAGGAGTCCTAGTTAGGATTTAGTTTGTCTAAGGGGTGGTTATATAAGCAAGCGAGGCCAGAGCTCATGGAGCATGACTTTGGTCTACTCCTCTTGTGTTTTTATCAACAAAAATCATAGTTTAGAGGAGATTTTGTGCCTTGTTTGTCTGACTTGTTTTCGTCAAGTCTTTCTCTTCGAGTTTCTGCGCTGCTCGACCTTTCTTCATTATTTTGATCGTAACTTGAGGTTTGCAGATCCAAATGATGCGATTTTTTGTGTTATCTTCACAAGTCAATACTCCATCATCTATGAAATTTTCAAGATCATTGGATTTGTATTATTTAGTTACACTAGTTTAGCATATCTGTTTGCTCCCTGTTAGAACAGATTGACCTTTGCTCAAGGTTTCGGTCATAACTTGAGTTTTACTCGATGTTTTCTTGTGACTCTTGTTGTTGTGTCTTAGTGACTTAATTCTCTATGATCTATGTTGTTTTGTCACATTTTGATCACGTTGAAAACACTCACACGCACAATTTCAATATCAGATTGATTTTCTATCGAGGGGTTTTCATTGCTTCCACTGAAAAAGGTTTAATCTACCATTCACCCCCTCTGGTAGCTTTTCATGTGCTCTTCAATCCTACAATTGGTATGAGAGCCAAAGTGCTCTAATCTTTGTGATTTGCACGTGTTTTGACTAACCATCATGGAAAAATACTCTACAAAACAGTGTTCAATGGCATTAATTTTTAGATTTGGAAGGCACATATGGAGGCTTACATACAGGCGCAAGGCTTCAACATATGGGAAAAGGTGTAAAAGCCCTTGACATGCCACTAAATGATCATGTCACAGCTGTGAACATGAGAGAAGTTGACAACAACAACAAGGCGCGGAACTTGATGATACAAGTATTGACTCAAAGCAACTTTGATCGTGTTGCACACCTACGATATGCGTATGATGTGTGGAAAGCATTATGCAACTACCACGAAGGCTCCAACACAATCGAGGAGGTGTGTCAAGTCATGTTCAAAAAGGCGTACATGTGTTTTGAGATGCAACCTGGAGAGTAGATCCATGATCTTTTTGCTCGCTTTAATAAAATTCTCAACAACTTGCGTACCGTCGATGTTAGTTTTTTTGATGCTGAAAATGCTAGGCAACTATTAAGTGCACTAGACATGTCAATCTAGGAGATGAAAGTTACATCTATTCGTGAATCCACTGTCATGAGTACACTTTATTATACATGTTATTTTCCGAGTTAAAAACTCATGAACTTGACATTATATCACGGAAAAATCGCAACAAGTCTCTTGCATTTGTTTAACAATGTGACATGTCTAGTTCTAGTCCATCTTCAGCATGTGGTACACTTGCTTTGTTATCTTCTCTAACCCATGAATAGACTGAAGAATTTCCAGAGGAGGAGCTATCACTTCTCTCCACTCGGTTCTCAAAAGCATTGCAAAATGTGAGAACTAGAGGAAGTGGTGGTTCTCAATGATGCTTTGAATGTGGTAAGACATGACATTTTTGTACAGATTGCCCAAACCTTTCAGGTCTTTCTACCCATGATGAAAAGCAAAATAAGTTCAAATCCTTTCTAGCAACAACAACAAGAAAAAGAAGACTTCCACAAAACGCCAAGTGGTGGACCATATCCTCGCAACTCTACTAGACAACAACTTGAGCGATGTGGACTCAAGAAGTGTTTAGGATGAAGACAGTTCGGCAACTACGTGTCTCATGGCGGGCAACTCAAGATCAAGGATGGAAGAAGCTGAATTCAACAACGACAATGAGGAGGTATGTCCCTCTTGTGAAGAAATGTGTGATATTAGTTCTCGTTCCACTATTGTACTTAAGAAAAAGGACAAAAAACATAGGGACAATGATGTATAAATTGAATCACTAGAATCTGAAATTAATCGGTTAATATCTTTGATTCCTAGTGATGATTCTTGTTCCTCATGTGAACTCATATATGAACAATTGTCCCCTTTAAGAAGTGCGCACACCT
This sequence comes from Tuctoria greenei, assembly GCA_036927565.1. NCBI lineage: Eukaryota > Viridiplantae > Streptophyta > Magnoliopsida > Poales > Poaceae > Tuctoria > Tuctoria greenei. The sequence continues at coordinate 76,092,272 of JAYESD010000007.1, read as the reverse complement.
CCACTCTTGATAAACTTGACATGAAATTGAAAGAATAGAAAGCTTGTTGCACTTAATGATAAAACATAAAAGATGCTAGTTGTTCTACAATTGATTTGTATTGTTCTACTTGTGATGATCTTGATAAGAAACGACATGATGATATGAATAAAATTTTGTTTTTGAACAATGCTTTACGTTCTCATGATTTTAAATATTGTAATTGCAAATTAAAAATAAAAAACTTCATGTGACAACTGGCTAGACTTATCTATTATACTTGATGACATGCATAGGACACTAGAACGGTCTTGTAGTGGGAATATAAATCTAAACATGCTGCTGAATTCTTCTAAAACTTGCAATGACAAAACTGGTTTAGGTTTTGATTATGATGCTCATTCAAAGGCACATCCACCTAAGGTTGTTAAGTCATTAGGAAGTGATTTGATTAAAACAGTCCCTAAACAAAAAGAGTTGGTTTTTAAATCAGTAGGAATGTTGTCTTATTCAGTTCCTATCTCACATGTTGCTTGTTCTTCTAGGCATGAACATAAGGTTAAATTTCATTGTACCTACTGTGGTAGAGATGGTCGTATCATAGATTTTTGTTATAGACTAGCCAAACAAGAAAAGAAGCAAAGAATGCAAGCTAGATCACATAACAATCATGCAAAAATTGATGCATGTGCAGAACCGAATCTTAGACACTTGCAACCTGCTGGAATGAGTCAAAAACATGCAAATGTTGCTTCGAAACCTACTGTTTTCGTGCTACACATAACAAACCTCATAGGTCAGTAGTTGGGTACAAGAATTCTCAATTGTTGGCTCATAATCCTGCTGTATTTGCCCAGCTTTTGCATGTTATTGTTGTTGGACATCGCGTGACTCAGTACTAGATTCCAAAATGCATTTTGACTAACCCCAGTATTGAGTCTTCGATGTATTGTGATTCTATGTAGGTTACATGCTGGAGGAAGGATAACATTTGGCTTGTAGATTTAGGTTGCTCACACCACGTGAAAGAATGGTTCTCCTCCCCTCTTTTGCGTTACGTGTAGAGAATGTTACTTTTGCCAATAATTCTTCAACTCCTATGATTGCTAATGGTTCGGTTAGAGTTGATAATTACTATACTTTGAAAGATGTGGCACTTGTTAAAATTTGAAATATAACTTGCTTTCTGTTTTACAATTGTTAAATGAAAATCTTTAAATTATTTTCACTAAAATTACTGCAAGGTTGTAGAATCTGATGGTGAGCTTATGTTTAACATGTCTCGGTTTGAAAGAGTTTTTAAAGATGGTTTTGATATGTCATCCTCTAAGCATAGGTGTCTAGTTGCTAATGATTCAAAAGACTTATAATTTTTGTCATCATAGACTTGGTCATGTAGGCTTTTATCATCTCAAACGTGTTAGTGCTCTTGATCGCATACGTGGGCTGCCTAAGCTTAAAGGGGATAAAGAAACTGTTTGCTCAAATTGTAGACATGCTAAAACGGATGTAAGTTCACATGCTCCACTCACAATGACCATGACAACAGAACCGGCACAACTTTTACACCTTGACATCGTAGGTCCCTCACGTGTTCAATCTTTTGGAGGTAAGTGGTTTGTGCTTGTAATTGTTGATGACTATTCTAGGCACTCTTTGGTTTTCTTTATGGCATCAAAGAATGAAGCTTTTAGTAACTTTAGAAGTTTTGTTCTTAGACTTTCACTTGAGCACTTACGATCTTAAAAGCAATTAGAAGTGATAACGGAATGGAATTTAATAACCAATCATTTGATCACTTTTTTGCTGAAAATGGGATTGATCATCTATTTTCTTCACCATATGTACCTCAAAAAAATGGTGTTGTAGAGATAAAGGACAGAACCTCAATTGATATGGCAATGACTATGCTTGATTAATATCAAACTCCTAGGATATTTTGGGCTGATGCAATTGCGACTGCTTGTTATGTCTCGAATCGAGTTTTCTTGCGTGCTAAGCTAGGAAACACCCCATATGAACTTCAATTTGGACATAGGACTAGTGTCACACACTCTAGAGTTTTTGGTTGCAAATGCTTTGCTAAGAAACATTGTAATCTTGATAAATTTGAAGCTACATTTGTTGATGACATGTTTCTTGGTTATCCGTCTCATACTAGAGGCTACCGTGTGCTTTAATTGATACTAACAAAATTGTGGAGACTTGTGAGGTTTCTTTTGATGATGCTACCTATGTACTAGCTCTAATATTCCAGGTCAAGATGCATATCTGTAGGGGGAGAGTATTTTTGTTGAAGATAAGGAAGAAGTGGTGCTGGCGTCCGAAAATTCAGCAGCTAATGACATTGTTTCTGCTCCTGATTTTGATTCACAACGAGCATCAATGACCACCACTGCTCGTTCGGATCATCCTAAAGTCACAAGATCATCGATTTGTGATAAACATGAAAAAGAAGAAGCTTGTGAAGTGTCTACAATGCTCCAGATCTTGAAAAGTCATCTGCCACAACAAATTATTGGAAGCTTGCACGAACAAGTCATACAATCCATATTTTTTGATCCAAACTCTCATGCTCAATCTGCTTTTTTTTCTTGTTTTTTACCCAAAGAAATATCACACACACTCACTAATGAATCTTGGATTATTGCCATGCAAGAAGATAGAAGATTTTGAAAGAAATAATATTTGGAAACTTGTACCTCCACCTCATGGTCACACATTAATTGGAACTAAATAGGTGTTTAAAAATAAAAAAAATGAGGATGGAGTTGCGGTTAGGAATAAGGCTAGGTTGGTTGCTCAAGGTTTCACACAAGTTGACGGTCTAGATTTTGATGAAACTTTTGCTCCTATTGCTAGGTTAGAAGCCATAAGAATTTTATTAGCATTTGTTGCATCTAACGGTTTCAAATTATATCAAATGGATGTGAAAAGTGCTTTTATAATTGGCTATATAGATGATGATATTTATAAGCAACCACCCGGTTTTGAAAATCCAGATTTTACTAATCATGTTTACAAACTGTCAAAGCTTTGTATGGTCTTAAACAAGCCCCTAGAGCATGGTATGATAGTTTAAAACATTCTTACTTGAAAAGGGGTTTAACATGGGCAAAGTAGATAAAACTCTTTTGTGCTTAAGCATATCAATGACACATTATTCGTACAAGTGTATGTGGATGATATTATCTTTGGTTGTTCTTCTTATGATCTTCTGTCCAAGTTTTCAACTATGATGAGTTCATAATTTGAGATGATTATGATGGGAGAACTCACGTACTTTTTGGGGCTGCAAATCAAGCAAACCAAGGAGGGAACTTTTCTGCATCAAATGAAGTATACAAAAGATCTTCTTAGGCCTTTCAACATGGAAAACAGCAAGCCTCTTCGGACACCAATGGGAACAACATCAACACTTGAACTTGATGAAGATGGTGACCCTGTTGATCAAAAAGAATATCGAAGCATGATCAGATCACTTTTGTACCTCACGACATCAGGACTGGATAAACAATTTAGAGTATGTCTTTGTGCAAGATTTAAAGCTTCCCCACGCGCTACACATCGTCAAGCCATCAAAAGGATTGTCATGTATTTACATGGTACTCAACAATTTGGCATTTTTCTTCAGTCTTCCTCAACCATTACTTTGAAAGTGTTTTCCGATGCTAATTTCAGAAGTTGTAGGATTGATAGGAAAAGTACTTCAGGTGCTTTTCATTTTCTTGTTAATTCAGTTGCTGCTTGGTCCTCTAGAAAACATTCAGTTGCACAATCCGCGGTTGAATCTGAATATGTAGCTGCTACTAGTGCTTGCTCGCAAATTCTTTAGATTGTTCAAACACTTGAGGACTATGAGGTTGATTTAGATAGTGCTTTGCTGTTTTGTGACAACACTAGTGCCATTTGCATTGCTAAAAAACCCGTGCAACACTCTAGAATTAAGCACATTGACATTAGGTATCACTTTCTCTGTGATAATATTGAAAAAGGAAAATTGTGCTTCAACATGTTGACAACGAACATCAATTGGCTGACATTTTCACAAAACCTTTAGATTTCACTCATTTTTCATTCTTTCATAGTGAAATGGGGATTATGCATCCTCATGGCTTAAATTAAGGGGGATTTTTGAAACTTGGGAAGTCAATGTGTGAATCTGAAATTAAAAACAATATGAGCATAAGTGGTTCATACATATATGACTTTTTGATTCCTTTTACATGCTGATAGTTCTTACTACATTAGTCTTGTTACACATTTTGTAGTTTTTGCCATGACTTGTAATTTGAATAATTACTTACACTAAATCTGGTCATGATTGAACCTTCTTGCTATTTTCAACTTGTTACATGCTCACAAGTGCTTTTAATCATGAAAAATTAATCAATCAATAGCCCACATGTTGAGCATTTGTTATCAAATGAAAAATCTAAAAAGATCAAGAGAATATGCATGCACCACACTTCTTCTTTTGAGATTGCTTGTAATTTCACTTTGATAGGAACTTGAATGGAGTTGTGTATGACTAAAACCATGTCCTTAAGCTTATGGTTCTCAAATGTCATAAGCTTGGCTTGGTTGGTTAGAATAAGGCGGATGATGCATACAATCTCTTGCAAAGTTCATATGATTTAAATTTGTGCTGTAAAAGATAATAAAAGCGACAACATGTGTCATGCTTTTAAGTTTTGAAATAGTTGAGATGGGAAGATCATGACTTGCTTAAATTGAAATTACACTTGATCTCGAGCATGGCTTAAACTACTTTATGAATATCATTGATGTGATAGTGTAAGTTACTTGATAGTATGGCTTGGATGAGCTTTGTTTTATATGTATATGTCATATTATGCTCATAACTACTTAAAATTTCTCTTCTGCACCTTGCTAAATACATTGTCAAAGGGGGAGAAGTATACACATTGCACATTGACATGTTGAAAGGGGAGGTTTCTTTCTAATTTGATTTTTGATTTTAAAAGGGGGACAAATTTTCTTTGTGTGAAAACTTTTCATGAAACGTGAATAAGCCAATGTTCGGATTCTAGGTGGTGTTGCCAATGCATTCATCAAGGGGAAGATTGTGAAACCTAGGTTCTGAATACATTGGCAATTAGGATAAAAGTATGGGTTTACATGCAAAGTTTTGAGTACATCTGAGAAACCTGAGGCTAGCAACCTTGAGCGGTTGATGGCTATGCTAAATCAACTCATGTAGACTGTGATGCAAACTTTAGGACAGCTACAACCAAATAACCAGAATCAGCCCCACATGCCTCCACCACCACCCCCACCACCTCATAACAGATTGGAAGAGTTTATGAGGACTAGATCACCCACCTTTGCTCAAGCCAATGATCCTGTGGAAGCTCATGATTGACTGAAATTAGTGGAGAAGAAGCTTGCCATTGTCCAATGTAATGACCGGGAGAAGGTTCTTTTTGCCTCCCATCAACTAGTTGGAGCAGCTGCGGATAGGTGGGAATCTCTTTGCAATGCCCATGCTAATCAGGAGAGGATCACTTGGGCTGAATTCAAGGAGAGATTTTGTTCTCATTTTGTTCCTGAAGGTGTTATGACCTTGAAGAGCCAAGAATTTGAGAATCTAACGCAAGGGAAGTCTAGTGTGAGTGAGTACTTCAATAAATTCACTCAATTCCCAAGGTATGCTCCAGAGGATGTTAATCGAGACAGCCACAAGCAATATTTGTTTATGAGGGGCCTAAACAATGAGATTCAAGTCCAATTTCTCAATTGTGACTATGCAAATTTCTAGAAGCTTGTGGAAAAAGCTATTATGGTTGAGAACAAGGTTCATGAGATGGAGGAAGAAAATAAGAGGAAGATGCCATATCAAGGACACCCATAAGGAAGCAATGTTCGGCCCCGCTTTGCACCTTCAAATGCACCATACTACAACCCCTCTGCTCCTGCATATCGCGCTGCTATTCCACCGCGTCTATCTTAGTATATTCAGCAACGCCCCGCTATGCAAGCACCTCGCCCTCTAGTGCCTCATGCACCCCGCGTCAACTTTCCTGCTAATGCTCAAATCCAAGCTTGCCCTAGCGATTCCGGTGCAGTAAGGACGTGCTATACTTGTTGTGAGGTGGGACATTTTGCATCTTAATGTCCTAAGTCAGGCTTTGGTCAAGTGAACAAAGCTCTGAGGTAGAACCCAAGACAAAATGGAGGAGCCCCAAAAGGCAACCGTGGACCACAAAATTTTGTTCATGGCAAGGTGAACCATGTCTCTACGGAGGACGCCCAACAAGCGGATGACATGGTGATTGATATATTTCTCGTAAACTCCAACTAGACAACTATGTTATTTGGTTCTGGAGCATCGCATTCGTTCATTGCATCAAAGTATGTTGCCGAGTATAGTTTGCCCATATCTCATATGAAGTATACCTTGTTGGTTAAATCTCCTGGACCAGAGATGAGGACAAATATAGTATCTCCAAAAGTAAGCCTTAGAATAAGGGGGTATACTTTTTCGCCAACCTCATTGTTTTGGAATCACAAGGATTGGACATAATACTTGGTATGGAATTGTTAAGGAAGCACAATGGGATAATTCAATGTGACACGAAGACGGTGAAGCTGACGAACGAGGAATGGGTCAGCATAGAATTTGAAGCATTTCAACCAACACCAAAGCATTGGGAGCTGAATCAAATTGACGGTGCAGCAGTTGAGGAGACTCCATTGGTGTGTGAATTTTCGGATTTGTTTCCAGATGAGTTGCCAGGTATGCCACCTGATCGTGATATCAAGTTTGTCATTGAATTAATACCTGGAACTGCACCTATAGCTAAGAGGTCATATAGGATGCCTCCTAAGGAGTAAGCTGAGCCCAAGAAACAAATTCAAGAGCAGCTAGAGAAGGGTTTTATTTGCCAATGCTCTTTACCTTCAGGAGCACCAGTGCTTTTCGTAGATAAGAAGGATGGGTACCAAAGAATGTGTGTGGATTACCGGGCTCTTAATGAAGTGAAGATTAAGAACAAATATACATTGCACCGTATAGAGGATTTGTTCGACCAGATGAAGGACGCTTGTGTTTTCTCCAAGATTGACCCGAGGTCAGGATATTTCCAAATGAAGATTTGACCGTCGGATATACCCAAAACAACTTTTCGGACACGGTATGGATCTTATGAGTACACTGTTATGTCCTTTGGTTTGACCAATGCACTCGCATACTTTATGAACATCATGAATAAGGTCTTCATGGAGTACCTGGATAAGTTTGTCGTGTTGTTCATTGATGGCATTATGATTTTCTTGAGAAGCGAGGAGAAGCATGAGGAGCATTTGAAGCCTACATTGCAGAAATTAAGATAACCCCAATTATATGCCAAATTCAGCAAGTGCCAATTTTGGTTAAGGGAAGTGTCATTTTTGGGACATATCATCTCTGGAGGAGGAGTATCGGTTGACTTAGGAAAAGTGATGGATGTACTAAAATGGGAGCGGCCACAGAATGTGAAGAAAATTAGGAGCTTCCTTGGAATGGCTGGATATTACAGTCGGTTCATCAAGGATTTCTCCAAATAGCTAAACCCATGACTAAATTATTAATGAAGGGAAAAACATCCAATGGACTCAAGCTTGTCAAAACAGTTTTGAGGAGTTAAAGAAGAGGCTAACCACTGCCCCAGTCTTGGTTTTGCCTGATGTGAGTAAGAGTTTTGATATTTATTGCAACGCATCAAGACAAGGGCTTGGATGTGTTATCATGCAAGAAGGTGAAGTGGCAGCTTATGCATTGAGAATATTAAAGAAACATGAGCAGAATTATCCTACGCATGACCTCGAACTTGCAGTCGTAGTGCATGCCCTGAAGGTATGGAGACATTACATTCTTGGTCATAGGTGTGAGATTTACGCGGATCACAAGAGCCTCAAGTACATATTCATGCAAATGAATCTGAATTTGAGGCAGTAAAGATGGTTGGAGCTCATCAAGGATTATGATGTGGGAATAAACTATCACCCAGGGAAGGCTAATATAGTGAGAGATGCTTTGAGTCCAAAAGGAGTAAGCCACCAACTCATGGTTACGGAGTTTCCACCCGTGCTATGAAAGGAGTTTGTACGATTGCATCTTGGATTTATAAATGAGATGGGAATGATGGAAGTAAACCCAACTTTGGAACTAGAAATACGAGAGGGTCAAACAAAGGATGAGGTAATCCAAGAAATCAAGGAAAAGATCCAAGAAGTGAGAGAATTCAGATTTGATGAAGATGACCATGGTACACTATGGCTTGGAAAATGGATTGTTGTGCCTAATGTGAAGCATCTCCGAGAGACGATATTGAAGGAGGCACATGACTCACATGTACAAAGACTTGAAGACGTGCTATTGGTGGGATGGAATGAAGAAGGACGTAGCTACATATGTTGCATTATGTGATGTGTGCCAACGAGTGAAAGCTGAACACCAAAGGCCAGTTGGATTACTGCAGCAATTGAAGATTCCAGAATGGAAGTGGGAAGAAATTGGTATGGACTTCATAGTTGGATTACCGTGTACCCAGTCCTGCTATGACTCCATATGGGTTATTGTGGATCGGTTGACGAAATCAGCTAATTTCATTCCTGTCAGGACCACATACACCACATCGAAACTTGCAGAACTGTATATGGAGCATATTGTATGTTGACATGGAGTTCCAAAGAAAACAGTCTTGGACAGAGGTTCTCAGCTAACCTCTATTTTCTGGGAGAAGCTGCATGAAGCTATGTGTACTAAGTTTAATTTCAGCTCCGCATATCATCCACAAACCGATGGACAAACCGAGAGGACAAATCATATATTAGAGGATATGTTGAGAGCTTGGCCTTTGAAGCATGGACATGGCTAGGATAAGAGCTTTCCATATGTTGAATTCTCATACAACAACAGCTACCAAGCCAGTTTGAAAATGTCGCCCTATGAAGCACTGTACGGGAGGAAGTGTAGGACACCTTTGTTTTGGAATGAGACAGGAGAGAACCAAGTATTTGGGCTTGATGTGTTACAAGAAGGTGAAAAGCAAGTTTAGTTAATCCGCGAAAACCTAAGGGCTGCTTAGTCAAGACAAAAGGGCTATGCATATAATAGGCGAAGAAACTTAGCTTTCGAAGTGGGAGACTTTGTTTACCTCAAAGTGTCACCTATGTGAGGTCATAAGTGGTTTAACGTCAGAGACAAGTAGGTACCTCGCTATATCGGACCATTCAAGATTTTGGACAAATGTGGAGAAGTGGCATATAAGTTGGAGCTACCAGCACATCTTTCTAATTTTCATGATATGTTTCACGTTTCTTAGCTCAAGAAGTGCTTGAGCGTACCAGAAGAAAAGGTGCCCATCGATGAGTTGGAGCTAGAGGAAGATCTGACTTATGTTGAGCGACCGGTCAGAATCTTGGAAACAAAGGAGAGAGTCACAAGGAACATGGTTATTCGATGGTGCAGAGTACAATAGAAACAACATACTGAATCTGAAGCAACATGGGAGCTGGAAGAAGATCTCGGAGAGAATTTCTGTACCTCTTTCCTTCTACGTCGAATCTTGAGGGCAAGATTCATTTTAAAGAGGGTAGGTTTGTAACACCCTCATTTTCATCTATCATGCATTGCATTGCATTCATTCTTATACATGTCTAACATGATACAACACAAAAAGGAACAAGATTAAAATGGATTAGAACTAAAACAACAACTAAAAAGTTGGGTTAGTGCGGACTTGTCCGGATTTGACCCCATACTAGTCCAATTTAGCCACTGTTGTCCACCGTACTTTTCCGCTAAATGCTACAAATTAGTCCAAAAATTGTTTGTATTGTTCTCCGTACATGGCCGTTGATTATGCGGACTAATCCATATATGTTTATGTTTCCGTCCAGACTTGTCCATTGCCGAATACAGACTAGTCCGATGATCTCTATTGAAAACTCCCAAAATCTTCGTTTGGTCTTGATACTGGACAATCCCGGACTTGTCTGGCCCTGTACCAAACTTGTCCGTTTGACTCCCTGATCCCGAACGGACTTGTCCGTCTTGACACCGAACTTCTCCGTTCAACTTTCTGGAACTTACAATGGACTTGTACGGCCTCCCTATGGACTAGTCTAGTGTGTAGTGTTTCGACTCGGATTCTATTTTTCCTCCACGACGAGTTATTGAGTGATTGCCTTTATTGGGCCTAAGAACGTCGTGGCCCGCCTCTGGGGAGCCCAAGAGGGACTCTACCAAGGCCTCTACTTGATTCCACCCCATTATATTTGGATTCTACCCTAACCCTACCACCTCTCCTCCTATATAAACACCCCACCAACCACCTTTTACCCCTCTGCCACATTAGATGAATCGTAGTGCCTGCTCTCTTCATTGCCACTGCTCTTGAAGGGGGAAGGTCGGAAGAAGGAGGATCAAGCGAGATCATCGTTGCTGCTGAGATCTTCATCATCAACTCTTTGACGTCAACATCCTTCTTCGTGAATTCTTCGTCTCCAATCGATCTAGACGTCAAATTCTCGAGTCTTCAACCTTTGAAGCCTTGAATCTGTGGTAAATACCTTAGATCTACCTTTTCTACATAAATTATGGTTCTATATTAACTTAAACTATGCTCTAGTTGGAAAATCGCCAAAAACCTAGCCATAGCGGACTTGTCCGGTCTAGTGCGGACTAGTTCGATTAATTGTTTGGTGCAGAAAGGACATGTCCGGCCAAGGTGCGGACTAGTCCAATCTTCCAAATCTGGAAATTCCTGGAACATCTTTAATATTCTCCAAAATGACTTAAAACTTGTTCTAACATGTAAGACTTAATTGTAACTAGATAGTAAGCAATAATATCAACCTAATAACCTGCATCACCACATAATTGCATCAATCATGCATGTCATGACATATTGAGTAACATACGAGCATTTATTGATTGTAATGTTTGTTTTGTATCTTTGTTGCGCCAAATAGATGGTAACACTCTAGAGAGTGCTTTCGAGGACTTTTAGCACCAGAATTTTGAAGTTTCTGATTCTAACCTGTCTCAAGAGCAAGGCAAGTGTACTTGATCATTTTGATCCTATTTTCAAATGCTTTATTTGCAAAACTGCATGCTTGTGTCAAATTGATGGGAAACCCATGATAGGTGTTACTAGATTGTATGACCACCCTTGACGCTTGGGATATATTATAGAGAGTCAGGAAGGGTATTTCTAGTTTTCTTTGCTTTGCTTAGTTTTGGATTGAGAATAACCAAATGTCTAAACTATAAATTAATGAACTTATGGATGATGAGAATTGATGAATATGACTACTTGATAAAATGAGACTTGGATGATCTAAGCAAGCATGGTTTGTGGACTGGGTTGGATGACATAGTGGTTTCGCTTGCCTTAGATCTAAGGACCGGTTCATGCTAGAATAAGCCAGGACAAAAGTGCTACCACAAGTCCAACTATGGGTGTGGCTTAGCCAATTAATTTGGTGCATCACCAGCATTGTTCGGATCATTTGGGGGAGTGGGGAATGGGAGTCGGTTGGGTATGCATGAGTGGCGAGACTACCCTGGGATCTGAATGGCACAAGAGGGGGCCCTTGGATGGATGTGCTCAGTTGTGAGACATCACCTCTGGTGAAACCTTAGTGGGTCTGTACTTGTTGTGGTCCCTTTGTAAAGGCTTTTTTGTTATCTCTTGGCCATACACCTACGGTAGTGTATTTGGCATAATGGAGGTTTTCATTAGTCGCTGACCACTACGTAGGAAACCCAAATATGAGATAAAGATGGGTGACGTGGTAAAAGGAGAACATCTCTGATAAGCTTAAGCGAGACGAGCCTGCTTCAGCGAGGATCTAACATGGCTCAGTTGAACGTACAAGGAGACGCATTATAATACAGCCCACCTCAGTTAAGTAGGTATCTGAGACGCGCCCTCCTCTCTTACAAATGGGATACGCACTTCATTAAGCATGACTCATATTTGTTAGGTAACTTAGACGGACATTGGTTGCAACTCGTCTCCTTTAATTATTGAATCAGACACGTCTCTCATAACCACTGGCCTGATGCATCTCCTTTAGTTGTGGAAGCGAGCTCGTCTCCCATTCGCTCTATAGAGAGGCGTTCTTTGTATCGGTCCGTATCGATTTTTCGTTGCCCTTCTATGACCTCCCTACTGTGGCAGAACAAGTGGCTACCAGATTTGCCCTGTTCTTGCCCTATTCTTTCACTCTTTCATTATAAAAGTCTTGCGGTGATTATCAGTGGATCTTAAAACAAAGGATTAGTCATGTCCTCCTCTCCTGTTACTTACTGTTTTTTTTACCTTTAGATCTTGACTATCAGTGGCTTCAAATTTCTTTGACTTTGCTCTTCTTTTCTGTATGTAGATATCATCGGATGGAAGTTGGATGTATGGGCCGCGCCTTTGCAATGAATATATCCAAGGGGTAGATGCATTTATTGCTTTCGCGAAGAAAGACATGTTGGACAACATTAGAGGGACTATTTGTTGTCCTTGCAAACACTGCAAGAATGAGAATAGATATCGCACAGATGAAGTTATGAGGTCACATCTGATCTAGCATGGTGATTATCGATGTTGGAAGAAACATGGGGAGGAGGGGCTTAATGAAGTTGAGATGAGAGATTCATATCTGGAGAGGGAGGTCCCTACAAGTGTCGAAGAAGATCACGATGAGGATGTGAACGAGCCAGATATACCAGGGTTCACCGATGATGACATTGAGTTTCAGGGGCATAACATAGAAGAGATGGTACGCAATGTCAAGAGACATGGCGACGATGATCGGTACATTAATGGTGAACTTGCAAATTACAAGAAGATGATCGAAGACTCGAAGAAGCCATTGTATCATGGTTGTGCGGCTAAGTACACCAGACTGTTTGCGATGGTAAAACTTTTCCACTTGAAGGCGAGCAACGGATGGAGTGATTGTAGTTTTAAGGAATTGTTGACGCTCCTTAACAACATGTTACCCCAAGGAAACACATGTCCCTACGACAATTTATGAGGCAAAACATATAATCTATCCACTGGGTTTGGAGGTGGAAAAAATCCACATGTGCTAGAATGATTGTATTTTATATCATGGACGTGAGTACGAAAACCTCGAGAAATGCCCTACTTGTGCAGTGGACAGATTCAATCATAGGGAAGACGACAGTGATGATGAGAACTGCAATAGAAGAAAAAGATGGCCTAAAAAGGTGTTTTGGTACTTTCCTATCATTCCTCATTTGAAGCGGTGGTTTGCAAACAAGGAGTCAGAATTGTTGTGATGCCACAATAAGAAGCATAAGCGGGATGTTGGAATGATAAGACATCCCGCTAATGCCACACAGTGGCGAAACATTCATTCACGAAATCTTAAATTTGCCATTGATATGAAGAATATTAGGATCGCAATGAACACCTTTGGCATGAATCCATTTTTGAACAGTAGCACAAATAGCACATGGTCGATTGTGTTTAAAGTTTTGAACCTTCATCCTTTGTTGTGTAACAAAGGAAAATATATTATGATGTTAGGACTGATACCGGCACCACAACAACCTGAGGATGATATCAACACTTATTTCAGGCCTCTGGTTGAAGATCTGAAGTAGTTGTGGTACAACGACAGAGTGCAGACCTAGGATGACCAGAAGCATGAGTACTTTCGCTTCAAAGCCATTTTATTTGTGACTGTTAGTGATTCTCAAGTGGCACGTAACTTGTCTGGACAAAAAAAGAAAGTAGGTTGCGGATGTCCACATTGTTTGGGAGAAACAAACTCAAAGTACTTGAGCGAGTCACGAAAAATAGTGTACATGGGACATCGACGCTACATTCTAATGAAGCACCCGTTTCGGAGTATGAAGGAAAATTTCAATGGTGACACTGAGAAGAGGCGTCCTCCACCTCATCTCACGGGTCATGAAGTCTATGAAATGGTCAAGGATATCCATGTTGTCCTTGGTAAGCGGAAAAGGACTTGCAAAAATATTGGCGAAGATAATATGTGGAAGAAGCAATAGATTTTTTGGGAGCTACCGTATTGGAAAGACTCAGATGTTCGTCATTCGATTGATGTGATGCATGTTGAGAAGAATGTGTGCGAGAGCCTACTCGTGACATTGCTTAACATGGATGGTAAAACTAGGGACCATGGGCATACACGGGCAGATCTAAAGAAAATGGGAATTAGGCCTGAGTTGTGGATCGATGACTTGGTAAAAGGAACGGAACAACCCGCATCATGCATCACCCTTACAAAAAATGGAAAGAAAGAGTTTTGTGGGTTCTTGAAAAATGTGAAAGTACCATCCGGCTAGACGAACGTCTCAAGTCTTATTTCATTGTCAGATCTAAAAGTAGCTCCCGGTGTGAAGTCTCATGATTACCATGTATTGCTTACGCAAATGATTGCTGTTGGAATTCGGAATATCCTACCGGTCAATGTTCGGGAGGCTATACTGGACTTTTGCTTTTTCTTCAATGCAATTGGTCAAAAAGTATTATGTGAAGAAGATCTCGAGACATTGGAAAAAAAGGCACTATGAAACTTTATGCTTCCTTGAGATGTATTTTCCACCTGCCTTTTTCGACATCGGCGTCCATTTCACAACTCATCCTATTAAGGAGGTAAAGCTACTTGGCCTTGTGTTCCTTCACCAGATGTATGCTTACGAGAGATTCAATGGCATACTAGAGTCCTTCGTTAGAAATCAAGCTTACCCTGAGGGCAGCATGGTACAAGGATACTCTACAGAGGAAGCTATGGAGTGGGCTCTAAACTACATTGACCCGAGTAACCCGATTGGTGTTCCCAAGTCTCGTCATGCGGGGAGGCTCACAACAAAAGGGACCATTGGGAAGAAGGCTATAACTCCAGATTCACATTTATTCTTCTCCACCTATTTCCACGTGTTGCAACACATGTCCATTGTGTCGGAGTACCTCGATGAGCACAAAGAGGTGGTGCTTAGAGACAATCCTGGCCGCAATGAATCATGGTTAGCAAATGAACATAGGAGAAAATTCATTGGCTGGCTCCAGGATCGGATTTCTCCCTCATCGGATACTCAAACAAGTTAATACCTAAAAAAGTTGGCTCGTGGTCCTATATTCACAGTTATTACATATCAAGGGTACAATATAAATCGATACACATTCTACACTGTAGAACAAGATAAGAACAACACATATCACAATAGTAGTGTCTGTGTTGATGCTTATAATGCTGCGGGCCAAGACAAAGATGTACTATGGTCAGATCTGGGAGCTTGACTCTCAAGGATACAAGATTCCTCTTTTCCATTGCAACTAGGTTGATGGAATCAAAGGTGTTGTACAAGAAAAGTACGGGTTCACTAGCATTGATCGTAACCATCAAGGATATAAGTGGGAGCCTTTCATGTCAGCAGAACACGTTGCTCAAGTGTTCTATGTTCCAGACACAACAAATAAAAGACTTAAGGTGGTTATACATGGAAAACGACGAATCGTCGGAGTCGAGAATGTTATCGATGAGGAAGAGTTTGACCAATCTGATGAGATTCCTCCTTTTGTCACCTCTATGATCAAGCTAAGAATACCATCAGCCAACAAACTTCCTTACTTGCAGAACGACCATCATAAAAATGTTAGGAATTTCAAAAAACCAAGACCGCAACGTAAAGTATCAAATTGATTGTGTCTAGATATGGTCAATTGAGTGAAAATTGACTTCCATTTGGATATTTGTGTGATATATGCTCAAATGTGTGAAAATATTTCCGTTTGAGTGAAAATTTGACTTTCATTCGTCATATATGCTATGTTTCTTATGGAGAAGTATTGATGCCTTTTGTTCTGTTTCTTAAGGAAGCACTACTGAATATAGCACTTGCTCTTCCCTGAAAAATGGGATCCGAAAGTGATGTGAGAAGCGTCTCACAAGGGCGCGTCTCTTAGGCAAGATAATGTGAGATGATTTTTTCAAATGTGCATCTCCGATTTAGACGCTTTGATCTATGCGAATGGCGTTACTAACAACGACTCGCATTAATTCAAAAGAAAAGATATGTTATCTCATAAAGCGCGTCTTAGATAGTTTTTGTTGGAGCGAAAGGGAGATGCGCACAACGGTGGCTCTTCTGTGGTGTGTCTTCGATTGTTGCCCTGGTACTTTTAGCTCTTTGTCCCACCTTGGAACTCTGAGCGCGTTGCAACGAGCATATAAGGCATGGTGTTGCAACATTCGCAACAAGTTCCGCGTAGACCTTCATGATGTTAAATTAAACAAAATTTAATTCGGGAATCATGAAGGTTCACACAGAATTTGAGATTTTGCATATTAAGTTTTGGCACGGTCCCACATGTCATAGACATTGAGGTCGGAGCGCTTCAAACTATGTGCCTGAATGGCATTATGGCAACAGACGCACATTAATTAAAAATAAAAGAGATGTTCTTTTCAAAAGTGAGACGCGCTTAGCGGTGACTCTTCTGAGGCGCATCTGCAATAGTTGCTCTATGGTAATTATAGCTTTCTTGCATGCTCTCTTCACAACACTTAACACAACTTTTCACTTTTCGCGCGCGCTGATCACTTCTCGCCCTAGAAGTCGCCGCCGCGTCGTCCCCTTCCCCAGAGCATGCCGTCGCATCGGTACGCTTCCCCAGAGCACGTCGCCACCTTGACACTGCCCTATGGTACTTTAAGATCTCTCGCACGCTCTCTTTGCAACACTTAACAAAACTTTTCACTTTTTGCGCGCGCTAATCACTTTTCGCCATAGAAACCGCCGCCGCATCGTCCCCATCCCCGCAGCACAACACCGCATCGGTCAGCTTCCCCGGAGTTCGTTGCCGCCTTGACATTGCCTTGTTGGTTTTAGTCGCACTGCCGCCGTCGACCATTGGCTCCCAGTTGACTAGCTCGGCACTGCCCTAATAAGTTTTTTTCGCACTTTGGTTGGAGTCAAAATGGTCCACGCTTTGGTGGTTCACCAGTCAATGTTAGTATATTTTTGTAGTAGTACGCCTAGAGTATTACGCTTTGGTTGGAGTCGAAATGGTCTGCACTTTGGTGGTTCACCGGTCAATGTTTAGTATATTTTCGGAGTCCTACACTTAGAGTATTACGCTTTGACTAAGTACCAGCTAATGTTTAGTGATTTATTTAATGATTGCTTGGTTTGGATTATCCTTGCACTTGGCACATAGATCTTTTTCTTATTAAGGTACAAATGCCATGAGAGAAGTTGCTCCCTTATGTAACTGTTTGTGCGAATGTGACTGAAATTTGATAATGTTTTACAGGATTTCAATGTTTTTTTGTGAATTTGATGATGTCTCAGTCGGAGCATCAATAGCATATTGAAGAGGAGGCTCTACAGCAGACACATGAAGAGGATGCATCTGCCTCTGGTAACATAAGAAAGAAAAGGTCGTGGACGACGTCGCCGATAGACGTTGTGACTATTGATGAGTCCAATGATGAAGGCGTACCTCTGGACCATAATGTGAATACGAGATTGTCCAGAATTTGTGGTCTAGCTGCTCGAGAAAGGGTGCCGCTAAACCTGTAGAGATTCGATCACTTGACCGAAAATGAAAAGGACGAACCCTTTGAAAGCTCTATCCAACCATATGTTCAATATCCGCAACATAAGAAACAGAAGGGGAAGAAGCTAGCTATGAAGACTATCTCTCATGCATGGAGGACCTACAAAACTAAGCTTGACGAGTTTTGGAAGTATCGTGAAACCCCCTTCCATAAGTATCAACATGTGTCAAAAGAGGATTGAACGAGATTTTTTGAAAAGTGCGAATCACAAGAATTTGCAAGAGCAGTGAACGTATGAAGTGGCTCTGATCGCAGAACAGCCTTGACCACCACCTCGGCAACACCGGTTATGCCAATAAAAAAAGGATTTGGGAACAATAGGATTAACATTGGCCGAGCTAGGTGTTGTGAATCCATACAACAGTTTTAGTGGACGGCTGAAACCATTTATGCGTGCTCGTTCACAGCTATCTCAGGCAGGCGGTATCATCTTCTACAACCCGAGCACCTTACACGTCACCCAAAAAGCCTGGAACATGAGCAGCAAAGAGTCAAATGGTGAGAGGGAAAACGATGCCCTCACCAAGGCCCTGCATAGACCGGAGCAACGAGGTTGTGTTCGTGGCGTTTCCAGTAAGTTGACCTGGAGGGAGGGTTTTACGGAACACAAAATTACTTATCAGAAGTGGAAAACGGCATCAACATCATAGGTTGATGTCGAGGAGATGAAAACACAGCTAAGAAGGTAGCTCCTACGAGACGTGAAGCAAATGCTGGAGGGAGCAGGTATAACAATCCCTAATGCATTTTTTAATGACGAGGAGCATAGGAGCAGCTTTGCTTCTACAATAGCCGGGAGTGGACAACCACAGGAGGATCTTGAGGCACCAGTGCCTGGACCTTCAATTGAGCCGGACACAATAGATAACATGGCTCAGCCAACAACATGCAACCTTCTGCTAATGGTCGGAGGAATCACTCGAATGGAGGTCGGGAGAGGGCTAGTGTATGCCCATCAGAACATGCTTGACGATATCCAGGTGGACACAACATCCTATGTTGTGGTCAAGGTGGATATGGTGCATGAAAATACGAAAAACATGCAGCTTGAAGTGCCATTAGACGATGCAACACTGACTATGAGTGATGCAATTACTAGAAGGGTTCAGTTGAGATGGAGCCTTATTGTTGTTGACCCAGCAGCAGCAGCTTCAACGTCGATCGCTTCATTGTCTCCTGAGGCACGTCTGCTTCTGCATCCAAATCCAGAATAGATGGATATGTCTCCAATTCCATAGGTATCATTGCCTCCAGTTACAGAGAAGCAGCAGAAGTCTCCAATTGGAGAGCAGTTGCGTCTAGTTACCGAGAAGCCGCATATGTCTCCAACTGTAGAGTTGTCGCATAACTCTCCACTTGAAGAGCAGCTGTGTCGGTCTCCACCTTGCACTCGAAGTGCCTTGCACCCTATACCTAATCAGCCGCCGGTAAAGCCGACGAAGAATGTACGTGCCAAGAACAAGAGTCTGTCGTAGCGGCGATTATCGTTGAAGGATGGTTGGAAAAAACCAATGAAAGAGTCGGAACCTAACCCGAGGGCGTCAAAAGCTATGACACATGCAAACCTGAAGTATAAAAAGGGAAAGCCGATGTTAACTGCGGCCGCACTCAAATAAGTTGGTAAACCTTGTGTTGAACTTCATCAATACTAAATGGAAAATTACAAAAAGTGTGATACCATACTAGTGGCATTGAAGGATAAACACTTTCTCTCGAGTGATAGCGCTTTTGTCATCTCATGATCCGATCTCTACGACCTTTTCAACCTTGACGCGTTGGATGTCTCCCTAATACGCTGCTTCGCATTGTAAGTCTTCTCAAAAACTTGGTTCATCAATACATACTCAATACAAGTGTTATATGTGACAAATTTGGCATTTTGTGTGTAGGTACCAGCAACAACATGCTCGTCATGACATGAGAAACGCGTCTGCTGCATATCTTGACCCACAAGTACCAGCAAGGACTTATATTCAAACGTCAAGCAGCAGAAAAGATGTTGTTCAATATTTTGTGAAGGCAATGAAACAGTACAGTGATAAGGACCTCCTTGTCATACCGTTCAACCTGGATAACCATTGGGTAACAATAGCAATATCTACACGGTACGACCAGGTCTGGTACTATGACTCCTCAAGGCTGACAGATGAGAAAACTGGCGAGCGGAAAACCCGATCATGGAATGATATCTCTTCCGTTATTGACAAGTACGATCCTTCTTCACTTTAGTTTCCTTGCAAGATAATTTTACATTAACTATGAATAATTTTGTTTGGGTCTTTTGGACAAGTAAAAGGAAAATGTCGACAGCTTACACATCATATTGCATTCGACGTCCCACAACAAGCCCCGGGCAACACATGCGGCATCCATGTCTGCCTACACATGGCTTTATTTGGAGAGCAACCTAACTGAAATGTATGTGTAAGTGAATTTATTTTACTTTATTACTAATATTTTGCTAAATCTCATTTTATCGTGTGGCAGGACTACAGACCCGCCTTCAGGAATGTTGAAGGTCATAGCCTTAAGCAAATTAGAGACAACCTATGCAGGTTTATCATTTTTTAAATCATTAATTCAAAGGGAGAATTTCATTACCCAATTGAGGATTAGGTGACAGTTATTCTTTGTGTAAATTAGTTACATATTAAGCTGGATGAACAGGGGAATTCTATGTAAATAGTTACTTGGTAACCACGATTTACGCTTTGTTAATATTTGTTTGGTCAATGTGTGTACACTTTGTTAATATTTGTCAATATTTGATTAGTTACATGTTAAGTTGGATGAACAAGAGACATTTAGCTATACATATATTTCTATATGTGTATGTTGCTGACACATGCAATGCGGCTGCAAAATCCTGGCTAGCTTTAGGATGCAGCCGGGAATTAGGATAATCAGGGGTGGGGGCACATAATAGGAGATGTGCGTCTAGTAGGGAGCATCTCCTGTTAGCACCGCACTGGACTTGCCTGTAAACAATCCGCGACACCCTATAACAAAGGATGTCTTATAGCGCGTCTCAGATCCATCAACAAATGTGTGACGGGCTATCATAAATGGGATTTAAGTTGTGTCATATGAGTATGGCTGGTTATGAGAAGATATGAAATTGGCATATGGTTATGATATTAATTGTTGGCTGATTATAAATGAATTGTGATGGTGAATGAGAATGTTGGATATGGATTATGATAATTACTTGGGATATGATGGGAATTAAACTCACGTGGACATTTTAGGCTGCTTTTACAAGTTTACGAAATGTACTTTTATGCAATTACCTATTTATTATCATCCTTGTTTTTATCTACATGTCATACTTTCTCACACTTGTTGAGGACGGCATGTGCTCACCCTTGCTATTCCCACAATTAATTCAGCTACAAGAGATATTTTGCAAGACAATGTGGAGCACTAGGCATGCATACTACCGTCGATTGCCTATGGAGTTGTAGTCGTCTACGCTAGATTAATTTCCTCTGCAATACAGTCAAAGTATATTTATTATTCGTGACATGATTATTTCTATTTATCGATTGTGATGTTCATGTGTATGTGTGAAGCAACATCTTGGGCACACATAAACTGCACTTGGTTCGTTTTTCAGAACTTGGTGTCACATGAATAGGCTTTTTGAATTCCTGAAACACTTAATTAAAACTTGTCAATTCCAGAGATTGGACTGGTCTCGTGTGAGTGCAGACTAGTCTAGGTTTAGTTAGCAAATGCGCAAACATAAATCTTTATGGTCTTTTCTTCATTTTTTTCAGCGGAAGATGGTAAACTATACTAGCAACTTAAACAAGTGTATAGTATAACAACTTAGCAAGTGGACTACAAGATTAATGAAGATTTCGACTATGGTCATGTTTATGCCCTAGCTCGTGATGTAATGTAAAGCGATAAAATTAATAACAATAGGACACACAATTTTTACCAAGGTTCAATCCCATAAAAGGAATCTACGTCCTTTTTGAGGAGCCAACAAAGGGTCGGGTCTTCTCTAACCCTTCCCTCACCAAGTTACCACGAAGGCCAACTTGGTTCTCACTATCACAAATGGGAAATAAAAATGTTTTGGGGCTTTCTCACTTGTTGAGAGCTCCCACAAATTTACATATGAAAAGTGAGATCAACACACTCCAAGAACTACACAAATAAGAACCAAAGTGTTTGAGAGATCAAACCCAAGAGCTCAATGTCGATGAGAATGTCACTCTCCCTTCCCAATTCTTAAATCCCTAAGAATTCACTCTCAGGGCTTTAGATTGTGTGGAGAGGAGTCTTTTTGGGTTCGTGGAGCGAGTGACGGTGCTCGGGTGAATAATAAGTTGGGTCTCCTTTCAATAGAAGTTCTAAATATAATCTTTGGAATTTTATAGGTCTGGACTAGTTCGTGGTCAACATCGTTCTAGTCTGGTGTGGTCAAGTTATGTGTCCCAGGTTGAGTCCTGCCACCTTTGATGTGTAAAGTGAACTAAACCCTAATACACTGAACTAGTCCGCATAGGGAATGGACTAGTCCGTTGTGGAGCAGTAAGGTTGATCGGACTGGTCCGCAGGTGAATGGACAACTCTGATAAATTACACTGAGCTACCTCAAACTACGGTTTGTGACTTAGGACAATGTTTGAAGTGTTTGAGTAGCATATAATGGAATAGTCCGTATGTGAACGAACAAGTCCGATGTGTTCCAGTGTGTGTTTGTCTGTTGGAAATGGCTAAGTCCGTGAATAGCGGACTAGTCCGGTGTGAAACTAGAAAATGTTGTTGACTTCCAGTAAGGGTAATTGGACTAGGCCGGTGTTGTCTGGACTAATTCACTGTGTGACTTTATATTTTCTTATGCTTTTACCTCTCCATTTTCCCTTGCAACAATTGAGCTCTTTAGAGGATTTCTTACACACACTAAACACTAAGTACTAGTCTAAGTATCCTCCTTGAACTGAGTCTTTATTATCAAAATTCTCCTTTTCCCGTTTTGCATTTGTCATCTTTTTGCATTGTGACCTGCTCTCAACTAAAACAATTTCATCAGTACTTTACTTATTTGTCATAAATCATCAAAACCCCACTTGGGATTCCTAGATGCACATACGTGGTGTAGCAGTTTAACATGGTGCTCAGGCTCCACATGGATGGCAGCTCAGCGGCCCAACGCTCGATGAACTTGTTCAGGCGGTTGAATATGTGAGTGGGCCACTGAGACCTAGTCGCCCCGAATGTGGAAGCTGTCATAGGATTCGAATAATTTCCTTCTCGCGTATTGGGTACTGTTGTCAGTGATGATAGCGTTTGGCACCCCAAAGCGGCGAACGACTCTGTAGAATAAGTTCACTGCTTGCTCCGATGATGTCGTGACATACGGCTTCGTTTCTATCCATTTAGTAAACTTATCGACAGCGACGAGGAGGACAGTGTTGCCTCCAGGTGATTTCTTGAAGGGTCTGAGGATGTCAAGCCCCACATGGCAAAAGGCCATGTTATAGGGATGTTTTGTAGGTCTTAAGTTGGGACATGTATCTGCCGAGCAAAATATTGGTAACCTTGGCAGGTACGCACGACCTGCTCGATGTCAGTGATAGCGCTCGGCCAACAAAAAACCTGGCAATATGCCTCCCCGAACAAGTCTCTTGGGGAAGCATGGTGCCCATAGACCCCTTCAGGAATGTCGAGCAGCAACTCTCTTCCTTGCTTGCTTGGGATGCACTGTTGTAGGATCCTGGTGACACTGCACTTGATGTGTTCGCCATCAACAAGGATGAACGTCTTTGCTCGGCGTGCGATTCTTCGAGCCTTGACCTCCTCGGTGGTAAGCTTCCCGAAAGACAAGTATTAGATGAAGGGGTTTGCCAGCGGGGCTCGATGGCGAGCACGTGGTGGTTGGACCCGAGTTTGGGGTCCAAGCTGACTTCTCTGATGTGAACTAAAGGTTTAGGGAGGTCCATGACGAATATGTCGGGGAGCAGGCCCTTGCGGCTATAGGCGAGCTTGGCCAAGAAATTGGTTGTGGCGTTATCTCGCCATGGGATGTGGCAAAGCTGGAGAACTTCGAACCTATCTTCCAGCTTCCGCGCCTCCTGATAATAAGCCTCCATGTGCGGGTCGTGGTAGCTTGATTCTTTCATCATCTGGTTGACCACGAGATGGAATCGATACGTACATAGAGACATCGCACGCCGACCTCAGCTGTGATGCGGAGCCCGTTGAGGAGCGTTTCTTATTCCACGATGTTATTGGTCACCTTGAAGTGTAGTCGCGACACGTATTGGAGCTGATCTTCTTCTGGGGAGATGAGGGCACTACTTTTTGCACCATTAAGGGTTATTGACCCTTCAAAATACATCATCATGTATTCACGGTGGGTCGGTGTCGGAGCTGCCTTGGTTTCTGTCCATTTGACGATAAAGTCGGCAATGGCCTGGGACTTAATCGCCGCCCGATAACATAGTAAATGTTGAATCCCATGAGCTCTAGGGCCCACTTCACAATCCTTTCTATTGAATCCCAGCTGTTGATGATTGTACTGAGTCTCTGCGCAGTTATTACCTGAACCGGGTGGCTTTGGAAATAGTGTAGGAGCTTGCGCTTCGTTATAAGGATGGCATACATGATCTTCTACATGTGAGGGTAGCATGTCTCGCAAATGGACAATGCCTTTTTGACAAAAGTAAGCCGGCCTCTGGATCTCATGGGCGTGCTTGGGCTCTTCTGACCACCTGGTCGGTGGCGACAATGTAGAGGAGGAGCTGTTCATTTGGCTCCGGCAATGCCAATATTATGCAATATTGACAACTTTTTGCGCCGCCTCTATCAAAATGAAGGGTGAGACTTTCTCAGCAGGCCAATAAAGGGGAGGACCCTGCTCCTCGAGCTGAGCGATGAAACATGTGAGGCAACCCATTAGCCTCTGTATGCCTTTAATGTTGCTGATGGGGCCCATGTTGGTGATTGTCATGATCTTTATGGGGTTGACTTGGATGCCATGTTCCGAGATGATATATCTGAGCAGCTTGCCCCGAGGGACGTCGAATTCTGTGAAGATTGCCGAAGGTCTCTTTGAGGTCGGCAATGGGGCTACATGCCTTCCTGGACTTCACTACGATGTCATCGACGTAGACTTCGCGGTTCTGCCTGACCTGTTACCGGAAATATTTCTACATGCATCGCTGGTATGTTGCTCCCGCATTTTTTATCCCGGAGGGCATCCTCATGTAACAATAGGAACCAAAAGGGGTAATGAACACAGTCGCCTGCCATTCCACTTCGTGGAGGGTGATCTGATGGTACCCCGAGTAGGTGTTCTCCTTGCGGTAACATTGATGACCTGGTCCATGCGAAGCAATGGGAAGGGATCCTCCGGACTTGCCTTGATCAGGCTCGTGTAGACGTCACATATCCTCCATTCCCTACTCTTTTTCCTGATGAGCACGAGGTTGGCCAGCAACTAGGGATGTTGTACCTCCTCAATGAAACCGGCTGATAGAAACTTGTTGTTCGTTGATGGTTATTATATACCAATTTCAACTATCAATATAACTCAATTATGTGAGGGAATAAATATTTCTTACACACATCATAGTTAGACTTAACATAATTCCACTTGTGCTTGGAGAAATAGTGCATCCAGGAGTTTTTATGCATAAATGATGCAGAATGAGGGGAGCAATCCTAAAAAGTGCCACCCCAGCCAATCACGCGATAACATGTGGCATCACATGGATCTATAGACCCATTCCCAGGCGTATCCGACAGAAACCAACGACAATTCACGCGGGGAAGGAATATGGGCCCAAATATCAGTCACCCGGAGGAAGCGCAATTGAGGAGGGGTGCAGGATCAGGTTCGCCGACCCCCTAGCTCGACCGATTGGGCTCTGGCGCCAAACCTGATCAGCTACCACGTGTTGGCTCCTCATGGCTCCCTGAAGGCGGTGAAGACTGATTCGCGCGCTAATTGTGGCGGGAATCACCTCTACTTCGTGTATAGATAGGGGGGTTCCTCACTTCTCCCACACACCACTCAAGCATTCTCGCTTGTATTACACTAGTTCTCTCTTAGTCCTTAGTGGAGGTTAGGTTGTATAGAGGAGTCTCTAGTACCAAGTCTAAATTGGGAAAGGTATGGCTCATGTATCTTTTCTTTTATTTGTGACTTTATACTTTATAATAATATAATTATTAGTCTTTATTTATTCATATACTTGGGCAAAGCATTTCTTGTCTGATTGTGAAGTTCATGTATATGCTAGGTGTAGATGTTATTATGATCTAGTCATAATTTTCATATCTTATTATCATAAACATCATACACAACCACTATGGTCTAATTAGGTATCAATATGATTATGTTAATATGAATATGTTAGTGCTTGGTCAGTGAATGCTTCAGTTCTGTTGGGATAGAATGGACACCATTGACAAGGTAGATGCACTAGCCATGGAATTGGACCTCCTATCAAAAGATCAAGAAGGTCAAGCCAATGGAGAATTTTTTTCGATGATCCAAGTCATGGATATTCACATGTTTTGTGAAATCCATGTCAACATGGGACCCTTGTGGATTTATTTCCCTATGACCCCTGAGGATCCTTCATCTCGAAACAACTCCAAAGGCCGCTGCCAACTAGGAGGTCAAAAGTGGAATCAATACAATCGAGGAGGCTATGTGAATTTGAATTCCAACAAATTCCACTTCAACTAGCCTACTCCGAAGTATCTTGTCCATGGCCAAGGAGAAATCAATGACAGCATGAAGCATTTGGCCAAGAACAAGCCACATTGAAGAGCATTCAAGATCCAAGGGTTCCACAATCACTTGTTGGACCCTAAAACTTTGACCAAGCCCGTGCAACCATGGGCATAACGACACTGTGGATGAAGCGTTTCTTATTTAATTGTGGAGTCCACATGTCATCATGCCCAAGGCACCTCTTGATCCAAGATCAATCATGGGTTGAATCAAAAGAATATCTTAAAGGTAGAAGCAACACTTCCCATATGTGGACATCCTCATTTTCCTTTATCAGGAATGAGGATACTCCGTCATCCACAATGACATTCAAAGAAGACGGAGAAGCCAGGGTCATCCAAATTGTTCAAGTCAACTACTCTGCCAAAAGAGAATGGTGGAAGAAGGGCAAGCCTCACCTGGTTCATGAAAGAATGTCTTCAAGAACGAAAAAGTCATCACAACATCAACAAGTCTTCATCAAGGCGACGATGAGGCCGGGGCCACCACGTGCCCCACTTGTCTAGATGGCAGCCAAAGGAGGTTTGGCTAGCCAACAAGAGAAGTCATTCATGCCTTCATCTCCAGGCATGGAGGACACATCATCACGCTAAACGGGACAGAGGTAAGTCCCGCTCATACGAGTTCAAAAATTCGGTGAGTCCTTGCCAATAGGTTAATTGGTAGTTATCTCATATTTGATTTTCCAATTGCATAATTTGAATTCTCATCAAACCTTGCATTAACATTTAGCATGCTTGAATTTCCACTTGCATGTTGGAAAGTAACATCTCTAACCAACACAAAACTAAAATTTTGAATTAGAAAAAATTATTTGGATACAAACTTTGGGCATAACCACTTGAATTCATCTTCCTAATTCAAACAAAAAAGATTTCATTTAATCCTCATTGCATTTGCAAGTTGTTTCAAGTTGGGCAAAACAATTTGACAAAAGAGCTTAATTTTCTTTTGGCTAACTTAACCCATTTTAGAGTTGTTTTGTTCGTTCTTGATTTTAATGTAGCCAGAACAAAACTTGTAAAGAGGTTGGAAAGCCTCATCAAACTCTATGCACCATCGGGAGGATTCAAGAGCATAACCCTCCACCGATCTCGTTTTGAGTTCATGGTGGAGGAATGCTCAAGATGAAAGCTTGATGGAGGAGCAAGGTGAGGCTTCATTCACCTTCAACCTCAACTTGGCCAAAGACATTGAACATGAAGGATGCACCAAAATCCATGGTTGTGAGTTTCTCACACAACGACCTTCAACCCGAACTGCTCTTCCATTGATGTACAAGTTTAAAATTTTCTGTCGATTGAATTGCAATAGGATTGAATGATTTTTACTTACATTGGCAATGAAGGTTTACACCTTCTCATCGTTCAATTCTTATGCATCCTTACGAGAGTAAGTGTTGGCATTGCTCTTTTTTATTCTTCATAAGGGAATTTCACCTTACTTGGAATAAATTTAAAAAAGTACCTAAAATTTTATAAGAGTTGTTAAATTGACTTGGACATTTTTTTTTTGCCTAGGTTTAGTAAACAAGCTTATTGAATGACTTAATGGTTGAATTGTCATGTAGCAACCTAGGAATAGTGATGTCCATAATTTTGATTTCAAACTCATTCATGCATGGATCACTAAATTTCAAATTCGTAGGCAAGAAACTAGAAGGATAAAAATTAAGAATCTTGTTTGCCATACTCCATATGATAAACAATTGCTCTTGTAAAAATTAAAGATGGTTAGAAAATTTAAGATGAAGGAACCCATAGAGTGAACATCTATCACTTGCATTGCTATAAGTATGAGCTTTAGAAAAAGTGCAAATTGATTAGTTTATAAGGCTCCACTCTTAGATCAATGAACAACCACTACAGGAAACGCTGATACTTACATCGGCTAACTTAATTTACGTCGGCTGGCCGACGTAAATTAACTAACTTACGTCGGCTGTAGAAAACCGACGTAAGTTAGTTAACCTACGTCGGCTGCCAACGTAAGTAAGTAGCCCGACAATAGTTAATGTATACTTACGTCGGCCTGGGCAACAAGCCGACGTGAATAAGTTGGCCAACGTAAGTAGCACATAACTTACGTCGACTGGTAGGATGGCTGTTGTAAGTTACACTGGCCAACGTAAGTTAATTATTTAGCCGACGTAAGTTACGTATTTTAACCTACCCCGTGTGAGCCTTCTCTTTTCTTCCTTACCCGCCGTGCGCCGCTTTCTCTCTTCTCCCTGCCGCCCGCGCCCGACGCCGCCGCTCCCCGCCGTGTCGCCTCCGCGCTGCCGCTGTCCGACACCGCCGCTGCCGCCAGGTATCCTCCCCTCCCCTCCCCTCCCCAACCGCCGGCCCGGCTCCCCGCCCCCTCCCCTAGCTAGTGTCGCCCCGCCCTCCCTCCCCGACACCGCCGTCCGGCTCTCCCTCCCCCTCTCCCTCTCCCTCCCCCTCCACCTCCCCTCCACGGCCGAGCGCTGCCCCCCTCCCCTCCTCGGCCCCCCTCCCCCTCCACCTCCCCTCTTCGCCCCCCTCCCCCTACCCTCCCTGGCTGACGGCCACCCTACCTCCCCCTCCCCTCCCCGGCCCCCTCCCCTCCACAGACCCCCCTCCCCTCTATTGAAATTTGAATTTAATTGAATTGATATGTTTAAATTTGAATTGAATTGAATTGTATTGTTCAATTTTGAAATTGAATTGAATTGAATTGTTTAAATTTTGCTTAAATTGCTTAATTGTTTATTTAATTATGCTTAATTAGTTAATTTGCTTACTTTAGATTATCTTTATTTAATTATGCTTAAGTGGTTAAGTTGCTTAATTTGCTTAGTGTAGATTATGCTTAATTAGTGTAGTGTAGATTATGCTTAATTGGTTTATGTTGAGAGCGGCGTCGGGGGCGGCTTGCAAATTTGTCGTGCCGGGCCAGGCCGGCACGACGGGCCATAAGCCAAAGCCAAGCACGACGGATCCCATTTTCCCCTGTCTGGCCGTGCTGGGCCCATTCGCAAGCCAAGCATGTTGTGTCGGCTTGAAGCCTGGCCGAGCCTTGGTATATATGTAGCGTATATACAGCCCATTGGGCCCAACCCTAGCGTATATAGGCAGTGTGGGTCACGATCGTGACCCGTGACTGGTGACATGAGGTGAATCGTTAGGGTTAAGTGCATATGGACCGGGCGGCCCATTACTAACCCTAAAAGTCTATAGCTAGGTATCTCTTCGCCGCAAGGACCCCCGTACGTTCACATCGGCGTGTTTGTGAGTTCGTCTAAGTCCATAAAAACTCCAAAAACGGATGTTGTGAGTATTTGGCCTTGACTCACAAGATCCGTAAGGCAACAGGTTTCCATCTAACCAGTTGCCCCCCTTTGTACTTTAAGAACTGCACCGGATAGGGGGGTGTAGTGTTAAATATGCGGCATTATCCTACAAAAATTTCATGATTTCTGAGACGGATCATAATCAAACATTGATGAATCATTAGGGTTAGTCGTGGCCTCCTCCACAGCTTCTTCGCCAACAGTTTCGTCGTCTCGTCGGTGTCCTCGCCTCGCCTCCTCTGGACTAGAGTCTAGGAGTCGTCGCTCGTTGGGCTCGCCTCGCATCCTCATAGATTCAATACGAGGCGAGGGAGCCGTGGGCGGCCGAGCTGGGTCTGAGGTCAAGCCCGAGCATGGCCCGTGTCGGGCTTCTTACTGGCACGGACCCAGTTCACTGTCTCTCTCATTATTTCCTCTATAATGCATAAATTAATGAGAAACTAACAGTAATTTGTCCGGCAATTAATTGCAGAGTCAAACATGGGCGAAGATCATAGTTGGATGTACACTAGTTGGAAGAGTAGAACTGGTGGTCACTCAGATGAGTGGTACGCCAAGATAGAAGCTTTTGTGGAACGAGCTTTTTCGTTGTTAAATAGCGATAAGGCGCAGTGACCATGTACGAAATACCGAAACGGAACGTTTTTGGACAAAGT
This sequence comes from Tuctoria greenei, assembly GCA_036927565.1. Lineage (NCBI taxonomy): Eukaryota > Viridiplantae > Streptophyta > Magnoliopsida > Poales > Poaceae > Tuctoria > Tuctoria greenei. The sequence continues at coordinate 76,061,938 of JAYESD010000007.1, read as the reverse complement.
GGAACTTAAAATGCACTTGTGTCGAAACGGTTACGTGTCACATTATGAGTTGTGGAACTTCCACGGCAAGACAACTTCTCAAGCTGTACCAGAAGTGGAAGCGGACAATGATGATGCCACAGAGGTTGATATGATGGATGAGATGTTGGAAGCTATACGACCAGAGCTTAAATAAGATCCTCAAATAGCAGAGGTTAAAGAGTTCTTCAAACGTCTCAAAGATTCAGAAGAGGCACTGCATGGACACACTAAAATGTTAATCCTCAATTTTGTGACTAGACTTATGGCAATTAAGTCTAAGTTCTTCTTTTCTAACAATTCTTACAACCTGCTCATCGATTTGTTCAAAGATGCCCTTCCACAACCCAACAAAGTGCCTAAGGATATGTACAACTCGAAGAAAATTCTTTCCGGACTCTGTATGAAGCACGAGAAGATTGATGTGTGTTCGGACAACTGCATGCTTTTCTGGAGAGGGCATGCCAATGAGAACAAATGTTTGAAATATGGACAATCGAGGTTTGTCAAAGTTTTTAATAACGATGGTAATATAGTGATGACGGAAGTCGCACGTAAGCAGCTTCGTTACTTACCTGTGACACCGAGGTTGAAGCGAATGTTCCTTTCAAACAAAACGGTCAGACACATGAAATGGCACAAAGAAGGTGAGCGTGAGAACAATGGAGTCATGACGCACCCGTCCGATGGTGAGGCATGGAAGGCACTGGACCGGTTCGACCCAGAATTCACTCGTGAAGTGAGAAATGTTCGCATCGGGTTGTCGGCAGATGGGTACACACCGTTCAGCACAAATGCCACACTATACTCCTGTTGGCCCATCTTTGTCATTTTGTACAATCTTCCACCGGCTTTTTGCATGACGAATGAGTTTATGTTTCTTAGCCTTATTGTACCTGGGCTAGATCATCCTAGGTCACGTCTCAACGTGATGTTGAAACTGTTGATCGAAGAGTTGAAAATGTTGTGGACAGGAGTCGAAGCATACGACTGTTACAAGAAGTAGAAATTCAACCTCCGAGCATCTTATTTGTGGTCCGTTCATGATTTTCTGGCATACGGCATGTTTTTTGGATGGAGCACTCATGGTCAGTTGACGTGTCCGATATGTGCCTCGGATACCGATTGCTTTCGTCTTACCCATGGAGGCAAGATATCTTACTTCGAATCACTTGTTTAGACAACAGATGAATGTCTTCAGAAAGAACATCATTGTCACTAAAGGACCACCAAAACGTCTTAACGGGTCAGAAATATCTGATATGTTGGACAAATTGGTGCCAGATGAATGTCGTCCTCGATATTTCGAAGGTTACAGATACAAACACAATTGGACTCACATATGTGGACTTTGGGAGTTACCGTATGTGAAGTCGTTGATTCTAAGGCACAACATTGATGTTATGCATCAAGAGCGTAACATTGCCAAATGTATCATAAGCACATGCATGGATGACAGGCGAAACAAAAGACAATTTAAAGGCTCGAAAGGATCTTGCCGAGCTTTGTAACCGTCAAACGCTTGAGCTCTCCAAAAATGGTGGTAAACCACGCGCTCCTTTCTGTCTTCGACCTAAAGAAAAAAAAAAGAAGTTCTCGAATGGTTGCAAAGGTTGAAATTCCCAGATGGTTATGCAGCTAATCTGAGATGAGCCATGAATGTGAAAACGGGAAAGCTCATTGGGTTGAAGAGTCATGATTATCATATAATCATGGAAAGACTTCTGTCTGTTATGTTTCGAGGCTATTTTGACGATGCAGTGTGGAAGGTTTAGCCGAGATTAGCCACTTCTATAGGAAACTCTGTGCTAAAGAAATCACGCCAGAGATGATGACTAAATTGGAAAAGGAGATTCTGGTACTTTTGTGTAAGATGGAAAAAAATTTCCTCTAGGATTTTTCAATCCAATGCAACAACTCTTAATTCATCTTCCATTTGAAGCGAAAGTGGGCAGTCCCGTGCAATATAGGTGGATGTATAATATTGAAAGATCACTTAGATATCTGAAACCAATGGTTGTTAACAGGGCAAGGGTTGAAGGTTGCATCGCCGAAGCTTTTACTCATAAGGAAGTAGGATACTTCTCAAGTGTTTACTTTGCAGAGGAACACAATGTTAATACCTCAGTAATGTTGTACAATATGGATGAGCAACCTCCTTGTAGCGATCTCTCCATTTTTGCAACAAGAGGCACTACTATTGGTAGTTACACTTCCTACGATGTTAGCGAAAAATAAAGTCGTGTGCATTCTTCTACATGTACGCTAATATGGAAGAAATGAATGAATATTTCAAGTAAGTGTTTCTCCTACACTAATGCTTTTCACCATCTTTTCCGACACATGTATTCTAAAAGGTTCTCTTTTTCGTGTAGTATGTTCGACAAGCAAAATTGGAGACATAGACATCAACCCATGAGCAAGCAAATAGAACAGATTCGACGGGAAGGAATAAACGGGAGATCTAATTTCTCTCCTGGTTTCGAGATCATGTAACATTTTCTCGATAACTAATCAATGTTAACAACGTTTTCTTATAACTTAAGAATTCTTATGTTTTCTTATAACTCTATATCTTGGATAGTGCCAAAAATTTGCCAACGTCCATGAAGATTTGCGACAACTATCCCGTGGAGTGGTTAATGTTAGAAGTTATGGTCGATATGACGTCAACAGCTTTTGATTCCGTACAACTTAATTTGAATCTCTTCGTCCTCTCGCGGCAACATGTAATACCAGAGTTGTGATGAGGGCAATCGATTCGCAAGATCATGAAGCGCAGTACTACGAGATTATTAAAAAAATCCTTGAATTCACTTTTGTCAAAAACAAGCCAATTCGAGCGGTATTCTTTGACTGCGAATGGTTTGATTCCATTCGTGGAATTCGAGTAAACGAATTTGGCATGGTCGAAGTAAAACACAAGGAACGGTTGAAAGGATTCGATTCATTAGTTCTTGCACACCAAGTAGAGCAAGTGTACTATCTACCTTATCCATGCAATAAATTCAAAGCATGGTGGGTGGTACATGAGGTGAATCCTCGTGAGCGGTTATACGCTCCAGGAGATGATGATTACCACGACGAAGCTGAGGTTGATTGTGTCTATCAAGAGGAAGAGTTGCCAGACTCCTTCTCAGTCGAGCCCGGTGTAGGACTCGATGACTTAGTTGGAGACGCTCAAGATATCGAGGCTAGCACGGAAGCGGAAACAGAATCAGAATCGGAAACTGAAGATATCGATGACATAGTCGAACTTGCTGATTTGCTCAAACGAAAATGATATGCAGAAGAAGACGATCGATGGGCTGGTTTAAGGAGTAGGGTGCATGATCATGATGTTGATGAATTTTGAAGTAACATTTTATTCACTAATATAACATTAATTTTGTGTATTATCTTTCCATATTAATCATTTATTCTTTGCAACAGGATGTCATCAAAGGGGAAGGGGAAGCCAGTGAGAGGGTTTGAGCCGCCACGAGACCCTTGCTCAGGGACCTCGTTACCTCAGCTGTCGTGTGCTTTCAGCGGACGGAGGTAAATTTTAGTTTACAATAAAGTTATTTTAGAAATTGCAGTTTTTATTAATTATTTATTGTCAATCTTTTCCTTTTGTGCAATCTGACTCAGAGACTTCTGAGTCAGAGTCAGAGGCTAGGGGGCCACTACAGGAGCCCGACTCAGAGGCTAGGGGGCCACTACAGGAGCCCTCTAGCACTGCTAGCCTCATTGTGCAGCCGGCTACCACTAGCGTTCCTTTGGACTCCGGTGGTTCCGCAGAGCCTTCAGGGTCACAGGATGCGGCAGCGTCGCTGTAGAGGCGACGGACGAGGAGGACCGACTTTGCGGCTCCTCCTCCGGTTACTACTCAGCGGACCACGATCCGTCCTATTGGAGACAGGTAAATACTATATATAGTATATTAAATATTAGATGTTGCATTCCTTTACTTAATGATTTAATATATTTTGTAGATGTTGGTACGACTTTTCGTTCACGGGGGCCAAGAAGCACCACAGGCAGGTTAACAGTGTCCTAAGTGCTATCGTGAAGTTGCACTACCCCGGTGTCATTGACTGTTTTCCTGCCCTGTCGTGGGATGACTACGCTCGTGTCTCTCACCCGGTCCACGGCACAGTTGAGGGAGCCGTGTGGCATGATTTTATGGTAAGTTTAACTGTTTCATTTTTTCAACTCGTTTGAATTGTTAATGAATATCACTTAAATATTTGTTTGCTTAAAGCTGAGGTACCAAGTAGAAGAACTGGGCATGGAGGACCACGCGAGACGCGTGTTCCATTACAATGCTCGAAAAGCTCACGACGGCGGCGTTGTCGTACGATTGGATTCAGGCCATCAACGCGTACTACAAGCGGCACCCCCGGGAGCAGGAGAAGGAGCAGCAAAGAGGTGTATTTAGGAAGGACTCCGACTCGTACTTGACAGAGTAGCAGCACGCAGAGGTAAATTTTTAATATTGTTAAATATTTACAATATCTACGTATGTTGACTGCGTTGATGAAAAATGAAATATGCTCAGGTTAGTATTTCCTGGTTACAGGGTAACATCGAGGCGTACTTAGCTCTCTGTCGGTACTGGGCTAGTGACGCTTTCATCAATAAGTCCACAAAGGCTAGACAGTGCCGCATGGGGTCCGAGGGCAAGCACAACTATGGCGGCGACGGCTACTTGCGTTTGGCTAAACGCATGGTAAGTACCTTTTCAATTTATTTATGTGTTCTTAATATATTATTTATCTCACTAACACGGCTGTACAGGAGTGAGAGATGGGTCATGAGCCGACCCCAACCCAGGTTTGGAAGAGAGGTCACAAGGGAAGTGACCCTTCTCAACCAGGGCAGTGTAGTCAGGTCGCAGCCAATCGACTGGTAAGTTTTTGAAATTCATCAATTTCATTATAACTAATACTATTATTGACATGCTTACAAGATTTATTTGTTTTGTAGGCAAAGTACGCGCAGGAGGTCGCGAAGATACACGGTGTGGATTACGATTGGCGAAACACGACGATCGAACGCCAAGCTGCTAACGCAAGCGGAGGCGGGAAGGCCCACGGACGGTGAGTTTTTCATGTGTTTCATTTCTTTTTCAATTAATCTTCTTCTACTTAGTGTTTTCATTCTTTTGCAGGTGTGCCATTTTTGATGGAGTTGTCGACTCGAGGTCGACGCGACCTTTGAGAGGCGCTTCATCATCGCAGGCTTCGTCCATTGGACCAGTGGTCGTCTCTCGCAGACCCAGCTGGAGCTCCAGGCCATGAGGGAGATGCTGACGCAAAACCAGGCAGAGTTGGAGAGGACGAGAGCGGAGGCAAGAGAGGAGCAACAGAGGACGGCCTTAATGATGGCCCGGATGCAAGCAGCGGTGGCGGTAAGTAATTTAAAGTACCATAGTTAAATTTCGCAGCACTTCAATAACATATATCTTCTAATATTTTGCAATGGCAGGCTCTCGACACAGCGGTCAGGATATCGAGATTCCTACACTTCTGCCGCAGCAGACACCGGAGCAGGTGATAAACTCTCTCTTTAATATTGTTGTATCCATTTTAATATTTTACATAGAGATATAAGGAGGTAGAGCATAGAGGTAGATCTTGATGACTTGTGAGATATTGATTCCTATAGTGCTGAGGAAGTTAAGTGTATCTAATCAAGCTTTAGTAGTTTTTGACCATGCCAAAAATGATTAGTACATAGTTTATAAGTTGTGATCAGTGCCTCCATTTAATAAAGGGCTAGTGGTTCATAAGCTTGAACTGTTACCTAAAGTCTCCAACTCTGATACCTGCTACTTTGCTATTTATATATGCAACATTACTTCATCTGAAACTACAGCATGCTTCCTTCTTTTGTCACTGATGTTCTTGGACTCTAATGTTATCACTAAGTTGACACTGATGCTTACTAGTGATTATGTTTCTTTTGCAGGGTTCGGGAACGCGCCGAGAAGGTCCCGGAGGCAGTGGAGGGACTAGCGTGTAGCCTGGTGGATGTTTTGTTATTGTTGATGTTTTGGAACTTAATTTGCAACTGTTTTGCATTATGTATACTGTTCTGTGTATCTGTCTACTTGTGTATATCTGTTCTGTGTTCTCGCCATCGAGCGAGGTAGTCAGTTTCTGTTTTTAAAAAAAAATTGAAAACTTAACTTACGTCAGCTATGGCCTTGCCGACATAAGTTAGTCCAGTTTAAATTACGTCGGTCAGACCATACCAAAGTAAATTAAACAACTTAACTTACGTCGATTTGGAGCAACCGACGTAAGTTAGAGAACTTAACTTACGTCGGCCCGTTGTGGCCGACGTAAGTAATCTGGCTCAGCCCGCAGCCCATCCTGGTACGTGACTTACATTGGCTGCTGCAGACCGACGTAATTAAGGTAACTTACATCGGCGACCGACGTAAGTTACCTTAATTACGTCCAAACAGCTACGTCGTCCAGCCGCCGACGTAATTAAGGAAAAACCGACATAATTAAGTAACTTACATCGGTTTAGGCCTTAATTACGTCGGCCTCGGCCGACGTAATTGATCGATATTCCTGAGTGAACACATTGTTTATGGATGCACTCGAATTTGGACCCGATGTATCTTTGTTGTTTTTATCCCTGGATGTACAAATGAAATTTCGTCATCTAACCCGAAGTTTCAGCTGTACAAATGTCGGGAGCTAACCATCCCTCCCTCTATCAAAGAGAGGAACCTTGCAGGGGTAATGTTTTTATGTAGGCATACAAGAACTTGATCTGAAGGTACCATTTCAACATCTCTTCACCAATGAGCAACAGATAATGGTTGAAACCTATCGAGATTTAATCCTGAGGGCCAATCATAGCTTTACAGACCGGAGGTTTGACATGGCAACCTTCCATGAATAAGTGGGATCTCTATGCTCCCACTATTCTAAGTACCTATTCAAGCTCAATGGAGTTTCCACCATCGTTGAGTGCACATTGTTCTTCTGTGACTAAAGTTTATTTTAACCTTAGCCAAGGAACGATAGATCACACCCAACACATGTTGGGTGCATGTTGTTCCTTTGTCGCTGAAGGTTATTTTGACCTTAGTCAAGGAATGGCGAATCACACCCAACACATGATGGGTACACCATATTACTTTGTGGTTAGAGGTTATCATGACCTTAACCAAGGAATGAAAGATGACGGCCAATGCATGCAAGACCTGTGGATGAGCGACATCGACCACAAACTCCTCGACCACACTCACAACACCCATGAGAGGCAACACAACATCGACACTCAACCCTCCAATGTCGAATCCATGCTGCAACAAGGTTAGGTCAACCTCATGGCCTACCTCCGCCGATTGGGTTTCAACCCCTATCATGGACCTTGCCAAAGAACAAGCTTGCGGAAGACCCCCCCCCCCCCACTTGAGGTAACTTTTATCACACCCCATTTGCATTTTTTTTATTTATTTGTTTCCACCACATTTGCATCTAAAAAATATAATAATGCATAGGCTATGATAATAAAATAAAACATGTGCGGTAAGAATACTCTTACTATGCATAAGTTGAAATGATGAATAGTTGTTCTATTTTATTTTTCCTAGTCCCTTTCATACATCTTAGTATTCTCCAAGTATTGTGTTTATTTGCTAAGAATATCCTTGCCTTAAACTTGGAATTTGTGAGTAGCAAAGGCAAAGTCAAATTCTAGGTTGTTGTGAGGTATGATATAGCGATAAAAGTTGTTGTACTCTAGTTGGAAGTGAAACTTGATTTCTCGGAGCAAATTTAAAAATAGAGTTCTTCATTTGATAGAAATACCTACCAATGCCATATGATGATTTGAATTTGATGAACCCCATGCCTATGTTATATGCCTTCACATTGAGCCTAGTCAAACTAGTATAGACCTATTTGAGAATCTTTTCATGCTTTTAAGATCAAAATTTCACGGCATATGCTAAACTTCTACACTAGAAGTTAGCAAAATTCCATCATAGCATTCCACCATAAAAAAGATACTACATGTTTTCCTTGCATAATACTCTCTTCAAAATATTAAAAAAAGAGGAGTAAAATACATGGCTGCAAGAAAAAAAGAAAAAAAATGCATGCTTATGTACATGAGCATGAGAAAAAAATAAGTAGTCATGTTTTATTCTCACAAAAAAAAGTGCATACAAAGGAGTCATCTTCATATTTCAGCTCCACAAGTATTCCATCAAAGTTCCATAAATCTTGATCAAAAAGTATGATTTGTTTTCTCCTAAGGCTTACTCTTTTGACTTAGCAATATATATGTTGCAAATATGCCTACTCTTGATCCCTATCAAGATCCACATACAGGCCTTATTTAGATGTTGGACAAGAAAGGCATTACCTTGGTGAGGATAGAAATACCACTTCCCACATAGGAGTGATTGAGTTCATCATTTGAGGAACTTAAATTCAAACACCATTTGAACTTCATCGAAAATTTGAGTGGAACTCACACATTAGACGATGCATGCTCACATTGTTGTTTCATCCTTCAATCACCCAAGAAAAGGGTGAGGCTTAAGCCCTATAATGACTAAGAAAAATGGTGAGGTACCATAGCCAATTTATTAAATGCAATGTAGAATATTTTGTTGTGCAATTGGTACTTTTGCAAAATAGGACATTGTAGAAAGTCCTGATAACCAACCTAAGTCTTTATCTTTGCTTAGGGTTGAGCAAAGGGTAATCTTGGGGGAGTCTGTTGACGATCGTTATATACCAATTTTGACCATCAATATAACTCAATTATGTGAGGGAATAAATATTTCTTACACACATCATAGTTAGATTTAACATAATTCTACTTGTGCTTGGAGAAATAGTGCATGCAGGAGTTTTTGTGCAGAAATGATGGAGAATGAGGGGAGCAATCCTGAAAAGTGCAACCCCAACCAGTCACTCGACCATATGTGGCATCACATGGATCCATGGACCCATTCCCAGGTTTATCCGGGGGAATCCAACGACAATTGATGTGCAAAAGGAATATGGGCCCACATATCAGTCACCCAGAGGAAGCACAACCGAGGGCGGCCAGAACCAGGTTAGCTGACCCCCTAGCTTTTCCGACTTGGCCCTGGCACCAAACCCGATTAGCTTCCATGAGTTGGCTCCTCATGGCTCCCAAGGCAGTGAAGACTGATTTGCGTGATAATTGTGGCGGAAACTGCCTCTACTCCGTGTATATAGGGGGGGTGCCTCACTTCTCCCACACATCACTCAAGAAATTTCTCTTTTGTTACACTAGTTCTCTCTTAATCATTAGTGGAGGTTAGGCTGTAGAGAGGAGCCTCTAGTCCCATGTTCAAATTGGGAAAGGTATGGCTCATGTATCTTCTCTTTTGTTTGTGACTTTATGCTTTATAAAAATATCATTACTACTTTTTATTTTTCTATACTTGGGCAAAGCGTTTCTTGTTTGATTGTGGAGTCCATGTATATGCTAGGTGTAGATGTTATTATGATCTAGTCATAATGTTCATATCTTATTATCATAAACATCATACACCACCACTATAGTCTAATTAGGTATTAATATTATTATGTTAATATGAATATGTTAGTGCTTGGTCCCAACATAGGTTCAACGATGTTAGGTTAGTCATTGCCATAGGATGTTATTTGTATCCAGACTCTTAATGTATTAACTTAACATGTAAGCGTGGTGCTTAGATAGTTAAGTAGCGTTCGATGTCTCGTAGACCCTTGGGTACTAGGGGTAGGCGGCAGGTTACAGCCTTGTCCGTTCTTCCTAATCCCCCACGTTCGGCTATGCTACAGCCTCGAAGCGGGAATCGGCCTCATGTTGTCATGAGTAAACCCATGCCCCTTATGTTGGACCACTAAGTCCTAGTATTCACCATTAGCATATTCAAGTGTACTGATATGTATATGAGTAATTAGAGCACAGTAGGAGTAGCTCCGTCTCGTACCTTAACCCTCAATAGGACAACCTTACCACTTAGAGTAGATTGCTAAGGTGTGTGTGACATCCGGTTCTGAAAATGAACCAAGTGAACATATATGTGTGCTCAGGATGTTCATCACACATACATGACAACTTCATGATTGATATTCAGAAATTCACCACGTCACAATAGTAAATAGGTACTTTATTACAATAGCTCAATGGTTCTCGAATTACAAATATCTAACTATTGCAACGGAAAAATAAACCAAGCAGTGCGACTCCACTCCATAGGCAATTGACGATAGCACGCAACCTAGTACTCCACATGATCCTCGTGGTACTCCCAAGTGTCTCTTGTAACTGTTTGGAGGGATTGCAAGAGTGAGTATATGTCGTACTTCACAAGTGTGGGAAAGTATGACATGTCGCTAAAAACAAGGATGATAATAAATGGCTAATTGCAGAAAAGTACATTTCATAGACATGTAAAAGCATCCTATAATGTCTATGTGAGTTTATATCCGATCATAACCCATGTAATTGTCATAAATGTATCTAATATTCCCACTTACCATCATACCTTATCAATCAATTTATATCAATTGGTATGACAATTTCATACCTTCATAACCGACCATGCTCATATAACATAACCCAATTCATAACCATATCCAAACCCATCCCAAATATCCAAGTTTAACTCTATTCATGGAAGTTGTCCAGATGCTCATATCTGGGAGCATGACTATCATGATAGTTATAAACACTCTATAGAGGTTGCATCGCTTTACCGACAACTTCGTGATTTTGTCCCCATTCAGTGATTAAAGAACCTCCATTATGCTCGTCACCCATCGGTCATATTACACACTTCCGACGGTGTGTAGCCAAGAGATCACAAAAATAGCCTTTACATAGAGACTACCAGCATGTTTAGACCCACTAAGGTTTCACCGGAAGTGATGTCTCACAACTGAGCACATCTATCCAAGGGCCCCCTCTTGTGCCATTTGGATCCTAGGGAAGTCCCACCATTAATGCAAACCCAACCGACTCTCATTTCCTCAACCTTCCAAATGATCCAAACAATGCTGGCAATGCACCTAATTAATTGGCTAAGCCGCACCCATACTTGGCCTTGTGGTGGCACTGTTGTCCTAGCTTATTCTCACATGAACCCGATCCTTAGATCTAAGGCTGCCATCTCATCCAACCCAGTCCACAACCCATGCTTGCCTAGATCACCCAAGTCCCATGTTACCAAAATGATTCATCATTATTCCATCGTCATTAATCAACATAATTCAATTGTTCAATAGTTCATAATTAAGCTATTTGGTTATTTCCAATCCCAAATTAAGCAAAGCAAAGCAAAACTGGAAAATACCCTTCCCGACTCTCTACAATATATCCCAAGAAACACGGGTGGTCATACAAGTCTAGTAAACACCTATCATGAGTTTCCAATCAATTTGACACAAGCATGCAGTTTACAAATAAAACATTTGAAAACAGGATCAAATTGGTCAAGGACACTTGCCTTGCTCATGTGGCTGGTTTGGATCAGAAGCTTCAAAGTTTTGATGCTGAAGGTCCTCGTAAGTACCTCCTAGAGCATTACCTTCTATTCCTCGTGACAAACATGCAAAACAAGGATTAGAATCAATAAATGATCATATAGTACTCAATATGCCATGATATGCATGAACAATGCAATTATGTGGTAATACATGTTATTGGATTGCTATTATTGCTTACTAACTAGTTACAATTGAGTTTTGCATGGTTGAACAAGTTTCAAGTCATTTCGAGAAAAACTAGAAAAGTTACAGAAATTTTAGAATTCAGAGGCCGGACTAGTCCACACAACGGCCGGGCATGTCCGCTCTAGACCAGAAAGTTCAACAGACTAGTCCGCACTGGACCAGAAAAGTCCGCTATGCCTAGGGTTTTCCGAACTTCCAATCTAGGGTATGATTCAAATCAATATTGGAATCAGAATTGATGTGAAAAGTTGGATCTAGGATAGTTACCGTGAATACAGAGGTTCAATGGTTGAGAATTAGAAGTATCATCTGAATCTTGACTTCTAGATATGATGAAGATGAAGGATTGATGGGGAAGAATGTTGGTGATGAAGAGCTGATGAAGATCGTAGCAGCGACGGCGATCTCACTTGATTCCTTCCTCTCCTTCTTCTTCCTTTTCTTCCCTTCCTCGCGGCGAGGGCTTCTTTCTTAAAGGGCAGCGATTAGCGAGAGAAACAGGCGCTGGAGTTTATTCTAATGCAGCAAACAGGTAAAGGGTGGGTGGTGGGGTGTTTATATAAGAAGAGAGTTGTGGGGTTGGGGTGGAATCCAAGTAAAAGTCAGTGGGGGAAAGTAGGGCCTTCGTGGGGTCCCACTTGGGCTCCTCAGGGGTGTGGCACGACGTAGTTGGGCCCAATTATGGCAATTACCCAATAACTCGTCATGGAAGAAAAATATAATCCGAGTTGAATCTCTAAATACCGAACTACTCCGTAGGAAGGTCAAACAAGTCCCTTTGAGAACAGAGAGTTCAACAGACAAGGCTGGTATCGTGCGGTCCGAGTCTGTTCCAGAATAGAACCTCACTGGTCAAGTCCGGTGCTATGCCGGACAAGTCCTAGGTTTGCACAGTTTCAAGACTGTGCTAAGTTTTGGGATTTACTGGACAACTCCGAAGGATTCTAGTAGTGATCATCGAACTAGTCGGTATATGATAACGGACAAGTCCGGATGAGAACAGAAATAAAATAGGATTAATCTGTAGTAATTAACAAATAGGTCAGGGGACAACAGTAGCGATACCGGACTAGTCTATAACAATTAGCGGACAAGTCTGTTGCCCTAAAAAAACTGACTTAGGCCAGGGCTAACAGGTATACCAGATTAGTCCGGGGTCCAATCCATACAAGTCCGTACCAAAACAGATTTTTAATTATTGTTTTGCCTATAATTCATTTTAATCGTGTTCCTTCTTGTCTGGAATTATGTTAAACATGTACGGGAATAAATGCAACGCATGATGGATGAAAATGAGAGAGTTACAAACCTACCCCCCTTAAAATGAATCTTGCCCTTGAGATTCGACATAGAAGGAAAAAGATAGGGAAATTATTTCTGAGATCATCTTCATGCTCCCAAGTTGCTTCTGATTCAGTATGATGTTTCCATTGTATTTTGCACCTTCAAATTACCTTGTTTCTTGTGACTCTCTCCTTGGTTTTCAAAATCTTTATAGGTTGCTCGGCATAATTCAAATCTTCCTCTAACTCCAATTCATCCATTGGTACTTGTTCTTCCAGTAGCTTTAAGCAGTTCTTGAGCTGAGAAACATGAAATACATCATGAACATCAGAAAGTATTGCTGGCATCTCCAGCTTATATGCCACATCTCCACGTTTGTCCAAAATCTTGAATGGTCTGATATAGCGGGGTGCCAACTTGCGTTGCACATTAAACCCCTTATGACCTCGCATAGGTGATACTTTGAGATACACGAAGTCTCCAACTTTGAAAGCTAAGCCTTTTCGCCTATTATCCGCATAGCCTTTTTGTCGTGACAGAGCATCCCTTGGGTCCTCACGTATAATTTGAACCTTTCTTTCGACATCCTATAATATATGAGGTCCAAATACTAGATTTTCTCCTGTCTCATTCTAGAGGAGAGGTGTCCTACACTACCTCCCATTTAGTGCTTCATAGGGTGACAACTTTAGACTGGCTTGATAGCTATTATTGTATGAGAATCCAGAATACAGCAAACTCTTGTCCCAGCTGCGTCCATGCTTCAAGGCACAAGCTCTCAACATATCCTCTAATATTTGGTTTGTCCTCTCAGTTTGCCCATCAGTCTGTGGGTGATATGCGGAACTAACATTTAACATGGTACCCATAGCTTCGTGTAATCTCCCCCATAACCAAGAAGTGAATTGAGAACCTCGGTCGGAGACTATCCTTTTCAGAACTCCATGCCGACATACAATATTTTCCATATACAACTCGGTTAACTGTGTTGCGGTGTACTTGGTCTTGATAGGAATAAAGTGAGCAGATTTCAATCGATCCACAATAACCCATATAGAGTCATAACCGGACTGGGTACGTGGTAATCCAACTATGAAGTCCATACTAATTTCTTCCCACTTCCACTAGGGTAATTTCAGCGGCTGCAATAATCTGGCGGGTCTTTGGTGCTCAGCCTTCACTCGATGACATGTGTCACATAATGCAACATATGTACCTATGTCCTTCTTCATCCCATCCCACGTGTAGCACGTCCTCGAGTATTTGTACATTTTCGTACAACCGGGATGGATGGAGTGAGGCGAGTCATGTGCCTCCTTCAATATCGTCTCTTGGAGATGCTTCACATTAGGCACAACAATTCTTTTCCTAAGCCATAGTGTGCCCGTGTCATCTTCATCAAACCTCCATTCTCTCCCCTCTTGGATCATTTCCTTGATCTCTTGGATCTCCTCATCCTTTGTTTGGCCTTCTCGTATTTCTTGTTCCAATGTTGGGTTTACTTCCATTATTCCCATCCCATTCATGAATCAAGGATGGCAGCTCCTGAACCATGAGTTGGTGGCTTGCTCCTTTCCTACTCATGGCATCTGCCACTACATTGGCCTTCCCTGGGTGATAGTTGATTCCCACATCCTAATCCTTAATGAGCTCCAACCATCTTCGGTGCCTCAAATTCAGGTCCATTTGTGTAAATATGTACTTGAGGCTTTTGTGATCCGTGTAAATCTTACATCTATGACCAAGGATGTAGTGCCTCCAAATCTTCAAAGCATGCACTACGGTTGCAAGTTCGAGATCGTGCGTAGGATAGTTCAACTCATGTTTCTTCAATTGCCTATATGCATAAGCAACAACTTGGCCTTCTTGCATGAGCATGCACCCAAGTCCCTGTCTTGAGGCATCACAATATATATATATCAAAACTCTTGCCCGTGTTTGGCAATACTAGCACTGGTGCGGTTGTCAACCTCTTATTTAATTCTCAAAGCTATCTTGCCAAGCTTGAGTACATTGGAATACCTTCCCTTTCATTAGTTATTCAGTCATGGGCTTTGCTATTTTGGAGAAATCCTTGACGAATCAGCGGTAATACCCAGCCATTCCAAGGAAACTTCAAATTTCCTTCACATTCTGTAGTGGTTCCACTTTAGCACGTCTCTTACTTTTCCTGGGTCGACCGATACTCCTCCTCCAGAGATGATATGTCCCAAAAATGATACTTCCCACAACCAAAATTGACACTTACTGAACTTGGCATACACCTGATGTTCTCGCATTTTCTACAATGTAAGCATGTGCTCCTCATGCTCTTCCTCGCTTCTCGAGTATATCATAATGTCATCGATGAACACCACAACGAACCTATCTAGATACTCCAGGAAGTTCTTATTCATGAGTTACATAAATTATGCAGGCGCGTTCGTCAATCCAAACGACATAACGGTGTACTCATAGGACCCATACCGTGTCCGAAAAGCCGTTTTGGGCATATCCAATGGTATAATCTTCATTTGGAAGTATCCTGACCAAAGATCAATCTTAGAGAAAACACAAGCACCCTTCATTTGGTCAAAAAAATCCTCTATGCGGGGTAGGGAGTAATTGTTCTTGATCAACACTTCATTGAGGGACCTATAGTCCAAACACACCCTCTGGGTTCCATCCTTCTTATCAATGAAGAGTACTTGGGATCCCCAAGGTGATGAACTTGTGCGAATAAAACCATTCTCTAGCTGCTCTTGAATTTGCATCTTGAGCTCTAATAATTCCTTCGGAGGCATCCTATATGGCCTTTTGGCTATAGGTGCAGCTCTAGGTATTAAGCCAATAACAAACTTGATGTCGTGATCAGGTAGCATACCTGGCAACTCATCCAGAAACTCATCCGAGAACTTGCACGCCACCAGAATCTCATCTATTGTTGCACCGTCCATTTGATTTAGCACTACCTTCTTTGCTGTGGGTTGAGACGCTTTAAACTCTATGTTGACCCACGATGAGGGCTTCTTTCTTCAAGGACGGCGGCTCATGAGAGAAATAGGCGCTGGAGTTTCTTCTAATGCGGCAAAGGGGTAAAGGGTGGGTGGTGGGGTGTTTACATAGGAGGAGAGTGGTGGGGTTGCGGTGGAATCCAAGTAAAAGTCAGTGGGGGCAAGTGCCTTGGTGGGGTCCCACTTGGGCTCCTCAAGGGTGAGGCACGATGTTGTTAGGCCCAATCAAGGAGGTTCCCCAAGAACTCGTCGTGGAAGATAAATAGAACCCGAGTCGAAATCCTAAATATTGGACTACCCCGTAGGAAGGCCGGACAAGTCTGTTCGAGAACAGAGAGTTTAACAGACAAGTCCGGTATCATGCCGGCCAATTCTGTTCCAGAACAAAAAGCTCACCGGTCAAGTCCGGTGTTACGCTGGACAAGTCTGGGGTTTGCACAGTTTCATGACCGGACTAAGTTTTGGGATTTACCGGACAACTCCGAAAGATTCAAGTAGCGATTATGGAACTAGTCCCTATATGATAACGGACAAGTCCGGATGAGGACAGAAACAAAATCGGATTAATCCGTAGCAATTAACATACAGGTCCGGGGGGCAACAGTAGTGAAACCATACTAGTCCGTAGCAATTAGTCGACATGTTTGTTGCCCTGAAGAAAACTGACTTACGCCAGGGTGACGGGTATACCGGATTAGTTAAGTGTCCAATCCGGACAAGTCCGTACCAAAATATATTTTAATTGTTGTTTTTTCCTAAAATTCATTTTAATCTCATTCTTTTTGTGTGGAATATGTTAAACGTATATGGGAGTAAATGCAATGCATGATGGATGAAAATGAGGGTGTTACAGTGTGTGTCGCACTACCCCAATATCATCTTATCATTGTTCTAATAATTACCTAGTGCCCTATACCTTGATCATTCGAATAGTGTTTACTTCACTTCACCGCCTTCCTTTGGGATAAATACAATATCCTTGGGAATACTCTTAGGTAAAATTCTACAATGGTATCTTTCGCGCGCTTGCGGATCTTATCTCCCACCAGAGATGATATGTGGTGTTAAGAAATACCAACATTGATCTCGACTCTGATGGTTGTTGCTTCTGTTTGTCAAAATGGCGCAGCCTCTGCTTGATGGGTAGGGAGTCTAGCCTGATGTTCAGAGTGTGTCCGACAACCTCTTTAGGTATGTCGGACATCTCAGAATGCTGCCAGGCGAAAATGTCCTGGTTGGAGCACAGGAAGTCAATGAGTGCACCTTCCAGCTCCCCGTTGAAAGTTCATCTAGGCAATCCCTTGTGGGTTTTGAATAATTGATGACAAACAAATGAGGTCCCAATGAACATGTTGAGATGAATGCAGGTCAACTAAAATGAGATAGTTTGGTGCACTCAAAAAGTGAAAAATGAAGTGATGAAGAAAGAGAAAAGCCGAGCTAATGAATGAAGCACAAAGTATACTTAATTGTACATGATGTGTGTGAGAGACACATCCCAAGAGCTAAAATCTTTGCTTATGGGTAAGGGCTTAAAATCAATCTTAAAATTCAGTGAGCACCGAACTATTCTATTCACGGACCGGGCTAGTCCGTTCAACTCTCTGTTGTCTCACTTCACAGTGCACCAAACTATTCCTTTCATGGATTGGACTAGTCCGATAACCTTTCTGGAACCTTACTTCACAGTGCACCGGACTAGTCTGTTTGTGGACCGGACTAGTCCGTTCAACTTTCTGTAAAGTCAATACACTGTGCACCAGACAAGTCTGTTTAGAAATCGGACTAGTCTGTTGAACTCTCTGATGTTTCATAACACATTGCACCAGACAAGTCCGTTTATGGACCGGACTAGTCCGAGAAACTTTCTGATGTTCCAAATCATAAGGCACCAGACAAGTCCAGACTCCTACTGGACTAGTCTGGTATACCTTACACGATTTCTGGTTTCTAGTGAGCTGCACATTTCACGCTGACTTTACATAGCACAACGGACAAGTCCGGTCCCCAATATAGACTAGTCCAACCATCGGGATCCCTAACAGTAATATTTTTGGAAACACAACCCCACATAGACAAAAGTCGCATTCTACTATTCAGAACTGAAACCATAGCACCGTAACCTGTCCCAAGAGCACAAAACACATCTCCCCACACATTCAAGATCCTCAAAAGTGAAATCATTCAAGAATTCAGAGTTGGGATTTGGAGATTGTTGTCTACGCGTCGTTGAGCTCTTGGGGTTTGATCTCTTTACACTCTTGAATAACCTGTAATCTTTTCGAGTGTATTAGGTCATCTTTTTCTACTATAATCTTTTGTGGGAGCCCTCAACGTGTGAGGTTGCCCCATCAACTCAGTGATTACCCGTGATAGTGGAATCAAGTCAGCCTTGTGTAGTGACTTGACAATGGAAAGGGTTTGAAGAGACCCATCTCTGTGTGGGATTCCTCAACGAGGAATAGATCTCTTTGGTGAGATTGAACCTCGGTAAAGGTATGTGTCTCGGGTGCTTTACTCTTTCACTTTTGCAAATTTGATTATCTAGGACGTTAGATTTAATCTATCAAGTAATTTTTGTTTCATGTGCACGTTTTGCAATATTGATCGTTTAATCAAGATTGTTTGAATAGGTGCTTAAATTACCCTGCTACAACACATAGAAATTCTGCTATAGCACTTGATCAATTCACATTGTTCAAGCACACTAGAGTAGTCAGCATTTTCACCGGGCATGTCCGGTCCACGAGGAATTTAACGATTTGATTAAGTGTGCAAGAAAAGTTAAAAGCCTATTCACCTCCCCCCCCTCTAGGCCACGTTCAATTGGTATCAGAGTAGGCTCTCTGTCTATGAGACTCACCTCTTGGAGAAATCAAATGGCCTCAGAGAAGAACAATGAGATCTTGAAGATGCCCAACACTGAAGAAGAACAAGACACAAAAGCATTCGATGTGCTTAAGGAGAATATACACGATGTAAAGAAGTGCGTCAACTCAAGGCGCTTCTAAGGAAGAAACTCCTAAGCAAAAAAAAAGGAAGGAACAAGATGAGAAGACGATGGGGAGTGGTCATCATGACTACTCCCGATGTCTTTATAATTACAATCGTCTAAATTCCAATAATTATTATCTTCCAATTCCCATGGGAAAACCTCCGCAGTTCGACGGAAATGATTATACCATGTGGAAGTACAATATGAAAATGCATCTAATCTCCTTGAACCCCAGTCTTTGGCATATTGTGTGTACAGGTGTAGATATCCCGAATATAGACGATGAACTCACTCCGAAACAAGAACAAGAAATTCACCACAATGCCCAAGCCATTGCAGTGATCACTTCACCTTTGAGTCGAGAAGAGTTCATTAAGATTGATAGACTAGAAAGTGCCAAGGAAATCTGGGATATGAAATGCTTGAAGGTGAATTGGGGAGGTTTGCCATTGAGGAAGGCGAATCACCTCAAGAGATGTACAACCGGATGAAATCACTCATCAAAAAGATCAGGTCCTATGGGAGTAAGAAGTGGACCGATCATTAGGTCGTATATAGGATGATAAAGGCATTCGTGCCCCGCAATGTCACTTTGTGCTCGATGATACGCGAAAGTCTAGGGTTTCACAAAATGACTCTGGATGAACTATTGGGCAAAATCATCAACCACAAGAGGATGGAAAAGGAGGCCCAATGTGTCAAAGAGTTAGCTGAACTTACATCCTCCAAGAAGAAGGATGTTGCCCTCAAAGCAACTTGCAAGCCTAAAGGAAGAGAAGTTCGTGAAGCACAAAATGACGAAGACACAAGTGATGTGAGCACTGATTTGGATGATGAAGAGATGGTGCTCTTCATCAAGAAATTCAAGCGTATGATGACAAGAAGGAAGGGAAGCAACTATAGTGATGGGAAGAGCAAAGAAAAGGGAAAATCCAGGGCACGACATACCTGCTACAACTGTGACGAGTATAGTCACTTTATAGTTGACTGCACATATGAAGAAAGTAAAAAGAAAAAGGAAGCGAAGCCTCAAGAGAAGAAGACCTTCAAGAAAAGGAGGCAAGCTCACCAAGCGCACATTGGCAAGGAGTGGGACTCGAACAATGAGTCCTCCTCTGATGAAGAGGAAGAGATCGCCACCATTGCCATCAAGAAGCCTACCAAGAAGTCTACGCTCTTCCCGAACATGGGAGGACAGGAGACTGATAATCATACTTGCTTCATGGCTAAGGAAGGCAAGAACAAGGTTTGACTTACACCTCCCTCGATTAATTCCTCCATTGATAATTTTGAAAATTCTAGTGAAAATGAGGATATCTTTAAAGGTTTAAGTAAAACTGCTTTAAGGAAAATGAAAATGTTGTCGGATGAAATTTTTTAGAAGGAAGAGCTTGTCAACCAACAAGAAGATATGCTCATCCTCAAAAGGAAGAGATACCAAGAGGTTGAGAAACTCCTTGATCTTGAGAGGGAGAAGAGCATGCCACTTGAGCATGAGCTAACCTTGAGTAAGGAAACTTACTCAAAACTAGAAGACTCACATATTGCAATCAAGGATGAACTTTCTATCTTGTCAAAAGTTAACAAGATCCTTGAAGTGCAAGTTGAGTCACTCAAGCAAAGTGACTCCTCCTCCTCCTCCAAGATGTCACCTCCCAAGGGTGGAAATTCGACAACAAATATAACTTGCACATGCTCTAGAAAGAAAAATATTGTTAAACATGATTTTTCTATTTCACATACTAAACATTCATCCCAAAGTGGCATCTTTGACAACGAAAAGATTAAATATGCACGTATTGCATATATGGTCACAAGACCTCCTAACTTCAAATATGGTCTTGGGTTTACTAGAAATAAAAACATGTCCACTGATGTTCAAGTTAAGAAACAAATTACTTTTGTCAAGGAAATATCACATGAATCTAAATTGCAGATACAATTCCGTACTTTTGATGCTTCCTATGTACTCATGAAAGACAAATTTGGACATATTTTTGCTAAATATGTAGGGCCACACCACAAGAAGTCAAAAACTTGTGTGTGGGTGCCCAAGACTCTTGTGACTAACCTGCGAGGACCAAAGCAAGCTTGGGTACCTAAAACCAAGAAATAACCCTGTTTTGCAGGCCTACTCCTCCGGTGGATCGAAATGGTGCTAGACAGTGGGTGCACTAATCACATGACCAGAGCGAGGAGTATGAGCGCAACGAGGATCCAAGTGAAGGAATATACTTTGGAGACAACAGGCAAGGAAAGGTCCTTGGTAGCGGTAAAATTGAAATTTCTTCTCAACATACTCTTTCAAATGTTCTACATATCGATTCTCTAGATTATAATCTTTTGTCCATATCTCAGCTGTGTGAAAAATGTTATAATTGTTTATTCACTAATGAGGGTGTGACTGTTTTTAGAAGAAGCGATGGCTCGATTGCATTCCAGGGAATGTTGAAGGGAAAGCTTTATCTTGTTGACTTCAACAAAGATAAAGTTGAACTCAACGCTTGCTTGGTTGCTAAAACTAACATGGGATGGTTGTAGCATAGACGGCTACCCCATGTTGGGATGAGAAATCTACAGAAACTTCTAAAAGGTGGTCGCATCCGAGGTTTGAAAGATGTTGTTTTGAGAAAGACAGACCGTGCAGCGCATGCTAGGCAAGAAAACAAGTTGGAGCACCACACCCCGCCAAGAACGTGATGACTACCTCGAGATCGCTAGAACTTCTTCACATGGACCTCTTCGGTCCAATTGCTTATATAAGCATCGGTGGTAAGAATATGGATTGATTATTATTGATGATTTTTCTATATTTACTTGGGTGTTTTTCTTGTATGGTAAATCAGAAACACAGGGAATCCTCAAGAAATTTCTGAGAACATTGCAAAATGAATTCTCCTCAACCATCAAGAACATTAGAAGTGACAACGGAACAGAGTCAAGAATACTCAAGTTGAGGAGTACCTAGATGAAGAAGGAATAAAGCATGAATTTTCAGCACCCTACTCCCCTGAACAAAATGGAGTGGCCGAAAGGAAAAATAGGACGTTAATTGAAATGGTGAGGAAGATGCTAGCCGAATACAAGACTTCAGACCGTTTTTTAGCTGAAGCGGTGAACACCGCTTGTCACGCCACAAACCTGCTATATCTTCATCGACTTTTGGAGAAAACGCCAAATGAGCTCCTCGCCGGTAACATGCCAAATGTTTCATATTTCAAGTATTTGGATGCAAATGTTTTATCTTGAACAAGAAAACGAGGACTTTGAAGTTTGCTTCGATATCTAATGAAGGGTTCTTGCTTGGTTATGACTCGAATGCCTACGTCTATCATGTCTTCGACAAAGTCTCTAGCATTGTTAAAGTAGCACGTGAGGTAGTGTTCGATGAAACTAATGGCTCCCAAGTGGAGCAAGTTGATAAGTGTGTGCTAGATCAAGAAGAAGCCCCATGCTAAGCGTTGAGGAGGATGGCACTTGGTCATATTCGACCTCAAGATCAACCACAAGACTCAAGTGCTCAAGATGAACTTCAACGGGAAAGCAATGATCAAGGGGGAGCTCATGCACAAGATCAAGATCAGGAAGGTCAATATAATTATGGAAGCATTATCTAGGGGGAGACAATGACAATGAATAAAATGAAGTGCAAGCAACTTCACAAGTATCTCACCCAAGAGTACATGAGAGTATACAAATAGATCATCTCATCAACAACATCATTGGAGACATTGCTAAGGGTGTAACCACTAGATCTCGCATAGCTAATTTCTTTGAATATTACTCTTTTGTTTCTTTTCTAGAACCATACAGGGTAGAAGAAGCACTAAAGGATCCATATTGGGTGATTGCAATGCAAAAAGAGTTGAACAACTTCAAGAGAAATGAAGTATGGGAGCTTGTAGAAAGACCAAAGGCGAACATTGTAGGAACCAAATGGGTCTTTCAGAACAAGCAAGATGCACGTGGAGTGGTAACAAGAAATAAGGAGTGACTTGTGGCAAAAATTTAATCACAAGTCGAAGGTTTGGACTTCGACGAAACTTTTGCTCCCGTAGCTAGACCTGAGTCCATTCATATTTTATTGGCATATGCTACTCACTATAATTCTAAGATGTATCAAATGGACGTCAAAAGTGCTTTTCTCAACGGTCCTATTAAGGAAGAAGTGTACGTGGAGCAGCCACCGAGATTTGAAGATCAAGAGTACCCTAACCATGTGTATAAACAGCGTAAGGCTCTCTATGGCCTCAAACAAGCTCCTCAAGCTTGGTATGAGTGCCTTAGAGATTTCCTAACTCAAAATGGTTTTAAAATTTGAAAAGCTGATTATACTTTGTTCACAAAACATTTTGATGATCATCTATTTGTATGTCAAATCTATGTTTATGATATCATTTTTGGTTCTACTAATAATCTTTTTGTGAAGAATTTAGCAAGATTATGATAGACAGATACGAGATTTTGATGATGGGCGAATTAAAGTTCCTCTTGGGATTCTAAGTGAAGCAATTAAGAGAAGGCACTTTCATAAGCCAAATCAAGTACACCCAGGACATCGTCAAGAAGTTGAATATGGACAAAGCCAAGCCCATCAAAACATCCATGGCAACTAATGGACATCTCGATCTCAACGAAGATGGTCCAAATGTGGATCAATAGGTATATCGGTCTACGATTGGCTCATTACTTTATTTATGTGCATCTGGGCCAGAAATCAAGCTTAGTGTTTTTATGTGTGCAAGGTTTCAAGCTGCACCTAAAGAGTGCCATTTAATAGCTATAAAAAGAATTTTAAGATACCTTGTGCACACACTAAACTCGGGCCATTGGTATCTCAACGGATCCAAGTTTAACTTAATAGGATATTCCGATGTCGACTATGCATGATGCAAAGTCGATAGAAAGAGCACGTCAGGGACTTGCCAATTTCTTGGCAGATCCCTAGTTTCATGGTCATCTAAAAAGCAAAACTCCATTGCTCTTTCCACAGCCGAAGAAGAGTATGTTGCAGCCGGTAGTTGTTGCGCACAACTATTTTGGATGCGACAACTCTAAGGGATTATGGTTACAATATGAACCACATTCCATACCTATGTGATAATGAGAGTGCTATAAAAATTGCACACAACCTAGTAGAGATCTCAAGAACTAAGCACTTAGATATTCGTCGTCATTTATTAAGAGATCATTCATTAAAAGGTGACATACTAATCTCACATGTTAGGACTGAAAAACAACTGCATACATTTTCACCAAGTCATTAGATCAAAAGAGGTTTTGTGAGATAGAAATGAACTAAATATACTTGACTCTCGAAATGTGGCTTGAAACAATGCATACCTAGTTGTGATTTCAAAATTTACTCATTTTTGTGAAAAATTGCCCCTTATCTCAATTTTCTCCCGAGAACTATTTAAATTAGTGAATCTTGGTGAATTATGGCAATTGTATGATTGTTGATTGCTTACTGGTCATGTTCCTCAAGATTATTTGTGAAATGATGTCCTTTAGATCACTGTTAGTTCAAACTCCCCAAATCAATGTGTTCCATTCTGTTCTGTCCAGCTGACCTGAACTAGTCCGGCGTTAGCACTGTACTAGTTCATTGTCAAAGACTAGTTAGGCCTTGGTCTGGCATTTCGGACTTGTCCAGACAATACCGCACTAGTCCGTACTTATCAGGCTTAACCCTAGCCCGCCGCCAGGACTTCATCTTCCTCCTCTCCTAATCACTTTTGCTCTCTCTCTCTCATCAAGCTTGAGCTGCCAAGGTGATGAGTAGATTTAGGACCGATCTTCCGAAAGGTATGTCGATTGGGGTGGAGAACTTGACGTTGATGATCCGCGGCACTCGAGCGTTCGAGTACCCCTGCAATCACTACACCACGACTCCGTTGGTTATCAACCGTGCTGCACATGCTTGACCTCGCTAAGAAGGCTAATCCCTGCAAGTGCAACTGAGAACACAAGCAAGAACGTAGAAGGCACGATCGGAAATCGCGAAGTTGTGGTCTCACAAACCGTTGAACGGCGATTTTATTGATCTAAGCAAAACCCACCGAATATGACCGGCGGATGCAGTATTTATAGGCTACGGTTCGACCAAAACATGATTAGACGCGTCCCTAATGGACTCTTACGGGATACAAGGCCCAAAGGCCCGATTCGGTGGCGCAGCACCGGACAGAAATCTGGACTCGACTTGTTTCGACCATTGCCAATGACTCCGAAGGAATTTTGAGGTGGGACAAGAACCATTGGAAAGTTTATCTTCTCCTCTTTCCGTGCATATGTAGAACGTTGAAAACGGAGTCCGTATGCCTCCTGGGCGTCTGTTTTAAGTTGAACTCGAGTCCGAGTTGTAAACTGTTTCCATCAACTTATGGACGTCCCAGGTGGTTCTCCATGCTCCCAAGGCCTCCTTCCTTCACTTGTTTATCTTCTCCATTATTCCTAATAACAATTAAATCATCACATAGCAATCTATTCTCAAACTCACATGCAAAAGAAGTTAAGAACGAATTCACCTGCTGATTTAATAACCGTGCCCGTGCTCTTGTGATTGGTCCTTGCAGTTCAACGTGCGTCTCTACTGTTGTGATGTCCTCATCATCCTCCCCCTCTTGAATTGGAGTCGTCCTCGACTCAAGTTCATCTTCGTCTCCCAAGTACGGTCGCAAATCTGAAATGTTAAATGTAGGACTAACCCCAAAATTGGGAGGCAATTCAAGCTTATATGCATTATCATTAATCTTTTCAACGATCTTAAAAGGACCAGCAGCTTGTGGCATAAGTTTAGATTTTCTCAAGTCGGGAAATCGCTCTTTTCTCAAATGTAACCACACCAAATCACCCGGTCCAAGTTTTACTTCTTTTCTACCTTTACTACCTGCAATCCTATACTTCTCATTCATCATTTCAATATTTTTCTTTGTAGTTTCATGCATCTTAAGAATGAATTAAAGCATAAAATCTTGAACATTGCCGATGCATTTCCATACATCATCAAGCACAAGAAAGGGAAGGAAAATATCATTGCCGATGCATTATCTAGGCGTTATACCTCGTTCATTAATTGCATAAAGGTGATGGGTGCATTAGTTAAACCAAAAGGCATGACTAACCACTCATAATGTCCAAACTTGGTTTTAAATGCAGTTTTCCATTCATCTCCTAGTGCCATTCTAATTTGGTGGTAACCACTACGCAAGTCAATTTTTGTGAAGATGATAGCACCACTCAATTCATCAAGCATGTCATCTAATCGAGGAATAGGATAACGATATCGAATGGTGATGTTATTAATTGCTCGACAATCAACACACATGCGCCAACTACCATCTTTCTTAGGAACCAAAAGAACAGGAACGGGGCAAGGGCTAAGGCTTTCACGAATGTACCCGCGGTCCAAAAGATCTTGGACTTGTCGCTGAATTTCCTTAGTTTCTTGTGGATTCGTCCTGTATGCTGCACGATTTGGAAAACTTGCTCCTGGAATCAAATCGATCTTGTGTTCAATGCCTCTCATCGGTGGTAAACCAGGGGTTATCTCGGAGGGAAACACATCCTCAAACTGCTGCAAAAGGTTAGCAACGGCAGGGGGCAATGCAATAGACAATTCATGAAGTGAAAACATAGCTTCTTTGCAAACTAAAGCATAGCACATCCCCTTAGCATTGAATAAATCAGCAAGTTCAGATTTAGTTGCGAGCAACGATGGTGATTTTAACTTAATAACTTGCTGTTTTTCAGATTCTAATTTTGTTGCTTTGCCCTCACGAATTTTACTCTTCTCAAAATGAACAAATTCAGCAGGAGTCATGGGGAGCAAAGTGATTTTCTTTCCCTTATGCATGAGAGTATATTTATTGGTTCTACCATGATGAATAGCATCTGTATCAAATTCCCAAGGACGACCCAATAAAAGAGAACAAGCATTCATAAGAATAACATCAAAATCAGCAAAATCATGGGATGAACCAACTGAAAAATATATTCTCGCTGTTTGTGTTACCCGAACCTTACCGCTGTTGTTGAACCATTGAAAGTGGTACGGATGAGGGTGTGCTCTTGTTGTCAAACCGAGTTTCTTGACGACGTCCGTGTTTACCAAGTTATTGCAGCTACCTCCATCAATTATAGTGTGTACACGGCAGTCCTTGACGACGAGAAACATGTGGAAGAGGTTGTGTCGTTGTAGCTTGTTGTCGGTCTCCACTTTGGAGCTCAAGGCACGCTGCACAATGATGCTCCTATAGTTCTCCGTCGCCGCTGTACCAAGTACCTCTTCTTCGGTGTGTTCGTCATTTGGATCTGTAAAGTCAGTAGCAAGAGAATATTCATCTTCAACATCCGAAGTACTATCATACCCGCCATCGTCGCGTGCTATGTATGCTCGTTTGCTCGGGCAATCTCTCATCATATGACCAAGTCCCTGGCAGCGGTGACACTTAATGTCGGAAGTACGACCCGTAGAAGGAGTGGACGACGAAGGCTTGAATGATGTCGCCTTGCTGCCTTCCGACACGCGAGAAGGTGGGGCGGCAAGTATAGTTCGTTGGCCGCCATTGGGTGGTGTAGTCGCTGCACGGGGGGTCGAAGATGGTGCTGTTTTGGATGGTGTAGTCGCTGCACGCGGCGTGAAGTTGCTCCTCGTGCGTTGTTGCTGTTGTTGTCGGCCCTGCAATTCTTTTTTTTGCCAACATAGCAAGCTGAAACAATCTGTTAACAGTATCATATTCCTTGTAATCAACAATGTCATGAATTTCACGCCTCAACCCCCCATAAAAACGAGCTATTTTATCATCCATGTCCTCTACTACCCCACAACGCAGCATACCCTTTTGTAACTCTTGATAATACTCCTCTACGGACATGTTACCTTGGTCTAAACGCTGTAATTTTTTGTGAAGGTCCCGCTGAAAAGATGGAGGAACAAATCGAACACGCATAGCTTCCTTTAATCTATCCCATGTTGGAGGATCGGTTCTAGTTTTAACAAGTTCATTCCACCATATGATAGCAAAGTCCTTTAACTCACTAGTGGCTTGACGAACTCTATGTTGTTCAGGAACAAGTTGGGAATTAAATTTTTGCTCTACTGTCATATCCCAATCAAGATAAGCCTCAGCATCATAAACACCAGAAAAAGAGGGTATAGTAAATTTCACTTTAGCAAAAGGATCATCAGGAGGGCGATTATAATTGTTATGATTATTACCTCACATACCTCGACGATAAAGTGGCAGTCCTGGCTGATTATTGTGATCTTCCAGTTCATCATAAGCATTATCTTCTTGTCTTCCAGCGAGAGGCAACCGAGCCTCAAAAGTATTCATCCGAAGAGCAAGGTCATCCAGTTGGCGAGTCAAGTTCGCCAATGACTCCTCCGTTGCTGCGTTGTATTTGACGAACATATCCGTCATGGTCTTCATCATATCACGTAACTCAGCATGTTGAACACATTCGTCATTATTGTCTTCCCCTGCCATTGTTAGTAGGAAACAAAAGACAACAAAAAAAATATGTTATCCCTATCAACTACAGTGACAATGTGTAAGGTGGAAGAAAACAATCTCTCTCGCTCAAGCGTCTTAACACGCTCTTACAAGTGTTCTTACCGACACAGCAGGTGGTGTGGACGGTGAGATGAATCAATGAAGCGTGGGGTGATTGCAAAGGTATCTGTTATGCTCAAGAGAAAGGTGGAGCTTGGATGGCACAATATGGTGGCTAATAAGCAGAAAATCGTTAACAGCTAAACAAAGTTGAATAAGTATTCAATGTAGGAAACTGTTGCTGGTCAACCGAGTGCCCTAGAGCCTAGCACAACACAAGGAAGTATTAAGACAAAAGAAAGACAGAATGATATAACCAACAAAACAGCACCAAGTGGTATAGGCCAATTGCTTTAATATGCGTGCTCTTCACTATTTTTTTTTCTTTTTTGTAATATTTTTTTGATATTTTTTCGTTACTCATGAGCACAAATATAGGAAGCACACAAATTTGCAGCTCAATTGGATGTAATATGCGGCCTATAAAAAATCAAGAAGATTCTTTAAAATTCGTGCTGAAACATCAGAGGCCGGATAGCCTATCTTCCGAGGGGAATTTGGGCAATATAATTTCGCCGAACACGGCTACGCGGCGGAAAATCAGATGCGAAATTTCACGTAGATGAATTTGAAAAAAAATCGCCTGATTTCGAGTTCGTATGCGAAAGTTATGGCCGTTTTAAGGTAGGCTATCCGAGTTACGATTTTTTGGATGTTGATTCCAACTCAGTTTGAGAACAGAACTCACAATTGGATACAAAAACAATCGGGAATTTGCACAGCAACTAATGAGGTGGTGTGTCACAAAGATTTGTCACCTAATCTAGGGCTGGCGATGCGGGAGTTCACGCAAGGTGGTTAGCTAGGGCAAACCGATGAATGAGGCAGATTAGTTTGTTATTTAGGGATTGTGGAATAGGTGTCAAATAGCAAGAAAACAAGGATGAAACATGATAACTAGGACCAAAAACACAAAGCTAAACCATCAACAAGACTCAACCACACGAATGCAAACTCAACAATGCAAACTGAAAAACGAAACTGCAGGCACTATAGTCTGGGAAGCGGTAAAAACGATCTAATTTTTTTTTTGGCTTTTCTGTGGACTCTAGGTACGAAACAAAATCGATCTAATGGAAGGAAGGAAAATAAAGATACCTCACGGGCAACCTGGAAATCTGATACCAATTGATGAGTAGATTTAGGCCCAATCTTTCGAAAGGTATGTCGATTGGGGTGGAGAACTCGACGTTGATGATCTGTGGCACTCGAGTGGTTCGAGTACCCCTGCAATCACTACACTACGGCTCCGTTGGTTATCAACCGTGCTGCACACGCTTGACCTCGCTAAGAAGGCTAATCCCTGCAAGTGCAACTGAGAACACGAGCAAGAACGTAGAAGACACGATCGGAAATCGCGAAGTTGGGGTCTCACAAATCGTTGAACGGCGATTTTATTGATCTAAGCAAAACCCACCGAATATGACCGTCGGCTGCAGTATTTATAGGCTAGGGTTCGACCGAAACACGATTAGACGCGCCCCTAATGTACTCTTACGGGATACAAGGCCCAAAGGCCCGATTCGGTGGCGCAGCACCGGACAGAAATCTGGACTCGACTTGTTTTGACCATTTCCAATGACTCAGAAGGAATAAAGAAGTGGGACCAGAACCATTGGAAAGTTTATCTTCTCCTCTTTCCGTGCATATGTAGAACGTCGAAAACGGAGTCCGTATACCTCCTGGGCGTCTGTTTTAAGTTGAACTGGAGTCCGAGTTGTAAACTGTTTCCATCAACTTGTGGACGTCCCAGGTGGTTCTCCACGCTCCCTAGGCCTCCTTCCTTCACTTGTTTATCTTATCCATTATTCCTAATAACAATTAAATCATCAAATAGCAATCTATTCTCAAACTCACATGCAAAAGAAGTTAAGAACGAATTCACCTGCTGATTTAATAACCGTGCCCGTGCTCTTGTGATTGGTCCTTGCAGTTCAATTTGCATCTCCGCTGTTGTGATGTCCTCATCACAAGGTGATTTTTGCATCTAGCCATCAAAATCGAAGATTTCTCAAAGGGAAATCTTCTCTTCGGCGCGAAGCTTCCCCACTCCGAACTAATCCAGACCCTGCTCTGCTCCTCCAACTCCAATCTTCAAAATTTTTGGTAAAATCTCACTCAACCCTAGTTCTCACCTTTTCTCCAATCTTACTTATTTTCTTGATTCCTAGGACATACATTACCCTTCTAGATGTATTCCTATTGTATGCCTACTCGTTCTGAATCATTCGAGTTAGATTTGTTGAAAATAGGAAGTTAGGGCTCATAGGTGAGTCCGGACTACTCCGGTGTTCTGTGCGGACAAGTCCGGTACTCCAAACAAGTCCGCACTTCGAATACGGACAAGTCCGGTACCCTAACAATTTGAACTTCTAAATTCTTATTTGCACAAAGTCTACAATCAATCCTTATCTATCCTTGAATTCCCCTGTCAGGAACGATGTCGTCAACTTCCGATGACAGCTCGTTTGATTATGATGAAGAGCGTGACCGTGCAAGAGTGCAAAGAGACAAAGAGAGAGTCATGAATAAAAGGCATGACCACAATGTTCACTCCTCTCCTCCCAATGGTGTTCTTCCTAAGAAGAGGAGAGTGATAGTGAAGAAGCCTCTAAGCAAGGAAGGTGCTGGCAGCTCGTCGGCACCTTAGAGAAACATCAACAAGGGCAAAGGACTAGCTAGTGGTCCAATTGGCCCATTGAAGATGAAGGCTCCTATTCACCACAACAGGCAACCATCAAGTGATGATTTTACTGGAAAAGGAAATGGACTGGCTGACAAATATAGGAAGATTGAGGTCTATGAGCAGCCTAAACAGTCAGCTAACCCAAGGTTCTTGAGCAACTTTCATGTTGACTATTATGAGCATGTTTATTTAAAGATGAGGAACCCAGTGATTGAAAGTCAGTGGGTCAATACCACCTACCTCCAATCCAAGAAGTGCCAATCCTATCAAGAGGTCCTGGAGGCATTGGAGAGACACGGGTTGAAGGATCTCATATCCTTCTAGTGGGACTGGAACAATGAGGTCTTACAAGTCTCCGACTACCAAATATTTGAAGTCATTCTTTGCAGTCTTCAACAAAATTCTAACGAAGACCATAGCTCCCAAGGAAAGAGATGCAGGAACCATCCAAGGGATTCGAAGGACCTTGATGAAGGTGATAAGCAAGAGGACCCTCAGTGTCTTGGAATACATCTACAATGACATTGTGAACATCTCCATTACCCCAAACAGGTCCCGTGGCTATGACCCTATATCATGTACATGATTGAGAAGGTGACAAAAGTAGAGTTTGTCAAAGATGTTCCTCACACAGGCCTCAAGCCCCAGAAGCCTATAGTATACACTGTTCCCTCTGCTCCTAACTCACCTGCAGTGTAACAAAGATCTAAGAGGGCTCATGAAGGCTCAAGGACCCAGGCTGCTACTTTTGCTCCTTCACACTCTAGAGAGTCTTCCAGTGGTGTGCTGAAAATGCTTTCCTCCATCTTTGCATCATGCCACAAAGTGGAAATTAAGCAGGACAAGGAGATTTTGGTTAGGAAGAAACATCAAAGATATGTGAAGGCCAGCATCAAAGCTATTTGTGGGAAGCTAGAGATTGAGCTAGTGGGATCACCTCAGATTTTAGATGATCCTGAAGAGGATATCACTAAGATGGCACCCCTCTCGGAGCAAGAACTGACTTCATTTGGACTGGCTGGCGCTTCCCCTCCTCCTCCTTAGCAAGCACCTAAAGATGAAGAAGAAGATGAAGATAGAACCGAGAGTCAGGGAGGCAGCGGCGATGAGTGATTCCCCTCAATTTTTCCCTTTTTGGTGCCTTGATGCCAAAGGGGGAGAGATTGAGACTAGTAGCTTATTTTGTAGCCTTAAGGACTTGTGATCGAGGACATGTATCTCAATTTAAAATTATTGTAATCTCTTGTGGATGTGCTTAATCTATTTAATGTGTGATGCTTAGTTTGATGTTAATGTGATGATTGTTGCTATAATGGTTAAGTTCTTATCTTTTGCTCATCACATCATTTGATCACACACTCTATAGGCACCCCACCATAAATAGTTCATGTGAGAAGTTTTTGTTACTCATTTATCATTCTCATATATGCACACTTTATGAAAATCAATTTTTACTCTTAATTGTAAAATCTCAATTGGTTGTCATCAATCACCAAAACGGGGGAGATTGAAAGTGCATCTAGGTAATCCCTTGTGGGTTTTGTACGATTGATGACAAAAGAATGGGATCCTAATGAACTTGTTGAGATGAATGTAGGTCAACTAAAATGAGATAGTTTGGTGCACTCAAAAAGTGAAAAATGAAGTGATGAAGAAAGTGAAAAGCGCGAAGTAGACTTAATTGTATAGGATGTGTGTGATAGACACATCCCACGAGCTCAAATCTTTGCATAGGAGTAAGGGCTTAAAATTAATCTTAAAATTCACTAAGCACCGGACTAGTCCGTTCATGAACCGGACTAGTCTGTTCAACTCTCTGTTGTCTCACTTCACAGTGCACCAGACTAGTCCATTCATGGACCCAACTCGTTCGATCAACTTTCTGGAACCTCACTTCACAGTGCATGGGACTGGTCTGTTTGTGGACCGGACTAGTCCGTTCAACTTTCTGTAAACTCAATACACTGTGCACCGGACAAGTCCGTTCAGAAACGAACTAGTCTGTTGAACTCTCTGATGTTTCATAACACATTACACCGAACCAGTCTGTTTATAGATCGGACTAGTCTGATAAACTATCTGATGTTCCAATTCATAGGGCACCGGACATGTCAGGACTCCTACTGGACTAGTACGATATAACTTACACAATTTAGAGTTTCTAGTGTGCTGCACATTTCAAGCAGACTTTACACATAACACCGGACAAGTCCGGGCCCTAGTACAGACTAGTCTGACCGTCAAGATCCCTAATGATAACATTTTTGGAAATACTATACATAGGAGATCCACGACCCCACATAGACACAAATCGTATTCTACTGTTGACAAATGAAACCCTAGCACTGCCACATGTCCCAAGAGCACAAAAACACATCTCCCCACACATCTAAGATCCTCAAAAGTGAAATCATTTGAGTATTCAGATTTGGGATTGGGA
Organism: Tuctoria greenei; assembly: GCA_036927565.1. Lineage (NCBI taxonomy): Eukaryota > Viridiplantae > Streptophyta > Magnoliopsida > Poales > Poaceae > Tuctoria > Tuctoria greenei. Next base: position 76,028,188 of record JAYESD010000007.1, on the reverse strand, counting down.
GATCGTTGTCTACACGTCATTGAGCTCTTGGGGTTTGATCTCTTTACACTCTTGAATAACTTGTAATCTTTTCGAGTGAATTAGATCATCTTTTTCTGCTGTAATATTTTGTGGGAGCCCTCAACGTGTGAGGTTGCCCAATCAACTCGATGTTTACCAGTGATAGTGGGATCAAGTCGGCCTTGTGTGGTGACATGACGAGAGAAAGGGTTTGAAGAGACCCAGCTCTGTGTGGGCTTCCTCAACGAGGAGTAGATCTCTTTGGTGAGAACGAACCTCGGTGAAAATCCGTGTCTCGTGTGCTTTACTCTTTTACTTTTGCAAGTTTGATTATCTAGGGTATTAGATTTAATCTATCAAGTAATTTGTGTTTCACGTACATGTTTGCAATATTTTTTTGACCGGTGAAAAACTGCAAGGGAGAACCCCGATAGCCATAAAACATATATTAAAATAGACGAGGTAACAGCGAGTTACAATAGCTCAGCAGAGCTTGACTAGGTGTTCCAGAGGGAGGAACGTCCTTTACAAACTCTGAAGCCACAAGAGCACACTGGCCCTATCCTCCGGCTTAAAAAGGCAGGCCTGAAGCCTTGTAGAAGCAATGAAGGATCATTTCCAGGCGTTTACAGAGGGAGTAGAGTTTCTGAAAATGACATTGTTACGAGTAATCCAGATCTCTCAGGCCGCTATGGAGAAGGTTTCCAAGAAGGCGCGACGACCCCAGCTGAGCTTGGCTTTTTGCAGGGTATGAAAGAAGGGGATGTCGTGGTCCCAGTGAATCCCAAAGACATTCCAGCATGCCATGCTGAAGGAGCAGTTAAAGAAGAGATGGTACGTGAGTTCCTCCACATTGTCAGCACAGAGCACGCAGGTGTAGTTGTTCCCGTCAATCTTGATGTTTTTTCTCTTCAGGAGGTTGCGTGAGTTGAGCCGGTCCCGAAACATCAGCCACATGAAGATCTTTATTTTCTTTAGCACCTTTGAGGCCCAAATCCAGCTAAAGGGTGTTGGTGGGTTGATGTGTTTGTAATAGTTGTTGTAAATAAGCTTGGAGCTGAAAGTTCTTGTTCCCCGCTCGGAGTCCACTCATCCTGTGCAGCTTCCCTGTGTGAAATTTCCTCCAGCATGGCCTCCAGATTGGCCAGTTCCAACAGTGCTTCCTCTGACAATTGTTGAAAAAAGTGATTGTGATGGTCTGAGCTGCTGAGGTATTGGGCCATTGAGATGTTGGTTCTTTTGCGAAGGAGTATAAACGGGGCATGTCCCTTCTGAGGAGGTGGCCTTCCCACTGATCCTGCCATAGTCGAATTGTGTCCCCTGCGACAGTTTTGACTTCAAAATTCCTGAGAAAAGAATCAGATAGGCTCACAACATCCCTCCACCAGAAGGATCCTTTTCCTTTTGTGTTGTGGGGGGGGGGGGGGGGGGTTACCATTTCTGCAATAGTCCTGATGGATGAGGTGAACCCAGGGGATGTCTGCTTTGTTATAGATTTTCCAAAGGAATTTCATTGCATTGAGGTTTTTCAGACCCAGGCCTCCATTTTCCTTTGGTGTTGTAACTTGGTTCCAGGCCACCAGGGGCCGGCCCTTGCCAGTAGTGTCCGAGCCTCTCCATAGCATTGTTTCCTGGCTTTGTCAATAGCTTGAATGACTGACTGTCTCAATTTGATGGTACACATCGCATAAATTGGGATGGCGGAAAGAACGTTGTTGATGAGTGTGCATCGACCAGCCATTGACAACCATGTTGCTGCTCCAGTTAGCATTTTTGCACCCTTAAGACAAGCCCTTCAAAGGCATCTGCTTTGGGTCTGTCGAGGCACATCGGCAGACCTAAGTAAGTAAATGGGAATGAACCAATAGTGCAACCCAGTGTGGCTGCTAGAATTGTGGCCTCCTCTTCATCAGTGTTTATTGGTGTTAAGCTTGATTTTTCCCAGTTCACTCTTAGCCCTGTAGCTCCCCCAAAGGATTGTAGTAACTTTTTCAGAAAGAAGAGCTATCTCTGGTTGGCTTTGAGGATTAGAATAGTGTCATCTGCATATTGTACTACCGGGAAGTCCTCGTTCATTTCTTGATGCAGTGGCAATGATAGAAGCCCCAGCTCCACTGCTTTGTTGATTAAAATTTGTAGAAGATCTGCTGCCAGTACAAATAGCAGGGGGGCTAACGGGTCCCCCTGTCGAACACCTCTTCTGCAGTGAAAAGTCTTTCCTGGCACCCCATTGAGAAGAACTGAGGATGTGGCAGTAGATAGAATATCTGTTACTCATGTGATCCACTGTTCAGGAAAACCCAAAACTCTCAGCGTGTATATAATGAAGTCATGTTCCACCCTGTCAAAGGCTTTCACGAAGTCCAGTTTGAGTACTATGACACCAGTATTGGTTTTTTTGCATTGATAGAGGTACTCATAGACCCAAGCCATGCAATCATGGATGGTTCTTTTCTTGATGAAACCATATTGATTTTTGTGGATAATGGTTGGGATGACTTCCTGCAATCTAACTGAGAGTATCTTAGTGATCAGTTTGATAGCGGAGTTCAGCAGTGATATGGGCCTGTAATCTGTAACCCTACAGGGATTATTGATCTTCGGGATGAGAGTGATTAAGGAACTGTTCAGAGGATGGATACTGATGTTGCCATTAAAGAAGTCTGAGCACAGCAGATAAATGTCTTCCTTAATGATGTGCCAGCATGCCTGAAAGAATTTTGTGTTGAACCCATCTGGACCTGGGGCTTTGTCAGTTGGCATGTTTTTGAGTGTGGCATCAATTTCCTCCCTGGTGACCGAGTTGCATAATATATGTAGATGTTGTCCAGGCAGCACCCAATGGTGGATCTGTGGCCGTTGTTGAGTCGGGGCATATTGCCCTAACCTTTCAGAAAATTCCTTCCAAAGGGCTGAGGCCTTGTGCCCATGATCCATCAGCTCCACTCCATGTCATCTTGAATGATTGATATATTGTTTCTCCTATATCTTTCTGTTGCTGCAGCCAAGAAGAATTTGGTTGGCTCATCACCAAACATGGCCCAACGCTCTGTATAACATTGTCTCCAGTAGTTCTGTTGCTTTAAGAGCTGAGTGAGTTGACGTTTGATCATGTTTCTGAAACAGCTTTCCTGCAAGTATAGGGTCCTCTGCTCTTCCATTGTATCCATGATCAGAATAACTTCGTTGCATCGTTTGATCAGTTTTTTCAGCCCACCTAGTGATCTGCTCCACTTGCGTAGCTTGTATCTCAGACGCTTTAATTTAGCAGAAACTCTCCTTGCACTACCAACTGTTGGCAGAGGCTGGTCCCACGAGTCCTTAACAATGGTGAGAAACTGTGGATGTCTGAGCCAGTAGTTTTCAAAACGAAAGCATTTTGATTTAGGTATGTGTCCCTGGCCAGTGGCCGAAGTGAGGAGTTGGGAAATGATAGGGACCATTGCGCTGAGGTAAAGCACCAATCCAGTTGCTCAAGTAGAGGGATTGTTGCATGTTGCTCCAAGTGTAATTCCTACCTTGGAGAGGGATTTCAATAAGTCCCAAGTGTTGGATGATGTCATTGAACATCTGCATGTCCCCTATATTCGCTCTCGTGTGGTTGCGATCACTGGCGTGGCGATAAAAGTTGAAGTCCCCCAATATCATGTATAGCTCCTGCGGTTGCAATGAGAGATTCCAGAGCCTGTCGATGAACTCCTGCCGGTGAGGTCGCTGACAAGGTCCATAGACTGAGATCAGGTGCCAGACGACCCCATTCTGTCGGGATGTGAACCGCATGAATATGCCAAAGTCCCTGATATCCATAGCTTCCCCATGAAGTAAGCTATCATTCCAGGCTACCAGTATACCTCCTGAGGCACCCCTGGATGGTGCAAAGGCGAATTTATTGAATCTTCTGGGCGCCAGTCGTTTAAGGAAAGAAATGCCAATATGTTCCATTTTGGTCTCTTGTATACAGAAGATTTGCACTCCTGGACCTCCTCTATTTTGGATCTAACTGCTTGCTGCTTAGCAGTGTTATTAAGACCACGAATGTTCCAGTTGAAGACATTCCAGTTACGGTTTATGTTGTGCACCATAAATAATAGTCAGGGATGACAGAGCAGTCTGGGAAGTAATCCCGACCGAGTGAATGAGGATGTGGCCTATGAAACTAAGGTCAGTGTGCAACGAGGGCCAACTAACAAACCAGTAATCAGACAGACAGATGAGCCAAGCAGCATAGAAATAAGTCACAGCCAACAAACTCCAGAAAAGACTAACTGCCATAAACTAAGGTTCCGGCCACTGGCCGATCAAAATGCAGAAGTGTTCCCAACAGCGCATGTTCCCAACAGAGCATATCACAAAACAACAGCCAGTATTGTTTAAAACAACCACACTACAATTCCAAACAACAGCTTCCCAAAAGACGAACCCATCAGCAACATAACAGCCCACATTGTGCCCGGTGCCCTCCACTCCCAGCAAGTCAAGCTTGATGTACGACATCGTCATTCAGCTCCGGGATGGACATCATCTGGCGCGCCACCTCAGGGGGAACGCCGCACTCGTTTACCGCCGTCGCCTGCAGCACATCAGTGGAGAGTTCAGGGTAGGGACGACAGGAGTAAAGAGAGTCAAGACTGGGGAATTTGATTGGACCTAGAAAGAGATTGGGTGCCGGCTTATCGTTAGATGTACCAGCATCAGGGCCATCCTCCTGAGCAGGTGGAGGCGTGGTCCGATGTCCCTGCATGAGCATTTGGAGCCGAGGGCTCCTCCTTGGTTTGCTGGGTTCCAATGATCGGTTGGAGTAAGAGGGTCCAACAATCTCCGCTACTGCCGGTTTCAGGGCCTTGCTTTGTTTTCCTTTTATCTTATCTGCAGTAGCAATGGGCTCGACAGTGATATCTTTGATGAACACTGAGGAGTGGCCAGAACTCTGCTCCCTTGTCTGTTGATCAGTGGTGTTAGAGAGCAACATGGTGATGACTTTATTGAACCCCCCTTGCCCATTGGGTTCATTGAACTGGACGTTCCACCATGCATAGGGGGAGTTCGGGAAGGCCACCTGGAGCATTCTTCTCAGCCCCACCGAGTCCAGGGGGCGAAGCCAGTCTGGTTGCTGCGTAACATCCTCCGGGTTGACCAGTGAGAAGTTCTGTTGCTCCATCCTTGAAGCTCTGACAGCCGGTTCAGTCGTGTTCGTGTCGTTTGAAGCTTCCTCTTGAGGTGGGGCGTTAGAGAGGACGTCCATCTCCTGGTGCGGTGGGGCAGCGGTGGCCCCCATGGTTCCCAACCATCATTGTCCTACTGCTGGTGTTGTTCATCAGGCACTGGCCATTCATCATCATCTTCCGGCTATTCCTCAGGTGGTTCTTGAAGAGGATGAGGGTTGCCATTCGGTGGCAGGTCATCTTCCGGGGGGATGCCCCAACCATCTACTTCCCCAAAGCCATTCGGGGCAATCCAGTTGAGAATGTACACCGGGCAAGACCAGGAACACCCGACCCCATCCCTGGTGCCTTGACGCAGGACTAAACTTCTAGGGATGAACCTTGCATTGGTGTAGAGACATTTGACCAAGATGAAGCCCAGAGCCCTCTGGCTTGTGTGCCACTGAAGTAACTTGCCAAAACCAGAAACTGCTAACTCAATAGCTTTAACCATCCTGTAGTCCAGTGGGAAGCCCAAGATCATTAACCAACCAACACAACCAAACTCATGAGTTCGGCGGTTTCTGCCAAAGTCGTGCCTGATGAAGGACACACGGACTCCATCTACCACGATTGGCTCTCTCATCACAAGCAAGTCTCTAAACAAGCTGGTCTGGAATGCAAAAAGAGCTATGCTCAGTGGGGTGAGACAGAAGTGAGTAACGGTGATACCCGTGTCCTGCAGAAGGAAGTTCAGGATCCGTAGCCTGAAATCATCATACTGATCTTCCTGCAGCACGCGCTCAGTGTCCACCGCCACAACAAATTCTTCGTGAGCCGGGTGATGGTGACTGGGAAGGTGCACCACCATCCTAGGCAGCCGGTTTGGGCCTCCGTCAGTGAAGTCGAAGTGTTGGCTGGCCAGGAACCTCGAGGGATCAATCGGGAAGTTGGCCATGAGGCTAAGAGAGTTGGCCGGTGAAAGAGCGGCGGAGATGGATGTGGAGTGCAGGATGCGGAGGAGCCAGGAAGAGGGAGCGGCAGGGGAGAAGTTGAGGGGGTGGTTGTGGTTGTGAATGACGATAGCAGATGACGGTCCCGTGTAAAGGCCAGAGGCCTTAATGGGGGGGTGTGCTTCTCTTGCGCCAAACCCGAGAAATTCTGGCGGCTGAGAGGCAGTTCTGTCTAATATGCACGTATCTAAAGCAAAGATTGCAACGAATCTTATTGCGGCATTGGAATTTCAGATGAAATGGACTGAGGCATTTATAGCAGCGTTTCCCATCAGGCTGTCGAGTGCCATGATCGCCTGGCCGCCTTAGCTCCCTGCTTTGATTGCTGTCTTGTCGATAGAGGGTTCCCTCGGGACCTTGCGAGATTGTGGCCTTAGGAGCTCTATCTCCCTTCGGGCGAGAACACTTGCCAACCTCCAACTTAGTAGAGCTAAGCCTAGGGTGGCTACTGCTCAGAGCGGTCGCATCAGGGGCATGTGCCGAGTTGTTGACGCTCCATTGAACCGGAGAACAGTGAGACATGAAAGGAGTGGGACCAGACTTCCCTTTGTCCACCCGCGAATTCAAAATGTTGTATTGTTTATTGCGCCATGTACCTTCATTCGCGGTGGTCGGTGAATGAATTCCGACGATCTTCCGATTAGTCGGAAAGCAGAGTCCGGCATCACTTGTTGGGGCTTGAAGAAGATTGCAGAAAATTTTTCCCAACCACAACCCTTTTACCGTTGGGGTTGCCTTTTTTTGCTGGAGAACCTTGCCGGATTGGGGAGGCAAAAGAGACCCGCCTGTTTGTTGGCTTCTTGCGTGAGACTAATGTCCAGCTTTCCTTCTCTTCCTGCTCCCACTTCTTGTATTCAGAGATCCAATCCGGTCCACCCGTGCGCCATAGATGAAAGTACACATCAAAGGTTGGTGTGGTGATCCTTCGCTTTGCATTGATCAGCAGTCCCACTTGCTTGCTCGCCACGGAGAAGCGAAACGAACGCTCTTGCAGTTGTTGGACATGAAAATTCCAAGGTGAACCACCCAGCACCGAGCAAAGAGCCCATCCAACAGCACTCTCCGAGAGACGAAAAGTGTACCTTCGAAAGACTGGAATCATGAGGAAGGAACCCTTGGGCGAAGACCCCAGGTGATGAACCGTGGAGCGGAGCTGGTGGTGAACTTCTTGTTGGAATATCTCGCCGGGACGAAGATCCCAGTCACCACTGGTTGGCAGGGGTCGATCATGACCCATGTTGAGCAAGTCGACCAGTCCACAGCAGCACTAGAGGCTATCAGCGTGTCCATGGCGGCGAGCAAGGGGAGGTGGTGGAGGTGGCGGAGGCGCGGGGTACGGAGGAGCGGGAGCGAGAGCAAGCCATTGGTTGAGGTGTTAGTGTCAAGCCGCAGCCTTAGGATGTGTTTTGACATGTTTGCAATATTGATCGTTTAATCAAGATTGTTTGAACAGGTGCTTAAATTCCGCTGCTACAACCCATACAAATTCTGCTATAGCACTTGATAAATTCACATTATTGAAGCACATCGGACTAGTCCGCATTTGCACCGGACAAGTCCGGTCCACCAGGAATTTAACGATTTCATTAGGTGTGCAGGAAAAGTTAAAAGCCTATTCACCCCCCACCCCTCCCCTCTAGGCCACATTCACCGGCCCAGGGCGTTGCCGACCCTGATCGTCTTGGCGCTGTTCGGGATCGATTTGGACCATCTTCGTGTCCTCTGTGGGTTAGAAGGTGTTGGATGTGATGGCTTGATCTGGTGAGCCCTCCACCATGTGCTGTCGGAGCTCGTCAAGCTCTGCCACTCCTACCGATGTTGATGCCAGCTCGCATGCGCCTCGTTCGCATAGGAGGACCTGCCAGACATTCAATTTTAAGATGATGACCCCCTCGGGGGGCCGGGCATCTTCAGCTGGAGGTAGGATAGCTCGGGACGGCTATGAACTTCATGTAGCATGGTCATCCCAAGATGGCGTGGAAAGGGTCATCGAATTCGAGGACCTCTAACATGAGGGTCTTTGTGCAGAAGTTTTTTTCCTCCCTGAATGTGAAAGTGAGGCCAATTTTCCTGAGCGATATCCACGCTTGATGTGGACAATGTCGTGGAAGGGTGCTCAAGCTGGGCATAGATGGAAGCATGATATTCCCATCGCGTAGAGGGTCCTGACATATAGGATGTTGAGACCACTCCCTCTATCCATTATCACCTTGGTCAGGCGCTTGGGGCCTATTATCGGATCCAAGATTAGGGGGAGATGTTCGACCTGCATAAGGTGGTCGTGATGGTCAGACTGGTCAAATGTTATCCTTGTTTCGAACCACCGAGGGGAGTTGGGATGATCTCCATGGCGACATTGATCTCTAGGGCATCATAGGAGAGTAGCAGAGAAGATCATTCCTACGTAGGAGGATGCCAAGATGCGGCTGGCGGTGCTCCCGTTAGAGTTGTGGGTCGCCTCGCCTGTCAGAGGTGAGGCAGATGGTCATGTGCTTGGGATCCAAAGGGTGGCAAAGTCGCTTGTGAAGAATTCCAGGCTCCATAGGCATGTGTCCCCGCGATGGAGACGGGCAGTGAGAGCTCCAACCCATCAATGTCGCCAGCGGTGAATTCGAAGTCGCTGAAGGATATCTTCGTGCTTGGCACGAAGGTCGAGCATGGTGGAGCCATCAAAGAAGCAGATAATTGAATGCGCCAAGAGCGCACTCGAAGGCCAAGATTCATACCTTCTAGTGGTCGGGGTTGAGAACCCCATCAAGATGAATTCAAAAAACTATATCAATAGTCGGCTAGCGCATCTGTTACGGAAGGAGGAGATTAAGTGGTACCAGAGAGCGAAGACTAAACATTTGATGAAGGGTAATTCCAACTATATATTTTCATTTAGTGGCAAATGGAACACATAGAATATCATGAATATATAAACTACAACATGGTGATCGGGTCATAGATGGAGATGTGGAGCTAAAAAATATATCACTAGGTATTATAAAAATCTATTCGACCAGCCGGTGGAGAGTCCTTTCCGGTTGGATTTGTCTTGTACTAATAATATTTCACAAGTTTCAAACGCTGAACATGAGATTTTAACTGCACAATTTACATAATATGAAGTAAAGAGAGTGATTTTCGAATGGAGAAAAATAAAGTCTTTGGACCTGATGGTTTCGTGTAGAATTTTAGCAGGCCTTCTGGGCTGTAGCTAGAAATGATCTTATGAATATGTTGTACAAATTCCATGTGGGGACCAGAGTCCACACATCCGAGGATCTCATTGGGTGGTACCGTGCGATGCGGCACCTAACAGCACACACAAAAAGGATACCAAAACATATAAAGTTTTCATTTCATAATAAGAAGAGTTTACAAAAGAGTGTACAATAGAAGTACACACGCAGCGGAAAAATACATACTCATAATCTCACCTAACTAAGCAGGAGAGAAGACGTCCATGCCCTAGGACGATTCTCACTAGCAACACGAAGAACATACAGCAGCGGCGTGGCTCACATGAGATTTATCTCGACACCTCGAGTCTCATGTACAACCTGAACAGCAGAAATAAAACTAATACCTGCAAAAATCGTTAAAGCGCAAACGTGAGCATAAGGCTCAGCAAGACTTAACCGTCTCACTAGACATATGCAAGGGGACACTAAACATAGGTAAGGTGAAGCATAAATGACTCGCCTACAAGTGGATCCTTATAATCAAGTTTTAAGTAGCAAATGACATTCTCTGAGCACGGCACATCATGGGCTCCACAATCAAACAAGAAACGCTTTACCGATGATATGACATGCTCAGGGCACATAATGCTATTACAGCTAAAGTATGGGAAAATTTTAAACTTTTAATTGTACTATCTCTAAATCATACAAGGTTGCAAAGTAATTATAATTCAATACAATATGATTTTTCTGACTTCTTTAGTATTTACTACGTCACCGCTCAGTGAACAAGTGGTACTCTATTACTGCGAGGGACAGTGATTGCAATCAGGACACACCCGGACAACACGACACATACGTCGTTCGGAAGTGTCAGCGAGCACACCCGTACCTACATAACACTTCAGTACTAGGCGTATATGGCCACCTTTCACAAGAAACTCGAATGTTGAACCGGTCGATCCGTCACGGGCAGGAGGTCCCTGCGTGGGGCGTACTCTGACGTGCCCACCAGCGGATTTACACCTTGCTACCCTCAACCCACACCTATAAAACGGAACGGTATGCCTCGACACCCAAGTTATCAAGTTACATAAGTTTATTGGATTCCATATGTCCATTATATTGCCGGTACAATTCAAGCTTGTCCGAAGGGGCTGCATACGGACGGGCCTTAATCGACACAGGCAGGGCTATGCGACCGAGACTCAATTCTCGCCGCTTCCTATCCATTCCCTGCCCGGTCTCAATTTCATTATATTAAGCCATTTTCTATTCAACCAATCTTGTGAGATACATCTCTCGCGAGTAGATTCCAACTACTCGACTTCTACCGGATTTCCTATGCATTAGCAAAGCAGTTACTACAGGTCAAACTGTAACTCGTGCCAAATAAACCCTGGGATTTTTGGTCATGCATGTGGAGTATCATTCACCCTAAACGTAATGCACAATTCATATACTACTCATCATAGTGATAAAGCAAAAGTTTATAAACGACTTAAATGCAAACCGGGGCTTGCCTTAGTTTGCGACTGAACAAATGTCAATTGTTAGGGCTTGATCTTCCTCCGGAGAACCTGCCATGGAACCTCAGTGGAAACACCTTGGCCTTCTCCTCCAAGCGAAGCTCGTCGTCGATCACCTACCATCACGTTTCCTATCGACATGATATGCATATAAGTAATTATGTAATTAAGTAATTTAAGAAAAGACTCCACGGGGTTGTGTAAACTCTAAGAATGAGGAGTTCGACTAGGAAGGACAGATATGCCTCTGTTGTGTGAATGAACAAAGGATGGAGTCAAGTGGTCATAGTAGTATCGAGATGTGAATTGAAAGGTGCAATGTAAGCACACATTGCAACTTGGCACTCAACACTCGACGCTATGCCACTCAAGGACGATACAGCTGAATGGTGTGAAAGTGTTGGACTGGTAGGGTAAGGATGACCTAAGAGTCAAGGTGGCATAGTAGTGTCGAGATAAACACTAAAAGGTGCAATGTAATGACACATCGCAATTTAGCACTCGACACTTGGAGCTATGCCGCCCAAAGAGTGATAAGGTAGAATGGTGAAGAAGCATTACTGGACTGTGTGATGTAAGGAAGGCTAAGTGATCAAGATGGAGCATAGAAAGCTTAAGGCATGAGTGAACTGTGCAACAAGAGGTTGTGACTTAGAAGTCAACCAGTGAAGTTACACAAACTCATTAAGGAGTAAACCTAATTATGTGACAAGTGTGATCGCAGGGTCCTGATAAGGATGAACTAGGATGAAACCCTAGCGACACTTGGGAGTGAAGTGAGGTCAACATTCTTTGGACTTAAGACATCATAACGAGCCTTGTTAACCTGACGTGAGTACTGAGACAACGTTCAAATGACCTTTAGATAAAGTAGTTTCTACGGCAAGCTTCTCGAGCATCGTTCAAGTGCTTACGTGACACTATTGCAGTGTCCTTTGCAAGATTGTCCAGATGAGCTCGGTGAACTCCTAGAACTCGAACATGATGCGAGACCTTGTCGTGATGGTCATGCTTTGCCATCACGGGAAGATCGGATTAGCCACGTCCACATCGACCCGGACTCGTCAATAGGGTGAGCAGAATCTCGAACACCACCTCATGAGTCTTAAGGCTAGTGATGTCGACTCGGTTGTTGTTAAGCGACTCGACGAACCTGCCGTCGAAGACGGGGTACACCAAGTTAACCAATCCTGTGATCGGCTACGAAACATCCTCAACACAACCAAGGAACTCTTATCCAAGGTCCCCCTTGGTCTAGTTCTCCTTGTTGGTCGCAACGTTATTGCATACCTCTACTCCAAGTCATCGGTGATCACTGAACCACTTGGTTTGACCTAGAAGGCATTTCATCGAGCACCCTAGCTACACCTAGGACTTGACGAGTCTTGCCTCGACTAAACCCTAATTTGGCTAAACGACCATTGTACGACGAGTCGTGCTTGTGTTCCAGCACCACACACATTACAAGAACCCTCCATCTCGATGCCAGGGCACGATAACGGCTCGGAGCGTCACGACGACGTCATATGGTCAACGACGTCGACGCGGCTCATGGTGGAGCATCACGAGCACGCACGGACATACCAACGTGACACAAACGACAAAGGAGGTCGACTTGGGGACTCCTATAGGAACGATATCAATGCGAAACTGGACATATGACTTGACGAGACATGAGTACCATTAGGGGTCATGATGAACGGACATCGATGACGTCAAGCAAGGTATTTCAGGGCAAGGCTCACCTTGTAGGCATTTCGCCGAACATCTTGGGTGGGTACTTGATTTCCGTCGCTTCATCACCATTAAAAGGGTATCTTGGCACTTGGGCTTGTCGAGTTGCCACATCACCATACCCCTACATCAAGACCAGCTCTGAACATCAACGAAGTTGGTTCTTTCCTTGTGAACATTTCATCGAATACCTAGGCTGCAGTCACCGATCCAATCACTCTTACAAAATAAGAGCTAACCTGGATCAATGGTCGATACCATTGTGTCAACGACGCGTTCTGGGATCTCATACATCACATACATCCCTCACTTTGCTGGTTGGGTGCAACCATGGCGCGGAACGGGGCGACGATGCTGGGTGTCGACCACCGGTTGAGGTGTTGGACAGCGTCGACGTCGCGGGCGCGGTCGCGGACGGACAGGGAGCAGGGCGGCGTGCGTTGGCGCTGGGGAGACACGAGCAGTGGTGGGCATCCGTTGCCGTTGATGGTGCAGCGTGGCAAGGTGCGGGACGACGTGCATCCGCGGCACGCGCGACTGGCATGGCGTGGCGCTGCAGCACTGGAGGAAGGGAGGGGCAGGGACGCGAGCCGGGGCAAGGTGGTGCGCCGGCGTGGTCAGGCGAGCGGGCGGACCGGCGGGGAAGTGTTGGGGCGACGCCCGCGGCGGTCGGGAGGCAAGCCGATGGGAGCGGCGCGAACAGAACTGGCGAGGAGGAGGCGCGGCGCTGGCGGGAAGACGAGGCGGCGGCCAAACGCGGAGGAGGCGCGCGGACCTGGCGGACGGCGACCAAGCCGGGAGAAAGAGCAGCGGGGGCGAGGCACAAGTGGACCACCGACCAGGAAGCAGCGAGCCGGCGGGCAGGTGTGGGGCACCGGCGAAGCGTGGCCAGCAGGGAGGCGGGCCTGCGGCAGGCGGCTTCGGTGGAGAGCGCGACGACGGAGCAGCTCAGCCCGACGGCCAGGAGAGCGGCACGGAGGTGAGCCGGCGCGGTGGAAGACGCGCGGCGCGGGGAGGTGCGCGGGCGCGCGATGGCCGGGAGAAGGAGGAGGCACGGGGTCGGGCGCTGATAAGGACAGAGAGAGAGAAGCAAAGTTGGTTTTTGTGGCTAAGAATGACATGTGGGGCCCATTTTTCCCTTCTCCTTATCCTCTTCATTTTCAGGTGCAAAATATCTCATCCATTGAGCAGCTTACCAGTGGGGCCCACCCTTTTCCTAGTACTGAGGATAAGTATGACATGTGGGTCCCACTGTCTTCTCCCTTCTCTTTTAAAATTGAAATGGAGCTAGCAGACATACTTCAAAAATATTTAACTTTGGCCCAATGACTAAATAAAATGTGGAGAATTTTATGGTGCAATCAGATTTCAAAACTGGGCAAGTCGAATTTGAACTCAGGTTTGAATTTGAATTCAAGTGGTGATACTTGACTCAAGGAAATAAATAGTAGATTAGGTTCAAAAATCCTGAAACTTTGAGGTTAACCTTTTTGAACCATAAGGGACCTCAAGAAAAATTTGGAGTTGAATTGGACAAGGTTGAGCACAAAGTTTAAATTTGAAGTCGACGTTGATTAAACTCTCAGTACGTGTCCAATAAATGGGAAATGGGCTTCAAAAATTTTGAAACTTTACCGAGAGTCTAATTGGAATATTAGTAGGTCATGGAAAAATTTACAGCCTGAGATTTGAATATTTTTGGATGTCCCATTTTAGGGTTGGAATAATTCCTTTTTCTTTCTCTCTATTTTGTTTTCTTTTCTCCTTTAATTTTTCATTGAAAATGTGAATACTTGGAAATTAAGGATTCTTCACCTTAAGTTCCATTCCACATCAGCAACCATGTTCTATATGTAAAGTTTTAACAAGTCCCTATTTTTAGTGAACATAGTTTAACTCATATGGCTCATGTGAGTTTGGATTTCCAAGTCTATTTTCAAAATTTTTAAGTTCACATTTTTGCGTTTTTGTTCTTCCGAAAAACGGGCTTTTACATTCCATGTGGGGAATTTACCACTATATAGATTGAATTTTGGAACTATTACGTTGCTACCTAAAAGTGTTCAGGTAAATACTATGCAACAATATAGGCCGATATGCCTATTAAATGTTAGTCTCAAATTTTTTACTAAGGTAGCAACGGAAAGGATTATGACTGTAGCTCCAAAGGAGATTACCCCAACGCAATCGGTGTTCCTACCTCGGAGAAACATCATGGAAGGGGTGATAGTGTTACACGAAACACTACACGAGTTAAAGAAGAGAAAACACAATGGTATTATGTTTCAATATATTTTGAGAAAGCTTATGATAAGGTTAAATCGTCTTTTGTAAAGCAGACTCTATTAATGAAAGCTTTTTAGATGGATGGATTTAATGTATCAACACATTTATACACGGTGTTCATGTGGGAGCAAAAATTAATGATCAAATAGGGGAGAATTTTATGACTAAAAAGGACTTCAGCAGCAAGATCCGCTTTCACCTATTCTGTTTAATATAGTATCCGATATGCTTTCCGTACTTATAATCCGAGCTAAACGGGGGGTCTCATATGCGGGGTAATTTAGCACTTGGTGCAAAATGGTTTGTCGATTTTGCAGTATGCAGATGCTACAATATTTTTTCTGGATCACGGTCTGGAGAGTACGGCAAACCTTAAATTGCTATTATGTGGGTTCGAACAAATATCTTGTTTGAAGATTAATTTTAATAAGAGTGAGATTATGTGTTTGGGGAGGCATGTGACTGTGAAAGACATTATTCTAGTCTGTTTGGTTGTAAACTAGGTACATATCCATTTAAATATCTAGGAATTCCTATTTACTACAGGAAGTTGAATAATTTTGATTGGAAGATTGTGGAGGAAAAAATAGAAAAGAAATTAAGCTGTTGGAAAGGTAAACATTTATATGTAGGAGGAAGATTAGTATTGATTAATTCAGAGCTCACAAGTATTGTCTTATTTATGTTATGTTTTTTGAAATCCCTATAGGGGTGCTAGAAAGTTGGATTATTACATATCCATATTTTTCTGGCAGGAGGATGAGCACAAAAAGAAATATAGATTGGTGAAGTGTAGTGTCATATGTCAGCCGAAAGATCAGGATGGATTGGGTATTATTAATATAGACGTAAAAAATGTCTCTTGAGTAAATGATTATTTAAACTTATTAATGAATATCGGTTATGGCAGAGCCTGCTGCGGAATAAATATGTAAAAAGCAAAATGTTGGGACAAGTGCGACAAATGTCAGGTGACTCTCTCTTCTAGTCTAGTCTTATGATGCTAAAGGAGGATATTGTGAACCTTGGTCACTTCCAGATCAATAGAAGTAGTAATACTAGATTTTGGGAGGACAAGTGATTAGCAAGGTGCTCTCGAAAACATCACATCCCATCCTGGTATAATATTGTACGAACGAAGAATAACACGGTTCTAGTGTTTTTATCACTGTACCTTTAAATGTGTCATTCTGTCGAGGATTATTAGGCCAGAACATGGAATGTTAATGAAGTTGCTCATGTCATTCTTAATTATAGTCATAATGTATTTAGGTGGTTGTTAAAGTAAAATAGAATATTTACAGTGCAATATATATATATTGTTTTCTAACAATGAACACCAATGTATGTGAGGATAGGTTGATTTGGAATACGGAATTACCATTGAAAATTAAAATTTTCTTGTGATATGTATGAAGGGGAGCAATGCTAACAAAAGATAATCTAGTTAGATGTAATTTGAAAGGAGAAAAGAAGTGTGTATTTTATTTAAAGAAAGTGTTCATTCACCATCTCTTTTATGATTATCATTTTGCTAGATTTATTTGGAAGGTCACTCAAGTCTCTATAGATACTCTACAATCTAATATGCATTTTTTTAACCTTACTGTATAAGTTCAAGGCTTAGACAAGAAAAGTCATCCTAGTTGCTCGTGAGGCAATGTTCTGGGCGATTTGACTTTTCAGGAATGATATAGTTTTTAATAAGTGCCACATGAAAACTTATTTACAGGTGATTTCCAAAGAAACGCAATGGTTTCCACAACAGGAATCGGGCAAAGAAGTGTCAGGGAAAGTATAATCGTCGGCCCGACAATCTTAAAATCGGTTACATTCGTCGGTTTACGTGTACCAATGTTGATAAGTTTATAGCCATCAGCGTCACACTGACGACTGACGACTTTAATTATGGCCATCGGTAACAGCGATGAGGCCGACACCCATAACATACGTTCGTCGGTTAGAGCTTGAAAGCCGACGGATATAAGGTGAGTCCCGCACACCAAAAAAATGTTCTTGCCGAATTATAAAACCGTCAGCGCCAACTCCAGGGCTGACGGCCATAATGTGGGCCCCGCGTGCCTAAGTTAGCATTGTTGGTTTCAGCGACCGGACCGACAGCCATACGGTGGGCCCTACACACCTTAACTAGAGCCATCGGCTCTGGGTTCCCGAGGAATTTACTCCCGCTTACATCGCACGTGCGCGTACAAGTGAAAAAACCTAACACACTCGTGCGCCGCCCCGTCTCGCTCCGCCACCGCCCGCGTGCTGCCCTCGTCTCGCTCTGCCGCCACATGCGTGCTGCTGCTTCGCTCCAGCACCACCTCACCGCCCCTTCCGGCGCAGCCGCCGTGCGCCGCCTCCCAGACCCACGTGCGCACGCGCCTGTGCTCCTCCTCCGGCGGTAGTTTTGTGGATTGATTAGTCTATGCATTGCTATATCAGTACTTATGCAATTTTACATTGTGTTTTATCTATATATGTGCATGTGAACTTGATTATCATATATATGTTAGTTAGGGTTCCATTATGTTTATTTGAATTTTTTTATTGTTTATGTACTATATGTATATATAAACGGGTTTCGTGCCGGATAGAACCGGCACAACCCAATTAGGGCCCAGCAAGACCCATTTATTTGGAAGTTAAAGTATTCGTCTAAACGGGCACGAAGGTGAACAACAACGGTGCGAACGATGTATGACTCGCAACATACATATGACGGCTATAACCATATAGTCGTCCCCTTTTTACTTGAAGAATTGCACCGGATAGGGTGATGTAGTGTTAAATATGCGGCATTATGCTGTGGAAATTTAAGGATCTATCATGGACAATATATGTAGGGTCGTGACATTAAACAAACTATGAAGTAACCATATATGTCCATTAACATATATTTATTTGATGTAGTCTTAAAATGGGTGACGACCGTAAGGCGATGTATGATAGATGGAGTTCAACTGGTGCGCACACTAATAAATGGGCTCATATCACAAATGCTTTTCTCAGCCATGCATTTGCTAGTGATGCTCGTGTTGCGAAGTGTCCATGTATCAAGTGTCGGAATCGTCGATGTCTGGATAAGTTTGAAATGGAGTTGCATATTTGCAAGCACGAATTTATACCTGACTATCTCGTGTGGCGCAAGCATGGAGAGATAGAGCATGATGATGAGTCAGATGGTAATGAGGATGATGATCAGATGGATGAGATGATAGCATACATTGGTAAAGAGTACGAAGATCGGTCACAACCGGAGGAGGTGAAGGGGTTTTATGAGCTTCTTGCCACCGCAGATCGAAAAGTGTATGAGGGCACCAATGTGACCATTTTGCAGGCGGACACATGACTTATGGCGATAAAGTCCCAGTTCAATTTTGCGAACAATTGCTACAATGGTATCATTAAGCTGATCATTGATCTCCTTTCATCAGTTCATTAGATGCCGCTAGATTTATATCAATCTAAGAAAATTTTGGCTGGTCTGGCATGAATTAAGAGAAGATTGATGCGTGCGAGAATAATTGCATGCTGTTTTGGGAGGAACACAAGAATGATACTCATTGTATCCATTGTAAGAAATCTAGATATATGGACGTCCTAAGTGATGATGGATAACAAATAACTACAAAAGTACCAATTAACAACTTTGGTACATGCCGATCACGTGAAGGCTTAAACGATTGTTTCTGGTCAAAAGAAACAACAAAGAACATAAGATGGCATTCTGAAGGGATATGTTAGAATGATGACAAAGACGTTATGGTGCATCCTTCGGATGCCATGGCTTGACAAGCTTTAGACCGTTTTGATCCGGAGTTTGCAAGAGATCCGAGAAATTTTCGTCTTGGGTTGTCAACAGATGGTTTCACTCCATTCAGCAACTGTAACAGCCCATACTCTTGTTGGTCTGTTTTTATCATGCCCTACAATCTCCTTCCCAACCTGTGCATGAAAGAAGGATACATATTCCTTGTGGCGGTCATTTTTGGTCCTAAACATACAGGCAAGAAAATCAAAGTGTTTATGCAACCGTCGATTGAAGAGTTGAAAGAGTTGTGGCAAGGTGTAAAGGCATATGACAGTCATATGAAATGTGAATTTGACTTGTGTGTCGCGTATGTATGGTCAATTCATGATTTGTTGGCATATGGCATTTGGGTTGGTTGGTGTGTCCACGGACAATTGTGTTGTCCCATATGTATTAGTGACACTGATGCCATGAGGCTGAAGCATGGGGAAAAGTTAGTTTTTTTATTGTCATCGACGATTCCTTCCTTTAAATCATCTTTTCAGGAGGGAGGCACAATAATTTTGGAAATGCATAAGAGTTACAAAAGGAGCACCTCGTCGATTGACAAGCAAACAAGTGGCATGGCATGCAAAGTTAAAATAGTCCGAAGATGGTTTCGAAGGGTATGGTACAGAACACAACTGGACTCATATTTCTTATCTTTGGGAGCTACCATATGCAAAGGCGCTGCTTCTACCGCACAACATTGATTTGATGCACCAGGAGCGTAATGTCGCTGAAAGCATCATAAGCATGTGTTTTGATTTTACCGGTCAAACCAAGGATAATTTGAATGCGAGAAAAGATTTAGCTGATCTTTGTGATCGTCCTAGGTTTGAGATTAGAACAAAAGCAAGTGGAAACGAAATTAGACCATGAGTTTTTTACTGTGTCAAGCCAGAAGAAAGAAAACAAATACTTAGTTGGTTGAAAACATTGAAGTTTCTAGACCGCTATGCAACTAACATAAAATGTTGTGTTAATCTCAGCACCAGTAAACTGAATGGGCTGAAGAGTCGCAATTACCGTATTATGATGAGAAGACTTTTACCGGTAATGTTTCGTGGCTACTTCAAACCTGACTTGTGGAAGATAATTGCTGAACTTAGATATTTTTATAGGCAGATGTGTGCTAAGGAAGTGTCAAAGAAGATAATGCGACAGTGGGAAAAAATATCATTGTGCTTGTATGTAAGATGGAAACAATCTTTTCGCCTAGATTTATGAATTTTATGTAATATTTTCTAGCACATCTTCCTTATGAAGTGTTAGTAGCAGAACCTGCACAGTTCAGGTGGATGTATAGTCAAGAAAGAGAACTGAAAAAACTTGGAGCTACAGTGTGCAACAAGGCAAGAGTTGAGGGGTGTATTGCAGAGGCATTTGCAGCTAAAGAGATTACAAACTTCTCTAGCAAATATTTTGCACGTGCAAACAATGTGAATGCATCTACGACATGATATCATGATGCAGAAGAGCAGTCTATGACTGAGCTCAAAATTTTTCATCGGAAGGGTAAAGGTGTTGGGGTTGCCAATTCTCATTATATTTTGGAGCAAGAGAGGAACTACACTATGCTTTAAATGTTTTTCAACATGGAATAAGTGTTACCATATTTTCAAATGTTTGACAATCTGTATTGGACATCTTCTCGAAGGTCGACGCAAAGTCAATTGGATAATCTACGTCAGCATGGCATAAAGGTGGCTAAAACTTTGTGAACTTGTTTCGTAAACATATAATTTTCTATCTGTCCTTTGTTCTTCAATCATAGTTCATATATTTATTATAAGATGCTAACTTTGTATATTATTGTATATGTAGTCTATGAAGGATGTCAACATCTCTGTTTACTTGGTTAGATCGCGAATGGCCAATTGAAAGCTAGAGAATTTAGTCGATACGATACAATGGATACTGTTTTTGAACGGCAAGTTTAGAAGCAAATTGCCCACGTGCAGCCACATCAAACAGTGGAGTGTGTATAACGGCTGCAAAGGGTAGTGGAGAAGTGAGGGAATATTATGGTGATCTTCAAAAAATAATTGAGTACACATTTGGTGGTTCCAAAGAATTGAAGCTGGTATTTTTTTACTGTTGTTGGTTTGAACCAACATCGAGCATGCGAGTGGATGACATTGGAATGGTGGAGGTCAACGACAACTCGCGCTATACAGCCCCTAACAACAATTTTGTACTTACACAACAAGTGGAACAAGTGTACGATTTAAGTTATCGTCATCCAAGTTTGAAAAATTGGTAGGTTGTATATAAAGTTAACCGTGAAGTGCACCCTCGTCGTTATGATGAGTACATAGACAATCAGGAAGACGATGATGGTGATGCTTATCAAGTTGAAGTTGAGGAAGTACAAGATATTAGGATATCATCTGGGACAGGTTTTGCAGAAATTGCTAGTACTATTCTAGAGTTAATGTCTGAAGAACAAGCCGGCCCTTCGAGGAAACGTCTTTGACAATATCAAAGGATTATTGAAAGGCAAAAAAGAATTATTAAAGAAGAGAGTGAAGGAGAAGAGTTTGAAGAATACATGGAAGAAGAAGAGAGACATGAAAATCTTCATGCACATGTGAACGAAGCATATTATAATGCTGATGATTTTTAGTAGATTCTGATGCTGATGATTTTTAGTTCTTGTACGCAACAAAAGCGTCGATTTGAGGAGTCAGCAATATGCATTCTTTGAGATTTTAATTCTTATTGTGTACATCTTCAAGTCATTATCATTTATTGTTTATTGTTTTATATTCTCATATACTAATCATTATTTTGAAATTTGTGCAGATGTGGAAGCATTTCAAAAAAGGGAAGAAGCGGAGTGATACTTCTTCCTCCGCGTCTCACCACGGTAGTGGTTCGGTTCACACATCCTTGTTTCAGGTACTTTGTTTTTTTATAAACACTTCAATATCATAATCAGCTATTTACTATTTGTTACATGTTTATTTGCATTTGCAGGGCACGACCGTGAGTGCAGATAGATGGAGACAACTCATGGGGTGTGTGACAGAGCAGGCATCGAGCAAGCTAGCACGAGGTTCGAGTCCCAGACAAGTCAGAGATGTTCAGAACGAGCTGTACTCGGAGGAGGCTCAGGAGCAGGGAGGAGGCTTAGGAGCAGGCACAATGGAGGATGCTCAGGAGCAGGGAGGAGGCTCATGAGAAAAGGAGGCTCGGGATCAGGACTTTGAGTCATCTTCTGGGGGTGGGTAAAGTGCTACTAAGGGTGAACAGGGTGGTACTGAGAGTGAAGAGAGTGGCGAAGAGGAAGATGACCCGGATCGAGTTGCAAGGTTGGCATGATTGGCAGACTTACAAGAGGCGGCAGAGGGGCAGAGTGATCAATGCCCTTATATGTATTTTTTTGAATTATTTGATAAGCTATCTTATACATTTGGTTTTCTTATCAACTAACTATTGTTATTTGTACAGGCTGCAGAGGCACCTTTTATGTACTCCAAGTAAAACTCCCGACACGCGGACAATTATAAGGCTAAAGGGTACTAGGTGCTGGATCGAGATTGGTTGGAATGGCAGGGGTATCGACGTTGTGTTAATTTGGAGTTGGGAAATGCCATCCGGTTTGCTTGCCGGGGATGGTTCTTCCGGGCGGTCAACTAATTACCGTGCATAATTGGGATCATTATGCCCTAAAATCATATGGCACTACAGGTACTTGTCAGGACAGAGTTTGGGAGATTTTTTGGGTAAGTTTGTTTTTATTGTTTAAATTATATTGCTTCTTACTTTGGTTGATATTACTTGTTGGTTTTATGCAGAGTATATTTAAATTGGAAGAAGGTGTGAGTCCAGCATATGTGAGGTCCGTTTTCGAGACATCAGCGAGAAAACTCTCGAAGGACTCCTTCTCTGATGCACGGATCAAGGCTGTGACAGTGTATTACAAGACCAGGTTGCGTCAGCCCATGACAAACAAGCGAGCAGCTACAATTTATTTGCAGAAGCATGAGTACATGGACAATAGTGTGGATTGAATCTGTGTAGATATGGCAGCTTGGGAATGGCTATGCAAATACTGGGCGTCAAATGAGTTCAAAAATATTTAGAAGAGAAACTGAAGCAACCGAAAGAGCAAGCTTGGACTATAACGTTATGGGGCTGACGAACATGTGCGGATGGCACAATGAATGGTATGAACTATTACAATCACTCGTAGATTTCTTCAAAAAAATTGCATTGATTGAATTGAAGTTGTATTTTGTTGTCGCAGGAAGCTGAAACTGGTGTCACTCCTTCTTTTGTTGAGGTTTACCTCAACGGACACAGAGGCACATATCTAGAACGCCCAGAGCAGTTGTGTGACGAGGCGACAACACAAAAAGTGGTAAGTGTGTTGAGTGCTTGTTACATCTCTGTCTATGAACTGAATCTATCTTCTATTACATCCACTCGTGAACTTAATTTATTCTTGCAGACAAAATATGTTGAGTGTCCCAAGAAAAATCATTGAGATGACATAGATTATCTAAGAGTGTCGTTGGATGTGGGTGTGGCATACGAAGCAGGCGGAGGCGTACTGCATTGGAGGTACGTGTAAAGATAATGATTGTTTATAGGTTAATTACTGTCGATTCATCACATTTGTGTTTTTTGTAGACTTGGGTTGGATGACGGTTATGTGGAGCGTGAGGCTTATGTGGGATGACGGTCTTCTACTTCCAGATCGAGTCGATCCCATGCTGCAGAGACAGAGGAATTGAAAGAAAAATTGAGACGCTACGAGGAAAAGGTGGAACAGCAACAGCTGCAGATGCAACAACAACAGGAAATGCAGGTGCAGATGCAAGTGCAGATGCAGGTGCAACAGATGCAGTATTTGTATTTGGCATAGGTAACTTGTAATATAAACATTTGAATAGTTTATCCATTTACAAACTGTTTCTACTTAAGATCTCACAAATAATTTACTTAATGTAGTTCTTGGGTCAAGGTAATACTGGAACTCAGTTCAACATGCTGCAACAGTCTTCGTTCGAGATGATGTCGCAAATGAACTACTGTTTTACTTAAGTTGGTATACTCATTAGCATATATGTGTTAAATTCATTAACTGAATATCTTTACTTCATGAAGTTCTTCCCTCAAGGTGGCTTTGGATCGCAGTTTGGTAAGCCTCGTCCGATGCAGCCCAGACAACATGTTGGCTCTTCTTCACAGGTATAACTGCATTCATTATTAACTAGACTTATAGTACAAAATAGTAATCATATTTGTCATAAGGTTCCTATAGTGGTCAATCCTATCATCCACAATCTCAAGGATTCATGTCGATGTTGGCCCCTGCATTGCAACCTTATCCTGGTGTTCCCCCGTCATTGCCCTTCGCTTCGGGGCATAGTCAACCATCACAACCTCCGACTGCAGTGGTATGATTACTAAATCATTAGCTCTAATGAAAACGTATAGCTTAATTTGAACAATACTTAGTGACTTGACTCAATTACATAGTTGGTAATACCTTTGAATCAATTACACATGTGAGTTGTGCGTTTGTGAACTTTAGAAAGATTGAGACATATGAATTGTAAGTATACGCAAAGTTAACTTTTATTTGTTTTTCGTAGGGTTCCGGTCATGTAACGCCTCTAGGTTGTGATGATTTCCTTAATATCGGAGGTGCGAGTGGTGGAGCTTCGAACAATGACAACATGAAAGCAGATTAATCTTCACAATGATGTTTGTGTTGTCTTTTCCCTTGCACTAATTTGGATGTGTAAACTCGTTGTTACATTTAAGTTAGATGTGAATTCGTCCTTTCAGTGTGTTTGCATTGGAATTTTCTTGCATTGTGGGAAGTATATGTGATGGAGCTTTTTGCATTTGTGAATCTGCTGTGTTGTGCTGTGAATCCTGTATAACCGGCGGCTTCCCACCCGGGGAGGGAGTAAAAGCGATCGCAGTTTAAAAAATACCAGTATGGCTGTAGGTGTCCAGGTAACTGACGGTTATAAACGCAATACGGCCGTCGGTTTCACACTCAGACTGACGGTTATATGGCCCCTAAAGCGCACACGTGTCCTCCCTATGGCCGTCAGTTTGCTCGTGGGCCGACGAATATAGACACATTAAAAGCGTCAGGAACCGCAGGCCGGCGCCTTTATGGCGTTATGGCCGTCGGGTTCACTAGGCCGACGGTCATAGTTCATTTTCAAACTAAAGGTGTCAGGTTCGAATGCCCAACGGCTTTAAATGTCTAAAGTTGTCGGGACTGACGACTGTAAAGTTATAAGAATGTCGAGTAAGAGTCAACGGCTATGACTGTCAGTAGACCGAAATTCTTAGAGTATAGCCGTCGGTTACAGTGGTTTATCGACGGCTACAGAGCCGACATCTCTTTGTCCGATTCCTGTAGTGTTCGCGCATGGGCAACACTTCAAAGTCGTGATAATTTGAAAGATCTTCTACTCAAAGCTTGTCTCACATTAGAGAGACGGTCATGCTGGTCTTCACAAATATTGGTTGGATTTCAGAAACAGGATTGATGTTTGATTTATTTTAATACCAGCCTGTTGGTGTTGTTAGGAGAAATTTGTGTTATCGTTGTAATAATATGGCCCAACTTCTCTAGAGGGAAAGGTCAGAACTATTGTTTCTATTATTAAAAAACATAAATTATTTTTAAATGACATCAAATATTTTTTACTGTTCAGTGAACACACCATCTACGACGGCCACTAGGCATTAGCTATAATGTAGCCATCCGTACCATTTAGCGAGTGAACAAAATTGGCCACAAAAATTTAGCGAGGGTGAGGTCGGATCTAAGAAGCAGGTGGTTGTTGACTGAGAACAAACGTTCACGGCTTACTGTAAGTAATCCTCAGGGATAGTAAACTGTAACAATAAAAAGCACCACAGGCAAAATTCCAGAACAAAGACGAACAAAATCCAAAATCAAGCAGTGCATCGATTCATCTTTGACACCATTAGATTCCATCCTCGCAATCGTGGAATGAATTTCAGCTTTGTAATTTGTTAATGTATTCGGCGGTACCATACAGCATATATATGAAGTGGAAAATCACAAACCGCGCAGGGTATCCTCTTAGACCTCGACAAAACAGACATTTTTGTTGTTTATCTACAAACTGCCGGGAACCGGAGATCAACTTGTGACTAATCTGGTACGGTTAATTGGCACTGTTTTGTGCGCTGATCTATTTTCTATTGCAGAGCGTTATTTCACGGGGATGTCTAAATTTTAGGTGGCTGAAATCTAAGAAAATTTCAAGCACTAAATAATTAGAAGATAATTACTATCATTAGTTACTGTAATTAATTCTTAATCCACAATTCTATGGATTAATCAATCATAAATTTTTTATTTTATTGTTTTACAATTAACATAACCTTACAAATTACGAATTAACACATAACAAAATAAATTAAAAAACAGTTAATTATATAATCTTCCATTGTCCGGCAGCTGCGCGCGCTAGTGCTGGTGTCGCCTAAAATCCGGTGCCCACTCAGACTATCCGCACTAGCGTACTCTAAAGCATACTCTATACACTATTATCCTTCTATTTTTACAGTACGTACTCTAAATTATACTGTTATACAGTGTATACAATATGTTTACAGCGTGTCACTGTAGACGGTCTCAGCCTCAGGCATCCGATTAGTAGTATTTCCGTTATTTCACTGATGCTACCGTGAATTCTCTGCATTCTCGCGAATGAACCGAGCGAAATCCAGGACTCGTGGCCAGCAGTGGGTAGCCGTGATTTCTCTGCATTCTTGCGAATGAACCGAACGAAATCCATGACTCGTGGCCAGCAGTGGGTAGGTACGAACGACAGCGTGTTAGGTAAAGCACGCCAAGTGCATATATTGAACCACCTCCTCCCGAGCTGCTCTACAGTCCGGGCACGCCCACTTACGTCCACCGGTCCACTTGCCTCCCGTGCACCAAAAAAAAACCATGGATGTGCCGCTCCCAGTTCTGCTCGGCTCCTTCGCCGTGGCCGTCGCCCTGTGGCACCTTCTCATCCGGCGCAGCCAGCATGCGAAGCGGCCTCTGCCGCCGGGGCCGCGGGGCTGGCCTGTGCTGGGCAACCTGCCGCAGCTCGGCGCCAAGCCACACCACACCATGTGCGCGCTGGCACGGGAGTACGGACCGCTGTTCCGGCTCCGGTTCGGTAGCGCCGAGGTGGTGGTGGCAGCATCGGCGGAGGTGGCGTCAAGGTTCCTTCGCACCCACGACGCCAACTTCAGCAACCGCCCGCCCAACTCCGGTGCCGAGCACGTGGCGTACAACTACCGAGATCTCGTGTTCGCTCCCTATGGTTCGCGGTGGCGGGCGCTGCGGAAGCTGTGCGCGCTCCACCTCTTCTCTGCCAAGGCGCTCGACGACCTCCGCTCCGTGCGGGAGGGGGAGGTCGCCCTACTGGTGAGGGAGCTCGCGCGGCAAGGCGCGCCGGCGGTGGCGCTGGGGCAGGCAGCCAACGTTTGCGCGACCAACACTCTTGCACGAGCCACGGTCGGCAGGCGGGTTTTCTCGGTGGACGGAGGCGAGGGTGCCAGGGAATTCAAGGAGATGGTGGTCGAGTTGATGCAGCTCGCCGGCGTCTTTAACGTTGGGGACTTCGTGCCGATGCTACGGCCAATCGACCCTCAGGGCGTAGTGCGCAAGATGAAGCAGCTGCACCGCCGATACGACGACATGATGAACGAGATCATCAAGGAGAGGAAGGCTGCCGAGGAAGGTAAGGACCTGCTCAGCGTCATGCTCGCGAGGATGCGGGAGCAGCGGCCGCTGGCGGAGAGCGAGGACAGCAGGATCACAGAGACTGACATAAAAGCGCTTCTCCTTGTGAGTTATTACAAAATTAACTTGTTTGAAAAGCTTGTGAAAAACAGCTTCTACTTATATTGTGTTTTTAATTTATTCTAAAAAGCAGTTGAACTAATTAACTGTTACAAGCTTCCTGTTTAGCACACCCCTAACTTATTTTTATAAAGAAACTACAACAGAAGCTGTCCCAGAACCTTAATGAACTGCGGCTGCTTAAACGGAGGAGCGTTAAATAGGTCCATTATTTTTCTTCTTATTTAACGTCTGTGTTTTGGATAATCCATCGTGGCAGAATCTGTTCACGGCCGGCACAGACACGACGTCAAGCACAGTGGAGTGGGCGCTGGCCGAGCTGATCCGGCACCCGGACGTCTTCAATAAGGCGCAGCAGGAGCTGGACGCCGTCGTCGGCAGACACCGCCTCGTCTCCGAGTCCGACCTTCCCCGCCTCACGTACCTGACTGCGGTCGTCAAGGAGACGTTCCGGCTGCACCCGTCGACGCCGCTGTCACTCCCCCGCATCGCCGCCGAGGAGTGCGAGGTCAACGGTTTTCGCATCCCCGAGGGCACCACCCTGCTCGTGAACGTGTGGGCGATCGCCCGTGACCCCGAAGCGTGGCCCGAGCCTCTCGAGTTCAGGCCCGGCCGGTTCCTCCCGGGCGGGTCGCACGCAGGGGTGGACGTGAAAGGCAGCGACTTCGAGCTGATACCATTTGGCGCCGGGCGGAGGATCTGCGCCGGTCTTAGCTGGGGCCTTCGCATGGTGACGTTGATGACTGCCACGCTGGTGCACGCCTTGGACTGGGACCTGGCCAACGGCATGCCCGCGGACAAGCTGGACATGGAGGAGGCCTACGGGCTTACCCTGCAGCGCGCCGTGCCGCTCATGGTCCGGCCGGCGCCCAGGCTGCAGCCGTCTGCGTATGCCGTGGAGTAGATATGGAGTTCGGCGGATTTAATTACGCGCGATGGTGAAGGATGACAGTACGATCTTCATTGCTTGTGGATGTGTGTACGGTCTTGCTCTATTTTCGGAAATATAATAACGACAATACTTGTCTCGATTATTCCTTGTAAGGTTTATGTAATTGTTTAATTTTAATACATATCAAAATCAATATTTGTACTGACTACTACAGAAAAATGTTATTTTGTAAATAGTTATAATCTCACCTGCGGGTTCGGTACCGTCCGGTTTGACACATGACTGATGCGGATACAAATTTATCCTCGCAGATCTGATCCGTACTTGGTCTGACATGTTACGAGTGCGTGTTCGGATTTAATTTTATATCCACGAGTACACGCGGGACGTCCGAATCAAAATAGAAAAAAATAGGCCCACCTCCAAATACACATAAAACTATCAGATTGGCCAAAGCAGTTAAAAATACATTAATCAAAGGAGCATTTAAAATTGACATTCCAGCACAAACTAAAATTCCAATAACTTCACAGTACACATAATAAAATAGCAGCAAAAACAGCAAAAAATTACAAGTGGACTCGATGGTGACTACAAAGGATTAACAATATCCAAAGCAAAAATTAGAACGTTGTTGTGGAGTATAACAGTCAATCGGGTAGAAAATTCTTGAGTAATGACCCAAGCACCCATCACTTTTATTAAATATAGATCAGGTCTTTGCGACTTACAAATGAAATGGTCTCTGACACGCCTTAGATCTATTTTTTCCCAATTGCTCCCATGACACATTGTATGCAGAGTAGGGACGAAAACAAACGGATATGGACAGGTAAAAGGTTATATCATATCCATATAAATATAAAATTTTTGAGATGGATTCGGTATGGGATATTGTCGGAATCGTATTCGGTATCAGATATGTGTCGATCGGACGTACTCAGATATTTATTTCAGAAATTACTTCTCTCATATCACATCATATTAGTACATAATATTAAAATTCACTATATTAAATAATAAACAATAAAATATATGAAAATCAACGCTTAATATTTATATACACACACACACACACAAATAACACATGCAAATAAAATTTTAAATCTAACACATAATTTATGGTCCATACATCTACATATATCAAATCAACGCATAACACATAGTTTATACATGGAACTCATAAATTGTCCTTAGAATAGTGCACATGATCCATGCGAGAAGAATACAGATATTTGCTACAAGTAGCAACAAAGATCGACGAATATGAATTTTCAACCACGATTAATAGCTTGCTGCAAACTTCCCTGCTCACCATCATCTAGTAATGCTGAAATATACCTATGGTCAAACAAACCCAAACAAGAACATTATAAGAATAAGAGCAATCTTTATTTATGCGTAGCAAATTGAAAGTTCATAGGGATAAGGAACAAGTGGTCTTGTAACTTGCTGGTGACAGTAAACAAATAAATTGAATATCTCTTACACTATGGTAGCAGGAAACAACAAACATCAGCGTTACAAGAATAATTATACAGGAAAAACATACCCTAATAGAGCATGAAACCACACATATAGTCCAGCCGCATGAATAAACGAAAATAGTCTAATTTCATAGTTGATTTGGAAAAATCCAGCTACATGAATATTGAGTAATCCAGTTACATCAGTGAGCGTTTGAAAAAAAAACTGCATTATACTGTTCAAACTACACTGCAAGTAGTCACCTAGGACCAGTAGCAAGTTTCAGAGAGACAAGGGAATTGAAATTGAAATTACACTGCACCTATGCCAAAAACTACATCACATCACAGAACATAATGGTGTACCTACATCCTAGAACCCCAAAGCAGGATTAATAAAATATCTAATATCAGATTACATTAGAATTGTGGAACCTAATTTGCATCATTAAGCTGATCCTAAGATTAATGCTACATGAGACGTGTCGGTATTCCTACTACCGACAAGTATCGGTTTTGCCATGCGTTCCGTCTTCGAGGTGGTCTAGCTACACAGACACAAGGATGTATACTAGTTTAGATAAGATGCCCTACATCGAGTGTCATTCTCATGCTATTTGTTGATCGAGAGAGTAGAATGGTGTTATAGGGGGTGTGAAGGATCGATGCTTGTGTCCTGAGTTGTGTGAGAGGAAGAGCCGTCAAGGACTCCCTCTCTAGGTCGATCGATTTATTTGATCTCCCGAAGGCGATCTCTTTGAGATAGTCAATTCATCCTAGGCGTGCCTCTTCTTGTCCTCGCGAGATAGTCCCTTTTTTTTCTCTCCACGGGAGTCGCTATCTCTAAGGTCTCTCTGCAAAAGGAGGTCCCCTTCTAAGGTGGCCTTCGGGCCCCTTTTTATAGGCAGCTCGGGCATGCCTTGTCCTATCGTATATCTTTCTTGACTTTTCTCATAAATGTGGTGGAGGTTATTTTCCTTATTTCTTCGTTGTATCCTCTGCATGCCTCGTGGTGAGACCGGGTCACAAAAGTCATCGTCACGCCTGCTCCATGTTGCGTGTGCTCCATGTTGCACGTCCTCCATGCTAAGCCTGTCCGTGGCGTGTTGCAATATGCAGTTGCTTCCCTGTCGGATGGGACAGGACTGGGAAGAAGGATAAGCTCAAGCGTAACCATCCTTCCACCACTGAGGGCGTTCGTGAAGCTCGTGCTTCTCTGAATGCTAGTACCTATCATGCTCCCAGGCTCGAGCTCATCCCGACCTTGATGGCTAGGGGTCGGGTAGGCTCATAGCCGTCCTCCCCGATCACGTAGGCTCATGGTTGTCCTCCACAATCGGGGGTTGAGCTTTCTCGTCACCGACCTCGGGGGTTAGGTGGCAAGTTCAGTAGCCATGCACAGCCGTGCACCATACCTTGTTGGACCTAAGTTCAAGCTCGAGCAAGTTTGTTCCAATGTTGGTGGTCGGGGCATGGTTCGCTAATCAATGCCCTCTGATAGCCAGGGTATAGAACCCCGTCAGTAGGCCCCAAGGCTCTGGATGAGCAATTTCATCGGTCTGTGGCTAGCGCAGAGTGGTGTATTCCCTGAGAAAAAGAAGTCAAAACATATGAGTTAGTGGCTTGATCATGATAGCCATGGGTTTCAAGGTCGACATAGTAAGGGGGTATCCCCCGATTATGATTACCTAGCTCTACGGTGAGCTCTCGGGCCTTCTTGCGAGAGTCAGGGTATTGTTTTTCAAAAATCCTCTATGCATCCTGTCCGCGAGCTTTTTGAGGCTCGGTGGGGGTGAACTGGTCTGCAATTTTCCTCAGCACCTGACTTCCAGATGAGCTGGTAAGGAATTTTCCTTGATGGCCGAATTTGAGACACTCGCACAAATCCCATGCCTTTCGTGGGACGGGTAGCTCGATGCCTACCCTTATGTGGGTTACTACAGAGTCGCAGAGCTGGGTCATGGATACGCAATGCCAGAGATGTCGGGGTATCTGCTACCCCTTAAAGATGTCGTATGCGGGCCATCTCGCCTTTGTCCATCGCTCACTCTGGTTTGTTCTGGGCGACCTCAAGACCTCTATTGTCGACCTTCAAACCTGGAACTCAATTGAGCCCCAAAATTTGGCCGAATATTACCCGCATTACCTAAGCTTATGCTGACGTTGCTGACAATGAGGAGGCGCCCTTGACTTGACCCTTGCATTGAGGAAGTCATGGGGAAGTGTGCCGCTTCAAGTCAGCGCTATTCGTGAATAGGAGGCACAGGTAGTTGCGCGGTCTTTAAGTTGGCACCATTTATGAAGAGGAGGT
Source organism: Tuctoria greenei (assembly GCA_036927565.1). Classification (NCBI taxonomy): domain Eukaryota; kingdom Viridiplantae; phylum Streptophyta; class Magnoliopsida; order Poales; family Poaceae; genus Tuctoria; species Tuctoria greenei. The sequence continues at coordinate 75,995,975 of JAYESD010000007.1, read as the reverse complement.
GAGCCACGTGGTGGGAGTCCTTGATCTTCGCTAGTCTTTATGGCAGAGTTGGTTACGAGGAGACCATGCACGCCTCTCCAGTCGTGTTTATCCTTGCATTGACACAACACGGCTATAAAATGTTCAGCGTTGTGGTAACCTTCTCCCGTGGCTTCGCTTCCCTTCTTGTTGGGTTCCTCCTACGCTTCGCTCATTTGGTCTCCTCCATCGCAATCCTATTACTTCATCCAATGGAGATGATGTGCCACGAGAGATCCCCCGTCTAGCCAGTTTGCGTTGCTGGCTTGGTCGGAAAGGGTTCATCTAAAATGTTGAAGACGCAGGGGCCACCACGAGGCTCAACGACAGAGGAGCCATCGAGAGGCTCGGTAGGTAGATGAGCCGCCTGGAGGCTTCAAGATGGAGGAATCACCTTCGTCGAGTGGAGTATCTAGTAGATCCAGATGCAACCGAGACTGATGTAGAATGCTTGTCTGCCCGACCAAACCCTTGGTGTCTGTTGGGGCACCGAGCCTCAATAGGAAAATATGTCGGCTGCTCTAGCTTCCAATGCTTAGCTCGATATTTGGAGACGAGAGGTCACTAAGAAAGAAACATTAACTCTGGTGACCTCTCAGAGGAGGGGCGCGAGGCCGTCGAGGCTGCTAAACCTGTAGGGCGCAAAGTAGCTTCTCTGTATGAGCAATGCCGAAGTGTGCCAACGACACTTCCCCTGGTACTACTATGAAGTAGTCTGCGAAGATACGTATTTAGGCGGTGCGCTAATCAAGATCTAAGAACACGGTGACACAAAGAGTTTTTACATGGTCCGGGCCGCCTGAGCGTAATATCCTACTCCTTGGGGCGTTTGTGTATTGTATGAGTATGAATGACTTGGGATTCGTTGAGATTAGATTAGCTTCTACCATGCAGTGCAACCCTTTTATATGCTAAGGATTGGCTGTTACAGTATGCACCATGGCCTGACAGGGGGGCCCAGCTGTAATAACCGCCCTATACATGATCTACGGGTGTTAAGGGTGGTTAATAGTGTGCTAACGTGCCTTAATGGCAGCATTACCGGTCTTGACAGTCCTTTGATCTTGCATCATTAATATAGCATTAATGATGCGTTAACCAGGTCTTGTAACTATCGATTGATAGCCCTTGAATGTCCGTGGCGTTGGAGATACCGCTGTCTTCCTGTTACAGACATAGGTGCGGGCCTGTGACACGTGGCAGCACCGAAGCTTCCCTTTGCGAGAAGGCAAGTTTGGAGCTACTGGACACGTGGCAGCACCGTAGCTTCCCCTATCGTGGAGGCAGATCTGACGCCCCAGGACATGTGGCAGCACTGGAGCCACCCTAAGGAGGGAAGCAGGTCCGGTACTGCGGGACACGTGGCAGCACCAGTGTGACACCCGGTTCCGAAAATGAACCATGTGAACGCATATGTGTGCTCAGGATGTTCAACACACATACATGAGTGTATTCACAAAAGGATATACAGAAAATTACCACAGATGAGATTAGTTAACCATATTTTATTACACAACTCATAATATCCTCGAAGACAAACTCTAATGAATATTAATGATAAATTCAACTAATGCAGCCGAATTAACTAATAAGCAACTAAGCAAAGGGATAGCGCAGCTCCAACACTCCACAGGCAAAGCTGATGGTAGACACGACCTAGAACTTCGCATTATCATCGTTATACTCCCAATGCTGACCTGCAACTGTTGGTGGGGGAATTGCAAGGGTGAGTACATGTCGTACTCAGCAAGTGTCAAAAGTATGACATGTAGCTGATTCAAATGATGACAATAATAATGGCTAAGTGCTGAAAAGTACATTAAAACATTTGAAAAGCAATATATTATATGTATGTGAAATAAACCCGTCATAAACCATATAGTTATCATAATAACAGTCCATATTTCATATTCATCATCATTATTCCAGATTTCACCATTACCATACATGTCCATTGCCATAATTCATAATACCATCCATAACCATAACCATGTTATCAACCATAATCATAAACAACCAACCATCCATCCCAAATCCCAATTTCCCTCTAATCATGGAAGTTGTCCAGGTGCTCATAATCGGAAGTACGGCTATAATGATAGTTTCACTAGACTCTGCAGAGTTTGTACCACTTTACCCACGTGTTTGTGATTTCATCACCCGTCGGCGACTAAAGAACCTCCCTTATGCTAATTACACTTCCTTTGGTGTATGGCCAAGAGATCACAAAATAGCCTTTGCAAAGGGATTACTAGCCTATTTAGACCCCACGGAGGTTTCACCGGTGGCGATGCCTCCAACTGAGCACATACCACCATAGCTTCCAACCCATCCACATACCTTGCTTGCTTAGATCACCCATTAGCAAGCCATATTAACCAGTTCATGTTAATCATAATCTCATGAATGCATAATTAAGTTAAGTGGTATAGTTGCTTTCCCATCCCAATTAATTTAGCGAAGCAAAAAGTGTAAAAATCCCATCCTGACTCTCTACCATATATTCCAGGTGACAAGGGTGGCAAACAAAACATTTATTTTAAAAACATGATCAATATGCTTCAAGGACACTTGCCTTGCTCTTGGGATTGGTTCGGGTCAAAGCCTTCAAACTCTTGGTGTTGTAGATCCTCTGCAACGCTCTCTAGCGCAAATCCATCTAATCCGCACAATAAACATACAAGACAAGATTTACAATCAAAAAGTGCACAAATATTACTCAATATGACATGATATGCATGATTAATGCAAATGCAAGGTGGAACTTGTTAATGAGGTTCTTTTAATGATCACTAACTGGTTCTAATAGCTTTTAACAAGTTTATACAGGTTTGTATTTGATTCGATCTAATTTAGAATTAATTCAATAGAAATGAACAAGGAAAATCGGACTAGTCCGCAAGGGAGCGGACAAGTCCGCACTTCGCAAAACAGGCGAACTGGGGTTTTATAGATCGACGTGAATTTAGAGAAACGAGGTTGAATTCACGTAAGGAAAAGGAAGTAGAAGGTATACCAGGTGTTTAGAACTCCAATAAATCAAGGATCTTGGAGGTAACACTTGGATCATGACGACCTAGGGTTGATGAAGAACTTGATGGTGAATTGTTGATGAAGAACACAAAGTTGATGGAGATCTTGATCCTCTTTCATTTCCTCCTCTTCTTCTCCTTGTCCTAGATCTCTTTTTGCCTCCTTGGTGGCAGCTAGTCACGAGCTAGGGTTTGGGTGTGGTGGAAAAGTGGCAGATAGATGTCAAGCCAAGGGGTGGGGTTGTTTATATAGAGGTGGAGGTTACAGTTAGATGGATTTTGAGTTTTAGATGAGTAGATGCCGGTTTAGAGTCCCACATGGGCTCTAAAAGAGTTAGGCACGACGTCCCTAGGCCCACTTTAAGTAAAACCCAAGAGACAAGTCGTGAAACAAAAGATCAACGCAGAGTCGCGATTTATCAAACAAGTACAAAAAGGCCCAGACTAGTCCAAAGTTAGACAGAGAGATATCGGACAAGTCCAGACTGGATATCAGACAAGTCCGAACATATCGAGAGGGGAAAACAAACAAGTCTGGCCATGAATTGGACAAGTTCGACTTTAGTCAGAGGAAAAATGGACAAGTCTGATTGGACACCAGACTAGCCCGGACAAGTCCAGGGACTTAGCGAAATTTCCAAGGAATTGGAACACCGAAATAGTCCGCACAGGATCGGATAAGTCCGAAAGTGTCCAGAGGGAAAAACAGACTAGTTCGCAGCAAAAAGGACAAGTCCGATCGAAGTGAGAGAGAAATCGGACTAGTCCGCACCAAAATCGGACTAGTATGCACTTCCCAGAATTCTTAAGTGTAGTTTTGCTCTAAATTCATTTTAAACTTATTCCTTTTTATGTTGCTTAATATTAAACATATTTAATGATGGATGCAGGGCATGATGCATGAAAATGAGGGCGTTACAAACCTACCCCCCTTAAAATGAATCTCGCCCTCGAGATTTGACGCGGAAGAGAAGAGATAGGGAAATTCCTTCTTGAGATCATCCTCCAACTCCCATGTTGCTTCCGATTCTGCGTGATGCTTCCATTGCACTTTACACCATCTAATAATCTTGTTCCTTGTGACTCTCTCCTTAGTCTCCAAGATTTTGATCGGTTGCTCGGTATAAGTCAAGTCTTCCTCTAGTTCCAATTCTTCCATTGGCACTTGTTCCTCTGGTATTCTCAAGCACTTCTTGAGCTGGGAAACATGAAAACATCATGGACATCCGATAAGTGAGTTGGCATCTCCAACTTATACGGTACTTCTCCTCTTTTGTCCGAAATCTTGAATGGCCCAATATAACGAGGTGCTAGCTTGCCTCTTATGTTAAACCTCTTATGACCTCTCATTGGTGACACCTTGAGGTAAAAAAAGTCTCGCACTTGAAGGCTAGTTTCCTTCTCCTATTGTCCGCATAGCCTTTTTGCCTTGATTGAGCAGCCCTCAAGTTTCCACGAATAATCTGAACTTGTTTTTTTTTTAGCTTTTTGCAACATGTCAGGTCCAAATAATTGAGTTTCTCCTGTCTCATTCCAAAACAAGGGTGTCCTACACTTCCTTCCATATAGTGCTTCATAAGGTGACATTTTCAAACTTGCTTGGTAACTATTGTTGTGTGAGAATTCTGCGTATGGCAAGCTCTTGTCCCATCTTTTTCCATGCTTCAAAGCACAAGCTCTCAATATATCCACCAAAATCTGATTGGTCCTCTCAGTTTGTCCATCTGTTTGAGGATGATATGCTGAATTGAAATTTAACCTTGTTCTCGATGCTTCTTGCAATTTCTGCCAAAATCTGGAGGTAAATTGAGAACCTCTATCCGATACTATCTTCTTCGGGACTCCATGTCGGCACACAATATGCTCCATGTATATTTCTGCCAATGGTGCAGCTGTATACTTGGTCTTCACAGGGATGAAATGAGCTGATTTGGTCAACTGATCCACAATTACCCAAATTGAGTCATAACTGAACCGGGTACGCGGTAAACCAACTATAAAGTCCATATCGATTTCTTCCCACTTCCATTCCGGAATCTTCAATGGTTGCAATAATCCAGCTGGTCTTTGATGTTCCGCCTTGACTCGTTGGCACGCATCACAAAATGCTACATATTCAGCTATGTCCTTTTTCATGCTAGCCCACAATTAACAAGTCTTCAAGTCCTTGTGCATCTTCGTACAACTGGGGTGAATTGAGTATGGTGAGTCATGTGCCTCCTTTAGTATTGTCTCCCGAATACGCTTCACATTGGGCACGACAATCCTTTTTCCAAGCCATAGGGTACCATGTTCATCCTCATCAAACATGAATTCTCTTCCCTCTTGGGTCCTTTCCTTGATTTCCTAAATTTCCTCATCCTTTGTTTGGCCTTCTCGAATTTCTTGCTCCAAGGTCGGATTTAATTCCATTATTCACATCTCATTCACAAATTCAACCGTTCAAACTCCTTGCATAACTCGGATGGCGACTCTCGAACTGTGAGTTGGTGCCTTACTCCTTTTCTACTCAAAGCATCGACCACGACATTGGCTTTTTCCGAGTTATAATTGATTCCCACATCATAATCCTAGATGAGCTCCAACCATCTTTGTTTCCTCAAATTCAGATCCGTTTGTGTAAAAATATACTTAAGACTCTTGTGATCCGTATAAATTTCACACCTATGTCCAAGGATGTAGTGTCTCCAAATCTTCAATGCGTGTACCATGACTGCAAGTTCCAAATCATGCGTTAGGTAACCCTGCTCATGTTTCTTCAATTGTCTCGATGCATATGCAACCACTTAACATTCTTGCATGAGCACACATCCAAGTCCTTGCATTGATGCGTTGCAATATATAACGAAACTCTTGCTTACATCCGACAATATCAAAACTGGGGCTATTGTTAACCTTTTCTTCAACTCCTCAAAACTTTCTTGACAAGCTTGGGTCCATTGGAAAGCATTTCCCTTCATTAACAACTCTGTCACTGGCTTGGCTCTATTGGAAAAATCCCTGATGAATCAACGGTAATATCCAACCATTCTAAGAAAACTCCTTATTTCCTTTACGTTTTGCGGTGGCTCCCACTTTCGCACGTCCCTCAATTTTCCGGGGTCGACTGATACTCCTCCTCTAGAGATGATATGACCCAGAAATGACACTTCTTTCAACCAAAACTGGCACTTTCTAAACTTGGGATACAATTGGTGCTCTCTCAATTTCTGCAATGTGAGCCTCAAGTGTTCCTCATGCTCCTTTTTATCCTTTGCGATCCATCCTTCTTGTCCACAAACAACACGGGCGCTCCCCAAGGTGAAGAACTAGGGTTAATAAAATCCTTCTCTAATTGCTCTTGAATCTGCTTCTTGAGCTCCGCTAATTCCTTAGGAGGCATCCTATATGGCCTCTTAGTTATAGGTGCAGTTCTAGGTATTAACTCAATAACAAATTCTATGTCTCGGTCAGGTGGCATACCTAGCAACTCATCCGAGAACACATCCGAAAATTCACACACCACTGGAATCTCCTAAATTGCGGGACCGTCCATATGATTCAGCTCCAATTGCTTCGGTGCGTGTTGAGATGCTTCAAATTCCACGGTGATCCCTTCCTCATTGGTCAACTTCACCGTCTTCGTGGCACATTCAATAACTCCATTGTGCTTTCTTAACTACTCCATACCAAGTATAATGTCCAGTCCTTGAGAATCCAAAACAATGAGGTTGGCAAAGAAGTCTATCCCCCTTATTATAAGGCTTACTTTTGGACATACTATATTTGTCCTCATCTCTCCTCCAGGAGACTTAACCAATAGAGTAAACTTCATATGAGAGATAGGCAAACTATACTTGACAACATATTTCGATGCAATGAATGAATATGATGCTCCATAATCAAATAACATAGTCGTCGGGTTAGAGTTTGCGAGAAACATACCAATCACCATGTCATCCGCTTGTTGAGCATCCTCCGTACGAACATGGTTCACGTTGCCGCGAGCAAAATTCTGCTATCCATGATTTCCTTGAAGCTGTCCTCCATTGGGTCTTGGGTTTTGCCTCGGCGCATTGCTTCCTTGACCAAGGCCTGACTTAGGACATTGATGCGCAAAGTATCCAACTTCTCCACAAGTATAGCACTTCTTTGCTGCACCAGAATTTGGACGAACTTGATTCTGATCATTTGCACCAGGAAAGGTAGCATGAGGTGCATAAGGCATTGGAAGCCTAGGTGCTTGTATGACAGGGCGCTACTGCATAAACCGAGTTGGGCGTGGTGCATAACCAGGGCGATGAGCAGGCGCAAAAGAGCTGAAGTATGATGCATTAGGAGGCGCAAAGCGAGGGCGTGCATTACTTCCTTGTTGCTATCCTTGATATGGCGCCTTCCTCTTGTTGTCTTGCTCCATCTCATGGACCTTGTTCTCCATAATAATTGCTTTGTCCACAAGCTTCTAGAAGTTAGCATAATCGCAGTTGAGCAATTGCACTTGGATTTCATTGTTCAGGCCTCTCATGAACAAGTATTGCTTCCGGCTGTCCTGACTCATGTCCTCAGGCGCATAACTTGAAAGTTGAGTGAATTTATTGAGATATTCACCAACACTCGATCTTCATTGCCTCAAATTCTCAAATTCTTGCCTCTTCAAAATCATGACACCTTCCAACACATAATGAGAACGGAAACTTTCCTTGAATTCGGCCCAAGAAATCCTCTCTTGGTTCTCATGAGCATTGCAATAAGCATCCCACCAATCGACAGCTGCTCCAACTAGTTGATGAGAAGCAAATAGCACCTTCTCCCGGTCACTGCATTGGACAATAGCAAGCTTCTTCTCTACGGACTTGAGCCAATCATCCGCATTCATAGGGTCAGCGGCATGAGCAAAGGTCGGCGGCCTAGTCCTCATGAACTCTCCCAACCGGTTATGAGGAGGCGAGGGTGGCGGTGGAGGCATGTGGGGCTGATTGTTGATGTTATTGCCTGCCTGTAGTTGTCCCATAGTTTGTATCATGGTCTGCATGAGCTGGTTTTCCATGGCCAAAAGCTGCTCAATATTGATAGCTCCCTGAGCAAGTCCTTGTCCATTGTTGTTCTGAGGTGCTCCATTGTTCTCCTCCTCATCATTGCCATCCCTCTGGTTGCAAGTCCTCACCATCTGAAGAAAGCAGGAGATAAGAATTTAGAAAACATCCCCAACTATATGCATCAAGGGATATGAAACTAATTGACTAACTACACTAGCCTAGGTGGACATGGCAATGCTAAAGCATCCGAAAATCCTCTATTAAGCACACAAGCAAACAATATATACCAAACAACACACCAAACAAAAATACATTGATTCCTGAGTGCTCCTATGTGCTCTAAAGTGTCCATTCTATATTGGCTGCATCCTACGGTCAACATGTGGCTCTGATACCAATTTGTGACACCCAATTCCGAAAATGAACCAGGTGAACGCATATGTGTGCCCATGATGTTCAACACACATACACGAGTGCATTCATAAAAGGATATATAGAAAATTACTACAGACAAGATTAATTAGCCATATTTATTACACAACTAATAATATCCTCGAATACAAACTCCAATGAATATTAACGACAAGTTCAACTAATGCAGCGGAATTAACTAATAAGCAACTAAGCAAAGGGATAGCACAACTCCAACACTCCACAGGCAAAGCTGACGGTGGACACGGCCTAGAACTCCGTATTATCATCGTTATACTCCCAATGCTGACCTGGAACTGTTGATGGAGGAATTGCAAGGGTGAGTACATGTCGTACTCAGCAAGTGTGGAAAGTATGACATGTAGATGATTCAAATGACAACAATAATAATGGCTAAGTGCTGAAAAGTACATTAAAACATTTGAAAAGCAATATATTATATGTATGTGAAATAAACCCATCATAAACCATATAGTTATCATAATACCAGTCCATATTTCATATACATCATCATTATTCCAGATTTCACCATTGCCATAAGCCACGTCCATTTCCATAATTCATAATACCATCCATAACCATAACCATGTTATCAACCATAATCATAACCAACCAACCATCCATCCCAAATCCCAATTTCCCTCTAATCATGGAAGTTGTCCAGGTGCTCATAATCGGAAGCACGGCTATCATGATAGTTTCATTACACTTTGCAGAGTTTGTACCACTTTATCCACGTGTTTGTGATTTCATCACCCGTCAGTGACTATAGAACCTCCCTTATGCTAATTACACTTACTTTGGTGTATGGCCAAGACATCACAAAATATCTTACAAAGGGATTACTAGCCTATTTAGACCTCACTGAGGTTTCACCGGTGGCGATGCCTCCAACTGAGCACATCTTCAACCAAGGGCCCCCTCTTGAGCCATTCGGATCCCAGGGTAGTCCCACCAATCGTCAATAAACCCTATCCAACTACCACTTCCCCAGACATCCTTAATGGTCCAAATGGCACCGGCAAAGCCCTAATTAATCAGTACGCCACACCCATACTTGGCCTCGTGGTGGCACTATAGTCCTGACTTATTATCGCATGAACCAGTCCTTAGATCTAAAGCAAGTCAAACCACCATAGCTTCCAACCCATCCACATACCTTGCTTGCTTAGATCACCCATTACCAAGACATATTAACCAGTTCATGTTAATCATAATCTCATAAATGCATATTTAAGTTAAGTGGTATAGTTGCTTTCCCATCCCAATTAATTTAGCGAAGCAAAAAGGGTAAAGATCCCATCTCGACTCTCTACCATATACTCCAGGTGACAAGGGTGGTTAAACAAATCTAGTAAACTTCCTACCATAGGATTCCCATCAAATTGACACAAGCATGCAGTTTTGCAAACAAAACATTTATTTTAAAAACAGGATCAATATGCTTCAAAGAAACTTGCCTTGCTCTTGGGATTGGTTCGGGTCAAAGCCTTCAAACTCTTGGTGCTGTAGATCCTCCGCAACGCTCTGTAGTGCAAATCCATCTAATCCGCACAATAAACATACAAGAAAAGAATTACAATAAAAAAGTGCACAAATATTACTCAATATGACATGATATGCTTGATTAATGCCAATGCAAGGTGGAACTTGTTAATGAGTTGCTTTTGATGATCACTAACTTGTTCTAATAGCTTTTAACAAGTTTATACAGGTTTGGATTTGATTCGATCTAATTTAGAATTAATCCAAAAGAAATTAACCAGGAAAATTGGACTAGTCTGCTAGGGACCAGACAAGTCCGCACTTCGCAGAACAAGCGAACTAGGGTTTTCTAGATCTGTGTGAATTTGGAGAAACAGGGTTGAATTCACGTAAGGAAAAGGAAGTAGAAGGTATACCAGGTGTTTAGGACTCCAATGAATCAAGGATCTTGGAGGTAACACTTGGATCTTGACGATCTAGGGTTGATGAAGAACTTGATGGTGAATTGTTGACGAAGAACGCAAAGTTGATTGAGATCTTGATCCTCTTTCATTTCCTACTCTTCTTATCCTTGTCCTAGATCTCTTTCTCCCTCCTTGGTGGCGGCTAATCATGAGCTAGGGTTTGGGTGTGGTGGAAAAGTGGCAAATAGATGTCAAGCCAAGGGGTGGGGTTGTTTATATAGAGGTGGAGGTTACGGTTAGATGGATTTCGAGTTTGAGATGAGTAGATGCCGGTTTAGAGTCCCACATGGATCTAAAAGAGTAGGCACGACGTACCTAGGCCCACCTTAAGTAAAACCCAAGAGACAAGTCGTGAAACAAAAGATCAACTCGGAGTCATGATTTATCAGACAAGTCCGAAAAGGGCCGGACTAGTTCGAAGTTGGACAGAGAGATATCGGACAAGTCCGGACTGGATATCGGACAAGTCCGAACTTATCGAGAGGGGAAAACAGACAAGTCTGGCAAAAAATCGAACAAGTCCAACTCTAGTCAGAGGAAAAACGGACAAGACCGCTGGGACACTGGACTAGTCTGGACAAGTCCATGGACTTAGCAAAATTTCCAAAGAATTGGAACCCCGAACCAGTACGCACTGGACTGGACAAGTCCGGAAGTGTCCATATGGAAAAACAGACTAGTCCGTAGAAAAACGGATAAGTCCGATCGAAGTCAGAGAGAAATCAGACTAGTCCGTACCAAAATCGGACTAGTCTGCACTTCCCAGAATTCTTAAGTGTGGTTTTGCAATAAATTCATTTTAAACTTATTCCTTTTTATGTTGGTTAATGTTAAACATATTTAATGATGGATGCAGGGCATGATGCATGAAAATGAGGGCGTTACAACCAGAGCAGCCCAATGGATGGAGGTAGGTCCGACACTGCGGGACACATGTTGCGTTCGGAAGTCCACAATACTGGGAGGTGGAACTGAAAGCGTTTTCTTCTAGTACGAAGGAATACCTGGTATGCAGTGTATCGGCAGTGGCCCCCCAAGCCCACCTCTGGTGAGATTATGAGGTTTTGATGCTGGAGGTGGGCCATTATCTCTCCTGCATTGCTGCTTCAGGCTTCCCTTTGGGACACACGATCCTTCTTGATTTGGTAGGTGAGATACATGGCGTGCTGATCTCATGGAATTGAAGGACGCCGGTTCCCAATACGATTTCCGTATCGGTTCCCAGCGTAATCTTTGTAGCCCTGTCAGGCCACCGCCCTCTGGCTTCCAACTTCTCATCATGACAACGTTTCACCTGGTGTGAGTTTTTTAACAAAGTGGACCCGGGCCCTCTTGTCATTGACGAGGTAACTTTGGAGAGCGTGATTATAGTCCAAATGCAGTTGCCATCCAAGCGTTGCGGAGGCTTAATAAAGGAAGAGGTGTTGTAAGGTGGGAGAACTCTTACGCATCGATATATTCTTTCCATAGAGTTCTCCACTTGAACCCTTGCATCGTGCTCCCACTTTTTCTCCACATTGCGACGATGGAACTCGGACTCCCCCCAGCAAGACTATGAGCGATGATGAGTTGTTGAGAGTTCAGAAGCTGATGGGTTGGACAAGTGATTCCTTTAACAACGCTATTCGCCATGGCAAGCTCCCATTCAAGAAGGTGTCCTCTGGTGAAATTGCTTACTTCTCGGCGTACACCATGGTTGGGTTGGTTCCACCAGTGTCCAACTTCTTGTTGATGCTGCTGGAGTCGCACGGGCTCCAACTGACCACCTCGGACCTCACTCCATCTTGCTGGTGGTGATCTTCGTCCACCTCTGCGAGATGTGGGTGGGTGTGCCACCCTGCATCCCCCTGTTCCGGACCTTCTTCACTCTCTGGACAAAAGGCAAAGGTAACTACTTGTTGGGGTTCTACTACTTTGTAAAGCGTAGAAATGCCCCATTCAAGTACGTCAAGACCTTTCCTTTCGGGTAGTGGGAGACATGGAAGACCGATTGGGTTGTGATCCGAGCGGATCCTCATGATATGATGGAGTTGCCAGAAGGGCTTCCGACGACGGATTCCGACTCCTGGAAGGAGTTCCTATAGTCGTCTGAGAAGTACAACCCTGTGATAATAAGGATCCGGAACTTGGTGGACCGAGGATTAACCTCTTTGTTGGTCCTCGACAACTTCCTCACCAACCGCTGGGTGTCGCACAAGGAGCGAGAGTCCGCGGCCTGGTCTTTCTCTAGAGAAATGGATTTTCTCTAGATTGAGGTTGGTTGGGGCACCAATCTAGACGATCGTGCCTTGAAGCTCCATCTTCAGAAGCTGAATAGTGGAACCTTTTCAAGGGATGACCTCGGACCTCCGGCTGAGTTCCTGCCCCTGAACGTAGTTCCGGAGGCCAGAAGGCAGTTGCTGAAGATAATGCTGCTGCTTGACAATACGGGTCTTGCAGTGTGTCAAAGGAGCACTCTACTAGCAGGGGTTGCAATCCCCGGAGCATCAGAGGGCAAGGCTCCTGCAGATTCAAGCCAGAAAAAAGCCTGACTCAAGTCGGGGCAAAGGCAAGGAGCCCGTCAAATCCTCTAGCTGGAAGAGGAAGCTGACACGATCTGATGGCAACTCAGTTAGATCAGCTCCAACAGAAGTAGCTGCTCTGCCTTGCCAATGTTTGAAGTCAGTGTTGGTTGTGCCTCGAGCAACGGCAACTCTGGCTCTGACGGCCAGATCATCTTCGTATCCAGCGCCTGTAGTGGGCGCAAGGTTCGACAACTCAACTCCATACCGGTGCTAGCGACGGGCTCTGCGTCTGGAGTCCCTTCTCAGACGAGGGAGATCCCAGCTAGGGCAGCGCTGGTGGCTACCACGACCCCCGGGATGAAGTCCAGATCCTCTGCCTCTTCGACGATGGTGGAAACTGGCTCCCTCGTCCAAGGAAGAAGCTCCATGCCGAATGATTGACTCTTAAACTTGTGTCTTGTTTCTTCTTTTTGCTTTTCCATGAATTCTATATGCTCTATTAACCAGAGTATCGAGAAGAGGAGTTGTTGCCCCGCCACTTGCCGTAGCCACAAAGACTGCTTAGGCTGAAGCCCCCGCTGCTGATCCGGCTCCTCCTATGGTCGTTGTGTACGGCACGGTAGCTCTGGCGCCGGCTATCGTCGAGTCGACTTCTACGCCAACAGCCGAAGAACCCGTGGTTGCACCGAACCACGAGGAAGAAATGCTAGAGCAAGCTTCAGCTGTTCTGGAGCCAGCTGCCGAGGTTCCGACATCAGCACCGGAAACTTTTTAAGCTTCGATGGAAAATCCAGCACTAGCTCCGGAGATGACGGCACCTGACGTCACTATGCCGATGGTGCCCATGCCTAGGCCGGCACAAGAAGATCCTGTTGTGGGACCTTCCACTTCTGCGCTGGAGGTGGAGGAGCTTTGAGAGCTCAGCGCCGATGATGTCAAGATGTTGGAGTCCATGCCTGTGCCATGGGCTCCAACAACTATCTCAAAAGACCCTGGGGAGCCAGAAGAAGAACCTCAGGCAGGTCCTGAGCCAATCTCGACTATGAGCGCAAGGCCCTGGAGGGGAGCGTGATACCCTGAGGCGCTGGCTTAAGCTGTTGTACTTCAACACAAAGTTGACATAGTCTCGGCTAGCGGACCAAAGGGAGTGGCTAGAGGCTGAGAAGGCTCGATAGTCGCGTCTGAACAAGGAGCTGGACGAACGAGAGGCTACTATAAAAGCCCTCAATTGCAAGACCCGAGAGATCTACGGGCATGCCAAGAAGGTTAATGAAGTGACAGATAGTCGCTCAGAGAGTCTCGAAGCTTTGAGGGAACAACTCCTCAGGCGCCGGAATGAGCTTGATAATAAGGAGGATGAACTCCAAAAGAGAGAGGATGACATCTCTCAGAATGTAGCACACGCCGGGCAGGACTTGGCTGACTGCATGGAAAAATTCAAGTCCTGGTGTGAAAAAGAAAAGCACCAAGTGTGGCTGGCAGGAGGAGGAGTTAGCAAAAGAGAGAATGTTTTCTCTGCCATGGTGAACAAAGTGAAGGCAAAGGAGAAGGACCTTGCAGAAAGGAGAGATTGCTTACACCTTCGAGAGAAGCAAATTGCTGACAAGGAGAGGTTGTTTGCTGAACCGATCCAACAACACGCCAAAGAGGTTGAACGGTTCCCGAGGGAGGGTTCTGCAGAGATTTTTTTTGCAAGAAGGTCATTGAAGGAGCTCCGGAGCATAAGAGCAATTGAGTCCCAAAAGGTCTGGGACTTCCTCGAGCGTGCGAATGAAGCTCTGGTGCCTCTGGGATTCAGTCCGATCTGACCGGCTCACCCGGAGCTAGAGATGGACAAGGCCTTGGTGGTGCTCGACTCTACCGGTGCTAAGATGGATGCACTGGGTGATGTGGATGTTGATCAGCTCGAGACTGAAGAAAAGTTTTTGGCTAGGAACATCGCAGAATATGTGCTGATGTGCTTCCGAAGCCGAGACCCCTCAATGTCTTTAGCTCCGGTGGTCGAAGGACCCATCACTGAGGAAGAAGAAGCTGCCAAGGCTAGTGTCGAAGAAGCTGCCTAGATGGTTGCTTCATACTTCATGTGGAACTCCAATAGCTAGGACTTTTCCCTTCGTACCTTCATCTTGTAAATCTCCAAACTTTGAATGAATGAAATCCTTTCAACTTCCATTTTTGTCTTCAATACATTGCCTTTATCTTGTTGTCCCCCTAGTAGATGCGCTCAATTGATTGAGAACATCTACTATAAGGAATTTGACAATATCTTAATAACTTGATTGCTCGGAACACGTAGCCAATATAGCTTCGAGGTCCGAGGCTTGCTTCCAAAATCTCCAAGGACCCTTTATTACGTTGACGGTGGGCCCCCTAGGAGTTGTCGGAGCTTAGTAGCTTTGACGGTGCCCACTATCAACGCATAAAAGGTCGATGGCGGACCCCCTGAGTGTTGTTGGAGATTGTTTGCTTTGACGATACCTACTATCAACGCATAAAACATCGATGGCGCCCCCCCCCCTTGGGTGTTGTCGGAGCTTATTTGCTTCGACGGCGCCCACTACCAATGCTTGAAACGTCGACAGCGGGCCCCCTTGGGGTCGTTGGAGCTTGTTTGCTTCGATGAAACTCACTTTCGATGCTAGAAACGTCAACAGCGGGCCCCCTGGGTGTTGTCGGAGCTTGGTTGCTTTGATGCGCCCACTGTCAATGCATAAAACGTCGATGGCGGGCCTCTTGGGGTCGTCAGAGCTTGATTGCTTTGACCGGACCCACTGTCAATGCATAAAACATCGACAGCGGGCCCCATGGGGGTAGTTGGAGCTTGGTTGCTTCGACGGCGCCCACTGTGAACGCATAAAACATCGACGGCGGGCCCCTGGTGATGCTGGAGCTAAGTGCTTTGGCAGCATCCACCATCACCCTTCAGATTGCCGTCAGTTATTCATTGTTCCTGCTCATGAGAGACAAGAAAAGTAGTAAAATTCGTCCTCTTGCCTATAGCTTATTTGTGGCTTATTACCCTTCCTTGAATTTTAGATCCTAACAAACTCAATGTGACAACATAAGTATACTGATTAAACTTCCTTAGATCCATATGCTTTCCAGACACGCCTTACTGAGACCCACCATGATAGGTAGAGTGGCATACTTGGGGTGCTGGACCAGGCTAAGTCGATAGCGCACTCCGGACCTATCATTGGCTTTGGTTTTCAAGCGAGTAGACCACCTAGCAATATTAAGATCCAATAGAAGATTACCAAATAAAACTTATATATCACATGAATCTCTAGGACTAAATTTCAAGTGGACTGCAGAACATTGCTATTGACATGAAGGTAAAAGATGCTAAAAGTAATGAGCATGCGCAAATATAATGCACATAGAGTCTGCTTGCACATAAATGTATTTCATTATAGGTCCGAATAACGGGAGAGACAAGGACACACTTAAAGTACATGACCAAGTTAAGTGTGCTATTCATGTTGTACTAACCCAGGGAAGGTAAAGGCACACCTAAAGTACGGCACCAAGTGTGATTTTCATCTAGGACCAACCCAAATCTATTCATAGACTCTATAAAATACATTTTATACAAATATAGACTCACCTCCGTGTAACTAAGTGTAGAACATACGAAGGTGCTCAATATTCCAGGGGTGGGAAAGTGGTATCCCATCCTCTGTTGCCAAACGAATGCATTCGAGACGGAGAACTTTTATGACTTGAAAGGGACCTTCCTAGTCAGGGGAAAGTTTGTTCATCCCTTCACGAGGAAATATTCGCCGCAGCACTAGATCACCTTCTTCCAACTGTCGGTTGCACACATACCTTTGGTGATAGTGCTGGAGTGCCTAGCGGTATCGCACGTTTTGGATAGATGCTTGGCACCTTGCCTCGTCGATGAGGTCTAGGTCTTCACACCGGAGCTTGTCCTGCGTGGCTTCATCATAGGTATGGACCCGGAGAGACCCCATGGCAATTTCCAGAGGAATGATAGCTTCAGCTCCGTATACCATGAAGAAGGGTGTCTCTCCTGTTGCCCGTCGCGATGTTGTCTGGCTCGCCCATAGTGCAAACAGAAGCTCTTCTATCCAGTTGGCTCCATGTGTCTTTAAGCGCTGACAAGTGCACGTCTTGAGTCCCTTGAGTATTTCTACATTTGCTCTCTTAACTTGGCAATTGCTTGTCGGATGATCTACTAATGCGTAGCTAACTGTTATGCGATGTCTTCATAGTACTCTTGGAATGCTTCGCTTGTGAATTTCTGCGATCAGCGTGCAGGATGATGCGTGGTTCCCACACTCGCCTCCATGGATTTTTGCGAGGAGTTCACAATCTTCTTCTTGAGAAATGCACCGCATTAGAACGCTGTTGGCACCACGTCGGTAGAGATCCCCTTCTACCAACGTGTATCTTTTAGCCAATCTGACAATTTGCTCAACGGATGCACTGTCTTCAGGAAGGATGTCTTTCAAGTAGTCCTGGACCTCTGTGATCCATGCATCAGGACTGACTTGAGTTTATGGATCTTGCGCGCTTGGTTGCTCGGAGTTTTCTGCAGTGCCTACGATCCTTCGTGGACGCCATGGTAACAGGGCCACTAGGACTGCCATCTTCGGGGTGCTGGTCTCGGCCCCATCATACAGTTTGATAGGTTGAGCAACAGATGCCTATAATCTTCTGACAAAAACTTCACCGGGTGACTGAGCTCGATTGAAGCCTTCATCAAAAGTTCATCAGCTTAAGCGTTGTTGAGACGCTGGACATGGCAGAGGTCCAGGATGTGGATGTCTTTCTGTAGCTTCTGGACTTCAAGTAGATATGCAACAAGCTGAGGGTTATTGCAATTACATTCACCTTTGACTTGTGTTTGATATTTCCTACGCACTACTAACAATTCATCCCTAGCAGTTGTGCCAGAAATGCTTGTTGGTAGGTATTAATTCTCAGATGAACGTCCGCAAGCGCACAGAAACTATCGATGTAGCATTTCTCCTTTAAGAGTATTCTGAAAGGGTGTAATTTATATTTTCCTAAAGGAAGGCTAGGTGGAAGCAAAACAATCATCAAGTGGAAAGGCTAGGTTGGCCTAGGTAGTGTTCTAGCAAGGATGGATAAAAGGTTAATTGAGGTAGTGTGACACACACAAGAGCATTCTATCCTAAGGGGATAAGTGAGGTAATAGAGGAACTAAGCTAAGAGTTAGGTAGATACTCCTACTATGCTTCTAATGTACATATACATATCCTAAGTTAGTTACTAATGATTATAATAATTATGAATTCTCATGCTAAGTGGATTAACACATCGGGCACATGTTTACCCCTAGCAACACTAGGCGACTCCCGCTAAGAGCCTGTGGCATAGCCGAACGTGGAGGATTACAAAGGACATATAGGGCTGTCACCACCTCCTGCCTACCTCTTCAATCCATGGGTCTACGAGACATTCAATGCTACTCTCTATCTTAGCACCATCCTAGCATATTAAGTAATTACCTTAAGAGCCTAGGCACAAGCCATCCTAAGGCAATTAACTAAATCATCGTTGAACCAATATTAATTCATAGCATAAGTGATTCATATTAATATAGTCATATCATAGATAATTTTACTATAGTGGAGGTTAATAGTGTTTATGATGATGTAATGAGAATTGTATAATACAATCATAAATACTGTTCCTACCACATAGATGGAATCCACAATGAAACAAGAAACGCTTCATCCAAGTATATGAACAATAGAAGACTAAATATATCATCTTTATTATAAATTAAGACACAAATACAAATAGGAATATGGGAGATATACCTTTCCCAATTGGAAATCGAGAAGAGACTCCTTCTACACCTCTCCTACTTGGACTATAGACTAGAGACTCTCCTCTCTACAGCCTATACTCCTCTAAACCTATGAAGAGTAGTGGATACAATGGATGAATACTAAAGTGGTGTGTGTTGAAGTGAGGGGTTAGGGGTCATATTTTTGCTTGGAGAAGGGTCGGTTCCTGCCATCAAAAGCGTGCGGATCAGTCACCCCTGACCTCTTCAAGCCGAGAGTAGCCAACACATGGCGTTTGACAGCGTTTGGCGCCAGGAACTAGTCGGCCGACTAGGGGGGTCGGTCCACCTGGTCCTGGCTCCAAACGGCCAGTTCTTCCTCCATGTGATTAACAAGTGGGTCCCAGGATCATGATATGGGTGCAACACCGTTAGATGGCCTCGGATACTTCGGTTTGTGAGCCCTTTGATCCATGTGGTGCCATGTGGCATCATCTGATTGGCTGCAATGATATTTTATAGGATCCATCCCCTTATTTCACTTTAATTCTGCATAAAATCATTGCATGCACTACTTTCTCCAAGGACAAGTGGAAATAGGTTAAATAGAAAGGTAATGTGTGCAAGAAATGACAATTCCTTCACATAATTGAGTTATATTGACGGGTGAAATTGGTATATATCAACCGTCAACACTTGTTTGATGATGATTTGTGAGTCACTCGTCACCAGCTGCTGTCGAACGCCATATGATAGCGCCACCTTGAGTGCAAAGATAAGGGCTTCATATTCTTCCATGTTGTTGGTTGCCTTGAAGTCGAGGTGCACCATGTACTTGACCTTGTCCCCGGTCGGAGCAAGGAGCAGGATTCCAGCTCTGGCCCCCTGCTTCTACACAAAGCTATCAAAATAGAGAGTCCAGTAAGGCTCAGTGAAGACCGAGACCATAGGTTCCAGTTTCTGCTCGTTGAGGCCCCTCAGACTTGATGAAGAAGGTGTCCACCCCGTCACGAAGTCAGCAAGCACCTGACTCTTGTTTGCATGTGGAGGCAGTAATTTGACTCTACTACCCACTTAGTGATATTTCCTGTTGAATTGGGATTATGTAGAATAGCTCACAGTGGATAAGAGGTTACCACTTATAACTTGTGGGCTTGGAAGTCGTGTCGTAGCTTCCTTGAGTCAATAAGGACTGCGCACAGTCGCTTATGCACCTCAATGTATCGAGTCTTGGCATCATGAAGTACTGTGCTGATGAAGTACACTGGCCGCTGGACAGTTCTGACCCTCCCGAAGGGGTCCGAAGATTCTTCTTCATCAGCTCGGACCTCCTAGAGGGGTCCAGACCTTCTTCTTGAGCGGTTGATACTCCATCGGATGAGAGAGGTTGATCCACGGGCATCTTGCCTTTTAAATATGTGCTTGGGGCTGGGACCCAGACTCATCTTCAAGTAGCTCTGAACCCGCCCGGAGGGGTCTGTGCTCCTGAGTTGAGGATGTTTTTGGTCTTTTTGCAACCAGAACCATGCTGACAAACTTTGTAGTTGCAGCGACGTAAAGCAAAAGAGGCTCACCAGGTTCTGAAGCTACTATGGTTGGTAGTGTGGTGAGGAGCTGTTTGAGCTCTTGGAACGCCTTCTCTGCTTCTTCAGAACAATGGAATTGTCCGGACATCCTCAACAGCTTGAAGAAGGGAAGTGCCTGCTCTGCCAGCCTTGAGATGAATCGGCTGAGCAAAGCTAGATACCCAATAAGCTTCTGGATGTCCTTGATACAGGCTGGAGGCCGCATCGCTTCGATGGCTTTGATCTTGGCTGGATTTGCTTCAATTCCTCAGTGTGTCACCAAGAAAACAAGAAGCTTTCCAGAGTTATCCCTGAAGACACACTTGTTGGGGTTGAGCTTCGTGCGCGTCAGTCATAGCTTGTCGAAGATGGTTTGAA
Source organism: Tuctoria greenei (assembly GCA_036927565.1). NCBI lineage: Eukaryota > Viridiplantae > Streptophyta > Magnoliopsida > Poales > Poaceae > Tuctoria > Tuctoria greenei. The sequence continues at coordinate 75,975,300 of JAYESD010000007.1, read as the reverse complement.
GGTCTTCACCTTGACAACGATGTCATCGACATAGACTTCCACTAGGTCAAGAAAGAGCTCCCCAAAGGTTTTGTACAAAGCTCGCACAAAAGTAGAGAGTGCATTTTTGAGACCATAAGGCATTGCTGTGTAGCAGTAGAGACCATTTACCGTAATGAAAGCAGTGTGCTCTTCATCTTCCTTAGACATTGGAATTTTATGAAATCTAGAATATGTGTTTAAGAAACATAAAATCTCACAACCGGAGGTAGAATGCACTATCTGATCTATTCTTGGTAGTGGAAAAGGGTCTTTTGGACAAGCTTTATTCAAAGTAGTGTAGTCGATGCACATCCAAAGCTCCCCCGCCAGCATTTGGCACGACGACTGGGTTTGCCAGCCATCGTAGATGATGAAGCACCCGGATGAATCCAGCGTCAAGCAGCTTTATGACTTCTTTTGGACGAAGTTCTGCCGCTCAAAAGATTGCTTCCGGGGCTTCTATTGTACAGGCTGTGTGACGGGGTATATCTTTCGATGGTGCTCGATCACCTCCCTATGAATCCTAGGTATCTATGACAGTGCCATGCAAACACATCGACATTTGTCCGAAAGAAATTGACGAGTGCGAGTTCCTATTTGTCACCTAGACCTCCCAGTATACGAGTGGTCTGAGGGGCATCAGAATCAATTTGGATGACTTTGATGAGAATGTCGGTGTCGCCGCTTGGCTGCACATGAGGTGCATAGGTTGAGCCACACCGGCGCGAGCTCGGTGGTTGCTGAGCAGGTTGCTCCTTGCGAGATTCATCTTCTCAGACTGAAGTTTCTCCAGCGCAGTGACTCCATCAATGCGATCCCCTCAGATTCAGAGGACGCCACATGGAGTTAGCATCTTCAACACAAGGCTGCCGTAGTGGGCCACCACCATGAACCTATACAGGGCTGACCTGCCTAGGATGGCGTTGAAGGGAAGGTTGATGTGTGCTACATCAAACACCAGCTTCTCGGACCTGTAGTTCTCCGGTGTCCTGAAAGTCACCGGGAGAGTAACTGACTCGAGAGGCGTGATAGCTCCCAAACCCACTTCGGAGAATAGGAGTGAGGGCTTGGGGTCCGAGAGGCTGAGTTGGAGCTTCATGAAGGCTGTGAAGCTGATGAGGTCCAGCGCTGCGCCGCCATCCACCATGACATGGAAGAGCTGGACATTGTTGATAGTCTGGGAGACCATCAGTTGCCTTTCTCTGGCTCCTACCATGTTCTTCGGACAGTCTAAATCATTGAAGGTGATGGGAGTGTCTATCCACTTCTGATGTGGCTCCGCCTTGGTAGTAGGAGCAGCAACAACCATCTCCCGACTCATATTCTTCAGAATGCGTCGAGAGGTGATATCCAAGGACTCTCCATACATCATATAGAGATTCTTCTGATGTTCGTTGTCGGAGTTGGTGTTGTAGTCATCAACAGTGTTGTAGACCGCCTTTAACGCCTTCTTGACATCTTGGAAGCCTAGCTCCTAATCAGACGGAGCTTCGTTGACTTTTTGTTTCCCCTCTGCTATCAGAAAGGGGTTTTATATTGACACTTGCTGTTGCGTTCAGCAAGCCTCTTGATCTCACGACAATCTTCAAGATTATGGCCCGTGGATTTATGGATTGGGCACCACATCTTGTCACCATCCTCAGGTGATTATCAAGGTTGTTTGCCGAGGCGTGGCCCCCAGCCACCAGGTGCTGCGGCAGCGACAGCGGTAGGTGTGCCGGCAAGTGACTTCTTCCTACCACTTGACTTCTTTTTCTTTTTGCCACTGCGAGTGGCAATTGCTTTGGCTTTGGAGGCAGATTGGACAGCCTTCGCAGCTGGTTTGGAGTGCATCCCACGGCCCTCTGCAGCTCTGACACATTTGTCAGCCAAGCTGAAGAGTTTCGTGACGCTGCTGACTTCCTTAGTTGCCAGCTTCTCCAACATCTTCTTGTCTCAAACCCCCTGTCGGAATGCAACAACAATGGAAGCGTTGGAGATAGAAGGTACAATATTCCGTACCTGAGAGAGTCGCTAGATGAATGATTGTTGTGACTCTCTCAACTTCTGCTATACGGCGAAGAGATCCAGATCGATGCCAAGCGGGGTCTAGGATCTCCCGTAGTTGGCAGTGAACTGGCGAAATACTTCCCCCCCAACTGTAGATGGAGTTAGGGGGTAAGATCATAAACCAGGACCTTGCAGTCCTAGTCAAAGCCACGGGGAAGTTGTTGGCCGTGACGACCTCATTCCCTCCAGCCGCAAGGATGGTAGTGGAGTGGATTTGAAGAAACTCGATGGGTTTGATTGTCTCGTCGTATTTCTCCGGCAGATGAGGCTGGAACTTGGGTGTACATTCCACCATGCAGAGATGCATGGCAAGAGCTGAACAGCCGCCTCCAACTCCCAGAGGAGAAGGATTTTCTCGAGCAAGTCGCCTCTCGCGAGTACACTCGATGTTGACGCAGCTGTCTTGCCTCATGTACCGACAGTCAAGCTCTATTTGGAGGTCCTGAGTCTTGAGCCTCAATGCAGTATGAGTATGAAGAGCCCTAGAGGGCAGAGACATCGCATGTTGAGAGGGCGCACGTCTCCTGGGTTGTGACGCCGCACGACCAAGCCTTCCGGATAAGGTCCTGTTACGAGATGGTGCCTGCCCTGCATGGGGTAGACACTGGTTGTTGAGTGTAGTGGTTGCGGCTGCAACCAGGTGCTCAATATCAGCGCGCCACTATTCCAGCACAGCAAGAGGAGCTCATGGTGTCGGAGGATGCTGAAGAAGAGTATGTGCTGCGTTCAACGCGCTCTTCAGGTTGTTTGTCAATTCTGTGACCGACGTGAATTCACCATCCTACTGTCCAGCATTGGCTGCTGCAACAAATGGTTGTGGTGGTGGAATGACATTCGCCGGGACGACAACACTGGCCGACTACTGAGCATTGGAGGGATTTCCTCCAACGACTTGTGCAGTTGGTCTATTGGGAGCGACGATTGAATTGACCATCTTGGAGATCTTGAAAGCCCCCTACCTGGCATGCCAAATGGCGAAGTGTTCCAATGACACTTCCATTGGTACTACTATGAAGTAGTCCACAAAGGTTCGTGCTTAGGCGGGGCTCTAATCAAGATCCAAGAACACGGCAACACAGAGAGGTTTTATGTGGTTTGGGCTGCCTGAGTGTAATACCCTACTCCATGGGGTGTTTGTGTATTGTATAAGTATGAATGACTTGGGATTCGTTAAGGTTAGATTAGCTTCTATCGTGCAGCGCAACCCTTTTATATGCCAAGGTCTAGCTATTACAGTATGCACCATGGCCCGACAGGTGGCCCCGACTGTAATAACCGCCCTATACACGATCTACGGGTGTTAAGGGTGGTTAATAGTGTAATAACGTGCCTTAATGGCAGCATTACCGGTCTTGACAGTCCTCTGATCATGCATCATTATATAGCATTAATGACGCATTAACCAAGTCTTGTAACGACCGATTGACAGCCCTGGAATGTCCATGCCATTGAAGATCCTGCTGTCTTTCTGTTGTAGACATAGGTCTGGGCGTGTGACATGTGGCATCGCCGGAGCTTCCCCTGCAGGAAGGCAGGTCCGGAGCTAGTAGACACGTGGTAGAACTGGAGCTTCCCCCGTTAGGGAGGCAGATCCGACGCCTTGGGACACATGGCAGCACTGGAGCCACCATAAGGAGCGAAGCTGGTCCAGTGCTGCGGGACACGTGGCAACACCGAAGCCACCCTGGAAGGAGGTAGGTTTGGCTCTGCAGACACGTGTTGCCTCTGTAAGTCCACAATACTGGGAGGTGGAACTCGACGCATCTTCTTCTGGTATGCAGGGATACCTGGTATGCCGGGTATCGACACAATCGATGTAATTCTTTTTTTTCGCGTAAAGGATCGAGCCATAATGGACTTTGTATCTATTAATAATAAGAAAGCTTTCCCTTAATCCAATTTTTGATGCATGTATCTTCCTCCAACCGTGGCTTAAAACTTTCGCAGTTGTTTAGCCGTGGGTCGAAAGGTGCTGAGTGAGTATTCAAGAGAGAAAAAAAGGGTTTTTGGAAAGAAAGAGGCTTCCGAGCTTTCCGCTAATCTCTTCAACGGATGGCAGCACCCAAGTGGGCGAGATAGGTCGTTCGGCTCATTCGTTACGTCGGGCTTGTGAGGTGCCCAATGTCCGAGCCTGACCGTCGAGGTCGTAGTTGGGTATTCGACCGAGCCAGCTATCATATCCATGGCTCGTTGTTCTTGCCGGTACAGATCCTTGAGATGCTTAGCGTTCTCCGCGATGAGGAGAGGTCGCCATTAATAAAGTTTAGTCGGTATGCTCCCGGGACTCAACGACATTTGCCACACTGTATGGACCCTCCCTTGGGGAGGACAGATCGTGCTTGCCCATCCTAGTCTGTGTCCTTCAAAAGACCAGACCATTGGTCAAAAAAGCTCGAGGTTGAGTTTGTCAATCATAGGGGGGTGACACAGTGCCTGTTGGAACATGGTCAACCTTAGGGCGTGATGTTGCGTCGTGGCTTTGAAGCTTGTCATCACCATTATCGTTTACCATCATGTTCTCTAGGCCATCACAAGCAATTTGGAGCAAGCCGCGAGGATATAAACCCATTCCCTATACACACCGACTTCGTTGGAACCCTAGAAGTCGCCGCCATCGTCGTTGGCCCTATTCCGGCCACCCTCGGGCCTAGCTAATGCCACCACCTTACTTGCCATGCCCTGTAGCGTCGAGGACACTTTATGCGGTGAGGTTCTAAGCTTCATTGGCTATTGACGGTGAGCGCCACCGTGGTTGCGCCACTCGGGTCACCAGAGCAAGAGGAGGAAGATGAAGTAGTGGGTCCTGTCTGTCATTGAGTGGAAGCATGCGCTTGGGTCCTCTATGGCCTCGAGATTTAGTGTTTCCATGTGCTAGAAGTCTGTGACCCTCCATGTGGCCCGACTGCCATTGGACCAATTTCATTTGGTGGGCCCACCCGAAGTTCAAACAATTTTCAATAGAAAATAGATCCAGAATTGGTTCAAACTTCCAAACCATAGTTCCTATTATATTTGGCCAAAATTTCCAAAGAAATTCTGTTTGAACCCTTATGACCTATACTTTGCAGTGGTGCATTTGAATTAATATGAAAGCCCAAGTATTTTCCTCAATAACTTCATTGAGCTAAAAGCCTTTGAATTTAAGTCCAAATGATTAGTTTTTTGAAAAAAATCTAAAATTTGGTCAAATCCTTCCTTCTGATTCTTTTGAACTCCAGTAAAATTTCAAAGCTATTTGACTTGATTTACTAGGTCAAATTGTGTTGCCAAGCTCTATGTACATGAAAATTCCAAAAGTACGAAAAATATTTTAAAAAAATGTAGCAACATGTTAAATAAATATATCACTTTGGGAAGCTTAGAAAATTGTAAAACCAATTTTGTTGGACTACTTTTGACCACTCCTAAATGGAAAACCTACTGTTGCTTGTGTTAAAGCTCTAGACCAGTTAGTCTTGGAAGAATTTTAAAGACAACAGCCTGCCATGAACATAGCTCAACTTTGTCTAGAACACCACGCATATTACCTGTTGTCCACTGTTAAAATATCAGAAGCATTGGACTTGATTTACTATACTAAACTGTGTTTTTTATCACTATGTTGATAATATCAGTACTAATCCCATGTTCATTCTCATTTGCATATCGAATAGTTGCCAAGTTCAAGGAGACCCAGGAGCCCATCAAAGTCAACTCTCTAGAGATTAACTTTAGTCCCGTCTCATAGCTGGGCAAGCCCCAGTTCGCATTTAATAACATTTATAAATTTTGCATTGTATCACTATATTGTGGAGTATATGGACACTACGTGAGAAAGGCTAATCCGAGATGAGTCCACACGAAGAAAGGAGACGAACAAGCCGCTCGTCTCCGTCGTCATGTCTCGCATCATAGAGTCATCGGAGACAAGCGTCGGGTGTGTCGTCGATCAGCTTAATCCGAGACAAGCTCTAAGAATGCCCGTCTCTTTTTATTTGAATAATGCCAGACGATCTTAAGGAAGCTCGTCTCCTTTCGTTAAGCAATCCGAGACGATCTTTGTTCTTAGCTTGTCGTTGATGTATCTACCGGCTGTTACATTATGACACTAAGAGGAGACATACCATGTTTAATGCCTGTATCCTATTAGATGCCCCCACCCCCTATTTACCCTGCTTGCTGGGTGCATCCTAGAGCTAGCCAGGAATTGACAGCTGCATAGCTAGTGTCAGCAACATACACATACATGAACATATATATAGCCAGATGGAGATCACACCTTAAATTATATTGACTAATCAAATATTAACAAAGTGTCAATCGTGTTTAGCAACTAACTAATTACAAAGAGAATGCCCCCCTGTTCATCTTGATTACCAAGTAACTAATTACACACATCATAACTGTCATCATCTAATCCTGTATACCATAATGAAAATTCTCCCTTTGGATCAATGACTTCATTAACGATGAGCCTTCGTAGCCTCTTTATAATGTGCTCTTGAAGGCAGTTTCGTAGTCCTACCATGCAATAAAATGAGAATTAGCAAAAGATCAATAAAATCACTGAAACCATATATAACATTATAAAATTGTCGTCACATTCATTCAAACAGTCACATAAGGGAGCAAATAACTGAAGGCTTAGGAACAAATTGGTATACAATTATAATAAACACAGGAACTATTAGTGAATGGAGAACCGAGCTTACGTGTAGCACAGGCAGTTGGTAAGCATATGCAAAGCATCAACAGAGAAATTGTTCTCATCATAAAGGACCTGGTAGTGAGCTAGTTTGCTTGTCCCCTAAAAAAACAAACATTTACATTCCACTGATGCATTAATAGCCTGATATGGAAAACTCGTGAGAGCAACATCAATTATCGCATAGGTACCATGATTTCGGCATGGCTGCAGAGGTAGAAATCAAACTCACTAGGATGGCATATGCTAGTGTTAACCATAGTTCTTGCAGTTTCAAGGGTTTGCGAATCAGAATTGATAATATACATGATAGTCAAACAAATACATTACTTCTGCATTGGGCATAAACAAGGAAGATGAATGTATACACTAATATAAATTCTCACTTTGGATTAATGACTTCATTAACGATGAGCCTTCATTGGACATCCTTAAATTCAATAAAATCACTAAAATGTACACTCTGAGGGCAGGATCGAGACAATGACGTGCTCCGGGGATAGGGGACGAGGAGGCGACATGCTCCGGGAACGAGCTGGCAAAGGCGCCGAAGCGTTGGTTCCTCAACTCTCTGATGACAGTAGGCCAGCGGTGTCGTGAGTGTCGTGGTTGGCAAAACTTTGAAACTTTTACTTTCACTGTTTGAGCAATTTTGGAAATGTGTTGGTTAAGGATTGATTCATACCGATTACCCAGGTTGGGGTCAACGGCAGCGACACACTGTGAGGGCAGGGTCGAGGCGGCGGCGTGCTCAAGGGACATGGGACCAGGCGGCGACGTGCTCTGGGAATGAGCTGGCGGAGGTGCTAGATCGACGGTTCCTCAACTCTCTAATGATGAAGGTCAAGGTCGATGGAGGGGTTGGCGTCGACGTACAGTGGCAGCGCGACAATTTTGAAGAGCGAGTTGAGGAAGAGGGATGGAAGCAGCGTGCTCAGGGGGCGGGATGATCAAGCGGCAGCATGCTCTGGGGAAGGGACGATCAGGCGGCGGTGTGCTCCGCAAGCGAGTTGGGCGAGGTGCAGGAGCTGCGGTTTCTAGGTCGAGAGAGCGCGAGTAAGTTGTGCACGAAAATTTTCGCCGAGTGTTGGGAGAGAGCGTGCGAGAGCTAAAAATAGCAAAACTCAGAGACGAGCCTCTATTCTGCCCGTTTCTCATTTTCCCGTCTTCCTTAGGTCAAGCACAAAATTTTTTGCAAGTTTTTGGGAGAGAGCGCGAGAGGGATAAAAATAGTTAGGTCAAAAATCGGAGACATGCCTTTATAATGTCCGTCTCTCATTCGCCTGCCTCCCTTTTGCTGGAGGTCAAAAATCAGCGATTGTCCTTTATAATGCCTGTCTCTCATTTGCCCATCTCCCTTTTGCCACTCGCATGACATTATGAGCGTTAGTTGCCACTCGCGCACAGAGTTAACATCGTGAGCGTCCGTTGCCACTCACGTGCAGAGATATAATGGAATTCAGGGATAAACAAGCGCAATGACATTGCAATTTAGAGATAATTTGCAATTTGAAGAATTTCATAGTTCATACACATTGCGTTCCCACTAAACTATACATTTCAAAACTATATTCCTATGAAGCTCCTATCGATCAATCTAAATTGTACCGTCCAACTTGCTCCGGAACATGTCTTATATTCGCCTGGATCCTGAAAATATTGACATTCTTTAAATTAACAAATGTCGAATGAGAAATGATATATAACCTACGTTGGTCACTAACACAAAGTTACTAACCATGATAAGTAGATTATAGCAATCATTTTCAACATCATGCATATTTGGCTGACAAAGCAAATGCTAAACTTCAAGTAGTATAGTTTTGATTGTAAAACCAGGGATCGAACAGAGGCGGCAATTGCACTGGTGTTGGTCGACCAGTAAGTGTGACACCCAGTTCTGAAAATGAACCAAGCGAATGCATATGTGTGCCCAGGATGTTCAACACACATACGCGAGTGCAATCACAAAAGAGTATATAGAAAATTACCACATAACATGATTAATTAACCACTTTTTTTTACAAAAACCCTATTATCCTCGAATACAAGCTCTAATGAATATTAATGACAAGTTCAACTAATGCAGCGGAAATAAACTAAATAAGCAGAGTAAGTATAAGGGATTGCACAACTCCAACACTCCACAGGAAAAGATGACGATAGACACGGCTAGAACTCCGCATTATCATCATTATACTCCCAATTCTGACCTGCAACTCTTGGTGGGGGAATTGCAAGGGTGAGTACATGTCATACTCAGCAAGTGTGGAAAGTATGACATGTAGCTGATTCAAATGATGACAATAATAAAGGCTAAGTGCTGAAAAGTACCTTACAACATTTGAAAAGCAATATATTATATGTATGTGAATAAACCCATCATAAACCATAATTATTAACATAGTACAAGTCCATATTCCTTATCCATCACCATTATACCAGATTTCACCATGACCATTAACCATAATTAATATCAGAATTTAATTCATAACCATCCATAACCATAACCATCTCGAATCCCAATTTCCCTCTAATCATGTAGGTCATCCAGGCGCTAATAACCGGGAGCACGGCTATCATGATGGTATTAGACTCTGCAGAGTTTGTACCACTTTATCCACGTGTTTGTGATTTCATCACCCGTGGGCGACTAAAGAAAACCTCTATTATGCCAAAACACTACCATAGGTGTATGGCCAAGAGATCACAAAATAGCATTTACAAAGGGATTACTAGCCTATTTAGACCCCACTGAGGTTTCGCCGGTGGCGATGCCTCCAACTGAGCACATCTTCAACCAAGGGCCCCCTCTTGAGCCATTCCGATCCTAGGGTAGTCCCACCAATCATCAACAAACCGAATCCGACTACCCCTTCCCCGAGCATCCTTAATGATCCAAATAGCACTGGCAAATCCCTAATTAATCAGCTACGCCACACCCATACATGGCCTCATAGTGGCACTGTAGTCCTGGCTTATTCTCGCATGAATCGGTCCTTAGATCTAAAGCAAGCAGCCACCATATCATCTAACCCATCCACATACCAGGCTTGCTTAGATCACCCATTGCCATATCATATTAACCACTTCATATTAACCATAATCTCATAAATGCATAATTAAGTTAAGTGGTATAGTTGTGTTCCCATCCCAATTAATTATGTGAAGCAAAAAGGTAAAAAGCCCATCCCGACTCTCTACCATGAATTCTAGGTGACAAGGGTGGTTAAACAAATCTAGTAAACTTCCTATCATAGGATTCCCATCAAATTTGACACAAGCATGCAATTTTGCAAACAAAATATTTACTTTAAAAACAGGATCATCAAGGACACTTGCCTTGCTCTTGGGATTGGTTCGGATCCTCCGCGGCACTCTTTAGCGCAAATCCGTCTAATCCGCACAATAAACATACAAGATGAGAAATACAATCAAAGAGTGCACAAATATTACTCAATATGACATGACATGAATGATTAATGCAAATACAAGGTGGAACTTGTTAATGAGTTGCTTTTAATGTTCACTAACTAGATTTTAACAAGTTTATACAGGTTTGGATTTGATTCGATCTAATTTAGAGTTAATTCAACAGAAATTATCCATGAAAATCGGATTAGTCCGCTAGGGACTGGACAAGTCCGCACCGCGCAAGATAAGCAGATTAGGATTTTCTAGATCGACGTGAATTTGGAGATTTGGGGTCGAATTCACATAAGGAAAAGGATTTAGAAGGTATACCAGGTGTTTAGAACTCCAATGAATCAAGGATTTTGGAGGCAACACTTAGATCTTGACGATCTAGGGTTGATGATGAACTTGATGGTGAATTGTTGATGAAGAACGCGAAGTTGATGGAGATCTTGACCCTCTTTCGTTTCCTCCTCTTCTTCTTCTTGCTTGCTTTAGATCTCCTTCTCCCTCCTTGGTGGCGGCTAATCATGAGCAAAGGTTTGGGTGTGGAGGAAAAGTGGCAAATAGATGTCAAGCCAAGGGTTGGGGTTGTTTATATAGAGGTGGAGGTTAGGGTTTGATGGATTTCAAGTTTGGGGGTGAGTAGAGGCCGGTTTAGAGTCCCACATGGGCTCTAAAAGAGTTAGGCATGATGTCCCTAGGCCCACTTAACATAAACCCCAAGAAACAAGTCGTGCAACAAAAGATCAACTCAGAGTTACGATTTATCAGACAAGTCCGAAAAGGGTCGGACTAGTCCGAAGTTGGTAAGAGAGATATCAGACAAGTCTGGACTAGACATTGGACAAGTCCGAACTTATCCAGAGAGGAAAAACAGACAAGTCTGGCCAAAAATCGTACAAGTCCGACTTTAGTCAGAGAAAAAAAGGACAAGTCCGCTGGAACTCTGGACTAGTCTGGACAAGTCCAGGGACTTCGCAAAATTTTCAAGTAATTTGAACACCGGTAGTCTGCACAGGACTGGACAAGTCCGAAAGTGTTTCGAGGGAAAGACAGACTAGTCCGCAGAAAAACGGACAAATCCTGTTTGTTTTTATGTTACTAAATTTTAAACATGTATTAGAATGTATGCAATGCATAAAGGATGGAAATGAGGGTGTTACAAAACTACCCCCTTAAAAGAGAAGAGATAGGGAAATTCCTTCCTGAGATCATCCTCCAACTCCCATGCTGCCTCTGATTCCGTGTGACGCTTCCATTGAACTTTACACCATCTGATGACCTTGTTTCTTGTGACTGTTTCCTTGGTCTCCAAGATTTTGACCGGTTGCTCAGCATATGTCAAATCTTCCTCTAGTTCCAATTCTTCCATTGGCACTTGTTCTTCCGGTACCATTAAACACTTTTTGAGCTAGGAATCATGAACATATAAAAGATGAGCTGGCATCTCCAACTTATACGCTACTTCTCCTCTTTTGTCCAAAATCTTGAATGGCCCAATATATCGAGGTGCTAACTTGCCTCTTACGTTAAACCTCTTATGACCTCTCATTGGCGACACCTTGAGGTAAACGAAGTCTTCCACTTCAGAGGCTTGTTTTCTTCTCCTATTGTCCGCATAGCATTTTTATCTTGATTGAGCAGCCCTCAAGTTTTCACGAATTACCTAAACTTGTTTTTCAGCTTCTAGCAACACATCCGGACCAAATACTTGAGTTTCTTCCATCTCATTCCAGAATAAAGGTGTCCTACACTTCCTTCCATATAGTGCCTCATATGGTGACATCTTCAAACATGCTTGGTAACTATTGTTGTATGAGAACTCTGCATATGGCAAGTGTTGACGGCTCCTAAGGTATACTAACGAATCATCCCTGGCAAAGGTGCCAGAAATGCTTGTTGGTATTACTTACGCACCATTAACTAAACATATCCAACTGATGTGTCAGAAATGCTTATTAATGGTTCTATTGGATCACTGAGTGAATTCCGCAAGTGCACGGATACATCATTGTAGCATTTCCCCTTAAGAGTATTCCCAAGGGTGTCATTTATTTGATCCCAAAGGAAGGCAGGGTAGAGATATAAAAAGCATCGATTGGAAATGGTAGAAAGGTCTAGGTAAGAATCTAGTAAAGATGGATAAAATAATAGTGGAGGTAGTGTGACACACACAAAAGCTTTCAAGTCTAAGGGGGGTAAGAGGATTCTAGAGGTTAGTTAAGGTTGAGAGTTATGGAGGTACTCCTACTATGCTCTACTGTACATATACATAGTCTAAACTAATTATTCATAAGCTAGATTAAGAGTGAATACTTATGCTATGTGGTTCAACATATCGGGCACGGCCTTACCCCTAGCAATACTAGGACGACTCCCGCCAAGAGCCTGTGGCATCGCCGAACGTGGAGGGTTACAAAGGACAGATAGGACTGTCACCACCTACTGCCTACCTCTTCAATCCGTGGGTCTACAAGACATCCAATGCTACTTAGCTATCCTAGCACCATGCTAGCATATTAAGTAATTACATTAAGAGCCTAGGCACAATCCATCCTAAGGCAATGAATTGAATCATCATTGAACTAATGTTGATACACAACATAATTATCCATACTAAGCTAGTTATGTTATAATTAACTAGACTATAGTGGGGGTCTATAGGTTCTATGATAATGAGAGTGTTCATGATGAAATAGTCATAGAAGCTATACCTTCCACATACATGGACTCCACAATCAAACAAGAAATGCTTTGCCCAAGTATATGTATAAGTAGAGACTAAAGATACTATCTTTATTATGCATAAAGTCAAAATTACAAGAAAGAATACATGAGCCATACCTTTCCCAATGTAGGATTGGGAAGAGAGAGACTCCTTACTCCTTTCCCAATTTGGACTTGGGACTAGAGACTCTCCTCTCTACAACCTAACTCCTCTAAGACTATGGATGATAGTGTATACAATAGAGATGAAGCTCAAGTGGTGTGTGTTGAAGTGAGGGGTAGGGGGTCCTATTTATACTAGTGTTGAGGACAGTTCCCGCCACCAAAAGCGCGCGAATCAGACACTATCGACTCCAGGAAGCCAGGAGGAGCCAACACGTGGAGGTTGACTCAGTTTGGTGCAGAGACCAGGTCGGCCGACCCCCTGGTTCGGCCGACCTGGTCATTGAACCAATTCTCGTGTGCATTCTTTAAGTGGCTGCCAGGTGGGTCATATTGATGTATATGGGTGATACACCGTTGGATCTCCTCAGATACTTCTGTTTGTGGGCCATTTGATCCATGGGATGCCACATGTCGTTGCCTGATTGGCTGGGATGATATTTTATAGGATTGGTCCCTCTACATTTCCTCATTTCCTGCATAAAATGCTGCATACACATATTTCTCCAAGTCCAAGTGGAATTGGGTTAGATAGAAAGGTGATGTGTGCAAGAAATGACAAATCCTTCACATAATTGAGTTAAATTGACGGATGAAATTGGTATATAACAGCTGTCAACAAACTCCCCCAAGCTTATCCTTCGCTCGTCACGAGCAAAGTCAAGACTTAAGGTTGATGATCAGGAGTTGCCACAATGAGAAGAAGGCTCCTACAACAGCAGCATCCAAATGGTCACAAGCTGATGGGATCAGCCCGTTATATAAGTTTTGAATAAGGAGCCAGTCATTCATCCCATGGTGGGGATAGGCTAGGATGTACTCCTGAAGCCTTTCCCATGCCTCGGGAATAGATTCCTTGGGCTCTTGCTGAAAGCTTGAAATCCTTCCACGTAGGGCATTGGCTTTGTCCAACGAGAAGAATTTGGCGAGGAATGCCGTAGAACACTTCTCCCAAGTGTCTACAACACTTCAGTTCGCGTAGAACCACTGTTTCGCTCTCCGAAGGAGAGAGAATCGGAACTGTCTCAGACGGACCGCATCCGGAGACACGTCCTTGATTTTAAAAGTGCTGCAGATCTCGAGGAATTGTTGCAAGTGAGCACTTGCATCCTCGTTAGCCTTCCCACAGAATGGGTTGGCTTGCACTATAGTGATAAGGCCAGTTTTGATCTCGAAGTTCACATCCCCTTTGTTAACAGTGGGCCCAATAGGCACATTGTTAGCAGAGGGAGTTGAGAACTCGCGAAGGGTCTTCTGAGCCATTGGCGTTTGGATTATTGGTGCAGAAATGCTGGCTTGCTTTGCCGCTCAAATCTTCTGAGGAGTAACGACACGAGGTCGGTCTCTCAAAAGAGATTCGGGATCTTCAACAAAGTTTTCCGGCAGGCGAAAACCAGACATACACTACCCTATTTTCACATTAAAAATGCGAAAACAAAGAATGGTTATCCTACTACAGTCCTACCCAGGGTTCTATCCTATTCACTCAGTCATGTTATATATCTATTTGCCTTCCCAGGGAACGGCGTCAGAAATGCTTGTTGACGGCTCCTAAGGTATACTAACAAATCATCCCTAGCAAAGGTGCCAGAAATGCTTGTTGGTATTACTTACGCACCATTAACTAAACATATCCAATTGACGTGTCAGAAATGCTTGTTAGTGGTTCTATTGGATCACAGAGTGAATTCCGCAAGCGCACAGAGATATCATTGTAGCATTTCCCCTTAAGAGTATTCCCAAAGGTGTCATTTATTTGATCCCAAAGGAAGGCGGGCTAGAGATATAACAATCATCGAGTGGAAACGGTAGAAAGGTCTAGGTAAGAATCTAGTAATGATGGATAAAATTATAGTGGAGGTAGTGTGACACACACAAAAGCTTTCAAGTCTAAAGGGGGTAAGAGGATCCTAGAGGTTAGTTAAGGTTGAGAGTTATGGAGGTACTCCTACTATGCTCTACTGTACATATACATAGTATAAACTAATTATTCATAAGCTAGATTAAGAGTGAATACTTATGCTATGTGGTTCAACATATCGGGCACGGGCTTACCCCTAGGAATACTAGGACGACTCCCGCCAAGAACCTGCGGAATAGCCGAACGTGGAGGGTTACAAAGGACAGATAGGGCTGTCACCACCTACTGCCTACCTCTTCAATCCGTGGGTCTACGAGACATCCAATGCTACTTAGCTATCCTAGCACCATGCTAGTATATTAAGTAATTACCTTAAGAGCCTAGGCACAATCCATCATGAGGCAATGAATTGAATCATCATTGAACCAATGTTGATACACAACATAATTATCCATACTAAGCTAGTTATGTTATAATTAACTAGACTATAGTGGGGGTCTATAGGTTCTATGATAATGAGATATGTTCATGATGAAATAGTCATAGAAGCTATACCTTCCACATACATGGACTCCACAATCAAACAAGAAACGCTTTGCCCAAGTATATGTATAAGTAGAGACTAAAGATACTATCTTTATTATGCTTAAAGTCACAATTACAAGAAAGAATACATGAGCCATACCTTTCCCAATGTAGGATTGGGAAGAGAGAGACTCCTTACTCCTTTTCCAATTTGGACTTGGGACTAGAGACTCTCCTCTCTACAACCTAACTCCTCTATGACTACGGATGATAGTGTATACAATAGAGATGAAGCTCAAGTGGTCTGTGTTGAAGTGAGGGGTAGGGGGTCCTATTTATACAAGTGTTGAGGTCGGCTCCCGCCACCAAAAGTGCGCAAATCAGTCACCATTGACTCCAGGAAGCCAGGAGGAGCCAACACGTGGAGGCTGACTGAGTTTGGTGCAGAGACCAAGTCGGCCGACCCCCTGGTTCGGTCGACCTGGTCATTGCACCAATTCTCGTGTGCTTTCTCCAGGTGGCTGCCAGGTGGGTCCCATTGATGTATATGGGTGATACACCATTGGATCCCCTCATATACTTCTGTTTGTGGGCCATTTCATCCATGGGATGCCACATGTCATCGCCTGATTGGCTGGGATGATATTTTATAGGATGGGTCCCTCTACATTTCCTCATTTCCTGCATAAAATGCTGCATACACATATTTCTCCAAGTCCATGTGGAATTGGGTTAGATTTTAAGGTGATGTGTGCAAGAAATGACAAATCATTCACATAATTGAGTTAAATTGACAGATAAATTGGTATATAACAGCCATCAACAAACTCCCCCAAGCTTATCCTTTGCTCATCCCAAGCAAAGTCAAGACTTTAGGTTGATGATTAGGAGTTGCCACAATGAGAAGAAGGCTCCTCCAACAGCAGCATGCATATGGTCACAAGCTGATGGGATCAGCCCGTTATAGAAGTTTTGAATAAGGAGCCAGTCATTCATCCCATGGTGGGGACAGGCTAGGATGTACTCCTGAAGCCTTTCCCATGCCTCGGGAATAGATTCCTTGGGCTGTTGCTGAAAGCTGGAAATCCTTCCACGTAGGGCATTGGTTTTGCCCAACGGGAAGAATTTGGTGAGGAATGCCGTAGAACACTTCTCCCAAGTGTCTACAGCACTCCGGTTCGCGTAGAACCACTGTTTCGCTCTCCCAAGGAGAGAGAACCGGAACAGTCTCAGACGGACCGCATCCGGAGACACGTCCTTGATTTTAAAAGTGCCACAAATCTCGAGGAATTGTTGCATGTGAGCACTTGCATCCTCGTTAGCCTTCCCACAGAATGGGTTTGCTTGCACTATAGTGATAAGGCCAGTTTTGATCACGAAGTTCACATCCCCCGTGTTAACAGTGGGACCAATAGGCACATTGTTAGCAAAGGGAGCTGAAAACTCGCGAAGGGTATTCTGAGCCATTGGCGTTTGGATTATTGGTACAGAAATGCTGGCCTGCTTTGCCGCTCGAATCTTCTAAGGAGTAACGACACAAGGTCGGTCTCTCAGAAGAGATTCGGTATCTTCAATAAAGTTTTCTGGCAGGTGGAAACCAGACATACACTACCCTATTTTAACATTAAAAATGCAAAAACAAAGAATGGTTATCCTACTATAGTCCTACCCAGGGTTCTATCCTATTCACTCAGTCATGTTATATATCTATTTGCCTTCCCCGGGAACGGCGCAAGAAATGCTTGTTGACGGCTCCTAAGGTATACTAACAAATCATCCCTGGCAAAGGTGCCAGAAATGCTTGTTGGTATTACTTACGCACCATTAACTAAACATATCCAACTGATGTGTTAGAAATGCTTGTTAATGGTTCTATTGGATCACAGAGTGAATTCCGCAAGCGCACAGATATATCATTGTAGCATTTCCACTTAAGAGTATTTCCAAAGGTGTCATTTATTTGATCCCAATGGAAGGCGGGGTAGAGATATAACAATCAACGAGTGGAAAGGGTAAGAGGAGGTAGAGATATAATAATAGTGGAGGTAGTGTGACACACACAAAAGCTTTCAAGTCTAAGGGGGGTAAGAGGATCCTAGAGGTTAGTTAAGGTTGAGAGTTATGGAGGTACTCCTACTATGCTCTACTGTACACATACATAGTCTTCAAAAACTAGATTAAGAGTGAATACTTATGCTATGTGGTTCAACATATCGGGCACGGGCTTACCCCTGGCAATACTAGGATGACTCCCGCCAAGAGCTTGTGACATAGGCGAACGTGGAGGGTTACAAATGACAGATAGGACTATCACCACCTACTGCCTACCTCTTCAATCTGTGGGTCCACAAGACATCCAATGCTACTTAGCTATCCTAGCACCATGCTAGCATATTAAGTAATTACCTTAAGAGCCTAGGCACAATCCATCCTAAGGTAATCAATTGAATCATCATTGAACCAATGTTGATACACAACATAATTATCCATACTAACCTAGTTATGTTATAATTAACTAGACTATAGTGGGGGTCTATAGGTTCTATCGTAATGAGATATGTTCATGATTAAAAAGTCATAGAAGCTATACCTTCCACATACATGGGCTCCACAATCAAACAAGAAACACTTTGCCCAAGTATATGTATAAGTAGAGACTAAAGATACTATCTTTATTATGCATAAAGTCACAATTACAAGAAAGAATACATGAGCCATACCTTTCCCAATGAAGGATTGGGAAGAGAGAGACTCCTTACTCCTTTCCCAATTTGGACTTGGGACTAGAGACTCTCCTCTCTACAACCTAACTCCTCTAAGACTATGGATGATAGTGTTCACAATAGAGATGAAGCTCAAGTGGTGTGTGTTGAAGTGAAGGGTAGGGAGTCCTATTTATACCAGTGTTGAGGTCGGTTCCCACCACCAAAAGCGCGCAAATCAGTCACCATTGACTCCAGGAAGCCGGGAGGAGCCAACACATGGTGGCTGACCGAGTTTGGTGTAGAGACAGGTCGGCCGACCCCCTAGTTCGGCCGACCTGGTCATTGCACCAATTCTCGTGTGCCTTCTCCAGGTGGCTGCCAGGTGGGTCCCATTGATGTATATGGGTGATACACCATTGGATCTCTTCGGATACTTCTGTTTGTGGGCCATTTGATCCATGGGATGCCACATGTCGTTGCCTAATTGGCTGGGATGATATTTTATTGGATTGGTCCCTCTACATTTCCTCATTTCCCGCATAAAATGCTGCATACACATATTTCTCCAAGTCCAAGTGGAATTGGGTTAGATAGAAAGGTGATGTGTGCAAGAAATGACAAATCCTTCACATAATTGAGTTAAATTGACGGA
The DNA here is from genome assembly GCA_036927565.1 of Tuctoria greenei. Lineage (NCBI taxonomy): Eukaryota > Viridiplantae > Streptophyta > Magnoliopsida > Poales > Poaceae > Tuctoria > Tuctoria greenei. The sequence goes on along the minus strand of JAYESD010000007.1, from coordinate 75,956,497 downwards.
TGAAATTGGTATATAACAGCCGTCAACAGCAAGCTTTGGTCCCAACTTTTCAAATGCTTCAAAGCACGAGCTCTTAACATATCCTCTAAAATTTGGTTGGTCCTCTCAGTTTGTCCATTCGTTTGAGGGTGATATGCTGAGCTAAAATTCAACCTTGTTCCCAATGCTTCATGCAATTTATGCCAACATCTGGAGGTAAATTGAGAACCTCTATCCGATACTATCTTCTTTGGCACTCCGTGTCGACACAAAATGTGCTCCATATACAATTTTGCTAACTTCGCGGTGGTATAGGTGGTTTTGATAGGAACGAAATGAGCTGATTTGGTCAATCGATCCACAACTACCCAAATCGATTCATAACCGAACTGAGTACGTGGTAAACCAACTATGAAGTCCATTCCGATTTCTTCCCACTTTCATTCCAGAATCTTCAATGGTTGCCGTAATCCAGCTAGCCTTTGATGTTTTGCCTTGACTCGTTGGCACACAGCACACAATGCTACATATTCAGTTATGTCCTTCTTCATGTTAGCCCACCAATAACATGCCTTCAAGTCCTTGTACATCTTCGTACAACCGGGATGGACTGAGTATAGCGAGTAATGTGCCTCCTTTAGTATGGTCTCCCGAATATGCTTCACATTAGGCACAACAATCCTTTTTCCGAGCCATAAGGTACCATGTTCATCCTCATCAAACTTGAATTCTCTTCCCTCCTGGGTCCTCTCTTCAATCTCCTGAATTTCCTCATCCTTGGTCTGGCCCTCTCAAATTTCTTGCTCCAAGGTCGGATTTAACTCCATCATCCCCATCTCATTTACAAATCCGAGATTCAACCGTTCAAAATCCTTACATAACTCGGATGGTAACTCTCGAACCATGAGTTGGTGACTTACTCCTTTCGGACTCAAAGTATCGGCCACTACGTTAGCCTTCCTTGGATGATAATTGATTCCAAAATCATTATCTTTGATAAGCTCCAACCATCTTCGTTGCCTCAAATTCAAGTCCATTTGTGTGAAAATATACTTAAGACTCTTATGATCCGTGTAAATTTCACACCTATGTCCAAGGATGTAGTGTCTCCAAATTTTCAATGTGTGTACCATGGTTGCGAGTTCCAAATCATGCGTAGGATAATTCTGCTCATGTTTCTTCAATTGTCTCAATGCATATGCTACCACTTGACCTACTTTCATGAGCACACATCCAAGTCCTTGTCTCGATGCATCACAATAGATATCAAAGCTCTTGTTCACGTCCGGCAGTACCAAAACTGGAGCTGTAGTTAACCTTTTCTTCATCTCCTCAAAACTTTCTTGACAAGCTTGAGTCCATTGAAACACTTTCCCCTTCATTAGCAATTCCGTCATTGGCTTGGCTATCTTGGAAAAGTCCTTGATGAATCAATGGTAATATCCAGTCATTCCAAGAAAACTTTGGATCTCCTTTACGTTTTGCGGGGGCTCCCCTTTTAACACGTCCCTCACTTTTCCTTGGTTGACCGATACTCCTCCTCCCGAGATGATATGACCCAAAAACGACACCTCTTTCAACCAAAACTGACACTTGCTAAACTTGGCATACAATTGACGCTCCCTCAATTTCTGCAATGTGAGCCTTAAGTGTTCCTCATGTTCCTTCTAATCCTTCAAGTAGATCATAATGTCGTCTATGAACACCACTACAAACTTATCTATGTACTCCATGAAGACCTTATTCATGAGGTACATAAAAGATGCAGGTGCATTGGTCAATCCAAAGGACATCATGGTGTACTCATATGATCCATACCGTGTTCTAAAAGCTGTCTTGGGTATGTCCGAGGGTCTAATGTTCATTTGAAAGTATCCTGACCTCAAATCAATCTTGGAGAAAACACATGCACGCTTCATCTGATCAAACAAGCCTTCTATGCGTGGCAAGGTGTACTTGTTCTTGAAGGTCACCTTGTTGAGAGCTCGGTAATCTACGCACATCCTTTGCGACCCATCCTTCTTGTCCACAAATAGAACGGGCGCTCCCCAAGGTGAAGAACAAGGGCGAATAAAACCTTTCTCTAGTTGCTCTTGAATCTGCCTCTTGAGCTCTACTAATTCCTTAGGAGGCATCTGTAAGACCTATGTGTGCAGAATACATTGGCTTGTAGTGAATTCACTTGGCTTTTATGATAAAAGTTTTGAATATCAACAAAACACCTTTTTATCAAGGTCCGACGGAGGACCGGCTTGGTTTGGGTAGCTCCGGTTACGTTCGATGCTAGGTCCGACTTCTTGGTAAGGTCCGACCAGCTTTGGTAAGCTCCGGTGAGCTTTATCTTTAGCTCCGGAATGTCTTTGATAGCTCCGGCATATATTTGATAGCTCCGACATGCTTTTGCTAAGCTCCGACGTACTTTGTCTAGCTCCAGTTTTGGGTTGACTAGTTTTGACTAGTTTTTGGTAAGCTCCGGTGCTAGGATCTACTAGTTCTGGTAAGCTCCGGCAGGTGCTTCATTGTACTAGTTTTGGTAAGCTCCAGCTCAAGCTCCGGCTTGCTGTGGGATGGTCCGGAACTTGACCGCAGTGCTTCTGCTTTTCATTTGCAATGTTTCGTACTTGCTTTACATTGTTGAAAAGATTGCTTAGTATTCATTTGCTAAGTTTTTGGTGCGTTTTGGTTGATATGGATGATTTCGTTTTGATATGCTTTGCAACATGCTTATGTGAGGTGCTCACGTAAGGTGTTGTGTTCGGAACTAACTTGAGTCAAGTCGAGGACTTGGGCTCGTATGGATTGGTTGTTTATTCATGTGCAGGTGTTGCTTGAGTTCAAGACATGGCTGGTAACGGGATCCATTGGACTAGTCTCAGGGAGGAGATGAGGTTCCAACAACCAAATTCAGGAGGAATTGTGGTTGAGCTGATCACGAGGTTGCGCAGCATGATTGAATCAAGAACAATGCATATGAAGGTATTGTGGACGTCATTGGAAGATGTTTGCACGTGTGCAAGGAGTGCATGGACGTGGCTACATGGTTCCGAGACGTGATGAAGAGATTTGGATGTAAAGAATTGGTCGGAAAGGTCCAACCGACTAGGTTATGGACTCAGGCTGCGGCTGAGTCGGGTTTGACTCAAATATGGAAAGATTTGAGTTGGTTATGATAGGATTTCATGTGGGTCACGAATTTGAGTTGTTTAGGAATGTGGGATACATTCCTAAGGTGTGTGGAAGTCTTAAGATTGCTTCTATCTGCGTATAGAAGAATCTTGAGCAGTTATGGAAAGTTACGATTCGTGATCTGAGTAGGATTAGAGTCCTAGTTGACATTGAGTTGCCTTTCGAGCTGGTTATATAAGCAAGGGAGCCCAGAGCTCGTTAGGCACGACTTTGGGGCTGTTCCTCTTGTGTTCTATTGAATAAAATTCGTAGTTTTAAGGAACTTTTGTGCCTTGTTCGTCTGACTTGTTCCAGACAAGTTTTACTCGTCGAGTTTCTTGACAGCACTACCTTTCATCGGTGGTTTTATCATAACTCGAGTTTTACAGATCCAATTGACGTGATTCTTTTTGATTTGTCTTAAAAACTTTATTATCTATCATCTGTCAAAATTTCACGGTCATTGGATTTGTGGTCTATGATCTACACGAGTTTCTTTGCAGCATTCCAGAACTGTTTTTTTCTCGGGTAGGGCAGATTGACCATTATTTGATCTTTTGATCATAACTTGAGTTTTTCTCGACGGATTTGAGTGATTCTTTTTGTTTTGTCTTCGTGACTTGATTCTCTCTGATATCCATCACTTTTTTCATGGTGAAATACGTTTATATTAGTCTCACACACAATTTCTTTAACAGATCGTTTTTCTGCCGAAAGGGTTGGGGTTTAATTGTTTCCGCTGCGTAAGATTTTTAAATCTACCATTCACCCCCTCTGGTAGCTTTTCACGTGCTCTTCGATCCTACAATTGGTATCAGAGCCACAGTACTCTAATCATTGTGATTTGCGTGTGTTTTTGACTAATCATCATGGAGAAGTACTCCGCCAAACCTTGTGTGTTTGCTGGTATTGATTTTCAGGTTTGGAAGGCACGCATGGAGGCTTTCATCCAAGCACAAGGCTTTGCAATATGGGAGAAGGTATACAAGCCTTACGAAGTGCCATAAAACGATCAAGTTACAGATACAAATCTGAGAGATGTCGACAACAACAACAAGACTCGAAACTTGATCATACAAGGATTAACACAAAGTGACTTCGACCGTGTTGCACACCTCCGATCTGCATACGATGTGTGGAAAGCACTTTGTGACTACCACGAAGGATCCAACATGATTAAAGAGGTAAGGCAAGACATGTTCAAGAAAGAATACACGTGCTTTGAAATGCAACCCGGTGAGTCTATTGATGACCTTTTTGCTCGCTTTAATAAGATTCTCAGCAACTTGTGTAGTGTCAATGTTATTTTTTCAGATGCTGAAAATGCTAAGCAATTGTTAAGTGCATTAGACATGTCAATTTGGGAGATGAAAGTTACATCTATTTGTGAATCTACTGTCATGAGTACACTTACTTTAGATGAGCTATATTCCAAGCTAAAAACTCATGAAGTTGATATAATATCACGTAAGAACTCCAAAAATTCTATTGCTTTTGTTTCTCAACGTGATATGCCTAGCTCCGACCAATCTTCATCTTGTAGTACACTTGCTTTGTTGTCCTCTCTAACCCTTAAACAGATTGAGGAGTTTCCAGAGGAGGAGCTAGCACTTCTCTCCACGAGGTTCTCAAAAGCATTGCAAAATGTGAGAACTAGAAGGAGAGGAAGCTCCGAACCTCAACGATGCTTCGAATGTGGTAAGACAGGACATTTTCGTTCAAATTGCCCTAACCTTTCAGGTCCTACTTCCCGGGATGAAAAGAAAACAAGAACGAAGCACTCCTCTACAAAAGATACGAAGAAAAAGAAGGGTACCATAGGATGCAAGATGATTAACAGCTTCATCACCGCACTTGGCCAACTTATGCTTCATGGCGGGCAAAACAAGATCAAGATCAAGTCAGGAGGATGCAGAATACAACAGTGAAGACGATGAGGTATGTTCTACCTGCAATGAAATGTGTGATGCTATTTCTCGTGCAACTATTATTGTCAAGAAAAAGGACAAAAAGCTTAGGGATAATGCTGCTAAAATTGAATCATTAGAATCTGAAATTAACCATTTAAAAACTTTGATTCCTAGTGATGAGGCATGTCCCTCATGTGACTTAATCTATGAACAATTGTCCACATTAAGAAGTGCACACTCCTCCACTCTTTATAAACTTGAGTTAGAAATTGAAAAGAACAAAGAGCTTGCTGCACTTAATGATAAAAACTTAAAAGATGCTAGCTGTTCTACAATTGATTTGCATTGTTCTACTTGTGATGATCTTGATAAGAAACTACAGGATGCTATGAATGAAATTTCTATATTGAACAATGCTTTACGTTATCATGAGGTTAAATTTTGTTCCAATTGCAAACTAAAAGGAAAAACTTCATGTGAAAATTGTCTTGATCTGTCCAATAAACTTGATGACATGCATAGGACATTAGATCGGTTTTGTAATGGGAATAAGAACATAAACTTACTGCTGAATTCTTCCAAGTCTTGCAATGATAAAACTGTTTTAGGTTTTGATTCTCATGCTCATGCTAAGGCACATCCACCGAAAATTGTTAAGTCATTAGGAAGTGGTTTGATTCAAACAGTTCCTAAACAAAATGGAGTGGTTTTCAAATCTGCAGGAGTGTTGCCTCATTCGGTTTCAAATAAAAATATTGCTTGCTCATCTAGACATGAACACAAAGTTAAATTTCATTGTACCTTCTGTGGTAGAGATGGTCATGTCATAGATTTTTGTTATAGATTAGCTAAACAACATAAAAGGGAAAGAATGGTTGCTAGATCTCATAACTTTCATGCAAAATTTGCTGCACACATTAAACCGAATGTACAACCTGCTGTTTTGAGTCAAAAACATTCAAAGTTTACCTCCGGACCTTCTGTTTTTGCCTCTGGAGCTACTGATTTTTGTGATACACAAGTAACACCTTATAGGTCAGTAGTCAAGAATAAAAAATCTCAAACTTTGACTCATAAACCTGCTGTTTTGTCTCAGATTTCGCGTGTTTTTCCTGTTGCACGTCGCGTGACTCAGTACTGGATTCCTAAATGCCTTTTGACTAACCCCAATATTGAGTCAACGACGTATTGTGCTTTTATGTAGGTTACACGTTTGAGGAAGGAGAACATTTGGATTGTGGATTCAGGTTGCTCACGCCACATGACCGGACCTTCACTTGTTCAATCCTTCGGAGGTAAATGGACCAGATCCGTATCCTCAGGGGGAGGGTATTTTCGAAGATGAAGAAGAGCCGGTGATACTGCCTGGTAGTTCCGAAGTTGACACGTGTCCAGCTCCGGACATTGAACAAGCTCCGGCTATCACCTATGCTGGTCCTGATCTTCCACAAGTCACAAGCTCATCAATCTACGATGTACCTAATGAAGAAGAAGCTTGTGAAACATCTGTTCCCCTACGTTTTTACAAAGATCATCCTCCACAACAGATGATTGGAAGCTTGCACGAACGAGTCACACGGTCCAGGTTTTGCGATCCAAACTCTCATGCTCATTCTGCTTTTGTTGCTTCTTTTGAACCCAAAGATATATCACACGCACTCACTAATGAATCTTGGATTATTGCCATGCAAGAAGAGTTAGAAAATTTTGAAAGAAATAATATTTGGAAACTTGTACCTCCACCTCAAGGTCACACTTTAATTGGAACTAAATGGGTATTTAAAAATAAACAAAGTGAGGATGGGGTTGTGGTTAGGAATAAGGCTAGGTTGGTTGCTCAAGGTTTCACTCAAGTTGAAGGTCTAGATTTTGATGAAACTTTTTCTCCTGTCGCTAGATTAGAAGCCATAAGAATTTTGTTAGCCTTTGCAGCATCTAAAGGTTTTAAGCTATATCAAATGGATGTTAAAAGTGCATTTCTTAATGGCTACATAGATGAGGAGGTTTATGTCAAACAACCACCAGGTTTTGAAAATCCAGATTTTCCTAATCATGTTTACAAACTGTCCAAAGCCTTATACGGTCTCAAACAAGCCCCTAGAGCATGGTATGACAGGTTAAAAACATTCTTACTTGAAAAGGGGTTTACCATGGGCAAGATTGATAAAACTCTTTTTGTGCTTAAGCATGGCAATGACTCATTATTCGTTCAAGTGTATGTGGATGATATTATCTTTGGTTGTGTTTCTCATGATCTTGTGTCCAAGTTTTCAGCAATGATGAGTTCCGAATTTGAAATTAGTATGATGGGTGAACTCACTTACTTTTTGGGGCTGCAAATCAAGCAAACCAAGGAGGGTACCTTTGTGCATCAAACGAAGTATACCAAAGACCTCCTAAGGCGTTTCAACATGGACAAAAGAAAGCCTCTTCGGACACCAATGGGAACAGCAACAACACTTGAACTCGATGAAGATGGTGAACCCGTGGATAAAAAAGAATATAGAAGCATGATCGGATCACTTTTGTACCTCATGGCATCAAGACCGGACATACAATTCAGCGTATGTCTTTGTCCATGGTTTCAAGCTTCCCCACGTGTTTCACATCGTCAAGCCGTCAAAAGGATTCTCAGGTACTTACATGGAACTCAAGAATTTGGCATTTTTCTTCCTTCTTCCTCAACCATTACTTTGAAAGCTTTTTCGGATGCTGATTTTGGGGGTTGTAGGATTGATAGGAAAAGTACTTCCGGTGCTTGTCATTTTCTTGGTAATTCTCTTGTTGCTTGGTCCTCTAGAAAACAAAATTCAGTTGCACAATCCACAGTCGAATCTGAATATGTAGCTGCTGCTAGTGCTTGCTCACAAATTCTTTGGATTTTTCAAACACTCAAGGACTATGGGGTTGATCTAGATAGTGTTCCACTATTCTGTGATAACACTAGTGCTATTTGCATTGCTAAACACCCCGTGCAACATTCTAGAACTAAGCACATTGACATTAGGTATCACTTTCTCAGAGATAATATTGAAAAAGGAAACATTGTGCTTCACCATATAGATACCGAACAACAATTGGCTGACATTTTTACAAAACCTTTGGATTTCACTCGTTTTTGTTACATTCGTAGCAAAATAGGGGTTATGCATCCTCATGGCTTAAATTGAGGGGGAGTTTTTGAAACTTGGGAAGTATATGTGTGAATCTGAAATTAAAATAATATGAGCATAGTATTTCATACATATATGACTCTGTGATTCCTTTTACATGCTTAAAGTTCTTACTACATTACTCGTGTTATATATTTTGTAGTTTTTGCCATGTCTAGTAATTGGAATAATTACTTACACTAAAACTGGTCATGGTCGAACTTTCTTGCTGTTTTGAACTTGTTACATGTTCACAAGTGCTTTTAATCATAAAGAATTAATCAAGTAATCAACTCACATGTTGAGTTTTTATGAACAAATATAATTTGAGAAAAGATCAAGAGAATATGCATGCATCGCACTTATTCTTTTGAGATGGTTTGTCATTGCACTTAGATATGAACTTAAAAGAAATTGTGTATGACTAAAACCATGTCCTTAAGCTTCTGATTGTCAAATGATATAGGCTTGGCTTGGTTGGTTAGAATAAGGCAGATGCACATATAATCTCTTGGAAATATCATATGCTCTAAATTTGTGCTTTGAAAAATAATAAAATGCAGCAACTAGTGTCATGCTTTCAAGTTATGAAATAGTTAAGTTTGTGAGATCATGACTTGCTTAAATTGAAAATTACATTTGATCTCTAGCATGCTTACACTACTTTATGTATTTCATTGATGTGATAATGTAAGGTACTTGATAGTATGACTTGGATGAGCTTTGGTTATATGTACATATTATAATATGCTCATAACAACTAAAGGGGGAGAGATAAGTTGTTTATATGCTCATGACTTGCTGAATACATTGTCAAAGGGGGAGATATAAGCATGAAGAGAAAGAGAATATGTGCATCAGGAGAGATAATAAAAGGGGAGAAATAATATGGGATAATTTTTTGCTTTTCTTCTCATTTTATTTCCGATTTACAAAAAGGGGAGAATTTGTCTTCAAAACTTTTAATGAGAATTAGCCAATGTTCGGATTTTAAATGGTGTTGCCAATGCATTCATCAAGGGGGAGATTGTAAGACCTATGTGTGCTGAATACATTGGCTTGTAGTGAATTCACTTGGCTTTGATGATAAAAGTTTTTAATATCACCAAAACACCTTTTTATCAAGGTCCGACGGTAGGATCGACTTGGTTTGGGTAGCTCCAGTTACGTTCGATGCTAGGTCCGACTTCTTGGTATGGTCCAACCAGCTTTGGTAAGCTCCGGTGAGCTTTATCTTTAGCTCCGGCATGTCTTTGATAGCTCCGGCATATATTTGATATCTTCGGCATGCTTTTGCTAAGCTCCGACGTACTTTGTCTAGCTCCGGTTTTGGGTTGAGTAGTTTTGACTAGTTTTTGGTAAGCTTCGGTGCTAGGATCTACTAGTTCTGGTAAGCTCCGGCAGGTGCTTCATTGTACTAGTTTTGGTAAGCTCCGGCTCAAGCTCCGGCTTACTGTGGGATGGTCCGGAACTTGACCGCAGTGCTTCTGCTTTTCATTTGCAATGTTTCATACTTGCTTTACATTGTTGGAAAGATTGCTTAGTATTCATTTGCTAATTTTTATGTACGTTTTGGTTGATATGGATGATTTCGTTTTGATATGCTTTGCAACATGCTTATGTGAGGTGCTCACGTAAGGAGTTGTGTTCAGAACTAACTTGAGTCAGGTCGAGGACTTGAGCTCGTATGGATTGGTTGTTTATTCATGTGCAGGTGTTTCTTGAGTTCAAGACATGGCTGGTAACGGGATCCATTGGACTAGTCTCAGGGAGGAGATGAGGTTCCAACAACCAAATTCAGGAGGAATTGTGGTTGAGCTGATCAGGAGGTTGCGCAGCATGATTGAATCAAGAACAATGCATATGAAGGTATCGTGGACGTCATTGGAAGATGTTTGCACATGTGCAAGGAGTGCATGGACGTGGCTACATGGTTCCGAGACGTGATGAAGAGATGTGGACGTAAAGAATTGGTCGGAAAGGTCCAACCGACTAGGTTATGGACTCAGGCTGCGGCTGAGTCGGGTTTGACTCAAATATGGAAAGATTTGAGTTGGTTATGATAGGATTTCGTGTGGGTCACGAATTTGAGTTGTTTAGGAATGTGGGATACGTTCCTAAGGTGTTTGGAAGTCTTAAGATTGCTTCTATCTGCGTATAGAAGAATCTTGAGTAGTTATGGAAAGTTACGATTCGTGATCTGAGTAGGATTAGAGTCCTAGTTGACATTGCGTTGGCTTTCGAGCTGGTTATATAAGCAAGGGAGCCCAGAGCTCGTGAGGCATGACTTTGGGGCTGTTCTTCTTGTGTTCTATTGAATAAAATTCGTAGTTTGAAGAAACTTTTGTGCCTTGTTCGTCCGACTTGTTCTAGACAAGTTTTACTCGCCGAGTTTCTGGACAGCACTACCTTTCATCGGTGGTTTTATCATAACTCGAGTTTTAAAGATCCAATTGATGTGATTCTTTTTGGGTTGTCTTAACAACTTGATTATCTATCATTTGTCAAAATTTCACGGTCATTGGATTTGTGGTCTATGATCTACACGAGTTTCTTTGCAGCATTCCAGAACTGTTTTTTTCTCGGGAAGGGCAGATTGACCATTGTTTGATCTTTTGATCATAACTTGAGTTTTTCTCAACGGATTTGAGTGATTCTTTTTGTGTTGTCTTCGTGACTTGATTCTCTCTGATATCCATCACTTTTGTCACAGTGAAACATGTTTAGATTAGTCTCACACATGATTTATTTAACAGATCATTTTTCTACCGAAAGGGTTGGGGTTTAATTGTTTCCGCTGCGTAAGATTTTTAAATCTACCATTCACCCCCCCCCCCCCCCTCTAGTAGCTTTTCACGTGCTCTTCGATCCTACAGCATCCTAAACGGCCTCTTAGCTATAGGTGCAGTTCCAAGTATTAAATCAATAACAAACTCAATGTCTCGATCAGATGGCATACATGGCAACTCGTCCGGAAACACATCCAAAAATTCACACACCACCAGGTCTCCTCAATTGCGGCACCGTCCACGTGGTTCAACTCCAATTGCTTTGGTGCATGTTGAGATGCTTCAAATTCTATGGTGATCCCTTCCTCATTAGTCAACTTCACCGTCTTCGTGGCACACTCAATAACTCCATTGTGCTTCCTCAACCATTCCATACCAAGTATAATGTCCAATCCTTGACAATCCAAGACAATGAGGTTTGCGGAGAAGTATATCCCCCTTATTCTAAGGCTTACTTTTGGACATACTATATTTGTCCTCATCTCCCCTCCAGGAGACTTAACCAATAGATGAAACTTCATATGAGAGATAGGCAAACTATAATTGGCAACATATTTTGATGCAATGAATGAATGTGATGCTCCAGAATCAAATAACATAGTCGCCGGATTGGAGTTTGCGAGAAACATACCAATGATCACGTCATCTGCTTGTTGAGCATCCTCTGTAGAGATATGGTTCACGTTGCCACGAGCGAAATTCTGCTGTCCATGGTTTCCTTGTGGCTGTTCTCCATTGGGTCTTGGGTTCTATCTTTGAGCATTGCTTCCTTGACCAAGGCCTGACTTAGGACATTGATGCGCAAAGTGTCCAGCTTCTCCACAAGTATAGCACTTCTTAACTCCACCAGGATTACTGGGGCGAGCTTGGTTCTGAACATTTGCACCAGGAAAATTAGCACGAGGTCCATAAGGCACTAGAGGCCTAGGTGCTTGCATGATAGGGCGCTGCTGCACAAACTGAGTTGGGCACGGTGCATAACAGGGCGATGAGCAGGTGCAGAAGAGCGGAAATAAGGCGCATTGGGCGGTGCAAAGCGACAGCGCACATTACTTCCTTGTTGCTGTCCTTGATATGGCACCTTCCTCTTGGTGTCTTGCTCCATCTCACGGACCTTGTTCTCCACAACAATTGCTTTGTGCACATGTTCTGGAAGTTAGCATAATCACAATTGAGCAATTGCACATGGATTTAATTGTTCAAGCCTCTCATGAACAACTATTGCTTCCGGCTGTCCCAGCTCACATCCTCAGGCGCATATCTTGAGAGTTGAGTGAATTTATTGAGGTAGTCACCCACGCTCGATCTTCCTTGCCTCATGTTTTCAAATTCTTGCCTCTTCAAAATCATAACACCTTCGATCACATAATGAGATCGGAAACTCTCCTTGAACTTAGCCCAAATGATCCTCTCCTGGTTCTCATGAGCATTGTAATAAGCATCCCACCAATCCGCAGCTGCTCCATCTAGTTGATAAGAAGCAAAAAGAACCTTCTCACGGTCGCTGCATTGGACAATAGCTAGCTTCTTCTCCACGGACTTTAACCAATCATCCGCATCCATAGGGTCAGCCGCTTGAGCAAAGGTCGGCGAACTAGTCCTCATAAACTCTCCAAACCTGTTATGAGGAGGTGGGGGTGGCGTTGGAGGCATGTGGGGCTGATTTTTGTAGTTACCAGTCCGTAGCTGTCCCATAGTCTGTATCATGGTCTGCATGAGCTGGTTCTGCATTGCCAAAAGCTGCTCAATGTTGATAGCTCCATGAGCAGGTCCTTGTCCATGGTTATTCTGAGGTGCTCCATTGTTCTCCTCATCATCATTGCCATCCCTCTGGTTGTGAGTCCTCACCGTCTGAAGAAAGCAAGAGATAAGAATTTAGAAGATGTCCCCAACTATATGCATCAAGGGATATGAAACTAAGCAACTAGCTATACTAGCCTAGGTGGACATGGCAATACTAAAGCATCCCAAAATCATATATTAAGCACACAAGCAAACAATATATAGCAAACAACAGACCAAGCAAAAACACATCGATTCCTGAGTACTCCAATGTGCTCTAAAGTGTCCATTCTATCTAGGTTGTGTCCTACGGTCAACCAGTGGCTCCGATATCAATTTGTGACACCCGATTCCGAAAATGAACCAAGCAAATGCATATGTGTGCCAGGATGTTCAGCACACATACACAAGTGCAATCACAAAAGAGTATACAGAAAATTACCACATAACAAGATTAATTAACCACTTTTTTTACACAATCCCTATTATCCTCGAATACAAGCTCTAATGAATATTAATGACAAGTTCAACTAATGAAGCGGAAATAAACTAAATAAGCATACTAAGCATAAGGGATACACCAGCTCCAACACTCCACAGGCAAAGCTGACGGTAGACACGGCTTAGAACTCTGCGTTATCATCATTATACTCCCAATCCTGACCTGCAACTGTTGGTGGGGGAATTGCAAGGTTGACTACACGTCGTACTCAACAAGTTTGGAAAGTATGACATGTAGCTGATTCAAATGACGACAATAATAAAGGCTAAGTGCGGAAAAGTACACTACAACATATGAAAAGCAATATATTATATGTATGTGAATAAACCCGTCATGAACCATAATTATTAACATAGTACAAGTCCATATTCCTTATCCATCACCATTATACCAGATTTCACTATGATCATTAACCATAATTAATATCAGAATTTATATCATAACCATCCATAACCATAACCATATTAACCATAACCATCCCGAATCTCAATTTCCCTCTAATAATGTAGGTCATCCAGGTGCTCATAACCGGGACCACGGCTATCATGATAGTTTTGTTAGACTCTGCAGAGTTTGTACCACTTTACCCATGTGTTGTGATTTCATCACCTGTGGGCAACTAAACAAAACCTCCATTATGCAAAACACTACCATAGGTGTATGGCCAAGAGACCATAAAAGAGCATTTACAAATGGATTACTAGCCTATTTAGACCCCACTGAGGTTTCACCGGTGGCGATGCCTCCAACTGAGCACATCTTCAACCAAGGGCTCCCTCTTGAGCCATTCGGGTCCCAAGGTAGTCCCACCAATCGTCAACAAACCCAATCCGACTACCCCTTCCTCGAGCATCCTTAATGGTCCAAATAGCACTAGCAAAGCCCTAATTAATCGGCTTCGCCGCACCCATACTTGGCCTCATGGTGGCACTGTAGTCCTGGCTTATTCTCGCATGAACCGATCCTTAGATCTAAAGCAAGCAACCACCATATCACCCAACCCATCCACATACCAGGCTTGCTTAGATCACCCATTACCATACCATATTAAACAGTTCATATTAACCATAATCTCATAATTGCATAATTAAGTTAAGTGGTATAGTTATGTTCCCATCCCAATTAATTAAGTGAAGCAAAAAGGTAAAAAGCCCATCCCGACTCTCTACCATAAATTCCATGTGACAAGGTTGGTTAAACAAATCTAGTAAACTTCCTATCATAGGATTCCCATCAAATTTGACACAAGCATGCAGTTTTGCAAACAAAATATTTACTTTAAAAATAGGATCAATATGCTTCAAGGACACTTGCCTTGCTCTTGGGATTGGTTCGGATCAAAACCTTCAAACTCTTGATGCTGCAGATCCTCTGCAGCACTCTTTAGCGCAAATCTGTCTAACATGCACAATAAACATACAAGACGAGAAATACAATCAAAGAGTGCACAAATATTACTCATATGACATGACATGAATGATTAATGCAAATACAAGGTGGAACTTGTTAATGAGTTGATTTTAATGATCACTAACTAGATTTTAACAAGTTTATATTGGTTTGGCTTTGATTTGATCTAATTTAGAATTATTTCATCAAAAATTATCCAGGAAAATTGGACTAGTCCACTAGGGGCTAGACAAGTCCGCACTGCGCAAGATCAGCATATTAGGATTGTCTAGATCGACGTGAATTTGGAGATTTGGGGTCGAATTCACATAAGGAAAAGGAAGTAGAAGGTATACCAGGTGTTTATAACTCCAGTGAATCAAGGATCTTGGAGGCAACACTTGGATCTTGACAATCTAGGGCTGATGATGAACTTGATGGTGAACTGTTGATGAAGAACACAAAGTTGATGGAGATCTTGACCCTCTTTCGTTTCCTCCTCCTCTTTTTCTTGCTTTAGATATCCTTCTCCCTCCTTGGTGGCGGCTAATCATGAGCTAGGGTTTGGGTGTGGAGGAAAAGTGGCAAATAGATGTCAAGCCAAGGGGTGCGGTTGTTTATATAGAGGTGGAGGTTAGAGTTAGATGGATTTTGAGTTTGGGGGTGAGTAGAGGCTGGTTTGGAGTCCCACGTGGGCTCTAAAAAAGTTAGGCATGATGTCCCTAGGCCCACTCAACGTAAAACCCAAGAAACAAGTCGTGCAAAAAAAGATCAACTCGGAGTCAAGATTTATCGGATAAGTCCGAAAAGGGCTGAACTAGTCCGAAGTTGGTCAGAAAGATATCGGACAAGTCCGGACTAGACATCAGACAAGTCCAAACTTATCTAGAGGGGAAAAACAAACAAGTCTGGCCAAAATTCAGACAAGTCCAACTTTAGTCAGAGGAAAAATGGGCAAGTCTGCTAGAACTCCGGACTAGTCCGCTGGAACTCCGGACTAGTCCGGACAAGTCCAGGGACTTTGCAAAATTTTCAAGGAATTGGAACACCAGACTAGTCTGCACAGGACCAGACAAGTTTGAAAGTGTACCGAGGGAAAGACAGACTAGTCCACAGAAAAACGGACAAGTTCGTTTGATGTCAGAAAGAAATCGGACTAGTCCGCACCAAAATCGGACTAGTCCGCACTTTCTAGAATTCTTATGTGTGGTTTTGTTTCAAATTGATTTTAAACTTGTTTCTTTTTATGTTACTAAATTTTAAACATGTATTAGAATCTATGCAATGCATGATGGACGAAAATGAGGGTGTTACAAACCTACCCCCCTTCAAATGAATCTCGCCCTCGAGGTTCGACGCGGAAGAGAAGAGATAGGGAAATTCCTTCTTGAGATCATCCTCCAACTCCCATGTTGCCTCTGATTCTATGTGATGCTTCCATTGAACTTTACACCATCTGATGACCTTGTTTCTTGTGACTCTTTCCTTGGTCTCCAAGATTTTGACCGGTTGCTCACCATAGGTCAAATCTTCCTCTAGTTCCAATTCATCCATTGGCACTTGTTCTTCCGGTACCCTTAAACACTTTTTGAGCTGGGAAACATGATACACATCATGAACATCTGAAAGATGAGCTGGCATATCCAACTTATAGGCTACTTCTCCTCTTTTTCCAAAATCTTGAATGGCCCAATATATCGAGGTGCTAACTTGCCTCTTACGTTAAACCTCTTATGACCTCTCATTGGTGACACCTTGAGGTAAACGAAGTCTCCCACTTCAAAGGCTAGTTTTCTTCTCCTATTGTCTGTATAGCCTTTTTGTCTTGATTGAGCAGCCCTCAAGTTTTCACGAATTACCTGAACTTGTTTTTCAGCTTCTAGCAACACATCCGGACCAAATACTTGAGTTTCTCCTATCTCATTCCAGAATAAAGGTGCCCTACACTTCATTCCATATAGTGCCTCATATGGTGACATCTTCAGACTTGCTTGGTACTATTGTTGTATGAGAACTCTGCATATGGAAAGCTTTTGTCCCAACTTTTCCCATTCTTCAAAGCACAATCTCTTAACATATTCTCTAAAATTTGGTTGGTCCTCTCGGTTTGTCCATCCGTTTCAGGGTGATATGCTGAGCTAAAATTCAACCTTGTTCCCAATGGTTCATGCAATTTCTACCAAAATCTGGAGGTAAATTGAGATCCTCTATCTGATACTATCTTCTTTGGCACTCCATGTCGACACACAATGTGCTCCATATAGAATTCTGCTAGCTTCGCGGTGGTATAGGTGGTTTTGACAGGAACGAAATGAGCTGATTTGGTCAATCGACCCATAACTACCCAAATCGAGTCATAACCGGATTGAGTACGCGATAAACCAACTATGAAGTCCATTCGGATTTCTTCTAACTTCCATTCCTGTATCTTCAACGGTTGCCGTAATCCAGCTGGCCTTTGATGTTTCGCCTTGACTCGTTGGCGCACAACATACAATGCTACATATTCAGCTATCTCCTTCTTCATGCTAGCCCACCAATAACATGTCTTCAAGTCCTTGTACATCTTCGTACAACCAGGATGGATTGAGTATGGCGAGTCATGTGCCTCCTTTAGTATTGTCTCCCGAATATGCTTCACATCAGGCACGGCAATCCTTTTTCCGAGCCATAAGCTACCATGTTCATCCTCCTCAAACCTGAATTCTCTTCCCTCCTGGGTCCTCCCTTTAATCTCCTAAATTTCCTCATCTTGGTCTGGCCCTCTCGAATTTCTTGCTCCAAGGTCGGATTTAACTCCATCAATCCCATCTCATTTACAAATCCGAGATTCAACCGTTCAAAGTCCTTACATAACTCGGATGGTAACTCTCGAACCATGAGTTGGTGACTTACTCCTTTCCGAGTCAAAGCATCAACCACTACATTAGGCTTCCCTGGATGATAATTGATTACCAAATCATAATCTTTGATAAGCTTCAACCATCTTCATTGCCTCGAATTCAAGTCGGTTTGTGTGAAAATATACTTAAGACTCTTATGATCCGTGTAAATTTCAGACCTATGTCCAAGGATGTAGTGTCTCCAAATTTTCAATGCGTGTACCACGGCTGCGAGTTCCAAATCATGCGTAGAATAATTATGCTCATATTTCTTCAATTGTCTCGATGCATATGCTACCACTTGACCTTCTTGCATGAGCACACATCCAAGTCCTTGTCTCGATGCATCACAATATATATCAAAGCTCTTGCTCACGTCCGGCAGTACCAAAACTGGAACTGTCGTTAACCTTTTCTTCAACTCCTTAAAACTTTCTTGACAAGCTTGAGTCCATTTAAACGCTTTACCCTTCATTAGCAACTCCGTCATTGGCTTGGCTATCTTGGAAAAGTCCTTGATGAATCGATGGTAATATCCAGCCATTCCAAGAAAACTCCGGATCTCCTTTACGTTTTGTGGGGGCTCCCCTTTTAACACGTCCCTCACTTTTCCTTGATTGACCGATACTCCTCCTCCCAAGATGATATGACCCAAAAACGACACCTCTTTCAACCAAAACCGACACTTGCTAAACTTGGCATACAATTGATGCTCCCTCAATTTCTGCAATGTGAGCCTCAAGTGTTCCTCATGTTCCTTCTAATCCTTCAAGTAGATCATAATGTCGTCTATGAACACCACTACAAACTTATCTAAGTACTCCATGAAGACCTTATTCATGAAGTACATAAAAGATGCAGGTGCATTGGTCAATCCAAAGGACATCACGGTGTACTCATATGATCCATACCGTGTCCTAAATGCTGTCTTGGGTATGTCCGAGGGTCCAATGTTCATTTGAAAGTATCCCAACCTCAAATAATTCTTGGAGAAAACACATGCACCCTTCATCTTATCAAACAAGTCTTCTATGCGTGGCAAGGTGTACTTGTTCTTGGTGGTCACCTCGTTGAGAGCTCGGTAATCTACGCACATCCTTTGCGACCCATCCTTCTTGTCCACAAATAGAACGAGCGCTTCCCAAGGTGAAAAACTAGGGCGAATAAAACCTTTCTCTAGTTGCTCTTGAATATGCCTCTTGAGGTCTGCTAATTCCTTAGGAGGCATCCTATACGGCCTCTTAGCTATAGGTGCAGTTTCAGGTATTAAATCAATAACAAACTCAATGTCTTGATCAGGTGGCATACCTAGCAACTCGTACGAAAAAACATCCAAAAATACACACACCACCAGGTCTCCTCAATTGTAGCACCGTCCATGTGGTTCAGCTCCAATTGCTTTGGTGCATGTTGAGATGCTTCAAATTCTTTGGTGACCCCTTCCTCATTAGTCAACTTCACCGTCTTCGTGGCACACTCAATAACTCCATTGTGCTTCCTCAACCATTCCATACCAAGTATAATGTCCAATCCTTGAGAATCCAAGACAATGAGGTTGGCGGAGAAGTCTACCCCTTATTCTAAGGCTTACATTTGGACATACTATATTTATCCTCATCTCCCCCCCAGGAGACTTAACCAATAGAGTAAACTTCATATGATAGATAGGCAAACTATACTTGGCAACATATTTCAATGCAATGAATGAATGCGATGCTCCAGAATCAAATAACATAGTCACTGGGTTGGAGTTTGCGAGAGAAATACCAATCACCACGTCATCCGCTTATTGAGCATCCTCTGTAGACACATGGTTCACGTTGCCACGAGCAAAATTCTGCTATCCATGGTTTCCTTGTGGCTGTCCTCCATTGGGTCGTGGGTTCTGTCTTTGAGCATTGCTTCCTTGACCAAGGCCTAACTTAGGACATTGACACGCAAAGTGTCCAACTTCTCCACAAGTATAGCACTTCTTAACTCCATCAGGATTATTGGGGCGAGCTTGGTTTTGAACATTTGCACCAGGAAAATTAGCAGGAGGTGCATAAGGCATTGGAGGCCTAGGTGCTTGCATGAAAGGGCGCTGCTACACAAACTGAGTTGGGCGCGGTGCATAACAGGGCGATGAGCAGGCGCAAAAGAACTGAAATAAGGCGCATTGGGCGGTGCAAAGCGAGAGCGCACATTACTTCCTTGTTGCTGTCCTTGATATGGTGCCTTCTCTTGGTGTCTCGCTCCACCTCAATGACCTTGTTCTCCACAATAATTGCTTTGTCCACAAGCTTCTGGAAGTTAGCATAATCACAATTTAGCAATTGTACTTGGATATCATTGTTCAAGCCTCTCATGGTCAAGTGTTACTTTCGGCTGTCTCGACTGACATCCTCAGGCGCATATCTTGAGAGTTGAGTGAATTTATTGAGTTGTTTACCCACGCTCGATCTACCTTGCCTCAATTTCTCAAATTCTTTCCTATTCAAAATCATAAAACCTTCAGGCACATAATGAGATCAGAAACTCTCCTTGAACTCAGCACAAGTGATCCTCTCCTGGTTCTCATGAGCATTACAATAAGCATCCCACCAATCCGCAGCTGCTCTAACTAGTTTATGAGAAGCAAATAGAACCTTCTCCCGGTCACTGCATTGGACAATAGCTAGCTTCTTCTCCACAGACTTCAACTAATCATTCACATCCATAGGGTCAGCGTCTTGAGCAAAGGTCTGCGGCCTAGTGCTCATAAACTCTCCCAACCTGTTATGAGTAGGCGGTGGTGGTGGTGGAGGCATGTGGGGCTGATTGTTGACGTTACCAATCTACAGTTGTCCTATAGTCTGTATCATGGTCTGCATGAGCAGGTTCTGCATTGCTAAAAGCTGCTCAATGTTGATAGCTCCATGAGCAGGTCCTTGTCCATGGTTATTTTGAGGTGCTCCATTGTTCTCCTCATCATCATTGCCATCCCTCTGGTTGCGAGTCCTCACCATCTGAAGAAAAGCAAGACATAAGAATTTGACGACGCCCCCAACTATATGCATTATGGGATATGAAACTAAGCAACTAGCTATACTAGCCTAGGTGGACATGGTAATGCTAAAGCATCCCAAAATCCTCTATTAAGCACACAAGCAAAAAAATATATAGCAAACAACACACCAAGCAAAAACACATCGATTCCTGAGTGCTCCAATGTGCTTTAAAGTGTCCATTCCATCTAGGTTGCGTCCTACGGTCAACCTATGGCTCTGATACCAATTTGTGACACCCGGTTCTGAAAATGAACCAAGCGAACGCATATGTGTGCCCAGGATGTTCAACACACATACACGAGTGCAATCACAAAAAAATATACCAAAAATTACGACGGAACATGATTAATTAACCACTTTTTTACACAAACCCTATTATCCTCGAATACAAGCTCTAATGAATATTAATGATAAGTTCAACTAATGCAGCGGAAATAAGCTAAATAAGCAGACTAAGCATATGGGATACGGGATACACCAGCTCCAACACTCCACAGGCAAAGCTGACGGTAGACACGGCCTCGAACTCCACACTATCATCATTATACTCCCAATCCTGACCTGGAACTGTTGGTGGGGGAATTGCAAGGTTGACTACATGTTGTACTCGGCAAGTGTGCAAAGTATGACATGTAGTTGATTCAAATGATGACAATAATAATGGATAAGTGCTAAAAAGTACATTACAACATTTGAATAGCAATATATTATATGTATGTGAATAAACCCATCATAAACCATAATTATTAACATAGTACGAGTCCATATTCCTTATCCATCACCATTATACCAAATTTTACCATGACCATTAACCATAATTAATATCATAATTTAATTCATAACCATCCATAACCATAACCATATTAACCATAACCATCCCGAATCTCAATTTCCCTCTAATCATGTAGGTCATCTAGGCGCTCATAATCGGGAGCACGGCTATCATGATAGTTTTATTAGACTTTGTAGAGTTTGTACCACTTTACCTACGTGTTTGTGATTTCATCACCCGTCGACGACTAAAGAAAACCTCCATTGTGCCAAAACACTACCATAGGTGTATGGCCAAGAGATCACAAAATAGCATTTACAAAGGGATTACTAGCCTATTTAGACCCCACTGAGGTTTCACCGGTGGCGATGCTTCCAACTGAGCACATCTTCAACCAAGGGCTCCCTCTTGAGTCATTCGCATCCCAGGGTAGTCCCACCAATCATCAACAAACCCAATCCGACTACTCTTTCCCCGAACATCCTTAATGATCTAAATAGCATTGGGAAAGCCCTAATTGATCAGCTATGCTGCACCCATACTTGGCCTCGTAGTGGCACTGTAGTCCTGACTTATTCTCGCATGAACCGATCCTTAGATCTAAAGCAAGCAACCTTCATATCATCCAACCCATCCACATACCAGGCTTGCTTAGATCACCCATTACCATATCATATTAACCAGTTCATATTAGCCATAATATCATAAATGCATAATTAACTTAAGTGGTATAGTTGTGTTCCCATCCCAATTAATTAAGCGAAGAAAAAAGGTAAAAAGCCCATCCCGACTCTCTACCATGAATTCCAGGTGACAAGGGTGGTTAAACAAATCTAGTAAACTTCCTATCATATGGTTCCCATCAAATTTGACACAAGCATGCAATTTTGCAAACAAAATATTTACTTTAAAAACAGGTTCAATATGCTTCAAGGGCACTTGCCTTGCTCTTGAGATTGGTTCAGATGAAAGCCTCCAAACTCTTGATGCCGGAGATCCTCTGTGGCACTCTCTAGCGCAAATCCATCTAATCCGCACAATAAACATACATGTCGAGAAATACAATAAAAAAGTGCACAAATATTACTCAATATTACATGACATGAATGATTAATGCAAATACAATGTGGAACTTGTTAATGAGTTGCTTTTAATGATCACTAACTAGATTTTAACAAGTTTATACAGGTTTGGATTTGATTTGATCTAATTTCGAATAAATTCAACAGAAATTATCCAGGAAAATTGGACTAGTCCGCTAGGGACCGGACAAGTCTGCACTGCGCAAGATCAGCAGATTAGGGTTTTCTAGGTTGACATGAATTTGGAGATTTGGGGTTGAATTCACGTAAGGAAAATGAAGTAGAAGGTATACCAGGTGTTTGGAACTCCAATGAATCAAGGATCTTTAAGGCAACACTTGGATCTTTATGATCTAGGGTTGATGATGAACTTGATGGTGAATTGTTGACGAAGAACGTGAAGTTGATGGAGATCTTGACCCTCTTTCATTTCCTCCTCTTTTTCTTCTTCCTTTATATCTCCTTCTCCCTCCTTGGTGGCGGCTAATCACGAGCTAGAGTTTGGATGTGGAGGAAAGGTGGCAAATAGATGTCAAGCCAAGGGGTGGGTGGTTTATATAGAGGTGGATGTTAGGGTTAGATGGATTTCGAGTTTGAGGGTGAGTAGAGGCCGGTTTAGAGTCCCACATGGGCTCTAAAAGAGTTAGGAATGATGTACCTAGGCCCACTTAACATAAAACCCAAGAAACAAGTCGTGAAACAAAAGATTAACTTTGAGTCACGATTTGTCGGACAAGTCCAAAAAGGGCCGGACTAGTCCGAAGGTTGTCAGAGAGATGTCGAACAAGTTCAGACTGGACATCTAACAAGTCCGAACTTATCCAGAGGGGAAAAACAGACAAGTCTGGCTAAAAATCAGACAAGTACGACTTTAGTCAGAGGAAAAACGGATAAGTCCGCGGAACTCCAGACTAGTCCGGACAAGTCCAGGGACTTTGCAAAATTTTCAAGGAATTGGAACACCGGACTAGTCCACACAAGACCGGACAAGTCCGAAAGTGTCCCGAGGGAAAGACGGACTAGTCTGTAGAAAAAAAGACAAGTCCGTTTGAAGTCAGAGAGAAATCAAACTAGCCCGCACCAAAATCGGACTAGTCCGCACTTTCCAGAATTCTTAAGTGCGGTTTTGTTTCTAATTGATTTTAAACTTGTTTTTTTTATGTTACTAAATTTTAAACATGTATTAGAATGTATGCAATGCATGATGGATGCAAATGAGGGTGTTATAGTAAGTGAGAAGCGCGGCCCGAGGCGGCGAGAGATGCGGGAGATAAAAGCAAGACGCGCGAGACAAAAGTGAGACACGCGAGGAATAAAAGCTCATCTTCCATTGTTGACAAAGAGAGACGTGCGTCACATGGAGTGCAAAGAACTTAATTTCAGCTGTTGTGGTGCAGAGACGCGTTCGACCAGTGTGCACTACCTTTTGTTTCCCCAAGGCGGTTTCGCAGCGTCCCATCGTCCCATAGATGCGCGCAAAATGAACTGCTCCATCGTCGACTCTGCACATACCTTATATAAGGCGCACCATCAGTTCTCCACAAGCGCATCCCTCATTTTGCTTCCGTTTCTCCTCTTCTTCATCTTCTCCGCGCCACGACCCACCATGGCCACTGTTCTGCCGCCAAGCCCGCCGAGGGAGCCACCCTCCAAGAAACAGTGGTGCGGCACCCTCAAGAGGCTCAACAACGAACTGCGCTTTGTTATGGCATGAGGGGCGTACAATAGTACGTCTTGCGCCATGAGTTCCTTGGGTCTGGGTACCCTTCAAAAGTTTACTGGAATGGGTACCACCGACCACTACCTCTACGCCCTCACGGATGTGGCCGATCATCTCGACATTCCGTTTGAGACGATGGCCGAGGTGTTCGGCACTGAGGGCTGCAGTAACCTAGTGGTGGTGACTGAGAGGAACCTCGGTCACAGGGTTGCACTGCCGATGCAGCCGGAGCAACCGACACAGCCGGAGCAGCCGGACCAGGCTCCTATTGCACCGGCGTCGGAGTCACCACTTGAGGAGGAGGAGAAGGAGGAGGGGGGGGGCAGGAGGAGGAGGATGATTTAGTTTTTCTTTTGATGTTTTTCTTTTCTTGTTTCTTCTTGTACTTTTTTATTGTGTTTTGTAATATGTTGTGTTAATGAATGAAATTTATCTATGTTCATCTTTGTGAATGCATATTATCTTGTGTGTTCAACAGTGTGAATGAATGAATGTGTGGTGTGTACATCGTGTCCCCAGGAATGATAATTCATAAATACAGAAGGATTTGATTATTTTTTGATTTTATTTGGACTATTGTGAAGCTGCTCTACATTGGAATGATTTAGTTATCAAGTGAATGTGCACTAAGTTCAGTGATGTGTTCATGTCTGTGTGATATCAAGTGAACCGAAGCAAAAATGTGGAGAAAGTCACAAAGCCAAAGGAGACTTCGAGAAAAGGTGATGCGCTTTGTTGTTAAGAACGTCTCCTTTTGGCAAAGGAGCGGGCGCGACGAGCTTTTGATAAAACCCATCTCTTTCCTTTCGTCAATAGGAGACAAGCTTTGACAGAAGCTCGTCTCCCGTTTGTCAGAGGTGCGGGCGCATCTCGGATATTTTCTTAAATGATACGAGCTATATAGTAGCTTGTCTCCTTTTATGCTCAGTTGCGCCTTTCTTTCGTGAACCAGCATCCTCGCTGAAGCAGGCTCGTCTCGTTTACCCATACCAGTGACGACCGCCTTTGCGCTTGTCGCTGATCTTTGTCTCCTATTTGAGTTTCTTACGTAGTGGGATTGCGAATTTGGTCTAGGTTTATTTGACACTCCACTTGCATGACAAGTAAAGCTCATGGAAAGCTGGGTAGCTGTTAGGTCCTCAAAATGCTCAGGCTATTCTAAACGTTGTAGATTATTCGCTAGAAGTCGAGTAGTTAGAATCTACCTGCGAGTATAGGAATTGGGATCGCACTGGTTTGGTTCGAGCAAGATATTCACCACATAGAAATAATAGTTCGGGCAAGAATTAGGAGCAGCAGGACACAAAGGCCTGTGAGTTGTAGCCTTGCCTATTTCAATCAAGGACCGATCTATATGTGGCCCTATTGAGCAAGTTTGAATGTACCTAAGGCATATTGGACATATGTGATCCAGTAAATCGATGTATCTTGTCCACCTTAGCATCGAGACATAACCCATCACCTTATAGGTGTTGGTTGAGGGTATCAAGATGTAAATCTTGCTAACGGGCACTTCGTGCTTCGTGTAAGGACCTCCTGCTCGTAGCGGTGGGATCGGTTTGGCGTGTAGGTGTCGGGTGAATGGTTCCCGCATACAACCATAGTGAAGCATGCTTTTGCAGCTTCGAGTGTGAGTGTATGTATCATGCTATTCGGGTATCACTGCAGATGTATATTGGTTATTGAGTACCGCTTGTTCACTAAGTCATGATGTAGTTAACATTTGTAGCTAAAATTATTGAGTCATGCTATATTAAATAATCTTTATATTAATACTTGTATGCTATAGACAGGTAGCTCACTAAAGTTACATTTCATGAAGCCTTAATTTGCTACTAAAACTGAAAATAAGGATGAATATTTAAGCGACTCCATTTGTGCAAACTGTTGTCCTATGTTCTATGTCGTTCCTACAAATAGAGTTTCATGTTGAGTTGTGATGCTTAACAGGCTTTCGTGCTCATGGTTGCTATTTAAAGTCGTTGCTACAGATGATGATATATATGATGAAGGATTCGCTGGAGAGGCCCTACCTCCATCGGGGTACATGGCCGAATGGGAACCCTACACGCCGTCGTGATTATTTTTGTGCTGCTAGTGTGATTTCGTTCGCGGGTTGAACAGATCACTTTTGCGTAGCTTAGGCTGGTAGGTGTGATCTATGAATAAGACTTCCACTAAAGTGTGTTTTGATGTATATTAATTTGTAAAAGAGACAAAGCTTGTAAAATGATTTCTTATGTTATGTAATGTTGTTCCCCTTTTCTGTGTATTGTTGGGTGCCGCATCGTACGACACCAGCCAACTGTGGTTCCTTGAATGTTGGAACCTCTGTCCCCATAGCCTGGTATCGAAGCCGCTTTGGGAATAGCAGGCTTAAAAAGGATCGCATTACGAGAATAACTTAGGTTTACTATGAGGAATCGATAGTAGCTCACATAAGGATGATTATTAGCATAGTTACTTAAGGTGGCAATGCTAACATACTTGTTAACATATTATGTAACGATGCACCTACGTTTAGTTAAGAGGTAAGGTATGCCACCAAAAGCGGATCAATTTGAGTAAGCTGACCATACGAGGAGTGGTATGTGATTGTCTCCCGTGGCTTGGCACGGGAGTCAATATGAGTCTACGAAACTCCTCATGTTTCATAGAACATATGCAGCGCTGGTCCCTGGCATGCATTAGGCAAGAAAGTGTAAACCCCATCGTGTGGTCGGCAATGTGATAGTATGCAACTCTTTAACTTCTCATGTTCAATGAGCTATACGCAGCTGTCGCCGCCGGCGTGCCTCACTGGAGTCGTAGGTGGTATCCGTCGAGTGATAAAAATACCCGATTACGTCTACTCGTACGGGGCTTATTCAAGTTCCCTGTTGTGTGGTGTTGAAACACGATCATGTTTCTCAAGACATGCGCGCCTATAGGACGGCCCCTATGGAATTATACGGGGCGTTATATTGAATACATAGATATATAATATTGTGACAGCCTAAAATGCTGACTCTATGGCCTCGCCCTTGCGCTGCATAATCTATGAATTGAATGAATGTCTTATGCAGGTACACTAACTGCATAATCGTATTAATGAGCATAGAAAACGTTGGCGAGTGACCAGTTTTTAGTGCTACCAATCGATATGTATATGCTGGTATAATCTCGTTAGGATTTTCCATTTTGTGAGGCATTGTAGTACCAACATGTATCCCATCAATGAATTAATCAAGATTGCTTTAAAATGGACCAAAGATGATGTAAAGATGCAAGTACTAGCTATAGAGCTCTGATTTTTAACAAAGTTCCAAATTAGGGTAGGTTTTCGACTCAAAAGTTCCAAAACCAGAGTGTTCTGTTCTCTAGCAGAATTTTGACCTGACTTTGAAAAGCCATAACTCTTAGTATAATTATCCGATGGAGTCGTATTTTACATGGATAGATATATCTGGAAGTCCTATAAACTTTGTTGTTCACTTACAGAACAGAATCCCTACTTAACATATTCAAAATTTCAAACTTCCAATGTCTGCCAAACTGGAGAGAAACTAGAACAATTTCTGGACTTTTAACCATTTTTGCCATAGCTCTCTGTAGAAAAATCAAATGAAGTCATGCGATACATTTATGGAATACTATTGATGTGTATTACAACTTTATGATCTATTGTTTTTGCATATTGTGATGTTTTATATCTGGAATT
This sequence comes from Tuctoria greenei, assembly GCA_036927565.1. Lineage (NCBI taxonomy): Eukaryota > Viridiplantae > Streptophyta > Magnoliopsida > Poales > Poaceae > Tuctoria > Tuctoria greenei. The sequence goes on along the minus strand of JAYESD010000007.1, from coordinate 75,928,644 downwards.
GTTGATCCAAATCAGCCACTTTCAAAGGAGGTGCTGCCGAAATTTCCAGAAAAACTGTCAACTTTGGAAAGCAATATAACCTCAACCAAAACAGATTTGGAGGCAAACCAATACTTTCTGGAAAGGACTTGAAGTTTAATTCAACTTTGTTATTCAACTTAAGTCCTGGTTTGGCCTTTAACTGGATCAAAATCGAGGTTGAGTCCCGGCTTGTCATTTTTGACAGAAACTCGATAGGATTAAAACATTTTTGTTTTGTTATGAATATGGTTCTCAATTCAACTCAATAAATTTCGTAACATCCCAGGTGTCGTTATACAACATTGTGCAGTGGATTTGAGTGTTAACTCAATCAAACCTCTTTTCTTTTGATGGCCATATTTGTGTCTTATTGAACAATAGTGTGTATGTACGCACAATAATGCGCATGACATCTCGTTGTGACCAACAATAGTTGAAATGAACTTCCATCCATGGAGTTCAGTATTTTGGAACTTGCTATTGTAAAGTTGGTCCATGGATAATGTATCTTGTATAAAGTTTATACTTTATTAATACATGTTACGTTATGCAAATTTTGGTTATCAATACGCTCACTATTGTTTTTATCCTTATGTGACCTTGCAGCATCACATCTTGTGTTGGATTCATGGTTGTGACTGCGGAATGGTTCGCACTCGTGCATCATACATGGTTGGTGGTTCAATCTAGGGAGGAGATTACTCCAAGCAACCGGAACAGCAGGCTCAGCTGCCCACATCACCAACTCCTGCTCCACTTACGTTAGCGAATGTTCTCGCAGCCATGGTGGTTCACGCGATGAGCAGATCGAACTGCTGCAAACCCTAGTGCAGAATACGTCTTGTCAGGGGGGATGTCAAGACGGAGCCAATCGCCAACCTCAACAAAGAACCTACTCCGATTCCTTGACGAGTCATCCATCGATGTGCATGGAGATCGATGAACCTCTTGAGGCGGACAACTGGCTCCGCACGATCAAAGCAAAGTTTGGGTTGCTCCAGTGTACCGAACCTCAGGAGATGTTCACGTTGCAGCAGCTTCACGGCTCAACCGATGCATGGTGGTTGAATTACATTGCCTCTTGCCGGCTGGTCATGTCGTGACTTGGACCGAGTTTTGGGAGGTGTTCTGCGCCTACCACATACCTCCCGGGATCATGAAAAGAAAGCTACAATAATTCCTTGAACTCAAGGAAGGCGGTAGAAGTGCTCACGATTACTCCAAGGCCTTCAAGCATCTGGCGCAGTATGTATCAGAATTATTAAACACGGAAGACAAGAAACGCGGGAGTTTCTATCGGGGTCTCAACCCCAAGATGAAGGACACGCTTGCTTTAGTTAATCGCGGCACTTCTATAAGTTTTTCAATACTATGATTGTACAAGAGAATGCTACACGTGAGCTAGTGACGGAGAAGAAGAAGGGAACTGCTCTGCAGGGCAGCAGTGGTGCTGCTCCAAAGAAGTACCGTATGGTGTACCGATCACCATCCGATCAGAGGGGGCAGCCGTCCAGCGACCACCAATGTTCCATGGCCACCTTTTGAATACAGAGAACTTCTGACCACCCCTGCCACAACAGCAGCAGCAGAGGATGATTCCTCGTGCACCCCCACAGCAGCAGCGTGCATCGGGTTTTTGTCCTCGAATCAATAGTGTTGCGACACAATACACGTGCTACAACAGTGGATGTATTGGACACTTCTCTTGTGACTGTCTGGAGAATAAAAGCAGCGGACAAGCATCGTACCAGGGTGCTAATCAACCCTGCAACAGCCCATGAAACCAGCTCCCAAACCCGGCAAGTCCACCACATCTCCATTGAGGACATACCAGAAGGCGAACTTGTACTCGTGGGTACGTTCACTCTCATTGATCGCTCCATTGTCATTATCTTTGATTCCGGAGCCACCCACAACTTCATTAGTAATCATATGTTGTCAAGCACCAGCTACAAATCATTCCAACTGAACGGCCATATTTGATTTGCTCACAGGGAGGGAAAATATCAGCTAGTAAGATGGTTCCTAAAGTACCACTATGCATGGGTGCAAAAATATATCCTACCACTCGTATCATTCTAGAAGGGCAAAAGATCGATGTCATATTGGGTATGTCGTGGTTACTTCGCCAAGGTGCTTTCCTAACATCGTTTCTCGAACCGTTCATCTTGATTCTCCACTACAAAATCCACATACTCTCCTTTGACAGTCCTACTCAAGAAATTGCAGCAGCCTACCACTCTAAGTCCATCACATTGTCAGATATTCCAGTGGTCCAGGAACAACCCGATGTATTTCCCGATGATCTATTGGGCATGCCGCCCAAATATGAAGTCGAGTTCAAGGTTGAACTTGCGCTGGGAACCAAACAAATTTCTTGAAGACCATATCGAATGGCGCCCAATGAGCTAGGTGAATTAAAGGAGCATTTGAAGGACCTTTTTGACAAAGGTTTTATTCATCCAAGTTCAACACCTTGGGGCTGCTCCGCACTGTTTGTTAAGAAGAAGGATGAAATATTGCAGTTATGTTTGTACTATCGTCCACTAAATGTCGTGACTGTCAAGAACAAGTATCCACTATCGCAGATCGACATTATCTTCGATTAATTAGTGGGTGCTAAGGTATTTTCCAAGATGGATCTTCGGTCCAGATATCATCAAATCAAAATACTGACAGAAGATATACCGAAGACGGTATTCTTAATGAGATATGGACTGTATGAGTATCTCGTCATGTCATTGGTCTCACCATGCTCCGGCCCACTTTATGTATCTTATGAACTCTGTGTTCATGCCGGAGTTGGACAAGTTCATTGTGATCTTCATCAACGATGTCTTGGTTTATTCTAAATCAGAGGAAGAACATGTCAAACACCTGCATATCGTACTCCAGTGATAGCAACACCACAAGCTATATCCGAAGTTCAGCAATTGCGAATTTTGGATTAGCCATGTGCCATTTCTAGGGCACATTATTTTAGCTGAGGGCATACAAGTGCTGAAATGGAACTCTCCCAAGTCAGTCCATGATGTACGAAGCTTCCTGGGTTTAGCAGGTTATTATCGGAGGTTCCTTCTGAGCTTCTCAAAAAATGCTAAACCTATGACAGAGCTGCTGAGAAAGACACCAAGTATATTTTGAGTGAAGCATGTGAGGAAGCATTTCAAACATTGGTGAAACACCTCACAACAGCCCAGTCTTAGCTCAATTGGATACAATGAAACCTTTTGTTGTTTATTGCGATGCGTTCGGTATTGGTCTTGGTTGCGTTCTTATGCTGGAAGGAGACATGGTCTCTTATGGATCACGGCAGCTCCGCAACCATGAACAACATTAACCGACTCACGATTTGGAGCACGCCGCGGTGGTCCTTGCTCCGAAAATGTGGAGGCATTATGTACTAGGAATTCTTGTACATCTCTACACCGACCACAAGAACTTAAAATATATCTTCTCTCAGAAGGAACTGAATATGCGGCAACAAAGATGGTTAGAGCCGATCAAGAATTATATGATCGAGATTCACTACGATCCCATGCAAAGCTAATGTGGCTGTCGATGCACTTAGTCGCAAATGTCATATCAACAACTTACCATCACTCTTATGGAAGAGGAAGAACTGAGTTTATACTTGGTTCCATATGGAGATTTATACAATCTTGCTCTCATACCCACCATTTGAGATGAGATTATTAAAGCTCGAAAGAAGGACTAGGGTATGTCGCACATACGAGAAAGAATGGATATCACTGAAATGAAATGTTTCCAGAGCGATGAGCATGGTGCGCCATGGTTAAGGAATCGGATCGTTGTACCCTGTGATATGGAACTTTGGAAGAAAATCTATGATGATGTTCACTTTTCCAAATATTTTGTTCATCCGAGCAGCAATAAACTGTATCAAGATTTGAAGACCACGTTCTGGTGGACAAGGGTGAAGCATGAGATTGCAAAATATGTATCCGTGTGTGATACGTGTCGGCGAGTCAAAGCCGACCATATGAAGAAAGTGGGACAGCTACACCTGCTGCATATTCTGGCATGGAAACGGGAGATGTGAGTATGGACTTCATCGCCGAATTACCTCTCCATTCCGGAAGCATGATTGATTTGGGTGATAGTTGACCAATTGACCAAATCAGCACATTTTGTTCATGTAAATGTTGGATTCAATGCCAAGAAATATGCAGAGTTGTAAGAATTGTGTGTTTACACAGAAATGCCGCACATGACTGAATTTGTGTCAGTCCGGCGAGAGGGTGACATTTAGGATTGATCTAGCCAACGAAGCCGAAGAACATGTTCAAGTCATACAAGCAAATCTGAGAGCGGCACAATCTCGACAAAATAACTATCCAGACAAGCGGTATTGCTTGCTGCAATTTGACGTCAGGGATCACGTATATCTCCACATGTCTCTCATGAATGGAATTCACTGGTTCGGAGTAAAAGGGAAACTCGCTCCCCGATTTATAGGTCATTTCACTATCACGCAGAAGTGCGGACCTGTGGCTTAACGATTGGAATTGCCGGCATCTCTTGCTGGTATACATCTCATTTCCCATGTATCTCAGCTCCGGAAATTTCTCAAGTTCACAGCTGCAGTCCGTACCAAAGAAATTAGCGAGTTGCAACCAGATCTCAATACTTTGAACATCCAGTTCAGATTATCGACAACAGGACTCGAACAACTCGAAACTGTACATTGTGGTTTTATAAAGTCTTATAGAGCAACCATACCGCTGATGAAGTGACATCGGAGACCTAAGATTATCTCCGCTCCAACTATCTGGATTTCTTATCATCTCATATCTGGTAATCTCTCTACCTTGTCTCTTCGTTTGTAATCTTGGGACCAGATTCCTTTACGGAGGAGGAATGTAAAATCTCTAAAAAAACCATAGTGAATATCTCAGATTAAGAATCAATTAGAGAAAGAGAAATTGGAAGTAGAAAATAGTGCTCACATAGGAAATTGAAGTTAAACTATAAAAGGTGGTTTAAATATCAAATCAATTTGTTCTATTCAAATATGTCAAAATGTAAAATTGAGTTCACCAATGTGATTCCCATGATCCAAATACCCAACCTGCCAAGTTTGATAATTTTTGCACCTCATTTTCCATTTCTTCCAATCAAATCATATAGGAACATTCGAATTTAATTCAAATTCAAATTCTACCTTCAACTTTGTCAAATACCAAATGAGGTTTCATATTTGAATTCTACATGTTGGGTTTGCTCTAGCTGCCAAGTTTCACAATTTTCAGAGGTTGTTTATATAGCATTTAAATTCAGCAGAGAAGGCAATTGTTTGAGCTCGTGGGCCCCACCTGGCAGCCGCTCATCCCCTTCCTCTGTTTTGTCTGCCTCTTAACCGTGTGACACCGGAAACATGCAAATTGCCACAAGATGCATGCCTGCTAGCTGCATGCGTCGGTTCCTGCTTCAATGCAGTTACTCCATGCTCTAATCCTCTCCTCACCTTTCCTGGGCAAGGCAACGACGCGTGCTTCTCTGTTCAACGAAGCAAATCGGCTCCCCGTCGGCCATCCTATGTTCTCAGCAGAAATCGTCTCCAGTCGGTGGTTCCATCTATATTCCTTTGTGCGTTGATCATCAACATCTACTTACGCAGCTGTGTGACCCCTTAGTTGGACAGCTTGAGCCTCCACGACAGAGAGCTTAACGATTTTCTGGCCGCCAATTCTCTGTTGCTTCAGTCCGCCCGTTGGTTCATCGTTGACCCGACGCTACAAGCATCTTCTCGTCCATTTTCATTTAGAAAAAAGCTGTGCCTTCATCGCATGAATATGCACTTCAAATTTCTCATCCCGACATGGACTCTAGCCACTGTATTTCAAAGATTCTTGACGAGGTGTTCATATGAGTGAAGCTAGGTTTCCAGTTAAATTCGGTTTGTGGCAGTGAGCTTTTATCCTCAGCATGTCCGTGCGCATCGCCTCGACAAAGAACCATAAAAAACCGACGAGTAAACCTGCCGGAAAAGTGATTTTCCTAGCCGCCACCATCACACTGTCGACTCACCATCGACGTCATGTCTTTGAAGCATTTCATCACCATTATTGTTCACCGTCGTATTCTCCAGGCCGCCACAAGCGATTGGTGCAAGCCACGAGGATGGAAACCCATTCCCTGGCGAAACCAACATCGCTGGAATCCTAAAAGCCGCGGCCGCCGTCGCTGGCCCTATTCCGGCCACCCTCGGGCCTAGCCCGCCACCACCTTACTCGCCATGCCCTGTAGCATTGAGGAAACTTTACGCTGTGATGTTCTAAGTCAGTTGGCTGTTGATGGCAAGCGCCACCGTGGTTGCGGCGCTCAGGTCACCAGAGCAAGAGGAAGAAGACGAAGTAGCGGGTCCTGTATATCATTGAGTGGAAGCCTGCGCCTGGGATACTCTATGGCCTTGGCATTTAGTGTGTCCACGCGCTAGGAGGCTATGAATCCAGAATTTGTTCCAATTTCCAAACATCATAGCTCCTGTTGTATTTGGCCAAACATTCTGAAGTGAATTTGTTCGAACCCCTATGACATATACTTTCCAGTGGAGCATTTGAATTAACATGAAAGCCTAAAAATTATCCTCAATAATTACATTAAGCTAAAAGACTTTGAATTTAATTATAGATGATCAGTTGATTGGAAAAATCCCAAATTTGGGCACAACCTTTCTTTTAGTTCCTTTGAACTCCAGTAAGAATTTTAGAGCCATTTGACTTGATTTACTAGTTCAAATTGTGTTCCCAAGCTCTATGAACATGAAAAATTCTAAAAGTAACAGAAACATTTTCAGAAAAATATAGCAACTTGTAAAATCAATATCTCCCTGTAGAAAGCTTCAAAAACTGTGAAACCAATTTTTCCGGACTCTTTTTGACATCTACTAAATGGAAAACCTACTGTTGCCTATCTTAAAGCTCAAGAACAGCCATGAAAATTTTGGGATGTGTAAAGCTTGGTAGAATTTTAAGACAACAGGCTGCCATGAACATAGATCAAATTTGGCCAGAACACCACACATACCTATTGTCCACTATTAATATATCAAAAGCATTGGACTTGATTTACTATAGTAAACTATGTTTCTTTTCACTATGTTCATAATATCACAACTAATCACATGTCCATTCTCACTTGCATATTGAATAGTAGCCGAGCTCGAGACCCTGGAGCCCATCGAAGTCCTCCCTCCAGAGATTAACTTTAGTCTTGTCTCACAACCAGGCAAGCCCCAATTTGCATTTAATAGCGTTTATAAATTTTTCTTTGTATCACTATAATGTGGAGTATATGGATTGTGCATTTGGTCTAGATTTCTTTGATACTCCACTTGCATGACCAAAAAAGCCCATGGAGAGCTGGGTAGCTGTTAGGTCCTCTAAATGTCCAGGCTATGCTAAATGTTGTAGATCATTTGGTAGAAGTCGAGTAGTTGGAATCTACTCGCTTGTATAGGAATATGGATCGCACTGGTTTCATTCGAGCAAGAGATTCACCACATGGAAATATGAGAGCAAGGATTAGAAGCAGCATGGACATAGGGGCCTATGAGTCGTAGCCTTGCCTTTGTCGGTCAAGGACCAAACCTTGTGCGGCCCTGTTGAGCAAGTTTGAGTGTACCTAAGGAATACTAGATATATGGGACTCAATAAACCAATGTATCTTGTCAACCATAGTGTCGAAGCATAACCACCGCTTTGTAAGTGTTGTTGGATGGTAGCAAGGTATAAATATGCTAACGGACACTTCTTTCGTTGTGTAGGGACCTCCTGCCCGTAGCGGTAGGACCGGTTCAGCGTATAGGTGTCGGGTGAAATGCTGCGACATACAACCTCTTTGAAGCGTGTCTTACCAACTTCGACTATCCCTATAGGTTTATATCAATTAAATTTACTGTCCCTCTTGATTATTGAGTATCGCCCGTTCACTGAGTCGTGAAGTAGTTAATACTTGTAGTTGAAATTATTGAATCATGCTATATTGAATAATCTTTTTATTGATACTTGTATGCTATAGACAGGTTGATCATTAGTTTCATGAAGCTTTAATATGATGCTAAAGCTGAAAATAAGGATGAACATTTAAGCGAGTCCATTTGTGCAAACTGCTGTCCTATGTTCTATGTCATTCCAACATATAGAGTTTCATGTTTTGTTGTGACAGTTAAGTTCTTGTTGAACCTTCGTGTTCAGGGTTTCTACTTAAACTTATTGCTGCAGATGACGACCTATATGGCGAAGGGTTCACTGGAGAGGTCCTACATCCAGCGGGGTATCTGGCCGAGTGGGAACTCTGCACACCGCGGTGATTGTTCATGCTCTTGGTGTGATTTAGTTCACAATTGTGATTCCTGCAATTTCGAGACTCCGGTCCCCACATAAGAGTAGCATTATTTGCATCACTTATGTTGCTAAGTCAAAAGAGTAAGCCTTAGCAGAAAACAAATCATACTTCTAGATAAAGATTGTGCAAGTGTGATGGAATTTATGGAAGTGGAAGATAACTCCTTTTTATGCACTCTTTTTTTTTGTGGGCATGAAGCATGGCTACTTTTCTCTTTTTTTCTTTTCTTTTCTCATGCTCATTTCTTGAGAGCATTCTTTATTCTTTTGCTTTTCTTGTATCCATGCCTTCTACTCCCCTTGGTTTTTTTCAATAGCCTTGAAGAGTGTTACAGACATTAAGAATATGGAGTGTCTTTTTGTAATGGAAATGGTATGCTGGAAAATTTGCTAACTTCTAGTGAAGTTTGGCATGTAGGTATATACTAGTTTGACTAGGCTCAATGTGAAAACAAATAGCATATGCATGGGGTTTATCAAGTTAAAATATCATATGTCTTTAGTAGGAAATTCAAATCAAATGAGGGACTTCATTTTAAACCAATTTGGCAATTTCTCCTGACATCAAGTTTCACTTTGATTAGGAAACTAGCAGACCTATGTTCTGTATCATATCTCACAATAATCTAGAATTGGAACATGCTTTGCTACCCACAATTTCTAAGTTCAAGATGAAGTATTTAAAGCCAATAAACTCAATTCTTGGAGAATATTAAATTGTAACTTAAGTACTTAATAAGAAAAAACAGAGCAACTATTCATCATTTCCACTTATGAAGGAATCAAACATTCTTACAACATATATTTTATTTTATTTAATACTATCCGAAGTTTTTTTGTTTTTTAGATGCAATGATGTGGAAAATGGAAAATAAAATGCAAGGTGAGATGTGATACATGTAACCTCAAGTGAGGGTCCTCCACCAAGCTTGTTCTTGGTCAAGGTCCATGATAGGAGGTCGAATTCCTAACTACGAAGGTGGACCATGAGGTCGGCCTAACCTTGTTGCATTGTGGCTTTGACAATGGAGGTCTAAGTGTCGATGTTTTGTTGCCGGGACGCTGGAGCGTAATACCCTACGTCAATGGGAGTGTGTTGTATTGCGGTGTGTTCATGTTCCTTCGCTTGTTCTAGCTTCTTTCAGCTTAGTTTGCGTATGTGAGCTTGTTTTTTGTGTCGATGGCTGCCCAGCTGTTTCATAGTTCAACGCCAGAAAGTTACACAAGGACCCGAGGCTCAACAGGTGGCCTCGAGGTGATATGCACCATGTAAAAAATCTAGAGCACTTATAGTTACTTGTAACATTCACTGATGATGTTGTGAAGATGCACCGCCCTGACGTGCCAAATGCCTCGGGCTAAGCGTATGTTGACGGTCCTTAAACACCAAACCCGACAGTCAATTCCCTGCATAAAAGATATAAATTGGATAACCAACATAGTGGTAGGTGTTATTTACTAAATATTTCCACAAGTATTGGTGCAATTTTGTATGTTGTTGAATTATTCCCATAATTAAAGGTACTTACAAGGGCCAATCCAAGAAACAGACATTCCGACCAATCAGGGGCAAGTACGAGGATTCATGGGCCCACATAGGTGAGAAAACTGAATAAAAGTGATGGTAGTCAACAATACCCATGATAGGGGCCCACAAAATAGCCCCCCGGAGGTAAAACACCACATTTTGGCCCACCAGAAAGTCAGCCAATCCTTGAGGTCGCCAGACATGGTATTCACGCCAAACTAGATCAACCTCGACATGTTGGCTCCTCATGGCTCCCTCATAACAATGGTGATTGATTCCAGATCATATTATGGCGCCAAATCGACCTTTGGAGGGTTTAAATATGGGGTAGGGGCTCCCTCAGTTCACATAGCAAAATATTGAGTCTAGTACGCCGCTCCAAAGGCGTAGCACTGCCAAAGTGCTTCAAAAATCGAGAGCGAGGGAGAAAGAGGAGGAAGAGGAGGCTCCGGCCTGTCAGGCTTCCTCCACTTAAGGATAGGGTTCGGGCTTGTCGAACCCTCTTCACCCTTGTACCTCGACAGTTATTTCCATCTCAAGTAAGGTACATGATTTCCATTTGAGTTCATTTACTTAATTCAAGCTAGTTATTTCCTTAGTTGCTTGTCCGTTCGTCGCTCTATTCACTTAGAGGCCCTAGTCTTTGCTAGAGAGGTTAGGGAAGTAATTGATAGCATAGGCATGGTGTCCAGGCTTGATGTTACCTTTGATTATCTCATAGTACGCGGGTTGTAGAGGTAGACGGTAGGTGGTGACATCCCTATTCGTTCGTTGTAATCCTCCATGTTTGAGTGCGATGTAGGATCTTGGCGGGAGCCGCCTAGCAGACCAGGGTAAGCTCGTCCCCAGTACAAGCTGCGTTTGATCAACTTGCTTTGAATGAGAAACCCTTCTCTTAGGAAATTCACTCTATCCCTTGCCTACCACCAAGCTTTGTGTCCTTTGGTGAACTAGTTAGAAGATTAGCACACACATTGCTTGGATTCGATCGCCTTGGGAATACCCTTAAGGGGAAGTGCTATAGCAGTTTCTCTGTGTGCTTGTAGATTTTCATCTGTGACGTACCAATCGTCAACAAGCATTTCTGGTGCCGTTGTCGGGGAACGATTGCTGTTGATCTTTGAACCTTGTTGACCCTCATATCTATCTTTATATTTATTTCTTATCATTTTACCATTCACACTATGGAGCAACCCACCATTCTTTCTCTAGCTTCTCCTAAGGATTTGTTTTGTGAGCCTCTGCCATCGGCGTATCCCATTTGCTCAAATAGCTATGAACTCCACCCTGGCTTTATAGCCATGGTTTGGGAGCAATTTTTCTTAGGGACAGACTGTGAGAATCCCTACCATCACCTGTGGGAGTTTGAGCAATTGTGTTCATGCCATCTAATCAATGGCATGACACAAGAAACCCTTAAGTGGAAATTGTTTCCCTTTTCCCTCAAATGAAGAGCAAAGCAGTGGTACACTCATACCGTTGGGAGTGCAAATAAAAAATGGAATGAACTTCGAGACAATTTTTGTCTTGCATTTTTCCACTCTCCTAAGTTGCCTCTCTATGAAGGGAAATTTTCAACTTTCAGCAAATCGAGAAGGAATCTATAGGTGCAGCATGGGCTAGATTCTCATTGCTAACCAAATCAGGCCCAAACTTGTCTATTTCCAAACATGTGTTATTACAACACTTTTTGTTTTGGGCTTGACAAGGATTCTGCCCTATACCTCGACATAACGGTTGGAGGATCTTTCCTCCATAAGACACCGATTAAAGGAATGGAAATTCTAGACTGCATTCTAGAAAATACATCCTTTATCGCCTGTCTTAATGAACCTCCTCAAGAGGAAGCCGAGTCAAGACATGAGGATCCTACCGTAGTCACCTCGAAACCCATACCATGTTCACCTCAAGTTGTGACTATGAAATCCTCACCCAAACCAAAGACAACGAAGGAAGAAGAAATCCGACCTTCGGAGTTTCCATTGTGCTTTAAGGAAGATATTTTTGAAGATTTTGGAAATGCCTCAAAGTATTAATATGGAATGAAACCATCATTACATCCCTCACTCCTTGATCTGCTCAAAGGAAAATTCCTTCAGGAAACCATCAAGGAGTTGACCTCAATCATGAGTAGGGAATGCAATGCGGAGGTTGAGCTTTCACTTGAAATAATTCGGGTGAACTCACCTCAGTAACCATTCGAAATCTTATTCGCAGGGTAATGGTGAACGTCCTTTATAATCCCACTGTTGGAGCCAATATGATTTCTGCGAGAGGTGGTTTAGTCATTTTGGGTGATCTACCCTAGGATCCAACAAGAAAATCCTTCATGGATTCCTATGGAAATATTGAGGAACATATGGGATTTTACAAAACGTGTCTATAAGATACGAGAACATCAATCTCTACCATGATTTTCACATCTTTGAAGTTCAAGACTTCGATTTAATGATAGGGTTGCCCATTGAGAAATTACTCGTGATGCACCCTCAATAGGCATCCTAGATGTTAAACTCGAAGCGAGGAAGTTTTCCATTCCCATTCTGTGATCCAAGAACACATTATAAGAACCCCCCCCCAAGAGTGAGGCAATCGAGGAAGCCATGGCCCTTCAATTCTTTGACTCTCCTAAAAATGAAGAACAAGAACAACAATTCATCCAAGAAGAGGATGAATTGCAAGAGACATTTGATTTGCCCAAAGAAGAGCCATCACAAAAGCCCCCGATTGAGTTGAAAACCCTACCTCCTAGCCTACACTATGCTTTCCTACATGGTGACATGGAAACTCTTGCCATCATAAGTGACAAGCTTTCACAAGACAAAACTACCAAACTCATGACCTTCTTAGAAAAGCATAGATCTGTCCTAGGTTACTCACTCCAAGAACTTAAGGGAATCAATCGCTCTTTGCACCCATCGCATTCTCACCAACCCATTAAGAACTTTGTCTAGGGAACCTCAAAGGAGGTTGAACAATGCTATGTGAGAGGTTGTCGAGAAGGAGATCTTGAAACTCTTGAACGCTGGGATAATTTGTCCCATTCCTCATAGTGAGTGGGTCAGCCCTGTCGAAGTAGTGCCCAAGAAAGGAGTAATGATGGTCGTTCGAAATGAGAGGAATGAACTCATTCCTCGACGAACCTTCACATGGTGGGGGTGTGTATTTACTGTAGAAAACTCAACAAAGCAACAATGAAGGATCATTTCCCGCTACCTTTCATTGATCAAATGCTTGAGTGGCTAGCGGAACATTCCTTATTTTGTTTCCTTGATGGGTATTCTGGTTACCATCAAATTCCCGTCCAACCTGAGGGTCAAAGTAAGACCACCTTCACAAGCCCTTATGAAACGTACGCCTATCGACGAATGTCGTTTGGGTTGTGTAATGCGCACACTTCATTCCAAAGGTTCATGATGTCTATTTTCTCAGACAGGATTGAGAAAATCATGGAAATTTTCATGGACAACTTTTCGATCTACAGAACACCTGTTGATCATTGTCTTGAGAACCTAGGCAAGGTTCTAAAAAGATGCCAAGAGAAGGACCTGGTGCTAAATTGGGAAAGTGCCATTTTATGATCCGTGAAGGCATCGTCTTAGGACAACTGATGTCCGAAAGGGGGATTCAGGTGGACAAAGCTAAAATTGAAGTTATTGAAAAGCTTCCAACTCCCACCAACATTAAGGGTATCCACAACTTCTTAGGCCATGCGGGATTGTACCGATGATAGCAAGGATTTTTCCAAAATCGCTAGACCCCTCACTAGCCTATTAACTAAGGATGTGCCCTTTGATTTTGATGATGAGTGCCACAAATCTTTTGACATCCTCAAGAAGGCACTCATCACAACTCCAATCATTCAACCCCCTGATTGGACACTGCCATTCGAAATCATGTGTGGTGCTAGTGATCACGCCGTTGGAGCGGTCATTGGCCAAACCAAGGATAAGAAGCATCATGCAATAGGCTATGCTAGGAAGACTCTAATATGAGCTCAGCTTAACTGTGCCACAACTGAAAGGAGATCTTAGCAGTTGTCTTTGCTATCGATAAGTTTAGATCATACTTGGTTGGAGCAAAAGTCATAGTCTACACAGACCATGTAGCTTTGAAATATTTGCTCACCAAGAAAGATGCTAAACCTAGCCTAATCTGATGGATTCTCCCACCAGGAGTTTGACTTGGAGATAAGGGATGAAATGGGAGTAGAGAATTCTGTTGCTGATCACCTCTCACTTATGGAAATCCCAAATACATCGGACATACCCATTAATGATTTCCTACGTGATGATATGTTGCTCAAGGTGACTGACTCTAACCCTTGGTATGTGTACATCGTAAACTTCATGGTTACAGGGTACCTACCACCAGAGAACGATAAGAAAAAGCTCATTTTTGAGAGTCGATGTCACCTATGGGATGATCCATACCTCTATAGGGTATGTTCTGATGGATCACTTAGAAGGTGCGTCCCAACAGTCGAAGGCACTGAAATCATCGAATGATGACATGTGGCCTCCTATGGCGGGTACTACGGTGTTTACTAAAACTCAGGCAAAGATCTGGCAAAGCGGATTCTTCTGGCCCTCGATGTATGAGAATACAAAGGAATTCGTTCAATGATGTTGGGAGTGCCAAAAGCATGGAGGAATCACTGCTTGCAATGCAATGCCAATCACATACAATCTTTGAGTAGAATTATTTGATTTGTGGGGGATCGACTTCATTGGACCTTTTCCAAAGTCCTATGATTGCGATTATATTCTGGTGGCCATAGATTATGTGTCCAAGTGGGTAGAAGCATTACCATGCAGACATGCTGAGGCCAAGACCACTCGAAAAATGTTTCATGAAATCATCTTCCCACGGTTCGGAACTCCTGAAATGGTCATAAGTGATGACTTCAAACAAACAAATCAAGAATATCCTGCAAAAGATCATCTTTAGTATGGAGAATGGATGGAAGAACAAACTACTCGATGCACTTTGGGCATACCGTACGGCATATAAGGCACCCATTGGAATGTCACCTTTCCAAATTGTCTACGAGAAAACGTGTCATTTACCCATAGAATTGTGTCATAGAGCGTATTGGGCTATTAAGAAGTGGAACATGGATCTATACGAAGCTGGAAAGTTGCGCAAGATGCAAATTTATGAACTGGAAGAATGGTGGGATAAGGTGTACCATAGTGCTAAGATCTATAAAGAAAAAACCAAGTCGCATGATAAAAGAATTACGCCTAAGGAGTTTAAGCCAAGATATAATGTCTTATTTTTCAACTCTAGAGTCAAAGTTTTTGGACATGGAAAACTAAAAAAAATGGGAAGATCCCTGTACTGTGGTAGATACTTCATCTCATGGAGCAGTTACACTCCAAAATGATGAAAGTCATCTATTCAAAGTAAATCTGCACCGTCTCAAGATATCTTTAGAGCTCGAAGAAAATTTGGACAAAGAAGAAGGCATAGTCAATTTGATTGATTTTAACGCCTATGCTTGAAGTTTGGTTAAATTTTCCATGTCTAATAAAGCAAGCTCCAACCTTCACCACTCCTTTTCAATCATCCCAATATCACCATTTTGCTATGTAGGAGAGAACTAAAATATAGAATATCATAAATACTTTCTTATTAGGACTTAGGCACTTATTTTGATTCCATATGAGGTGCCTTTGTCAAATAAATTGTGACTCACCGGTGTAGGTATGGCTGGTAGAGTCTTTCACTTTTCCATGTTTTCGTGACAAATAAAGATAGGCACAAGAACAAGTGTGGGCAAGGTCCCACAGGCCTCCCAAAGTGCAACATGTCCGGACCATCATGAAAGAACAATTCAGGACATCGCATGAAGGACCACGAGAAGATTCGACCAAGGCATGATGGCTTTGCCCACCCTTCTTCATTAAGTTATGGTCTGCGCTCTCTCACCTCTTATCCTTCTATACCTATTTTTATTTAGTTGAATTTGATTTTGCATTATAATATCATTAAAAGGCAACTCATTGGAAATTTAAATTTTGCAATTTTGTATATCATATTTTGCTAGAAAATGGAATATGGTGACTACACCCCATTTCAATATCATAACCATGTCCTTGAACCACATATGAATTCAGGAAAAACATGTCATCTAAGTATTTGATGGGTGTGATATGGTAAATGAGTGGAACTTGGAAACTCTCCATGCTGGAATTGAATTTTGGTATTGCAATTTTTGAAGTCATCAGATTTTTGCCTTCCTCTCCCATTGGAATTTAAATACCCACCAAGGCCATATGATACAAATATTGAAAAACACATGCATATGCCACTTTGCATTTTCATTGAACTTTGTCAAACTCTTGACCCTTTTGAGTGACTTGCATGAAATCTTTGACTAGGAATTTCTGGTGCACTCCACCATATTCGATGATTTTCACACATCCACCATAAGATACTCCATGCAAATTCTGCAAAATGTTCTCTCAATAAAAAGATGCAAAAAAAGGAGTAGAAGGCATGGCTATAAGAGCTCTAAAAAATCAAAACAAAAAAGGGAAAAGAGAGAGCCAATAAGTAGCCATGCTTTATTCTTGCACAAAAAAAGAGAGTGATCAATTAGGAGTCATCACCACCATTCATCATCCACCATCCATAATAACTGCACAAGAATTTCTTTAATCATTGGTTTTTATGGCATGGTCTTCTCATGTGGGTCTCGTTTTTGACTTAATAATATATGAATTGCAAGTGAGCCACTTTTTATCTCTACCAGGCTCCACAAAAAGCCATATTTAGTTGTAGGAAAAGAAGTGGAAACTCATTCCAAGGTCAGGACTAAAAACATTGAGAGACGAGAGCATTCTTCTGAAGAGTATGGCAATATCTTTTTGACTTGTGAAAATATAGCAATTTTCAAGTTTATTTCAGTAGAAGGAGTCGAAGTGAACTACATTCAAGCCGTGCTATCTCTCAAACACCCAAGATGATGTGGTAGCCACATACACATCAAAGGTTCTTGAACAAAGGTATGTGTTGAAATATTTTGCAGACATATTTCATACTTGTAGCTGAATTATGATATCACTTAGTTCTTCTTGCCTTCACTCAAGGACGAGTAAAGGACTAAGTGTGGGGGAGCTTGTTGAGCATCCTTAAATGCTAAATCTGACCGTCAATTCGCTATATAAAAGATATAAATTGAAAAACAAACATAGTGGTAGGAGTTATTTACTAACTATTTCCACAAGTGTTGGTGCAATTTTCTATGCAGGTGAATTATGACCATAATTTAAGGTATTTACAGGGCCAATCCAAAAAGCAAACCTTCCACCAAATCAGGCGCAAGTACAAGGATTCATGGGCCCACACAGTGTAGAAAACTGACTATAAAATATGGGAATCACGCATACCCATGATGGGGCCCCACAAAATAGCCTCCGAGAGGAAAAACATCGCGTATTGGCCCACCAGAAAGTTGGCTGATCCCTAAGGTTGCCCGATCTAGTATTCGTGCCAAACTCGATCGACCTCCACGTGTTGGCTCCTCACAGCTCCCTAATAACTATGGCGATTGATTCCTGCGCATATTCTGGCGCCAAACCGGCTATTGGAGTGTATAAATAGGGGGTAGGGACTCCCTCACTTCACACACCAAAAGCTTGAGTCTAGTACTCTACTCCAAAGGCGTAGCGCTTCCCATGTGCTTAGAAAATATGTAGAGAATGAGAAAGAGGATGAGGAGAAGGCTCTAACTTGTCGGACTTCTTCCACTTAAAGATAGGGTTCGGGCTCATCGAACCCTCTCCAACCTTGTACCTCAATAGTTATTTCCATCTCAAGTAAGGTACATGATCTCCATTTGAGTTCATTTCCTTAATTCAAGCAAGTTATTTTCTTAGTTGCTTGTTTGCTCATTGCTCTATTCACTTAGAGGCCCCAATTTTGCTAGAGAGGTTAGGGAAGTAATCGATAGCGTAGGCGTAGTGTCTAGGATTGACGTTACATTTGATTATCTCATAGTCCAAAAGTTGTTGAGGTAGGTGGTAGGTGGTGAAAGCCCTATCCGTCCGTGGTAATCCTCCACATTCGTCTATGACATATGCTCTTAGCAGGAGTCGCCTAACAGACCATGGTAAGCCTATGCCCAATACAAGCTGCTATTGATGGACATGCTTTGAATTGGAAACCTTTCTCTTAGGAAATCCACTCTATCCCTTGCCTACCACCATGCCTTGTGTCCCTGGGTGGACTAGTTAGAAGATTAGCACACACATTCCTTGGATTCGATACCCTTGGGAATACTCTCTAACGGGAAGTGGTTCAGCGGTTTCTTCGTGCGCTTTCAAATTTTCATCTTTGACGTACCAACCATCAATAGCGTAGTCGTTGATGATGGTAAAGAATGTCCCATCTTGTGACTCTATGTAGTCTACTCGATCAGCTATGTGGTGCTACACTTTTTCACCACCTTTACGGCCCCACCAGTCACTGTAGCGCCTGGCAGGTGCAGGCGTGCCATGCCAGTACTCTGGCACATGGAGGCGTGCACTATGTGTCGTGCGTCAAGAAAATGAGAAATTCTTGAATGTGCGATTGGACTGGCCATGAACTCATTTACTCTCGAGGCCTATGACCCATAACGGGTCATGGAGCACTTGACAGCTCTGAACTCATCATAACAGGGAGATGGGACCTAGAGATGTACAACACGTGGCAGTGTTGGAGCCTACCTCTACTGGTAGGAGGGGTTCGGAGCAGCAAGACACGTGGAAGCATCGAAGCCTATCGGAGCCTGCCTCAGGGGTGCCTAGGTCCGGAGTCGCAAGACACGTGGCAACGCTGGAGCCTGCATCAGCAGGGAGGTCAAGTCCAAAGCTGTAGGACACGTGGTAGCGCTGGAGCCCGCGTCAGCTTGGAGGCTGGGTCCGGAGCCGTAGGGCACGTGGTAGCGCCGGAGCCCAACTCGACATGGAGGCTAGGTCTGGAACCGCAAGACACGTGGCAGTGCTGGAACTCGCCTGAGCGGGGAGGCTGGGCCCAGAGAAGCTTCATGCTTGTACACGGGGGTACCCAGTCTGCAAGGTACCCACATGGACTTACCTCCGTCATGTTTAGCATAATGGTGTTCATCCATTTCCGAAGATGATGGTGTGGATGACTTCTCTGTTTTGACATGCCCATCTCTTTTTTTTTACGGTCATTTTGACAGTGGGGCACGTGGTGTCCCAGCCTCTCCGTTGTCTGGATGGTGACTTGTTGATGATGACTTTTCTTTCTTGAAGATAAGAGTCTTATCCTTTTTTTTGTGGCACTTCGACATTGTTGATGTTCCTTTGGGTAAAGCCACATTTGATCTTGAATCAAAGACTTCCTTAGGCATGACGACATGTGGACTCCACAATCAAGCAACAAACACTTCATCCACGATGTCGCTTGCCTAAGGCATGGGTTTGTTCGAAGTCTAGGGTCCCAACAAGTAATAGCTTGGATCTTGAATTGTCTTCTAGTGTCTTGTCCTTGGCCAATTGCTTCTTGGGTATGTTGTCATTAATTTTTGCTTGGCCATGGACAAGATACTTCAAGGTAGGCTAGCTGAAGTTGAATCTGTTGGAATTGTTGAAATTCCCCTAGCATCCTTGATGGTATTGATTCTACCCTTAACCTCCTTGTTGGTGGTTGCCATTAGAGTTGTTTCTTGGAAATGAAGGATTCTCACAGGTCTGAGGTGTAGATCCCCAAGTGTCCATGTTGACATGGGTTTTCACAAATCTTTTGAATATCCATGGCTTGAGTCATCCATACATTCTTAATTGTCTTGACATTCTCGATATTTCAATAGGAGGTCTAGTTGCGTTGATAGCATCTCCACCATGTAAATGTTGTGTATGCCATACTGATGGAATTGGAGAATTCATTGATCTGCCCATTGAATAGTGATTCTTTCTAAATTAAATCTTCATCCTAGTCATGATTATTTAGAAGAGGCCACCTCGGGCTTAAGCATGAATGTGATAACGGGTCGATGATGTCAACCCGTTGTAGGAGTGTTGGACTATGAGCCAACTATCCACCCCATGGTGAAGGCAAATGAAGTGATAATCTTGGAACCTCCCATAAAGCTTTGGGGATAGATGCCTCTGGCTACTGCTGAAAGCTGGAGAATTCTCATGTGATGGGCAATGGTATTGCTCGACGGGAAGATTTTTCCAAGGATCACCTTGAAATACTATTGTAGTTGAGCTCTTGTGTCTTCGTTGTCCTTCCCATGGAATGAGCTAGCCAAACACTGTCTTGTTTTCACACAAATGGAGAAAACATAGCAACGATGAACCTGTATAATAACTACTAGCACCTATAGCAAGTGATAGCTTTTCTTTATAGTGCCTTTCCTAGCAATGGTGCCAAAAATGCCTCTTGGTGTTTCTTAACACCACATATCATCTCCGGAGGAGATGAAGTCTGCAAGCGTATAGAAGATACAGTTGTAACATTTCACCCAAGAGTATTCCAAAGGTTATTGTATTTATCCCAAAGGAAGGCGATGAAGTAAAGTAAGCACTATTCTTATGATCAAAATATAAAATACTAAGTAATTAACATGACAGAGGTATGTTTATAATATGGGTAGTATGACACACACCTAAGCAGTCTACTCCTGAAGCTAAGGTTGTCCTAGTGAGAGTTAAACTATCAAAGGGCCACTCCTAATATGCTTCTAATATACATATGCATAGCCTAAGTAATGTACACATGAATACGCTAGTGGTGAATACTAGGGCTTAGGGGTGGGTGCTGAGAATTGAGGGGTGAGGGTCCTATTTATACACGAAGTTCAATCAGTTCTTGCCACTAATTGTGCGTGAAGCAGTTAGAGCCACTTTTAGGGTGCCACATAGAGTCGACACGCGTAAGGAGATCGGGTTGGCGCCACAAACAAGCAGCTGAGCCAGGGGTTTCGCCGGCCCTTTCTTGGCTCCTCCCGCGGTGTGCTTTCTCCTGGGGGCTAGTAGGTTGGCTCTCTGAGCACTTCTAGATGCTACGCTGTTGGATTCCCTCATATACTCCTATAGGTGGGCCATTTGATCTGTGTGATACCACATGTCGGCATGTGATTGGCCGAAAATGTATTTTTCAGGACCCCTCCCTTGGATTCACCTCAATTCTCTATAAATTACCTGCATGCATAATTCTTTCCAAGTACTAGGTTATTTATAAAAGCAATGCCCGTCCTTGACAACCTCAATGTCACATGAACAATGATTATCATTAAACAAAAAGTTAATAATTGTGTTATTAGGAATCGGAGATAAAGTCTGAAAGGAGAACCAGGTGAAATAGTAGGGATACAATTTAGGATGTTTGATCACGTGTTGAGGATTTTTACGCCCCCTTGTTGAGGATCATGTTAATTTGATGATGTTCAGGATCGGGTGTGGCGTACGTGTTTTCACAAGTGTGTTCATTTGTTCCTAAAATCAGAACACGTAGCGGCTAGCGCCTACGGTTGTCATTTCTTCAAAAGGACAAGTACATCATGCATGTTAGAAAATATACTATATACATGGCAGCATGCGATTAATTTGATGAACCACATACGTAGTGAGAGTTGTGTGCCTAGATGGTAGTACACATTCTATCCTCGTACCCTTGAGGGAACATCCTTCCTATCAAACATTGTTTGTTATCTCTATTGATGAC
This sequence comes from Tuctoria greenei, assembly GCA_036927565.1. Taxonomy (NCBI): domain Eukaryota; kingdom Viridiplantae; phylum Streptophyta; class Magnoliopsida; order Poales; family Poaceae; genus Tuctoria; species Tuctoria greenei. The sequence goes on along the minus strand of JAYESD010000007.1, from coordinate 75,907,041 downwards.
AGGATAATATTCTTCATTAATGTGGTAGATAAACTACAATATAGGTTGAAAGTATACACATGCTTGGTATAGAATAGGATAAATATAGAAATATATATCAATACATGGTAGGAAATATTCTATTCTTGGAATACATGTTTGGAGTGTAGCATGCATATGGTCATATAACATCCATGTGAAAGACCTCGATCATGTTTGATGACATTACGTGTTTTATCTTTTTGTTGAGAGATTGTCATGTTTGAGGCTCGTTGATCATGTTTGGGGCGTAGCATGCATGGACAACTAACATGCATATGAGAGACATCGATCGGTCATGTGAAAGACATCGACACATTTGAAATAACATGCATGTTTTTAAAAGCCCTCACCTCAGCCCGTGTCGCTGATCTAACCGACGGCCGCGGCACGAAGGCCGAAGGCAGCGCGCCGAGACGGCGGCATGCCGAGGCGACGACGAGGCAGAGGCTGGACTGATGGCCCGCGACGCCGACCTTTTGGCTTGCAGTTTGCAGCCTCACGGTGGAACACGGAGGGGCATGATGGTGGCGCGTGGAGCTCTAGGCAGTAGCGCTCCAAGCTCACAGAGGCGACACCGCCGCCAGCTGTATTGGCTAAAAGAAGATTGAAGTAAGTTTCTTACTTATTTGAAATTATTAATATGTACTCCCTACATCTCCGAAATTACTTGTCGCTCTTTATTTAATTAGTTCATTTTTAACTAAAGAGTGACAAGTAATTTGGGATGGAGGGAGTAGTTGTAATTCCATTACTGTAAGGACTATGTTAATTTGTAATTGCTTAACCTATAATTTTAATGGTTAATGATTAATTGCAAAATAAGTGACTAATTATAGTAATTATTACCTTCTAATGATCTGGTGCTTGAAAGTTTTTCAAATTTTAGACACATGACAAATAGACTCCAGCTAATTCTTCCGCCACAAAAACTACTCTTTTTTTTTTAACAATCATCATAGAAACTACTAAAACATTAACTTAAATGCCAAGACAGTGGCGATGAAATCCTCTGCCCTGCAGTTACTGCAGCTGACATGTGGACCCGACGACGGTGGGGCACACATGTGATATGAACCCAAGGTAGTGTTTCCTCAAGAAAAAATAATTTTAAGAGAGATTGAGCGCACAAGCAGAAAAGCTAGAACTTGAACGCTGCACCTGCGAATTCCCTGCAGGGATGATCAACGTCAGACGATCCACAAACTCGGTGGTTAGATCAGTAGTCGCTGGAGAGAAGCTTGTGGCCGACCTCGAAGGAGACAATGGCATCAATGCAGACATAGTTGATCTGCTCGACGGAGCGATTGTATGTCTCCCAGTGGCTCGTCCTCACCCGGTAAGGCTTCTCCATTTCAGCGCCCATCACGGCGCTCGTGATGTCCTTCATCCTCGTGCGACAGAGGCTCGGGTGATCCATCTCCTCTGCCACGAGGTCGGGCAAGTCCATCGTTTTGGCCACCTTCAGCTGTCAGTCCTTCCAAAGTTGGTTGGCATCACCCTCCACGCCCACGCCGTCGAAGTGGTAGTCAGAATCGCCTAGGAAATCTTCCAGCTCGTTGGGGAAGTAGTCAGCATGGATGACCTGTGAATGTGGCCTAGAGTGGGGGTGAATAGGCCTTTATGAAATTTGTCGGAACCTGCAATACTTAACAACCAGATCAAAACTCGAGATATAGGACTAGTCCGGTCAAGTGCGGACTAGTTCGGTGGGTACTGACTAGGTTAATTAAGTTTGATCGATTAATTTGATTCTACGATATATGCAGCGGAAATATACAGTTAATAGAAGTGTTGCAAGATTATGGACTAGGATATATCACAATTCAATCTTATACCTAATGATTCAACGTAAAGTGAGCAATATTGATTGAAACCATAGATTGTTGTGATGAATAAGAATGACGAACACAAAGCAAGACACAAGCAATTTATCCCGTGGTTCGGCTCCCACAAAGGCAACCTACATCCACGTTGAGGAGTCCACAAAAGGACTGGGTCTTCTCCAACCCTATCCTCGTCGGATCGCCACGAAGGCCAATTCTCTTCTCTTATCACAAAGGGTAAATAACCAATCAAGGGGCCTTCTCACACGTTGAGGGCTCCCCTAGATTACAATGACAACTCCACCAAGAACACACTCAAAAGATTACAATGAAAATCACAGGAGTGTGTTAGGGAATCAAACCAAGAGCTCAAGAGTGATGAAACGTGTATCTCCAATGTTTCGAAATGTATCCTCAAAGGATTGATCTTTGTGGCTTTTGATTTCCTGGAGAGATGTGTTTTTGAGGCTCTTGGGAGGTGTGACGGCGCAGGGGTTCGAGAGATATGAAAGTTGGGCCGTGCACCTCTATTTATATGGGGTTTCTAAAAGTGACCGTTAGGGTTTAGAAAGATCAGACTAGTCTGTGGTGGACGCCGCACTAGTCTGGTGTGATGTGTGTAGCAAACCCTAAGTGTCCTGAAATATCGGACTAGTCCGGCTAGGAACGGACTTGTCCGATTTCGCTTCTAGAAATCTTCGGACTAGTCCGATAGTCATCGAACTTGTCCGGACAGTGAAACCCTAAGAGGATATGAGGACAAGTCTACACTTGGAGGACTTGTCCGATTTAGGTCAGAGAGTTTTTCGGACTAGTCCATGCTAATATCGGACTTGTCCGATTGACATCAGAAAGATATCAGACTAGTCCAGTGTGTGATCGGACTTGACCGATTTTGTGTGACTTGTGAAGTGTTTTGAGGACTAGTCTGCACTGGGGAGGACTAGTCCGATTCTAGTCAGAGAGATATCGGACTAGTCCTTGGTGATATCGGACTTGTCCAATCTTGTGCAGAGAGATATCGGACTAGTCCGGTGTCAGTCGAACTAGTCCGGTCCTGTATAAATTTGTGCAATGTGTGTGTTTATTTGTGTTTGAGCTGTTGGGGTGTGTTTCCTTAACACACTCCACACACAATGATCTACTACTCTTGTTCCTTGAGCTCTTCTCCACATTGCTCCTCATTCTCCCTTCTTTTTGGCACTTTGCTTATTTTCAACTTAAAACTTGTGCTCAACTCAACAAAGTTGTTAGGATCTCATTTGCTTATCATAAATCATCCAAAACCCACAAGGGATTCCTAGATGCACTTTCAATCTCCCCCTTTTTGTTGATGGATGACAACCAATTGAGATTTCACAAGATATGACAAAAAGTTGAGCTTTTCATAAAGTATGCACATATGTGTTAAAAATGCATCAAGCAATGAAAACATGATTCATATGTGCATTCTTTATTGTGGGATGCATAACTAAGTGCATTGAAACAATAATCATGAAGAGAATGACATAATTGACATTAACATACCAATAACAAGCATATATGTCATTCTAGGAGCAAGATCACCGATTTCATAGATTAATTCACAAGTAGATCAAGACATTGCATCATAGAACCATTAAGTAACAAAATAGCATATTAAACAGTTTTACAACCCACAAAATAGTCGAAAAGCACAAAGGAAGCTCTCTCCTCGCATCCTACAGCTAAAGTCCTAAGACCTAAGACTCCCCCTCAATCTCTCCCCCTTTGGCATCAAGACACCAAAAAAAAGGAGAGGAGGGACCTAAAGTCTTCACGCCTCGCTGTTGGTCCTCTAATCGTCTTCATCTTCGTCTTCGGGCTGATGATGAGGAGGAGGAGGTGCGGAGCCGATCGAGCCCCCAACGCCAAAGTAGGCAAGCTCGGAGGGGTCAAGGGCCCAAGCTCGGTGATATCAGGGTCCAAGTCCTCAAAAATTACTAGAGATCCAACGGGGTCGATCTCCAGCTTTTGACTTAGCTGCTTGATATTTGCCTTCACATATCGCATATCAGCTTTTCTCTTTTGGTTAAGCTTGTGACTTCTGATCTCAGTCTTGCGGCAAGATTCGAAGATGGCCGCAAGATACTTCAGGATGCCACTCGCAGCCCCTTTTTGAGGAGCTGCCCTAGTGGCAGGGGCATCCCCAACATTTCCACTTGCTCTCGCTAGAGCCCCTGCAGCAGAATCAGGGGAGGGAGAAGCTTGAGTGCTTGGCTTTTGGGGCATTTGGGGCCTCAAAGGAAGATGCTCCACATCTTTGACAAACTCAATCCCAGTGACTTTCTCAATCACAAACATAAGATACGGAGCATAGCCACAAGACCTGTTGGGTGTGCAAGAGATGTTTACCATATCGTTCCAAATAAAGTCAGCCACATCAAATTTGTGGTCCTTGCTTATGACCCTCATCAGGGTCCGGAGGTAGCCCTGCACACTCCCAGCATCCCCATCCTTGGGGGCAATTATGTTCTTCAAAACTCTGTTCAACACCACAAAGAATGGATTCATGTTCTTGGTAGAAGGGGGGTTGAACTTGGAGTTGGGCTCATAGTGGAACTTCATCCTGTCCTTCTCGATGACACCTAGGTTGTGGATGATTAATCAGTCATTGCTTGAGGTGTCAAGGTGCAGTAGGCTTGCAAAGTCTTCATAGGTTATACTGTACTTGGATCTGTGAGTCATCCAAGTGACACTCTCTTCATCATCACTGGAGAAATGGCAAATCGCAAAGAACTATGCTATGACCTCATCATTCCAGTTGTTCCTGAAGGCAAAGAGATCCTTCAGGCCATGCCTCTCAATTGCTTCCACCACTTCAACAAATGGTGAGCAACCCTTCTTCTCAAAATGTGCCCAATTAATCCACTGGCTGCGCACTACAGGCATCTTCATCTGGAGATATATAGACTTGTAGAAGTCTGCATGGAAGTTACTCCAAAATTTGCCATCCACAACTTGCTTCGGGCGACCATACCAATCAAAATTTATGAATTTTGCAGCCGAGTCGCTGCCCTTCCCTTTGAACCTTTCTTCTGCGGGATCCCGAGCGCCTTGCTTCGGGGCTGACATCTTCAGGGGGCCAATCGGGCCCGTTGCGATCCCCTTGCCCTTGCCCTTGGCTAGGCGGGCATTGGCCGAGCTAGGGCCACCACCTGCGGTAGCCCTTGAAGCATGCACCTTGCATCGAGCCACCCTCTTTTGAGACTGAGGAGGAGAGGGGGCTGGCTCGGAAGGTCGCTTCTTGCTTTGGTCCGTCGAGGACCAAAGCGGGGCTTCTTGGCCATTTCGGCTTCGAAGTCCGAAGCTTCGTCGTGAGAGAGCTCAACATGTCCCGAGAATGAATTGTACAAGGTATGGATAAGAATGGATGACAAGGTATTGAATGGATGACAAGATAATTTGCATTGAGGAATTAAAAAGTTAGGGTTGAGTTCAAAAAAATCGGACTTGTCCGGTGTACAGACACGGACTAGTCTGGGGTGACCGAACTTGTCCGTGCATGGACCAGACTAGTCTGGTATTCATCCTCAAAAACCTAACTTATGAGACAAATGGACTTATTAAATGCAAAACTAGCCTAACAACAATGTAATACATCAAGTACACTTGTATTAGGCGAAAGAAGCTAGGCTATTCGATCAACAATGAAGAAAATAGGGATTTCTAGGGTTTGGGCAAAAATTACAAAAGAAATTGCTTGAAACTTGGAGATGAGGGTGTTGAAGTCCGGACAAGTCCGTGAACTTCAATGTCCGAGCAAGGAAGCTTGATTTCTGCCCAAATGCAGAGCCTTTTGGTGGAGAAAGCAAGAAATCGCCTTGGGAGCTCGAGCGCGAAGAGAGAGAAGCTTGAGGCAAGTTGTGAGGGTGAGGGAATTAGGGTTTGGCGGCGGCTAGGGTTATGGACACGAAAAATCGGACAAGTCCGGAAATGACTAGACTAGTCCAAACTTTTCCAGAGGCTATATCGGACTAGTCTGTGGTCTACCGGACTAGTCCGGCCTAACCGGTGCTCTGCGGACTAGTCTGCATGGGCGGACTGGTCCGGGTAACCACAGATTAGTCCGTGGTCACCAGGCAAGAACTTCTTAGCCCATTCATATATATTTAAAGGTACATATTTAGAAAATAGGGAGGCAAATCAAATCAAATAATCTTGATGAATATGATCAGTAAGCATACAACAATCAAGCAATGACCATAATTCACCAAGATCTAGTAATTGACATAGTTTTTCAGAGAAAACTGAGAGAGATGATTTTCACAATCCAATCAACATATTTTGAAGAAATCATACAGGTATGCAAAATTTCAAGCCACATTCTGAGCATCAAGGATGTTTAGTTCATTTCGAAGGTCGCAAAAGCGCTTTTCATCAAGTGGCTTGGTGAATATGTCGGCCAATTGTTTTTCGGTGTTGACATGGGAAATGGCTATATCTCCTTTCATGGATTGGTCTCTCAAGAAGTGATGCCGGATGTCTATGTGTTTGGTTCTAGAGTGCTCAACTGGATTATGGGCAATTTTAATGGCACTCTCATTGTCACAAAGGAGTGGAATACGATTCATATTGTAACCGTAATCCCTTAGAGTTTGTCGCATCCAAAGGAGTTGTGCACAACAACTCCCAGCCACAACATACTCCGCTTTGGTTGTGGATAAGGCAATGGAGTTTTGTTTCTTGGAGGACCAAGAAACTAGGGATCTACCTAGGAATTGGCATGTACCGGAGGTACTTTTTCTATCTACTTTGCATCTGACATAATATGCATCGGAGTAACCAATGAGATTGAATTTGGAGCCTTTTGGATACCAAAGTCCAAGGTTGGGTGTATGAACTAAATATCTCAAGATCCTTTTTACAGCTTCAAGTGACACTCCTTAGGATTGGCTTGAAATCGTGCACACAAATATACACTCAACATAATGGCTGGCCTAGATGCACATAAATAGAGTAGAGATCCAATCATGGAGCGATATACCTTTTGGTCGACTCTAGGTCCATCTTCATTGAGATCCAAGTGGCCATTTGTTGCCATGGGAGTCTTTATGGGCTTTGCCTTGTCCATCCCAAACTTCTTAAGTATATCTTGAGTGTACTTAGTTTGGCTTATGAACATCCCTTCCCTTTGTTGCCTCACTTGGAATCCCAAAAAGTACTTTAGCTCTCCCATCATAGACAACTCAAACCTGTCTATCATAATTTTACTAAACTCCTCACAAAAAGATTTGTTAGTTGAACCACATATTATATCATCAACATAGATTTGACAAACAAAAAGATCATTGTCAAAATTCTTTGTAAATAGTGTATAATCTACTTTGCCAATCCTAAAGCCATTCTCAATTAAGAAATCGTTAAGACACTCATACGAAGCTCTAGGATCTTATTTGAGGCCGTAGAGGGCCTTACGCAATTTAAATACATGGTCGGGGAACTCTTCGTCTTCAAACCTGGGGGGTTGCTCCACATACACCTCCTCCTTGATTGGTCCATTGAGGAAGGCGCTTTACACATCCATTTGATAGAGCTTGAAATCATGGTGAGTAGCATATGCAAGTAATATTCTAATGGATTCAAGTCTATATACAGGAGCAAAGGTCTCATCAAAATCCAAACCTTCGACCTGTGAATACCCTTTAGCCACAAGTCGTGCCTTGTTCCTTGTCACAACCCTGTGTTCATCTTGTTTGTTGCGGAAGACCCATTTGGTGCCGATGACGTTGGATTTGGGTCTTTCGACTAGTTCCTACACCTCGTTTCTCATGAAATTGTTGAGTTCTTCTTGCATGGCCACTACCCAATCCGGATCCTTCAATGCATCCTCAACCCTGCGTGGTTCCAGAAAGGACACAAACGAGTAATGCTCACAAAAATTAGCTATGCGAGATCTATTAGTTACTCCCTTTTGGATGTCGTCGATGATGTTGTCGATTGGGTGATCCTTTTGTACGCATTGGTGCACTCTTGGGTGTGGTACTTGCTGTCTTGAATCTTCATGATCATCTTCTTCTCACCCTAAATGATTGCCTTCATTGACTTGTTGATCATCTTCACTTTCTTGAGGTTGATCTTGTATGGAAGCTCCCCCTTGATCATTGGTCTCCTCTTGTGGTTCGTTTTCCTCATGGATATGTAGAGGTGGATCTTGTGGTCGAACTTCACCTAACGCCATTCTTCTCAATGCTTGACAAGGACACATGGATCAACTTGCTCCTTTTGGGAGCCATTAGTTTCATCGAACACTATGTCACGTGCTACTTCAACAAGTCCAGAGGTCTTGTTGAAAACACGATAGGTGTAAGTGTTCGAATCATAACCAAGCAAGAAACCTTCATCGGACTTCGAAGCGAACTTTGAATTCCTAGGCTTCTTGTTTAAAATATAGCATGGGGAACCAAAAACTCGAAAATATGAAATATTAGGCTTGTTACCGGTAAGTAGCTCATAGGATGTCTTCTTGAGTAGTCAATGAAGATAAAGTCAATTGATGGCGTGGCAAGCGGTGTTAATCGCTTCCGCCCAAAATCGATCCGAGGTATTGTACTCATCGAGCATTGTTCTCACCATCTCTATGAGAGTTCTGTTCTTTCTTTTGGCAACTCCATTTTGTTGAGGGGAGTACGAAGCTCGTGCTTTATGCTTTCTTCATCAAGGTACTCCTCCACTTGTGTGTTCTTGAACTACATGCCGTTGTCACTTCGAATGTTCTTGATTGTCAATAAGAATTCATTTTGAGCTCGCTTGAAGAACTTCTTGAGTATTCCTTGTGTTTCTGACTTGACATGCAAAAAGAAAACCCAAGTGAAGCGAGAAAAATCATGAAGAACTACTAAACCATATTTGTTACCGCCGATGCTTATGTAGGCAATTGGACCAAATAAGTCCATGTGAAGTAGCTCGAGCGGTCTTGTTGTAGTCATGACGTTCTTGGCGGGGTGAGGTGCTCCAACTTGCTTCTCGGCTTGGCATGCGCTACAAGGCATGTCTTTCTCAAAAACAACATCCTTCAAACCTCGGATGTGATCGCCCTTGAGGAGTTTTTGAAGGTTCCTCATACCAACATGCGCTAGCCGTCTATGCCACAGCCAACCCATGTTGGTTTTTTGCAATCAAGCATGTGTCAAGTTCAGCTTTATCTTTGTTGAAGTCAACGAGATAAAGTTTTCCCTTTAACATACCCTTGAATGCAATAGAACCATCACTCCTCCTAGAGACGGTCACACCCTCGTTAGTGAACAAGCAATTATAACCTTAGTCACATAATTGAGATACGGACATCAGGTTATAATCTAAGGAATCTACATGTAATACGTGAGAAAGAGTGTGTTGTGGTGATATGGCAATTTTACCGGTACCGAGCACCTTTCCTTGAATATTGTCTCTGAAGTAGATGCCCTCGCTTGGATCCTCATTTGCTTTATATTCAATGAATATCCTTCTTTCTCCGATCATATGGTTGGTGCAGCCACTGTCTAGCACCCATTTGGATCCACCGGAGGTATAGGCCTACAAAAACAAATTATACCTTGGTTTTAGGTACCCCAGCTTGCTTGGGTTCTCTTAGGTTAGTCACAGGGGATTTGGGCACCCACACATGAGACTTGGTGTTCTCATGGCGTGGCCCAACATAATGAGCATAAACATTTCCATAATTACTTCTCATTAAGACATAAGATGCATCGAAAGTTCTGAATAGTAACTTTTGTTGTTTATACACAGGACTAGTCTGGGAGGCCAGACTTGTCCGGAGTACCGGACTAGTCTGGCGGTCATGCATGTTGTACTCATTAATTTTTGATTTTCCAGTTTGGAAGACTCCTCCCTTTACAAAGACATTGCTATCCCTGTTATTCTTATGGCTTCTAGCTTGTTGCTTTTCACCATAAGAGTAGCCAATGCCATATTTGACATTATGAGGTCTTGTGACCACGTATGCACTACGTGCATATTTGATCTTCTTCTTGTCAAATATGCCATTTTGTGCAGGATGCTTGTCCTTGGTTGAGGGTGACTTGTCTTTCAAACTGTTGTCAATTTTATCACATGTACAAGTGGAAGCAACGTCAGTTTTAATTGGTTAAGAAGGTGAACTTTAAGAGGATGAAGGGTCACCTTGCTTGAGTGACTCAACTTGCACTTCAAGGATCTTGTTAACCTTGATTAGGTTAGCAAGTTCTTCCGTAATTGCAGCATTTGAGTCGTTTAACTCCAAGCAAGCTTCCTTACTTGAAGCTAACTCAACCTCTAGTGACTTGCTTCACTCCTTTTCAAGCTCTAGAAGTTTGTCAAATTTGACATATTCCTCCTTTTGGGAGACAATCATATCTTCTTGACGGTGTATTAACCTCTCCTTCTCAACAAGGTGATCAAGTAAAAATTTCATTTTAGTAGTTGTTTTCTTATCTAACCCAATAAGCATATCTTCATTATCACTAGCAATGTCGCTATCACTAGAATAGGATTGCATGGAGGAGGGTTTTGTTGTTACCTTGCGTTTACCTTCGTTTGCCATAAGACAAGTGTCGTTCCCCTTCCATGCGCCGAGTGTGGGAAAAAGAGTAGACTTCTTGGATGTCTTCTCGATGGCTATGCTAGCCATCTTTTCTTCTTCTGATGATGAGGACTCATCATTTGAGTCCCACTCTTTCCCTATGTGTGCTTGTTCGGCTTGTTTCTTCTTCTTGAAGAACTTCTTTGGTTGAGGCTTTGCTTCTTTGTTTTTCTTCTTGTTCTCTTCATACGGGCAATCAACTATAAAGTGGCTATACTCACCACAATTATAGCATGCCCGCCTCAACTTTGGATTTGTTCTTTCCTTGTATTTTCCTTCACTTGATTTGGCGCCTTGTCTCTTCTTCATCATTTTCTTGAATTTCTTCATGAATAGTATCATGTCATCTTCATCCAAATCACTGCTTTCATCGTCACCGTCTTCCTCTAATTGAGATTCTCGTGATTCTTTAGACAAGGGCTTGAGGGTGGACTTCAAGGCAACCCCTTTCTTCTTTGTCGAGGTAAGGTTGTCAATTTCCTTGACATGCTTCGCTTGCTTCTCCATCATCTCAAAATTAATGATTTTCCCAAGTAGCTCATCCGGAGTCATTCTCTTGTATTCGGGGCTTTCTCTAATCATGGAGCATAAGGTGACGTTGCGAGGCATGAACACTCTAAGGATGAGCTTCACCACCTCGTGGTTGTTCCACTTCTTGCTTCCATAAGATCAAACCTTGTTGACGAGCGTCTTAAGTCTGTTGTACATATCTTGAGGTGACTCATCTTCTTCGATTGCAAATCTTCCCAATTTGCCCTCGATCATTTCGATCTTCGCTTCACGCAGATGACGATCACCTTCATGTGCACTTTGTAATGTGTCCCAGATCTCCTTTGCAATCTCAAGTCCATCCACCTTGGTGAACTCGTCCTGACTGAGCGAAGAGGTAATAACTGCCGCGGCTTGAGCATTTTGGTGAATTGCCTGCTCTTGGCTTGGTGTGAGCTCTTCGTCGTCGCCCGAGATATCTATATCTGTGCACACAATATGCCATAAACTTGGATTGAGAGAGATTATATGCATTTTCATATTCTGCCTCCACATTGAGTAATCACATCCATCGAAGTGTGGGGCTTTTCCTAGAGGGATAGATAAATAATGATTATTGCTGGAATTTAGACGATCATAGTTGAAATGATATCGGAAGTAGTCGGTGTGACTACTCCCCTTCTTCTTCTTTTCATCTTCGACTTTCACTTTCCCTTTGGAAAGAGTCTTCTTTCTTAGGAGTGCCTTTAGTTCAAGCGTCTCCTCATCGTCATCCTCGAAGTCTTGAATGGCTTTGAGGAGCTTTTCAACTTTCTGATTCTTGTCATCATCAACCTTCTTTTGGTTGTTGCTCTTGTGTACGTCCTTGATGTTCGACATGATCTCTTCGAGCGATTAGTCTCTTTCTTGAAGAACCTGCTCTGATACCAATTGAATGTGGCCTAGAGGGGGGGTGAATAGGCCTTTATGAAATCTGTCAAAATCTGCAACACTTAACAACCAGATCAAAACTCGAGATATCGGACTAGTCTGGTCAAGTGCGGACTAGTCCGGTGGGTACCGACTAGGTTAATTAAGTTTGATCGATTAATTTGATTCTACGATGTATGCAGCAGAAATATACAGTTAATAGAAGTGTTGCAAGATTATGGACTAGGATATATCAGAATTCAATCTTATACCTAATGATTCAACGTAAAGTAAGCAATATTGATTGAAACCCTAGATTATTGTGATGAATAAGAATATGAACACAAAGCAAGACACAAGCAATTTATCCCGTGGTTTGGCTCCCACAGAGGCAACCTACATCCACGTTGAGGAGTCCACAAAAGGACCGGGTCTTTTCCAACCCTACCCTCGTCGGATCGCCACGAAGGCCAATCCTCTTCTATTATCACAAAAGGTAAATAACCAAATTTAAGGGGCCTTCTCACACGTTGAGGGCTCCCCTAGATTACAATGACAACTCCACCAAGAACAAACTCAAAACATTACAATGAAAATCACAGGAGTGTGTTAGAGAACGAAACCAAGAGCTCAAGAGTGATGAAACATGTCTCTCCAATGTTTTGAAGTGTATCCTCAAAGTATTGATCTTTGTGGCTTTTGATTTCGTGGAGAGATGTGTTTTTGAGGCTCTTAGGAGGTGTGACGGCGTAGGGATTCGAGAGATATTAAAGTTGGGCCGTGCACCTCTATTTATATGGGGTTTCTAAAAGTGACTGTTAGGGTTTAGAAAGATCGGACTAGTCAGTGGTGGACACCGGACTAGCCCAGTGCGTTGTGTGTAGCAAACGCTAAGTGTCCTAAAATATCGGACTAGTCCGACTAGGAGCGGACTTGTCCGATTTCGCTTCGGGAAATCTTCGGACTAGTCCGACAGTCATCGGACTTGTCGATATAGTGAAACCCTAAGAGGATATGAGGACAGTACTACAACTTGGAGGACTTGTCTGATTTAGGTCAAAGAGTTTTTCAGACTAGTCCGTGCTAATATCGGACTTGTCCGATTGACATCAGAAAGATATCGGACTAGTCCGGTGTGTGATCAGACTTGTCTGATTTTGTGTGACTTGTGAAGTGTTTTGAGGACTAGTCTGCACTGGGGAGGACTAGTCTGATTCTAGTCAGAGAGATATCGCACTAGTCCGCGGTGATATCGGACTTGTCCAGTCTTGTGCAGAGAGATATCGGACTAGTCCGGTGTCAGTCAGACTAGTCCGATCCTGTATAAATTTGTGCAATGTGTGTGTTTATTTGTGTTTGAGCTCTTGGGGTGTGTTTCCTTAACACACTCGACACACAATGATCAACTACTCTTGTTCCTTGAGCTCTTCTCCACATTGCTCCTCATTCTCCCTTCTTTTTGACACTTTGCTTATTTTCAACTTAAAACCTGTGCTCATCTCAACAAAGTTGTTAGGATCTCATTTGCTTGTCATAAATGATCCAAAACCCACAAGGGATTCCTAGATGCACTTTCAACCTGGTTGATGAGGTAGTGGCGTCCAATGCAGAGCTGCAGAATGGCGACAGGGTTCTGGTCAGCAGAGTAGCTGGGGCGCCACTCGACGTCGAGCCCGACAACAAACTTGTGAAGGCGCCGATGGTAGACGGAGAGGACCTCGTCGAGCCAGTCCTCCATGGCTTCGCTGGAGGACGTCACGGTGGTGGTGATTATGTCGTCCTCGAACGTCATGTTGTACACCTAAGTACCCACCATTGGGTTATCTCCTTGTCCCTATGGTTGCCATCTATGGCGGCGTAGCACAACATCTCTCCTGTGCAAACCTTCTTATACCTCTAGTTTGGATTTTGGAAACGGGCATGGATATATAACTGATGCAATTACGATACAAGGGGAGGAGTTTCCGAATTTGACGAGCTCGAGCCCTGAGTAAATAAAGTAATGAAGATTTTTGAATCTGATATACTCTTTCTATTTTTGAGTTCTTATCGTGATGACCACAAGTTGCATTGTCTCAACCAAACACCACGTACAACAACTTTTCTCAAGGTCAGACCCATTGGGTATGCTAGGTGGGCCACATGATACCCTAGGTACAGCCACCAGAGAGTAGCTAGTGTGGATGCATACTAGAGAGATCAGCGGAATCGGGAACCGACAAATGAAGATGGAAGTCAGCAATCTCACGGTTCATGGATAGAAACGTGTGCCATCCTTTTTATTCTTCTTTATTCTTATATTTTTCCACCAATCTCTAGCTCTCCTTTATTGGAAGTTGTACGGTTGGATCAGGATACATGGCGGCGTGAGGCGAGAGCCGTGTGTGCAAAACCAGGACGAACGTCATGGGGAGACGTTGCTCCCCTTGTTGAGGATCATGTTAATTATATGACGTTTAGGATCAGATGTGGCGTATGTTTTTACAAGTTTGTTCATCTGTTCTTAAAATCAGAACACGTAGCAGCTAGCGCCTCTGGCTATCGTTTCTTCGAAAGGACGAGTACAGCATGTTGGGAATTATATTGTACATGGGATGCGATTAATTTGATGTATCACGTAATGAGCTATGCCTAGATGGTACATTCTATCCTCAAACCCTCAAGGGAACATCCTTCCTGTCAAAGATGCATGCCGGGGGCCACCCCCGCAATTAGTTTCTCATCTAGAAATTTGCATGCCGCTCATCCCTGAGGCTTTGCTAGTTTGTTTGGTGGTGAACCGCCTACATCATCAGAAGCCTAGATGGAGTTGGTGGACAGGAATCAGAGCATACCTGCAAGGTTCTTCCCAACCACAATCGGGGACGCATGACAGTGGTTAAGGTACACCGACACACCCGAACCGTACGTGTACTTGACCAGTCGTGTAGCTTCGATCGAACCATCAGTTGGATGCCTAGATGGCACCTTCTATCCTCAAACCCTCGAGGGAACATCATTACATCACGCCCGACTGAGCTTGGAACTCCTCCGAGATCTCCTTCTGGAATCCCATCGATCGGCCGAGTAGCTCGCGTTGACCACATCGGCCGCCACACACCTGTGTCCGAACAGAGCGATCGGATGCGGAAGGACGATGGTGAAAGGAGAAAAGGGAGATCAAGACCACACACAATCAGTAGACGTAGCTAAAAGAAGGGTTAAAGGGACGAAAGGGAAGATGATATCAAAAGGAAGGAGGCTGCGCCCAGCCATTTATATCCGCAACAGGGCGCGGCTTCTCTCGTCCCATTCGTGCTCCCGCTGACGTGACATATTTTTGTTGGTTGTGAAAATGTGGTTATTATACTAGAAATAAATGAAGAGATGACTAAAGTATGACACGTAAGCAGGAGCATGCATGGGAGGAGAGAAACTGGCCATTTTCGAGGTATAATTATTACACGTCAGCGGGGAGAGTAGAGAACGGGAGGAGAGAAGCCATATCTGTGGCCAGGTGGAGGGGAAGAGATAATAAGGATGACGATGGGAGCAGTGCGTCCCATCGCCTCGAGGAGAACCAAACATTAAAGTAGGACTGTCAATAAAGCTCAAAGATCGTAACTCACTCGTTTGCTCTTCCCTAGGCTTAAAATTTGACTTCATTTTTCCTCTGTTTGCTCTTCCCTAGGCTTAAAAGTTTTATAGTTTACAATATTTTCACATATATAATATGACATAGAATATATCACTTGATAGTTTTGCAAAAAAGGTTGAGGAGACTTATGTATATCCCACGCAACTACATAAATCCACCAAAATTAATTAGCTAGTTATTTTTAAGATCATAAAAAATTATTATCTTTTTCCAAGTGAGGTGGGCCGGGGTAGATGATGTGGCATAATAGCTTATGTGGCATGCCAATGTGGATGTCCAACGCAGACTAAGGATGAAAGTGAAATGGTTGTGTGATGTTGAGGGATTAAATTGACCCATTTGAAAGTTCAAGGACAAAACTGAGGTTTGATCGAAAGTTTGAGGATGAAGTTGGGTCTTGTGCCAATTCTAAATGAGCCAAGCACTAGCTTGCGAGCTTGATGATCTCAAGCTCAAAAAGCTCGAGTAAGCTCATTTATTGTGTCATCGATGATATGTATGAATAACTAAACTATATAATTGTATTAAAAATGTTTTTATGGGACAAAATTTATATATATGATAGCAACAAATAATGTGCAACATCGTACACCTCCTTACTCCATTAGTTGTGAACCTAAATTATTACATTCTATTGTATATACATGAATTCTGGGCTCGACTCGAGATCAACTCGGTGTTTTATCAAAATCAAGCTTAGAAAGACAAGCTCGCTCGAGTTCGACTCGTTGACAGCCCTACATGCAACTAAATTTCGGTGCAATCGTGTAATCAGCAATTTTCATCTGTTGGATCTACAGCTCACAGTTATTACATCTTTTTGTTTAACCCCTTCCACAACGACCATAAGCTATATATCGATAAAACGGTTGAAGATGGTTGATTGCACGATTGCACCAAATATCTGATTACATTCTAGTCGTTCCCAACTTTAAAATAGGAAATATTTTGACACATATTAATCCTGTCAAGATCTTTTTCTCTTCTTGTTTTGTGATGTTGTATTTTTTTTTGTTTCATGATGTTGTTTTTCTTGTTCTGTTTTTCGTCCTTCCAATATTACTTGTTAATTAGGACATACTTTCTAGTTCGAAATTAAACTAAAAAACTTGTTCTAACTACAAGTAATATAGGAAGGAGGGAGTAATGTTTTATGATAATGAAATTAATGTTGTTCGCCTGTTCCATCTGTTATTTTGTTTTCTATCTGTTGTTTAGTGAACTATCTATTCTATCTGTATTATCTCTTAATGAATGACCCTCTACACCGCTGGTTGCCTCTAAAGTGGCCTGCACAGTACTTTAGCCACTGGAGGTGCGAGGAGATCGCCCGCAACAGAGTCTGCAAGGCGGTCTGTAAAGTAGTATAGTAACAAAAAAATGCAACAGGTAGCAACGACTGGAAAAAAAAGTAGAGACAATGAACAGAGAAAAAAGAAAAGAAAGGACGAGAAAATGTTAGAGAAAGATAGTTAGTACGTACAAATTAAGCCAAAAGAGTGTGGAGAACCAAACTGTAAAATAGAAACTTTTTGGCGTAGATTACTCCAGTCTTAATCCTATCAAACATAGTATGTTATCTCTATTGATAACAGGATATTATTCTATTGCTGATGTTGAATACAGAGTGGTTCCATTACTGCACACATTCCATCAGTGCATGCAGAGAGGCGTGTGTCCCATAGGTCGTGGTATTCACATGTCAGTCACCCTGAATGCACCTGTAATACTGCAGAGGATGTGAATCCGCCACCGCCGAAAGCCGAACCATCACTGTGCGTGACCCGCATCAGTCACCCTTAATGAACGACCCTCCACACTGTCAGTGCCCTCTAAAGTGGCCAGTATGGTACTTTAGCCACTGGAGGTGCTAGGAGATCGCTCGTAGTGGGGCCTGCAAAGCAGTTTGTAAAGTAGTATACTATGTAGTAATAGGAAAACGCAACAGGTAGCAACGAGTAGAATGAAATTGTAGACAATGAACTCCAGGAAAAAAAAGAAAGGACAAGAAAAATATTAGAGAAATATAGGCAGTACTCCTACGTACACATGGCCCTATGCCCCTATACGTGGTGTCATCATTACCGCTACTCCTATACATGGCCGGAAGTTATTACCGCTGCTTGAAGGGAAGTGCTGCGGACTAGATGTGTCGTTTAGTTTATTTTCTGTTTATTGTGGATTATGTAACAGTAGTTTTGCCAAGTTAATTAGTTTGTTTCCTGCAATGGTATGTTCACACTACTGTTTGGTCCCGTCGATGTTTATATCTACTATTTAATCCTTGTTTATATGACTATGTTGTTGTGGTTCAAGAGATTTTATGCGTATGCTTTATTTTGATCGGAATATCATCCCCATTGTTACATTAACTTATTTACATAACAAATTGCCAGAGCCAGACGTGCACTCGTAGATGGGCCTCACGCGTCATAGGGACAAACACAAGGCGTCCCAGCGCAGTTTCGGCCCACAAATACAAAGTGATTCAGCGTAGTTTCAGCTCACGAATAACAAGCGGCCCAATGCAATGTTAGGCCTACTCTGATAGCTTCACGTATGCTTTTTCATGGCTGCCGGCCAGCGGCGGTCAATTTTTTCACGCCGAATAAAGAAGGAAAATAAGAAAAAAAATAATTTTTTATTACGGTACCCTTCAATCCGCAACGGCCTCTCTCCCGACTGTACAAAACACACTTGGAGGAGCATCCGCCGACCGCCACGCTCTTGGAGGAGCATTCGGCGGCCGCTATGCTCTTGGAGGAGCATCCGCCGACCACCGCGCGTGGAGGAGCATCTACTGGCCGCCGCACATGGAGAAGCAACAGTGGTAGGTATAATTGCTCATATAATGTTATTGTAGATCTATCCTATTACGGATAGGCTGATCGAATTGTAGGAAGTGATGTTAGAAGATAAGACATAGATGGGAAAAGACAGGTGTATGAAGGAGTGTCAGGATGGAATGAAGTCATTTTTAATTTTGCATTCCAGGGCACTCAGGGAGGAGTAACTATTCCTTGTCCATGCATGAGATGTCATAATATTTGCCACATAACACGCAAGGAAGTTCATCTTCACATGCTTCGTAATGGGATGTCATTGGATTATACTTGTCGGGTACACCATGGAGGAAATGATTTGAGAAAAGTATTGTTGAGCAATCAGCAAATAATGAGGAGATAATTACCGATGATGCTGCTATGGAAAATACGTTGTTGAGTCTACTTAGAGGCACTGATCATGGTGGTACTTCAGCAGATGTTGTTGATCCAGAAAATGCTATAAACCAACAGGAGCCAACTTGGTGTGCAAAGGCATTCTATGATTTATTAAATAATGCCAAAATGGAGTTGTATCCGGGTTGTGAGAAGGTGACCCAATTATCCTTCATTGTCAGGTTGTACCAGATAAAGTGTTTAAATGGTTTGAGCAAAAATCATTTGAGTCGATCCTTGAACTATTCTCATATGTGCTTCCAGAGGGCCACTGCATTCCTATTACCCTTGATAAAGTTCAGAAGGTTGTTCGTGACCTCGGGTTGGACTACCAAAATATCGATGCATGTGTCAATGACGGTGTGTTATTCCGGAAGGACTATTCTTTGTTGGATCGATTCCCAAAATGTGGTGAATTAAGATGGAAAAATAATACTAGTGGGGATGGAAGAGAGGCTTTACCTTGTGGAAAAGCCAAGAATCTTGTAGCACCCAAGATTCTACGATACTTCCCTCTTATTCTCTGTCATCAACAGTTTTATATGGCAGAATCAACGATATCAAACATGCACTGACACAAAGAAGAACGTATTGATTGTGGAATATTACGCCATCCTACAGATTCGAAAGCATGGAAGCATTTTGATAGCATTCACCCAAATTTGTCATCTGATCCTCACGACATTAGACTTGGGGTAGCGTCTGATGGTTTCAATCCTTTTGGAATAATGAATATTTCTTACAGTACATGGCCTGTGATTCTAATCCCTTATAATATGCCACCTTGGTTGTGTATGAAGTAACCTTATTGGTTGATGTCAATCATAATTCCTGGGCCAAAGTCACCCGAAAACAAAATTGATGTGTATCTGCAGCATTTGATTGATGAGCTACTGAAATTAGGGTCAGATGGTGTTGAAACAAATGACAGTTCAAAGAATGAGACATTTCTCATGCGAGCTTCTATATTATGGATAATAAATGATTTTACAGCATATGCAATGTCCATACTGCCATATAAACATTGACGCCTTGTGGTTGAAATGTGAACAAAAGTATTGCTACATGGATCATTGTTGTTTCCTACCTCAGAATCACATGTGGCATTGAAACAAAGCTTCCTTCAACAACAAGACAGAGAATAGAGAGCCTCCAACATCACTCTCTAGTGATGAAGTACTCCAACAATACGAGAGTTTTCATCAAGTGAGTTTTGGACAGATGAATAATAAGAGAAAGCGCACTGAGGAAAATAAGTGGCATAGTTGAAAGAAGAAAAGTATATTTTTCCAGCCCCGGTAATGGAAGACATTGCTAATAAGGCATAACTTGGATGTCATGCACATTGAGAAAAACATTTGTGATATCATATTGGAGACAATGCTTAATATGGATGGTAAAGCATAAGATAGTCTACAAGCTCTTCTTGATATGCAGGATATAGGTATACGGCCACATCAACATCCAGTATGATTTGCCACCAACATTATATACTTTGCGTAAAGATGAGAAGACCACCTTGTGCAAGTTTTTTGGGGATGTGAATATGCCCGATTGTTACAGCTCAAACATCATGAGATGTGTGGACATAAAAGCACATAAGGTATTGGGTCTAAAAACTCATGACTGCCATATTATATTTCAGAAGCTCCTTCCTATTGCAATATGTGACATATTGCTTGAAAAGGTTGTTGCGCCTTAAATGTGTTTAGTAGATTATTTTTTGGAATTTGTTCTAAAGAATTGGCGGAACCAGATTTGGATAAGATGATCAAACAAATTCTTGAATCAATTTGTAAGCTCGAGATGTTGCTTCCTTCTGCTTTCTTTGATATCATGGCATCTTCTAACCCATCTTGCCATAGAAGCTCACTTGGGTGGACCTGTTTCTTACAGATGGATGTATTTAGTTGAGAGGTATCTTGGTACATTGAAGAGGTATGTACGTAACAAAGCTCACCCAGAGGTTTCTATAGTTGAGGGATATACTATGGAAGAGTGTATGACTTTTTGTAGTCAGTATTTGGATAACAATAGCACCAAGCTTAATAGGCCAGAACATCATGAAGCTACAACTAAGAATAAATCTTCTCTCAAGTCTAATATATTTACAGAAGTTGATAATCCTAAAAAATGGTTTAAATGGGGCCAACTTACTATGGTGGAACTACATAACATCAGGTATTATATTATTTCTAATGTTGAAGAGGCTGCTCCATGGATCAAGTACGTATAACTCAGATGTTCTATACTATATTCGATCATGCTTATTGTAGATGGCAAATTTAATTTTGTACCCTTTTCAAAGAGCATATTGATCAACTGAAAAAGATTCATTCTCGTGATGTGGAAAAATGCCATAGAGATGAGTTTGTTTATTGGTTTCAGAAATAAGTAAGTACATGCAAGTTTTTACTTTGATGAAATATTGAACAAATATGTGTTCTGAAGTTGGTTTATCGATGACCCCTTTTATACTAATGTGTACAAATTACGATATTACACAAAGAAGGCAAAGTAACCCATTATTTGTATGCATTATCTAGAGGACCTGATCGTTGGGTACATTTTTTAGTCGATCATTCATCAATGCCTTCTTCTTTCGAAGTGCAGAGGTGGAAAAAGATTTACAGACGCAAAAATAGTGGTGTTGTTGTTCAGGATTGTGATCAATTGGTTTGGAGTAATCAAGAAAATTATTTCTGTTGATTTTGAAAAAAAAATCAAGAGGTTTTGTTATTTGAGTGTGACTGGTTTGATTAGCCTTTTTCCGGTCAGAGCCAAAGCAGAGGCTACAAAAAGGATCAATACGGAATGGTAGATGTTGACACTACTCTTTATCCATTTAAGTATGAGCCTTACATTCTAGCCACCCAAGGAGGACAAGTTTTTCATGTTCAAAGTGTGAAGCAACCTAAATGGGCTACAGTTGTTAAAATGAAGCCACAAAAACTTTTTGTCATGCCCCTTGGAGACAATAAAATAATGTCACTGAGACGATGGAGGCTGAGACATTTGATAACCGACTTACTGATATCAATATGCCACACAATAATGAGGATACGGCCGCATGGGCTAGGAATGACATTGAGGGAGCAACCGGTGATGCTTCCACTATTCAAATGAGAACAGCTGATCGGTTTGAGGCAGATGGAGTTCCATCGGAAAATGAAGACGACGACGATTATGATACATATATCAATGATGGTCATGAAGCTCCATTGGGGGGGGACAACAGCGAAGATGATGATTATTTTGTATAAGTACTGTGTGAGATGTGAACTATTTGATTTTTTTAACTAGAAGCACTCTTCTATTTTAGCAGCAAGCCTAGAAGCAATGCAGTTTTCGGAAGAGGGATTCAAGCCAGTCAGTTAGCATCAGTACTCGTCCCTTTAGCTTGCTTCTCCACTTCAACT
Source organism: Tuctoria greenei (assembly GCA_036927565.1). Taxonomy (NCBI): domain Eukaryota; kingdom Viridiplantae; phylum Streptophyta; class Magnoliopsida; order Poales; family Poaceae; genus Tuctoria; species Tuctoria greenei. Next base: position 75,884,947 of record JAYESD010000007.1, on the reverse strand, counting down.
TCCACTGCAAGCGGTTTTTGCACGAGAGGCAGTTTCCTTGGGAACCAACCTGTGGGAGCCTCGCCGCCTAGAATTATGGCTATTATGAAATTGGTGTGTAACCAAAGTCCAACTATCTTGCTCCTCTTTGATCCACTTTTGATAATACTGTTACCAGTTTGGGCCACCATTTCTCCATAGGTGGCATGAAAATGAGAACCAATTTGTTTTGAAAATTTCCATATGATAGATGAATAATCCCACCTCTTTAGAAGATACCCAGAATTTGAAGTGATGCTCCTGCAGAAATTCCACTTGGAAAGCTGAAGCAAGACCTCCCAAGCGCAGCATTGCCATGCCAAGTCAACTGCGTCTTCAGATAGCCTAAAGGAGAACCTTGATGCAACAATTGTGTTCTGCGGCGGTGGATCCTAACGCCACGAACTAGTAAATCATTGCAATAGATCATAATGCAACGATTGTGTTCTGTGGAAGTAGATCCTAATGCCACGAACTAGTACAATCATTGCAACAGACCTAATGCAACGATTGTGTTCCATAGCGATAGATTCTAATGCAATGAACTAGTGATTCATGCAATAGATCCTAATGCAACGAGTGTGTTCCGTGGCGATAGATCCTAATGCCACAAACTATTGAATTGTGCCGAAATCCTAATGCAACGATTGTGTTCCGTGGCAATAGATTTGAATGCCACGAACTAGAATAATCATGGCAACAAATCGTAATGCAAAGATTGTGTCCACGGTGGCGAAAGATACTAATGCAACGTACTAGTTATTTGTGGCAACAGATCCTAATGCAACGATCATGTTCTGTGGTGATAGATCCTAATGCTACGAACTAGTGAATTGTGGGAAAAGTTCCTAATGCAATGATTGTGTTCCCGTGGCGATAGATCCTAACGCCATGAACTAGTGAATCGTGGCAAAAGTTCCTAGTGCAACAATTGTGTTTCGTGGCGATAGATCCTAAGGCCATGAACTAGTAAATTGTGGCAACGGATCCTAACGCAACAATTATGTTCCGTGGCGATATATCCTAACACCGCGAACTAGTGAATCATGGCAAAAGTTCCTAATGCAACGATTGTATTCAGTGGCGATAGATCCTAACACCACAAATTGGTGAATCATGGCAAAATTTTCTAATGCAACGATTGTGTTCCGTGGCGATAGATCCTAACTTCATGAACTAATGAATTGTGGCAAAAGATACCAATGCAATAATTGTGTTTCGTGGCGATAGATCCTAACGCCACAAACTAGTGAATCGTGGCAAAAGTTCCTAATACAACGATTGTGTTCCGTGGTGATAGATCCTAATGCCACGAACTAGTACAATCATGGTAACAGATCCTAATGCAACGGTTGTGTTCCGTGGCAATAGATCCTAACACCACAAACTAGTCAATCGTGGCAAAAGATCCTAATGCAATGATTTTGTTCTGCGACGATAGATACAAACACCACGAAATAGTGAATCGTGGCATAAGTTCCTAATGCAACGATTGTGTTCCGAGGCAATAGATCCTAACGCCACGAACTTAATCATTACAACAGATCATAATGCAACGGTTATAATCCATGGCGATAGATCCTAACGCCACGAACTAGTGAATCATGGCAAAAGACCTAGCTTACTGCAACGATTGTGTATTCGTTGTAGTACAATCGTGGCAACAGGACGGAATCCTTGTAGTGCTTGATGAATGCTTGGCAACACCACCAAGTATCCAAACATATGCCATTCACATGAAAATTTTTCACAAAAAGAATATTCCTCCCACTTTCATAAACAAAATCCAATGAGAAAGAAACCAAAAAGTCTCCCTCTAAAGGTGAAAGAATGACCTACCTCTAAGAAGAATTATGCAAAACACTTGTGAATGTGCAATGTGTGACCATATTTCTCCCCTTTGACAATGTATTAAACAAGGTTCAAAAGAGACATTTTTAAATGCGACACTTCCCCCGGATCTGCTAAGGAGCAGCCCGCGGAGGTTCTTTGATTGGCAGGGATTAGTTCTCAATCTAGTGATCGCACATATGAGAGTATGAGACGGTGGTTTTTACGTGGTTTGGGCCGCAAGTGCGTAACACCCTACTCCACGGTGAGGTTGTATTGCTGGTGTGTGTGTGTGTGTGTGTGTATGTGTAGATTGGAGATTGGGAATCCTAGTTCGAGCGGACTAGCCCAGATGTCTAAGTCGGTGGCTGTCCAATCCTTTTATAGTCCAAGGCCAGACAATATACAAGTGGGGCCTGGGGCCCAACGGGTGGCCTCGGGGTGATCTTATCCAATATAAGATCTAAGGCTTCTTGCATACGTTGTCTTTGACCGCGCTTTAAAGACTTGCTGTCTTGCTGGGTCAGTCGCCAATGGCTAGGCGTAGTCATTGATGATGGCAGAGAACATCCCATCTATCTTGTTGTCGTAAGGTACCCACTTGGCAGTGCGGAGTAGGCCTGCGGCATCTTCATAGTGATGCGATCGGACGCAGCGGTACTTGACAGGAGGCGTGCGTCGCACCTATACGGTTAGGAAGGCTCGTTCCTTCAATGCACGACTGGACAGAATGCATAGCCCCTTACTTCCGCAATCTATCACCCAGGACAAGTTGCAGGACGCGTGGCTGAACCAGAGCCTTCCTCGATGGGAGCAAGGGTCAGGAGCCAGAGGACGTGTAGTAGCTCTGATGCCCTCTTTGGTGGGAGCAAGGGTCCGCGGCCAGAGGACGCGTGGCAGCTCCGGAGCACTCCTCAGCGGGAGCAAGGGTCCAGAGATAGAGGCCGCGTGGCAGCCCCAGACCCGCCTCAGCAGGAAGCCCGGGTCCAGAGCTTCTTTAGCTTGTACGCAGGGGTACCCGGTCTGCAGGGTACCGACAGTGGCCCCCGGGTCCACCTCGAGGGAGGCGATGATCCTGCGGGTGGGGCCTTTATCTTGTCTTGTAAAAGTGATGCCAGCGAACACCCTGTGGGGCGTCAGAGCTCAGAGAAGGGATGTTGGCAGCCGCCTTGGGGGCACCGAAGCTCGGAGAAGGCACGTCGGCAGCCCCCTTGAGGGGCGCTCGAGCTCGGAGAAGCGTTGACGGGGCCTACCATGGACGTGTGGAACGTCGACTGCAGGCTCCCTGCATGTCCTGCACAGAAGATAGACAAAAAGTAATTTTGCTCGCCAGTCACCACTTTCCTGCTCTTTAGTTTCATTACAGCTTACAATCCTTAGCTAAGATACGGAGCATGGATAATTCGGCATGACAACATTCAGGGTATGATCGCTGCCGTGGTTAGGGCTTGAGCCGTCTGGCCCCCTGTACTCACCTATTAGCACCGTGAGACAAGGTGCACATGCTTAGGGTACGAAACCAGGCTAAGCAGGCTGTCGTGGACCTTCAGCTTGGCGTTAGCCTTTCAGGAGTTAGAACCATTTGGCACTATGGACCTCGAGCAAGAAAATGATCATCGGACCCCAAACACATTGGAGGTACCTCATACGGATCCGCCTTTAGCAGGATAGCACAATTCCAACTAGTACGAGACAGGAGAAATGTAACCGGGCATATGGCAGACGATATGCGAAAGTAAGCAAAAAATTAAAGCATAATGTAAATAATTTTGTTCTTAAGTCACTCCCTTTCTACTTTTTAGTTTTGTTACTCCTTACGATCCTAAACTGAGGAGTGGGGCTTTGGTAGTTTAGTGCGTTAGCATCCGGGGCCCGGTTCCCACCTTATTTGGGGTCTGAGCCGTCTGGCCCCCAGCACTTAGCGACAACGCTAGGAGGCAGGGTGTCCACACTTAGGGTGCGGAACCAGGCTAAGCGAGCTGCACACCCTTGACCTCCGGCTTGGCAGAGGCCTTTCAATGGGGAGACCGTCTGGCGACACAAGACACCAAACAAGGGGGCAGCCGAGAGACCCCAGACACGTTGCAGGTACCTCAAGCAGACCCGCTTGTAGCAGGATTGCATAACTCCTCTAGGCACGAGACAGGGAGAGAGTGACCGATCATATGATAGAGAATATGCGAGAATAAGAATGATTTGATGATCATTTAATTAATGTATAATTAAATGAACATAAACAGAGCATAGGGCAAGACAGTGGTTCTTCTAACTTGCTAATCATAGGAGGAGGCGGGCTTTAGAAGAAACAACCCGATCCAGATGACAATGGAGGATAAATGTACAGGCTTAGGGTATGGAACCACGCTAAGCAGGCTGAACACTCTGGACCGGACCCCCCCCCCCCCCCCCCCCGGAGCTTAGTTGCTTCATGTGCTGCTCCTAGACACTATGATACCCTTTTCAGAAAAAAGAAAAACTATCTTACCCCTACGTTCAGGGTGAAGCTTTACTGAAGTGGCATTGGGGAGGCAAAATGTACACGCTTAGGGTGCAGGACTAGACTAAGCAGTTTGCATACTCTGGACCTCCCACCGTGGCAAAAGTAAAACTTACAGTGGTAACGCTGGGGAAGCAAAGTGTACATGATTAGGGTGCAAGAACAGGCTAAGCATGTTGTACACTCTGAACCTCACAAGGCGTCATGATTAGACCTTACTGTAACACCTTGGTGACATTGTTGTCACTGTGGTGGTGGGAAACTGCTTGATGTCCTGCCCATGTGACCCCTTAGAGGCCCCCTGGTAGGTGTGGCCAACTGGTTGGGCATGCCTACCACTTAGTCGCAGGATGTGGTCGGCGGGCCCCCTGGGTGGTGCCAGAGCTGGATGCTCTGGTGGTGCCCACCATCAACAAGAAGAATGTCGACGGTGGGGCCCCTGGGTGGTTCTGGGGCTAGATGCTCCGGCAGCATGCAATATATACACTAAGAAACGTCAACAGCCGACCTCCTGGATGGTGCCGGAGCTGGATGCTCCGGCGGCGCCCTGCATCAACACTAAAGAAACATCGATGGCGAGCCTCCTGGAGGTGCTGAAGCTTGATGCTTAGGCAGTAAAGGAGGCGCAACATCTTGAGAGAAAAAGCTCCTTTCTGGCGCGCCAAATGTCGAAGTGTTAATGCGACACTCCCCCCCGATCTGCTAAGGAGCAGCCCGCAGAGGTTCTTTGGTCGGCAGGGCTTAGTTCTTAGTCTAGTGATCGCGCGTATGAGAGTATGAGACAGTGGTTTTTACGTGGTTCGGGTCGCAAGTGCATAACACCCTACTCCACAGTGAGGTTGTATTGCTAGTGTGTGTGTGTGTGTATGCGTAGATTGGGGATTGGGGATCCTAGTTCGAGCGGACCAGCCCAGATGACTAAGTCAGTGGCTGCCCAGTCCTTTTATAGTCTAAGGATAGACAACTTACAAGTGGGGCTTAGGGTCCGATAAGTGGCCCCAGGGTGATCTTATCCTATACAAGATCTAAGGCTTCTTGTGTACGCTGCCTTAGATCAAACTTTCAAGACTTGCTATCTTGTTGGGTCGGTCGCCAATGGCTAGGCGTAGTCGTTGATGATGGCAGGGAACATCCCATCTGTCTTGTAGCTGTAAGCTACCCACTTGGCGGTGTGGAGTAGAGTTGTGGCACCTTCACTGCGATGCGATTTGACACAACGGTACCTGACAGGAGGCGTCCGCCACACCTGTACGGTTGGAAAAGGCTCGTGCCTTCAATGCGCGACTGGATAGGATGCACCGCCCCTTACTCCCGCAACCTACCGCCCAGGACAAGTTGCAGGACGCGTGGCTGCACTAGAGCCTTCCTTGGTGGGAGCAAGAGTCCGAAGCTAGAGGACGCATAGCAGCTCCGAAGCCCTCCTTGGTGGGAGCAAGGGTCCAGACCCGGAGGACGCGTGGCAGCTCCGGAGCCCTCCTCATCGGGAGCAAGGGTCCAGAGCCAGAGGACGTGTGGCAGCCCTGGGACCCGCCTCAGCAGGAAGGCTGGGTTCGGAGCTTCTTTTAGCTTGTACGTGGGGGTACCCGGTCTGCAGGGTACCGACAATGTGTAATTTCAATTTAAGCAAGTCATGATCTCCCTGTCCCAACTATTTCAAAACTTGAAAGCCTGACACATGTTGTTATTTTTATTAACTTTAAGGCACAAATTTAAATCATGTGAAACTTGCAAGTGATTATATGCAACATCCGCCTTATTCTAGCCAACCAAGCCAAGTCTATGTCATTTGACAATCATAACTTAAGTACATGGTTTTAGTTGTAGACAACTCCTTCCAAGTTCATATATAAGTGCAATGATAAGCAATCCTAAAAGAAGTGTGATGCATGCATATTCTATTTATCTTTCTTAATTTTTCATTTAATCATAAAATCTCAACATGTGGCTATTGATTGATTATTTTTCATGATTAAAAGAACTTGTGAGCATGCAACAAGTTCAAAACTATAAGAAAGTTCGATCATCACCAGATTTAGTGTAAGTAGTTATTCTAGTTACTATTATGGTAAAAACTATAAAATATATAACATGAATAATGTAGTAAGAACTTTTAGTATGTAAAAGGAATTACAAAGTCATATATGTATGAAACATTTATGCTCATATTATTTTTAATTTCAGATTCACACATAAACTTCCCAAGTTTCAAACCTCCCCCTCAATTTAAGTCATGAGGATGCATAACACCTAATTCATTACGAATGAAAGAAAAACAAGTGAAATCCAAAGGTTTTGTAAAAATTTAAGTCAATTATTGTTCGGTATCTACATGGTCCAGCATTTCATTTTTGAACATTATCACGAGGAAAGCGATACCTAATGTCAATGTATTTTATTCTAGAGTGTTGCACGGGGTTTTTAGCGATGGAAATAGCACTAGTGTTATCATAAAATAGTGGAACACTATCTATATCAACACCATAGTCCTTAAGTGTTTGAACAATCTAAAGAATTTGTGAGCAGACGCTAGTAGCAGCTACATATTCAGATTCAACCATGGATTGTGCAACTGAACTTTGTTTTCTATAGGATCAAGATACAAGTGAGTTACCAAGAAAATAAAAAGCACCTGAAGTACATTTCCTATGAACCCTACAACCCCCAAATCAGCATTCCAAAAAGCATTTAAAGTAATGGTTGAGGAAGAAGGAAGAAAAATGTCAAATTCTTGAGTTCCGTGTAAGTACCCCAGAATCCTTTTTACGGCTTGTCAATGTGAAGTGTGTGGGGAAGCTTTGAATTGTGCACAAATACATATGTTGAATTGTATGTAAGGTCTTGATGCGGTGAGGTACAAATGTGACTTGATCATGCTTCTATATTTTTGTTGATCAACGGGTTAACTATCTTCAGCAAGATCAAGTGTTGTAATAGTTCCCATTGGTGTCTGAATAGTCTTATTAGTTTACATATTGAAACACTTAAGGAGGTCTTTGTATACTTCCTTTGATGCACAAAGGTTCCCTTCTTGGGTTTTTTTACTTGCAGCCCCAAAATGTATGTGAGTTCTCCCATCATAATCATCTGAAATTCTGAACTCATCATAGCTGAAAATTAGGAAACAAGATCGTAAGAAGCATAACCAAAGACAATATCATCCATATACACTTGAATGAATAGTGAGTCATTGTCATGCTTAAGTGAAAGAAAGAGTTTTATCAACTTTTCCAGTGGTAAATCCCCTTTCAAGTAAGAATGTTTGTAACCTACCATACCATACTCTAGAGGATTGTTTGAGACCATACAAAGCTTTGGACAATTTGTAAACATGATTAGGAAAATATAGATTTTCAAAACCTAGTGGTTGATTCACATAAACCTCCACGTATATTTAACCATTAAGAAAAACATTTTTCACATCCACTTGATATAACTTGAAATCTTTAGATGCATCAAATGCTAATAAAATTCTTCTAGCTTCTAATCTAGCAACATGAGCAAAAGTTTTATCAAATTATAGACCTTCAACTTGTGTGAAACCTTGATCAAGCAACTTTGCTTTATTCCTAACCACAACCCCAATCTCAATTTGTTTGTTTCTGAACACCCATTTAGTTCCTATCAATGTGTGACCATTAGGTGGAGGATCAAGTTTCCAAACATTATTTCTATCGAAATTTTCTAACTTTTCTTGCATGGCAATGATCCAAGCAACAAAATCAGAATGAGCATAAGTGTTTTGATTGCAAAACCTAGATTGTGTGACTTGTTCGTGCAAGCTTCCAATAATCTGTTGTGACGGATGACTTTTGAGGATGCGAAGGGGAGTTGACACTTCACAAGATTCTTCTTCTTCATGTTCATCACAAACCGAATTGCTTATGGCTTGAGGATGATCTGGATTCGTGAAATTGGATGTTGGTGCTAGTAGTGGAGCAAATCATGAGTAGGAACGACATTGTTCGCTTCTGAAATTTCGAGCAACAGCTCCACTCCTTTGTCATCTTCAACAAAAATACTCCCCCCTTGCGGTTATGCATTTTAACCTACAATGTTTGAGCTAGTTCTTGGGCTAGCTTCATCAAAAGACACCTCTAAAGTCTCCATAATTTTGTTAGTGTCAAGTAAAAGCGCACGGTAGCCTCTAGTATGAGATGGATAACCAAGAAACATGCCATCAACGGATCTAACTTCAAATTTATCAGGATTACCATATTTTTTAACAAAGCATTTGCAGACAAAGACCCTAAAATGCGTGACACTAGGCCTATGCCCAAACCGAAGGTCATACGGTGTTTTTCCTAGCTTAGCTCTTAAGAAAACATGGTTTAAACATAATAAGTTTTTGCAATTGCACCCGCCAAAAATTTTCTAGTGGTTTGATATTCATCAAGCATAGTCCTAGCCATCTCAACTAAGGTTATGTTCTTTCTTTATACAACATAATTTTGTTGAGGTACATACGGAGAAGAAAATTGATGATCTATTCCTTTTTTAGTACAAAAGTGATCAAATGATTGGTTTTTACAATCGGTTCCATTATCACTTCTCATTGCTTTTAAAGATCCTAGGTGGTGAAGGGATAATCTACGAAATAAACATCTAAAGTGACTAAAAGCTTCATTATTAGATACGATAAAGTAAACCCAAGAGTGTCTAGAATAATCATCAACTATCATAAGAACATACCATTTACCTCCAAAAGTTTGAACACGTGAAGGACCTATGGTGTAAAAGTGTAAAAGTTGTCCTGGTTCTGTTGTCATGGTGATCATGATTGGATCATGTGAACCTACAACCATCTTAGAATATATACAAGAAGTGCAAATAATATCTTTGTCCCCTTTAAGCTTAGGTAACCCACGTGGGCGATCAAGATCACTAACACGTGTGAGGTGATCAAAACCTACGTGACCAAGACTGTGAGTCAAAAATATAAGTCATTTGTTTCATCAGCAACTAGACACCTATGCTTAGAGGATGAAATTTCGAAATCATCTTTAAAAACTCTTCCAAACTGAGTCATGTTGAACATAAGCTTACTTTTTGAATCTGCAACCTTGCAGCAATTTTTAGTGAAACTAACTTCTAGATTTTTATCTAGCAATTGTGATACAAAGAAAAAGTTGTATTTCAAATTATTTACAAGTCGCACATGCTTCAAAGCGTAGTGATACAAAAAGTAACAGAGTCCTTAGAAATTATATTAGTAGATGATTTTTCTACAAAGGTAACATCTTCTACACGTGATACAAAAGAGTGAGAGCAGAACCATTATTTGTTACTAGTCTTCTGCGTGAGCAACCTGAGTCCACAAGCCAAATGTTCTCATTCCTCAAGCATGTGACCTACATGGCAGCACAATATGTCAATGACTTAATACTAGGGCTAGTCAAAAGGCATTTACGATCCAGTACTGTGTCACACGACGTCCGGCAGGAATAACACGTGAAAGCTGATTAAATAAAACAGGTTTATGAGTCAAAGTTTGAGAGTTCTTGCACTACTCAACTACTGAACTACGAGGTGGGACTTGTGTAGTACGTAAATAAATAGGTTTGGGAGCAAATTTGGCATGTTTTTGACTCATCACAACATGTTGCAACTGTCTAACATTTTGTTCTGCATGTGTAGCAAATTTTGCTTGATTGTTATTTGACCTAGCATGCATTATTTCCTTTTTATGTAGTTTAGCTAGTCTATAACAAAAATCTATGGCATGACAATATCTATCACAATAGGTACAATGAAATTTAATTTTATGTTCATGTCCAGATGAGCAAGCAACCGAATGAGGTAACACCCCTGCTGTTATAAAAAGCACCTCTTTTGTTTAGGAACTGTTTGAATCAAATCACTTTCTAGTGACTTTACAACCTTATGTGGATGTGCATTAGAATGAGCATGAAAATCAAAACCGAAATCATTTTTATCATTGGTAGTCTTACAAAAATTCAGCAGCAAGTTTAGATTCTTATTCCCACTACAAAATTGTTCTAGTGTTCTATGCATGTCATGAAGTTTCTTGGAGCAGTCTAGTCAGTTTTCATATGAAGCTTTTGCATTAGTTTGCAATTAGAACAATACGTAACTTCATGAGTATGTGAAGCATCATTCAAAGCAACAATTTTTTCCCTAGCATCATGTAATTTCACATCAAGATCTTTGCAGCTAGAACAATGCAAATCAATCATAGAACAACTAGCATTTTTCATATTCTTAACATTAAGTGCAGCAAGCATCCTTTCTTTTCAATTTCAAGTTCGAGTTTATGAAGCGTGGAGTTGTGCGCCCTTCTCAAGGAGGACAATTGTTCATATATCAATTTACAAGAGGACCAAGAATCATTAGTAGGAATCTAGAATTTTAGTCGATTAATCTCTGATTCTAGTGATTCAATTTTAACAACATTGTTCTAAGTTTTCTGTCCTTTTTCTTAAGTACAGTAGCGGGACAAGAAATAGTATCATGAAGTTCATCATATGAGGGACATAACTCATCATTGTCACTACTTATTCGCCATAAATCTTGAGCCACGAGAAATAGAAATCTTGAGTTGCTTGTCATAAAGCACAAATTAGCCAAGGTGTCTTCATCTTGTTCACTCCCATAGTCAACATCACTTGAGCTATATTTTTGGAGTGTTGAGTGAAAATTGCGTACTGCATTATTCATTGATGAGTTCTTCTTTTTCTCGTTGTTGTTTGCAGAAGAGGGCTTGAACTTTGATTGCTTTTCTTCATAGGAAGTAGGGCCTGAAAGATTAGGGAAATCTGCACAAAAATGTCTTGTCTTACCACATTCGAAACTTCTTTGTGAACCACCAATTCCTGTCCTTATAGTTCTCCCATTTGGCAATGCTTTCGAGAACCGAGTAGAGAGAAGTGCAAGTTCCTTTTTTTTAGAAATTACTCAATCTGTTCAAGGGTTAGAGAGGAAAGCAAAGCAAGGGTGCCACATGATGAAACTTGGATAGAACTAGGCATGTCATGTTGCCAAACAAATGCAAGAGACTTATTGGGGTTTCTACGTGATATATGTCAAATTCATGAGTTTTCAACTTCAATATAGTACATCCAAGGTAAGTGTACTCAAGACAGCGGATTCACGAATAGATGTGACTTCCATCTCCTAAATTTACATGTCTAGTGCACTTAATAATTGCCTAGCATTTTCAGCATCTGAACAATTTACATTAACACTACGCAAATTGCTGAGAATCTTATTAAAGCGAGCAAAGAAATCATCGATCGACTAACTAGGTTGCATATAAAAATGCATGTAGTCTTTCTTAAACATATCTCGTCTTACCACCATAATAATGTCGGATCCTTGATGATAATCACATAGTGCTTTCCATACTCCGTATGCAGATTGGAGGCGTGCAACACGATCAAAATCGCTTTGAGTCAAACCTTGGATGATCATATATACTGCCTTGTTGTTATTGTCTACATCTTTCATGGTGGTAGCCGGGACTTGATCGTTTGGCGGCACGTCACAGGTCTTATACACCTTTTTCCATATGGCAAAACCTTGCGCTGGTATGTAAGCCTTTATACGAGCCTTCCAAACCTGAAAATCAATAACATCGAACACACAAGGTTTTCTGGAGTATTTCTCCATGTTGATTAGCAAAAATACATGCAAATCAAAGATATTAGAGCACCGTGGCTCTGATACGAATTGTAGGATCGAAGAGCATGTGAAAATCTATCATAGGGGGGTGAATGGTAGATAAAAAACATTTTTATGCAGGAGCTATAAAAATCCCTTGGCAGAAAATCAATTTGATAAAGAAGTCGTGTGTGCGACTGTTTCAATGGGTTCAACAATGACAAGTTCAGTATAAATTGTATAAAATCAAGTCACAAAACTAATGCAACAAGAATCACGTAAAACAATGAGTATAACTCAAGTTATGCACAAAATATTGAGCAAATGTCAATCTGTTCTATTCTAGCAAAAACAGATTTGCTACACTTCAAAGAAACTCTTGTATTTCATAAGTCGCAAAATCCATGACGGTGAAATATTCAAATATGGTATATAATTTAGTTTTGAAGGCAACACAAAAAGAATCACGCCATTTGGATCTGTAAAACTCGAGTTATGATCGAAATACCGAAGCAACTTCAGGCTGTGCAGAAAGTTGCCGAGAAAAGCTTGAAGCAAATAAGCCGGAAGATCAAGGCACAGAAGCTCCTCACAAAATACAATTTTTATTGAGCAAAACATAAGAGGAACAGCTGCAAGTTGTTCTCTTCATGAGCACCGCCCCCTTGCTTATATAACCAGCCCTTAGGCAACTCCAATCCAACTAGGACTTCTACTCCTACTTGAATTCAACCGAAACATTGCATAACCGCTTAAGACTCTTTCATACATAGATAGAAGCAATACTAAGACTTCAAAAGACATAGGAACGTCTAACACATTCCTAAAACAACTCAACTTCGTGTCTCACATGAAATCTATTCATAACGAACTCAAAACTTTTCATAAACAAGCCATAACTGCTTCAGCTTCAGTCTGAGCGAATAATCCAGCCAATTGGACCATTCTGACCATATCTTCTCATCCATAACTATTATTCACACTTTGGAACAATGTTGCCACATCTATGCACCCCTTCATGAACACTTCCCAAAACATCCACGATACCTTCATGTACATAGTTCTTGACTCAAACATGTTGTGTGACCTCCCGGATCGACTCAACCATTATTGCTCCCAAACTTGGTTGTTGAACCTCATCTTCTCCCTAAGATTAGTTCAATGGATCACTGTTGATATTTCTTAACACCAAATATCATCTCTAGTCGGATATGAGATCCACAAGTGCACGTAAGATACTGTTGTAGCATTTCACCCAAGTACATTCTCAAGGTTGTCGTATTTATCCCAAAGGAAGGAAATGAATTAAAGTAAGTACTATTTTTATAATCAAGATATAGAATACTAAGTAATTATCATAACAGATGTAAGTCGATAATAAGGGTAGTGTGACCCACACCTAAGCAATCTACTCATAGAGATAAGATATTTTAAGTGTGGGTTAAAATATGAAAGGGAGATTGTTGATATGCTTCTGATTACATATGCATAGGCTAAGTAGTGTACACATGTATATGCTAGTGGTGAATATTGGGGCTTAGTGGTCCAACAAATTTGGCATGGGTTTAACTTTGGCAAAAGAAATGATTTCCGCTAAGATCCTGTGGCATAGCCGAATGTGTGGGGGTACAAAGGACGGACAAGGATTTCACCGGTTGCCGCCTACCCCTACAACTCGTATGTCTACAAGACATCAAACGCTACATTACTATCTAAGCATCATGCTTGCATGTTAAGTAAATACCCTAGGAGCCCAGGTACAAGTACCATGTGAAGGCAATGACTAACCTAAATTTTGTTGAACCTATGTTTGAACCAAGGATAATTCTATTCATACTAACATATTCACATCATACCTATGTAGACTATAGTGGAAGGCCTATGGTGTTTATGATAACATATGGTTACTATACTATCATAAGAACAACTAAACCTACCACATACATGGGTTCCACAATCAAACAAGAAACGCTTCATCCAAGCATATGAATAATAAAGACTAATGATATTAATAAGCATAATGTCATAAATACTAGAAAAGATACATGAGCAATACCTTTCCCAATACGGACTTGAGACTAGAGGCTCCTCTCTACACCTAAACTCCACTAAGGGTTTGTGAGAAGTGTGTGTACAAGAGATTGATGCTTAAGTAATGCGTGTTGAGAAGTGAGGGGTGAGGGTCCTATTTATACATGAAGTTCAGTTGGTTCCGGTCACTAATTGTGTGTGAAGCAGTCAGAGCCGCCTTTAGGAAGCCACAGGGAGTCGACACGTGGCAGGAGACTAAGTCGACCAAGCCTGAGGTTCAATCGACCCCTTCTTGGCTCATCCTTCATTTTGATTTCTCTAGGAGGGTCACGGGTGGGCCCTCAGTTCATTCTGTGTGCTATGTCGTTGTATTCCCTCATGTACTCCTATAGGTGGGCCATTTAATCCATGTGCTGCCATGTGTCACTGTCTAATTGGCTACAAATGTATATTTCAGGGTCCCTCCCATGGATTCACCTCAATTTTGTATAAAATATCTGCATGCACAGTTCTTTTCAAGTACAAGTGTAACTAGGTTATTTCTAAAAGCAATGCATGTAAGAAATGTCCATTCTATTACATAATTGAGATATATTGATTATCAAAACTGTACTTAACGATCATCAACAATCACCATCACCGGCCATGCCTTAACATCAAGCAACACCTGCACATCAAAAAACAAACAACTTTTCGAGCACAAGTCCTCAACTTCACTCACATTAGTCCAAAAACCACAACACCTCATTTGAGCACCTCACATAAGCATGTTGCAAGAACATAGCCAAAATTTTGTCCACCGTACATATCAAAACTTAGTAAATGAATACAAAGGAAACCTTCGCATAAGAAAAAAAGGAGGTTCGAAACATTTGCAAGTTAAAAACAGAGCAGCTTTCAGCAAGTAGTGAGATCAGACAGTCCAAATAGTTGCGCTGTAGTAGTTGTTACTCTTGATGCACATTCAAAAGTGTGAAAAGTCCGAACTGATTGAAGGTCAATGTTACTCCCGATACACCTTGAAAAGTTCAGACAGTCTGATCTAACTAGAAGTAACTGTTACTCTCGATACACATTGAAAAGTTCAAACAATGCAAAGTGAATGTCTTAGGTACACTCAAAACAGTACATGTAAACCCTCACTTTAAACATAATTGCCAATGTATTCAACACCTAGATCTCACAGCTTCCTAGTTCTAGCAAATTTCTTGATTCAAATGTCACATTCTTGCAATAAATTTTACTATAATGCTGAATGTAATTTGGTTTTTTAGATAAGGAATGTCATTTGGTAAGTGCTTCAAAACAATCATCTTCCTCCAAGCATCCATGGATAATATAGCAACTAAAACTAGGACTCCAAGTTTTTCAATGTCGAAAACATTAGCATGGCACTTCTGTAGATTCACTACATCATCATCTTCAATCTTATTGAGAAAAACAACCTATATGCATCATCACCTCGGAGACCCCTAGTGAATGGAGGAGTCATGGAGAGTGGCGAGCTCAGATGTGTTGGCGCTGTGTTGGTCATCCGGGGGGCACCTCGTTGTAATACCGCAATTGTTTGCAATGTTTTATTTCGATGCAATAAACATAAATATGGCAACAAAATAAAATTCTGTTGCCCAATCCTTGTTGCCACGCGACTACTTGCAATAGTCGCCAAGAAAAGTGATGTTGTAGCAATCAGATGATAGAGCCACAAATTTGGCCATATTGCAACAATTCGATATTTTAGTTGTGTGGGAGGGAGAGGGGCCACTACGTAAGAAACGCAAATAGGAGACAAAGATGGGTGACGTGCTAAAAAGAGAATGTCTTTGATAAGCTTAAGCGAGACGAGCCCGCTTCAGCGAGGATCTGACATGACTCGGTTGAATGTAAAAGGAGACACATTACAATACAGGCCGTCTCAGTTAAGTGGGTATCCGAGACATGCTCTCCTCTCTGACAAACTGGAGATGCGCTTTCATTGAGCGCGACTCATATTTTTTACGTAACAGAGACGGACTTTCCTTGCAGTGCATCTCCTTTCATAATTGAATTCGACGCGTCTCCCATACCCACCGGTCAGGCGCGTCTCCTTTTGTTATGGAAGCGGGCTCGTCTCCCATTCCTTCCATAGAGAGATGTGCTTTATATTGGTTTGTCTCGATTTTCTATTGCCCTTTTACGACCTCCCAGTTGTGGCAGAACAAGTGGCTACTAGATCTGCCCTATTCTTGCCCTGTTCTTTTCCTCTTTGGAGGTTCCCTTCTAAAAGTCTTGCCATGATTATCAGTGGATCTTAAAACAAAGGGTTAGTCCTCTTCTCCTGTTCCTTATTATATTTTATCCCGTTAGATCTTGACTATTTGTGGATTCGAGTTTCCTTGATTTAGCTCTTCTTTCCTGTACGTAGATGTCATCATATCGAAGTTGGATGTATGGGTTGTGCCTTTGCAATGAATATATCCAAGGGGAATATGCATTTATCGATTTTGCGAAGAAAGACATGTTGGACAACATTAGAGGGACTATTTGTTGTCCTTGAAAACACTGCAAGAATGGGAAGAGATATCACACAGATGAAATGTTGAGGTCACATTTGATCACACATGGATTCTTGGTGGATTATCGATGTTGGAACAAACTTGGGGAGGAGGGGCTTAATGAAGCAGAGATGAGATATTCACATCTGGAGAGGGAGGTCCCTACCAGTGTCGAAGAAGATCACGACGAGGATGTGAACGAGCCAGATATATCAAGGTTCACCGATGACGACATTGAGTTTCAGGTGCATAACATATAGGAGATGGTACACAATGTCGAGAGACATGGCGAAGATGATCGGTACAGTAATGGTGAACTTGCAAATTACAAGAAGATGATCGAAGACTCGAAGAAGCCATTGTATCATGGTTGTGTGGCTAAGTACACCAGACTATTTGCGATGGTAAAACTTTTCCATTTGAAGGCGAGCAACGGATGGAGTGATTGTAGTTTTAAGGAATTGTTGATGCTCTTTAAGAACATGTTATCCCAAGGCAACACAGTCCCTACGACAGTTTATGAGGCAAAACATATAATATGTCCAGTGGGCTTGCAGGTGGAGAAAATCCACGCGTGCAAGAATGATTGCATTTTATATCGTGGACCTAAGTATGAAAACCTCGATAAATGCCCTATTTGTGGAGTGGACCGATTCAATCGTAGGAAAGATGACGGTGATGACGAGAACTGCAATAGAAGAAAAAGAGGGCCTAAAAGGTGTTTTGGTACTTTCCTATCATTCCTCATTTGAAGTGTTGGTTGGCAAACAAGGAGTCAGAATTGTTGCGATGGCACCAAGAGAAGCATAAGCAGGATGCTGGAATGATAAGACATCTTGCTGATGCCACATAGTGGCAAAACATTGATTCACGAAATATTGAATTTGTCATTGATCTGAGAAATATTAGGATCGCAATGAGCATCGATGGCATGAATCCTTTTTTGAACAGTAGCCCACATAACACATGGCCAATTGTGCTAACAATTTTGAACCTCCCTCCTTGGTTTTGCAACAAACGAAATGTATTGTGATGTCAGGACTGATATAGGAGCCACAACAACCTCATAATGGCATAGACACTTATTTCAGGCCTCTGGTTGAAGATCTGAAGCAGTTGTGGTACAACAACAGAGTGTCCTCAAAGCAATTTTATTTGTGACTGTTAGTGATTCTCGTGCGTCACATAACTTGTCCGGACAGGGTAAGAAAGTAGGTTGCGAATGTCCACATTGTTTGAGAGAAACAGACTCACAGTACTTAAGCGAGTTATGAAAAATAGTGTACATGGGACATCAACACTACATTCTAATGAAGCACCTGTTTCGGAGTATGAAGGATAATTTCAATGGTGACACTGAGAAGAGGCGTCCTCCACCTCATCTCACAGGTCATGAAGTTTATGAAATAGTCAAGGATATCCACGTTGTCCTTGGTAAGCAGAAAAGGACTGGCAAAAATACTAGCGAAGATGACATGTGAAAGAAGCAATCAATTTTTTAGGAGCTATCGTATTGGAAAGACTTAGACATGCATCATTCGATTGATGTGATGCATGTTGAGAAGAATGTGTGCGAGAGCCTACTACGGACATTGCTTAACATGGATGGGAAAACTAGGTACCATGGACATGCACGGGCAGATCTAAAGAAAATGTGAATTAGGCCTGAGTTGTGGGTCGATGACTCGGTAAAATGAACAGAACTACCCACATCATGCCTCACCCTTTAAAAAAATGGAAAGAAAGAGATTTGTGGGTTCTCGAAAAATGTGAAAGTACCATCCAGCTACTTGACGAATGTCTCAAGGATTATTTTATTTCCAGATCTAAAAGTAGCTCCTGGTGTAAAGTCTCATGATTACCATGTATTGCTTACGTAGATGATTGTTGTTGTAATTCGAAATATCCTACCGGTCAATGTTCAGGAGGCTATAATGAACTTTTGCCTTTTATTCAATGCAATTGGTCAAAAAGTACTATGTGAAGAATATCTCGAGTCATTGGAAAAAAGGCACTATGAAACTTTATGCTTCATTGAGATGTATTTTCCACATACTTTTTCGACATCAGCGTCCATTTCACAACTCATCTTATTAAGGAGATAAAGCTACTTGGCCCTTTGTTCCTTCACCAGATGTATGCGTACGAGAGATTCAACGGCATACTAAAGTCCTTCGTTAGAAATCGAGCTTACCCTGAGGGCAGCATGGTACATGGATACTGTGACACTCGGTACCGAAAAATGAACCAAGTGAACACATATGTGTGCCCAGAACGTTCAACACACATACACGAGTGCATTCACAAAAGGATATACAGAAAATTACCACAGAACAAGATTAATTAACCACTTTTATTACAGAATTCAGAATATCCTCGAATACAAGCTCTAATGAATACTAATGAAAAGTTTGAACTAATGCAGCAGAAATAAACTAAACTGAGCAAACTAAGCAGCTAAGCAGCATAAGCAATAGGGTAGCGCAGCTCCAATCAACACCACAGGCAAGTTGACGGCAGACACGACCTAGAACTCCCAATTTTAACCTGCAACTGATGGTGGGGGATTTACAACGGTGAGTACATGTCATACTCAGCAAGTGTAGAAAGTATGACATGTAGCTGATTCAAATGACGAAAGTAATAATGGCTAAGTGCTGAAAAATACATTGAAACATTTGAAAAGCAATATATCATGTGTATGTGAAGTAAACCCATTATAAACCATAATGATTATCATAGTACCAGTCCATATTTCATATCCATCATCCATATACCAGATTTCTCATTACCATTAACCATATCCATTGCCATAAACCATAATATCATCCCATAACCAGTACCAAACCATACCAAGTTTCTCCCTAATCATGAAAACTGTCCAGGTGCTCTTAACTGGGAGCATGGCTATCATGATAGTTTTAATATTCTGCAGAGTTTGTACCACTTACCCACGTGTTTGTGATTTCATCATCCGTCGGTGACTAAAGGAAAACATCCATTATGCCAAAACACTACCATAGGTGTATGACCAAGAGATCACAAAATAGCCTTTACAATGGGACTACTAGCATGTATGGACCCACTGAGGTTTCACCGGTGGCAATGTCTCCAACTGAGCACATCTTCAACCAGGGACCCCCTCTTGTGCCATTCGGATCCCAGGGAGTCCCGCCAACTATATCCAAACCCAATCCGACTCCCCTTCCCCGGTGCGCCAAATGATCCATGCAATACTAGTAATACCCTAAGTAATCAGCTATACCACACTCATACTTTGCCTCGTGGTGGCACTGTTGTCCTGGCTTATTCTCGCATGAACCGGTTCTTAGATCTAAAGCAAGCAAACATCCATAACATCCAACCCATCCACATACCAGGCTTGCTTAGATCACCCATTACCATGTCATATTAACCATAATCTCATTAATGCATAATTAAATAGTATAGTTGTTTTCCCATCCCAATTAGTTAAGCGAAGCAAAAAAGGTAAAAAGCCCTTCTTGACTCTCTACCTTGTATTCCAGGTGACAAGGGTGATTAAACAAAGCTTGTACACTTCCTATCATAGGGATTCCCATCAAATTAACACAAGCATGCAGTTTTGAAACCAAAATATTTATTGTAAAAACAGGATCGATATGTTCAGGGACACATGCCTTGCTCTTGGGCTTGGTTTTGGTCAAAGTCTTCAAATTCTAGGTGTTGGAGGTCCTTCGCGGCACTCTCTAGTGCAAATCCGTCTAAACCGCGTAACAAACATACAAGACAAGGATCTAAATCCATAAGTGCACATATATTACACAATATGACATGACATGCATGATTAAAGCAAATGTGAAGTAAAACTTGTTAATAAGTTGTTTTTAATGTTTACTAATCAGTTACAATGATTATTAACAAGTCTACACAGGTTTGGAGTTGATTCGAATTGATTTAGAATTGATTCAGCTGGAAACAAATCGCAAAATCGGACTAGTCCGCTTGGGACCGGACTAGTCCGCCCTTTGCAGGAACAACAAACTAGAGTTTTCTAGATCGACGTGAATTTGAAGAAATAGGGTTGAATTCACATGAGAAAAAGAAAGTAGAAGGTATACCAGGTGTTTAGAACTTCAATGAATCAGGGGTTTTGGAGGCAACACTTGGATCTTGGCGCTCTAGGATTGATGAAGAACTTGAAGGTGGATTGTTGATGAAGAACGAGACTTGATGGAGATCTTGATTCTCTTTCATTTCCTCCTCTTCTTATTCTTGCTAGGGATCTCCTTCTCCCTCCTTGGTGGGGGCTCTCCACAAACTAGGGTTTGGTTGTGTCTCGAAAGTGGCAAATAGATGTAAAGGTGAGGTGTTGGGTTGTTTATATAAGGGTGGAGGCTAGGGTTTGATGGAATTCGAGTTTGGGGAGGGTGGAGGCTGGTGTGGGGTCCCACATGGGCTCAAAAAAGAGTTAGACACGACGTCCTTAGGCCCACTTAAGGTAAAACCCAAAAACAAGTCTTGGAACAGAAGATCAATTCAGAATCGCGATTTACCGGACAAGTCCGAAAAGGGGGCCAGACTAGTCCGAAGTTAGACAGAGAGAAATCGAACAAGTCTGGACTGGACATCAGACAAGTCCGAACTTGGTCAGATGGAAATCAGATAAGTCTGGCCAAAACTGGACATATACGATTTTAGTCAGAGGGAAAACGGACAAGTCCGCTGGAATATCGGACAAGTCCGGAGACATAGCAAAATTTCCAAGGAATTGGAATACCGGACTAGTCCGCATTAGATCTGACAAGTCCGAAAGTGTCCAAAGGCAAAAACCTTAATAGTCCGCACAAAAACGGGCATGTCCGAGCGAGGTCAGAGAGAAATTGACTAGTCTGCACCAAAAACGGACTACTCCGCACTTCAAAGAATTCTTAAGTGTGGTTTTGCTCTAAATTCATTTTAAACTTATTTCTTTTTATGTGGATTAATGTTAGACATGTATATGAACTTAAGCAATGCATGATGCATGAAAATGAGGGTCTTACAAACCTACCCCCCTTATAATGAATCTCACCCTCGAGATTGGACGCGAAAGAGAAGAGATAGGGAAATTCCTTATTGAGATCATCCTCCAGCTCCCAAGTTGCCTCCGATTCTGTATGATGCTTCCATTGCACTTTGCATCATCGAATAACCTTGTTCCTTGTGACTCTCTCCTTGGTTTCCAAGATTTTGACTGGTTGCTCGGCATAAGTGAAATCTGCCTCTAATTCCAATTCTTCCATTGGCACTTATTCTTCCTGTACCCTTGGACACTTCTTGAGCTGTAAAACATGGAACACACCATGGACATCAGAAAGATGAGTTGGCATCTCCAACTTATATGCCACATCTCCTCTTTTGTCAAAAATCCTAAATGGCCCAATGTATTGGGGTGCTAGCTTGCCTCTTATGTTAAACCTCTCATGACCTCTCATTGGTGACACCTTGAGGTAAACAAATCTCCTATTTTAAAGGCTAGTTTCCGTCTCCTATTGTCCGCATAGCCTTTTTGCCTTGATTGAGCAGCCCTCAAGTTTTCATGAATAATCTGGACTTGTTTCTCAGCTTCTTGCAACATATCCAGTCCAAATACTTGATTTTCTCCCGTCTCACTCCAAAACAAGGGTGTCCTACACTTCCTTCCATATAGTTCTTCATGTGGTGACATTTTCAAGCTTGCTTGGTAACTATTGTTATATGAGAATTCCGCATACAGCAAGCTCTTGTCCCAACCTTTTCCATGCTTCAAAGCACAAGCTCTTAACATATCCTCCAAAACTTTATTGGTCCTCTCAGTCTGTCCATCCGTTTGAGGGTGATATGCTGAGCTAAAATTCAACCTTGTGTCCCAATGCTTCATGCAATTTTTGCCAAAACCTAGAGGTAATTGAGAATCTCTATTTGAGACTATCCTCTTTGGAACTCCATGTCATCGCACAATATGCTGCATATATAGGTCTGCCAGTCGTATTGCAGTATACTTGGTCTTGACAGGGATGAAGTGAGCTGACTTAGTCAAACGGTCCACAATAACGCAAATTGAGTCATAACCGGACTGGGTACGCGGTAAACCAACTATAAAATTCATAACAATTTCTTCCCACTTCCATTTTAGAATATTTAATGGCTGCAACAATCCAGCTGGTCTTTGATGTTCTGCCTTTGACTCATTGGCACACATCTCACAATGCTACATATTCAGCTATGTCCTTTTTCATGCTAGCCCACCAATAACACGTCTTCAAATCCTTTTACATCTTCGTACAACCGGGATGAATTGAGTATGGTGAGTCGCGTGCCTCTTTTAGTATTGTCCCCCGAATATGCTTCACATTAGGCTCAATAATTCTCTTTCCAAGCCATAATGTACCATGGTCATCCTCATCAAACCTAAATTCCCTTCCATTCTGGGTCCTTTCATTAATCTCCTGAATCTCCTCATCCTTTGTTTGACCCTCTTGAATTTCCTGCTATAAAGTCGGATTTAACTCCATTATTCCCATCTCATTTACAAATCCAAGGTTCAACCGTTCAAACTCCTTACATAACTTGGATGGTAGCTCTCGAACCATGAGTTGGTGACTTACTCCTTTCCGGCTCAAGGCATCGGCCACTACATTAGCCTTTCCTGGATGATAATTGATTCCCACATAATAATCCTTGATGATTTCCAACCATCTTCGTTGCCTCAAATTCAGATCTGTTTGTATGAAAATATACTTGAGACTCTTATGATTCGTATAAATTTCACACCTATGTCCAAGGATATAGTGTCTCCAAATTTTCAATGCGTGTACCACGGCTGCTAATTCAAAATCATGTGTTGGATAATTCTGCTCATGTTTCTTCAATTGCCTCGATGCATAGGCTACCACTTGACCTTCTTGCATAAGCACACATCCCAATCCTTGTCTTGATGCATCACAAAAAATATCAAAGCTCTTGCTCACATCAGGCAATATAAAATCTGGGACTGTTGTTAACCTTTTAATCAACTTCTCAAAACTCTCTTGACAAGCTTAAGTCCAGTGAAATGCTTTCCCCTTCATTAGCAACTCCATCATGGGCCTGGCTATTTTGGAAAAGTCCTTGATGAGTCGACGGTAATATCCAGTCATTCCAAGAAAACTCCTTATTTCCTTGACATTTTGTGGTGGTTCCCATTTTAATACGTCCCTCACCTTTCCGGGGTCAACCAATACTCCTACTGAGATGATATGACCCAAAAACGACATCTCTTTCAACGAAAACTGGCACTTGTTGAACTTGGCATACAATTGATGCTCCCTCAATTTCTGCAATGTGAGCCTCAAGTGTTCCTCATGTTCCTTTTCATCTTTCGAGTAGATCATAATATCATTAATGAACACCACAACGAACTAATCTAAGTACTCCATGAAGACCTTATTCATGAGGTACATAAAGTATGCAGGCGCATTGGTCAATCCAAAGGACATAACTATATACTCATAAGATCCATATCGTGTCCGAAAAGCTGTTTTGGGTATGTCTGATGGTCTAATCTTAATTTGAAAGTATCCCGACCTCAAATCAAATTGGAGAAGACACAAGCACCCTTCATCTAATCAAACAAATCCTCTATGCTGAGCAAAGTGTACTTGTTCTTGATTGTCACCTCATTGAGAGCTCGGTAATCCACACACATCATTTGTGATCCATCCTTCTTGTCCACAAACAACACGGGCGCTCCCCAAGTTGAAGAGCTTGGGCAGATAAAACCCTTCTCTAGTTGCTCTTGAATCTACTTCTTGAGCTCCGCTAACTCCTTGGGAGGCATCCTATATGGCCTCTTAGCTATAGGTGCAGCTCCAGGTATTAAATCAATAACAAAATCAATGTCTCGATCAGGTGGCAAACCTGGCAACTCATCCGGAAACACATCCAAGAATTCACACAACACTGGAATCTCCTCAATTGTGGCACCATCCATGTGGTTCAACTCCAACTGCTTCGGTTCATGTTGATATGCTTCAAACTCTATGGTTATCCCTTCCTCATTGGTTAACTTCACCGTCTTTGTGGCACATTCAATAACTCCATTGTGCTTCCCAAACCAGCCCATACCAAGTATAATGTCCAATCCTTGAGAATCCAAGACAATGAGATTGGCAAAGAAGTCTACCCCCCTTATTCTAAGGATTGCTTTTGTACATACTATATCTGTCCCCATCTCTCCTCCAGGAGACTTAACCAATAGAGTAAACTTCATATGAGAGATAGGCAAACTATACTTTGCAACATATTTCAATGCAATGAATAAATGAGATGCTCCAGAACCAAATAACATAGTCGTCGGGTTGGAGTTTGCGAGAAACATACCAATGACCACATCATTCGCTTGTTGAGCATCCTCCGTAGAGACATGGTTCACATTGTCACGAGCAAAATTCTGTTGTCCACGGTTTCCTTGTGGTTGTCCTCCATTGGGTCTTGGGTTTTGTCTTGGGGCGTTGCTTCTTTGACCAAGGCCTGACTTAGGACATTGATGTGTGAAGTGTCACGTTTCTCCACATGTATAGCACTTCCTAAGTATACCAGAGTTTGGACGTACTTGATTCTACGCATTGGCACCAGGAAAGTCGGCACGAGGTGCATAAGGCATTCGGGGCCTAGGTGCTTGCATAACAGGGTGTTGCTGCACAAACTGAGATGGGCGCAGTGAATAACCAGGGTGTTGTACTGGAGCAGAAGAGCTGTAATAAGGCGCATTGTGTGGCGCAAAGCGAGGGCGCACATTACTTCCTTATTGCTATCCTTGATATGGTGCCTTCCTCTTGTTATCTAGCTCCATCTCACAGACCTTGTTCTCAACCACAATTGCTTTGTCGACAAGCTTCTGAAAGTTGGCATAGTCACAATTGAGCAATTGCACTTGGATCTCATTGTTCAAGCCCCTCATGAATAAGTATTGCTTCCGGCTGTCCCGACTCACATCCTCAGGCGCATAGCTTGAAAGTTATGTGAATTTGTTGAGATATTCACCCACACTCGATCTTCCTTGCCTCAGGTTCTCAAATTCTTGCCTCTTCAAAATCATAACACCTTCTGACACATAATGATTATGGAAGCTCTCCTTGAATTCGACTCAAGTAATCCTCTCTTGGTTCTCATGGGCATTTCATAAAGAATCCCACCAATCCGCAGCTGCTCCAACTAGTTGATGAGAAGCAAATAGAACCTTCTCTCGGTCACTGCATTAGACAATAGCTAGCTTCTTCTCCACAGACTTGAGCCAATCATCGGCATCCATATGGTCGGCAGCTTGAGCAAAAGTGGGTGTCCTGGTCCTCATGAACTCTCCCAATCGGTTATGAGGAGGCGGGGGTGGTGGTGGAGGAATGTGGAGCTATTTGTTGTTGTTCCCAGCTTGCAGCTGTCCCATAGTCTGTATCATGGTCTGCATGAGCTGGTTTTGCATAGCCAATAGCTGCTCAGTATTGATGGCTCCCTAAGCAGGTCCTTGTCCATTGTTGTCCTGAGGTGCTCCATTGTTCTCCTACTCATCATTGCCATCCCTCTGGTTGCGAGTCCTCACCATCTGAAGATAAGTAAAGATAAGAATTTAGAAAACATCCTCAACTATATGCATCAAAGATATGAAACTAAGCAACTACCTATACTAGCCTATATGGATATGGCAATGCTAAAGCATCCCAAAATCCTCTACTCAACACACAAGTAGCAATACATAGCAAACAACACACCAAGCAAAAACACATTGATTTCTGAGCGCTCCTATGTGCTCTAAAGTGTTCATTCTATCTAGGTTGTGTCCTACGGTCAACCTGTGGCTCTGATACCAATTTGTCTGAAAAATGAACCAAGTGAACACATATATGTGCCCAAGACATTCAACACACATACACTAGTGCATTCACAAAAGGATATACAGAAAATTATCACATAACACGATGAATTAACAACTTTTATTAAAGAATTCAAAATCCTTGAATACAAGCTCTAATGAATATTTATGACAAGTTTGAACAAATGCAGTAGAAATAAACTAAACTGAGCAAACTAAGCAACTAAGCAGCATAAGCAATAGGGTAGTGCAGCTCCAATCAACACCACAAGAAAGTTGATGACAGACACGGCCTAGAACTCCGCATTATCATCATTATACTCCCAATTCTGACATGCAACTGATGGTGGGGGAATTGCAAGGGTGAGTACATGTCGTAGTCAGCAAGCGTGGAAAGTATGACATGTAGTTCATTTAAATGACGATAATAATAATGGCTAAGTGCTGAAAAATACGTTGAAACATTTGAAAAGCAATATATAATGTGTATGTGAAGTAAACCCATTATAAACCATAATGCTTATCATACTTCCAGTCCATATTTCATATCCATCATCCATATACCAGATTTCTCATTACCATTAACCATATCCATTGCCACAAACCATAATACCATCCCATAACCAGTACCAAACCATACCAATTTCCCCCCTAATCATGAAAGTTGTCCAGGTGTTCTTAACCGGGAGCACGGCTATCATGATAGTTTTAATACTCTGCAGAGATTGTACCACTTTACCCACGTGTGTGTGATTTCATCACCCGTCGGTGACTAAAGGAAAACATCTATTATTCCAAAACACTACCATAGGTGTATGGCCAAGATATGACTAAATAGCCTTTACAAAGGGACTACTAGCATGTACGGACCCACTGAGGATTCACCGGTGGCGATGTCTCCAACTGACCACATCTTCAACCAAGGACCCCCTCTTGTGCCATTCGAATCCCAGGGAATCCTGCCAACCATATCCAAACCCAATTCAACTCCCCTTCCCCGGTGTGCCAAATGATCCATGCAATACTAGCAATATCCTAATTAATCAGCTACGCCGCACCCATACTTGGCCTCGTGGTGGCACTGTTGTCCTGGCTTATTCTCGCATGAACTGGTCCTTAGATCTAAAGCATGCGAACCTCCATAACATCCAACCCATCCACATACCAGGCTTGCTTAAATCATCCATTACCATGTCATATTAACCATGATCTCATTAATGCATAATTAAATAGTATAGTTGTTTTCCTATCCCAATTAATTAAGCAAAGGAGAAAAGGTAAAAAGCCCTTCTCGACTCTCTACCATGTATTCCAGGTGACAAGGGTGGTTAAACAAAGCTAGTAAACTTCATATCATAGGGATTCCCATCAAATTGACACAAGCATGCAGTTTTGAAACCAAAATATTTATTATAAAAACAAGATAAATATGTTCAAGGACACTTGCCTTGCTCTTGGGCTTGGTTTGGGTCAAAGTCTTCATATTCTTGGTGCTGGAGGTCCTCCGCGGCACTCTCTAGCGCAAACCCTTCTAAACCGCGCAACAAACATACAAGACAAGAATCATAATCAATAAGTCCACATATATTACTCAATATGACATGACATGCATGATTAATGCAAATGCGAAGTAAACTTGTTAATAAGTTATTTTTAATGTTTACTAATCAATTACAATGGTTATTAACAAGTCCACACAGTTTTGGAGTTGATTCGAATCGATTTAGAATTGATTCATCTGGAAACAAATCGCAGGATCGAACTAGTCCGCTTGGGACCGAACTAGTCCGCCCTTCGCAGGAACAGCGAACTAGAGTTTGAGAAACAGGGTTGTATTCATGTGAGAAAAAGAAAGTAGAAGGTATACTAGGTGTTTAGAACTTCAATGAATCAAGGGTTTTGGAGGCAACACTTGGAACTTGGCGATCTAGGACTGATGAAGAACTTGAAGGTGGATTGTTGATGAAGAACGAGACATGATGGTGATCTTGATCCTCTTTCATTTCTTCCTCTTCTTCTTCTTGCTAGGGATCTCCTTCTCCATGAAGTAGGGTTTGGTTGTGTCTCAAAAGTGGCAAATAGATGTAAAGGTGAGGTGTTGGGTTGTTTATATAAGGGTGGAGGCTAGGATTTGATGGAATTCGAGTTTGGGGGGGGGGGGGGTGGAGGCCGATGTGCGGTCCCACATGGGTTCCAAAAAGAGTTAGACACGACGTCCTTAGGCCCACTTCAAGTAAAACCCAAAAACAAGTCGTGGAACAAAAGATCAATTTAGAATCGCGATTTACCGGACAAGTCCGAAAAGGGGGTCAGACTAGTCCGAAGTTAGACAGAGAGAAATCGGACAAGACCGGACTGGACATCGGACAAGTCTGAACTTGGTCGGAGGGAAATCAGACAAGTCTAGCCAAAACCGGACAAGTCCGATTTTAGTCAGAGGGAAAAAGGACAAATCAGCTGGAATGCCGGACAAGTCCTGGGACTTAGCAAAATTTCTAAGGAATTGGAATAACGGACTAGTCCGCATAGGACGGACTAGTCCGAAAGTGTCCAGAGGTAAAAACCGGAATAGTCCACATGAAAACAGGCATATTCGAGCGAGGTCAGAGAGAAATGAACTAGTCCGCACCAAAAACGGACTAGTCCGCACTTCACAGAATTATTAAGTGCGATTTTGCTCTAAATTTATTTTAAACTTATTTCTTTTTATGTGGATTAATCTTAGACATGTATATGAACTTATGCAATGCAAGATGCATAAAAATGAGGGTGTTACAGATACTCTACAGAGGAAGTTGTGGAGTGGGCTCTAAACTATACTGACCCGAGTAACCCGATTGGTGTTCCCAAAAGTCTCATCATGAGGGGAGGCTCACATGAAAAGTGACCATCGGGAAGAAGGCTATAAATCCTAATGCGCATTTATTCTTCTGCGCTTATTTCCACGTGTTGCAACACATGTCCATTGTGTCGGAGTACCTCGATGAGCACAAGGAGGTGGTGCTTAGAGACAATACTAGTTGCAATGAATTATGGTTAGCAAGTGAACACAGGAGAAAATTCATTGGCCAGCTCCAAGATCAGATTTGTCACTCATGGGATACTCAAACAAGTGAATACCTAAAAAAGTTGGCTCGTGGTCCTATATTCACAGTTAATACATATCAAGGGTATGACATAAATGGATACACGTTTTACACTGTAGAACAAGATAAGAAAAGCACGTACCAGAATAGTGGTGTCTGTGTTGATGCTTATAATGCTACGGGCCAAAACAAATACATGTACTATGGTCAAATACAAGAGATCTGGGAGCTTGACTTTCATGGATTCAAGATTCCTATTTTCTGTTGAAACTGGGTTGATGAAATCAAAGGTGTTGTACAAGACAAGTACGAGTTCACTAGCATTGATCTTAACCGTCAAGGATATTAGTCGGAGCCTTTCGTGTTAGCAGAACATGTTGCTCAAGTGTTCTATGTTCTACACACAACAAATAAAAGACTTAAGGTGATTATACATGAAAAATGACGAATCGACGGAGTCGAGAATGCTGTCAATGAGGAAGAGTTTGACCAATTTGATGAGATTCCTCCTTTCATCACCTCGATGATCAAGCCAAGAATATCATCGGCCAACAAACTACTTTACTTGCAAAACGGTCACCATGAAAAAGTTAGGAATTGGTAAAAATCAAGACCACAATGTAAAGGAGCAAATTGATTGTGTGTAATATCCTCAAATACGTGAAAATAAGGTCAATTGAGTGAAAAATTGACTTTCATTTGGATATTTGTGTGATATATGCTCAAATATGTGAAAATATTGCCATTTCAGTGAAATTTGACTTTCATTGGTCATATGTGCTTTGTTCCTCATGGAGAAGTACTGATGCCTTGTGTTCTGTTTCTTCAGGAAGCACTACTGAATATAGCACTTGCTCTGCCCTGGAAAATCGGATACTAATGTGATGCAAGACGCGACTCACAAAGTCGCGTCTCTCAGGCAAGATAATGTGAGACGTGTTTTTCAAAAGTGCGTCTCCGATTTAGAAAAATCAGTCTGCACCAATGGCATTACTGACAATGGCTCGCATTAATTCAAAAGAAAAGATACGTGCTCTTATAAAGCGTGTCTCTGATATGGGCTTACATACGTGTGGGAGATGCGCCCGACGGTGGCTCTTCTGAGGCGCATCTTAGATTGTTGCCCTAAGGTACTTCTAGCACTCCCGAGCGCTCTCTTCCAAACCCTTAACAAAACTTTTCAACACTTTAGCTCCCTCGCGCTAATCACTTTTCACCTTAGAAACCACCGCCGCGTCATCCCCTTCCCCGGAGCACGCCGCCACGTCGGTCCGCTTCCCCAGAGCTCATCGCCGCCTCGAGAATGCCCTCTTGATCATTGTAGCGATGCCGCGGTAGACCCTCGACTCCCCGTCGACCAGCTCGACACTGCCCTAATAAGGTTTGTTCGTGTTTTGGTTGGAGTCGAAATGGTCCGCGCTTTAGTGGTTCACCAGTCAATGTTTAATATATTTTCGAAGTACTACGCTTAGAGTATTACGCTTTGGTTGGAGTCGAAATGGTCCGTGCTTTGGTGGTTCACCGATAAATGTTTAGCATATTTCCGGAGTCCTACACTTAGAGTATAACGCTTTGGCTAAGTACCGGTCAATGTTTAGTGATTTATTTAATGATTTCTTGGTTTGGATTGTCCTTACACTTGGTACATAGATTTTTTTCTTATTAAGGTACAAATGCCATGAGAGAATTTGCTCCCTTATGTGACTGTTTGTGCGAATGTGACTGAAATTTGATAATGATTTACAGGATTTTAGTATTTTTTTATGAATTTGAAGATGTCTCAGTCGGAGCATCAGCAGCATATTGAAGAGGAGGCTCAGCAGCAGACACATAGAGAGGATGCATCTGCCTCTAGTAACACAAGAAAGAAAAGGTCGCGGGCGACGTGGCCGATAGACATTTTGACTGTTGATGAGGCCAATGACGATGGCTTACCTCTGGACCATAATGTGAATACGAGTCCATCTGGATTTATGGTCTAGCTGCTCGTGAAAGGGTACCCCTAAACATGTAGAGATTCGATCACTTGATCGAAAACAAAAAGGATGAACTCTTCGAAAGCTCTATCCAACTATATTTTCAATATCCGGAACATATGAAACATAAGATGAAGAAGCTAGCTATGAAGATGATCTCTCATGCATGGAGGACCTACAAAACTAAGCTTCCCGAGTTTTGGAAGAATCATGAAACCCCTTTCCATAAGTATCAACATGTGTCAGAAGTGGACTGGATGAGATTTGTTGAAAAGTACGAATCACAGGAATTTGCCAAGAACAGTGAACATATGAAGTGGCTCCGATCGCAGAACGAGCTTGACCACCACCTCGACAACATCGGTTATGCCCAAAAAAAGGATTTGGGAACAACAAGATGAAACATTGGTCGAGCTAGGTGTTGAGAATCCATACGACAGTTTTAGTGGACGGCTGAAACAATTTATGCATGCTCATTCACAGCTGTCTGAGTCAAGCGGTATCAGCTTCTACAGCCCAAGCACCTTACATATCGCTCAAAGAGCTTGGAACCTTAGAGCGAAGAGTCAAATGGTGAGAGGGAAAACGATGCCTTCACCAAGGTCCTACAAAGACCGGAGCAACGAGGTCGTGTTCGTGGTGTTTCCACTAAGTTGACCTGGAGGGAGGGTTTTTTGAAACACAAAAATGCTTATTGGAAGTGGAAAACGACCTCGACATTACGGGTTGACATCGAGGAGCTGAAAACACAGTTGAGAAGGGAGCTCCTAGAAGACGTGAAGCAAATGCTGGAGGGAGCAAGTATAGCAATCCCTAACGTATTTTTCGTCTTAAGTAACGACGAGAAGCGTAGGAGCAGCTTTGCTTCCACAGCAGCTAGGGGTGGACAACCACGGGAGTATCTTCAGGCACCAGCCTCTGGACCATCAATTGAGCCAGACATGATAGATAACATGGCTCAACCAACAATATGCAACCTTCTGCTAATGGTCAGAGGAATCACTCGAATGGAGGTCGGGAGAGGGCTAGTGTATCTCAATCAGACAATGCTTGATGACATCCAGGTGGACACAACATCCTATGATGTGGTCAAGGTGGACATGGTGCATGAAAATAAGAAAAACCTACATCTTGAAGTGCCGTCAGACGATACAATGCTGACTATGGGGGATGCAGTTACTAGAAGGGTTGAGTAGAGACAGAGCCTTATTGTTGTTGACCCAGCAGCAACAGCTTCCGCGTCGACCGCTTTGATGTCTCCTGAGGCACGTCTGCTTTTGCATCCAAATCCAGAATAGATGGATCTGTCTCAATTTCCAGAGCTATCGTTGCCTCTAGTTATAGAGAAGCAGCAGAAGTCTCCAAATGAAGAGCAATTGCCTCTAACTACAGAGAAGCCGCATCTATCTCAAACTCTAGAGCTGCCACAGAAGTCTCCACTTGAAGAGCAGCCGTGTCGGTCTCCACCTCACACTCGAAGTGCCTTGCACCCTACACCTGATCAGCCATCAGCAAAGTCGATGAAGAATGTACGCAAGAACAAGAGTCAGCCGCAGCGGCGATTATCGTCAAAGGAAGCTTGGAAGATACCAATGAAAGAGTCGGAAACTAACCTGAGGGTGCCGAAAGCTATGACACATGCAAACTCAAAGTTTGAGAGGGGAAAGTCAATGTTAACTGCGGACGCACTCAAACATGTTGGTAAACCTTGTGTTCAACTTCATCAATACTACATGGAAAATTACAAAAAGTGTGAAACCATACTAGTGGCATTGAAGGATAAACACTTTCTCTTGGGTGATGGCGTTTTTGTCATCAAACGGTCCGATCTCTATGATCTTTTCAACCTCGATGCGTTGGATGTCTCTCTAATACGCTGCTACGCATTGTAAGTCCTCAAAAACTAGGTTCTTCAATATATATACTCAATATAAGTGTTATATGTAACAAATTTGGCATTTTGCGTGTAGGCACCAGCAACAACATACTCGTCGTAACATGGGAAACGTGTCTCCTACATATCTTGACCCGCAAGTACCAGTGAGAACTTATATTCAAACGTCGAGCGGCAAAAAATATGTTGTACAATATTTTGTGGATGCAATGAAACACTACAGTGATAAGGAGCTCCTAGTCGTACCATTCATCTCGGGTAACCATTGGGTAACCATAGCAGTTTCAACAAGGTACTACCAAGTCTGGTACTTTGACTCCTCAAGGCCGAGAGATGAATAAACTGACGAGCGAATAACCGGTACAAGGAGTGATATCTCTTCTGTTATTGATGAGTAAGTTTCTTCTTCACTTTAGTTTCTGACTGTTTAGTCCTTGTACAATAATTTTACATTAATTGTGAATGTTTTTGTTTAAAACTTTTCGACAAGTAAAAGTAAAACGCCGACAACATAAACATCATACTGCATTTGATGTTCCAAAACAAGATTCGGGCAACACGTGCGGCTTCCATGTCTCCTTACACATGGCTTTATTTGGAGAGCAGCCTAACTGCAATGTATGTGTAAGTGCATTTATTTTACTTTATTACTAATCTTTTGCTAAATCTCATTTTATCGTGTGGCAGGACTACGGACCCGCCTTAAGGAATGCTGAAGGTCGTAGCCTCGAGAAAATTAAAGACGTACTATGCAGGTTCATCATTTCTGAAATCATTAGTTCAAAGGGAGAATTTCATTACCATGTAGAGGATTAGGTGATAGTTATTCTTTTGTGGAATTAGTTACTTGTTAAGCTTAATAAACAGGGGATTTCTGTTTAAATAGTTACTTGGTAACCACGATTGACACTTTGTTAATATCTGACAATGTGTGTGATCTCCATTTGGCTATACATATATTTCTATATGTGTATGTTGCTGACACTGACAATGCGGCTGCCAAATCCTGGCTAGCTCCAAGATGCAGCCGACAACGAGGATAATGAGGGGTGAGGGCACCTAATATCAGACGTGCGTCTAGCAGGGGGCGTCTCCTGTTAGTGCCGCAATGACCTGCCTGTAAATAATCTGTGACGTGCTGTAACAAAGGACATCTTGGATTACCTAAATAAAGGAGACACGCTTCCCTACAGCAAGCATGTCTCAGATCAGTCAACAAATATGTGACGGGCTAATATAAAACGCGTCTTGGATTTGTCAATAAATATGCGACGCATTGTAATAGAGTGTGTCTCGCATGTACGCTGATGGGCGATGCGCCCAGAGCCCGTCTCTAATGACCCCATAAAGCCTATCTGTTATGACTCAACGAAAGGAGACGTGCTATCTTTGAACGTGTCTCGCACTTAGTCGGATCGGCGACGCGCCTTATGCGCGTCTCTGATGACAACATAATGCGAGACGCGACGACGGAAATGCACAATTTGTTGGTCTCCCTTCTTGATCGGACTCACTTCGAATAAGTCTTTCTTATATAGTGGACGCCGAGGCTGGTGGGTGGTGGCTCTTCCTGTTCGCCATTTGAGGCTTCGGGCTCGGCTAGGGTTACGCCGTAACTCTTTACAAGATGTGAGATAATCAGCGTGCATGACCAATGGGTCATGGGTGCACGGTGGCAGCCATAGCCTAGACCCCAGACAAAGTTGGATCTTGTTTGCTTTCTCGGGTTCAGATTTTTTTAAGTCGGGTTGGCGCCCAGGCTGTTGCCATCCGTGTATGCCGTGGAGTAGAGATGTAGTTCGAACGCTTTAATTACGCTCGACGGTAATTGCTGGTGGATATGTGTTTGGTCTTGCTCTTTTTTTTTAAAAAAAAAACAGCACGGATGGCTCCCTACTATTATATTAATTAAAATAAAAAGATATGGCTAAGATAGCCACTTACAATGACCAGTAAGACCATACGCGACCACCACGAAATACAACATCAGCATGACCCAACATAATTACACCACCACACATGTCCGAACATTTCCACATTAGGAAGAACAACCGACCATATCATAACCAAAAAAGCAGCAATATGACCTTAACGCTCTTAAGAACTCTAAGAGGAAATGTTATAACTTGTGCCACCATCGTATCCATCCTTGGAGATCAAGCAGCACCCACCAAACAATGAAGCATCAAGAATCATCGGATCCCACTCATTGGTCATGTTCTCAACGACCATTGAAGTAACACACAGACACTACCTAAGAATCTCAAATCAGAGACAAAGGTCGGAGATGTCCGAAAAGCAGCTCGTCTTTAATACAAAAATGAGATGCGCTCGTATCAATGAGAATCATAGTTGGCTCGGCTGAGGGTAAAAGAAGACGAAAAAATTTTCGCATCGTCCCAGATAACTCAATATCCGAGTCGCGCCCTCTTCTCTGACATAAGGGAGACGAGCGTACTTAAAGCGTGACTCCTACTATTACAAAAAAAGGAGACGGTTTTCCCTAGGAGCACGTAACATTTTATCAAGGAAGCGGGCGCGTCTTCCATTTCATTACTGGAGAGACAAGCTTTACAAAGGGAGACAAATGTATTAGAAGTATTGATATAGCCCATATGAAATGGTATATATAAAACTGTATATAGTATGTGATTGTAACACCCTTGTATTGTAACTTTTATGCATTAGAAGTATTACAATTTTGAAACATCAATGTATGCAACCTTAAGCAAGAAGCCCGTTCAAGTCGAATTTGTCTATCGCCTAGTCCTCACCCTGGCAAATGGGAGACAAGCTAATGCGAGACGAGCCTTACCTGGGCTCGTCTCCGACTCATGCCGAAGATCTTTTGTCCACTACGAAAAGTTGAGCGTGTTGCAATGATCATATAAGGCATTGCACGTAGTTGCGAGTTGGACATGCCCGCATACAAAATATGTTGTTCCTAGCTTCAGCACATCGTGGCGCTCTCGGCGTCGCACCCCGCTGCCAGCTCCTCATGTGGTGTGCCCGTTCGACCATAAAATAATTCAAGACAGGCGTTATATATGTCCATCTCTGATTGTTGACTTAGGTATTTTAGTTTCTCGCACGCTCTCTCCCAACACGTAGCGAAACTTTTCGCGCAAAACTAAGCAAAATTTTCCCGCACTCTCTCGCTCTACTGTCAACCTAGAATCCTCCGCCACCTCGTCCCCGGAGCACGCCGCTGCCTAATCGTCTCGTCCCCGGATCACGCCGGCACCTGGACCCTGCACTCGGAGCGACCCGCCGTCGTTCCTCTTCCTCAACTCGCTCTTCGTCATTGTCGCGCTGCCGCCGTCGACCCTGACCTCGGTATGATCTTGTCACACTCTCTTGCTCTACAATCAACCTGAACAAGGATCAGAGATGAGCGCAAAGGCGACTGTCACTGATATGGGTAAAGGAGACGAGCCCGCCTCAGCGAGGATGCTAGTTTACGAAATAAAGGTGCGCCTAAGCGTGAAAGAAGACGATGTACTATAAGGCACGTCTCATTTAATGAAATATCCGAGACGAGCCTGCTCCTGTGAAAAATGGGAGACACGTGGCTAACAGAACCCGTCTCCTATTTGCGAAAGAAATAAGATGAACATTACAGTAAGCACGTCTCCTTTGGCTTCGATTACAAACAGAGATGAACACATCACTAAACATATGTAGAGCATATTCTCTTGATAACTAAATAATCGTTCTCATATAGATTACCTTCACTGTAGTCTTTTAAATAAAAAAATAATCAAATCCTTCCTTATGAATTATCATTCTTGAGGAACACGATGAACACAACATTCATTCATTCACAATTAAACACAAAAGATAATATTCATTCACACAGATCAACTAAAAACAACAAAAGAAAACCTAAATCCCACTCCTCCTCCTCCTCCTCCTACTCCTCCACCTCCTCCTCCTCCTCCCCCTCCTCTGGTGCGACTCCGGCACTGTATTAAGGCACGTCGCCAATTTTGGTAGACGAGCAAATGAAATACGGGAATTATACAGGCTCGGCTATGAGTTTTGACCTATTTTTAAGCTCTTGCGCGCTCTCTGGTGAAAATTTTCGCATAAAATTTACTCGCGCTCTCTCGACCTAAGGGAGACGCTCAAATGAGAGACGAGTGTTATAGAGTCTCATCTCCGAGTTTTTCTATTTTTATCTCTCGCGCGCTCTCTCCCAACATTTGGCAAAAATATTTAGCTCTCGCGCGCTCTCTCGACCTAAAAACCGCAGCTCCTGAGCACGCCGTTGTCCCTCTTCCTCAACTCGCTCTTCATCATTGTCGCGTAGCCGCCATCGACCCTGACTTTCATCATCGAGAGTTATGCACGCTGGAGCAAGCCGCCACGTCCCCTGTCCCCGGTGCACGCCGCCGCCTCGACCCTTACCTCGGTAATCGGTATGAGCATGTCACCGCCTTCACATAAGTGGAAATGTTCTCGCTAGTTGGTGTCCTTGAATGCATTCATCTTCTTTGTTTATGTCCAATGCAGAAGTAATGTATTTGTTTTGACTATCAATGTATATAATGAATTCTGATTTGCAAACCCTTGAATCTGCAGGAACTGTGGTTGACACTAGCATTTGCCATCCTAGTGAGTTGTATTTCTACCTCTGCAGCCATGCTGAAATCAAGGTACCTATGCGATAGGTGTTGCTCTCATGAGTTTTTAATAACAGACTATTAATGCATCAATGAAACGTAAATTGTTTGTTTTTTCAAGGGACAAGCACACCAACTCACTACATGTCCTTTATGATGAGACAATTTCTCTGTTGATACTTTGCAGATGCTCACCAGCTACATGTGCTATAAGTAAGCTCGGTTCTCCATTCAGTAACAATTTTGTGTTTATTACAACTGTATACCAATTTGTTCCTAATCCTTCATATATTTGCTCCCTTTTGTGACCGTTTAAGCAAATGTGACTGCAATTTGATATTGTTTTATATGATTTTATGGAATTTGAGGATGTCTCAGTCGGAGCATTAGAGACTATGAAGGCTCATTGTTAATGAAGTCATTGATCGGGAGAATTTTCATTATGGTATACATGATTAGTTGATGACAGTTATGATGTGTGTAACTAGTTACTTTGTAATAAGGATGAACAGGGGGCATTCTTTGTGTAATTAATATACTTTTATAACCATGATTGACACTTTGATAATATTTTATTATTCAATATAATTTAAGATGTGATCTTTTTGGGTATACATATGTTCATGTATGTGTATGTTGCTAACACTGGCAATGTGGCTGCCAAATCCTTGTTAGCTCCAGGATGCAGCCTGCAATCAAGATAATCAGGAGTGAGGGCACCTAATAGGAACCCCGCCTATAAAGAACCGACGACATGTTGTAACAGAGATCGTCTGGGATTACCTAAATAAATGAGACAAGCTTCCTTAAAGCCCGTCTCAGATCAGTTAACAAATCTGCGACGTGCTACTATAAAGCCCGTCTCGGATTAGTCAATAAATCTATGATGTACTATATTAGAGCTTGTCTCGCATGTATGCTGACGGGTGACGCGCACGACTCACATCTCCAATTAGCCCTTAAAGCCCGTCTGTTATGACTAAAAGAAACGCGACGCTCTATATTTGATCTTGTCTCGCACTTAGGCTGATCGGCGACAGCCCAACCACTCATCTCTGATTACAACATAATGCGGTACGCGACGATAAAGATGCACTGTTTGTTCGTCTCCCTTCTTTATTCGAGCCCGTCTCGGATGAGCCTTTCTTACGTAGCGAGAGTATCAATGGCCTAAAAAGGAGACTGCAAACCCTACAATGTGTTGCTTGAAAAACGCTTGATGGGTATGGCGCCTTAACCCCTGTCTACACGGATGATCTTTTGACTCACATGGATTGGTGACAGCGACGAGAGGGAGGCACCAACCAGGGAAGCCGCAGCCACGGCAAGCGGGCAATCCGAATAATCACACTCTAGCTTTCTTGAGATGGGGGTGATACAAATTTCCTCTTGAAGCCGTGGAGGAGCTCGAGAGGAGATCAGGGGAGGAGACTTGGTTCCTTTGAGCTGTTCGCCTTCTCCCTCACAGCGGAAGCAACATGAGGTAGTTTTTTTGCAAAACACGACAATATGGTTGAAAGAGAAACAATTGAACCACCTACCAATAAGATCTATAGGAACCGGCTTACCTTGTCAATGACAACCACCATTTAGCGACTTGCGGCTAACCTTAGTGACCATGAAGTCAGAATGGTCACCTCTACCAGTTTCAACAGGGGGGATCAGGGGAACAGGGGCTGAGCGACACAGGGAGGATGGTTTACCAAGCAAGAATGGAAAGGGCCCACATGCGGGTGACATATAAATAGACATTAGAGGTGAAGGGGATGGAAGAATGGGAGGGGATGATGACGGAAACGATGGTGAACTCAGCAATATCCCAAATATTTAGGAAACATTATCATCGCAGCCGGAAACACTACAGGCTTGACAAAAAATTGACTTATTGAACAATTATTCTGATAGATGATCAGGGAATAGATGCATAGAATTTGTTGAGATGATTCTAGGAAAATTAATTTTGCGGCGAGAAATGCTATAGAGTTGATCAAAGATTGACTCCTTGAGCCATAGCTCCGATGGACGATCGGAAACCTTATATGTGAGAGCTTGCATAGATGATTTTGTTTTACTACTCATATGTTTGATTTGGAGAATGGATGTGTCGGTTGTAAATTGATTTATTTTAGACCGTAGGATTGTCTATTAGGTTAATGTACATAAAAATTATCTACTGGTTTTTTCCTTATGTCGATCACCTCCACTAGCGCTGCCAGAGATTACATCTCCTATATCCTCTGTTCTTTCCCCACCCAGGCAGCCATCTTCTTCTCCCCTGCACCTGCTGAGTTGCCCGCTTTTCATTGTGCTTTGCTGCCTGCTTGCCCGTGCATTGCTGCCTGCTAGCTCGTGCTTTGCTGCCGGCTTTCTGTTGCTTTGGTGTTGCAGTGGGTGAAAGAAAATCAGAGGGCTGCATATTGGTTATATCGCTGTGAGCTCCTAGAGCCGGCACTTATATGTTTATATAGGACAGGAATCACCACCGCTGTGATGTTTATAATTTTGGACTTGACTCGTTTGTCACATCTTTCAATTTTTTCTAAACCGAATCAAGTCTATCTTGTAGTACAATGATCATATCTGTATTTCTATTTCTAACAGAATTGAGTCTATCTTTTATCTTTGGAGGAATATAAAACACATATCTTTGTTTCTATTTCTAACACAACCCCTCATTCACAACCATGCAAGGCTGAGACTGTGCCTGAAATTCTTGAACTGTCAAACAGGAAACGATTTTTTAAATCCGTCTTCCACTTGATCACCTGAGGGAATGAACTCAATCTGCATTAATTTCTTGCAACTCGTTATCTCACAAAATAGTAGTATGCTTCAATATGTTTTGTGTGCCCATGAAAGACCGGATTAGAAGACAAATGTTTGGCCCCTAAGTTATCGCACCAAGGCTTTGCTTGTTGTGGACATTGAATTCCAATTTCTTGTACATAATTTGTATCCACATTACCTCTGTTGTTACATTTGCGATGACTTTGTA
Source organism: Tuctoria greenei (assembly GCA_036927565.1). Lineage (NCBI taxonomy): Eukaryota > Viridiplantae > Streptophyta > Magnoliopsida > Poales > Poaceae > Tuctoria > Tuctoria greenei. The sequence goes on along the minus strand of JAYESD010000007.1, from coordinate 75,843,997 downwards.
CTCAGCTTTTGTACATGATACTGAAACTGTTGCTTGCTTTATACAGTCCACGAGATTAAATTAGAACCAAGAAAAAAAAAAGCAAAACCACGTGTCAAACATCTATCATCTAAGCATCTGGTCCAATTTGCATCAGAAAATACACTGACCAAGCAAGAATTAATCTTATTAATCTTTGGACCAAGCTTGGTACATGACTTCAAGTACCTCAGGATTCATTTGACTGTGGTCCAATGATAGCTAGTAGGGGCATGTATATACTGAAAGACTTTATTAACAGAAATGAAATATATGGTCTGGTTAGAGTCAAATACTGAAGTGCTCCGACTATACTGTGATACTGTGTAGCCTCCTTGGGACCAAGCGGTGTACCACCACTAGCTGTTAATTTTTCGCTGACTGACATAGGTGTACTACATGGTTTGCATTCTGTCATACCTGATCTTCTCAGCACATCATTGGCATACTTTTCTTAGTAAGGATTATGCCATCTTTTACATTAGTCACCTCGATACCAAGGAAGTAGTGCAGGTTTCCCAAATCCTTGAAGGCGAATTCATCGCTTAACTTTTCCACGAGCTACTGTAGCATCATACTTTAAACAAGCAACAATGACATCAACATAGACAAGAATAAACATTGTTCAAGAGACAATTATCTGCCTTTGACACCTTGAAACCAAGCTTTAACAGTTTTGAACTCAACCTGGAGTACCATGCTCTTGGTGCTTGTTTGAGTCCATACAATGCTTTGTCTAATTTACAAACGGAGTTGGATTTAAACTTATCCTCATATTCAGGAGGCTGACGCAAGTAAACTTCTTCCTCTACTTTACCATGAAGGAACACATTTTGAATATCTAACTGCCGCAAGCTCGAACCTCCCGACACAGCTAAAGACAAAACAGTTCTGATGGTAGCAGGTTTAACAACTGGACTAAAAGTTTCCTCATAATCGAATCCATAACGTTGTTTAAACCCTTTTGCAACTAGTCAAGCCTTATGCGGGTCTAAGCTACCATCTACCTTTCTCTTCATTTTGTATACCCATTTTCAATCAATAATATTTCTACCCTTAATTGGAGGAACAAGGCGCCATGTTCAATTTATAGCTAGAGCATCAATCTCAACATCCATAACCTGGTTCCAATTTTTATCTCCTAGAGCTTAGCTTCACCAGCGACACTAAAACATCTATAACAAATTGTACCATCTGTATAAATTTTAGGCTCATAACTACCTTGACTTAGGCGCATAAATGGTCATTCTAGTTCTGGTGCGGCAACGGAGGTACTTGATGAAGTTGTAGGTCCACCCCCCCCCCCCATGTCGCAGTACCCTTGTTGCACGTGCACGCTATTGTCTGAAGGAGTTGCGCTCCTGGGTGAGGTTGAAGGTGTCCCGTCTGCTGGTCCTGTCTGCATGGCAGTCACCGTCTTCTACAGCAGTGCAAGTGCTAATATGATGTGATGGTTGGGTATCCTCACTTGTAATTCCAAACTGTGGGACCCCAATTAGCTGGTCTATATTGTTTGCGGCATCCTTATTTTGGGCTTGTATTCCATCTCTGTTTCCTACTTCTTGCATGCCATGTACAACATCGCTTTCCACAAAATCTTGATTACTTTGGTTAGCTGTAGAAGAACTAGTCAATGGTAAATCTAAATTAGCAACCACAAATGGAATTAATGAAGGATGAAGATCATAGTCTACTTCCTGCATTGTCATATAATTTGGAGAACCCAAAAACATTCTCTTCAAAAATAACATCTCGTGAGATGTAGACATGACCAGAAGAGATGTCATGACATTTAAATCCCTTGTGACTACTATATCCCAGAAAAACACTCTTTGGACCAAAAATAAAGTTTGTGTTGATTATAAGGTCGGACATTTGGCAAACAAGCACAACCAAAGATACAAAAAGACAAATAGTTTAGTTTTTTTTGGAAGAGACGCTGAAGCAGAGTCTAGAACTTGATGACTCTTCTAGGTGTTCGATTTATGAGATAAGCTGCACCTGAAAAAGCTTCATCCCAAAATTTAAGGGGTATGAATGCACGAGCAATGAGAGATAATCCGACCTCAACAATGTGATAATATTTTCTTTCTGCAGATCCATTTTGGTAATGAGCGTGCGGACAAGAAACATGATGAGATATTCAAACTTTTGTGAAGAACGAATTTAGCTTCTCATATTCACCTCCCTAGTCACTTTGGATAGTGATGATTTTCATGTCAAATAAGCGCTCAACAGGATTTTAAATTTAATGAAACTTCTGGAAAGCCTCAAATAACATAAATTTAAGTTAATTTACTATAGTAATCAACAAAACTAACATAAACTTCTGGATTTTAAATTTAACGAAATAGATTCAAGTGAATTTACTATAGTAATCAACAAAACTAACATAAACTTCTGGATTTTAAATTTAACGAAATAGATTCAAGTGAATTTACTATAGTAATCAACAAAACTAACATAATTTTTTAAATTTTCCAACCGAATCCGGAGCAGGTCCCCACACGTTTGAGTACACAATCTCTAGAGGCTGACTCGAAGTACGGAATTACTTAGGCTATGCGATTTGGTGACTTTTTCCTTGCTGAGAAGGGCGACAAACAAACTCTTTATTTTACTCGAAATTACATGGTAAATTAAACTCCTTAACGACTCTTTTCACGATAGGCAGAGCTTGGTGGCCTAAACGATCATACCACTGGATGAGCGGTGACATACTGACTCCAAGAGCACTGTTCAGGCTAGATTGCAGCAGAGTGTAGAGGCCGTTGCGACACCCCCTCTAAGCAGAATGCTCTCCCTTTCTTGATCCTTAATCAAGAAAAATCAAGGATGATATTCAAGGAATACATTGTTATCTAAAGCAAGGCGATGAACGGATACAAGATTTTTAGTGGTTTTGGGGACATGAAGAACTTTGTTGAACAAAAGATTGCGATGTGGGTTGCTGATAATAGATTTTCCCAAGTGACTAATTTTCATACATGCACCACTTGCAGTGTGGATCTGCTTTCTGTCTAGATACTTGTCACGTATGAAGAGTTTTTCGAGTTCCGTCGTGATGTGATCTGTTGCTCCAAAGTTGGCGTACCAATTTGTGTTGACATCATAGGATGTGTATGTAGCTACAGCTGCTTGCTTGGATTCAGGCTCATAGGTATCATCAAACCTATCCCAAACAACTATATGCAGTGTGGCGATCTTGAAGCAAACTGATATTGTGGGTGATCGGTAGAGCCATAACCATTGCCACAGCCAGACCGTCCTCCACAGCCGCATGTTGGCTTAGATGATCTTCTGCCACGGCCTCCATGACCAAAATGTCCACTTCCAGGACCTCATCCACATCCATGTCGGCTTGCAACATTGATGGAGGATCCCAAGCCGTTGTAGTGTCGATCAAGGCGAGTCTCAAATAACAAAATCCGCAAAACAAGTTCACTTACACTAACCGAGTTGGTGCGTGCAAGAACTGCGTTAATGACGGAGTCGTATTCCTCATCAAGACCAGCGAGGAAGTATTCCACCAGTTCATCTTCGGATAGTGCTTACCAGTTGTGGCCGTCTCGTGCCAAGGGCTTGCATCCAAGCGATATACTCTACCTTCTTCTTGTTTCCCTTCTGGGTGGTGGCGAGTGCTTGATGCAAGTTAACAACACGAGCTCACGTCTTTGACGTGAAGAGAACTTCAAGGGCACTCCATGCTTCGGCGTCTGACTCCCTGGCCGTGATGTGTTGTTGGAGCTGCTTGGAGACGGAGGCAAGGAGAAAGCTATACACTTGCTGATCTTGCTTGAGCCTGTTGTCGTATGCCAGGTTTGGGACATTGGCATCTTGCCACCGTTCTTGTCTTCAATCTCCTCTTCGAGTTTCTTGAATCTACCGATGAGGTATCCTTCTAGACGGGCACCACGCATGGTGGATACAACTAGAGCGTGTCATATTGTATGATTGGTCTTGTCAAGTTTATCGAGGATGGAGATAAGATGGTGCATGGTGGTGATTCTTGGAGAAAGAGGTGCCGGCCATTGTAGGTGGGATCTATTCTAGGTTCTAATATTATGAAAGAAAATCAAAGGGCAGCATATTGGTTGAATCACCGTTAGCTCCTAGAGCCAACAGTTACAAGTTTATATTGAACAGCAACTACCGTTGTCGTGGTGCTTATAATTCTTGAGATAGATCACAGACTTGATTCGTTTGTTACATCTTTCTATTTTATCTAAACCGAATCAAATCTATCTTCTATTGCTGAAAGTGTACAATGATCATATCTCTATTTCTATTTCTAACAGAATCGAGTCTATCTTTTATCATTGGTAGAATACAACGCACATATCTTTATTTCTATTTCTAACAGTGGGTGCAGAGCAAGGAAGGGAAGCTGGGCAGGTTGCATTTTTTTCAGCATTGCTTGTTGTTCCCGTTAGCTTTTCTCCATCGATTACCATTGCTCTGCCCAGCCGTAGGTCCCTGCTACTGCTGCTCTGTTTGTGCTGGCTGCTTGCTGAGCTGACGTGAGGAAAAGAGAATTGATGCCGGCAGCCGCTGTTCAGGTGCTTCTACCGTGCCTTGGTAATCACCATCTACGCTGTTCTTTGCTGCATGATGTGTTTGCTCTCTCATGCTAATGCGTGGTGTGCGCCAGTTTGTAAACATGGGCAATGTTGTAGAACAGATAAAAGAAGCAAGTTAAGACTTCAAAAAGTCTTTGTGGATAGGAGTCAAACCGTACGACAGTTACAAGAAGCAGAAATTCAACCTTCGAGCTGCTTATTTGTGGTCCGTTCATGATTTACCGGCATACAGCATGTTTTCTGGATGGAGCACTCACGGTCGTCTGACGTGTCCGATATATGCTTCAGACACGGATTGCTTCCGACTAACTCATGGAGGCAAAATATCTTACTTCAATTGTCAGAGACGTTGGCTGCCCTCGAATCACATATTTAGGCAGCAGAGGCATGTCTTTCGAAAGAACACTGTTGTCACTAAAGGACCACCGAAGCGTCTCAACGGGTCAAAAATTTCTTGATATGTTGGACAAACTAGTGTCTGATAAAGGTCGTCCTGGATATTTCGTAGGTTATGGAGAGGAACACAATTAGACTCACATATGTGGACTTTGGGAGCTACCGTATGTGAAGTCGTTGATTCTAATGCACAACATTGATGTTGTGCATCAGGAGCGTAACATGAGCGAAAGTATCATAAGCACTTGCATGGATATGCCTGGCAAAACGAAAGACAATTACAAAGCTAGACTAGATTTGGCAGACATTTATCACCGTTCAACTCTTGAAATCTCTGAAAGTGGTGGGAAGCCACGTGCTTCTTTCTGTCTTCGATCGAAAGAAAAGAAAGAAGTTATGAAATGGATGAAAACTTTGAAATTCCCAGATAGTTACACAATTAGCCTGAAACGATCCATAAATGTTTACACAGGAAACCTCACTGGGTTGAAGAGTCATGATTATCATATTATAATAGAAAGACTCTTACCTGTTATGATTCGAGGCTATCAAGATGATGCGGTGTGGAAGGTTTTAGCCGAGCTCAGCTATTTCTATAGATATCTTTGTGCTAAAGAAATCAAGATCGAGATGATGGATAAGTTAGAGAAGGAGATACCCATACTTTTATGTAAGATGGAAAAAAATTTTCCACCGAGTTTCTTCAATCCAATGCAACATCTGCTTATTCATCTTCCGTTCGAAGCTAAAGTTAGCGGTTCTATGCAATATAGGTGGATGTATCACATTGAAAGAGCGCTACGATATCTGAAACCAATGGTTGGCAACAGGGCAAGGGTGGAAGGGTGCATCGCTGAAGCATATGCTCTTAAAGAAGTAGGATACTTTTCAAGTGTCTACCTTGCGGAAGAAAACAATATCAATACTTCGGCGATGTGGTACAATGTGGACGAAACACCCCCTTTAAGCGACATTTCCACTTTTCAAACAAGAGGCACCACTGTTGGTAGCTACACGACCTACGTGCTATCCGAACAAGAAAGGACAATTGCTTTACTCTACATGTACGCAAATATAAAAGGCATGTAGGAATACTTCGAGTAAGTGTTTGTCCTACATTTATGCTAATCGACATATTTCGCTACACATGTATTCTAAAAGATGTTTTTTCACGTTCAACGAGTTCCACAGACAATGTTGGCCACATAGGCCAAACAAGTAGAAGGGATGTGAAAAGAAGGATTATAAGGTACTATCATTAAAGAAGTATTATTTTAACTTACAATCATTTATGACAGTGTCGGACTCACAATGTCCATGAAGATTTGCGGTAGCTATCTTATGGATTGGTGAATGTTAGAAGATGTGGTCGATATGACGTAAATGGCTTTCGATTCCATACAACTCATTTTGAAGCTCTTTGTCCTCTCGCGGCAACATCAAATTCCGGTGTTGTGACGAGAGCAATGGACAATCAAGGTAATTTAACCAATTATTATGGGATCATTAACAAAATCCTTGAATTTACTTTTACCAAAAATAAGACCCTTCGAGTTGTCTTCTTTGACTGTGACTGGTTTGATCACACTCATGGAACTCGAGACAACCAATTTGGAATGGTGGAAGTGAAACATAAGGACCGACTACGAGGTTACGATACATTTGTCTTGCACATCAAGTGGAACAAGTGTATTATCTACCTTATCCATGCACGAAGCTCAGTGCTTGGTGGGTGGTACATAAGGTGAATCTTCGTGAGCGGTTATATACTTCTCGGGATGATGGTTACCACGATAGCGAAGACGTTGAAGAAGTGTACCAAGAAGAAGAGTTGCCAGACACTTTTATTGTCGAGCTTGGTGCTGGACTCGATCAATTAGTTCGAGATGTTGAAGACGTTGAAGATGTAGAGGCAGATGATATGCGAAAACGGAAATTAGAACAGGCCAGGATGGAAGATCGTTTGGCTGGTTTAAGGAGTAGGGCACAGGCAAATGATAATGATGTTGATGAATTTTGAAAGTGATTACAAGTAATGTTTTCTTGAAGATAGTAACATGAATTTTGTATATTTTATTTGCATATTTACTAAATATCTAATTAAAACGGGATGGCGTCAAAGAAGGATAAGAAAGGGCCGCCGACGAGGGGGTTCTACCCCTCTAGACCTGAGGACGCTTTCGCTGGTGCCTCGTCAACTGGGAGTAGACGCTCTCAGCTATTGGGGCACGTTCTGAGCAGCTCTAGAGCTTCATCACAGGTAAATTTCACTCGTTTTTGACAAATTCTTTAAATTCAATTTCACATTAAACTTACTTATGTAATATTTGAATCTTGTAGTCCTCACCGGATGACTCAGAGGCTACGGCGCCATTTGACCTTGGCTACCCTTCGGCTCCCGAGCCTTCTGTTCCTGACCCTTTTGACTCGGCTGGTGACGAGCCTTCTGGGTCACCTGACGTAGCACCCCAACAGACGCGAAGGACGAGGAGGACTCAGTTTGTCAGTCCTCCATCGATCCCTTCACAGAGGATCATGATTCGTCCGGTCAGAGACAGGTAATAAAAATTATAGTGTTCAATTCTGGTTTCTTTTGGTTACTTAAGTAATGAATCAATAAATATCTTGCAGGGCTTGGGACGACACGTCTTTCACCGGTGTCCTCGGGTCCTTAGTGCGTTTGCACTATCCCGGGGTCATCGACGGGGTGCTTGCTCTTTCGTGGGAGGACTACGCACGCGTCCATCACCAGGAGCACGACAACCTTCAGGAGACCGTATGAGCCGATTTTATGGTAAGTATGTTAAAAATAATTTCTAAGTTTTAAATCTTAAACTCTTTTAATGAATATCTCTTCAATATATTCTTTATTGCAGGCAATGTATACTTTAGAGGACCCGAACGGCCCTTGCCTGATTGAGGATGCGAGTGTTTCACTACAATGCTGCCAAGGCGCTTGGACAAGCTTTGTCGAACGCTCGTGTTCAAATTATTAATGAGCACTTGAAGGCGAACCAGCACCACGTGCTACACTTCCGGCAAGAGAGCGAGAGGCACCTGACCGAGGAGGAGTACGCGCATGTACATGGGGTGTACTAAGTATTTTTTTTGATAATTTCCTCGATGGTATTTTTAACGACTTACAACTATGTGCAGGGCCACGTGAGCTGGTTGCACGGTCGGACCGATGCATTTCAGGTCCTTTGTCGCTACTGGGCTAGCAATGACTTAAAAGCTAAGTCCGGAAAGGCTCGAGAGTGCAGAGGGGTTGAGGGGAAGAGCAGGCACGGCCAAGATAACCACTTGCATTTAGCTAAATGCATGGTAAGTGTATGTAACTTATGTTTATATATTTATAATATATTGTTTGTACTAACATGTATTGACAGGAGCGCGAGACCGGGGTGCCGCCGACCCTTACTGAGATTTGGAAGAGAGGTCACAGGGACCCTTCTCAGCCTCAGGGGTGCAGTCAGGCTTCAGCCGAGCGATTGGTAAGTTTAGAAATCGTTCATATTAAATATAACTATATGTACTGTTGAACTTACACGGTTTCCTTGTTTTGCAGGCTAAGTACGGGGAGGAGGCTAGGAAGATACACGGCGAAGATTTCGATTGGGAATGTGAACCAATCGATCCTCAAGCCGTGTATGCAAGCGAAGGTGGAAAACCACATAGAAGGTGAGTTTATAAGTCATTTTATCATTTTCAATTCAAAGTATTCAAGATATTTCAATTTGATATTACTGACTCTCTTTTTTATGGGCTCGCCATATTCGACGGAGTTGTTGACTTGAGGGCGGGGAGACCTGCGAGAGGTAGCTCCACGCAGGCTTCTTCGGTGGGCACGACAGGTCGTCGCATCTCACAAAGGGACTTTGAGATGCAGTCCCTCTGACAAACTGTAGAAGTGAACTTCAGGCGACAGGAGGAGGAAAGGAGAGAGGCAGAACGCCAAAGGATCGCGATGGAGGCCACGATCCAAACCCAGGCAGCAGCATTGGCGCAGATGCGGGAAGCAATGGAGGTAACAAAATAAAAACTTAAGTTCTCATTAATTCAGCATAAATGACTTACTAATATGTAACATTTAATGTTTCAATGACAGACCATGGCTCGGGCGCAAGGTCTGGGGATCCAGCTACCGCCACTACCATCGTCCTTCCAGGCGATCCTTCTTCTGCGGGTCAGGTAATTTTCTATGTCAACTTAACAATGCTAGTTTGAACTCAACTTAACCAAAATAAAGCGAGGAAATGGAGTGACAGTGAAAGATAGATAGAGTGAGAGATGAAATTAGAAGAGGGGGGAAGATAGAGAAAAAAGGATTGAAATAGAAGAGAGAGGAGATAGTTAGATAGAAGAAAAGGATTGTGATGGAAGAAAGATAGATAGAAGAAAGAGTGAGAGATAGTTAGATAGAGTGGGAGAGGAATGACGAGAGATGGAGATTGGAGATAGGAGAGGGAGAGAGAGAGAGAGAAAGGGAGATGTAGATTGAGATAGAGGCAGGAAGATAGAGGGAAAATGATAGCAATAGAGAGATGAAAGAAGAGAGGAAGATAGGGGATCTAGATGGAGATAGAGGGAGAGAGAGGGAGAGATGTTGATGCATTTATATTATAACTCTAAGTTTCATTAATTGCAGGGATCTGCAACGGCTGCACAAATTCCGTCGCCGTCGCCACCGCCACTTGTAATGAGGCGTGACGATGACTTCGACTTCGGAGGTGGCTTCGGAGGTGGCTACGGAGGTCAGACGACCGAGTGAGCCCTTGTTTGGTTTGTTGATGGTGATGCCATGTTCCGACGATGTGTTGTGATGTGTTTTGAGACTGTTATGATGTTTATATGATTGTTTGTTATATTGCGTGTTGTGTGATTTTGGCCATCAAGCCGGGTGGTATTTTCTGTTTTTTTTTTAAATAAAAAAACCTTATTTGCGACGGCATTTTATACAGTACCATCGCAAATAAGGTCTCAGGCCATCGCAATTAAGCCTCTGTTATTTGTGACGGCCCGACCGTCGAAATTAAGGTCTTATTTGTGACGGCCAGACCATCGCAAATGGCCGGGTGGGCCCCATCTGGTGATCGTGTGGGACCCATCAGCTGACATTACCTTAATTGCAATGGCTAGGCCGTCGCAATTTGCCCCGAGGGGCCCACCGACCCCCTGGCAATAATTTGTGACGGCTACGGTTGGCCGTCGCAAATAAGCTTATTTGTGATGTATTATTTGCGACAGCCAAAAGCGGTCGCAAATAGCTTATTTACGACTGCTTCTAGCTGCAAATCGTCAGGATTCCTATAGTGCTCCTCAAGCTTGATGTCTCCATGGCTTTTGATTCTGTTTCGTAGGAATATCTCATTGAGCTCAAGGAGAATCGGGGCTTTCCTAGAAGATGGACGAGCTGGATTTCTCTGCTATTAGCCTCCTCATCATCAGCTATACGACTCAATGGGGTTTGTGGGCCATGGATCCAACACAGGAAAGGGCATCGGCAGGGAGATCCCTTGTACCCTTATTTATTCATTCTTGCCTTCGATACCTGGCACCAAATGTTTGATCTGGCAGCAAGGCACGGACTCTTGACACCACTAACAGTACGCTCGGCCAAAATGCACTTATCCTTGTATGCGGACAATGCTGTGGTTTCCTTAATCTGAGGCAAGAAGATATGGACTTCACTATGGAAATCATGCGATGTTTTGGTAATGCCACTGGTTTGGACCTTAACTCGTCGAAGAGCATTGTCTCGCCTGTCAAATGTGAGGCCATTAACCTGGACCATGTTCTGCATTGGTTTGATGGTGCACGGTGTCCCTTCCCTATGTCGTACTTGGGGTTACCCATTACACTGGGACGGTTATGCTTGCACCATCTGCAAACAATCAAGGATAAGGCTGCGGTGAGGCTGGCGGGGTGGCAAGGCCACTTGCTCTTCTTGGCAGGGGGACTGGAGCTCACAAACACGATACTTAGCTCTATAACAACCTACGCCATGACAACGCTCAAACTACCTAAGAGGTTCGTTGTTGGGATTGATAAACTCCGCAAGAAATTCCTATGGGCCAGGGACAGTGAGCTCAATGGAGGCAAGTGTAAGGTTTCCCTGAAAATAATGTGTCGGCCTAGGCAACATGGAGTTCTAGGCCTTATTGATCTTCTGGCCTTCAATAGAGTGCTTAGGCTGCGATGGTTATGGTTTTCTTGGACAGGAACACATCAACCTTGGGTTGGCTCTCAACTACCAATGGATGAGGTTGATGAAGTCCTCTTCTCTGCTGCCACCAGAGTGCAGGTCCACAACAGGCACCCGACAATGTTATGGACGTCTCCTTGGATTCATGAACAATCCCCTGCTATGCTCTTTCCTGCTTTGTCACAGTAAGCATAAAATCATAACAGTGGCCAATGCGCTTGGCGGTGACACGTGGATTCGAGATCTGCTGCATAATCTGGACTTAACACTCCTTATTGACTATGTGGTTCTATGGCATCTAGGCCGAGGCATGGATTTCGACCCCCTGGCAACCGCAAACAACGAGATGACATGGACCCGCACGGCAAATGGCAAATTCTCTACAAAGTCATCTTACTTGATAAAATTCTATGGGACACTGCTATAATAAGCTTCATCTCAAGCGGCTCCAAACGTATTATCACACGCGGTTTTCAAAATCACGTGAAACGAAGAGTCTGTGATAATTTGCAATTTCACAGGTGGAAAGAATAACCACCTTTGATCATGGGTTTATCACAGGCGGTTCTTTACCTATTACTAGCCGCATGTGAGGACACTTTATCAAAGGTGGTTCGTGCAGTATAAGTAACCGCCTATGATAATATTGTTATCACATGTGGATTTTTACCTATGACTAGCTGCCTGTGGAGATAATTTACCACAACCAGTTTGTACCGTAAGTGTAGCCACCTGTGATAATGGAGTTACCATAGGTGGTCTTTACCTATGACTAGCCGCCTGTGATAATATAATTTCACAGGCAGGTCTAGCCGTAGGTAAAGAACCGACTGTGATAAAGTATACCCTATGCAGTACTACCTCTTTTATTTCTAATTTTTAGGTCAATTTCACTAAATCAATACAGAAGTCAGCTCATAGTTAACACTAAAACAATATAATCACAGAAGGCATCTCACAGAAGTCAATTTTACTAAAACAATATACATATGTACAAGTTACACTTTCAATTGACATATAAGTAATCTCATAGTTTACAAGTTTTACTAAAGACTATTTCTATTTTCCTCACAAAGTTTTGGCACATCAGCTATTACACAATCCTCATCAAATAACAGCCCTTTTAGTTGGAAAATTTCGCGACGCATGTATTGACACAATTCACTTGCAATCCTGTCGGCTCCTCCACAAGGAATACTTCTACAAACCGGCCATTCTTAGTTTACATTCTTTGTTGCTGCAATGAAACACACAAGGTTTATAATGTCTTGGTTTGAACTACCTCAAAGTATAGATCAAAGTGAGTATACATGAAATTATTTTGTATTTTTGGAGCATTTCTACTATGAGCAATTGAATTTTAAAGTTTGAATCAAAATCTGGAAATAATGTTCCTGATAATATTGAACAGCAGAGATAAAATTTGAATATGGGAATTTACCACGCGTGAAATGGCTATGAACATTTTACAGGATGTGAGGAACACCTAACTTGAGATATGTATATAGGCTTTCATGGCAAACCAATTGCACTACTGGAAACTAGAGTTCAATATCTTTCTTACAAAATAATATAAGTATTAAAATATGCTATTTACAATGAAAGTGAAATTGAAAAGTAAGAAAATACAATATCGATATTAAGGATAACTTACATCCTCACGATTCACTCTATATTCGATGGCGGTCCGAAGATGATCGCATACATAATACCTGCATAAGACATTCTCAGGAGGCTGCATGGGACAAGGATAATATGTTGATATGTGCAATGCATCCTTATTAGGATGTCTCTGACCGCCAAGTTTTTTCGCGTAAACCGCCAAGCGCTGTAATACAAAAAAATATCATATAAAACTTATCAACACATTCTAAATGTGTATAAATTAAAAGTATCAATTAACCGTACAATTTCAAAATGTTAAGGAAATCTTTGTAACGATCTAGTGGCTAATTGGTTGAGTCCAAGACCGTTGCCATACCCTGCGTTGGCTTTACGAAGATCATTATGTAGTGTTCACTGCACATGTTCGAACACACGTGTTAAGTTAACAATTACCAATAATTGCTATTTCAATGTCATGTGTCAAACATACTCGAAGTGGTCTAGAGCCTTTACGAGGTCCTTGCCATCTCTGACAAAGTTAAACATGGCATGTCCTATGTAAGCTGCAACATCTGTCCTTTTAACCTTCTTTTGTTTTGCGATTGATTTTTCAAATTCTTTTTTTTTCATATGCTTGTACTCTTCTGAGTCTCGATCCACCTTAAAGTCGAATATCGTCTTTGCAATCAGTGTATGGTAAAGGATACGTGTCTTGGTGTCCAACTTTTTATTATCCATGTATTACATCCTATTGAAGAAGTCCGGAATTGTTATAATCTCACGAAATGTGTATGCGTGTAGTAAGAAAAGCAAATATGAAATATTAGAGGCACTTACAAGCACCAGGTGAGTAGCAGGTTTATTTCGAGCATGCCTCGACAAAAAAGGCTATAAAGATTTTCAAAGAGAAGGGCTCGTTTATCTGCTCCAGTGCTCCAGAATGCTTCTTTTCGCACACAAAATGTGACGTAACAAAGATCATATTTTGTGCTGGCAGTGATGTACCACTCGTGCATTCTTTTGAGCGGGATAGGTTGCTTGCTAAGTTGCACTGATGTCACGAACGGCTTCCCAATCTTATATTTAGGAGGAACATCATAAATATTGTATATTGGAACACCATCTTCTTCCCACTCCTCAATATCTTCTAATGCTAGCTCATGTTAAGAACGAGATGCATTCAATTTTCTAGTATTTTCCTTTAGATTTTCCAAATATTTTGACACTTCTTTAGAAGGTTTCTTATTTTTGTATGAGCTAACTTTCATAGGAACTGACGACTGAGGAGTAGTCGTCAGAAGTTGGACACTGGCTTGTTGTTGAACCTGTTGTTCAATTGATTGCTATTTACTACTAGCAGCTTGCTCTAGTATTGCTTCAAGATGTTGCTCAACCAGTTGCTCTTTACAACCAGCAACTTGCTCTGGTACATCCTTAAGCTATTGTTTAACTGGTTGCTCTTCGTTATCTTTACTAGCAAGGTTACTATCATCCTTGCTGAGACATAGCGGGAGTGGATCTTCCTGGACTTTCGTCTTAGAAGATGGGGTTGCACTATTTTGAGATGCGACAGGGCTAGAAATCGACTCATCGCCCAACACGATATCACATCGGTCCCAAAAGAATTAATTAGTTGACAACCTGCCCCAGAGTCGTGATCCCCTCATGTGTGATGTGGTCTATTTCAGAAACTTCATAATCATTATCAATGATCTAAAGAACTTGCACCACAACATAATACAACGGGGGTGAATTGTCACTGAAGTCACGATCAGGCTTTGCCATATTAGTGGCAACCTGTTTGGTTTTGTTCCCTGCTCTGTCGATTGGTACAAGAAGACGACAAGATCTGTCCTTAACAATATCATCGACACCGAACTTATGGGACCCTGAGCCTGGAACAAAACCTACGCTGCTAGGGTAGGCAGTTGGAGATATCAACTGCTCCATTGCCAGGGGAACCATCGTTGTACCCAATGCCACTAATTGTCCTGATTGTCTAAGTTGATCCATTATTTCTTGCACATTTTCCTTGATCTTTTGAGCAATCATTCCATCAATTTTTTTCCTGAACTTCTCACGTCTTCTATATGTCTCTTTATCTTTCAGGAAACCATCTCCAAGACATCTGAGAAGAGATTGCTCGAACTTGTCCACTGTGTTCTGGGTTTCCTAGGATTGTGGTAAGTTGGTCATTCTCCCTCTTCGGCTTGAAGATACCCTTCTGATTCTTTTCAATTACTTCTTTAATGTTTTTCTCTACTTTGTTCACAGAGTCGGGCTTTTCAAATTTGCCCTCGCTGGTCAAACTTGACCGAGCAAAGACCCACCATTGAGTTCTCTAATCGTAGCCTTCTAACGGTTGAGGATTGCCCTTACTGGTAATTTTCTCTAATATCTTACTCCATTTCTGAACTTTGGGGGCATATCTAGCAGACCCCAAGCAATGATGGTATTTATTTCTTTTGGCAAGCTCTAACTTGGATTCATAGGGTTTTAGCCTTTGGTGTGGTCTTTTGACTAAAAAATTCTTGCCATTGAGCTTGTGTGATTTTTCCCATCTTCTTCGGGCTAGGGACCTTATCGGCCTTAACATAAGCATTCATTTCACTCTTCTAGCCACGAAACTTCTTGCCGCAAGAGACCAATATTGCTTTCTTTACAGCTCCTTCCGTGCCTTTCGGGAACTTGAATTGTTTCTTTATCCTCTCCCACAACTCAATCTTGATCTCCTTGGGTAATTTTCTCTAATTCTTAGTTGTGATCGGCATGAGCTCTCTAACAAGACAACCGCACGCATTTTGGTATTTTGTAACTGAATCCACCTAGACAGAAACTTGTTATGTATATGATGTGGTTCAATAAACCCGTATTGGGACCTCGTTGCCCTCGTTTTCGCTTGAGTGAACCTGAGGATTCAACCATCGAAGAACCTTCTGTGGTTTTAGGAGCCGAAGCCACCTTGTTGTCTTCGCGATTAAGCTAGGTAGAAAAGAATTATAAGACTTCATATACATGACAACCAACATTAACTTGAATAGCAAGAGTTAAGATTCGTGGTCCATACCTCGTCGGCAGGATCATATTCTGGGTCGAGATCCTTTGAAGTCTTTTTAACTATTATATTTGGAAAAGGATCTATTGGACAGTGAAAGGAGCCTGAACTGCTAGAGTCACTAAACTCCATATTGTCTTCTTCATTGTTACTACCAGCAACAGTCTTCTTAGGGCTTTCCATTCTAGAACTAATAAGACCAAAAATATGTCCCACTTCAATGAAAGCTACAAAAATAAATGATCTAACACATAGCATAAATATGTCCCACTTATATATCATAAACCATGAGAAGAAGAGGCAAAAATACTAATACATAGGGGAAATATTGTGATAGTAGATATTAAGTGAGGCACCACAATCAATTAACCATATATTTGTCAGTAAGGAATTGTGCATCAGCATATTGAAATGACAAGTCTTAAACCAACAAGGAAACAATGTTAGGCTAATAATGCTTCCATGTTCATGTTTTATTTCAAGTTGCATTGCATGGTTCTTTACTTTATACTATAATTGTAAATGCTTTAAACAGAGAAAAGTTTAAAAGTTAAATATTTTTCACAAAATAATCTTCGTGCTGTTTTTTTTTGTCAAAAAGGGAACTACTCTCTAGGTAAGAGATAACATATGACCTACAATCTTCATTTGACTTTGTTGTGTGTTCAAAAACACTGATTAATGAAAATTAGATAAGAACCTAGGGTTTGAGGCGACTGACCAAGGCATTAGGCATGCCTATTGCTTGTATCAAAGGCAGATACAAAAATCTAGGGTGCGGCGGGGGTGAGGACATGACTCGGCCGCCGGCGACGGCAAGGAGTGAGGTGGCACGGGGACGGAGGAGGGAGCGGCAGTGTACCTGGCGGCAAGGTAGAAGCTCGGTGTACCTAGAAGGAAAGGAAGGAAGCGGCGAGGGTGAAGGTCAGCGATGATGGCGAAGCTCGGCAGCGAGGGCGATGCTCGGCGGCGAGGGCGACAAAGACTTGGCGGCAAATAAAATTTTGGCAGCCAGATGGCGTCTATGTGATTTCGCCCGGGTTGTGTTTTTCCAAGGTAGCCGAGTGCTATATATAGACGCCTATCTTCTCAGGCGGTTATTAAATACCAACCGCCTGAGTAGGGGACTTCTCTCAGGTGGTTATTAAGTATCAACCGCCTGAAAAGATGTTTTTATATCAAGCGGTTATTTAGTAATAACCGCCAGACAAGATGACTTCTCTCAGACGGTTATTCAGTACCAACCGCCTGAAAAGATCTTTATATAGGATTAATTAATATTCTTGATTAAACTGAGGGGCCTTTAAAACCCCAAATTCCACTTTCTAATAATATGCTTTAGTATTAAGATTCCCATTAAATTTCACTTGGGAAAGCCTTTGAAATTGGTCAGGACATAAAAAACAAATAATACTGGTTATTTGTCATTTTTATATCTTGATTAATATAATTATTTTTTCATTTAATTTTTCAATAGAACTTTTTGTCATCATACCAACCTCTATGATTTTTTTCAGATTTTTTTAAATTATTTTGAATCAATGTGTGTTCAAAATATGATGAGTGCCTCATATGTATATGAGCATTTGATTAGAATGATGGATAATTTGAATTTTCACATGTTGTAATGCTTTAAAAAAATTATCAAAATTTATACATGTATAAATAAGACAAATATGTTCATACAAACAAATTTCAGTGAAGGATCCTTTTTTAGGAGATACAAAAGCGTGAATAATATGTGAGTATAAATTATTTTGAGATTTACCAAAACATTACAATGTTAGCTATACAAGTTTTAAAATATTTGGTCCAGGTGGTAGATATTAATTTTTGAAGAATATAGAAAAAAAATCATCGAATTTGGTCTCAATTTGCAAAATCTATACATGTTTGAGTATTTATATTGGAATCTAAATAAAAAAGAAGCAACGGAAAAGAAAACTGAAGAACGGGTTCGGGCCATTATCACTGGCGGTTCTTTAGCAACAACCGCATGTGCAGTAGTTAAAAACCGCCTGTAAAAAAATGTATTAAGTCTAGTCTTTTATTAATATTCATGATTAAAATAAGGGGCCTTTTAAAAGCCCAAATTCCACTTTCTTCTAATATGCTTTAGTATTAAAGGTTTCCATTAAATTTCACTTGGGAAAGACTTTGAAATTGGTCAGAACATAAAAAACAAATAACATTGGTTTTGTAATTTTTCTATCTTGGTGAATATAATGATTTTTTTATTTAATTTTTCAGTGGAACTTTTTAGTCATCATACCAACCTCTATGATTTTTTTCAAAAAAAAAAATTTAATCAACGTGTGTTCAAAATTTTATGAATGCCTCATATGTATATGAGCATTTGATTAGAATGATGGATAATTTGAATTTTGACACGTTGGAATACTTTAAAAAAATTAATAAAATTCATTCATGTATGAATAAGACAAATATGTTCATAGAAAGAAGTTTCAGTGAAGGATCCTTTTTTAGGAGATACAAAAATGTGAATAATATGTGAGTATAAATTAATTTGATATTGTGGGGACCGGAATCCCGACCTCCAAGGATCTCATTGGGTGGTGTCGTGCGATGCGACACCCAACAGTATACAAGAAAAGAACGAGAACAACTTACAATACGAAGTCTTTATTGAAAAGCACATCGGAAGTTTTAAAATACTAACAGAAGGGAAAAGAACTATACACCATAGCTACGCTCTCAGCCTAGCTTTGCAAAAGCAAAGTCATCCATGTCCTGGATACTTCGCACTAGCAACACACAATTCACGGCGGCGTGCAGGGTTCCCACTCGGCTATAAACCCTGGAGGGGGTGCAGCCTCGTCACCAAACCCGTCATCAGTCGTATAATCTGCAAAAACTCGTTAACTGCAAACGTGAGCACAAGGCTCAGCAAGACTAACCCATCTCACTAGACATATGCAAGGGTGAATACTAAGCATAGGTATGGTAAAGCATAAAGGACTTGCCTACAAGTGGATCCTTATATTCATATTTTAAATAGCACATGACATTCTTCCGGCACGACACATCCACTGCAAGGATTCCGGTTTATCGCAACGAAAAAATTTGTCGCAATAGGTTGTTTTTCGTTGCAATAGGTCGCTGTTGCAACAAAAAAGAGTGTGGCGATAGTTTTTATGAATCGTCGTAATAATTCCCGCGACGATAGGTTATTTGCGACGCCTTGGCATCCGTGGCGAATAGTATGGTATTGCAACGATTTTACATCGGTGGCAAATAGGACGCTATTGCAACGTTTTCATGTATTGCAACAATTTAACGTATCGCAACTAATTGTACGGTATTGCAACGGGTTCATGATCGTGGAAAATAGTACGGTATTGCAATGATTTCATATTAGTGGCAAATAGTATGTTGTTACAACGATTTATCGTATTACGACAATTTAACGTATTGCAACAAACAGCATGGTATTGCGATGATTTCACATTCGTGGTAATTGTATGTGGTTGCAACGATTTCACAGGCGTAACAATTGTACGGTATAATAACGATTTCACATTCGTGGCAAATAGTATGTTATTGCAACAGTTTAGTGTATTGCGACGATTTAATGTATTGCAACGAATAGCATTGTATTGCAACGATTTCGCAGGCGTGGCAATAGTACGGTATTGTAACGATTTCACAATCGTGGCAAATAGTATGTTATTGCGACGGTTCACCGTATTGCGACGAATAGCATTGTATTGCAACGATTTCAAGTTCGTGGTAATAGTGCGTGATTGCAACAATTTTCACACTCGTGGCAAATACTACAGTATTGCAACGATTTTCAAAGTCGTGGCAAATAGTAACATATTGCAACGAGTTATGGTGTAGCGACGATTTACCATATTGCAACGAATATCACGGTATTGCAATGATTTCACATTCGTGGCAAATAGTATGGTACTGCAACGATGTCACAACCGTGGCAAATAGTATGATACTGCGATGGTTTAACGTCCGTGGCAAATAGTAGGTTAGTGCAACGAGTCAACAAACGTGGTGAATAGTACTGTACTGCAACGATTTCAGATCCGTGGGAACTAGTCTGGAACTGCAACGATTTTGTATCTGTGGCGAATAGTTGGGTATTACAACGAGTCCACAAACGTGGCGAATAGTACCGTATTGCAACGATTTCAGATCCATTGGAACTAGTATATGGTACCGCAACGATTTCGCATCCATGGCGAATAGTTTGGTATTGCAACGATTTCTTATCTGTGGCAATAGTGTTTTAATGCAACATTTTTTGAGTCGTTGCCAAATGTTTATACTGCAATGTTTTGTCATTCTATTGCCACGTTTTATCATCCGTATTGGCAATAGCTTCCTATTGCAACAATTTATCATTCGTGGCAAGAAATTCGTAATGCCACGTTTTATAATTAGCAGTAGTAGAACCCGAATGCACCAGGTTTGAAAATTAGTGGCAACAGAATCATGAGTTTAACAATAAACATCCATCAATTGGTATTACAACATGCATAACAACACTCAAGGATTACTTAAGCGACGTGTTTGCATGCTAAGAGTTTTCCTAAGCTGATCGGGACTAATTGTTGGAGCAGGTGGCTTTTGGCGGTTCCTTATTTGTTGGACCTTCTGTGGAGTGGTCGCCATAATCATTTTGTGCATTTCAGCCACTGAGGCGCGCATGTCCTGCATTTCCTTAGCTGTCTGTTCACAGTCAGCTGCTATTTGACCTTGTAAGTTCTGGACTTGAATGATTAACTCTTCATTCTTCTGGTTTATGCAGTCCATTTGGGTGTTTAAGCTATCATTTCTTCCTTCCAAGTCCTGCACTATTTCATTGAGGCCTGCATTTCCAACTTCTAAGTTTCAAAATTGGTCGTTGAGGTGTTCAGACATCTGGATACGCATACGTTCACGTTCGGGGCCAATTGGGTTAGCCATATAACCACGACCCCGAACCTGTGATCCTTCACAACCGATTGAGGATCTATAACAACGCTGGAAGATGTGGTTTCTATCCTCATTTGGAATTGGGCCTCCCTGCTCAGCTTCCATGTCGCCCACTTGGGCATGTGCCTGGATCTATATACAAAAAGAAAAGTCACAGGTAATTTGCAAATATTTATTTAATTGAGGATTGTTTGAAGTGTTACTCACATGTACAGCTTCTGCCAGCTTGTTTGTCCAATTACCATTCAACAAATGGCTTGCCTCCCACAGTTGTATGTCATCGGGTTCTTCTCCGGTCTCTGGGTCTCTCTACATAAAATACAACTAAACTTCAACATGTCGGTGTACATATTGTTTGCAGCGCAAAGTAAAAGCGTGATTTATTTTTCATACCTTCTCGTAACTAAGCTGGGCGTAGGATTTGGAGTCAAGCAAGTGACACGCCTTTTGTCTGCTTCGACTTTGAGAATTGGTCCTTCTTATTGCCTGCAATAATTTTAAGAATTAATTCCACGAATGAAAGTAAATGAAATATTTTTTGTATGATGCAAAACTATTAAAAAGTTAGCTGACCTTGAATCGCTCAGACCCAAAATATTCTATTAGGTGCAACCACTCGGGCATCGTTATGTCAGTAGGATGGTTTCGTATACGTTCTTCATCGGTAGAATAACTCTTATAGGTGGCATGCGAAGTCGAGCGCCACCCCTTGTAGCGCTCACCAGCAATTCTCAAAATTTTTCTTGCGCTCTCCAGTGTGTCCTCCATGCCCTAGGAATCCTGTACATTGTATAACAAGTTGCTGTAAATGTATATGATGGAGATTGCAAGAAAAAAATAATGTTGTGGGGGTGTGACAACACTAACCAAAATGTCTCGTACTATATCTCTCTTGTTACTATGGCCAACCTCAGCCCACTTCCTTGCACCGCTGAGGGATGCATGTCTTTTTGTAAACATAACCACATCATCGATAAAGTGTCGCTGATTAATACCAACCGCAACACCCAACCTAGCGGAGAACTGAATTGGTAGCTTCACATGCTCCCTTCTACTAACTTGGGATGCATAGTATATTCTGGCAACCTTAAGTCCTTTAGCCACACTTCTTCCTAGCTTCCTTCCTTCTATTACATTGATTCAAACGGTAAACGATTAAAGCAAAATACCGCCTGAACAAGTTTAGTATCATGTACAAATAGTGTCAAAAGAAGAAAAGTCTGATGTTCATACCATCTTCAGGACGAGTGGGGAAAATACGAGCATGGGACGACCGCGTCGTGCCAGCACCATTTTGTTTTGTAGTACTCCCTCCTCGTTTATATTAACTGTTGCCAACAAATGAATTAATAATTAACTACTACAGTAGTTAAGACTGTCCTAACGACAACTATTTTGATGGGGGGGGGGGTTACATTATTGATTTCTTTGTTGCTGTTCTTACCCTAAAATGAGCCATCAGGTACACATGTCAGTGGCGGTATGCACTCGTAGTACTGCAGAGGATTTTCAGTCCATGAGCGAAGCAGGCAAGATTGTGACGGGGCATGCAGCTGGCAACGCTAGACTAGACAAAGATAGGGTTTGCCGGTTCGGTCTGACTAACATCAGCCGGGGCACGTCTCGAAGAGAATTATTAGTTGCAGTGCAAGTAATGAACACCAGCGGTAGCAGGTGCCGAATGCAAGACAGATAAGGCAGGCAGCTTGCGGGATTGAAATCCTCTGCAGTACTGCACCTGCATTAGCTGCCACTAACATGTGGGCCCATGAGACATCGGGTCTACTTGTCAGTGGCAGCTACTGCAGGTACAGTACTGCATAGTGCCAGCTTGCGACACTCAACAAAGCGAGAGTTCGGTCGTGCTGAAACTCTCGAGGAGGATTGGTGGCAGGGCGAGTAATGGCCAGGGATTTGCGGGCGGCGGGGTAATCATGGCACGTGAAGGATGGGATGTGGTGATGGGCGAGGGAGACGCGTCGGGGAGGACACTGAAGTGACCTGCAGCAGGGCGTGGGCGGATGTAAATTTTATTGAAGCACCCAAGAGACATGCGAAAATGCAAAAGATAGATAACATATTATATCCATGTATCGACTGCAAAAATAATATTGCTTGGATAGATACTATAGTAATCCAATCTCATTTGGTGAAGAGAGGTTTCAATAAAAAACTACACAATATGGACCGAGCATGGTGAGTTAGATACACATGAAGTGGATAAAGATGATGAGAGAGGTTCAGATGACGATAATGTTCATATCGATGATGGTAGGGACAATCAAGATGGTGATGATGATGAGGAGTTCGATTGTGAGGAGATGTTGCATCACATTGAATCATATGTATTAACTTATATGGGAGCAAGTAAAGATTTAAATAAAATGGAGACATTGCAGAATGCAGCGACAGAGCTTTTATATGATGAATCAAACGATTGTGTTAAAGAGTTTACTACATTGTGTGCAGTCTTAGAACTACTAAAGTTGAAAGCCACACACGGATGGTTCGATTGTAGTTTTTCTGATCTTTTGAATCTTTTGGCGGAGATTCTTCCAAATCCAAATAAACTGCCCAGAAGCACTGTCGGTACCCTGCGTACCGTATACCCCTTGGGACGGCAAAAATACCAAAGGAACTTCACCTGTCTGAGTTGAAGATATCCGAAGGCCCCACGTGTCATACGGGACCGGACCTGCCTCCCTTCTATGGTTAGTCCCAGTGCTGCCACATGTATACAGCAACTGGAGCTATGTCCCACGCATGGGAAAGCTCTGGGCTAAATACCTGTGCGGCACCTCCGGACCTAACCCTCGACAGAGGGAAGCTCCGGTACCGACACGTGTACATCTGCACCAGACCTACCCGTCCCAGACGGTAAGCTCCGAAGCTGCAACATGTCCAATCGCTAGACCTTCAGTCTCAACAATCAGACTGGTGGACCCCCAATGGCTCGGACCTTCAAGGGACAATCAAAGACTTCAAGACCCGATTAGGTGTCATTAATACCATATTAATGACACATGATCGGAAGGCCCTTAATACCAGTAACGGCACTGTCAAGGCCCGTTACCACACTATTAAGGGTAATTAACCTCATTAATTGTGTATTAAGCATCAGTAACCGCCAGGGCCACATGTCGTGCCAGGCTAGCGATGTAACGACCAGTCCTTGTACTATAAAAGGACTGGTCGAGCGATACACAGGGCTCTCCCTTTCGGTTGGCTCTCTCCCAGACCTCTTGTATACTCGACTCTAACACACGCTCACAAGTGTTCTGACGCTTAATACAACAACTACACACCCCGTGGACTAGGATATTACGCACAGGTGGCCCGAACCATGTAATTCCTCGTGTGTACTTGCCATTGTGTTCTGAATCTCTGCGCGCCCAGTACCGAACTACTAATTTCGCGGGCTACCAACGGTAGTACTGGGAGAATTGCCAGAACCATACTCCGACAGTTGGCACGCCAGGTAGGGGCGCTCGAGATTCAAGGATGGTGAACTCCGCTGTTGGATCATCAAACGGCAACCCTGCTGCGCAACCTGCTGGAGGCAATCCCTCCAACATGCAGCTGCCAGTAGGTGTTGTGGCTCCAGCAGGAGTCATGCCACCGTCGCCACCGTCCAGACCGGCAAATCAAGCTGGACAGCGAGATGGGGCATCTGTGTCGGTCACGACATCGACAAACAACAACCCTGAACACGCTCTCCATGCTGCGCATGCTCTTCTCCAACGTCGACCGCCTCCAGGAGCATCCTAGGTGCAATGGAGCAGTGGAGGGCTGATGTGGAACACCTGGTTGCAGCAGCAGCCAATCGCATCAGCAACCAAGGTCCCCCCCTCGGGGCGGGCCCCATCGCAGCATCGGACCGTGTCGGGTAGACTTGGTCTGCTTGCTTCCCAACATAGGAGGCGTGCTGCGTCTCAACAAGCGACGTTGCTGCCTTCCGGGGCGCGAAGTACCCATATGGTAACCCGGCTTTCAACTCACAACCTCTAGGCAGAGCTTGATCGCTGTTACCGTCAAAAGGATGGCCGCGTCCATATCGAGCGCACTCGCGAAAGGCGAGAGGCTCGGGACAGTCCTGCTCCCGAGGGAGTAGGAGGAGGCTGTTTTGCCCTGGCCATGGTCAGATGGCCACAAAAGTTCCGGCATCACCTGCTAGAGAAATTTGATGGGACTGTCAATCCCGCTGAGTTTCTACAAATCTACTCCACCGCAATCCTTGCGGCTGGAGACAATGAGGCCATGATGGCCAACTACTTCCCCATGGTTTTAACTCGGACCGCCAGGTCCTGGTTTATGAGCCTTCCACCCGACTCCATCAACAGTTGGGCGGAACTGTGCCAACAGTTCACCGCCAATTTTGGGAGTTCATACACCCGACCAGGCACCAAACTGGACCTTTTTGCTGTCAAGCAGAAGGGGGGAGAGTCCCTGCGATCCTTCATCCAGAGGTTCTCCCTGGTATGAAACACTATTCCTTCTATCTCAAGCTCTTCTGACATTGTGGCATTTAGACAGGGCGTACAAGACAAGAAGATGCTGGAGAAGCTGGCGACCAAGGAGGTCACCAGTGTCACGAAAGTCTTCAGCTTGGCGGACAAGTGTGCCAAAGCTGCGGAGGGCCGTGAAATGCACCCCCAACCACCTTCGGAGGACAACAAAAAGTCCTCCAAGGTTGAAGCCACTACCTCCGGGAGTGGCAAAAAGTAGAAAAGACCAACAGCAAAAAGAAGCCGCCAGCCGGTACACCTACAGCCGCTGCTGCCGTAGCTTCGGGTGGCCGGGGGCGACGCCCCAAGAAATGACCTCGGTCGTCGTCTGAAGACGAAGGCAGCTCCAAGATGTGGTGTCCTATACACAAGACAAACAGCCACAACTTCGAAGGCTGCCGAGAGGTCCAGAACCTTGTCGAGCGCTACAACAAGCGCCAGGAAGAAGTTCCTTTCCGTCAAAGGGAAGGGAAACAGAAAGTCGATGAAGCTCCGGCTGAAGAGGAGTTAGGCTTTCAGGACCCTAAAAAGGTCTTGAAGGCTGTTTACACCTCCGTCGACGATGACTCCGACGTCTCCGACAACGAACGTTAAAAAACCATGAACACCATCTTTGGTGGTTCGTGGGACATCACGTC
The DNA here is from genome assembly GCA_036927565.1 of Tuctoria greenei. NCBI lineage: Eukaryota > Viridiplantae > Streptophyta > Magnoliopsida > Poales > Poaceae > Tuctoria > Tuctoria greenei. The sequence goes on along the minus strand of JAYESD010000007.1, from coordinate 75,818,042 downwards.
CCGCCGTGTCCTCAAGATCATGTGGCGGGACATGGTCTCAGTAGCTCCTACTGCCAGGCCGGAGCTACACCGGAAGTGGATAGACACTGCCATCACCTTCGATGCTTCTAACTGCCCTCGAAACATGATCGGAGCTGGCCAACTTCCACTGATGGTATATCCTACCATCAACAACATCCAACTCCACCATGTGATGGTGGACGGAGGTTTGGGGTTGAACCTCATAAGCATCGAAGCTTTCGTCAAGCTTCAGCTCCGACCTTCGGATCTTCGCCCCTCCTGACCTTTCTCTGGAGTAGGTCCGGGGGCCATAACCCCACTCGGTGCGATTACTCTTCCGGTGACCTTTGGGACCTGGGAGAATTACAGCACTGAGAAGTTGGTCTTCGACGTGGCGCATATCAACTTACCCTTCAACGCCATTTTGGACAGGCCAGCCTTATACAAGTTCATGGCTGCTGCTCATTATCGTTACTTGGTGTTGAAGATGCCAACACCAGCCGGTGTTCTCCGGATCCGTGGAGATCGCACCGCCGAAGTGACAGCTCTGGAAGAACTCCACGCACTTGCTACAGCGCAGGAGGAAGAATCCGGAAAGGAGCAAGCTCTGAAACCCCCTAGCATTCATCAGCGAGGCTCAACCTCCGCACCTCGTGTGCAACCAAGCGGCAACACCGACATTCCCGTCAAAGTCGTCCAAATCGGTTCCGATGCCGCTCAGACCACCAGTATATCGGGAGGTCTGAATGACAAATAGGAACTCGCGCTCGTCACTTTCCTCTGGGCTAATGTCAACGTGTTTGCCTGGCAACCTTCGCAGATGCCTGGGATCCCTAGGGAAATGATCGAGCGCAATCTGAAGATCTATCCCGACACTCGGCCTGTACACCAGAAGCCTCAGAAGCAATCCGTAGAGCAACAAAACATTGTACGTCAAGAAGTGAAGAAGTTGCTCGAAGCTGGATTCATCCGAGAAGTCTTCCATCCAAAATGGCTGGCAAACTCAGTTGTTGTACACAAGGCCGGCGGGAAGCTTCGGATGTGTATCGACTACACTACACTGAATAAGGCATGTCCAAAAGATCCATTCCCACTACCTAGAATAGATCAGATAGTGGATTCCACCTCCGGGTGTGAATTACTGTGTTTCCTAGACGCATATTCTGGGTATCATCAAATTAGAATGTCTAGGGAAGATGAAGAGCATACTTCCTTCATCACAGTAGATGGATTATATTGTTACACTGCCATCCCATTCGGTCTCAAAAACGTTGCTTCAACGTTTGTACGAGCTATGTACGAAACCTTTAGAGACCTCATCAGAGACGTAGTGGAAGTGTATGTCGATGACATCGTTGTCAAGATCAATAACAAGGAGTCATTCCTTGACACCTTACAAGTTGTGTTCGACAAGTTGCGAGTCACTCGCACGAAGCTGAACCCAGACAAGTGTGTCTTCGGGGTTAGCTCCAAAAAACATCTTGGTTTCTAGGTGAACCACCAGGGAATAGAAGCAAATCTGACAAAGATAAAAGCTATTGAAGACATGCAGGCACCAGCCCGCATCAAGGACGTCCAGAAGCTGACTGGATGTCTAGCTGCCCTCAGCCGGTTCATCTCAAGACTGGCGGAACGGGCGCTACCCTTCTTCAAGCTATTGAGGAAGTCCGGACCATTCCAATGGTCTGAAGAAGCAGAAAAGGCATTCCAGGAGCTGAAGCAGCTCCTCACCACCCTACCAACCTTGGTAGCTCCGAACCCTAGTGAGACACTACTGATTTACATTTCGGCAACTGACGAAGTTGTCAGCATGGTCCTGGTTGTGGAAAGACCAGAATCATCTCCAGTTCAGGAATCCAGACCCCTTCGGGAGGGTTCGGAGCTACCTGAAGTCGAGTCTGGGTCCCAGCTCCCTGACCCTGATCCTCAAGACGAGACGCCAGAGGATCCATCTCCTTCAAATGAAGGAGTCACTGCTGCTAAACAAGAAGATTCGGACCCCTCCGCGAGGGTCCGGATAACTTCAGGAGAAGCTCCAGGTTCCTCCAGCCGGAACTCAGAGGTCCCCGAACAAGGTACGGACCCCTCCGGGAGGGTCCGAGTTGATGAGGAGGAAGCTTCGGGCCCCTTCGGGAGGGTTCGGACAGTCCAACGCCCAGTGTACTTCATTAGCTAAGTACTCCATGATGCCAAGAATCGGTACCTGGAGGTGCATAAGCTGCTCTACGCAACTCGTATTGCCTCTAGGAAGCTCCGACACTACTTCCAAGATCACAAGATTTCAGTGGTAACCTCTTATCCACTATGTGCAATCTTGCATAACCCTAATTCCACTGGGAACATTGCAAAGTGGGCAGCGGAATTAGCAGAGTTCGACCATGAATTCGTCCCAAGACAAGAGATCAAGAGTCAAGCATTGGCAGACTTCGTGGCGGAATGGACCCCCTCTCCATCAAATCCCGAGGGCCCCAGTGAGCAGAAGTCGGAACCCAAGGTTCCGGTCTTCACCGAGCCTCACTGGACTCTCTACTTCGACGGCTCCATGCAAAAGCAGGGGGCCGGGACTGGAGTCCATCTCCTCGCTCCGACCGGGGAGAAGGTCAAATATATGGTTCACCTTGACTTCAAGGCGACCAACAACATAGCGGAGTATGAAGCACTAATCTATTGGTTCAAAGTGGCACTATCGTATGGTGTCAAGTAACTTTTGGTAAAGGGTGATTCACGGCTTGTTGTAAAACAAGTCAAAGGTGAATGCTGCTGCAACAACCCTCAACTAGCTGCATACCTACTTGAAGTCCAGAAGCTTCAAAAGGACTTCGACATCCTGGATCTCTGCCATGTCCAGCGTCTCAACAACGCTGAAGCCGATGAACTCTCGGCGAAAGCGTCAACCGGAGCTCCGGCTCCCGACGGAACCTTCGTCCGGAGGTTGTCTAAACCTACAGCTCAGCCTGCCGAACTGAGCAAAAGGGGCGAGACCAGCACCTCTAAGCTGGCAGTCCTGATGGCCCTGTTACCATGGCGTCCATCAAGGGTCATAGGTGCTGCAGGAAGCTCCGAGCAACCCAGCACGCAAGACTCAAATCCTCAAGTTAGCTTCGATGCATGGATCTCGGAGATCCGGAGCTACTTGAAAGAAATTTTCCTTCCTGAAGATAATGTATCCGCTGACCGGATAGTCAGATTTGCTAAAAGATACACACTGGTAGAAGGGGATCTCTACCGGCGTGGTGCCAACGTCATCCTAATGCGCTGCATTACAAGGGGAGAAGGCTGCGAGCTACTCGCAGAAATCCATGGAGGCGAGTGTGGAAACCACGCGTCTTCCCGTATGCTGATCAGTAAAGCCTTCTGGCATGGTTTTTACTTGCCTACAGCACTCCAGGATGCAACTGAGCTAGTGAAGAAATGTGAAGCATGCCAGTTTCATGAAAAGAAAATTCACACACCAGCTCAACCTCTACAAATGATACCTCCTACATGGTCATTCGTTGTGTGGGGGTTGGATATCTTGGGACCTTTCCCAAGAGCTGTCGGAGGTTACAAGTTCCTGTATGTCGCTATTGACAAGTTCACCAAATGGCCGGAAGCAACTCCAGTTGTGACAATAAACAAGCAATCAGCTATCAACTTCTTGCAGTCCATCGTATGCAGATTTGGAGTTCCAAACAAGATCATAACTGATTACGGGACCCAATTCACAAGCTCTGCATTCCAAGGATATTGTGAAGACCTCGACATTCAAGTCAGCTACGCCTTAGTAGCTCACCCAGCAAGCAATGGCTAAGCTGAGAGAGCAAATGCAGAAATCCTAAAAGGACTCAAGACGCGCACATATGAGCGCCTGAAAAAACATGGAGCCAACTGGATCAATGAGCTTCCGCCCACCTTGTGGGCCAATAGGACAACTCCAAACCGGTCAAATGGAGAGACACCCTTCTTCCTGGTGTATGGAGCTGAAGCAGTCCTTCCTCCGGAAATCACCTTGGGGTCACTCCGGGTCCGGACCTTCGATGATGCCATGCAGGACCAGCTCCGGCGTGAAGACCTTGACCTCCTTGAAGAGGGAAGGTGCCGAGCAGCTGTTCGGAATGCCCGATACCGCCAAGCTCTTCGGCGCTATCACCAAATGCATGTTCACAGCCGACAGCTCGAGGAAGGCGATCTGGTGCTACGGAGAATACAAACTCGAGAAGGGTTAAATAAACTCTCCCCTAGCTAGGAGGGACCCTTCCGAGTGATCAAAGTATCCCGTCCCGGAAGCGTTCGCTTGGCAACCGAGGATGGGACACCTCTCCCTAATCCTTGGAACATTGAGCACCTCTGTAAGTTCTACGCTTAATATCACAGAGGTGAGTCTGTAGTTACATGTGATGTATGTTATATAGTCATTGTACAGAGTTGGGTAGCTCCTTCGAGAGAATAGCCGGACCTTCCCCAGAAGGTCCTCAAAGTTCAGGCAACACTTGTCACAGTCTCAAAACTAAAAGTGTAGCTAGCTACCTTGGGTCAAATGAGAAATGCAACACACTTAGTCTGGTTTCGTACCCTAAGAGTGTACTTCTTTCCCCTGTACCCCGAACCTATAATTAAAGACATCATTGTGTGAAAACAGACTCCATGTGCATTTATTTTGTACAGACTCAATATTTTTTATTTTTCTCTTTCTTGTCTATAACAAAGTTGTGCAATTCTTAAGAAACTTTAGCTCGACCAATTCATGTATAATTCAAGTTGCATTGTCAATTCTTCTGGGTCTAAACATTGTTAATGGTCTACTCGTCTGAATGCCGCCAAGCCAATCTAGGTCCGGAGTGTGCTATCGACTTAGCCTGGTCCTGCACCCTAAGTACGCCACTCTACCTACACCCCGACAGGCCGAAGTAAGGTGAGTCCAGAAACGATCGGACCTGGAGGAAACAAGCCAGTGCACTGGAGTGTATGTAGAGTTGCATTCGAACTAAAGATTGCTCGGGAATAGTAAGTCGCAATTGAGTTATAGATAGGAAATGGATTTTACTGTTTTTCTTGTCTTCAGTGTGCAGGAAAAATAAAGATCCCATGATGATGGTGAATGAAGTCGGAGCTACCAAAGCTCCAACATCCCCTGAGGTGGCTTGTTGTTGATGTTTCAAACATTGATAGCGAGTGTCGCTGGAGCTACTAAGTTCAGGTAAAGCCAGTGGGCTAGCCGTCAACATGAAGAAAAGATGGTGGGAAGACTCCGAACTAGGGTCTGCTATCGACGCACCGCGTGTTGATAGTGGTCACTGCCGGAGTTACCAAGCTCCGACACCCCAGGCGATTAATTGTCGATGCTCTATGCGTTGAAAAGGGTTACTGCCGGAGCTACTAAGCTCCGACAACCTCAGGGGGCCCCTACTATCGGCAACTTCGGACCTACAGACTACAAGTTCGAAGCACGCAAGTCTTCAACAAAGTGCTACATCCTCTTGGTACATGTTCACAATCAAATTGTACATCTACCAGGGGGCCAAGTGGGACAAAGGTGTTGAAGAAAAAACAAATGAAATTCATAAAAAACTTGGATTTCATTTATCTGGAGACAAGAGGTTACGAATTTGGAGAAAAAGAAGAGAGGATACAAGCGGGAGCTACAAAGAGATAGTCCTAGACCCTATGGAAGAACGAGGCGACCTTTTGGGCAACCTCCGACACAATGGCTTGGGCGGCTTCTCCCTCTCCGTCGATGGGGCCTTCAAGCACCGGGTCCAACGGGAACTGAGGGTCCCGGCTTGTGTACCACGTCAGCACGTATTCTGCGACGTTCTTCGCCAGGGATTGTCCCTCGGTTTCCAGCTGGTCCGCGATGACATCTCCCATCTTGGTGAGCTTGTTGCCTGCCAAACTCAATGCTTGCAACGGCTGGTCCAGCTCCGGCTCCTGATCAGTCAGACGCACGGGACTAAAACCCATTGACGTCAGCGCGTTGTTGGCTTTGCCCAAGAAGTCCGAAACTTGTTGGGACTCCGCAGCCCTCGAGCCTCGCATCTCCTCCAAGGATCTTCTGGTCGCCACAAGCTCTGAATTCTCCCGGGCAAGGCGCTCAACCTCTTTGGCATTCTGCTGAATCTTTTCAGCAACCTGCCTTTCGATCTTACTAAGCTCCTCCTCCTGGAGGTGGATCTTGTTCTGGCGGTCGACCAGGTCCTTCTCCCGACCCCGCACCTTCTTCTCCCTAGCAGCAATTTCATCCTACCTCTTGTGGAGGTCATGTCCTCGCTACCAGACCTTCTTCCCCTCTTTCTCACAACACTCATCCAGCTTCTGGGTACGCTCTGCGAGACTCTTGTCACCTAGAGTCATCCTCTGAGTGAGCTCCTCCTCTCTCTTCACGAGGTCATCCCGCAGCTCCAGGAGTTTTTGCTCTTCATCTTCGAGCTTTTTCTCCCTCTCCTCAAGAGCCTCCCGGCGCTTGACGAGGCTATCGTGGATGGCGTCGAGTCTCTCTTGGCGATCACTCGCTGCATTATTAGCAGCTACAGCCTGTTCGTAGATGGCCCGTGACTGGTTGTCAAGGGATCGCGTCATGCTTTCCCTCTCGTCCAGAAGCTGGCCCCAATACTCCATCCGAGCCTTCTCCTTCTTCACCCACTCCCTGTCATCAGCCAGTTTGGTTTGCGCCAACTTGGTCTCGAATTGGAGCCGGTTGCGCCACTTCCTAAGGGTTTGGCGCTCCTCCTTGAGGGCCTTGCTGTTGTGGAAGAAGGCCAGCTGCACTTGACGAAGGCTGGAGCAGGCGTTGTCGATAGACAACGACAGAGGGCTTCCGCTCCAGCTAGCGCGAAACCTCTTCCCCAAACGCTCGGGGTTGGACCCTGTCGCCACTGGCGTAGTAGCTCTGGAAGGTTCCCCGGAGCTTGCTGCTGCCGTCAGCGTCATCTTGGTTGAGGCCCCCCTCGACCGAGAAGGACCTTCGGACCCAGAGCCCTCAGCTGGCCCTGGTACTGGAGCCACATGGCTGAAGCTAGCATCCCGGGGAGATGCCGATGCTGGAGTGATTGCCGCCACCGAAGACCTCCTCCGCGGGGAGAAGGAGCCATCGTGGAAGGAGCAGGTCTAACGGACCTCCCGTCGGCATGCTTCAGCTTCCTCTTGCGGCTCGAGGGCTCGGCCAACTCCTTGCCCTTGCCTACGACTTTGGTTCTTGGCTTTGGGGCGGGAGCGGAGCCGCCTTCAGAAGCTCCGGGGATTGCCACCCCGGAGGTTGATCACCTCTCCACCAGGCCCAAGTCGTCCAACGGCGGCATCTTCCTCCGAAGCTCTCTGCACTCCTGTGGTATCATATTCAGAGGTAGGAAGGCCGCAGGTGGAGACACGTCGCCAAGGCCAATGTTCCCAGGCTGGAACTTCTTGAGATGGGTGTTCAAGGCTTCACCGGTAAAGTTGGTGTCCAAGCCGACCTAAATGCGGTTGGTGTCCATCTCACTATTGAATGTCGAGGCAGACCAGCTCCTAGCCCTCAGCAGGGCCCACCTGTTCGTCAAGAAGTTTTCAAAGACCATCTGCAGAGTCACCCCACCTTCGACATATTCCTGGATTTTGTCCAGGATGGGCCTGTACTACCTCGACAACTCCGGCACGTCACTCCAAGTGTCGGTGTCAACGCGAGGAAGGCCTTCGGGCAGTTTCAGCCTCTCGTGTCCCTCGACGGTGATGACCACCCAATCTTTCTTCCAGTCGTCCCACTTGCCAAAAGGGAAGGACCTCAAGTACTTGAGGGGAGAGTTTTTCCGCTTCACGAAGTAGTAGAAGCCGATGAACTCATCGCTCTTCCCGCTCGGGTGGACAGTGAAGAAAGTCCGGAACAACTCCATGCAAGGGGCCACGCCCACCCACATCTCACAAAAGTGGACGAAAGTCGCCACTAGCAAGATTGAGTGGGCGCCCAGATGGTGGAGCTGTACACCATAGAAATCAAGCAGCATCAGAAAGAAAGTGGAGAAAGGTGGATCAAACCCGCCATGGTGTACCCAAGGAAGTATACCATATCTCCGGCTCGCTCCTTCTCGAAGGGAAGATTGCCGCAGCGAATGTCGTTGTCGAAGGCATCACTAGACCATCCCATGTAGGTTCGGACCCTAGACAACTCCTTCTTGCTCCCGATGCGGCTCTTGGGGAGTCCCTACTTCATCGCGGCATAGCGTGGCGAGAGATGAAAAGCAGGCTAAAGTTTGGAGGATTCGAGCGCAAGTTCAAATGAAAGCGTAAAGGATCCCCAAACAGTGCGCACTTTCCTTCTTAAGTAAGCCCCCGCAACGCTTTGATGGAAACCGCAGAGGAGCCAATGATACAGTTCAAAAACTTCACCATGCCAATGACAAGAGGGCCCGGGGCCATCCCGACGATCAAGTCGAGGTCCTTACCCAAGGCGAACGGTTGTCATCATGAAAGGCGGGAAGCCCGAGAGCGGCGGCCTGACAGGGCACGCGGAACCGATACAGTTTTTGTATCGGGAACCGGCGACCTTCAATTATGTGAGATCCGCACGCTCAGATCTCACCTGCCGCATCCTAGATATGCCACGCGGCGTTGGTTTAACTGTGAACTACCACCAACGGCTCAAAAACCAAAGGATGGACTCACCTTCGGCAGAATGACTTCATCCAAAAGGTGTCTCCCAGATGTGGGCCCAGGGGGCCACTGTCGGTACCCTGCGTACCGTATACCCCTTGGGACCGCAAAAAGGCCAAAGGAACTTCACCTGTCTGAGTTGAAGATCCCCAAAGGCCCCATGTGTCATACAGGACTGGACCTGCCTCCCTTCTATGGTTAGTCCTGGTGCTGCCACATGTATACAACAACCGGAGCTATGTCCCACACATGGGAAAGCTCCAGGCTAAATACCTGCGCGGCACCTCCGGACCGAACCCCCGACAGAGGGAAGCTCCGATACTGACACGTGTACATCTGCACCAGACCTACCCGTCCTAGATGGTAAGCTCCAAAGCTACCACGTGTCCAACCGCTGGACCTTCAGCCTCAACAATCAGACTGGTGGACCCCCAACGGCTCGAACCTTCAAGGGACAATCAAAGACTTCAAGACCCGATTAGGTGTCATTAATACCATATTAATGACACACGATCGAAAGGCCCTTAACACCAGTAACGGCACTGTCAAGGCCCGTTACCACACTATTAAGGGTAATTAACCTCATTAATTGTGTATTAAGCATCAGTAACCGCCAGGGTCACATGTCAGGCTAGGTTAGCGATGTAACGACCAGTCCTTGTACTATAAAAGGACTGGTCGAGCGATACACGGGGCTCCCCCTCTCGGCTGGCTCTCTCCCAGACCTCTTGGATACTCGGCTCTGACACACGCTCACAAGTGTTCAAACGTTCAATACAACAACTACACACCCCGCGGAGTAGGGTATTACGCTCAGGCGGCCCGAACCATGTAAATCCTCGTGTCTACTTGCCATCGTTATCTGAATCTCTGCGCGCCCAATATCGAACTACTAACTCCGCGGGCTACCAACGGTAGTACCAGGAGAATTGTCGGAACCATACTCCGACAAGCAATTTTAAAGCGAAGAAACTTTTTTGCCTGATGGCACTAGGTGTGACAAAAATACACGCTTGTGTGAACCATTGTATTCTATATCACAAAATCATAAGCTCGCAATTAGATGCCTCATCTGCTGTGTCAGTAGATACGAGAAGGACTACAATCACAAGTATGTTACCAACATGAATAAGTCCCAGAAGAATAAGAAGTTTATTATTGGCCCCGAAAGTCATGATGACTATACTTCTGACGATGTAGACAGGAAGAATAAGAGAAAAACTCTTGCCTTGGTGATGTGGTACCTTTCAGTAATTGATTGCGTGTTCTCAAACCCTAGGGAGGCTGAACTTATGCGTTGGCATTCCGAGCAGCGCAAGAAGAATAAAAAACATATTCAACACCCTGGTGATGCAACATAGTGAAAAAAAAATTATATTCAATATCCAGAATTTGCAAAGGAAATTAGAAATGTAAGGTTTGCCTTGGGTACAGACAGAATGAATACGATTGGTGAAAAAAGAAGCATACACAACATATAGCCCGTGGTCTTAACGATGTACAACCTACTGACGTGGTTGTCTCATAAAAAGAAATATATTTTATTATATGTTCTTATCCAAGGTCTGGAGTACCCTGGCATCGAAATTGATGTGTTCTTGGAACCTTTAATGGAAGATATGGCAAAATTGTGGAATGAAGGGGTACGTACAATGGATGACTACAAGAGGGAATATTTCATGCTAAGGGCAATGATATTTCTTATCGTGCATGATTATCCCGGACTGTTTAAATTATCTGGACAAATGAAATGGAAGAAAGGTTGTGTAAGGTGCATGAATGGAACTGGATTTCTATACCTCACTTCATCCAGAAATACGGTGTACATGAGACACCAACGGTTCTTAACAGATACAGACAAGTATAGGAAGATGAAAGAATAATTTGATAACAAAATCGAAAAAGGTACTACACGAAAATCTTACAGCAAAAAACTCGTGTTCGAAATGGTCAAGAACATTCATATTGCTTCCGATAAGGGAAAAATATGTAAAGGAACAAAGAGAAAGAAAAGTACATCTTCGGGTGATACAACTGACATGACTTTCAAGAAACAATAATTTTTTTTCAAGTATCTTCCGTATTGGAAGAACCTGGAATTTTGCCATAGTATTGATTTGATGCACGTTACAAAGAATGTATTTGACAGCATCATTTGGACCTTGCTAGACATGCCGAGGAAAACAAAGGACAGATTAAAATCACGTATGGACCTAGTAAATCCTAATATAAGACTAGAGCTTCACCCAGTAGAAAAGGCGAACGGGGAGCATTACCTTCCTCTAGCCAGCTATACTTTGACAACTACAAGAGAAAAAAGGAAATTTGCGAATGCTTGCGTGGGATCAAAGTGCCCACGAGTTTCTCATCCAATATTTGTAAACTAGTCTCGATGAAAGACTCATCTCTATTTGGCTATAATTCTCACGACTATCACATGATGATGATAGTGTTCCTTACCATTTCAATAAGGATCATCAAACCTAAGCATATAAAAGTTTTCATCACACGTTTGTGTTACTTCTTCAATACAATATCACAAAAGGTGATAGCACGTGAAGATTTAGACTATTTGAGACTATTGAGACTATGTGCAAGCTTGAGATGTGTTTCCCACCATCCTTTTTTTGATATGCAAGTACACCTAATCATACAGCTTGTTGATCAGATAAAAGCATTGGGGCCACTATATTTACATCATATGTTTCTGTTGGAGAGATATTTAGGAGTATTAAAAGGTTATGTGCAGAACCATGCTCACCCAGAGGGTTCAATTATGGAAGGATACACCACTGAAGAAGTGATTGAGGGTTGCGCTGAATACATCAAAGATGGAAAACCGATAGATGTGCCCATACAATTACATGAGGGTAGACTACGTGGGAGAGGTAGAGTGGGTAAGAAAAATTTTATCCTTCAAGATTACAATAATGTACGTCGTGCACATTTTGGTGTACTACAACAACTCGCAATAGCTGAGTCGTACACCGAGGAACACCAAATTGAGCTTCGCGAAAAAAAACCAAGACTGCACAGAGGACTTTAACATGAAAGAGCAAAGAAGATGTTTCACTGAATGGTTAATGGACAAAAATATACCATACGGAAACTCTATAGAAGAGGCAACAATGAAGAACTTAGCTTCTTGCCCATATCCTTTGTCGAGATCATGGCAAGCATATGACATCACACATTTTACACTAAGGAAAAAGACGGTAAGAGTGTTGCACAAAATAGTCGTGTTCTTATAGAGGCTTATGATCCACAAGGACAGAAAAACACATATTTCGGGTTCATAGAGGAAATGTGCGAACTCGATTATGGAGAAAGAATGGTAATGCCCGTATTTAAGTTCCAATGGGTCAAACCTCCTGATGGTGTGAAAGTGGACAACTACGGGCTGACACTAGTAGACTTGAACAAAGTGGGTAATAAAGATGACCCGTAGGTTCTCGCCAATTTTGTTGCAACAGTTTTTTATGTACAAGATCCGGGAACTTAGAAGATGCACATAGTTGTTTCTGGAAAGCAAAACATTGTTGGGGTTGAGAATGTGAGAGATGATAAAGAGAAATATAATCATTATGAAGAGATGTACATTTTCACCGAACCAGAAAACATCAAGTGCATAGAGAGAAGCATTAAAAACGATTTGAAAGCCTATATGCGAGAAGATGTCAATGCTGGAAAAAATGTATGATTATATTGTATATATTTGTATCCTCTGAAATCAACTTAGAGCAATACTCCATTTCATATTTAGATAGCATGTTTTGAATATTATTAAATTCATCTTATGTAGAGAAGACTAATTTGGACAAGTGATCATTTTCGGCTTGCCTATCTTATTTATCACCTTCACCTGTTCCATAAGTTATCAAATTGTAAGTGTATACAAATTTCTTCTGACCTATGATGCTGATGGCTCACCTTCCAACAGCGAGGTTCCACACACATCTTGAAACACAACTCTTGAAGCTCCAGTCAAGCTAATCCCTTCACAGCAAGCTCTTGTAGATGCAAGTAACACACGAGACTCATCATTTAGATTGTTAAAAGCTTCAATTGAAGCCTAACAAAACCTTGGAAGGATTTTCTCATCCATTTGAAGGATTTCTTTCCCTCCTCTCCATTTCAAAAACTTATGAAGATGCTACTTTATCAGTTCTAATGGCTGAATATATTGACTAAAAACAGTACCATCTCTCTTAGTGCTTCACACAAGCGACGAAGCGAACAACTTCAATCACAAATCTGAAACTTCCTCATAAGACATGTTAATGGCAGTTACAAACGAAGGGTGTGTCGAAGCTAACGAAATCTCAACGGGACTGAACCATAGAGATCATGTATACGAGTGGCAATGTCCAGGTTAGACATTGTGAAGCTATGATGGAATCCTTCAGCGACATGAAAAGTGATGCCAAGATTATGCTTGCATCAACCAAGGCATGTTGTGAGGGCATAACAATTGTTGGAGCATCACAGTTATGCTTGCCCTAACAAACGTTATGCCCTCACAACATGCCTTGGTTGATGCAAGCATAACCTTAGCATCACTTTTCATGTTGTTGAAGGCTGCCATTACAGCTTCACACCGTGTAACCTGGACATTACCACTCATATGTAGGATCTCTTTGTCTTCAATCCAATTAAGATTTTGTTAGCTTCGGCACACCCTTCGTTTGTAACTGCCATTAACATATCTGATAAGGAAGCTTCACTAATTGATAAATCAATGCTTGAAAAATTAAGGTCAAATCCCTATAAAAGGGTAAAAACAAGATTTGTGATTGAAGTTGTTCACATCATCGCTTGTGTCAAGAACAAAGGGAGAAGGTATTGATTTTTAGTCAATATATTGAGCCATTAAAACCGAGAGCATTTTCGTAAATTTTTCAAATGGACTGGAGGGAAAGAAATCCTTCAAATGGATGAGAAAATTCCTCCAAGGTACGTTAGGCTTCAATTGAAGCTTTCAACAATCCAAATGATGAGTCTCGGGTGTTACTTGTATCTACAAGAGCTTGTTGTGAAGGATTAGCTTGACAGGAGCTTATCAGCATCATAGACAATTCTTAATTAATAGCAGCCTGTGAAAACAATGACTTTGCCCAGGCGGTTCTTCATTAAAAGCCGCTTGTGGTGTTTGAACCAGTACATACGGTTCTTTATAAATGACCACTCGTGAAAATCATGTATTTACCCAGGCGGTGGTTTATTAAAAACCGCCTGTGAAATTTGTAGCAATCCAGGCGGTTCTGTATTAATAGCTGCTTGAGAAAATAATGTATTTATACAGGCGGTTGTTTGTTAAAATCTACCTGTGATGTTTAGTCATCAAAGACGGTTATTGTATCATTCGTCACTACAGCCGTATTTTTTTACGGACCGCCTATGTTTGAAAAATCGAGGCGCCTGTGAAAATGCTTTTTGTTGTAGTGAGAGCACCTCATGTTGGTACCGGGCAAGAGTGTGGTGTGATAGGGTGCCGGCAAAATGCAAGATCTTCCTGTGGCTCTTTTTGTAGGATCACATTTGGACAACAAAACGACTGCTTGGCAGGGGGTAGCCTAATGAATATTTCTGTGCGCTATGTTACAGAAGCTTGGAGATAGTCCAACACCTGTTCAAGGAACGTCCATATACATGTGGAGTTTGGGCAAAGCTGTCTGAAGAGGCACGGAGACCATCATTGCACCTAGTGAAGTGAAATTGTGACTGCTCCCTCCAAGACTGGTTTGAGAGCACAACGGGCTGCTCAAAATCTTGCCGAGACAGAGGTACTCGCACTTTGGTGGCTTTAGTTTGTTGGAGCATTTGGAGAGAATGAAATGCTCGCATTTTCGAGCACCGTGAACGCCAAGTGCTGCAACTGATCTCAAGTATCCGTGATGAAGTGGCTGCTTGGACAACGGCGGGAGCAAGTCATCTGGGGCTTCTTTTCCCCACAGAAGCTGATAGTTAGTTTACCCCCACCCTGTGGGAGCATGCCTTGTGCTAATCTGCAGGTGGAGCATTATGCTCAAGCATTTGTAATCTCAGCTCAAGTGTGGCTGTTCCGATCGATGTACATTTTAAACGCTTCTTCTGAAAAATAAATCCGCCGAACAACGGTCCGAGCTTTCGAAAAAAAACATCTGTCCTCTTTTATCTCTGTATATTAGAAGAAACCAATGAGTTCATTGTAATTGCATATCACAGCACAGTTTACACTACAGGAAACGCGATCATTTGTGACGGTTAGATTTATTTGCGACGGCTGGTTGTTGCATATAACTTAAATTGCAACGGCCTGTCCCTAGCCATCGCAAATAAGCTAGCTGCCGCAAATAAAAGCTTATTTGCGACGGCTTGGTCGACATCCGTCGCAAATAAATGTTTTTTTGTGATGGCCAATCCTAGGGCCGTCGCAAATAAAGCCTTATTTGTGACGGCTACAAAAAGTATCGTCGCAAATAAAGTTAATTGTGACGGCCAAAAGTTAGGACCGTCGCAATTATTAAGCCGTCACAAATTAGTGCTAATACCGGGCGCATCGGAGCCCGATACCTCATTCTCTTCAAGCGCCCACACATACGCCGCCGCCGCCGCGCCTGCCGCCGCCCTTCCACGCCCCCGCCGCCGCCGGCCCGCCGCCCCCGCTCCCGCCGCACCCCCGCTTCCCCCGGCTCCACTGCGCCCCCGCCTCACCCGAACCCGCCGCGGCCCCGCCGCGCCGCCCTGCCGCCGCCCGCCGCCCCAGCTCCGGCCGCGCCCTCGGTGCCCCCGGCCCCACCGCCCCCACCCCCTACTGCGCCCGCCCCTGCCCCCTTCCTGTTAAGGTATTAGGTTTACTCGAATTTTTTTACATTGTGGCTAATTGTCCATTGTGCAGTATGCAAACTTTCACACTTGTGCTTTATATGTTGTCTTGTATTAGATTTAGCATAATTGGATTTTTAGGCTATCTTTTTGGCTACTATGTTTTTTGTCCTGCATAATTGTATACGCTTTATATGTTGTCTTGTATTACACTTGTGATTCCACACTTGTCCCTTGTGGCTAATATGTTTTTTTGTTCAGATTTTATAGTAAATGCACAATTGGATTTTTAGGCTATCTTTCATTGTTACAAACCAGTGCATATTGTGCTTTATATGTTGTCTTGTATTAGATTTGGCATTATAACTGTAAAAAGAAACTTTATGAGATGCAAGTATTAACCTATATGGGAATTCTGCTTATGAATTAACCTGTACACTGATCGATATTGTAACTCTATTCTACTGTATTTTAGAAACTGTATGTTGCCTTTCTGTGTCTTCCTTATGAATTAACATGTACGCATGAACAATATTTGTAACTCTATGGCTTTGTCTTTCATCCTGAATTTCCATTCTGTTTAGTGTATGTTTGGACTTTAGTGCATTCATATAATATTTTGGACACCTGTGCATTGATATTTAATGTTTTTGAGTGACTACTTAATATATGTAAATAAAGGGGTTTTGGGCCGGCTCGAACCAACCTGGAAGGGCACGACACGGAATAAGTGTGATCGTGCCGTGTAGACCATTGTAGTGGTACTGTATGCGTCAAGTCGACACAGAAGCGAACGGGTGTCCCTAGGGTCCGTCCCTGGTCGTCGCAAATAAGCTAGCTATCGCAAATAAAAGCTTATTTGTGACGGCTTCATCAACAGCCGTCGCAAATAAGGGTTTATTTGCGACGGCCAACTCTAGGAAGCGAAAGGGTTGGTAAGGATGTCAATGACCCGCGATTGCGTGGACGGTGGAAATTGATGTGGAATTGTCATCTAAGACAAACTTTCCTCTCACTCTTTCTCTAGTTCTTTCCTCTCTCTTAAATGACTTCAAAATGAAAATGAGCAACGTAACCTATAGCAATGTATTACCCGTTTTGGATCGGCACGTCTCACATGCCATTAGAAGTCGGGCAAAGAGAGAACGATGCCGCTGCAGTGTGGGTCACGATCGTGACCCATGACTGGTGACATGAGGTGAATCGTTAGGGTTCAGTGTATATGGGTCGGGCGGCCCATTACTAACCCTAAAGTCTGTAACCAGGTATCTTTCCGCCGCAAGACCCCCTATTCACATCGCGCGAGTTTGTGAGTGCGTATAAGACGATGAAAACTTCGAAAATATATGTTGCGAGTATGTGTCCTTGACTCGCAAATCCGTAAGGCAACAGGTTTCCCAGCTAACAAGTTGCCCCCCTTTGTACTTTAAGAACTGCACAAGATAGGGTGGTGTAGTGTTAAATAGGCGGCGTTATCCTGCCAAAATTTCATCATTTGTGAGATGGATGATAATCAAACATTGATGAATTGTTAGGGTTAAGTGACCAACCCGGAAGGGCACGACACGCAATAAGTGTGATCGTGTCGTGTGGACCATTGTAGTGGTACCTATGTGTCAAGGTGGTATTGTATACATTAACAACAATTTCATTTGCGTTAAACTGCAGAGCCAAACATGGGGGAAGAGAGGAACTGGTGGTCACTCGGATGAGTGGTACATCAAGTTAGATAAATTTTTGGGTCGGGCATTTTTTGTTGTCAACGGAAGATATGGTGCGGTGCCCATGTACAAAATGCCAGAACACCAAGTTTTTGAAAAGACGAGAGCTTTCATTTCATTTATGTAGAAACGGTTTCACTCCACATTATGAAGTGTGGACCTTTCACAGCGAGACTAATTCTCGAGTCATAGCAGAAGTGGATAAGGATGATAATATAACAGAGGTTGATAGGATGGATGAGATGCTAGAAGCTCTGGAAGCAGAGGATCCTCTTACAAATGAGGCAGAGAAGTTCTTCTAGGAGCTGAAGAAGTCACAAGAGCCGTTGCATGAACACACGGTTGTGACCGTACTTGCTTTCTTGAACAAATTTATGACAATTAAGTCCAAGTACATTTTTTCCATCAACTACTACAATAATCTCATGAAATTGATCTGCGATATCCTACCACGACCTCACAAAGCGCCACCAGATATGTATCGGTCAAAGATCAAGATATTTGGTCTTGGTATGAAGTATGAGAAAATCGTTGTTTGCTGAGACAACTGCATGCTATTCTGGAAAGAGCACGCCAATGATAAGATGTGCTCGAAATATGGTAAACTGAGGTATGTCGAAGTTGTTAATGACGATGGCGATAATGTGATGACAGATGTCGCACATAAGCAGCTTCATTACATGCCTATGACACCTCGGTTGAAGCGGTTCTTTCTTTCAAAAAGAACCGCAAGACACATGAGATGGCACAAAGAAGGTAAACTTGAGAACAAAGAATTCTTGATGCATCAGTCCGATGGTGATGCATGGAAGGCACTAGACCATTTCGATCCAGACTTTTCTCGTGATGCGAGGAATGTTCGCCTTGTATTAGCGATAGACAAATTCTCACCGTTCAGTACGAACGCCACACCATACTCCTGTTGGCCCGTCTTTGTCATTGCGTACAACCTTCCACCTGCTTTTTGTACGAAGAACGAGTTCATGTTTCTCAGCCTCATTGTACCTGGACCTGATCATCTTGGGTCACGTCTCAACGTGATGTTAAAACCACTGATCGAAAAATTAAAAGTCTTGTGAACAGGAGTCGAAGCGTACGACAGTTACAAGAATCAGAAATTCAACCTTCGAGCTGCTTATTTGTGATATGTCCATGATTTGCCAGCATACGACATGTTTTCCGGATGGAGCACTCACGGTCGTCTGTCGTTTTGACATGTGCTGCATACACAGATTGCTTTCGACTAACTCTTGGAGGCAAAATATCTTACTTCAATTATCACAGACGTTGGCTGCCCTCGAATCACATATTTAGGTAGCAGAGACATGTCTTTCGAAAGAACACTGTTGTCACTAAACGACCACCGTAGCGTCTCAACGGGTCAGAAATTTCTGATATGTTGGACAAACTGGTGCCTGATGAAGGTCGTCCTGGATATTTTGTAGGTTATGGAGAGGAACACAATTGGACTCACATATGTGGACTTTGGGAGCTACCGTATGTGTTGTTGATTCTAATGCACAACATTGATGTCATGCATCAGGAGCGTAACATGAGCAAAAGTATCATAAGCACTTGCATGGATATGCGTGGCAAAACGAAAGACAATTACAAAGCCAGACTATATTTCGCTGACATTTGTCACCGTCCAACTCTTGAAATCTCTGAAAGTGGTGGGAAGCCACGTGCTTCTTTCTGTCTTCGATCAAAAGAAAAGAAAGAAGTTATGAAGTAGATGAAAACTTTGAAATTCCTAGATGGTTGCGCAGCTAGCCTGAAACGTGCCGTAAATGTGAACACAGGAAACCTCACTGGGTTGAAGAGTCATGATTATCACATTATAATGGAAACACTCTTACCTGTTATGTTTCGAGGCTATCTAGATGATGCGGTGTGGAAGGTTTTAGCCAAGCTCAGCTATTTCTATAGACAGATTTGTGCTAAAGACATCAAGATAGGGATGATGGATAAGTTAGAGAAGGAGATACCCATACTTTTATGTAAGATGGAAAAAATTTTCCCACCAGGTTTCTTCAATCCAATGCAACATCTGCTTATCCATCTTTCATTTGAAGCTAAAGTTGGTGGTCCTGTGCATTAAAGGTGGATGTATCACATTGAAAGAGCGCTACTATATCTGAAACCAATGGTTGGCAACAGGGCAAGGGTGGAAGGGTGCATCGCTGAAGCATATGCTCTTAAGGAAGCATGATACTTTTCAAGTGTCTACTTTGCAGAAGAAAACAATATCAATACTTCGGCGATGCGGTACAATGTGGACAAAACACCCCCTTTAAGCAACCTTTCCATTTTTCAAATGAGAGGCACCACCGTTGGTAGCTACACGACCTACATGCTATCCGAACATGATAGGACTATTGCTTTACTCTACATGTACGCAAATATAGAAAGCATGCAGGAATACTTCGAGTAAGTGTTTGTCCTACATTTATGCTAGTCGACATATTTTGCTACACATGTATTCTAAAAGATATTTTTTCACGTTCAGCGAGTTCCACGGACAATATTGGCCACATAGGCATCAACCTACGGCCAAACAAGTAGAAGGGATGCGAAAAGAAGGAATAAATGGAGGATTTAGTTTCCTATCCTGGTTTCGAGATTATGTAATACTCTCTCGTCTTCTATGTACTATAAGTTACTATTGTTAAAGAATTATTATTTTAACTTACGATCATTTTTTACAGTGTCGGACTCACAATGTCCATGAAGATTTGTGGCAGCTATCTTATGGATTGGTGAATGTTAGAAGCTATGGTTGATATGATGTAAATGGCTTTCGATTCCGTACAACTCATTTTGAAGTTCTTCGTCCTCTCGCGACAACATCAAATTTCGGTGTTGTGACAAGAGCAATGGACACTCAAGGGAATTTAACCGATTATTATGGAACCATTAACAAAATCCTTGAATTTTCTTTTACCGGAAATAAGACCCTTCAAGTTGTCTTCTTTGACTGTGACCGGTTTGATCCCACTCATGGAACTCGAGAAAACCAATTTGGAATGGTGGAAGTGAAACATAAGGACTGACTACGAGGTTACGATACATTTGTTCTTGCACATCAAGTGGAACAAGTGTATTATCTACCTTATCCATGCACGAAGCTCAGTACTTGGTGGTTGGTATATAAGGTGAATCCTCGTGAGCGGTTTTATACTCCTGGGGATGATGGTTACCATGATAGAGAAGACGTTGAAGAAGTGTACCAAGAAGAAGAGTTGCCAGACACTTTTATCATCGAGCTTGGTGTAGGACTCGATCAATTAGTTGGAGATATTGAAGAAGTTGAAGATGTAGAGGCAGATGATAAGCGAAAACGGAAATTAGAACAGGCCACGATGGAAGATCGTTGGGCTGGTTTAAGGAGTAGGGCACATGATAACGATGTTGATGAATTTAGAAAGTGATTACAAGTAATGTTTTCTTGAAGATAGTAACATTAATTTTGTATATATTATTTGCATATTTACTGATTATCTATTAAAACAGGGTGGCGTCAAAGAAGGGTAAGAAGGTACCACCGACGAGTGGGTTCTACCCCTCTAGACCTGAGGACACTTTCGTTGGTGCCTCGTCGACTGGAAGTAGATGCTCTCAGTTGCTGGGGCACATTCTGAGCAGCTCTAGAGCTTCGTCACAGGTAAATTTCATTCGTTTTTGACAAACTCTTTAAGTTGAATTTCACATTAAACTTATTTATGAATCATTTGAATGTTGTAGTCCTCACCTGCTGACTCAGAGGCTGCGGCGCCAGTTGAATTTGGCTACCCTTCAGTGAGCCAGCCCTCGGCCAGCCAGCCCTCAGTTGGCGATCCTTCTGTTCCTGAGGCCTTTGACTCGGCTGGTGACGAGTAGTCTAAGTCACCTGACCTGGCGCCCCAGCAAACGCGGAGGACGAGGAGGACTCACTTTGTCAGTCCTCCTGCGGTCCCTTCACAGAGGATTATGATTAATCCAGTCGGAGACATGTAATAAAAATTATAGTGTTCAATTTTAGTTTCTTTTGGTTACTTAAGTAATGAATCAATAAATATCTTGCAGGGTTTTGGACGACACATCTTTCACCGGTGAGAGACAACAAAGACCGGTGAATGGTGTCCTCGGGTCCTTAGTGCGTTTACACTATCCCGGGGTCATCGACAGGGTGCCAGCTCTTTTGTGGGAGGACTATGCACGCGTCCATCACCAAGAGCACGACAACCTTCAGGAGGCCGTATGGGCCGATTTTGTGGTAAGTATGTTAAAAATAGTTTCTATTTTTTAACTCTTAAACTTTTTTAATGAACATCTCTTCAATATATTCTTTATCACAGACAAGGTATATTTAGAGGACCCGAACGACCCTCGCATTGTTGAGGATAGGAGAGTGTTTCACTACAACGCTTCCAAGGCGCTTCAACAAGATTTGTCGAATGCTCGTGTTCAAATTATTAATGAGCACTTGAAGGCGAACCAGCACCACGTGCTACACTTCCGGCAAGAGAGTGAGAGGCACCTAACGGAGGAGGAGTACGCGCAGGTACGTAGGGTGTAGTAAGTATTTTTTTCTGGTACTTTCCTCGATGGTATTTTTAACGACATACAACTATGTGCAGGGCCACGTGAGCTGGTTGCCGGGTTGGACCGTTACATTTCGGGCCCTTTGTCGCTACTGGGCTAGCGATGAGTTTAAGGTTAAGTCCGGGAAGGCTCGAGAGTATAGAGGGGTCGAGGGGAAGAGCAGGCATGGCCATGATAACCACTTGTGTTTAGCTAAAAGCATGGTAAGTATATGTAACTTATGTTTATATATTCATAATATATTGTTCGTACCAACATGTATTGACAGGAGTGCGAGACGGGGGTGCCGCCGACCCCTGCTAAGATTTGGAAGAGAGGTCACAGGGACCCTTCTCATCCTCAGGGGTGCAGTCAGGCTGCAGCCGAGCGATTGGTAAGTTTAGAAATCATTCATATTAAATATAACTATATGTATTGTTGAACTTACATGGTTTCCTTGTTTTGCAGGCTAAGTACGGGGAGGAGGCTAGGAAGATACACAGCGAAGATTTCGATTGGGAACGTGAACCAATCGATCCTCAAACCGCGTATGCATGTGGAGGTGGAAAAGCACACGGAAGGTGAGTTTATAAGTCATTTTATAATTTTCAATTCAATGTATTCAAGATATTTCGATTTCATATTGCTGACTCTCTTTTTTATAGGCTCGCCATATTTGACGTAGTTGTCGACTTGAGGGCGGAGAGACCTGCGAGAGGCAGCTCCACGCAGGCTTCTTCGGTGGGCATGGCAGATCATCGCGTATCGCAAGGGGACATTGAGATGCAGTCCCTCCGACAAACTGTAGAAGAGAACCTTAGGCGACAGGAGGAGGCGGAACGCCAAAGGATCGCGATGGAGGCCACAATCCATTCCCAGGTAGCAACGTTGGCGCAGATGCAGGAAGCAATGGAGGTAACAAAATAAAAACTAAAGTTCTCACTAATTCAGCATAAATGACTTACTAATAGGTATCATTTAATGTTTACAATGACAGGTCATGGCTCGGGCGCAAGGTCTGGGGATCCAGCTACCGCCACTACCACCGGTCCTTCCAGGCGATCCTTCTTTTGCGGGTCAGGTAATTTTCTATGTCAACTTAACAATTCTAGTTTTAACTCAACTTAAACAAAATAAAGCGAGGAAATAGAGTGACAATGAAAGATAAATAGAGTGAGAGGTGAAGTTAGAAGAGGGAGGATGATACAGAAAGAAGGATTGAGATAGAAGAGAGAGGAGATAGTTAGATATAAGAAAAGGATTGAGATGGAAGAAAGAGAGATAGAAGAAAGAGTGAGAGATAGTTAGATAGAGTGGGACAGGAATGACGAGAGAGAGGGAGATTGGAGATAGGAGAGGAAGAGAGAGAGAGAGAGAGAAAGGGAGATGTAGATTGAGATAGAGGGAGGAAGATAGGGGGAAATGATAGCAATAGAGAGATAGAGACAGGGGAATGAAAGAAGAGAGGAAGAGAGGGGATTTAGATAGAAATAGGAGAGGGAGGGAGAGATGTTGATGCATTTATATTCTAACTCTAAGTTTTATTAATTGCAGGGATCTGTGACGGCTGCACAAACTCCGTCGCCGTCGCTACCACCACCTGGAATGAGGCGCGACGACGACTTTGACTTTGGAGGTGGCTTCGGAGGTCAGACGGGCGAGTGAGCCCTTGTTTGGTTTGTTGATGGTGATGCGATGTATCGACGATGTGTTGTGATCTATTTTGTGACTGTTATGATGTTTATGTGACTATTTGTTATATATTGCCTGTTCTGTGATTCTGGCTATCGAGCCGGGTAGTACTTTTAGTTTTTTAAAAAAAAATAAAAAAACTTTATTTGCGACGGCTTTTTATACAGTACCGTCGCAAATAAGGTCCCAGGCCGTCACAATTAAGCCTCTGTTATTTGCGACGGCCTAGCCGTCGCAATTAAGGCACTGTTTGCGACGGCTAGGCCGTCGCAAATGGCCGCGTGGGCCCCAATGGGTGACCGCGTGGGACCCATTGGCTGACCTTATTTGCGATGGCCAGGCCGTCGCAACTAGCCCTGTGGGGCCCACCAGCCCCCTAGCAATAATTTGCGACGGCTACTGCCGGCCGTCGCAAAAAAGCCTATTTACGATGGTGGCCATCGCAAATAAGCATATTTGCGATGGCCAAAAGCTATCGCAAGTAATGAAAGTTGTCACAAATAGCTTATTTGCGACGGTTTCTAGCCTGTTTTTGACGGCCCTGATCGTCGCAAATCGTCGGGATTCCTATAGTATTAATTCTTAGAGTGCTTCCAAGTTCTAGCTAGCCAATTTATAGCAATTAACTATCATGATATGCCATAAACAGAAAAAAGCTAGTACCTCCAAGTATTTAAAAGTCTAAAACGTTAACAGGGCACAGGGCACTTGTGTAGATTCACTGCGTTATCACCTATTCACCTTCGATCTTACCGAGAAAGACAACCAATATGCATTATCACCTCGGGTACGCCGCGCCTCGCCGGCTCGTCCTAGGCACACCACGCGCGCTAGAGGGCGAGCAAGATGACGTACGCATGGTGATGGAGCGACCGGCAAGGCGCGCGCTGGGGGAGGCGGACAGCTCACGTATCCTAGGAGGGTAGATAGGCGGCGGCTCCTCCTATTCAGGGCTTTGGGCTCGACAGGATTACGTCATAACTTGTTATGAGAGGCGAGCTTAGCAGCAATGCTGGGCCAATGGTCCAAGGCCATCCAGGTGGGCAGCCATGGTCGAGATGTTGAATAATCCCGTGCATTAGTATCCTGTTTGCATGTTTAGTTTTTTGCATGTTCATTTGCCCACGATAGGATGCATATCGACCAGTAGCACTTCTCCTCATATCTCTGTTTTCAGTTAGAGGAATCAGGCGCGTGTGCAGCGAACTCGGCGCAAGGGACTCGGTCTCCCTGAATGACGGGCACATCTTCAGCTATGGGAGTGGCGTTGAGTTCGGCATGTAACTGACCTCCTTGTTCTCTCCAATATAGAATGCATGAAACTAGTTAGAGCGGTGCTAAGTTTAATTAAGCACAGGCTCTGAAAAAACTTTCTCCGGAGTGTTCTTTTTTTCTTCTCGCCACAAGAAAAACGTTTGAGTGTTCCATCACCATATAATGTGTGTGTAGTGTTTGATCCCGCTCAACGTGCAGCTGCGCCAACAATTGGCACCAGAGCCAGGTTATGGCGACACCCCCTTTGAAGGCGTTGGCAACCACCGGCGACGGTAGCAACATGCGTGACGTCGTGGTCGTGAAGGAGTCCAGTGCGTCGGTGTCCTGCCCGATACTGACGCGCACGAATTACACACAATGGGCATTCGTGATGCAGGTAAATCTTGAAGCTCAAGGCTTGTGGGAGGCAATGGAGAATGACAAGGTCGAGCGCCGCGAGGATCTGCTTGCATTGGCAACCCTCCTTCGCGGTGCCGATGGAGATGCATATGACGTTGGCCAAGAAGAAAACCGCCAAAGAAGCATGGGCTTCGGTGAAATCCATTCGGATGGGCACAGAATGGGTCCAGGAGGCAACTACTCAGAAACTTCTTAAGGAGTTCGAGGTAATTGCTTTCAAGGATGGAGAAATAGTTGATGATTTTGCGATGAGAATCAGTACTCTAGCTGCCAATCTTGGCGAGCTTGGGGAGAAGATAGAAGATGTACGTGTGATCAAGAAGTTCTTGCGCGTGCTGCCACCCAAGTTCAATCAGATCGCCGTCTCAATCGAGATGTTTCTTGATCTGAAGACGTTGACAATAGAGGAACTTGTGGGTAGGCTGCATGTGGCCGAGGACCGCAACGACACCGGCGAGATCACTGACAAGGTTGGCCGCCTGCTCCTCACCAAAGAGGAGTGGGAGGCGAGACAACGTCTACATCATGCGGGATCAAGCAGCAACAAAGGCAGCAGTCCACCTCAGACAAAGTGCAAGGAAGGTTCACGCATTGAAGGCACTCGTGACAGCGGCACATCACGAGATGGTGGCAAGTCTATGTCTGGTGGTGGCACTAGACGCAAGAAAGGGAAGTGCCACAATTGCGGCATATATGGACATCGGGCTAAGGAATGTCAGAAACCTCAACGACCTCGTGATGAAGCTGCAAACCTGGTAAAGAAAGAGGTCGATCAACCATCTCTGCTTCTCACTATAACCTGCAATATGCCTTGTGTTACCATGCAGCGTGTACTCCTTAATGGAGAAAGTGTATACCCGGAGTCATGCGAAGATGGGGAGTGGTACCTCGACACAGGGGCAAGCAACCACATGACAGGGTGCAAGTCATCACTTGTCTCCATTGATAAGTCAGTACGTGGCTCAGTACAGTTCGGTGACAATTCAGTTGTTGAGATCTGTGGAATAGGATCCATCATGCTGCAGTGTAGAAATATGGAACACAAACTGCTGACAGAGGTATATTACATTCCTAAGTTGAAATGTAATATTATTAGTCTGGTTTAGCTAGAAGAAAATGGTTGTAGGATTGATATTTCAGGCGGGAAGTTGAGATTATATGATTGTGGGGGATCATTGCTTGCAAATGTGTCACGTTTACTGAATAGATTATGCACTCTGAAGTTGAAGCCTGCAACTCCAGTATGTTTGATGGCAAAATTGGGTGATCAGGCATGGCTGTGGCATTCAAGTTATGGTCATCTGAACTTTCAAGCTCTCAGGGAGCTTGGGATGAAGAATATGGTGGAAGGAATTCCTGTGCTTGATCAAGTTGAGCAATTCTATGAAGGATGTGCACTTGGGAAATAACACAGAGGTTCCTTTCCTCGAGTTGCAGAACAGAGAGGTATCATCCACTAGATCTTTTCCATGGTGACTTGTGTGGAAAGTTTAAACCTAGCACTCCTGGTGGAAAGAATTATTTTCTGTTGATAGTTGATCACTATAGCAGATATATGTGGGTTGAACTACTGACAATAAAGGATGAAGCTTTTAGATTCTTTAAGAAGATCAAGGCAGCCGCTGAGACTCAAATGGGAAGCAGACTTAAGGGTTTTCGCTCAGATCGGGGTGGGGAATTTAACTCCATTGAGTTTGAAGATTACTGCGATGAGCAAGGTGTTAAGCATTACACTACCACTCCTTACTCCCCACAGCAGAATGGTGTGGTGGAACGCAGAAATCAAACAGTCATTGAGATGGCCAGATGTCTGCTGAAGTCGAAGAATATGCCAGCATACTTCTGGGGTTAAGCTGTAAGAGCAACAGTTTATATTCTTAACAGATCTCCAACAAGAATCCTGAAGGGGTGTACACCGTATGAAGCGTGGCACAACAGGAGGCCCAAGGTATATCACCTGCAAACTTTTGGTTGTGTAGTACATGTAAAGAAACTTGGACCGGGGATCAGCAAACTTTCAGATAGATCAACACCCATGGTGTTCCTTGGTTATGAATTGGGAACAAAGGGATATAGAGTTTATGACCCTGTGGAGAAGAAGCTTCATTTGTCACGGGATGTAATCTTTGAGGAAGAATGTGGATGGGATTGGAGTAATACTGAGGCTGAAGAGAATATTGGTGCTACCTTCTCTGTTGAGAACAAAATGACTTATGTGCCTAGTGGTTATCAGACCACCAGTGATCCTGAAGCTGCACAAAGTTCGGATGATACACCTGGTTCAAGGTATCATGTGACACCGGAAACCAAAGAAGGATGTACAAATGTGGAGTATGTTACACCTTTGGAGGGAGGTGAGAAAGACTTCTCATAAGGAGTGCCACTCCGTTACCGAAGAGTTCGAGACATAATCGACACAACTGAAGAAATGCAACACATAGATTACAGTGGCTTATGTCTACTCTCAGCTGATGAACCACGGAGTGTGGAGGAAGCTCTCAATGAGGAGTGCTGGAAGAATGCAATGAAAGAAGAAATGAAGGCCATAAGAGATAACAATACTTCGGAACTTGCAAACTTACCAACTGAACACAAGGCCATCGGTTTGAAATGGGTTTTCAAGGTTAAAAAGGATCCATAAGGGAATGTGCTGAAACACAAAGCAAGGCTCGTTGCAAAGGGATATTCTCCACGTCAGGGGGTGGACTTTGATGATGTATTTGCCCCAGTAGCAAGAATGGAAACAGTCAGGTGTTTAATTGCGCTTGCAAGACATAATGGGTGGGAAATCCACCACATGGATGTCAAGTCAGCTTTCTTGAATGGTATCCTTGAAGAGGTAGTCTATGTGCAATAGCCTCCAGGTTTCATTGATCAAGACAATGCAGGAATGGTGCTGAAATTGCATAAAGGTATGGGCTGAGGCAAGCTCCCCGAGCATGGAATTCAAAACTCGATGAAGAACTGTTGGATTTGGGTTTCAAGCGAAGTCCCCTGGAACCAGCCGTATATAGACGGGGTAACAAAGAAACTTTTTTACTCATTGGTGTGTATGTTGATGACTTAATTATCACTGGTCCAAGTAGCAAAGATATAGCCATGTTCAAAGCTCAAATGAAGAACAAGTTCAGTATGAGTGACCTTGGTCTCTTGAGCTATTACCTTGGGATTGAAGTGACACAGAGAGAAGGAAAAATCAGCCATTGAACTCAGCAGGAATCCAGTCCATCACGAGAGAAGCAAGCATATTGATACTCGATATCACTTTCTTCGTGAATGTGTGGAAAATGGAAGCATTGAGATTCAGCACGTAAAGACAAATGAACAAGTTGCTGATATCCTGACAAAGGCTCTTGGACGTGTGAAGTTCATTGAGTTGCGGGAGAAACTGGGAGTAACTCAAGTGCAACGGGATTAGGGGGTGATTTGTTGAATAATCCAGTGCATTATTATCATATTTGAATGTTTAGTTTTTTGCATGTTCATTTGTCCACGATAGGATGCATATCGACCAAGAGCTCTTCTCCTCATATCTCTGTTTTCAGTTAGAGGAATCAGGCGTGTGTGCAGCGAACTCGGCGCAAGGGGCTCGGTCTCCCTAAATGAATGGGCACGTCTTCAGCTGTGTGGAGTGGCTTTGAGTTCGGCATGTAACTGACCTCCTTGTTCTCTCCGATATAGAATGCATGAAACCAGTTAGAGCAATGCTATGTTTAATAAAGCACAGGCTCTGAAAAAACATTCTCCGGAGTGTTCTTTTTTTCTTCTCGCCGCAAGAAAAACGTCTGAGTGTTTCATCACCATATAACGTATATGTAGTGTTTGATCCTGCTCAACTTGAAGCTGCGCCAACACGAGACCCAGAGAAAATCAGACCGAGAACTGTAACAAAAAATAGACACCAAGTATGATCGGTTTTCGAATTATGTCCACACCACTACTCATTCAATATCTAACACCCCAAGCTCCAAAAGTAACCGCCGTGAGAATGGTGTTGATGGGTGAGGGTTGGATCCGCCTCGCCCTGAAGCCACTGTTCGTCGCCATGAAGAGCGGTGCTGTTGGGCTGAGAGGTGGTTGCCTCGATGCTGGACCATGGAGCTCGGAGGCGGGAGCGATGCTAGATCTCGGTGCGAGGGATGAACACTGACGTGTGGGTTCCACGTGGTAGAAGAGTAGAAAAGAGTGTTATATTATTAGTGCTGCTGGAGGTTAAGGTCAAAAATTTCAGGCTGGAAATGTAGGGCCCGGTCTTATTTTATGTGGCTCCTGGAGATGCTCTAAACGGGCAGGACCAGCAAGGAAGATTGATATGGGTTGATGACGTACCCTGTATTTTGTTAGTTTGTAGAGTGCCATCATGAATTCGTGACGAGGCCGTGAACTTAGGTGGGACACGCGGTGGGGAAGGCATCGTCCTGTTTCTTTCATAGAAAAGCACTCGACGACGTGGACCATCCAACGCCTAGTACTGCGGTAAGATATTCATATTTGCCGGCCAAGGACGCAAACAGTTTTTTATGTAATCAAATAGAAGTCCACAATATTTATTTTCATGGATCAAGGCATTATTTTTGTGGTCTCTTAACCACCATAATATTCCATCTAAAATAAGTTTATTTCCGGCCGCCAGATGCAGCCCATCAAAATAATAAGTTTGCGTGTGTTTCAGAAAAGTCCACATTTTTTATTATTTTCATGTGCCACCTTAAGTCCACGCAAATAACATGGTTATTTTCATGGACCAGCTGTCGCCTCATGAAAATAACTGGATTATCTTCATAGGCCAACAGATGGATCACAAAAATAACTGCATTACTTTCATGGGGCAGCTGCCAGCTCACGAAAATAATAAGTTTTAGCGCAAAAAGGAAACAAACCTTGTTATCAGACAAAATTGCAACCAATGATCGGGTTACAGAACGGACATTACATTTCCATCAGACACATTTATAATCTGATGTACTCATGTTTTCTTCGATGATGCTCAGCAATAAATGCACATGTCAAGTCATCGAAATTTGTTCCAACAAAAATCCTAGACGAAAACAACAACCTCCTGGATGGCGTAAACAATGGCTGCAAATCTTAGGCTATCCACACTCGTCTACTCTATATCTTTCTCTAAAGTCTAATCGAAATCATAGCATACTCTATGCCTTCCTCTATACTCTCTGAAAAGTTCCAGTCATTTTTTCCAGTAACCTTTCCAGTAATTTTTACTGTAGATTTTACAACGTACCACTGCGGACAGTCATGTACGCTCATCTAATGTTTGCTCTTGAAGACTAAGATTTTCAATTTCTGCCTGCAAAATGGTTAACACAAAATCGAGTTCAGGAAAAAGATTTTGAAGACTAAGATTTTCAATTCCTTGGAGACTAAGATTTCAAATTGTTGTACAAAATTGTTACATGTACGGAGTGGAGGAAAAATATGAATGCTGAAATGAAAATATTGTAACCTCTAATGTGTCTGCAGCAATATTCAAATCTAGAATGCCATGTGGAGCCTGCTTGAGCAGGTTGACGAACTTTTTCTTTGTCAGAAGTCCAAACAGGATTTAGGTAGCAGAATGAGAAAAGCCCCAATATTTATCTTTTTCTGGAATGCGCAGGAGAGCTGTGTAGCATCGCATTAAAGAGAAGAAAAAATGGTCCGCACGGTATGCACCACCTCACTCTGGATCGGACTGCGGGGTTAGAGTACATCAAGCTTGTGGTGTAGCAGAAAAACCCACACCAACAAAGACGTGTAAAAGCCACACTTATGAATAAGTGTGTCCATGGCCTAAGACTTGCGTTCCTAAACTCATCCACGATGGTGGTTAAGCAAGGTTGAGCACCATCAAAACACAAGAAATTACCGTGTTTTTATAACATGCAAGCTCCCAAAATAACTACTGACACTATAGGAAACCCAAAATAAACTTTAATTGTGACAGCCTGGCCGTCGCAAATATTGTTGCGGGGCCTACCGGTCCGCGGCAATAACTTGCGAAGGTCGTCGTTAGCCGTCGCAATTAAGCTTATTTGCGACGGTAGCCTTCGCAAATAAGCTTAATTGCGATGACTTATTTGCGACGGCTAGAAACCGTCGCAAATAAGGAAAGCCGTCGCAAATTGCTTATTTGCGACGGCATTTGGCTTATTTGCGACGGCCCTGACCGTCGCAAATCGTCGGGTTTCCTGTAGTGTGAGCTGAAAACCTTTCGCTTGTCTTTGGGGACATTTTTACTAGCGTTCCTCCACCATTTGACAAACACTTGTTCATAACATCTTGACACAATAGACAAGAAACCACTACTACAAAAAGAATTTTTACAGGTGCCTCAAATTTTCAAACACAAGCAGTCCTTAAAAATATGCGATTGTGATGACGGGTGATATAATAACCGCATGTGATGAAAGAACAACACAGACGGATTTTAAAAAACAACCGTCTGGGTAAATACATGATTTTCACAGGCGGTTCTTAATTAATAACCGCCTGTAATGTAATGAACTTCACAAGCGGATTTTAAGAAACAACCGCCTATGTAAATACATGATCTTCATAGGCGGTTCATTATTAATAACCGCATGTAATGTAATGAACTTCACAGGCGGTTCTTAATTAACAATGGTCTGAGATGATCATGTATTTTCACCGGCGTTCATTATGTAAGAACCGTATGTAGTTGTTCAATTATCACAAGCGGTTTTCATTGAAATTATAGGGATGTAGTCGTTGCAATTATCACAACCTTATGTAGTCGTTGCAGGGAAAATTGTATCAGGAAAAAACACAGATGAGCAGATACTAGTACAGTAATGCATTATAGGAAATGCTCGATCACCAGTGAGGCTGGCTTAATTATGATAATACACCATTAGAGGCTTTACAATTGTTCAATGATAATTTCTTTACACACTGAACAAAAATCATGCGACATTCATTGTAGATCAACGATGAAGCTCTCATCGATCAATCTAAATTGTACCGTCCTGCTTGCTCTCGAACACGTCTCTTATATTCCGCTGGATCCTGAAAATATTGACATTATTTAAATTAACAAATATTGAAGGAGGAATGAATAACCTACATTGGTCACTAAGTCAAAGTGTCATCTAACCTTGATAAGTAGATTATAGCAATCATTTTCAACATCAGGCACATTTGGCTGATGCAGCAAACGCTGAACTTCAAGTAGTATAGTTTTGATTATAAAAGCACTGCACCACTGCTACGAAATATAATTTAAGCAATATAAGAAACCAGTTCAAATAAGTTCGACAACAATTATAAGTAATAATTACATGAACAGAATAGGTCTATCTCACAGTCTCTTGATCAAGAATCCCGATGCAGAGTGCTCCCGAACGATGGACATTTGAGTGGAAGAACCCAATTGTAAAGGCGCATCTTGGAGGTACCAAGGGATAGTCTTCAGAGAAAGAGATTGTCAGGGGGTAGTAACCATCTTCTCATTCAGTCTACAAAAGAAATTTATTAATAGAAGGACGATGGCTAAACTCATATTGTGCTTGTTCTTCATGACTTACCCCTTATTTATCGGGGGCGATGCACTGCCACTTCAATAAATCTCCCGATTCAGGCTTCACAGAGAAACCCTACGCAGAGAAATTGAAAATACCAAAAACAAACAAGACGAAAAAACAAACTACAGTTAAGTTCATCAGTCCATTACAGATACATATGTATATACAACCATGCGACCGGTGTGCCATATATACATACATGGGGATGGTTCTTGCGCCACGCCAAGCGCTCCTCCTTCAATCGGCTACACGCCTGAGACATCATTATCTGAAAGACCAAACTTCAAAACTTCCAAATTATTGAGTCCAAACGCATATGTACACAAATGCAAAAGGACACAATCCATATACCAACACACAAAACTGGCATCTTATGAAAATATACAAAGAAAAAGGTAGTAAGAAAACTATGCAAATTTACTTAGGTACCTCGTGGCGCGATGTGGGACTGGGCAGAGGCGTGCCTCCGCGGGGTCTTTATATATGCGTCAGTTTTTCATAGGCGGTTTTTAAATTTTTCACAGGCGGTTAGTACTTAATAACCGCCTCTGATGCTGCTAAGCTCCTGTCAAGCTAATCCCTACACAACAAGCTATTGTAGATGCAAGTAACATTCGTGGCTCATCATTTGAATTGTTGAAAGCATCAATTTGAAGCCTGACGATCCTTAGAAGGATTTTCCCATCCATTTGAACGATTTCTTTCCCTCCTGTGCATTTGAAAACTTAGGAAGATGCCCCTTTCTCAGTTTTAATGCCTAAATATATTGACTAAAAATCAGTACCCACTTTCTTAGTACTTCACACAAGCGAGTAAGCGAACAACTTCAATCACAAATCTTGTTTTTACACTTTCATAGGGATTTAATCTTAATCTTTCAAGCATAGATTTATCAAATAAGTGAAGCTTCCTTATCACACATGTTAATGACAGTTATAAGTGAAGAATGTGTCGAAGCTAACAAAATCTGAATCGGACTGAAGATAAAGAGATCCTGCATGAGTGGCTATGTCCAAGTTAAATAGCGTGAAGCTATGATGACAACCTTCAACAACATGAAAAGTGATGCCAAAGTTATGCTTGCATCAACCAAGGCATGTTGTGAGGGTATAACACTTGTTAGGGCAAGCATAACCTTGGCCAAAATCAGAAATCACGCCACCGTGGATTACTCTAAAGCCGCCATGGATTACTCAGAAGTTTTCTCTGTGTGTACTCGGTAAACTTCAGAGTAATCCATGGCGCCTTCAGCGTAATCAACGGTGATGTGATTTCTGATTTTCGCCAAGGTTATGCTTGCCCCAACAAGTGTTATACCCTCACAACATGTCTTGGTTGATGCAAGCATAACCTTGGCATCACTTTTCATGTTGTTGAAGGCTGTCATCATAGCTTCATGTTGTCTAACTTGGACATTGTCAATCATATGCAGCATCTCTCTGTCTTCAGTGCCGTTGAGATTTCGTTAGCTTCAACACACCCTTCCCTTATAACTGTCATTAACATGTCTGATGAGGAAGCTTCAATTATTGATAAATCTATGCTTAAAAGATTAAGGTCAAATTCCTATGAAAATGGTACAAACAAGATTTTTGATTGAAGTTGTACGTTTCGTCGCATGTGTAAAGCACTAAGAGAGATGGTACTGATTTGTAGTCAATATATTCAACCATTAGAACCTATAAAGTAGCATCTTCGTAAGTTATCAAAATGGAGAGAAGAGAAAGAAATCTTGCAGGGCTTGTTTGGGTGTTTTCCTATCCAAACAAGCACTCAAATGGACGGGAAGTATCGTCAGGCTTCAATTGAAGCTTTTAACAATCCAAATGATGAGTCTCGGGTGTTACTTGCATCTACAAGAGCTTGCTGTGAAGGGATTAGCTTGACAGGAGCTTGAAACAGAAGCTGAATTTAATAATGTTCGAAACATGCTATCTAAAGCTGAAATAGAACATTGTTCTAAGTTGATTTTAGAAGATACAAATATATACAATATATATCATCTCGCATTGCTATATACATTTTTTCCAGCATTGACATCTTCTCGCATATAGGGTTTCAAATTCTTTTTAATGCTTCTCTCTACGCGCTTGATGTTTTCTGGTTCGGTGAAAAGGTACATCTCTTCATACTGATTATATTCCTCTTCATTATCTCCCACATTCTCAACCCCAACAATATTTTGCTTTCCAGAAACAACTACGTGCAACTTCTTAGTTTCTGGATCTTGAACATAAAAAACTTGTGCAACATTATCGGCGAGAACCCACAGGTCATCTTTGTAACCCACTTTATTCAAGTCTACCAGTGTCTGCCTGTAATTGTCCACTTTCAAACCATCAGGATGTTTGACCCATTGGCACTAAAATACGGGCATTACCATTCTTTCGCCATAATCGAGTTCCCATATTTCCTCTATAAACCCGAAGTATGTGGTCTTCTTCCCTTGTGAATCATAAGCCTCAATACGAACACCACTATTTTGTACAACACTCTTACCATCTTTTTCTTTAGTGTAAAATGTGTAACCACTGATGTCATATGCTTGCCATGATGTCACCAAAGAAGATGGGTCAGAAGCTAACTTCTTCATTGTTGCCTCTTCTATAGTGTTTCCGTATGGTATATTTTTGTCCATTAACCATTTCGTGAAACATCTTCTGTGCTCTTTCATGATCCAGTCCTCTGTGCGGTCTTGGTTTTTATCACAAAGCTCAATTTGGTGTTCCTCGATGTACGGCTCAGATATTGCGAGCTCTTGTAGTACACCAAAATGTGCACGGTGTACATTCTTGTAATCTTGAACAATAAAAGTTTTCTTACCCACTTTGCCTCTCCCACGTAGTCTACCCTCATGTACCGGTATAGGCACACCTATCGGTTTTCCATCTTTGATGTAATCAGCGCAACCCTCAATCACTTCTTCAGTGGTGTACCCTTCCATAATTGAACCCTCTGGGTGAGCACGGTTCCACACATAACCTTTTAATACTCCTAAATATCTCTCCAACGAAAACATATGATGTAAATATAGTGGCCCCAATGCTCTTATCTGATCAACAAGATGTATGATTAGGTGTACTTGCATATCAAAAAAGGATGGTGGGAAACACATCTCAAGCTTGCACATTGTCTCGACGATGTATGTTTTCAGTAGTCTAAATCTTCACGTGCTATCACCTTTTGTGATACTGCATTGAAGAAGTAATACAAACGTGTGATGACAACTTTTATATGCTCAGGTTTGATTACTCTTATTGCAATGGCAAGGAAAACTTTCATCATCATGTGACAGTCGTGAGAATTATAACCAAATAAAGACAAGTCTTTCATCGAGACTAGTTTGCGGATATTGGATGAGAAACTCGTGGGCACTTTGATCCCATGCAAGCATTCGCAAATTGCTTTTTTCTCTTCTAGCGTCAAGTTGTAGCTGGCTGGGGGAAGGTAATGTTTCCCGTTCGCCTTTTCTACTGGATGAAGCTCTGGTCTCAAATCAAGATTTACTAGGTCCATACGTGAATTTAATCCGTCCCTTGTTTTCCTCGGCATGTCCAGCAAGGCCCCAATGATGCTGTCAAATACATTCTTTGTAACGTGCATCAAATCAATACTATGGCAAAATTCCAGATTCTTCCAATACAGAAGATACATGAAAAAAATTGATTGTTTCTTGAAAGCCATGTCAGTTGTATCATCCCAAGATGTACTTTTATTTCTCTTAATTCCTTTACAATTTTTGCCCTTACTGAAAGCAATATGAATGTTCTTGACCATTTCAAACACAAGTTTTCCACTGTAAGGTTTCGGTGCAGTATCATTTTTGATTTTGTTATCAAATTGTTCTTTCATCTTCCCATACTTGTGTGTATCTGTCAAGAACCGTCGGTGTCTCATGTACACCGTCTTTCTGGATGAAGTGAGGTATAGAAATCCAGTTCTATCCACGCACTAACGCAACCTTTCTTCCCTTTCATTTGTCCCTATAATGTAAACAGTCCGGGATAATCATGCACGGTGACGAATATCATTGCTCTTAGCGTGAAATACTCCCGCTTGTACTCATCCCATGTACGTACCCCTTCATTCCACAATTTCGCCATATCTTCCATTAAAGGTTCCAAGAACACATCAATTTCGATGCCTGGTTGTTTCGGACCTTGGATAAGAACAGATAATTAGATATATTTCCTTTTGTGACACAACCACGTCTGTAGGTTGTACATCGTTAAGACCACGGGCCATGTGTTGTGTATGATCCTTTTTTCACCAAACGGATTCATTCCGTCTATACCCAAGGCAGACCTCACATTTCTGATTTCCTTCACAAATTTTGGATACTGAATATAAAAAAAATTTCCACTGCATTGCATCACCAGGGTGTCATATATGTTTTTCATTCTTCTTGTGTTGCTCGGAATGCCAACGAATAAGTTCAGCCTCCCTAGGGTTTGAGAACAAATGCTACAAGCGATCAATTACCGGAAGGTACCACATCACCAAGGCAGGAATTTTTCTCTTATTCTTCCCGTCTGCATCGCCAAAAGTATCATCATCGTCACCTTCACGACCAATAATAAAATTCTTATTCTTCTAAGTCTTTTTCATGTTGGTAACATACTGGTGATTGTAGTCCTTATATCTACCGACACCACAAATGGGGCATCTAGTTGCGAGCTCATACTCTTTGCGATACAGAATACAATGGTTCACACAAGCGTGTATTTTTGTCACACCTAGTGCCATTGGGCAAAGAAGTTTCTTCGCTTTATAAGTGCTTCTGGGCAGCTTATTTGGATTTGAAAGAATTTCTGCCAGAAGATTCAAAAGATCAGAGAAACTACAATCGGACCATCTAAGTGTAGCTTTCAACTTTAGTAGTTCTAAGATTGCACGCAATGTAGTAAACTCTTTATCACAACCGTTTGATTCATCATATAAAAGCTTCGTCGCCGCATTCTGCAATGTCTCTATTTTACTTAAACCTTTGCTTGCTCCCATAGAAGTCAATACATATGGTTCAATGTGACGCAACATCTCCTCACAATCGAACTCATCATCATCATCACCAACTTGATTGTCACTACCATCATCGATATGAACATTATCATCATCTGAACCTCTCTCATCATCTTTATCCACATCATGTGTATCTAACTCACTATGCTCTGTCCATATTGTGTAGTTTTTTTTTGAAACCTCTTTTCGCCAAATGAGATTGGATTACTATAGTATCCGTCCAAGCAATCTTATTTTTGCATTCGATACATGGACATAATATGTCATCTATCTTTTGCAACTTCGTATGTCTCTTGGATGCTTCAATAAAATTTGCAACATTATGAATGTATAGAGGATCGGGTCTTGGCATGTTATACATCCACGCTCGACGGTCCATGCTTCAATAATAGAATTTTAGTCAGATTATAAAATTTGGCCACAAATATTCTCTAAAGGTCTTCTATAAAATGAATTTACAGAGATATAACAAGTATGATTAGGGCGACTAATGTAGGAGACAGGCGACGTCTTGAGGCGGATGGAATCAAAGGCGTCGGGAGTAGCAAGCGGGGGTGAAGGATTGAAGTCATGGGGCAAACAGGCCCAGTGGCATGGGCTAGGTCTGGGTGGGATCTTGGGATGGCAATTATACTCGCGGGTACGGGTACCCGACGGGTACCCAACGGGTGCGGGTATAGGTGGATTTTTGCCGCCGCCCCCCGACTTGACGCGATGGAGAGGCGCGCTTCTAGAGCGTGGCACGGCTCCACTTCGCCACTTCGGTGACTGCCGCCAACTTTCCACTGACCACCGCGCGCCGTCGCTCGCGGCTCCAGCCATCACCTCCGTCTTTCGGTCTCGCCGCCGCCGGCAGCTGGCCCTGGTGCCTCCAACACTGTCTCCTTCCTTGTCACCACCTGCAGCTGGCCCCGGTGCCGCCTTCCACCCCCAGTGCCATTTCCCGACCTCGCTGCCGCTTGTAGATGGCCCTGTTGCTGGCTTCTGCACCCTGCCACCATTGATGTCACCTAGCAACGAGGAGGTATGGTTGCCAACGCCCAACCCTACTGCAGCTTGAGGCGGACGGAGTCGAAGGCGTCGGGAGCAACAATCGGGGGTGAAGGATTGAAGTCGTGGGGCAAACAAGCCCAGCAGCATGGGCTAGGTCTGGGTGGGATCCGGTCCTTTATATCTTGACGTCGGATCCCATCCAACCATGGTAACTAAATGGGTGAGTTATAAAACCATCTACCTAGAAAGCTAACCCTAATCACTCCTTCGAAATATATGCAAGCAGGAGGTACGCACACACAAGTAGCATATTGAAAAGGAAAACACATAAAACTACAATTACAAGTTTGGGTAAACTTCATGCATCTTATATATATATATATATATATATATATATATATATATATATATATATATATATATATATATATATATATTACAATAGCATCTGTTAATTAAATATCATATTCATGTCACATAATAGGTACAAAAAGAAACAATCCATATAGTCCATACATCAATATACCAGAACACAATCCATACAGTCCTTACACATGCAAAAGGACAGAATCCATATACCAGAACACACAAAACTAACAGCTTATCAGGTAATGAAAATATACAAAGAAAAAGTAAGGAAACTACATTTACCTTGCATCTGTTAGTTAAACAATAGCATCTTATATATATTACAATAGCATCTCTTAATTAAACATCATATTCATGTCACATAATAGGTACAAACTACAATAAGCTTATTACAATATAGTCCATACATCAATATATAAAAGACCAAACTAGCAGAACACACAAAAAGGAAACAATCCATATAGTCCATACATCAATATACCAGAACACAATCCATACAGTGCTTACACATGCAAAAGGACAGAATCCATATACCAGAGCACACAAAACTAACAGCTTATCAGCTAATGAAAATATACAAAGAAAAGTAAGGAAACTACATTTACCTTGCAGAGGCGTCAGCACGGCGGGCCGGCTGGGTGGAGAAGTGGCGGTGAGGGGTTGAGCGGCGGCGCGGCAGTATGGGCTAGGCGGCGGAGCGGCGGCGCAGCGCAAGGGAAATTCAACAACCTTGCGGCGTCGATATAAATTCTCCAGGGTTGCGTTTTGACTACGATGAGGGGTCCTTGTATAGGCGTCGGTTTTTCACAGGCGGTTTTTAACTTTATCTCAGGCGGGTTTTACTTACCAACCGCCTGAAAAGATATTTAATCAAGAATATTAATTAAGAAGAAATAAATATCTTCACAGGCCGTTGGTACTTAATAACCACCTGAGAAGATGTTTATCTCAGGCGGTTGTTACTAACCAACCGCCTGAGATAATGCCCGATACTGTTCTTTACTAAGGGGGCCGCGCGGAGTGGTAGATGGAGCAGTTGGTTTACCGCGCATTGAAAGGTCGCGCCTCGGGAAAAGAAAGGTCACGCATGGACTTTCACAGGCGCATTTGATGATTCTTTCTTCTACATTTGTATGAGCATATTTGTATCATTTAAACATGTATGAATTTTGTTAATTTTTTTAAAAGCATTCCAAAATGTCAAACTTCAAATTATCCATCATTCTAACTAAATGCTCATATACATATGAGGCATTCATCAAATTATGAACACACATTGATTAAAAAAATTTAAAAAAATCTGAAAAAATTCATAGAGGTTGGTATGATGAGTAAAAATGTCCACTGAAAAAATAAATGAAAAAAGCATTATATTCATCAAGATAGAAAAATGAAAAATAGCATTTGTTGTATGTTTTTTTATGTTCTGACCAATTTCAAAGGATTTATGAAGTGAAATTTAATTGTAACCTTTACTTATCAATAATATTACAAGAAAGTGGAATTTTGCTTTTTTAAAGGACCCATATTTAATCAAGAATAATAATTAAGAAGAAGTAAATATCTTCACAGGCGGTTGGTACTTCATAACTGCCTGAGAATATGTTTATCTCAAGCGAGTATTACTTACCAACCGCCAGAGATAATGGCCGATACTATTCTTAAGTTTCCTTATCCCTTGCTTCTTTTTTATTTAGATTCCAATATAAATACTCAAACATGTTTAGATTCTGCAAATTGTGTCCAAATTCGATGATTCTTTCTTCTACATTTATATAAAATTAACATCTACCACCTGAACAAAATATTTTTAAAAGTTGTATAGCTGACATTGTAATGTTTTGGTAAATATCAAATTAATTTCTACTCACATATTATTCACATTTGTGTATCTCATAAAAAACAGTTCCTTCACTCAAAATTGTTGGTATGAACATATTTGTATCATTTATACATGTATGAATTTTGTTAATTTTTTTAAAAGCATTCCAACATGTCAAACTTCAAATTATCCACCATTCTAGCTAAATGCTCATATACATATGAGGCATTCTTCAAATTATGAACACATATTGATTCAAAAAAAATTAAAAAATCTGAAAAAATTTATAGAGGTTGGTATGATGAGTAAAAATGTCCACTGAAAAAATAAAAGAAAAATGCATTATATTTATCAAGATAGAAAAATGAAAAATAGAATTTGTTGTATGTTTTTTATGTTCTGACCAATTTCAAAGGATTTATGAAATGAAATTTAATGGTAACCTTTACTTATCAATAATATTACAAGAAAGTGGATTTTTGCTTTTTTAAAGGACCCACATTTAATCAAGAATATTAATTAAGAAGAAGTAAATATCTTCACAAGCGGTTGGTACTTAATAACTGCCTGAGAAGATGTTTATCTCAGGCGGGTATTACTTACCAACCGCCAGAGATAATGCCCGATACTGTTCTTCAGTTTCCTTATCCCTTGCTTCTTTTTTTTATTTAGATTCCAATATAAATACTCAAATATATTTAGATTCTGCAAATTGTGTCCAAATTCGATGATTTTTTCTTCTACATTTGTATAAAATTAACATCTACCTCCTGAACAAAATATTTTTAAAACTTGTATAGCTGACATTGTAATTTTTTGGTAAATATCAAATTAATTTCTAGTTACATATTATTCACATTTGTGTATCTCATAAAAAAAGTTCCTACACTCAAAATTGTTGGTATGACCATATTTGTATCATTTATACATGTATGAATTTTGTTAATTTTTTTAAAAGCATTCCTACATGTCAAACTTCAAATTATCCACCATTCTAACTAAATGCTCATATACATATGATGCATTCATCAAATTATGAACATATGTTGATTCAAAAAAATTAAAAAAATCTGAAAAAATTCATAGAGGTTGGTATGATTAGTAAAAATGTCCACTGAAAAAATAAATGAATAAAGCATTATATTCATCAAGATAGAAAAATGAAAAATAGCATTTGTTGTATGTTTTTTATGTTCTAACCAATTTCAAAGGATTTATGAAGTGAAATTTAATGGTAACCTTTACTTATCAATAATATTACAAGAAAGTGGATTTTTGCCTTTTTAAAGGACCCACATTTAATCAAGAATATTAATTAAGAAGAAGTAAATATCTTCACATGCGGTTGGTACTTAATAACCGTCTGAGAAGATGTTTATCTCAGGCGGGTATTACTGACCAACCGCCAGAGATAATGCCCGATACTGTTCTTCAGTTTCCTTATCCCTTGCTTCTTATTTATTTAGATTCCAATATAAATACTCAAACATGTTTAGATTCTACAAATTGTGTCCAAATTCCATGATTCTTTCTTCTACATTTGTATAAAATTAACATGTACCACCTGAACAAAATATTTTTAAAACTTGTATAGCTGACATTGTAATGTTTTGGTAAATATCAAATTAATTTCTACTCACATATTATTCACACTTGTGTATCTCATAAAAAAAGTTCCTTCACTCAAAATTGTTGGTATGAACATATTTGTATCATTTATACATGTATGAATTTTGTTAATTTTTTTAAAAGCATTCCAACATGTCAAACTTCAAATTATCCACCATTCTAACTAAATGCTCATATACATATGAGGCATTCATCAAATTATGAACACACATTGATTCAAAATAAATTTTAAAAAATCTGAAAAAATTCATAGAGGTTGGTATGATGAGTAAAAATGTCCACTGAAAAGTAAATGAAAAAAATTATATTCATCAAGATAGAAAAAATGAAAAATAGCATTTGTTGTATGTTTTTTATGTTCTGACCGATTTCAAAGGATTTATGAAGTGAAATTTAATGGTAACCTTTACTTATAAATAATATTACAAGAAAGTGGATTTTTGCCTTTTTAAAGGACCCACATTTAATCAAGAATATTAATTAAGAAGAAGTAAATATCTTCACAGGCGGTTGGTACTTAATAACCGCGTGAGAAGATGTTTATCTCAGGTGGGTATTACTTACCAACCGACTGAGATAATATTCTTCTCAGACGGGTTTTAATTAATGATGAACACACTACACATTCATTCATTCACACAGTTGAAGAACACACAAGATACTCATTCATTAACAATATTCAATCACACATCTCACAAAAGAACACACAAGATGCAAAACATTTACACAAGAACACACAAGAACACATAAAATATACAAGTAATATTCAATCACATAGATGAACAAAGATAGATTTCATTCATTAACAATATTTACAAAACAGAAGCAACTAAAAACAACAAAGAAAAACTAATTAAATCCTACTCCTACTCCTACTCCTACTACTCCTCCTCCTCCTCCTCCGCGTCCTCCGGCGGCGACTCCGGCGCTGGTGCAATAGGAGACAGGACCGGTTGCACCGGCTGCACCGGCGGTGCAACCCCGAGGTTGCTAGCCGTCACCTCCACTAGGGTTCTATGGCCCTCGGGGCCAAGAACCTGGGCCATCGTCGCGAACAGAATGTCGAGACGATCAGCCACCCTCATGAGGGCGTAGAGGTAGTGGCCCATGGTACCCATTCCAGGATACTCTGGAAGGGTACCCAGCCCCAAGGCACTCATGGCTCGAGATGTATTGTTGTATGCCTCTCGCGCCATGAGGAGGCGCTGCTGGGTGTTGATCTTCTCGGGGGAGCTGCAACATAGTTTCTTGCAAGGTGGCTCCCTCAGAGGGCTTGGCGGCGGAAGGTCGGCCATAGTGGTGTTGGGTCGTCGGAGCGGAGGAAGACGAAGAAAACAAGAGGATTCAAAGTGAGTGACACGCTTGTGGAGAACTAAAGGGTGATGGCGCGTCTTTAATAAGGGTCGCATGGAGAAGTTGGTTTACCGTGCATTGAAAGGTCGCACCTCAGGGAAAAGAAAGATCGCGCCTCGGGGAAAAGAAAGGTCGCGCACGGACGTAGACACGTCTTCACAGGCGATTGGTACTTAATAACCGCCTGAGAAGATGTTTATCTCAGGCGGGTATTACTTACCAACAGCCTGAGATAATTGTATCTTCTCAGGCGGTTGGTAAGTAAAACCCGCCTAAGGTAACAATCTTCTCGGGCGGTCGGTACTTAAAATCCGCCTGAGAAAATGAGAGTCTATATATACCCCTTGGCAGCGTTGGAAAAACCTAACCCGAGCGAAACACTTAGACGCCGTTAGGCTGCCAAAATTTCGTTTGCCACCAAGTGTTCACCCTCGTCACTTCCAGGTATGCCGCCGAGCTTCGCCGTCACCGAGCTTCGCCGTCACCACCGAGATTCGCCCTCGTCACTTCCAGGTACGCCGAGCAAAGCCATTGCTGTCGCCGCCGAGCTTCAAGGTAAACCTTAAACCCTTCGACCTTCCATCCTCCTTCGCCGTGTCGCCTCCCTCCCCGCCCTCGCCGCCGCCTTGCATATCCTTGGTTAGGGTTCGAGAATTGAAAAATGGTAGGCATCCTTGGTTAGGGTTCAGTGGAATTCGAAAAACTGTCAAGTTTGATGGCATCTTTGGTTAGGGTTCGATGGGTAGGCATCCTTGGTTTGTCGGTGTACTTCCATCAATTCTACGCAGCAGCAGTTCCAGCAACCCAATGTCCTCACCTAGCCGGAATTCGAATAAGTAATGAACTGGAATATTCATGGTGACTCAGACTCGATACACAAAATGAGTTAGGTTGAGGGGGTAACTGCAATGAGAAC
The DNA here is from genome assembly GCA_036927565.1 of Tuctoria greenei. Lineage (NCBI taxonomy): Eukaryota > Viridiplantae > Streptophyta > Magnoliopsida > Poales > Poaceae > Tuctoria > Tuctoria greenei. Next base: position 75,773,348 of record JAYESD010000007.1, on the reverse strand, counting down.
TCTATTGGAAGTAGGTGTGTCCATCTTCTAGCGGTGCTGGATGCCAAACATATGTTGTGTCACTCAAATACGTAGGATTGTGATGATAATGGCCATATTGGCACAATTGAACGAAATTAGTGGCTATGATTTGCATTTTTTAGTACAATGGTCAAATTGAAATACATGAACACGTACAATAAACATATATGTATCTTATCCTTTGGAGAATGATATATTACTATGTTGAATAATTCTTGCTGATAGTGTAGCTGTTATATGACTATGAGTTTGTTTATTGATTAGCTTATTCAATCAAGATGATGTGAAGAATTACAGAAGGATTGCATGCGTTAAAACAATTATGTATCCCATTATTGAACTCAACTTAATATTAAGGCATTTCACAGGAAAAAAGTTTATGTATCCATTTATGATTTGTTAGCACCATTTGTATCAAACTAGATATATTGGGACTTCATTTTTGTTGGACGATCTAGGTATCTGGTGCACCTAGTAGAGGAGTCGAACTTGGACTTTGGACAAAGTTGCGGAAACACTAGTCTAGGGGTATATGATTGTTCTAGATAAAGCAGATTTCCTCCTTAACGATATTAGTAGAGTCCTACTCTGAATAGAGTTAGGAGTCAGATTCAGTTTAGGAACAAGTCCTAGTCCTAGTACGAATTGAGTTAGAATCCATATAGGATTTGGAGTCACATGAAGGCGGATTTCAAAAATAAGCCCCCAACCCCTCGACCTGGTTAATCCCATCCTATCATAAATACTCCACCAAAGGTTTCATATGCCCAGACTTGATCAAGTCACCTAAACCTCGTGAACCTCTAGAACTCACCAAGTTTATCACTATAGGAGGCGTCGACTTCCCTGTCCTGTTTTCTAAACAGCCAGGACAATTGACCATCCCAGAAATCCTTGGTGCCATCATATGTGGGGTATGTAATGCCTTTCATGATGGCTGAATCTGCTGCCATGATGAGCCCATTTGGTGCGGCCGGGCACACCGAGATTAGATTTTGGCAAATGTTTCTGGATTCCTGATTCGTTTGAGAATATGGGTCTTTTATCTCTTTTTACTGTGCAAATCCTACGGTTGTAGAGATGATCGCTGAAAAAGAGTGTCTCTTCTCGCCTGCAGCTACCTCGCCTCGCCTCACCTCACAATCCAAATCCAAGTGCCACACTTTGCGATTCTTGATACTAGAAAAAGGCTGGAGGATTTGCTTTTTGTCCCTTGCTTGATCAGTTATAAGTCCGGAGCTAGGCGCCGCCTAGTAAACCTCAAGAACGTGGTCGCCACTCTGAACGAAGCTATCCTATTTAGAATAAAATAAATTGCCATTGCTGGTGATCTACTTTAACATGCTTGTCACCCTCGCAATGTATAGGAACCTTTTGGTCAGTCGCCTTAAACCCTAGAATGCCTTATCAAATCCTAGAATGCTTCCATCTTCTTCTTCATGCAACACTTCATGTAGAGTTAATATGCCATTTATTATATTTTTTGTCTTATTAGATCTAGCATGGAAAGCCCTAAGAAGACTTGTCCTGGTAGTAACAACAAAGAAGACAATATGAAGTTTACTGACTCCAGCAGTTCAGACTCCTATCACAGTCCATCGGATCCTTTTCCGAATATAAAAATTAAAAAGACTTCAGTGGATCTAGACCCGGAATATGATCCTGCCGACGAGGTATGGATCACGAATCTTAACTTCAGCAATTCAAGTTAATGTTGGTTGTCAAGTATACGAAGTCTTATAATTTTTTTCTACCTCGATTAATCGCTAAGACAATGAGGTGACATCGGCTCCTAAAACCGCAGAAGGTTCTCCAATGGATGAATCCTCAGCTTCACTCAAGAGGAAACGAGGGCAACGAGGTCCCAATAAGGGTCCATTGGACCGCATCATGTACATAACAAGGGTCGGTCCAGGTGGGCTTCCCCAAGAACCGATTCAGTTACCAAGTATCGTAATGCATGCGGTTTTCTTGTTAGGGAGGTTGTGCCAATCACAACCGAGAATTGGAGGAAATTACCCGAGCAGACCAAGAATGAGTTGTGGGAAAAGATAAAGAAACAATTCAAGTTCCCGAAAGGTACAGAAGAAGTTGTAAAGAAAGCAACATTGGTCTCTTGTGGCAAGAAGTTTCGATGCTGGAAGAGTGAAATGAATGCTTATGTTAAGGCCGATAAGGTCCCTAGCCCGAGGAAGATGGGAAAAATCACACAAGCTTAGTGGCAAGAGTTTGTTCGTCAAAAGAGCACACCTGATGCTAAAGCTCTAAGTGCAACTAGGTCAGAGCTTGCAAAAAAGAACAAATACCATCATCGCTTGGGGTCTGCCGAATATGCCCCCAAAGTCCAGAAATGGAATAAGATATTAGACGAAATTACCAGTAAGGGCAATCCTCACCCATTAGAAGGGTGCGATGAGCGAACTCAATGTTGGGTCTTTGCTTGGTCAGGTTTGACCAGCGAGGGCAAACTTGAAAAGCCCGACTCTTTGAATGAAGTAGAGGATAAAATGAAAGAAGTAATTGAAAAGCAACATAAGGGTCTCTTCAAGTCGAAGAGGGAGAATGACCAACTTACCGCTATCTTAGGAAACCCTGAACACAGCGGACAGGTTCGAGCGGTCTCTTCTCAAATGTCTTGGCTAGATGGTTTCCCTAAAGATAAAGACACATATAGAAGACATGAGAAGTTTAAGAAAACACTTGATGAAACGATTGCTCAAAAGGTCAAAGAAAATATGCATGAAATAATGGAACAACTTAGACAATCGGGACAATTAGTGGCACCGAGTACAGTGATGGTTCCGGTGCAAAAGGAGCAATTAGTATCTCCAACTGCCTACCCTAGCAGCGTTGGTTCTGTGCCAGGCTCAGGGTCAACCCATAAGTTCCTTGTCGATGATATTGCTAACGACAAATCTTGTCGTCTTCTTGTCCCGATAGGTCGAGCAGGGAACAAAACCAAACAGGTTGCCACTGCTATGGCAAAGCCTGATCGTGACTTCAACGGGAATCCACTTCCGTTGTATTATGTTGTGGTGCAAGTTCTTCAGATCACTGATAATGATTATGAAGATTATGAAATAGACCACGTCACACCTGAGGGGATCGCGACTCTGGGGCAGGCTATCAACCAATTAATCCTTTGGCACCGACGCGATATCGTGTTGGACGATGAGCCAATTTCTAGCCCCGTCGCAGCTCCAAATACTGCAACCCCATCTTCTAAGGCGAAAGTGCATGAAGGTCCACTCCCAGTCCAGGAAGATCCACTTCCCGTATGTCTCAGCAAGGATGATATCAAAGAGCAACAAGTTGGACAACAGCTTCAAGCAGTACAAGAGCAAGCTGTTGCTAGTAAAGAGCAACCAGTTGAGCAACAGCTTGAAGTAGTACTAGAGCCAACTGCTGGGAGTAAAGAGCAATCAGTTGAACAATAGGTTCAACAACAAGCCAGTGTCCAACTTCCGAAGACTACTCCTCGATCATCAGTGCCTATCAAAGTTACCCCATACGAAAATAAGAAACCTTCATCAGAAGTGTCAAAATATTTGGAAACTATGAAGGAAAATATTATAAAATTGAGTGCATCTCGTTCTTCTCATGAGCCGTCATTAGGAGATATCGAGGAGTGGGAAGAAGACGGTGTCATGTATAATCGGCGGACGGCTTTAGTTAAACCAGAAGTTCCAATATACAAGCTTGAGGATGTTCCTCTTGAATTTAAGAATGGGAAGCCGTTCATGACATCCGTACAACTTAGCAAACAACCCATCCAACTTAGAAGAATGCATGAGTGGTACATCACTGCCAGCACAAAATATGGTCTTAATTGCCTCACATTTCGTATTCCAAAAGAAGCATTCTGGAGCACTGGAGTAGATAGACGATTCATTTTATTTGAAGAGTTGCATGCCCTTTTCCATCGGGGCATGCTCGAAATCAACCTGCTGCTCGTCTGGTGCTTGTAAGTGCTCTAATATTTTGTATTTGCTTTTCTTACTACAAGTATACGCATTTCATGAGATTATAACAATTCTGGACTTTTTCAATAGGATGCAATACATGGATAGTGAAAAGTTGGAGCGCAAGACAGGTATCCTTGACCCTACTAGGATTGCAAAGTCGCTATTCGACGTCCAGGCGAATCGAGACTCAGCACAGTACAAACACATGAAAAAAAAAAGATTTTGAAAAATTAATCGCAAAACCTAAGAAGGATAGAAGGACATAAGTTGCAGCTTACATAGGACATGCGATGTTTAACTTTGTCAGAGACGGCAATGACCTTGTAAAGGCTCCGTATCACTTCGAGTAAGTTCAACACATGACATTGAAATAGCAATGATTGGTAATTGTTAACACATGTGTTTGTATGTTTGCAGTAATCACTACAAAATGATCTTCATCAAGCCAACGCAGAGAATGGCAACAGTCTTGGACTCGGCCAATTTCTCACCAGATCGTTACAAAGATTTCCTTTCCATTTTGAAACTGTACGTTTATTCAATAATTTTAATTTACGCACATATATAATGTGTTGACAAGTTTTATATGACATTTCTTGTATTACAGCGCTTGGTGGTTTTACCCGGAACAGCTTGGCGGGGAGAGACATTCGTCTAATTCATTGGACATTAAAACGTATTGTGCTTGTCCGAAGCAGCCTGCTGGGAGTGTCTTATGCGGGTATTATGTATGCGAGCATCTTCGGACCGTCAGCGTATATAGAGTGAATCGTGAGGATGTAAGTTATCCTTAATGTCGCTACCTTATTTTCTTACTTTTGTGTTTCATTTTCATTGTAACTAGCACAATTTAATGCTTATATTCTCTGCTGTTCAATATTACCAGAAACATTATTTTCATATTTTGATTCCAACTTCAAAATCCAATTGCTCATTGTACAACTGCTCCAAAAATACCATATAAATTCCTGTATACTCTCACTTTGATCTATACTTTGAGATTGTTCAAACCAATACATTCTAAACCTTGTTATGTGTTATATTGTAGCACACGAAGAATCTGAACGAAGAATGGCCAGTTTGTAGAAGTATTCCTAGTGGAGGAGCCAATGGGATTGCTGCTGAACTCTGTCGGTTCATTCGTCGTAAAACTTTGCACAAAAAAGGGAAGTTCTTTGATGAGAATTGTGCAGCAACTGATGTGCCAGAACTTTGCGACTATGCCAATAGAAACAGTTTTTAGTGAAAACTTGTAAACTTTGAGATGAATTGTATCTGTAACTTGTACATATGTATATTGTTTTAGTGAAATTGACTTCTGTGATGATAATATTGTTGACTTTTGTCCTGTGATGATATTGTTGTTTTTTGTTCTGTGATTATATTGAATTGACATGGAAATTAGAAATAACAGCAGTAGTGCTGCATAGGTTATACCTTATCACAGGCGGTTATTAACCAACGGCTAGGCATGCCTGTGAAAAACAATTATCACAGGTGGCTAGATACAAGTAAAGAACCATATGTGATAACCTAATTATCACAGGCCGTTACTGTTATGGTAGAAACCAGCTGCGTTAAAAGGTCTTCACAGACGGCTGATGTAGGTCAACGTCCGCCTGTGATAACACCATTATCATAGGCGGTTAGTTATGCTGCAATACCCGCCTGTGATAAGACATTTATCACAGGCGGTTATATATGTTGCACGACCCGTCTGTGATAAAATATCTTCACAGGCGGCTAGCCTAAGTAAAGAACCGCCTATGATAATGTGTCTTCACAGGCGGTATCACTTCTCCGCCTGTGAAATTGCAGATTATCACATGCTCTTTGATTCAGGCGGTTTTAAAAGCCGTTTGTGATAATATGTTTGGATCCGCCTGTGATGAGGCTTATTGTAGTAGTGAACCCAAAGGCATTAGAATCCTGAATCCAAACTCACGAGCAAAGACACAATTGTAGAGTAATATGTTGAATGTCTTTTGCTTCCTGAACACAAGGATCAGGGTGAGTGAGGCCTCTTTTGGGACCATGTGTTTGCAGTCCAACATTTGTTCTGAATCACCATGTTGTGAATTGTGCTGAGAATAGTGTCACCCGGGCTGGGCTGATCCCTAGCTTGGTGACCAAAGGTAGGAACAACTCTCTAGTAAAATTTTTTATTATTCGATGATCTGGATTACAACCTATGGGGTTCTTTGTATAGGCCAAGGAACGCATTATCTCTAACCGACCTAACCAACTTATTTCTAATTAATCTAACCACTTATCTCTAACAAATTCATCTCTAATAAATTTATTTGATCTAAATTAAATATTTCTTATCGAAAACATCTTGCGTCTGGGCCTTCAGCTTGGGCCTGAGCCCTTTTGGGCCCAGTCCATAATATTTCTCCCACTTCAGCTCGACGAGCTGAGTCTTCAAGGTGGTGAGGTAGGGTGTAGTCTTGCGGCGCCAACAACAACCTCGAGCAGGGTGTTTGCCATGGCGAGGAAAGTGGCCATGATTCCCAACCGAACGTGGAGGCATAGATGACACTAGGAAGTCGAACACCGATGGAGGAAACGACTTGGCGTGGTTGTAATGCGCACGCAGACCCTGCTGTGAACATCGACCAGGCAGCCGCATGGTTTATTCCATTGTGTATGCCTACCCTACAGAACTAAGCAAGGTGCCGGATGTTGTTGACGGTCGTTATATACGAATTTCGACCATCAATATAACTCAATTATGTAAGGGAATGAATATTTCTTACACACATTATAGTTTGAAATAACCTAGTTCCACTTGTACTTGGAGAAATTGGTGCATGCAGGTATTTTACGTAGAATTGAAGTGAAACAAGAGGATGGATCCTATAAATTATCATCCCAACCAATCAGACACCGACATGTGGTAGCACATCGATAAAATGGCCCACTTACAGGAGTATGTGAAGAGATCCAACGGTGTAGCTCCCAGAAACAGTCATGTGACCCAACTGACATCCACTGGAGAAAGCACAACTCGTTTGGAGGGCTTACCAGGTCGGTCGAACAGGTGATTCGGTCGACCTGGTCTTTCCTTCAAACCCGGTCAGCTTCCACATGTTGGCTCCTTCTGGCTTTCTGAAGTCGTTGATGACTGATTCGCACGCTTTTGGTGGCGGGAACCGACCCTTCTCCAGCTATAAATAGGACCCCTCACCCATCACTTCAGCACACACCACTTGAGCATCATTCTATTGTATACACCAGTTCTCATAGTTCCTTAGTGGAGGTTAGGCTGTGGAGAGGAGCCTCTAGTCCCAAGTCCAAATTGGGAAAGGTATGACTCATGTATCTTTTCTTGTATTTGTGACTTTATGCATAATAAAGATATTATCTTTAGTCCTCTTTTATTCATATACTTGGATGAAGCGTTTTTTGTTTGTTTGTGGATTACATGTATGTGGTAGGAGTAGTCTTTATGATTATTCCATATCACACTTATTCTATCAGCATAAACACAACAGACCTCCACTATATTCTAATTAGTTATGATTTGATCATGTTGATATGAATAACTTATCCTATGTCTCAACATTAGTTAGACAATGTTTAGGTTAGTCATTACCTTAATATGGCTTGTGTCATGAATCTTAAGGTATTTACTAAATATGCTAGCATGGTGCTAGGGTAGTTAAGTAATGTTGGATGTCTAGTAGACCCACGGATTGAAGAGGTAGGGAGTAGGTGGTGACAACCCTTCTTGTCCTCGTAATACTCCATGTTCGGCTATGCTACAGGCTCTTTGTGGGAGTCATCCTAGTATTACTGGGGGTAAACCTGTGCCCGATGTGTCGAACAACTTAGCATAAGGATTCACCATTGACATGCTCATTAGTACCTAACCAAGGCTATGTATATGTATATTAGAAGCATTGCAGGAGCAACTCCCAAACTCTTAGTCTAATCTCCATTAGGACTCATCTACCCTCTAGAATAGATTGCTTAGGTGTGTGTCATACAACCCATAATATCAACTTACCTCTGTCTTGATAATTGATTAGTATCCCATAGCTTGATCATAAGAGTAGTGTCTACCTTGCTCCATTGCCTTCCTTTGGGGTAAATATGATACCCTTGGAATACTCTTGGGTGAAATACTACACAACCGTTTTCGTGCGCTTGCGGATTTTTATTTGTGACGTAAGAAACGTCAACAAGCATTTATGGCGCTGATGCCGGGGAAGGCAGAGGACGTGAAGGATAGCTATCACTTGTGATTAAGATATAGGTACTAATAGTTATTATACAGGGTTACCGTTGTTTGTTTTCTCCTTTTGTGTGAAAACAAGGTAGTGTTGGCTAACCCATTTCATGGGATAGCCAATGAGGACGCAAGTACTCAATTTCAAGATGATTGAAGGCGTACCTCAACAAATGTCCGCTAGGCAACACCGTTGCCATTCGCGGAAGAATTTTAGCTTCCAGTAGAAGCCAAAGTCATATATTACCAAGCTTGGGGGGGAGGGGGTCCAAGAATTTTTTTTGGTTTTCCTTCATGATGAGGTGGGTAGTTGGCTCTTCATCCAACATTCATGTCATGGGTTGGCTCCACCAATCCATGATCACATTCGTGCTGGAGTTGAAGGAGTCCTATTCTCATTCATAATGAATGAGAATATGGTCTCCACTCAAGGAGTGGATTGAGGAATGCTCTAGTTCCCTAATCTTGGCATGGACACCACTTAACAAGGTGGAAATGCTAGTTATGGAAGTACACCTCCCATTGAAGTAACATGAAGATCAAGCCAATGGAGAAGTGTTTGGATGATCAAAGCCATAGATATTCACATGATTTGTGAAAATCCATGTCAACATGGGACAATTGGGGAATCATTTCCCTAATACCCATGAGGATTTTTCCTTTCAAACAACAACTCCAATGGCTATCACCAACAAGGAGGTCAAGGGTGGAATCAACATCACTCTTGTAATCAAGGAGGCTATGGGGATTCCAAGGGATTTATGTTCCCAATGAACCCAACGGGTACGGCAGATGCCCTATCTTTCGATGAGAGATGTTGATAGTGAACAAATTTGGTGGAGGTCGACGTTGGCTGCCCGACTACCACAACCAGAATGGTGTGGCGCCTTGAGCGACAGTTACACTGTCTCCTGATAACTAGGATTTGGGTGGAGCTCGATGTTGTGCTACCCGACTACAACAACCACAAGGGTGCTGCACCTTAGCGATAGTTACACTGGCTCCTGTTGTTGTTGTTGTTGTTATTGTCATGCCAAGAACAACCTTGAACCTGCAAGCAATCGAAGAACAAGCAAGAACAAGATAACAAGCAAACACTCACGGGTTTGATAAGTTGGAGTTCTGATTCAAGTAATCAGAAGGTCTCATCAACACTTGCATTACAATGAAGTAGCAATGGCTAAACTTATAGAAAACAAAACCCCAGTTCTTCCTATGGTTGCTAGTTGCTTGTAAAGAGGAGGAAGACTAGAACTCAGGATGGCGTCATGAGTCTTGTTCGGCCTTTTCTGTGCAGCTCAAGCGTCATCTGCCTTTGATTCATGATCCAATGGAAAGTATACGAAGATACCTTTCTAGCAAGTACTTATTTGCATTAAATAACCTTAAGAGTTGAAAGTTATGCCCCTTTTAAGTTGATACAAGATGCAGTTACGAGGACCCCTCGGGTGGAGCAGCCTTCATTGCATTATTCCCTCCATTCCTCCTAGCTGGATCCATTCCCAATCACCTAATAATAATAAGGTCATCACAAGGCTTTAATAGTTCTCCGTTTGAAGGATAATAAATTTGAACAGCCAGGAATGAATTGACCTAATAATTAGTTAAGTTCACGTGCACAAGCGCGTGTCATTAGACCTTGATTAGCTACAAGTGGTGAATGAGCTGCTGTTGTGGTTGTATCAACGGTAGTGATGTTCTCATCAGTTCAACTAGCCTACCTTGAAGTATATTGTCTATGGCCAAGCAAGAAAGCAAGACAACATTTACATGAAGCTCTTGGCCAAGGACAAGAAACTTAAAGATCATTCAAGATCCAAGATGTCCCACAATCACTTGTTGGGATTCCTACCCTTCAACCAAGCCCGTGCAACTAAGGCGAGTGACATTGTGGATGAAACATTTCTTGTTTGATTGCAGAGTCTACATGTTATCATGCTAAAGCAAGTCTTTGATCCATAATCAAAGTGTGGGTTAACTCAAAGGAATATCAAGAAGGTGGAAGTAACACCTCTAAAGAAGGACAAGCCTCACCATGCTCATGAGAAAATATCTTCAAGGGGGAAAAGCCGTCACTACATCAACAAGTCTTCATCAAGATGACGAAGAGGCTAGGGCCATCATGTGGTCCACATATCAACCTAACATGCCAAAGGATATTTGGCATGTCGATCAAAAGAAGTTTTCCACATCTTTAGCTCTAGAATTGGACAACAAATCATCGCACTAAACAAGACGGAAGTAAGTCCCACTCACCAGACTTCAAAAATTCGACGAGTCCTTGCCAATAGGTTAATTGGTAGTTATCTCATATTTGATTTCCCAATTACATATTTGAAATTCCTATCAATCATTGCATTTGCATTTAGCATGTTTGGATTTTAACACTTGCATGTTGGAAAGTAAAATTTCCAACCATCATAAAACTGAAATTTTGAATTAGGAAATAAATTTATTTGGATATGAACCATGGGCACAACCACTTGAACTCATCTTCCTAATTAAAACCAAAATTTTTTTCCTTAATATTCAATGCATTTGCAAGTTGTTTCAAGTTGGGCAAAACAATTTGACAAAGGGTAAAACATGCTTTTGGGCTATGTAACCCGTCTCGAGTTGTTTTGTTTGTTCTTGATTTTAGTGCAGCTAGGACAAATTTTCTAAAGAGGTTGGAAGGCCTCATCAAGTGCATATCCCTCTGTCAATCTCATTTTGAGTCCATGGTGGAGGAATGCTCAAGATGGTGGCTCAATGGAGGAGCAAGATGAAGCTCATTCAACTCCATCCTCAACTTGGCAGAAGACATTGACTATGAAGGCTATACCGAATTCATGGTTGCGAGTTTCTCACACAACGACCTTCAACCCGGACTGCTCTTCAATTGAGGTACATGTTTAAAAAATTTTGTCGTTGGAATTACATTAGGATTGAATGATTTTTTCTTATGTTGTTAAGGAAGGTTTACACCTTCTCATCATTAAATTCTTATGCATCCTCACGAGAGTAAGTGTTGGCATTGCTCATTTTGATTATTCAAAAAGGAATGTCACCTTACTTAGGAAGAAATTTAAACAAGTACCTAGAATTTCATGAGCATTGCTAAACTTGACTTAGACATTTTCTTCCTAGGTAATGCTTATTGCATGACTTAATGGTTAAATTGGTATGCAATAGCCTAGGAATAGTGATCCATAATTTTGATTTGAAATTCATTCATGCATGGATCACTAAATTTCAAATTCCTAGGCAAGAAATTAAAAGTTTTCAGGGGGATAAAAATGAGAATCTTGTTTGCCAGGATCCAAATGATAACATTTGCTTTTGTGTAAAAAACTATGATGGTTAGAAAATTTACAAGGTGAAGGGATCCATATAGTGTATTATAACACTTGCATTGTTATAAGTAGGAGCTTTAGAAAAATGTGCATATTGATTTATCCATAAAGCCCCACTGTTATCAATGAATAATACATTGTTCATGGATAAACTTGAATTTGGACTCAATGCATCTTTGATTTTTATCTTCCCTATACGTACAAATGAAAATTCGGTTACCTAACCCGAAAATTCATTTGTACAAATATCGAGTGTTAACAATCCCTTTCTATCATAAAGGGGAAGTTTGCAGGAGTAATATTACTATGCAGGCATTTAAAGATCCGATTGTTGGAAACCCTCTATGATCAACCAATGTGCTGCTATGGATATGTGAGATCATTATGCTCTCAACTATTCTAAGCACTCATTCAAACTCAAGGGAAATGCCACCATCATTGGGTGTAAGTTATTCCTTTGTGGCTAAAAGGTATGATGCACCTTAACCAAGGAATGACAAGATCACATCCAATGTATATTGGGTGCAAGTTGTTCCTATGTGGCTACAAAGTATTTTATACCTTAGCCAAGGAACAATGGATCACACTCAGCCCATGTTGAGTGCACGTCATCCCTTTTTGGTTATAGGTATGTTGTAACTTAGCTATGGAATAACGGATCATACTCAACAAATATTGGGTACAAATCACTCCTTTGTGGCTAAAGGTTATCGTTACCTTAGCTAAGGAATGACGGATCACACCAAATGCATGAGAGGTACAATTTATTCCTTTGTAGCTAAAGGTTATCAATACCTTAGCCAAGGAATAACAAGGTACATCCAACCTATAGAAACCTTGAGATGTGGATGAGCGACATCGACAACACCCTCCTCGACCACACTCATGGAACCCATAGAAGGCAACCCAATATCGACACTCAACCCTCCAATACCAAAGTTATGTTGCAACAAGGTTAGACCAACCTCATGGCCTACATCCATCGTTAGGGTTTCAACCCCTACCACGGACCTTGACCAAGAACAAGCTTGGGGGAGGACCCCCACTTGAGGTAACTTGTATCACACCCCATTTGCATTCCTTTATTTATTTCTTTCTTTCCACCACATTTGCATCTTAAAAAAAAAGAAAAAATAATAATAATGTTGTATAGGTTAGGTTAATAAAATAAAGGATGTGTGGTAAGAATATTTTTACTTTGCATAAGTTGAAATGATGAATAGTTGCTCTGTTTTATTTTCTCTAGTCCCTTGCATACAACTTAGTATTCTCCAAGTATTGAGTTTATTGGCCTAGAATATTCTTGCCTGAAACTTGGAAATTCTGGTTAGCAAAAGCTATGTCCAATTCTAAGTTGTTGTGGGATATGATATAGTGATAAGAGCAGCTAATATCCTAGTTGAAAGTGAAACTTGATTTCATGGAGAAAATTTAAAATGGGAGTTCCTCATTTGATAGAAATTCCTACCAAAGCCATATGATGATTTGAATTAGATAAACCATATGCATATGCTATTTGCCTTCACATTGAGCTTGGTCAAACTAGTATAGACCTATGTGAGAATCTTTTCATGCTTTTAAGATCAAGATTACATGGTCACATGCTAAACTTCTAAACTAGAAGTTAGCAAAATTATAACATACCATTCAACCACTAAAAGGATACTCTATGATTTTCATGCATAATACTCTTTTGAAATTACTTGAAAATTAATAAGAGAGAAGAAGAAAAGAGGAATAAAAGACATGGATACAAGAACAAGAAAAAATTCATGCTCATGTACAAGAGCGTGAGAAAAAAATAAGTAGCCATGTTTCATCCATACAAAAAAGAGTGCATACAAAGGAGTCATCTTCGTATTTCCACTCCACAAATATTCCATCACACTTGCACAAATCATGATCAAAAGTATGATTTGTTTTTTCCTGAGGCTTACTCTTTTGACTTAGCAATATATGTGTTGCAAATATGCCTACTCTTGATCCCTACCAAACTCCACATACAAGCCTTATTTAGATGTAGGACAAGAAAGGCATTGCCTTGGTAAGGATACAAATACAACTTCCCACAAAGGAGTGATTGAGTGCACCATTTGAGGAACTTAAATTCAAACACCATTTGAAATTCTCCGGAAATTTTAGTGGAACTCTTACAAAATGATGCATGCTCATTTTGTTGTTCTGTCCTTCAGCCACGCAAGAAAAGGATGAGGCATAAGCCCCATAAAGACTAAGATAAAAAGGGGTGAGGTACCATAGCCAATTTATTCAATGCAAGGTAGAATACTTTGTTCACTTGGTACTTTTGCAAAATAGGACATTGTAGCAACTCCTAATCAAAAACTTAAGTCTTTATCTTTGCTTCGGAACGAGCAAAGGGTAATCTTGGGGGAGTTTGTTGACGGTCATTATATACCAATTTCGACCGTCAATATAACTCAATTATGTAAGAGAATGAATATTTCTTACACACATTATAGTTAGAAATAACCTAGTTCTACTTGTACTTGGAGAAATTGGTGCATGCAAGTATTTTATATAGAATTGAAGTGAAACAAGGGGATGAATCCTATAAATTATCATCTCAGCCAACTAAACGCTGACATGTGGTAGCACATGGATCAAATGGCCTACTTACGGGAGTATCTGAGGAGATCCTATGGCGTAGCACCCAAAAACAGTCATGAGACCCACCTGTCAGCCACCTGGACAAAGCACAACCGTTTGGAGGGTTTACCAGGTCGGCCAAACAGGTGGTTGGGCCGACCTGATCTTTCCTCCAAACTTGATCTACTTCCACGTGTTGGCTCCTTCCAGCTTCTGAAGTCGTTGATGACAGATTCGTGCGCTTTTGGTGGCGGGAACCGACCCTTCTCCAGCTATAAATAGGACCCCTCACATGTCACTTCAACACACACCACTTGAGCATCATTCTATTGTATACACTAGTTCTTCTAGTTCCTTAGTGGAGGTTAGGATGTAGAGAGGAGTGCCTCTAGTCCCAAGTCCAAATTGGGAAAGGTATGGCTCATGTAACTTTTCTCGTATTTGTGACTTTATGCATTTAAAGATAATATATTTAGTCTTCTTTTAGTCACATACTTGAATGAAGCATTTTTTTGTTTGATTGCGGGTTCCTTGTATGTGGTAGGAGAAGTCTTTATGATTATGCCATATCACTCTTATTCCATCATCATAAACAGTACAAACCTCCACTACTGTCTAGTTAGTTATGATATGATCATGTTGACATGAATAACTTATGCTATGTCTCAACATTGGTTCAATGATGTTTTTGCTTAGTCATAGCCTTAAGATGGCTTGTGTCATGACTCTTAAGGTATTTACTTAATATGCTAGCATGGTGCTAGGGTAGTTAAGTAACGTTGGATGTCTCATAGACCCACGGATTGAAGAGGTAGGCAGTAGGTCTTGACAGCCCTATCTGTCCTTGTAATCCTCCACATTCGGCTATGCCACAGACTCTTTGTGGGAGTCGTCTTAGTATTCTTAGGGGTAAACCCGTGCCCGATGTGTTGAACAACTTAGTATTAGGATTCACCATTGACATGCTCATTAGTACCTAACCTATGCTATGTATATGTATATTAGAAGCATTGTAGGAGCAACTCCCAAACTCTTAGTCCAATCTCCATTAGGACTCATTTACCCTCTAGAAAGACTGCTTAGGTGTGTGCCACACTACCCATAATATCAACTTACACCTGTCTTGTTGATAATTTATTAGTATCCCATAGCTTGATCATAAGAGTAGTGTTTACTTTATTCCATTGTCTTCCTTTGGGATAAATACGATACCCTTGGGAATAACTCTTGGGTGAAATGCTACACGACAGTTTTCATGCGCTTGCGGATTTTTATCTATCACGTAAGAAATGTCAACAGACGTCGAGCATCGCTGGGTCAAACATCATGCTGATGTGGGTGAGGAACACCTCCATCATGTCTGACAATGGAAGATAGGAGTTGAGCCGCTGCAACGTAAGTGAAGTCAAGGCCAAGCGCTTGGAGGATGGTGACAGTGACATCGTTGGCGTGGAAGTTGTTGTAAACCTTGGTGTTGTCGAAGAAAATGATGCATCACCATGGCACGCCTGCAACAACGCCCTAGCCCCTGGGGTGATGAGCTGATTGCAGCACCCGGATTATGAAGGCTATATCAGGCGACTCCCAAGCAGATGACCTATAACCTGGGAAAGGTTGCCGAAGGGAGCCAGCTGCAGGAGATCTGCACCTTGAAGCTCACTAAACAGAGACCCACCGAAAGATGGCACGTGTGCTGCATGGATGCCCAAGAATCGTTGCAAGGATTCCGTCCTGTTGCAACGATTGTACTGCAACGAATATCTAATGGTTGCAGTAAGCTTGGTATTTTGCCACGGTTCACTAGTTCGTGGCATTAGGATCTATCAGCACATAACACAATCGTTGCATTAGGATCTGTTGCCATGATTCACTAGTTCGTGGCGTTAGGATCTATCGCGACGGAACACAAACATTGCAATATGATCTGTTGCCACGAATCAGAAAATTGTTGCATTAGGATCCTAATGCAACGGAACACCATCATTGCATTAGGATTCGTAGCCACGAATCAAGAGTTTGTGGCATTAGGATCTTTGCCACAAAACACAATTGTTGCATTAGGATCTTTTTCCACGATTCACTAGTTCGCGCCGTTAGGATCTATCGCCACGGAACACAATAGTTACATTAGGATATGTTGCCACAATTCACTAGTTCGCGGCGTTATGATCTATCACCATAGGATCTGTTGCCACAAATTACTAGTGCACTTCATTTGGATCTTTCGCCACAGAGCACAATTGTTGCATTAGGATTTGTTGCCACGATTGTACTAGTTCGTGGCCTTAGGATCTATCGCCACATAATACAATTGTTGCATTATGATTCGTTGCCACGAATCACTAGTTCGTTGCTTTAGGATCTTTCGCCACGGAGCACAATCGTTGCATTAGGATATGTTGCCACGATTGTACTAGTTTGTGGCCTTAGGATCTATCACCACAAAACACAATCGTTGCATTAGGATTTGTTCCCACGATTCACTAGTTCGTTGCATTAGGATCTTTTGCCACGGATCAGAATCGTTGCATTAGGATTTGTTGCGACGATTGTACTAGTTCATGGCCTTGGGATCTATCGCCATAAAACACAATTGTTGCATTAAGATATGTTGCCACGATTCACAAGTTTGTGGCGTTAGGTCTATCGCCACAGAACACAATCATTGCTTTAGGATCAGTTGCCACGAAGCACTAGTTCGTTGCATTAGGATCTTTCACCATGAAGCACAATTGTTGAATTAGGATCTGTTGCAATTTGTACTAGTTTGTGGCCTTAGGATCTATCGCCACAGAACAAAATCATTGCATTAGGATTTATTGCCACAATTCACTAGTTCGTGGCATTAGGATCTATCACCACAGAACAAAATCGTTGCATTAGATTGTTTTGCCATGATTTACCCACGAAACACAATTGTTGCATTAGGATCTGTTGCTACAATTCAATAGTTTGCGTGCGAATGGGATCCAAGGAGAGTGAGGGTGCTGGCGCCGGAAGGCCCACTTGCCAGTGAAATTGATTGAGAGAACCACCCACAAATTCTATGAGTTCGTTCGATTTCTGTTTTCTGCGCGTGACCCCTTTTCCACTTGATCAATAGTGCTTATAGGGAAACAATCATCACAACTCCACATTACTTATATGAAAACGTTGCATTAGGATCTATCATCACAAATAGTTCACAGCACACACAATACTTATATAAAAAATCATCATCTTTGTTGTTGCCCCCCCCCCCCCCCCCCAACAGAGCTACATGACCATCATTGATATATGTGTCATCGGCATCATCGTTGTCTTTATTTTCTGATGGAACTACGTCTGCCTGAAATTGTATGATCAAAGAGCATGTGAAAAACTACCACAGGGAGTGAATGGTAGATTCAAAACTTTTTTAGCCGAAGCAACAAAAACCCCTCGACAGAAAATTAATCTGTTAAGAAACAATGTGTATGACTAATCTAAATGTATTCAACCATGACAAAAGTGGTAGATATTATAGAGAATTAAGTAAAGGAGACACGGCAACAAGAATCATTAAAAACCGTCAAGAAAAACTCAAGTTACGATCGAAAGATCGAACAAAGGTCAATCTGTTCTATCGAGTAAAAATCAGTTCTGGAACACTGTGAAGAAACACGTGTAGATCAGAAACGGCAAATCCAATGACCAATAAATTTTTACAGATGATAGATAATCATGTTGTGAAGACAACTCAAAAAGGATCACGTCAATTAAATTTGTAAAACTCGAGTTATGGTAAAACCACCAAAGCAAGGTAGTGTTGTGCAGAATCTCGACGAGAAAAATTTGTCTGAAACAAGCCGGATGAACAAGGCACAAAAATTCCTTTAAACTACGATATTTATTCAATAGAACACCATAGGAAAAGCAAAAAATCTATGCTCCACGAGCTCTGGCCTCCCTTGCTTATATAACTAGCTATGAGGCCAACCCAAACCAAACTAGGACTCGTATCCTACTCAGTTTCCACCGAAACTTTCCATAACTGCTCAAGACTTTTCTATACGCAGATAGAAGCAATCTTAAGACTTCCAAACACATTAGGAATGTATCCCACATTCCTAAAAACAACTAAAATTCATGACCCACACGAAATCCTATCACAACAACCTCAAATCATTCCATATTTAAATCAAACCCGACTCAGCCGCAACCTGAGTTCATAACCTAGTCGGTTGGAACTTTCTGACCAATTTTTTACATCCACATCTCTTCATCATGCCTTGGGAATATGCATCCAATTCCATGCACTCCATGCACACATGCAAACATCTTCTAATGACGTCCACGATACCTTCATATGCATTGTTCTTGATTCAAACATGCTGCACAACCTCCCGATCAACTCAACCACAATTCCTCCCAAACATGGTTGTTGAACCTCATATTCTCCCTAAGACTAGTTCAATGGATACCGTCACCAGCCATGTCTTGAACTCAAGCAACACTTGCACATAAATAAACAACCAGTACTTCCGATTACAAGCCCTCGACTTGACTCACGTTAGTTCTGAAACCACAACACCTTACGTGAGCACCTCACATAAGCATGTTGCAAAACATAGCAAAACGATATCAGCCTTAACCACCAAAACACACCAAAAACTTAGTAAAAGAATACTAAGCAGACATTCTATAAGTGTAAAGCAAGTTTGAACCATTATAAGATAAAAGCAGAATAATTGCAATTTAGCACCGGACCTTGCCAAAGCTAACCGGACATAGAGACGGAGCTTACCAAAGCTAGCAAGACCTAGCGCCGGAGCTTACCAAAGCTAGCAAGACCTAGCACCTGAGCTTACCAAAGCTAGTCTTACCTAGCGCCAGGGCTTACCAAAGCTAGTCAGACATAGACAAAGAAGTCAAACCTAGCCAAAACAAGTCAGACCTTACGTCGGACCTTGTCGGAGCTAACCAAAACAAGTCGGATCTATCCTCGGACCTTGCAGGAGCTCCGACCTAGAGTCGGACCTTGTTAAAAGGGTGTTTTGGCAGTATTCAAAAATTTTCTCATTATAGCCAATGTATTCAGCACACATAGGTCTCACAATCTCCCCCTTGATGAATGCACTGGCAACACCACTTAAAATCTGAACATTGGCTTATTCACATGAAAAATTTTGAAAACAATTTTCTCCCCAAAATATTTCTCCCCCTTTGTAAATAAGAAATAAAATGAGGATAAAAACAAAAAAATTGACCCCCTTAGAAGAATTGTGCCAAAACACTTGTGAATGTGTGCAATGTGTGATCAATTCCTCCCCTTTTGACAATGTATTCAGCAAGGTACAAAAGAGAAATTTTAATTTGTTATGAGCATAATATGACATATACATATAAAACAAAACTCATCCATGTCATACTATCAAGTAACTTACACTATCACATTAATGAGTTACATAAAGTAGTGTTAAGCCATGCTAGAGATCAAATGTAATTTTCAATTTAAGCAAGTCATGATCTCACAAACTTAACTATTTCAAAACCAGAAAGCATGAAAATTGTTGCTGCATTTTTATTATTTTTTATAGCACAAATCCATATCATATGACATTTGCAAGAGATTATATGCCGCATCTGCCTTATTCCAACCAACCAAGTCAAGCCTATGTCATTTGACAATTAGAAGCTTAAGGATATGGTTTTTGTCATACACAACTTATTCCAAGTTCATATCTAAGTGCAATGATAAGCCATCTCAAAAGAAGAAGTGCGATGCATGCATATTCTCTTGATCTTTTCTCATTTTTTATTTGATCATAAAAGCTCAACATATGAGTTGATTACTTGATAAATTATTCATTATTAAAAGCTCTCGTGAACATGCAACAAGTTCAAAATAGCAAGAAAGTTTGATCATGACCAGGTTTAGTGTAAGTAATTATTCCAATTACTAGTCATGGGAAAACTACAAAATGTGTAACTTGAGTAACGTAGTTAGAACTTTTAGAATGTAAAAGGAATCATAAAGTCATATATGTATGAAATACTATCCTCATAGTAGTTTTAAATTCAGATCCCAAATTTCAAAGCTCCCCCTCAATTTAAGTCATGAGGATGCATAACCCCTGTTTCACTACGGATGTAATAAAAACGAGTGAAACCCAAAGGTTTTGTAAAAATCTCAGTCAATTATTGTTCGGTATCTACATGGTGAAGCACAATGTTTCCTTTTTCAACATTATCATGGAGAAAGTGATATCTAATATCAATGTGCGTTGTTCTCGAATGTTGCACAGGGTTTTTAGCAATGCAAATGGCACTAGTATTATCACAAAACAGTAGAACACAATCTAGAATCCCATAGTTCTTAAGTGTTTGAACAATCCAAAGAATTTGTGAGCAAATGCTAACAATAGCTACATATTCAGATTCGGCTGTGAATTGTGAAACTGAACTTTGTTTTCTGGAGGACCAAGCAACAAGTAAATTACCAAGAAAATGACAAGCACCCGAAGTACTTTTCCTATCAATTCTACAACCCCCAAAATTAGCATCCGAAAAATCTTTCAAAGTAATGGTTGAGGAAGAAGGAAGAAAAATTCCAAATTCTTTAGTTCCACATAAGTACCTGAGAATTCTTTTGACGGCTTGAGGATGTGAAGCACGTGGGGATGCTTGAAACGTGCGCAAAGACATACGTTGAATTGTATGTCCGTTCTTGATGTCGTGAGGTACAAAAGTGATCTGATCATGCTTCTATATTCTTTTTGATCCACGGGTTCACCATCTTCATCAAGTTCAAGTGTCATTGTTGTACCCATTGGTGTCCAAAGAGGCTTGCTTTTGTCCATGTTGAAGCGCTTAAAAAGGTCTCTTGTATACTTTGTTTGATGCAACCAAAGAGTATGTGAGTTCTCCCAGCATACTCATTTCAAATTTTGAACTCATCATAGCTGAAAACTTGGACACAAGATCATGAGAAGAACAACCAAAGATAATATCATCCACATACACTTGAACGAATAATGAGTCATTGCCATGCTTAAGCACACAAAGAGTTTTATCAACATTGCCCATGGTAAACCCCTTTTCAAATAAGAATGTTTTTAACCTATCATACAATACTCTAGGGGCTTGTTTGGGACCGTACAAGGCTTTGGACAATTTTTAAACATGATTAGAAAAATCTAGATTTTCAAAACCCGGTGGTTGCTTGACATAAACCTCCTCATCTATGTAGCCATTAAGAAAATCACTTCTAACATCCATTTTATATAACTTGAAACCTTTAGATGCAGCAAAAGCTAACAAAATGTTTATGGCTTATAATCTAGCAATAGGAGTAAAAGTTTCATCAAAATCTAGACCTTCAATTTGTGTGAAACCTTGGGCAACTAAGCTAGCCTTATTCCTACCCACAACCCCATCCTCACTTGTTTATTTTTAAACACCCATTTAGTTTCAATTAAAGTGTGACCTTGAGGTGGAGGTACAAGTTTCCAAACATTATTGCATGGCAATAATCCAAGACTCATTAGTGAGTGCGTGTGATATATCTTTGGGTTCAAAAGAAGCAACAAAAGCAGAATGAGCATGGGAGTTTGGATCACAAAACCAAGACCGTGTAACTCGTTCGTGCAAGCTTCCAATGATTTGTTGTGGAGGATGACTTTTGAGAACGCGGATGGTTGTAGACACTTCACAAGATCCTTCTTCTTCATGTTCATCACCGATTGAAGAAATTTTACTTGAGGATGATCTGTATCAGCTATAGTAGTTGTTGTTGCTTGTAGTGGTGCATAATCAGCAGTGTGATCAACGCCATTTATTTCTGAATTTTCGGGCAACAACACCACTTCTTCGTCTTCTTCGATGAAAATAATCTCCTCCTGCGGATAGATCAGAACCTGCAATATTAGAGCTAGTACCTAGGCTAGCTTCATAAAAAAAACCTCACTAGTCTCCACAATTTTGTTAGTGTGAAGTAAAAGCACACGGTTGCCTCTAGTATGAGATGGATAACCAAGAAACACGCCATCAACTGATCTAGGTTCAAATTTATCAATATTACCATGTTTCTTAACAAAGCATTTACAACCAAAGACCCAAAAGTGTGTGACACTAGGCCCAAACCGAAGTTCATATGGTGTTTTTCCTAGCTTAGCACGCAAGAAAACACGATTTAAGACATAACAAGCGGTTGGAATTGCATCTGCCCAAAATTTTCTTGGAGTTTGATATTCATCAAGCATAGTCCTAGCCATCTCAACTAAGGTTCTGTTCTTTCTGTCTATAACACCATTTTGTTGAGGTACATAAGGTGAAGAAAATTGGTGATCTTCAGCACAAAAATGATCAAACATTTATTTTTAAATTCGGTTCTGTTATCACTTGTAATTGCTTTAAAGATCCTTGGTGATCAATTGATAATCTAAGAAATAAAGTTCTAAAGTGACTAAAAGCTTCATTCTTAGATGTCATAAAGTGAACCCAAGAGTATCTAGAATAGTCATCAACAATCACAAGAACATACCATTTACCTCCGAAGGATTGAACACGTGAAGGTCCTACAGTGTCAAGTTGCAAAAGTTGACCCGCTTCACTTGTCATGGTCATTGTGAGAGGAGCATGTGAACCTGCAACCATCTTAGCATGTCTACAAGAAAAGCACATAATTTATTTGTCCCCTTTAAGCTTAGGCAGCCCACGTATATGATCAAGTGCACTAACACGCCTGAGATGATGAAAGCCTACATGACCAAGTTTACGATGCCAAAAATAAAAGTTTTTCGAATCATTAGCAACTAGACATCTATGCTTAGAGTATGAGACATCAAAATCAGCTTTAAAAACTCTTCCAAACCGAGACATGTTAAAAATAAGCTCACTATTTGAATCTACAACTTTGCAGCAATTTTTATTGAAAATAATTTCCAAGTTTTCATCTAGCAATTGTGAAAAAAAAAAGCAAGTTGCATTTAAAATTTTTGACAAGTGCCACATCTTTCAAAGTGTAGTGATCTACAATAATTGAACCCTTAGCAATTATAGGAGTTGAAGATTTATCGGCAAAAGTAACATTCTCTACACGTGACACAAAAGAGAGGGAGGAGAACCAATCTTTGTTACCAGTCATGTGGCGAGCAACTTGAATCCACAATCTAAATGTTCTCCTTCATCAAACGTCTAACCTACATAGAAGAACAATACGTCAATGACTCAATACTGAGGTTAGTCAAAAGGCATTTAGGAATCCGGTACTGAGTCACACGACGTGCAGCAGGAAAAACACGCAAAGGCTGAGACAAAACAACAGGTTTATGAGCTAAAGTTTGAGGATTTTTGTACCCAACTAATTACTTACGGGGTGTTGTGTAGCACGAAAAACATTAGGTTTGGGAGCGAACTTTCCATGTTTTCACTCATAACAGCAGGTTGCATGTTCTTTATATTTGGTTTAGCATGTGCAGCAAATGTTGCATGAGAGTTATGAGATCTAGTTTGCGTTCTTTCCTTTTTCTGTTGTTTAGCTAGTCTATAACAAAAATCTTTGACATGACCATCTCAACCACAGTGGGTACAATGAAATCTAACTTTGTATTTATGTCTAGATGAGCAAGCAACATTTTTATTAGAAACGGAATGAGACAGCACCCCTGCAGATTTGAAAACCACTTCTTTTCGTTTAGGAACTATTTGAATCAAACCACTTCCTAATGACTTTACAATTTTAGGTGGATGTGCCTTAGCATGATGTTGACGGTTGTTATATATATATATATATATATATATATATATATATATATATATATATATATATATATATATATATATATATATATATCCCTTCAATATAAATCAATTATGTGAAGGAAATATCATTTCTTGCATACATCACCTTTCTATTTAAAGTATTTCCACTTGTACTTGGAGAAATTGTTGCATGCAGACATTTTACACAAAATTGAAGTGAAACAAGGGGATGGATCCTATAAAAATATCATCCCACCCGAACAAGTGCCGACATGTGGCACCACATGGATCAAATGGCCCAGAAACGGAAGTATCCGATGCCATCCAACGATGTAGCACCAATATCAGGGGATGGGACCCACCTAGAAGTCACCCCAAGAAAGCAAAAACCGTTTGGAGGACTTACTAGGTCGGCCGACCCCCCTAGTCAGCCGTCCTGGTCTTTCCTCCAAACTCGGTCAGGTTCCACGTGTTGGCTCCTCCTGGCTTGAAGAAGTAAGTGGCAACTGATTCGCGCGCTTTTGGTAGCGAGAACCAACCCTTCTCCAAGCTATAAATAGGACCTCTCACCCCTCACTTCAACACACACCACTTGAGCATTCACTCTCTTGTATACATTAGTTCTCCAAGTCCTTAGTGGTGATTAGGCTGTAGAGAGGAGCCTCTAGTCCTAAGTCCAAATTGGGAAAGGTATGGCTCATGTATCTTCTCTTATATTTGTGACTTTCTGCTCTATAATAATATTATTATTAGTCTCTATTTATGTATATACTTGGGCAAAGTGTTCCTTGTTGGGTTGTGGAGTCCATGTATGTGCTAGGTGTAGATTTTGTTATGATCTATACATAATGTTATTATCATGTTATCATAAACATCATACACCACCACTATAGTCTAATTAGGTAATAATATGATTATGTTAATATGAATCTGTTAGTACTTGGTCTCGACATTGGTTCAACGATGTTTAGGTTAGTCATTGCTTTAGGATGAATATTACGTTGCAACTCTTAAGATATTTAAGCGTGGTGCTTGGATAGTTAAGTAGTGTTGGATGCATCGTAGTCCACAGCTTGTAGAGGTAGGCGATAGGTGGTCATAGCCCTATCCGTCTGTTGTAATCCTCCACGTTGGGCTATGACGTAGGATCTTGGCGGGAGTCGTCTAGCAGACCAGGGTAAGCCCGTGCCCGAGATGTTGGACCACTAAGCCCTAGTATTCACTATTAGAATATTCATGTGTACTTTGTTAGGATATAAGTAATTAGAGCATAGTAGGAGTAGCTCCATCTCGTAGTCTAACCCTCACTAGGACAACCTTACCCGTAGAGTAGATTGCTTAGGTGTGTGTCACACCACCCATATTTTCATCTTACCCCTATTCTGATAAACACTTAGTACCCTATACCTTGATCATAAGAATAGTGGTTACTTTACTCCACCGCCTTCCTTTACGATAAATACGATACCCTTAGGAATACTCTTGGGTGAAATGCTACAAGATAGTTTCCATACGCTTGCGAACCTCATTTCTTTAAAGAGAGGATTTGTGACGTAAGAAACGTCAAGAAGCCTTTCTGGCACTGTTGCCAAGGAATGCAAAGTAAGTGAAGGATAGCTATCACTTGTGATTAAGCTATAGGTAATAATAGTTATTAGACAGGATTACCCTTGTTTGTTTTCTCCTTTTGGGGTGAAAATAGGGTAGTGTTGGCTAACCCGTTTCATAGGATGGCCAACGAGGATGCTAGTGCTCAACTGCAAGATGATTGAAGGCGTACCTCAAAAAATGTCCACTAGGCAACACCAATGCCTTTCGTGAATGAATTTCACCTTCCAGTAGGAACCAAAGTCATCCATCCCTAAGCTTGGGGGTGGCTCCAAGAATTCTTCTTGGTTTGCCTCCACCATGGGGTGGATAGTTGGTTGTTTATCCAACACTCATGTCATGGGTTAGCCTCACCAATCCATGACCACATTCATGCTGGGGCTAAAGCAGTCCTATTTTCATTCATCATGGATGAGAATGTGGTCTCTACTCGAGGGGTAGATTGAAGAATGCTCTAGTTCCCTTAGCTTTTGCATGCACACCACTTAACAAGGTGGACATGCTAGCTATGGAACTACACCTCCCATTGAAGTATCATGAAGATCGAGACGCATTTCTTTCAAGAGATGATATGTGACGTAAGAATCGTCAACACATGAGCATGAGAATCAAAACCTAAATTAGTTTTCACATGAAGTTTTTCCTTTTAGTTTGCAATTAGAACAATATTTAACTTCATGAGAACGTAAAGCATTGTTCAATATAGAAATCTCATTCATAGCATCTTGTAGTTTCTAATCAAGATCATCACAAGTAGAACAATGCAAATCAGTTGTAGAACAACTATCATCTTTCAAGATTTTATCATTAAGTGCAGCAAGCTCTCCGTTCTTTTCAATCTCTAACTCAAGTTTATCAAGTGTGGAGGTGTGTGCACTTCTTAGAGAGGACACTTGTTCATATATTAAATCACATGAGGAACAAGAATCATCACCAGGAATCAAAGATTTCAAATGATTGATTTCAAATTCTAGTGACTCAATTTTGACAGCATTATCCCTAAGCTTTTTGTCCTTCTTCTTAACTATAACAGTGGCGCGAGAAATAGCATCACACATTTCTTTGCAAGTAGGACATACCACTTAATTGTCGTTGTTGTGTTCTACCTCCTCCATACTTGATCTTAACTTGCCTGTCATGATGCACAAGTTTGCCAAATCATCTTCATTTTCGTCACTTACGATGTCCACATTGCTCGAGCCAAGTTCTTGAAGTGCGGAGATATTTATCAATTTGTGTCCTGTAAAACCCTTTTTCTTCTTGTTGTTGTTTGTAGAGGAGTGCTTCGTCCTTGTTTGCTTTTCATCACGGGAAGTAGTACCAGAAAGGTTAGGGCAATCTGTGTGAAAATGTCCTGTCTTACCACATTCGAATCATCATTGAGGTCCAGCACTCCCTCTCCAAGTTCTCACATTTTGCAATACTTTTGAGAACCAAGTAAAGATGAGTGCAAGTTCTTCCTCTGGAAACTCTTCAATCTGTTCAAGGGTTAGAGAGAACAACAAAGCAAGTGTTCCACAAGATGAAGATTGGTCGGAGCTAAGCATGTCATATTGAGAAACAAATGCAAGAGACTTGTCGGGGTTCTTACGTGAGATTATATCAATTTCATGAGTTTTCAATTTAGAATATAAAACATCTAAGGTAAGTGTACTCATGGCAGTAGATTCATGAATAGATGTGACTTTCATCTCCCAAATTGACATGTCTAATACAGTTAGTAATTATCTAGCATTCTCCGCATTTGAAAATTTAACATTGACGCTACACAAGATGCTGAGAATTTTATTAAAGCGAGCAAAGAGGTCCTCGATGGACTCACCTGGTTGCATCTCAAAGCGCATGTACTCCTTTTTGAACATGTCTTGCCTTACCTCCTTGATCGTGTTGGATTCTTCGTGGTAGTAACATAGAGCTTTCCAAACATCGTACGTAGATCGGAAGTGTGCAATAGGGTCGAAGTCGCTTTGAGTTAATCATTGTATGACCAAGTTTTGAGAGTTGTTGTTTTTGTCGACATCTCTCGTGTTTGCAATGGTAACGTGATCGTTTGGCAGCACATCGTAAGGCTTGTACACCTTTTCCCATATTGTGAAGCCTTGCGCCTAGATGAAAGCCTCCATACGTGCCTTCCAAACCTAAAAATCAATGCCACTAAACACACAAGATTTTATAGAGTATTTCTCCATGATGATTACTCAAAACACGTGCAAATCACAAAGATTAGAGCACCGTGGCTCTGATACCAATTGTAGGATCGAAAAGCACGTGAAAAGCTATCGGATGGGGGTGAATGGTAGATTTAAAACTTTTTTAGCGAAAGCAACAAAAACCCCTCGACAGAAAATCAATTTGTTATGAAACTATGATCTTTATTCAATAGAACACCAGCGGAACAACCCAAAATCCATGCTCCATGAGCTCTGGCCTTCCTTGCTTATATAACCAGCCATGAGGCCAACCCAAACCAAACTAGGACTCGTATCCTACTCAGTTTCCACCGAAACTTTCCATAACTCCTCAAGACTCTTCTATACGTAGATAGAAGCAATCTTAAGACTTCCAAACACCTTAGGAACGTATCCCACATCCCTAAAAACATCTAAACTTCGTGACCCACATGAAATCCTATCATAACAAACACAAATCTTTCCATATTTGAATCAAACCCGACTCAGCCGCAGCCTGAGTCCATAACCTAGTCGGTTGGACCTTTCCGACCAATTTTTTACGTCCACATCGCTTCATCACGCCTTGGGACCATGCAGCCATGTCCATGCACTCAATGCACACGTGTAAACATCTTCCAATGATGTCCATGATACCTTCATATTCATTGTTCTTGATTCAAATATGTTGCGCAATCTCCTGATCAACTCAACCACAATTCCTCTCGAACTTGGTTGTTCAACCTCATCTTCTCCATAAGTCTAGTTCAATGGTTCCCGTCACCAGCCATGTCTTGAACTTAAACAACACCTACACATGAATAAACAACCAGTACTTCCAAGCGCAAGCCCTCGACTTGACTCATGTTAGTTCCCAAACCACAACACCTTACGTGAGCACCTCACGTATGCATGTTGAAAAACATAGCAAAACGATATCAGCCATAACCACCAAAACACACCAAAAACTTAGTAAAAGAATACTAAGCAAACTTTCCACAAGTGTAAAGAAAGTTTGAACCATTAAAAGATAAAAGCAGAACAATTGCAACTTAGCACCGGACCTTGCCAAAGCTAACTAGACCTTGAGTCGGAGCTTACCAAAGCAAGCAGGACCTAGCCCCGGAGCTTACCAAAGCTAGCAGGACCTAGCGCCTAAGCTAATTGGTCATAGACAAAGAAGTCGGACTTAGCCAAAACAAGTCAGACCTTATGTTGAACCTTGCCGGAGCTACCCAAAACAAGTTGAACCCATCATCGAACCTTGCAGGAGCTCGGACCTATAGTCGGACCTTGTTAAAAGGGGGTTTTGGCAGTATTCAAAACTTTTATCATCATAGCCAATGTATTCAACACACATAGGTCTCATAGAAATTGAGCACCTGTTGTCATTAAAAGAGCGAAAGCATTGTGCTTCCTCGCTCAATGTCATTCCTAGCCCATGCAGTCGTATCCTCATTTATTTGTGGCATATTGATATCAGTAATCCGATCATCAAATGTCTCAACCTCCATCGTCTCAGTCACATTATTTTTAGTGTCTCTAGGGGGCATGGCAAAAAGGTTCCGTAGCTTCATTTTAACAACCTTATCCCATTTAGGTTGCTTCACACTTGAAACATAAAAAACTTGTTCTGCTTGGGTGGCTAGAATGTAAGGCTCATACTTAAATCGAGAGAGAGTAGTGTCAACATCTATCATTCCTTATTGATCCGTTTTGTAGCCTCTGCTTTGGTTCTGACGGGAAAAAGGGCAATCAAACCAGTCAAGTTCAAATAACATAACCTCTTGATTTTTTTTTCAAAATCAACAAAACCATTTCTTGATTACTCCAAGCCAATCATGATCACTATCCCGAACAACAACACCACTGTTCGGGTCCATAAATCTTTGTCCACATCTGCAGTTCGAAAAAAGCCATTGATGAATGATCGACTAAAAAGACGTGCCCGACGATCAGGTCCTTTAGATAATGCATACATATAATCATTACTTTGCCTTCTTTGTGTAATATCATAATCTGTACACATTAGTATAAAAGGGGTCATCGACAAACCAATTTTAGAACATGTATTTGTTCAATATTTCATTAAAGTAAAAACTTGCATGTACTTACTTATTTCACAAACCAATAAACAAACTCATCTCTATAGCATTTATCAGCATCACGAGAATGAATACTTCTCAGTTCTTCAATATGATCACTGAAAAGGGTACAAAATTAAATTACCCATCTACAATAAGCATGATCCAATATAGTATAAAATATCTGAGTTATACGTACTTGATCAATGGAGCGACCGCTTGAACGTTAGAAATAAGATAATGCCTGATGTTATGTAGTTCCACCATAGTAAGTTGGTGCTATTTATACCCTTTTTAGAATTATCAACTTCTATAAATATATTACACTCTAGAGAAGGTTCATTCCTAGCTGCAACTTCATGATGTTCTGGCCTATTAAGCTTGGTGCTAATGTTATCCAAGAACTAACTACAAAAAGTCATACACTCTTACATAATATATCCCTCAGCTATAGAACCCTCCGGGTGAGCTTTGTTATGTACATACCTCTTCAATGTACAAAGGTACCTCTCAATTGGATACATCCATCTATAAGAAACAGGTCCACCAAAGTCAGCTTCTTCGGCAAGATGGGTTGGAAGATGTGCCATGATATCAAAGAAAGCGGGAGGAAACAACATCTCAAGTTTACAAATTGCTTCAGGAATTTGCTTGCCCATCTTATCCAAATCTGGTTCCGCCAATTCTTTAGAATAAATTATAGAAAAGAATATGCTAAACTCAATTAAAGGAACAACAACCTTTTTAGGCAATAAGTTACGTATTGCAATAGGAAGGAGCTTCTGAAATATAATATGTCACTCATGACTTTTTAGACAGGATACCTTACATGCTATTATGTCCACACATCTCTTGATATTTGAGGCATAACCATCGGGCATCTTCACATACCCCAAAAACTTGCACAAGGTGGTCTTCTCATCTTTACGCAAAGTGTATAATGCTTATGGCAAATTATACTTGTTATTTATAACCACCAGATGTTGGTCTGGCCGTATACCCACATCCTGCATATCAAGATGAGCTTGTAGACTATCTTTTATTTCACCATCCATATTATGCAATGTCCATAATATGCTATCACAAATATTTTCTCAATGTGCATGACATCCAAGTTATGCCTTATTAGCAATGTATTCCAATACGAGAGCTGGAAAATATACTTTTCTTCTTCCAATTATGCCACTATTTTTCTTAGTGCGCTTTCTCTTATTATTCATCTGTCCAAAACTCACTTCATCAAAACTCTCGTATTGTTGGAGTACTTTGTCACCAGAGAGTTATGTTGGAGCCTCTCTATTCTCTATCTTGTTGTTGAAAGAAGTTTTGTTTCGACGCCACCTGTGATTCTAAGGTAGGAAATGACGATGACCCATGTAGTAATGCTTCCGTCCATATTTCAACCACAAGGCGTCAGTGTTTATATGGCAGTATGGACATGATAGCTTACCTTTTGTGCTCCATCCACAAAGCATTGCATATGCTGGCAAATACTTTATTGTCTAAAATATAGAAGCTCGCATGAGAAATGTATCTTTCTTTGAATGGTCATATGTTTCAACACCATCAGACCATAATTTCAGTAGCTTATCAATCAAAGGCTGCAGATACACAACAATGTTGTTTCCAAAGTGGTAGATTATAAGGGATTAGAATCACAAGCCATGTACTATAAGAAACATTTATTATTTCAAAAGGATTGAAACCATCAGATGCTATCCCAAGTCTTATGTTGCGAGGATCAGATGAGAAATTTGGGTGAATGCTATCAAAATCCTTCCATGCTTTCGAATCTGCATGATGGCGTAATATTCCATCATCAATACGTTCTTCTTTGTGCCAACACATGTTTGATGCCGTTGATTCTGCCATATAAAACCTTTGTAGATGGGGAATAAGAGGGAAGTATCATAGAATCTTGCGTGCTACAAGCTTCTTGGCTTTTCCACAAGGTAAAGCCTCTATTGCATCCCCACCAGTACTATTTTTCCATCTTAATTCACCACATTTCCGTCATTTATCCAACAGAGAATAGTCCTTCTAGAATAACACACAGTCATTGACACATGCATTGATCTTTTGGTAGTCCAGCCCGAGGTCACGAACAACCTTTTCAACTTTATCAAGTGTATTAGGAATGCAGTGGCCCTTTGGAAGCACATATGATAATAGTTCAAGGATTGACTCACACGGTTTTTTGCTCAAACCATTTAAACACTTTATCTGGTACAACATGACAATAAAGAATAATCGAGTCACCTTCTCACAACCTGGATACAATTTCTTTTCGACATCGTTTAACAAGTCATGGAATGCCTTTGCACACCCCGTTGGCTCATGCTGGTTTATAGCATTTTCCATAGCAGCATCATCAGAAATTATCTCCTCATTATTTGCTGATTGCTCAGCAATATTTTTCTGAACTAGTTTCTCTCCATGGTGTATCCAACAAGTATAATCCAATAACATCCCATTACGAAGCATGTGAAAAGGAACATGATTGCGTGTCTTGTGGCAAATATTACAACATCTCGTGCAAGGATGTATCCGTCTCTGATTGTTGATTTAGGTATTTTAGTTTCTCACACGCTTACTCCCAACACTTAGTGAAACTTTTCGTGCAAAACTTAGCGAAATTTTCCTATGCTCTCTCACTCTACTGTCGACCTAGAAGCCTCCGCCACCTCGTCCTCGGAGCACGCCGCCGTCTGATTGTCTCGTCCCCAGACAACGCCGCCACCTGGACCCTGCACTTGGAGCGTGCCACCGCTGTCCCTCTTCCTCAACTCGCTCTTCATCATTGTCGTGTTGCCGACGTCAACCCCGACCTCAGTATGATCATTGTCATGCTCTCTCGCTCTACAGTCGACCTAAACAAGGAAAGGCGACTGGCACTTATATGGGTAAACGAGACAAGCCTGACTCAGCGAGGATGCTGGTTCACAAAAGAAAGGTGCGGCTAAGCGTAAAAGAAGATGAGGTAGTATAAGGCGCATCTCATTTAATGAAATATCTGAGACGAGCCCAATCCTCTGAAATATAGGAGACGCATGACTAACAGAGCACGTCTCCTATTTGCGAAAGAAATGAGACGAACTTTACAGAAAGCACGTCACCTTTGGGTTCGGTTACAGACAGACATGAACACATGGCTAAACATATGTAGAGCATATTCTCTTGATAACTAAATAATCATTCCAATATAAAGTGCCTTCACTGTAGTATTTTAAATCCAAAAAATAATCAAATCATTCCTTATAAATCGTCATTCCTGGGGAACACGATGAACACACCATTCATTCATTCACTGATAAACATAAAAGATAATATTTATTCACACAGATCAACTAAAAACAACAAAAGAAAACCTAAATCATACTCCTCCTCCACCTCCGGTGCGACTCCAATGCTGTATTAAGGCATGTTGCCGATTTTGGTAGACGGGCATTATGCAGGCTCTCTGGTGAAAATTTTCGTGCAAAACTTACTCACGCTCTCTTGACTTAAGGGAGATGCTCAAATGAGAGACTGGTGTTATAGAGGCTCGTCTCGAGTTTTGCTACTTTTATCTCTCAAACACTCTCTCCCAACACTTAGAAAAAATTTTAGCTCTCGCACGCTCTCTCGACCTAAAAACCGCAGCTCCTGAGCACACCGCCACCGTCCCTCTTCCTCAAATCTCTCTTCATCATTGTCGCGCTGGCACCGTCGACTCGGAATTCGACCTTTATCATCATAGAGTTACATGCTGGAGCACGCCACCTCGTCCCCTATCCCCAGTGCATGTTGCGACCTCGACCCCAACCTCGGTAATCGATATGAGCACGCCGCCGCCTTTACATAAGTGGAAATGTTCTCCCTGGTTGGTGTCCTAGAACACATTCATCTTCCTTGTTTATGCCCAATGCAGAAGTAATGTATTTGTTTTGACTATCAGTGTATATAATGAATTCTGATTCGCAAACCCTTGAAACTGCAAGAACTGTGGTTGACACGAGAATTTACCATCAAAGTGAGTTTGATTTCTACTTCTGCAGCCATGTCAGAATCAAGGTACATATGCGCTAATTGGTGTTGATCTCACGACTTTTGATATCAGGCTATTAATGCATCAGTGGAATATAAATTATTTGTTTTTTTAGGGGACAAGCACACTAGCTCACTACCATGTCCTTTATGATTAGAACAATTTCTCTATTGATGCTTTGCAGATGCTCACCAGCTACCTGTGCTACAAGTAAGCTTGGTTCTCCATTCACTAACAGTTCTTGTGTTTATCACAATTGTATAACAATTTGTTCCTATGCCTCCAGATATTTGCTCTCTTATGTGACTGTTTAAGCGAATGTGACTGCAATTTGATAATGTTTTATATGATTTCAGTGATTTTATTGAATTTGAGGATGTCTCAGCCAGAGCATTAGAGCCTATGAAGGCTCATCGTTAATGAAGTCATTGATCGAGAGAATTTTTATTATGGTATACAAGATTAGATGATGACCGTTGTGATGTGTGCAACTAGTTACATTGTAATCAGGTGAACACGATGCATTCTTTGTGTAATTAATATACTTTATAACCACGATTGACACTTTTTTAAGTTTTGATTGGTCAATATAATTTAAGTTGTGATCTTTTTGGCTATACATATGTTCATGTATGTGTATGTTGCTGACACTGGCAATGTGGCTGCCAAATCCTAGCTAGTTCCAGGATGTAGCCGACAACCAGGATAATCAGGGATGGACGATACCTAATAGGACACCCTGTCTGTAAACAACCCGCGATGAGTTGTAATAGAGATCGTCTCGGATTACCTAAATAAATGAGACAAGCTTCCTTAAAGCCCATCTCAAATCAGTCAACAAATCTGAGACGCGCTATCATAAAGCCCGTCTCGGATCAGTCAATAAATCTGCGATGCACTATATTAGAGCTTGTCTCGCATGTATGCTGATGGGCGACGCCAGCGACTCAAGTATCCAATGACCCCAAAAAGCCCGTATGTTATGACTCAAAGAAACGCGACGCTCTATATTTGAGCATGTCTCGCACTTAGGCTGATCGGCGATGCGCCAGCCGCTCGTCTCTGATGACAACGTAATGCGAGATGCGACAACGGAGACACACTATTTATTCGTTTCCCTTCTTCTTTCGGGCTCGTCTCGGATGAGCCTTTCTTGCAAATCCTTCCGTGTGTTGCTTGAAGAATGCTTGATGGGTATGGCACCTCAGCCTTTGTCTAGATGATCTCTTGACTCACTTGTATTGGTGACAGCGACGAGAGAGAGGTAGCAATCAGGGATGCCCCAGCCACGGAAAGTGGGCAATCCGAATAGTCACACTCTAGCTTTCTCGAGATGGGGGTGACACAAATTTCCTTTCGAAGACATGGAGGAGCTCGAGAGGAGATCAGGGGAGGAGACTTGGTTCCTTTGAGCTGTTGGCCTTCTCCCTTACAGCGAAGCAACGTGAGGCATTTTTTGCAGAATGCAACAATATGGTTGAAAGAGAAATGGCCTACCAATAAGATCTATGGGCACCGGCTTACCTTGTCACTGACAACCACCATTTAGCGACTTGCGGCCAACCTTGGTGATCATGAAGTCAGAATGGTCACCTCTACCAGTTCCAACAGGGGGAAACAAGGGAACAGGGGCTGAGCGACACAGGGAGGGTGGTTTACCAAGAAAGAATAGAAAGGACCCACATGCAGGTGACATATAAATAGACATTAGAGGTGAAGGGGATGGAATAATGGGAGCGGATGATGACGGAGACGATGGTGATCTCTGCTATATCCCAAATATTTAGGAAACTTTATCATTGCGGCTGGAAACACTACAGGCTTCACAAAAAATTGACTAGTTGAAACATTATTCTAATGGATGATAAGGGAATAGATGCATATAATTTGTTGAGATGATTCTAAAAAAATTAACTTTGCAGCGAGAAATGCTATAGAGTTGATCAAAGATTGACTCCTTGAGCCATAGCTCCGATGGACGATTGAAAACCTTATATGCGAAGAGCTCGCATAGATGATTTTGTTTCACTACTCATATGTTTGATTTGGATAATGGATGTGTCGGTTGTGAATTGATTTATTTTAGACCGTAGGATAGTCTATTAGGTTACTGGACATAAAAAATATCTACTGGTTCTTTCCTTATGTCGATCACCTCCACTAGCGCTGTCAGAGATTACATCTCCCATATCCTCTGTTCTTTCCCCACCCAGGCAGCCATCTTCTTCTCCCCTGCACCTGCTTAGTTGCCGCTTTTCATTGTGCTTTGCTGCCTGCTTGCCCGTGCATTGCTGCCTGCTTGCTCATGCTTTGCTGCCGGCTTTCTGTCGCTTTGGTGTTGCAGTGGGTGAAAGAAAACCAGAGGGCAGTATATTGGTTGAATCGCCATGAGCTCCTAGAGCTGGTGCTTATGTGTTTATATGGAACAGCAATCACCGCTGCTGTAATGTTTACAAATTTGAACATAGAGCACAGACTTGATTCGTTTGTTACATCTTTCAATTTTTTCTAAACCGAATCAAGTCTATAAATCCCTGGAAAGTGTACAATGGTCATATCTGTATTTCTATTTCTAACAGAATTGAGTCTATCTTTTTATATTTGAAAGAATACAAAACACATATCTTTGTTTCTATTTCTAACACAATCCCTCATTCACAACCGTGCAAGGTTGAGATTGTGCTTGAAATTCTCGAACTGTCGAACAGGAAGCGATTTTTTAATCCTATCTGCCACTTGATCACCTGAGGGAACGAACTCAATCTGCATTATTTTCCTGCAACTCATTATCTCACAAAATGGTAGTATATGTTTTGTGCGCCCATGAAAGACCGGATTAGAAGACAAATATTTGGCCCCTAAGTTATCGCACCAAGGCCTTGCTTGTTGTGGACATTGAATTCCAATTTCTTGTAACAGAATTTGTATCCACATTACCTCTGTTGTTGCATTTGCGATGGCTTTGTACTCAGCTTTTGTACATGATCTTGAAACTGTTGCTTGCTTTAGTGCAGTCCACGAGATTAAATTAGAACCAAGAAAAACAGCAAATCCACGTGTCAAACGTCTATCATCTAAGCATCTGGTCCAATTTGCATCAGAAAATACACTGACCAATCTAGAATTAATCTTATTAATCTTTAGGACAAGCTTGGTACATGACTTCAGGTACCTTAGGATTTATTTGACTGCGACCCAATGATAGCTAGTAGGGGCATGTATATACTGAAAGACTTTATTAACAGAAAATGAAATATATGGCCTGGTTAGAGTCAACTACTGAAGTGCTCTGACTATACTGTAATACTGTGTAGCCTCCTTGGGACCAAGAGGTGTACCACCACTAGTTGTTAATTTTTCGCTGACTGACATAGGTGTACTACATGGTTTGCATTCTGTCATACCTGATCTTCTCAGCACATCATTGGCATATTTTTTCTTGATTAAGGATTATGCCATCTTTTACCTTAGTCACCTCGATAACAAGGAAGTAGTGCAGATTTCCCAAGTCCTTGAGGGCAAATTCATCGCTTAACTTTGTCAGGAGCTGTTGTGTAGCATCATACTTTAAATAAGCAACAATGATATCATCAACATAGACAAGAATAAACATTGTTGAAGAGAGAATTATCTGCCTTTAACACCTTGAAACCAAGCTTTAACAGTTTGAAACCAAGCTTTAACAGTTTTGAACTCAACCTGGAGTACATGCTCTCGGTGCTTGTTTGAGTCCATACAATGCTTTGTCTAATTTACAAACGGAATTAGATTTAGACTTATCCTCATATTCAGGAGGCTGACGCAAGTAAACTTCTTCCTCTAATTTACCATGAAGGAACACATTTTGAACATCTAACTGCCGCAAGCTCGAACCTCAGACAAAACAGTTCTGATGGTAGCAGGTTTAACAACTGGACTAAAAGTTTCCTCATAATCTAATCCATAACGTTATTTATACCCTTTTACGACTAGTCAAGCCTTATGCCGGCCTAAGCTACCATCTGCCTTTCTCTTCATTTTGTATGCCCATTTGCAATCAATGATATTTCTATCCTTAATTGGAGGAACAAGGCGCCATGTTCAATTTTTAGCTGGAGCATCAATCTCAAAATCCATAACTTGTTTCCAATTTTTATCTCATAGAGCTTCTTCCAATGGCTGAGGTTCACCAGCGACACTAAAACATCCATAACAAATTGTACCATCTGTATATATTTTAGTCTCATGAAAACCTTGACTTAGGCGCGTACATGACCATTCTAGTTCTGTTGCAGCAACGGAGGTACTCGATGAAGTTGTAGGTCCACCACCCGTGTCGCGGCACCCTGGTTGCGTGCGCACGCTATCGCCTGAAGGAGTTGCGCTCCTGGGTGAGGTTGAAGGTGTCCCGTCTGCTGGTCTTGTCTGCATGGCAGTGTCACCGTCTTCTACAGCAGTGCTAGTGCTAATATGATGTGATGGTTGGGTATCCTCACTTGTAGGTCCAACCTGTGGGACCCCAATCAGCTGGTCTATATTGTTTGTGGCATCCTGATTTTGGGCTTGTGTTCCATCTCTGTTTCCTACTTCTTGCACGCCGTGTACAACATCGCTTTCCACAAAATCTTGATTACTTTGGTTAGCTGGAGAAGAACTAGTCAATGATAAATCTGAATTAGCAACCACAGATGGAATTAACGAAGGATGAGGTAACATAAATTAGATCGTAGTCTAGCTCCTGCATTGTCATATAATTTGGAGCACCGGAAAAAATTCTCATCAAAAATAACATTCCGTGAGATGTAGACATGACCAGAAGGTATCTCATGACATTTGAATCCCTTGTGACTACTATATCCTAGAAAAACACACTCTTTGAACTGAAAATAAAGTTTGTGTTGATTATCAGGTCAGACATTTGGCCAACAAGCACAACCAAAGATACAAAAAGACGAATAGTTTGGTTTTTTTGGAAGTGACGCTGAAGCGGAGTCTAGAACTTGATGACTTTGCTAGGTGTGCGATTTATCAGATCAGCTGCACCCGAAAAAGCTTCATCCCAAAATTTAAGGGGCATGAATGCACAAGCAAGGAGAGATAATCCGACCTCAACAATGTGATGATGTTTCTTTCTGCAGATCCATTTTGGTAATGAGCATGCGGACAAGAAACATGATGAGATATTCCAACTTTTGTGAAGAACAAATTTAGCTTCTCATATTCACCTCCCAAGCCACTTTAGATAGTGATGATCTTTCTATCAAATAAGTGCTCAACAAGATTTTGAAATTCATGAAACTTCTGGAAAGCCTCAAACTTGAATCTTAGTAAATAGTTTCAAGTCAATTTACTATAGTCATCAACAAAACTAACATAATATTTAAATTTTTCAACCGAATCGGGAGCAGGTCCCCACATGTTTGAGTACACAATCTCTAGAGGCTGACTCGAAGTACTGAATGACTTAGGATATGCGAGTTGGTGACTTTTTCCTTGCTGAGAAGGGCCACAAACAAACTCTTTATTTTACTCAAAATTACATGGTAATAAATTAAACTCCTTAATGACTCTTTTCATGATAGGCAGAGCTGGGTGGCCTAAATGATCATACCACTGGAAGAGCGATGACCTACTGACTCCAAGAGAACTCTTCAGACTAGATTGCGGCATAGGGTAGAGACCGTTGCGACACCCCCTCTAAGCACAATGCTCTCCTTGTCCTGATCCTTAATCAAGAAAAACCACAGGTGATGTTCAAGGAATACATTGTTATCTAAAGCAAGGCGATGAACAGATACAAGATTTTTAGTGGTTTTGGGGACATGAAGAACTTTGTTCAACAAAAGATTGCAATGTGGGGTGCTGATAATAGATTTTTCCAAGTGACTAATTTTCATACCTGCACCACTTGTGTTGTGGATCTGCTTGCTGCCTTGATACTTGTCACCTATGAAGAGTTTTTCAAGTTCCGTTGCGATGTGATCTGTTGCTCCAAAGTTGGCGTACCAATTCGTGTCGACATTGTAGGATGTGTATAGCTACAGCTGCTTGCTTGGATTCAGGCTCATAGGTATCGTCAAACCTATCCCAACAATGATATGCAGTGTGGCGATCTTGAAGCAAACTTGATATTGTGGGCGATCGGTAGAGCCATAACCATTGCAACAGACAGACCGTCCTCCACAGCAGCATGTTGGCGTAGATGATCTTCTGCCATGGCCTCCACGACCGAAATGTCCACTTCCAGAAACTCGTCCACATCCACGTTAGCTTGCAACATTGATGGAGGATCCCAAGCCGTTATAGTGTCGATCAAGGCAACTCTCAAATAACAACATCAGCGAAACAAGTTCACTTACACTAACTAAGTTGGTGCGTGCAAGAACTGCATTAATGACGGAGTCGTATTCCTCATCAAGACCAGCGAGGAAGTATTCCACCAGTTCATCTTTGGATAGTGCTACCTGCTGCGGCCTTCTCGTGCCAAGGGCTTGCATCAAAGCGATATAATCTACCTTCTTCATGTTTCCCTTCTGGGTAGTGGCCAGTGCTTGATGCATGTTAACAACACGAGCTTGCGTCTTTGGCGTGAAGAGAAATTCAAGGGCACTCCATGCTTCTGCGACTAACTCCTTGGCCGCGATTTGTTGTTGGAGCTGCTTGGAGACGGAGGCAAGGAGAAAGTTATAGACTTTGCTGATCTTGTGTGAGCCTGTTGTCGTATGCCAGGTTTGGGACCTTGGCATCTTGCCACTGTTCTTTTCTTCAATCTCCTCTTCGAGTTTCTTTAATCTACCAACGAGGTATCCTTCTAGACGGGCGCCACACATGGTGTATTCAACTTGAGCCTATCATATTGTATGATTGGTCTTGTCAAGTTTATCGAAGATCGAGATAAGATGGTGCATGGTGGTGATTCTTGGAGAAGAGGTGCCGGCCATTGTAGGTGGGATCTATTCTAGGCTCTAATATCATGAAAGAAAATCAAAGGGCAGCATATTGGTTGAATCGCTGTGAGCTCCTAGAGCATACGCTTACGTGTTTATATTGAACAGCAACTACCGTTGTCGTGGTGCTTATAATTCTTGAGATAGAGCCTAGACTTGATTCATTTATTACATCTTTCTATTTTATCTAAAATGAATCAAATCTATCTTCTGCCCCTGAAAAGTGTACAATGATCATATCTCTATTTCTATTTCTAACAGAATCGAGTCTATATTTTATCATTGGAAGAATACAACGCACATATCTTTGTATCTATTTCTAACACTGGGGCCAGAGCAAGGAAGGGAAGCTGGGCAGGTTGCATTTTTCTCAGCCTTGCTTGTTGTTCCCGTTAGCTTTTCTCCATCGATTACCATTGCTCTGCCCAACCGTAGGTCCCTGCTACTGCTGCTGTATTTGTGCTGGCTGCTTGCTGACCTGACGTGAGGAAAAGAGATTGATGCCGGCAGCCGCTGTTCAGGTGCTTCTAACGTGTCTTGGTAATCACCATCTACGCTGTTCTTTGCTGAATGATACGTTTGCTCTCTCATGCTAATGCGTGGTGTGCGCCAGTTTGTAAACATGGGCAACGTCGTAGAGCAAATAAAAGAAGCAAGTTAAGACTTCAAAAAATTTATTAAATTTCTACAAAATTTTAAATACCTTGTTTAGCATCCAAACTAACTTAGTTGTAAGTGGATTGGGCTGCACAAATTAGATCTAACACCAGCAAGCCAAAAAAATTCCACAATCAATTTTGTGTAATGGCATTGTTTCTGAACTAGCAATTCTAGATGCATAATTAGCCATAAGCTAATAACAGGAGATGTAGAGATAGTTGTTACCTTTCCGTTGGCGTTGGACTCACTCAATTTGGATCAACGGATAGGAAGAATTTTCGGTGGCTATCTAGAATGTTTTATTTGCACCAATTGATTAATGAACATTGATGTCAAATTTTAGAATATTGGGCAAGGTGGATATTTAGCACAGACTTCAAAGATCCATGTAGATGTAGGTATATTTCAAAGAGTAGTTTATGTTTCATAGGTTTCGAGAGTTCCAGCATCGAAAGGGTGTCTTCAGATTCTCGCTGAGGTGACAAGTGCTTAATAAGTTATTTTTAACATGTGTGATTTGACTATAGTTAATCATACTCGTGTTGTTTGATTCACTATATATGTGACTTTTGAGATTCAATTGTTTTATTATTCTATTTCTTGAAGTTTAAGATTCCAGTTATTCACTTGCTTATCATTCAAGTATTGGTTAAGTCCGGAGTTGTTTTATATTCAAGTTCCTATGAGTAAGTGTTGATTAAACTTACTCGGCTTTATCGGTAGAAGCTAAGGAGAATTCAAGTGTCGTATGTTCATCGTTCTTCACTTCAAGTTCTAGTTATTCTAGTCTCATTCGGTTTGATTCTATCGTTAATCAAGCTCTAAGCGTACTTGTTGAGTATTTTTACTCACTCTTATGTTTACTTGGTTTTTAGGTATCTGTTGATTAAACCATGCACGGGAAGAGTGTAACATCTGCACTTGAGCACGCAAACCCTTAGTTTATGGATATTCTTAATTAACTGCATAATTTTTGTGTCGTTGATACTACGATATAGTTGTTTGAATATTTAACTTGTGATGATAAATAGAAGTGTAATATTATTGCTATAGAATATTCTACCTATTATTGTGTTTTGTTGCACGTGATTGACAAAGTTTTAGAGGGGTATCCGTACATGAGGCATTACAATCTTGAAGGAGACCAATGCCGAGGAGATGGTGAACGAGGACAGGGAATGATGATGGCAACCGAGATCGGAGCAACTTTAGGAAGGGGATCAAAGGAATGCAAGGAATAGGCAACTCAAAGGGATGATGACCGGGGAGAACCGACATGGGGAATCCTCCCGTCAACACCAAATCTGGCGCCATGGGAAGGAGGAGGAGAAGGGGTGCCTTTGGAGAGGAAACTGGAGAAGGAACAACCAGGGGTTGGCTAGCGGAGAGGCGACGACCATAGGGAATAGCAGCGTAGTCGCCGGCTGTGACGCCTTTCCTGGGCATGTACAGGTGGTCTGACGGAGGGGATTAACAGACACACCGCCCATGGTAGCATCGGATCTGGCAACGCCAACATGGAAACGAGGAGGAGGAGGAGGAGGAGGTTGAAAGGTGGATTGCCGAGGGAGGTCGTCCGACGAGGTGCTCATGGCCCCGCTAGGAGAGGCAACGCCGGCACAGGAAGGAGTAGGAGATACTACCGAGTGAGGCAATGCAGAAGATGACAGTGGAGCGACTGGATACAATGCATCCGACGTAGGGGCTGTGGTCGTCGTAGGAGGTCGCGCGGACGCCGGGCATGGCGGTGCAGACACCTGTGAGTTCACCCTAGGGCGAGCTACCAGCCACCCTCGCCGCATGGAAACCTATCAGGGGGAAGGCCAACAACGAGCAGGAGAGAGGGGGAGGCGACTAAGATGGCAGGGCGGAGGCCGCCAGCCCAAGGAGGGGAGTCATCGTCTTGCTCTGTTTTCAGAAATATGGTAACCGAAATGCTTGACCGAAAGATCAGGATAACACCAGATTGTATTGATTTTTGTTGGTAAGGATTATGTAATATTTTAATTTTTATACATATCATAATTTATATTTTTATTGATCGTAGAAAAATATTTTTTTCTAAACCATTCAATCTAGATCGGATGACCCAACTCAAAGACGATGCTAGTTTAACACGGCCAAAAATTAGTAATTCCTGTATAATAAAAGCTTTGCTTTCCTACTGTTACTGAATTATTTGTTACTATATATGTGTTAATCAATAATGATGCTGAAGCTACATATGACCTCATTATTTCTCGTATCTTAACTTTTTTAACTTCATTACATTTTAGAACCCCCTCTCAAAACAATATTAGTCTTGGATTTGGTCAAATATATGTTTGACCAATAATTTATATAGATGCGAGCAATTTTAATAATATATCAATTATATATTATAAAAAATATAACTTGATGAATCTAACAATACAAGTCTTTTGTTTTAAATTTTAATAAAAGTTATAAAAATATTAACCAAAGCTAGATTTGAGCAAACTTAAAAATAAAATTTTAGTCGGAACAGACAGAGTACGTGATATAGAAACGGCCGCAAATGTTTGCTGCTTGCAAAGGAGTATGCTGAGGCAAAGCATAAAAAAGGTCGCAAATGCCTGGAGTAGGTTTCTAAATAGGGTCTCTAAATCTCTATTATATTTTTTATGCGGAGGAAAAAAAAATCAACTTTAATTAACGTGTCTCCTCTCGCCTGTTTTTTCACGGCCATGAAAGAAACACACTAGGGCCTCTTTATTAGTGGGTATCTTGCTTCGTGCTCTTATATTTGTGGTGGGTGGCTGGCACTACAGGAAACTCGTCAATTAACAAGGGGGAATTTATTTATGACGCTGCTGTCATTAACACAATTATTAATGATGGTTAAAAACAACCCTCGTAAATAAGTCCACTTTTTACGACGAGGGAACTCTTGTAAATAAATTTATTAACGATGGTACCGCCGTAAGTATGTGGACTATTTACAACAGTTGACCTAACTATCGTAAACACGTCTCGTTGTGATGTCATTTGGAACCGCCGTAAACAAAAAAGATTAATAAACCCCTCGCGCACGGGAGGGGAGCAGTTTCACTCCCCTCCCGCACACATTTTCGCTTTTGCCTCC
The DNA here is from genome assembly GCA_036927565.1 of Tuctoria greenei. Lineage (NCBI taxonomy): Eukaryota > Viridiplantae > Streptophyta > Magnoliopsida > Poales > Poaceae > Tuctoria > Tuctoria greenei. The sequence continues at coordinate 75,728,887 of JAYESD010000007.1, read as the reverse complement.
TGCTCGCGGCCGCCTCCCGCCACCACCCGCCGCTTCGGATGGCAAATTTGCGTTTTTAAAATTTATGTTTTCAGAATTGGTAATTTAAATTGTAGCCAAATCTTTTGGTATCCAAAAATTCGGGTTCAAATTTGTTTTACCTATATTACTCAAAATTAACAAAACATCTAAAAAATACAGTAGTCAAAATAGCAATAAAATTGACATTATATCAGCAAAACTAAAAGTCCAGCTATATCACGGTACACATAATAAAATAATAGCTAGACTAGAGCAGCAAGATGAGCAAAAAATACAAGTGGACTTGATGGTTACTACAAAGGAATAACAATAGCCAAATAAAAATTAGGACGTCACTGTGGAGTATACCAGTCACTTGGAAAGAAATTTCTGATGCAATGACTGAACCACAGAGGCATCAGTTTTCATTAAATATAAATCTGGTCATCTCGACTAGCAGACGAAATGCTCTCTGACACGTCTAGCGTGCATTTCCTTGGCCTAGCAACAACCGCTATGGCTTGCTTGGGCACAGAGACGGCTCCAACCTTGAAAGCTGCAAGGACTCCCCCTGTGCGTGAGACTGAGAGCTCGCCAGCAGCTTTTTTTAACAACTTGTTCCCGCCGGGCCAACACCCATCCTCAGTGACCCACCACCCCATCGTGGTTCTACTGCCCATGTCCTGTCGGCGTCGGCTGAACCCTTGCGCAAGAGTGCAAGACAGGCAGCGGCACCAAGCAACGTCTCGATCGCGCTGAGGGGCAACTCAGCGCCTCATTCAGCAACTCGACCTCATCGGCGATGACGAAAGCTTTGCGGAGGCGTCCCTCAAGAAATACAAGTCCCTCTACAAGGGCCCTGTGCCCAAGCAAGCCATAGCGGCCATCCGCAAGGCGACCCGACTTGATGCTGCCCAGATCACTGAGGCCACATCTGCGCTGGCGGCCACTGAGCTGGCTGCCAGGTGCCAGTCTGAACTGTGTCTGTGGTGTTGGGAGTCACTCATGTTATCAATGTTATCCTTGTATCATGTATGTGTGTTGACCCTCAAACATAATGAGTTGAGGGGAAGTCCGGCTGTGGAGGTGGCCGTCGAGTCTATGGCACCCAACCTCCCAGTAGTTCGTGTGTGCAGCAGTATGGGTGACGCTGCAGTTGAGTCTTCGCTCGAAAGCTGGTGTTCCTGCTCCGATGCTCTAGTCCTAGTTCTAGCTGTTGTGCCGCTCTGCATGGGCAGTTTGCGGTGGTTGGCCCGTTTTCTTCTCGGTTGGGATTTCCAGTACTCTGAAGTGTGTTGTTCTCTCTGGCCATGGGTGGCCGGATTGTTGTTTCCCCAATGTTATTTATGGCAAGTGATTCCCTCTGTTTGCTAAACTGGAATGTGCGTGGGCTAAATCTCCCTGCCAGGAGAGAAATTGTGATAGAAATGACATCCTCTGTTCGACCTATGATTATGTGCATTTAAGAGACGAAACTCCAACATATATCCCCGCAACTGGGGACGGAATTCCTTGGACCACAGTTGAAGGGATTTCATTATCTTCCAGCCATGGGTACCCGCAGAGGAGTGCTCATTGCCTGGGATGTTGACAAGGTGGATGCCAGGGCAGTGACCACAAGGAATTTCTCGCTGTCTGTAATGGTGCGGCCAAGATGGATGGAATCCTATTTCCTCCTCACCTCTGTCTATGGCCCGACCGATGACTCCCTCAAGGCTGATTTTCCTGAGGAATTGACAGCAGTTGACCCACCGCAAAGGGACTCCGTGGCTGTGTATAGGGGATTTCAATATGATTTGCGACACCCGTGACAAAAATAACTCCAATATAAATAGGCGATTAATGGGATCCTTTCGGTTAATGTTGGACAACAACCAGCTGCTTGAGATTGCTCTACTACACAGGCAATTTACCTGTTGTAATGAAAGGCAAAACCCGACGCTGGTCCAACTTGAGCGCTCCTTTTGCAACCCCGAGTGGGACACAATGTACTTCAATAGCTGCCTGCAGCCACTATCGTCCTCTCTTTCGGACCATTTTCCGATACTTCTCTCCAAGCAATCCAAACCAAGGTGGTGTGAGCACTTCAAGTTTGAGTCCTACTGGACTCGCATGCCAGGATTTTTGAATATTGTGCAGCAGGCTTGGTGTCATCCAACGCCGGGTAAATCCTCATTCGATGTCCTTTTTTTACAAGCTGCACAACACGGCCAAGCTCCTGCAAAAATGGAAAAAGGATTTCTTCGGGGATATCCGCATGCAGATTCATATGGCACAGGACATCATTTTCCATCTATATGAGGCGCAGGAGCACCATACTCTCTAGGATGATGAGACCCTGCTCCGGCGTGATCTGAAAATGTGCTTACTCAGTCTAGTAGCAGTGGAGAGATGACTGCGACGCCGACAAGCCTCTCGAATGCAATGGCTCAACGCCGGCGATGCCCGCACTCGGTTCTTTCATGTGCGAGCCAATGCGCCGAGTCGCAAATATTTTATCCCGAAGATGAAAACAGCCTCTGGACAATATGTATGGAGTCATGAGGCAAAGTATAAGGAGTTCCATGACTTCTATAGCTCTCTTCTCGGTACCAAAACTCAGCATCGGGGCACTGTTAATGGTGATGATCTGAATGTCCCATAATTATATGACCACAGTAGTCTGGATGCTTCATCACTGAAGAAGAGATAAAAGGCACTGTTAATGCTTTGCCTTCGGAAAAAGCGTCTGGCCCGGACGGGTTCACAAGTGATTTCTATAGAGTATGCTGGACTATAATCAAGGCGGACCTTGTCCTAGCATTCCAGTGCCTATACAACAAAACTGCAGCCCAAGCTAAATGGTGCTCATATCACCTTAATACCGAAAGCAAGCACCTCAAAAGCCGTCTCGGAATTCCGTCCCATAAGCCTTATTCATTCCTTTGCAAAACTTGTGTCTAAAGTGCTGGTTCTGCGGCTTGTCCAACATCACTACTATAATAAGCCTCATCGCAGGTGGCTTCAAATGTATTATCACACGCGGTTTCAAAAACTGCCTGGAATGAAGAGTCTGTGATAATCTACAATTTCATAGGCGGAGAAGTGAATCCGCCTGTGAAGATATATTATCACAGGCGGTTCTTTACTTAGGCTAGCCGCCTGTGAAGACATATTATCACAGGCGGGTCGTGCAACATATATATAATCATCTGTGATAATTGTGTTATCACAGGAGGATCTTTACCTACGACAAGCCGCCTATGAAGACAATTTATTGCAGCCGGTTTGTACCATAATAGCAACCGCCTGTGATAATGGAGTTATCAAAGGTTGTTCTTTACCTATTTCTAGCCACCTGTGATAATATAATTTCACAGGCAAGTCTAGTTGTAGGTAAAGAACTATCTGTGATAAGGTATAACCTATGCAGTAATAGCTGTTGTTAGTTCTAATTTCTAGGTCAATTCAATATAATCACAAAAGTCAACAATATCATCACAGAAGTCAACAATGTCATCACAGAAGTAAACAATATAATCACAGAAGTCAATTTTACTAAAATAATATACATATGTATAAGTTACACATACAAGTCATCTCATAGTCGGAAACTGTTTACAAGTTTACAAGTTTCACTAAAAACTGTTTCTATTGGCATAGTCGGAAACTTCTGGCACATCAGCTACTGCACCATGCTCATCAAAGAACTCTCCTCTTTTGTGCAAAATTTCACGATGCACGAATTGACACAGTTCAGAAGCAATCTTATCGGCTCCTCCACCAAGAATACTTCTACAAACCGGCCATTCTTCGTTCACATTCTTCGTCTGCTGCAATGAAACACATAACAAGGTTTAGAATGTGTTGGTTTAAATAATCTCAAAGTATAGATCAAAGTGAGAGTATACAGGAATTTATTTGATATTTTCAAGCAGTTGTACTATGAGTAATTGAAATTTTAATTGGAATCAAAATCTGAATATAATGAAACTCAATAGTAAGAAAATAAGATATCGACATTAAGGATAACTTACATCCTCACGATTCACTCTATATTCGCTGGCGGTCCAAAGATGCTCGCATACATAATATCCGCATAAGACACTCCCAACAGGCTACTTCGGACAAGCATAATATGCTTTAATGTCCAATGCATTCTTATTAGGAGGTCTCTGACCGTCAAGCCGTTCCGCGTAAAACCGCAAAGCGCTATAATACAAGAGATGTCATATAAAACTTGTCAACACATTCTAAATGTGTGTAAATTAAAAGTATCAAATAAACATACAATTTCAAAATGGAAATGAAATCTTTGTAACGATCTGGTGGGTAATCAACTAAGTCCAAGACATTTGTCAAACCCTGTGTTGGATTTATGAAGATCATTGTGTAGTGGTTACTGCACACATACAAACACACGTGTTAAGTTAACAATTAGCAACAATTGCTATTTCAATGTCATGTCAAACTTACTCGAAGTGGTATGAAGCCTATACGAGGTCCTTGCCATCTCTGACAAAGTTAAACATTGCATGCCCTATGTAAGCTGCAACTTCTGTCCTTTTATCCTTCTTAAGTTTTGCGATTGATTTTTCTCAAAAAAAAAATTCTCATGTGCTTGAACTGTACTGATTTATGATCCGCCTTAATGTCAAATAGCGTCTTTGCAATCCGTGTAGGGTCAAGGATACCTATCTTGCGTTTCATCTTTTCATTATCCATGTATTGCATCCTATTGAAGAAGTCCAGTATTGTTATAATCTCATGAAATGTGTATGCGTGTAGTTAGAAAAGCAAATACAAAATATTAGAGGCACTTACAAGCACCCGACGAGTAGCAGGTTGATTTCGAGCATGCCCCGGTGGAAAAAGGTATACAACTCTTCAAATAAAATGACTCGTTTATTTTCTCCAGTGCTCCAAAATGCTTCTTTTGGAATACAAAATGTGATGCAAGAAAGATCATATTTTGTGCTGGCAGTGATGTACCACTCGTGCATTCTTTTGATCGGGGCAGGTTGTTTGCTATGTTGTACGGATGTCATGAACGGCTTCCCATTCTCAAATTTAGGAGGAACATCCTCGAGCTTTTATATTAAAACTCCTGGTTTAACGAAAGCTATCTGCCGATTATACATGACACCGTCTTCTTCCAACTCCTCGACATCTTCTAATGTTGGCTCATGAGAAGAACGAAATGCACTCGATTTTCTAATATTTTCCTTCATATTTTCCAAATACTTTGACACTTCTGATGAAGGTTTCTTAATTTCATATGAGCTAACTTTGATAGGCACTGATGATCGAGGAGTTGTCGTCAGAAGTTAGACACTGGCTTGTTGTTGAACCTGTTGTTCAACTGATTGCTCTTTACTCCCAGCAGTTGACTCTAGTACTACTTCAAGCATTTTCTCAACTGGTTGCTTTTTACTAGCAACAGCTTGCTCTGGTACTGCTTGAAGCTGTTGTCCAACTTGTTCCTGGACTGGGAGTGGATCTTCCTGGACTTAGAGTAGATCTTCTTGGACTGGGAGTGGATCTTCCTGGGCTTTCACCTTAGAATACGGGGTTGCAGTATTTTGAGATGCGACGGGGCTAGAAATCGGCTCATTGTCCAACACGGTATCGCGTCGGTGCTACAGGATTAATTGGTTGACAGCTTGCCCCAGAGTCGCGATCCCCTCATGTGTGATGTGGTCTATTTCATAATCTTCATAATCATTATCAATGATCTGAAGAACTTGTACCACAACATAATACAACGGAAGTGGATTGCCGTTGAAGTCACGATCAGGCTTTGCCATAGTAGTGGCAACCTGTTTGGTTTTGTTCCCTTCTCTACCGATTGGGACAAGAAGACGACAATATCTGTCCTTAGCAATATCATCGACAGCGAACATATGGGTTGACCCTGAGCCTGGAACAAAACCTACACTGCTAGGGTAGGCATTTGGAGATAGCAATTGCTCCTTTGGCATGGGAACCATCGCTGTACTTGGTGCCACTAATTGCCCCAATTGTCTAAGTTGTTCTATTATTTCTTGCACACATTCCTTGACCTTTTGAGCAATTGTTCCATCAAGTGTTTTCTTGAACTTCTCACGTCTTCTATATGTCTCTTTATCTTTCGAGAAACCATCTAGCCAAAACATTTGAGAAGAGATTGCTCGAATCCGTCCACTATGTTTAGGGTTTCCTAGGATAGCGGTAAGTTGGTCATTTTCCCTCTTCGGCTTGAAGAGACCCTTCTGTTGCTTTTCAATTACTTCTTTCATTTTTTTCCTCTACTTCATTCACAGAGTCGGGATTTTCAAGTTTGCCCTCGCTGGTCAAACCTGACCGAGCAAAGACCCACTGTTGAATTCTCTCATCGCAGCCTTCTAACGGGCGAGGATTGCCCTTACTGGTAATTTCATCTAATATCTTATTCCATTTCTAGACTTTGGGGGCATATCCGGCAGACCCCAAGTGATGATGGTATTTGTCTTTTTGTCAAGCTCTGACCTAGTTGCACTTAGGGCTTTAGCATCAGGTGTGGTCTTTTGACGAACAAATTCTTGCCACTGAGGTTGTGTGTTTTTTCCCATCTTCCCCGGGCTAGGGACCTTATCGGCCTTAACATATCATTCATTTCACTCTTCCAGCCACAAAACTTCTTGTCACAAGAGACCAATGTTGCTTTCTTTACAGCTTCTTTCGTGCTTTTCAGGAACTTGAATTGTTTCTTTATCCTTTCCCACAACTCATTCTTGGTCTCCTCAGGTAATTTTCTCCAATTCTCGATTGTGATCGGCACGAGCTCTCTAACATGAAAAACGCATGCATTTCGGTACTTGGTAACTGAATCTAGTGGTTCTTGGGGAAGCCCACATGGACCGACCCTTGTTATGTAAATGATGCGGTCCAATGGACCCTTATTGGGACCTCATTGCCCTCGCTTCCGCTTGAGTGAAGCTGAGGATTCATCCATTGGAGAACCTTCTGCGGTTTTAGGAGCCGGAGTCACCTCGTTGTTTGTGCGACTAATCTAGGTAGAAAAGAATTATAAGACTTTGTATACTTGACAACCAACATTAACTTGAACTACTGAAGTTAAGATGTGTGATCCATACCTCGTCGGCGGGATCATATTCCGGGTCTAGATCCTCTGAAGTCTTTTTAATTTTTATATTCAGAAAAGGATCCGATGGAATGTGAATGGAGCCTGAACTGCTGGAGTCAGTAAACTCCATGTTGTCTTCTTTATTGTTACTACCAGCATCAATCTTCTTAGGGCTTTCCATGCTAGAACTAATAAGATAAAAAATATAATGAATGGCACATTAACACTACATGAAGTGTCCCACAGAACCAATCTGTTAATCCGGCGCAGTTAGAATATCTAACAAGTTCAGGAAACTGTTCAAGGGAATTGAAAAAGTGGAGCCCTAACCAAGGAACCCTAACCAAGGAAACATGGTGGAGAAGGCAAGCAAGAGAGTGGTGTTTGGGAGAACAGAAGCGCTTATCATCAGGAGAGCGAGTGTGTACCAAATGATGAATCGCAAAAGGTGGCCGAGGTGGTGATAACTAAATAATATGGAGGTTGGTATTAATATTGATTCCTTTTCGAATGCGGAAGTCAATAAGTATTTGAATCCTGAACAGATTACAGAGTCCGAAGGACAGAGTATGGTCCATGCAATGCACTATTTGGCGACTACTACTAATGCTTCGACAATGGTGACTGCAACATGGTTGAGCAAGAGAAAAAGCTCTTCGGTGGACGAGAACTCCTTGGGGAGGGTGGAGAAGTTGAAGACCAAACGCAATGAATGTCAGGAACACACGTCTTCTTAAGCTTTTCTACTGAAAGTGGTGGATAAAAAAATAGTAGTGATGGATTAGGAACAGGAACATATCACAAAGGAGGAAGACTTAGATAGATTTATTCTTAATCACTTATGTGGAGACATGATGGTGGAAGTAATGGATCAAGACAATGATCGTTGTGATCTTATCGCTGGATCGACTTCATGTCCAGGGAGGTGCAGAAGCACAGGGGGGTTAAGACCATCATAACTAAAAATGAAAGGGATTGTTTGCAATAGCTATGGGTTTAAAAACCCAAAAAAACATAGGTTTGTATCAGACTTAACTAAAGAGTTGTGCATAACATTCGTTGGTATTTCGTAAAGGCGGTAAGAGAGTTTAGGCAGGGCCGGGTTGGCTAAATTCGGGGCCCTATACTGAATATTAAGATAGACTTTATTTTTATATAAAAATGACTGAAAATCTATAATGACTTATATAAAAATATTTCTATTTTTTAAACTCATGTCTCTTGAATCTTGATGCATAATGTTTATTTGAAAAAAACATAATTTCCGTAGTGCTACTTGAAACTTTAACTACATCTACAGTTAAATTTTTTAAGGGCAACCTCTAAATTATCACAAGAAAATTTTAAGCTCTTGTTATCCAATAATTGTATTGCTTCAAAAGTAAATAAGAATTCAAAAGCTTTCTGAGAAACCTAATGGTATTTAAATCTCCTTAAGTTACAAAACTATGATCAATAGTTATAAATTGGTTGACAAGCTGATATGTACTAAACCAACATTATCCAAGTAAATAACATTAGCAAAGTGGAGTATAAGCTTAGTTCGCTGGACAGGTCAGGGCAAGGTGTAGTATAACTAACCGAACATAATTAGGTGCTATTACTTGGCCCAACAGCTTTGCAATCGATGAACCAAAATCTGTGCACGCGCCCTAACCAACGAATCAAAATCTGTGCACGTGTCCTAACCAACAAGCCCTAATCAAGGAATACTAAACAAGGAGGGAGGCAGCACGGGGACGGAGGAGGGAAGGTCGAAGGGTTTAGGGTTTACCGTTAAGCTCGGCGGCGACGGCAAGGGCTTCACTCGGCGTACCAAGAGGTAGCGAGGGAGAAGCAAACGGACAATGCGAAGCTCGGCGGCGACGGCGAAGCTCGGTGGCAACGGTGAAGCTCGGTGATGACAGCGAAGCTCGGCAGCAAGAGCGGTGAATACTTGGCGGCAAACGAAATTTTGGCAGCCTGACGGCATTTAAGTGATTTCGCCCGTGGTAGGTTTTTCCAACGCAGTCGGGGGGTATATATAGACGCCTATCTTCCCAGGCGGATTTTAAGAACCACCTGCCTGAGAAGATGGTTATCTCAGGCGGTTGGTTACCAACCACCAGCGAAGATGCAATTATCTCAGGTAGTCGGTAAGTAATAACTGTCTGACATAACAATCTTCTCAGGCGGTTATTCAGTACCAACCGCCTAAGAAGATCTTTCCTTCTTCTTAATTACTATTCTTTTTATTTATTAATATTCTTGATTAAATGTGGGGCCTTTCAAAAGCTCAAATTCCACTTTCTTGTAATATGACTGATTATTAAAGGTTACCACTAAATTTCACTTCATAAAGCCTTTGAAATTGGTCAGACCATAAAAAACATATAAAAATGGTTGTTTGTCATTTTTCTATCTTGATGAATATAATGATTTTTTCATTTATTTTTTCACTGGACATTTTTAGTCATCATACGAACCTCTCTGAATTTTTTCAGATTTTTTTGATTTTTTTAATCAATGTGTGTTCAAAATTTGATGAATGCCTCATATGTATATCAACATTTCGTTAGAATGATGGGTAATTTGAATTTTGACATGTTGAAATGCTTTAAAAATTTAACAAAATTCATAAATGTATAAATAATACAAATATGTTCATACAAACCAATTTCAATAAAGGATCATGTTTTTTAGGAGATAAACAAATCTGAATAATATGTAAGTATAATTAATTTGATATTTACCAAAACATTACAATGTCAGCTATACAAGTTTTAAAATATTTGGTTTAGTTGGTAGATGTTAATTTTTGAAAAATATAGAAGAAAGAATCATCGAATTTGGAGTCAATTTGCAGAATTTATACATGTTTGAGTATTTCTATTGGAATTTAAATAAAAAAGAAGCAAGACAAAAAAACTAAAGAACAGGCTCGGGCAATTATCTCAGGCGGTCGATAAGTAAGAACTGTCTGAGATAAGCTATTTCTCAGGTGGTTATTAAGTACCAACTGTTTGAGAAGATCTTTTCTTCTTCTTAATTAATATTCTTGATTAAATGTGGGGCCTTTCAAAAGCCCAAATTCCACTTTTTTGTAATATGATTGATTATTAAATGTTACCATTAAATTTCACTTCATAAAAGCCTTTGAAATTGGCTAGAACGTAAAAAACATATAACAAATGCCATTTGTCATTTTTTTATCTTGACGAATATAATGATTTTTTCATTTATTTTTTCAATGGACATTTTTAGTCATCATACCAACCTCTATGAATTTTTTCAAATTTTTCAAATCAATATGTGTTCAAAATTTGATGAATGCCTCATATGTATATGAGTATTTAGTTAGAATGATGGATAATTTGAATTCTTACATGTTGGAATGCTTTAAAAAAATTAACAAAATTCATAAATGTATAAATAATACAAATATGTTCATACAAACCAATTTCAGTAAAGGATCCTTTTTTTAGGAGATACACAAATCTGAATAATATGTAAGTATAAATTAATTTTAATATTTACCAAAACATTACAATGTCACCTGTACAAGTTTTAAAATATTTGGTTCAGGTGGTAGATGTTAATTTTTGAAGAAATATAAAAGAAAGAATCATCGAATTTGGACTCAATTTGCAGAATCTATACATGTTTGACTATTTATATTGGAATCTAAATAAAAAAGAAGCAATAGAAAAAAAACTGAAGAACAGGCTCGAACAATTATCTCAGGCGGTCAGTAAGTAAGAACCGTCTGAGATAAGTTATTTCTCATGTGGTTATTCAGTACCAACTGTCTGAGAAGATATTTTCTTCTTCTTAATTAATATTCTTGATTAAATGTGGGGGCCTTTTAAAAGCCCAAATTCCACTTTCTTGTAATATGATTGATTATTAAATGTTACCATTAAATTTTACTTCATAAAAGCATTTGAAATTGGTCAGAACATAAAAAACATATAACAATTGCTATTTGTCATTTTTCTATCTTCATGAATATAATGATTTTTTCATTTATTTTTTCAGTGGACATTTTTAGACATCATACCGACCTCTATGAATTTTTTAAGATTTTTTTATATTTTTTAATTAATGTGTATTCAAAATTTGATGAATGCATCATATGTATATGAGCATTTAGTTAGAATGATGATTAATTTGAATTTTGACATGTTGGAATGCTTTAAAAAATTAACAAAATTCATAAATGTATAAATAATACAAATTCGTTCATACAAACCAATTTCAATAAATGATCGTTTTTTAGGAGATACAAAAACCTGAATAATATGTAAGTATAAATTAATTTGATATTTACCAAAACATTACAAGTTCATCTATACAAGTTTTAAAAAAATTTATTCAGGTGGTAGATGTTAATTTTTGAAAAATATAGAAGAAAGAATCATCGAATTTGGACTCAATTTGCAGAATCTATACATGTTTGAGTATTTATATTGGAATCTAAATAAAAAAGAAGGAAGAGAAAAGAAAAGTGAAGAACAGGATCGGACAATTATCTCAGGCGGTCGGTAAGTAAGAACCGCTTGAGATAAGCTTTTTCTCAGGCGGTTATTCAGTACCAAGCGCCTAAAAAGATCTTTTCTTCTTCTTAATTAATATTCTTGATTAAATGTGGGGCCTTTCAAAAGCCCAAATTCCACTTTCTTATAATATGATTGATTATTAAAGGTTACCATTAAATTCCACATCATAAAAGCCTTTTAAATTGGTCAGAACATAAAAAACATAAACAATTGCTATTTGTCATTTTTCTATCTTGATAAATATAATTATTTTTTCATTTATTTTTTCAGTGGACATTTTTAGTCATCATACCAACATCTATGAATTTTTTCGGATTTTTTTGAATTTTTTTGAATCAATGTGTGTTCAAAATTTGATGGATGCCTCATATGTATATGAGCATTTAGTTAGAATGATGGATAATTTGAATTTTGACATGTTGGAATGGTTTAAAAAAATTAACAAAATTCATAAATGTATAAGTAATACATATATGTTCATACAAACCAATTTCAGTAAAGGATCCTTTTTAGGATGTACATAAATGTGAATAATATGTAAGTATAAATTAATTTGATATTTACACAAATATTACAATGTCAGCTATACAAGTTTTATAATAGTTGGTTCAGGTGGTAGATGTTAATTTTCAAAAATATAAAAGAAAGAATCATTAAATTTGGACTCAATTTGCAGAATCTATATATGTTTGAGTATTTATATTGGAATATAAATAAAAAAGAAGCAAGGGAAAAGAAAATTGAAGAACAGGCTCGGGCAATTATCTCAGGCGGTGGTTAAGTACCAACTGCCTGTGAAACAGTTAAAAACTGCCTGAAAAAAACCACATGAACTTTATTAATTTTTATCATAGGCGGTTGTTTCGTTAAAAACCGCCTGTGAAACTCGACGCCTATATAAAGGTACCCCTCGGGCACCACAAAACACCTAACCCTGGAGGTTTTCCATCGACGCCGCCAGGCTGCCAAAAATTTCCACCATGCGCCGGGCATTCATCAGTCGATTTCAAACAGAGAAAAGGTTAGAAGAGACTTCTTCTTCACTTTCATGTTTTGAATTTGTTCCTTTTTCACATTGTCGTTTTGTTGTGTTTGCATATGCGTCCATCCCCCCTCCCCCCCCGACCACTTGATATTTGTAGTAGATTTGAATGATTAAAGGATGAAAGATGTAGTTTAGTCTTCCCTTGAGCTCACCCATGAATTTTACAGAACAAGAAGTGGATTTGAAGGATTAAAGGTTTAAGATGAATACAAGCACATCACGTGTTTGATGAAATGTTTCAATGAATAAGTCTAACTTCAAAAATTCATTATGGCCACTCCGACTCTGATGATAAGTCTCTATTCCTCCAATGATGCTCTCTCCTTGCTCTGTTATTGCTCTGTTTTTCCCCAATATGATGCATGTAGTGATGTTTTCAACTGTTTAATTCAATCTGGAAGCATAAAACAATATATAGTTATATACTAGCTATATATGTACATATATATACTGTTGACTAGTTTTTTTCCATAAAAAAGTAGTGGACGACTAGAGGACGACTAGGGTCGACTAGAGGGCGATTAGTCGCCCTAGTCGAGACTAATCAACCTAGTCGTCCTTATCGCCCCTTAGGCGACTAGGGTCGACTAGGCGACTTAAAAACATTACTTGGAACCCTTATGAACAGATCTACATGATACCAATATTCACTCATATGATTTAGACTTGTTATGTGTTTGTAAATTTATTTCATAGAAGACCTTTAAGGAATATTTGTGGCCAAATTTTGTAAATCTTACAAAAAATCCGTTATTGAAGCATGGACCGTCGAGCGTGGATGTATAACATGCCAAGACGCGATCCTATGTACATTCATAATGTTGCAAATTTTATTGAAGCATCCAAGAGACATGCGTAGTTGAAAAAGATAGATGACATATTATGTCTATGTATCGATTGCGAAAATAAGATTGCTTTGGATGGATACTATAGTAATCCAATCTCATTTGGTGAAAAGAGGTTTAAAAAAAAACTACACAATATGGACAGAGCATGGTGAGTTAGATACACACGATGTGGATAAAGATGTTGAGAGAGGTTCAGATGATGATAATGTTCATATCGATGATGGTAGTGACAATCAAGATGGTGATGATGATAATGAGTTTTATTGTGAGGAAATGTTGCGTCATATTGAACCATATGTATTGACTTCTATGGGAGCAAGCAAAGGGTTAAGTAAAATGGAGATATTGCAGAATGCAGCGACAGAGCTTTTATATGATGAATCAAACGGTTGTGATAAAGAGTTTACTACATTGCATGCATTCTTAGAACTACTAAAGTTGAAAGCCACACACGAATGCTCCGATTATGGTTTCTCTGATCTTTTGAATCTTATGACAGAAATTCTTCCAAATCCAAATAAGCTGCCCAGAAGCACTTATACAGTGTTCCTTGCCATTGTAATAAGAGTCATCAAACCTGAGCATATAAAAGTTGTCATCACACGTTTGTATTACTTCTTCAATGCAGTATAGCGAATGGTGATAACACGTGAAGATTTAGACTATCTGAAAACATACATTGTCGAGACTATGTGCAAGCTTGAGATGTGTTTCCCACCATCCTTTTTTGATATGCAAGTACACCTAATCACACATCTTGTTGATCAGATAAAATCATTGGGACCACTATATTTACATCATATGTTTTTGTTGGAGAGATATTTAGGAGTATTAAAAGGTCATGTGCGGAACCGTTCTCACTCAGAGGGTTCAATTATGGAAGGATACACCACTGAAGAAGGGATTGAGGGTTGCGCTGATTACATCAAAGATGGAAAACCGTTAGGTGTGCCTATACCAGTACATGAGGGTAGACTACGTGGGAGAGGCAAAGTGAGTATGAAAACTTTTATCGTTCAAGATTACAAGAATGTATACCGTGCATATTTTGGTGTACTACAACAGCTTGCAATAGCTGAGTCGTACATCGAGGAACACCAAATTGAGCTTCGTGAAAAAACCAAGACCGCACAGAGGATTGGATCATGAAAGAGCACAGAAGATGTTTCACAGAATGGTTAATAGACAAAAATATACCATACGGAAACTCTATAGAAGAGGCAACAATGAAGAAGTTAGCTTTTGACCCATCTGCTTTGGTGACATCATGGCAAGCATATGACATCAATGGCTACACATTTTACACTAAAGAAAAAGACAGTAAGAGCGTTGCACAAAATAGTGGTGTTCGTATTGAGGCTTATGATTTACAAGGGCAGAAGACCACATACTTCGGGTTCATTGAGGAAATATGGGAACTCGATTATGGCGAAAGAATGGTAATGTCCGTATTTGAGTGTCAATGGGTCAAACATCCTGATGGTGTGAAAGTGGACAATTACGGGCTGACACTGGTAGACTTGAATAAAGTGGGTTATAAAGATGACCTGTGGATTCTCGCCGATAATGTTGCACAAGTTTTTTATGTACAAGATCCAGAAACTGAGAAGATGCACGTAGTTGTTTCTAGAAAGCAAAGTATTGTTGGGGTTGAGAATGTGAGAGATAATGAAGAGAAATATAATCAGTATGAAGAGATGTACCTTTTCATGAAACTAGAAAACATCAAACGCGTAGAGAGAAGCATTAAAAAGGATTTGAAACCCTATATACGAGAAGATGTCAATGATGTAAAAAATGTATGATATATATTGTATATATTTGTATCATCTGAAATCAACTTAGAACAATGTTCTATTTCAGCTTTAGATAGCATGTTTCGAACATTATTAAATTCAACTTCTGTAGAGAAGACTAATTTGTACAAGTGATCCTTTTTGACTTGTTGACTATCATATTTATCACCTTCACCTGTTCCATAATTTATCAAATTGTATGTGTATATAAATTTCTTCTGACCGATGATGATCAGACTTGCCTTCCAATAGCTTGGTTCCAAACAACATCTAGAAGCACAACTCTTGAAGCTCCTGTCAAGCTAATCCCTTCATAGCAAGCTCTTTTAGATGCAATTAACACCCGAGACTCATCATTTGGATTGTTAAAAGCTTCAATTGAAGTCTGACGATACTTTCCATCCATTTGAGGCTTGTTTGGATATGAGTGGATCCACTTCAATATAAGTTGTTTGAGATGGATTGAGGAGAAAATTAGTTCATTCTCCACTTCAATCCACTTCAATCCAATTAGATTGAGTACACCCAAACAAGCCCTGAAAGATTACTTTCTCTCCTCTTTATTTGAAAAACTTACGAAGATGCTACTTTATTAGTTATAATAGCTGAATATATTGACTACAAATCAGTACCATCTATCTTAGTGCTTCACAAAAGCGATGAAGCGAACAACTTCAATCAAAAATCTTGTTTTGACCCTTTTCATAGGAATTTGACCTTAATCTTTCAAGCATAGATTTATCAATAACTGAAGCTTCCTCATCAGACATGTTAATGACAGTTACAAGTGAAGGGTGTGTTGAAGCTAACAAAATCTTAACAGGACTGAAGACAAAAAAGATGATGCATATGAGCGACAATGTCCAGATTAGACAACATGAAATTATGATGGTAGCCTTCAACAACATGAAAAGTGATGCCAAGATTATGCTTGCATCAACCAAGACATGTTGTGAGGGCATAACACTTGTTGGAGCATAACGATTATGTTTGCCCCAACAAGTGTTATACCCTCACAACATGCCTTGGTTGATGCAAGCATATCCTTAACATCACTTTTCATGTTGTTGAAGGTTGTCATCATAGCTTCACGTTGTCTAACGTGGACATTGCCACTCATAAGCATATCTCTTTATTTTCAGTCCGATTCAAATTTCGTTAGCTTCGGCACATCCTTCACTTATAACTGCCATTAACATGTGTGATAAGGAAGTTTTACTTATTTGATAAATCTATGCTTGAAATATTAAGGTTAAATCCCTATGAAAGTGTAAAAACAAGATTTATGATTGAAGTTGTTCGCTTCCTCACTTGTGTCAAGCACTAAGAAAGTAGGTACTGATTTTTAGTCAATATATTTATGCATTAAAACTGAGTAGGGAACATCTTCCTAAGTTTTCAAATGGACAGGAAGGAAAGAAAATTTTCAAATGGATGGGAAAATCATTCCAAGGATCGTCAGGCTTCAAATTCGTACTTTCAACAATCCAAATAATGAGCCACAGGTGTTACTTGCATCTACAAGAGCTTGCTGTGAAGGGATTAGCTTATTAGCATCACAGGCGGTTCTTAATTAACAAACAGCCTGTGAAAACAATGACATTCCCCAGGCTGTTCTTCAATAAAAACCGATTGTGATGATTGAACCAGTATATACGGTTCTTAAACAATGACAGTCTGTGAAAATCATGTATTTACCCAGACGGTTATTATTTAATAACCGCCTATGATGTTTGCTACATCACAGTCGGTTCTTAATTAATAACCGTCTGAGAAAATAATGTACTTAACCAGGCGGTTGTTTCGTAAAATCCGCATGTGATGTTCTGTCATCACAGGCGGTTATTGTATCATTCGTCATCACAGTCGTATTTTTTACGGACGGTCTGTGTTAAAAAATCGAGGCGCCTGTGAAAATGCTTTTTGTAGTAGTACATATGGATTATCTTGTCTCGCCATCACAGAGTGCCTTTATTCGCAAGCGTTGCATCCAAGATAACTTTCTTTATGTAAGGAACCTTGTGAGGACTTACCACAAGCAGCATAAGCCTGTCCTCCTCCTCAAGCTTGATGTATCCAAGGCTTTTGATTTCGTCTCGTGGGAATATCTCATTGAGCTCATGGAGAATCGAGGCTTTCCTAGAAGCTGGATGAACTGGATTTCTATGCTATTAGCTTTCTCATCGTCGGCTATACGACTCAACGGGGTCCCTGGGCCATGGATCCAACACAGGAAAGGGCTGCGGCAGGGAGATCCCTTGTCCCCTTATTTATTCATTCTTGCCTTCCATATCTTGCACCAAATCTTTGATCTGGCAACAAGGAAGGGACTCTTGACGCCACTCATGGTACGCTCGGCCAAAATGCGCTTATCCTTGTATGCAGATGATGCTGTGGTTTTCCGTAATCCGAGGCAAGAAGATATGGACTTCACTATGGAAATCATGCAGTGTCTTGGCGATGCCACTGGTTTGCACCTTGACTCGTCGAAGAACACTGTCTCGATTGTCAGATGTGGGGCCATTAACCTGGACCATGTTCTGCATCTGTCTGATGGTGCACGGTGTGCCTTCCCTATGTTGTACTTGGGGTTACCCATTACGCTAGGACGGTTACGCTTGCACCATTCGGAGACAATCAAGGATAAGGCCGCGGCGAGGCTTGCGGGGTGGCAAGGCTACTTGCTCTCCCTGGCAATGTGACTGGAGACCCCAAAGACGATACTTAGCTCTATAACCACCTACGCCATGACATCGCTCAAACTACCTAAGAGGTTCCTTGTTGAGATTGATAAACTCCGCAAGAAATTCCTATGGGTCGGGGACAGTGAGCTCAATGGAGGCAAGTGTAAGGTTTCCTTGAAAATAATGTGTCGGCCAAGGCAACTTGGAGGTCTAGGCCTTGTTGATCTTCCGGCTTCAACAAAGCGCTTAGGCTGCGATGGTTATGATTTTCTTGGCCAGCAACACATCGACCTTGGGTTGGCTCTAAACTTCCAGGGGATGAGATTGATGAAGCCCTCTTCTCTGCTGCCACCCGGGTGCAGGTCCACAACGGGCACTCGGCAAAGTTCTGGACGTCTCCTTGGATTCATGGACAATCCCCTGCTATGCTCTTTCCTGCTTTGTTCAAACACAGTAAGCACAAAAACATAACAGTGGCCAATGCGCTTGGCGGTGACGCGTAGATTTGGGATCTGCAGCATGATCTGGACTTAACACTTCTTACTGACTGTGTGGTTCTATGACATCTAGCCGAGGCATGGATTTCGACCCCCTGGCAACCGCAAACAACGAGATCACTTAGAGCTGCACGGCAAACGGCGAATTCACTACAAAGTCAGCTTACTTGATCCAATTCGATGGGAGCACCTCGTGTTGGTACCGGGCAAGAGTGTGGCATGCTTGGGTGCCGGCAAAATACAAGATCTTCGTGTGGCTCCTTTTGCAGGATCGCATTTGGACAGCAAATCGACTGCTGGGCAGGAGGTGGCCTAATGAATATTTCTGTGCGCTATGTTACAGAAGCTTGGAGACAGTCTAGCACCTGTTCAAGGAACGTCCATATACTTGTGGAGTTTGGGCAAAGCTGGCTGAAGAGGCATGGAACCCGTCATTGCACCCAGTGAACTGAAATTTTGACTGCTCCCTCCAAGACTGGTTCAAGAGCATAACGGGCTGCTCAAAATCATGCCGAGACAGAGGTACTCACACTTTGGTGGCTTTAGTTTGTTGGAGCATTTGGAGAAAAGGAAATGCTCGCATTTGCGAGCACCGTGAACGCCAAGTGCTGCAACTGATCTCAAGTATCCGTGATGAAGTGGCTGCCTCGACAATGGCAGGAGCAAGTCATCTGGGGCTTCTTTTCCCTACGGAAGGAGATAGTTAGTTTACCACCCACCCTGTGGGAGCATGCCATGTGCTAATCTGCAGGTGGAGCATTATGCTCAAACATTTGTAATCTGAGCTCATGTGTGGCTGTTCCGGTCGATTTACTTTTTAGAAGCTTCTTCTTAAATATAAATCGGCCGGACCATTATTCTTAAATATAAATCGGCCGGACAATGGTCTGGAACTTTCGAAAAAAAAACAACTGCTCTCTTTTATCTCTGTATATTAGGAAAAACAATGAGTTTCTTGTAATTGCATATCACAGCAGCGTTTAATTCATAGAATGCTTCCAAGTTCTAGCTAGCCAATTTATAGCAATCAACTATCATGATACACCAAAAATAGAAAAAAGCTAGTACCTGCAAGTTTTTAAACGTCTAAAACGTTAACAAGGCACAGGGCACTTGTGTGGATTCACTACGTTATCACCTATTCACCTTCGATCTTACCCAGAAAGACAACCAATATGCATTATAACCTCTGGGGTACACGGCGCCTCGCCGGCTCGTCCTAGGCACACCACACGCGCTAGAGGGCAAGCAAGATGACGCACGCATAGTGATGGAGCCGGCAAGGCGCGCGCTGGCGGAGGCGGACAGCTCGCGTATCGTGGGAGGGTAGACAGGCGGCGGCTCCTCCTATTCAGGGCTTTGGGCTCGACAGGATTAGGTCATAACTTGTTACGAGAGGCGAGCTTAGCAGCAATGCTGGGCCAGTGGTCCAAGGCCATCCAGGTGGCCAGCCATGGTCGAGACCCAGAGAAAATCGGAACGAGAACTGTTACAAAAAAAGACACCAAGTATGATCGGTTTTCGAATCTCTACTCGAAAATGATTTTTAATTTCGAATTTAGATTTTTGAAGATTCGGATTTTATGTCCACCGCTACTCATTTCATAGCTAACACCCAAGCTCCAAAAGTAACCGCCGTGAGAGTGGTGTTGATGGGTGATGGTTGGACCCGCCTCGCCCTGAAGCCACTGTTCGTCGCCCTAAAGCCGCTTCAGCGGCGCTGTTGGGCTGTGAGAGGCGGTTGCCTGGATGCTGGACCATGGAAATCTCGGAGGCGGGAGCGATGCTAGATCTCGGTGTGAGGGATCAACATTGACGTGTGGGTTCCACGTGGTAGAAGAGAAGAAAAGAGTGTTATATTATTAGTGCTTCTGGAAGTTAAGGTCAAAAATTTCAGGCTGGAAATGTAGGGGCCGTCTCTTATTTTGTGTGGCCTCTGGAGATGCTCTAAACGGGCAGGACCAGCAAGGAAGATTGATATGGGTTGATGACGTACCCTGTATTTTATCAGTTTGTAGAGTGCCATCATGAATTCGTGACGAGGCCGTGAACGTTAGGTGGGACACGCGGTGGGGAATGCATCGTCCTGTTTCTTTCATAGAAAAGCACTCGACGATGTGGAGTTGTGGACCATCCTACGCCTAGTACTGCCGTAAGATATTCATATTAGCCGGCTAAGGACGCAAACAATTTTTTATGTAATCACAGAGAAGTCCAGAAAAATATTTATTTTCATGGATGGGGGCATTATTTTTATGGTCTCTTGACCACCATAATATTCCATCTAAAATAAGTTTATTTCCGGCCACCAGATGCAGCCCATCAAAATAACAATGTTTACGTGTGTTTCAGAAAATTCCACATTTTTTTATTATTTTCATGTGCCACCTTAAGTCCACAAAAATAATCTGGTATTTTCATGGACCAGCTGTCGGCTCACGAAAATAACTGGATTATCTTCATAGGCCAACGGATGGATCACAAAAATAACTGCATTACTTTCATGGGGCAGCTGCCAGCTCACGAAAATAATATATTTTAGCGCAAAAATGAAACAAACCCTATTATCAGACAAAATTGCAACCAATGATCAGGTTACATAATGGACATTACATTTCTATCAGACACATTTATAATCTGATGCGCTCATGTTTTATTCGATGATGCTCAGCAAGAAATGCTCATGTCAAGTCTGCGAAATTTGTTCCAACAAAAATCCTAGGCGAAAACAACAACCTCCTTGATGGCGAAAACAATAGCTGCAAATCTTAGGCTATCCGCACTCGTCTACTCTATACCTTTCTTTAAAGTCTAGTCGAAATCACATCATACTCTATACCTTCCTCTAAGGCTAATCGACTTCCTCTTTCCAGTAACCTTTCCAATAATTTTTACTGTAGATTTTACAGCACGCCACTGCGGACAGTCTTGTACGCTCATCTAATGTTTGCTCTTGGATACTAAGATTTTCAATTATTTCTGCCTGCAATATGGTTAACACAAACTAGCAATTAGCATACATCTCAGAATCAGTTGCACATAGTATTGATATGTCAATGACTCAATGTCAATATGAACAAAGACACTTATGTTAGGTCTTATGGTGCTTAGGATCATTACTAGCAGTGCTTAATTAGGTGTACTTAGGACTAATCTAAATTAACAGATACACTTAAGCATAATTAGACAATTAACCTAATGAATTAGACTAGTAATCAGGCGAACAATCATGAACACAGAACAAATTATAGCTAAGGCATAGGGATTAGAAAGAGAGTGTGAGAGGTGAGGGTTACCGTCGGTTGGTCCACCCGATGCCATTGGGCTCAGAGGATGATCGCTGTAGACTAGGTCGATGCAGGTAGTTCGTCGACGCAGGTAGAGCGTTGATGCAGTGGAGGCTCGACGCAGCGATGGCGGCGACAACCTTCCCCTTGTTCCGCACGCTAATAGATCGGGTTAGGGTTTTAGAGAGAGTCTCAGGCTCATGATCAACTCGTGAATCAGAGCCACGACCTCTCCCCTCTTTTTATTGTCGCGAGGGCGAGAGGGGGCCGCACCGAACGGGAGTCGGTTGCGCCCCCGATCAGGGTGCATGGGGAGAGTCGGACCCGGCTGTGGTTGTTGCCCACGTGGACCAGGATCACAACAAGTAACATTCTCCCCCTTGATCTCGGGTCCTTAACTTATTTTTCCTTATTTTACTGAACTAATCTTACACATATTTCTTTTGCTTTGACATAAAGGGCACGACGCATCAAAACAACCATTTACGTACTATTTGACTCGAAGACCACGATACATCTCACAAATAGAAATAGCCTTACACTTAGTTGGCCCCTTAGAATCCAGGATATTATCACAGGGTCTCCCTTAAACCCATGCCAGCTACGTGTTCACTGAACATGTTGGGTGGGAGCCCTTAGTTAGCGGATCCGCAAGCATTTGCTTATTATTGATATGCTCGAGACTAATTTTGTGATCCTGGATTTTCTCTTTCAAAACATAGTACTTAATTTCAATGTGTTTGGCAACACCACTCAACTTGTTGTTGTGAGAGTACATAACTGCTGGCTGATTATCGCAGTATAACTTAAGTGGTATATGGATGCTGTCGACCACTTTAAGACCGGGAATGAATTTCTTAAGCCAAGATGCCTGCCTGGTGGCCTCATAACAAGCAACAAACTCAGCATACATTATGGACGATGTAGTGATTGCTTGTTTGGAGCTTTTCCACGATATAGCTCCATTCGTGAGGGTGAATATGTAACCTGACGTAGATTTCTTAGTATCCACACAACCCGCGTAATCTGAATCTGAATAGCCCACTATTTCTAGTGACAGTCTTACTATATGTCAGCATGAGGTGCTTAGTACCCTGTATGTATCTTAATGCTTTCTTAACGACCTTCTAGTGATCTAATCCTGGATTACTTTGATATCTGCCAAGCATCCCAGTCACAAAAGCTAAGTCAAGGCGTGTACAAACTTGAGCATACATCAAGCTTCCGACAGCAGAAGCATAAGAAATTCCTTTCATCTGATCAACCTCATACTGATTCTTAGGCGATTGAGAATTTGAAAATCTATCGCCCTTAACTATTGGAGCAGGCGAGGCTTTGCTATTATGCATACCGTACTTTCTAAGTATGCTTTCTAAGTATGCCTTCTGAGATAGTCCTAAAACCCCCTTAACACGATCTCGGTGTATCTCAACCCCTAAAACATAGGTCGCTTCACCTAGATCCTTCACATCAAAGTTTGAGGATAAAAACTTCTTAGTTTCTAAGAGTAGGTTGACATCACTGCTTGCTAATAGGATGTCATCCACATAAAGGACTAAGAAAATGAACTTTCCATTCTTAAACTTAGCATAAATGCAATTATCCTCCTTATTTTCCTTAAACCCAAACTTTCTAATAATCTCATCGAACTTGAGATACCATTGTCTTGAAGCTTGCTTAAGTCCATAAATGGATTTCTTCAAGTGACATCCCATATGTTCCTTACCCTTAACGACAAAACCTTTCGGTTGTGTCATATAGATGTCCTCATATAGATCCCCATTGAGGAACATCGTCTTTACATCAATCTGATGTAATTCTAAGTCATAATGCGCTACTAATGCCATGATGATTCTAAAATAATCCTTAGACGACACGGGAAGAACGTCTCATTGTAATCAATACCCTCCCGCTGAGTGAATCCCTTAGCCACAAGTCTAGCCTTATACTTTTCGATCTTCCCTTTGGAGTCACGGTTAATTTTGTAGACCCACTTACAGCCTACAGGTTTGGCTCCTTTAGGAACCTCTACTAAGTCCCAGACCTTATTGGCACTTATGGAACTCATTTCATCTTCCATGGCCTTGTGCCATTCAGATGACTAAGGTCGCCTCATGGCATCTTTGTAAGAGGTGGGATCATCCTCTATATTAACTTCTTCGCTCAAGTATATCTGATAGTCGTCCGGGATGGCCGACCGTCTTACTCTTTGCAATCTTCTTACTTGAGCATCATCTAATGGTTGAGGCTGCTGCTAAACCTCATTTTGTTCGACCATGTCCTCAACAGGCTGAGGAGGTTGTACCTCACTTATTTCTATTGTGGCCGATGGAGGTGCAGCAATAGGCGTTGTGTCACCAGCACCAGGTGCCGGTGGCACAACGGTAGCAGGTAGGGTGAAATAAGGCTCTTGAGTCATCAAAACGGGTAAACTAATCCGTTCCTCCTCAAGATATATTTCTTGCCGTACCGTGCTCCCCCTGATCATAGCGTCTTCTAAAAATACGGCATGTCGTGTTTCTATAAACTTAGTATGCTGATCTGGACAATAGAACCTAAAACCCTCACTTTTTTCAGGATAGCCAACAAAATGGCAACTAACCGTTCTAGATTCCAGCTTACTAATGTTTGGGTTGAACATCTTAGCCTCAGCTAGACAACCCCAAATATGAAAATAGTTTAATGAGGGCTTACACCCTGTCCACATCTCATACGGTGTTTGAGGTGCTGACTTAGTGAGAACCCGATTAAGCAAATGAATGGCGGTTTTTAATGCCTCCATCCATAGGTTAACCGGTAATGTAGAATAACTTAGCATACTCCTTACCATGTCCATAAGAGTACGGTTTCTACGTTCCGCAACACCGTTCTGCTGAGGTTCGCCCGGTGTAGAATACTGGTGTCACGCCCGGTCACCATAAAGATGAACAGACGCTTATCACATGTACGCCAGGATCAGTTGATTCGTACATGCGTCGACAAAAGCGAAATATCATACATTGCCATGTTCGAATACATAAATAGTCTTACAGTACGACCCAAAGGTCTACAAATACACACCACAACTATTTACATCAACAACATAGTTCAAACTACAGCAGAAGACTAATAGGTAAGAGTAGCTCCATCTCCACAGGCAGCCGTTGCGCGTGAGGTCGCCAGCCTAGACCAAGTCCTCCGGATTGACGAAGAAGTCCTCCAGTGCCGCTTCTTCTTCTTCATGTTCTAATGGAAAATTAAACGCTTGAGTACATAGAGTACTTAGCAAGTGCGAGAAGAGATGACATGATTGGCTAAAGCAAAGGGAAGGCCAATTATGGCTTAGCACTATGCTTAAAACCTAACCTTAGCTTTCAATTACCAATATCATAATTCAAGAAGTAATCAACACATAAGTAATGATAATGAATGTACTTGAATCGTAATTAACCACCATTTCCCAACCATAGACTAATTATGAACTGGCCCCAAGCCGCTCTTTTCCTTGAGCACGGCTGTCATGACAGTTTTACCAAATCTCTGCAGAGAGTGTACCCTTTACCCACAAGCAGTGATTTCATCCCCTGTTGCCAGGTGGACTAAGTGAACCTCCCCGATTGCCCGTGGTAGCTAACCACATTTCACACTTCCTTTGGTGTGAGGCCAGGAGATCACTACATGGTCTTTACAAAGGTACTCCCGACTGGTGCTAGCCCTCTAAGGTTTCCACCACTGGGGACTCTCGGAGTAACCCTCCGCCCCAGAGCCCCCTCTTGAGCCTTGCGGATCTCAGAGTAGATCACCCGCATCATTCCCCGCACCATCCAACTACTAGCATTTCATCGGGAGAAACCTAATTAATTGACCAAGCTGCCCCATCTCAGTCTCGTGGTGGTACTATAAAGCTTAGTGGCTTCCTCCATAAACCGGTCCTTAGAATCCAGTGGTAACAAACCCCAATCCCGGGTCTCGCGCAAACTGCACCATACCAATACTAACCAACCACCAGATTCCTATCCACTACAATTGTGTATTCACCACAAGTTCAAGTAACCATAAAGTTTAACATAGCACAATTGTATGAACTCCCAATCCCAATATTTAAGCATGGCTAAGCATAAATATGACCTATCTACTTCCCAACCCATTTCAGGTAACAAGGAATTAAATGGAACAGGGCATGTAAACATGAAATAGGACATCAATTTAATTAGCATGCATCTATCTAAATCCCTAGAACTGGAACAAAATGGTCAAGGGCACTTGCCTTCGTTGAAGACTTGAGTGTTGGCGAAGTCCTGGTCTTGGAGGTTAAGATTAGGGTCGTAGTACGACTCTAGATATACACCAAAGCATGGCAAGAATAAAATAAAGCTAAATAAGTAAAGGGCACGCAAAACAATGCATCACAACACACACATAAGCATAAAATCCTATACTAATGCGTCCCTACGAAGTATTTATTACTTAACATGGCCAAAGTATGCATTTTAGATTTATCCTACATTTTTGGGATTTATTTATAGCCTAAAACCATTTTTATTGAATTTTCTATGGCAAAAATGTATTTTTAAACATTTATAATAAATATTCCATGGACAAAATATATTTCAACTGAACTCTACAATTTATTCACAGCATAAAATAATTTATACCAATTTTTCCTAACATTTCTACACTTAATTACCATTTTTATCTATTTTCTACACCTCAAATACACCTAAAAACCATATACAGCAAATAAATAAAAGTCCAGGGACTAATTAAATAGTTTTCTACAATGCACAGGGGCTAAATTCATGATTCTACAAATTTACAGGGGTTAAATTGACTATTTAAATGATTAAATCCAATTTTTAGGGGTCTAGGGGCTAGTCTGCAATTTCCAGGGGCTAGACTTGAATTCCACAGAAGTCCAGGGGGTAGCAAGCAAGGTTCCAGGGTCCACGGTGCAAATGTGCAGGCGGGAAAAGAACTTTGAATGTGGGCCGTTGGATCTTAATTGGACGTGTGGGATTTAAAATACCGAACCGTTACGATGTTATAATCGTGGCCGTTCGGTCGAAACCGACGGCTGGGATGCGGCCACGTCGCCCCTGGCAACGTCGGCGACGCACGGCGCGGCGGCGCTAGACGCCCGCGGCGGCGAGTTCGCCGACGTTGGCCAAATCGGCCAAAACAACGTCTAAACCTTGCGCAATTTACATCAGATTGAAGAGGGGAAGGTGGGGAGCATACCTTGAGAGGTCTCGAGGTCCGAAATTGGGTGGAAGCAAGTCGGCGACGAGAGGGGGCGGCGGTTGGCGTCGGACCTCGTCGGGCTTGGCGATTCCCCGGCGATCTCTCCACGAAAACTTGTCTGGCGTGCTCCTTGCGATAGGGTAAGGAGTTTAGGAGGGAGAGGGAAGAGAGACAACTGCCGGATGGTCGAGAACGCGGCGACTAACCTCGGCAACGGCAATGGCTAGGGTTGCGCGCGGGGAGGAAGAAACAGAGGGGGAGGGGGAAATTTTATAGGGGCAGTGCGTGCGGTGGTTGTCGGCGCGTGCGATGGGAGTTTCCCGAGTTGATTCCGACGTGGGATGAGGCGGATTGAGGGGGGTGGTGCGGTGTGGGCGCGGCGCGAGAAAGAGGGGAGTGGCGGTTACTGGGGGTTGGGGATGACGGGTGGGGTCCGCCCAGCAGAGAGAGAAGAGAGGTGGGGGTTTCGGCTGGGCCGCGAGAGAGGGGAGGGAAATTGGGCCAGGGGGGAAAGATTTGGCCCAAATGGGGTTTTAATCCCTTTTCTTTTTCTTTTTCATTTCTTTTCTTTTGATTTGAATCTAAATCCAAATTTTAAATCGTTTGCTACACGTTTGAACTTCAAAAATCACCCAAAAATGCATACAACAATGTTCAAGGGTTTGAGCAAATTTTGTACATAAAATTATGGGTGTTACAACTCTACCCCCCTTAAAAGGAATCTCGCCCTCGAGATTCGGACGTCCTAAGGGAAAAGATGAGGGAAATCCGCCTTGAAATCTTCTTCTCTTTCCCATGTTGCTTCTGCCTCTGAGTGATGCTTCCATTGCACTTTTACACATGCGAATAACTTTATTTCTTGTGACCTTTTCTAGTGTCTCAAGTATCTTGACAGGCTGCTCCACATAAGACAAATCTTCCTGTACATCCACTGCTTCCATAGGCAATTGCTCTTCAGGCACTCTTAAGCACTTCTTAAGCTGTGATACATGGAACACATTATGCACATCTGACAAGTGTGGTGGAAGCTCAAGCTGATATGCCACTTCACCTCGTCTTTCGAGTATCTTGAACGGACCAATATAGTGGGGTGACAACTTGCCTCTTACTTTAAATCTTCTCAATCCTCTCATAGGTGACACCTTTAAGTACACGTAGTCACCAACTTCAAATGTGAGATCACGTCTTCGAGTATCCGTATAACTCTTCTGTCTTGTTTGAGCTGCCTTTAGATTCTTCCGAATTTCTTGTACTTGCCTTTCAGCCTCTTTCAATACATCAGGCCCAAAGACTTGACTTTCCCCAGTTTGATTCCAAAACAACAGTGTCCTACATTTTCGCCCATACAATGCTTCAAAAGGAGACATCTTCAAACTGGCCTGATAACTGTTGTTGTAAGAGAATTCGGCATATGGAAGATTCTTGTCCCAACTTTTACTATTCTTTAAAGCACACACTCTCAACATGTCTTCTAATATCTGGTTGGTGCGTTCTGTCTGACCATCAGTTTGAGGATGATACACCGAACTAAAATTTAGACGGGTATCCATTGATTCATGCAACTTCTGCTAGAATCTTGAGGTGAATTGAGTGCCTCTGTCTGAAATGATCTTCTTAAGAACTCCATGTAAGCATACAATCCTGGAGATGTACAGTTCCGCCAGCTTGGGGCCATTGTAGGTCTCTTTCACAGGAATAAAGTGAGCAACTTTAGTTAGACGGTTCACAATAACCCATATAGAATCATATCCAGACTGTGTTCTTGGTAGTCCCACAATGAAATCCATGCTAATTTCTTCCCATTTCCATTCTGGCACTTTGATTGGTTGCAGCAACCCGACTGGTCTTTGATGTTCCGCCTTAATCAATTGACATGTATCACATATGGCCACATATTCTGCTACATCCCGTTTCATTCCATGCCACCAATATCGATCTTTAAGGTCTTGATACATCTTTGTGCTTCCGGGATGAATGGAGTATGATGAGTTATGGGCTTCCCTTAGTATCAACTCTTTAATCTCCTTGATATCTGGAACACAAATCCTCTTTCCAAGCCATAAGGTTCCTTGTTCATCCTCTCTAAAGTTCAGAGCTTTCCCTTTCTTCATCAACTGCTTGATCTCCTTGACCTTCTCATCATTCTTTTGTCCTTCTCGTATATCACGTTCAAGGGTTGAGTCCACTTCCATAGCAACTGCTTCACTGCTAGACACTAGACATAAGTTTAACCTTGCAAACTCTTCACATTGGGGTTGAAGAGCTTGTACTGACAAGTTATTGCATTGTCCCTTCCTGCTTAGAGCATCAGCGACCACATTAGCCTTTCCTAGATGGTAGTTGATTCCCACATCAAAATCATTTATTAATTCCAACCAACGACGTTGTCTGAGGTTAAGATCCAGTTGTGTGAATATGTACTTCAAGCTCTTGTGATCTGTGTATATCTCAATCCTTTTTCCCATTAAGTAGTGTCTCCATATCTTCAAAGCATGGACAACAGCTGCCAATTCTAAATCATGAGTTGGATAGTTCCTCTCGTGTTTTCGTAGTTGTCTTGAAGCGTAGGCCACAACATGTCCTCCTTGCATTAAGACACATCCTAAACCATGACCAGATGCATCACAATAGACCACAAACTCCTTCTGCATATCAGACATCACCAATATCGGTGCACTGGTTAACCTCTTCTTCAACTTGGCAAGCTTACTTCACATTCGGGGGTCCACTTGAAGGAAACTCCTTTCTCAAGCAACTTGGTTAGTGGTCGAGAGATCTTTGAAAATCCCTCGATGAATCGACGATAGTAACCAGCCATACCTAAGAATCTTCGTATATCATGCACACTCTCGGGTGTTTCCCACTTAAGAACGTCTGCCACTTTGCCTGGATCCACTGCTATAACTCCTTCTGATATGACATGCCCCAAAAATGATACCTCTTTTAGCCAGAACTCACACTTACTAATTTTGGCATACAGTTGATGTTGGCGAAGCTTCTGTAGAGCCATCCTGAGGTGCTCCTCATGCTCTTCTTCAGTCTTGGAGTAGATAAGTATGTCATCGATGAATACCACTACAAACTTGTCCAAGTACTCCATGAATACCTTGTTCATTAGATACATAAAATATGCCGGAGCATTGGTCAATCCAAACGACATAACTGTATACTCATATAGTCCATATCGAGAGACAAATGCCGTCTTGGGAATGTCTGACGGTCTAATCTTCAGTTGGTGGTAGCCCGAACGAAGATCAATCTTGGAGACATGCTCCTCTCAACTGATCAAACAAATCTTCAATCCTCGGTAGTGGATATTTATTCTTGATTGTTACCTCATTTAAGGCACGGTAGTCCACACACAACCTTTGAGTTCCATCCTTCTTAGGTACAAATATAACTGGTGCTCCCCAAGGCGATGAGCTAGGACGAATATATCCTTTTGCCAATAACTCCTCAATATGATCCTTTAGTTCAGCTAATTGTTTAGCATCCATTCTATATGGCCTCTTATATATTGGGGCCGTTCCAGGTACTAATTCAATGACAAATTCGATCTCTCGATCAGGGGGCATACCTGGTAAGTCATCTGGGAATACATCCGGAAATTCCTTCACAACCCTGATATCTTCTGTACTCTCAAGATGGTTAAGTTGTATTACTGCCTCTTGTGTCTGATCTGGCTTGAACTCCACTATAGTGCCATCCGGGTGTGTTAAGCAGACTGTTCTAGTTGCACAATGAATTACTCCTTGATTATTCGTCAACCAGTCCATTCCCAGAATGATATCTAATCCTTGTGAGTCCAACACTATTAGGTTGGCCCATAAGACTACCCCCGTTATGTTTATACTCACTTTTCGGCATAGATGCCTTGCCACCATCTCTCCTCCAGGAGAGTTTATCAATAATGGCCCATTCAAGAATGTAACTACCATGTCATGCTTCTTTATGAAATCCTTGGATATAAATGAATGTGTAGAACCCGAATCAAACAATATGGTTGCGGGGTGAGAGTTAACAGAAAACATACCGATCACCACATCAGGCGCTTCCTGTGCTTGCTCCAGAGTCACATGGTTGACACGACCAGATGGGTTTTGTTGCTTCTTTGGACAACTGCTAGCGAAGTGTCCCCATTCTCCGCACTTGTAACATTGTACTCCCGCAGCATTATTCGGGCCCTTGTTGCCTCCTGATTGGTTTCTTGGGGGCTGGCCATTTGGACGGTTAGCTGGAGCTGAAGGGCGGGGTGGCTGCATCTGCTGACGTGGGGGTTGCATTGGCTGGCGTGGTGGCTGCTGCTGCTGGCGCATTTGCTGGTTATAGGGAGTGGGTGGCATGTAGTTAGAGTTTGGAAATCTCTGTCCCGAGTAGTTCACAGGACGAGTCATCTGGTTTGCAGGCTGAGGGTTGAGACGGGGCGTACGTTGCTGCTAGAGGCATGTGCTATAGTCAACTTCATTTTTCTTTCATCATCATCCAGTTCCTTTTTAGTCCGCTCCACTTCAAAAGCTTTATCAACTAACTTCTGAAAGTCGCTGTAATCGCTGGAAGACATGGCGAACTTTAACTCCTTGTCCAATCCATTCTTGAAGCGGAATTGTTTCTTGGAATCAGTATCCACGTCTGTCGGTGCATAGCGGGATAACTGGATGAATGCATTCAGGTAGGCTCTCACAGTCATACGGCCCTGCTTTAACATCAGGAACTCTTCACGTCTTGCTTGTATTTCTCCCTCAGGCATAAAGTGATTCCGGAAATCGGTCCTGAACTCTTCCCAAGTAATGCTTTCTGGATCCCGGTGGGCTTCAGTAAAGGCAGTCCACCAGTCGGCTGCCGGTCCTTGGAGTTGATGGGAGGCTAATAGTACTTTCTCCCTTCCTTCACAGTGGATGAGCCTCAACTTGCTTTCAACGGTTCGGAGCCAATCATCCGCATCCATGGGTTCAGTGACTGTGGCAAAAGTGGGTGGATGAGTGTTCAGGAAGTCCCTTAGGAAGGACCTAGGTGGAAAAGGTGGTGGTGGTGGAAGATTGTAATTTGGTGGTGGTGGGGGTGGGGCTTGTTGCAGGTTGGTGACAGTCTGTGTAAGGTTGTTAAGCAGCTGGGTTTGGATGGCCATCATCTGCTGCATATGCTGCGCAGCTGGGGCCCCTCGGGCACCCCTACCATTCCATCCTGGCACACCTCCAAGTCCTTCATCTTGGGGCACAGCGCCCCTTCCACGACCTCTACCTCTACCTCTTCCAGACATCTGTGTAGGGAATAATTGAAATTTTAGAACAATAGATAAGATATAGAAGGGTACGCTATGGCAAACAGTCCCAACTACATGCATCAAGGGAGACACATATATATATAAAGCAAGAAAATTCATTAACCAACTAGTGCGGATGTGGACAAGATGCTAATGCATTCCACAACTCGCACGACACACTAACAAGCCTATACACAGATGACATGGATGTGGACAGGATGCCGAAGCATTCCACAACTCATGTCGCACACAAACACACACACACAACATAGAGCAAACTACTAGCATAACAACATAAATAACACAACTCAAGACTAAAGAGGGCGTAGCTACACGCTCCTACATACTAAGGATAGGTGTCCTGAGTCGTCCAGCGGGGAAACAAGTCCACTCCTACTCATCGGAGTCCTCCTCAACCTCCATCTCCGGGTCTTCTTCTTCCGAGTCTTCTCTTGATTCCTGGGGGGAGTTCATACGGCAATCTGGAGAGTTCGGGTCCCAAGGCTCAATGTCCGAAGCGTACTGAGGAGAGTTAGGATCAGCTCCAGTGATCCTCGCGTAGCATCGACGAAGTCGCTCGTAGCGGTCAACCAGGTCCCTGCTGTCCTGTAGCTCCTGCTGACAACGCTGGAGTCGCGAAGACAACTCCACCACGTCGTCCACCAACCTCTCGCACTGAGGGTGGGTCAAAGGCCCCTCGACGTCACGTCCAGTGTAGGCGGCCGTGCCACTAGGGCACTGAGGGGTGTACGCGTGCTCCGTGCACCCAAGAAGGAACCTGTGGGCGTGGCTCCAGTAGGTAGTCGCTTCCCACGTGGCGTCCTCCTCAGCCGCACGCTGGGAGCTCCTCCAGGCCGGAGAGAAGTGTGAGTGCAGCAACTCCGAGTCGTAGTAGACGACCAGCTGAGAACTCCACTCCAGTCCACCAGTGTAGGGCGCAAAGACCCTATTGGTGTGGTAGACTAGGCGAACACGGTACTCACGGTACCCCGCAGCACGAAGAAGCGAGCGAAGACAGACACACATCCTCGAAGCAGCACTCCCAGTGGAGAACATCGTCTTCTCCCTCCTGGGGGTGTGAGGTGCGGAGCGACTGGCGAGGGCGTGGCGAGGAACACGACCCCCAGTCGACTTACGAGCCGTCTGCTTGATTCGCGCCATCTACAAACATTTGAAAAGAAGAGAGTGAGATCAATAATCAATAAATATTATTAGAATAAATCAATAAGTGCAGCAAGATAAGAAGCATAAGGTTTGAGATGGGAAGCACAAAGTTTTGGAAATACTATTTTATAAGAAAATAGTATAGTCCTTAATTTTCGACCATTTCTAACTAGGCTTGCGTCCTACGGGCAACACGGCTCTGATACCACTTTGTCACGCCCGGTCACCATAAAGATGAACATACGCTTATCACATGTACGCCAAGATCAGTTGATTCGTACATGCGTCGACAAAAGCGAAATATCATACATTGCCATGTTCGAATACATAAATAGTCTTACAGTACGACCCGAAGGTCTACAAATACACACCACAACTATTTACATCAACAACATAGTTCAAACTACAGTAGAAGACTAATAGGTAAGAGTAGCTCCATCTCCACAGGCAGCCGTTGCGCGTGAGGTCGCCAGCCTAGACCAAGTCCTCCGGATTGACGAAGAAGTCCTCCGGTGCTGCTTCTTCTTCTTCATATTCTAATGGAAAATTAAACGCTTGAGTACATAGAGTACTCAGCAAGTGCGGGAAGAGATGACATGATTGGCTAAAGCAAAGGGAAGGCCAATTATGGCTTAGCACTATGCTTAAAACCTAACCTTAGCTTTCAATTACCAATATCATAATTCAAGAAGTAATCAACACATAAGTAATGATAATGAATGTACTTGAATCGTAATTAACCACCATTTCCCAACCATAGACTAATTATGAACTGGCCCCAAGCCGCTCTTGTCCGTGAGCACGGCTGTAATGAAAGTGTTACCAAATCTCCGCAGAGAGTGTACCCTTTATCCACAAGCAGTGATTTCATCCCCTGTTGCCAGGTGGACTAAGTGAACCTCCCCGATTGCCCGTGGTAGCTAACCACATTTCACACTTCCTTTGGTGTGAGGCCAGGAGATCACTACATGGTCTTTACAAAGGTACTCCCGACTGGTGCTAGCCCTCTAAGGTTTCCACCACTGGGGATTCTCGGAGTAACCCTCCGCCCCAGAGCCCCCTCTTGAGCCTTGCTGATCTCAAAGCAGATCACCCGCATCATTCCCCGCACCATCCAACTACTAGCATTTCATCGGGAGAAACCTAATTAATTGACCAAGCTGCCCCATCTCAGTCTCGTGGTGGTACTATAAAGCTTAGTGGCTTCCTCCATAAACAGGTCCTTAGAATCTGGTGGTAACAAACCCCAATCCCGGGTCTCGTGCAAACTACACCATACCAATGCTAACCAACCACCAGATTCCTATCCACTACAATTGTGTATTCACCACAAGTTCAAGTAACCATAAAGTTTAACATAGCACAATTGTATGAAATCCCAATCCCAATATTTAAGCATGGCTAAGCATAAATATGACCTATCTACTTCCCAACCCATTTCAGGTAACAAGGAATTAAATGGAACAGGGCATGTAAACATGAAATAGGACATCAATTTAATTAGCATGCATCTATCTAAATCCCTAGAACTGGAACAAAATGGTCAAGGGCACTTGCCTTCGTTGAAGACTTGAGTGTTGGCGAAGTCCTGGTCTTGGAGGTTAAGATTAGGGTCGTAGTACGACTCTAGATATACACCCAAGCATGACAAGAATAAAATAAAGATAAATAAGTAAAGGGCACGCAAAACAATGCATCACAACACACACATAAGCATAAAATCCTATACTAATGCGTCCCTACGAAGTATTTATTACTTAACATGGCCAAAATATGCATTTTAGATTTATCCTACATTTTTGGGATTTATTTATAGCCTAAAACCATTTTTATTGAATTTTCTATGGCAAAAATGTATTTTTAAACATTTATAATAAATATTCCATGGACAAAATATATTTCAACTGAACTCTACAATTTATTCACAGCATAAAATAATTTATACCAATTTTTCCTAACATTTCTACACTTAATTACCATTTTTATCTATTTTCTACACCTCAAATACACCTAAAAACCATATACAACAAATAAATAAAAGTCCAGGGACTAATTAAATAGTTTTCTACAATGCACAGGGGCTAAATTCATGATTCTACAAATTTACAGGTGTTAAATTGACTATTTAAATGATTAAATCCAATTTTTAGGGGTCCAGGGGCTAGTCTGCAATTTTCAGGGGCTAGACTTGAATTCCACAGAAGTCCAGGGGGTAGCAAGCAAGGTTCCAGGGGCCACGGTGCAAATGCGCAGGCGGGAAAAGAACTTTGAATGTGGGCCGTTGGATCTTAATTGGACGTGCGGGATTTAAAATACCGAACCGTTACGATGTTATAATCGTGACCGTTCGGTCGAAACCGACGGCTGGGATGCGGCCACGTCGCCCCTGGCAACGTCAGCGACGCATGGCGCGGTGGCACTAGACGCCCGCGGTGGCGAGTTCGCCGGCGTTGGCCAAATCGGCCAAAACAACGTCTAAACCTTGCGCAATTTACATCAGATTGAAGAGGGGAAGGTGGGGAGCATACCTTGAGAGGTCTCGAGGTCCGAAATTGGGTGGAAGCAAGTCTGCGACGAGAGGGGGCGGCAGTTGGCGTCAGACCTCGTCGGGCTTGGCGATTCCCCGGCGATCTCTCCATGAAAACTTGGCTGGCGT
Organism: Tuctoria greenei; assembly: GCA_036927565.1. Lineage (NCBI taxonomy): Eukaryota > Viridiplantae > Streptophyta > Magnoliopsida > Poales > Poaceae > Tuctoria > Tuctoria greenei. The sequence goes on along the minus strand of JAYESD010000007.1, from coordinate 75,692,808 downwards.
GCTCCTGGCGATAGGGTAAGGAGTTTAGGAGGGAGAGGGAAGAGAGACAACTGCCGGATGGTCGAGAACGCGGCAACTAACCTCGGCAACGGCGATGTCTAGGGTTGCGCGCAGGGAGGAAGAAACAGAGGGGGAGGGGGAAATTTTATAGGGGCAGTGCGTGCGGTGGTTGTCGGCGCGTGCGATGGGAGTTTCTCGAGTTGATTCCGACGTGGGATGAGGCGGTTTGAGGGGGGTGGTGTGGTGTGGGCGCGGCGCGGCGCGGGAAAGAGGGGGGTGGCGGTTACTGGGGGTTGGGGATGATAGGTGGGGTCCGCCCAGCAGAGAGAGAAGAGAGGTGGGGGTTTCAGCTGGGCCGCGAGAGAGGGGAGGGAAATTGGGCCAGGGGGGAAAGATTTGGCCCAAATGGGGTTTTAATCCCTTTTCTTTTTCTTTTTCATTTCTTTTCTTTTGATTTGAATTCAAATCCAAATTTTAAATCGTTTGCTACACGTTTGAACTTCAAAAATCACCCAAAAATGCATACAACAATGTTCAAGGGTTTGAGCAAATTTTGTACATAAAATTATGGGTGTTACAACTGGGTGACTATGCCATGTTCGTGTAAAAAGCTCGCAAAAGGTCCAGGAACCTGACCATATGGGGTATGCCGACCGTAGTACTCACCTCCACGATCGGATCTTACTACCTTAATCTTAATGTTGTGCTGATTTTCTACTTCAGCATTAAATATCTTAAACTTATCCAATGCTTCGGATCGCTCCTTGATTGGATAAATGTTACCATAACGAGTGTAGTCGTCCGTGAATGTTATGAACAAGTCATATCCATCTACGGAGAGTACGATAAATGGACCATAAATGCCCGTGTGAATAATTTCTAAAATTCCTGTGCTGCGTATGGCGTTCTTTTTAATAGTCTTAACAAACTTACCTTTAATGTAATCAATGCATTCTTCTGAATATGAAAAGTCTAAGTGGTATAAGATCGATTGAGATACTAAGTGTTTGATCCCCCCCTCGAAATATGGCATAATCGACAATGCCATAATTTCGACGATGTTTCGAAATCGATTCTTTTGCGCTTGTTTCTTTTTTATGTCATTCTTAGCGGGAATTTGATCATTACTTAATGCATTGACATTATCATGAGTGGACAATAGATAAAGCATGTCTTGTCTGAAGGCAAGACCCACAATCTTATTATTCAAACTAATAGAGCATTTGTCCTCGCCAAAATGGCAAACAAACCCACAATTATCCAGACATGACACTGATATCAAATTCCTCTCTAAACTAGGGACATAAAGAACATCATGAAGTCTAAGTATGAAACCACTACTAAGTCTAAGAGGATAAGTTCCAATGGCTTCAACTTCAGCTTCATGGCCATCAGCGACTTTGATAGTCCTTTCCCCCCTTCTTATAGTCCTCATCGTATTTAACCCCTGTATAGAATTACAAACGTGCACAGTTGCACCTGAGTCAATCCACCAAGTAGATCGAGAATAAGCTAAGTATAGGGATTCATTTACGAAAGTGATAATATCCTTACCATTCATAGCACACCACTTAATAAAACCAAAGCAGTCCTTCCGGTGATGTCCAAAATCTTTGCAAAATTTGCACTGATCTGATTTCAACTTAGAACTAGAAGGATGAGGAGCTGTCCCTTTGCCCTTAGAAGAGGAGCCATGTACCTTAAAAGATGGTGGCTTGAGAGAGGTGAAGTAGGTCTTCGCCTTTCCCTTACCCTTACCTTTGGTGAAGTTAATGGAGTCTCCACCCTTATCTCTTATGTGCTCCTCCTTCTGAACGCACATAGCCATGACTTTCTCTAAAGTCCAGCTATCTTCCTTAGAGTTGTAATTTATCACAAATGCCTCAAACTCTTTGGGCAAAGACATGAAGATGAAATGCACAAGCATCTCATCTGGCATGACTAAGTTAAGGGTCTTGAGGTTTGCATTTAAATTACTCATTTTAAGGATGTGATCTGACACACCCCCACCAGTGTACCTTTCATTAACAAGCCTTTTGAGGAGAGTACTTGCTAATGTCTTAGTGGAGCCTGTGTACTGACTTTTGACTTTGGCAAGATACTCAGTTGCCAGCTCACAGTCAGGAATAGCTCCTCTTATGGACTCAGAAATGGTAGCCTTAATGACCATGAGACACTTTCTGTTGGATTCCTCCCATGCCTCAAGATCCTTAGGGTACTTTTCCTTAAGTTTAAGGTACTCCTCCTTTCTTACTCCAAACTCCTCATCAGTCTCCTCAGGGTGAGCAATGGGAGCTATAGGATCAACAGGTCAATCCTTTCTTAGGCAAAGGTCAAGATTTGCAATTGCTATGTTCATTTCGAGTCTCTCATTCCATGTCCCATTCTTATGAGCAGCAAGGGTCTCTATGGAGGCAATGAGACTTACCACATTTGAGGCACCTTAATAAAACAAAATATAGGGGTTAGAAAAATGACTTAAACAACATATGATGAAACATATACTTAAAATTGCACTTAAACAACAAGAAATGGCATAAAATGTCTTTCACGTTGGTTACTCAACAAAACCATTTCACTTAAATAATCATGGAAATATTTCACGTTGGTTAATCTGATTTCCACTTTACTTAATAACTTAATTAACATGGGAATATTTCACGTTGGTTACTCTAATTTCCATGTAGACATACTTAAAATATCATGAAGAAATTCCCAATATAATGCAAATATATTGGAAATAAACTTAAAACATGGCAAAATTAAATTTTCACTTTGGTTACTTATTTAATTTCCATGCAAAACATATGCACTTAAAATTCCAGCAAATTTAAACTTTCACGTTGGTTACTTATTTAAATTTACTGCTAAATAATAGTGGAAGCAAAATAAAATTAATTTCTTAAATTACTGAAATTAATTGCAAAAACTTAGTGCAATTAATTGGATTTAAATAACTGAGAAAATGCACTTAATAACTTAAAATTACCTAAACTTACAGAAATAATGCAACCAAAAGTACACAATCATCACACAAAATTTTCTGAAATTTTCCCAGCTATTTACTAATTTTCTAATCATTTTCCTATTTTTTGGAATTTATTTTCCATTTTTAAACATATTCTAAAATTCAGAAAACATTTAAAAAGCTAAATGGGTTTAAACCCTAAATTCAGCCCACCCCTTAAATTGGCCCAGCTCACTACTGAAAAATCTTAGAAAATGGAAAAACACTCACACGCCCACGACCCATTAGGCAATCAACCCATGGTTGAATTCAGCCCAATTGAAAAATCAGAAAAATCTGAAAATTTGAAAGGACAGCCCACCGGCCCACGTCGCCACCCCGCATGGGCTCGGAGCCCAATTCCTTAAGCGGTGAGGCGGCGCGCTCTATTGGCCGTTGGATCCCGATCCGATGGCTGAGATTTGCCGGACACTTACAACTTAGGATCATCTGAGCCGTTTATTTTAGATCTGACGGCTCCGCGGCGAGATCGGGGCAGTACTTCAGCTTCCTGCCGCGGGTTTTGCTGAACCCTAATTCATTTCCGCCTCCACTTTTTCTCACTTCCTCACCCCGAGCAGCAGTGAGTGAGAGCGGCGAGGGAGCGGCGGCGAGGCGAGCGCCACGCCGGGACCTCCGGCGCCGCCGTGCCATTGGCGTCGGCGAGAGATCCCCCCGTTGGGGTGGAGCTCCACCGTCGCCGTCGGTGCCAGTCGGTCAGCCGTTGAGGAAAACCGATGCACCGGCGCTCGCGTTAGATCTGAATGGAGGGGTGAGGTCCGCCGGGGGACTTCCGGCACGGCCGGGCCCTCGCAGCCGGCGCGCGAGCACACCGTAAGGTTGCTCGCCGGTTGAGGAGCCTTCGGTTCGTCGCCGTCGAAGGAAACCTTAGCGCGACCTCAAAAGGAAACTGAGTGTTTGCTTGTAGGGATGCCGGCGCCACCGAGGGCCTCCACCATGGCGCGCACTTCGTGCCGCCGGTGGAGAACAACCTAAGGTTAGGTTTTCCTAACCCGAAGCTCTAAGGTGGCGGCGGCGGCTGAGTTGCGCGACTAGGGTTCGGGCTTTGGCCCGACCCCTAGTTCCGCGCCTGAGGACGACGCCGCCGCTGTTGTGTCTCCGTTGGGAGACCCAATGGACGGCCGCCGACGGAGGGAGGAGGTCGCAAGGGTTAGGGTTTCCCCTAACCCCGCTCTGAGAAAGACTCGGAGGCCCAAGGCCCCAAATCCAGGTAAGTTTTCCCCCACACTTAATTTTCTTTAATTCAATTTGGTCTTCTTATGTTTCTGATTACTAAAACTTAGCCAAATCGAAGCTAAAAATTGGATCTCCTCCTTCTAATTTCTGCGTTAAACAATCTTAACTAAAACTGATCTTAAATTATTCGGAACTAGGCCTTAATTTAAATGATGAGAAGTTAATTAATCTGACTTAGAACTTATTAACCTAATTAGGAATTAACTAGCACGACTCTGATGCCATTGTTAGGTCTTATGAAGCTTAGGATCATTACTAGCAATGCCTAATTAGGTGTACTTAGGACTAATCTAAATTAACAGATACACTTAAGCATAATTAGACAATTAACCTAATGTCTTAGACTAGTAATCAGGCAAACAATCATGAACACAAAACAGATTATAGCTAAGGCATAGGGACTAGAAAGAGAGAGTGAGAGGTGAGAGTTATCGTCGGTTGGTCCACCCGATGCCATTGGGCTCAGGGGATGATCGCTGTAGACTAGGTCGATGCAGGTAGTTCGTCGACGCAGGTAGAGCATCGATGCAGTGGAGGCTCGATGCAGTGATGGCGGCGGCAGCCTTCCCCTTGTTCCGCACGCTAATAGATCGGGTTAGGATTTTAGGGAGAGTCTCAGACTCCTGATCAACTCGTGAATCAGAGCTCCGGCCTCTCCCCTCTTTTTATTGTCGCGCGGGCGAGAGGAGGCCGCACCGAATGGGAGTCGGTTACGCCCCCGATCAGGGCGCATGGGAAGAGTCGGACCCGGCCGTGGTTGTTGTCCACGTGGACCGGGATCACAACAACTAACAACTTATTATATAAACAAATACCTGCAAAGCAGAAACCCCATTATCTAATTCATAGCCAGAGGTAAATAAAGGTTAAAGAAACAAGATTGCACTAGAATACAAAACAAGGGTTGAAAGAAGAGAGCTTTGATTACTTCCAACGTATTCTGTTTTTAAGTGTCTTTTCTGTTAGCCCAATTCCTTCAAGGACATTTGTAATGTCGTATATTCGCGCTTTTGAACCTGAATTGTTGTACAAAAACGTTACAAGTGTGTACCGAGCGGAGGAAAAATATAAATGCTGAAATGAAAATATTGTAACCCTAATGTTTCTGCAGCAATATTGAAATCTAGAATGCCATCTGGAGCCTGCTTGAGCAGGTTGATGAACTTTTTTTTGTCAGAAGTCCAAACAGGATTTCGGTTGCAGAATGAGAAAAGCCCCAATATTTACATTTTTTTCTGGAATGCGCAGGAAGCTGCGTACCATCGCATTAAAGAGAAGAAAAAACGATCCGTACGGTCTGCACCACCTTATTCTGGATCGTACTGCGGGATTGGAGTACATCACACTTGTGGTGTAGCAGAAAAACCCACACCAACAAAGACATGTAAAGAACACACTTTTGAATAATAAGTGTGTCCATGGCCTAAGGCCTGCGTTCCTAAACTCACCCACGATGGTCAATATAACTCAATTATGTAAGGAATAAATATTTTTTACACATATTATAGTTAGAAATAACCTAGTTGTACTTGTACTTAGAGAAATTAGTGCATGCAGGTATTTTATATAGAATTGAAGTGAACAAGGGGATGAATCCTATAAATTATCATCCTAGCCAACCAGACACCGACATGTGGCAGAACATGCACTACAGGAATCCCGATCAATTACGTCGGCCACGGCCAACGTGATTAAGGCCTCTACTGACGTAAGTTACTTACTTACGTCGGTTTTCCCTTAATTACATCGGTTAACGGCCGACGAAGCAGTTTGGACGTGATTAAGGTAATTTACGCCGGCCGCCGACGTAAGTTAGTAACTTTCGTCGGTATCCCATAGCCGACATAAGTAAGTTATCGGGATGGGCCACGGGCTGGGCCGGAGTAGTTACATCAGCCGCGGATGGGCCGGCGAATGTTACTTGCCTAACTTAAGTCGGTGCATCCGGACCGACGTAAGTTAACTTGATATAACTTACGTCGTCTATGACCATACCGACGAAAGTTGAAGGTTAACTTACGTTAACTTTTGTCGGTATGGCCATAGCCGACGTAAGTTAAGTTTTTGATTTTTTTTTAAAAAAAAACAGAAACTGACTACCTCGCACGATGACGAGAACACAGAACATATACAGATATATACTGACACAACAAAATAGTTTCAAAACATTATTCAAAATATCGACAACAACACAAAGTTCCACCGAGCTACACGCTAGCCCCTCCACTACCTCTGTCTCGGATCTTCTCGGCGCGTTCCCGAACCATGCAGATGAAACAAAGTCACTGGTAAGCATCACTGGTCTGGTAACATAAATAAAACTATAAAAGCATGCCACAAGTGAGCCGAACTAAACAACACAAAACCTCCACTTTTTTTTTCTTTGCAGCAGTGGTGTCAGCTACTACTAGTACCAATACTCAACAAGGCAATCAAGCAGCCCCTTTCCCCATCTCATTCTCAGCTTCATAAAACCCATCCCCTACCTTTGCTTGCACTAGTCTCCATCCATCTGTCTCTTCTTGAGCAGTGGTTACCAGTTTCTTGGATATAAGTGTAGTAAAAAAGATACATCACTAACAATGTTATATCTGTCATTTCAAGAACGTGTCTAGAACACAGAGAAATGTATAGTAAATTCTTAATGCCTACCATACCCCCATTTGGTAGCATAAAGCCTTATATGTCAGAATTAACTTTAATGCAAAGAATAACATGAGCTCAAGCCTCAAAGAAGCAGGAGTAGCAGACAGAAATCCATTCAACCATATTACTTCCACGAGGATTACCTGAAAGGCTGCTTCTTACTCCACCTCTATCTCACTCTCTCCCACTCTATGTTCTACCTCCTTATCTCCCTATGTAAAATACTGAAATGAATACGACAATATTAAAGAAAAAGTTTATTACCAGCTCCAGGGTCTTCTAAGGTGGAAGTGTAGGAATCTTAATATCCTTACCGCTGTTTCGAGCAAGAGTCTGCTATTGCAAAATATAAGAAGATATATGTTATTGAAATGTCATAAAATTTAACTACGGTAGTTTAAATTACTTACCGCCACTACTGCTTGCATCTGGGCCATCATTAAGGTCGTCCTCCGCTGCTCCTCCCTTGCCTCCGCCCTCGACCTCTCCAGCTCCGCCTGGGTCTACGCCAGCATCTCCTGCAAGGCAAGAAGCTCCAACTGGGTCTGCGAGAGATGACCACATGAGGACCAATGGACGAGGCCTGCATCGATGAAGCTCCTCTCAAAGGTCACGCCGACCTCGAGTCAAAAACTCCATCAAAAATGGAAAACCTGCAAAAGAATGAAAACACTAAGTAGAAGAAGATAAATTGAAAAAGAAATGAAACAAATGACCAACTCACCATCAATGGGCCTTCCCGCCTCCATTTGCGTAGGCAGCTTGGGGGTCGATCGACGCGTTTTCCCAATCGTGCCTACAAAACAAATAAATCTTGTAAGCATGTTAATAATAGTATTAGTTATAATGAAATTGATGAATTTCAAAAACTTACCAGTCGGTCGGCTGCGACCTGACTACACTGCCTTGGCTAACAAGGGTCACATCCCTTGTGATCTCTCTTCCAAACCTGGGTCGGGGTCGGCTCTTGACCCATCTCTCGCTCCTGTATAGCCGTGTTAGCGAGATAAATATATTAGGAACACTTAAATAAATTGAAAAAGTACTTACCATGCATTTAGCCAAACGTAAGTAGCTGTAGCCGCCATAGTTGTGCTTGCCCTCAGACCCCATGCATCACTGTCTAGCCTTTGTGGACTTACTGATGAAAGCTTCGCTAGCCCAGTGTCGACTCAGAGCTAAGTACGCCTCGAGGTTACCCTGTAACCAGTAAATACTAACCTACACATAGTTCATTTTTTATCAATGCAGGTAACATACATATGTATTGTAAATATTTAACAATATTAAAAACTTTTCTTCGCGTTGTGCTCCACTGTCAAGTACGTGTCAGAGTCCTTCCTAAATGGACCCATTTGCTGCTACTTCTCCCGGGGGTGCCGCTTGTAGTACGCGTTGACGGCCTAAATCCGGGCGTTTGACAACGCCGCCGTCGTTAGCTTTCGAGCATTGTAATGGAACACGCGTCTCGCGTGGTCCTCCATGATCAGTCCCTCTACATGGTACTCCAGCTTTAATCAAATAAACATTTAAGTGATATGCATTAATAATTCAAACGAGTTGAAAAAATGAAACGGTTAAACTTACCATAAAATCGTGCCACACGGCTACCTGAACCGTGTCGTGGACCTGATGAGAGATACGGGCGTAGTCATCCCACGACAGGGCAGGGAAACAGTTAATGACACCAGGGTAGTGCAACTTAACTATAGCACCCAGGACACTTTAACTTGCCTGTGGTGTTTCTCAGCCCCCGAGAATGACGTGTTGTACCAACGTCTGCAAAATATATTAAATCGTTAAGTAACAGAAACCAACATCTAATATTTAATATACTATATACAATTTTTTACCTGTCTCCGACAGGAGGTATCGTGATCTGCTGAGAAGGAACCGAAGGAGGAGCCGCAAAGTGGGTCCTCCTCGTCCGTCGCCTCTACTGCGGCGCTGCTGCGTTCTATGACCCTGAAGGCTCTGCGGAACCACTGGATTCTAAAGGAAGGATAGCGGTAGCCGACTGCAGAGGGAGGCTAGCGCTAGCCGGCTCCAAAGGGAGGCTAGTGCTAGCGGGCTCCTGTAGCGCCCCCCTAGCCTCTAACTCGGGCTCCTGTAGCGGCCCCCAAGCCTCTAACTCAGACTCAAAAGACTTTAAGTCAGACTGCACAAAAGAAAAAGATTGACAATAAATAATTATTCAAAAGTACAATTTATAATATAACTTGATTGTAAACTAAAATTTACCTTCGTCCCCTGAAAGCACACGTGAGCTAAGGGTGGAGCGTGCGACAAAAAGAGGGAATGTCGGCTCGAAGTTAACGAGGTCCCTGAGAAAGGGTCTCGTGCTGGCTCAAACCCTCTCGCTGGCTTCCCCTTCCCCTTCGACGACATCCTTTTGCAAGGAATAAATGATTAATATGCAAATATAATATACAAAAATAATGTTAAGTTAGTGAATAAAACTTTACTTCATAAATTTCAAAATTCATCAACATCACGGTCATGCACCCTACTCCTTAAACTAGTCTATTGATCTTCTTATTTTGCATATCATTTTCGTTTCCGCAAATCAGCAGGTTCAACTAAGTCATCGATTTCTTCATTTTCCGGTTCTGATTTCGTTTTCGCTTCCGTGTCAGTCTTGATATCTTGAGCGTCTCCAACTAAGTCATCAAGTCCTACACCGGGCACGACCGAGAAGGAGTCTGACAACTCTTCCTCTTGGTAAGCCTCATCAACTTAGCTTCCTCATGGTAATCATCATCTCCTGGAGCGTATAACCCCTCACGAGGATTCACCTTATGTACGACCCACCAAGCTTTGAATTTATTGCATGGATAAGGTAGATAGTACACTTGCTCTACTTGGTGTGCATGAACTAATGAATCAAATCCTTTCAACCGTTCCTTGTGTTTTACTTCGACCATGCAAAATTTGTTTACTCGAATTCTACGAATGGAATCAAACCATTCACAGTCAAATAATACTGCTCGAATTGTCTTGTTTCCGACAAAAGTGAATTCAAGGATTTTTTTAATAATCCCTTAGTAATGAGTTGCGCGTTCTTGCGAATCGATTGCCCCCATCACAACTCCGGTATTACATATTGCCGCAAGAGGACAAAGAGATTCAAATTGAGTTGTACGGAATCAAAAGTCATTGACGTCATATCGACCATAGCTTCTAATGTTAACCACTCCATAGGATAGTTGTCCCAAATCTTCATGGACGTTGGCATCTTTTTTGCACTGTCCAAGATATGAAGTTATTAGAAAATGTAAGCATTCTTATGTTATAAGAAAACATTGTTAATATATATAAATTAACGAGAAAACGTTATATGATCTTGAAACTAGGAAATAAATTTAGATCCCCCGTTTATTCCATCCCGTCAAATCTGTTCTATTTGTTTGCTCGAGGGTTGATGTCTCCTTCTTGCTGAGCACGCACCCGGAGTGGCAGCACAAGCTTCGAGAGGAGTTGCGGCGGGAGTGCGGAGACCACAAGGTGCCGGCCAACAATGTTCTTAGGAAGCTCAAGCTCGTCAACATGAGGTACTTCCTACATGAGGAGCGAAGATGGCCGGTCCTATAGGCCTCTGATGTTTAATGAACAGGGCCCAATGATTCAATGACCGTCCATTTCGGCCCGAAACTGATTGGGCTCATTCATCGGCTCTGGTATCGGCATTGCACACATCCACAGGCCCATTATTGCCGCCTCTTGTGCTTGGCGAAGGGATTGTTGAGGATGAGGAGCTGGCAGTGGGGTCAGAGGAGGAAGGAGTGGGACAAGTCACCAACTAACCAATCTTCGGCCCACACGACCCACCTCTCTTATCTTCCTCATACAACGCTGCCACCACTTCCTCTCTCTCTCCTGGAGCCACCGGCGAAGCCGCAGCACCCGACAGTCGGCCGCCCCCAACGCCGCCCTCCTCATGGCGCAATTAACCACTTAAGCATAATTAAATAAACCACTTAAGAAAATTAACCACTTAAATAAACCACTTAAGCATAATTAAGCAAATTTAAGCAATTTAAGCAAAATTAAGCATAATTAAATAAACCACTTAACATAATTAAGCATAATTTAAACCACTTAAGCATAATTAAGCAAATTTGTGAGACCCATGTGTGCTGAATACATTGTCTTTGACGATAAAAGTTTTAAATACTACCAAAACATCTTTTTATCAAGATTCAATGATAGGTCCGACATGTTTTGGTTAGTTTTGGCAAGGTTCGAAGCATGATAGAAGTGGTTCTGCTTTTAACTTACAATGTTTCGAACTTGCTCTATATTCTTGGAAAGATTGCTTAGTATTTATTTGCTAAGTTTTTGGTGCGTTTTGGTTGATATGGCTGATATCGTTTTGCTATGCTTTGCAACATGCTTATGTGAGGTGCTCACGTGAGGTGTTGTGTTTGGAACTAACTTGAGTCAAGTCGCGGACTAGGGATCGTACGAATTGGTTGTTTGTTCATGTGCAGGTGTTGCTTGAGTTCAAGTCATGGGTGGTGACAGGATCCTTTGGACTAGTCTTAGGGAGGAGTTGAGGTTTCAACAACCAAATTCAAGAGGAATTGTGGTTGAGCGGGTCAGGAGGTCGCGCAAGATGATTGAATCAAGGGCAGTGCATATGAAGGTTACTGGACGTCAAAGGAAGGTGTTCGCACGCATGCATGCGGTGCATGATGTGGCAACATGGTTCCGAAGATGGGATAAGGAAGGAAAGATCTGGTTGGAAGGATCAGATCGTATCGGTTGATGACTTCGGCTGCGGCGAAGTCGGTTATGGCTCGGTATGAAAAGTATCGAGTTGGCTATAATAGGATTTCGTGTGGGTCACGAATTTCAGTTGCTTTAGGAAATCTGGTATACGTTCTTAAAGTGTGTAGAAGTCTTAAGATTGCATCTATCTGTGTATAGAAGAGTCTTGAGCAGTTATGGAAAGTTTCAATTCGAGAATTGAGTAAGATTAGAGTCCTAGTTAGGTTTGGGTTGGCCTAAGGGCTGGTTATATAAGCAAGGGAGGCCAGAGCTCATGGTAGACGACTTTGCGGCTGTTCCTCTTGTGTTCTATTAAATAAAATTCGTATTTGAAAGGAATTTTTGTGCCTTGTTCGTCCGACTTGTTCCAGACAATTTTTCTTGTCGAGTTTCTGCACAAAACTACCTTTCTTCGGTAGTTTTATCATAACTCGAGTTTTACAAATCTGATTGACGTGATTATTTTTGGACTGTCTTCACAACTTGATTATCTATCATCTGTCAAAATTTCATGGTGATTGGGTTTTCGGTTTTTGATCTACACGAGTTTCTTTGTAGTATTGCAGATCTGTTTTTTACTCGGTAGAACAGATTGACCTTTGTTCGATCTTTCGATCGTAACTTGAGTTTCTCTCGACAGATTTGAGTGATTCTTGTTGTGTCGTCTTCAATAATTGATTCTCTCTGATATATATCACTTTGTCATGGTGAAACATGTTTAGATTAGTCTCACACACAATTTCTTTAACAAATCATTTTTTTGCTAAGGGGTTTTCATTGCTTCCGCTGGAAAAGTTTTAATCTACCATTCACCCCCCTTGGTAGCTTTACACGTGCTCTTCGATCCTACAATTGGTATCAGAGCCACGGTGCTCTAATTTTTGTGATTTGCACATGTTTTTGACTAATCATCATGGAGAAATACTCCACCAAACCTTGTGTGTTTAGTGGTATTGATTTTTAGGTTTGGAAGGCACGTATGGAAGCTTTCATCCAGGCACAAGGCTTCGCAATATGGGAGAAGGTATACAAGCCTTACGAAGTGCCGTCAAACGATCAAGTTACAACTACAAATCTGAGAGATGTCAACAACAACAAGGCTCATAACTTAATCATACAAGGATTAACTCAAAGCGACTTCGACCGTGTTGCACACCTCTGATCTGCATACGATGTGTGGAAATAACTTTGTGACTACCACGAAGGATCCAACACGATCAAGGAGGTAAGGCAAGACATGTTCAAGAAAGAATACATGCGCTTCGAGATGCAACCCGGTGAGTCTATTGATGATCTATTTGCTCGCTTTAATAAAATTCTCAGCAACTTGCGTAGCGTCAATGTTAATTTTTTCAGATGCTGAGAATGCTAGGAAATTACTAAGTGCATTAGACATGTCAATTTGGGAGATGAAGGTTACATCTATTCGTGAATCTACTGTCATGAGTACACTTACTTTAGATGTACTCTATTCTAAATTGAAAACTCATAAAATTGACATAATCTCACGTAAGAACACATCAAGTCTCTTGCTTTTGTTTCTCAACGTGACATGCCTAGCTCCAACCAATCTTCATCTTGTGGTACACTTGCTTTGTTGTCCTCTCTAACCCTTTAACAGATTGAGGAATTTCCAGAGGAGGAGCTAGCACTTCTCTCTACTAGGTTCTCAAAAGCGTTGCAAAATGTGAGAACTAGAAGGAGAGGAAGCTTTAGACCTCAAAGATGCTTCCAATGTGGTAAGACAAGATATTTTTATGCAGATTTCCCTAACCTTTCAGGTCCTACTTCCCGGGATGAAAAGCAAACAAGGACGAAGCACTCCTCTGCAAGAGATACGAAGAAAAAGAAGGGTTTTATAGGACGTCAATTGGTGAGCAGTTTTATCTCCGCACTTCAAGAACTTGTCTCATGCAATGTGGACGTTGGAAGTGATGAAGATGAGGATGATTTGGAAAACTTGTGCTTCATGGCGTGCAAGTCAAGATCAAGTATGGAGGAGGCTGAACACAACAGCGATAATGAACAGGTATGTCCTACTTGCGAAGAAATGTGTGATGCTATTTCTCGTGCCACTGTTATAGTTAAAAAAGGACAAAAATCTTAGGGACAATGCTGTTAAAATTGAGTCACTAGAATATGAAATTAATCGTTTGAAATTCTTGATTCCTAGTGATGATTCTTGTTCCTCATGTGATTTAATATATGAACAATTGTCCTCATTAAGAGGTGCGCACACCTCCACACTTGATGAAATTGAGTTAGAAATTGAAAAGAACAGAGAGCATGCTGCACTTAATGATAAAAACTTGAAAGATGCTAGCTGTTCTACAATTGATTTGCATTGTTCTACTTGTGATGATCTTGATAAGAAACTACAAGATGCTATGAATGAAATTTCTATATTGAACAATGCTTTACGTTCTCATGAAATTAAATATTGTTCCAATTGAAAATTAAAAGGAAAAACTTCATTTTAAAATTGCCTTGATCTGTCCAATAAACTTGATGACATGCATAGGACCTTAGGTCGGTTTTGTATAGGGAATAAGAACCTAAACTTGCTGCTGAATTCTTCCAAGTCTTGCAATGATAAAACTGGTTTAGGTTTTGATTCTCATGCTCATGCTAAGGCACATCCACCTAAAATTGTAAAGTCATTAGGAAGTGGTTTGATTCAAACATTTCCTAAACAAAAATAAGTGGTTTTCAAATCTGCAGGAGTGTTGTCTCATTCGGTTTCAAATAAAAGGCAATGACTGCTGTGCAATCTAGACTTCTGTGCAAGCGTGCAATATGTGAATCTCAAACCTTTGATGGACATTCAAGGGTGGCTGCACCTTTTACATATAAATGTGTAAAAAGTGTGCAAGCAAGTGGAGGGATCTATGTGTAAAAAGTACGACACCCTTGGATGTACATCACACGGCTGAGATTCGCGGATTGCACGCTTGCATGGGACCCCAAATTGTACAATAGTCGTGCCCCAAATAAAAATGTTGCTTGCTCATCTAGACATGAACACAAAGTTAAATTTCATTGTACCTACTGTGGTAGAGATGGTCTTGTCATAGATTTTTGTTATAGACTAGCTAAACAACAGAAAAAGGAAAGAATGATTGCTAGATCTCATAACTTTCATACAAAATTTGCTGCACTTCCTAAACCGAATGATAGGAACATGTAATCTGCTGTAATGAGTCGAAAACATGCAAAGTTTGCTCCCAAACCTACTGTTTTTCGTGCTACACATGTAACATCTCGTAGGACAGTAGATGGGCACAAAAATCCTCAAGCTTTGGCTCATGAACCTACTGTTTTATCTCAACATTCGCGTGTTATTCCTACTGGACATCGTGTGACTGCTTTTTGACTAACCCCAGTATTGAGTCATCGACGTATTGTTCTTCTATGTAGGTTACATGTTTGAGGAAGGGGAAAATTTGGATTGTGGATTCAGGTTGCTCACGCCACATGGCCGGTAAGAAAGAATGGTTCTCCTCTCTCTCTTTTGTGTCACGTGTAGAGAATGTTACTTTTACCGATAATTCTTTAACTCCTATAATTGCTAAGGGTTCGGTTAGAGTAAATGATCACTACACTTTGAAGGATGTGGCACTTGTTAAAAATTTGAAATACAACTTGCTTTCTGTTTCACAACTGCTAGATGAAAATCTGAAAATTATTTTCACTAAAAATTGCAGCAAAGTTGTAAATTCAAATAGTGAGCTTATTTTTAACATGTCTCGGTTTGCAAGAGTTTTTAAAGCTAACGTTGATATGTCTTCGTCTAAGCATAGGTGTCTAGTTGCTAATGATTCAAAGGACATATATTTTGGCATCGTAGACTTGGTCACGTAGGCTTTGATCATCTAACGCGTGTTAGTGCTCTTGATCGCATACGTGGGCTGCCTAAGCTTAAAAAGGACAAAGAAATTGTGTGCTCCTCTTGTAGATATGCTAAGATGGTTGCAGGTTCACATACTCCTCTCACAATGATCATGACAACTGAACCGGGTCAACTTTTGCACCTTGACACTGTAGGACCTTCACGTGTTCAATCCTTCAGAGGTAAATGGTATGTTCTTGTGATTGTTGATGATTATTCTAGATACTCATGGGTTTACTTTATGGCATCTAAGAATGAAGCTTTTAGGCACTTTAAAACTTTATTTCTTAGATTATCAATTGATCACCCAGGATCTTTAAAAGCAATTAGAAGTGATAACAGAACCATATTTAAAAATCAATCTCTTGATCACTTTTTTGCTGAAAATGGAATAGATCATCAATTTTCTTCACCATATGTACCTCAACAAAACGTTGTTGTAGAAAGAAAGAACAGAATCTTAGTTGAGATGGCTAGGACTATGCTTGATGAATATCAAACTTCTAGAAAATTTTGGGCTGATGCGATTGCAACCACTTGTTATGTCTCAAATCGTGTTTTCTTGCGCACTAAGCTAGGTAAAACACCATATGAGCTCCGGCTTGGACATAGGCCGAGTGTTACACACTTTTGGGTCTTTGGTTGCAAATGCTTTGTTAAGAAACATGGTAATCTTGATAAATTTGAACCTGGATCCATTGATGGCATGTTTCTTTGTTATGCATCTCATACTAGAGGCTACCGTGTGCTTTTACTTGACACTAACAAAATTGTGGAGACTTGTGAGGTGTCTTTTGATGAAGCTAGCACAGGTACTAGCTCAAACATTGCAGGTCCAGATCCATATCCGCAGGGGGAGAGTATTTTCGTTGAAGACGAGGAAGAAGTGGTGCTGCTGCCCAAAAATTCAGCAGCTAATGACATTGTTCCGGCTCCTAATTTTGATTCACAGCCAGCACTGACGACCACTATTGCTGGTCCAGATCCTCCTCAAGTCACAAGCTCATCGATTTGTGATGAACATGAAGAAGAAGAAGCTTGTGTAGTGTCCACTCCCCTTCGGGTTCTCAAAAGCCATCCTCCACAACAAATTATTGGAAGCTTGCACGAAGGAGTCAGACAGTCCAGGTTTTGCGATCCAAACTCTCATGCTCATTCTTCTTTTGTTGCTTCTTTTGAACCCAAAGGTATATCACACGCACTCACTAATGAATCTTGGTTTATTACCATGCAAGAAGAGTTAGAAAATTTTGAAAGAAATAATGTTTCAAAACTTGTACCTCCACCGCAAGGTCACACTTTAATTGGAACTAAATGGGTGTTTAAAAATAAATAAAGCGAGGATGGGGTTGTGGTTAGGAATAAGGTTAGGTTGGTTGCTCAAGGTTTCACTCAAGTTGAAGGTCTAGATTTTGATGAAACTTTTGCTACTGTTGCTAGATTAGAAGCCAAAAGAATTTTGTTAGCTTTTGCTGCATCTAAAGATTGAAAGCTATATCAAATGGATGTTAAAAGTGCTTTTCTTAATGGATAGATAGATGAGGAGGTTTATGTCAAACAACCACCAAGTTTTGAAAATCTAGATTTTACTAATCATGTTTACAAACTGTCCAAAGCCTTGTACATCTCAAACAAGCCCCTAGAGCATGGTATGATAGGTTTAAATCATTCTTACTTGAAAAGGGGTTTACCATGGTCGAGGTTGATAAAACTCTTTTTGTGCTTAAGCATGGAAATGACTCATTATTCGTTCAAGTGTATGTGGATGATATTATCTTTGGTTGTGCTTCTCATGATCTTTTGTCCAAGTTTTTAGCTATGATGAGTTTAGAATTTGATATGAGTATGATGGGAGAACTCACGTACTTTTTGGGGCTGCAAATCAAGCAAACCAAGGAGGGTACCTTTGTGCATCAAACGAAGTATACAAAAGACCTCCTAAGGCACTTCAATATGGACAAAAGCAAGCCTCTTCGGACACCAATGGGAACAACAACAACACTTAAAATTGATAAGATGGTGAACCCGTGGATCAAAAAGAATATAGAAGCATGATTGGATCACTTTTGTACCTCACGACATCAAGACCGGACATTCAATTCAGCGTATGTCTTTTTGCACGGTTTCAAGCCTCCCCATGTGCTTCACATCATCAAGCCATCAAAAGGATTCTCAGGTACTTACATGGAACTCAAGAATTCGGCATTTATCTTCCTTATTCCTCAACCTTAACTTTGAAAGCTTTTTCGGATGCTGATATTGGGGGTTGTAGGATTGATAGGAAAAGTACTTCCGGTGCTTGTCATTTTCTTGGTAATTAACTTGTTGCTTGGTCCTCTAGAAAAGAAAACTCAGTTGCACAATCCACAGCGGAATCTGAATATGTAGCTGCTGCTAGTGCTTGCTCACAAATTCTTTGGATTGTTCAAACACTTAAGGATTATGGGGTCGATCTAGATAGTGTTCAACTATTTTGTGATAACACTAGTGCCATTTGCATTGCTAAAAACCCCGTGCCACATTTTAGAACTAAGCACATTGACATTAGGTATCACTTTCTCCGTCTTAATGTTGAAAAAGGAAATATTGTGCTTCACCATGTAGATACTGAACAACAATTGGCTGACATTTTTACAAAACCTTTGGATTTCACTCGTTTTTGTTTCGTTCATAATGAAATAGGGGTTATGCATCCTCATGGCTTAGATTGAGGGGGAGTTTTTGATGAGTAGCATTGATGATGGATGAGTCCCGATCTTCCGAAAGGTAATGGATAGGTCGATTGATGTGGAGATCTCGATGTTGATGATCCGAGGCTCTCGGGTAGAACACAAACAACCCCTGCAATCACTACACCACCGCTCCGTTGGTTATCAACCGTGCTGCACACGATTGACCTCGCCAAGAAGGCTAATCCCTGCAAGTGCAACCGAGAACACAAGAAAGAACGTAGAAGAAGCAATCTGAAATTGCTGAATTGGGGTCTCACAAACCGATAAACGGCGATATTATTGATCTAAGCAAAACCCAATTGTTCATGGCGGCTACTATGAAGTATATATAGGTGGGAGGACGTCCAAGGGGGTGTTGGGGTCGTGACCTAACCCTAACACACGAAAATAATGGACTTAGACTTGATACAAGGCCCAATGGCCCAATATGGTGGCGCAGCACCCTGACAGATACTGTATTTGATTTTGTTTCGGCGATTCCCGACGACTCCGAAGCAATTTTGACATGGGACCGGTGCCATTGGAAAGGTTATCCTCTCCCCTTTCCGTGCATATGTAGAACGTCCAAAACGGAGTTCGTATGTGTCCTGAGCGTCCGTTTTAGTGCGTACTGCTCCTGGACTCCGAGTTGGATACGATTTGGAGTTTGGTTCGGTTTCCATCTTCTTTGAACGAATTCTCTGGTCTTCCACGTCCCTAATACTCCCTCCAAGTACTCCTTGAACCTCTCCATGGATCCTAATCACAAATAAATCATTAAGTAGCAATTTATGTTCAAAAACATATAAGGAAATATATAAGAACGAGTTCACCTCTGAAATTAATTGTTGTGTATGAACTCTATTGATTGCATATTGTATGTTCAATGGAGTGTTGTTTGTATCCATAGAAGTGATGTCCTCATCATCCTCCCCTTCTTGAATTGGAGTCGTCCTCGACTCAAGTTCATCTTCTATCATGTGTGGGTCGATATGTGCAACGCCATCAAATCTTCTTGTAAGCATGAAAGGAGGAGGCCAAGGTGGTGGACGGCATAGTGCACCATCTTGATCTTGTCCATCAAATAAGAGTGCACATTCACTTGAGCCAGGATCCCAAACAAATAAACATTGTGTCATGTTTGTAAGTGCAATAATAATATGCATGATCACATCATTCTCCCCTTCTTTATGACAAGCCGTCCTCGGCTTGCTCGTATGTACAGCAAGAAGTCTTGCTTTGGGGGTAGAGTTTAGGCCCGAGTGAGCACTGTCCATATTGCACAACCGCAGCGAAAAATGTTTTTGTTGTCCCTGCTGCAAGGAAAAAATACTAGAAAAACTTGACAAGATATTATTAGCGTTAGTACATTCATTTACTTGACCATGTTGTTGCAACACAAAAGGAGCTTCCTCATTTGAACATATGTAAACTTTATGCAGCATAAACATACCACTATGTTCATATTTGCCTATAGCATAAAAAATATTTCTACTTAACAAAGGCAATTGAGACTGAGAAAATATTATCTTCTCTACGATATCTAGATCACAAATAGTGTCAAATTCAATATAGTCCAAAGTATTTAGAGAAGATAACAATTTCAGCTCATCCCTTTCACATGTAGTTGGGATCAAATGCTTAATTTCAGCACAAGTGAGTAATAAAGTATTAATTTCATTTGGTTGTTCTAGCATAGGTATAATATAATTATCAGCACACAACTCATTTTTGTTATAAGAATCAGTAGGAAAATCAACTAATGGTAAAGGTGTATTATGAAAAGGTTCATCTTGTTGCTGCTCATCGATAGTATGATTGGTAGCAAAATTCAGAACATCCAAAAACTTCTCACCTTCAACAAGTGTGTTGCGATATTCGTTACCTTTATTCTCATTTTCAGCAGTAATTGTGGGTGAAATATGAATTGATAGATCTGAATTTTCATAGGAGTTGTTGAACACCTCGTTCGGTTTTGGATTTTCTACGATTCTAGGTTCTTGTTCCTGCAAAAAGTTAGGCATAGGAGGAGGTACAACAAGAAAATTCTTCTCAAGCTCATGTATTTCATCTTTGCAATTGGATACACTAGTAAATGTTTCTCGCATAAGAATTTTCATATCTTTCCATGTTCGAGGTTTTTCTAAATCATTTAAATTGTTCCACCAAGTTAATGCACAATCTACTAATGCACTTGCAATATTTCTAATCTTCCTCCTCTCACACATATGACATTTTCCAAAAATTTTATCCAACTCTATTTCCCAAGCAATATATTCATCATAACCAAGACCATCATAAGAAGGAAGAGATGGGAGAATGTAATTACTTCTTGTGGAAGGTGTTATAAAGGTGGTCTGAATGTCATGTGAAGCATTGGTTGATGTTTGATTTTTAGTGAGCAACTCTATCGCCTTCTTCATCATGTCCATCATCTCAGCATATAATGCATGATTCTTGTTTTTACCTGACATTGTTAGTAGCAAACAGAAGACAGCACAAAAAAATGTTATCCCTATCAACTACAAAGGATAATGGAAAAGTGGAAGTGGAATCACACACTCTCAAGCGTCTTACCACGCTCTTACAAGTGTTCTTACCGACACTGCAGGTGGCAAACGGTGGCCGGTATGAAGAAACCAATGAAGCGTGGGATGATTGCAAAGGTGTATCGATTCTGCTCAAGAGTAAGGTGTAGCTTGGATGGCACTTTCTATGTAGCAAGGATTAGCAACAATGAAATCAGATAGTAAAGTTGAGTAAGTGTCCAAAGTACTTGTCAAAGTTGCTGGTCTAAATGTGTTCCTAGTAGTTCAAGCTAGCAAGACATGAGACAAAACTAGATGACACAAAGAATGCAAGCACTTCTGTTTTTTTTGTTGTTTTTTTCCACTTTTTTTGTGTGGCTTTTGTTTCTTGTTTTGCACTTGCCTTTTTCTTTTTTCTTCCTTTTTTTTTTCAGAATGTGCTGCAAGGGAAGAACACAATGAAAATCAACCCAAGATATCGCGTGTGTCTGTCGCAGATTTTCTGCTCAACCTTCCAAGGACAAATAGGCACACTTATAGGCTCTAAATTTGAAAACTTAGAACAGCAAGATTGTAGATATATCTCTCCTCTTTAATTTCAATATATGGAAGACCTATTTTGGAAAAGAACAATAGGAGATACTGCCCCCGAAATACAGACTGTTCAGAATTTTTAGGTCAATAACAGATTCGGATCTAATGCAATTTCGACATCGATATCTATATTTTATGGGAAAATCGTGTATACGAAAGTTATAGAGAACTTCTTAAGCTTTCCAGAAAGTATAAGAACACAAAAATCCGAGTTCGTATGAGCTAGATATGATGAAAATACTGAACTGGACAGAGATGAATCTAATCTGGACGTGATGACGTGATTCAAAAGGATGAATCAACACAATACAAAACTCAAACTAAGACTAAAAACACTTTCTAAACCAGCAATATGACTCAACAACAGACACAAACTCAACAAAACCAAACTGAATAACAAAGTTGCAAAGGCTCAATGTGGTTTGGACAAAGTAATGAACAGATCTACTAAACTATAAGTTTTTTTGTGGCTTTTTTTTGTGGACTCTAGGTATGAAAAACAAAACTAATGTAATGGATAGATGAATTACCTAACGGTCAACCTGGAAATCTGATACCAATTGATGAGTAGCATTGATGATGGATGAGTCCCGATCTTCCGAAAGGTAATGGATAGGTCGATTGATGTGGAGATCTCGACGTTGATGATCCGAGGCTCTCGGGTAGAACACGAACAACCCCTGCAATCACTACACCACCGCTCCATTGGTTATCAACCGTGCTGCACACGATTGACCTCGCCAAGAAGGCTAATCCCTGCAAGTGCAACCGAGAACACAAGCAAGAACGTAGAAGAAGCAATCTGAAATTGCTGAATTGGGGTCTCACAAACCGACAAACGGCGATATTATTGATCTAAGCAAAACCCAATTGTTCATGGCGGCTACTATGGAGTATATATAGGTGGGAGGACGTCCAAGGGGGTGTTGGGGTCATGACCTAACCCTAACACACGAAAATAATGGACTTAGACTTGATACAAGGCCCAATGGCCCAATATGGTGGCGCAGCACCCTGACAGATTCTGTATTTGATTTTGTTTCGGCGATTCCCGACGACTCCGAAGTAATTTTGACATGGGACCGGTGCCATTGGAAATTTTATCCTCTCCCCATTCCGTGCATATGTAGAACGTCCAAAACGGAGTTCGTATGCGTCCTGGGCGTCCGTTTTAGTGCGTACTGCTCCTGGACTCCGAGTTGGATACGATTTGGAGTTTGGTTCGGTTTCCATCTTCTTTGAACGAATTCTCTGGTCTTCCACGTCCCTAATACTCCCTCCAAGTACTCCTTGAACCTCTCCATGGATCCTAATCACAAATAAATCATTAAGTAGCAATTTATGTTCAAAAACATATAAGGAAATATATAAGAACGAGTTCACCTCTGAAATTAATTGTTGTGTATGAACTCTATTGATTGCATCTTGTATGTTCAATGGAGTGTTGTTTGTATCTATAGAAGTGATGTCCTCATCAGTTCTCAAACTTGAGAAGTCTATGCGTGAATCTGAAATTAAAATAATATGAGCATGGTATTTCATATATATATGACTTTGTGATTCCTTTTACATGCTGAAAGTTCTTACTACATTACTCGTGTTATACATTTTGTAGTTTTTGCCATGTCTAGTAATTGGAATAACTACTTACACTAAAACCGGTCATGGTCGAACTTTCTTGCTGTTTTGAACTTGTTGCATGCTCACAAGAGCTTTTAATCATAAAAAATTAATCAAGTAATCAACTCACATGATGAGTTTTTATGAAAAATTAGAAATGAGAAAAGATCAAGAGAATATGCATGCATCACGCTTCTTCTTTTGAGATGGCTTATCATTACACTTAGATATGAACTTGGAAGAAGTTGTGTATGACTAAAATCATGTCCTTAAGCTTTTGATTGTCAAATGACATAGGCTTGGCTTGGTTGGTTAGAATAAGGCACATGCGGCATATAATCTCTTGCAATTGTCATATGTTAAAAATTTGTGCCTTAAAGAAAAAAATTTGCAGCAACAAGTGTCATGCTTTCAGGTATTGAAATAGTTAAGTTTGTGAGATCATGACTTGCTTAAATTGAAAATTACATTTGATCTCTAGCATGGCTTACACTACTTTTTGTATCTCATTATTGTGATAGTGTAAGTTACTTGATAGTATGACTTGGATGAGCTTTGTTTTATATGTATATGTTATAATATGCTCATAACAATTAAAATTTCTCTTTTGTACCTTGCTGAATACATTGTCAAAGGGGGAGAAATTGATCACACCTTGCACATATTCACAAGTGTTTTTGGCACGATTCTTCTCAGGGGGAGAAGTATGTATAGGGGGAGAAATTTTATTTCTATCGATTTTCAAAGAGGGGGAGAAATTGTTTTCAGAACTTTTTATTCCAATGTTCGAATTTTAAGTGGTGTTGTCAATGCATTAATCTAGGGGGAGATTATGAGACCTATGTGTGTTGAATACATTGGCTTTGACGATAAAAGTTTTGAGTACTAACAAAACATCTTTTTATCAATCTTCAACAATAGGTCCGGCATGTTTTGATTAGTCTTGGCAAGGTTCAGAGCTTGATAGCAGTGGTTCTGCTTTTAACTTGCAATGTTTCAAACTTGCTTTATATTCTTGGAAAGATTCCTTAGTATTTATTTGCTAAGTTTTTGGTGCGTTTTGGTTGATATGGCTGATATCGTTTTTCTATGCTTTGAAACATGCTTATGTGAGGTGCTCATGTGAGGTGTTATGTTCGGAACTAACTTGAGTCAAGTCGCGGACTTGGGATCATACAAATTGGTTGTTTGTTCATGTGCAGGTGTTGCTTGAGTTCAAGTCATGGCTGGAGATAGGATCCTTTGGACTAGTCTCAGGGAGGAGATGAGGTTCCAACAACCAAATTCAGGAGGAATTGTGGTTGAGCGGTTCAGGAGGTCGCACAGGATGATTGAATCAAGGGCAGTGCATATGAAGGTTACTGGACATCGAAGGAAGGTGTTCGCACGTATGCATGCGGCGCATGATGTGGCAACATGGTTCCGCAGATGGGCTAAAAAAGGAAAGATCTGGTTAGAAGGATCGGATTGTATCAGTTGATGACTTCGGCTGCGACGAAGTCGGTTATGGATAGTATGGAAAGTATTGAGTTGGTTATGATAGGATTTCACGTGCACGAATTTGAGTTGTTTTAGGAATGTTGGATACGTTCCTGAGGTGTTTGAAAGTATTAAGATTGCTTCTATCTGGGTATAGAAGAGTCTTGAGCAGTTATGGAAAGTTTCGATTCGTGAATTGAGTTGGATTAGAGTCCTAGTTAGGTTTGGGTTGGCCTAAGGGCTGGTTATATAAGCAAGGGAGGCTAGAGCTCGTGGTAGACGACTTTAGGGCTGTTCCTCTTGTGTTCTATTGAATAAAATTTGTAGTTGAAAGGAACTTTTGTTCCTTGTTTGCCCGACTTGTTCCAGAAAATTTTCTCGTCGAGTTTCTGCACAACACTACCTTTCTTTGGTGGTTTTATGATAACTCAAGATTTACAGATCTGATTGACGTGATTCTTTTCGGTTGTCATCACAACTTGATTTTCTGTCATATGTCAAAATTTTACGGTCATTGGGTTTGCGGTTTTTGATCTACATGAGTTTCTTTGTAGTATTGCAGATCTGTTTTTTACTCGGTAGAACAGATTCACCTTTGTTCAATCTTTCGATCGTAACTTGAGTTTCTCTCAACGGATTTGAGTGATTCTTGTTGTGTCGTCTTCACTACTTGATTCTCTCTGATATATATCACTTTTGTCATGGTGAAACATGTTTAGATTAGTGTCACACATAATTTCTTTAACAGATTATTTTTCTGCCGAGGGGTTTTCATTGCTTGCGCAGGAAAAGTTTTAATCTACCATTCATCCCCCCTCTGGTACCTTTACACGTGCTCTTTGATCCTACAAAATTAAACATAATCAAATAAACCACTTAAGCAAAATTAATCGAATTAACCACTTAAGCATAATTAAATAAACAATAAATAAATTTAAGCATAATTTAAAAAATTAAATTCAATTTCAAAATTGAATTTAATTTGAATTCAAATTGAAATTTGAATTTCAAATGGCCGGTGGCGGGAGGGGAGGGGGCTCGGGGAGGGTGAGTGTGGGGGGTGGGGGGAAGGTGAATGGGGGAGGGTGAGGGTGGAGCGGCTGAAGGTGGGGGTGGGGGGGCTCAGGGATGGGGAGAGGGCTCATGGAGGGTGCAGGCCAGCGTGGAGGGGGGAGGGGGGAGAATGCGCCGTGGTGGTGAGGGGGGGGGACGGGGCAAAGGGAGGGTGGAGTCCGTCATGAAGGAGGGAGGGAGAGAGGTGGAGCGCAGGGAGAAGGTGAAGGTCTTACCTGGAGAGACGGCGAGGAGGCGGCGGTGCTCTGGCTCATGCGGCCGCAGTGGGGCGGTGCCTTAGAGAGGGGGCTCGGCCGGGGCGTCAGGCGGCGGGCAGTGCGGGCGGCGGTGTGTGTGGCAGCGTCGGGCGACGCAAGCGGCAGCGTCGGGCAGTGCGGGCGACAGCGTGGGGAAAGTGAAGCGGCGGAGAAAAAGAAAGAGGCTCCAGTAATTTATGTTGACCGACGTTAGGGCCGACGTAGTTAAGCGTGAACTTTCGTCGGCCAAGTTACTTACATCTGCTGTGGGCAACGGCCGACGTCGGTATCCATTTAATGCCGTCGGTTAGTTTACTTACGTCGGCCAAGGGATTGCAGCCGACACAACTTAGAAAACTTATGTTGGTTACCATGGCCCGACATAAGTTATCTAACTTACGTCGGTTGGCACAGTAAGTTGTTCTGGCCGACGTAATTTTTCGTGTTTCCTCTAGTGATGGGTCAAATGGGCCACTTACAGAAGTGTCTGAGGAGATCGGCGTAGCATCCAGAAACAGTCATGTGACCCACCTGTTAGCCACCTGGAGAAAGCACAACCCATTTGGAGGGTTTGCCAGGTCGGCCGAACATGTGGTTCGGCCGACCTGGTCTTTCCTCCAAATCCAGTCAGTTTCCACGTGTTGGCTCTTTCTGGCTTTTTCTAAAGCCATTGATGACTAATTCATGCACTTTTCGTGGCGAGAACCGACTCTTTTCTAGCTATAAATAGGACCCCTTACCCCTCACTTCAACACACAACACTTGAGCATCATTCTATTGTATACACTAGTTCTCCTAGTTCCTTAATGAAGGTTAGGCTGTAGAGACGAGCCTCTGGTCCCAAGTCCAAATTGGGAAAGGTATGACTCATGTATCTTTTCTTGTATTTGTGATTTTATGCATAATAAAGATATTACCTTTAGTCTTATTTTATTCATATACTTGGATGAAGCATTTTTTGTTTGCTTGTGGATTCCATGTATGTGGCAGGAGTAGTCTTTATGATTATGCCATATCACTCTTTTTCCATCATCATAAACACTATAGACCTCCTCCACTATAGTCTAATTAGTTATGGTATGATCATGTTGATATGAATAACTTATGCTATGTCTCAACATTGGTTCAACGATTAGGTTAGTCATTGCCTTAAGATGCCTTGTGTCATGAATCTTAAGGTATTTACTTAATATGCTAGCAAGGTGCTAGAGTAGTTAAGTAATGTTGGATGTCTCGTAGATCCACGGGTTGAAGAGGTAGACAGTAGGTGGTGACAGCCCTACCTGTCCTTGTAATCCTCCATGTTCGGCTATGCCACAGACTCTTTGCGGGAGTCATCATAGTATTGATAGGGGTAAACCCGTGCCCGATGTATTGAACAACTTAGCATAAGGATTCACCATTGACATGCTCATTAGTACCTAACCAAGGCTATGCATATGTATTAGAAGCATTGTAGGAGCAACTCACCAACTCTTAGTCTAATCTCCATTAGGACTCATGTACCCCTAGAATAGATTTCTTAGGTGTGTGTCACACTACCCATAATATCAACTTACCCATGTATTGATAATTGATTAGTATCCCATAGCTCGATCATAAGAGTAGTGTCTACTTTACTTCATTGCCTTCCTTTGGGATATATACGATATACCCTTGGGAATACTCTTGGGTCAAATACTACACGATAGTTTCCGTGCACTTGCGGATTTTTATTTGTGACGTAAGAAACATCAACAAGCATTTTTGGTGCTGTTGCCATGGAAGGCAGGGGAAGTGAAGGATAGCTCTCACTTGTGATTAAGCTATAGGTACCAATAGCTATTAGACAGGGTTATCCTTGTTTGTTTTCTCCTTTTGTGTGAAAACAGTATAGTGTTGGCTAACCCATTTTCATTTGATGGCCAACCAGAACACAAGTACTCAACCACAAGATGATTCAAGACATACCTCAACAAATGTCCACTAGGAAACACCATTGCCATTCGCGGAAGAATTTCAGGTTCCAGTAGAAGCCAAAGTCATCCATTCCCAAGCTTGGGGGAGGCTCCAAGAATTTTTCTTTGTTTGCCTTCATCATGAGGTGGGTAGTTGGCTCTTCATCCAACATTCATGTCATGGGTTGGCTCCACCAATCCATGATCACATTCGTGTTTGAGTTGAAGGACTCCTATTCTGAACCATCATGGATGATAATATGGTCTCCACTCAAGGGGCGGATTGAGGAATGCTCTAGTTCCCTTAACTTGGCATGCACACCACATAACAAGGTGGACATGCTAGTTGTGGAACTACACCTATCATTGAAGTAACATGAAGATGAAGCCAATGGAGAAGTGCTTGATTGATCCAAGCCATAGATATCCACATGATTTGTGAAAATCCATGTCAACATGGGCCACTCGGGGAATCATTTCTCTAAGACCCATGAGGATTCTTCCTTTCAAACAACAACTCCAATGGCAATCACCAAGAAGGAGGTCAAGGGTGGAATCAACATCACTCTTGTAATCAAGGAGGCTATGGGGATTTCAAGGGATTAGGTTCAACTAGCCCACCTTGAAGTATCTTGTCCATGGCCATGCAAGAAATCAAGAAAACATTTACATGAAGATCTTGGCCAATGACAAGAAACATAAAGAGAATTCAAGATCCAAGATGTCCCAAAATCACTTGTTGGGATTTCTACCCTTCGACCAAGCTTGTGCAACCTAAAGCAAGTGACATTGTGGATGAAGCGTTTCTTGTTTGATTGTGGAGTCCACATGTCATCATGCCAAAGCATGTCTTTGATCCATGATAAAAGTGTAGGTTAACTCAAAGGAATATTAAGAAGGTCAATGTAACACCCCTAAACAAGGACAAGCCTCACCATGCTCACGAGAGAATATCCTCAACAGGGAAAAGCCATCACTACATCAACAAGTCCTCATCAAGATGACGGAGAGGCTAGGGCCATCATGTGGTCCACATGTCCAACTAACATGCCAAAGGAGATTTGGCATGTCGATCAAGAGAAGTTGTCCGTATCTTCATCTCCATGATTGGTCGCATTAGACAACACGGAGGTAAGTCCAACTCACCGGACTTCAAAAATTCGATGATTCCTTGCCAATAGGTTAATTGATAGTTATCTCATATTTGATTTCCCAATTGCATATTTGAAATTCCAATGAATCTTTGCATTTGCATTTAGCATGTTTGAATTTTCACACTTGCATGTTGGAAAGTAAATTTCCAACTATCATAAAACTGAACTTTTGAATTAGTAAATAAATTTATTTGGATATGAACCTTGGGCGTAACCACTTGAATTCATCTTCCTAATTCAAACCAAAAATATGCCGTTAATATTCAATGCATTTGCATGTTGTTTCAATTTGGTCAAAACAATTTGACAAAGGGTACAATATGCTTTTGAGCTAACGTAACCCGTTTTTGAGTTGTTTTGTCTATTCTTGATTTTGGTGCAGCTAGGACAATATTTTTAAAGAGGTTGGAAGGCCTCATCAAGCGCATATCCCTCGGTCAATCTCATTTTTAGTTCATGGTAGAGGAATGCTCAAGATGGCTCAATGGAGGAGCAAGATTAAGCCCATTCAACTACAACCACAACTTGGCAGAAGACATTGAACATGGAGGCTACACCAAATTCATGGTCGTGAGTTTCTCACACAACGACCTTCATCACGAACTGCTCTTAAATTGAGGTACAAGTTTAAAATTTTCCGTCAATGGAATTATATTAGGATTGAATGATTTTTTCTTACGTTGGTAAGGAAGGTTTACACCTTCTCATCATTAAATTTCTATGCATCCTCACGAGAGTAAGTGTTGGCATTGCTCTTTCTGATTATTCAAAAAGTAATGTCACGTTACATAGGAACAAATTTAAACAAGTACCTAGAATTTCATAAGCATTGCCAAACTTGGCTTAGACATTTTTTGCCTAGGTAAATCTTATGGAATGACCTAATGGTTGAATTGGTATGCAACCTAGGAATATTGATGCCCATGATTTTGATTTGAAACTCATTCATGCATGGATCACTAAATATCAAATTCCTAGGCAAAAAATAAAAAATGTTCATGAGGATAAAATTTAGAATCTTGTTTGCCATGATCCAAATGATAACATTTGCTTTTGTGTAAAAAAACTATGATGGTTAGAAAATTTTCAAGGTAAATGGATCCATATAGTGTATTATATCACTTGAATTGTTATGAGTAGGAGCTTTAGAAAAATGTGCATATTGATTTGTCAATAAAGCCCCACTCTTACCAATGAATAATACATTGTTCATGGATACGCTCTAATTTGGACCCAATGCATCTTTGATTTTTATCTTACACGTACGTACAAATGAAAATTCGGTTACCTAACCCGAAAATTCATTTGTACAAGTATCGGGAGCTAACAATCTCTTTCAATCATAAAGGGGATGTTTGCACTAGTAATATTACTATGCAGGCATTCAAAGATCCGATTGTTGGAAACCCTCTATGAGCAACCAATGGGCTGCTACGGATACGTGAGAGCATTATGCTCTCAACTATTCTAAGCACTCATTCAAGCTCAAGGGAATTGCTACTATCATTGGGTGTAAGTTATTCCTTTGTGGCTAAAAGGTATGATGCACCTTAACCAAGAAATGCCAAGATCACATCCAATGTATATTGGGTGCAAGTTGTTCCTATGTGGCTAGAAGGTATTTTATACCTTAGCCAAGGAATAATGGATCACACTCAACCCATGTTGAGTGCGCGTCATCCCTTTATGGTTATAGGTATGTTGTACCTTAGCCAAGGAATAACGGATCATACTCAACACATGTTGGGTACAAGTCACTCCTTTGTGGCTAAAGGTTATCATTACCTTAGCCAAGAAATGATGGATCACACCCAATGCATGAGAGGTACAAGTTATTCCTTTGTAGCTAAAGGTTATCAATACCTTAGCCAAGGAATAACAAGGTACATCCAACCTATAGAAACCTTGAGATGTGGATGCGAGACATCGACAACACCCTCCTTGACCACACTCATGGAACCCATAGAAGGCAACCCAACATCGCCACTCAACCCTTCAATACCAAAGTCATGTTGCAACAATGTTATGCCAACCTCATGGCCTACATCCGTCGTTAGGATTTTAACCCCTATCACGGACCTTGATCGAGAACAAGCTTTGGGGAGGACCTCCACTTGTGGTAACTTGTATCAAACCCCATTTGCATTCCTTTATTTTATTTCTTTCTTTCCACAACGTTTGCATCTTTAAAAAAATAATAATAACGTAGTATAGGTTAGGTTAATAAAATAAAAGATGTGCAGTAAGAATATTTTTACTTTGCATAAGTTGAAATGATGAATAGTTGCTTTGTTTTATTTTCTCTAGTCACTTGCATACAACTTAGTATTATGCAAGTATTGGGTTTACTGGCCTAGAATATTCTTGCCTGAAACTTGGAAATTGTGGATAGGAAAAGCTAAGTCCAACCCTAGGTTGTTGTGGGATATGATATAGTGATAAGAGCTGCTAATATCTTAGTTGAAAGTGAAACTTGATTTCATGCAGAAGATATAAAATTGGAGTTCCTCATTTGATAGAAATTCCTACCAAATCCATATGATGATTTGAATTAGATAGACCATATGCATATGCTGTTTGCCTTCACATTGAGCTTGGTCAAACTAGTATAGACCTATGTGAGAATCTTTTCATGCTTTTAAGATCAAGATTACACAGGCATATGCTAAACTTCTAAACTAGAAGTTAGCAAAATTCTATCATACCATTCCACCACTAAAAAAGATACTCTATGATTTTCATGCATAATACTCTCTCAAAATTATTTGAAAAAAATAAGAGAGAAGAAGAAAAGAGGAATAGAAGACATGGCTACAAGAAAAATAAAAAATCGCAAGCTCATGTATAAGAGCGTGAGAAAACAAAAGTAGCCATGTTTCATCCATACAAAAAGAAAGTGCATACAAAGGAGTCACCTTCATATTTCCACTCCACAAATATTCCATCACACTTGCACAAATCTTGATCAAAAGTATAATTTGTTTTCTCCTAAGGCTTACTCTTTTGACTTAGCAATATATGTATTGCAAATATGCCTACTCTTGATACCTACCAAGCTCCACATACAAGCCTTATTTAGATATAGGACAAGAAAGGCATTGCCTTGGTGAGGATACAAATACCACTTCCCACATAGGAGCGATTGAGTGCATCATTTGAGGAACATAAATTCAAATACCACTTGAAATTCTTCGAAAATTTGAGTGGAACTCATACATTAGGTGATGTATGCTCAGAAAGACTAAGAAAAAAGGGTGAGGTACCATAGCCAATTTATTCAATCCAAGGTAGAATATTTTTTTTGTGCACATGGTACTTTTGCAAAATAGGAAATTATAACAACTCCTGATCAACAACCTAAGTCTTTATCTTTGCTTCGGGACGAGCAAAGGATAAGCTTGGGGGAGATTGTTCACGGTCGTTATATACCGATTTTGGCCATCAATATAACTCAATTATGTGAGGGAATGAATATTTCTTACACACATTATAGTTAGAAATAACCTAGTTCCACTTGTACTTGGAGAAATTGGTGCGTGCAGGTATTTTATATATATGGCAGTATGGACATGCTAGCTTACCTTTTGTGCTCCATCCACATAGCATTACATATGCTGGAAAATCATTTATTGTCTACAATATAGAAGCTCACATGAGAAATGTTTCTTTCTTCGAACTGTCTTATGTTTCAACACCATCTGACCATAATTTCAGTAGCTTATCAATCAAAGGCTGTAGATACACATCAATGTTACCAGGTGACTTTGGCCCAAGAATTATCATTGACATAACCCAATAAGGCTGCTTCATACATAACCAAAGTGTTAGATTATAAGGGATTAGAATCACAGGTCATGTATTGTAAGAAACATTCATTATTCCAAAAGGATTGAAACTATCAGATGCTACCCAAAGTCTTATGTTGCAAGGATCAGATGAGAAATTTGGGTGAATGCTATCAAAATGCATCCATGCTTTTGAATCCATAGGATGGCGTAATATTCCATCATCAATACATTCTTCTTTGTGCCAGCACATGTTTGATGCCATTGAATCTGCCATATAAAACCTTTGTATACGGGGAATAAGAGGGAAGTATCGTAGAACCTTGCGTGCTACAAGCTTCTTGGCTATTCCACAAGATAAAACCTCTCTTGCATCCCCACTAGTACTATTTTTCCATCTTAATTCACCACATTTTGGACATCTATCCAGTAGAGAATAGTCCCTCCGGAATAACACACAGTCATTGACACATGCATCGATCTTTTGGTAGTACAGCCCGAGGTCACGAACAAACTTCCGAACTTTATCAAGTGTATTAGGAATGTAGTGGCCCTTTGGAAGCACATATGCTAACAGTTCAAGGATCGACTCACACGCTTTTTTGTTCAAACTATTTAAACACTTTATCTGGTACAACATGACAATGAAGGATAATTGGGTCACATTCTCACAACCTAGATACAATTCCATTTTGGCATACTTTAATAAGTCATATAATGCATATGCATATCCAGTTGGTTGCTGTTGGTTTATAGCATTTTTTGGTCATCATCATATGTTGAAGTACCATCATGATCAGTGCCTCTAAGTGGACTGGACATCATATTTTCCATAACAGCATCATCAGAAATTACTCCTCATTATTTGCTGATTGCTTACACTACAGGAAACGCGAACACTTACGTCGGTCATCTTAACTTACTCGGCCAGCCAACAAAATTAGAATAACTTATGTCGGCCGGAAGAAACCGACCTAAGTTACCTAACTTTCGTCGGCGGCCGACTTAAGTTAATAGACCGACAGCAATAAAAAGAAACTTATGTCGGCCAGGACACCTAGCCGACATGAATAAATGGGCCGACGTAAGTTAAGCCTAACTTACGTCGGCCTCCAGGACGACCGACATAAGTAACTCAGGCCGACGTCATTAGCTTATTTAGCCGACCTAATTTACGGATTTTAACCTACCCCGCGCACCTCTTCTTTTCCTTAACCGCGCGCCGCTTCTTCTTTCCCCGACTGCCTTGCCCGACGTTGCGCCCGCTGCCGCCAGATATAATTCCCCCCGCCCCCCCCCCCACTCCTCCTCCCTGACCGCCGCCGGACCCCCCCCCCCCACTGTCAGGGCTATATATGGCCAATGGGTCGTGCCTGAAAACATTAGGCTCGGCACGTGCCTGAAAACGACGGGCCAACAGCCAAGGCCAAGCACGACGAGTCCCATTTTCCCCTGTCGGGCCGTGCCGGGCCCATTCGCGGGCCGATCTTGCCGTGCCGGCCCAAAGCCTTGCTGAGCCGTGGTCACCTCCTCGCGCCTCGCCTCCTCTGGACGGGATTCTAGGAGTCGCTCGTCGGTTTCGCCTCGCATCCTCTTAGATTCGGGGAAGAATCGGGCTGGGCATCGCAGATGGCGGGCAGCGGCCAGCGATTCTATACGAGGCTAGGGAGCCGAGGCGCGGCCGAGCGGGGTCTGGGGGACTCGACGGCCGGGTAGGAGAAGAAGGGCTGGGGACGGGCAGGATTCAGGATGTGGTGCTCGAAGTGTCGAACGGGGTGCTGGGTGCGGGAGCGGCAACTGAACAGGAGGAGTGGGAGGTGTTGTAGGGTTTGGAATTTCAGGTTACTACTTTTATATGCTAAGTGGGCCAAACGGGTCATGGTCAGGCCGGGCCAAGTCAGTCGGGCTCATGGGGCCACATTGACGGGCCGACTGGGCCGCCCTTAATCGGGCCGTGTCAGGCTAGCTCGACGAGGTTGAGGTCAAGCCCGAGCACAACCCATGTCGGGTTTCGGGCTGGCCTGGTCCCAATTTTTTCGTTTCGGGCCGTGCTCGTGCTATGCTTTTTTTACCGTGCTTCGGGCCGGTCCGCTTGGCCCGGCCCATTTGGCCATCTATAGTCGTGGCCCATTTAGTGTGAACTTAAAGTATGTGACTAAAGCACCGTATGTGTGTATGGCGGAACCCGATGGACCCAGTTCACTGTCACTCTCGTTATTTTCTCTATCATTTATAAATTAACGAGAAAGTAACAGTAATTTTGTCCGGCTTTAAATTGCAGAGTCAAACATGGGAGAAGACCGTAGCTGGATGTATACTGGTTGGAAGAGCAGAACTGGTGGTCACTCAGATGAGTGATATACCAAGACAGAAGCTTTTGTGGAACAAGCTTTTTCGTTGTCTAATAACAATAAGGCGCTGTGCCCATGTACGAAATGCTGAAACGGAACGTTTTTGGAAAAAGTGGAACTTACAATGCACTTGTCTCGAAACATTTACGTGTCACATTATGAGTTGTGGAACTTCCACGGCGAGACAGCTTCTCAAGCTGTACAAGAAGTGGAAGTGGACAATGATGATGCCAAAGAGGTTGATATGATGGATGAGATGCTGGAAGCTATACGACCAGAGATGACAGAGGATCCTCAAACAGCAGAGGTTAAAGAGTTCTTCAAACTTCTCAAAGATTTAGAAGAGCCGTTGCATGGACACACTAAAATGACAATCCTCAAATTTGTGACTAGACTTATGGCAATTAAGTCTAAGTTCTTCTTTTCTAATAATTGTTACAACAAGCTCATCAATTTGTTCAACGATGCCCTTTCACATCCCAACAAATTTCCTAAAGATATGTATAAGTCGAAGAAAATTCTTTCCGGTCTCGGTATGAAGTACGAGAAGATTGATGTGTGTCCGGACAACTGCATGCTTTTCTGGAGAGAGCATGCCAATGAGAACAAATATTTGAAATGTGGTCAACCGAGGTTTGTCGAAGTTGTTAATAACGATAGTGATACTGTGACGACGAAAGTTGCATGTAAGCAGCTTTGTTACTTACCCGTGACACCGAGGATGAAGCGGTTGTTCCTTTCAAAAAAAAAAACGGCCAGACACATGAGATGGCACAAAGAAGGTGAGCATCAGAACAATGGAGTCATGATGCACCCGTCCGATGGTGAGGCATGGAAGGCGCTGGACCGGTTCGAACTAGAATTCGGTCGTGAAGCGAGGAATGTTCGCATCGGGTTGGCGACTGATGGGTTCACGCCATTCAGCACAAACACCGCACCATACTCCTATTGGCCCGTCTTTGTCATTCCGTACATTCTTCCACCAGCTATTTGCATAAAGAATGAGTTCATGTTTCTTAGCCTCATTGTACCTGGGCCGGATCATCCTAGGTCACGTCTCAATGTGATGTTGAAACCATTGATCGAAGACTTGAAAATGTCGTGGACAGGAGTCGAAGCGTACGACTGTTACAAGAAGCAGAAATTTAACCTCCGAGCTGCTTATTTGTGGTATGTCCATGATTTTCCGGAATACGACATGTTTTCTAGATGGGGCACTCATGGTCGGTTGGCGTGTCCGATATGTGCCTCAGATACCGATTGCTTTTGACATACCCATGGAGGCAAGATATCTTACTTCGATTGTCATAGACGTTGGCTGCCTCCAAATCACTTGTTTAAACAACAGAGGATTGTCTTCAGAAAGAACACTGTTGTCACTAAAGGACCACCGAAACGTCTTAACGGGTTAGAAATATCTGATATGTTGGACAAATTGGTGCCAGATGAAGGTCGTCCTGGATATTTCAAAGGTTATGGAGACAAACACAATTGGACTCACATATGTGGACTTTGGGAGCTACCATATTTGAAGTAGTTGATTCTAAGGCACAACATTGATGTCATGCATCAAGAGCGTAACATGGCCAAATGTATCATAAGCACATGCATGGACATGACGGGCAAAACAAAAGACAATTTAAAGGCTCGAAAGGATCTCGCCGAGCTTTGTAACTGTCAAAATCTTGAGCTCTCCGAAAATGGTGGTAAACCACGCGCTCCTTTCTGTCTTTGACCTAAAGAAAAGAAAGAAGTACTCGAATGGTTGCAAAGGTTGAAATTCCCAGATGGTTATGCAGCTAGTCTGAGACGAGCCGTGAATGTGAAAACGGGAAAGCTCATTGGGTTGAAGAGTCATGATTATCACATAATCATGGTAAGACTTCTGCATGTTATGTTTTGAGGCTACTTTGACGATGCGGTGTGGAAGGTGTTAGCCGAGCATAGCCACTTCTATAGGCAACCCTAAGCTAAAGAAATCACGCCAGAGATGATGACTAAGTTGGAGAAGGAGATTATGGTACTTTTGTGTAAGATGGAAATAATTTTTCCTCCAGGATTTTTCAATCCAATGCAACATCTCTTAATTCATCTTCCATTTGAAGCGAAAGTGGGTGGTCCCGTGCAATATAGGTGGATGTATCATATTGAAAGATCACTCAGATATCTGAAACCAATGGTTGGTAACAGGGCAAGGGTTGAAGGTTGCATCGCTGAAGCTTTTACTCTTAACGAAGTAGGATACTTCTCAAGTGTTTACTTTGTAGAGGAACACAATGCTAATACTTTGATAATGCGGTACAATATGGACGAGCAACCTCCTTCTAGCGATCTCTCCATTTTTGCAACAAGAGGCACTACTGTTGGTAGTTACACTTCCTACGACGTTAGCGAAAAAGAAAGGTGTGCTGCTTTCTTGTACATGTATGCTAATTTGGAAGAAATTGATGAATATTTCAAGTAAGTGTTTCTCCTACACTTATGTTTTTAACTATCTTTTCCAACACATGTATTCTAAAAGGTTCTCTTTTCGTATAGTATGTTCAACAAGCAAAATTGGAGACATAGACATCAACCCACGAGCAAGCAAATAGAATAGATTCGACATGAAGGAATAAATGGGGGACCTAATTTTCTTTCCTGGTTTCGAGATCATGTAACGTTTTCTCGTTAACTTATCAATGTTAACAATGTTTTGTTATAACTTAAGAATGCTTACCTTTTCTAAGAACTTCATATCTTGGACAGTGCAAAAAAGATGCTAACGTCCATGAAGATTTGCGACAACTATCCTGTGGAGTGGTTAATGTTAGAAGATATGGTCGATATGACGTCAATGGCTTTCAATTCCGTACAACTCAATTTGAATCTCTTCGTTCTCTTGCGACAACATGTAATGTTGGAGTTGTGATGAGGGCAATTGATTCGCAAGAAAATGAAACTCAGTACTACGGATTTATTAGAAAAATCCTTGAATTCACTTTTGTCGGAAACAAGACAATTCGAGCAGTATTCTTTGACTGCGAATGGTTTGATTCCATTCGTAGAATTCGAGTTAACGAATTTGGCATGGTCGAAGTAAAACACAAAGAACGGTTGAAAGAATTCGATTCATTAGTTCTTGCACACCAAGTAGAGCAAGTGTACTATCTACCTTATCCATGCAATAAATTCAAAGCTTGGTGGGTGGTACATAAGGTGAATCCATGTGAGCGGTTATACGCTCTAGGAGATGATGATTACCATGAGGAAGCTAAGGCTGATGTGGTCTACCAAGAGGAAGAGTTGCTAGACTCCTTCTCAGTCGATCCCAGTATAGGACTCTATGACTTAGTTGGAGACGCTCAAGATATCGAGACTGGCACGGAAGCGGAAACAGAATCAGAATCGAAAACTGAAGATATCGATGACTTAGTGGAACCTGCTAATTTGCGCAAACGAAAACGATATGTGGAAGAAGAAGATCGATGGGCTTGTTTAAGGAGTAGGGTGCATGTCTGTGATGTCTATGAATTTTGAAGTAGCGTTTTATTCACTAACTTAACATTAATTTTATATATTATCTTTGCATATTAGTCATTTATTACTTGCAACAGGATGTCGTCAACGGGGAAGGGGAAGGAAAAGGGGAAGAAAGTGAGTGGGTTTGAGCCACCACGAGACCCTTTCTCAGGGACCTCATTACCTTCGAGCCTACGTTCCCTCTTTCTAGCGCACGCTCCGCCCTCAGTTCACGTGTGCTTTCAGCGGACGGAGGTAAATTTTAGTTTACGATAAAGTTATTTTATAAATTGCAGTTGTTAATAATTATTTATTGTCAATCTTTTTTCTTTTGTTCATTCTAACTCAGAGTCTTCTGAGTCCGAGTAAGAGGCTAGGGGCCGCTACAGGAGCCCGAGTCAGAGGCGGGGCCGCTAGAGGAGCCCTCTAGCGCTAGCCTCCCTTCGGAGCGAGCTAGCGCTAGCCTTCCTCTGCAGCGGCTACCGCTAGACTTCCTTTGGACTCCGGTGGTTCTGTAGAGCCTTCAGGGTCACAGGACGCGACGTCATCACAGCAGAGGCGACGGACGAGGAAGACCCACTTTGCGGCAGCTCCTCCGGTTACTTCTCAGAGGATGACGATCCGTCCTCTCGGAGATAGGTAAAAACTGTATATAGTATATTAAATATTAAATGTTGTTTTCCTTTACTTAATGATTTAATATATTTTGCAGATGTTGGTACGATTTTTCGTTCACGGGGGCCGAGAAACACCAGAGGCAAGTTAAATGTGTCATGGGTGCTATTGTGAAGTTGCACTACCCTGGTGTCATTAATGGTTCCCTGCCCTATCGTGAGATGAATACGCTCGTGTCTCTCACCCGGTCCACGGCACGGCTCAGGGAGCCGTGTGACACGATTTTATGGTAAGTTTAACTGTTTCATTTTTTCAACTCGTTTGAATTGTTAATGCATATCACTTAAATGTTTGTTTGCTTAAAGCTGAGGTACCAAGTAGAGGAACCGGGCATGGAGGACCACGTGAGACGCATGTTCTATTACAACGCTCGGAAGCTCACGACGGCGGCGTTGTCGAACGCCCGGATTCAGGCTGTCAACGCGTACTACAAGCGGCACCCCCGGGAGCAGGAGCAGGAGTAGGA
This sequence comes from Tuctoria greenei, assembly GCA_036927565.1. Taxonomy (NCBI): domain Eukaryota; kingdom Viridiplantae; phylum Streptophyta; class Magnoliopsida; order Poales; family Poaceae; genus Tuctoria; species Tuctoria greenei. Next base: position 75,653,128 of record JAYESD010000007.1, on the reverse strand, counting down.
GCAACAAAGGGGTCCATTTAGGAAGGACTCCAATGCGTACTTGACAGAGGACCAGTACGCAGAGGTAATTTTTTAATACTGTTAAATATTTACAATATCTATGTATGTTAACTGCATTGATGAAAAATAAAATATGTGCAGGATACAAATTCCTGGTTACAGGGTAACACCAAGGCGTACTTAGCTCTTTGTCGGTACTGGGCTAACGATGCTTTCATCAATAAGTCCACAAAGGCTAGACAGTGCCGCATGGGGTCTGACGGCAAGCACAACTATGGCGGCGACAGCTACTTGCGTTTGGCTAAACGCATGGTAAGTAATTTTTCAATTTATTTATGTGTTCCTAATATATTTATCTCACTAACATGGGTACGCAGGAATGAGAGATGGGTCATGAGCCGACCACGACCCAGGTTCGGAAGAGAGGTCACAAGGGAAGTGGCCCTTCTTAGCCAGGGCAATGTAGTCAGGTCGCAACCGACCGACTAGTAAGTTTTCGAAATTTGTCAATTTCATTATAACTAATACTATTATTGACATGCTTACAAGATTTCTTTTTTTTTTGTAGGCAAAGTACGTGCAAGAGGTTGCGAAGATACACAGTGTGGATTACGATTGGGAAAGCGCGCCGATTGACCCCCAAGCCGTGTACGCGAGCGGAGGCGGGAAGGCCCATCGATGGTGAGTTCTTCATGTGTTTCATTTCCTTTTCAATTTATCTTCTTCTACTATGTGTTTTCATTCTTTTGCAGGTTTGCCATTTTTATGGTGTTGTCGACTCGAGGTCGACGCGACCTTTGAGAGGCGCTTCATCATCGCAGGCCTCGTCCGTTGGGACCACTAGTGGTCATCTCTCGCAGACCCAGCTGGAGCTCCTCGCCTTGAAGGAGACGCTGGCATAGACCCAGACAGAGCTGGAGAGGTCGAAAGCGGAGGCAAGGGAGGAGCAGTAGAGGACGGCCTTAATAATTGCCCAAATGCAAGCAGCGGTGGCGGTAAGTAATTTAAAGTATCGTAGTTAAATTTCATAGCATTTCAATAACATATATCTTCTAATATTTTGCAATGACAAGCTCTTGCTCGACAAAACGGTCAGGATATCGAGATTCCTACGCTTCCGCTGCAGCAGACACCGGAGCAGGTAATATATGTCTATCCCTCTTTTTGTTTTTTGTACACCCTATTATTATGAGTTTTAGCCTTAGTGTCAAATGGAAACTTATTAGAGGACTCCGCAAGCTTTCCAAACATGTATATATATTCCTATGTTGCTGTTCAAATTTAGGTATTAAGTCTGTTCAAAGTTCAAAATTTTTTTCTGACTGGTTCAGGTAGCACATTACTCTTGTTCCATTTTTTAACTCAAGTTTATAAATACATCTGATCTAAATTTGGGGCAACAATGAATTACAAAGTTGTAGAATAGATCCTTCTCTTTCCGAAAATGCACCACAATGGCCTAGAAAAATTTTCTATGAAGTGATATCGCAAAAATACAGCTGCTGGTTCACACAGTTTCAGAACAGCAGCATTAGTGATTATGGTGCATTTCATCATCTTGAAAAGGTCTTTTGGCTTGGAGGTCAATAGAAAGCTTACAGAAGACTTTCCAAGCTTTCCAAAAATTATTAATTTTCCCTCATAGCATCTCTGGTGCAGGAGATATGGAGTTTTAAAGTTCAACTATGATTCCCTTTTAATCCACCACCCACTTTTAATCCGGTTTTACTAATTGTTTCACATTATTTACTATGCTTCTTCTGTAGGGTTCGGGAACGCGCCGAGAAGATCCCGAAGGCAGTGGAGGGGCTAGCGTGTAGCCCGGTGGAACTTAATTTGCAAGTTGTGTTGTTGTCGATGTTTTGGATAATGTTTTATAACTGTTTTGCTATGTATCAGTTCTGGAACTTAATCTGTATATGTTCTGTGTTCTCGCCATCGTGCGAGGTAGTCAGTTTCTGTTTTTAAAAAAAATTCGAAAACTTAATATATGTCGGTTATGGTGGGGCTGATGTAAGTTAGCCCAATTTAACTTACGTCGGTGTGTCCTGACCGACATAAGTTATACCACATAACTTACGTCGGTTTGGTACAACCGACGTAAGTTATGCCACTTAACTTACGTCGGCCGGCAACGGCCGATGTAAGCACTCTGGCCCAGCCCGCGGCCCATCCCAGTAAATAACTTACGTCGGTCGTCGGAAACCGATGTAATTAAGTAACTTATGTCGGCGGCTGATGTAAGTTACCTTAATTACGCCCAAACTGCTTCGTCGGCCGGCAACCAATGTAATTAAGGTAAAATCGATGTAATTAAGTAACTTACGTCGGTTTAAGACTTAATTTGGTCGGCCCAGGCCGACGTAATTGATCGGGATTCCTGTAGTGTTAGCAATATTTTTTTGATTGGTTTTGCTCCATGGTTTATCCAACAAGTATAATCTAATAACATCCCATTATGAAGCATGTGAAAATGGACATCCTTGCGTGTCTTGTGGCAAATATTATGACATCTCGTGTAAGTACAAGGCATAATTGCTCTTGCATGAGTGCCCCGGATTGCAAAATTTAAAAATGACTTCATTCCATCCTGCCACTCCTTCGTAGCCTTGTCTTTTCCGATCCACGTAGGTCGCGCGCATATGGGCAGTCGCGGTAGTCTGAGCAAGGCGTTGGGCGCTGGATGCGCATGCCTGTACACAAAGGCAAGCTCGAGGCCGATTTCATAGCACACACCAGGGTTAGCAATGGAACCGGCCGCATTCTCGCCGATGTTGAGCCCTCGACCTGCCCGATATACTCGATAGCGTCACGGGCCCCGCGGTCAGCTTCAATGTGGAGGAGGGTGAGGACGTAGACCACACGCATGTGCCCGGCCGCAACTGCCTGGGCGAGGCGCTAGGCGCCCGGATACGCCCGCTTGTCCATGAAGACGTGCTCGAGCCCGATTTTGTAGCACGCACCAGGGTTGCCGATGATTGCCAGGTGCTCCACGAGGGCGTGGTAGAAGCGCACATCCTCATGCGTGGACCAAAGCCTCTAGCTCTCCCGCTCCAGCACCACGCGCCTGCCCATGGTGCCCTGCTGGCATGCCATGTGGAAGGCTTTGCAGCTGGCACGCAAACTCAAGAGGTCGTTCATGGGCCGTAGGGAGCTTGCGGCGACACGCCCCACGATCTCGACCGCCATCTCGTGCGGGAGCGGGAACTCCATAGGTCCAAATAGTAGTAATTAAAGATTTGGAAATCTTGGACAAAATCCTACTCTGGATGCTTGTGCAGGACAAGAGCAAGAGGAGAAGTTTGGAGGCTACAATTGTTGAAGTGGTGCAGCGGAGAAGCAAGAGGACGGTGTGCCTTTATAGTGGGTCGTCGTCTAGTCACACAGTGGAGATGATCAGACATTTCGAAAACTGTTCTTTTGAACGGGTGGGTCGATCAGAGTTACTCCAAACCACGGTTTGCCAATTCTCAGTTATTGCAATGGCTCGACGCGTCCCATCAACTTCACAGGCACTTTTTAATTTGACACACCCCTTGTTGAGGATCATGTTAATTTAGTGTCCCATCACCTTCACTGATGTAGCGTACGTGTTTTCACAAGTGTTTTCATTTGTTCCTAAAGTCCGTTCCATCTGGTTTTTTCTTTTCTATCTGTTGTTTAGTGAACTATCTGTTCTACCCGTTCTCCGTTAATGAACAACGACCCTCCACACCGGCCGGTGGCCTCTAAAGTGGCTTGTACGATACTTTGGCCCTTGGGAGTGCTAGGAGATTGCCCGCAGCGGGGCCTGCAAAGCGGTCTGTATAACAGGAAAACGCAATAGGTTGGGACGACTGGAAAGAAAAGTGGAGACAATGAACAGAGAGAAAAGAAAATAAAGGAAGAGAAAAATGTTAGAAAAAGATAGGTAGTACGTGCTTCCCCTGTCTCAAAACTTGTCGCTTTGTAGTTCAAAAATGAATTACTCCCTCCTTCTCATATTAGTTGTCATTAGGCCATCTTTTCTAGTTTATTTTGATCATGTTTTATGATGTTGAGGATTGGAAGAGCTAGCTGTGCATTGTGCCAGTGGTGTCGGACCAAGGATTTTATGATAGGGTATGCCACATATAAAATTTTTCATATGTAGTTATTTTTTTTAAAATATAATTTGATAGATTGGTAATAAATAGCATGATAATTGTTAACTTTAATAAATTACTATATAAATAATACAAATACAATACTGATAGTTCGAGATATAGTCATAAGCGAGACTCACATACTACGCGTTTGGCTTCTTTAACCTTCGTATTCTAAAGGACATGAATGGCTTCATCCACTTCAAAGAAAATATATCACTCAGTAAATATGATCATCAAAAAACTATCACTTGTCTTATTCTATAACATGGTTTTTACTAAAATCATTACAAATGCACCTTCACAAAAAAGTCTTTTTTCAAAACTCATTTTTGCCACTAGTAAAACTAATACTCACTGTTCTCAAAAGTTTGTCATTTTTTTAGTTCAAAAATGAACTAAAAAGAGATAAACTTTTGAGGACGGAAGGAGTACTGATTTGATAAGCATGTAAACTGTATAAACCACATCTGATCCTCAACAACATCAAATTAATATGATCCTCAACGCATGATCAGACATGCAAGATTGCGAGCTCTCTTTCCCAACACTGCAGGAAATGCGAACAATTACATCGTCCCGATAACCTTACGTGGGCCAGCCGATGTAAGTTACGCAACTTACATCGGGCGTAGGTAACCGACATAAGTTTCCTAGGTTACGTCGGCTGCTGTCCTGCAGCCGACGTAAGTAAAGCAACCGATGACATTAAACAGCTACTGACGTCGCACAGTGCCTGCAACCGACATAAGTAATTGGGCCGACGAAAGTTCTCACTTACTTATGTCATCCGACGTAAATTACTGTAGCTGATGTAAGTGTGGAAATACCATACCCGCGCGAGCCGCACGCGCAGGCGTGCCTCTTCTTTCTTTTCCACGCCGCTTCGCTTTACCCACTCCGCCATCCGTGCCGCCCGCCGCTCGACGCCCCAGCTGCACCCCACCGCGTCGCCTCCGCCGTGCCCCACCTCCGTGGCGCTGCCCCACCGCGATCGTGTGCGCCATGAGCCGGAGCGCAACTGCCTCCTCGCTCTCTCGCCAGGTAAGGCCTCCGCGTTGTCCTCCCCGCACTCCACCTCTCTCCCTCCCCCTTCCATGTCGGCCTCCACCCTCCCTGAGCCCCCTCACCCTCACTCTCACCACCACGGCGCCGCCTCCTCCCTGCGCTCCACCTCCCTCCCCCCTCCACGCTGGCCTGCACCCTCCATGAGCCCCCCCCCCCCCCCCCCCCCCCGCCCCACACCCTCCCCCTCCCCCTCCCATAGCCCCGCCCACCGCGTGCCCCACCTTCAGCCGTCGGCCTCCAACCTCACTCTCCCGCTCCCCCTCCCCCTCCCCCACCCTCACCCTCCCCGAGCCCCCCCCCCTCCCCCCACCGACCATTTGACATTCAAATTTCAATTTTAATTCAAATCAAATTCAATTTTGAAATTGAAATTGAATTTAATTGTTTAAATTATGCTTAAATTGCTTAATTATTTATTTAATTATGCTTAAGTGGTTAATTTACTTAATTATGCCTAATTTACTTAGTGTAGATTATGCTTAATTGGTTTAGTGTAGATTATGCTTAATTGGTTCCATTATGCACCGAGCTTGACCGTCGTGGGAGGACGGAGATGGGGCCGACTGGTCATTGGGGTGCTGCAGCGCTGGGGTTGGCTGGTGTGAGGGAGGTGCGATGGGGGCACTGAGCTCAGGCACCATGAGGAGGGCGGCGTCGGGGGCGGCCGGCTGTCTAGTGCCACGGCGTCTGGGGTGGCCGGTGGCTCCATGAGAGAGAGGAGGTGGTGGCAGTCTAACTAAGAGTCAATGAGTATGAGTCAAGTCTAGGGGGCCGCTACAAGAGCCCGAGTCAGAGGCTAGGGTGCCGCTATAGGAACCCGCTAGCGCTAGCCTCCCTCTGGAGCCGGCTACCGCTAGCCTTCCTTTAGACTTAGGTGGTTCCACAGAGCCTTCAGGGTCATCGGATGCGGCGGCACTGTAGCAGAGGGGACAGACGAGGAGGACCCACTTTGCGGCTCCTCCTCCGATTTCTTCTTAGCGGATCACTATCCGTCCTGTCGAAGACATGTAAAAAACTATGCATAGTATATTAAATATTCGATGTTGTTTCTGTTACATAATGATTTAATATATTTTGCATATGTTGGTATGACACATCGTTCACCGGTGCCGAGAAACACCACAAGAAGGTTAATAGTGTCATGGGTGCTATAGTGAAGATGCACTACACCGACATCATTGATGGTTTCCCAGCCTTGTCGTAGGATGACTACGCTCGTGTCTCTCACCAGGTCCACAACACAGTTTAGGGAGCCGTGTGGAACGATTTTATGGTAAGTTTAACTGTTTTTTTTTCAACTCGTTTGAATTGTTAATGCATATCACTTAGATGTTTGTTTGCTTAAAGCTGAGGTACCAAGTATAGGAACCAAGCATGGAGGACCACGCGAGACGCGTGTTCTATTACAACGCTCAAAAGCTCACAACGGCGACATTGTCGAACGCCTGGATTCAGGATGTCAACGCGTACTACAAGCGGCACCCCCGGGAGCAGGAGCAACAAAGGGTCCATTTAGGAAGGACTCTGATACGTACTTAACAGAGGAGCAGTACGCGGAGGTAAGTTTTTAATGTCGTTAAATATTTACAGTACCTATGTATGTTAATTTCATTGATGAAAAATGAAACATGTGCAGGTTAGTATTTGCTTGTTACAGGGTAACCCCGAGGCGTACATAGCTCTCTGTCGGCACTGGGATAGCGAAGCTTTCATATGTAAGTCCAGAAAGGATAGACAGTGCCGCATTGGGTCCGAGGGCAAGCACAACTATTGCAGCGATGACTACTTGCGTTTGGCTAAACACATGGTAAGTACTTTATCAATTTAATTATGTGTTCCTAATATATTTATCTCACTAACATGGCTATACAGGAGCGAAAGATGGGTTAGGAGCCGCCCCCGACCCAGGTTTGGAAGAGAGGTCACAAGGGAAGTGACCCTTGTCAGCCAGGGCAATGTAGTCAGGTCGCAATCGATCGAGTGGTAAGTTTTCAAAATTCATCAATTCCATTATAACTAATACCATTATTGACATGCTTACAAGATTTGTTTGTTTTGTAGGCAAAGGTCGCGAAGATACGTGGTGCGGATTATGATTGGGAAAACGCGCCGACCGACTCCCAAGCTGCGTACGCGAGCGAAGGCGGGAAGGCTCATGGACGGTGAGTTGATCATTTGTTTCATTTCTTTTTCAATTTATCTTCTTCCACTTAGTATTTTCATTCTTTTGCAAGTTAGCCATTTTTCATGGAGTTGTCGCCTCGAGGTCGGCACGACTTTTGAGAGGTGCTTCATCGATGCAGGCCTCGCCCGTTGGGCCCTCAAGTGGTCGTCTCTCACAGACCCAGTTGGAGCTCCTTGCCTTGAAGGAGATGCTAGCGCAGACCCAGGCGGAGCTGGAGAGGTCGAGGGCGGAGGCAATGAGGAGCAGCGGAGGATGACCTTAATGATGGCCCAGATGCAAGCAGCGGTGGTGGTAAGTAATTTAAACTACCATAGTTAAATTTCATAGCATTTCAATAACATTTATCTTCTAATATTTTGCAATGGCAGACTCTTGCTCGAAATAGCGGTCAGGATATCGAGATTCCTGCGGTTCCGCCACAGGGGACCCTGGAGATGGTAATAAACTCTTTCTTTAATATTGTCGTATTCATTTCAGTATTTTACATAGGGAGATATGGAGGTAGAACACAGAGTGGGAGATAGTGAGATAGAGGTTGAACATAGGATTTCTGGTGTAGGCTGCAGCCAGGAGGTTGGAAGGTTGCTGGTGCAACCAGACCAGGCCTCCTGATCCGAGTAGCACTCGTCATTTACGAGGATAATAGATGTACTAGAGAAAACAAAAGATCCTCAAGTTATATAGAAAGGGACTGGGTAGAGGATAAGCATGTGGAGAGGGTTGTCATCACACTACATGGGAATGAACACAAGCTTCTGTCATGTGGGCCTTCCCTAGCTTGTCCTTCCTGCTAAGAGAGCATCGTGCTTAGATGGTTCTGGTGATATTCTCTTGTCTGGTGTTTTACTGTAGGCAGAGAACACGGGCTCCCAATGAAACTGCTGAAGAGCAGGCCAAATCTGTGGTCAAAAGGGTTCTTCAAACACTCGGACCAGAAGAAAAGGGACAAATTTCACATACACCACTCAATCAAATAGGAGTAAGATTCTGGCCATGATTGACAGCCAAGAAAAATTATTGAAGCTTTCCCATATCCTCACTGCAGCTGATGCTGTCCAGCATCTTGGTTCACTACACAATCCCATCTTTTCTTCCTCATGCGAGAAATGGATAGCCTCATCTAAATCATACTGTACCAAATTTCAAGTGAGCTGCAGGAACAAGATTGCAAAAGCGGGGAAGATTTAGGGCACACGTAGTTTTGCCATGAAGAAAGCTTTTTAATGATAGCTCATGAGGACAAGGAGGAAAATAAGGCAAAGGTGATCGAGCTCTCATGAGAGCTGCAGATTTGGTGAAAGCTGTAAGTAAAGCCTTGCGCTTTGCATCGTCAGTGCAAAGAGAATTTCAGGCCCAGATGAGCCACTGACCGTTTTGCACTCATCAGATTCGGAACATGGGATGGTGGAAAAGAATGGTGCCAGTGTCAGAGATGGCAACTGCCTCAAGATCTGTCCTGTGGAGTGCTAACTGACCCACCTACGGTGACACGACACTGAAATGCATAGCTCCATTCCCCACTACTTGTTCACCTAAAACTCAACTGAAATCTTCTAGTGGCTAAGAGCTTCCCGTGTCAAACATGGATATAGTGTCAAGATTCATGCGCATTTGATAACTAGCCTAGTTCACTGATCACGATAGAACTCATCAAGTTCATATAGACTTAAGTGGTTTCAGATTTATTGCAAAATAGAAACGTGTATATTGAATCTTCCGTATATCACCTCTTTAGTATACAATTTAACTCTAATGTTCTTTTGCAAGGTTCGCGAACGGCGGCACCAGGACGGATGCCCCGAGAAGATCTTCTTCGCTCCGGAGGTAGTAGAGGCGCTAGCATGTAGCTCGGCTGAACTTTTTGTTGTTGTTGATGTCTTTTCAATAATTTGAGACCGTTTTTTTTGCTGTATTGATGTTCTGTGTTGATGTATTGCTGTCTGTGTTGTTGTATTGCTGTTCTGTGTACTCGCCATCGCGCGAGGTAGCCAGTTTCTGTTTTTATAAAAAAATCGAAAACGTAACTTACGTCAGCTATGGCCATATCGACGAAAGTTAGCTCAGGTTAACTTTCATCGGTGTGGCCATACCAACGTAAGTTATCCCTTTACTTTGTCGGTATGGCTATAGCCGACGTAACTTATCCCAGGTTAACTTTTTTTGGTCCCACATTATTGATGTAAGTTAGGCCCCCAGTCGCGACCGACATAAGTTATCCGGCCCAGCTCGCGGCCCATCCTAGTAATGTACTTACATCGGTTACAGGATACTGACGAAGGTTAGTAACTTACATTGGCGGCCGACATAAGTTACCTTAATCACGTCCAAACTGCTTCGTTGGCCGGCAACCGACATAATTAAGGGAAAGCCGACGTAAGTAAGTAACTTACGTCGGTAAAAGCCCTAATTATGTCGGCCCTGGCCGACGTAATTGATCGGGATTCCTGTAGTGCAAGCATGCATGTCCACCATCATACATGATCATGACAATTGTCATTGGTTCGATATGGACTCTCGGTTGATTGCCAGCCACATGCGCGTTCAAGTCGATCTCTTCCGAGCCTTTCAAAATCGTTCGAACGAAATGTTACGAACACCGCGGGGCGGACCTATAGAATATGCCAGCTGGGCCATTGCATAACCTAGGCCCATCTACCATAGATTGCAGCTCAAGTGATGAGGTTATGATTTCCAGAATCCTTGCATTGTTAGAACAGGTTAGATGCTTCGCTTCGTGTGTTCCTTTTCACTCCATGCATAACGGAAGAATTCATTGAGGTTGGCGCTGCCATACGTGGTACTTACTCCCTCCTGATTCAAAATAATTGTCACTGGTTAGTTCATATTTGACCTAGTCGGTGCCCGGTGATAATTATTTCGAACTAGGTGGGAGTATATAAGCCACTATACCACGTAGTGGGGATGATAGGTTTAAAGTTTATTACAAGCAATATTTTTGAACTCTCGGTTAAGCTTGTTAAATCAAAAAAATGCATAAGACCAAATGTGGCTCCTGTTACAAGAGGTTCTAGGAGCGAAGCGGCGTGCGTTGGAAACCTTTTTTCGGGTCGTGGATGCAACTGAGCTAATGATCAGTGCAGCAGATAAAAGGATTACAAGCACATATATGACGCACATAACTCCCACTACGCGCACTTCTCGCCGGTCACAGGGGATCTACGCACCCTGACTCTGTTCCTTCGGCGCAAGAACAAGACTCAACCATGCATAACAGAATTAAAAAAAAAACTAAACACTTGGAGAGTTTTAGACTAAAACCCAAATGTAATGCATGTCCACCATCATACTTGATCACTACAATTATCATCGGTTTGATATGGACTCTCGGTCGATTGCCAGCCACACGCGCCTTCTAGTCGATCTCTTCCACACCTTGTCGAAATCGTTCGCTTGAAATGTTACGAACACTGCAGGCGCAATCCTACAGAATATGCCAGGTGGGCCATTGCATAACCTGGGCCCCACTACCATAGATTGCACCTAAAGTGATGGAGTTACAATTCTTGTAATCCTTGTGTTGTCACAATAGGTAAGATGCTTCGCTTCGTACGTTCCTTTTCACTCAATGCATAACAGCAGAATTCATTGAGGCTGGTGCTGCCTTACATTGTACTCCCTCCTTTCTCAAAATATTGTCACATTCTAGTTCATTACTCCATCCTTTCTCAAAAGATTGTCACCTCCTAGTATAAAAATGAACTAGAAGGTTACGATCTTTTGAGAAAGGAGGGAGTACTCCCTCCTGATTCAAAATAATTATCACTGGTTAGTTCATATTTGACCTAGTTGGTGCCCGGTGATAATTAATTCAAACTAGGTGGGATTATATAAGCTACTATATCACGTAGTGGGGATGATAGCTTTAAAGTTTATTACAAGTAATATTTTTGAACTCTCTGTTAAACTTGTTAAAACAAAAAAAATGCATAAGGCCGGATGTGGCTCATGCTACAAAAGCTTATAGGAGCGGAGCAACGCGTGCGTTGGAAACCTTTTTTGGGTCGTGGATGCAACTGAGCTAATGATCAGTGCATTATGTAAAAGGATTACAAGCACAATCATGACACACATAACTCCCACTACACGCACTTCACACCGGTCACAGGAGATCCACACACTCTGACTATGTTCCTTCGGCACAAGAACAAGACTCAAGCATGTATAACATAATTAAAAAAAAACTGAACACTCGGAGAGTTTCAGACTAGGACCCAAATGTAATGCATGTCCACCATCATACATGATCACGACAATTATCATATGTTCAATATGGACTCTCGATCGATTGCCAACCACACGCGTGTTCAAGTCGATCTCTTCCGCACCTCGTCAAAATTGTTCGCACGAAATGTTTCAGACACCATGGGAGCATACCCATAGAATATGCCTGGCGGGCCATTGCATAACCTGGGCCCCATTACCGTAGATTGCAGCTCAAGTGACGAGGTTACGATTCCTGTAATCCTTGCGGTGTCAAAACAGGTTAGATGCTTTGCTTCGTACGTTCCTTTTCACTCCATGCATAACGGTAGAATTCATTGAGGCTTGCGCTGCCTTACGTGGTACTCCCTCTTTTCTCAAAAGATTGTCACCTTCTAGTTCATTACTCCCTCCTTTCTCACAAGATTATCACCTTCTACTACAAAAATGAACTAGAAGGTGAAAATCATTTGAGAAAGGAGGGAGTACTCCCTCCTGATTCAAAATAATTATCTCCGATTAGTTCATATTTGACCTAGTTGGTGCCCCATGACAATTATTTTGAACCAGGTGGGAGTATATAAGCTACTATACCACATAGTGGGGATGATAGATTTAAAGTTTATTACAAGCAATATTTTTGAACTCTCAGTTAAACTAGTTAAAAAAATGCATAAGGCCAGATGTGGCTCATGTTACAAGAGCTTCTAGAAGCGGAGCAACGTGCGTTGGAAACTTTTTTTGTGTTGTGGATGCAACTGAGCTAATGATCATTGCATTAGATAAAAGGATTACAAGAACATGCATGATGCACATAACTCCCACTACACGCTCTTCATGCCGGTCACATGAGATCCACACACCTTGACACTGTTCCTTTGGCACCAGAACAGGAATCAAGCATGCATAACAGAATTGTAAAAAAAAATTGAACACCTAGAGTGTTTCATACTATGACCCAAATGTAATGCATGTCCACCATCATACACGATCACAACAATTATCATCGGTTCAATATGGCGATTGCCAGCCACACGCGTCTTCAAGTCGATCTCTTCCGCACCTCGTCAGAATTGTTCGCGTGAAATATTATGAACACTGCAGGGGCAGACCTACAGAATATGCCAGATGGGCCATTGCATAATCTGGGCCCCACTACCTTAGATTTCAGCTCAGGTGACGAGGTTACGATGCCTGTAACCTTGCGTTGTCAGAACAGGTTAGATGCTTCACTTCGTACGTTCCTTTTCACTCCATGCATAATGGTAAAATTCATCGAGGCTGGCGCTGCCTTACGTGGTACTCCCTCCTTTCACAAAATATTGTCACCTTCTAGTTCATTACTCACTCCTTTCTTAAAATATTGTCACCTTCTAGTACAAAAATGAACTAGAAGGTGACAATCTGCTGAGAAAGGAGGGAGTACTCCCTCTTGATTCAAATAATTGTCACTGGTTAGTTCATATTTGACCTAGTCGGTTCTCGATGACAATTATTTCGAACAAGATGGGAGTATATAAGCTACTATAAGATGTAGTGGGTATGATAGCTCTAAAGTTCATTCCAAGAAATATTGTTGAACTCTTGGTTAAACTTGTTAAAACAAAATATGCATATGGACGGATGTGGCTCATGTTACAAGAGCTTCTAGGAGTTGAGCGATGTGCGTTGGAAACCTTTTTCGTGTCATAGCGATCTGTTATGGCGGGCTAGTTACGAGGCGATGGGATGCGTTGCTATCGTCGTTGTCCTTATTTCTTCCCCCTAGCCGCGGATATGGCTTCTCTCCTCCCGTACTCTCGTCTCCCCGCTGATGTGTAATAATTTTACTCCTCGAAAACGGCTAGCTTCTCTCCTCCCATGCATGGTCCCACTGATGTGTCATACTTTATTCGTCTCTTCATTTATTTATAGTCTAATAACCACATTTTTACATCCAACTAAAATATGATACGTCAGCGGGAGCACGCATGGGAGAAGAGAAGCCGCGTCTGACCGTGGATACAAATGGCTGGGCGCGGCCTCGTTCCTTGTGCCATGGTCTTCCAGTCACATTGCCCCTTCTTTTATCCATGTCTACTTATTGTGTGTGGTCTTCTCACTTTTCTCCTTTCACTATCGTCTTTTCGTGTCCGGTCGCTCTATTCGTACACGGGTATATGTCAGCCGATGCGATCGCCTCGGGCTGCCTGACCGATCGATGGGATTTCGGAAGGAGATCTCGAAGGAGTTCCAAGCGCAGTCGGGCATGCCGTAATGATGTTCTCTCGAGGGTTTGAGGATAGAAGGTACCATCTAGGCAGTCCGTCGGAGGTTCGAACGAAGCTAAACTGCTAGGTACATGGTCCGGGTGTGCTGGTGTACCTTAGTCCCCGTCGTGTGTCCCCGATGGTGGCTCGGAAGAGCTTGGTATGTTCTGATTCCTGTCCTCCATCCACCGGGGCCCGTGGATGGATTCGACACGATGAGATCGGCTTTCGATGTCGTAGAGGCTGCTCGCAAGAGCGGATGCGGCCCTCGACATGGATGTTCTTGATGAGAAACTGAGTGCGGGGGCGGGCGGCCATTAGCAAACTAGAAGCGCGGGCTTGTCGTACTCGTCCTTTTGAAGAAATGACAGCCGACATGCAAGTTTCTCTTTGAGAAACTGACCGCGTGAACATGCATCTAGGCATCCCTTGTGGGTTTTGGTTGATTAATGACAAACAAATGAGATCCTAACAAAATTGTTGAGATGAGCGCAGGTTTTAAAGAGATTAGAAGGAAATCACAAAAAAGAAAGGAGAATGAGGATTCAAAAGGAAAAGAGCCCAAGACTTGAAAAGAATATGTTTATTGTGTAAGGAGTGTTTTGGAGAAACACACCCCAAGAGCTCAAGTGAAAGATATTACGCTCACTGCACAAAAATTAGCATGTGTGGACAAGTCCGATATCAACAGGACTAGTCCGGTAATCCTCTGACTAAAATTGGACAAGTCCTCCAAGTGCAGACTTGTCATTAGACCTACAATTTTTCACAACATCGGACAAGTCCGATATCCATCGGACTAGTTCGAAAACTCTCTGATAAAAATCGGGCAAGTCCCTCCAAATGCGGACTGGTCCTCAGTTCTATACAGTGTTCACCACAATGGACAAGTTCGATATCAACCGGACTAGTCCAAGAAGTTTTTGTGCCCAGATCGGACTAGTCCACACCTTAACAGACTAGTCCGGTATTCATCAACACTTAGTGTTTTCTCACACACGCATCAGACTAGTCCGGTGTTCACCACGGACTAGTCCGGACCACACAAACCCTAACGGTAACTTTTGGAAACCCTAGTATAAAAAGAGGTGTACGGCGACAAAACCAATTCTCTCGACTCCCTATGCCATCACACCTCCCAGGAGCCCAACAATACATCTCTCCATTCATTCTAAACCTAAAAGGATCAAATCTTTAAGGATTAGGTATTGGACAAAGGAGAAAACTTGTTCTACATGATCTTGAGCTCTTGGGTTTGATCTCTCGCACACTCTAATTGTTTATTGTACATCTTTTGAGTGTGTTTGGTGGTGTTCATTGCTGTAATTCTTGGGAAGCCCTCGACTTGTGAGAAAGCCCCTTGAACAAGTTATTTACCCCTGTGTGATTAGTGATTGAGAATCGTCCTCCGTGGTGATTCAATGAGGAAAGGATTAGTGAAGACCCAGTCCTCCGTGCAATCCTCAACGAGGACATAGATCCCCGTGTGGGGTCGAACCTCGGGATAAATCTTGTGTCTCATGTGTTCTTGTTTACTTTTCATCATATTCTAGGGTTTGCATATTATTGAACAATTTACATTGAAACTTTGTATCAAACTTTGTTATTGTAATATAATGTTTCATTGTCTCAATATACTTGACTTGTCAATTGATTTCCGTTGCATATATTCCTAGAAGGAGAATTATAGATTTCCTTTGATCTCCTAGTCCGCACACACTGGACTAGACCGCACCATAGCGGACTAGTCCGTCCTATCCGTATTTGATCTATTTGTTAAGTGTTTCAGGGTCCGACAAAAGTTCAAAAAAAGCCTATTCACCCCCCTCTAGGGTACATTCAATTGGTATTAGAGCCAAACTCTTCAAAAGAGACTCACCACTCGAAGAGACGATGTCGTACATCGAAGATGTATACAAGAGCTTCAACAACGAAAAGGGTGATGATGAAAAGAACCAAAACATAGAGAAACTCCTCGATGCCATTCAAGACTGTGATGACGATGATGAGGAGATGCTTGAACTCAAGGCTCTTCTGCGGAAGAAGGAACTCTCTCTCTAAAAGGGAAGAAGAAGACTCAAGATGAGAAGACAATGGGGAGTAGTCACATAGACTACTCCTGATATCCTTTTAAATATGAGCATCTAAATTCTAATAATAGTCATTACTTATCAATTCTTGTAGGAAAAGCCCCTTACTTTGACAGAAATAACTATTCAACGTGGAGACAAAACATGAAAATGCACCTAATATCTCTTAACCCAAGTCTTTGGCATATAGTGTGTACAGGGATAGATATTCCAGATGATGATGAAAAGCTAACTCCAAGTCAAGAACAAGCCATTCATCAAAATGCTCAAGCCGCAGCTGTAATTACATCATCATTGAGCCAAGACAAGTTGACAAAGGTGGATGGACTTGAGATTTTACAAGAAATTTGGGATACTCTCAAAAGTGCACATGAAGGTGATCGTCATATACGTGAAGCCAAAATTGAGATGATTGAAGGTGAACTGGGAAGATAAGCCATAGAAGAAGATGAGTCACCTCAAGATATGTACAATCGACTAAAGACTCTCATCAACAAAGTCCGAGCATACAGTAGCCAGAAGTGGACATATCATACAGTTGTAAAACTAATTCTTAGGGCATCCATGCCTCGGAACTTGACGCTTTGCTCTATGATTAGAGAAATTCCGGGGTATCGAAAAATGACCCCAGAAGAACTTCTTGGAAAGATCATCAACTTCAAAATGATGGAGAAGGAAGCCAAGCATATCAAGGAACTTGCCGATCTTACCTCAACAAAGAAGAAAGGGGTTGGTCTAAAAGCAACCTGCAAGCCGACATCCAAAGAAGCACGAGAAGCTCATGAAGAAGATGATGGTGATGATGAAATCAGTGATGTCAATGAAGATGACATGATCTTGTTCATGAAAATGTTAAAGAAAATGATGAGAAGAAGAAAGGGTGGCAGATCAAATGAAGGAATACATAGGGACAAACCAAGACCCAAGATGAGACGTGCATTCTATAATTGTGGAGAGTATGATCATTTCATAGTGGATTGTCCACATGAAGATAATAAGAGGAAGAGTAAAGAAAACAAGCCTCAACAAAAGAAAGTATTCAAGAAGAAGAAAAGCAATATGACCAAGCACATCCAGGGAAGGAGTGGGACTCCAATGATGAGTCCTCATCTGAAGAAGAATAGGAGATGGCCACTATAGCCATCAAGAAGCCTTCCAAGAAATCCACTCTTTTTCCAACCATGGGCGCATGCATGGACATCGACCACACATGTCTAATGGCCAAGGAAGCAAAAAGAAAGGTCATAACTAGATCTTCCTCCTCGCATTCCTTCACTAGTGATATTAATAATTCTAGTGATGATGAAGATATGCTTAGTGGTTTAGATAAAAAGACTGCTGCTAAGATGAAATTTCTAATGGATAAGCTTGTTGATATGGAGGAGCTAATCGATCGGCAAGAAGATATGATCATTCTCCAAAAGGAGGAATATCTTAAGATTGAAAAGCTCCTTGAGCTTGAAAAGGAGCGAAGTAAATCAATGGAACTTGAGTTAGCTTCAAGCAAGAAAACTTGATTGAAGTTAAAAGACTCAAACGTGTTTATCAAGGATGAACTTGCTAACTTAACCAAAGTTAACAAGATCCTTGAGACACAAGTCGAATCCCTCAAGCAAAGTGGCTCTTCATCCTTTTCAAGCTCACCTTCTCAACATATAAAATCTGAAACTGTCATTACCTGTATATGTGCTAAAAATAACACCAACTTGAAAGAAAAGCCCAACTTGAAAAAAGACAAGCATCCCTCCCAAAGTGGCATTTGACAAGGAGAAGGTCAATGCATACTTGATCACAAGACCTCCTAATGTTAAATATGGCATTGGGTACCCTTATTGTGGAAGGCAAAATGCTAGAAGCCACAAGAATAACAAGGATCGCATTGTTTTTTCAAGGGAAAATCTTCCCAAGTTTGAAAACATCATGACTTTGATAAATTGAACATTGTAAACTCATATGGACAACAAATATTATTTAGAACCTTTGATGCTTCATATGTGCTTATGAAAAATGGTTATGTAAAGCTTATGCTAAGTATTTTGGGCCACGCCATAAGAACACCAAGTCTCATGTGTGGGTGCCCAATTCACTTGTGACTAACCTCAAAGGACCCAAGCAAGCTTCGGTACCTAAAACCAAAGCATAATTTCTTTTTGCAGGCTTATTCATCCGATGGAGCAAAATGGGTGCTAGATAGTGGATGCACAAATCACATGACCAGAGAAAGAAAAATGTTCATGGAAGATGAACAAAACGAAGACTCAAGCGAAGCTATCTATTTTGGTGATAATAGTCAAGGAAGGGTGCAAGGTACCGGTAAAATTGCAATTTCATCACATCATATACTTTCTCATGTTTTACATATTGACTCCTTAGATTATAACCTCTTGTCCATATCTCCATTATGTGACAAAGGTTATAATTGTTTATTCACTAATGAGGGTGTGACCGTCTCTAGAATGAGTGATAACTCTATTGCATTCAAGGGTGTGTTAAAGAGAAAACGTATCTAGTTGATTTCAACAAAGATAAAGCCTAACTTGACACATGCTTGATTGCAAAAACCAACATGGGTTTGTTGTGGCATAGATGGCTCGCACATTTAGTATGAGGAATCTACAAAAACTTCTAAAACGCGATCACACCCGAGGTTTAAAGGATGTCGTTTTTGAGAAAGACATGCCTTGTAGCGCGTGCCAAGCCAGAATGCAAGTAGGAGTACCTCATCCCGCGAAGAATGTCATGACTACAAAAAGACTGCTCAAGCTCCTTCACATGGACCTATTTGGTCCAATTGCTTACGTAAGCATTGGCAGTAATAAATATGGTTTAGTCATTGTCGATGTTTTTTCAAGGTTAACGTGGGTTTTCTTTTTGCATGATAAGTCAGAAACTCAAGGAACACTCAAGAAGTTTCTCAAGCGAGCTCAAAATGAATTCTCACTGAAGATCAAGAACATACGAAGTGACAATGGGACATAATTAAAGAACACTCAAGTTGAGGAGTATCTAGATGAGGAAGGAATAAAGCATGAATTGTCAGCACCATAGTCTCCTCAACAAAACGGAGTAGCCGAAAGGAAGAACAGAACACTCAATGAGATGGCCAGGACAATGCTCGATGAATACAAGACTTCGGACAAGTTTTGGGCTAAAGCGGTTAACACCGCTTGTCACGCCATAAATCGACTATATCTTCATTGTCTACTCAAGAAACATCATATGAACTACTCATCGGTAACAAACCAAACATTTCATACTTTCGAGTTTTTGGTTCAAAATGCTATATTCTAGACAAGAAGCCTAGGGCTTCGAAGTTCTCTTGAAAGTCCGATGAAGGTTTCTTACTTGGCTATGATTTGAACTCCTACACTTATCGTGTCTTCAACAAAGCCTCTGGACTTGTTGAAGTAGCATGTGACGTAGTGTTCGACGAAACTAATGGCTCTCAATTAGAGCAAGTTGTCCAGTGTGTGATAGATCAAGAAGATGTTCCATGTCAAACATTGAGAAGAATGGCACTGGGCGATATTCTACGACAAGCACCACCTCAAAATCCGAATGAAGAAGATGAACCACAAACCGAGGAAAATTATCAAGGCGGAGCTTCCACACAAGATCAACCTCAAGGAGATCAAGATAAACAAAACAATAATGAGGACAACTATCCAGGGGGATACGAAGAAGATGATGATAATGCGGATTCAAGACCACAAGTGCCACATCCAAGAGTGCACCAAAGCATACAAAGAGATCACCCCGTCAACAACATAATTGGTGACATCCAAAAGGGAGTGACAACTCGATCTTGTATAGCTAATAATATGAATACTATTGTTTTGTATCCTCTTTGGAACCATAAAGGGTTGAAGATGCAATATGAGATCCCGACAGGTGATGGCGATGCAAGAAGAATTGAACAGCTTCAAGAGGAACGAAGTATGGGAACTTGTTGAGAGACCCATGTCCAACGTCGACGGCACGAAATGGGTCTTCCACAACAAGCAAGGTGAACATGGAGTGGTGACAAGGAAAAAGGCATGACTTGTGGCCAAAGGTTACTCACAAGTCGAAGGTTTGGATTTCGATGAGACTTTTGCTCCCGTAGCTAGGCATGAATCAATTCGTATACTACTTGCATATGCTACTCACCATCATTTCAAGCTATATCAAATGGACGTCAAAAGCACCATCCTCAACTGATCGATCAAGGAGGAGGTGTATGTGAAGCAACCCCCCGGGTTTGAATATCATGAATTCCCCAACCATGCATTCAAACGTCGTAAGGCTCTCTATGGCCTTAAACAAGCTCCTAGAGCTTTGTATGGCTGCCTTAGAGATTTCTTGATTAAAAATGGCTTCAAAATTGGTAAAGCTGATTACACCTTGTTTACCAAGCACTTTGATGATGATCTGTTCATTTGTCAAATTTATGTTGATGATATCATATTTGGTTCAACTAACAAATTTTTTTGTCAAGAATTTAGTAAAATCATGACAGATAGATTCAAGATGTCCATGACGGGAGAGCTAGGATGTTTCTTGGGATTCCAAGTGAAACAACTAAATGAAGAAACATTCGTAAGACAAACAAAGTACACCCAAGACATTCTAAAGAAATTTGGCATGGACAAAGTGAAGCCCATAAAGACTCCCATGGCAACAAATTGACACTTAGACCTCAATGAAGATGGACCTAACGTGGATCAAAAAGTATATCGCTCCATGATTGGTTCCTTACTTTATTTATGTGCATCTAGGCCTGATATTATGTTGAGTGTATGTACGTGTGCAAGATTTCAAGCCAATCCTAAGGAATGTCATTTGACAGCTGTTAAAAGGATCTTGCGATATTTGGTTCATACACCCAACCTAGGCCTTTGGTATCCTAAAGGCTCAAAGTCCAATCTCATTGGATACTCTGATGCAGATTATGTCGGGTGCAAGGTAGATAGAAAAAGTACCTCAGGAACTTGCCAGTTCCTGGGTAGGTCCCTAGTTTCGTGGTCCTCCAAGAAAAAAAAATTCTATTGCCTTGTCCACATCCAAAGCGGAGTATGTTGCAGCCGGGAGTTGTTGTGCACAACTCTTTTGGATGCGACAAACTCTAAGGGACTACGATTACAATATGAACCGTATTCTGCTCCTTTTAGATAATGAGAGTGCAATTAAAATTGCCCATAACCCTGTTGAGCACTCTAGAACCAAACATACTGATATCCGACCTCACTTTTTGAGAGACCATTCAATTAAAGGAGACATAGCCATTTCTCATGTCAAAACTGAGAAACAACCAGCCGATATCTTCACCAAGCCACTTGATGAAAAACACTTTTGTGACTTCAAAATAAACTAAATATCCTTGATGCTCGGAATGTGTCTTGATATCTTGCATATTTGTATGTCATCTTCAAAATCAAGTTGTGTTTTTTGAAAACTCATCTTTCACTATTTTCTTCTAAAAACTATGTTAATTATTATATCTTGATGAATTATGGTCATAGCTTGATTGTTGTATGTTTACTGATCATATTCATCAAGAATATTTGTGTGTCTTTATCCCCTATTTCTTTATTAGGCACCTTCGGATATATATACGATGTATTTTTCAGTTCAGGTGACCACGTACTAGTCTGTGGTTACCCCGGACTAGTCCGCGTAGTATTCGCTTGTTCGGACTAGTCCGGTATGACCACGGACTAGTTCGGTATATCGAGTCCTTAACCCTTTAGGCCGGTGCAGACCCCTCTTCTTCCTCCTCACATCTTCCCTCAAGTTCTCTCTCCTCACTCAAGTGCTCCCAAGGCGATTTTGCGAGTCCTCCATCAAATCCCCTGAAATCTCCGTGGGAATCAATTTACATTGCAACGAGATCGAAGACACCGGACTAATCTGCTCCAACAACACTCCAAACCCCCTTGAATCGAAGGATTTGGTAATTTTTCTCACCAAACCCTAACTCTTCAATTTTATTTGATGTTGCTCAAATAGCTTGACTCCTCTTGTCTATACATGCTTCCTTGTTTGTATTCCATCTACACTACTTCACTTTTGCATTGAGAAACTCCACGATTTTATCTGGCTAGGGTCTGAGCAGCAGCATACCATACTAGTCCATTATCAGTGCAGACAAGTCCGGTACTCCGGACTAGTCCGCACCTGAACAACGGACAAGTCCAGTGTTGCTGATTAAAACCCTAGCATACCTCGACTCAATGCCATCTCTTGCCAAAAATTCTTATCTATGTCATATATCTCCTCTTTGTTAGGACAATGTCAAACTCAAATGAGCATCTCTCTGACTTTGAGACTGAATTGGAATGAGAGACATTGCCTCATGCTACGGTGCACCGCATCAAGAATAGGCAAGATCGGGCTGCTGATTCTTCGCCCACTCCACCTCGGGTGCAGTGTAAGGTTCTGGCCAAGAAACCAACCTCCAAGGGCAAGGATGTGGTTAGACCCAGCTCAGCGGCTCCTCGCCAAGCTAAGTGCAAAGGCAAATGAATTGCCTCCGGCCCGATTGGCCCCATTGAAAATGGCCCCTCCAAGACAGAGAACCAGAAATCGCTCAAAAGATAAGTTCAATGGAAAGGGCACGATATCGCAAGTACAGGAAGGTGGATGCTTACAGTAGTGGTAAGGTGACTGCTGATCCGAGGTTTGGGAGTGATTTCCACTCGGATTACTACAGCAGCGTCTACCTCACTATGAAGACTCTAGTGGTGGCGCAGTCAGTGGATAGATTGGGGCTACATTGAGATGAATAGTTGTGATGCCTTTGATGAGCTTGTGGCTGCGGTGGAGAGGCATGGTCTAAAGGATCTGTTATCCTTTAGATACAACTGGAATGATGAAATGATAGCCCAGTTCTACTCCACCTGATACTTTTCCAAAACGGGTGAAGAAAGAGTTACTTGGATGACTCATGGATCAATATACTCTATCACCTATGCTGATATTGCAAAGTTGTTACATCTTGAGGATAGTGGATACCATGAGATAGTAATTCACAACGACAATCCTCTGGAGAAGGACAAGATGGATTTCCTCTATGACACTCGCCTCCGCTACAATCCCCCATCAACCAAGAACATGAAGCCATTCTTCATTGTCCTCAATAAAGTGCTTCAGAAGACGATTGCTCCTGAGGATGGGGACGCAGGCAGCATTCAAGGTTACTTGAGAACCTTGATGAAGTTGATAAGCAAAAAGAGGAGGTTTGATGTGTTCAACTACATTTGGAATGACATGGTGAACATTTCTGGCACTCCAAACTGCTCCTGTGGCTATGCACCATACCTGATGATCATGATTGAAAAGGTAACAAAAATTGAGTTTGTGAAGGATGTGGAGCATACTGCCCGAAGGCCTTAGAAGCCGCCTCAAGCTACTCTCCCAGCTGCTCCCTCTCCTAACTCAACTGAGGAACACCCAAGAAGAGCCCAAGAAGAAACAAGGATTTCCCTTGCACTAGGGCCCCTCCATCTCGCAAAGGGTCCGCTAGTGGGATAATGAAATATTTGGCTGCTATCTTTAGCTCTTGCCGCAAATCAGAGGTGAAGATACACAAGATGAACAAGGCAAGAAAGAAGGAGATGTGATACATGAAAGAGAATGTCAAAGCCATTTGCAAAAAAATAGAGATTGAGCCTGTTGGGTCTCAAGTTATTTTAGAGGATTTTGCATCTGATTTCTCAGAGCTTCCATCTCTCACCAACTCCGAGCTTGCTTACTTTGGCCTTAGGGGAACGACAAGTGGTTCCTCTCCTCCTCCTCAGCCTGATGAAGAAGATGATGAAAGGACCGACAGCGCGGAGTGAGCCGGCGACGACGAGTAGATCCCTCTTCTCTTTCTTTTTGGTGCCTTGATGCCAAAGGGGGGAGTTTTGGGGGGGGGGTTCCTAGGTCGTAAGTTAGGTTGAGAGATTGAGAGATTAAGTCCTATTTTTAGAAACTCTGTCATGCATTTGGTCTTGTAAAACTTATATTATGTTCTCGTTATGCTATGTATTATAAAGTTATGAATATGTGTAGGATCGAAGAGCACGTCAAAAGCTACCAGGGGGGTGAATGGTAGATTTAAAAAAAATCTTACAGCGAAAACAATTAAATCCCAACCCCTTCGGCGGAAAAACGATCAGTTAAAGAAATCGTGTGTGAGACTAATCTAAACGTGTTTCACTGTGACAAAAGTGATAGATATCAGAGCGAATCAAGTCACGAAGATGACACAACAAGAATCACTCAAATCCGTTGAGAGAAACTCAAGTTACGATTGAAAGATCAAACAAAGGTCAATCTGTCCTACCCGAGAAAAACAGTTCTGGAACGCTGCAAAGAAACTCGTGTAAATCAGAAACCACAAATCCAATGACCATGAAATTTTGAAATATGATATATAATCAAGTTGTGAAGACAACCCAAAAAGAATCATGTCAATTGGATCTGTAAACCTCGAGTTATGATAAAACCACCGAAGAAAGGTAGTGCTATGCAGAAAACTCGACGAGAAAAACTTGTCTGGAACAAGTCAGACGAATAAGGCACAAAAGTTCCTTTCAACTGTGAATTTTATTCAACAGAACACAAGAGAAACAGCCCCAAAGTCGTGCCCACGAGCTCTGGCCTCCCTTGTTTATATAACCAGCCCTTTGGCCAACCCAATCTCAACTAGGAATCTAATCCTACTCAAATCATGAATCAAAACTTTCCATAACGGCTTAGGACTCTTCTATACGCAGATAGAAGCAATCTTAGGACTTCCAAACACCTTAGGAACGTATCCCACATTCCTAAAACAACTCGAATTCGTGACCCACACAAAATCCTATCATAACCAACACAAATCTTTCCATATTTGAGTCAAACATGACTCAGCCGCAGCTTGAGTCTATAACCTAGTCGATTGGACCTTTCCGACCAATTCTTTACGTCCACATCTCTACATCACACCTCGGAACCATGTAGCCACGTACATGCACTCCTTGCATACGTGCAAACATCTTCCAACGACGTCCACGATACCTTCATACGCATTGTTCTTGATTCAAACATGCTGCGTGACCTCCCGATCAACTCAACCACAATTCCTCCCAAACTTGGTTGTTGAACCTCATCTTCTCCCTAAGACTAGTTCAATGGATCCCGTCACCAGCCATGTCTTGAACTCAAGCAACACCTGCACATAAATAAACAACCAATCCGCACGAGCCCAAGTCCATGACTTGACTCAAATTATTTCCAAACACAACACCTTACATGAGCACCTCACATAAGCATGTTGCAAAACCACAGTAAAACGATATCAACCATATCAACCAAAACACGCGAAAAACATAGCAAATGAATACTAAGCAATCTTTCAAACAATGTAAAGTAAGTTCGAGACATTTCACAGTAAAAGCAGGAACATTGCGATCAAGCTTCGAAACTTGCCAAAACTAACCGGAGCTTGAGCTGGAGCTTACCAAAGCTAGTACAACCTAGCGCCGGAGCTTACCAAAGCTAGTACAACCTAGCGCCAGAGCTTGCCAAAGCTAGTCGGAACTAGTCAACCCAAACGCCGGAGCTAGAAAAACATGTCGGAGCTAACCAACATATGTCGGTCCTATCAAAACATATTGGAGCTTACCAAGGACATGCCGGAGCTATCAAAGACATGCCGGAGTTAAACACAAAGCTCACCGGAGCTACCAAAAAAAAACATGTCAAACCTAGATAAAGAAAGTTGGACCTATTGTCGGACCTTGCTAAAAAGATGTTATGGCAGCATTCTAAACTTTTACTGTCAAAGCCAATGTATTCAACACTCATAGGTCTCACAATCTCCCCCTTGATGAATGCATTGGCAACACCACTTAAAATCCTAACATTGCCTTATTCACGTTAAAAGTTTTGAAATCAATTTCTCCCCCTTTGTAAAACAGAAATAAAATTAGAAGAAAAACAAATTCTCCCCCTTAGAAGAATCGTGTCAAAAAAATAATTGTGAATATGTGCAATGCGTAATCAATTTCTCCCCCATGCATACTTATCTTTGAAATTCATATATTATCTCTCCCCCTTTGACAATATATTCAGCAAGGTTCAAAAGAGAAACTTCACATGTTATGAGCATATTATAACATATACATATAAAAAAGCTCATCCAAGTCATACTATCAAGTAACTTACAGTATCACATCAATGAGATACAAAAAGTAGTGTAAGACATGCTAGAGATCAAATGTAATTTTCAATTTAAGGAAGTCATGATCTTACAAACTTAACTATTTCAAAACCTGAAAGCATGACACTTGTTTCTGCATTTTATTATTTTTCAAAGCACAAATTTAGATCATATGATATTTGCAAGGGATTATATGCGCATCTGCCTTATTCTAACCAACCAAGCCAAGCCTATGTCATTTGACAATCAGAGTCTTAAGGTCATGGTTTTAGTCGTACACAACTTCTTCCAAGTTCATATCTAAGTGCAATGATAAGCCATCTAAAAAGAAGAAGTGCGATGCATGCATATTCTCTTGATCTTTTACTCATTTCTATTTATTGATAGAAACTCAACATGTGAGTTGATTACTTTATTAATTCTTTATGATTAAAAGCACTTGTGAGCATGCAACAAGTTCAAAACAGCAAGAAAGTTTGACCATGGCCAGATTTAGTGTAAGTAATTATTCCAATTACTAGACATGGCAAAAACTACAAAACGTATAACACGAGTAATGTAGTAAGAACTTTCAGCATGTAAAAAGAATCACAAAGTGATATATGTATGAAATTGTGAAACCTATGTGTGCTGAATACATTGGCTTTGACAATAAAAGTTTTGAATGCTGCCATAACATCTTTTTAGCAAGGTCTGACTTTATCTCCGACATGTCTTTGTTAAGCTCCGATATGTTTCGCTAGGTCTGACTAGCTTTGCTAAGCTCTGGTGCTAGGTTGCACTAGCTTTGGTAAGCTCCAGCTCAAGCTCCGGTTAGCTTTGGCAAGATTCAGATCTTGATCGCAATGTTCCTGCTTTTACTGTGAAATGTTTCGAACATGATTTACATTGTTGGAAAGATTGCTTAGTATTCATTTGCTATGTTTTTGGTGCGTTTTGGTTGATATGGTTTATCTCATTTTGCTATGGTTTGAAACATGCTTATGTGAAGTGCTCACGTAAGATGTTGTAGTTTCGGAACTAACGAGAGTCAAGTCGAGGACTTGTGCTCGGAAGTATTGGTTGTTTATTCATGTGCAGGTGTTGCTTGAGTTCAAGACATGGCTGGTGACGGGATCCATTGAACTAGTCTTAGGGAGAAGATGAGGTTCAACAACCAAGTTCGGGAGGAATTGTGGTTGAGTCGATCGGGAGGTCGCGCAGCATGTATGAATCAAGAACTATGCATATGAAGGTATCGTGGACGTCGTTGGAAGATGTCTGCACGTGTGCAAGGGGTGCATGGACGTGGCTGCATAGTTCCAAGGCATTATGAAGACATGTGGACGTAAAGAATTGGTCGGAAAGGTCCAACCGACTAGGTTATGAACTCATGTTGCGGTTGAGTCGTGTTTGACTCAAATATGGAAATATTTGAGTTGTTTATGATAGGATTTCGTGTGGGTCACGAATTTGAGTTGTTTTAGGTATGTGGGATACGTTCCTAAGGTGTTTGAAAGTCTTAAGATTGCTTCTATCTACGTATAGAAGAATCCTAAGCAGTTATGGAAAGTTTCGATTCGTGATTTGAGTAGGATTAGAGTCCTAGTTGAGTTTGGGTTGGCCTAAGGGTTGGTTATATAAGCAAGGGAGGCCAAAGATCGTGGTGCACGACATTAGGGCTGTAACTCTTGCGTTCTATTGAATAAAATTCGTAGTTGAAAGGAACTTTGTGCCTTGTTCGTCCGACTTGTTCCAGACAAGTTTTTCTCGTCGAGTTTTCTGCACATCACTACCTTTCTTCGGTAGTTTTTATCATAACTCGAGTTTTATAGATCCTTTTTACGTGATTCTTTTTGGGTTGTATTCACAACTTGATTATCTATCATCTGTAAAAATTTCAGGGTCATTGGGTTCGTGGTTTTTAATCTACACGAGTTTCTTTGCAGTATTACATATCTGTTTTCTACTGGGTAGGACAGATTGACCTTTGTTCAATCTTTCAATCGTAACTTGAGTTTCTCTCAACAGATTTGAGTGATTCTTGTTGTTTCTTCTTAGTGACTTGATTCTCTCTGATATATATCACTTTTGTCACAGTAAAACACATTAGATTAGTCTCACACATGATTTATTTAACATATCGTTTTTCTGCCGAAGGTGTTGAGATTTAATGTTTCCGCTGCGTAAGAATTTTTAATCTACCATTCACCCCCCTCTGGTAGCTTTTCACATGCTCTTTGATCCTACAGAAATACTATGCTGATATTATTTTAATTTCAGATTCACACATAGACTTCTCAAGTTTCAAAACTCCCCCTCAATGTAAGCCATGAGAATGCATAACCCCTATTTCACTACGAATGTAACAAAAACGAGTGAAATCCAAAGGTTTTGTAAAAATGTCAGCCAGTTGTTATTCGGTATCTACATGGTGAAGCACAATGTTTCCTTTTTCAACATTATCACAGAGAAAGTGATACCTAATATCAATGTGCTTAGTTCTAGAATGTTGCACGGGGTTTTTAGCAATGCAAATGGCACTAGTATTATCACAAAATAGTGGAACACTATCTAGATCAACCCCATAGTCCATAAGTGTTTTAACAATCCAAAGAATTTGTGAGCAAGCACTAGCAGCAACTACATATTCAGATTCCGCTATGGATTGTGCAACTAAGTTTTGTTTTCTAGAGGACCAAACAACAAGTGAATTACCAAGAAAATGATAAGCACCAAAAGTACTTTTCCTATCAATCCTACTACCCCCAAAATCAGCATCTGAAAAAGCTTTCAAAGTAACATTCGAGGAAGAAGGAAGAAAAATACCAAATTCTTGAGTTCCATGTAAGTACCTGAGAATCCTTTTGATGGCTTGACGATGTGAAGCACGTGGGGAGGCTTAAAACCATGCACAAAGACATACGCTGAATTGTATGTCCGGTCTTGATGCCGTGAGGTACACAAGTGATCCGATCATGCTTCTATATTCTTTTTGATCCACGAGTTCACCATCTTCATCAAGTTCAAGTGTTGTTGTTGTTCCCATTGGTGTCCGAAGAGGCTTGCTTTTGTCCATGTTGAAGCGCATTAGGAGGTCTTTTATATACTTCGTTTGATGCACAAAGGTACCCTCCTTGGTTTGCTTGATTTGCAGCCCCCAAAAAGTACGTGAGTTCTCCCATCATACTCATCTCAAATTCTGAACTCATCATAGCTGAAAGCACACAAGATCATGAGAAGAACAACCAAAGATAATATCATCCACATACACTTGAACAAATAATGAGTCATTTGCCATGCTTAAGCACAAAAAGAGTTTTATCAACCTTGCCCATGGTAAACCCCTTTTCAAGTAAGAATGTTTTTAACCTATCATACCATGCTCTAGGGGCTTGTTTGAGACCGTACAAGGCTTTGGACAGTTTGTAAACATGATTAGGAAAATCTAAATTTTCAAAACCCGGTGGTTGTTTGACATAAACCTCCTCATCTATGTAGTCATTAAGAAAATCACTTTTAACATCCATTTGATAAATCTTAAACCTTTATATGCCGCAAAAGCTAACAAAATTCTTATGTCTTCTAATCTAGCAACAAGAGCAAAAGTTTCATCAAAATCTAGACCTTCAACTTGAGTGAAACCTTGAGAAACCAACCTAGCCTTATTCCTAATCACAACCCCATCCTCACTTTGTTTATTTTTAAACACCCATTTAGTTCCAATTAAAGTGTGACCTTTAGGTGGAGGTACAAGTTTCCAAACATTATTTCATTCAAAATTTTCTAGCTCTTCTTGCATGGCAATAATCCACGATAAATTAGTGAGTGCGTGTGATATATCTTTGGATTCAAAAAAAGCAACAAAATCAAAATAACCATGAGAGTTTGGATCGCAAAACCTGGACCGTGTGACTTGTTCATGCAAGCTTCCAATAATTTATTGTGGGGGATGACTTTTCAGAACCCGGAGAGGAGTGGACACTTCACAAGCTTCTTCTTCTTCAAGTTCATCACAAATTAATGAGCTTGTGACTTGAGGAGGATCTGGACCAGCAATGGCGGTCGTCGGTGCTGGCTGTGAATCAAAATCGGGAGCTGGAACAATGTCATTAGCTGCTTAATTTTCGGGCAGCAGCTCCACCTCTTCCTCATCTTCAATGAAAATGCTCCCCCCCTGCGGATATGGATCTGGACCTGCAATGTTTGAGCTAGTACCTGGGCTAGATTCATCAAAAGACACTTCACAAGTCTCCACAATTTTGTTGGTGTCAAGTAAAAGCACACGGTAGCCTCTAGTATGAGATGGATAACCAAGAAACATGCCATCAACAGATCTAGGTTCAAATTTATCAAGATTACCATGTTTCTTAACACTAGGCCTATGTCCAAACCGGAGCTCATATGGTGTTTTACCTAGCTTAGCGCGCAAGAAAACACGATTTGAGACATAAAAGGCAGTTGCAATCGTATCAGCCCAAAATTTCCTAGGAGTTTGATATTGATCAAGCATAGTCCTAGCCATCTCAACTAAGGTTCTGTTCTTTCTTTCTACAACACCATTTTGTTTAGATACATATGGTGAAGAAAATTGATGATCTATTCGATTTTCAACACAAAAGTGATCAAAAGATTGATTTTTAAATTCGGTTCCATTATAACCTCTAATCGCTTTTAAAGATCCCGTGTGATCAATTGATATTCTAATAAATAAAGTTATAAAGTGAATAAAAGCTTCATTCTTAGATGCCATAAAGTAAACACAAGAGTATCTAGAATAATCATCAACAATCACAAGAACATACCATTTACCTCCGGAGGATTGAACACGTGGAGGTCCTACGGTGTCAAGGTGCAAAAGTTGACCCGATTCATTTAACATGACCATTGTGACAGGAGTATGTGAACCTGCAACCATCTTAGCATGTCTACAAGAAGAGCACACAATTTCGTTGTCCCCTTTAAGCTTAGGCAGCCCACATATGGGATCAAGAGCACTAACACGCGTTAGATGATCAAAGCCTACGTGACCAAGTCTACGATGCCAAAAATATAAGTCCTTTGAATCATTAGCAGCTAGACACCTACGCTTAGAGGAAGACATATCAAAATCAGCTTTAAAAACTCTTCTAAATCAAGACATGTTAAAAATAAGCTCACTATTTGAATTTACAACTTTGCAGCAATTTTTAGTGAAAATAATTTCCAGATTTTCATCTAGTAGTTGTGAAATAAAAAGCAAGTTGTATTTCAAATTTTTAACAAGTGCCACATCCTTCAAAGTGTAGTGATTATTTACTCTAACCGAACCCTTAGCAATTATACGAGTTGAAGAATTATCAGCAAAAGTAACATTCTCTACACGTGACACAAAAGAGAGGGAGGAGAACCATTCTTTGTTACTGGTCATGTGACGTGAGCAACCTGAATCCACAATCCAAAAGTTCTCCTTCTTCAAGCGTGTAAACTACATAGAAGAACAATACGTCGATGACTCAATACTGGGGTTAGTCAAAAGCCATTTAGGAATCTAGTACTGAGTCACGCGATGTCCAGCAGAAATAACACGCGAAAGCTGAGACAAAACAGCAGGTTTATGAGCCAAAGCTTGAGGATTTTTGTACCCAACTACTGACCTACGAGGTGTTACATGTGTAGCACGTGTGAGGCCTATGTGTGCTGAATACATTTGCTTTGATGATAAAAGTTCTGAAATTCTGCTAAAATATCTTTTTTGCAAGGTCCGACGATAGGTCCGGCTTGTTTTGGGTAGCTTCGGCAAGGTCCGACGTAAGGTCCGATATGTTTTGCTAAATCCGACTTATGTTGGTTAGCTCCGGCATGTCCTTGTTAAGCTCTGTCATGTTTCTTCAGCTCCGTCTTTTGGGTTGACTAGTTCTGACTAGTTTTGGTCAGCTCTGGCGCTAGGTTGTATTAGCTTTGGTAAGCTCTGGCTCAAGCTCCGGTTAGCTTTTTCTAGGTTCGGAGCTTGATCGCAATGTTCCTGTTTTTATTATGAAATGTTTCAAACTTGATTTACTCTGTTGGAAAGATTGCTTAGTATTCTTTTACTATGTTTTTGGTGCGTTTTGTTTGATATGGCTGATATCATTTTGATATGCTTTGCAACATGCTTATGTGAGGTGCTCACGTAAGGTGTTGCGTTCGGAACTGACTTGAGTCAAGTCGCGAACTTGGGCTCGTACAGATTGGTTGTTTGTTCATGTGCAGGTGTTTCTTGAGTTCAAGACATGGCTGGTGACGGGATCCATTGAACTAGTCTTAAGGAGAAGATGAGGTTCAATAACCAAGTTCGGGAGGATTTGTGGTTGAGTTGATCGGGAGGTTGCGCAACATGTTTGAATTAAGAACAATGCATATGAAGATATCGTGGACGTCGTTGGAAGATGTTTGCACGTGTGCAAGGAGTGCATGGATGTGTCTGCATGGTTCCGAGGCGTGATGAAGTGATGTGGACGTAAAGAATTGGTCGGAAAGGTCCAACCGACTAGGTTACGGACTCAGGCTGCGGCTGAGTCGGGTTTGACTCAAATATGGAAAGATTTGAGTTAGTTATGTTAGGATTTCGTGTGGGATACGAATTTGAGGTTTTATAGGAATGTGGGATACGTTCCTAAGGTGTTTGGAAGTCTTAAGATTGCTTCTATCTGCGTATAGAAGAGTCCTAAGCAGTTATGGAAAGTCTCGATTCATGATTTGAGTAGGATTAGAGTCCTAGTTGAGATTGGGTTGGCCTAAGGGCTGGTTATATAAGAAAGGGAGGCCAAAGCTCGTGGAGTACGACTTTGAGGCTGTTCCTCTTGTGTTATATTGAATAAAATTCATAGTTTGAAGGAACTTTTGATCCTTGTTCGTCTGACTTGTTCCAGACAAGTTTTACTCGTCGAGTTTCTGGACAACACTACCTTTTGTCGGTGGTTTTATCATAACTCAAGTTTTACAGATCCAATTGACATATTCTTTTTGGGTTGTCTTCACAACTTTATTATCTATCATCTGTCAAAATTTCACGGTCATTGGATTTGTGGTTACTGATCTACACGAGTTTCTTTGCAGCGTTTCAGAACTTTTTTTGTAGGGTAGGACAGATTAATCTTTATTCGATCTTTCGATCATAACTTGAGTTTCTCTTGACGGATTTGAGTGATTTTTCTTGTGTCATCTTCGTGACTTGATTCTCTCTGATATATATCACTTTTTTTCACGATGAAACATGTTTAGATTAGTCTCACACACGATTTCTCTAACAGATCATTTTTTTGCCGAAGGGGTTGGGATTTAATTGTTTCCGCTACGTAAGATTTTTAAATCTACCATTCACCCCCCCTCTGGTATATTTTCACGTGCTCTTCGATCGTACAATTGGTATCAGAGCCACGGTGCTCTAATCATTGTGATTTGCACGTGTTTTTGACTAATCATCATGGAGAAATACTCTGCCAAACCTTGTGTGTTTGCTGGTATAGATTTTCAGGTTTGGAAGGCACGCATGGAGGCTTTCATCCAGGCACAAGGCTTCGCAATATGGGAGAAGGTGTACAAGCCTTATGAAGTGCCACCAAACGATCAAGTTACAGCTACAAACCTACGGGACGTCAACAACAACAACAAAGCCCGAAACTTGATCATCCAAGAACTCACTTAGAGCGACTTCGACCGCGTTGCACATCTCCGATCAGCATACGATGTATGGAGAGCACTTTGTGACTATCACGAAGGATCCAACATGATCAAGGAGATAAGGCAAGACATGTTCAAGAAAGAATACATGCGCTTTGAGATGCAACCCGGTGAGTCCATTGATGATCTCTTTGCTCGCTTTAACAAAATTCTCTGTAAATTGTGTAGTGTCAATGTTAATTTTTCAGATGCTGAAAATGCTAGGCAATTACTAAGTGCATTAGACATGACAATTTGGGAGATGAAGGTTACATCTATTCGTGAATCCACTGTCATGAGTACACTTACTTTAGATGTACAATATTCTAAATTGAAAACTCATGAAATTGACATAATCTCACGTAAGAACCCCAACAAATCTATTGCATTTGTCTCACAACGTGATATGCCTAGCTCGGCATATCATCATCTTGCAATACTCTTGCTTTGTTGACCTCACTAACCCTGGAGCAGATCGAGGAATTTCCAGAAGAGGAGTTAGCACTAATCTCTACTAGGTTCTCAAAAGCATTGCAAAATGTGAGAACTAGAAGGAGAGGAAGCTCCGGACCTCAACGCTGTTTTGAATGTGGTAAGACGGGACACTTTCGTATAGAATGCCCTAACCTGTCAGATCCTACTACCCGTGAAGAAAAACAGAACATGGTCAAGACCACCTCTGGAAATCCCAACAAGAAAAAGAAGGGTACCATAGGATGCAAGATGATTAACAGCTTCATCACTGCACTTCAAGAGCTCGGTTCAAGCGATGTAGACTTTGAAAGTGATGAAGATGATGACGATCTGGCCAACTTACGCTTTATGGCGGGCAAAACAAGATCAAAATCAAGTCAGGAGGATGCAGAACACAATAGTGACGACGATGAGGTATGTTCTACCTGTAATGAAATGTGTGATGCAATTTTTCGTGCAACTATTATTGTTAAGAAAAGGACAAAAAGCTTAGGGATAATGCTGCTAAAATTGAATCACTAGAATCTGAAATCAACCGTTTGAAAACCTTGATTCCTAGTGATAATTCTTGTCCCTCATGTGATTTAATCTATGAACAATTGTCCACACTAAGAACTTGCAAAGATAAAACCGGTTTAGGTTTTGCTTCTCATGCTCATGCTAAGGCACATCCACCTAAAATTGTAAAGTCATAAGGAAGTGGTTTGATTCAAACGGTTCCTAAACAAAAAGAAATGGTTTCCAAATCTGCAGGGGTGTTGTCTCATTCGGTTTCAAATAAAAATGTTGTTTACTCATCTAGACATGAACACAAAGTTAAATTTCATTGTACCTACTATGGTAGAGATGGTCATGTCATAGATTTTTGTTATAGACTAGCTAAACAACAGAAAAGGGAAATAATGATTGCTAGATCTCATAACTTTCATGCAAAATTTGCTGCACATATTAAACCGAATGCCAGGAACATGCAACCTGCTGTTATGAGTCAAAAACATTCAAAGTTTACCTCCGGATCTTCTGTTTTTGCTTCCGGAGCTACTGATTTTTGTGCTACTCAAGTAACATCTTATAGGTCAGTAGTTAAGAGTAAAAAACCTCAAACTTTGACTTGTAAACCTGCTGTTTTATCTCAGCTTTCGCGTGTTTTTCATGCTGCACGTCGTGTGACTCAGTACTAGATTCCTAAATGTCTTTTGACTAACCCCAGTATTGAGTCATCGACGTATTGTGCTTCTATGTAGGTTACACGTTTGAGGAAGGAGAACATTTAGATTGTGGATTCAGGTTGCTCACGCCACATGACCGGTATCAAAGATTGGTTCTCCTCCCTCTCTTTTGTGTCACGTGTAGAGAGTGTTACTTTTGCCGATAACTCTTCAACTCGTATAATTGCTAAGGGTTCTGTTAGAGTAAATAATCACTACACTTTGAAGGATGTGGCACTTGTTAAAAAATTGAAATACAACTTGCTTTCTATTTCACAACTGCTAGATGAAAATCT
Organism: Tuctoria greenei; assembly: GCA_036927565.1. Classification (NCBI taxonomy): domain Eukaryota; kingdom Viridiplantae; phylum Streptophyta; class Magnoliopsida; order Poales; family Poaceae; genus Tuctoria; species Tuctoria greenei. The sequence goes on along the minus strand of JAYESD010000007.1, from coordinate 75,617,386 downwards.
GGAAATTATTTTCACTAAAAATTGCTGCAAAGTTGTAAATTCAAATAGTGAGCTTATTTTTAACATGTCTTGGTTTGGAAGAGTTTTTAAAGCTGATTTTGATATGTCTTCCTCTAAGCATAGGTGTCTAGTTTCTAATGATTGAAAGGACTTATATTTTTGGCATCGTAGACTTGGTCACAAAGGCTTTGATCACCTAACGCGTGTTAGTGCTCTTGATCGCATACGTGGGCTGCCTAAGCTTAAAGGGGACAAAGAAATTGTGTGCTCTTCTTGTAGACATGCTAAGATGGTTGCAGGTTCACATACTCCTCTCACAATGATCATGACAACTGAACCGGGTCAGCTTTTGCACCTTGACACCATAGGACCTTCACGTGTTCAATCCTTCGGAGGTAAATGGTATGTACTTGTTATTGTTGATGATTATTCTAGATACTCTTGGGTTTACTTCATGGCGTCTAAGAATGAAGCTTTTAGTCACTTTAGAAATTTATTTATTAGAATATCAATTGATCACACAGGATCTTTAAAAGCAATTAGAAGTGATAACAGAACTGAATTTAAAAATCAATCTTTTGATCACTTTTATGCTGAAAATGGAATAGATCATCAATTTTCTTCATCATATGTACCTCAACAAAATGGTGTTGTAGAAAGAAAGAACAGAACCTTAGTTGAGATGGCTAGGACTATGCCTGATGAATATCAAACTCCTAGGAAATTTTTGGCTGATGCGATTGCAACCGCTTGTTATGTCCCAAATCGTGTTTTCTTACGCGCTAAGCTAGGTAAAACCCCATATGAGCTCTGGTTTGGACATAGGCCAAGTGTTATGCACCTTCGGGTCTTTGGTTGCAAATTCTTTGTTATGAAACATGGTAATCTTGATAAATTTGAACCTAGATCCATTGATAACATGTTTCTTGGTTATCCATCTCATACTAGAGGCTACCGTGTGCTTATACTTGACACTAACAAAATTGTAGAGACTCGCGAAGTGTCTTTTGACAAAGCTAGCCCAGATACTAGCTCAAACATTGCAGGGCCAGATCCATATCCGCATGTGGAGAGCATTTTCGTTGAAGATGAGGAAGAGGTGGAGTTGCTGCCCGAAAATTCAGCAGTTAATGATATTGTTCGAGCTCATAATTTTGATTCACAACTAGCACCGACAACCACCGTTGCTGGTCCAGATCCTCCTCAAGTCACGAGATCATCGATTTGTGATGAACATGAAGAAGAAGAAGCTTTTGAAGTGTCCACTCCCCTCTGGGTTCTCAAAATTCTTCTTCCACAACAAGTTATTGGAAGCTTGCACGAACGAGTTACACGGTCCAGGTTTTGCGATCCAAACTCTCATGCCCAGTCTGCTTTTGTTGCTTCTTTTGAACCCAAAGATATATCACATGCACTCACTAATGAATCTTGGATTATTGCCATGCAAGAAGAGTTAGAAAATTTTGAAAGAAATAATGTTTGGAAACTTGTACCTCCACCTCAAGGTTACACTTTAATTGGAACTAAATGGGTGTTTAAAAATAAAAAAAGTGGGGATGGTGTTGTGGTTAGGAATAAGGCTAGGTTGGTTGCTCAAGGTTTCACACAAGTTGAAGTCTAGATTTTGATGAAACTTTTGCTCCTGTTGCTAGATTAGAAGCCATTAGAATTTTGTTAGCTTTTGCTGCATCTAAAGGTTTGAAGCAATATCAAATGGATGTTAAAAGTGCTTTTTTTAATGCTACGTAGATGAGGAGGTTTATGTCAAACAACCACCGGGTTTTGAAAATTCAAATTTTCCTAATCATGTTTACAAACTGTCCAAAGCCTTGTACGGTCTCAAACAAGCCCCTAGAGCATGGTATGAAAAACATTCTTACTTGAAAATGGGTTTATCGTGGGCAAGGTTGATAAAACTCTTTTTGTGCTTAAGCATCGCAATGACTCACTATTCGTTCAAGTGTATGTGGATGATATTATCTTTGGTTGTGCTTCTCATGATCTTGTGTCCAAGTTTTCAGCTATGATGAGTTCAGAATTTGGGATGAGTACGATGGGAGAACTCATGTACTTTTTGGGGCTGCAAACCAAGGAGGGTACCTTTGTGCATCAAATGAAGTATACAAAAGACCTCCTAAGCCGCTTCAACATGGACAAAAGAAAGCCTCTTCGGACACCAATGAGAACAGCAACAACACTTGAACTTGATGACGATGGTGAACCCGTGGATCAAAAAAAATATAGAAGCATGATCGGATCACTTTTGTACCTCACGGCATCAAGACTGGACATACAATTCAGCGTATGTCTTTGTGCACGGTTTCAAGCCTCCCCACGTACTTCACATCGTCGAGCCGTCAAAAGGATTCTCAGGTACTTACATGGAACTCAAGAATTTGGCATTTTCCTTCCTTCTTCCTCAACTGTTACTTTGAAAGCTTTTTCTGATGCTGATTTTGGAGGTTGTAGGATTGAAAGGAAAAGAACTTCGGATGCTTGTAATTTTCTTGGTAATTCACTTGTTGCTTGGTCCTCTAAAAAACAAAACTCAGTTGCACAATCCACAGCCGAATCTAAATATGTAGCTGCTGCTAGCGCTTTCTAACAAATTCTTTGGATTGCTCAAACACTTACGGACTATGGGGTTTGTCTAGATAGTGTTCCACTGTTTTGTGATAACACTAGTGCCATTTGCATTGCTAAAAACCCCGTGCACCATTCTAGAACTGGGCACATTGATATTTTGTATCACTTTCTCCATGATAATGTTGAAAAAGGAAACATTGTGCTTCACTATGTAGATACCGAACAACAATTGGCTGACATTCTTACAAAACCTTTGGATTTCACTTGTGTTTGTTACATTCGTAGTGAAATAGAGGTTATGCATCCTCATGGCTTAAATTGAGGGGGAGTTTTGAAACTTGGTAAGTTTATGTGTGAATCTGAACTTAAAATACTATGAGCATAGTATTTCATACATATACGACTTTGTGATTCCTTTTACATGCTGAAAGTTCTTACTACATTACCCGTGTTATACATTTTGTAGTTTTTGCCATGTCTAGTAATTGGAATAATTACTTACACTAAATCTGGTCATGGTCGAACTTTCTTGCTGTTTTGACCTTGTTGCATGCTCACAAGTGCTTTTAATCATAAAGAATTAATCAAGTAATCAACTCACGTGTTGAGCTTTTATGAACAAATATAAGTTGAGAAAATATCAAGAGAATATGCATGCATCGCTCTTCTTCTTTTGAGATGGCTTATCATTGCACTTAGATATGAACTTGGAAGAAGTTGTGTATGACTAAAACCGTGTCCTTAAGCTTCTGATTGTCAAATGACATAGGTTTGGCTTGGTTGGTTAGAATAAGGCAGATGCGCATATAATCTCTTGCAAGTATCATATGATCTAAATTTGTGCTTTGAAATATAATAAAATGCAGCAACAAGTGTCACGCTTTCAGTATTTGAAATAGTTAAGTTTGTGAGATCATGACTTGTTTAAATTGAAAATTACATTTGATATCTAGCATGGCTTACACTACTTTATGTATCTTATTGATGTGATAGTGTGAGTTACTTGATAGTATGACTTAGATGAGCTTTGTTTTATATGTATATGTTATAATATGCTCATAATAACTAAAATTTCTCTTTTAAACATTGCTGAATACATTGTCAAAGGGGGAGAGATCATATGTGAATTTTTAAAGATAAGTATGCAAGGGGGAGAAATTGGTTACACATTGCACATATTCACAATTGTTTTGGCACGATTCTTCTCGGGGGGAGAATTTGTTTTTTTCTCATTTTATTTCTGTTTTACAAAGGGGGAGATATTGTTTTCAAAACTTTTAATGTGAATAAGCCAATGTTCGGATTTTAAGTGGTGTTGCCAATGCATTCATCAAGGGGGAGATTGTGAGACCTATGTGTGCTGAATACATTGGATTTGATGATAAAAGTTCTGAAATTCTGCTACAATATCTTTTTTGCAAGGTTCGACGATATGTCCGACTGGTTTTGGGTAGCTCCGGCAAGGTCCGACGTAAGGTTCGATATGTTTTGCTAGGTCCGACTTATGTTGGTTAGCTCCAGCATGTCTTTGATAGCTCTGGCATGTCTTTGTTAAGCTCTGACATGTTTCTTTAGCTCCGACTTTTGGGTTGACTAGTTCCGACTAGTTTTGGTTAGCTCCGCGCTAGGTTGTACTAGCTTTGGTAAGCTCCAGCTCAAGCTCCGATTAGCTTTTTCTAGGTTCGGAGCTTGATCGCAATGTTCAGGTTTTTATTGTGAAATGTTTCGAACTTGCTTTGCTCTGTTGGAAAGATTGCTTAGTATTCTTTTACTAAGTTTTTAGTGCGTTTTGGTTGATATGGCTGATATCATTTTGATATGCTTTGCAACATGCTTATGTGAGGTGCTCACGTAAGGTGTTGTGTTCGGAACTGACTTGAGTCGAGTCGCGGACTTGGGCTCGTACGGATTGGTTGTTTATTCATGTGCAAGTGTTTCTCGAGTTGAGACATGGCTGGTGACGGGATCCATTGAACTAGTCTTAGGGAGAAGATGAGGTTCAACAACCAAGTTCGGGAGGAATTGTGGTTGAGTTGATCGAGATGTTGCGCAACATGTTTGAATCAAGAACAATGCATATGAAGGTATCATGTACGTCGTTGGAAGATGTTTGCACGTGTGCAAGGAGTGAATGGACGTGTCTGCATGGTTCCGAGGCGTGATGAAGAGATGTGGACGTAAAGAATTGTTCGGAAAGGTCCAACTGACTAGGTTATGGACTCAGGCTGCGGCTGAGTCGGGTTTGACTCAAATAAGGAAAGATTTGAGTTAGTTGTGTTAGGATTTCGTGTGGGACACGAATTTGTGTTGTTTTAGGAATGTGGGATACGTTCCTAAGGTGTTTGTAAGTCTTAAGATTGCTTCTATCTACGTATAGAAGAGTCCTAAGCAGTTATGGAAAGTTTCAATTCATGATTTGAGTAGGATTAGAGTCCTAGTTGAGATTGAGTTGGCCTAAGGGATGGTTATATAAGCAATGGAGGCCAGAGCTCATGGAGTACGACTTTGGGGCTGTTCCTCTTGGCTTCTATTGATTAAAATTCGTAGTTTGAAGGAACTTTTGGGCCTTGTTCGTCTGACTTGTTCCAGACAAGTTTTACTCGTCGAGTTTCTGGACAGCACTACCTTTCGTCGGTGGTTTTATCATAACTCGAGTTTTACAGATCCAATTGACGTGATTCTTTTTGGGTTGTCTTCACATCTTTATTATCTATCATCTGTCAAAATTTCACGGTCATTAGATTTGTGGTTTCTGATCTGCACGAGTTTCTTTGCAGTGTTCCAGAACTGTTTTTCTCGGGTAGGACAAATTGATCTTTGTTCGATCTTTCGATCATAACATGAGTTTCTCTTGACGGATTTGAGTTATTCTTCTTGTGTCATCTTCGTGACTTGATTATCTCTGATATATATCACTTTTGTCATGGTGAAAAATGTTTAGATTAGTCTCACACACAATTTCTCTAACAGATCATTTTTCTGCTGAAGGGGTTGGGATTTAATTGTTTCCGCTGCGCAAGATTTTTAAATCTACCATTCACCCCACCCTCTGGTAGCTTTTCACGTGCTCTTCGATGCTACAACACAAAAAACAATAGGTTTGGGAGTAAACTTTGCATGTTTTCAACTCATTACATCAAATTGCATGTTCCTATAATTCGGTTTAGCAAGTGCAGCAAATTTTGCATGAAAGTTATGATATCTAGCAATCATTCTTTCCTTTTTCTATTGTTTAGCTAGTCTATAACAAAATCTTGTAACACCTATGTGTGCTGAATACATTGGTTTGTAGTGAATACACTTGCTTTGACGATAAACGTTTTTTAATATCACCAAAACACCTTTTTATTAAGGTCCGACTAGTTCTTGTTAGCTCCGGCTGAAGGTCCGGGTTGCTCTGGCAAGGTCCGAAACTTGATCACAATGCTTCTGTTTTTCATTTGCAATGTTTTGTACTTGCTTTACATCTCTAGAAAGATTGCTTAATATTTATTTGCTAAGTCTTTGGTGCGTTTTTGGTTGATATGGATGATATCGTGTTACTGTGGTTTTGCAACATGCTTATGTGAGGTTCTCACGTAAGGTGTTGTCTTCGGAACTAACTTGAGTCAAGTCGATGACTTGGGCTCGCATGGATTGGTTGTTTATTCATGTGCAGGTGTTGCTTGAGTTCAAGACATGGCTGGTGATGGGATCCATTGGACTAGTCTCAGGGAGGAGATGAGGTTCCAACAACCAAATTCAGGAGGAATTGTGGTTGAGCTGATCAGGAGGTTGCGCAGCAGGATTGAATCAAGAACAATGCATGTGAAGGTATCATGGACGTCATTGGAAGATGTTTGCACGTGTGCAAGGAGTGCATGGACGTGGCTACATGGTTCCGAGACGTGATGAAGAGATGTGGACGTAAAGAGTTGGTCGGAAAGGTCCAACCGATTAGGTTATGGACTCAGGCTGCTGCTGAGTCAAGTTTGACTCAAATATGGAAAGATTTGAGTTGGTTATGATAGGATTTCACGTGGGTCACGAATTTGAGTTGTTTAGGAATGTGGGATACGTTCCTAAGGTGTTTGGAAGTCTTAAGATTGCTTCTATCTGCGTATAGAAGAATTCTAAGCAGTTATGGAAAGTTACGATTCGTGAACAGAGTAGGATTAGGTTCCTGATCTGAGTTGAGTTGGCTTTCGAGCTGGTTATATAAGCAAGGGAGCCCAGAGCTCGTGGTGAACGACTTTGGGGCTGTTCCTTTTGTGTTCTGTTGAATAAAATTCATAGTTTGAAGGAACTTTTGTGCCTTGTTCGTCCGACTTGTTTCAGGCAAGTTTTACTCGTCGAGTTTCTGGACAGCACTACCTTTCGTCGGTAGTTTTGTCATAACTCGAGTTTTACAGATCCAATTGACATGATTCCTTTTGGGTTATCTTGACAACTTGATTATCTACCATCTGTCGAAATTTCACGGTCATTGGATTAGTGATCTATGATCTACACGAGTTTCTTTGCAGTGTTATAGAACTGTTTTTCTCGCGTAGGACAAATTGACCTTTGTTCGATCTTTCAATCGTAACTTGAGTATTTCTCGACGGATTTGAGTGATTCTTGTTGTGTTGTTTTTGTGACTTGATTCTGTCTGATATCTATCACTTTTGTCATGGTGAAACACGTTTGTATTAATCTCACACACGATTTCTTTAACAGATCGTTTGCTGCCGAAGGGATTGGGGTTTAATTGTTTCCACTGTGTAAGATTTTTAAATCTACCATTCACCCCCCCCCATCTGGTAGCTTTTCACGTGCTCTTCGATCCTACAAATCTATGAAATGACCATATCTACCACAGTAGGTACAATGAAATTTAACTTTGTGTTCATATCTAGATGAGCAAGCAACATTTTTATTTGAAACGGAATGAGGCAACACTCCTACAGATTTGAAAACCACTTCTTTTTGTTTAGGAACTGTTTGAATCAAACCACTTCCTAATGAATTTACAATTTTAGGTGGATGTGCCATAGAATGAGCATGAGAATCAAAACCTAAACCAGTTTTATCATTGCAAAACTTGGAAGAATTCAGCAGCAAGTTTAGATTCTTATTCCCATTACAAAACCGATCTAATGTCCTATGCATGTCGTCAAGTTTATTGGACAAATGAAGACAATTTTCACATGATGTTTTTCCTTTTAATTTGCAATTAGAACAATATTTAACTTCATGAGAATGTAAAGCATTGTTGAATATAGAAACTTCATTCATAGCATATTGTAGTTTCTTATGAAGATCATCACAAGTAGAACAATGCAAATTAATTGTAGAACAACTAGCATCTTTCAAGTTTTTGTCATTAAGTGCAGCAAGCTCTTTATTCTTTTCAATTTCTAACTCAAGTTTATCAAGTGTGGAGGTGTGCGCACTTCTTAATGAGGACAATTGTTCATATATTAAATCACATGAGGGACATGTATCATCACTAGGAATCGAAGTTTTTAAGCGGTTTGTTTAAGATTCTAGTGATTCAATTTTAGCAGCACTATCCCTAAGCTTTTTGTCCTTTTTCTTAACTATAATAGTGGCACAAGAAATAGCATCACACATTTCATCGCAAGTAGGACATACGTCTTCATTGTTGCTGTTGTGTTCTGCATCCTCCATACTTGATCATGATTTGCCCGCCATGAAGCACAAGTTTGCCAAATCATCTTCATCTTCATCACTTCCAATGTCCACATTGCTTGAGCCAAGTTCATGAAGTGCGGATATAAAACTGCTCACCAATTGACGTCTTGTAAAACCCTTCTTTTTCTTCTTATCTTTTGCAAAGGAGTGCTTCGTCCTTGTTTGCTTTTCATCCCGAGAAGTAGGACCTGAAAGGTTAGGGCAATCTGAACAATAATGTCCTGTCTTACCACATTCAAAACATCGTTGAGGTCCGAAGCTTCCTCTCCTTCTAGTTCTCACATTTTGCAATGCTTTTGAGAACCTAGTAGAGAGAAGTACTTGCTCCTCCTCTGGAAACTCCTCAATCTGTTCAAGGGTTAGAGAGGACAACAAAGCAAGTGTACCACAAGATGAAGATTGACAGGAGCTAGGCATGTCATGTTGAGACACAAAAGCAATAGACTTGTTGGGGTTCTTACATGATATTATGTCAATTTCATGAGTTTTTAACTTGGAATATAGCACATCTAAAGTAAGTGTACTCATGACAGTAGATTCACGAATAGATGTGACTTTCATCTCCCAAATTGACATCTCTAATGCACTTAACAATTGCCTAGCATTTTCAGCATCTGGAAAATTAACATTGACACTACGCAAGTTGCTGAGAATTTTATTAAAGCGAGCAAAAAGGTCATCAATAGACTCACCGGGTTGCATCTTGAAGCGCATGTATTCTTTCTTGAACATGTCTTTCCTTACCTCCTTGATTGTGTTGGATCTTTTGTGTTAGTCACAAAGTGCTTTCCACACATCGTATGCAGATCGGAGGTGTGCAACACGGTCGAAGTCGCTTTGAGTTAATCCTTGTATGATCAAGTTCCGAGCCTTGTTGTTGTTTTCGACATCTCTCAGATTTGTAGCTGTAACTTGATCGTTTGACAGCACTTTGTAAGGCTTGTATACCTTCTCCCATATTGCGAAGCCTTGAGCCTGGATGAAGGCTTTCATATGTGCCTTCCAAACCTGAAAATCAATACCTCTAAAGACACAAAGTTTTGCGGAGTATTTCTCCATGATGATTAGTGAAAACACGTGCAAATCACAAAGATTAGAGCACTGTGGCTCCGATACCAATTGTAGGATCGAAGAGCATGTGAAAAGCTACCAGAGGGGTGAATGGTAGATTTAAAAAATCACGCAGCGGAAACAATTAAATCCCAACCCCTTTGGCAGAAAAACAATCAGTTAAAGAAGTCATGTGTGAGACTAACCTAAATGTGTTTCACCATGACAAAAGTGATAGATATCAGAGAGAATCAAGTTGCGAAGACGACACAACAAGAATCACTCAAATCCGTCAAGAGAAACTCAAGTTATGATTGAAAGATCGAACAAAGGTCAATCTGTCCTACCCGAGAAAAACAGTCCTGGAATGCTGCAAAGAAACTCGTGTAGATCAGAAACCACAAATCCAATGACGGTGAAATTTTGACAGATGATATATAATCAAGTTGTGAAGACAATCCAAAAAGAATCACGTGAATTGGATCTGTAAAACTCGAGTTATGATAAAACCACCGAAGAAAGGTATTGCTGTGCAGAAAACTCGATGAGAAAAACTTGTCTGGAACAAGTCAGACAAACAGGGCACAAAAGATCCTTTCAACTATGAATTTTATTCAATAGAACACAAGAGGAACAGCCCCAAAGTCATGCCCCACGAGCTCTGGCCTCCCTTTCTTATATAACAATCCCTTAGGCCAACCCAATCTCAACTAGGACTCTAATCCTACTCAAATCACGAATCAAAACTTTCCATAACTACTTAGGACTCTTCTATACGCAGATAGAAGAAATCTTAAGACTTCCAAACACCTTAGGAACGTATCTCACATTTCTAAAACAACTCAAATTCGTGACCCACACAAAATCCTATCATAACCAAATCAAATCTTTCCATATTTGAGTCAAACACGACTCAACCGTAGCTTGAGTCCATAACCTAGTCGGTTGGACCTTTCCGACCAATTCTTTACGTCCACATCTCTGCATCACGCCTCGGAACCATGTAGCCACGTCCATGCACTCCTTGCATACGTGCAAACATCTTCCAACAACGTCCACAATACCTTCATATGCATTGTTCTTGATTCAAACATGTTGCGCGACCTCCCGATCAACTCAACCACAATTCCTCCCGAACTTGGTTGTTGAACCTCATCTTCTCCCTAAGACTAGTTCAATGGATCTCGTCACCAGCCATGTCTTGAATAAACAACCAATCCGTACGAGCCCAAGTCCAAGACTTGACTCAAATTAGTTCCGAACACAACACCTTACATGAGCACCTCACATAAGCATGTTGCAGAACCACAAACGATATCAACCATATCAACCAAAACGCCCCAAAAACTTAGCAAATGAATACTGAGCAATCTTTCCAACAATGCAAAGCAAGTTGGAAACATGTCACAGTAAAAGCAGGAACATTGCGATCAAGCTTCGAAACCTGCCAAAACTAATCAGAGCTTGAGCCAGAGCTTACCAAAGCTAGTACAACCTAGCGCCAGAGCTTGCCAAAGCTAGTCGGAACTAGTAAACCCAAAAGCCGGGGCTAGAAAAATATGTTGGATCTAACCAACATAAGTCGATCCTATCAAAACATACCGGAGCTTACCAAAGACATGTCGGAGCTATCAAAGACATGCCGGAGCTAAAGACAAAGCTCACCGGAGCTACCAAAAAAAAACATGTCAAACCTAGACAAAGAAAGTCGGACCTATTGTCGGACCTTGCTAAAAATATGTTATGGAAGCATTCAAAACTTCTGTTATCAAAGTCAATATATTCAGCACTCATAGGTCTCACACTATGCTTTACTATGATCTATGCTTTGTGCCTTAAAGTTGCTATGTGTACTGGTTAATCATGATGATGCTTTGTTTATGCTCTCTACCTCATTCACATCAATACTATTATTTACACACACAGAGTTTCACACCCCACCATAAACAGTGCACATATGAGCACTACTTGTACATTTAATATTTCTCTCAAAATTCATATGTGCACACTCTATGAAAATCTAAATTTTTCATCATATTTGTTGTAATCTCAATTGGTTGTCATCAATCACCAAAAAGGGGGAGATTGAAAGTGCGTCTAGGCATCCCTTGTCGGTTTTGGTTGATTAATAACAAACAAATGAGATCCTAACAAAATTATTGAGATGAGCGCATGTTTTAAAGAGATTAGAAGGAAATCACAAAAAAGAAAGGAGAATGAGGATCCAAAAGGAAAAGAACTCAAGACTTGAAAATAATATGTTTATTGTGTAAGGACTGTGTTGGAGAAACTCACGCCAAGCGCACAAGTGAAAGAGATTACACTCACTGCACAAAAATAAGCATGTGCGGACATGTCCGATATCAACTGGACTAGTCCGATAATCCTCTTACTAAAATCGGACAAGTCCTCCAAGTGCGGACTTGTACTAAGCCCGACAATTTTTCACAACATCGGACAAGTCTAGTATCCACCAGACTAGTCTGAAAACTCTCTGACTAAAATCGGACAAGTCCCACCAAATGCAGACTTCTCCTCGGTTCTACATAGTGTTCACCACACCGTACAAGTCCGATATCAACCGGACTAGTCCGAAAAGTTTATGTGCCCAGATCGGACCAGTCCGCACCTTAACGGACTAGTCCAGTATCCATCAACACTTAGGGTTTTCTCGCACACGCACACTGGACTAGTCCGGTGTCCATCACGGACTAGTACAGACCTCGCAAACCCTAACAGTAACTTTTGGACACCCTAGTACAAAAAGAGGTGTACGGCCACAAAACCAATTCTCTCGACTCCCTACGCTGTCACACATCCAAAGAGCCCAAAGATACATCTCTTCACTCATTCTAAACCTAAAAGGATCAAATCTTTGAGGATTAGAGATTGGACAAAGGAGAGAACTTGTTCTACACATTCTCGAGCTCTTGGGTTTGATCTCTCGCACACTCTCATTATTTATTGTACATCTTTTGAGTGTGTTTGGTGGTGTTCATTGCTGTAATTCTTACGGAGTACTCAACTTGTGAGAAGGCCCCTTGAACAAGTTATTTACCCATGTGTGATTAGTGATTGAGAATAAGCCTCTGTGGTGATTAAATGAGGGAAGGGTTAGTGAAGACCCGATCCTCCTTGGATTCCTCAACGAGGACGTAGATCCCTGTCTGGGGTCAAACCTGGGGATAAATCTTGTGTCCCTCATGTTCTTGTTTACTTTTCATCATATTCTACAGTTTGCATAGTATTGAACAATTTACATTGAAACTTTGTATCAAAATTGATTTTTGCAATATATTGCTTCATTGTCTCAATATACTTGACTTTTCAATTGATTTCCGCTGCATAGATTCCTAGAAGTAGAATTACAGATTTCGTTTGATCTTCTAGTCCGCGCACACCGAACTATTTTGCACCATAACGGACTAGTCCGACCTCCCCGTATTTGATCTACTTGTTAAGTGTTTTAGGGTCTGGCAAAAGTTCAAAAAAAGCCTATTCACCACCCCCCTCTAGGCTACATTGACTACAAGGCAGGCGACCATCCACAAGCCGGAAGTGCGCTGGTGTCCAGACTCAGCCAGGCGTGCCGGAAGTGTTGATTGTATGGGTCGTCACATGTATTCCAAAAATAGAATATTCCTATCATGCATGTATGAATATATATTTCTATGTTTATGAAGAATAATATCCTGTCATCATCAATAGAGATAACATAATATGCTTGACAGGAAGGATGTTCTCTCAAGGGTTTGAGGATAGAATGTACTACCATCTAGGCACAACTCATTACGTGGTTCATCAAATTAATTGCATGCTGCCATGTACAGTATATTTCCAACATGTTGTACTCGACCTTTCAAAGAAACGACAGGCGTAGGCACTAGCCGCTACATGTTATGATTTTAGGAATAAATGAACACACTTGTGAAAACACGTACGCCACATCTGATCCTCAACGTCTTCAAATTAACATGATCCTCAACAAGGGGCGCAAAAATTCTTAACACGTGATCAACACATGCATGCATGATCCCAAGCTCTATTTCACATGCATTCATGTCCACCATCATACATGATCACGACAATTATCACCGGTTCAATTTGGACTCTCTACCGCTATTGATTACAGGGGCTTGTAATAAAAATTATTTCGTTTTCCAACTTGCTTATTAACATATGCCGGCAACGGTTGGATCTTTCAAATAAAGATATGGACTCTCGGTCGATTTCCACACGCGTTCACGTCAATCTTCTGCAACTCGTCGAAATAGTTTGCACGAAATGTTACAAACACCGCGGGACGGACCTACAAAGTATGCCAGGTGGGCCATTGCATAACCTGGGCCCTTTGTGTGTCAAATTAAAAACTATCTGTAAAGCCGATGGGATGCGTCGAGCCGTTGTGATAACTAGAGGAGGCAAACAACTCTCTAGCTAAATCGTATAATTCTTTTCTCTAAAACATTTGTGCTCCATCCAACTATTAATGTATTCTTTCACTTAAACTTTACCAACTAACAATGTAAATTGAAGAAATAATTGTTTTTTCCACGAAGAAAAGTTGTTGTATGTGGTGTTTCATTGAGACAATGCAACTTGTCGTCATAACGATAAGAATTCAAAAATAGAATGAGTATATCAGATTCAAAAATATTCATACTTTCTTTACTCGGGGCTTGGGCCGTCAAATTCGGAAACTCCTCCACTCATATTGTAACCGCATCGGTTATATATCCTCCCCCATTTCCAAAATCCAAACAAGAGGTGGAGAAAGGTTTGCACAAGAGAGAAGTTGTGTCGCTCTGCCGTAGACCGCAACCGTCGGGACAAGGAGAGGACCCATTGGTGGGGACCATGTGTACAACGTGACTCTTGAGGACAACGCGATCACCACCACTGTGACGTTCACCAGCGAGGTCGTGGAGGATTGGCTCGATGAGGTCCTCCCTGTCCACCGCTGCCGCCTTCACAAGCTCGTTGTTGGGCTCGACGTCGAGTGGCGCCCTAGCTACTCCTCCAACCATAACCCCGACGCCATTCTACAACTCTGAGTTGGCTGCCGCTGCCTCATCTTTCAGGTCATCCACACTGACTACTTCCCCGATGAGCTGGAAGATTTCCTTGGCGATTCCGACTACCGCTTCGTCGGCGTGGGCGTGGAGGGTGACACTGACTGACACTGGAGGGACTAGAAGCTAAAGGTGGCCCAAATAGTGGACCTGACTGAGCTTGTGGTGGAGGAAATGGACCGCCCGGGCCTCCTCCTCGCGGGGATGAAGGACATCATGAGCGTCGTGATGGGCGCCAACATGGACAAGCCTTACCGGGGTGGACGAGCCATCAGGATGTGTGAAATCTCTCAGTTGAGCCTATCAACTATGCCTGCATCGATTCCTTCGTCTCCTTTGAGGTCGGTCGCAAGCTTCTCTCCGGCAACTACTGATCTAACCACCGAGTTTGTGAATCGGTTGCCATCGATCATCCCAGCAAAGTATTCACAGGTGCAGCTCTAAAGTTCTAGCTTTTTTGCTTCGGCCTCCATGTTGCTGCCGTCTATTAGATCAGCGGCGCGGGCTGAGGCGAGGGCTTTTAAGCATGCATGTTATTTCACATGCATTGAGGTCTTTCACATGATCGATGTCTTTCACATGCATGTTAGTTGTTGTCCATGCATGTTATTTCTCTACCATGTATACTCTCAACCTATATGGCAGTTTATCTACCACACTAATGAAGAATAATATCCTGTCATCAATAGGGATAACATACTATGTTTGACAAGAAGGATGTTTCCTCGAGGGTTCAAGGATAGAATGTACTACTATCTAGGCACATCTCACTACGTGTTTCATCAAATTAACCGCATGATGCCATGTACTATATATTCTCCAACATGTTGTACTCGTTGTTTCAAAGAAATGACAGCCGTAGGCGCTAGCCGCTCATGTTCTAATTTTAGGAAGAAATGAACACACTTGTGAAAACACGTACGCCACATCCGATCCTCAACATCATCAAATTAACATGATCCTCAATAAGGGGCGCAAAAATCCTCAACACGTCATCAAACATGCATGCATGATCGCGAGCTCTCTTTGACATGCATTCGTGTCCACCATCATACAAGATCACGACAATTATCATCGGTTCAATATGGACTTTCGATCACTAGTGATTACAGGGGCTTGTAATCAAACATTATTTTGTTTTTCATCTCGCTTATTAATATATGTCGGCAACGGTAGGATCTTTCGAAAAAATGATATGGACTATTGGTCGCTTGCGATGTGCATTCACGTCAATCTTCCGCACCTCGTAGAAATCGTTCGCACAAAATGTTACGAACACCACGGGACGGACCTACAAAGTATGCCAGGTGGGCCATTGCATACCCTGGGCCCTTTTTGTGTCAAATTAAAAAACTGCCCGTGAAGTCGATGGGACGTGTCTAGTCATTGCAATAACTAGGGGAGGCAAACAACTCTCTAGCAAAATCGTATAATTCCTTTTTCGAAAACACAAGATCTCTATCCTACTATTTTTGTATTCTTTCACTTAAACTCTTTCAACTAACAATGTAAATTGAAGAAATCAATGTTTTTTCCACGAAGAGAATGTAACACCCTCATTTTCATCCATCATGCATTGCATACACTCTTATACATGTTTAACATGAAGCAACATAAAATTGAACAAGGTTAAAAAACAATTAGAACCAAAACAACAATTATAATTTAGTGTTTGTGCGGACTTGTCCGGTTTGGACCCCGAACTAGTCCGTTTTGCTCTCAGATGTCCCCCGGACTCTTCCGCTTTTGTTGCAGACTAGTCTGATTTTGTTTCTGTTGATATCCAGACTTGTTCGTTCTCAGCTACGAACTAGTCCGTTCTTCGATATTGGAACTCTCTAGAGTTGTACGGTGACCCCTCTGTTGGTCCGATTTTTGGAAAAATGAACAAGCCTCCAGACTTGACTTGTCCATTTTCCTCTTTGTACAAGATCAGACTTGTCTGAACTTTCCTCGGACTTGTTTGTTCAAGTCACTGTTTCAGATCGGACTTGTCTGACACATAGCGGTGTTGTCTGATGTGCCCGACTCGGATTCAGTTTTTCCTCCACAATATGTTATTGGGATTTTGCCTTAATTGGGCCCAAGAACGTCGTTCCAACCCCTGTGGAGCCCATGTGGTACCCCACCCCGACCTCCACCGCCTTAAACTCAAGATCCATCAGACCCTACCTCTCCACCTCTGTATACACCCCAACAACCACACTCTCACCCCTTTGTCACAGTTGGAGAAACCCCAAACCCTAGTATGTGGGAGCCGCCGTCAAGAGGAGTTCACTGCAGGTGTGGAAGAGAATGAGGAAGGAGAAGGATCAAGCAAGATCGACCTTCATCAACTCATCAACATCATCGTCAATTCTCCAGCAATTCTTCGTCTCCTTTGACCTCAACGTCTGATTCTCGAATCCTCGACCCTTGAACCCTAGGATTCACGGTAATTATCTTAGATCCATATTTTCTATGTAAAATTTATGGTTCTATATCAACTTTAACTATGCTACAATTAGAAATTCGCCAAAAACCCTAGCCAACGGACTTGTCTGGTCCAATTGCAGACTAGTCTGACTTTCCTTCTGTACCAGAACAGACTTGTTCGGTCTCTATGCGGACTAGTCTGGTCTTCCTATTCTGAAAATTCCTGTAACTTCTTTAATATCCTCCGGTATGACTTGGAACATGTTCTAACAAGTTATACTTAATTGTGACTAGTTACTAAGCAATCATATCAACCTAATAACATGCACTACCACATAATTGCACTAATCATGCATGTCATGACATATTGAGTATGTCGGTACCCTAAAAACCATACACCCCCTGAGGTTGCAAAGATCTCAAGGGAAGGACATCTACTCAAATTAAAGACCCTCGGGGGCCCACCTGTCAGACATAACCGGACCTGCTTCTCCAACATGGTTAACCCCTAGGTTGCCACGTGTACTGTCAGACCGGAGTTATTACCCGCAAGGGTGAAGCTCCAGGCTAGCTACTGAAACGGCACCTCCGGACTTAACCCCTGACCGAGAGAAGCTCCGGACCTGACACGTGCCAGGCCGCCCCGGAGCTTCCCGCTTCCCACAAGCAAGCTCAGGAGCTGCCACGTGTCCATACGTCGGAGCTGGCCGCTTTAAACCTCCGAGAGACATTGTAATGGCTCCAGATCTTCGAAGGACAGCCGCAGACTTCAAGACCCGATTAATTATCATTAATTCCACGTTAATGATACTTAATCGGACGATCTTAACACCTGTAACGGCACTGTCGGAGCCGTTACAGGGCTATTAACAACAATTAATTTCGTGTATCAATACTAGTAACCGCCAGGGCCACATGTCGGGCCAGGCTGACTTGTAACGGTTTGTCCTTGTACTATAAAAGGACAAACCGACGATACACGGAGAAAGAACTCTCGAACGCTCGGAAGTTCACAAGTGAATACAACACACACACACACGTGGAGTAGGGTATTACGCTCAGGCGGCCCGAACCACGTAAACCACTGTGTCACTCGTGTCCAATCGCGTTTCACCTTCTTGAGTCTCCGCGCGCCCAAACCGAACCACAAACTCCTTCAACACTTTCATAGTGTCAGGGGATCTGCCGACTCCAACAGTCGACAGTTGGCGCGCCAGGTAGGGGGCGCCTGAGATCTTCAAGAATGGTGAATTCTGCGGCTGGATCATCCAACGGGCAACCTGCTGCTCAGGCTGTCGGAGGCAATCCCTCCAACATGCAGCCACCGGCAGGAGCCTCAGTTCCAGCAGGAGTCACACTCCCACCACCACCATCTTCTCCGGCAAGACATGCCGGACGACATGATGGTGCACCGGCGTCACATTCTGCGCCGGCAAGTCGTGACAACCCAGAACACGCGCTCCATGCAGCGCGTGCTCTCCTCCAGCGACCACCACCTCCGGATGCATCTCAAGGTGCCATGGAGCAATGGAGAGCTGATTTTGAGCATTTGGTCGCAGCAGCGGCCGAACGCCTCAACAACCAGGGTCCACCTCTTTCAGGGCGGGCCCCGTCGCAGCGACGAACGTTGTCTGGAAGACTTGGTCCACATGTCTCCAACAACCGGAGACGAGTTGCGTCACAGCAAGTGACGTCGTTGCCCTCTGGGGCACGACGTGCCCATACCGCATCTCGGCTTTCGACACACGACCTCCGGGCGGAGCTTGATCGCCGATACCGCCAACAGGATGGCCGTGTCCACATCGAGCGAGCTCGAGAAAGACGAGATGCTCAAGACCTTTCTACTCTGGAAGGAGTAGGAGGAGGCTGTTCCGCCCTAGCCATGCATCTACGCATGGTTAGATGGCCACAAAAGTTCCGGCCACATTTGCCGGAAAAATTCGACGGGACTGTCAATCCCGTAGAATTTCTGCAGATATACTCCACTGCGATCCTAGCAGCTGGAGGAAACGAGGTTGTAATGGCCAACTATTTTCCAGTGGCCTTAACTAGGACCGCCAGGTCCTGGTTTATGAGCCTTCCACCCAACTCTATTGACAGTTGGGAGGAGCTGTGCCGTCAGTTCACTGCCAACTTCGGGAGTTCATACACCTGACCGGGCACTGAACTAGACCTTTTTGCGGTCGTGCAAAAAGGAGGAGAATCTTTGCGGTCATTCATCCAGAGGTTCTCTCAGGTACGTAACACAATCCCTTCTATCTCAAGCGCTTCTGTCATTGTGGCATTCAGACAGGGTGTGCGAGACAAGAAGATGTTGGAGAAGCTGGCGATCAAAGAGATCACCAGCGTCACGGAGCTCTTCAGCTTGGCAGACAAATGTGCCAGAGCTGCGGAGGGCTGTGAAATGCACTCCAAACCAGCCTTGGAGGATCATAAAAAATTCTCCAAAGAAGAAGCCGCTACCTCCGGGAGTGGCAAGAGGAAAAAGAAGACCAACGGCAAGAAGAAGCCGTCGGCCGGCACATCCAACGTTGCAGCCACTGCAACTCCTGGTGGCCGGGGGCCACGCCCCGAGAAGCGACCTCGACCGTCTTCTGAAGACGGTGGCAAACCCAAGATGTGGTGCCCCATTCACAAAACGGGCAGCCACAGGCTGGAAGACTGCCGGGAGGTCCAAAACCTTGCCGAGCGCTACCACAAGCGCCGAGAAGGGTCTCCCTTTCGACAGAGGGAGGGAAAACAAAAGGTCGATGAAGCTCCGGCTGAAGAGGAGTTAGGGTTTCAGGACCCCAAAAAGGTCCTGAAAGCCGTCTACACCTCCGTCGACGATGACTCCGACGTCTCCGACAACGAGCGTCGAAAAACCATGAACACCATCTTTGGTGGATCATGGGACATCACTTCCCGTCGTGTCATCAAGACTATGCGACGGGATATGGCTGCTGTAGCTCCTACAGCTAGACCGGAGCCACATCGAAAGTGGATGGACATACCCATCACTTTTGATGCCTCGGACTGTCCTCAAAGCATGGTCGGAGCTGGCCAATTACCCTTGATGGTATCTCCTACCATCAACAACATCCAGCTCCATCATGTCCTGGTAGACGGAGGTTCGGGGCTTAACCTCATCAGCTTCGAAGCTTTCACTAAGCTTCAGCTCCGACCTTCAGACCTCCAGCCCTCTCGACCTTTCTCCGGAGTAGGTCCGGGGGCCATCACTCCACTCGGAGCTATTACTCTCCCCGTTACCTTCGGGACCCGGGAGAAGTATCGCACCGAGAAGTTGGTCTTCGACGTCGCTCAGATCAACTTACCATTCAACGCCATCTTGGGTAGACCTGCCTTATACAAATTCATGGCAGCTGCTCATTATGGATACCTGGTGTTGAAAATGCCAACACCAGTAGGCGTTCTCCGGATCCGCGGAGATCGCACTGCCGGAGTAACTGCTCTGGAGGAACTCCACGCACTCACCACAGCGCAAGAGGAGGACTCCAGACAGAAGCAAGCTCCACAACCTCCGAGCATTCGGCAACGAGGCTCGACCTCTGCATCCCGTGTGCAGCCAAGCGGCGACACCGATATTCCCGTCAAAGTCGTCCAAATTGGTTCCGACGCCGCTCAAACCACCCGTATATCAGGAGGTTTGAACGACAAATAGGAACTCGCGCTCATCACTTTCCTCCGGGCTAACATTGACGTGTTTGCTTGGCAACCGTCACAAATGCCTGGGATCCCCAGGGAAGTGATTGAGCACAATCTGAAGATTTACCCCGACGCTCGGCCTGTGCATCAGAAACCTCGGAAGCAACCTGTAGAGCGACAGAACTTCATCTGACAAGAAGTGAAGAAGTTGCTTGAAGCCGGATTCATCCGAGAAGTTTACCATCCAAATTGGCTGGCAAACCCAGTCGTTGTGCCCAAGGCCGGCGAGAAACTTCGGATGTGCATCGACTACACCACACTGAATAAGGCATGTCCAAAAGATCCATTCCCACTACCTAGAATAGATCAGATAGTGGATTCCACCTCCGGGTGTGAATTACTGTGTTTTCTAGATGCATATTCTGGATATCATCAAATCAGGATGTCTAGGGAAGATGAAGAACACACTTCATTCATCACAGTGGATGGATTGTATTGTTATACAGCCATGCCTTTTGGTCTCAAGAATGCAGCTTCAACTTTTGTACGAGCTATGTACAAAACTTTCGAAGAACTCATCAGAGACATAGTGGAAGTGTACGTCGATGACATCGTGGTCAAAGTCAAGAACAAGGAGTCCCTCTTGGACACCTTGCAGGCTGTCTTCGATAAGCTGCGGGCCACCCGCACGAAGCTAAACCCAGACAAGTGCGTCTTCGGGGTTAGTTCCGGAAAGCTTCTTGGTTTCCTGGTAAGTCACCGGGGCATAGAGGCTAATCCAGCGAAGATAAAAGCCGTTGAAGACATGCGGCCACCAACCCGCATCAAAGACGTCCAAAAAGTAACCGGATGTCTAGCAGCCCTCAGCCGGTTCATTTCAAGACTGGCAGAAAGGGCACTTCCCTTCTTCAAGTTACTGAGGAAGTCCGGACCATTCCAATGGTCTGAAGAAGCAGAGAAGGCATTCCAGGAGCTGAAACAGTTCCTCACCACCCTACCAGTCTTGGTAGCTCCGAACCCTGGTGAGCCTTTATTGCTTTACATTTCAGCAGCTGACGAAGTCGTCAGTATGGTTCTGGTTGCGGAGAAACCGGAACTACCCAATACTCAGGAATCCAGACCCCTTCGGGAGGGTCCGGAGGTTCCTGAAAGCGGGTCTGGGTCCCAGCTCCCAGACTTGAACCACAAGAAGCCACTTCAGAGGACCCTGATTCCTCCGAGAGGATCCAGGTCATTCCTGAAGAAGCTCCGGGTTCCTCCACCCAGAACCCGGAGGTCCCCGAAGAGAGTCTGGACCCCTCCGAGAGGGTCCGGATCAATGAAGAGGAAGCTCCGGACCCCTCCGGGAGGGTCCGGACCATTCAACGCCCGGTATACTTCATCAGTGAAGTGTTACATGATGTCAAGACTCGATACCTAGAGGTGCATAAACTGCTCTATGCAGTTCTTATTGCCTCAAGGAAGCTTCGACATTATTTCCAAGCTCACAAAGTCTCAGTGGTGACTTCATATCCACTTCGAGCGATCCTGCATAATCCCAATTCAACTGGGAATATTGCAAAGTGGGCAGCGGAACTGGCTGAATTCGACCTCGAATTCATTCCAAGACAAGCAATCAAGAGTCAAGCATTGGCAGATTTCGTGGCAGAATGGACTCCCTCTCCATTAAACCCTGGGGGCCCCAGCGAGCAGAAGACGGAACCTCAAGTTCCAGCCTTCACTAAGCCTCACTGGACCCTTTACTTCGACGGCTCCATGCAGAAGCAGGGAGCCGGGGCTGGAATCCTTCTCCTCGCACCAACCGGGGAGAAGGTGAAATACATGGTACACCTTGACTTCAAGGCAACCAACAACATGGCGGAGTACAAAGCACTCATCTATGGATTAAAGGTGGCACTTTCATATGGTGTCAAGCAATTGCTGGTCAAAGGAGATTCACAACTCGTCATCAAGCAGGTGAAGGGTGAATGCTCCTGCAATAATCTCCAGCTGGCTGCTTACCTCCTTGAAGTCCAGAGGCTTCAGAAGGACTTCGAAGTCCTAGACCTTCACCATGTTCAGCGTGCTCACAACGCTGAAGCTGACGAACTCTCGACCAAGGCGTCAACCGGAGCTCCGGCTCCTGACGGAACCTTTGTCCGGAGGTTGTCAAAACCCACAGTTCAGCCCGCCGAACTGAACGAAGGGGGCGAGATCAGCATCCCGAAGCTGACGGTCCCGATGGCCCTGTTACCATGGCAGCCATCAAGGGTCGTAGGTGCTGCCAGAAGCTCCGAGCAACCCAGCACGCAAGACTCAAATGCTCAAGTCAGTTCCGATGCATGGATCTCGGAGATCCGGAACTACTTGAAAGACAACATCCTTCCTGACGATGATGTGTCCGCTGACCGGGTAGTCAGATTGGCTAAAAGATACACGTTGGTAGAAGGGGATCTCTACCGGCGCGGTGCCAACGGCATCCTAATGCGGTGCATCACAAGGGAAGAAGGCTGCGAGCTCCTCGCAGAAATCCATGGAGGCGAGTGTGGGAACCACGCATCTTCCCGCACGCTGGTCGGAAAAGCCTTTCGGCACGGCTTCTATTGGCCTACAGCGCTCCAGGATGCCACTGAGCTAGTGAAGAAATGCAAAGCATGCCAATTTCATGCAAAGCAAATTCATACACCTGCTCAGTCCTTACAAATGATACCTCCTACATGGCCTTTCGCTGTGTGGGGGATGGACATCTTGGGACCCTTCCCAAGAGCCGTCGGAGGTTACAAGTTCCTGTACGTCGCAATCGACAAGTTCACCAAGTGGCCGGAAGCTACTCCTGTTGTGACGATCAACAAACAATCTGCAATCAATTTTCTACAATCTATCGTGAGTAGATTCGGAGTCCCAAATAAGATCATCACTGATAATGGGACTCAATTCACAAGCTCCGCATTTCAAGGATATTGCGAAGACCTCGGCATACAAGTTTGCTACGCTTCCGTAGCTCATCCTGCCAGCAATGGACAAGCCGAGAGAGCAAACGCAGAGATCATTAAAGGACTCAAAACACGCACTTATGAGCGTTTGAAAAAGCACGGAGCCAATTGGATCGAAGAGCTTCCGCCCACTCTATGGGCCAACAGGACTTCTCCAAGTCGGGCAACCGGAGAAACACCCTTCTTCCTGGTGTACGGAGCTGAAGCGATCCTTCCTCCGGAAATCACCTTGGGTTCCCTCCGAGTCCGGACCTTCGACGAAGCCGCGCAGGACCAGCTCCGGCGTGAAGACCTAGACCTCCTCGAGGAGGGAAGGTGCCAAGCAGCTGTTCGGAACGCCCGATACCGTCAAGCTTTACGGCGCTATCACCAGCGGCATGTACACAACCGACAGCTCGAGGAAGTCGATCTGGTGCTACGGAGAATACTATCCAGAGAAGGGCAAAACAAACTCTCCCCCGGCTGGGAAGGGCCCTTTCGAGTGATCAAAGTATCCCGTCCCGGAAGCGTTCGCTTGGCTACCGAGGATGGGACACCTCTCCCAAATCCTTGGAACATCGAGCACCTCCGTAAGTTCTACACTTAATTCCACGGAGGTGAGTCTTAAGTAACTTGAAATGTATGTTATAGAGTCATTGTACAGAATCGGGTAGTTCCTCCGGGAGAGCAGCCGGACCTTTCCCGAAAGGTTTGAAGAGCTCATGCAACACTTAATACAGTCTCCGGACTAGAAGTGTGGCTAACTACCCTGGGTCAAACGAGAAACCAAACACACTTAGCCTGGTTCCGTACCCTAAGAGTGTACTTGTTTCCCCTGTACCCCGGACCTATAATGAAAGACATCTTCATGTGAAATAGACTCCACGTGCATTCATTTTTGCATAGGCTCGACATTTTTATTTTTCTCTTTCTTGTCTATAACAGAAACGTGCAATTCTTAAGAAGTTCTAGTTTGACCGGTTTACATACGATTCGAGTCGAATTGTCGGATTTTTTAGATTTAAATATCGTCTGTGGCCAACTCGCCTGAAAGCCGCCAAGCCATTCTAGGGCCGGAGTGCGCTATCGACTTAGCCTGGTCAAGCACCCTAAGTACGCCACTCTACCTACATCCCGGCAGGCCAAAGTAAGGTGGGTCCATGGACAATTGGATCTAAAAGAAAAGACAATTCATCCAGTCGTACTAAAAATCGTGTTCAAACTTAAAATTTTCTTGAGAACCATAAGCCGCGACGAAGTTATAGATAAGGAACGAATTTTACTATTTTTCTTGGCTTAAGTGTGCAGGAAAAATGAACCCAAAGTTGAGGAAAAAAAACCGGAGCTAACCAAGCTCCGACTCCCACCAGAGCGTCAACCGCCGGTGTTAACTTAAAGATGGTGAGAAGACCCTATCACTAGAGTCTGTTGCCAACAAACCAGGCGTGGCAAGGGTCATTGCCGGAGCTACTAAGCTCCGACACCTTGGAGTATTAACTATCGACGCTCAACGTGTTGGTAGAGGCTATTGCCGGAGCTACTAAGCTCCGGCGATGGACAGTGCCGGAGCTTCTAAGCTCCGACGACTTCAAGGGACCTTCACTATCGAAAACTTCGGACCTAAATTATACGAGTTCGAAGCAAATTTGTCTTCAACAAAACTCAACATCCTTTTGGTACATGTCCACAATCAAATTGTGCACATCTACCAGGGGGCCAAGTGAAGATAAAGACGTTGAAGACAAAAAAATGAAATTCGCAAAAAAGTGAAGATTTCATCTCATTTGAAGACCGGAGATTACATCTGGAGACAAGGGATTACAAAATTGAGGAAGAAGAGAAGATACAAGTAAAGGCTAAGAGAGACAGTTCTAGACCCTATGGAAGAACTCGGCGACCTTCTGGGCGACCTCCGACACGCTGGCTCGGGTAGCTTCGCCTTCTCCTTCGACGGGGCCTTCAAGCACCGGGTCCAGAGGGAATCGAGGGTTCCGGCTAGTGTAGCACGTCAACACATACTCTGTGACGTTTCTAGCCAGGGATTGCCCCTCGACCTCTAGCTGGTCCGCGATGACGTCGCCCACCTTGGAGAGCTTGCTGCCCGCGGCGCTCAACGCTTGCAACGCAAGGTCCGGCTCCGGCTCCGGATCATCCGGGAGCATCGGGCTGAAACCCATCGGCGCCAGCGCATCGTCGGCCTTGCTCAGGAACTCCCAAATTTG
This sequence comes from Tuctoria greenei, assembly GCA_036927565.1. Lineage (NCBI taxonomy): Eukaryota > Viridiplantae > Streptophyta > Magnoliopsida > Poales > Poaceae > Tuctoria > Tuctoria greenei. The sequence continues at coordinate 75,591,769 of JAYESD010000007.1, read as the reverse complement.
CAGGGAGTCCGTCTTCCTCAGGCCCTTCATCTCTTCCAGGGATCTCCGGGCCGCCGCCAGCTCCGAATTCTCGCGGGAAAGACGCTCAACTTCTTTGGCGTTTTGCTGAATCTTTGCAGCAACCCGCTTCTCAAGTCTTCCGAGCTCCTCCTCCCGGAGGTGGATCTTGTTCCGGCGGTCGACCAGGTCCTTCTCCCTAGCCTCTATTTTCTTCTCCCGGGCGACAAGGGCACACTCGTACTCGTAGAGTTCCTGCCCCCGCACCCAGGTCTTCTCCTCCTCCTCGAGGCAGCGCTCTTCCAATTTTTTAGTGCGCTCCTCGAGGCCCTTGTCCGCCAGAGCTGTTTTCTCGGCGAGCTCCTCCTCCCGTCGCAAGACGTCATCCCGTAGTTCCAGGAGTTTTTGCTCCTCATCCTCGAGCCGCCTTTCCCTTCCTTCAAGTGCCTCTCGGCGCTTGATGAGTGCGGTGCTGATGGCCTCGAGTTGATCGAACCGAGCGTTGGCCGCGTCGTTAGCAGCCTTAGCTTGGTCATGGAACTCCCGGGATTGAGCGTCGAGGGCGTGAGTCATGCTCTCCCTCTCGTCCAGCAGCTCACCCCAGAGCTCCAGGCGGACCTTCTCCCGCCTGATCCATTCCTTGTCATCCGTAATCCTCGACTGCGCCAGCTTAGTCTCAATGTGGAGCCGATTACGCCACCTCCTAAGGGTTTGGCGCTCCTCTTCAAGAGCTTTGATGTCGTGGAAGAAGGACAGTTGGACCTGACGTAGACTGGAGCAGGCATTGTCGATGGACATCGACAGAGAGATGGGCTCCGGACCTGCCGGGGTCTCCTCCGCTGGTTCCAACGGGTCTTCACTTACAAAAATTGGGTCCCACTCTACAAGAGTGGAACCCCGAGCTTCCAAAGCACTAGGGCACTCCTCCGGGATGGCCTCAGTCGCCACCGAAGAAGGTCCCGCCACCAAGTCTTCATCTGTCCCCTCAGGCTGGGGGCCGGCGACTTCATTCAGGCACTCTGGCTCCGCCACGGGTACCATCGACGTCGTCGCCTCCACTGGCTCCGGCCGGGACACTTCTTCTGAGGGAGGCTCGAGCTCCCTCGCCTCTTCGACCACCGGCTCTGTGGCCGGCGCTCCAGCAATCACCGGCTCTGCGGCCGGCGCTTCCACAATCACCGGCCCTGCAGCCGGCGCTCCAATAATTACCGGCTCTGCGACCGGAGCTTCGGAAGTAACCGGCTCAACTGCCGGAACCACTTCAACTTCCGGCTCGCATGCCGGGGCTTCAACTATCTCCGGCTCAACCGCCGGGGCTTCAGCACTTTCCGGCTCCGAAGCCGGGACCGCTACTTCCTCTGACTCAACAGCCGGAGCTTCTACTTCTGCAGCACCAGGACCCGGAGCATCAACCTCCGGAACGGGTGTCGCTGGCGCATCTTCAATCCCGTGGTCCGGTGCTACCACGGGAACTTCTGGAGACGAGTCGAGGTCCATGACCACGACAGCCGGCGCCGGAGCTGTCGCAGCCTCCGCTTGGGGCGGCACCGGAGCTGGAGCAGAAGCCCCCGCAGCCTCAGACACTGTGGCTGAGGGCGGAGCTTCACTCCCCTTCTTGGGAACGCTGCAGATAAAGAACGAAGAAGTTGAGCAAACGGATGCTATAATTAAAAGTTAATCGAGGTAAGCAAGAAAAATTACCTTGGGAGGCTCACGCATCAGCTTGCGCGGAACCTCTTTCCCGGACGTTCCGGGCTAGCCACGGTCGGTGTAGGAGCTCCGGGAGGACTCCCAGGACTTGCCGTGGCTGAGGGCGTTTCCCGGGTCGGAGCTCTCCTTGATCGGGAGGAACTCCTGGACCTGGAGGCCCTCACCGCTTCTCGTACCGGAGTCGCCTGCCCGGAGCTGGCACCTCCGGAGGGACCCACCACGGGGACAGCCGCACTCCGGGAGGATCCCACCGCCGGAACAGTAGCGCTCCGAAAAGACCCCACCACGGGGACAGCCGCCACGGCGGCGGAGGATCTTCCTTCCTGAGGACGGGGAACTGGGGGGGAAGTGGCAAGCCCGACGGACCTTCCGTCAGCATGTCGCAGCTTTCTCTTCCGGCTCTCCGGCTCCTCCGCCAGCTCCTTGCCCTTGCCAATGACCTCAGCTCTTGGCTGAGAGACAGGGGCGGAGCCGCCTTCGGACAACCCGGGGATCGCCAACCGGGCGGTTGATCTTCTCTCGACGACGCCAAGATCGTCAAGCGCGGGCATCTTCCGCCGGAGCTCCCTGCTGAACTCAACTTCCACGTTCAGGGGAGGAAAGCCGGCGGCGGAGTCAAGTACTCTCCGTCAACATCAATGCCGTGCTGGAATTTCTTGAGGTGAAACTCCAAGGACTTCCCCACCATGCTGGACTTCAACCCGGTCTCAACCCGGTCCTCGTCCATCACGCTGTTGAGGGCCCAGGCGAGCTTCTCCCTCCTCTTCAGCGGCGCCCACTTGTTGGACAAGAAGTTGCAGAACATCGCCTGGGGAGTCAATCCTCCCTCCACACATTGGCGGATCCTGGACAGGGGGGGGTCGAAAGCTGCCGCCAGCACCGGAACTTCGCTCCACACCGACGTGTCAATGCCGGGCAGACCGTCTGGAAACTCCAACCTCTCATGCTCCTCCACCCGGACGACAACCCAATCCTTCTTCCAGTCATCCCACTTCCCGGAAGGGAATGACCGGAGGTACTTGAACGGGCACTTCTTGCGCTTCACAAAGTAGTAGAAGCCAAGGTACTCGTCGCTTCGGCCGGTGGTTTGGACGGTGAAGAAGGTGCGGAAGAGCTCGATGCAGGGAGGGATGCCCACCCACATCTCGCAGAAGTGGACAAAGATGGACACAAGGAGGATGGAGTGAGGGCCAAGGTGGTAAAGCTGCAGACCATAGAAGTCCAGCAGCATCAAGAAGAAAGAAGAAAACGGTGGGATCAACCCCACCATGGCGTACGAGGAAAAATACACCATCTCGCCGGAGTGCTCCTTTTTAAAGGGAAGCTCTCCGCCGGCGCGGACCGAACGGTTGAAGAAGTCCGACGACCACCCCATGAGGGCTCGGACCTTCTTCAGATCGCTCTCCGTCTTCAAACGACTCTCACGCAGACCCAACTCCATCGCAGCACAGCTAGGCAAGAGAAGAGGAGCAAAGCACGAGTTGGGAGTTCGAGCGCAAGAATAGATGGAAAGCGTAAAGAACTCCCGACGGTGCGCTTTCCTTCTTAAGTAAGCCCTCGCAACGCTTGGATGGAAACTGCAGGGGAGTCAAGGATACTACTCAAGAATTCAACCCTGCCGATGACAAGAGGGCCCGGGACCACCCTGACGATCAAGTCGAGGTTCTTACCCAGGTGAACAGTTGTCATCACGAGGCGGGAAACCCAAAGGCGGCGGACTGACAAGGCGCGCAGAACCGATACGGTTTTCGTATCGGGAACTGGCGACCTTCAATTGCGAGAGATCTGCACGCCAAAGATCCTATCTGCCGCCTGAGGTGCGCCACGCGTCGAGACTTAACCGTAAAGCCCCGCCGAAGGCACCTCCGAAGACCCTTGAAGACCCAGTTCAAGAGTCGCAAGTGTGGACCCACCTCCGGCGGAATGACTTCATCTCGTTGGCCTTCCCCGGAGGTAGGTCCAGGGGGCCACTGTCGGTACCCTAAAAACCATACACCCCCTGAGGTTGCAAAGATCTCAAGGGAAGGACATCTACTCAAATTAAAGACCCTCGGGGGCCCACCTGTCAGACATAACCGGACCTGCTTCTCCAACATGGTTAACCCCTAGGTTGCCACGTGTACTGTCAGACCGGAGTTATTACCCGCAAGGGTGAAGCTCCGGGCTAGCTACTGAAACGGCACCTCCGGACTTAACCCCTGACCGAGAGAAGCTCCGGACCTGACACGTGCCAGGCCGCCCCGGAGCTTCCCGCTTCCCACAAGCAAGCTCCGGAGCTTCCACGTGTCCATACGTCGGAGCTGGCCGCTTTAAACCTCCGAGAGACATTGTAACGGCTCCGGATCTTCGAAGGACAACCGCGGACTTCAAGACCCGATTAATTATCATTAATTCCACGTTAATGATACTTAATCGGACGATCTTAACACCTGTAACGGCACTGTCGGAGCCGTTACAGGGCTATTAACAACAATTAATTTCGTGTATCAATACTAGTAACCGCCAGGGCCACATGTCGGGCCAGGCTGACTTGTAACGGTTTGTCCTTGTACTATAAAAGGGCAAACCGACGATACACGGAGAAAGAACTCTCGAACGCTCGGAAGTTCACAAGTGAATACAACACACACACACCCGTGGAGTAGGGTATTACGCTCAGGCGGCCCGAACCACGTAAACCACTGTGTCACTCGTGTCCAATCGCGTTTCACCTTCTTGAGTCTCCGCGCGCCCAAACCGAACCACAAACTCCTTCAACACTTTCATAGTGTCACGGGATCTGCCGACTCCAACAGTCGACAGAGTAATATATGAGCATTTTGATGGTAATGTTTGTTTTGTATGTTTGTCATGTGGAATAGAAGGTATCGCTGTAGAGAGTGCTTTTGAGGACCTGCAGAACCAGAACTTCGAAGCTTTTGATCCTAGTCAGTCTCAATAGCAAGTCAAGTGTCCTTGAACATTTTGATCCTGATTTTAAATGTTTTGTTTGCAAAATTGCATGCTTGTGTCAAATTGATGAGAAACCCATGATAGGTGTTTACTAGTCTTGTTTGACCATCCTTGTCGCTTGGAATATGTTGTAGAGAGTCCGTAAGGGCATTTTACCTTTTTGCTTTGCTCTAATTAATTGGTTGGAAAACAACCAAATGGCCTAACTATGAATTAATGAATTTATGAGTGATATGAATTGATGAGCATGGTTAATTGGTAACATGGGATTTGGGAGATCTAAGCAAGCATGGTTTGTGGATTGGATTGTATGATATGGTGGTTTTGCTTGCCTTGGATCTAAGGACTGGTTCACGCGAGAATATGCCAGGACAACAGTGCCACCACAAGGCCAAGTATGGGTGCAACTTAGCCGATTAATTAGTTGTATTGCCAGCATTGTTCAGATCATTTGGTGGAGCGGGGAATGGGAGTCGTTTTGGTTTGCAATGGTGGCGGGACTACCCTAGGATCTGAACAACACAAGAGGGGGCCCTTGGTTGGATGTGCTCAGTTGGAAGCATCAACATCGGTGAAAGCTCAGCGGGTCTGAATATATTGGTAATCCCTTTGTAAAGGCTATTTTGTGATCTCTTGGCCATACATTTAAGGAAGTGTAATTGGCATAAGGGAGGTTTCTTTAGTCACCGACGGGTGATGAAATCACAAACTTGTGGGTAAAGTGGTACAACATCTGCAGAGTGTTAAAAAACTATCATGATAGCCGTGCTCCCGGTTAAGGGCACCTGGACAACTTCCAAGATTAGAGGAAACTTGGATTTGGGAAGGTCTGGTATTGGTTATGGTTATGGATTGGATGGTGATAAATGGATATGGTTAATGATGATGGTAAGAATATGGCATATGCATGGGTAATGACTGATGGATATGCGTTATTATATTTATTTGGGATATGATGTGATAAATTTCACATAGACTTTGTAAGATGCTTTTCATACATTTTAAAAATGTACTTTTCAGAAAATAGCCATTATTTACTATCGTTCCTTATTTAAGCTGCATGTCATTATTTCCCACACTTGCTGAGTACCACATGTGACCCTTGCAATTTCCCACCAACTGTTTCAGATGATGTTTGGGAGTACCCTGAGGATAATGCAGAGTACTAGGTTGTGTGTTGTCGTGACTTGCGTGTGGATTGCTTGGATCCTCACTATCCCCTATGCTTACTTGCTCAGTTTAGATTATTTCTTTTGCAGAACTATTAATAATGATCATTAGAGTTTTGTAAATTGAGGATTATTTGAATATTGTAATAAAAGTACCTTTTCTAATTAATTTGTGCTATGATAATATTCTATATATTGTATGTAATGCACTCGTGTATGTGTGATCAACGTCCTGGGCACACATATGCGTTCACTTGGTTTATTTTCGAAACCGGGTGTCACAAATTGGTATCAGAGCCACAAGTTATCCGTAGGATGCAGCCTAGATAGAATAGACACTTTAGAGCACATAGGAACACTCAGGGATCATTTTTGTTTGTTTGGTGTGATGAATGTCGTGTAATGGTTGCTTGTTGCTCGTGTGCTAGTAGAGGATTGTGGGTTGCTTTAGCGCTTGCCACATCCATATAGGCTTGTATAGGTAGTTGCTTAGTTTCATACTTCTTGATTCATATAGTTGGGGATTTTTTCTATCTCCTTTTTCTATCCCATTCAACCTCTACTTCAATGGAAGATAGACACAACTAGGAGGTTCACTATTTCAGACTAAGCTATATGGAAGATGAGAACAGAGATAGTATGTCCAAAAGTAAGTTTTAAATTAAGGGCGGTAGAATTCCTCGCTAACCTCATTGATTTGGATTCATAATGATTGGAGAAGAGAGGATGTTCCTGGCTTAGGAGTTCACCGACGAGGATGTCAGTGTTCTAAGGGGGTGGATTGGCTACAGAAGCACGATGGAGTAATTCAATTTGCCACCATGACCGTGCAATTGACAAATGATAAGGGAGTCAACCTTGAAATTAATTCTTCACATTAAACATTGAAGGACATAATGCAACATATTCAGCAACATAACAAGCAACATTTTCAACAATGTGTTCAACAACCTTGCATTATGTGATGTTTGCCAACGAGTCAAAGATGAACATTAAAGGCCAGCTGGATTGTTGCAACCATTGAGGATTCCAGAATGCAAGTGGAAGAAATCGGTATGGACTTTATAGTTGGATTATCGCGAACCCAGTCCGATTATTACTCAATATGGGTTATAGTGGATCGATTGACCAAATCAGCTCATTTCATTCCTGCCAAGACCAAGTATACTGCTGCACAGTTAGCCGAGTTGTACATGGAGAAAATAGTGTGGCGACATGGAGTACCTAAGAAAATAGTGTTTGATCGAGGTTCTCAATTCACCTCTAGGTTCTAGCAGAAACTGCATTAATATGGGTACTAAGTTGAATTTCAGCTCAGCATATCACCCTCAAACGCATGGACAAACCAAGATGAGAAATCAAATACTGGAAGATATGTTTAGAGCTTGTGCTTTGAAGCATGGATGCAACTGGGACAAGAGTTTGCTGTATGCTGAATTTTCCTACAATAACATTTACCAAGAAAGTTTGAAGATGTCGCCGTATGAAGCACTTTATGGAAGGAAGTGTAGGACACCCTTGTTTGGAATGAGACAGGAGAGAACCAAGTGGTTGGACCAGAAGTGTTGCAAGAGGATTGAAAGCAAGTTCAGATAATCCGCGAGAATTTGAGGGTTGCTCAAACAAGAAAAAAGGGTTATTCGGATAACAGACGGAGAAACTTAGCATTTGAAGAGGGAGACTTTGTATATCTCAAAGTTCACCTATGCGAGGCCATAAGCGATTTATTGTCAATGGCAAGTTGGCACATCGCTATATTGGACCATCCAAGATTTCAGGCAAACGTGGAGAAGTGGCATATAAGTTGGAGATGCCAACACATATTTCTAATGTTCATGATGTGTTCCATGTTTCGCAGCTCAAGAAGTGCTTAAGGGTACCGGAAGAACAAGTGTCAATGGAGCAATTGGAATTAGAGGCATATTTGACTTATGCCGAGCAACTGGTCAAAATCTTGGAAACAAAGGAGAGAGTCACAAGAAACAAGGTGATTCGATGGTGCAAAGTACAATGGAAGCATCCAGAATCGAAAGCAACTTGGAAGCTGGACGAAGATCTCAAGAAAGAATTTCCTTATCTCTTTCCTTCTGCGTCGAATCCCGAGGACGAGATTCATTTTAAGGGGGGTAGGTTTGTAACACCCTCATTTTATCCATCATGCATTGCATACATTCTTATACATGTTTAACATTAAGCAACACAAAAAGCAACAAGTTTAAAATGAATTAGAACCAAAACATCATTTAAAATTATGTGTCTGTGCGGACTTGTCCTATTTGGACTTCAGACTAGTCTAATTTGCTCTCTGATGTCCCCCGGACTCTTTCGCTTTTCCTACAGACTAGTCTGATTTCGTTCCCGTTGTTGTCCGGACTTATCCGTTCTCAGCTATGGACTAGTCCGTTCTTAACTACTGGAACTCTTCGGAGTTGTCTGGCAACCCCTCTGTTGGTCTGATTTTTGGAAGAATGAACAAGCCTCCGGACTTGTCTGGTCTCATACCGGACTTGTCCGTTTTCCTCTCTAGACAGGATCGAACTTGTCTGGACTTTCCCTAGACTTGTCCGTTTAAGTCTCTGTTTCTGATCGGACTTGTCCAACACCTAGCAAACTTTTCCGGTGTGCCCGACTCGATTTCATGATTACCTCCACGATATGTTATTAGGTTTTTGCCTTAATTGAGCCCAAGAACATCGTGTCCAACCCCCGTGGAGCCCATGTGGGACCCCACCCCAGCCTCCACTGCCTTAAACTCGAGATCCATCAAACCCTACCTCTCCATCTCTTTATAAACACCCCAACACCCACCCTCTCACCCCTTTGTCACAATTGAAGAAACCCCAAACCCTAGTTCGTGGTAGCTGGCATCAAGAGGAGTTCACCGCGACCAGGAGAAGAGAAGGAGTAAGGAGAAGGATCAAGCACGACCGATCTTTGTCAACTCATCGACATCATCATCAATTCTCTACCAATTCTTAGTCTCCTTCCATCTCGACGTCCAATTCTCGAATCCTTGACCCTTGAACCCTAGGATTCACAGTAATTATCTTAGATCCATCTTTTCTACATAAAATTTATGGTTTTGTATTAACTTTAACTATGCTCCAATTAGAAATTCACCAAAATCCCTAGCCAACAGACTTGTCTGGCCCAATTGCGGACTAGTTCGATGTTATTTCTGTACCAGAACGGACTTGTCCCATCCTTGTGTGGACTAGTATGGTCTTCCTGTTCTAAAAATTCTTGGAACTTCTTTAATATCCTCCTAAATGACTTGGAACTTGTTTTAGCATGTAGTACTTAATTATGACTAGTTACACTACAGGAATCACTATAATAGATGACGGCCAAGAACCGTCGTCTATAAGGACATTACCGTCATCTATTACTTATAGACGATGGTATACACTTATAGACGATGGTTCCTGACCGTCTATGATAATTTGTCGTCTGTAACCTTATAGACGATGGTAACCGTCGTCAAATAGTTTATTGACGACGGCCGGACTTAGCTGTCGTCAATAAGTCAGCTCAGCCACGTGGCAGCGTGAAACAATATAGACGACGGTCGTCTGAGAACCGTCGTCTATAAGGTCCACTATTGACGACGGTCACAGAAAAACCGTCGTCCATTAGGACCCCAAGTGATGATGGTTTCTTTTGCCCGTCGTCTATAAGAGTTCCTTATAGACGACGGTGTGTGTAAAACAGTCGTCTATAAGTTTTGCTTTTAAAAAAATAGAAAATAGATATTACACAGATATCACAGTACAGATTTTACATAATTCATAGTAAATAGAATCACAGTATACAGATCACAGATTTCACATATAAGAGTTCACACATATCACATATTTCACATATAAGAGTTCACACATCACAGATTTCACATATAAGAGTTCACAAGAAGTGCTAGAAGTGCCTCGTCCCTGACCGCAGCGTATCGTCCCACGAGATTGCCATCCCGGCCTCCGAGTGCTCCAAGGTAGCAACACTGGTCACACACCACAAAAGAAGAATCAGCAGGCTCAAGTGTTTGAGTAAAACTTACAGGAAATGTGATAATCAGCAATCAATAGAAAGCATGTCAAAAGAAAATATAGCACAGAATCGTATCGGCAACATCCTAGGTGAAAAAGTTTATTCCATGGTCTTATGTTTGACAGCATATAATAGTTAACTATACTTGGCAACTGAGTACTGAAACTTGTCCACTTTTGCAAAATTACAGTTGTAAGCATCGATCACTATTGTAAAAATCTTCGCATATAGCCACCTATGGTTGTCTATGTCCAAGCTAGAATAAAATGTGATGGTGTGGCTTTTAACAGAACTATGAGAGAGTGAATGTTTCAGGGCTAATGATCTCATGGGTAGCCACCTTCTGTACATGCGAATTTAGCATTCATTCTATTTTAAAACAAGAAAAAACTTGGTAGTTTGGATGTTCATTGTTTCCTGGCTAGGTAGATGTGATCTTATGGGTATTTAAAAATAGTTATGCACCTTCTTGCATTGCGATACATAATATCAAAAAGTTAGAAATATCTCTGTAACATATGGATGCATTAGTGCATTATGGCTTTCAACATTTATGCAGTTTTCATTGCAGGTATAAGGCTGTTGGTATTAGGTTAGACTCTGGTGATTTAGCATATCTATCTGTTGAGACCCGCAAGTTCTTCCATGCAAATGAAAATAAATTTGGAGTTGTTGGCTTTGGGAAAATGAATATTACAGCAAGTGTATTACAATTGAAAAAGGATGCAAATAGATTTCAAATCGGCTAACCTGACTATCACACGCTACCCCGTCTGCTGCCGCCGGAGTTCTGAAAATCTTCCTCCGGCAGTCGTCTAAGCACCAGAATCTGGGGCGACGGAGTTTGAGCCTCCGTCCCTGATCCCTGTGATATGCAAGTGTGGTTAGACACGTTATAAGTATAAAAATGCATATTTTACTAAATTTGAACAAGTTCAACTAGTTTCAGTTATTTTGAATAATTTTGTACCTATGCTCCTGTCGTCGGCACCAGTGGCAGCTCCGTTGATGGCAGCGCCCACTGCGGAAACATGGCCGGTTGTCCTGCGCTCATAGCCTGCGAATACAAATCAAATCATTATAACTGTCATTTGTATATTACAAATGTTAAGTACAACATTCAGAACTTACCTGGAAGGCAGCTTGCCACTGTAGCATGTATGAGTTTTGATACTCGTCCCTAGCCCTAAGCGCCGCTGCCTGCATCTCGTCCCTAGTCCGGAGCGCTTCTTGCATCCTCTGGAGCTCCCCCCGAAGACTCTGGAGCTCCAGATCTCGTCCCGTACGGCTGCTGCTGGACCCGCCCTGCTGCGATGAAGAGGCTCTTGAGGAAGCCCGCGCCTGCCTCGAGTCGACCACTCCATCGAAGATGGCCAACCTGCACAACGAAGTAAGATGATTAAATTTTTGTAACTCAAAGTTCGTGACAGTAAATTAAAATTAACAAAACTCACCGTTCGCGAGGTTTCCCGCCACCGATTGCATACGCGGCTTTGGGTACAATTGGCGCGCTCTGCCAATCGAACTCTTCACCTCGAAGCCTCCACGCCTCCTGCCCGTACTTTGCCTGGAAACACAGTTAAATAACATTATTAAAACTATTAAAGAAAATTCAATTAAGTTAACAAAATAACTCACAAACGTGTGAGTCGCCATCTTAGAAGACAGCTGCTCAGGCTGCGACGGGTCACTTCCCAAGTGACCCCTCTTCCACATCACAATAGGTGACGGCTCCTGACCCCTCTCGTGCTCCTATCGATACATGTTAGCACAATGAAAGATTATAAAATTACTTGAATAGAATTCAAGTCACACTTACCATCTGTTTAGCGAGACGTATGTAGCCGTCCCCAACCCATACGGTGTTTTCCGTCTGTCCCTCTACTCTCTCGATGGGTTTTTGACATGCCCTGGAAGTTTTGGCTCCCCCAACGAGCACACAAGGCACGGTACGGGTCCGGACGGCTGTCAAGCCACGCTACACCGACCTGCACACATTTTATATTAAATGAAAGCATTGATCACAATTATATAATGAAGTAAAGTACAATAAACACTTTACCTCTGCGTACTGCGCCTCCGTCAAGTACTTGTCGGCCCCTTCCCTGTACTTCCCCGGCTCACCCTCCTCCGGATGTAACTTGAAATACGCCTTCGTAGCTTGAATGCGAGCCATCGATAGTGACTGAGTCACGAGCTTCCTGGCGCAGTTATGGAAGACGAGACGAGCTTGATCCGTCTGCTCGGCCTCGTTCTCCAAACGGTACCGTGCCTGGAAGAACAAATATACATGTAAATATATTTAATTTATAATAGATATGTATTACACAAATATTTGTTCATACTTACCATAAAGTCGTGCCACACAGCCTCCTAATGGTTGCCGTAAGCAAGGTCCTGGGCCATAGCGTAATGGTCCCAAGATGTGGCAGGCTGTCCGTTCACTACACCGGGGTAGTGCAAATGGACTAGACCGCCCAAGACCAAATTCACCTGCTTGTGGTGTCCCTGCCCTGTGAACGAACAATCCTCCCAAGCCCTGATATATGATTCTCAATTAGTATATATATAAGCCTTTAAATATCTGAATTGTTAAAGATTTACTTACTTCTCGCCAATAGGACGAATAACGATCCGATCATTTGGGTTTGCAGGAGCCGAAGGAGGAGCCATGTAGTGGCTCCTACTAGTCCGTCGCTGTGCAGCTGGCTCCACATCAGGTGACCCAGAAGTGGGGTCACCCGACTGCACTGGCTCTGAACAAGGTGGCACCGAAGAAGAAGGCTCTGAAGCAGGCACCAAAGAAGGAGGCTCTAAAGCAGGCACCAAAGGAGGCTCCAAAGCAGGCACCGAAAGAGGCATCCTAGCCTCTGAGTTCTCGAACATAGAGTCGTTCTGACAATTTCAAAGAATCATATTATAGAATAAAGAATTAATTATATAATTTATGTAATTAAATGTTCTTTACCACGCCACGTCACGACTGCGGCAGATGGCTCACCAACTGAGCCCGTCTACCTCCGCTAAGCTGACTGCCCTGGAAGACCTCATCTCCTCTTGTGGCTCTCGGTGACAGAAAGCTCCGTGCCTCTGTCCCTCGTCGTCTGCTGCTCCTCGACGACATCCTCTTTAATAAAAAATTGTTAAAGAATGTAATGGAAAATATAGAAGAAGAAAGAAGAGATGAAGCAAACGTTACTTGTACCCAATTTTAAAATTCATCAGCATCACACTTATGTACTCTACTCCGTAAACCGGACCATCGATCTTCTGTCGTGGAAGTTGCCTGTTTTCGTTTTCGTTTTCGCATCTTAGGAGTTTCTACATCTTCTGCATCTCCAACTAAGTCATCGAGTCCTAAACCAGGCTCGACGACGAAAGAGTCCGGCAACTCTTGTTCTTTGTAAACAACATCAACCTCATCATCAAGGTATCCATCATTGTCTGGTGTATATAACCACTCACGAGGATTCACCTTGTATACAACCCACCAAGCATTAAGCTTTTCGCATGGATAATGTAGATATACACTTGCTCGACTTGGTGTGCATGGACGAAGGTGTCGCAGCCTTGTAGCCGGTCCTTGTGTTTTACTTCTACCATACCAAATTGGTTTTGTCGAGTTCCATGATTATGATCAAACCAATCGCAGTCAAAGAAGATTACTTTAAGGACCTTATTCCTCGCAAAACTGAATTCAAGGATATTTTTAATGATCCCATAATAATTAGTTTCACGTCCTTCAGCGTCAACTACCCTCGTCACAACTCCGGTGTTACATGTTGCCCTGAAAGGACGTTGAGTTTCAAATTGAGTGGAACGAAATCGGAACCCATTGACGTCGTATCGACCGTAACTTTTAATTTTAATGGATCCGTAGGATAGTTGTCACAAATCTTCATGGACACCGACTCGTTTTTTGCACTGGAAGTTAGAAGACTATTTTATGCTATACATGTAATTACTAAGAGAAACAAAACATGAACACGTTACTTGTGCATGAAACCAGGATATGAAGTTAGGCCCTCCTTGTACTCCATAATATCGCATCGATTGTATTTGTCGAAGCGTAGGTTGCTGCTTCGATTTCCAATTTTGTTGATCGAACTCACTAAATAAGGAAAAAACAAAATAATTAGCATAGATGTATAACACAACACGCTAATTATTATAGATGTTGAACAAATACTTACTGAAAATATTCTTCCATCCCCTCTATATTACCGTACATGTATAGCAAAGCAGCCATCTTGTCATCTGTTTCAATATCTTAGCTCGTGCCGCTACCAATAGTAGTGCCTCTCGTTTGAAAAATTGAGAGGTTGCTACAAGGGGGTGCTTCATCCATATTGTACCGCCACGTGGAAGCATTAACATTGTTTTCTTCTGCAAAATATACACTTGAAAAGTATCCTATCTCTTGAATGGCGTATGCTTCGGCGATGCATCCTTCAACCCTTGCCCGATTGCGAACCATTGGTTTAAGACACCTGAGTGCTCTTTCAACGTGATACATCCACCTATATTGCACTGGGCCGCCCACTTTAGCTTCATATGGAAGATGAATTAGGAGATGTTGCATTGGATTGAAGAACCTTGGAGGGAAAACTTTTTCCATCTTACATAAAAGCACTGGTATCTCCCTTTCCAACTTCTCCATCATCTCCCTTGTGATTTCTTTAGCACAAAGCTGTCTATAAAAGTAGCTAAGCTCGGCTAACACCTTCCACACCGCATCGTCAATGTAGCCTCTAAACATAACTGGCAGTAGTCTTTCCATAATTATGTGATAATCATGACTCTTCAACCCTGTGAGATTTCCAGTCTTAACATTTACGGCTCGTCTCAGGCTAGAAGCATAACCGTCTGGGAATTTCAAACTTTTCAACGACTCAAAGATTTCTTTCTTTTCTTTTGGTCGAAGGCAGAAAGAAGCACGCGGTTTGCCACCAGCTTCAGATAGCTCAGGAGTTGGACGATTACAAACCTCTGCCAAATCCTTACGAGCCTTTATATTGTCTTTTGTTCTGCCAGTCACATCGAAGCATGTGCTTATGATGCATTCACCCATGTTACATTCCTGATGCATGACATCAATGTTATGCATTAAGATTAAGGACTTAACATACGGTAGCTCCCATAGTGCACATATATGAGTCCAATTGTGGTCCTCTCCGTAACCAACAAAATATCCAGGACGATCTTCATCTGGCACTAAGTTGTTCAACTGTTCAACAATCTCCGACCCGTTTAGACGTTGTGGTGGTCCTTTTTTGACAACGGTGTCCTTCCTGAAGGCATTTCTCTGTTGCCTAAATACGTGATTGTGCGGTAACCAACGTCTGTTGCAATCAAAGTAGCAAATCTTGCCACCATGCTTTAAACGAAAACATTCTGTGTCTGAAGCACATATTGGACATGTCAAACGACCATGAGTGCTCCAGCCAGAAACCATGTCGTAAGCTTGGAAATCATGGACAGACCACAAGTATGTAGCTCGAAGGTTGAATTTCTGTTTTTTGTAGCAGTCGTACGCTTCAATTCCTGTCCATAACATTTTCAACTCTTCAATCAATGGCTTCAACATCACGTTTAGTCGTGAACCGGGATGATCCGGTTTAGGTATAATAAGGCAAAGGGACATGAACTCGTACTTCATACAAAGAGATGGTGGTAAGTTTTACGGAATAGCGAACACGGGCCAACAAGAGTATGGTGTTGCGTTTGTACTGAACGGTGAAAAGCCATCTGTCGCCAACCCAATGCGAACATTTCTCGCGTCATTGGTGAAATCTGGATCGAAGCGGTCAAGCACTTTCCATGCCTCACCGTCGGACAGGTGCACCATCATTCCGTCATTCTCGCGTACACCTTCTCTGTGCCACCTCATGTGTCTGGCTATTTTCTTTGAGAGAAACAAGCGCTTCAACCTAGGTGTGACAGGCAAGTAGGGAAGCTGCTTCTTTGCAACTTCAGTCATTACTTTTGTACCGTCTTCATTAATAACTTCGACAAATCTCGCCTTATCACATTTTAAGCACTTGTTCTCGTTGGCATGCTCTTTCCAGAAAAGAATGCAGTGGTCTGGACACATATCAATGTTCTCATAGTTCATACCAAGATCAGAAATCAATTTCTTAGAATGATACATATCCTTAGGCAATTTATGGGGTTGCGGAAGGACATCGCTGATCAATTTGATGAGGTCGTTGTAGCAATTATTGGAGAAGAAATACTTAGACTTAATTGTCATAAATATAGTCATGAAATTGAGGATCGTCATTTTGGTGTGTTCATGCACCGGTTGTTCTGATGTCTTGAGACGCTCGAAGAACTCCTTTGCCTCCATTGTAGGAGAATTCTCCGTCAATTCAGGATTTATGGCGTCAAGCATCTCGGCCATCCTATCAACACCAGTGCTATAATCCCCATCTCGATCTTCTACGGCTTGAGAAGGTGTCTCGCCATGAAAGGTCCATAACTCATAACGTTGCATAAAACCATTTCGACACAAGTGGAACGTCAATGTCACTTTGTCGAAACACTTCGCATTTTGACATTTGATACATGGGCACCGCACCTTGCTGTTGTTTGACAACGAAAAAGCTCGTTGTATGAAAGCATCTGTCTTGGTGAACCACTCATCTGAGTGACTCCCATCATTTTTCCAACCAGTATACATCCAAGTGCAATCTTCAGCCATGTTTGAGGGTATAACTTCAAAGCAGATAAATCATTATTAGTTTCATTGTTATGTTATGTCACGGCCCTATAACTAGGCAGATAGGTCCTAAACCCACCCAAGAGTGACCGAGCGGAGCGTGCTCATGACGGGACGCGCGGTCTGGATCCGGACGAAATTTCGGCAGCATAACCCCGTTGTTCTCCACTGCATGCCTGAAAATGGTGCAGCAGAGAACAACAGGGTTATGCCGTCGAAATCTCGTCCAGATCCAGACCCGCGTCTCGTCACAAGCCACGCCCCCTCGGTCACTCCCAGGCTGTCCAAAAAGGGACAATTTCGAACCTTCACATCTCACATGCCAATAGCATGTGAGACGTGCCGATCCGAAACGGGTGACGCATTGCTATAGGTTATGTTCCTCATTTTCATTGTTAAGTCATTTACAAGAGGAAAGAACGAGAGAAAGAGGAGGAAAGTTGGTCTTAGATGACAATTCCACGTCCGGATCCACCGTCTGCGCAATCGCGGGTGATTGACTTCCTCACCATCGTCATTCGCTTCCGTGTCGTCTCGATGCATACATTACGACTACAAGTGTCTATACGGCACAGACGTATTTATTCCGTGTCGTGTTGTGTCGGGCCGGGCCAGCCCAAAAACTCGTATATTTACATTTTAATAAACAAACCAACTAATAAAGAATTACAAATAATAAACAATTATTGATGAACGGCATAATAAACTAACTAACTAATGATCACTCGGGATATAATATTAACCAGCATTATTGGACTATCCACAAAGATGAATGCCAGTGAGTAGCACTATAAAAAAGGGTTCTGAGATTATTCCCACTACCTTGAGGAATATCAAGAGGAATTTTCTGCAGATTATTAACAGCAGTAAGATTTACTACTACTGCACCACATGTGCCAATGGGCATCTGAAAATGTTCTAGCCACCAATAAATAAATAGATAAAAGTCTGATGCTAACAACGAGACAGCATCACAGCACTTGGAAACAGGGAAGGTTCATGACATTTACAGCACAGTAACGCATCACAAAGTTCAGCCTCGCAACGAATGTAAATATCTTGCTCCAGGGCGTTAGAAATTAAAGAGAGAACTAATAAAATATGAAGCATGTTAACTGTAGATTATATATTGCACTTCCTTTGTTTGACACAGAACGTCACCACTACAGATCAAACAACACTTTGCTATAACAGCTTGCACAGTACCGGCCCATGTACAACATGTTGCCCTAGCTTATGCATAGCCTATGCAACTTAAAGCATGTTGGATTAATTAACTGATTTGCGAGATAAGTCCTAAAATCATTCATGTCAGTTTCCTTGTCGGCCTATTTTTGTGTATCTGTTTAACTGAGATTCTTGCGGTCGTTTCTGTTATAGACTACTGAAAAGTAGTGTCTTTAACGAGTATTACTTTATTCTTCAGAACATGTTCAGTTGTTCACACTTCACACTTATTTTCTGTTCAATCGTAGGCAGCATTCCCACAATCAGAGAGAAGAATTGATGCATTAATGTTATGAGTGAAGGAGATATTTCATTATCTAAATGAAAATTTGAAGCTGACAACACAAGCCTTACCTTATTTACCTAGCTGTTAAAAGCAGTTTGACTAGTGAATTAGAACTTCAAACCACAATAGTTCTAATAACCATTTAATCACATATAACCTAGCAGTTTAAAAGGTAGCGGCATACCTAGTTGTCGCGTCCTTCCCGGTTGACATCGGCGGTGTGATGGCGGCGCGACCGGGGCGACGGCGCGGAGCGGAGGTTGCAGCGCGAAGCGGGGGCAACGGCGCGGAGCGTGGGCGGCGGCACGGTGCGGCGAGGAGCGGGGACGGCGGCGCGGCGAGGAGCGGGGGCGGCGGCGCGGCGCGGCGAGGAGCGGGGGCGGCGGCGCGGCGCGGCGAGGAGCGGGGGTGGCAGCGGCAACGATTATCGAGGAAGCGGCGGCGCGTAAATGAAAACGAAGAGGCGCGGACGGCAAATAATCCCTAACTATAATAGACGACGGTAACATGCCCGCCGTTGTCAATTATGGACTTATTGACGACGGTATTTCCTAGCTGTCGTCTATAAGCGCTCAGGTGGGCCAGGTTTCGGCCATTATTAACGACGGTCTCTTATTGACGACGGTTCACCGTCGTCCTTAATTGATCGACGACGGTACTAGGTTAACCGTCGTCAATAACAGGCTCAGGTGGACTGGGTTTCGGCCCACATTGGCGACGGGCCATAATAGACGATGGTCAACCGTCGTCTTTAATTAATTGACGATGGTACTTGCTTAACCGTCGTTAATTACAGTCTAATTGACGACGGCTGAAATTGACCGTCGTCAATAATATAAAAGACGACATCCCCGTCGTCTATTTATCGGGCCGTCGTCTATTGTCGCTTTTCCTGTAGTGTTAGTAAGCAATCATATCAACCTAATAACATGTACTACCACATAATTGCATTAATCATGCATGTCATGGCATATTAAGTAATATATGAGCATTTATTGATTGTAATGTTTGTTTTGTATGTTTGTCGCGTGGAATAGAAGGTATCGCTATAGAGAGTGCTTTCGAGGATCCGCAAAACCAGAACATAGAAGAAGTTTGATCCTAATCAGTCTTAAGAGCACGGCAAGTGTCCTTGGATATTTTGATCTTGTTTTTAAATTTTTTCTTTACAAAATTGCATGCTTGTGTAAAATTGATGGGAAACACATGATGGGTGTTTACTAGTCTTGTTTGACCATCCTTGTCGCTTGGAATATGTTGTAGAGAGTCGGAAAGGGCATTTTACCTTTTTGCTTTGCTCTAATTAATTGGTTCGGAAAACAACCAAATGGCTTAGATATGAATTAATGAATTTATGGGTGATATGAATTGATGAACATGGTTAATTGGTAACATGGGATTTGGGGGATCTAAGCAAGCATGGTTTGTGGATTGGGTTAAATGATATGGAGGTTTTGCTTGCCTTGGATCTCAGGACTTGTTCATGCGAGAATATGCCAAGCCAACAGTGCCACCACAAGGTCAAGTATGGGTGCAACTTAGCCGATTAATTAGTTGTATTGCCAGCACTGTATAAATCATTTGGGAGAGCGGGGAATGGGAGACGGTTTGGTTTGTAATAGTGGCGGGACTGCCCTGGGATCCGAACGACACAAGAGGGGGCCCTAGGTTGGATGTGCTCAGTTGGAGGCATCGACACCGGTGAAAGCTCAATGGGTTTGAATATGTTGGTAATCCCTTTGTAAAGGCTATTTTGTGATCTCTTGGCCATACACCTAAGGAAGTGTAATTGGCCTAAGGGAGGTTTCTTTAGTCGCTGACGGGTGATGAAATCACGAACTTGTGGGTAAAGTGGTACAACTTCTGCAGAGTGTTAAAAAACTATCATGATAGCCGTACTCCCGGTTAAGGGCACCTGGACAACATCCAAGATTAGAGGAAACTTGGGAACTGGGAAGGTCTGATATTGGTTATGGTTATGGATTGGATGTTGATAAATGGATATGGTTAATTATGATGGTAAGAATATGGCATATTGATGGATAATAACTGATGGATATGTGTTATTATATTTATTTGGGATATGATGGGATAAATTTCTTATAGACATTGTAAGATGCTTTTTATACATTTTAAAAATGTACTTTTCAGTAAATAGCCATTATTTATTATCATTCTTTGTTTAAGCTACATGTCATTATTTCCCACACTTGCTAAGTACGACATGTGCTGACCCTCTCCATTCCCTGCCAACAGTTTCACGTGATGTTTGGGAGTACCCTGAGCATAATGCCGAGTACTAGGTTGTGTGCTGTTATTGACTTGCTTGTGGATTGCTTGGAGCCGCGCTATCCCTTATGCTTACTTGCTCAGTTTATATTATTTCCGCTGCAGAGCTATTAATAATGATCATTAGATTTTGTAAATCGAGGATTATTTGTAATAAAAGTACCTTTATAATTAATTTGTGTTGTGGTAATTTTTTGTATATCGTTTGCAATGCACTCGTGTATGTGCGATCAACGTCCTGGGCACACGTATGTGTTCAGTTGGTTCATTTTCGGAACCGAGTGTCACATAAAAGTTGTTGCACATGGTGTTTGGTTGAGACAATGGAACTTGTCTTCATAAAGAGTATATCAGATTCATAAATCTTCATACTTTCTTTACCTGAGGCTCGGGCCCGTCAAATTCTAAAACTCCTTCACTCATATCGTAACTGCATCAGTTATATATCCATGCCCATTTCAAAAATCCAAACTAGAGGTAAAGGAAGGTTTGCACAAGAGAGAAGTTGTGTCGAGCTGCTATGATAACTGAGAGGAGGCAAACCGCGGTTTGGAGTAACTCCGTCTGACCCACCGGTTCAAAAGCATAGTTTTTGAAGCGTCCGATCATCTCTACCCACGCACTTAGACGATGACCCACTATAAAGGCACACCATCCTCTTGTTTCTCCACCGCACCACTCAATCGATCGTAGCCTCCAAAATTCTCCTCTTGCTTCTCCACCTCACCACCATCTACCACCTCTCGCTCTTTCTTTGCACCTCCATCGCTGCACAAATGGGTGGCCCTGCACTAAAGCACTCCAGGCCATCGACATCCTCCGGACCTCCTTCTCCATTTCCGTCGCCACCAATGCAGGAGGAACTAGAGGTGGGGGCGCCCGCACTTCCTCCACCCCCATCTCCACCCGTGGCGCTCGCACATCCTCTGCTGGCAGTTCTTGCACCTCCTCAGCCTAACTGGATTGATGAGACTGTCCGCCTCTAACCACCCGCATTGACAAATTCAAGCGCTGACTTAATAAGGTCACCGACAACGTGTCCACCACCAACGATAGCGCAAGACCGCTCGACAAAATGGCGCGGGATGTATTTAATGATACATATTGCTCATGTCGCCGTCTGGGTCTTGGGAGCCTTCCCCAGCACACTAGCATGGACTCCGCTGGCTACTACTGCATTGTGTTAAGCTTTGTGGCCACTCATCTCGATGCCCTCTACGAGATGATCGGGGAGGAGTCTTGGGTGGAATTCCACAGCAACTGTTGAACGCTGTCATTCGAAAGTTTGGTCTAGTGATGGAGGCGGAGGAGGTGCCAACGGTAGATGCGGCGGAGAAGGAGGCACGGGTGGATGATGCGGCAGCGGAGGAGAAGGCGTCGCTGGCGGACGCGGCGGCGGCGGAGGAGGAGGTTGATGAGTCCTCCGAGTAGAGTAGGATTAGGAGTAGTTTTTTTCTTTTTTCTATGTGTTTTTCTTTTTTCTTGTTTGTAATATATGTGTTGGTTTTATGTTAATGAAAAATGTCTTTTATGTTCATGAACAATGTGTCCTATGCATTATCAAAAAATTCTTTTATCGAAAAAACATCTCCTTTTAACCCTCTTGGTGCGGAATTGAATTCTATGCGGCAGGACCGCACAACCGTCTCCATGCGACCCTGCCCAGATGGTTACCACATAAGTTCACACTCTGAATCTTGCAGTGATATAGCCACAGGCGCACTGCACGCTTCCCACGCATGTGCGACCCTGCCTCGATGATTGCCACGTATGCCAATGCCCCGATCATGCAGCCCACACGGGCACAACGCAGGGGCGGACCCAAAGGGTATGCCGGGTGGGCCCCGTCATACCTTGGGCCCAGTAAAAAGTCTTTTTTACATGTGGTCTATGCGTAGTGACCAACCATAGCAATTGCCGCTCCTAATTTTTGAACTAAAAAAATCACAAATTTTATTAGAACAGGGAGTATTAGTTTCATTAGTGGCAAAAAAGATTTTTGAAAAAGGTGTTTTCTATAAAGGTGCATTTGTAATGATTTTAGTAAAACAATGTTATGAGATAAGACTTGTGATAGTTTTTTGATGATCATATTTACTGAGTGATATGTTTTCTTTGACGTGGAGAAGCAATTCATGTCCTTTACAATACGAAAGTTAAAGAAGGCACACAAGTAGTATGTGAGTCTCCCTTATGACTATATCTCGAACTATTAGTATTGTATTTGAATTCCTTATATAGTAATTTATTGAATTTAACAATTATCATGCTATTTAATGCCGATCTATCAAATTATATTTAAAAACTAAATACATATGAAAAATTTTATATGTGGCACACCCTATCATAAAATCCTAGGTTCGGCGCCACTAGCACAACGCACGGCTAGCTCTTCCGATCCTCAACGTCATCTAATAGGATCAACAAGCCTCAAACATGACGATCTTTCAACAAAAAGAGGAAACACGCACGCCACATCCGATCCTCAACGTCATCAAACATGATCGAGGTCTTTCACATGCATGTTAGTTGTCCATGGATGCTATGCCCAGCCGATCGATAGGATTCTGGAAGGAGATCTCGGAGGAGTTCCAAGCTAACCCGGGCGTGCCGTAATGATGTTCCCTCGAGAGTTTGAGGATAGAAGGTACGTACCATCTAGGCAGCCAACTGGAGGTTCAAACGAAGCTACACGCCTGGGTACACGGTCCGGGTGTGCCGGCGTACCTTAATCCCCTTCGTGGGTCCCCTGTGGTGGGTCGTAAAGAGCCTGGTATTTTATGACTCCACACTAATGAAGAATAATATAGATCATGTCATCCATAGAGATCACATACTATGTTTGACAGGAAGGATGTTCCCTCGAGGGCTCGAGGTTAGAATGTACCATCTAGGCACACACTACGTGGTCCATCAAATTAATCGCATGCTATGTACAATATATTTTCTAACCTGTTGTACTTGTCCTTTCGAAGAAACGACAACCATAGGCGCTAGCAGCTACGTGTTCTGATTTTAGGAACAAATGAACACACTTGTGAAAACACGCTAGCTAGCTCCCTCCTTTCTCAAAAGATTGTCACCTTTAGTTCATTTTTTGATCCAAAGGTGATGATCTTTTGAGAAAGGAGGGAGTACGCCACATCAGATCCTCAACTCATCAAATTAAGATGATCCTCCACAAGGGGCGTGTCAAATAAAAAATCCATGTGAAGCGGATGGGATGCGTCGAGCCATTGCGGTAACTGAAAGGAGGCAGGCCGCTGTTTGGAGTAACTCTGACCGACCCACACATTCAAAAGCATAGTTTTTAAAGCGTTTGATCATCTCCACTCGCGATTAGACGACCGCCCTCTATAACAGCACACCGTCCTATTGCTTCTCTGCCGCACCACTCCATCGACCATAGCCTCCAAACTTCTCCTCTTGCTTCTCTGCCGCACCACCATCGACCACCTCTTGCTCTTTCTCCACACCTCCATCGCCGCACAAATGTGTGGCCCTACACCACTGCGCACCAGGCCATTGACGTCCTCTGAACCTCCTTCTACATTTCCGT
This sequence comes from Tuctoria greenei, assembly GCA_036927565.1. Taxonomy (NCBI): domain Eukaryota; kingdom Viridiplantae; phylum Streptophyta; class Magnoliopsida; order Poales; family Poaceae; genus Tuctoria; species Tuctoria greenei. The sequence continues at coordinate 75,567,818 of JAYESD010000007.1, read as the reverse complement.
CACCGCCCATGCTGGAGGAACTCCGCACCTCCTCCGCCCCCTTCTCCGCCCACAGTGCCCGCGCTTGATCTTGTTTGGGTTCAGGAGGCTGTCCGCCTCCTCACTGCCCGAATCGACGAACTCGACTGGTGCCTGAAGAAGGTCACTGACGGCAAGTCTGCCGCCGGCGAGCGTGTAAAAAAGCTTGACAAATTGGCGTGAGATGTATTTTACGATACATCTCACTCGTCTTGCCATCGTGGTCTTGGGACCCTTCTCGTCCACACCAGCATGGACTTCGCTAGCCACTATCGCTTTGGGTTAAGCTTTGTGGCCGCTCGTCTCGACGCGACACCCTCCACGAGACCACTGTGAAGGTGGCTGGGGTGGAGGGCCACCAACACCTTCTGCACTCCGTCACCTAGAAGCTTTAGACTCAATTGCTAGTGGAGGAGGAGGCGGCAGCTGCAGAGGCGGCGACGGCGGCAGATGAGAAGGTGGAGGAGACCTCCTCTGACTTCGAGTAGAGTAGGATTAGGAGCAGTTTTTATTTGTCTTGTTTTCTTTGTGTTTTTGTATTTCTTGTTTGTTATATATGTGTTGTTTTTATGTTAATGAAAAATGTATTTTCTGTTCATGAACAATGTGTCCTTTGCAGTCACGAAAACAACTCCTTTCTGAGAAAGGGGTGAGATAACTAGCATTCAATGTCTAGCCAAGAATTCGTTGTGTTGTGACAATCAACGATTCTTGGTTGGGACTCCATTGAGAGCGTGATTGAGGCTGTGTTTCTCCTCTTTTGTGTTCTTTCACTTAATTTTTCATTTCAATTCAGCGGTTACTATAATTGTTATCATCATCTTTCCAAAAAGAAGGCCGATGGTGGCCCATTTTACATAATTTGTGTGCATATGAACAGATACTACAACTGTATGTATTTGAGAGGAATCAAAGAAAAACAACTCCTTTTATTGAAAAAGATCTCATGTATGTTTGTAACTAGGGTAAAAGACATAAATCCGGTAAAATTTCAGGCAACTTTAGTTAACACTAGTCAATGTCATTAGCTATTAATATTCATAATTAACTAAATTATTTTTTTATATAGCTCATACATTGACAAAAAATGATTTATTAATTTACAACTAATATAATCCTTTCAATTAATAGAATTAACAACTAACATGATGCCTAATTAAAATGACCAGGAAATTACATCATCTTAATTGCTAACTAGTCCATCGCCTGATGCATCAGGCACCTGAAAAGTAGTTTTTCTGATGTAACTAATGCATCCGGTGAAGAGTAAAACCATGTGCAGGAATCGACTCGACATGACGTGAATTTAATCCTGATTGCATGTGTCCATAGGGACACGGCTAGCCCCAAATTCGCTATTGCTGTGAAATTATTTTTAGTTCTTCTCGGCGTGCCACAATTGAGAATTTTACATTTGAAATTTCACTCCCTAGGCCTTTAATTTCAGACCTGCCCATTGTGACCATATTTTAGCCATGATGAGTATAAATAGAAACACTGGCCTCTTATCCCACAGTACCCTGGCCTCCATTCCGGTAACACCGCTGGCCCGCCCTTCCTGTGAGATCTCGCAGTACTCCAAATGGTCTACTCTCATTCATGGTTCCAAACTTGTATTCCTCAGAAATTCCCGTGTTTTCAGTTCCCATGGTTTTTACACTTTTTTCCCATGGATCTCGCAGTGACGCATCGAAGTTCTTGGTGGTGGTGACTCGTGGGTACAATGGCAGGCGACCAAGTTTGACAGGCTCTACCGAACCTCTTCGTTGTCGACACCTCCCTATGACATCTCGAACTTCAGTTTTGTGCAAGGTATGTTCTACACAATCCATGCTGTTTTTTGATAGAGCTATATTGGCTTGTGTAGCGGTACACATTAGGCCCTGTTTGAAACCTCTAGAGATAAATGTTAGCTGCTAAAATTAGCTATAGGGATTCGAAACAGGGTAGTTGTACAGCTATTTATTAGTCCACCCCAGTTAACAATAATCACCCATGCAACGCTACTCCTACACACAGATTGACATGAAGTTTTTAATAAAAGAAAGTGTAAATAATTGAAAGAGATGGTGGGCAAACATACAAATATTAAATAAATTAACAAAGAAGAAATGTGCTCTTATGTTTCAAGAATTTAGTTATAGATATATATAGCATATACTACCTATGTCCCAAAATAAATGTCGTCCCGACAGCTTACGGTAGTATATTTCTAGTTCAATTCCTTGTCAGGAACGACAAATATTAAAAACCGGAGGTAGTATGTAATTTATGGATTTAGAAGTAAATGACGCAAGGGTTATCTAATCAACCACTCCAAATCTTGTACTCTCATTCCTTTGTTCCAAACTTGTATTCCTAAGATTTCCAGTTCCCACGGTTTGTTCACTTTTTCTTTCTTTTGTTTTTCTCGGATCATACATTTTTCCTATTCCTTAATTTCTAATTCCTCCATTCCAAACAAACACCCTCAGTTTATAAAAACCACACCGCTCGATCCAAAATTTATGTCGGTCATGTAATCTCACGTTATCACTGTTATTTACTATATATACTCTTTACTTTTACGAACAAGACACCAAACCGTCATGTCGTCTACAAGTAATCATTGTGGCCAACAAGAACCTGATATAACTAGTGTTTAATATCAAAATTAAAAATTTTAGAACACATTAATTCCTTTGCATGGTATGCAAAGAATGGAGCATGAGATGTTCAGGAACCCTGAGATATTCCCTGGTACTACGAGTATGCATGAACCAATAGCAGGTGTAGATATACAAACCAAAAATATGTACTAGGTTGTACTAATGGTTTTAGCATGCCTTGCAATTATACTTTCCTAGTCGCAGTTAACAGTTCATTAGTCTATGTGATGGCGTGATTTTTTGATGCCTCCACGCGGCGCTCTCTCGCCACCGGCCACTCCGGCACCGGTGTCCACGCCCTGCTGCTGATCACTTAAGTGTCCTCTCCGACATTACCCCTCACCATCACCACTTCCCATCCTTCGCGTGCCATGATGACCCCCCTGCCCGCAAAACCCTGCCCATTACTTGCCCTGCCACCAATGGATCTAAACCTGCTCTAGGTGATCTCAGACAGACCCAACCCTCGCTTTGTTAAGCATCGCAAGCTGCCCGCCTCATCTGTGTCGCCATTCCCCATCTGGTACCACTGGCGTTCATTACTCGCTCTGCTGCGAATCAGAAAACTGTTGCATTAGGATCATCAGTCCATGTGATGGCATGATTTTTTTATGCCTCCACGTTGTGCTCTCTCGCGCCGGCTACTCTAGCACCAATGTCCACTCCCTGCTGCTTGTCACTTCAGTGTCCTCCCTGACGTGTCTCACTCGCACATCGCCATGTCCCATCCTTCGCGTGCCATGATGACTCCATCGCCCGCAAAACCTGGCCATTACTCGCCCTGCCACTAATCCTCCTCGAGAGTAGCTCCGGGTGATCTGGGCCAGACCGAACCCTCGCTTTGTTAAGCGTCGCAAGCTGGAACTCACATCCTCTGCAGTACTGCACCTGCAGTAGCTACGACAAATATGTGGACCCGATATCTCATGGGTCCGCATGTGAGTCACTACAAGGATTCCGACCTGTTGCAACGATTGTACTGCAATGAATACTAAATCGTTGCAGTAAGCTTGGCTTTTTGCCACGATTCACTAGTTCGTGGCACTAGGATCTATCGCCACGGAACACAATCGTTGCATTAGGATCTGTTGCCACGAATCACTAGTTCGTGGCGTCAGGATGCTAATGCAACAGACCACAATCGTTGCATTAGGATCTGTTGCCACGAATCACTAGTTCGTGGCGTTAGGATGCTAATGCCATGGAATACAGTCGTTGCATTAGGATCTGTTACCACGAATTACTGGTTCGTGGCGTTACATGATCTATCGCCATGGACCACAATCGTTGCATTAGGATCTGTTTCCATGAATTACTGGTTCGTGGCGTTACATGATCTATCACCACGGACCATAATCGTTGCATTAGGATCTGTTTCCACGAATTACTGGTTCGTGGCGTTACAGCTTTATTGCCACGGAACACAATCGTTGCATTAGGATCTGTTGCCACGAATCAGCAAATGGTTGCATTTGGACCGTAATGCAACGAAACAGAATTATTGCAAGGATGTGTTGCCACGATACTCTAGTTCGTGGCATTAGTATCAATGGCCACGGACCCCAATCGTAGCAATTAGGATGTGTGGCCACGATTCACTTTTCCGTGGCATCAGGATGCTAATGCAACGAAACACAATCGTTGCATTAGGATCTGTTGCCATGAATCACTAGTTCATGGCGTCAGGATGCTAATGCAACAGACCACAATCGTTGCATTAGGATCTGTTACCACGAATTACTGGTTTGTTGCATTACAGGATCTATCGCCACGGACCACAATCGTTGCATTAGGATCCGTTTCCACGAATTACTGGTTCGTGGCGTTACAGCTTTATTGCCATGGAACACAATCGTTGCATTAGGATCTGTTGCCACGAATTAATTGTTCATGGCGTTACAGCTTTATTGCCACGGAACACAGTCGTTGCATTAGGATCTGTTGCCACGAATTAGAAAACAGTTGCATTTGGACCGTAATGCAACGAAACAGAATCGTTGCATTAGGATGTGTTGCCACGATACACTGGTTCGTGGCGTTACAGCTTTATTGCCATGGAAAACAATCGTTGCATTAGGATCTGTTTCCACGAATTACTGGTCCGTGGCGTTACAGCTTTATTGCCACGGAACACAGTCGTTGCATTAGGATCTTTTGCCACGAATCAGCAAACAGTTGCATTTGGACCGTAATGTAACGAAACAGAATCGTTGCATTAGGATGTGTTGCCACGATACTCTTGTTCGTGGCGTTAGTATCAATGGCCACGGACCCCAATCATAGCAATTAGGATGTGTGGCCATGATTCACTTTTTCGTGGCGTCAGGATGCTAATGCAACGAAACACAATCATTGCATTAGGATGTCTTGCCACGATTCACTGGTTCGTGGCGTCAGGATGCTAATGCAACAAACCACAATCATTGCATTAGGATCTGTTGCCACGAATTACTGGTTCGTGGCGTTACAGGATCTATCGCCATGGAACACAATCGTTGCATTAGGATGTGTTGCCACGATACTCTGGTTCGTGGCCTTAGTATCAATGGCCACGGACCCCAATCGTAGAAATTAGGATGTGTGACCACGATTCACTTTTTCGTGGTGTCAGGATACTAATGCAGCGAAACACAATCGTTGCATTAGGATGTCTTGCCACGATTCACTGGTTCGTGTCGTTAGGATCTATCGCCACGGGACCACAATCGTTGCATTAGGATCTGTTTCCACAATTAGATGATGACACATAAGCGCGGAGTACGCATGGAAGCACAAACGGGAGCACCGAAGTTCCATCCCCAGATGGTTGCCATGTACGTTCACGCTGCAAATCTTACAGCCAAGGGCGCACTGCACGGTTCCCGCGACTGTACCACCCTGCCCTGATGATTGCCACGTACGCGAGCGCACCAAATCTTGCAGGGCGCACGGGCACACACGAACTCCACGTCCAAACTTTGCTCAGCGATCCGAATAACTCGGCGCTCGGCGTCCACGATCGATCATCATGTGCACGAATAAAATTATGAAATTATCAACTTTGATGATTCAATAATCTCAATCAAGTTTCATCCAACCTACCAACAAAAAATTGGATCGTCCAGTCCATCCAACCAAACGTTAATTTGGATGATCCAAGACATAAAGAAATGGATGATCTATCTCCAATCGAACTTTGACATCAAACCAAACGCAATTGATGATGGAGCACTTTGTCACATGTCACCAGAGTGTACGCACAAATGACAAATACACGGCCTCGACACCGGGTTTAGGGTGCATCGTGGACTAACCACATGACCCGGCCAAACACTCACGTAATTACCATACACCTACAAGAGCAACCATCTCGCCGCATCCACCAACGCATCCCGACCCTGCGAAAGGATGACGAACAGCGGCAGATGAACATGTTGCAGTGGCGGCGGAATGGAAAACAGTGGCAGCGGACGGTGACGTACCTAGATGTTGGCGTAGTCGACCTCGCACATCTTCCGCAAGTCGTTCACCTTCCGCGGCGAGCTGAACCACACTGGCAGGAACTCCTTGGTTTCGCAGTCGAAGCATGACATGGAGAAATGGGCCACCAACGCATCCCAACCCTGCAAAAGGATGACGAGCAGCGGCAGGTGAACACCATGCAGCGGCGGCGCAATGGAAAACGGTGGCAGCGGACGGTGACATACCTAGATGTTCGCGTAGTCGACCTCGCACATCTTCCGTGAGTTGTTCACCTTCCAACGGAAGCCATGCAGGTGCTTCGTCCACAGCTAGAACGCCGCATCTGTGATGTGACGTTGACAAAGTAGTAGCCCTTGTTGGCCTCGGACCTTGGCAAATGCAACAAACGAGGTTAAGTATCAATCAGTAAAAGACCGGAGCTTGATTAGTATAATCATATATTTCAATGCATAGGCGTGGTACTTGAAGTCAAATGGAACGTGAATAAAATTGTAAAACCGACTTGACGCGGCCAATTGCAATTTTCGCGTTCTCCTCGGCGCAGTGCTGATCAATGATGTTCATTAATTTTTGCCTCCTAGCGACTCAGTGCTAGACTAACGATGCTGATGATCCGCAATATACTCAACGATGTAAAACATCAGGTATTAATGCATCAACAACGGCTAGCAGCAAGCAGATTTAAAAGTATGTTGCGGATCATCAGCATCCTCAGTCCAGAAGAAGGGTAGAAGCGGCGCCGTGGCCGCGAACTCAAGAACGGATGAGGAGAAGGCTCATCGCCAACGGATCAAGGGGACGGAAGCTATATGACTGCTATGGGCGATGAGCCTTCTCCTAGATCAGTTCTCGAGTGGCGGGCCGGTGGTGGGGGCGCAGGGGCAGCAGGCCGGCGGCGGAGCCGGGGGCCCGGCGGCGGGGGCGCGGCAGGAGACATTGTGTGGTAGGGCCGCAGAAAATTTATTTCCGCCTGCCTAGGCACAGAGCCAGGCCTGACTTTAAGACCATCCGCAGCGGTTCACGGTAAAGCGGTGATGGGACGCGGAGCGGTTCCAATTGAATTCAAAGATGCGCATACGGGATGCATAACCTCTGCAATACTGCAGGTGCAGTAACAGTCACTGACATGTGGGCCCCACGGATAGCCAGACCCACATGTTAGTGACTGTTACTGCACCTGCAGTACCGTAGGTGATTTCAACGCATGCGCTGCGCGCATCTAAGGCGCCTCGGTGACTGGCGCACATGTAAGCCCGGTCGCATCAGCCGCCCGTACAAATGGCTACGGCTTGAACGAAGGACGAAACCTTTTATGTGTCAAACAGCAACGTATAATACTTCCTCCGCCCCAACTCAACTCTTTTTCTGTTTTGGTCAAACTAATTACCTTTGACAAATGATTTATATGGAATTTATTAACTTCAATAACATGTAGTACTAGATTGTATATTATGGAAATATTTTCATGGTGAATCTAAAAGTACAATTCTTGTATTGTTAAAACAGATCAAAATTGTGTAAATCTGAAAGATAGATTTGACGAAACCTAAGACTTCCCTTTGAAAAAGTTTTATACTTTACATTAGTTTTACATATGTAATATGCACATAGGATATATCACTAAATAGTTTTGCAGAAAAAAAACATGCAGGAGAAATATGTATATCCCATATATATGCTACTACTTCGTAAATTAGGGGTGGACAAATAAACCGAGACCGAAAAACGAAACTGATAAAACTGAGACCGGAACTGAAAAGACCGAAATATCATGTATCGGGTACTTTTCGAGTAGCAAATATAAATAATTGAAAAATAAATGTCGGGTTTGGACGGATGAATTCATTGTGGAGCTACATGTCACGTACTTAATTATACTAAAAATCATCATCTTCGCTGTCGTCCCCCCACAATGGAGCTACATGACCATCATTGGTATATGTATCGTCTTCGTCGTCGTCGTCTTCATTTTCTGATGAAACTCCATCTACCTCAAACCGATCACCTGAGGTTGTCCTAAATATGCTATCACAAATGTTTTTTTCAATGTGCATGACATCCAAGTTATGCCTTATTAGCAATGTCTTCCAATAAGGGAGGTCGAAAAATATACTTTTCTTCTTCCAATTATGCCATCTATTTTCCTCGGTATGCTTTCTATTATTATTCGACAGTCCAAAAATCACTTGATCAAAACACTCGTATTGTTGGAGTACTTCGTCACCAGAGAGTGATATTGGAGCCTCTCTATTCTCTGCCTTGTTGTTGAAAGAACCTTTGTTTGGACGCCATCTGTGATCCTGAGGTAGGAAACGACGATGACCCATGTAACAATGCTTTCGTCCATATTTCAACCAGAAGACCTTTCAACCATGCCGCAGTGGTCCGGCCTGGCGGCCTCACGATGGAGCTCATCATCCACCTGGATCACTACCTCGACTATATGCCGCCGGTCCACCCCAACTCCCCGGCCTCCTCGTCATCAGGCGACGCTTCTGACGGACACTCCTTGGTGTCCTCGAACTCTTCGGGAGGACACCTTCCTGCGGCCGAAGAGATTCTACTGGCGGCGTGGGGAAGTGGATGAGGCGGATAAGCAGCTCTTTTAGTGTGGCTACCAAAGTGTCCTAGCTCATGTGTTACATTTTCTTCCTAGTATTGTCTTCACTTTTTTCTTTCCAGTCCTAGCTACCGTCCTGTTGCATTTTCCTGTTACTACTACTTTACACACCACTTCACGGGCCCTGCTGCAGGCGATCTCCTGGCAACTCCACCAGTTTGGGGACAAGGAGATTTTGGCGATCGGAAAATTCAAACTAATTTTGCACATATAGTACATCCATGAACAAGAACACCATGTACATTTAACATAAAAACATTACTCCCTTTTGTCCCAAAATACTACTTGTCCCTTTCGATGGAGGGAGTATCTCCGTCCCAAAACACTTGTCGCTTTGGATGGAGGGAGTATATTACAAACACAAGAAAAGATAAACTACAACTAAAACCATGAAACGAAAAACTACAACTAAAAACATGAAAAGAAAACACCTAAATACTACTCTACTCAGTCTCCACCTCCTCCTCCTCGGGTGGGTCCTCGGGCTCCTGACCCTCCTCTAGCGCCTCGGGCTCCAGCGGCGGAAGGTGACCCAGTCTCAAGGCCGTCACCATGACGAGGTTGCGACGACCCGCGACGCCGAGCTCGGCCGCCTTCGTCTCCCAGAGGGAGTCGAGACGAGAGGCCACGTGCGAGAGGCCGAAGACGTAGTGGTCCGTGGTGTCTATTCCAGTACTTTGTGGAAGGGTACCGAGCCCAAGGCATTCCATGGAGTGAGATGTATCCGTAAATACATCTCGAGGCATGTTGAACAGGAGGGTATCCTTCACGTGCGGCGGCGAGGGGGGGTCCAGCCGCGGCCGCTTACCGGCGGCCGGGTCCCTCGACGGGCTAAGTGGCGGAGGGTTGCTCGAGCTCGAAAGCGTTTGTTGTATACTAGCCGCGGCTAGATTTTGTGGAGAGAAGAGAGGATGTTGGAACGGTTGTGCGGAAAAGACGATGGCGCAGGTGACCATTTTATACTCCCTCTGTCCCAAGTAAATATCTCCACAGGCGGTTGGTACTTAATAACCTTCTGAGAAGATTTTTATCTCAAGCGGGTATTACTTACCAACCATCTAAGATAATGCCCGATTCTATTCTTCAGTTTCCTTATCCCTTGCTTCTTTTTTATTTAGATTCCAATATAAATACTCAAACATGTTTAGATTCTGCAAATTGTGTCCAAATTATATGATTCTTTTTTCTACATTTGTATAAAATTAACATCTACCACCTGAACAAAAAATTTAAAACATGTATAGCTGACATTGTAATGTTTTGGTAAATATCAAATTAATTTCTACTCACATATTATTCACATTTTTGTATCTCATAAAAAAAGAAGATCCTTCACTCAAATTTGTTTGTATGAACATTGTATCATTTATACATGTATGAATTTTGTTAAATTTTTTTTAAAAAGCATTCCAACATGTCAAACTTCAAATTATCCATCATTCTAACTAAATGCTCATATACATATGAGGCATTCATCAAATTATGAACACACATTGATTCAAAAAAATTTTAAAAAAATCTGAAAAAATTCATAGAGGTTGGTATGATGAGTAAAAATGTCCACTGAAAAATAAATGAAAAAGGCATTATATTCATCAAGATAGAAAAAATGGAAAATATCATTTGTTATATGTTTTTTATGTTCTGACTGATTTCAAATGATTTATGAAGTGAAATTTAATGGTAACCTTTACTTATCAATAATATTACAAGAAAGTGAAATTTTCACTTTTTAAAGGACCCACATTTAATCAAGAATATTAGTTAAGGAGAAGTAAATATCTTCACAGGCGGTTGGTACTTAATAACCTTCTGAGAAGATGTTTATCTCAGTCGGGTATTACTTACCAACCGTCTAAGATAATGCCGGATATTGTTCTTCAGTTTCCTTATCCCTTGCTTCTTTTTTATTTAGATTCCAATAATAATACTCAAACATGTTTAGATTCTGCAAATTGTGTCCAAATTATATGATTTTTTCTTCTACATTTCTATAAAATTAACATCTACCACCTGAACAAAAAATTTTAAAACTTGTATAGATGACATTGTAATGTTTTGGTAAATATCAAATTAATTTCTACTCACATATTATTCACATTTGTGTATCTCGTAAAAAAAAGATCCTTCACTCAATATTGTTTGTATAAACAAAATTGTATCATTTATACATGTATGAATTTTGTTAATTTTTTTAAAAGCATTCCAACATGTCAAACTTCAAATTATCCATCAGTCTAACTAAATGCTCATATACATATAAGGCATTCATCAAATTATGAACACACATTGATTCAAAAAAATTTAAAAAATATGAAAAAATTCATCGAGGTTAATATGAGGAGTAAAATGTCCACTGAAAAAATAAATGAAAAATACATTATATTCATCAAGAAGAAAAATGAAAAATATCATTTGTTGTATGTTTTTTATGTTCTGACCGATTTCAAAAGGTTTATGAAGCGAAATTTAATGGTAACCTTTACTTATCAATAATATTACAAGAAAGTGGAATTTTGACTTTTTAAAGGACCCACATTTAATCAAGAATATTAATTAAGAAGAAGTAAATATCTTCACAGGCGGTTGGTACTTAATAACCTTCTGAGATGATGTTTATCTCAGTCGGGTATTACTTACCAACAGTCTGAGATAATGCCCGATACTGTTCTTCAGTTTTCTTATCCCTTGCTTCTTTTTTATTTAGATTCCAATATAAATACTCAAACATGTTTAGATTCTGCAAATTGTGTCCAAATTATATGATTCTTTCTTCTACATTTGTATAAAATTAACATCTACCACCTGAACAAAAAAATTTAAAACTTGTATAGCTGACATTGTAATGTTTTGGTAAATATCAAATTAATTTCTACTCACATATTATTCGCATTTGTTTATCTCGTTAAAAAAAAAGATCCTTCACTCAAATTTGTTTGTATGAACATAATTGTATCATTTATACATGTATGAATTTTGTTAATTTTTTTAAAAGCATTCCAACATGTCAAACTTCAAATTATCCATCATTCTAACTGAATGCCCATATACATATGAGGCATTCATCATATTATGAACACACATTGATTCAAAAAAATTTAAAAAAATCTGAATAAATTCATAGAGGTTGGTATGATGAGTAAGAATGTCCACTGAAAAAATAAATGAAAAAGGTATTATATTCATCAAGATAGAAAAATGAAAAATATCATTTGTTGTATGTTTTTTATGTTCTGACCGATTTCAAATGATTTATGAAGTGAAATTTAATGGTAACCTTTACTTATCAATAATATTACAAGAAAGTGGAATTTTGCCTTTTTAAAGGACCCACATTTAATCAAGAATATTAATTAAGAAGAAGTAAATATCATCACAGGCGGTTGGTACTTAATAACCTTCTGAGAAGATGTTTATCTCAGTCGGGTATTACTTACCAACCGTCTGAGATAATGCCCGATACTGTTCTTCAGTTTCCTTATCTCTTGCTTCTTTTTTATTTAGATTCCATTATAAATACTCAAACATGTTTAGATTCTGCAAATTGTGTCCAAATTATATGATTCTTTCTTCTACATTTGTATAAAATTAACATCTACCACCTGAACAAAAAATTTTAAAACTTGTATAGCTGACATTGTAATGTTTTGGTAAATATCAAATTAATTTCTACTCACATATTATTCACATTTGTTTATCTCGTAAAAAAAAAGATCCTTCACTCAAATTTGTTTGTATGAACATATTTGCATCATTTATACATGTGTGAATTTTGTTAAATTTTTTTAAAAGCATTCCAAAATGTCAAACATCAAATTATCCATCATTCTAACTAAATTCTCATATACATATGAGGCATTCATCAAATTATGAACACACATTGATTCAAAAAAATTTAAAAAAATCTGAAAAAATTCATAGAGGTTGGTATGATGAGTAAAAATGTCCTCTGAAAAAATAAATGAAAAAGGCATTATATTCATTAAGATAGAAAAATGAAAAATATCATTTGTTGTATGTTTTTTATGTTCTGGCCGATTTCAAATGATTTATGAAGTGAAATTTAATGGTAAACTTTACTTATCAATAATATTACAAGAAAGTGGAATTTTGCCTTTTTAAAGGACCCACATTTAATCAAGAATATTAATTAAGAAGAAGTAAATATCATCACAGGCGGTTGGTACTTAATAACCTTCTGAGAAGATGTTTATCTCAGTTGGGTATTACTTACCAACAGTCTGAGATAATGTCCGATACTGTTCTTCAGTTTCCTTATCTCTTGCTTCTTTTTTATTTAGATTTCAATATAAATACTCAAACATGTTTAGATTCTGCAAATTGTGTCCAAATTATATGATTCTTTCTTCTACATTTGTATAAAATTAACATCTACCACCTGAACAAAAAATTTTAAAACTTGTATACGTGACATTGTAATGTTTTGGTAAATATCAAATTAATTTCTACTCACATATTATTCACATTTGATTATCTCGTAAAAAAAGATCCTTCACTCAAATTTGTTTGTATGAACATATTTGTATCATTTATATATGTATGAATTTTGTTAATTTTTTTAAAAGCATTCCAACATGTCAAACTTCAAATTATCCATCATTCTAACTAAATGCTCATATACATATGAGGCATTCATAAAATTATGAACACACATTGATTCAAAAAAAATTTAAAAAAATCTGAAAAAATTCATAGAGGTTGGTATGATGAGTAAAAATGTCCACTGAAAAAATAAATGAAAAAGGCATTATATTCATCATGATAGAAAAATGAAAAATATCATTTATTGTATGTTTTTTATGTTCTGACCGATTTCAAAAGATTTATGAAGTGAAATTTAATAGTAACCTTTAATTATCAATAATATTACAAAAAAGTGGAATTTTGCCTTTTTAAAGGACCCACATTTAATCAAGAATATTAATTAAGAAGAAGTAAATATCTTCACAGGCGGTTGGTACTTAATAACCTTCCGAGAAGATGTTTATCTCAGTCGTGTATTACTTACCAACCGCCTGAGATGATCTTCTTCTCAGACGAGTTTGAATTACCAACCACCTAAGATAATTACCTTATGATACCCGAGTCTGAGGAACACGATGAACACACTACACATTCATTCATTCACACAGTTGAAGAACACACAAGATACTCATTCATTAACAATATTCAATCACACATCTCACAAAAGAACACAAGATACACTAGTAATATTCAGTCACATAGATGAACAAAGATAGATTTCATTCATTAGCAATATTTACAAAACAGAAGCAACTAAAAAAAACAAAGAAAAACTAATTAAATCCTACTACTACTCCTACTCCTCTTCCTCCTCCTCGTCCTCCGGCGCCGGTGCAATAGGGGCTGGTTGCACCGGCTGCAACGGCTGCACATATAGAAGACGTGAGAAGTTTAAGAAAACACTTGATGAAATGATTGCTCAAAAGGTCATAGAAAATATGTAAGAAATAATGGAATAACTTAGACAATTGGGACAATTAGTGGCACCGAGTACAGTGATGGTTCCGGTGCAAAAGGAGCAATTAGTATCTCCAACTGCCTACCCTAGCAGCGTTGGTTCCGTGCCAAGCTCAGGGTCAACCCATAAGTTCCCTGTCGATGATATTGCTAATGACAAATCTTGTCATCTTCTTGTCCCGATAGGCAGAGCAGGGAACAAAACCAAACAGGTTGCCACTGCTATGACAAAGCCTGATCGTGACTTCAACGGGAATCCACTTCCGTTGTATTATGCTGTGGTGCAAGTTCTTCAGATCACTAATAATGATTATGAAGATTATGAAATAGACCACGTCACACCTGAGGGGATTGCGAATCTGGGGCAGGCTGTCAACCAATTAATCCTTTGGCACCGACGCGATATCGTGTTGGACGATGAGCCAATTTCTAGCCCCGTCGCATCTCCAAATACTGCAACCCCATCTTCTAAGGTGAAAGTGCATGAAGATCCACTCCTAGTCCAGGAAGATCCACTCCCCCCATGTCTCAGCAAGGATGATATCCAAGAGCAACAAGTTGGACAACAGCTTCAAGCAGTATCAGAGCAAGCTGCTGCTAGTGAAGAGGAACCAGTTGAGCAACAGCTTGAAGTAGTACTAGAGCCAACTGCTGGGAGTAAAGAGCAATCAGGTGAACAACAGGTTCAACAACAAGCCAGTGTGCAACTTCCGACGACTACTCCTCGATCAGTAGTGCCTATCAAATTTACCTCATATGAAAAAAAACCTTCATCAGAAGTGTCAAAATATTTTGAAACTATGAAGGAAAATATTATAAAATCGAGTGCATCTTGTTCTTCTCATGAGCCATCATTAGGAGATATCGAGGAGTGGGAAGAAGACGGTGTCATGTATAATCGGCGGACGGCTTTAGTTAAACCAGGAGTTCCAATATACAAGCTTGAGGATGTTCCTCCTGAATTTAAGAATGGGAAGCCGTTCATGACATCCGTACAACTTAGCAAACAACCTGTCTAGCTCAGAATAATGCATGAGTGGTACATCCTTGCCAGCACAAAATATGGTCTTAATTGCGTCACATTTCATATTCCAAAAGAAGCATTCTGGAGCACTGGAGTGGATAGACGAGTAATTTTATTTGAAGAGTTGCATGCCCTTTTCCATCGGGACATGCTCGAAATCAACCTGCTGCTCGTCTGGTGCTTGTAAGTGCTCTAATACTTTGTATTTGCTTTTCTTACTACATGCATACGCATTTCATGAGATTATAACAATTCTGGACTTCTTCAATAGGATGCAATACATGGATAATGAAATGTTGGAGCGCAAGACAGGTATCCTTGACCCTACTAGGATTGCAAAGGTGCTATTCGACGTCCAGGCGGATCAAGACTCAGCACAGTTCAAACACATGAAACAAAAAAGATTTTGAAAAAGTAATCGCAAAACATAAGAAGGATAAAAGGACAGAAGTTGCAGCTTACATAGGACATGCGATGTTTAACTTTGTCAGAGACGGCAAGGCCCTCGTAAAGGCTCCGTACCACTTCGAGTAAGTTCGACACATGACATTGAAATAGCAATTATTGGTAATTGTTAACACTTGTGTTTGTATGTTTGCAGTAATCACTACATAATGATCTTCATCAAGCAAACGCAGGGAATGGCAACAGTCTTGGACTCGGCCGATTTCTCACCAGATCGTTACAAAGATTTCCTTTCCATTTTGAAATTGTATGTTTATTCAATAATTTTAATTTATGCACATTTAGAATGTGTTGACAATTTTTATATGACATTCCTTGTATTACAGCGCTTGGTGGTTTTACGCGGAACGACTTGGCGGTGAGAGACCTTCCAATACGAATGCATTGGACATTAAAACGTATTATGCTTGTCCGAAGCAGCCTGCTGGGAGTGTCTTATGCGGGTATTATGTATGCGAGCATCTTCGGAACGCCGGCGTATATAGATTGAATCGTGAGGATGTAAGTTATCCTTAATGTCGATACCTTATTTTCTTACTTTTGTGTTTCAATTTCATTGTAACTAGTATAGTTTAATACTTATATTCTCTGCTGTTCAATATTACCAGAAACATTATTTTAATATTTTGATTCCAACTTCAAAATTAAATTGCTCATAGTACAACTGCTCCAAAAATACCAAATAAATTCCTGTATACTCTCACTTTGATCTATACTTTGAGATTGTTTAAACCAATACATTCTGAATGAAGAATGGCCGGTTTGTAGAAGTATTCCTAATGGAGGAGCCGACAGGATTGCTGCTGAACTCTGTCAATTCATTCGTCACAAAATTTTGCACAAAAGAGAGGAGTTCTTTGATGAGGATGGTGCAGCAGCTGATGTGCCAGAACTTTACGACTATGCCAATAGAAACAGTTTTTAGTGAAAACTTATAAACTTTGAGATGAATTGTATCTGTAACTTGTACATATGTATATTGTTTTAGTGAAATTGACTTCTGTGATGATAATATTGTTGCATTTTGTTCTGTGATGATATTATTGATTTTTGTTCCATGATTATATTGAATTGACCTGGAAATTAGAAATAACAGCAGTAGTACTGCATAGGTTATACCTTACTATAGGCGGTTATTAACCAACGGTTAGGCATGTCTGTGAAAAATAATTATCAAAGACGACTAGATACAAGTAAAGAACCATCTGTGATAACCTAATTATCTCAGGCGGTTACTGTTATGGTAGAAACCGGCTATGGTAAAAGGTCTTCACAGAGGAACAATGACATTGAGTTCATTAACATAAAACAATACTACTACAAAACAAGAAAAACAACATCACGAAACAAGAAAACCAACATCACAGACCCTTTTTTCCTCGCACCGAGGGCGCGCGCGCGGCGCCGCCGTGGCGGGGCTCGCTGGGCCCGGAGATCTCGCCGCTGTCCTTTCCAGTGCGCCAAGTAACTGACGCGCCGCACGAGGTCTGTGGAGAAGTTAAGAAGTCGTGGTGCAGGGATGCGTGCGCGACGTTCCACATGGATACCGAAATCCTCTGCAGTACTGCGGGCGCATTAGAAGTCACTGACATGTGGGTCCCACAGAGCATAGGTCCCACATGTCAGTGACCTCTAATGCACCTGCAGTACTGCAGGGGATTCAGTTCCACAAGAGAGACGGAAGGATCTCTGAAGATCGTCTTCCACAGTGGTTTAATTGCGCCGCACGAGTTCTGCAAAGAGTTCAATGCGCGGGAAACGAACCGCTCCCTCGTCTACTCCGCACAGACCATATATAAGACCACCCGCAGCGGTTTCCTCTAAAACTTACTCTATCTCTCTAAACTATCAGTATATCCTCTATACTTCCAGCATTTGTCTCTAGACGCTTACTCTATACTTTCAGTAATTTACTCTATATTTACAGTCCAATAAGCTTTTCAGTGAACCACTACGGATGGTCTAAGGCGTGTCGTCGGTTATGTACAAGCACAAAACTTTTGCACCCCTTTCTTTTTCTTCCATCGTTCCACCTCCTAGCCCGGCGCCGACGAACCACCACAGCCATGGCCAACCTTCCGCCTCCTTGCCCGCCGAGGCAGCCACCCTGCAAGCGGATATGCTGCAGCTCCATTGAGAGGGTCAACGACGACCAGTGCCTCATTATGGCGCGAGAGGCGTACAACAGTACGTCTCGGGCCTTGGACGCCTTGGGTCTTGGTACCCTTCCCGAGTTTCTGGGAATGGATACCATCGGCCGCTACCTCTACGCCCTCACGGGTGTGGCCGATCGCCTGGACATCTTGTCCGTGTCGATGGCCCAGGAGCTCGGCGCCGAGGGCCGTAGTGCCCTGGTGGCGGCGATGGAGAGGATCTTCCGTCGCAGCGGGGTTCCATCGCCGGTGCAGCCGGAGCAATCGGCTCAGCCGGAGCAGTCGGCCCACTCTCCTGATGCATCGTCGCCGGAGGAGGAGGACGAGGAGGACGAGGATGACGATGATGATGACGATGACGATGATGATGACGACGACGACGATGACGACGACGACGATGATGACGATGGTGATGACGACGGCGACCACCACCACCACGACGACGATGACGAGGACCGCATGTCGTGGTATGAGAAGTTGGGGGAGAGGGCGGAGGAGGCGGGGCCAGCATAGTAGTTTTAGGAGTTCTTGTACATATTTCTTTTGTAGTTTTAGGAGTTCTTGTACATGTTTAGCTTTAATTCTGTTCTTGTACATATTTCTTGTGTTTTGTAATATATACGTGTTCATTCGTGTCAATGAATACTGGTGTGTTAGAATTTCTGGATTTCAATCAAGTGAATGTGCTCTAAGTTTAGTGATGTGTTAATCTGTCACAAGTGAACTGAGCAGATTGGACAAAAACAAAAGATCTTAGGGTTTGAAGCTCGTCTCGATTTGTAATTGAAAGCTAAAGGAGACAAACAATGACTTTAAGCGCGTCTCGCATCACTTTGTGATCGATGGACATCCGATCTGTCGCCCATCGTTGTCTCCTATTTGGGTTTCTTATGTAGTGTAATTGGTTGATCATGTTTGCGGTCTGTGCATGTTATACATAGATAGAATTAAAACACCTCGGCCATGTTTAACAACACTAACATGCATGCATATATATATATACCTCAAACCTCGGTAATGCATGCAGGACTAGGCCCATGTTCGCTGCAAGGCGTCCCCTGGCACGGACGCGCGGTCACGAAGTTGGCTTAGGCGTGTATGGGCGGATTTATTTTATATAACGAAAAAATTGTTTTTCCCCGCGTATAAATTTACTCCTAATGGGACGCGTCGAGCCGTTGGGACTGAGAGGATGCAAACCGTGGTTTCGAGGATACCGGGGCCACCGACCGGTTCATAATTAAGCGTGGTTTCCTCTAGAGTCCGATCATCTCGACACGCCCGCTTAGATGACGACCCACTATAAAGGCTCACCGTCCTCTTGCTTCTCCGCCGCACCACTCCTTAGATCCTAGCCTCTAAACTTCTCCCCCCGCCACCGTCGACCACCTTTCGCTCTTTCTCTGCACCACCATCGCCACAAAAATGGGTAGCCCCGCGCCGAAGAGCTCTAGGCCATTGACATCCTCCGAACCTCCTTCTCCGTTTCCATCGCCGCCGGCAATGCCGGTGGAATTGATGGCGGCGCCCGCATCTCCGCCCGCGGCGCCTGCACTTCCTCATCCCAGTTGGGTTCAGCAGACTCTCAGACTCCTCACCGACCGCATCGACAAACTCGATCGGCACCTTAAGGTGGCCACTGACGCCATGTCCGACGCTACTCATAGCGCACTAGCGCTCAACGCAGTGGCACGGAAGGTCTTTTCCGACACAGATCGCTCGTGTCGCCATCTGGGTCTTGGGACCCTTCCCCTCCACACGAGCATGGACACCACGGGCCACTACTGCTACGGGTTGATGACTGTGGCCTGTCGTCTCGACGCCCTCCACGAGACGATCGCGGAGGTTGCTGGGGTAGAGGGCCTCGTGAAGATTAAGCACCGCGTCGTCGGGAAGCATCGGACTGTGACGGAGGTTGAGGAGTATGAGGAGGCTTGGGCAGCAGCGGCAACGGCGGCGGAGGCGGAGGCGGAGGCGGCAGCAGCGGAAACAGCGGCGGAGGAGGAGGAGGAGGAGGCGGAACCGGCGGCGGAGGCGGAGGAGGCAGCAGCGGCGAAGGAGGAGGACATGGTTTTCTCCCAGTAGAGTAGTATTAGGAGTATTTTATCTATTTCATGATCTCTGGGTAGAGTAGTATTAGGTGTAGTTTATCATGTTCTTGCTGTCTACTACGTGTTTTCCTATTACTTGTTTGTTAATGAAATATGTCTTCATGTTCATGAACAATGTGTTCTATATATGCAGTATCGAAAAACTTCTTTTATCGAAAACATCTCCTATATGTTTGTAACTTGGGGCCGTTTATATTTCTTGTGGCTGAATGAATGAAATCAGGTAAACATTATCCTTACAAGTAATAGAACTAACAACAGACATGATGTATAATTAACATGATTAGGAAATTACGTCATCTAAATTGCTAACTAGTCCATCGCTTGATGCAACAGGTGCATGAAAAGTACTTTATCCGTTGTAACTAATATCCGATGACATTGTTGATATATATATCGTATGTACCTGTGATACTTGTATCACAGGCGGCTTTGGATCGACGGCCTGAAGATTATACATCACAGGGGAAAATGTTTTTTTTGTAGTAGTAATATATACTCTGTATATGTTATCATTTCATTGCGACGAATGTTATATATAAAATGCTGATTATTTACCTTTTACTAGACCATGGATTTGCCGTCCTCCTTTCGTGGACTTGGGTGTTCTCTGTATTTGCATGTCGTTTGCATTAGCACAATGATACATTTGGCGATTCATATTTTTGTTCGTATTTTTTTTGGAATGTCCCACTACCACATGACTGCTTTTACATCTCCATGAAAACAAAGATGAACGGCAGGTAGCGGTCCCTCGAAAAAAATTTCGTTCTTCTTGGCGTGCACAATTGAGATTTTCACAATTGAAACTTCACTCCGTGCGCCCAAAATTCCAGTCCCGCCCATTTGTAGCTAGCCACGACGAATATAAATGTGCGTCTCCCTCTAATCCTGCAGTGGCTTTTGTTCCCGGCACACTTGTTCTCCTCTTAGTGTTGTGTTCCAAACATGCATCCCTAAGAAATTCCCGTGTGAGTGGTGGTGGTGACTGTGGGTACAACGTCGAGCGACCATGTTTGACGGGCTCTACCGAACCTCTTTGTCGCCGATCCCGCCCTGCGACATCCCGGACTCTAGTTTTGTGCTACGTAAGTTCTACATGATCCATGCCGTCTTTTTATAGAGCTACTCCCTCCTTATCGCTTTAGTTGTCGTTCCCAACAGCTGCAGCCAGTTCATTCCTAGTTGTCGTCCCAACTCCTTATATGCTCTTATGTTTCATGAATGTCTAGTATAAAATCTGATTAATGGTGCAATCGTGCAATCAACTATCCTCAATCGTTAGATCTGCATCCCACAGTCGATTCATCTTTTTATTTTATCCTAGCATCTGATTGCATTCTATTTTTTTCCATATATAAAATACACTACACCTCTGCCCCGAAATAAATGTCGCTCCAACAGTTTATGGTAGTGTATTTATAGTACATTTCCATGTCAGGAAAGATAACTATTCAAAATCGCATGTAATATGTAATTTCTTGATTTAGAAGTAAATGACGCCAGGGTTATCTTATCAACCACTCCCAATGTTGTACTCTCATTCCTGTGTTCCAAACTTGTATTCCTAAGATTTTCAGTTCCCACGGTTTATACACGTTTTTCTTGTTTTTCTTTCTCGGATTGTACGGTTTTTTTCCTACTCCTTCATTTCTAATTCATCCGTTCAAAACAAATATTTTCAGTTCATAGAAACCACACCGCCCGATCTAAAATACACATCCTCATGTAATCTGACGTTATCACTGTTACTTACTATATATACTCTTTACTTTAGGAACAAGACACCAAACCGTCATGTCGTCTACAAGTAATCATGATGGGCAACAAGCACCTGATATAACTATAAATGTGTTTACTATCAAAATACACATATTTATAACACGTTAATTCCTTTGCATCGTATGTAGAGAATATTGCAGCACCTGATGCTCAGGAACCCCGAGATTCGTCATCCCATGCTGGTACTACGAGTATAAATATGTACCGGGCTTTACTAAATATTTTAGCATTGCGATTGTAGTTTCCTAGTCCCAGTTAACAGTTAATCAGTATATGTGATGGCGTGATTTATTGATGCCTACACACGCACGATGGGCTCTCTCGCCGCCGGCCACTCTGGCACCGGCGACCACACCCTGCTGCTGCTCACTTAAGTGTCCTCCCCGACGTGTCTCCCTCCACCATCGTCACGTCCCATCCTTCGCTTGTCATGATGACCCCGCCGCCCGCAAACCCCTGTCGCCGCCGGTCGCTCCAGCACTGGCCGGCGCCCACACCCTGCTGGTGAGTATATGTGATGGCGTGATTTATTGATGCCTACACGCGCACGCTGGGCTCTCTCGCTGCCGCCACTCCAGCACCGGCGACCACGCCCTGCTGCTGCTCACTTCAGTGTCCTCAGAAACGCGTCTCCCTCAACCATCGCCATGTACCATCCTTCGCGTGTCATGATGAACCCGCCGCCCGCAAACCCATGTCGCTGCAGGTCACTTCGGCACCGGTCGGCGCCCACGCCCTACTGGTGGTCACTTCACTGTCCTCCCTGACGCGTCTCCCTCCATCTCCACGTCCCATCGTTCACGTTCCATGATGACCCCCGCGCCCGCAAACCCCTGGCCATTACGGCGTACCTACGTGCTATGCCCCATATGACATGGCATACCCTGGAAAAAATAGTCCAATATCATTAACCCCCTGTCCACTAAGAAATGTTAGCATCATATAGTTTAGAGATGCATGTACATGAGGGTTCATTGCTGCTTATATGATCTCAATTCTGTTTTTTACACTGCCAAATGCGTTGCTGATGTCTGGTAATTAACGCAAGATTATATTCATGTATCCATTCTAGTAGCACTTTAGGGCGAGATGCTAACATGCAGAGCAAAATATCAGTATGCAATCCACCTAAATTTAATTCCTAGATCTGCCACACTGTCCTCCTAGCCTCGAGACTTGCTCCGGGGTGATATCAATGGACGCAGATCACCTGACTTATACGTTTTTACTGCACGTGATGCAGTAAAGATCCAACAGAATCACACCGTTGGATCTTTACTGCATCGCCTGCAATAAAACATAAGTCACGTGAGATCACCGGTGTGATCTTGACGTCAATCCTCTGACTTAAATGTGGTCACTGCACTGCCAGACAGAACCCTAGCTTTGTTAAACGTCGCAAGCTGCCCACCTCATCTGTGTTGCATGCTCTACCTGCTAATACCGCTGACGTCAATGACTCGCCCTGCCACCAATTCGCCTCGAGACGCGCTCCTGCTGATGTCAGTCAGACCGAACCGGCAGTACTGCAGAGGATGAGCACCTGGTGAACCCTCTCTTTCTCTAGCATCGCCAGCTACTATCTTGCCTGCTTCGCAGCTGGACTGAAAATCCCCTGCAGTACTACGGGTGTTGTAGCGCCACTGACTACTGCCTGATGCCTGATTGTAGGGTATGAACAACAACAAAGAAGTCAACAAGTCGATGCATCACCCAATATGGAGCAAAATGCTATTGTGACGCGGTGTTCCCACGCTCGTATTTGCCGCACTCGTCCTTAAGATGGTAAAACATCAAACTTCTTCTTCTTTCACACTATTTGTACATGATACTAGGCCTGGTCAGTTGCTAATTTGCTTTAAATGTTTACCATTTCAATGACACTAACAGATGGAAAGAAGTTTGGAAGAGGGGTTGCTAAAGGACTTAAGGTTGCTAAATTGCGCTATCTAGCATCTGCAAATAGAACGAATGATCAGAATTGGAAGCTACAAATTCAGTGGTCCGATAGGTTGGGTGCTGCGGTTGATCCTAATCAGCGGCACTTTGTCGATGATGTGGTTATTACAACAAAAAAATGCACCCTCGCTGGTGTAAGGAAGTGGGCAGAGGTTGGCGATACTTTGAAGAGCGATATAGTGAGAGACATTCTGGTTAGTGTTGTGACACCCCACATAAGTATTTTTTTCTAGCGACCTCCATCTTGTACGTTTATAACAGTGTGATATACAATGTACAGAATGCCTGGGACTTGGAGGACACAGATGATACCAGAAGAAAAATATTGAAGATTGCTGGTGAGCGCTACAAGGGGTGGCGATCAACATTGCATGCCACCTATAAGAAGTATTCGACCGATGAGGAACGTATACAAAACAAGCCTGTTGACGTAGCAGATTCTGATTGGTTGGCGCTTATGGACTATTTTGGGTTCGAGCGATTCAAGGTCAGCTAGCTTTATAATACCTTCATATCCTACAAAAATTATTTGATAACACCCATTCGTGAAATTAATTCTTAAAATTGCAGTCAATAAGCAGAACCAATTCATGAAATCGAAGTACTCAAAAGACAAAACACTTGCTTGGCTCGAAATCCTATGCCCAACTTAGTTACGATAAGGTATGAAAACTAAATCATGCTCTTACTTTGCATTGCAATCATTCAATCAAATTTTACTTGTATTTGATGTAGCGAGACCCAGAGACCGGAAAAGAACCCGATGACATAGAACTATGGGAGACACGCCATGTGAAGAATGGTCAATGGGCAAACGAGCAGACAGAAGTTGTACATGTGAGAAACACTTCAAACAGTCCCCATTTAAATTAATATTTGAAATGTACATGTGACTTTTCGTTTTGTATATAGACCCAGGCACGTGCCCAAATCAACGTCAAGGAAGCTGAGCTGGGAGTCCCAATCCCAGATGAGGAAAGAAACAACATCTTCCAGCTTACTTATATATCCGCAACCGGTTCTGGAGGATCACAGTTTCAGGGGCGTGGTTATATTGCTAAACCTAATGTTTCTGAAAGACTACGTATCCAAATGTCTGACCAGCTCGGCCAGCAAGTTCGATCCTTGCAAAATAGAAATGAAGACCTCAGCTCTCAGGTGCAAGAGTTGGAAGGAATAAATGATTATATGACCTCCCAGATAGATGGCTTCGTCCAGGCAAATGAACAGCTCAACCAGGAAGTCCAGGCTTTACATGATCAGATGGCAGCCAATTCTGCACGACAAGAAAAGGAGCTAGCAGACATGCGCAGAATGATGGAGAGCTTGCAAAATCAACAACAGCTAGCAGCAACTCCACAAAAGGCTTCTGCTCGCACCAAGTCAAAGCTGGATGTTCAAGAAACTATTCCTAATACTACAACTCGTCGCGGTGCTATTTTAATGGGTACAATGTTTTAACCTGAAAAAACTGTAAATAACATCGTCTCGCAACGGTGCAAGGGTCCTTGAGCGTTGCATCAATTGTTGGATGTTTGTTGTTAAGTCGACAGACGTATCATGTGCGAATAAATTGATTCTGTTGCCACAAATTTTCAAACCTGGTGCATTAGGATTCTAGTGCTGCTAATTATAAAACGTGGCATTAACAGATTATTGCGACGAAAATAAATTGTTGCAATAGGAAGCTAGCTATTGCCACAAATTATAAAACGTTGCACTACAAACATTTGGCTACGACCAAAAAAGAGTTGCACTAGACTGCTATTGCCACCACCCAGAGAACGTCGCATTACGACCCTATTGCAACAGATTTGAATATGTTGCATTACGAACCTATTGCCACACATAAGAAATTGTTGCAATACAATACTGTTGTCACGATTTTAAAATCGTTGCAATACTGTACTATTCGCCATGAACGTGAAATCGTTGCATTACCGTATTATTGGCCATGGTTCTGAAATCGTCGCGATACCATATTATTCGCCACGAGTGTGAAATCGTCGCGATACTGTACTATTTGCCACGGAAGTGAAATCAATGCAACACCGTAGTATTCGCCACGAATGTGAAAACATCACGATACGATATTATTCGCCACGAGTGTGAAATCATCGCGATACCGTACTATTCGCCGCGGATGTGAAAACGTCGCGATACCATATTATTCGCCACGAGTGTGAAATCGTCGCGATACCGTACTATTCGCCACGGATGTGAAATCGCTGCAACACCATACTATTCGCCACGAATATAAAAACATTGCCCTACCGTACTATTCGCTAGAGATGTGAAATCGTTGCAACACCGTACTATTCACCACGAATGTGAAAATGTCGCGATACCATACTATTTGCCATGAGTATGAAATCGTCGCGATACCGTACTTGTCGCCACAGATGTGAAATCATCGCAAATAACGTACTATTCGTTGCAATACGTTAAATCGTCGCAATACGTTAAATCATTGCAATACCATACTATTTTCCACGAACGTGGAGTCGTTGCAATACCATACTTTTTGCCACGGATGTGGCATCGTTGCAACACCATTATTTTCGTTGCAATACGTTAAATCATCGCAACACATTAAACCGTTGCAATACCATACTATTTGCCACGAATGTGGAGTCGTCGCAATACCATACTTTTTGCCACGAATGTGGCATCGTTGCAACACCATTATTTTCGTTGCAATACTTTAAATTGTCGCAATACGTTAAACCGTTGCAATACCATACTATTTGCCACGAACGTGGAGGCGTCGCAATACCATACTTTTTGCCACGAATGTGGCATCATTGAAACACCCTTATTTTCGTTGCAATACGTTAAATCATCGCAATACGTTAAACCGTTGCAATACCATACTATTTGCCACGAACGTGGAGTCGTTGCAATACCATACTTTTTGCCATGAACGTGGCATCGTTGCAACACCGTTATTTTCGTTGTAATACGTTAAATTGTCGCAATACGTTAAACCGTTGCAATACCATACTATTTGCCACCAATGTGGAGTCTTCGCAATACCATACTATTTGCCACGGATGTCAAGTCGTCACAATAACCTATTGCCACGGTTGTTATCGCCACGAGTCGGAAAAACTATCGCAATGTTCTATTTTGTTGCGACAACAACCTATCGCGACGAATTTCGCCCTATTGCAACGATTTTTTTTCATCGCAATAAACTGGAATTCTGGTAGTGAGTGGCAGCTACTGCAGGCAGTACTACAGTGGATTTCAATCCCGCAAGTTGCCCGCCTCATTTGTCTTGCATTCGCCACCTGCTACTGCTGGCATTAATTACTCGCCCTGCCACCAACTCTCCTCAAGACGCGCTCCGTCTAATGTCAGTAAGATCGAACTGGCGAATCCTATCTTTGTCTAGCGTCGCTAGCTGCATGCCTCCCCCTCTGTCTTGCCTGCTTTGCTGCCGGACTGAAAATCCTCTGCAATACTACGGCTGCAGTAGTGCCACTGTCATGTGTGTCTGATGGCTCATTTTAGGGTCTGAACAGCAACAAAGAAGTCAACAATGTACTACCTCCTGATCAAAATAATTATCGTTTAGACAATCCTTACTAGCTCATTTTAAATTCATTTGTTGGTCTAAAACGACAATTAATATAAACCAAGAGGGAGTAATGCGGAACAAAATGCTGATGGGACGTCCCACACTCCTATTTGCCACAATCATACTGAAGATGGTATGAACATCGGACTTTATTCTTTGACACCATTCATACATGATACTAAACTTGGTCAGGTGGTAATTTGATTTAACATTGACCGTTTGAATCAATGTAACAAAAGGAAGGAAGTTTGGAAGAGGGGTGGCTAAAGTACTTAAGGTTGCCAGAATACGCTATGCAGCCCATGCTAATAGAACGACTGAGAATGGGAAGGTACCAATTTAGTTCTCCAGTAGGTTGGATGTTGCGGTTGGTACTAATCAGTGGCACTTTGTCGATGATGTGGTTATGACTACAAAAAAAACATGCATGCCTCACTGGTGCAAGGAACTAAGCAGAGGTTGGCGATATTCAAAAGAGATAAATAGTAAAAGACATTCTGGTTAGTGTCTCCACACCCCGCACGAGTATTTTTTCTATCAATCTCCATCTTGTATGTTTACACCAATGTGTTATACAATATACATAATTTCTGGGACTTGGCGGACCCAGAGCAGAGCGCAATAAAAAATTTGAAGATTGTTGGTGAGTTCTACAAGGGATGGTGATTGACATTGCATGCCACCTATAAGAGTTATTCGATCAATGAAGAACGTATACGTAACAAGTCTGATGACGTACGAAACGCCGATTGGTTGCACCTAATAGAATATTGAGGTCTGAGTGACTCAAGGTCAACTAACTTTTTGATAGCTTCACATCATACAAAATTATTTGATTTACATTCATTCTTGGAATTAATTCTTCAAATTGCAATCATTAAATAGGACAATTCTCAAAATTGAAGGAGTCAAAAGTTGAAACACTTGCTTGGATCCAAATCCTACGCCCAACTTAGTTACGAGAAGGTATGAAAAATAAATAATGCTTTTACTTTGCGCTGCAATAAATATGTATACCTACATGTTAAATTTTACTTGTATTTCGTGTTGCGAGGCCCATAAGCTGGAGAAGAACCCGATAACATACAACTGTGGGGGGCAAGCCATTTGAAGAACGATGAATAGGCAAACGAGCAGGTAGAAGCTGTACTTGTAAGTAACACTTCAAACAAGCCCTATTTAAATAAATATTGCAATGTACCTATGACTTTTCTTTTCGTTTATAGAGCCAGACACATGCCCAAGTGAAGGACAAGGAAGCTGAGCAAGGAGGCCCAATCCAAATGAGGAGAGAAACAACATCTTCCAGCATTGTTATAGATCCTCAATCGGTTGTGCAGGATCACAAGTTCGGGGTGTGGTTATATGGCTAACCCTAATGTTTTTGAACGTATGCATATCTAGATGGTTGAACACCTCAACTACCAAGTTCGAAACATAGAAGATAGAAATGTAGACTGCAATCTCCAAGTGCAAGACTTGGAAGGAAGAAATGATGAATTAACCACCTAGATGGACGACATAGGCCAGAAGAATGAAGAGCTAAACCTTCAAGTCCAGAACATACAACATCAGATGGCAGATGATCGTGAACGGAAAGCTAAGGAAATGGATGACATGCGCTGCACAACGATGGATGAAATGGGCAGAATGGTGGAACAAAAGGGCTAACAAAAGGTTGGTAAGGGTTCTATTAATACAATTAGTCCTCATCTTCTTATGCAAACTATAAACATGAAGCAACATTGCATTAATTGTTTAGTGTTGTTATGCGTGTTGCATCAATTGATGGATCTTTATTGTTAAGCTCGACATATGTATCGTGTGCGAACAAATTGATTTTGTTGCAACTTATTTTCAAACCTGTTACACTAGGATTCTACTGCCGCTAATTATAGAACGTGGCATTACAAATTTATTGTCAAGAATAATAAATTGTTGCAATTGAAAGCTATTGCCACGAATTACAAAACCTTGCAGGAGAAACATTTGGCCACGACTCAAAAAACGTTGCACTAGACTACTATTGCCACCACCCAGAAAATGTTACATTACAAACCTATTGCCAGAGATGAGAAAATGTTGCATTACACCTCGATTGCCACAAATCATTAAATCCTGCATTTTGAACCTGTTGCCATGACTTGGAAAATGTTGTATTACAACCGTATTGCCCCGGATCAGAAATGCTGCATTACGAACCAATTACCACATATCAGGAACGTTGCATTACAAACCTATTGCTAGAGATCAGGAAACGTTGCACTACGAGCATATTGCCACAGATCAGAAATCGTTGCATTATGAACCTATTGCCACAAATCAGCAATCGTTGCAATACCATACTATTCGTCATGGTTATGAAATCATTGCAATACCATACTATTTGCCACAGTTGGGAAATCGTTGCAATACCATACTATTCGACACAGATGTGAAATCATTGCAATACCATACTATTCGCTACGGGTGTAAAATTGTTGCAATACAGTACTATTCGCCACGCTTATGAAATTGTGACAATACCATACTATTTGCCACAGACGTTAACTTGTTGCAATACCATACTATTTGCCACAGATGTGAAATTGTTGCAATAGCATACTATTTGCCACGGCTGTGAAATGCAATAACATACTATTTACCACAAATGTGAAATCATTACAATACCATACTATTCATTGCGATACGTTATATCGTTGCAATACGTTAAATCGTTGCAATACCATACTATTTGCCACAGATGTGAAATCATTGCAATACCATACTATTTGCCATAGATGTGAAATCATTGCAATACCATACTATTGCCACGAATGTGAAATCGTTGTAATATCATGCGATTTGTTGCAATATGTTAAATCGTTGCAATACCATACTATTTGCCACTGATGTGAAATCGTTGCAATACCATACTATTCATCGTAATATATTAAATCGTCGCAATACATTAAATTATTGCAATACCGTACTATTTGCCATCGATGTGAAATCATTGAAATACCATACTATTTGCCACGGATGTAAAGTCGTCGCAATGATTTGCAAAAACTATCGCTACGTTGTTTCGTTGCAATAGTGACCTTTTGCAATGAATTTTGACCTATTGCAACGATTTTTTTGTTGCGATAAACCGGAATCCTTGTAGTGTTACTAGCTTAGCGAAGTTGATAATAAGAGTAATAGGTCAAAAATCCTTGGTTGTGGAGGCTTCTTCTTTCTTTGGTTTCGATGTGAGATATGCTGAATTGAGTAGTCATAGATTTCTAGCATCGTATTGTTGCAATGTGCCAATATTTAAATTGCAAGATAAAAATACACAGATGTGAACTTTGCATTCATCACCACATGATCTAAAAATGTATTTGTTAGACAAATAGTACCACATTGCTTATGTAACCAAGGGAGATCTACTCACCCCCTTATAAATATGTACCACCCCTAGGGGTTTTAATCAATTGAATATAATAATTTGTGTCCCCAATTATTTCTATTGTCGTATCTCCAGAGGTTTTGTCCCTATAACCTCTCTTCTGCAGCCCTAAACGCCGATGTGCCCCGCGGCTCCACCTCCTCTTCCTTTTGCCGTGTTGTTGCTCTCCGGCTGCGTTGCCCTGATGTGTGGCACTCTGCCCGCGTTGTTCACTAACCCTAACACTAGTGGCTGCATATCCGCAATTTGGCCGCCCTCCACGCGGTCTGTTGATGGTCCATAAATGCTAAACTTGACTATCAATTCACCGCATAAAAGTTATAAAAATGAGAACACAACATAGTGGTAGGGGTTAATACTAACCATTTCCTCATGTGTTAGTGTCTATTTCCATGCAGTTGAATTAAGACCCAAAATATCAAGGAATTCAGCAAGGAATCCAAAAAGTTACCATTCGACCAATCTGACAATGACATGTGGCATCCCATGGATCCATGAGCCCATTCCCAGGTGTATCCAAGTGAATCCAACGTTAACTCACGCGAGATGAGGTATGGCCCCACACACCAGCATCGAGAAGAAAGCACAGCCTGAGGGGAAGCCAAAATAAGTCGGCCAAGGCCCTGGCTCGGCCGACTCATTCCTGGTGCCAAACGCGGTCTTCGTCCATGTGTCTACTCTCTACGGCTCCCTCAAGGTGGTACAGACTGATTGTCGCGCTAATTGTGGTGCCAAATCGACTGAGCTCGTGTATACATGGCCCCCCTCACTTCCTCATGTTACAGGACACAAGTTTGAGTTTTAGAATTCCACTCCAAAGGGCTAGTGCTGCCCAAGTGGCCATCCAAGTAGAAGTAGAGTAAGAAACTTTCATGAATATGATACAAGTTTGATTTCTATTACGTAGCAGTTTGCTTTGTAGCTGCTTGTAGGTTCACTGCTTTAATTCATTAGAGGCTCTAGTCGTAGCTCTACATTCAAAATGATTAGTGTTGTGAATTAGAACTTAAGCATGGTTCTTAGGTTAGAATTCATCAGTGGATATCTCATAGACCCATAGATTGAAGAGGTAGGTAGATGGTGACAGCCCTATCGGTCATTAGTAATCCTCCACGTTAGGCTATGCCATAGGATCTTAGCGGGAATCATCTTGGTTTTGTCAGGGGTATACCCATGCCCGAAGCAATCATCCACCGTAGGGTACTGTGGCTTAGAATCAAACCATTGAATTCCTCTCAAATCCTTACCTACCAAGCAAATGATGTGTCCTTGGGAGAACAAGTTAGGAGATCTCACACACGTTCCTTGGAATTGATACCCTTGGAAATACTCTTTAATTGTAAGTTCTACAATGTTATTTCTGTCTACTTGTGGATTTTTCATTTTTCATAAGAAATACCAACAAGCATTTATGACGCTATTGCCAAGGACCGGTAGCTATTGATCTTCGAGCTTGTTCACCCTCGAATCTATTTCCTTTTCTCTACTTCTTACCTCACCACCTATATGGAGCATCCCACTATTCTTTCTTAATCTGCCCCAAAGGGCGAGTTCTGCGAGCCACAGCTATCGGTGGAACAAGTTTGTTCAACGAGCTCTGAACTTCGCCCTGGCTTTATAGACTTGGTTTGGAACAGTCCTTCTCAGGAAGGATTGTGAAAAGCCTTACCATCATCTGTGAGAGTTCGAACAACGCTCATGCCTTTTGATTAAAGGCATGATATAAGAGACTCTTAAATGGAAGTTGTTTCTTTTTTCCCTCAAGGAGAAGGCGAAGCAATGGTACACCCATAATGTTAGGAAGACAAACGATGATTAGGAGAATTACGAGACAAAATTTGTCTTGCATTTTTTCCAATATCCCAAATTTTTTCCCTACAAATGGAAGTACTAGGATTCCAAGAGATGGAGAAGGAATCAATAGGTGCAACTTGGGACAGTTTTTGGCTTTTACATAATCCTGGCCCATATTTGTTAATCTCCAATCTGATGTTATTACAACATTTCTTCATGGGACTTAACAAAGAATTTGCCCTATACCTCGACAATACGGCTGGATGGTCTTTCCTTCATAAGACGCTAGAAGAAGGGAAATAACATCTAGATCGAATTCTAAAAGTGCATCCTTCATTATGCATCTAAATGAACCTCCCCGGAAGGAAGCCATGTCAAGCATCAAGGATACCTCTATAACCAAGGAAGATCCTGTAGCATGCTCATCACCGGCCTTGCCTGTAGAATCCTCTCCCGAACCCAAACCTCTGGAGGAAGAAGAAATTAAACCTTCGTAATTCGAGTTCTACTTTGAGGAAGAGATTTTTGAAGACTTTGGAAACACCTCGAAGTATCGTTACCATATAAAGCCATCATTGCCTTCAACTCCACTTGATCTTCCTGATGGAGTATTCCTCCAAGAGAAGGCCAAGGATTTAACCTCTACTTTAAGTTCGAAATGGAAGTTGGAGGTTGAGAGCTCACCCAAAATCTTTCTTATGATCCCACCCTTGGCTACCATTCTTTGTCACATTAGAGGAGCAACGGTGTGAGTCCTATATAATCCCATTGTTGGAGCTAATATCATTTCTGATACTTGTGCTCTCACCTATTTGGGCAATGTGCCAATTGCACCAACACAAAAATGTGAGGACCGGGATCCACACATTCCAGGAATCGTAGACGGTGGTGTCGTGCGACGCGGCACCCAACAGCACACATGAAAAGAATACAACAAAATACAATGTTTTATTTATATAAACAAAGGAAGGAAGTCTTTTACAATACATAATATACAGTGCAAGTAATATTCATATCTAAACTCTCAGCCTAGCTATGCAAAAGTGTAGTCGTCCAGCCCGGGGACGGTACACACTAGCAGCACACAACAATCATGGCGGTGTGCAGGGATCCCACTCCACAATATACCCCAATGGGGGCATCGCCTCGTCTTTGGGCCCTTCCTCATACGTCTCACCTGCAAACAACTTGATATAGCAACTGTGAGCACAAAGGCTCAGCAAGACTTAACCGTCTCACCTAAACATGGAACTCTACATGCAGAGATACTTAACATAGGCATAGATATTGCAGTAAATGACTCGCCTACATGTTGATCCTTAATTTTCATGTTGTTAACAGCAGCTTACAAGTTTAGTAAAAGTAACTTTAGTGATCATATTTGACAGCAATCAAAGTTTCAAAACAACTATAATTCAATACATCATATTCTTCTGGCTTCTTCAGTATTTACTAGGTCGTAGTGCAGTGAACAAGCGGTACTCAAATAACCGCGAGGGACTGTGATTGCAATCAGTAGAATCCCAAATAACACGTCACATACACTCGTGCCTTAGGAGCGTGCAGTGCTCCTCACCACGTCATACGCAACAACCTTTCATTAGAAACTCAAACGCCGAACAACAAGGTCCCCGCACGGAGCGTGTATTTGCCTGCTGGCCGATTTACACCTTGCTGCCCTCAACTCACCCCTATAGACAATGGGCTATGCCTCGACATCGACGTTATTGAGTTAGATTGGTTTCCTGGGTTCCATATGCCCAGTATGCATCTGGTACAGTTCAAACTTGTCCAGCAGGGCCACAAATGGATCGGTCCTCAATCGACACAAGCAGGGCTACGCACGTGAGACCATGTCTCGCTGCACCCTACCCGCTGCTCGGTCTCAATTTCATATTCATTAGCCATTCTTCGATCAAATCTTTCCCGTATGATAAAATCCTATCTCGTGAGTAGATTCCAACTACTCGACTTCTACCGATTCCTGAAAACTTAAGCATGACATTTTCTACTTGTCGGGCTGTAGACCTACTCAATACTCCATGGGATTTGTGGGTCATGCAAGTGGAGTAACAAGCACATTAGCCCTAATGCACAAAAACCATCCTAGACATAAGTGATACAAATAGAAAATTTGAAATAGCAATTAAATGCAATCCGGGGCTT
Organism: Tuctoria greenei; assembly: GCA_036927565.1. Lineage (NCBI taxonomy): Eukaryota > Viridiplantae > Streptophyta > Magnoliopsida > Poales > Poaceae > Tuctoria > Tuctoria greenei. Next base: position 75,533,098 of record JAYESD010000007.1, on the reverse strand, counting down.
GCCAGGCTGCGAATTAGAGGGATAATTAGGTTCCAGAAGTATACTCTCCAAGCGCTCTGGGTCCTCCTCGATCTCGGTCACTATATGATATGCAATATATAAAGTACATGAGTGATATAGAAACTATAGAAAAGGTCTCATAATTACTGATCAGGTATGTAAATGATTTTAATTGGCTTTGGGACTTTTACAGTGGATATTAGGTTCTATGAGGAAGATCTGGACCAAAAATTGGAGATGTTCAAGGAAGCTTGTTGTCGCTAAAATTCAAACAAGTAAAAGCCTTCTATGAAATTTGGTATTAATTCTAGAGTTTTGTTGATAAGAAAAGGTTTAGGCCCGATCTTCCGAAAGGTAATGGATAAGTAGATTGATGTGGAGATCTCAACGTTGATGATCCGAGGCTCTCGAGTAGAATACGAAAAACCCCTGCAATCACTACACCACGGCTCCGTTGGTTATCAACCGTGTTGCACATGCTTGACCTCGCTAAGAAGGCTAATCCCTGCAAGTGCAACCGAGAACACGAGCAAGAACATCGAAGACACGATCTGAAATCGCGAAGTTGGGGTCTCACAAACTGTAGAACGACGATATTATTGATCCAAGCAAAACCCAATTGTTCATGGCAGCTACTATGGAGTATATATAGGTGGGAGGACGTCCAAGGGGGCGTTGGGGTCATGACCTAACCCTAAGATACAAAAATAATGGACTTAGACTTGATACAAGGCCCAATGTCCCAATACGGTGGCGCAGCACCCTGACAGATTCTGAACTCGATTTTGTTTCGACGATTCATGTTGACTCCGATGGAATTTTACATGGGACCAGCGTCATTGGAAAGTTTATCATCTCCCCTTTCCGTGCATATGTAGAACGTCCAAAATGGAGTTTGTATGCGTCCTGGGTGTCCGTTTCAGTGCGTACTGCTCCTGGACTCCGAGTTAGACACGATTTTGAGTTGGGGTCGGTTTTCATCCTCTTTAAATGTATCCTCTGGTCCTCCACGCCCCTAAATCTTCCTCCAATTACTCCTTTAACTTCTCATGGATCCTAATCACAATTAAGTCATTAGGTAGCAATCTATTCTCAAAAATATATAAGGAAACATATAATAACGAGCTCACCTCTTAAATTCATTGGTGTGTGTGAATCCTATTGATTGCATCTTGTATGTTGAATAGAGTGTTGTGTATATGCATAGGAGTGATGTCCTCATCATCCTCCCCTTCTTGAATTGGAGTTGTCCTCGACTCAAGTTCATCTTCTCTCATGTGTTGATCCAAATGTGCAATGCCATCAATTATTCTTGTATGTATGAAAGGAGGAGGCCAAGGTGGTGGACGACTTAGTGCACCATCTTGATCTTGTCCATCAAATATAAGCGCACATTCACTTGAGCCAGGGTCCTAAACAAATAAACATTGTAGAATATTTGTAAGTGCATGATCTCATCATTCTCCCCTTCTTGATGACAAGCCGTCCTCAGCTTGCTCGTATATCCAACAAAAAGTCTTGCTTTGGGGGGTAGAATGAGTGTTGTCCATAATGCACAACCGTAGTGAATAATGCTTTTGTTGTCCCTGCTGCAAGGAAAAAATACTAGAAAAAACTTGACAAGACATTAGTAGCGTTAGTACATTCATTTACTTGACCATGTTGTTGCAGCACAAAAGGTTGGATAAAATTTTTGGACAATGGCATATGTGCGAGAGGAGAAAGATTTGGAATATTGCTAGTGCATTAGTTCATTGTGCATTAACTTGGTGGGACAACTTAAGTGATTCAGAAAAACCTCGAACATGGAAAGATATGAAAATTCTTATGCGAGAAACTTTTGCTAATGTATCTAATTGTAAAGATAAAATACATGAACTTGAGAAGAATTTTCTTGTTGTACCTCCTCCTTTGCCTAACCTTTTGCAGGAACATGAACAAATAAATGTAGATGCAAATGAGAGTTAGGTGTTGAACAACTCTTCTGAATTTTTTGATGAATCAACTCATAATGCATTTGAATTTCTTGCTGAAAATAAGAGTAGTGTTAATGGACAATGCTCTACAGTTAACCAAGGTATGGCATTTTAAGATGTGCTGAATTTTGCAACCAATCATGCTATCGATAAGCAGCAACAAGATGAACCTTTTCATAATACACCTTTACCACTAGTTGATTTTCCTACTGATTCTTGCAACAAAAATGAGTTATGTGCTGATAATTATATTGTATCTATGCTAGAACAACCAAATGATTTTGACACTTTATCACTCACTTGTGTTGAAATTAAGCATTTGATTCCAACTACATGTGAAAGGGATGAGCTAAAATTATTGTCTTATCTAAATACTTTCGGTTATATTGAATTTGACACTCTTTGTGATCTAGATACCGTAGAGAATATAATATTTTCTCAATATGAATTGCCTTTGTTAAGTAGAAATATTTTTCATGCTATAGGCAAATATGAACATAGTGGTTTGCTTATGGTGCATAAAGTTTACATATGTTCAAATGAGGAAAACTCTATTTCCCAAGTGAAAGCATCTAGGCCCCCATGAGATATGGTTTCAATGATTAATGACAACTATTGGATTTTACTAATGAATTTGTGGATGCAAGGTCTCCCATATCACTCAAACAAATGAAATCTATATGTCATTGGAGACTATTAAACAATCAATTTATGAGATCAATCAATGTTGTGAAGATAAGAAGTAAAACCTCTTATGTCAAAGTCATTCAACCATAATTCATGACACTTAATGCTTGACAACCATCAGAAGTACATTTCCAACAAATTTCTAAGAGGTCAATCGAGCAAAGTTCAAAAGAATCACTTAGAAACAACTCGAAGCAAACAAAATCAACTCACCGGATCAACCGATGTTTCTAGACGACAACACATCGGTCGAGTTGGTTCAGCAGAAGAAGAAGACCTCAGAACAAAGTACTCACCGGATCATCCGATGTTAAGGGCTAAGCTACATCGGTCCATCAGTACAGTATGCAATATCCATGGACCAAGTGTAGCACCGGATAATCCGATGTACAGAAATATACACATCGGTCAATCACTCTAGTAAGCATCAAATTTGAACCAATTCTGGAGGAAGAGCCACCGGATCATCCGATGAGAAGACAAGTGCAACATTGGTCTAACAACGGTCATATCTGACACAGTGATGTCAGCTAAAGTAAACTTGACCGATGATAACTAAAGGGGAGATATTAGATCATCCGGTGTTCGTAGAAAAGTTCTGTTAGCCTAATTTTTCCAATGGCTATTTTGTGGAGGCTGGCTATAAATACCCCCTAAACCTGTCAAATAAAAAAGTCTTGATCACCAGACATAATCTACACATTCACAAGCATTCAAGACAAAGAGCCATCACTTCTACATCATTTAGATCACTTACACACCAAGAGATAGGCTAGAACTAGCTAGAGAGAGAGCTTGTGTGCCTCCATTCTTGGTGAGTGGAATCTCTAGGGTAGTGAGAGCCTTAAGGGAGTGTCCCTTGGTGTTTGTAACTGTGAGAGACTTCCGGAGCTTGCCAAGGCGTTTGTGGAAGCCCAGAGGATCGAAGTTGTACAAGGCTTGAGCTCCACCTTGCCGAGATTGGCAAACGGAGAAGAATAGTGGAGATCCCTCGTCTCGGTGACTTGGGTGTGGCTATACCCTTTGGTGGGTGCCACAACGTGGATGAAGGAAGATCTTGACGATCTTGCCAAACCACGGGATACATCCTTGTGTCTCCTCGAGAGTTTGCATCCTCTTCCTCTCCCTTACATTTATGCATTTTATATTCCGCGAAGTTGCTATTTACTTCAATGCATATATTGTTTGCGTAGGGAATTGGGCTTTTAGGAATTAAGTTTTATTGCTTAGATTTTTTAAAAGAAGCCCAATTCACCCCCCTCTTGGGCATTCGATCCTTACAATTGGTATCAAAGCAAGGTTGCTCATAGGATCATTCTAGCTTCACCGCTAGAGAGCTAAAATGGCCAAGATTGGGGGGTCAGTTCCTATCTTCGAGGGCAAGAACTTTGCCTATTGGAAAGCACGCATGCGCGCTTATCTAGAGGCTATTGCTCCTGAAGTATGGGAAGCGACCAACGCAGGGTTTGGAGAACACAACTATGTTGGTGATCAAATTAAATGGGATGCTAAAGCTAGGAATGCAATCTATGAATGTATTAGTCAAGATGTGTTTGCTAGAATTGCTAGTAAAGAAAAAGCTTGTGAAATTTGGGCTTGCTTAATAGAGATTCATGAGGGTTCTTCTCGAGTCAAGGAACTTAAATATCACATGATTAAAGCAAAATATGATGAATTTAAGATGCTACCTCATGAAAATGTCAACGAGATGTTCTCTCGCTTGAATGTACTTATTGAAGAAATTAATGCTCTTGACATTGCTTCTCTTGGCAAGGGACTCATCAACCGCAAGATCCTCATGCTCCTTCCCAAGCCAAAGTACAACATCATCAACTCCATGCTTCAAAAGGAGTCTCTTGACCACATTGAAGTTTCGGAGCTCATTGGAGAAATTCACGCTCATGAGATAAGTGTACTTGGAATGATGGAGCAATCATCTTCAAAAACAATTGCTCTAAAGGCCTCCACCAAGAAAACAAGCCTTAAGAAGAAGAAGGTGGTTGAGCCTAGCTCAAGTGAAGAAGAGCAAGCATCAAGTGAAGATGATGATCATGAGCTTGCATTGATGATTAGAATGTTCTCACGCTTGAACTCCAAGATTACTATGAAGGGATACACATTTGATCCCAAGAAGAAAGCGTTTCTACCAAGAAGAGATGATCACAAGACTTTCTACAATTGTGGTGATCAAGGCCACATCTCCTATGATTGTCCAAAACTGGACAAAAGAAGAGAGAACCACAAGAGAAAACATCGCAAGCTTGAAGATAGTGAAGATGATGAAGAAGAGGCCAAACCCAAACCAAAATCCTTTGGGAAGAGGAAACATGACAAGGGCAAGAAGACAAGACTCTTCCCAAAGAAGAGAAATGGCCCACAAAAGATGTTCATGTGTGAGGCAAATGAATGGTTCATCGACGAAGAAACAAGTGATGAAGAGAGTGAAGTGGAAGAAGAAAGTTTGGTCGGCCTCGCCATTGCCAACAATGATGACTCACCTCTTCATCCACCGCCCATGTGCCTCATGGCGAAAGGTAACACCAAGGTATGTGACGACTCTAGCGATGATGAGCTTTCCCCCGATGATTTAACTTCTTTAATAAATTAATATCAGACTATCATTAAGAGGGAAAAGAGTAAGGTTAAGGCTCTTGAAGGAACTCGTGCTAAGCTTGAGAGTGCTAACCTTGATTTGCTTGACAACTATGAAAGCATACTCAAAGAGCATGACACGCTCAAATCCCATGTCAAGCAAGTTGAGGAGGATAAGGCTCAAATCAAGCTAGATCATCATGAGCTTGACTTAGCCCACCAAGCACTCTTGGTAAAGCACAATGAGTTAATCCAAGAGCATCAAACACTTAACCTTGCTTATGAAGTGCTTGATCATGAGTTAAAAATTATGAAGAAACAAACTCTTAATGATAAGATATCCATTACTTCTCATGCCACTAATATCTTGCACAAGTCTATGCCTTTGAAAGAGAACACTAGGGAGAAGGACTTGTTGGAACAAATTGAGAGTCTCCGCACTAGTGTGGCTAGAGTATAAAAAGGAGAAGTCAAGCACAAGGAAATCCTCTTCCAACAAGCAAAGGCCTTCAACAAGAGAGGACTTGGATCCTTCCCGGTGCCTAACAAAGGAAAGGTGCCCTCACCGGAGCTTAGAACAAGCTTCATCAAGGAAGTTGGCTCTTATTGCCAACATTGTGAGGTCACCGGTCACCACACAAGGGAGTGTCCTCTTCCTAACCGACCTTCTCCAAAATTGCCTACTAACTACAAATCTACTTTCAATGATCATTATTATCTCTTGAGTAAAGTAGATGGCAAGGTGAAGGCAAGGTTCATTGGCAAAGACATGAAGGGCATGAAGGGGAAGCTCCCCAAGCAACTTTGGGTCCCAAAAACACTTGTATCACACATACAAGGACCTAAGTTGGCTTGGGTGCCTAAAGTAAAAAATTGAATTCATGTGTGTAGGTGAACTACAAAGCCGGTGGAAAGCATTGGGTACTCAATAACGGGTGCACTCAACACATGACCGGCAATGATGGTATGTTCACCTCCATAGAGGACCCTCGACAATCATGAACGAGTCACCTTTGGTGATAATTCTAAGGGGAAGGTAATTTGGTTGGGTAAGATTGTAGTTTTTTTATATGCTGCGTATTAAGTCACTTAGTTTCAATTTGCTTTGCACAAATTTTGTGATTTTGGGCTAACGTGCACCTTTTGAAAGAACAATGTTGTGACAAGCCTAAAGTTGAGGAGAGCCATGATCAAGGGGGAGCTTCAAGTTCCAACATCTACACATCGACGTAAAATTATTCACTTGTCAAATTTATGTCGGTGATATCATTTTTGATTCAACTAACAAAGCTCTTAGCCATGACTTTGGCAAGATGATTTATAGGGAATTCGAGATGTCAATAATTGGAGAGCTCAACTTCTTCCTTGGATTCCAAATCAAGCAACTTCAAGAGGGGACCTTCGTCTATAAAGAGAAGTACACCAAGGACCTCTTGAAGAAATTTGAGAAGGGAGATTGTAGCTCAAGAAGCACTCCAAGGGCAACGAATTGTCATCTCGACGCGGATGAGGACGGTAAACCTATTGACCAATCCAACTACCGTTCTACGATTGGTTCATTACTTTATCTTACTGCATCTAGGCCCGATATCATGTTGTTCCCAAATTCTTTATATGAAGCAAACCCTTTTGGACTTTGGTATTAAACTTGGTTGTTGCCTCTCCTTTGTGACAATGAAAGTGCGGTTAAGATAGCTAAAAACCCCGTTCAACACTCCCGCACTAAGCACGCTGATATTCGCCATCATTTCTTAAGGGACCATGAAGCTAAGGGAGACATCTCACAGCGACGTGTTAGGTCCGAAGAACAATTGGCGGATATCTTCACTAAACCACTTGATGAGAAAACTTTTTCTAGACTAAGAAGTGAGTTAAATGTGCTAGATGCATCAAACATCATGTAAGTTGCCATGATCATGTAAGAATGCATATCATATAGGTCTTGTCTAACTTTCAAAGGATAGGGGTGAGCAAGGGTCAGCTTGGGATGGAGGTTCTTTTGGGTTTCCCCAAGGCTTGGAGAGTTGCTCTCCCTGAAGAAGCCTTTGAAAGGTTCAAATTTGGCAAGATAGATTTACTTTATGTCTTGCATGATGCCTGCCATATAAACTTGCACTCATATTTAAATTCCTTGCATTATAAATTGTTTGGCATTGCATACGGTAGGTTGTCACAAAGGGGAACCCACCTCACGAGAAAGAGACTTTTTTGAAATGCAATATCTCAACTCATATGTGGTGGAAAGAACAAAATGTTAGGTGCGTTAATGCCTAGACGAACATGCTCTAAAGAGATAGAAGTCTTCATACTCTAGCTCACAAAGCATGGGCCTTACATTTTATTTGGATAATTTCCTTCCCATTTTCTTTGGTGTTCTATTTGCTTTAAGTATTAGCCAAGTTATTGGCATATTAGCTTTTTGAGGGGTGGGGGGTTGCCCAAAAAGTCCTAAGACATGTGTTTCTTTTTGCTTGTTTGTTTGGTCAAAGGACATATATGGGATGTTGCTGTTTTGTAGTCATCGAATTATTCGATGCTTAGGCCAGACCATCATCGGATCAGTTGGTGTTCAAAGACAAGGGCCAGTTCAGTCAGTATCTCAAATAAACCGATGAGTTCATTCTGAAAAACATCGGTCCATCCGGTGTTCACATTTCTGGAACTGTGATGAATTCCACCGATGATATTCCCTTCCACGTCGGACCATCCGGTGTCAACGGCACCTTTTTGAATACCCTTATTGTGACATTCGACCGATGCCTCTATCTTTTAACGTCGATCCATCCGGTGTTAAAATTTCAACTAGGGTTTGGGACCCACTTTTTAAACGGCCCTTTGCCTCCCGGCCCTTCTCTCTCCCCGACCCTGACTCACCCGCGCCGAATCACGTCGCCGCCGCTCCTATCGCCCTTGCACCACCACCGTCTCCGGCCGCCGCCGACGCCCGCCGCCGCCGCCCTCCGGCCGCCGCCGCAACACAGTAGCAACAGCGCTGCTGCCATCCTCAGCCACGCTGCCGCCGCCATCAGCAGCACCACCGCTGCCGCATCTTCCAGCACCGCCGCCGCTCTTCCTCACCACCACAACACCCAAGTTCCGCCACCTCCCGTGCACCACTGTCGCCCCAAGCACAGCACCATCGTGGTGCCTCCACGGTCGCCATGTCTTCATCGCTAGGGTTGCCGGCCGCGACCGTACTTCATTCTCGTGCATCGCCACATCGCAATGGCTCGTGACAAGAAGAACAAGGGCAAGGCCATTGCGGAGCCAGCCGCAAAGAAGCAGAAGCTCTCGAAGGAGGAGAAGAAGGCGTTGATGGCCGCTCGCGCTGCCGAGGAGCGAGATCGTGGCCGAGGAGGATCACTGAGGATCCGTGAGGCTCGTCCGAGGTAGCCTCCCGTGATCGATGAGTCCGAGGCCGAAGAAGAGCCGGAAGTGCCACTTGTCCGCCGGTGCTCAGCCGAGACCCATGGGGGTCATCCGCTGGCAGTACCACGTCCACGACCGTCTGCTGCCGATCGTCGTGAGGATAGGGAGGCCCAGAGAGCCATCTACGAGATGGACACCACCGTCCGTGTCGGTGAAGGTGTTCGATTGACTGATTACCGAAAGATGAAGGCCAAGCAGCTAAGAAGACTCAGATGGAGTGTCTTGCTTAAGGAGTGGTACCCGCAGCCCAGAGAGGCTCGTGTGGACAGTCGTTTCTGGACTCTAACACAGGCGTCTCTATACGAGACCTATAGACGCCGAGGCCACAAGCTATTCTAGCACAACTTTCTGGATTGGGATCAGCTCGCCCTGGCAGCAGAGACAGAGATACGCCCATACTTTGAGAGGTACAGAGGGCTAGTGGAGTTGATGTCCTACGATAGGAGTGCATATGTGGAGGATTGGATCCGCGTATTCTACGCTACCCTATATGTCTCTGAGGGCTGCAGATCAATAGACTTCATGTTCATGGGCCAGCACCATCACCTGACGAGACAGACTGTGGCACAGCTGCTAGAAGTGGACCTGCACGACACTTGCGTGCTTGAGAGGGTATATGGTCAGGCATACCCGCCGAGGAGGCCGCTCACTGGAGGAGTGGCACCACCACTGGAGGATATCTGCTCTCTGTTTGGACCGACATTCTCTCCAGACCAGCCAAGGGTATCGACACTATTGACTCCAGCTGCGCGCACAGTGCACCTTGCCTTGCGCCGCACACTCTTGCCAAGTTCCGGGTACCTAGAGGGGTTCATCATTATGCAGCAGACCCTCCTGTTCTACATCATGAACGGGATGGAGTTTGATATTGTGGACGTCCTCATATGCGAGATGGAGGATGTGATCACCGATGGAGTTGGGCATGATGAGGGATCTTGTGTTTGGACACTGGATCAGCTACCTGCTCTCCATGATGGTTCCTGAGGAGTCCGCCATGCATGACCGTCTCACTGACGAGAGTGTCACACGGTTCAGCCACTACCGAGCTCCAGCTCTTGAAGACCGCCGCCTTGGCCATCCAGTCGAGCGTCAGGTTCGTGCTCGTCTGTCTGAGGAGGACTGGTCGGATCTGGAGAAGGAGGATGAGAGGCTGGCAGAGGCAGAAGTTCAGGGTCAGGACCTGCAGCATATATGGTTCGAGAGCGACACTGATGACAGTGTCGAGGAGTACTTCCCACCTCCTCCCTCACCCAGGCAGCACGACGCGGAGGCTGGAGGCTCTACAGTGCCACCCCCTACTCCACCTCCCGTCACAGAGGCACAGGTCTATCAGTCGTCTGAGCTCACCTCACTCCTGCAGCAGATGGTTGAGCAGTAGCGCTTGGACTGGCTTGCAGCTGAGCAGGCCCGAGCTGAGCAGACAGCACGTCTTCTGGAGCTCCAGCAGTAGCAGCAGGAGATGCAGCGCCAGATCGCCCGTGAGAGGCAAGAGGACACTGACCGGCTGACTTGGCTCATAGACCAGATGCACCAGCGCTCCCTCGACCAGCAGCAGCAGACGCAACAGGCGATGATGGGCATCCTGGGGTTGATCACCAACCTCTACACCCAGACCGGGATTGCCCTGCCATCACAGCTGCCAGGCGTCGCTCCACCTCCACCTGTCCTTGCTCCAGCTGCTGCTCCGGTGCCGACCACACCGATCCCGTCGTTCAGCATGTCTCCACTGCTGGCTCCAGGTGCACCGATTCACTCTCCCCTGTCGGCTACGATGCTGTTCCAGCAGACGCCGGCATCCGTCGTCAGTGCCCCCTTGCTAGCAGCTACTACTCAGCAGGCACCGACGGCGGCTGCTACGGCTCCGACAGCTCCTTCCACCTCTACTCCAGGCAGTAGCTCTGATGACAGCACCCCCGACGGTGACCAGTTCGTCATCGCGCCTAGTACTCAGGGTCCTTAGGCACTCGGATCCATTTTTTGGTGTCTTGATGCCAAAGGGGGAGAAGAGTTAGATGAGAGTCAGGGGAGGATAGCTTAGTCTCAGGGGGAGTGTCCTAGCCTTAGGGGGAGTTTTCCTATATCATCTTTTGTAATTCGATGTTTTTGCTACTCATTTGGTGTTTATTGAGTACTCTTAAGTTATTATTCATTTGAGCTTATTTGGTGTCTAGCTATATCTTATGATCACTTATTCACTTGAGTTATTCCTTGATTGAGCTTTCAAATTCATTACTATCAAGTGTGATAATATTGTATTCATTGCATATACTCTTAAGTTTCGTACTATCAAACTCATTACTATTGTGCTTCAATTGTTGTGTTGTCATCAATCACCAAAAAGGGGGAGATTGAAAGCATCTAGGCCCCCATGAGGTATGGTTTCGGTGATTAATGACAACAATTGGATTTTACTAATGAATTTGTGGATGCAAGGTCTCCCATATCACTCAATCAAATGAAATCTATATGTCATTGGAGACTATTAAACAATAAATTTATGAGATCAATCAATGTTGTGAAGATAAGAAGTAAAAGCTCTTATGTCAAAGTCATTCAACAATATTTGATGACACTTAATGCTTGACAACCATCAGAAGTACATTTCTAACAAATGTCTAAGAGGTCAATCGAGCAAATTTCAAAAGAATCACTTAGAAACAACTCGAAGCAAACAAAATCAACTCACCGGATCAACCGATGTTTCCAGACGACAACACATCGGTCGAGTTAGTTCAGCGGAAGAAGAAGACCTCAGAACAAAGTACTCAATGGATCATCCGATGTTAAGGGCTAAGCTACATTGGTCCATCAGTACAGTATGCAATATCCTTGGACCAAGTGTAGCACCAGATCATCCGATGTACAGAAATATACACATCGGTCAATCACTCCAGTAAGCATCAAGTTTGAACCAATTCTGGAGGAGGAGTCACCGGATCATCCGATGAGAAGACAAGTGCAACATCGGTATAACAACGGTCATATCTGACACAGTGACGTCAGCTAAAGTAAACTTGACCAATGATAACTAAAGGGGAGACATCGGATCATCCGGTGTTCGCAGAAAAGTTCTGTCAGCCTACTTTTTCCAACGGCTATTTCGTGGAGGCTGGCTATAAATACCCCCTAAACCTGTCAAATCGAAAAGTCTTGATCACCAGACATAATCTACACATCCACAAGCATTCAAGACAAAGAGCCATCACTTCTACATCATTTAGATCACTTACACACCAAGAGATAGGCTAGAACTAGCTAGAGAGAGAGCTTGTGTGCCTCCATTCTTGGTGAGTGGAATCTCTAGGGTAGTGAGAGCCTTAAGGGAGTGTCCCTTGGTGTTTGTAACTGTGAGAGACTTCCGGAGCTTGCCAAGGTGTTTGAGGAAGCCTGGAGGATCGAAGTTGTACAAGGCTTGAGCTCCACCTTGCCGAGGTTGGCAAACGGAGAAGAATAGTGGAGCTCCCTCGTCTCGGTGACTTGGGTGTGGCTATACCCTTTGGTGGGTGCCACAACGTGGATGTAGAAAGATCTTGACGATCTTGCCGAACCACGGGATAAATCCTTGTGTCTCCTCGGGAGTTTGCATCCTCTCCCTTACATTTATGCATTTTATATCCCGCGAAGTTGCTATTTACTTCAATGCATAGATTGTTTGCGTAGGGAATTGGGCTTTTAGGAATTATGTTTTATTGCTTAGATTTTTTAAAAGAAGCCAAATTCACCCCCCCCCCCCCCCCCCCCCTCTTTGGCATTCGATCCTTACACCAAGCAATATATTCATCATAACCAAAACCATCATAAGAAGGAAGAGATGGGAGAATGTAATTACTTCTTGGGGAAGGTGTTGTAAAGGTGGTCTGAATGTCATGTGAAACCTTGGTTGATGTTTGATTTTTAGTGAGCAATTTCATTGTCGTCTTCATCACGTCAATCATCTCAGCATATAATGCATGATTCTTGCTTTTACCTGATATTATTAGTAGCAAACAAAAGACAACAAAAATATGTTATCCCTGTCAACTACAAAGGATAATGTCAAAGTGGAAGTGGAACCACACACTCTCAAGCATCTTACCACGCTCTTACAAGTGTTCTTACCGACACTGTAGATGGCGACCGGTGGACGGTATGAAGAAAGCAATGAAGCGTGGCATGATTGCAAAGGTGTATCGATTCTGCTCAAGAGTAAGGTGTAGCTTGGATGACACTTTATATGTAGCAAGGATTAGCAATAATGAAAATCAGATAGTAAAGTTGAATAAGTGTCCAAAGTACTTGTCAATGTTGTTGGCCTAAATGTGTTCCTAGTAGTTCAAGCAAGCAAGACATGAGACAAAACTAGATGACACAAAGGATGCAAGCACTTCTTTTTTTGTTGTTTTTTCTCCTCTTTTTTTGTGCGGCTTTTGTATCTTGTTTTGCACTTGCCTTTTTCTTTTCTTCTTCCTTTTCTCAGAATGTGCTGCAAAAGAAGAACACAATAAAAAATAATCAAAGATATCTTGTGTGTCTATCGCAGATTTTCTACTCAATTTCCAAAGATAAATAAACACACTTAGAGGCTGCAATTAGAAAAACTAACAACAGCAAGATTGTATATATATCTCTCCTCTTTAATTTCAATATATGGAAGACCTATTTTAGAAAACAACAATGGGAGATATTGCCCCCGCAATACAGACTGTTCAGATTTTCTAGGTCAATAACAGATTCGTATATAATGTCATTTCGACATCGATAACTATATTTTCAGAGAAAATGATGAATAATAAAGTTATATAGAACTTCTTAAGCTTTCCATAAAGTACAAGAACACCAAAATCTGAGTTCGTATGAGCAAGATATTATGAAAACACCTAACAGGACAGAGATGAATCTAATCTGGACGTGATGACGTGATTCAAAAGGATGAATCACACAATGCAAAACTCAAACTAAGACCAAAAGCACTTTATAAACCAGAAATATGACTCACCAACGGACACAAACTCAACAAAACCAAACTGAAAACGAAAGTTGTAAAGGCTCAATGGTGGTTTGGACAAAGTAATGAATAGATCTACTAAACTGCAAATTTTTTGTTACTTTTTTCGCGGACTCTAGGTATGAATAAAAAAACTAATATAATGGATAGATGAATTACCTAACGGGCAACCTGGAAATCTCATACCAATTGCTGAGTAGGTTTAGGCCGATTTTCTGAAAGGTATGTCGATTGGTGTGGAGAACTCGACGTTGATGATCCGAGGCTCTCGAGTAGAACACGAAAAACCCCTGCAATCACTACACCACGGCTCCGTTGGTTATCAATCATGTTGCACACTCTTGACCTCGCAAAGAAGGCTAATCCTTGCATGTGCAACCGAGAACACGAGCAAGAACGTCGAAGACACGATTTGAAATCGCGAAGTTGGGGTCTCACAAATCGTAGAATAGCGATATTATTGATCTAAACAAAACCCAATTGTTCATGGCGGCTACTATGGAGTATATATAGGTGGGAGAACGTCCAAGGGTTTTTGCGGTCGTGACCTAACCCTAAGATACGAAAATAATGGACTTAGACTTGATACAAGGCACAATAGCCCAATACGGTGGTGTAGCACCCTGACAGATTCTGAACTCGATTTTGTTTCGATGATTCCCGTCGACTACGAAGGAATTTTTACATGGGACTAGCGCCATTGTAAAGGTTATCCTCCCCCCTTTCCATGCATATGTAGAACGTCAAAAACAGAGCTCGTATGCATCTGGGCGTCCGTTTTAGTGTGTGCTGCTCCTAGACTCCGAGTTGGACACGATTTTGAGTTGGGGTCGGTTTCCATCCTCTTTGAACGTATCCTCTTTTCCTCCATGCCCCTAAATCTTCCTCCAATAACTCCTTTAACTTCTCCATGCATCCTAATCACAATAAGTCATTAGGTAGCAATCTATTCTCAAAAATATATAAGGAAACATATAAGAACGAGCTCACCTCTGAAATTAATTGGTCTGTGTGAATCCTATTGATTGCATCTTATATGTTGAATAGAGTGTTGTGTATATGCATAGGAGTGATATCCTCGTCATCCTCCCCTTCTTGAATTGGAGTCGCCTCGACTCAAGTTCATCTTCTCTCATGTGTTGATCCAAATGTGCAACACCATCAATTATTCTTGTATGTATGAAAGGAGGAGACCAAGGTGGTGGACGACTTAGTGCACCATCTTGATCTTGTCCATCAAATAAGAGTGCACATTCACTTGAGCCAGGATCCCAAACAAATAAACATTGTATAATATTTGTATGTGCATTTATAATGTGCATGATCTCATCATTTGTAATGGCTAAAAGTGGATGATTATGGTAGGGAAGGTTCTTCTGGTTCTGGGAAAATTTGTTTCAAATTTTACTGAGCTTTCTCGGAATTGATTTTACAATTTTGAGGAAAATTCTGGAAATGTTTCTGTATATTTCACAATTTTCCAACTACATAGACATTTGAAACACTTATCCACCCAGCAAATGAAGTCCAATGATCTTAACATTTTTACTGGATATCAAGTGTATTTTTAGGAGTGTCCTGACCAAAATTGGGAATTTTCCAATTAACAGACAGGGGTAATTAATTTCCCAAGCAGTTAGCTCAAATGAATTAATTATGAGAATTCTAGGACATTCATGTCCAATAATTTGCACCACTGCAATGTTGAGATCAAGATGAGTCTACCAGAATTTATTTGGAAATTGTTGAGCAATTCTACTAGGAGTAATGGATTTTTGAAGTTTGCTCCAAATCTGGAATTATTTTCCTACTAAAAATTTGAATTGAACCGCCTGGCCCCACCAATTTAAAATGGGAAAATCAGGACTAGGCCGCACCGGGGGACACGGATTAAACCGTGTTTCCACATCGGATCAAACAGCCACAGCTGATCCTCCACCCCCTCGCCGAGAGACTGATAGGTGGGCCACGCCAGGGTTGTCTTCTTCCTCTCAACCCAAACGGCGCTCTCGTCTGAGCCGCAGGGGCACGGGCCAGACTCGCTGCGTCGACCTTCTCTCAGCTTGATCGTGCCGCCTAGCCCTAAAATCGTACGTGCTACACGCTGGAGAGGTCCAATCGCGATGGCGACGACCAGAGGTGAGCGCACGACGGCGGCGGCGGCTAGGGTTTCGGCTATGTCGGGATTCCACGGAAATGGCGCAAACGCATCGGAAAAAGGCGGGAAAGGTTCCTGGAAGCATGAGGGAGACTAATATGAGGTGTAACAGGGGTGAAATTGTCAGTAAACTTGACATCGACAGTGGACTGACGGGATTTTCCATAGCGAAGGGGAAAATTCGAAGATTCCGGCCAACCGTCGACAATTTTCCTTGCTGTTTGTTCGAGAGGGTTTGCAAGGAGGTTGGCAAGCTATTTGCAAACTTGATTAAAGAATAATGACATGTACAAATGGAATTAAAGTGACGACCTAGCTTCAAGGTTATGCTCATGCTGTCGGGGAAATTGGAAATACGAAGTCGTTAAAGGACAAAACGACGAACGGTTTTCGCCGTCATCTATCATGGGTGCAGGCACACCTTTTTGTAGTTGATGGTGAAGCACGAAACAGCCTAGAACCTCTTCTCCACGGTGATAGAGAGAAGGTTTGACGGCGGCACAACGACGACGTTCGCGAAAACTTCAAAATAACACATCACCGTGAGGGAGCTGCCCACAAAAAGATTTAGGAAGGTGCGCAAGACAGTTACCAGGTTCCAAACGCGAAGAGAAAGGATCAGCAGCATCTAGGTAGCTTGGATTATCAGCTTAAACGAGAGGTTCGTCGCCGGCGGCCAAGAACAAAGGAAGAACGGTGAGTGGCTTGCACAGGACGCTATGGCAAGTGATGAGGATGCTTGCTGGGTGTATAGGGGCGCTGAATTCAACGGCAATCGGCAAGCAACAGGTGCGTGGCTTGCATGTCGGGAGGTGTCACCACGGTGAGCCAAAGCAGAGCACTCACGTATTTGCTTCTCTGACTAGTGGGTCCCACTGTCCCTTCAAGTCAATCTTCTTTGGTTAAGAAAATATCTTACCAACTAATGTCCAAAATTCATGAAAATTTCTAGATAGGCTGAACTAAATATTTGGAATTTGATTCTGAAATCAAAACTTTGAATTGATCAAGTTTCAATGAAAATTCAAATTTGAATTTGAATGAATTCAATGTTTCCACTGAATTATATATCAATTGTGCTTCAAAATTTTTGAAACTTCACATAGAGACTATTTGGAATATTTGGAATTTAATGGTGAACTCAGATATTTATTTTGTCAAAGCTTGAACAGGAGCAAGTTTTGAATATTTGAATTTCTTCCATTGAAGTATGAATTGGCTTGATTTTCAATGGCCTTTTTGATTTATATTTTCCATTCAAATTTTAAATTCTCCTATATAAAATTTACACTTTGAATTTAGGGCTTTTACATTCCTCTCTTTTAAAAGAATCTCATCCCGAGATTACAAATAAAAGAGACAGGGGTAAAAAGATTATCGGATATGAGATGATAATAAATCTGGATAGTTTGATCGGAGATAATCCTCGCTTTCCTATGTCGCTTCCTCAGTGGTATGGTTACTCCACAAGAATTTGTAGAAGTACAGAGTCCGTTTCTTGTGGTGCGAGTCTTTTCATCAATAATACGGATCGGATACTCAGAATAAGTGAGATCTGGTTGGAGAGCTTCAAGGTCTTCAGTGCAGATTGCAGCTGGGGATTTAAGACATTTCCGCAGCTGGAAAATGTGGAATACATTATGAACTCTAGAGAGTGACACCGATAACTTCAGATGATAGGCCACGGGCCTGCATTTTTCAATGACGGTGAACGGACCGATGAATAGTAGAGCAAGTTTTCCCTTCACTCTGAAACGATGAATCCCTTTCATCGGGGAGACACGGAGATAAACGTGGTCTCCGATGTCGAAGTGGAGAGGTCGACGTCTTTTATCCGCATAACTTTTCTGCCGAGATTGAGCATCCTTGAGATTGGCTTGGATCACTCGCACTCGTTCTCTGGCTTCATTTACAGGATTGATTCCGTATATAACTCGCTCGCCAGACTCACACCAGTTGTGTGGTGTGCGGCATTTCCAGCCATAGAGAGCTTCCTACGGCGCCATCTTGATGCTAGCTTGATAGCCATTGTTATATGAGAACTCCGCCAACGGTAAATGATCACCCCAATTTTTATAGTGGTGGATAGCACAAGCGCGTAGCATATCTTCTAGAACTTGATTCACCCGCTCAGTTTGACCATCTGTCTGCTGGTGATATGCAGAGCTTCGGATCAGTTTTGTCCCCAATGTCGTGTGTAGCTGCTCCAAAAAATGAGCAACGAACAGCACACCACGATCTGAAATAATTGTCCTGGGAACAACGTGCAAGCACATGATTCTTGCAATATACAACTCCGCATGTTTCTTGGCAATGTACTTTGTATGTACCGGAATAAAATGAGCTGATTTGGTGTGTCGATCGACTATCACCCAAATCGAATCATGCTTGTGGAATGTGAGAGGCAAACCAACGATTAAATCCATACTAATATCTTACCACTTCCACGCCGGAATTTTTAATGGTTGCAGCTGTCCAACCATTCTCATATGGTCGGCTTTCACCCCCCGACACGTATCACACTCAGATACGTACTTTGCAATTTCTCTTTTCATCTGTGTCCACCAAAATCTGATTTTCAGATCTTGATACATCTTGTTGCTGCCCGGATGAATAGAATACTTGGACAAGTGAGCTTCATCTAGGATTTTCTTTCAAAGTTCTATGTCACAGGGTACCACGATACTGTCTTTAAACCACAGGGTACCATGTTCATCACTTCGGAAGCACTTCATTTCCCCATTCTTCAATCTCCTTCGAATGTGCAACATACGCATGCCTTTCTTTTGATATTCCATAATCTCCTCTCGTATAGTAGAGATGAGAGCAAGATTATATAACGCTCCATATGGAACCAAGTATAAACTCGGCTGGTCCTCTTCCATCGAAGTGATGGAAAGATTATTGACGTGAGACTTGCGGCTCAGCGCATCGGCAACTACATTTGCCTTGTCGGGATGGTAATGAATTTCAATCTCATAGTCTTTGATCAGTTCTAACCATCTTCGTTGTCGCATATTCAACTCCTTTTGAGTGAAGATATATTTCAGCCTCTTCTTATCAGTGTAGAGGTGCTCTAGATTGCCATGTAAATAGTGCCTCTACATTTTCAAAGCGAGTACCACGGCAGCGAGCTCAAGGTCATGAGTTGGGTAATGTTGCTCATGATTTTGGAGCTGCCGTGTGCCATATGCAATCACGCGGCCTTCTTGCATTAACACGCAACCGAGACCAAGGCCAGACGCATCACAATAAATGTCCAAAGATTTGGTCGTATCCGGCTGAGCTAACACTGGGGCTGTTGTGTGATGTTTCACCAATGCTTGAAATGCATCCTCACATGCCTTGCTCCAAATATATTTAGTCCCCTTTTTCAGCAGTTCCACCATTGGCTTAGCGATTTTTGAGAAGCACGGAATGAACCTCTGATAATATCCTGCTAACCCAAGGAAACTGAGAACTTCGTGTACGGACGTTGGAGACTTCCATTTCAGCACTTGCACAATTCTGCTTGGATCAACAGCGATACCCTCCGCTGAAAAAATGTGACCAATAAATGGTACTTGGCTGATCCAAAATCACACTTGCTCAATTATGCATAAAGCTTGTGATCTTGCAATCGTTGGAGCATGATATGCAAATGTTTGGCGTGTTCTTTCTCCGATTTAGAATAAACATGAATGTCATCGATGAAGACCACGACAAACTTATCCAACTCCGGCATGAACACTGAATTCATCCAATACATGAAGTGAGCCGGCGCGTTGGTAAGTCTGAACGACATGACGAGATATTCATAGAGCCCGTATCTCGTTGAGAATGTCGTCTTCGGTATACCCTCCGGTCGGATTTTTATTCGATGATATCCAGACCAAAGACCCATCTTTGAGAATACCTTAGCACCCACTAGTTGATCGAATAAAATATCAATGCACGGTAGTGGATACTTGTTTTTTATCGTCACGGCGTTGAGCGGACGATAGTCCACACATAGACGTAATGTCTTGTCCTTCTTCTTCACAAACAATGCGGAGCCGCCCCAAGGTGATGAACTTGGGCGTATGAGACCTTTGTCCAGCAGGTCCTTCAAATGCTCCTTTAACTCCACCAACTCATTTGGTTCCATCTTATACGGCCTTCGAGAAATAGGCGTGGTTTCCGGAATAAGTTCAATCTTGAACACGATGTCTCTATCCGGTGGCATACCCGGAAGGTCGTCGGGAAACACATCTGGATATTCACGGACCACTCGAATGTCCTTAAGCTTTGTGGCTTCTGTATTGTAGGTGGCTAGAATTTCTTGGATAAGGAGGTCTAGAATGAGAGTGTGTGGTTCATATAGTGGAGAGTTCAAATGGACCACACGGGGAACAGTATCGAGAACAGCACCATGACGGTGCAGCTACAACATTCCTAAGATGACATCAAGCTTTTGACCCTCTAATATAATTAGAGAAGTCGGATAGATATTCCCACCCATCATAAGTTGTGCTTTATGGACTTTCATGTCCGCTGCTATTTTCCCACACGGAGAGCAAATCAAATATGGACTTTCTGTAGGAGTGATAGATAATTGATGCTTGACAACATAAGATTGGTTAATGAAATTATGGGTGGCACCGGAGTCAAATAATATGACTACGGGATTTTTTTTAGTAGAGAAAATGTACCCGCGAGGACGGGATCGCCTTCCGGCACGTCTTCGATGGCTATGTGGTGGACGTTGCCAGGTTTTGGTGCTGGTTTCTTGGGCTGGTTGCGGGCTGAGTTGCACCCCGATATGGTGCTTGCGCGCTGCCTTGTCGCTGTTCGGGACAGTCCCTCGAAAAATGCCTGACACGGCCACACGTGTATTGTGTCGGGTTGCCGCCAAGCTGCGAACAGAATCCTGGTGCACGTGGTGGAGGTGAATTCACACGCGGGACCATCCTTTGCTGCTGCTGCTTTGGAAATGGCGCTTGGAAACGCAGCGCGTAGAAAGAACGACCTCTTCATTATACCGGGAGGTATATGGTAGGCACGGAACGCCTCCCGGAATTCGGTCCAGGTTACCGCATGACCAGCCGGCAGTGACGCGATGTATTTTGCCCACCAAGCACTGGCAGATCCCTGAAGTTGTTGCGTTGCGAACAGCGCCTTCTGTTGTTCAGTGGATCGCAGCAAACCGAACTTCGCCTCGAGGGTGCGGATAAAGTTGTCCGCCTCCAGAGGCTCCTCGGCCTCCGTGAAGACT
Source organism: Tuctoria greenei (assembly GCA_036927565.1). Classification (NCBI taxonomy): domain Eukaryota; kingdom Viridiplantae; phylum Streptophyta; class Magnoliopsida; order Poales; family Poaceae; genus Tuctoria; species Tuctoria greenei. The sequence goes on along the minus strand of JAYESD010000007.1, from coordinate 75,512,039 downwards.
GGTTGATGCATCGCTAAGAAGTCCGAGTACGAACTCTGTTGGGGCTGGCGTTGCCCGTTGTCTTGTCACCCCCCTTGACGGGACGAGTTTCGCACCAACATCCGCAGTAACTCGGTTTGCTCGTCGCGCGAGCCGAGTACTGCAGCCAGAATCTCTGCGAGAGTTTGTGGAGGTTCAGGTGGTGGTGGTGGAGGAACTTGTTGCTGCGGTGTTGCGGTTTGCTCCCGGGTTGGAGATTCATCCTCACGACCCCGGCTCGAGCCTCCCATCTCGGGCGTAGAATGCGTACACACCATTCTGCATCCACATGATTTAAGATCAGCAACATGTTTGTTTGCTTCATCCATCCCATATCATAGTAGTGCGAGTATTGACAATGTGATAATTGCATAACATTCACATATATTGACAAAGTACAAACTTTATACAAGATATATTATCTCATGGCCAAGTTTGCAGTAGTGAACTCCAAAATGACGGACTTCCTTTATGAAAGTGCATCTCAACTATACTTGGCCTCCATGAGTCGTCATACACACCCTGTCATCTCCTACACACCCACTACTATTTATAATATGACACAAACATGACTACAAAATAAACACGAGCAACCACTAACTATATGTTGCCCTGTGATGGCAGTAGTGCTGCCTCGTCCTAATCCGATGCATCCTCATCGATGTACTCGAGTATCTCGGGATCTTCTTCCTCCTCAGAACTTGAAGACACCTGCTCACCCATGTTCAGCGGCATGTCATGAGCCGTTCGAAACATGACTGGGTGCGGCAAGTGTGCTTCAGCCTCGACTACTCTTAAGTTTTCAAAATAGGCTCGTTTCGAACGTGCTATTCCCAATGCAGCTCTGATACCAGGCTGTGAGGACCGTGGTCCACACATTCCAGGAATCGCAGAGGGTGGCGCTGTGCGATGCGGCACCCAACAACACCCATGAAAAGAATATGACAAAATACAACATTTTATTTATATAAACACCGGAAGTCTTTTACAATACATAATATATAGCGGAAGTAATATTCATAGCTAAACTCTCAGCCTAGCTATGCAAAAGTGTAGCCGTCCAGCCCGGGGACGGTACACACTAGCAGCACATAACAATCACAGTGGCGTGCAAGGCTCCCACTCGGCGGTATACCCCGACGGGGGCATCATCTCGTCTTTGGGATCTTCCTCATACGTCTCACCTGCAAACAACTTAATATAGCAACCGTGAGCACGAAGACTCAGCAAGACTTAATCGTCTCGCCTAAACATGGAACTCTACATGCAGGGATACTTAACATAGACATAGATATTGCAGTAAATGACTCGCGTACATGTTGATCCTTAATTTTCAAGTTATTAACAGCAGCTTACAAGTTTAATAAAAGTAACTTTAGTGATCATATTTGATAGCAATCAAAGTTTCAAAACAACTATAATTCAATACGTCATATTCTCCTAGATTTTTCAATATTTACTACGTCACAGCGTAGTGAACAAGCGGTACTCAAATAACCGTGAGGGGCGGTGATTGCAATCCGTAGACACCCGAATAACACGTCACATACACCCGTGCCTAAGGAGCGTGCTGTGCCACTACAGCAATCGGGTAAACGAACGTCGGCAATATAGGCGTCGGTAATGTAAAGAAACCGAAACCTTTAATGTATAGACGTTGGTTTACCGACGTTCATAGCCAACGACTCAGATTCGACGTTTTTAACTGGTATGAACGTCGGGGCCGTCACCTTTAACGGCTAAAGCCGTCAGTTTCGTATATTGATGCATTTAATAGCTACAGCCGCTGGTCGCGCCACTGACGCCTTTATGGGTCGTAAGGGCGCCGGCCACCTGCTGAAGCTGACGCCTTTAAGTCACCGAAGGGCGTCGACCGCGGGCAAGAACCAATGTCTTTAATCCACTAAAGGTCGTTGACCGAACCTAGTACTGATGCCTATAGTTGGCTTTTTTTAAAAAAAAATAACCGCTAGTTTTCTACACCCGCCCGGGTGGGCATCCTCCAGGGAGCCGTACGCTCCCCTCCAATTCAACATATTACATGTGGCAACAGAACAACAGATTACCAGCAGAACATATTACACAATCATCACAACAGATCCATCAACAGTTCAAAAATTCATCAAAGTTCACACATATATATAAATGAGCACCACCAGTTCATCAAAAAGTATCTAACATGTTCAACAAAAGAGTTCACAAAGTGGCAACGAAAATGACATTCACGCATTGTTATTGGAACCTCTGCCACTCGCACCTCCATCGTTTGAATTCAGAAAATCATCACAACCTTACAGATGATTGGAACCATGCAAGAAACAAATACAAGTTACAATTTGCATTTATACGTACAATTCGAGTGTCTTAATCTCTCTAAAATGTGCAAATTTACTTATTTGTTACAAAACTAACAACTATGCTAATTTGACTCAAAGTTGCTAAGTATTAATCAAATTAACCTATGTTTTTGTGAGAAATAACGATTTAGAAGTTGTACCGCTGCGACTGGGGTTGTTGATGGGTGATGTCCTGAATTAAAGGGCTTCGGTTGTGGAACACCTGGATACAGCTGCAATCTAGGAGCTAACAATGACATATATCCTTGAGGTTGTGAAACAAATGGTTGACCACTATCAGAACCCTATTACACATATGGTTAGAATTTTGTATTATAAGTCAATGTAGTAAGACACGCGGTGGTACCTGTGGCGAGGAGCCAATATGTTATACTGGCTGCATTGGACGAGGCTTACCACCTTGAGCGAAGAACAACATCAAGTAAAGATATTCAGTTAAGTTAATTTAACACATAGTAAAGAGTATTATAACTTGAATAAAACAACAAGTATACCTGCGGCATCATGTCAAACTGAGGTGGTTGTGGTGTGCCGAACGGAGTACCGGTGCTACGGTGACCCAAAATCTGCATCAAGTAAATTATTTGTGAGATCTTAAGTGAAACATTTTAAAATCCAATAAATAGCTCAATTGTTAAGATACATGTGCCATATATAGATATTGCATTTGTTACTGCACTTGTTGCTGTATCTGCATCTGCATCTGCTGCATCTGCATTAGCATCTCTGTCTGGTGCTGCTGCTGTTACTGTTGCAACTAGGTCTGCATCTCTTCCTGAGAGCATCTCAACTCTTCTCTTAATGCATCCGTCTCTGCGGTAGAATGGGACCTACTGGAACTAGCACTGGAATGTCGTCGCCTAACATAGGCCTCACGCTCCACATACCCGTCGCCCAACCCAAGTAAACAAAAGATACAAGTGCGATGAATTGACAATCACTAACTTAGAAACATCATTATCTTTACACATACCTCCCATGCGATACACCTCCATTGGCTTCGTACTCCGCACCCACATCCAATGGTGCTCTTACAAAATCCGCCTCATCTCCATGATTTTTCCTAAAGCACTCAACATATTTCGCCTGCGAGGATACAATGAGTTCATGTGTAGATGTAATAAAAGGTAAAATGACATAGATAGATCATACATACCACTTTTTGCAATGCTGCCTCGTCACACAATTGCTCTGGGCGATTTGGGTCTGGACCTCTATGCCCCTTAAGGTAAACCTCAAAAAATCTAGGAGCGATACTAGTTTCAGCATGCTGCAATAAAAAATTTAAAGTTTAGTCAATACAATTATTTGAAGCAATCTATGTTTGACTTTAAGAATTCATACCATTCTTTGTTCCATCCGCTCATGTCCATCCAGCCCATAGTAATGCTTTCCAAGCTTGCTCTTCCGGTTTTTTCGGTTTCTATCCGAAACTAACTTGAACTCATCTGATGCCCAGTACTCACTTAACCATTCCCAAGCTTCCGGATTCACACATATCCAATCCACGTTGCTATTCAAGTACTCCTCCTTAGTTAGATGTAACATGGTTGCTTCATTTTTTGATATGCGTGTCAAAAACTTAGTCTTGTAGTACACAATCACAGCTTTGATCCGGGCATCGGAGAAGGAGTCCTTTGTGCACCTTATTGCTGACTCATGGAAAAGCGCTATTGCATATGCTTCACTCTCGCCTTCCTGCAAACGAAACACACCGTGCAATACAAACAACAATTTATGTCAATCAGAACAAGATGTAATATAATTGAAGGACTATGAATACACTTACCCAAAACATATCCCAAACTCTATTCTGACAAGTACCCGAAAGGGCATACTCTTTCAGTGCATAGTGATCCCAACTATGCACGGCAATTCTTTGATCGTGCAACACAACCATCCCGGGCAATCAAAACCAGATGGTGTTTCCCAGCTCCATGTTAATTACTCGTCGATGCTCCCTGCCACTCCAATTAACCTCAACCCAGCACCTAGTACCCTTCGGCTTTATAAATATCCGCTCATCCAAGCTTTTGCTTGGAGTACATAAAGGTGCCTCTATAGCCTGTTCAAAAAATATTACTTAATTAGTTAACAATAAAAAAAGATAAAAGATAGCTTATCAATTAATCCGAAACAGTACCTGAAAGGGCATCGAGCAGGCGGCTGACCTGCCTCAGCTAGCTCCACAAGTCTTGCCAACCTCCTATCTCGCTCGGGATCATCCCCCTCTTCGTCATTGCCGCCCTCGTCGACCCCCTCCTCACCATCCTCAGAGGAGGACCGCCCAAAGCCCGCCACAATCATTTGGTCACTCGTGTCCGAACTTGACTCTCCTCCCTGCTCTGATGACTGTCTCACAGTATCTATCTTCTCCTCGTGCAAGTACTGAGCCAGACTCGGCACTGGCTCTCGTGAGGGCTCTGGCTGTCGTGAGGGCTCCGACTCTGTGACGCACTGCATGAGTTGCCTCTGCCTATCCACACTTACGCATGTACCCTGTAAATGAAAATAAACATGTAACAAATATTAGATAGTTAATTATAATACTAATATGTATTTCAAAATAAAAAATACCTGAAACAAGCTTGTGTGCTCCGAACTACTAGTGTGGTCCGAACTACCACTGCGCTTTTTCCTGCCAAGTTTGATATGCTAGAACATCTGCATAACCTTGAAAATAATGATTAGTTATACAAAAAAAGTGATAAATAATAAAAGATACTCAAAATGCGTACAATAAGAATCAAAATCTAACATAATGCGTACAATAAGAATCAAAATCTAACATAATGCATACAATAAGAATAACAAATCATCAGCATCAGAATCTGCTTCTGCCACACGTGCTTGAAGATGTTCACGTGTCTCTTGTTCTTCCTTCTCTTCTTCAAACTCTTCTCCTTCACTGTCTTGATCAAATTCTTCTTGATTCTCAATAATCCTTTTTTGCTTTTCAATTATCCTTTGTGACTGTCGAATACGTTTCCTCGAAATGCCAGTATGTTCTTCAGACATTAATTCAAAGGTACCACTAGCTATGTTTGCTAGTCCCGTCCCGCTAGATATCCTAAAATCTTCTACTTTCTCGACTTCATCTTGATAGACATTGCCATCATCATCTTCCTGATTCTCTATGTATCTATCATAACAACGATGATCCACTTCAGGATTAACTTTGTATACAACCCACCAATTTTTTAAACTTGGATAAGGACAACTTAAATAGTACACTGGTTCCACTTGATGGGCAAGTACAACATTGTTTTTATGAGCTGTGTACCACGAGTTGTGATTAACCTCCACCATTCCAAAATCATCGACTCGCGTTCCCAATGTTGGATCAAACCATTAACAGTCGAAAATCACAAGCTTCAGTTCTTTTGGATCAAACAATTGACTTTGTGTAGGTCTTCGAGAAGATGTCCAATACAACTTGTCAAATATTTCAAAATATGGTAACACTTCCCCCATGTTAAAAAAAAATGTAAAGCATGGTGTAGTTCCTCTCTTGCTCTGAAATATGATGAGAATTGGCAGCTCCAACACCTTTACCCTTCATTAAAAATCTTAAGCTCAGTCATATGTTGCTCTTCTACACCATGATATCGTGTCGTAGATGCATTCACATTGTTAGCATGTGAGAAATATTTCATAGAAAAATTTGTAATCTCTTTAGCTGCAAATGCCTCTGCAATACACCCCTCAACTCTTGCCTTGTTGCGTAATGTAGCTCTAAGTTTTTTCAATTCCATTTCTTGACTATACATCCACCTGATCTGTGCAGGACCCGCTACCAACGCTTCATAAGGTAAATGCACCAGCAAATGTTGCATAACATTCATAAAACCAGGTGGAAAGACTTTTTCCATCTTACATACAAGCACAACGATTTCATTCTCCAACTGTCGCATCATCTTCTTCGACACTTCTTTAGCACATATCTGCCTATAAAAGTAACTAAGTTCAACAAATATCTTCCACAAATCAGGTTTGAAGTAGTCACGAAATATTACGAGCACAAGTATCTCCATCATAATATGGTAATCATGACTCTTCAACCCATTTAGTTTACTGGTACTAAGGTTAAAACATCATTTTATTTTAGCTGCATAGCGGTCCGAAAACTTCAATGTCTTCAACCAAGTAAGTATTTGCCTCCTTTCTTCTGGCTTGACACAGTAAGGACCTCGTGGCCTACTATCATTTCCACTTGTATTAGTTATAATCTCAAGTCCAGGACGATCGCAAAGATCAGCTAAATCTTTCCTCAGATTCATATTATCTTTGGTTTCACTAGTGAAATCAAAACACATGCTTATGATGCTTTCAGCCACATTAGGCTCCTGGTGCATCAAATCTATGTTGCGCGGTAAAATCAACGCCTTTGCATATGGTAGCTCCCAAAGAAAAGAAATATGAGTCCAGTTGTGTTCTGTACCATACCCTTCGAAACCACCTTCAGCGGACTCTTTTAACTTTATATGCCATGCCATTTTTTTGTTCACTTGTCAATCGACGAGATGGACCTTTTCTAACTGTTTTGCCTTTCCAAAATGATTGCGTGTCACTCCTGAAAGGATGGTTTGAAGGAAAGAATCGTCGATGACAATCAAAGAAGCTGACTTTTTTTCCATACTTTAACCTGATAGCATCGGTGTCAGCAATACATGTAAGACAGCACAATTGTCCGTAAACACGCCAACCAGCCCAAATGCAATATGCCAACAAATCATGGATCGACCATAAATATGCGGAACGTAAGGTAAATTCACATTTCAGATGATTGTCATATGCCTTTACACCATGCCATAGATATTTCAGCTCTTCAATTAATGGTTGCATAAACACATTGATTTTCTTACCAGGATGTTTAGGGCCAGGAATGATAGCTGTGAGAAATATGTATCCTTCTTTCATGCACATGTTGGCAGAAAGATTGTATGGCATGATAAATACAGGCCAACAAGAGTATGGACTGCTACTGGTGCTGAAAGGAATGAAGCCATCTGTTGACAATCCAAGACGAACATTTCTAGGATCTCTTGCAAACTCCAGATCAAAACTGTCTGGAGCTTGCAATGCCGCGCCATCAGAAGGATGCGTCATAATATCTTTGTCATCGCTCTCACGTATCCCTTCAGAATGTCACCTCATTTGTTTCGTTGTTTCGTGGGACAGGAACAATCGTTTTAGCCTTGTTGTCATAGGCATGTACTGAAGTTGTTTAATCAGTACTTTTGTAGTTGTTTCCTCTCCATCATCGTTCAGAACCTTGACATATCTACATGCATTGCAATGCATACAATGGGTATCATTCATGTGTTCCTTCCAAAACAACATGCAACTATTATCGCACGCATCAATCTTCTTATAGTTCATGCCCGGATCACTCAAAATCTTCTTAGAGTGGTATATGTCTTCTGGCATCTTATGCCCAGATAGAAGGAGATCATCAATCAGCTTCAAGATACCATTATAGCAATTGTTTGCAAAATTGAACATTGACTTCAACGCCATAAGTCGTGCCACCACCCGCAGAATGCTCACAATTGGGCTCTCATGCACTTTCTCACCTGAGGTGGTAAGATGGTCGTAAAACTCTTTCACCTCCTTCGACATTGATCCCTCTTCGTACTCTCTACCATTGTCCGCTAACATCTCATCCATCTGATCATCATCCTTGTTTCTGTCTGACTGATTGTCATGAACCACCTCCCCATGCTCGTGCCATACTAGGTAGTCAGGCATAAAACCGTGCTTGCAAAGGTGCAACACAATTTCATCCGTATATAGATGTCGACGATTCCGACACTTGCTACACGGACACTTCGCAAGATGAGCACCACTAGCAAAGGCTTGGTTGATGAAAACATTCACGATACGAGTCCATCCCATAGTGTGCGCATCACTTGAACTCCAACCATCATACATCACTTTACGATCGTCACTCATTTTAGCTTATATATTTAATGCAGAAATGTAAAAAATCTAATAGATAATACACACAAACCATATAACTATATATAATATGTACCGTTCTTTTATGGATGACAACACGAAGACTCATTCTACATCACCTAGTGAACATAACACACTAAAAATAACCCCAATTTTGTAATAAGAGTGTAGAAAGAAAAGAATCAATCAATTATGCTATCACTAATAGCCAAAAAAGTATGTTAAAATACATTTCAAACATACATTTTAACTCAATTAATAGCTAGAAATGCAACTAATGACTACAAACATACATTAGAAATTCAACTAATTAATATCTAAAATGCAACTAATAGCTACAAACATATATTACAAATTGAACTAATTAATAGCTACAAATGTAACTAATAGCTAGAAACATACATTAGAAATTCAACTAATTAATAGCTATAAATACAACTAATAGCTAGAAATATACATTAGAAATTCATCTTAATAGCTTAAAATAAAACTAATGCTTCTACAATTCACAAGAGTCATTTCTTTCTTACTATCCTATTATTATACAATCCAATATAGATTTTACCTTTATTCTTTGTTGTTGAAGCTGGAGGGGCAGGCGTCGGGGTGCTGGAGGGCCGTAGGACAGCGCGCAGGCAGAGCTACGGCGGGCGGCAGTGTCGGGCGGGCGGAGCATAGCCGCCGGACGGGTGGGCGTGGGGGCCGGGGCGGCAGTGCCCGAAGCGGGCAGAGGGCGGCCGTTGGACGGGCGGGCGCGGTGGCCGGAGGGCGGCTGCGCGTGGAGCGCACGGGCATCGGCAGGTTAGGGATGTCGGGTGGCGCACTGGCGGGAAGTGAGTAGCTGCGGGAGGGAGTTAGGGTTAATGCACCGCGTTAGCCGGGCCCACTTATGGCCGTCGGTGGTCCAAAACTGACGCCAATAAGTTATCACCGTCGGTCCTCCCAAAGGCACCGACAGCCATAACCCTCCAACCACAGGTCCCATCTCCACCGCTCGCCGAGCCCACATTAAAATCGTCGGCCTTACCCTGGGCGCCAATGGCCCTAATAGAGCCATCAGTTTCTGACAAGTGACCGACGGCAGTAACCTTAAGACCGTCGGTCCGTATGCTGCAGCCGACATATTTAAATAAGTACGTCGGCTGGCCAATGCGCATAAAATTATGAACATCGGGCCCCAAAAATAAACGCTTCTTTGTCTTTAAATCCGACGGCCCCAACGGTCTTTTCTTGAGCTGACGTCTGATTGCCCGTTTCCTGTAGTGGTGCTCCTCACCACATCATACGCAGCAACCATTCACTAGAAACTCAAACGCCGAACCGGTCCCACCATCGCGGGCACAAGGTCCCCGCACGAAGCGTGTCTTTGCCCGCCGGCCGATTTACACCTTGCTGCCCTCAGCCCAACCCTATCGACAGTGGGTTATGCCTCGACATCCAAGTTATCGAGTTACATCGGTTTTCCGGGTTCCATATGCCCAGTATGCATCCGGTACAGTTCAAACTTGTCCAGTAGGGCCGCATACGGATCAGTTCTCAAACGACACAAGCAGAGCTATGCACGTGAGACCATGTCTCGCTGCATCCTACCCACTTCTCGGTCTAAATTTGATATTCATAAACCATTCTTCGAACAAATCTTTCCCGTATGATAAAATCCTATCTCGCGAGTAGATTAAAACTACTTGACTTCTACCGGATTCCTAAAAACTTAAGCACGACATTTTCTACTCGTCGGGCTTTAGACCTACCCAATACTCCATGGGATTTATGGGTCATACAAGTGGAGTAACAAGCACCTTAGCCCTAATGCACAAAAACCATCCTAGACATAAGTGATACAAATACAAATTTTGAAATAGCACTTAAATAAAAACCAGGGCTTGCCTGGCTATGAGTCAGAGGGATAATTAGCTTCTGGAAGTATACTTTCCAGGGGCTACGGGTCGTCCTCGATCTCGGTCACTATATGATATGCAATATATAAAGGACATGAGTGATATAGAAACTATAGAAAAGATATTATAATTACTGATCAGGTATGTAAATTATTTTAATTGGCTTTGGGATTTTACAGTGGATACTAGGTTCTATGAGGAAGATCTGGACCAAAAATTATAGATGTTCAAGGAATCTTATTGTCTCTAAAATTCCAACAATTAAAAGCCTTCTCTGAAATATGGTATTAATTATGGAGTTTTGTCATGGCTAAAGTGGATTATTATGGTAGAGGAGGTTCTTCTGGTTCTGGAAAATTTGTTCCATATTTTTCTGAGCTTTCTACGTGGAGGAATTGAGTTTACAAGTTTGGAGGAAATTCTGGAAATGTTTCTGTACATTCACAATTTTCCAACTACATAGACATTTGAAACACTAATACACCCAGTAAATGAAGTCCAATGAGCTTGAGACTTTTACAGGCGGTCAATTGTATTTTTAAGAGAGTCCTGACCAAAATTGGGAATTCTCCAATTGACAGAACAGGGGTAATTAATTTCCCAAGCAGTTAGCTAAAAGGAATTATTTATGAAAGTTCTTGGACTTTCATGTCCAACAATTTGCACCACTGCAAAGTTTAGATTAGGATCAGTCTACCAGAATTTATTTGGTAATTTTTGAGCAATTCTACTAGGAGTAATGGATTTTTGAAGTTTGCTCCAAATCTGGAATTATTTTTCTACTGAAAATTTTGAATTGAACCGCCTGGCCCCACCCATTTAAAATGGGCCAATCAGCTCTGGGCCGCACCGAGGGCCACAGATTATACCGTGCTGCCGCACCAGATCCAACAGCCACAACCGATCATCCGCCCTCGCGCCGAGAGACTGACAGGCGGGCCCCGCCAGGGTCGTCTTCTTCCTCTCGACCTGGGCGGCGCTCTCGCCGGAGCCGCAGCGGCGCGCACCGGAGTCGCTGCGTCGACCTTCTCTTGGCTCAGCCGTGGCCGCCTAGCCCTAAAATTGGACGTGCTACATGCTGTGGAGGTCCAATCGCGACAGTGTCGACCGGAGGCGAGCGCACGACGGCGGCGGTGGCTAGGGTTTCAGCTATGTTGGGATTCCACGGAAATGGCGCAAACACATTGGAAAAAGGTGGTAAAGGTTCTTGGAAGCATTGGAGAGACTAATATGAGGTGGAATAGGGGTGAAATAGTCGGCAAACTTGACTTCGACGGTGGACCGACGGGATTTTCTATGGCGGCGGGGAAAACTCGAAGATTCTGGCCAACCGTCCATGATTTTCCTTGTTGTTTGTTCGAGAGGGTTCGCAAGGAGGTTGGCAAGCTATTTGCAAACTTTATTAAAGAATAATGTCATGTACAAATGGAATTAAAGTGACAACCTAGCTTCAAGGTTATGCTCATGCTGTCGGGGAAACTGGAAATATGAAGTCGTTAAAGTACGAAATGACGAACGATTTTCACCATCATCTAACATGGGTGCAGGCGCACCTTGTTGTAGTTGACAGTGAAGCGTGAAACAGCCTAGAACCTCGGCTCCACGGTGATGTAGAGAAGGTTCGACGGCAGCACAACGACGACGTCCGCGAAAACTTCAAAATAAAACCTCACCGTGAGGGATCTGCCCACAAAAAGATTTAGGAAGGTGCGCAAGACAGTTACCAAGTTCCAAACACGAAGAGAAAGGATCAACAGCCTCTGGGTAGCTTGGATTCTCAGCTTGATTGAGAGGTTCATCGCCGGCAGCCAAGAACATAGGAAGAACGGTGAGTGGCTTGCACTAGACGCTATGGGAAGTGATGGGGACGCTTGCTAGGTGTATAGGGGTGCTGGATTTGACGGCAATCGGCAAGCAAGCACACAGGTGCATGGCTTGCATGTCGGGAGGTGTCGCCACGGTGAGCCAAAGCAGAGCACTCACGTATTTGCTTCTCTGACCAGTGGGTCCCACTGCCCCTTCAAGTCAATCTTCTCTGGTTAAGGAAATATCTTACCAACTAATGTCCAAAATTCATGAAAATTTCTAGATAGGCTCAACTAAATATCTGGGATTTGATTCTGAAATCAAAACTTTGAATGGATCAAGTTTCAATGAAAATTCAAATTTGAATTTGAATTTGAAAGAATTCAATGTTTCCACTGAATTATATATCAACTGTGCTACAAAAATTTTGAAACTTCACAGAGAGACTATTTGGAATATTTGGAATTAATGGTGAGCTCCGATATTTATTTTGGCAAAGTTTGAACAGAAGCATGTTTTGAATATTTGAATTCCCTCCATTGAAGTTTGAATTGGCTTGATTTTCAATGGCCTTTTTGATTTATTTTTCCCATTCAAATTTTAAATTTTCCTATCTAAACTTTGAACTTTGAATTTAGGGCTTTTACAAAAAATCCTTCAGAGATACATTTGGAAATATTGTTGAAGGATATGAGATTCTATAACATGTGGCGCTAAGACACAAAAATGTTGAGATCTTCCTTGATTTCCATGTGTTCGAAGTTTGTGACTTCAATATTTTGAGTTAGGTACCCTTTGATAATTCTCATGAAAATCCTCTTAGAAGGAAAGCTCAACATTTATCTTGGAGGGACAAAGACTGTCGACTGTTGGAGTCGGCAGATCCCCTGACACTATGAAAGTGTTGAAGGAGTTTGTGGTTCGGTTTGGGCGCGCGGAGACTCAAGAAGATGAAACGCGATTGGACACGAGTGACACAGTGGTTTACGTGGTTCGGGCCGCCTGAGCGTAATACCCTACTCCACGAGTGTGTGTGTGTGTTGTATTCACTTGTGAACTTCCGAGCGTTCGAGAGTTCTCTCTCCGTGTATCGTCGGTTTGTCCTTTTATAGTACAAGGACAAACCGTTACAAGTCAGCCTGGCCCGACATGTGGCCCTGGCGTTACTAGTATTGATACACGAAATTAATTGTTGTTAATAGCCCTGTAACGGCTCCGACAGTGCCGTTACAGGTGTTAAGATCGTCCGATTAAGTATCATTAACGTGGAATTAATGATAATTAATCGGGTCTTCAAGTCCGCGGCTGTCCTTCGAAGATCCGGAGCCGTTACAATGTCTCTCAGAGGTTTAAAGCGGCCAGCTCCGACGTATGGACACGTGGCAGCTCCGGAGCTTGCTTGTGGGAAGCGGGAAGCTCCGGGGCGGCCTGGCACGTGTCAGGTCCGGAGCTTCTCTCGGTCAGGGGTTAAGTCCGGAGGTGCCGTTTCAGTAGCTAGCCCGGAGCTTCACCCTTGCGGGTAATAACTCCGGTCTGACAGTACACGTGGCAACCTAGGGGTTAACCATGTTGGAGAAGCAGGTCCGGTTATGTCTGACAGGTGGGCCCCCGAGGGTCTTTAATTTGAGTAGATGTCCTTCCCTTGAGATCTTTGCAACCTCAGGGGGTGTATGGTTTTTAGGGTACCGACAGTGGCCCCCTGGACCTACCTCCGGGGAAGGCCAACGAGATGAAGTCATTCCGCCGGAGGTGGGTCCACACTTGCGACTCTTGAACTGGGTCTTCAAGGGTCTTCGGAGGTGCCTTCGGCGGGGCTTTACGGTTAAGTCTCGACGCGTGGCGCACCTCAGGCGGCAGATAGGATCTTTGGCGTGCAGATCTCTGGCAATTGAAGGTCGCCGGTTCCCGATACGAAAACCGTATCGGTTCCGCGCGCCTTGTCAGTCCACCGCCTTTGGGTTTCCCGCCTCGTGATGACAACTGTTCACCTGGGTAAGAACCTCGACTTGATCGTCAGGGTGGTCCCGGGCCCTCTTGTCATCGGCAGGGTTGAATTCTTGAGTAGTATCCTTGACTCCTCTGCAGTTTTCATCCAAGCGTTGCGAGGGCTTACTTAAGAAGGAAAGCGCACCGTCGGGAGTTCTTTACGCTTTCCATCTGTTCTTGCGCTCGAACTCCCAACTCGTGCTTTGCTCCTCTTCTCTTGCCTAGCTGTGCTGCGATGGAGTTGGGTCTGCGTGAGAGTCGTTTGAAGACGGAGAGCGATCTGAAGAAGGTCCGAGCCCTCATGGGGTGGTCGTCGGACTTCTTCAACCGTTCGGTCCGCGCCGGCGGAGAGCTTCCCTTTAAAAAGGAGCACTCCGGCGAGATGGTGTATTTTTCCTCGTACGCCATGGTGGGGTTGATCCCACCGCTTTCTTCTTTCTTCTTGATGCTGCTGGACTTCTATGGTCTGCAGCTTTACCACCTTGGCCCTCACTCCATCCTCCTTGTGTCCATCTTTGTCCACTTCTGCGAGATGTGGGTGGGCATCCCTCCCTGCATCGAGCTCTTCCGCACCTTCTTCACCGTCCAAACCACCGGCCGAAGCGACGAGTACCTTGGCTTCTACTACTTTGTGAAGCGCAAGAAGTGCCCGTTCAAGTACCTCCGGCCATTCCCTTCCGGGAAGTGGGATGACTGGAAGAAGGATTGGGTTGTCGTCCGGGTGGAGGAGCATGAGAGGTTGGAGTTGCCAGACGGTCTGCCCGGCATTGACACGTCGGTGTGGAGCGAAGTTCCGGTGCTGGCGGCAGCTTTCGACCCCGCCCTGACCAGGATCCGCCAATGTGTGGAGGGAGGATTGACTCCCCAGGCGGTGTTCTGCAACTTCTTGTCCAACAGGTGGGCGCCGCTGAAGAGGAGGGAGAAGCTCGCCTGGGCCCTGAACAGCGTGATGGACGAGGACCGGGTTGAGACCGGGTTGAAGTCCAGCATGGTGGGGAAGTCCTTGGAGTTTCACCTCAAGAAATTCCAGCACGGCATTGATGTTGACGGAGAGTACTTGACTCCGCCGCCGGCTTTCCTCCCCCTGAACGTGGAAGTTGAGTTCAGCAGGGAGCTCCGGCGGAAGATGCCCGCGCTTGACGACCTTGGCGTCGTCGAGAGAAGATCAACCGCCCGGTTGGCGATCCCCGGGTTGTCCGAAGGCGGCTCCGCCCCTGTCTCTCAGCCAAGAGCTGAGGTCATTGGCAAGGGCAAGGAGCTGGCGGAGGAGCCGGAGAGCCGGAAGAGAAAGCTGCGACATGCTGACGGAAGGTCCGTCGGGCTTGCCACTTCCCCCCCAGTTCCCCGTCCTCAGGAAGGAAGATCCTCCGCCGCCGTGGCGGCTGTCCCCGTGGTGGGGTCTTTTCGGAGCGCTACTGTTCCGGCGGTGGGATCCTCCCGGAGTGCGGCTGTCCCCGTGGTGGGTCCCTCCGGAGGTGCCAGCTCCGGGCAGGCGACTCCGGTACGAGAAGCGGTGAGGGCCTCCAGGTCCAGGAGTTCCTCCCGATCAAGGAGAGCTCCGACCCGGGAAACGCCCGCAGCCACGGCAAGTCCTGGGAGTCCTCCCGGAGCTCCTACACCGACCGTGGCCAGCCCGGAACGTTCGGGAAAGAGGTTCCGCGCAAGCTGGTGCGTGAGCCTCCCACGGTAATTTTTCTTGCTTACCTCGATTAACTTTTAATTATAGCATCTGTTTGCTCAACTTCTTCGTTCTTTATCTGCAGCGTTCCCAAGAAGGGGAGTGAAGCTCTGCCCTCAGCCACAGTGTCTGAGGCTGCGGGGGCTTCTGCTCCAGCTCCGGTGCCGCCCCAAGCGGAGGCTGCGACAGCTCCGGCGCCGGCTGTCGTGGTCATGGACCTCGACTCGTCTCCAGAAGTTCCCGTGGTAGCGCCGGACCACGGGATTGAAGATGCGCCAGCGGCACCCGTTCCGGAGGTTGATGCTCCGGGTCCTGGTGCTGCAGAAGTAGAAGCTCCGGCTGTTGAGTCGGAGGAAGTAGCGGTCCCGGCTTCAGAGCCGGAAAGTGCTGAAGCCCCGGCGGTTGAGCCGGAGATAGTTGAAGCCCCGGCATGCGAGCCGGAAGTTGAAGTGGTTCCGGCAGTTGAGCCGGTTACTTCCAAAGCTCCGGTCGCAGAGCCGGTAATTATTGGAGCGCCGGCTGCAGGGCCGGTGATTGTGGAAGCGCCGGCCGCAGAGCCGGTGATTGCTGGAGCGCCGGCCACAGAGCCGGTGGTCGAAGAGGCGTGGGAGCTCGAGCCTCCCTCAGAAGAAGTGTCTCGGCCGGAGCCAGTGGAGGCGACGACGTCGATGGTACCCGTGGCGGAGCCAGAGTGCCTGAATGAAGTCGCCGGCCCCCAGCCTGAGGGGGCAGATGAAGACTTGGTGGCGGGACCTTCTTCGGTGGCGACTGAGGCCATCCCGGAGGAGTGCCCTAGTGCTTTGGAAGCTCGGGGTTCCACTCTTGTAGAGTGGGACCCAATTTTTGTAAGTGAAGACCCGCTGGAACCAGCGGAGGAGACCCCGGCAGGTCCGGAGCCCATCTCTCTGTCGATGTCCATCGACAATGCCTGCTCCAGTCTACGTCAGGTCCAACTGGCCTTCTTCCACGACAGCAAAACTCTTGAAGAGGAGCGCCAAACCCTTAGGAGGTGGCGTAATCGGCTCCACTTTGAGACTAAGCTGGCGCAGTCGAGGATTACGGATGACAAGGAATGGATTAGGCGGGAGAAGGTCCGCCTGGAGCTCTGGGGTGAGCTGCTGGACGAGAGGGAGGGCATGACTCACGCCCTCGACGCTCAATCCCGGGAGTTCCATGACCAAGCTAAGGCTGCTAACGACGCGGCCAACGCTCGGTTCGATCAACTCGAGGCCATCAGCACCGCACTCATCAAGCGCCGAGAGGCACTTGAAGGAAGGGAAAGGCGGCTCGAGGATGAGGAGCAAAAACTCCTGGAGCTACGGGATGACGTCTTGCGACGGGAGGAGGAGCTCGCCGAGAAAACAGCTCTGGCGGACAAGGGCCTCGAGGAGCGCACTAAAAAATTGGAAGAGCGCTGCCTCGAGGAGGAGGAGAAGACCTGGGTGCGGGGGCAGGAACTCTACGAGTACGAGTGTGCCCTTGTCGCCCGGGAGAAGAAAATAGAGGCTAGGGAGAAGGACCTGGTCGACCGCCGGAACAAGATCCACCTCCGGGAGGAGGAGCTCGGAAGACTTGAGAAGCGGATTGCTGCGAAGATTCAGCAAAACGCCAAAGAAGTTGAGCGTCTTTCCCGCGAGAATTCGGAGCTGGCGGCGGCCCGAAGATCCCTGGAAGAGATGAAGGGCCTGAGGAAGACGGACTCCCTGCAAATTTGGGAGTTCCTGAGCAAGGCCGACGATGCGCTGGCGCCGATGGGTTTCAGCCCGGTGCTCCCGGATGATCCGGAGCCGGAGCCGGACCTTGCGTTGCAAGCGTTGAGCGCCGCGGGTAGCAAGCTCTCCAAGGTGGGTGACGTCATCGCGGACCAGCTGGAGGTCGAGGGGCAATCCCTGGCTAGAAACGTCACAGAGTATGTGTTGACGTGCTACACTAGCCGGAACCCTCGATTCCCTCTGGACCCGGTGCTTCAAGGCCCCGTCGAAGGAGAAGGCGAAGCTACCCGAGCCAGCGTGTCGGAGGTCGCCCAGAAGGTCACCGAGTTCTTCCATAGGGTCTAGAACTGTCTCTCTTAGCCTTTACTTGTATCTTCTCTTCTTCCTCAATTTTGTAATCCCTTGTCTCCAGATGTAATCTCCGGTCTTCAAATGAGATGAAATCTTCACTTTTTTGTGAATTTCATTTTTTTGTCTTCAACGTCTTTATCTTCACTTGGCCCCCTGGTAGATGTGCACAATTTGATTGTGGACATGTACCAAAAGGATGTTGAGTTTTGTTGAAGACAAATTTGCTTCGAACTCGTATAATTTAGGTCCGAAGTTTTCGATAGTGAAGGTCCCTTGAAGTCGTCGGAGCTTAGAACCTCCGGCACTGTCCATCGCCGGAGCTTAGTAACTCCGGCAATAGCCTCTACCAACACGTTGAGCGTCGATAGTTAATACTCCAAGGTGTCGGAGCTTAGTAGCTCCGGCAATGACCCTTGCCACGCCTGGTTTGTTGGCAACAGACTCTAGTGATAGGGTCTTCTCACCATCTTTAAGTTAACGCCGGCGGTTGACGCTCTGGTGGGAGTCGGAGCTTGGTTAGCTCCGGTTTTTTTTCCTCAACTTTGGGTTCATTTTTCCTGCACACTTAAGCCAAGAAAAATAGTAAAATTCGTTCCTTATCTATAACTTCGTCGCGGCTTATGGTTCTCAAGAAAATTTTAAGTTTGAACACGATTTTTAGTACGACTGGATGAATTGTCTTTTCTTTTAGATCCAATTGTCCATGGACCCACCTTACTTTGGCCTTGCGGGATGTAGGTAGAGTGGCGTACTTAGGGTGCTTGACCAGGCTAAGTCGATAGCGCACTCCAGCCCTAGAATGGCTTGGCGGCTTTCAGGCGAGTTGGCCACAGACGATATTTAAATCTAAAAAATCCGACAATTCGACTCGAATCGTATGTAAACCGGTCAAACTAGAACTTCTTAAGAATTGCACGTTTCTGTTATAGACAAGAAAGAGAAAAATAAAAATGTCGAGCCTATGCAAAAATGAACGCACGTGGAGTCTATTTCACATGAAGATGTCTTTCATTATAGGTCCGGGGTACAGGGGAAACAAGTACACTCTTAGGGTACGGAACCAGGCTAAGTGTGTTTGGTTTCTCGTTTGACCCAGGGTAGTTAGCCACACTTCTAGTCCGGAGACTGTATTAAGTGTTGCATGAGCTCTTCAAACCTTTCGGGAAAGGTCCGGCTGCTCTCCCGGAGGAACTACCCGATTCTGTACAATGACTCTATAACATACATTTCAAGTTACTTAAGACTCACCTCCGTGGAATTAAGTGTAGAACTTACGGAGGTGCTCGATGTTCCAAGGATTTGGGAGAGGTGTCCCATCCTCGGTAGCCAAGCGAACGCTTCCGGGACGGGATACTTTGATCACTCGAAAGGGCCCTTCCCAGCCGGGGGAGAGTTTGTTTTGCCCTTCTCTGGATAGTATTCTCCGTAGCACCAGATCGCCTTCCTCGAGCTGTCGGTTGTGTACATGCCGCTGGTGATAGCGCCGTAAAGCTTGGCGGTATCGGGCATTCCGAACAGCTGCTTGGCACCTTCCCTCCTCGAGGAGGTCTAGGTCTTCACGCCGGAGCTGGTCCTGCGCGGCTTCGTCGAAGGTCCGAACTCGGAGGGAACCCAAGGTGATTTCCGGAGGAAGGATCGCTTCAGCTCCGTACACCAGGAAGAAGGGTGTTTCTCCGGTTGCCCGACTTGGAGAAGTCCTGTTGGCCCATAGAGTGGGCGGAAGCTCTTCGATCCAATTGGCTCCGTGCTTTTTCAAACGCTCATAAGTGCGTGTTTTGAGTCCTTTAAGGATCTCTGCGTTTGCTCTCTCGGCTTGTCCATTGCTGGCAGGATGAGCTACGGAAGCGTAGCAAACTTGTATGCCGAGGTCTTCGCAATATCCTTGAAATGCGGAGCTTGTGAATTGAGTCCCATTATTAGTGATGATCTTATTTGGGACTCCGAATCTACTCACGATAGATTGTAGAAAATTGATTGCAGATTGTTTGTTGATCGTCACAACAGGAGTAGCTTCCGGCCACTTGGTGAACTTGTCGATGGCGACGTACAGGAACTTGTAACCTCCGACGGCTCTTGGGAAGGGTCCCAAGATGTCCATCCCCCACACAGCGAAAGGCCATGTAGGAGGTATCATTTGTAAGGACTGAGCAGGTGTATGAATTTGCTTTGCATGAAATTGGCATGCTTTGCATTTCTTCACTAGCTCAGTGGCATCCTGGAGCGCTGTAGGCCAATAGAAGCCGTGCCGAAAGGCTTTTCCGACCAGCGTGCGGGAAGATGCGTGGTTCCCACACTCGCCTCCATGGATTTCTGCGAGGAGCTCGCAGCCTTCTTCCCTTGTGATGCACCGCATTAGGATGCCGTTGGCACCGCGCCGGTAGAGATCCCCTTCTTCCAACGTGTATCTTTTAGCCAATCTGACTACCCGATCAGCGGACACATCATCGTCAGGAAGGATGTTGTCTTTCAAGTAGTTCCGGATCTCCGAGATCCATGCATCGGAACTGACTTGAGCATTTGAGTCTTGCGTGCTGGGTTGCTTGGAGCTTCCGGCAGCACCTACGACCCTTGATGGCTGCCATGGTAACAGGGCCATCGGGACCGTCAGCTTCGGGATGCTGATCTCGCCCCCTTCGTTCAGTTCGGCAGGCTGAACTGTGGGTTTTGACAACCTCCGGACAAAGGTTCCGTCAGGAGCCGGAGCTCCGGTTGACGCCTTGGTCGAGAGTTCGTCAGCTTCAGCGTTGTGAGCACGCTGAACATGGTGAAGGTCTAGGACTTCGAAGTCCTTCTGAAGCCTCTGGACTTCAAGGAGGTAAGCAGCCAGCTGGAGATTATTGCAGGAGCATTCACCCTTCACCTGCTTGATGACGAGTTGTGAATCTCCTTTGACCAGCAATTGCTTGACACCATATGAAAGTGCCACCTTTAATCCATAGATGAGTGCTTCGTACTCCGCCATATTGTTGGTTGCCTTGAAGTCAAGGTGTACCATGTATTTCACCTTCTCCCCGGTTGGTGCGAGGAGAAGGATTCCAGCTCCGGCTCCCTGCTTCTGCATGGATCCGTCGAAGTAAAGGGTCCAGTGAGGCTTAGTGAAGGCTGGAACTTGAGGTTCCGTCTTCTGCTCGCTGGGGCCCCCAGGGTTTAATGGAGAGGGAGTCCATTCTGCCACGAAATCTGCCAATGCTTGACTCTTGATTGCTTGTCTTGGAATGAATTCGAGGTCGAATTCAGCCAGTTCCGCTGCCCACTTTGCAATATTCCCAGTTGAATTGGGATTATGCAGGATCGCTCGAAGTGGATATGAAGTCACCACTGAGACTTTGTGAGCTTGGAAATAATGTCGAAGCTTCCTTGACGCAATAAGAACTGCATAGAGCAGTTTATGCACCTCTAGGTATCGAGTCTTGGCAGCATGTAACACTTCACTGATGAAGTATACCGGGCGTTGAATGGTCCGGACCCTCTCGGAGGGGTCCGGAGCTTCCTCTTCATTGATCCGGACCCTCTCGGAGGGGTCCAGACTCTCTTCGGGGACCTCCGGGTCCTGGGTGGAGGAACTCGGAGCTTCTTCAGGAATGACCTGGATCCTCTCGAAGGAATCAGGGTCCTCTGAAGTGGCTTCTTGTGGGTTCAAGTCTGGGAGCTGGGACTCAGACCCGCTTTTAGGAACCTCCGGACCCTCCCGAAGGGGTCTGGATTCCTGAGTATTGGGTAGTTCCGGTCTCTCCGCAACCAGAACCATACTGACGACTTCGTCAGCTGCTGAAATGTAAAGCAATAAAGGCTCACCAGGGTTCGGAGCTACCAAGACTGGTAGGGTGGTGAGGAACTGTTTCAGCTCCTGGAATGCCTTCTCTGCTTCTTCAGACCATTGGAATGGTCCGGACTTCCTCAGTAACTTGAAGAAGGGAAGTGCCCTTTCCGCCAGTCTTGAAATGAACCGGCTGAGGGCTGCTAGACATCCGGTTAATTTTTGGACGTCTTTGAGGCGGGTTGGTGGCCGCATGTCTTCAATGGCTTTTATCTTCGCTGGATTAGCCTCTATGCCCCGGTGACTTACCAGGAAACCAAGAAGCTTTCCGGAACTAACCCCGAAGACGCACTTGTCTGGGTTTAGCTTCGTGCGGGTGGCCCGCAGCTTATCGAAGACAGCCTGCAAGGTGTCCAAGAGGGACTCCTTGTTCTTGACTTTGACCACGATGTCATCGACGTACACTTCCACTATGTCTCTGATGAGTTCTTCGAAAGTTTTGTACATAGCTCGTACAAAAGTTGAAGCTGCATTCTTGAGACCAAAAGGCATGGCTGTGTAACAATACAATCCATCCACTGTGATGAATGAAGTGTGTTCTTCATCTTCCCTAGACATCCTGATTTGATGATATCCAGAATATGCGTCTAGAAAACACAGTAATTCACACCCGGAGGTGGAATCCACTATCTGATCTATTCTAGGTAGTGGGAATGGATCTTTTGGACATGCCTTATTCAGTGTGGTGTAGTCGATGCACATCCGAAGTTTCCCGCCGGCCTTGGGCACAACCACTGGGTTTGCCAGCCATTTTGGATGGTAAACTTCTCGGATGAATCCGGCTTCAAGCAACTTCTTCACTTCTTGTCGGATGAAGTTCTGTCGCTCTACAGATTGCTTCCGAGGTTTCTGATGCACAGGCCGAGCGTCGGGGTAAATCTTCAGATTGTGCTCAATCACTTCCCTGGGGATCCCAGGCATTTGTGACGGTTGCCAAGCAAACACGTCAATGTTAGCCCGGAGGAAAGTGATGAGCGCGAGTTCCTATTTGTCGTTCAAACCTCCTGATATACGGGTGGTTTGAGCGGCATCGGAACCAATTTGGACGACTTTGACAGGAATGTCGGTGTCGCCGCTTGGCTGCACACGGGATGCAGAGGTCGAGCCTCGTTGCCGAATGCTCGGAGGTTGTGGAGCTTGCTTCTGTCTGGAGTCCTCCTCTTGCGCTGTGGTGAGTGCGTGGAGTTCCTCCAGAGCAGTTACTCCGGCAGTGCGATCTCCGCGGATCCGGAGAACGCCTACTGGTGTTGGCATTTTCAACACCAGGTATCCATAATGAGCAGCTGCCATGAATTTGTACAAGGCAGGTCTACCCAAGATGGCGTTGAATGGTAAGTTGATCTGAGCGACGTCGAAGACCAACTTCTCGGTGCGATACTTCTCCCGGGTCCCGAAGGTAACGGGGAGAGTAATAGCTCCGAGTGGAGTGATGGCCCCCGGACCTACTCCGGAGAAAGGTCGAGAGGGCTGGAGGTCCGAAGGTCGGAGCTGAAGCTTAGTGAAAGCTTCGAAGCTGATGAGGTTAAGCCCCGAACCTCCGTCTACCAGGACATGATGGAGCTGGATGTTGTTGATGGTAGGAGATACCATCAAGGGTAATTGGCCAGCTCCGACCATGCTTTGAGGACAGTCCGAGGCATCAAAAGTGATGGGTATGTCCATCCACTTTCGATGTGGCTCCGGTCTAGCTGTAGGAGCTACAGCAGCCATATCCCGTCGCATAGTCTTGATGACACGACGGGAAGTGATGTCCCATGATCCACCAAAGATGGTGTTCATGGTTTTTCGACGCTCGTTGTCGGAGACGTCGAAGTCATCGTCGACGGAGGTGTAGACGGCTTTCAGGACCTTTTTGGGGTCCTGAAACCCTAACTCCTCTTCAGCCGGAGCTTCATCGACCTTTTGTTTTCCCTCCCTCTGTCGAAAGGGAGACCCTTCTCGGCGCTTGTGGTAGCGCTCGGCAAGGTTTTGGACCTCCCGGCAGTCTTCCAGCCTGTGGCTGCCCGTTTTGTGAATGGGGCACCACATCTTGGGTTTGCCACCGTCTTCAGAAGACGGTCGAGGTCGCTTCTCGGGGCGTGGCCCCCGGCCACCAGGAGTTGCAGTGGCTGCAACATTGGATGTGCCGGCCGACGGCTTCTTCTTGCTGTTGGTCTTCTTTTTCTTCTTGCCACTCCCGGAGGTAGCGGCTTCTTCTTTGGAGGATTTTTTATGATCCTCCAAGGCTGGTTTGGAGTGCATTTCACGGCCCTCCGCAGCTCTGGCACATTTGTCTGCCAAGCTGAAGAGCTCCGTGACGCTGGTGATCTCTTTGATCGCCAGCTTCTCCAACATCTTCTTGTCTCGCACACCCTGTCTGAATGCCACAATGACAGAAGCGCTTGAGATAGAAGGGATTGTGTTACGTACCTGAGAGAACCTCTGGATGAATGACCGCAAAGATTCTCCTCCTTTTTGCACGACCGCAAAAAGGTCTAGTTCAGTGCCCGGTCGGGTGTATGAACTCCCGAAGTTGGCAGTGAACTGACGGCACAGCTCCTCCCAACTGTCAATAGAGTTGGGTGGAAGGCTCATAAACCAGGACCTGGCGGTCCCAGTTAAGGCCACTAGAAAATAGTTGGCCATTACAGCCTCGTTTCCTCCAGCTGCTAGGATCGCAGTGGAGTATATCTGCAGAAATTCTACGGGATTGACAGTCCCGTCGAATTTTTCCGGCAAATGTGGCCGGAACTTTTGTGGCCATCTAACCATGCGTAGATGCATGGCTAGGGCGGAACAGCCTCCTCCTACTCCTTCCAGAGTAGAAAGGTCTTGAGCATCTCGTCTTTCTCGAGCACGCTCGATGTGGACACGGCCATCCTGTTGGCGGTATCGGCGATCAAGCTCCGCCCGGAGGTCGTGTGTCGAAAGCCGAGATTCGGTATGGGCACGTCGTGCCCCAGAGGCAACGACGTCACTTGCTGTGACGCAGCTCGTCTCCGGTTGTTGGAGACATGTGGACCAAGTCTTCCAGACAACGTTCGTCGCTGCGACGGGGCCCGCCCTGAAGGAGGTGGACCCTGGTTGTTGAGGCGTTCGGCCGCTGCTGCGACCAAATGCTCAACATCAGCTCTCCATTGCTCCATGGCACCTTGAGATGCATCCAGAGGTGGTGGTCGCTGGAGGAGAGCACGCGCTGCATGGAGCGCGTGTTCTGGGTTGTCACGACTTGCCGGCGCAGAATGTGACGCCGGTGCACCATCATGTCGTCCGGCATGTCTTGCCGGAGAAGATGGTGGTGGTGGGAGTGTGACTCCTGCTGGAACTGAGGCTCCTGCCGGTGGCTGCATGTTGGAGGGATTGCCTCCGACAGCCTGAGCAGCAGGTTGCCCATTGGATGATCCAGCCGCAGAATTCACCATTCTTGAAGATCTCAGGCGCCCCCCTACCTGGCGCGCCAACTGTCGACTGTTGGAGTCGGCAGATCCCCTGACACTATGAAAGTGTTGAAGGAGTTTGTGGTTCGGTTTGGGTGCGCGGAGACTCAAGAAGGTGAAACGCGATTGGACACGAGTGACACAGTGGTTTACGTGGTTCGGGCCGCCTGAGCGTAATACCCTACTCCACGGGTGTGTGTGTGTGTTGTATTCACTTGTGAACTTCCGAGCTTTCGAGAGTTCTCTCTCCGTGTATCGTCGGTTTGTCCTTTTATAGTACAAGGACAAACCGTTACAAGTCAGCCTGGCCCGACATGTGGCCCTAGCGGTTACTAGTATTGATACACGAAATTAATTGTTGTTAATAGCCCTGTAATGGCTCCGATAGTGCCGTTACAGGTGTTAAGATCGTCCGATTAAGTATCATTAACGTGGAATTAATGATAATTAATCGGGTCTTGAAGTCCGCGGCTGTCCTTCGAAGATCCGGAGCCGTTACAATGTCTCTCGGAGGTTTAAAGCGGCCAGCTCCGACGTATGGACACGTGGCAGCTCCGGAGCTTGCTTGTGGGAAGCGGGAAGCTCCGGGGCGGCCTGGCACGTGTCAGGTCCGGAGCTTCTCTCGGTCAGGGGTTAAGTCCGGAGGTGCCGTTTCAGTAGCTAGCCCGGAGCTTCACCCTTGCGGGTAATAACTCTGATCTGACAGTACACGTGGCAACCTAGGGTTTAACCATGTTGGAGAAGCAGGTCCGGTTATGTCTGACAGGTGGGCCCCCGAGGGTCTTTAATTTGAGTAGATGTCCTTCCCTTGAGATCTTTGCAACCTCAGGGGGTGTATGGTTTTTAGGGTACCGACAAAGACTTTTATTCATATTTTGTGTCCAGGAACACATTTGCATAACCTCCTGTCCAAGATGTGCCAATCGAGGAGGTTAGGACTCTCCAATCTTTAGAACCTCCTGAAGTTGAAGGAGAAGAAGATTTCATCCAAGAAGAGGATGCACTTCAGGAGACATTTGAATTGTCCAAGGAAGAGCCCACACCAAAACCTCCTATTGAAATCAAAATCTTGCCTCCAGGCCTATGCTATGCTTTTCTAAATGGATATTTGGAAGCCCCTGTCATCATAAGTGACAAGCTTTCGGATGAAGAAACTCTCAAATGCATAGCTGTGTTAAAAAAGCATAGGACTGTCTTTAGCAAATCACTCCAAGACCTCAAGGGCATCAGACCTGCTCTTTGCACCTATTACATTCCCATTGACCCCGAGAGTACCCTCTCATGGGAAACTCAACGGCGGTTGAATAATGTGATGCATGAAGTTGTCAAGAAAGATGTCTTGAAACTTCTACATGTCGGGATAATTTATCCAGTTCCTCATAGTGTGTGGGTCAATCCAATTCAAATAGTGCTGAAGAACGTAGCAATGACAATCGTTCAAAATGAGAGGAATGAATTAATTCCTCAACAAACCATCTCGGGATGGTGGATGTGCATAAACTACTAAAAACTCAGCAATGCAACTAGGAAGGATCATTTTCTAGTTCTGTTCATTGATGAGATGTTAGAGTGTTTGGCAAAACATTCCTTCTTTTGTTTCCTTGATTTATATTCGGGGCATCATCAAATCCACATCAATCCTGATGATGAAAGTAAGACCACATTTGCATGTCCATGTGGAACATACGCCTACAGGCAAATGTCTTTTGGACTGTGTAACGCACCGACCTCCTTTCAATGGTTCATGATGTCTATCCTTTCAGAAATGGTTGAAGAAATCATGGAAGTTTTCATGAAAGGTTTCTCCACCTATGGAAAAACTTTTGGTCATTGTTTGGAAAATCTAGATAAGGTCTCACAAGGATGCCAAAAGAAGGATCTGGTGCTTAATTCGGAAAAGTGATATGGTCTGTGAGGGCATCGTTCTTGGACAATTAGTGTCCAAGAGGGGGATAGAGGTGGACAAAGCAAAAATTGATGTTATTGCACAACTTCCACCTCTAGTCAACATTACACTACGTAAGAAACTCAAATAGAAGACAAAGATAGGCGACGAGCTGAAAGGCGATCGTCTCTGATATGGTTAACGAGACGAGCCCGCTTTAGCGAGGATCTAACATGGCTCGGTTGAATGAACAAGGAGACACATTACTATACAGCCTATCCGAGTTAAGTTGGTATCCGAGATGTGCCCTCCTCTCTGACAAACAGGAGACGTGCTTTACTTGAGCTCGACTCATATTTCTTTCGTAACTTAGATGAGCTTTCCTTAGAGATTGTCTCCTTTCATAATCAAAGTCGGCATGTCTTTCATACCCACGGGTCAGGCTCTTCTCCTTTTGTCATGGAAGCGGGCTCATCTCCCATTCCCTCTATAGAGAGACGTGCGTCAAATCGGTTCGTCTCAATTTTCTATTACCCTTCTACGACCTCCCAGCTATGGTAGAACAAGTGGATGCCATATCTGCCCTATTCTTTCCCTCTTTGGAGCTGCCCTTCTAAAAGTCTTATGGTGATTATCAGTAGATCTTAAAACAAAGGGTTAGTCCTCCCCTTCTCTCCAGTTCCTTACTATTTTTTATCCCTTTAGATTTTAACTATCAGTGGCTTCAAACTTCTTTGATTTAGCTCTTCTTTTATGTACGTAGATGTCATCGAATCGAAGTTGGATGTATGGGCTGTGCCTTTACAATCAATATATTCAAGGGGTAGATTCATTTATCTATTTCGCGAAGAAAGACATGTTGGACAATATTAGAGGGACTATTAGTTATCCTTGCAAACATTGCAAGAATGAGAAAGATATCACACAGATGAAGTGTTGAGGTCACATTTGGTCATGCATGGATTCATGGTGGATTATCGATGTTGGAACAAACATGGGGAGGAGGGCTTAATGAAGCAGAGATGAGAGATTCATATCTGGACTGGGAGGTCCCTACCACTGTCGGAGAAGATCATGATGATGATGTGAACATGCCATATAGATCAGTGTTCACCGATGATGACATTGAGTTTCAGGTGCATAACACAGAGGAGATGGTATGCAATGTCGAGAGACATGGCGACGATGATCTGTACAGTATTGGTTAACTTGCAAATTACAAGAAGATATAGGAAGACTCGAAGAAGCCATTGTATCATGGTTGTGCGGCTAGGTACACCAAACTGTTTGCGATAATAAAACTTTTCCAGTTGAAGGCGAGCAACAGATGGAGTGATTGTAGTTTTAAGGAAATGTTGACGCTCCTTAAGGACATGTTACCCCAAGGCAACACAGTCCCTAAGGCAAATTATGAGGCAAAAAAGATAATCTGTCCACTGGGTTTGGAGGTGGAGAAAATCCACGTGTGCAAGAATGATTGCATTTTATATCGTGGATCCAAGTACAAAAACCTCGAGAAATGTCTTTTTGTGGAGTGGACCGATTCAATCATTCAAAAGACAACGGTGATGACGAGAACAACAATAGAAGAAAAAAGGGCCTAAAAAGGTGTTTTGATACTTTCCTATCATTCCTCGTTTGAAGCGTTGGTTTGCAATTAAGGAGTCAGAATTGTTGCGATGGCACAAAGAGAAGCATAAGCAGGATGCTGGAATGATAAGACATCCTGCTGATGCGACACAATGAAAAAACATTGATTTATGAAATCTTGAATTTTCCATTGATCCTAGGAATATTAGGGTCATAAAGAGCACCGATGGCATGAATCCTTTTTTGAACAGTAGCACACATAGCACGTGGCCAATTGTGCTAACAGTTTTGAACCTTCCTCATTGGTCGTGCAACAAACGGAAATATATTATGATGTCAATAGTAATACTGGGGCCACAACAACCTGGGAATGACATCGACACTTATTTCAGGCCTCTTGTTGAAGACTTGAAGCAGTTGTGGTACAACGACAGAGTGCAGGTCTGGGATGACCACAAGCGTGAGTACTTTCACCTGAAAGCCATTTTATTTGTGAGCGTTAGTGATTCTCCAGCAGCACATAACTTGTCCGAACAGAGTAAGAAAGTAGGTTGCGGATGTCCACATTGTTTGAGAGAAACAGACTCATGGTATTTAAGCGAGTCACAAAAAATAGTGTACATGGGACATCGACGCTACATTCCAATGAAGCACCCTGTTTTGGAGTATGAAGGATAATTTCAATGGTGACATTGATAAGAGGCGTCCTCCACCTCATCCCATGGGTCATGAAGTATATCAAATGGTCAAGGATATCCATGTTGTCCTTGGTAAGCGGAAAAGGATTGGCAAAAATACTGGCGAAGATGACATGTGGAAGAAGCAATCGATTTTTCGGGAGCTACCGTATTGGAAGGACTTAAACGGTTGCCATTAGATCGATGTGATGAACGTTTAGAAGAATGTGTGCGAGAGCCTACTCGGGAAATTGCTTAACACGAATAGGACAACTAGGGACCATGGACATGCACGGGCAGATCTAAAGAAAATGGGAAATATGCCAGAGTTGTGGGTCGATGACACGATAAAAGGAGCGGAACTACGCACATCATATCACCCTTTGAAAAAATGAGAAGAAAGAGTTTTGTGTGTTCCTGAAAAATGTGAAAGTACCATCCAGCTACTCGATGGATGACTCAAGACTTATTTCATTTACAGATCTAAAAACTCCCGATGTGAAGTCTTATGATTACCATGTATTGCTTACGCAGATGATTGCTGTTGGAATTCAGAATATCCTACCGGTCAATGTTCGGGAGGCTATAATAACTTTTGCTTTTTCTTCAATGCAATTGGTCAAAAAGTACTATGTGAAGAAGATCTCGAGTCATTGGAAAAAAGGCACTATGAAACTTTATGCTTCCTTGAGATGTATTTTCCACCTGCCTTTCGACACCAGCGTCAATTTCACAACTCATCTTCTTAAGGATAAAAGCTACTTGGCCCTATTTTCCTTCACTAGATGTATGTGTATGAGATATTCAAAAACATACCGAAGACCTTCGTTAGAAATCGAGCTTACCCTGAGGGCAGCTTGGTACAAGGATACTCTACAAAGGAAGCTGTGGAGTGGGCTCTAAACTACACTGACCCGAGTAACCCGATTGGTGTTTCCAAGTCTTGGCATGTGGGGAGGCTCACAGGAAAACGGACCATTGGGAAGAAGGCTATAACTCCAGAGCCACATTTATTCTTTTGCGCTCATTTCCACGTTTTGCATACATGTCCATTGTGCCAGAGTACTTCGGTGAGAACAAGGAGGTGGTGCTTAGAAACAATCCCAGCCACAATAAATCATGGTTAGTAGGAGAAAAATCATTGGCTGGCTCTGGGATCAAATTTCTCACTCATCGAATACTCAAACAACTGAATACCTAAAAAAGTTGGCTCGTAGTCCTATATTCACAATTATTACATATCAAGAGTACGATATAAATGAATACACATTCTACACTGTAGATCAAGATAAGAAACGCACGTATCAGAATAGTGGTATCTGTCTTGATGCTTATAATGTTGCGGGCCAAGACCAAGACATGTACTATGGTCAAATACATGAGATCTGGGAGCTTGACTTTCAAGGATTCAAGATTCTTCTTTTCCATTGCAACTAGAGTGATTGAATCAAATGTGTTGTACAAGACAAGTACAGGTTCACTAGCATTGATCTTAACCGTCAAGGATATAAGTCGGAGCCTTTTGTGTTAGTAGAACACATTGGTCAAGTTTTCTATGTTCTAGACACAACAAATAAAAGACTTAGGGTGGTTATACATGGCAAACGATGAATCGTCAGAGTCGAGAATGTCGTCGATGAGGAAGAGTTTGACCAATTTGATGAGATTCCTCCTTTTGTCACCTCAATGATCAAGCAACAATACCATCGGCCAACGAACTTATTTATTTGCAGAACGACCACCATAAAAATTCAAGAATTTCAAAAAAAAACCAAGACCGCAACATAAAATACCAAATTGATTGTCTGTAAATATGCTCAAATATGGTCAATTAATTGAAAATTGTCTTCCATTTCGATATTTGTGTGATATATGCTCAAATGTGTGAAAATATTGCCATTTGAGTGAAAATTTGACTTTCATTGGTCATATGTGCACTGTTTCTTATGGAGAAGTATGATGTCTTGTGTTTTGTTTCTTAAGGAAGCACTACTGAATATGGCACTTGCTCTGCCCTAGAAAATGGGAGACGTCTTTTAGGCGTTAGCAAGGTAATGGGAGATGCATCTTTCAAGAGCTCGTCTCTAATTTCGACGCTTCGAATTCTACAAGAATGGCATTATTGGCGACGGCTCGCATTAATTCAAAAGAAAAGATATGTGCTCTTACAAAGCGCGTCTCTGATATGGGCTTACATACATGTGGGACCCAATTACTCTTTTTGTTAAAGTTAAAGGGAGACGCGCTCGGTGGTGGATCTTCTGAGGCGCGTCTTCGATTGGTACCCCAAGGTACTTGTAGCTCTCTCGCGCACTCTCTTCCAAACACTTAACAAAACTTTTCAACACTTTATCTCTCGCGCGCTGATCACTTTTCGCCCTAGAAACTGTCGTTGCGTCTTGCCCTTCCCCAGAGCACGTCGTCGCGTCAGTCCCCTTCCCTGGAGCTCATCGACGCCTCGACACTACCCTCTTGATCATTATCACGCTGCTGCCATTGACCCTTGACTCCCTCTCGACTAGCTCGGCACTTCCCTAATAAGGTTTGTTCACGCTTTGATTGGAGTCGAAATGGTCCGTGCTTTGGTGGTTCATCGGTCAATGTTTAGTATTTTTCAGAGTACTACGCTTAGAGTATTAAACTTTGGTTGGGGTCGAAATGGTCCACACTTTGGTGGTTCATCGGTCAATGTTAGTTTATTTCTGGAGTCCTAAGCTCATAGTATTATGCTTTGGCTAGTACCAGTCAATGTTTAATATATTTACGAAGGTCTCGCGCACCTATAACTTGTGTGATCTTGCGCACCTATAACTTGTGTGATAGACTTGTGACAGTCTATTATTTAATGATTGCTTGGTTTGGATTGTCCTTACACTTGGCACATAGATATTTTTCTTATTATGGTACAAATGTCATGAGAGAATTTGCTCCTTATGTGACTGTTTGTGCGAATGTGACTGAAATTTGATAATGTTTTACAAGATTTCAGTGATTTTTTTGAATTTGGAGATGTCTTAGTCGGAGCATCAGCACCATATTGAAGAGGAGGCTCAACAACAAACTCAGCAGCAGACTCATGAAGAGGATGCATCTGCCTCTAGTAACACAAGAAAGAAAAGGACGCGGACAACGTGGGCGACAGATGTTTTGACTGTTGATGAGGCCAATGACGAAGGCTTACCTCTGGACGATAATGTGAATACGAGACTCTCCATAGTTTGTGGTCTAGCTGCTCGGGAAAGGGTGCCATTAAACCTGCAGGGATTCGATCACTTGACCAAAAATGAAAAGGATGAACTCTTTGAAAGCTCTATCCAACCATACGTTCAATATCTGGAACATATGAAACAGAAGGGGAAGAAGCTAGCGATGAAGATGATCTCTCATGCATGGAGGACCTACAAAAGAAAGCTTGTGAATCTTTGGAGACACAATAAAACTCCCTTCTATATGTATCCACATGTGTCAAAAGATGATTGGGCGAGATTTGTTGAAAAGTGTGAATCATAGGATTTTGCCAAGAACAGTGAACATATGAAGTGGCTCCGATCGCAAAACGAGCTTGACCACCACCTCAACAATACCGGTTATGCTGAAAAAAAAGGATTTGGGAAGAGCAGGATGAAACATTGGTCGATCTAGCTCTTGAGAATCCATACGACATTTTCAGTGGACTGCTAAAACAATTTATGTGTGCTCGTTCACAGCTGTCTGAGTAGGGCCATATCAGCATCTACAGCTCGAGCACCTTACATGTCGCTCAAAGAGCCTGGACCCTGAGCAGCAAAGACTCAAATGGTGAGAGGGAAAACAATGCCCTCAGCGAGGCCCTGCAAAAACCGGATTAATGAGGCCGTGTTCATGGTGTTTCAAGTAAGTTGACCTGGAGGGAGGGTTTTCTGAAACACAAAAATATGTATCAGAGGCACAAGACAACCTCGACATCACAGGTTGATGTCGAGGAGCTGAAAATATAGCTGAGAAGGGAGCTCCTAGGAGACGTGAATCATATGCTGGAGGGAGCAGGTATAGCAATCTCTAATGCATTTTTCACCTTAAGTAACGATGAGGAGCGTAGGAGCAGCTTTGCTTCTACAACAGCTAGGGGTGGACATCCATAGGCACCAACGGCAGGACCTTCAATTGAGCCAGACATGATAGATAACTTGGCTCAGCCAACAACATGCAGCCTTCTGCTAATGGTCGGAGGAATCGCTCGAATGGAGGTCGGGAGAGGGCTAGTGTATCCCGATCATACCATGCTTGACCACATCTAGGTGGACACAACATCCTATGTTGTGGTCAAGGTGGACATAGTGCATGAAAATACAAAAAACCGGCAGCTTGAAGTGCCAGATGATACAACGCTGACTATGTGGGATGCAGTTACTAGAAGGGTTCAGTGGAGATGGATCCTTATTGTTGTTGACCCAGCAGCAGCAGCTTCCGCGTTGACCTCTAATGCTTCAATGTCTCCTGAGGCACGTCTGCTTCTACATCCAAATCCAGAGCAGATGGATCTATCTACAACTCTAGAGCTATCATTGCCTCTAGTTATAGATAAGCAGCAGAAGTCTCCAATTGGAGAGCAGTTGCCTCGAGTTATTAAGAAGCCGCATCTGTCTCCAACTCTAGAGTTGTCATAGAAGTCTCTACTTGAAGAGGAGCCGCGTGGGTCTCCATCTTGCACTCAGAGTGCCCTGCTTCTCCCTACACCTGATCATCCGCCGGCAAAGCCAACGAAGAATGTACGTGCGAAGAAAAAGAGTCAGCCGTAGCAGCGATTATCGTCGAATGAAGCTTGCAAGAAACCAATGAAAGAGTCGGAAGCTAACCCGAGGGCGCCGAAAGCTATGATGCATGCAAACCCGAAGTTTGAAATGGGGAAGCTGATGTTAACTGCGTGCGCACTCAAACAAGTTGGTAAACCTTGTGTTCAACTTCATCAATACTACATGTAAAATTACAAAAAGTGTCAACCATACTAGGGGCATTCAATCATAAACACTTTCTCTCGGGTGATGGCGCTTTTGTCATCGAATGGTCCGATCCCTACGACCTTTTCAACCTCGACGCGTTGGATGTCCTCAAAAACTAGGTTATTCAATACATATACTCAATATAAGTGTTATATGTAACAAATTTGACATTTTGCGTGTAGGCACCAACAATGACATACTCGTCATAACACGGGAAATGCGTCTCCTGCATATATTTACCCGCAAGTACCAGCGAGAACTTATATTCAAACGTCAAGTGGCCGAAAAGATTTTGTCCAATAGTTTGTGAAGGCAATTAAACACTACAGTGATAAGGAGCTTCTAGTCGTACTGTTCGACCTGGGTAACCATTGGGTAACCATAGCAATTTCTACAAAGTACGACCAAGTCTGGTGTTGTGACTCCTCAAGGCCGAGAGATGAAAAAACTAGCGAGCGAATAACCTGTAAATAAAATGATATCTCTTTCATTATTGACAAGTAAGTTCATTCTACACTTTAGTTTTGACTGTTTTGTCCTTGCACGATAATTTTACATTAACTGTGAATGCTTTTGTTTAGGGCTTTTGTACAAGTAAAAGGAAAACACCGACAACTTAAACATCATACTGCATTCAACATTCGACAACAAGCTTCGGGCAATACGTGCGGCTTCCATGTTTGCTTACACATGGCTTTATTTGGAGAGCAGCCTAATTGCAATGTATGTGTAAGTGCATCTATTTTACTTTATTACTTATCTTTTGCTAAATCTCATTTTATCGTGTGGTAGGACTACAGATCCGCCTTCAGGAATGCTGAAGGTCGTTGCTTTGAGCAAATTAGAGACGTACTATGCATGTTCATCATTTTCGAAATCATTAATTCAAAGGGTGAATTTTGTTACAAACTAGAGGATTAGGTGACAGTTATTCTTTGTGTAATTAGTTACTTGTTATGCTGCATGAAGAGAGGAATTCTTTGTGTAAATAGTTACTTGGTAACTACGATTGACACTTTGTTAATATTTGATTGGTCAATGTGTGTGATCTCCATTTGGCCATACATATGTTTCTATATGTGTATGTTGCTGACACTGGCAATGCGGCTGCCGAATCCTTCCTAGCTCTAGGATGCAGCTGGCAACCAGGATAATCATGGGTGGGGGGCACCTAATAGGAGATGTGCGTCTAGCAGAAAGGTTCTCCCTGTTAGTGCCGCAGTGACCCTGCCTCTAAACAATTCGGGACGTGCATTAACAGAGATTATCTTGGATTAGCTAAATAAAGGATACACACTTCCTTGTAGCTCGTTTATGACACCAAGTTTCAAAAATGAACCAAGTACAGTATATGTGTGCCCCGGATGTTTAACACACATACAAAAGTGATTCACAAATGATAAATAGATAATTATCATAGCTCAAATTATCAAATAAGTACTTTCATTTCAATACTTAAGTAATCCCCATATTACAACTATAGTGATCTTTATTGAACTATGATTACAACGGAAATAATCTAATTAAGCAACTAAGCAAAATAAGCATAAGGGGTCGTGGCTCCAAGCAACTCTATAGATAAGTTGACGGCAGCACACAACCTAGTACTCCGCATTATCATCACGATACTCCGAGACATCACCTAAAACTTTTGGTGTGGGAATTGCAAGGGTGAGTTCATGTCATACTCAGCTAGTGTGGGAAAATAATGACATGTAGCTTAAACAAGTTATTGATAATATATAATGGCTAATTGCTGAAAAGTACTTTTGAAACATGTAAAAAGCATCCTACAATGTCTATGTGAATTAATCCAATCATATCCCAAATAATAACCAATATTGATTCCAATACCATCAATTACCATTATATCATATCCATCCATAATTACTCTTCCAAATATCAAATTCTTACCATCATCATTAACCATATCCACTTATCAACATCCAAAACCATAACCAATACCTAATCCCAAATACCAAGTTTTCCCACTAATCATGTGAGGGTCCAGGTTGCTAATGACCGCTAGCACGGCTATCATGATAGTTTTAGACACACTCTGCAGAAGTTGTACCACTTTACCCATATGTATGTGATTTCATCACCTTTCAGTGACTAAGAATCTCCTTTATGTCGTCTCACACTTCCTTAAGTATGTGGTCAAGAGATCACAAAATAGTTTTTACAAAGGGACTACTAGCATGTATGGACCCACTATGGTTTCATCAGTAGGCTTGAATCTCTATTCTCCCACCCAAAGGCCCCCTCATGTGCCATGCGCATCCCAGGGTAGCCCTTCTCGACTCCCATTCCCCGCCCTATCCAATGGTCCATACAATACCAGCAACACACCTAATTATTCAGCTACGCCGCACCCATACTTGGCCATGTGGTGGCACTGTAATTCCTCGATGGTCGCTCCATGAACCGGTCCTTAGATCTAAAGCAGGTGAAACCACCATAACATCCAACCCAGTCCATAGTCCATGCTTGCTTAGATCTCCCATGTCCCAGGTTTACCAGTTAACCATATTCATCAATTCTCATCATCCATAAATTCAATAATTCACAATTAAGCCATTTGGTAGTTTTCCGATCCCAATTAATTAAAGCGAAGCAAAAATGTAAAAGTTTGTCCTTCCCGACTCTCTACAGTATATCCCAAGCTACAAGGATGGTCAAACAAGACTAGTAAACACCTACTTTTGGGTTTACCATCAATTTGACACAAGCATGCAAGTTTGCAAACAAAACATTTAATAATAGGATCAATATGATCAAGGACACTTGCCTTGCTCTTTAGTCTAGTTAGGGTCAAAGACTTCAAAATTCTGGTGCTGGAGGTCCTCGACAACACCCTCTAAAGCAAAACCTTCTATTCCGCGCAACAAACATACAAAATAGACATGAAAATCAATAAATGCTCATATATTAATTAATATGCAATTTTATGCATGATTAATGCAATTATGAGGTAAAACTTGTTAATGAGTTGCTATTAATGCTTACTAACTAGTTACAATGGTGTTTAATAAGTTTGGACAGGTTTTGAGTTGATTTCAATCAAATTAGAATTAATTCAGCCTGAACAGATCAGATACTGGACAAGTCTGATGCCAGGGCTGGACTAGTCCGCCCTGATCAAAACTGGAATTTAGGGTTTTCGTGGTTTGTGAGAATTGGGGTAGAATTTGCGCGGAGAAGGGAAAGTAGAAGGTGTACCACATGCGTATAATTCCAAGGATCGAGAATTGAGGTCAACACTTGAATTTTGGCGACTGAGGGTTGGTGATGAAGAGTTGATGGAGAGTTGAGGGTGAATTGGTGATGAAGAACGAAAAGTCAATGAAGATCTTGCTTGATTGATCCTCCTTCGTGTTCTCCCTTCCTCCTTTTTTTCTGGATCTTTTCTTGATGACGGCTCCCACGAACTAGGATTTGGGTTTCTTTCAATTGTGGAAAAGAGGTGAAAATTTGGGGTGTTGGGTTGCTTATATATAGTTGGAGAGGTAGGGTTTGATGGAATTCATGTTCAAGGCAGTGGAGGCTGTGTAGGGGTCCCACATGGTCTCCACAAAGGATAGGCACGACGTTCTTGGGCCCAATTAAGGTAAATACCCCAAAACAAGTCGTGGAGGAAAAGATTGATTATTAGTCAGACACACCGGACAATTCCGCCAGAGGGCTGGACTAATCCGATGTTGGACAGAGACGAAAACGGACAAGTCTGGCAGGAGGTCTGGACAAGTCCGGTCTTGTCCAGAGAGCAAAATGGACAAGTCCAGCAAAGATCGGACAAGTCTGGGTATTTGACAACTTATTCGAAAATTGTAATAAAGATCGGACTTGTCCGCACTCAATCACGGACAAGTCTGGAATGGAACAGAGACTTATCGGACCAGTCCGCAGCAAAAACGGACAAGTCTGGAGGGGCATCATAGGGGAAAACCGTACTAGTCCGGGATACAAACCGGACAAGTCCGTAATACTACATACTTCTAATTGTTGTTTTGTTTCTAATTCATTTTCAACTTGCTCCATTTTATGTTGCTTATTACTAAACATATAAGAATGTATGCATGCATGATAGATGAAAATGAGGGTGTTACAAACCTACCCCTTTTAAAATGAATCTCGCCCTCGAGATTCGAAGTAGAAGGAAAAAGATAGAGAAATTTCTTCTTGAGATCATCTTCTAGTTCCCAAGTTTCTTCCAATTTTGTATGATGCTTCCATTGTACTTTGCACCATCAAATGACCTTGTTTCTCATGACCCTTTACATGGTTTCCAAGATTTTGAATGGTTGCTCGGCACAAGTCAAGTCTGCCTCCAATCCCAATTCTTCCATTGACACTTGTTCTTGCGGTACCCTTAAGCACTTCTTGAGTTGTGAAACATGAAACACGTCATGGACATCGGAAAGATGTGCTGGCATCTCCAGATTATATGCTACTTCTCCATGTTTGGCCAAAATCTTGAATGGTCCAATATAGCGAGGTGCCAACTTGCCCTCTCCCATAGGTAACACTTTAAGGTATACGAAGTCTCCCACTTCAAAGGCTAAGTTTCTCCGCCTATTATTCGAGTAGCCCTTTTGTCTTGATTGAGCAGCTCTCAAATTTTCACAAATTACCTAAACTTGCTTTTCAGCCTCTTGTATCGCATCAGGCCCAAACACTTGAGTTTCTCCTGTCTCGTTCCAAAAAAATGGTGTTCTACACCTCCTCCCATACAACGCTTTGTATGGTGACATTTTCAAACTTGCTTGATAACTGTTATTGTAGGAAAACTCAACATATGGCAGACTTTTGTCCCAATTTCCTCCATACTTAAATGCGCAATCCCTTAGCATGTCCTCCAAAATCTTATTCGTTCTCTCGGTTTGCCCATCCGTTTGAGGATGATATGCAGAACTGAAGTTAAATTGAGCTCCCATCGACTCGTGCAGCTTTTGCCAGAACCTTGAGGTAAATTGAGAACCTCTATCAGACGATATTCTCCTGGGTACTCCGTGTAAACACTCTATTATTCCCATATACAATTCTGCCAACTTTGCTCCACAATAAGTAGTCTTGACAGGAATGAAATGAGCTGATTTCGTCAACCAATCCACAGTAACCCATATCGAGTCATAACCAAACTGGGTCCACGGTAATCCAACTATGAAATCCATACCAACTTCTTCCCACTTCCATCCCAGAATCTTCAATGGTTGAATAATCCCGCAGGCCTTTGGTGTTCGGCTTTGACCTGTTGGCACACATCACACAGAGCTACATACTCAGCTATGTCCTTTTTCATGCTAGCCCATCAATAGCATGTCTTCAAGTCTTTGTACATCTTTGTACAGCCGGGATGAATAGACTAAGGTGAGTCATGTGCCTCCTTTAATATTGTTTCACAGAGGGGCTTCATATTAAGCACAACATTCCTCTTTCCAAGCCATATAGTACCTTGGTAATCCTCAGCAAATTTGAATTCTCTCCCTTCCTGGGTTCTTTCTTTGATTTCCTTAATTTCTTCATCCTTGGTCTGACCTTCTCGGATATGGGCTTATCAGAAAAACTGTTTTTCGGCCTCTAGAAAATCCCGGGTGTGGCGTAAGAAAAGCATACCCCTCATTAAGGCCAGTGGCCTCTCTCTGGAACCGTCCTCCGCCATCGTCAACCACAAACTCAACTGCCCCCTCAACTTCTCCCCAGTCGCTCCATCTTCCTGGCTCCTCCGCATCTTGCACTCCACCTCCATCTCTACTGCTCTCTTGCCGGCCAACTCCTTTGGTCCCATGGCCAACTTCCCGATCGATCCCACCAGGTTCTTGGCCAACCAGCACTTCGACTTCCTTGATGGAGGGTCGGACAGACTACCAACGATGGTGGTTCACTTGCCTGGGCATCATCACCCAGCGCACGAGGAGTTTGCAGTGGCAGTGGACGTCGAGCACGTTCTGGCGGAAGACCAGTACGATGACTTCAGGCTTAGGATCCAGAACTTCCTCATGCAAGATATGGGTATTGATAGGTAAAGAGGTGATGATGCCCGATCTTCCGATAGGTAATGGGTAAGTCGATTGATGGAGATCTCGACGTTGATGATCCGAGGCTCTCGAGTAGAACATGAACAGCCCCTGCAATCACTACAACACCGCTCCGTTGGTTATCAACCGTGCTTCACACGATTGACCTCGCCAAGAAGGCTAATCCCTGCAAGTGCAACCGAGAACACAAGCAAGAACAAGGTAGACACGATCTGAAATCGCAAAGTTGGGGTCTCACAAACTGAAGAACGGCGATATTATTGATCTAAGCAAAACCCAATTGTCTATGGTGGATACCATTGAGTATATATAGGTGGGAGTACGTCCAAGGGGATGTTAGGTTCGTGACCTAACCCTAAGACACGAAAATAATGGACTTAGACTTGATACAAGGCCCAATGGCCCAATACGGTGGCGCAGCACCCTGACAGATTCTGTACTTGATTTGTTTCGACGATTCCCGACGACTTCGATGGAATTTTGACATGGGGCCGGTTCCATTGGAAAGTTTATCCTCTCCCCTTTCCGTGCATATATAGAACGTCCAAAACGGAGTTCGTATGGGTCCTGGGCGTCCGTTTTAGTGCGTACTGCTCCTGGACTCCGAGTTGGATACGATTTGGAGTTTGGTTCGGTTTCCATCTTCTTTGAACGAATTATCTGGTCTTTCACGTCCCTAATACTCCCTCCAAGTACTCCTTGAACCTCTCCATGGATCCTAATCACAAATAAATCATTAAGTAGCAATCTATGCTCAAAAACATATAAGGAAATATATAAGAACGAGTTCACCTCTGAAATTAATTGTTGTGTATGAACTCTATTGATTGCATCTTGTATATTCAGTAGAGTGTTGTTTGTATCCATATAAGTGATGTCCTCATCATCCTCCCCTTCTTGAATTGGAGTCGTCCTCGACTCAAGTTCATCTTCTATCATGTGTGGGTCCATACGTGCAACGCCATCAAATCTTCTTGTAAGCATGAAAGGAGGAGGCCAAGGTGGTGGACGACATAGTGCACCATCTTCATCTTGTCCAAACAAGAGCGCACATTTACTTGAGCCAGGATCCCAAACAAATAAATATTGTGTCATGTTTGTAGGTGCAATAATAATGTGCATGATCTCATCATTCTCCCCTTCTTTATGACAAGCCGTCCTCGACTTGCTTGTATGTCCAGCAAAGAGGCTTGCATTGGAGGTAGAGTAAGTGCTGTCCATAATGCACAACCACAGTGAATAATGCTTTTGTTGTCCCTGCTGCAAGGAAAACATACTAGAAAATCTTGACAAGACATTATTAGCGTTAGTACATTCATTTACTTGACCATGTTGTTGCAGCACAAAAGGAGCTTCCTCGTTTGAACATATGTAAACTTTATGCACCATAAACATACCACTATGTTCATATTTGCCTATAGCATGAAAAATATTTCTACTTAACAAAGGCAATTCAGATTGAGAAAATATTATCTTCTCTACGATATCTAGATCACAAAGAGTGTCAAATTCAATATAGCCCAAAGTATTTAGAGAAGATAACAATTTCAGCTCATCCCTTTCACATGTAGTTGGGATCAAATGCTTAATTTCAGCACAAGAGACTGATAAAGTATCAAATTCATTTGGTTGTTCTAGCATAGGTATAATATAATTATCAGCACACAACTCATTTTTGTTATAAGAATCAGTGGGAAAATCAACTAATGGTAAAGTTGTATTATGAAAAGGTTCATCTTGTTGCTGCTCATCGATAGTATGATTGGTAGCAAAATTCAGCACAGCTGAAAATATCATACCTTGGTTAACTATATAGCATTGTCCATTAACATTACTCTTATTTTCAGCAAGAAATTCAAATGCATTATGAGTTGATTCATCAAAAAATTCAGAAGAGTTGTTCAACACCTCACTCTCATTTGTATCTCCATTTATTTGTTCATGTTCCTGCAAAAGGTTAGGCAAAGGAGGAGGTACAACAAGAAAATTCTTCTCAAGTTCATGTATTTCATCTTTACAATTAGATACATTAGCAAAAGTTTCTCGCATGAGAATTTTCATATCTTTCCATGTTCGAGGTCTTTCTAAATCACTTAAGTTGTTCCACCAAGTCAATGCACAACATACTAATGCACTTGCAACATTTCTAATCTTTCTTTTCTCACACATATGACATTGTCCAAAAATTATATCCAACTCTATTTCCCAAGCAATATATTCATCGTAACCAAAACCATCATAAGAAGGAAGAGATGGGAGAATGTAATTACTTCTTGTGGAAGGTGTTGTAAAGGTGGCCTGAATGTCATGTGAATCCTTGGTTGATGTTTGATTTTTAGTGAGCAACTCTATCGCCGTCTTCATCATGTCCATCATCTCAGCATATAATGCATGATTCTTGCTTTTACCTGACATTGTTAGTAGCAAACAGAAGACAACACAAAAAATATGTTATCCCTATCAACTACAAAGGATAATGGAAAAGTGGAAGTGGAATCACACACTCTCAAGCGTCTTACCACGCTCTTACAAGTGTTCTTACCGACACTGCAGGTGGCAAACGGTGGCCGGTATGAAGAAACCAATAAAGCGTGGGATGATTGCAAAGGTGTATCGATTCTGCTCAAGAGTAAGGTGTAGCTTGGATGGCACTTTATTTGTAGCAAGGATTAGAAACAATGAAATCAGATAGTAAAGTTGAATAAGTGTCCAAAGTATTTGTCAAAGTTGCTGGCCTAAATGTGTTCCTAGTAGTTTAAGCTAGCAAGACATGAGACAAAACTAGATGACACAAAGAATGCAAGCACTTCTGTTTTTTTTATTGTTTT
Source organism: Tuctoria greenei (assembly GCA_036927565.1). Classification (NCBI taxonomy): domain Eukaryota; kingdom Viridiplantae; phylum Streptophyta; class Magnoliopsida; order Poales; family Poaceae; genus Tuctoria; species Tuctoria greenei. The sequence goes on along the minus strand of JAYESD010000007.1, from coordinate 75,469,042 downwards.
TTTTTCTCTTTTTTGTGCGGCTTTTGTTTCTTGTTTTGCACTTGCCTTTTTCTTTTTTTTTTTCTTCCTTTTTTTTCAGAATGTGCTGCAAGGGAAGAACACAATGAAAATCAATCCAAGATATCTCGTGTGTCTGTCGCAGATTTTCTGCTCAAACTTCCAAGGACAAATAGGCACACTTATAGGCTCTAAATTGGAAAACTTATAACAGAAAGATGGTAGATATATCTCTCCTCTTTAATTTAAATATATGGAAGACCTATTTTGGAAAAGAACAATAGGAGATACTGACCCCGAAATACAGACTGTTCAGAATTTTTAGGTCAATAACAGATTCGGATCTAATGCAATTTAGACATCGATAACTATATTTACTGGGAAAATGATGAATATGAAACTTATAGAGCACTTCTTAAGCTTTCCAGAAAGTACAAGAACACCAAAATCCGAGTTCGTATGTGCGAGATATGATGAAAATACAAAACTGGACAGAGGTTAATCTAATCTGGACGTGATGACGTGATTCAAAAGGATGAATCACACAATGCAAAACTCAAACTAAGACCAAAAAACACTTTCTAAACCAGCAATATGACTCAACCACGGACACAAACTCAACAAAACCAAACTGAATAACAAAGTTGCAAAGTCTCAATATGGTTTGGACAAAGTAATGAACAGATCTACTAAACTGCAAGTTTTTTTGTGGCTTTTTTGTGGACTCTAGGTATGAAAAACAAAACTAATGTAATGGATAGATGAATTACCTAACGGGCAACCTGGAAATCTGATACCAATTGATAGGAAAAGGTTGAGGCCGAATCTTCCGAAAGGTAATGATAAGTCGATTGATGTGGAGATCTCGACGTTGATGATCCGAGGCTCTCGATTAGAACACGAAAAACCCCTGCAATCACTACACCACTGCTCCGTTGGTTATCAACCGTGCTTCACACGATTGACCTCCCCAAGAAGGCTAATCCCTGCAGGTACAACCGAGAACACAAGCAAGAACGTAGAAGAAGCAATCTGAAATTGCTGAATTGGGGTTTCACAAACCGATAAACGGCGATATTATTGATCTAAGCAAAACCCAATTGTCTATGGTGGCTACCATGGAGTATATATAGGTGGGAGGACGTCCAAGGGGGTGTTAAGGTCGTGACCTAACCCTAAGACACGAAAATAATGGACTTAGACTTGATACAAGGCCCAATGGCCCAATACGGTGGCGCAGCACGCTGACAGATTCTGTACTTGATTTTGTTTCGACGATTCCCGACGACTCCGAAGGAATTTTGACATGGGACCGGTGCCATTGGAAAGTTTATCCTCTCTCCTTTCCGTGCATATGTATAACGTCCAAAACGGAGTTCGTATGGGTCCTGGGCGTCCGTTTTTGTGCGTACTGCTCCTGGACTCCGAGTTGGATACGATTTGGAGTTTGGTTCGGTTTCCATCTTCTTTGAACGAATTATCTGGTCTTTCACGTCCCCAATACTCCCTCCAAGTACTCCTTGAACCTCTCCATGGATCCTAATCACAAATAAATCATTAAGTAGCAATCTATGCTCAAAAACATATAAGGAAATATATAAGAACGAGTTCACCTCTGAAATTAATTGTTGTGTATGAACTCTATTGATTGCATCTTGTATATTCAGTAGAGTGTTGTTTGTATCCATATAAGTGATGTCCTCATCAGGTATCACTGGCACCCACTCTTGTCTCTCTCCTCTGGGCATAGCTTTGTTTGCGTTTCAGACTAGCCTGTTTCGAGATCTTCTAGTGATGGGAGAACCAATAATGGTGGATGGGTCCGTGTGTCTTTCGTCAGGCATGATTTTGGAAGGAACCGTCGGATGCATGAGTTTGGTTGTGTCGGATGGTTCATGATTGTGGGGTATCCGTTAGACTATAGATCGGTGGAAGCAATTGAACTGGCGGTTTCTGGTTTTGGCAAGTTACTACAATGGCACACAACCCCGAGGGCGCTAGGATTCATTCTTGTGAAGTGTTTTACACCCATGATAGGTTAGTCCCCAGGAGCCTAGTACTGCATCAAGGTACCAGGGATGGTGTCGGTTACTCTTGGACCTGTCCAGTTTACATCCTGATATGGATAAGCCCGCATGGCTGTGGAGAAATCCACTGGGGCGTCCCCTCGGAAAATGACATGCTAGAGGATGGCAACCCACACCCCCTTCAAGAACCAGAACCAGAGGGGGAGCACCAAAAGGCGGGTGACCCCGAGGCAGACGCAGACTAGGCAGTGCGCAATGGCCAGCCACAGAACAATGATGGATGCGAACCCTGGGGGCCGACACCCCCCCCCCCACACCAGGAGATGGCCATCAACTCCGGCGCTCCCACTCAGGATGACTCCTCCGGTGTTGCGAACACTGTGCAAACCACTGCCAGAGCACCATGGACGGGACCACAACCTTACTCTCTGGCTAACCCTAACGATGTCACACAGCAGCCGGACTGGATTCGCCCCTTCGATTCTGTGGGACTGAGAAGAATGCTCCAGGTGGCTTTCCCCAACTCCCCGTCTGCGTGGTGAAATGTGCAGTTCGGTGAGCCCAATGGATGCGGGGGTTCAATAAGGTCCTCACCATGTCCTTCACCAACACCGTTGATCAGCAGAGCACTCATCAGAGCAAGGACCAGAGCCCAGGACAATCCTCTATGGTCATCAGAGACATCACCTTAGGGCCAACTGCAGACATGGACAGGAAGAAGGGCAAACAACCAGTGAAGTCAGCAGTGGTCGACCTGACAGGCCCCTCCTACTCCAACACTTGTTATTTTGCTACGTTTTTTATTACGCACAATATCTGTTATGAGCACCTGCTCATTTGGACCGTTTGGTGGCCTGATTCTAAGTCCAAGTCAGTTATTCCTTTCTAGAGCCCTTTGGTTGTGACCTGTTACATTGTTGCTTGGCCTAATTACTTGACATGTGTTGGCGGTTGGATCAATTTCTGGTTCCCGCATTCTCGCCTTTGTGGGCTGGGCACCCAGTGGATGCTGTCTTGGGGGTATGTTGAGTCGCGTTAATCTAGGCCCCAACCCCTCTTCTCTGGCCAGGATTACATCCCGGTCTGCCCATTTACCCTTTATGGTTATCTATGGTGCACAACTTAAACCGTAACTGAAATGTTTTTAAATGGAACATCTGTGGTCTCAACAGTACTGATGAACAGCAGGCAGTCAAAAGCCAAAATAGAGGAGGTTCATGAATGTAACATCTTATGTATTCAAGGGACTAAAAAAGAACATATTGACATATCTTTCCTTAAACGAGTGGCGCCCAGAAGATTCAAGAAATTTGCTTATGCACCATCCAGGAGCCTCAGGAGGTATACTAGTGGGCTGGAACGACAATCTTCTTCATGCGGAGTCTCTAGAAATTACGAACTTTGCCATTTCTATTCGGTTCACATATCGATAGAATGGGGTTGTTTGGACCCAGTCAAGGTCCCCGCCGGCAAGAATTCAGAGAGTGGTTATGGAACCTATATTTACAACCGCAAGAGTTATGGATGATACCGGGGGATTTCAACTTCTATCGTCACACTAGTGATCGTAACCGCACCAGAGCGAATTCAGGTGACATGCAGACCTTCAATAGTATCATCCTACACTTGGGACTTATTGAAATCCCTCTACAAGGAAGGAAATACACGTGGAGCAACATGCAATAGTCCCCCCTGCTTGAACAACTAGATTGGTGCTTTAATTCAGCGCAGTGGTCTCTATCATTTCCAAACTCTACACTTCGGCCGCTAGCGAGGGACACATCTGACCACGTTCTGCTAGTGGCCCAGATCAGCACTACCATACCCAAAGAAAAATGCTTCAAATTCGAGAACTACTTGCTCAGGCATCCCCAATTTTTCTCCATTGTTAAAGACTCTTGGGATCAGCCCCTAGCCACAGTTGGAAGTGCCAAGAGAGTATCTGCTAAATTAAAATGACTGAGATACAAGCTAAAAGTGGAGCAGAACACTGGGTGGCCTAAATAAACTGATCAAGCGATGCAATGAAGTTATTTTGATCATGGACACAATGGAAGAACAAAGGACATTATTTCCACAAGAAAGTAGCTTCAGAAACATGATCAAACACCAACTTGCTCAACTCATCAAGCAAAAAAATCACTACTGGAGACAACGCTACACAGAGCGATGGGCCATGCTTGGAAATGAGCCAACAAAATTCTTCCTGGCCGCGACAACGGAAAGGTATAGGAGAAACAACATCCCAGTCATTCAGACGACCAAGGAGTAGAGCTGATGGACCATGGGCACAAAGCTTCCGCTCTCTGGAAGGAATTCAACGAAAGGTTAGGCCAATCTGACCTGACTCATCAATGGCCACAAATTCAGCAATGGGTTTTGCCCAGGTAACACTTATACACACTGTGCAACCCAGTCACCAGAGAGGAAGTTGATGCCACAATCAAGACGATGCCAAGCGACAAAGTTCCAGGCCCAGACGGGTTCAACACAAAATTCTTTCAAGCATGTTGGCACATCATTAAGGAAGATATATACCTGCTTTGCTCGGATTTCTTCAATAACAACATCAGTATCCAGCCACTGAATAGCTCTTTAATCACTCTCATCCCAAAGCTCAACAATCCCTGCAGGGTTGCACACTACAGGCCCATATCACTGCTGAACACCACTGCCAAACTGATCACCAAAATACTCTCAGTACGATTGAAGGAAGTCATCACAACCATCATCCACAAAAATCAATACGGCTTCATCAAAAAAAGAACCATCCAGGACTGCATGGCATGGGTCTTTGAATATCTCCACCAATGTAGGAAAACCAACACAGGTATCATAGTACTCAAACTGGACTTTGAAAAAGCCTTTGAAAAAGTGGAACATGACTTCATATTACACATGTTGCGAGTTTTTGGTTTTCCGAATCAATGGATCAAATGGGTAGCAGACATCCTATCAACTGCCATTTCTTCAGTGCTTCTCAATGGAGTACCAGGCAAGACGTTCCATTGCAGAAGAGGGGTTTGGCAGGGGGACCCACCGTCCCCCCTTCTTTTTGTATTGGTAGCTGATCTCCTGCAAATTTCAATCAACAAAGCGGTTGAGTTAGGGCTTCTGTCATTGTCACTGCACCAAGGAACAAATGTGGAATTCCCGGTGGTCCAATATGCAGACGACACTATCCTAGTTCTCAAGGCTAATCAGAGAGAGCTCTTCTTTTTGAAAAACCTATTGCAATCTTTCAGAGGAGCGATAGGTCTAAAAGTGAATTGGGGAAAATCAAGTCTGATGCCAATCAACATTGAGCAAGAGAAAACCGCAATCCTTGCAGCCATACTGGGCTGCACCATTGGCTCATTCCCATTTACATACATGGGATTGCCTATGAGCCTTGAAAGACCAAAAGCAGACGCCTTTGAAGGGCTCGTCTCACGAGTACAGAAGACGCTAACCAGAGCAGCAACATGGTTATCAATGGCTGGCCGATGCACACTCATTAACAGCATCATATCCGCTATACCTATTTTTGCCATGTGCACTAAGAAACTGAGAAGTCCAGTCATTCAAGCAATTGACAAAGCCAGAAAGCAATGCTTGTGGAGAGACTCAGATATCAATGGCAAAGGCCGGCCTCTAGTGGCCTGGCATCAAGTGACAACACCAAAGGAAAATGGAGGCCTAGGTCTCAAAAACCTCACTACAATGAATGAAGCCCTGCTCATGAAATTCCTCTGGAAAATCTATAACAAAGCTTACATCCCCTGGGTCCATCTCATACAACAATGTTATTGTAACAATGGTAAGCCACCGCATGACACAAAAGGAAATGGATCCTTCTGGTGGAAGGACGTAGTGAGACTATCTGACTCATCTCTCAAGAATTTTGAGGTAAAAGCTGGAAAAGGGGACACAATTCGGCTCTGGCAGGATCAGTGGGAAGGCCACCATCTCAGAAGGGACATGCCTCGTCTACACTCCTTCGCGAAAAAATCCAGCATCTCTATGGCCCAATTCCTCAGCAGGTCAGATCACCTTAGCCACTTCTTCCAACCAATGTCGGATGAAGCCTTGCTGGAACTGGTCAACCTGGAAGCGCTGCTGGATGAGGTCTCTCACAGAGACCCCTCGCAAGATGTATGGCGTCCGATAGGGGTAGTAAGGATATAATAAAGGCTAAGTGCTGAAAAGTACATTAAAACATTTGTAAAGAAATATATTATATGTATGTGAAGTAAACCCATCATAAACTATGTAGTTACCATAGTACCAGTCCATATTCAAAACCATCATCCATATTCCAGATTTCTCATTACCAATAACCATATCCATTGCCATAAACCATAAAACCATCCCACATCCAGTACCAAACCATCCCAATACCAAAATCCCTCTAATCATGTAAGTCATCCAGGTTGCTCATGACCGGGAACACGGCTATCATGATAGGTTTTAGACACTCTACAGAGGTTGTACCACTTTACCCACGTGTTTGTGATTTCATCACCTTTCAGTGACTGGAACCTCGATTATGACGTCTCACACTTCCGTCGGTGTGTGGCCAAGAAATCATAAATTAGCATTTATAAAGGGATTACTAGCAAGTACGGACCCACTGAGGTTTCACCGATGGCGATGTCTTCAACTGAGCACATCTTAAACAAAGGGCCCCCTCTTGTGCCATTCGGATCCCACGGAGTCCCGCCTCAAATCCAAACCCATTCCGACTCCCCTTCCCCGGTGCGCCAAATGATCTGCTCAATACTGGCAATACCCTAATTAATCGGCTATGCTACACCCATACTTGGCCTCGTGGTGGCACAGTAAACCCTGGATGGTCGCTCCACGAACTGGTCCTTAGATCTAACGCAAGCGAAACCACCATAGCATCCAACCCAAACCACATACTATGCTTGTTTAGATCTCCTATTACCATGTCATATTAACTATAATCTCATTAATGCATAATTAAATGGTATAGTTGCTTTCCCATCCCAATTAATTAAGCGAATCAAAAAGGTAAAAGCCCTTCCCGACTCTCTACCATATATTCCAGGTGACAAGGGTGGTCAAACAAAACTAGTAAACTTCCTATCATAGGAGTCCCATCAAATTGTCACAAGCATGCAATTTTGAAAACAAAACATTTATTGTCGAAACAGGATCAATATGTTCAAGGACACTTGCCTTGCTCTTGGTCTTGGTTCGGGTCAAAGCCTTCAAATTACCGGTACTAGAGGTCCTTCGCAGCACTCTCTAGCACAAATTTGTCTAAACCACGCAATAAACATACAATACAAGAATTACAATCAATAAGTACACATATATTACTCAATATGACATGACATGCATGATTAATGCAAATGCGAACAAAACTAGTTAATGAGTTCTTAATGATGTTTACTAACTAGTTATAATGGTTATTAACAAGTTTGGACAGGTTTGGAATTGATTCAAATCAATTTAGAATTAATTCAGCAGGAAACATACAGCAAAATCAGACTGGTCCGCTCTAGGGCCGGACTAGTCCGCCCTTCGCAGAAACAACGAACTAGGGTTTTCTAGATCGACGTGAATTTGGAGAAACGGGGTTGAATTCACGTGAGAAATAGAAAGTAGAAGGTATACCAGTTGTTTAGATCTCCAATGAATCAAGTGTTTTGGAGGCAACACTTGGATCTTGATGATCTAGGGTTGATGAAGAAAAGTTGATGGTGAATTGTTGATGAAGAACGAAAACTTGATGGAGATCTTGATCCTCTTTCGTTTCCTCCTCTTCTTCTTCTTGCTTGGGATCTCCTTCTCCCTCCTTGGTGGCGGCTACCCACGAACTAGGGTTTGTGGTCTTTAAATTGAGGCAAAAGTATGTAAAGTCAAGGGGTGGGGTTGTTTATATAAGGGTGGACGGCTAGGGTTTGATAGATTTAGAGTTTGGGAGGGTGGAGGCCGGTGTGTTGTCCCACATGGGCTCCAAAAAGAGTTAGACACGACGTCCTTAAGCCCACATAAGGTAAAACCCAAAAACACATCGTGGAACAAAAGATCAATTCGAAATCGCGATCACCAGATAAGTCTGCAGGAGGCTAGACTATTCCGAAGTTAGTTAGAGAGATATTGGACAAGTCCGGACTGGACATCAAACAAGCCCGAACTTAGTTAGAGGAAAAATCAGACAAGTCTAGCCAAAACCGAAAAAGTCCAATTTTAGTCAGAGGGGAAAATGGACAAGTCCGCTAGATGTCGGACAAGTCCGGACAATTCTAGGGACTTGGCAAAATTTTCAAGGAATTGGGATACCGAACTTGTCCGTGATGGACCGAATAAGTCCAAAACTGTACGGAGGCAAAAACCGGAATAGTCCACAATAAAACGGACATGTACGAGCGAGGGTCAGAGAGAAATTGGACTAGTCCGCACAAAAACGGGACTAGTCCACACTTCTCAGAACTTTTGAGTGCGGTTTTACTCTAAATTCATTTTAAACTTGTTCCTTTTTATATGGATTAATGTTAAACATGTATAATGATGGATGTAGGGCATGATACATGAAAATGAGGGTGTTGCAATTTGTCAATTGTACCATCCTTGTGGCACAATGAATCACTCCCTTATGCTTCCGTAGCAAGTCCATTCCAAGTATTATGTCTAGCCATATGAATCCAGAATGATGATATTGGCAAGGAAATCTTCCCCCCATATTTTAAGACTTACTTTTGGACATACTATATTCATCCTCATCTCTCATGTAGCTTCATCTGAAAGAGTGAATCTTCTACCTGTGTCCATCTTCCATTGAAGTAGAGGTCGAACGAGATACAAAAGAGAGATAGAAGGAATCCCCAACTATATGCATCAAGGTATATGAGAGTAAGCAACTCCTTTGTTAATATATCCCTATATGAGGATGTGGACAAGTGCCAATGCATCCCACATCTCTTTACTATGTGCGGATGTGGACATTCACCAAAACATCCAACAACTAGCACCAATCATACAAGCACAAGCACACACCATAGAAAATTCAGCGCACCACACTAATTATAGCTATTACGATCTAAGAGTCTTCACAACTTCTGAATAGGGGACCTAAACATAGTTGTGGGAGCCATGGCTGTTTTGGCCATGAGGCGGTGATGGCGTTGGGTAAGGCGAGTAATACACGGGCGCACGCCAAGGTGAATTGGACGTCCATGTAGACGTTTGTGAGCTTGCTACTCCATTGTTCTCCATGTTGGCATAGATCTCCTCTTGTTTTTCCAAGAAGTATAACCCCTTGTGGAGGTAGCATATCTCCTCCTGAGCATCAGCATAGCAATTTCCCAGTTTCACAAGCATCCACTGAGATCTGTCAATAGCGAGAGAGTTGGATTGAGCTCCTTCTTGTGGTCCAATGATCTCCCTCGTACTACTCTTGCGACGTGGATGTAACGCAAAGCTAGTGTCTATAAGCTGCTCACGGTAGGAGTAAGACACTTTGGTGAGTGCGTCCCAAGTAACATCATCAATGACTTGCTCCCTGGTGGCCCTCCATGTGGGCTCGAAGTGTCGATTGACAACAACGTCCTTAGCGAGGATAATAACTTGAGCCTTCCATTCTTCACGTCCAAGGTGGGGAATCCTTCTGACATAGTACACCGAGTGTAAATTGCAAATGTCAAGAAACTTCTTCAACTCCTTGGCCGCATATCCTCCATAGGTTCCATAAGAATGAAAATCTTGAGCAAAACATAAAACTGGACCATTATTGTCCTTTTCAGCTTCAACAGGTGCTGGGTCATTTTCCTGGTCATCTCCCTACAGTTCAACCTCTTGGGGCTCCTCTTCTTGATCATCATCATGTGATTAATCTTCCTCATAAGGCTCCACCTCTCCTGGATCCTCCTCCGTTGTGTCAGAGTGCTCGTGTTCGGCTTCTTTCGCAGGGGAGTTCACTTCCTCCTCTCTTGCACTGGGTCTTTCGGATCGTCGTTGGGCCTAAGCTTGCTTCCAAGAGGCGACGGACGAGCCCTCTTATATGCTGTCATCCTATTGGTAGAGATCTATGGAGAAAAACATGAGAACGTTAGAGAAGAGTGCAATGTAAATCTAAAAATGCAGCAGCAATAAAACAAGATAAGAGGGTGTGCGGTAGCTCAAAAAGAGAGAAAAGAGGTAAAAACGCAATAGCAGCGGAACCACTTATTTTTCAACAAAAATACGATTAGTAGAAGCAAAATAAGTGCAGAAACAAAATATTTGAAAAGGCAGAAGTCCTAAGTTGTTTGTGGTGTCATTCTACCTAGAGTTGTGTCATACGATAAACATGGCTCTGATACCAATTAGTGACACCCCGGTTACGACAATGAACCATGTGAGGCACATATGTGTGCCCAGGACGTTCATCACACGTACACGTGTGAATCACAAATGATATTCATATTATAACCATGTAATTAACAGCAAATAGTACATCATTACTATAATCCAAATAGTCTAAAATGATAGTCTCTAAAAATTATTATTGCAGCAGAAAATAACTAAGCAGCTAGTAGACTCCAACTTCACAGGCAATCGACGGTAAAACGCACGCCTAGTACTCCACGTGATCTTTAGGGTAGTCTCAAGTGTCTCCTGTAGCTAAATTAATGTGAGAATAGCAAGGCTGAGTACATGTCGTACTCAGCAAGTGTGAGAAAGTATGACATGTAGCTTAAACAAGGATGGTACAAATGGTTCTGTAACATCCCGTTTTATATAAACTAATAATCCGTAGCCAAAAGATTAATCACCGGAAATATTAAAGGTGTGCTATCAGACAAGGGATAATAATAAATCTAAATAGAAAGTGAAAGAGAAAAAAAAAATAAACACACACATACATATATATCACCAGTATATGTACAACCATTAATTTAGTCTCAGGTGAATAATAATTCTGGTCATACAGCAATAACATGAATAAATGAAACAACGTAATAAACATGTAGAAAGCAGCCATAAGGTTGAGATAAAATAATGAAATAAAAAAAAAATCTTGAACCCACGTACGTCCATCATCAGCCAGCACGTCACGTTCCTTATCCTGGTACCAGACCTGCTCATGCTAATTTTCACCCACCCCCTCCACCTTTCTGTTAATTACAAAAATGTCCTATCTTTCTTCTCCCTCTAGCCAAAGCACATCACGTCCAGTTCTGTACCGAACAGCAGCAAAGATTAGCCATTCCAGAAGCCAAGCTCGTCCTCCTCTCCGTGACCTCCCTCGAAGACTCCCGACCGTGTACGACACCTTTACCTGCCGACCCCGCCCTTCCACGCGCGTGCTCGCACAGCCACAAGGACGACGCGACGCAACGGGCAGCGCGAATTTAATCCTTGTCCCCGAAGCCGGCCGCCTACCACAGCTGCTCCGCCTATAAATCGGTCCGACCGGCTTCATCCTCGCCAAGCCTCGCCTCCCGCGAACCAGCCAAGCTTCCAGCGCCTAGCTCGCCGCGCTCGACCACCGGAACCACCCCTGTTTTCGTCGTTCCTCTCCACGAAGGCGCACATCGATCTCCGGCGAGGAGGCCTCCCTGTCCGAGCTGAGACCCTGGTGAGCACCTACGACGCCCGAGCTATCTCCCCAACCTGACATCGAGTCGATTCCCCTCCTCTGCTGGGCTGGCGACGGCCACCACTAGCCATGGCCGCCCCTCTCTGTAATTGCTCCGCTCCTTGCGATGTCTTCTGAAATTGGTGTCTAAATCGAGTTCGCCAGACTCTAATCCTTCGGTTTTCCCTCCTCCATAGCCTTTCTCTCCTCTGTTACCTGCTCGATTGGAGCTCCAGTAGCCATCTACGGTGGCTAGAACGAAGAGGACAGAGGTAGACGAAGACAGAACCGTGAGAACGTACGTGCGGCCTCGGAGGACCAGCAGCTAGCCTGCTTCTCAATGAATAAAACGTTGGCCCAGGAACCCACGTGCTAGCACAGCCCAAGTAGGCACATAGCCGGCCTCACACCAGACCCATATGCCACTATCAGACACTGAACCAAGCCCATAATTCATATTTAACTATTTTACACTTAATTATTTTCGTAACTAATCCAACATCCACACTATTAAATCAATATCTCACCCATACGACATCCAATTAACCCGATTCTTTCTCTAAAATTCATATAAAATCATAACGTATTTAATACAACTAAATTGGTATGATATATTGATGTATGTTTGCATTGTTTGTGTGAATGCTTGTATGTGCGTCGCGGAATAGACCCGGTGCCGGAAGAGAACCCGGAAGAACCAGCTGACCAAGAGCACGACGCCGCAGACGGTAGCGAAGGCAAGTTCCACTGACCCTTTTTGATCATATTGTTCCTATGTGAGGTTCATCCTTTGTGGCCAGTAGATTAGGTTCTTGCATTTGTTGCTCGTAAGATAGTTGAGTGACAGAGGGAACCATATTACCTTCTATTATTGCATATTGTTATGATGAGATTATACATGATGTTGATGCTCCTTGTGTTGATTGTATGGGTGGTGAGAGTATGAGTGTGACCAGGGTAGACGGGTTAGTGCTAGTGTAAGTGCTACCGTGGTGGTAGACTTACGGCGAGTTCTATCATGAAGGTAGGCTCGTGTGTTTGAGTATGGAGGCTGCCCTGGTGAGCCTTAAGGACCGAGTTGTTTTGACATCTCACCTAGCTTCCTTCAGTACGACCACATGTCCCTGTATGGGCGGGGCTTAGCCTAATCCCGGTGGCTAGCCGACAGTCGTCCACGGTGGAGAGAGAGAGAGAGAGAGAGAGAGAGAGTTACGCTGAGAGATTATTGAGCTCACTGATGATACTGGGTTTGGGACGACTGGTCTGGGTGATGCTTCGACTGGGTGTCGGTTATGCCGGGCTGTCTTTGATGGTCCGTGCATGTGGGTAAAGCGTACAACCTCTACAGAGTATAGAACCCGTTCGGACGGCCGTGTCCTCGGCATAGGACAGGTTATGGTGTGGTCCTAACAACTAGAAAGTCACCTATTGAGAGTTGAGTTGAGATGAGTTTTGGGTTGAGATATCCAGTTGCATTAGTTTGCATTAAGTTGCATTGTTCCTTATTTTATGCATTGCATTTATATCTGTTTTGATCCCCTCCCGTAGGGCGAGGTGGAGCTTGCGGAGTACTTTTGTACTCAAAGGTTGTTGATATGTTTTTTTTTAGAGGATCCTGACTTCGTGCCGGAGGATTTCGAGTAGAGTCGCGTCCGCACCCAAGTTTGTGTGTAGTGGAACCATGGATGACGAGATTGTACTAGTCATGTTGGGTACTATTATAGCTATGTTGTTAGCCGTTATTGTGTTTCTCCATACGGTTATGAAATAAGGTTGTGTATGGTTGTGGTTCCACTTGTAATGTAATATTATGTACCGAACTCTGTTCTTGGTAATAATATTACATGTTTAGTTCCGATCTGTATGGGTCGGGGCGCTTCAAGTGGTATCAGAGCCATACTGGGCTGTAGGATGCGAACCCTAGGGCGTAGGTGACCGTAGGAGACCTTAGAATGGTTTTCCGGTAGGACCCTTGAACGTGGGACTTTAATGATAGGTTTTGCTCTCATCTAACCCTTGAGCATTGTTTTAAGCCAGATGTCTGATGACCGTATCACCACCTTCTGCATCAACGAAGATGGATTCCCCAAAGTGCTCTATGCTGCCACGATGCGACTCGGTATTTCGGACCGTCCGGAGTACATGGGTCACAAGTTCATGGAGCATGGCACTGAGAGCTGTGAGGTCACTGTGCACATCGGGGCCAGTGAGAGGTTCCTGGAGATGAAGCCATGGAATGTCACCGCCACTGGGTGCCGTATGAAAGACACCTGCTAGCTTGTGGCCCGCAAAGCCTTGAAGTACCTGTGCCACATGTTCGACTGGCACCTAGGCTCCACACCCATGAAGTACTTTCCACCGCTGGATCATAGTCATCCTGCTTGGATGGCTAGGATCCGCAACCTTGAAGGCCTTGGATCGACCGAAAATGACCCCACCATTGTCGCCATGTCGGGCTATTTATTGAGCCTAGACGATATGTGCGACCAGCTGAACCAGCGTGTGAAGACCCTCGTCAAACGTGCGGAGACCTTGGAGACCCGTTGGCGAAAGGCTAAGCTAGCCTTAGCGCAGGCTGAGGCCCGTGTTGTGAGCACCGAAAGTCGTGTCGCCTTAGCAGAAGAGAATCTTAGGGAGCAGGCCGACCGGCATAGCCAACTCCTAAGAGGTGTCTACCTCGTAGACCGAGCCAAGCGCAAAGACCGTCAGGCCTGTGAAACAGCTGAACCGCTTGTGCTAGAAGGAACTCCAGTGTACCCGTTGTCCAACCCTCGAAGGAGGATTTGTGAGCGTGTACCGCCCACTCCTCCAACATCACCCCGAGGGACCAACGAAGACCCCGAAGATCAAGGTGTAGGGCCTAGTGGTCAGGCAGAGGTCCCGGCCGACCCTTAAGGGGACGGCCTTAGGGACGACATGCCCAATGTATCATGTACCCGTTTGCTTGAATGAATGAATGTTTGATGTGTTGCTTGCAGTGTTTGATGTTTGTGTGGTATAAAAGTATATACTTATATATATATTACTAAATTAATATGTGTATATATATACATACACATACATAAATTAATAATAAAAAAAATAAAAATAAAAATAGGTAGATAATAATAGTAATAATAAACTAATAGGATTCACATTAATACACCCTAATAAATATAATCTAAACCCCACGCTTTCCACATCGCAGATGTCTCGCCGCTCGAGCCGAGTAAGGAACGGACACGAGGCGGAACAAGGACTGCGTGAGATACCGTCTGCACTGCACGAGCATGAGACAGCGGAGAGTGCACCTGTCCCGCCAGCCCCACATGCACCTGCCTATGACTTGACTGCCATTTTGGACCGCCAGACTCGACTTCTTGAGATGCTGGCAAACTCACTTGCTGCTCAGAGCAACAATGGCATCAACAACCGCCAGCCAGCACCTCAGAACAACCATCAGATAGCGGATTTCAACCGGATGAACCCACCCAAGTTTGCTGGATCTGAGGACCCCATTGAGGCAGATGACTGGTTAAGAGAGATTGAGATGAAACTTGAGGTGGTCCATGCTAGTGAGCAGGATAAGGTTCTACATGCAGTCCAGCAGCTGAGAGGACCTGCTTTAGCATGGTGGCATAGCTACAGAGAGATGCATGCAGACGCCAAGACCATGATTTGGGATGAGTTTGTGAAGTTATTTAGGGAGCACCACATCCCCAGTAGCATTGTGAAGCTAAAGAAGGAAGAGTTTATGAACCTTAAGCAGAAGGGCTTGACTGTGACAGAGTATCTGCATAAGTTCACTGGATTATCCCGCTATGACCCTCATGCGGTTGATACGGAAGAAAAGAAGCAGGAAGCCTTCCTTCGTGGTATAAACACTGAGATCAAGAAGTTTCTGGAAGCATCTATCTATTCAGATTTTAGTACCATGGTCAACAAGGCTATCACCACGGAGAAGAACATAGAGGATGAGCTTCAGGAAAAGAAAAGGAAATTTGAGGGAAAGAAGGTGTTCCAGCAGGCGAAGTTTCAAAGGACTAATCAACCTACTTATTCAGGACAGAGGACCCATCAGCCAGCTTACTTTATGCAGAAGACCCACCAACCCACTCATTCTGGGCAGATGAGTCAGAGTGGTGTATCCTACAAGGCACCAACTGCTACCTTCAAGCCACCTGTGCAGCCTGCTAAACCTCAGGGCTCCTTCCGCCCTCAGTAGTCTGGAGTCAGTCACACACATAACCAGAGGATTTGCTTCAGCTGTCGTGAGCCTGGCCACATTGCTATCAACTGCCCTTACAAGAACAAGCCAGCACCATCCGTCGTCTCCAACTCTGTTAATGGACCGAGGCAACCAGTTGGAGGTAACCGTGGTGCACCATCAAGGAACCAGCAATCCTTTGGAAAGGCTACAGTGAACCATGTCTACGCTGAGGAGGCAGATGCAGCACCAGGAGTTCTGCTTGGTGAGTTCTTGGTTCAGTCAGTTTTGGCTTCAGTATTATTTGATTCTGGTGCATCAAATTCCTTTATATCATCACACTTCGTAGAGACACATGATATATCTACGGTAGCCCTTAAGAGGCCCTTAATAACCCGATCACCGGGAGGTTATATACCCTGCCACTTAGGAGTTAACAACATCCCTTTAAACCTAAGTGGGGTAGTGTTCTTGGTTAATCTAATAGTGCTTGACTCCCACGGGATAGATGTGATTCTTGGTATGGATTGGTTAGCCAAGTGCAACGGGAGCATAGCTTGTGCACCGAGGGTAGTGACAGTGACAAACCATGAAGGAAAGATTGTCACCTGTCACGTGAAGCCTAGCCTATCCGAGCTGGTGATAAATCACATAAAGGCAGAAACACCCCAGGAAGTGCCAGTAATTAAGGAGTATGTTGATGTGTTTCCAGAAGAATTACCGGGCATGCCGCCAGAAAGGGAAGTGGAGTTTTCCATTGATCTAGTCCCCGGAACTGCCCCAATAGCTAAGAGACCTTACAGGATGGCAGCCCCAGAACTGGCGGAGTTAAAGAAACAGTTGGATGAGCTGGAAGAGAAGGGATATATAAGGCCTAGTGCATCACCATGGGGCGCACCGGTCCTCTTCGTAGAGAAGAAGGATGGAAGTAAGAGGCTATGTGTGGATTACCGAGCTCTTAATGCAGTAACTATCAAGAACAAGTATCCTCTACCTCGGATTGGTGACCTATTTGACCAGTTAAAGGGGGCCAAGTTCTTTTCCAAGATTGATTTGAGATCCGGGTATCATCAAGTGAGGATTAAACCCGAGGATATACCCAAGATAGCGTTTGTGACTCGCTATGGACAACACGAGTTCACTGTGATGTCTTTTGGATTAACCAATGCATCTGCCTACTTTATGAACTTGATGAACCGAGTGTTCATGCAGGAGCTGGATAAGTTTGTCGTTGTCTTCATCGACGACATCTTGGTATATTCACGAAGTGAGGAAGAGCATGCGCAACACTTGCGTGTTGTTTTGGACCGACTTAGGAGTCATCAACTCTATGCCAAGTTTAGTAAGTGTGAATTTTGGTTGCAAAAAGTCAGCTTCCTTGGACATGTGCTCACAGCCGGAGGAGTTGCAGTTGACCCGGAGAAGGTTAAAGCAGTATCATCTTGGAAGCAACCAACATCAGTCTCAGAGATTTGTAGTTTTCTTGGTATGGCGGGCTATTATAGAAGGTTCATCGAGGGATTTTCCAAGCTAGCCCGACCGATGACTGAGCTTCTTAGGAAGTATAAGAAGTTTGTATGGACTGAAGCATGTGAGCGGAGTTTTCATGAGTTAAAGGAGAGACTCACAACAGCTCCTATCTTAGTCCTACCAGATATTCATAAGAGCTTTGTCATTTATTGTGATGCTTCTAGACATGGCCTAGGGTGTGTGCTGATGCAAGAAGGACGGGTGGTATCCTATGCCTCTCGTCAATTAAGGCCACATGAGCAAAACTACCCGACTCATGACTTGGAATTGGCAGCGGTAGTGCATGCTCTTAAGATTTGGAGGCACTACTTGATTGGTAACAAGTGTGATATTTATACGGACCACAAAAGCCTTAAGTACATCTTTACCCAGCCTGACCTCAACCTAAGGCAACGGAGATGGTTGGAGCTAATTAAGGATTATGACCTAGAAATCCACTACCATCCTGGAAAAGCAAATGTGGTAGCCGACGCTCTCAGTCGAAAAGCATACTGTCATCACTTGGTGACTCAAGTACCACAACTGTGCGATGAGATGATGAGGTTGAACCTAAGTGTGGTACCTCACTCATACAACTACAACCTTAGTGTTCACCCTATTTTGGATGACCAAATTAAGAAGGCTCAACAGGAGGATGAGAAGTTGATGGAGATCAAGGCACATACCGGTGAAGGCAAAGCTCCAGACTTTAGAGTCGATAGAGATGGAATATTGTGGTTCAAGAAACGGTTGTGTGTGCCTTCACAAGGTCACTATCGAGATACCATCATGGATGAAGCTCATAACTCTGCGTACTCTATTCACCCTGGAGCCACCAAGATGTATGTGGATCTTAAGCAAAAGTATTGATGGATTGGTATGAAGGGGGACATAGCTAAATTTGTAGCTTGTTGTGATGTGTGCCAGAGAGTGAAGGTCGAGCATCAAAAGCCCAGTGGCCTACTACAACCTTTACCAATTCCTGTCTGGAAATGGGATGAGGTAGGGATGGACTTCATCATTGGGTTACCAAGGACCAAGAATGGCAATGACTCAGTATGGGTAGTGGTCGACCGTCTCACCAAGGTTGCACACTTTATTCCCGTGCGCACTACCTACGATGGAGATAAGTTGGCCAAGTTGTACATAGACCGTATTGTGAAGCTACACGGAGTACCCTCAAGGATAGTCTCAGATAGAGGTACCCAGTTCACGTCAAGATTTTGGAGGAGTCTACAGAAAGCACTTGGAACTAAGTTGGATTTCAGCTCAGCGTATCACCCTCAGACTGATGGTCAGACAGAAAGGATCAATCAGATTCTAGAGGACATGTTGAGAGCTGCCGTTCTCACCTATGGTAAAGATTGGGAAGATAGTGTATCGTATGCTGAGTTTTCCTATAACAACAGCTATCAGACTAGTATTAAGATGTCACCGTTCGAAGCCCTTTATGGAAGAAAGTTTCGGACTCCGCTTATGTGGTCAGAGGTCGGAGACCGTATTATAGAGCGACCAGACTTCATTATGGCAGCAGAAGACAAGGTAGCGGATATCCGGGCAAATTTGAAGGCAGCTCAATCACGCCAGAAAAGCTATGCGGGCAAAAGAAGGCGTGAACTCAGCTTTGAAGTCGGGGACCACGTGTATTTGAAGGTGTCTCCAATCCGTGGCACGCGCAGATTCCAAGTACAAGGAAAGTTGGCACCGCGATATATTGGTCCATTTCCGATTCTAAAAAGAGTAGGGTCAGTAGCTTATGAGATCCAGCTGCCTGAAGAGATGTCAGGCGTGCACAACGTCTTTCACGTGTCCCAGCTAAGAAAATGTCTACGGGTTCCAGAAGAGCAAGTGGTACGAGACACCCTAGACCTACAAGATGATCTACGCTATCAGGAGGTGCCAGTAAAGATTTTGGACACCGTCACCCGAAGAACACGCACAAATTCTGCCAAGCTTTGTCGAGTACTGTGGAGCAGACATTCAGAGGCCGAAGCTACATGGGAAAGAGAAGATGCGCTTCATGCTGAGTTTCCCCACCTCTTCGAAGACGAGACGAATCTCAAGGACGAGATTCCACCTAAGTGGGGTAGGTCTGTAACATCCCGTTTTCTATAAACTAATAATCCGTAGCCAAAAGATTAATCACCGGAAATATTAAAGGTGTGCTATCAGACAAGGGATAATAATAAATCTAAATAGAAAGTGAAAGAGAAAAAAAATAAACACACACGTACATATATATCACCAGTATATGTACAACCATTAATTTAGTCTCAGGTGAATAATAATTCTGGTCATACAGCAATAACATGAATAAATGAAACAACGTAATAAACATGTAGAAAGCAGCCATAAGGTTGAGATAAAATAATGAAATAAAATAAAAAAAATCTTGAACCCACGTCCGTCCATCATCAGCCAGCACGTCGCGTTCCTTATCCTGGTACCAGACCTGCTCATGCTAATTTTCACCCACCCCCTCCACCTTTCTGTTAATTACAAAAATGTCCTATCTTTCTTCTTCCTCTAGCCAAAGCACATCACGTCCAGTTCTGTACCGAACAGCAGCAAAGATTAGCCATTCCAGAAGCCAAGCTCGTCCTCCTCTCTGTGACCTCCCTCGAAGACTCCCGACCGTGCACGACACCTTTACCTGCCGACCCCGCCCTTCCACGCGCGTGCTCGCACAGCCACAAGGACGACGCGACG
Source organism: Tuctoria greenei (assembly GCA_036927565.1). Lineage (NCBI taxonomy): Eukaryota > Viridiplantae > Streptophyta > Magnoliopsida > Poales > Poaceae > Tuctoria > Tuctoria greenei. The sequence goes on along the minus strand of JAYESD010000007.1, from coordinate 75,449,043 downwards.
CAACGGGCAGCGCAAATTTAATCCTTGTCCCCAAAGCCGGCCGCCTACCACAGCTGCTCCGCCTATAAATCGGTCCGACCGACTTCATCCTCGCCAAGCCTCGCCTCCCGCGAACCAGCCAAGCTTCCAGCGCCTAGCTCGCCGCGCTCGACCACCAGAACCACCCCTGTTTTCGTCGCTCCTCTCCGCGAAGGCGCACATCGATCTCCGGCGAGGAGGCCTCCCTGTCCGAGCTGAGACCCTGGTGAGCACCTACGACGCCCGAGCTATCTCCCCAACCTGACATCGAGTCGATTCCCCTCCTCTGCTGGGCTGGCGACGGCCACCACTCGCCATGGCCGCCCCTCTCTGTAATTGCTCTGCTCCTTGCGATGTCTTATGAAATTGGTGTCTAAATCGAGTTCGCCAGACTCTAATCCTTTGGTTTTCCCTCCTCCATAGCCTTTCTCTCCTCTGTTACCTGCTCGATTGGAGCTCCAGTAGCCATCTACGGTGGCTAGAACGAAGAGGACAGAGGTAGACGAAGACAGAACCGTGAGAACGTACGTGTGGCCTCGGAGGACCAACAGCTAGCCTGCTTCTCAATGAATAAAACGTTGGCCCAGGAACCCACGTGCTAGCACAGCCCAAGTAGGCACATAGCCGGCCTCACACCAGACCCATATGCCACTATCAGACACTGAACCAAGCCCATAATTCATATTTAACTATTTTACACTTAATTATTTTCGTAACTAATCCAACATCCACACTATTAAATCAATATCTCACCCATACGGCATCCAATTAACCCGATTCTTTCTCTAAAATTCATATAAAATCATAACGTATTTAATACAACTAAATTGGTATGATATATTGATGTATGTTTGCATTGTTTGTGTGAATGCTTGTATGTGCGTCGCGGAACAGACCCGATGCCGGAAGAGAACCCGGAAGAACCAGCTGACCAAGAGCACGACACCGCAGACGGTAGCGAAGGCAAGTTCCACTGACCCTTTTTGATCATATTGTTCCTATGTGAGGTTCATCCTTTGTGGCCAGTAGATTAGGTTCTCGCATTTGTTGCTCGTAAGATAGTTGAGTGACAGAGGGAACCATATTACCTTCTATTATTGCATATTGTTATGATGAGATTATACATGATGTTGATGCTCCTTGTGTTGATTGTATGGGTGGTGAGAGTATGAGTGTGACCAGGGTAGACGGGTTAGTGCTAGTGTAAGTGCTACCGTGGTGGTAGACTTACGGCGAGTTCTATCATGAAGGTAGGCTCGTGTGTTTGAGTATGGAGGCTGCCCTGGTGAGCCTTAAGGACTGAGTTGTTTTGACATCTCACCTAGCTTCCTTCAGTACGACCACATGTCCCTGTATGGGCGGGGCTTAGCCTAATCCCGGTGGCTAGCCGACAGTCGTCCACGGTGGAGAGAGAGAGAGAGAGAGAGAGTTATGCTGAGAGATTATTGAGCTCACTGATGATACTGGGTTTGGGACGACTGGTCTGGGTGATGCTTCGACTGGGTGTCGGTTATGCCGGGTTGTCTTTGATGGTCCGTGCATGTGGGTAAAGCGTACAACCTCTGCAGAGTATAGAACCCGTTCGGACGGCCGTGTCCTCGGCATAGGACAGGTTATGGTGTGGTCCTAACAACTAGAAAGTCACCTATTGAGAGTTGAGTTGAGATGAGTTTTGGGTTGAGATATCCAGTTGCATTAGTTTGCATTAAGTTGCATTGTTCCTTATTTTATGCATTGCATTTATATCTGTTTTGATCCCCTCCCGTAGGGCGAGGTGGAGCTTGCGGAGTACTTTTGTACTCAAAGGTTGTTGATATGTTTTTTTTCCAGAGGATCCTAACTTGGTGCCGGAGGATTTCGAGTAGAGTCGCGTCCGCACCCAAGTTTGTGTGTAGTGGAACCATGGATGACGAGATTGTACTAGTCATGTTGGGTACTATTATAGCTATGTTGTTAGCCGTTATTGTGTTTCTCCATACGGTTATGAAATAAGGTTGTGTATGGTTGTGGTTCCACTTGTAATGTAATATTATGTACCGAACTCTGTTCTTGGTAATAATATTACATGTTTAGTTCCGATCTGTATGGGTCGGGGCGCTTCAGGTTCATTGCAGAAAAGCATGTTTCAGTCATAAAAGTTAAAATAGGACTTAATTACTAGGTGCGGTCAATCCCCACATAACCCAACTAACCAACAGATACCATGCACATCCAACTCATTGTTGAAGTTTCTTACGTCCAGAATAAATTTCGCAAGCGCACAGAAACTATGGATATAGCATTTCCCCTTATAAGAGTATTCCAAGGGTGTCATTTATTTTATCCCAAGGGAAGGCTAGGTGGAAGTGTAGCAAAATAAAATGGTAGAATGGTCTAGGTAGGGTTTTAGTGAGGATGGATATTAGATAGTTGGAGGTAGTGCGACACATACAAGAGCATTCTGTTCTAAGGGGGATAAATATGTCCTATGTAGATTAGACTAAGAGTTAGTGAGTTGCTCCTACAATGCCTCTAATATACAAATGCATAGCCTAGGTTAGATACTAATGAGCATGTTAATGGTGAATCCTTATGCTAAGTTGTTCAACACACTAGACACAGGTTTACATCTAGCAAGGCTAGGACAACACCTGCCAAGAGTCAGTGGTATAACCGAACACGGAGGTTTACAAAGGACACATAGGGATGTCACCACCTACTGCCTACCTATTTAATCGATGGGTCTACGAGACATCCAATGCTACTTAACTATCCTAGCACCATGCTAGCATACTAAGCAAATACCTTAAGAGTTCGGATACAAATATCATCTTAAGTCAATTACTAACCTAAACATCGTTGAACAAATGTTGAGACATAGCATAAGTTATTCATATTAACATGATCATATCATAACTAATTAGACTATAGTGGGGGTTTATAGTCTTTATGATGATAAACTATAACCATTATGACATAATCATAAAGACTATCCCTACCACATACATGGAATCCACAATTAAACAAGAAACGCTTCATCCAAGCATATGTATAAAGAAAGACTAAAGATAACATCTTTATTATGCATAAAGTCACAAATACAAAAAGGAATATATGAGCTATACCTTTCCCAATTTGGAATTGGGAATAGAGACTCCTCCTACTCCTTTCCTAATTTGGACTAAGGACTAGAGACTCTCCTCTCTATAGCCTAAACTCCTCTAAGACTATGGAAGATAGTGGTACAATAGAATGAAGCTCGAGTGGTGTGTGTTGAAGTGAGGGGTAGGGGGTCCTATTTATAGCTGGAGAAGGGTCGGTTCCCACCACCAAAAGCACACGAATTAGTCTTCATCGTTATTAGGGCACCACAAGGAGTCAACACGTGGAAGTTGACTGCGTCTGGCGCCGAGAACTAGTCGGCCGAACAGGGTGTGTGGCCGACCTGGTCTTGGCTCCGTTTCGGGTGTGCTTTCTCCAGGTTACTTCCAGATTGGCCCTAGTGACTGATATGGGTGATACACCGTTGGATTTCCTCGGATACATCTATTTGTGTGCCATTTGATCCATGTAATGCCACGTGTTGGTGCTAGATTGGATGGGATGATACTTTTTAGGATTGCCCCCCCTCTTTTACCTCAATTCCTGCATAAAAAGTCTGCATGCACTATTATTCCAAGGACAAGCGGAAGTAGGTAGAAAGGTGATGTGTTCTATCTTTCAAACTCTCCGAAGCTTATCCTTTGCTCGTCCCGAGCAAAGTCAAGACTTTAGGTTGATGATCAGGAGTTGCTACAATGTTCTATCTTTCAAAAGTACCAGGTGCACAACAAAATACTCTATGTAGTATCACAAAAATTGGCTATACTTTACCCTTCTTAAGTCATTACGGGGCATATTCCTTCTTTGATTCATGGGTAGTTGAAAGACAAAATAGTAAATCGAGCAAGCATAGCCTAGATATCAAGTTCCACTCAAATTTTGGAGAGTTTCAATTTAGATTCTAAGTAGCTCAATTTGATTCTCTCGATCACTCCCTTTTTGTTTAGTGGAAATATATCCTCACCAAAGCCTTTGCCAGTACTAATCCTACCACTTAAATAAGGCTTTAATGTGAAGCTTGGTAGGGAATGTAGTAGGCATACTTGCAACACATAATATTGCTTGGTCAAAAGAGTAAGCCTTAGCATAAATCAACTCAAAACATTTTGATTTAGGACTTGTGCATGTGTGATGGAATTGAAGTGGAAGTGGATGTTGAGATGCTCCTTTGATGTGGACTCTCTTTATTGCATGGATGAAACATGGCTACTTTCGTTTCTCATGCTTATGATGTAAGCATGCACTTTCTTTTTCTTTTTCTTGTATCCATGTCTTATACTCCCTTTTTATGCAATAAATTTAAAGAGAGTTCTAAGTATGAAAGGCATGGAGTTTCTGTTTTTATTGTGGAATGATGATATGATGGAATTATGCTAACTTCTAGTGTAGAAGTATAGCACGTGCAAGTGAACTCTTAAATTCAAAAGAAATGAATGAATTCTCACATAGGACTATACTAGTTTGACTAGACTCAATAATGTGAAAGCAAATAGCATATGCATAAGTTTTATCAATGTAACACATCATATGTCTTTGGTAGGTATTTCCAATCAAATGAGGGTAACTTAAACTTGTTTTTTAATTTCTCCGAAAATCTAAGTTTCTCCTTCAAACTAGGAATAGCAACCCTATCACTATCCCAAATCTCACAACAAGCTAGAATTAGATTAAGCTTTTGCTACCCATAATTTCTAAATCAAGGCAAAGTTAATTTAAGCCAATGATAGAAATATTTGGAGAGTAGCAAGTTGTAAACTAGGGACTTAGGAAAAATATAACAGAGCAACTATTCATCATTTCATCTATTTGAATTCTAAAATATTATTACCGCACATCTTTATTTGATTGAAAGCAAATCTACATTAACTTTTTTATATATGTAAGGTGAACAGTGGATGAATGGAAAATAAATATGCAATGGTTGTGATACAAGTTACCTGAAGTAGGGGTCATCCCTTCATTCACCTTTGTGATAAGGTTTAAAACTTGATGACAGAAGTATGCCGCGGGATCAGCATTTTAATGTTGTAGCGTAGAGTTGTAGTTGGTGAACTTAGTGTCCATGTGTTGTTGCCAGTCTTGGGTACCTTCGACATTTTATTGGAGTGTGTTGTAGATGTCTCTCTTCCTCACTTCAAGGTCTCCCATATGTCTAGTGAGATATGTCATTCCTTGTCTATAGTCATGATGACTTCTAGCCGAAAAGGAACAATGTCCTCTCATTGACGTTGGAAGCAAGCTGCTAGAGCTTGAAGTGGATAGGGAGGGCTCCCATGTGGTACTCGGTCGTTCTCCGGCCTCCGAAGGTTGGAGTTGAGTCCATCCTATTGCATCAACCATTGGGTCCCATTCCTCTTAGTACACATGGACCGGAGAGATTGTTGAAGGCATGCCCATGGCTGTATTCCTTGCAAGACTTTTCTAGTTACCCTGCCAGAGACATCACTTCTTCTAGCTTCCTCGATGGGAAGAAGATCAATGGTTAGTGTCTGGCATTTGTACAAATGAAAATCCGGGTTAGGTAACCAATTTTTATTGACAAAGTCGAGATAGAAAAATACCAAAGAGCGTATGATCATGCTTAAGGGTATATCCTATATAATCTTCATTAACTAATTCTTGTTTAGTTTCTATGTACCAAAATGAAGTATATTCTAATGCTCCTACCCTAGTAGCAATGTGGGTAATCAATGAAGTGCAGTCAATTGGCTCTGTCCTTGAAATATAATATAACCATTGTGTCATCTTGGCTATAACTTGAGCAACTTTTATCTTCTTAATCATGGCAAATAAAATCCTCAGTTCATCATCATGGATTACTCTAACATCTCCTCTAGGGAACATAGTCATAGCCACCCATCTATGCATGAAGCATACAGTAGGATTGTGCAAGTGGCTATTTCTAGGAGCACTGCATGTGACCTTACTAGTCAATTCATGCCAAAAACTTCATTTGTTAAATCTAGGCAAAGTGTCTAAATCTAGCAAACAACATTTTTGGAAGCTGTTGATGGTCGTTAAGTGCCATATTTAGACCGTAAATTCACCTTATAATGTGCACAAAAGAGAGACATAACATAGTGGTAGGGTTAAAAACTAACCAATTCCACAAGTGTTGGTGTTTATTTGTATGTGTGAGACCTATGTGTTGAATACTTTGGCAATTATGTTAAACATGTAGGTTTACATGCATCATTTTGAATATACTTGAGAAACACACTTTGCACCATCCGAACTTTTGCTGCACGTGAGGTGCACGCGTTTTGCATTCCGGAATGTCCGAACTTTTCTTGTATAATGCATAGCGGCTGTTTTGGACCGTCCGAACTTTCTATGTGCTGAAATAATCGTGTGGCTGCTATGTTTTTCATTTTCAATTTTTCAAACTTGCTTTACACTTATGGGAAGATTTGCTTAGTAATTTTGGACTAAGTTTTTGATTTTTTTTAAATGATCATGGTGGAAATTATCTTGCTATGTTTGCAACATGCTTAAGTGAGGTGCTCACGTAATGTATTGTGGTTTTCGTACTAACAAGAGTCAACTCGAGGACTTGGGCTCAAAAAGATTGGTTGTTTATTTATGTGCAGGTGTTGCTTGTGGTCAAGACATGGATGGTGATGGGATACATTGAACTAGTCTTAGGGAGAAGATGAGGTTCAACAACCAAGTTCAAGAGTAATTGTGGTTGAGTTGATTGAGAGGTCATACAGCATGTTTGGGTCAAGAACAATGCATATGAAAGTATCGTGGACGTTGTTGGAAAGTGTTTGCACGTGTGCAAAGAGTGCATGGACGTGGAAACATGGTTCCAAGGCATGATGAAGAGAAGTCGACGTAAAGAGTTGGTCGGAAAGGTCCAACCGACTGGATTATGCCTCAGGCTGTGGTTGAGGTGGTTATGGTTTGTTTATGGAAGGTTTATAGTTCATTTTAGTTAGATTTCATGGTGAACACAAATTTGAGTTGTTTTAGTAATGCTTGGTATGTTCCTAAGGTGCTAGGAATTCTTAAGATTGCTTCTATCTATGAATAGAAGTGTCTTGAGCATTTATGGAAAGTTTCGGTCGAAACTGAGTAGGATTAGAGTCCTAGTTAGGATTGGGTCGGCCTAAGTGCTAGTTATATGAGCAAGTGAGGCTAGAGATCATGATTCATGACTTTGGGCTGTTCCTCTTGTGGTCTATTGAATAAAAATCATCGTTTTATAGGAGATTTTGTGCCTAGTTCATCCGACATGATTTAGACAAATTTTTCTCGTCAAGTTTCTGCACAACACTACATTGCTTCAGTGTTTTTACAATAACTCGAGTTTTGCAGATTCAATTTATTTGATTATTTTTGGGTTGTCTTCACAACTTTATTATCTATCATCTATGAAAATTTCATGATCATAGGATTTGTGGTTTGTGATCTACACGAGTTTCTCTACAGTGTTGTAGATCTGGTTTTTACTTGGGTAGAACAGATCGACCTTTGTTCGATCTTGCGATCATAACTTGAGTTTTTCTAGACAATTTTTCGTGATTCTTGTTGTTGTGTCTTCGTGACTTGATTCTATATAGTATCTACCACTTTTGTCATGGTTGAACACGTTTAGATTAGTTGCACACATGGTTTCTTAACAGATTGATTTTCTGCCGAGCGGTTTTTGTTGCTTCCGTTGAAAAATTTTTAATCTACTATTGACCCCATTTGATAGATTTTCACGTGCTCTTCGATCCTACAATTGGTATCAGAGCCACAGTGATCTAATATTTGTGATTTTCACATGTTTTGACTAATCATCATGGAGAAATACTCTGTAAAACCTTGTGTGTTTAGTGGCATTGATTTTCAAGTTTGGAAGGCACGTATGGAGGCTTTCATCCAGGCACAAGGCTTCGCAATATCGGAAAAGGTGTACAAGCCTTATGACGTGCCGCCAAATGATCAAGTCATGGCTACAAACAGGAGAGATGTCGACAACAGTAATAAGGCTCGCAACTTGATCATACAAGGATTGACTCAAAGCGACTTTGATCGTGTTACACACCTCCGATCAGCGTACGATGTGTGGAAGGCACTTTGCGACTACCGCGAAGGATCCAACATGATCAAGGAGGTAAGGAGAGAAACATTCAAGAAATAATATATGTGCTTTGAGATGCAACCAGGTGAGTCCATAAACGATTTATTTGCTCGCTTTAATAAAATTCATAGCAACTTGCGTATCGTCAAAAATTATTTTTTGAGATGCTGAGAATGCTAGGCAATTACTAAGTGCATTAGAAATATCAATTTGCGATATGAAAGTTACTAAGTGCAAACTAAAAGGAAATACTTCATGTGAAAGCTGCCTACACCTGTCTAAGAAACTTGATGATATGAATAGGATACTAGAGCAGTTTTTTGATAGGAATAAGAACATAACCTTGCTGCTGAATTCTTCCAAGTCTTGCAATGATAAAACTGGTTTAGGTTTTGATTCTCATGCTCATGCTAAGGCACATCCACCTAAAATTGTAAAGTCATTAAGAAGTGGTTTGATTCAAACAGTTCCTAAACATAAAGAAGTGGTTTTTAATTCTGCAGGGGGTGCTGTCTCATTCAGTTTCTAATAAACATGTTGCTTGCACATCTGGACATGAAGACAAAGTTAAATTTCATTGTACCTATTGTGGTAGATATGGTCATGTCATAGATTTTTGTTATAGACTAGCTAAACAACATAAAAAGGAAAGAATGCAAGATAGATCTCATAACTCTCATGCAAAATTTGTTGCACATGCTAAACCGAATGTCAAGAAAATGTAAGCTGTTCAATGAGTCAAAAACATGCAAAGTTTGTTTTCAAGCCTACTATTTTTCGTGTTACGCTTGTAACACATCGTAGGTCAGTAGTTGGGTACAAGAATTCTCAAATTTTGGCATATAAACCTGCTGTTTTATGTCAGCTTTCGCGTGTTATTCCTGTCGGACGTTGTGTGACTCAATACTAGATTCCTAAATGCCTTTTGACTAACCCCTGTATCGAGTCATCAATGTATTGTGCTTATTTGCAGGATACACGTTTAAGGAAGGAGAACATTTGGAATGTGAATTCAAGTTGCTCACGCCACATGACCGGTAATAAAGATTGGTTCTCCTCCCTCTCTTTTGTGTCACGTGTAGTGAATGTTACTTTTGCCAATAATTCTTCAACTCCTATAATTGCTAAGTGTTCGGTTAGAGTAAATAATCACTACACTTTGAAGGATGTTGCACTTGTTAAAAATTTGAAATACAACTTGCTTTCTTTCATAATTGCTAGATGAAAATCTTGAAATTATTTTTACTAAAACTTGCTACAAGGTTGTAGATTCAAATGGTGAGCTCATTTTTAACATGTCTCGGTTTGGAAGAGTTTTTAAAACTCATTTTTGATATGTCATCCTCTAAGCATAGGTGTCTAGTTGCTAATGATTCAAAAGACTTATATTTTTGGCATCGTAAACTTGGTCACGTAGGCTTTGATCATCTCACGTGTGTTAGTGTTCTTGATCACATATGTGGGCTGCCTAAGCTTAAAGAGGACAAAGAAATAGTGTGCTCTTCATGTAGACATACTAAGATGGTTGCAGGTGCACATGCTTCTCTCACAATGACCATGACAACTGAACTGTGACAACTTTTGCACCTTGACATCGTAGGTCCTTCATGTGTTCAATGTTTTGGAGGTAAATGATATGCTCTTATGATTGTTGATGATTATTCTATATACTCTTGGATTTACTTTATGTCATCTAAGAATGAAGCTTTTAATCACTTTAGAACTTTATTTCTTAGATTATCAATTGATCACCCAGGATCTTTAAAAGCAATTAGAAGTGATAACGGAACCGAATTCAGAAAATCAATTGTTTCATCACTTTTGTGCTGAAAATGGAATATAACATCAATTTTCTTCACCATATGTACCTCAACACAATGCTGTCGTAGAGAGAAAGAACAAAACCTTAGTTGAGATGTCTAGGACAATGCTTGATGAATATCTAATTCCTAGGAAATTTTGGACTGATCCAATTGCAACCATTTGTTATGTCTCAAATCGTGTTTTCTTGCGTGCTAAGCTAGGTAAAACCCCATATGAACTTTGGTTTGGACATAGGCCTAGTGTCCACACTTTCATGTCTTTGGTTGTAAATGATTTGTTAAGAAACATGGTAATCTTGATAAATTTGAACCTAGATTTGTTGATGGCTTGTTTCTTGGTCATCCATCTCATACTAGAGGCTACCGTGCGCTTTTACTTGACATTAACAAAATTGTGGAAACTTGTGAGGTTTCTTTTGATGAAGCTAGCCTAGGTACTAGCTCTAATATTGCAGGTCGAGATCCATATCCGCAGGGGGGAGAGTATTTTCATCAAAGAAGAAGAAGAAGTGGTGCTGCTGCCCAAAAATTCAGAAGCAAATGATGTTGATCACGCTGGTGATTTTGCATCACCACCAGCACCAACAACAACTGCAGCTGGTACAGATCGTCCTCAAGTCACATGTTCTTCAATCTGTGACGAACATGAAGAAGAAGGAGCTTGTGAAGTATCTACTCCCCTACGAGTTCACAAAAGTCATCATCCACAACAAATCATTGGAAGCTTGCACGAATGAGTTACACGGTCCATGTTTTGCGATCCAAACTCTCACACTCATTTTGCTTTTGTTGCTTCATTCGAACCCAAAGATATATCACACGCACTCACTAATGAATCTTGGATTATTGCCATGCAAGAAGAGTTAGAGAATTTGGAAAGAAATAATGATTGGAAACTTGTACATCCACCTCAAGGTCACACTTTAATTCGAACAAAATAGGTGTTTAAAAATAAAAAAAATGAGGATGAGGTTGAGGTTAGGAATAAGGCTAGGTTGGTGGATCAAGGTTTCACACAAGTTGAAGGTCTAGATTTTGATGAAACTTTTGCTCCTGTTGCTAGATTAGAAAGCCATAAGAATTTTGTTAGCTTTTGCTAAGGTTTCAAGTTATATCAAATGGATGTTAAAAGTGCTTTTCTTAATAGATCCATAAATGAGGACGTTTATGTCAAGCAGCCACCTGGTTTTGAAAATCCCAATTTTCCTAATCATGTTGACAAACTGTCCAAAGCTTTGTACAGTCTCAAACAAGCCCCTAGAGCAGGGTAGGATAGGTTAAAAACATTCTTACTTGAAAAGGGGTTTACCATGGGCAAAGTTTATAAAACTCTTTTTGAACTTAAGCATGGAAATGACTCATTATTTGTTCAAGTGTATGTGGATGACATTATCTTTGGTTGTGCTTCTCATGATCTTGTATCTAAGTTTTCAGTTATCATGAGTTCATAATTTGAGATGAGTATGATGGGAGAACTCACGTACTTTTGGGGGCTACAAATCAAGCAAACCAAGGAGGGTACCTTTGTGCATTAAACTAAGTATACAAGAGAACTTCTTAAGCGCTTCGACATGGACAAAATAAAGCCTCTTCGGACACCAATGGGAACAAAGACAACACTTGAACTTGATGAATATGGTGACCCGATCGATCAAAAAGAATATAGAAGTATGATTGGATCACTTTTGTACCTTATGACATCAAGACTGGACATACAATTCAGTGTATGTCTTTGTGCACGATTTCAAGCTTCCCCATGTACTTTACATCATCAAGACGTCAAAAGAATACTCAGGTACTTACATGGAACTGAAGAATTTGGCATTTTTCTTCCTTCTTCCTCAACTATTACTTTGAGAGCTTTTTTGAATGCTAATTTTGGGGGTTGTAGGATTGATAGGAAAAGTACTTTGGGTGCTTGTCATTTTCTTGGTACTTCACTTATTGCCTGGTCCTCTGGAAAACAAAGTTCAGTTGCACAATCCACAACCGAATCTTAATATGTAGCTACTGCTAGCGATTCACTTGTTGCTTGGACCTCTAGAATACAAGTTGAGTTGCACAATCCACAGCCTAATCTGAATATAAAGTTGTTGCTAGTGCTTGTTCCCAAATTCTTTGGATTCTTCAAACTCTTAAGGACTATGGGGTTGATTTAGATAGTGTTCCGCTATTTTGTGACAACACTAGTGCAATTTGCATTGTTAAAAACCCTGGACAACATTCTAGACTAGAGCACATTGACATTAGGAATCACTTTTTCCATGATAATGTTGAAAAAGGAAACATTGTGTTTCACCATGTAGATAAGGAACGCTAATTGGCTGACATTTTTACAAAACCTTTGGATTTCACTCATTTTTGTTTCATTCATAGTGAAATAGGGGTTATGCATCCTCATTTCTTAAATTGAGGGGGAGTTTTGAAACTTTGGAAGTCTATGTGTGAATCTGAATTTAAAATAATATGAGCATAGTATTTCATACATATATGACTTTGTGATTCCTTTTACATGCTGAAAGTTCTTACTACATTACTCGTGTTATACATTTTATAGTTTTTGCCATGACTAGCAATTGCAATAATTACTTACGCTAAATCTGGTCATGATCAAACTTACTTGTTGTTTTGAACTTGTTGCATGCTCACAAGTGCTTTTAATCATAAAGAATTAGACATGTAATCAACTCACATGTTGAGTTTTTTATGTTCAAATGAAAAATTGAGAAAAGATCAAGAGAATATGCATGTATCTCACTTCTTCTTTTGAGATGGCTTATCATTGTGCTTATATATGAACTTGGAAGAAGTTGTGTATGACTAAAACCATGTCCTTAAGCTTCTGATTGTCAAATGACATAGGTTTGTCTTGGTTGGTAAGAATAAGGTTGATGCGGCATATAATCTCTTGCAAATGTCATAAGATGAATTTTGTTCGTTAAAGAAAATAAAAATGCAGCAACAAGTGTCATGCTTACAGGTTTTTAGATAGTTCAGTTTGTGAGATCATGACTTGCTTAAGTTGAAAGTTCACTTGATTTCTAGCATGGCTTACACTACTTTATGTATCTCATTGATGTGATAGTGTAAGTTACTTGATAGTATCACATGGATGAGCTTTGTTTTATATGTAAATGTTATAATATGCTCATAACTATTGAAATTTCTCTTTTAAACCTTGTTGAATACATTGTCAAAGGGGGGGGGAATATGTACAGAAATATGTATATGGGGAGAAATATTTGTTTTTGAAATCTCTTTCTCATTTGAGTTTCAAAAAGGAGGAGAAAATTGTTTTCAAAAGTTTTCATGTGAATAAGCCAATGTTCGGATTTTAAGTGGTGTTGCCAATGCATTCATAAAGGTGGAGATTGTGAGACCTATATGTGCTGAATATATTGGTTATTACGATAAAAGTTTTAAATATTGCCAAAACACTCTGTTCAACTAGGTCCGACTTTCTTTGGGTACCTCCAGCAAGGTCCGATGTTTTGGGTAGCTCCGACGAGGTCCGACAATAGGTCCAGGATGTTTTGGGTAGCTCCAGCAAGGTCCGACAATAGGTCCAGCATTTTTTGGGTAGCTCCGGCATGGTCCGATAATGGGTCCAGTATGCTTTTACTAGGTCCGGCGCAAGGTCCGGTTAGCTTTCAAAAGGTCCGGTGCAAGATCACAGTGGTTCTACTTTTAGCTTGAAATGTTTTAAACTTGCTTTACGCTTATGGGAACTTTGCTTAGTATCCTTTTACTAAGATTTTGAAGTGTTATGACCATTTACGATGGTTAATATTTTTGATATGTTTTGCAACATGCTTACGTGAGGTGCTCACGTAAGGTGTTGTGGTTATTGGACTAACGAGAGTCAAGTCGAGGACTTGGGATCGCAAAGGTTGGTTGTTTGTTCATGTGTAGGTGTTGATTGAGGTCAAGACATGGGTGGTGACGGGATCCATTGAACTAGTCATAGGGAGAAGATGAGGTTCAACAACCAAGTTCGGGAGGAATTGTGGTTGAGTTGATCGGGAGGTGACGGAACATGTATGGGTCAAAAGCAATGCATATGAAGGTATCGTGGACGTTGTTGGAAGGTGTTTGCATGTGTTCAAGTAGTGCATGGACGTGTCAACATGGTTCAAAGATGTGATGAAGAGAAGTGGACGTAATGAGTTGGTCAGGATGGTCCAACAGGCTGGATTATGCCTCAGGCTGCGACTGAGGTGGTTATGGTTTGTTTATGGAAAGTTTCGAGTTTTTTTTGATAGATTTTGTGTGGATCACAAAGTTGAGTTGTTTTAGAAATGTAGGATATGTTCCTAAGGTGTTTGGAAGTCTTAATATTGCTTCTATCTGCATATGGAAGAGTCTTGAGCAGTAATGGAAAGTTTCGGTTGAAACTGAGTAGGATTAGAGTCCTAGTTTTGATTGGCTTAGCCTTAGGGTTGGTTATATAAGCAAGGGAGGCTAGAGCTCTTGGAGAGACGACTTTGGTTTTCCTCTTATGTTTTGATCAATAAAATTCGTAGTTTAGAGGAGCTTTTGTGCCTTGTTCGTCTGACTTGATTCACACAAGTTTTTCTCGTTGAGTTTCTGCACAACACTTTGTTACTTAGGTGTTTTTATCATAACTCGAGTTTTACAGATCCAATTGACGTGATTCTTTTTGGTTTGTCTTGAAAACTTGATTATCTATAATCTACAAAAATTTCACGGTCATTGGATTGGTTGTTTCTGATCTACACTGGTTTCTTTGCAGTGCCGCAGATATGTTTTTACTCGGGTAGAACAGATTGACCTTTGTTCGTTCTTTCGATCATAACCTGAGTTTTTCTCGATGGTTTTCTGTGATTCTTTTTGTTGTATCTTTGTGACTTGATTCCCTAGTAAATCAACCACTTTTGTCACGTTTAAACATGTTTAGATCCGTTGCACACACGGTTTTTTAACAACTTTTCTGCCAGGGGTTTTCGTTGCTTCCGCTGGAAAAGTTTAAATCTACCATTCACCCCCCTCTGTTAGGTTTTCATGTGTTCTTCGATCCTACGTTTTCAAGGCTGCCATGAAACCTTAGTGTGTCCGTACATACTAGTAGTCTCTTTTGAAATAATATATTGTGATCTCTTGGCCACTCACCAACGGAAGTGTGAATAGGCAACATAGAGGTTCTTAGTCACCTAAAGGTGACGAAATCACGAACATGTGGCTAAAGTGGTACAACCTCTGTAGATTGTTAAAAACTATCCAGATACCCATGATCACGGTCACGAGCACTTGGACAACTTTCATGATTAGAGCTAGATTTGGGTTTTTGGGATGGATTGGTTATGTCATATGAGCATGGTTGGTTGTGAAAAGATATGAAAATGGCATATGGTGATGATATTAATTGTTGGATGGTTATAAATGAATTATGATGGTAAATGAGGATGTCAGATATGTGATATGGTGATTACTTGGGTTATGTGGAATTAAACACACCTGGACATTGTAGGTTGCTTTTAGATGTTTGTGAACTAAAAATGTACTTTTCTGCAATTAACCATTTATTCCATCCTTATTTAGCTACATGTCATACTTTCCCACACTTGTTGAGTACAACATGTGTTCACTCTTGCTACTCCCACACTAAACAGCTATAGGAGACACTTGGGAGTACCATGAGGATCACGTAGAGTACTAGGTTGCGTGCTATCGTCAATTGCCTGTGGAGTGGAGTCGTACTACTTAGTTATTCCCGCTCTAATAATTAGAGACTTGTCATTCAAGAACCATTGGACTATTGTAATAAGGTACTTAGTTTCCATTTGTGTCGTGGTTAATTTCTTATTATCGTTTGTGATGTTCCGTGTATGTGTGATGAACATCCTGGGCACACATACACTGCACTTGGTTCATTTCAGAACAGGTTGTCATAAATTGGTACCAGAGCTGCGTTGACTATACGACCCAAACCAAGATAGGATGAACACTCTAGAGCACATAGGAACACTCTAGAGCACATAGGAACACTCCATAATAGCTATAGTTAGTGTGGTGTGCTGACTTTTCTATGTGCTTGTGATTGTGTGCTTGGTGTGAGTTGTGGAATGCTTTGGCGATTTGTCCACGTCCGCACGTAGTAGAGAGATGTGGAATGCTTCGACACTTGTCCATATCCTCATATAGGGTTATTTTAATAGAAAGGAGTTGCTTAGTTTCATATACCTTGATGCATATTGTTGGGGATTCGTTCTATCTCTTTTCTATCTCGTTCGACCCCTACTCCAATGGAAGATGGACACAACTAGAAGATTCACTATTTCGGTTGAAGCTACATGGAAGATGAGAACAGATATAGTATGTCCAAAAGTAAGTCTTAAAATAAGGGGGGTAGATTTACTCGCACCCTTATAGTTCTGGACTCCCAGAGATTGGACATAATACTCGGAATGGATTGGCTACGGAAGCATAATGGAGTGATCTAGTGTGCCACACGAACGGTGCAATTGAAAAATGAAGTGGGAGTCAATATAGAATTCAAGGCAGATCAGCCAACAACTGGAAAGGCAATGCTAAACCATGTGGAAGGTGTGACATTGGAGGAAATTCCAATTGTGGGCGGATATCCAGAGGTTTTCCCAGAAGAATTACCAGGTATGCCACCTGATCGTGACATCGAGTTTGTCATTGATTCAATACCTATAACTGCACCTATAGAGGCCATATAGGATGCCTGCTAATGAATTAGTGGAGCGCAAAAAACAGATTCAAAAGCAGCTAGAAAAGGGTTTTATACACCCAAGTTCATCACCATGGGAGGCCCAATGCTCTTCGTAGATAAGAAGGGCGGATCCCAAAGGATGTGTGTGGACTACAGGTGTCTCAATGAGGTGACGATCAAGAATAAGTATTCACTGCCCTGCATAGAAGATTTATTTAACCAGATGAAGGGAGCTTGGATATTTTGAACATGGATCTTCGATCAGGATACTTCCAAATGAAGATTAGAACATCGGATATACCCAAAACAGCTTTTTGGACACGGTATGGATCCTATGAGTACACCGTTATGTCATCGGATATATCCAAAACGGCTTTTTGGATATGGCGTACTTTATGTATCTCATGGATTAGGTATTCATGGACTATCTGGATAAGGTTGCTGTGGTGTTCAACGATGATATTATGATATACTTGAGAAGTCAGTAAGAACATGAGGAGCACTTGAAGCTTACATTGCATAAACTATGGGAACACTAGTTGTATGTCAAGTTTAGCAAGTGTCAATTTTGGTTACGGAAAGTATCATTTTTGAGCCATATCATCTCTAGAGGAGGAGTATCGGTCGACCCGAGGAAAGTGAGAGACGTGTTAAAGTGGGAGCGGCCACAGATTGTGAAGGAAATTTAGTGTTTCCTTGAAATGGCTGGATATTATCACCGATTCATCATGAATTTCTCAAAAATAGCAAAGCCCATGACGGAATTACTAATGAAAGGGAAGGCATTCCAATAGACACAAGCTTGTTAGGATAGCTTTAAGGAGTTAAGAAGAGGTTGACAACGGCACCAGTGTTAGTATTGCCAGGCGTGAGCAAGAGCTTTGATATATATTGTGATGCCTCAATACAGGGACTTGGATGCGTGCTCATGCAAGAAAGCCAAGTGGTACCTTATGCACCGAGGCATCTAAAGAAACATGAGTTGAATTATCCTACGCATGACCATGAACTCGCAGGCATGGTGCACGCCTGGAAGATATGAGGACACTACGTTTTTGGTCACTGATGTGAGGTTTACATGGATCACAGGAGCCTAAACTATATATTCACACAAATGGAACTGAATTTGAGGTAATGTCGATGGTTGGAGCTCATGAAAGATTATGATGTAGGGATCAACTACCACCGGGGAAAAGCTAATGTAGTAGCGGACGCCTTGAGTCGAAAGGGAACATGTCACCAGCTCATGATCCGGGAGTTACCACACGAGCTATGCAAGGAGCTTGAATGGTTGCACCTTGAATTCGTAAATGAGATGGGAATGATGGAGTTAAATCCAACACTAGAACAAGAGATACAAGAAGGTGAAACGATAGATAGGGAAATCCAGAAGATCAAGGAAAGAATCCAAGAGGGAAGAGAATGGAGGTTTGACGAAGACGCCCATGACACGCTATGGTTGGGAAAGCGGATTTATGTGCCTAACATGAAGCGCATCCGCGGCACAATATTAAATGAAGCACATGACATGCCCTATTCCATTCATCCCGGTTGTACGAAGATGTACAAAGACCTGAAAACTTGCTATTGGTGGGATGGTATGAAGAAGGACATAGCCGAATATGTTGCCCTATGTGACATGTGTCAACGAGTGAAGGTCGAGCATCAGCGACCTGCTGGATTATTGCAGCCGCTGAAAAAACCCGAGTGGAAGTGGGAAGAAATCGGTATGGACTTTATAGTTGGATTGCCACAAACCCAGTCCGGTTATGACTCTGTATGGGTTATTGTGGATCGGTTGACGAATTTTCCTCATTTTATTCCTGTACATACCAAATACAAAGCGGCAAAGCTAGCAGAGCTCTACATGGAACACATCGTATGCCAACATGGAGTTCCGAAGAAAATAGTTTCCGAACAAGGTTCTCCATTCACCTCTAGGTTCTGGGAGAAACTACACGGAGCTATGGGTACCAAGTTAAATTTCAGCTCCGCAATATCACCCATAGACTGATGGGCAAACCGAGAGGACAAACCAGATATTAGAGGACATGTGGAGAGCCTGTGCCTTGAAACATGGACGTAGTTGGGATAAGAGCTTGCCATATGCTGAATTCTCATACAACAATAGTTAACAAGCCAGCATGAAAATGTCACCCTTCGAGGTGCTATATGGTAGATGGTGTCGCACGCCTCTTCTCTAGAATGAGATAGGAGAAAGTCAAGTATTTGTACCTGATGTCTTACAAGACACTAAGCGGAAAGTTCAAATAATACATGAATACCTAAGGGTTGCTCAGTCACGCCAGAAAAGTTATGTGGATAATAGGCGGAGGGATCGAGTATTTAAAGCTTGAGACTTTGTGTACCTCAAGGTATTGCGTATTCGAGGCCAAAGATGTTTCAACGTTAAGGGCAAGCTGGCACCTCGCTACATCGACCCATTTAAGATTTTGGACATGCGAGCAGAGGTAGCATACCAACTAGAGCCTCCGACACACCTCTCTGATGTACACGACGTGTTCCACGTGTCTCAACTAAAGAAGTGTCTGAGGGTGCCGGAAGAACAAGTGCCGATGGATGAGCAAGAACTCCAGGAGGACTTCACCTATGTCGAGCAACCTATCCAAATCCTGGGTACGAAGGAAAGAGTCACAACGAACAAGAGAGTCTGTTGGTGCGAAGTACAATGGAACCACCATGCGGAAGCCGAAGCTACGTGGGAGCGTGAAGACGACCTCAAGGCAGAATTCCGCCATATTTTCTCCGCGTTGTCGAATCTCAAGGGCGAGATTCATTTTAAGGGGGGTAGGTTTGTAACACCCTCATTTTCCTTTATCATGCAATGCATTCATTTCCAAACATGTTTAACATAATGCAACAAAAAAGGAACAAGATTAAAATAAATTAGAGGCAATATATGAGTAAAAATAAGTTTGGGGACAAACTTGTCTGGTCCTCACGTCGAACTAGTGCGGTATACCCCTCTGCTCCTGCTTGATTGAGTTTCTTCAGAACAACGGATTTGTCTGCTACTCGGTACAGACTAGTCCAGTTTTGTTTCTCTTTCCATCAGGACATGTCTGTTAATATTTACGGACTTGTCCAATTTGGAAACTGTAAAGTACCGGACTTGTCCAAATAGTCGAATTTTAGTCTGAAGTTCCCTTCTCGCAGTGGTACAACGGACTAGTCTGTTGTGACAACAAAGCCAAAACCGTACTTGTACGTCCATCATACGGACTAGTATGATTTCTATGGTTTTGACTTGGATTCCTATTCTTCCTCATGACGAGTTATTAGGTGATTGACTTATTTGGGCCCTAGAATGTCGTGACCAACCCCCATGAAGCTCAAGTGGGATCCCACCAAGGCCCTACATGTCCCCACCGACTCCTACTAGGAATTCCACCCTGACCCCACCACCCCTCCCCTATATAAACAAACACAACCCCTCCTCACCCTTGCCCACATGAGGAAACAACACTGCCCTGCCGCCCACCGTAGCCACCATTCTCGAGAGAGGAAGTCCTCGACGCAAGAAAGGGAAGGAGGAGGAAGAAGAAGGAGAAGGAAAAAGGAAGGACCAAGGAAGATTGTTGTCGCTGCTGTGATTTTCTTTATCAACTCTTCGTCGCCAACGATCTTCTTCTACATCTTGCCTCCAATTCATCATCAACAGATCTAGACGTCAAGTTTTGCGCATTATGCCTAATCCTCAACCGTTGAACCATTACTTTCACAGTAACTACCCTAGATCCAACTTTCCATGTCAATCTTGATTCCACCATTGATTCAAACCATACCCTAGTTGGGAAGTTCGCAAAACCCTAGACCATAGCGGACCTATCCGGTCCAGAGCGGACATCTCCGACCCATTATGCAGATGAGTCCGGCTTCTGAATTCTTGAATATCCTGAAACTTTCCCAATTTCCCCAAAATGACTCAAAACTTGCTCGAACATGTAAAACTTAATTATAACCAGTTAGTAGGCGATAGCAGTGACCTAATAAAATGTAGAACATCGTAATTGCATCATTCATACGTATCATGGCATATTGAGAACTATATGAGCATTTATTGATAGTAATGCTTGTTTCGCATGTTTGTTGCGCAAAATAGAAGGAAACGCTCTAGAAGGTGCTTATGAGGACCTTCAGCACCAGAACTGTAAAGTTATCAATCCAAACCAGACACTGGAGCAAGGCAAGTGCCCATGAACATTTTGATCCTGTTTTGAAATGTTTTATTTCAAAATTGCATGCTTGTGTCAAATTGATGGAAAAACCCATATTAGGTGTTTACTAGTCTTGTACGTCCATCCTTGTCGCTGGAGATACAATGTAGAGAGTCGGGAAGGGTATTTTACACTTTTGCTCCGCTTTACTTAATTGGGATTGGGAATAACCAAATGAATTAATTATGTATAAATGAACATATAAACTATGTGAACGGATGATTTATCTTTTAGCAACATGGAACTTAGGTGATCTAAGCAAGCATGGTATTTTTGAATGGGTTGGATGTTATGGTGGCTTTGCTTGCCTTAGATCTAAGGACCGGTTCATGCAAATATATGACTGGACAACAGTGCCACCACAAGGCCAAGTATGGGTGCGGCATAGCTGAATAACTAGGTGTGCTGCTAGTATTGTATGGACCATTGGATGGCGCGGGGTATGGGAGTCGAGTAGAGCTACCCTGGGATCTGCATGGCACACGAGGGGGCTCGTGGATGGGAGAATGGAGATACAAGACTGCTGATGAGACCTTAGTGGGTCCGTACATACTAGTAGTCCCTTTTGAAAGGCTATTTTATGATCTCTTGGCCAGACACCTACGAAAGTGTGAATAGGCAACATAGAAGTTCTTAGTCATCGAAAGGTGATGAAATCACGAACATGTGGATAAAGTGGTACAACCGCTACAGAGTGTTAAAAACTATCATGATAGCCATGCTCACTGTCGGTACCCTGGGTACCATATACTCCTTGGGATTGCAAAGATCTCAAGGGAAAGTCATCTACTTGATTTGAAGACCTTCGGAGGCCCACATGTCAGACATAACCGGACCCGCTTCTCCAACATGGTTAGTCCCAGGGTCGCCAAGTGTACTATCAAACCGGAGCTACCGCCCACAAGGGGGAAGCTCCAGGCTATGTACCGAAATGTCACCCCCGGACCTAACCCCAGACCGAGGGAAGCTCCGGAACTGACACGTGTTGGGTAACACCGGACCTATCTGTTCCCCACAGTGTGCTCCAGCGCTGCCACATGTCCAACCGTTGGATCTTCAGCCTCTAACCTTCGGAAGACTCCACAACGGCTCCAGATCTTCAAAGGGGAATCAAGGACTTTAAGATCCGATCAAGTGTCATTAATACTATATTAATGACACACGATCGGACGACCTTAATTACCAGTAACGGTGCTGTCAAAGCCCATAACTCGGTCATTAAGGGCAATTAAATGTGTTGAATGTGTATCAATATCAGTAACCACTGGGGCCACATGTCGGGCCAGGCTAACTTGTAACGGCCTGCCCTTGTACTATAAAAGGACAGGCCGACGATACATAGGACACACTCTCCGGAGACACGATGACTTTACATTCTCAACTGACGTTGGGCTCATACATCCAATACAACACCAACACACCCCGTGGAGTAGGGTATTACGCTCAAGCGGCCCGACCCACATAAATCTTTGTGTCCCTTGTGTCACTCGACATCTCACCTTCTGGAATCTCCGCGCGCCCATACCGAACCTCAAACTCCTCTAACACTTTAGTAGTGTCGGGAGATCTGCCGGATCAAAACCATCGACAGTTGGCGCGCCAGGTAGGGGCCCGGAGATTTCAAGAATGTTGAACTCAGCTGCTGGATCATCCAACGGTCGTCCCGCTGTTCAAGCTGTTGGGGGTAATCCCTCCAATATGCAGCCACCAGCAGGAACCACGGTTCCAGCAGGAGTCACACTTCCATCACCGCCGCCTCCACCAGCAAATCAAGCTGGACAATGCGATGGTGCACCGGCGTTAATCACTGCGTCGGCGAATCTTGACAACCCGGAACACGCGCTTCATGCAGCACGTGCTCTTCTTCAGCGCCCACCACCTCCGGACGCATCCCGGGATGCAATGGAGCAGTGGAGGGCCAATGTGGAACACTTGGTTGCAGCAGCAGCCGACTGCATCAGCAACCAGGGTCCTCCTCCTTCAGGATGGGCCCCATCACAGCGACGGACCTTGTCTGGCAGACTTGGTCCGTACATTTCCAACAACGGGAGACGTGCTGCATCACAGCAGGTGATGTTGTTGTCCTCCGGGGCACGACGCACTCACACGGTATCAAGGCTTTCAACTCATGACCTCCGGGCGGAGCTTGATCGCCGATATCACCAACAAGACGGCCGAGTCCATATTGAGTGTGCTCGTGAAAGACGAGAAGCTCAAGACATTCCTGCTCCTGAAGGAGTAGGAGGAGGCTGTTCAGCCCTGGCCATGCATCTGCGTATGGTCAGGTGGCCACAGAACTTCCGGCCTCACCTGCCGGAGAAGTTCGAAGGGACCGTTAATCCTGTCGAATTTCTTCAGATTTACTCCACTGCTACCCTGGCAGCTGGAGGAAATGAGGCCGTAATGGCCAATTATTTCCCATTGGCTTTAACTGGGACCGCCAGGTCCTGGTTTATGAGCCTTCCACCCAACTCCATCAGCAGTTGGGAGGAGTTGTGCCGGCAGTTCACCGCCAACTTCGGGAGTTCTTACACCCGACCAGGCACCGAACTGGACCTTTTTTGCAGTTGTGCAAAAAGGAGGAGAATCCCTGCGATCATTCATCCAGGATTCTCTCAGGTACGAAACACTATCCCTTCTATCTCTAGCGCCTCTATCATCGTGGCATTTAGACAGGGAGTGCGGGATAAGAAGATGCTGGAGAAACTGGCTATCAAGGAGATTACCAGTGTCACAGAACTCTTCAACTTGGCTGACAAATGTGCCAGAGCTGCGGAGGGCCGTGAAATGCACTCCAAAACAACTCCGAAGGATCACAAGAAATCCTCCAAAGGAGAAGCCGCTACCTCCGGGAGTGGCAAGAAGAAGAAAAAGACCAACGGCAAGAAGAAGCCGTCGGCCGGTGCATCCAATGCTGCAACTGCTGCAGCTCCGGGTGGCCGGGGGCCACATCCCGAGAAGCGACCTCGACCGTCTTCTAAAGACGGTGGCAAACCCAAGGTGTGGTGTCCAATTCACAAAACGGACAGCCACAGTTTGGAAGACTGCCGGGAGGTCCAAAACCTTGCCGAGCGCTACAACAAGCATCGGGAAGAAGCTCCTTTCCGACAGAGGGAAGGAAAACAAAAACTTGATGAAGCTCCAGCAGAAGAGGAGTTAGGTTTTCAGGATCCCAAAAAGGTCCTGAAGGCCGTCTACACCTCCGTCAACGATGATTCCGACTTCTCTGACAACGAGCGTCGGAAGAGCATGAACACCATTTTTGGTGGATCATGGGACATCGCCTCTCGCCGCGTCATCAAGACTATGCATCGGGACATGGCTGCTGTAGCTCCTACAGCCAGGGCGGAGCCTCATCGGAAGTGGATGGACATAACCATCAGTTTTGATGCTTCGGACTGCCCTCGAAGCATGGTTGGAGCAGGTCAGCTACCTTTGATGGTATCTCCTACCATCAATAACATCCAGCTCCACCATGTCATGGTAGACGGAGGTTCGGGGCTCAACCTCATAAGGTTCGAAGCTTTTACCAAGCTTCAGCTCCGACCTTCGGATCTCCACCCCTTCCGACCTTTCTCCGGAGTAGGTCCGGGAGCCATTACCCCACTCGGAGCCCTCCCCGTTACCTTCGGGACCCGGGAGAAGTATCGCACCGAGAGTTGGTCTTTGACGTTGCTCAGATCAACTTACCCTTCAATGCCATCTTGGGTAGGCCTGCCTTGTACAAATTCATGGCAGCTGCTCATTATGGTTACCTGGTGTTAAAGATGCCAACACCGGTAGGCGTTCTCCAGATCCACGGAGATCGTACTATCGGAGTAACTGCTCTAGAAGAACTCCATGCGCTTACTACAGCGCAAGAGGAGGATTCCAGGCAGGAGCAAGCTCCAAAACCCCTGAGCATTCGTCAGCGAGGCTCGACTTCTGCACCTTGTGTGCAGCCAAGCGACGACACCGACATTCCCGTCAAAGTCGTCCAAATCGGTTCTGATGCCGCTCAGACCACCAGTATATCGGGGGGATTGAACGACAAAAAGGAACTTGCCCTCATCGCTTTCCTCCGGGCTAATGTCGACGTGTCTGCGTGGCAACCGTCACAAATGCCTGGGATCCCCAGGGAAGTGATTGAGCACAATCTGAAGATCTACCCCGATGCCCGACCTGTGCATCAGAAGCCTCAGAAGCAATCCGTAGAGCGACAGAACTTCATTCGACAAGAAGTGAAGAAGTTGCTCGAAGCTGGATTCATCTGAGAAGTCTTCCATCTAAAATGACTGGCAAACCCAGTCGTTGTGCCCAAGACCAGCGGGAAGCTTCGGATGTGTATCGACTACACAACACTAAATAAGGCATGTCCAAAAGATCCATTCCCATTACCTAGAATAGATGAGATAGTGGATTCCACCTCTGGGTGTGAATTATTGTGTTTCCTAGACGCATATTCTGGGTATAATCAAATCAGAATGTCTAGGGAAGATGAAGAGCATACCTCTTTCATCACAGTAGATGGATTGTACTGTTATACAGCCATGCCATTTGGTCTCAAGAATGCAACTTCAACCTTTGTACGAGCTATGTACAAAACCTTTGAAGAACTCATTATAGACATAGTGGAAGTGTACGTTGACGACATCGTGGTCAAGGTCAAGAACAAGGAGTCACTCCTTGACACCTTGCAGGCTGTCTTCGACAAGCTGCGGGTCACTCGCACAAAGCTAAATCCAGACAAGTGTGTCTTCGGGGTTAGCTCCGGAAAACTTCTTGGTTTCCTGGTAAGTCACCGGGGCATAGAAGCTAATCCGGCAAAGATCAAAGCCATTGAAGACATGCGGCCACCAGCCCGCATCAAAGATGTCCAAAAGCTAACTGGATGTCTAGCAGCCCTCAGCCGGTTAATTTCAAGACTAGCGGAACGGGCACTCCAATGGTCTGAAGAAGCAGAAAAGGCGTTCCAGGAGCTAAAACAGCTCCTCACCACCCTACCAATTCTGGTAGCTCCAAACCCTGGTGAGCCTTTGCTGCTTTACATTTCACCCACTAACGAAGTCGTCAGTATGGTCCTGGTTGCGGAGAGACCAGAACCATCCCATACTCAGGATTCCAGACCCCTTCAGGAGGGTCTGGAGGTTCCTGACTGCGAGTCTGGGTCCCAGCTCCCAGAGTTGAATCAACAAGAAGTTACTTCAGAAGACCCAGACCCCTCCGGAGGGTCCAGGTCGCTTCTGAAGAAGCTCCGGGTTCCTCCAGCAAGGACCCAGAAGTCCTCGAAGAAAATCTGGACCCCTCCGGGAGGATCCGGATTAATGAAGAGGAAGCTCCGGGCCCCTCCGGGAGGGTCTGGACCATCCAGTGTCCAGTGTACTTCATTAGTGAAGTACTTCATGACGCCAAGACTCGATACCTAGAGGTGCATAAGCTACTCTATGCAGTTCTTATTGCCTCCAGGAAGCTTCGCCATTATTTACAAGCTCACAAGATCTCAGTGGCGACTTCTTACCCACTTCGAGCAATCTTGCATAATCCCAACTCAACTCAGAATATTGCAATGTGGGCAGCGAAATTGGCCGAATTCGATCTCGAATTCATTTCAAGGCAAGCACTCAAGAGTCAAGCATTGGCAGACTTCATGGCGGAATGGACTCCCTCTCCATCAAACCCTGGGGGCCCCAGCGAGCAGAAGCCAGAACACAAGGCTCTGGTCTTCACCGAGCCTCACTGGACCCTCTACTTCGACGGCTCCATGCAAAAGCAGGGGGCCGGAGCTGGAATCCTTATCCTCGCACCAACCGGAGAGAAGGTAAAATACATGGTACACCTTGACTTCAAGGCGACCAACAACATGGCAGAATATGAAGCACTCATTTAAGGACTAAGGGTGGCACTGTCATACGGTGTCAAGCAACTGCTGGTCAAGGGATATTCACAGCTCATCATTAAGCAAGTGAAGGGTGAATGCTCCTGCAACAATCTCCAGCTAGTTGCTTACCTCCTTGAAGTCCAGAGGCTCCAGAAGGACTTCGAAGTCCTAGATCTCCACCATGTCCAGCGTGCCCACAACGCTGAAGCCGACGAACTCTCGACGAAAGCATCAACCGGAGCTCCGGCTCCTAACGGAACTTTTGTCCGGAGGTTGTCAAAACCCACAGCTCAGCCTGCCGAACTGAGCGAAGGGGGCGAGATCAGCATCCCGAAGCTGACGGTCCCGATGGCCCTGTTACCATGGCAGCCATCAAGGGTCATAGGTGCTGCCGAAAGCTCCGAGCAACCCAGCACGCAAGACTCAAATGCTCAAGATAGTTCCGATGCATGGATCTCGGAGATCCAGAACTACTTGAAAGACAACATCCTTCCTGGCGATGATGTATCCGGTGATCGGGTAGTCAGATTGGCTAAAAGATACACATTGGTAGAAGGGGATCTCTACCGGCGCGGTGCCAATGGCATCCTAATGCGGTGCATCACAAGGGAAGAAGGCTGCGAGCTCCTCGCAGAAATCCATGAAGGCGAGTGTGGGAACCACGCGTCTTCCCGCACACTGGTTGGTAAAGCCTTTCGGCATGGCTTCTATAGGCCTACAGCACTCCAGGATGCAACTGAGCTGGTGAAGAAATGCGAAGCATGTCAATTTCATGCAAAGCAAATTCACACACCGGCTCAGCCCCTACAAATGATACCTCCTACATGGCCCTTCGCTGTGTGGGGGATGGACATCTTGGGACCTTTCCCAAGAGCCGTCAGAGGTTACAATTTCCTGTACGTTGCCATTGACAAGTTCACCAAGTGGCCGGAAGCAACTCCAGTTGTGACAATCAACAAGCAATCTGCTATCAACTTTTTGCAGTCCATTGTATGCAGATTTGGAGTCCCAAACAAAATCATCACTGATAATGGGACCCAATTCACAAGCTCTGCATTTCATGGATATTGCGAAGACCTCGGCATTCAAGTTTGCTACGCCTCCGTAGCTCACCCAACAAGCAATGGCCCAGCCCAGAGAGCAAATGCTGAAATCCTTAAAGGACTCAAAACGCGCACCTATGAGAGCTTGAAAAAACATGAAGCCAACTGGATTGAAGAGCTTCCGCCCACTTTATGGGCTAACAAGACAACTCCAAACCGGTCAACTGGAGAGACACCCTTCTTCCTGGTGTATGGAGCTGAAGCAATCCTTCCCCCGGAAATCACCTTGGGGTCACTCCGGGTCCGGACCTTCGACGAAGCCACGCAGGACCAGCTCCGGCGTGAAGACCTAGACCTCCTTGAGGAGGGAAGGTGCCAAGCAGCTGTTCGGAATGCCCGATACCGCCAAGCCCTTCGGCGCTATCATCAGCGGCATGTACACAACCGACAGCTCGAGGAAGGCGATCTGGTGCTACGGAGAATACAATCCAGAGAAGGGTTAAACAAACTTTCCCCCAGCTGGGAGGGACCCTTCCGAGTGATTAAAGTATCCCGTCCTGGAAGCGTTCGCTTGGCTACCGAGGATGGGACACCTCTCCCAAATCCTTGGAACATTGAGCACCTCCATAAGTTCTACACTTAATATCACGGAGGTGAGTCTGTAGTAACTTGAGGTGTATGTTATAGAGTTATTGTACAGAGTCGTGTAGTTCCTCCGGGAGAAGAGTCGGACCTTTCCCGGAAGGTCCGCAAAGTTCATGCAACACTTGTCGCAGTCTCAGGACTAAAAGTGTGGCTAGCTACCCTGGGTCAAACGAGAAATTAAACACACTTAGCCTGGTTCCGTACCCTAAGAGTGTACTTGTTTCTCCTGTACCCCGAACCTATAATGAAAGACATCTTCATGTGAAACAGAATCCACGTGCATTTATTTTTTACAGGCTCAACATTTTTTATTTTTCTCTTTCTTGTCTATAACAAAGACGTGCAATCCTTAAGAAATTTTAGTTCGACTGGTTCATATACGATTCGAGCTGTATTGTCGATTCTTCTAGATTCAAATATTGTCTATGGCCCACTCGCCTGAATGCCGCCAAGCCAACCTAGGGCCGGAGTGTGCTATCGACTTAGCCTGGTCAAGAACCCTAAGTACGCCACTCTACCTACACCACGGCAAGCCGAAGTAAGGCAGGTCCAAGTACAATTGGATCTGGAAGAAAAGACAACGCATTCGGTTGTATTCAGAATCACGTTTGACCTAAAACTCTCTTGGGAATCGTAAGCCGCGACGAAGTTATAGGCAAGGAACAAATTTTACTATTTTTCTTGGCTTCAGTGTGCAGGAAAAATAAAAAATTCACGTTAATGGAGAAAAGTCGGAGCTAACTAAGCTCCGACTCCCTCTAGGTGGCTTGTAATCGATGTTAAACATTGAAAACGAGCATCACTGGAGCAACCAAGCTCCGGTAAAGCTAGGGGGGCCAGCCGTCGACGCAAAATAAATGATGGTGAGAAGACCCCGCAAGCAGAGTCTGCTACCAACAAACTACACGTTGGTAAAGGTCACTGCCGGAACTACTAAGCTCCGACACCCCAGAGGACTAACTATCGATGCTCTACGCGTTGATAGGGACTATTGCCGGAACTACTAAGCTCTGACGATAGACAATGCCAGAGCTTCTAAGCTCCGGCAACCTTAGGGGACCTTCACTATCGAAGACTTCGGACCTACACTCTACAAGTTTGAAGCAAATGAGTCTTCAACAAAACACAATATCCTCTAGGTACATGTTCACAATCAAATTGTGTGCATCTACCAGGGGGCCAAGTGAAGACAAAAGTGTTGAAGACAAAAAGTGAAATTCACAAAAATTTGGGGATTTCATTCATCTGGAGACAAGGGATTACAAAATTGAGGAAGAAAAAGAGAGAATACAAGTGGGAGCTACGGAGATGGTCCTAGACCCTATGGAAGAACTGGGCGACCTTCTGAGCAACCTCTGACACATTGGCTCAGGCGGCTTCACCTTCTCCTTCGACGGGACCTTCAAGCACCGGGTCGAGAGGGAATTGGGGATTCCGGCTGGTGTAGCACGTCAGCACATACTCTGCGACGTTCTTCGCCAGGGATTGCCCCTAGACCTCCAACTGGTCCGCGATGACGTCGCCCACCTTGGAGAGTTTGCTACCCGCCGAGCTCAGCGCTTGCAACGACAGGTCCGGCTCCGGCTCCGGATCATCCGGACGCACGGGACTGAAGCCCATCGGTGTCAGCGTGTCGTTGGCCTTGCCAAGGAACTCCCAAACCTGTAGGGAGTCCGCAACCCTCAAGCCCTTCAGTTCTTCCAAGGATCTTTTGGCTGCCACCAGTTCAGAATTCTCGCGAGCGAGGCGCTCAACTTCTTTGGCGTTTTGCTGAATCTTTTCAGCAACTCGCTTCTCGAGTTTTCCGAGCTCCTCCTCCCGGAGGTAGATCTTGTTCCGGCGATCAACCAGGTCCTTCTCCCTGCCCCTTACTTTCTTCTCCCTGGCAGCGATGGCACACTCTTGCTCGTAGAGTTCCTGCCCTCGCACCCAGGCCTTCTCCTCCTCCTCAGCGCATCACTCTTCCAATTTCTTGGTGCGCTCTTCGAGGCCCTTGTCAGCCAGAGCCACCTTTTCGGTGAGCTCCTCCTCCCTCCTCAAGACGTCATCCCGCAGCTCTAGGAGTTTCTGCTCTTCATCTTCGAGCCTTTTCTCCCTCTCCTCAAGTGCCTCCCGGCGCTTGATGAGAGTAGTGTTAATGGCCTCAAGCCTTTCTTGGCGTTCATCAGCCGCACTATTAGCTACTTTGGTCTGCTCATAAATGGCCCGGGATTGAGCGTCGAGGGCGCGAGTCAAGCTCTCCCTGTCATCCAATAACTTGCCCCAAAACTCTAGGCGGACCTTCTCCTGCTTGATCCATTCTTTGTCATCTGCCAGCCTTGACTGCGCCAGCTTGGTCTCGAAGTAGAGCCGATTACGCCACCTCCTAAGGGTTTGGCGCTCCTCTTCAAGAGCCTTGCTGTCGTGGAAGAATGCCAGCTGAACTTGACGCAGACTGGAGCAGGCGTTGTCAATATACAACGACAACGGGATAGGATCCGGACCTGCTGGGGTCTCCTCCGCTGGTTCCAGCGGGTTTTCAGTTACAAAAATTGGGTCCCACTCCACAAGAGTGGTCCCCTGAGCCTCCACAGCACCAGGGCCGTCCTCTAGGATGGCCTCAGTCGCCATCAAGGAGGGTCCCGCTGATGAAGTTCCGACCTCCGGAAGTGGTTCCAAAGGACCGGCCGCCAGATCTTCATTTGTCCCCTCGTGCAGGGGGCCAGCGACCATCAGAGCACACCGGCTCAGCCGCGGGTACCTCCGGCGTCGTCACTCCCGGAGCAGGAACTGCTACTTGCTCCGGCCTGGGCACCTCCTCTACTGGGGGCTCGAGCGCTGACGCCTTCGCAACGACCGGCTCAGGTGCCGGAAGATCTTCAAGAACAGCCGCCCCTGCGGCCAGAGCTTCAACGGCAACCGGCTCGGGAGCCGGAAGGTCTTCAACATCAATCGGCCCTGCGGCCGGAGCTCCAGCAACGACCGGCTCTGCGGCCGGTGCTTCAGAGGTACCCGGCCCAACCGCCGGGACATCCTCAACATCCGGCGCGCACGCCGGGACTTCAATTACCTCTGGGTCAACCGCCGGGGCTTCGACGATTTCCGGCTCTGGGGCAGGAATTATTGCTTCCTCCGACTCAACGGCCGAAGCTTCCATCATCTCAGCACCCAGACCCGGAGCTTCAACCTCCGGGGCAGGTTCCGCTGGCGCATCTTCTCTTCCGTGGTCCGGCACTACCATGGGACTCTCGGGGGATGAGTCGAGGTCCATGACCATGACAGCTGGCGCCGAAGCTGCCGCAGCTTCAGCCACCACTTGGGGTGGCACCGGGACAGGAGCAGAGGCTTTCGTCCTCACAACTTCATCTGCTGTGGCTGAGGGTGGAGCCTCACTCCTCTTCTTGGGAACGCTGCAGATGAAGGATGAAGAAATTTAAAAAACAGTTACTACAAAAAAACAACTGTCTGAGGTAAAGATTAAAAATTACCTCGGGAGGCTTCCGCACCAGCTTGCAAGGAACCTCTTTCCCGGGCGTTCTGGGCTGACCATAGCCGCCACCGACATGGAAGCTCCGGAAGGTCCCCCGGAACTCGTTGCAGTCACGGGCACTTCCTTAGTCGAGGCCCTCCTCGACCGGGAAGGACCTCCAGACCTAGAGGCCTCAACTGGCCCTGGTGATGGAGTCGCATGCCCGGAGCTAGCACCCTGGGAAGATGCCGCTGCGGGTATAGTCGCCGCAGTTGTAGAAGACCTCCCCCTCCGGGGAGAAGGAGCTGATGCAGAGGTTGCAGGCCTGACGGACCTTCTGTCGGCATGCTGCAGTTTCCTCTTCCGGCTCAAGGGTTCGTCCGTCGGTTCCTTGCCCTTGCCGACGACTTCGATCCTTGGCCTCGGGGCAGGTTCGGAACCACCTTCGGAAGCCCCAAGGATCACCACCCTGGAGGTCGATCTTCTCTCGACGACACCATGGTCGTCAAGCACTGGCATCATCTGTCGGAGCTCCCTGCTGAACTCTACTTCCACATTCAGAGGGAGAAAGGCTGATGGCGGGGTCAAGTCATCTCCCGCAACGTCGATGCCGTGCTGGAACTTTTTGAGATGTAACTCCAAGGTTGCCCCCGCCATGTTGGACTTCAGTCCGGTCTCGACCCGGTCGTCGTCTATCACGCTGTTGAGGGCCCAAGCGAGTTTTTCTCTCCTCTTCAGTAGTGCCCACCTGTTGACCAGGAAGTTGCAAAATACTGCCTGAGAAGTTAATCCTCCCTCCATGCACTCGCGGATCCTGGTTAGAGCAGAGTTGAAGGCATCCGACAGCACTGGAGCTTCACTCCGGACTGCAGTGTCGATGTTGGGGAGGCCTTCGGGCAGCTCCAGCTTCTCGTGCTCCTCCACCCAGATGACTATCCCGTCCTTCTTCCAATCATCCCACTTTCCAGAGGGAAACGACCGAAGGTACTTGAATGGGCACTTCTTGCGCTTCACGAAGTAATAGAAGCCAAGGTACTCATTACTCCTACCGGTGGTATATACGGTGAAGAATGTCCGGAAAAGTTCAATGCAGGGGGGATGCCCACCCACATTTCACAGAAGTGGACGAAGATAGACACAAGAAGAATGGAGTGGGGGCCAAGGTGGTATAGCCGCAGACCATAAAAGTCTAGCAGCATCAAGAAAAAGGAGGAAAAAGGTGGGATCAACCCCACCATGGCGTACGAAGAGAAGTACACCATCTCGCCGGCGTGCTCCTTATCGAACGGGAGCTCTCTTCCGGCGCGGACCAGACGGTTGAAGATGTTCGGGGACCATCCCATGAGGGCCCGGACCTTCTTCAAGTCACCTTCGGTCTTCAAATGACTCTCGCGGAGACCCAACTCCATCGCAGCACAGCAAGGCAAGAGAGGAAAAGCGAGCACAGGTTGGGAGTTTGAGCGCAGGATCAGATGAGAGGCATAAAGAACTCCAGACGGTGCACGCTTTCCTCCTTAAGTAAGCCCTCGCAACGGTTGGATGGAAACCGCAAGGAAGTCGAAGATACAACTCAAAAATTCCACCCAGCCGATGACAAGAGGGCCCGGGACCACCCCGACGATCAAGTCGAGATTCTTACCCAGGCGAACGGTTGTCATCATGAGGCGGGAAGCCCGAAAACGGCGGCCTAACAAGGCACGCGAAACCGATATGATTTTCGTATCGGGAACCAGCGACCTTCAATTGCGTGAAATTCGCACGCCAAAGATCTCATTTGCCGCACACGGGATATGCCACGCGGCGAGGATTTAACTCCAAACTATCGCCAATGGCACATTCGAAGACCTTTGAAGACTCCGTTCAAAAGTCGCAGGATGGACCCACCTCTGGCGGAATGACTTCACCCAAGGGGTCTTCCCCAGAGGTGGGCCCAGGGGGCCACTGTCGGTACCCTGGGTACCATATACTCCTTGGGATTGCAAAGATCTCAAGGGAAAGTCATCTACTTGATTTGAAGACCTTCGGAGGCCCATATGTCAGACATAACCGGACCCGCTTCTCCGACATGGTTAGTCCCAGGGTCGCCACGTGTACTATCAAACCGGAGCTACTGCCCACAAGGGGGTAGCTCCGGGCTATGTACCGAAATGGCACCCCCGGACCTAACCCCAGACCGAGGGAAGCTCCGGAACTGACACGTGTCGGGTAACACCGGACCTATCTGTTCCCCACAGTGTGCTCCGGCGCTACCACGTGTCCAACCGTCGGATCTTCAGCCTCTAACCTCCGAAAGACTCCACAACGGCTCCAGATCTTCAAAGGGGAATCAAGGACTTCAAGATCCGATCAAGTGTCATTAATAATATATTAATGACACACGATCGAACAACCTTAATTACCAGTAACGATGCTGTCAAAGCCCATAACTCGTTCATTAAGGGCAATTAAACGTGTTGAATGTGTATCAATATCAGTAACCGCTGGGGCCACATGTCGGGCCAGGCTAACTTGTAATGGCCTGCCCATGTACTATAAAAGGACAGGCCGACAATACATAGGACACACTCTCCGGAGACACGCTGACTTTACACTCTCAACTGACATTGAGCTCATACATCCAATAGAACACCAACACACCCCGTGGAGTAGGTTATTACGCTCAGGCGGTCCGAACCACGTAAATCTTTGTGTCCCTTGTGTCACTCGACATCTAACTTTCTGGAATCTCCGCGCGCCCATACCGAACCTCAAACTTCTCTAACACTTTAGTAGTGTCAGGAGATCTGCCGGATCAAAACCACCGACACTCACGGTCACGAGCACATGGACAACTTCCATGATTAGAACTGGATTTGGGATTTGGGGACAGATTGGTTATGTCATAAGAGCATGGTTGATTATCAGAAGATATGAAAATGGCATATGATTATGATATTAATTCTTGGATGGTTATAAATGAAGTATGATGGTAGATGAGGATGTCGAATATGTGATATTGGTTTCTTTTACACCTAGACATTGTAGGTTTCTATTACATGTTTGTGAACTAAAATGTACTTTTCCGCAACTAACCATTTATTCCATCCTTGTTTCAACTATATGTCTTACCTTCCCACACTTGCTGAGTATGACATGTGCTCACCCTTCTCACACAAAACAGCTACAGGAGATTCTTTGGAGTACCATGAGGACCACGTGGAGTACTAGGTTGCGTGCGACCGTCAATTGCTTGTGGAGTGGAGTCGTACTACTTATTTATTCCTGCTGCAATAATTAGAGACTTGTGTTCAAGAACCATTGGATTATTGTAATAAGGTACTTATTTTATATTTGAGATGTGGTTAATTTTTTATTATCGTTTGTGATGTCCCTTGTATGTGTGATGAACATCCTGGACACCTATACACTACACTTGGTTCATTTTTAAGAACCAGGTGTCACAGTCACGTGGTAGCGTTGGAGCCCGCCATCGCGGGGACGACCTGGCCCTTGGCCGCGGGCCACGTGGCAGCTCCAGAGCCCACCTATTAGGTTATGTGAAGTCCATCCCTGTAGGATATGTGGCGGCACCGGAGCCCTGTCCCGCTGGACATGTGGCACCTGTTGGTATTTCTTAATGTCCATAGGTCATCCAAGCAGCAGGGCTAGTTCTGCAAAGGCACTAGGCTATCGTAAGCCAAAGCAAGATGAGTTCCACAAGCGCACGGAAAGTACCATTGTAGCATTTCACCTGAGAGTATTCCCTAGATTATCGTATTTGTTTATCCCAAATGAAAGCAAGGTATAAGAGTAACAAGATCAAGAGTAGAAGAGGGTGTTCTAGTGAGGAGTCCAGTAGGATGGATAAATGAATTGAAGGGGTAGTGTGACACACACCTAAGCAAACTAATCTAAGGGGTAAGAATGTCCTAGTGGAGGATAAGTTATGGAAGGAGCTACTTCTACCGTGCTGTAGGTATTCATATCGTAGTCAACGAGTGTACATATGGTTATGCTAACTACGAGTACTTGGGATTAGCGGTCCAACACATCGGGCACGGGTTTACCCCGTAGAATATCAGGACGATTTCCGCCACGAGCCTGCGGCATAGCCGAATGCGGGGGATTACGAAGGACGAACAGGGCTGTCACCACCTGCCCCCTACCCCTACAAACTGTGGGTCTAAGAGACATCCAACGCTAATTAATTACCTAAGCATCATGCTTACATAACAAGTAAATACCTTAGAGGCTCAAGTACAAGTACCTCTCTAAGGCAATGACTAACCTAAACATCGTTGAAACTAATGTTCGAACCAAGCACTACATTACTCATATTGACATAAGCATATTAATACCTAATTAGACTATAGTGGAGGATTATGATGTTTATAAAAATATAATAAAGGCATTATAAGTAGACCATAATGACATCTACACCTGACACATGCATGGACTCCACAACCAAACAAGGAACACTTCATCCAAATATATGAATAAATAAAGACTAATAGGAATATTATAAAGCATAATGTCACAAATATAAGAGAAGATACATGAGCCATATCTTTCCCAATTTGGACTTGGGACTAGAGGCTCCTCTCTACAGCTTTACCTCCACTAAGGGACTAGGAGCACTAGTGTAATACGAGAGAGAATGCTTGAGTGGTGTTTGTGAGAAATGAGGCACCCCTATTAATACACGGAATAGAGATGGTTCCCTCCACAATTAGCGCGTGAATCATCCTTCACCGCCTTCAGGGAGCCATGAGGAGCCAACACGTGGAGGAAGACCGGGTTTGGCAATAGGGACAAGTCGGCCAACTAGGGGGGTTGGCCGACCTGGTCTTGGCCCCCCTTCAGGTGTGCTTCCGCGGGGTGACTTCCAGGTAGGCCCTTATCCCCTTCCGGGGTGATACACCATTGGATCTCCTCGGATACACCTGGGAATTAGTCATGGATCCATGTGGTGCCCCATGTTGTCGGGTGATTGGTCGGGGTGGCACTTTTTAGGATTTCTTCCCACATTCTCCATCATTTCTGCATAAAAACTCCTGCATGCACTATTTCTCTAAGTACAAGTGGAATTATCTTAAATCTAACAATGATGTGTGTAAGAAATATTTATTCATTCACATAATTGAGTTATATTGATGGTCAAAATTGGTATATAACGACCAGGAGTTGTATTACTCCTCTCGAAGCAAAGATAAGGACTTAAGTTGTTGATCAGGAGTTGATACAATGTCCAATTTCGCAAAAGTTCTAAGTGAAAAACAAAATATTCTACCTTGCATTTTATAAATTGGCTATGATACCTCACCCTTTTTCTTAGTCAATATGGGGCTTGTGCCTCATCCTTTTATTGGGTGGTTGAAAGATAGAACAGGAAAGTGAGCATGTATCACCTAATGTTTAAGTTCCACTCAAATTTCCAAAGAAATTCAAATGGTGTTTGAATATAAGAGCTCCTCAAATGATGCATTCGGTCACTCCTATGTGGAAGTGGTGTTTGTATCCTCACCAAGGCAATGCCTTTCTTGTCCTACATCTAAATAAGGCTTGTATGTGGAGCTTGGTAGGGATCAAGAGTACGTATATTTGCAACAATTGCTAAGTCACAAGAGGAAGTCTTAGGAGAAAACAAATCATACTTTTGATGAAGATTTGTACAAGTGTGATGGAATATTTGTGTAGTGGAAATACGGAGATAACTCTCTTGAATGCACTCTTTTTATTTGTGAGGATGATCATGGCTACTTATTCTCTTTTTCTTTTCTCGTGCTCTTGTATATGAGCATGCATTTTTCTTTTTCTTTTTTTGTAGCCATGTCTTCTACTCCTCTTTTCTTTTTAGATGTTTTGGAGAGAGTATTATGCAAGGTAAGCA
This sequence comes from Tuctoria greenei, assembly GCA_036927565.1. Lineage (NCBI taxonomy): Eukaryota > Viridiplantae > Streptophyta > Magnoliopsida > Poales > Poaceae > Tuctoria > Tuctoria greenei. The sequence continues at coordinate 75,411,253 of JAYESD010000007.1, read as the reverse complement.
TGAAGTATCTTTTGATGGTGGAATGCATGATGGAATTTTGCTAACTTCTAGTGTAGAAGTTTAGCATGTGCCTATGCAATCTTGATCTTAAAAGTACGAAAAGATTCTCACATAGGTCTATACTTTTTGACTCGGCTCAATGTGAAGTCATATAACATATGCATAGAGTTTATCTAATTCAACTCATCATATGGCTCTGGTAGGAATTTATCTCAAATGAGGAACTTCCATTTTAAATTTTCTCCAAGAAATCAAGTTTCACTTTTAACTAGGATATTAGGAGCTCTTATCACTATATCATATCTTGCAACAACCCAAAATTGGACTTAGCTTGTGCTACCCATAAATTCCATGTTTAAGGCAAGAATATTCTAAGCCAATAAACGCAATAGTTGGAGAATACTAAGTTGTATGCAAGGGACTAGAGAAAATAAAATAGGGCAACTATTGATCATTTCCACTTATGCAGGGTAAAAATATTCTTACCGTACATCTTTTATTAATCTAACCTATACTAATTATTTTTATAGATGCAATGGTGGTGGAAAGAAATAAATAAAATAAAATAATGCAAATTTTGTGTGCTACAAGTTACCTCAAGTGGGGGTCCTCCCCCCAGCTTGCTCTTCTCAATCTCTGTGATAAGGGTTGAACCCTTGATGATGGAAATAGGGCATGAGGTCGGCCTGTTGTTGCTGCAGCGTGGTGCTGATGTTGTTGAATTCTGCGGCGATTTGCTGCTGCCAGTCAGTGGTACCTTGGATGTGGTCTTGAAGTGTGTTGAAAATGTCCCCAGTCCTCACTTCAAGGTCTCTGATCCGTTGGGTGAGTTCCGCCATTCTTTGGTCAAGGTCACGATAACCTTGGGCCGAAAAGGAACGTCGAGTACCCAATGGTGGAGGAGGGAAGCTACTAGAGCTTGATTTCCCTCCGATGGTAGCCCACTCTTACCACGACGATCCTCTTGCCTCATACATTTGAGGTTGCGCCCAACCTGGTGCATCACTTGTTGGATCCACTTCCTCTTGGTACTCATAGGTGGTAGGATATCTCGGTGGCATCTCCAAGGCTTCTCTACGTGAATGTCTCCATGTGACCCTGCCAGAGACATTACTCCTACAAGCCTCTTTGATATCCTGAGAGCAATGGTTAGTTCCTGGCACTTATATAAATGAAAATTTGGGTTAGGTAACAAATTTCATTTATGTGGCCGGGATGGAAAACACTAAGGATCCATCTAGTTCATGTATAAGAGTGTGTCCTTGCACTAGATAATCCTCAGCTATTAAGTAGCGAACTCTTGGAATATATTCAATTAAAGCATTTTCTAGATCCACTACTTTCATAGCAATGCGGGTAATTAATGAAGTAAATTCAATTGGTCCTGTCATTTTAGTGTTTTCTAACCATTGTGACTTCATAGTCTTAACAGGAGCAATTTTAATCTTTTTAACCATGGCGTAAAGGGTTCTAAGTTCATCACATTACATGAATCGTTTAATAGGACGTCGGTTAAATTAAATGCGTCGTGGTCGTCGCTTTTATTTTTTTATATGTGTCGGTTGCCGTGAAGCCGACGTTTAAAAATAAATATGTCAGCTCCTTGACCATATCTGACGCTTTTAATTAACTGTGTCAGGCGCCTGAGGGTAACCGACATACATAGTATTAAATTTGTCGGCTAAGTTTGTAAGCCGACGTTCCTAATTGTGGGCCCAATTTGCTTCGCCGGTAGAAAAAGGAGGGTCGGTTGAACTGACGATACTTGCCCACGTGCTCCCTCCCGAAATATTTCCTCGAGCGCTGGCCAAACCCTCCCTCCCAAAATTAATTTGATGTGCGCGCTCCCTCTCGATTTTATTCTGTCCCAATCTTTCTACCCCCCCCCCCCCCGGCGCAACCTACCCAAATTAAACCCTAATCCACGCCCACGTCCTCCTCTCTCTCCTCTATCACCAAGCTAGTGCTTCTTCATGCCCACGTCCTCCTCTCTCTCATCTGCCCGCATTGAGATCCAATCACACCTGGAAGAGGTCGCGACGGTGGTAGCGCTTGCGGATGCACACGGCGGCGGCGGTGGTAGCGCTTGCGGATGTGCACGGCGGTGGTGGCACTCAAGAACACGCGGTGCGGCGGTGCTCAAGGATGCGTTAGTCAGCGGTGGTGGCGGTGTTCGTAGACGAGCGCGGTGGTGGTGCACGCAGACGTGCGTGATTGCGGCGGCGAAGTCACGCGGCCATGACAAGTACAGGCCCCTCGAACCCCGCCATGGCACCTTCGAGGTCCACGACCGTAGCTATCGCGCCTGAGCTCCGCTAGCAGTGAGGGCGAGCGTGGGAGCAAGACGCATGCAGATCCAATCTCCAATCCATTCCTCTAATGGTGGCCGATGCTGGATGATCAAAACGTGGTCGGAGGAACCGGCTGTTTTTTTTTCTGAAAACGATTTTTTGTGTGTCAGAACTTAAAAGTGTCGGTTTCTTACAGTACCGTTGGCCTACGAGACATCCAATGCTACTTAATTATCTAAGCACCATGCTTACATAACAAGTAAATACCTCAGAGGCTCAAGTACAAGTACATCTCTAAAGCAATGACTAACCTAAACATCGTTCAAACCGATGTTGGAACCAAGCATTACATTACTCATATTAACATAATCATATTAATGCCTAATAAGACTATAGTAGAGGCGTATGATTTTTATGATAATATAATAAGGGCATTATAACTAGACCATAACATTATCTACACCTAACACATGCATGGACTCCACAACCAAACAAGGAACGCTTCATCTAAGTATATGAATAAATAAAGACTAATACAAGAGAAGATACATGAGACATTCATTTCCCAATTTGGACTTGGGGCTAGAGGCTTCTCTCTACAGCCTATCCTCCACTAAGGGACTACCCGATATGCAGGGTCCTTAGGCAATTTTATCCTGTGCACGGGGGTACCAGGTATGCAGGGTACCGATAGTGGCCCCCGGGTCCACCTCAGGGGAGGCGACAATCTCGCCAGGTGGGACCTTCACCATCACTTCCCCCGTGGCATTTTTGATACTGCCTTGGGCGATTGAAGGGGTGGCACACCTCTGCCACTGTGGCCACGCATCCAGTACGTGTTGACAGGACCAAGTGACATGATCTTTGTCTGTTGCGCTGTTTTAACCGTGACGTTTCTCGATGTGGCCAATGTGCTTCCGCCGCTCCGCCTCCTCAGGAACCATAGGGTTGTCGCCTTGGTTGACTGACTGCTCTGTGCAGGCCTTCTGACAGGGGACCTGGGCCCCACTTTCATTGGTCCTGTGGGTTGCATAGCACATTTCGGGCCTAGGCGACCAGCACGATGTGATACAAGCGTCATGGTGGTGAGTAAAAGGAAATCTTTGTGGCCAAAGATAGTTCCTCCCTCACTCACCTCCTTGTGCTCGAGCCTTCCACTTCCCCCTTAGCACCCAAGCCTTTGCCTCCTTGCCATGTTCTTGCTTCGCGCCTGCTCCAATGGCATCGTGCTTGCCTCACCTTCGCATCGATAGAACCAAGGACCTCATGTCGATGAAGTAGTTGCTCGGTTGGCATGCCGATGAGAAGCAGAAGCGATGGATCCACCACGGATCCCTCTCGCTCAATCTGGGGGACGAAGAGATTGCGCTCTTCTATTCATATGCTGTAGCCAGTTCTGTAACCCCGGTATCCTCCTTCCTCGCAACGCTACTGTAGGTCTTCAGCCTCCAGCTTCATCATCTATCTTCGAACTCCATCGCGGTGGCTACGGTCTTTGTGCACCTCTACGACATGTTCATGGGGGTCCACCTGGCAATGTCGCTATTCCTGTAGTTCTTCGTGCTGAAGATGACTGAGCGGAGGAAGACAAGCCTGTTGGGTTTCTACTACTGGGAAGCCCTCCATGGTGTCGACTGATCCGATACCCCTCCTCCAAGCCATCGACTTGGCGCAGTCTGGCCTTTGCCAGGAACAACTTGCTCTCGACATGGAATGGGAGAAGCTGTGGGTGGAGGACGATCGACTCTGGGCCTAGGATGATCTGCTGGACTTCAAGATCGGTGAGTTGAAAATAAGATCGAGATGGAGGAGAAGAGGGTGAGGGAAGAAGAGGAGGCACTGGAGAAGGATCTTCGCTTGGTTAGGGCGTTGGACGCCAAGTCCAAGGATAGTGTGGCGGAGAACCAGGCGGCTCACCAAGCCGCAAACAACTGCCTTAGCTCCCTCGAGGAGTTACAACATGCACCCCAACACCACAAGGCCACCATCACCGAGCTGGAGAAGAAGGCCCGGCAGATGGAGGAGCAGGGTGAGGAGGCCTCCCAGAAGCTGCAGTGACACCGGGATGAGCTTCAATACCTCATCGAGGTTCATGAGCTCCGTGAGGTCGACCTAGCCCAGGACAGGGAGCGCAACATGAATGAGCACCAAACCCTCCTGGAGCGGGAGAACGCTATGGACTGTTGTGCTCGGGAGCTTGATGACCGGGAGAAGTTTTTGGCTACCATGGAGGATATTTTCTCTGAGGGCCTGCCGGACGCATTGAAGGCGACGCAGAAGGAGGTGAAGGACCTCTGGGCCTCCTGCAAAGCCAAGGCGCAAAAGGTCTGTGATTTCCCGGGCTGCCATGGGCAGCGCTGGAACCCTTCGGCTTCAGTCCCGTGCAGAGGGGGGAGCCAATGCGGGAGGTGAGTCAGGTTCTCCTCGGGCTAGAATCCATCTGCTCGAAGATGAAGGTAGTGGGTGCGATCATCGACGAGTGGCTGGAGATCAAGGGGAGGACCTGACGAAAGATGTGGGTGCGCATGTGCTGGTGTGCCTCCAGAGATGGTACCCCGACATCACGTTGGAGCCGGTAGTCGGGGGCCCCATCAAGGAGCGGGAGGCAGCAGCGAGGTCCGAAGTTGAAGACCTCGTTGCACTTGTCGCCTCATGGTTCCAGCGCGAAATCGACAACCACCAGTTGTAGTGTCCCTGTATCTGGGCTTTGTATCTTCTTTCTGTAAATAACTTTGATGAATTTGAATTTGTGTGTGCTTCTTGACTTCGTCTTGTGCTTCTCAACTTGTTTACCTAGGTCTTTAGCAGCATAAGAGCCCGAAAAACTTCGCTGATCTCATAAGTTTAGGCGCGACCACTTCCTTCGGGCCCTTGGCAACGCAGGGCCCTGGAAGGATTTCACCAACAATTGCGCACTTGAGTAGCCTTGTACCACCATTCCTTGCGTGTTGAGGCAACTTGTAATTGTAGGACGTTGATGGCGGGCCCTCGGTGAAGCACGTGGGCTTTAGGATAAACGTCAGCCAATCCCCTAGGGAGGCAGCAGAGCTTGAGAGATGACACCGGTGGCCCCCTAGGGGCGCCGTGCTTGAGATTTGACACCGGTTGGCCCCTTGAAGGGCGCTGGATCTTGAGAGAGATTATGCCAGCGGGCACCTTGGGTTGCGTCGGGCTTGATAGTTGACACTGGTGGGCCCCCTGAGGGTCGATAGAATTAAGAGATAAAGCTAACGGGCCCTAGGGGGTGTCGAGCTTAAGAGTTGACGCCGGCGGGCCTCATGGGGGGCATCGAGCTTGTCTTTTAGTTGTCTGCCTTCAATACAAAGTCATCAGCAACGGGCCTTCTATGGGCGCTGTGATGAGGACATCACTTCTATGGATACAAACAACATTCCATTGAACATACAAGACACAATCAATAGAGTTCACACACAACAATTAATTTCATAGGTGAGCTCGTTCTTATATGTTTTCCTTGTATGATTTTGAGACTAGATTGCTACATAATGATTTAATTGTGATTAGGATCCATGGAGAGGTTCAAGGAGTACTTGAAGGAAGTCCTAGGGACGTGGAGGACCAGAGAATACGTTCAAATAAGATGAAAACCGAGCCCAACTTAAAATCGTGTCCAAGTCGCAGTCGAGGAGCAGTTCACACTAAAACGGACGCCCAGGACACATACAATCTCCGTTTTTGAAGTTATACATATGCACGGAAAGACGAGAAGGTAATATTTACAGTTGATCTAGTCCCACATCAAAATTCTTCCGGAGTAATCAGGAATCGTCAAAACAAATTGAGTCCAGATTTCTGACTGGTGCTGCGCCACCGTATTGGGCCATTGGGAATTGTATCAAGTCTAAGTCTATTATTTTTGTGTATTAGGGTTAGGTCACGACCCCAACACCCCCTTTGACATCCTCCCACCTATACATACTCCATGGTGGTCACCATAAACAATTAGGTTTTGCTTAGATTAATAATATCATTGTTCTACGGTTTGTGAAACCCCAACTTCACGATTTCTGATCGTGTCTTCTACTTTCTTGCTTGTGTTCTCGGTTGCACTTGCAGGGATTAGCATTCTTTGCGAGGTAAATCGTGTGCAGCACGGTTGATAACCAACGGAGCGGTGGTGTAGTGACTGTAGGGGTTTTTCGTGTTCTACTCGAGAGCCTCAGATCATCAACGTCGAGATCTCCATCAATCGACTTATCCATTGCTTTATGGAAGATCGGTCCTAAACCTCCTTATCAATTGGTATCAGAGCCTCAGGTTGCCCGTTAGGTAATTCGTCACCCATTACATTAGTTTTGTTTTTCATACGTAGTGTCCACAAAAAAGCGACAAAAGAACTTGTAGTTTAGTATATCTGTTCATTACTTTGACCAAACTGCATTGAGCCTTTTGCAGCTTTTGTTTTCAGTTTGGTTTTGTTGACATTGTGTCCGTGGTTGAGTCATATTGCTGGTTTAGAAAGTATTTTTGTCTTAGTTTGAGTTTTGCATTGTGTTGATTTATCCTTTTGAATCACGTCATCATGTCCAGATTAGATTCATCTCTGTCCGGTTCGGTATTTTCATCATATCTCGCTCATACAAACTCGAATTTTCATGTTCTTGTACTTTGTGGAAATCTTAAAATTTCTCTATAACTTTCGTAATCATCAGTTTCTCAGAAAATAGCGTTATCGAGGTTGAAATTGTATTAGATCCGAATCTGTTATTGACCTAGAAATTCTAAATAGTCTGTATTCGGGGGTAATATCTCCTATTGTTCTGATCCAAAATAGGTCTTTCATATACTGAAATTAAAGAGGAGAGATATATTTATAATCTTATTGTTTGAAGTTTTTAGATTTGAGGCCTCTAAAGGTGCTTAATTGTCCTTAGAAGATTGAGCAGAAAATCTATAACATACCTACGAGATATCTTTGATTGCTTTGCATTGTGTTCTTCTTTTGCAGCACATTCTGAAAAAAACAAAGAAGACAAAATAAAAAGGCAAGCGCAAAAAAGATACAAAAGACGCACAAAAAAAGAGAAAAGAAAAACAAAGAAAAATAAAAATGGAAGTGCTTGCATCCTTGTGTCCTATAGTTTTGTTTCTTGTCTTGCTAGCTTGAACTACTAGGAACACATTTAGGCCAGCAACTTTGACAAATACTTTGGACACTTATTTAACTTTACTATCTGATTGCATTGTTGTTAATCCTTTATATCTGATTTCATTATTGCTAATCCTTGCTACATATAAAGTGTCATCCAAGCTCCATTTTTTCTTGAGAAGAACATGTACATTTTGCAATCACCAAGGCTTCATTGGTTCATCTCACCACCCACACTACCTACTGTGTCGGTAAGAACACTTGTAAGAGCATGGTAAGACGCTTGAGCAAGAGAGATTTTCCTTCGACCTCTCACATTGCCACTACCCTTTGTAGTTGATAGGGATAACATCTTCCTGTTATCTTTTGTACTACTAACAATGGCAGGAAATAATGGTGATGGAATTTAAAATGTTGGGTTGCGTAACATAATGAACAATATGACGAAGGTGTTCATAAAAAACAATGTGGAGTTTCGTAACCTGGTGGATAGGATGTTGGAGTTGCTAGACGAGAGGGAAGCACGAAGAAAGGTTAGATTGGCAAATTTGGATAACACACCAACCGAGACTTCACATGATCTTCAAGATACCTCCACTACTCCTTCCACAAGAAACTATGCAGGAGAGGAGGTGTTGAACAACTCTTCTGAATTGTTTGATGAATCATCCCATAATGCATCTAAACTTCCTGCTGCAAATCAAAATAAAGGTAACAAATATCACCACACACTTGTTGAAGGTGAGAAGTTTTTAGATGTCCTGAATTTACCTACCAACCATGCTATTGTTGAGGAGCAACTAGTGAAATCAATTATTGATACACCATTGCCACATGTTGATTTTCATGTTGATGCTTGCACTAAGAAAGAACTGTGTCCTGATAATTCTATTATACCTATGCAAAAACAAGTTAGTGATCTTGATGATTCTGTTTTGGATTCACCTACTTGTGCAGAAATGAATAATTTGATTCTCGTTACTGCTGAAAAAGAGGAGCTGAAATTGTTGTCTTCACTAAATACTTTGGGTTATATTGAATTTGACACTCTTTGTGATCGAGATACTGTAGAGAGAAGAATATTTTTGAAAACTGAATTTCCTTTGTTGACAAGGAGTACTTTTCATGCTATAGGCAAATATGAACATAGTGGTATGTTTATAGTGCATAAAGTTTACATATGTTCAAATGTGCAAGCTCCTTTTGTGCTACAACGACATGGTAAAGTAAATGAATGCACTAATGCTAATAATGCCTTGTCAAGTTTTTCTAGTATTTTTTCCTTGCAGCGGGGATAACAAATAAAAGAGAACCATTGTTTGTTGCAGTTGTGCAATATGGATAGCGCACATACTATCCCCAAAAGCCTCTTTCTTGGACATACGAGCAAGTCGAGGACGGCTTGTCATAAAGAATGGGAGAATGACAAGATCATACACGTAATCATTGCACCTACAAACATGGCATAATGTTTATTTCTTTGGAATCCTAGCTCAAGTGAATGTGTGCTCTTATTTGATGGACAAGATCAAGATGGTGCACTATGTCGTCCACCACCTTGGCCTCCTCCTTTCATACATACATGAAGATTTGATGGCGTTGCACATTTGGACCAACACATGAGAGAATATGAACTTGAGTCGAGGACGACTCCAATTCAAGAAAGGGGAGGATGATGAGGACATCACATCTATGGATACAAACAACATTCCATTGATCATACAAGAAGCAATCAATAGAGTTCACACACAACAATTAATTTCTGAGGTGAGCTCGTTCTTATATGTTTTCCTTATATGTTTTTGAGAATAAATTTCTACCTAATTATTTAATTGTGATTAGGATCCATGGAGAGGTTCAAGGAGTACTTGGAGGAAGTCTTAGGGACGCGGAGGACCAGAGAATACGTTCAAAGAAGATGGAAACCGAGCCCAACTCAAAATCATGTCCAACTCGGAGTCCAAGAGAAGTTCGCACTAAAACGGATGCCCAAGACGCATACGATCTCTGTTTTCAAAGTTCTACATATGCATGGAAAGAGGAGAAGATAAACTTTCCAATGGATCTGGTCCCACGTCAAAATTCCTTCGGGGTCATTAGAAATTTTTTAAACAAGTTGAGTCCAGATTTCTGTACGGTGGTGCACCACCGTATTGGGCCATTGGGCCTTGTATCAAGTATAAGTCTATTATTTTTGTGTCTTAGGGTTAGGTCACGACCCCAACACCCCCTTAGACGTCCTCCCACCTATATATACTCTATGGTGGCTGCCATAAAAAATTAGGTTTTGCTTAGATTAATAATATTGCCATTCTACGGTTTGTGAAACTCCAACTTCGTGATTTCAGATCATGTCTTCTACGTTCTTGTTTGTGTTGTCAGTTACACTTGCAGTGGTTAGCCTTCTTGGCAAGGTCAATCATGTGTAGCATGGTTGATAACCAACAGAGCGGTAGTGTAGTGATTGCAGGGGTTTTTCTTGTTCTACTCGAGAGCCTCGGGTCATCAATGTCGAGATCTCCATAAATCGAATTTACCCATTACATTTCAGAAGATCGAGCCTCAACCTCCTTATACAAACATGGAAAAATGTTTATTCGTTCGTAGGTGCAATGATTATGTGCATGATCTCATCACGCTGGAGCTAGAGGCTCGGCAACACCCACTGTCGACACATAGAAAACCGACGGTGAGCAAAGAAGCCTTATTACCATCATGAGAGGAACGAGAGAGCATACTCACTTGGCAGTCATAGTGATTGTGTAAAACAACAACGGTCGGCCCCCTGGGAGGTGCCGGAGCTGGAGCTCTGGCAGCAACCATCGCCAACAAGAAGGACGTCGACAACAGGTACCCGGGGAGGCACAAAATCCGTCGGATAGCAGCATGATGGCTTTTGAACCGAACATCCCTGCATGGTCTGCGCACATGATAGAAAAGGAGTAATTTTTCTCGCCGATCACTTCTTCCTGCTCTTTAGTTTTGTTACGCCTTACGGTCCTGGATTGGGGTGCGGGGCTTGGGTAACTCAGTGCGTTAGCATCTGAGGTCCAGTTCCCGCCTTACTCAGGGTGTGAGCCATTTGGCCCCAGTACTCAACTGTAGCGCTAGGAGGCAGGGTGCGCACGCTTAGGGTATGGAACCAGACTAAGCAGGCTACACACCCTAGACCTCTGGCTCAGCGTAGGCCTTTTGTGGGGAGACCATGTGGCACCACGGGACCCCGAACAAGGGGGTAGTCGAGAGACCCCAGACACATTGCAGATACCTCAAGCAGACCCTCCTGCAGCAGGATTGCATAACTCCACTACGGGAGAGACAGAGAGAGAGAGAGAGAGAGAGAGAGAGCGCGGCCATGCAAATGGTGGAAAATATGCAAGAATGAGCATGATTTATGACATAATATTAATGCATAATTGAATGAACATAACAGAGTACAGGGCAAGATGGTGACTCTTTCAACTTGGTATTCATAGGAGGAGGTAGGCTTTATAAGGGGACAGCGACCCGCTCCGGATGACAAGGGAGGCAAGCAGGCTGTACACCCTAGACTAAACTCCCCGGAGCTTAGCTGCTTTGCACGCTGCTCCTAGACGCTATGACACCCTATACAAAGGAAGAACAATTGTCCTACCACTATGTTAGGGGTAAAACTTATGGAGGTGCTCTGTGTTCCACGGGTTGGAGACTGACTCTCCTTCCTCCATAGTTAGGCGGATGCACCGGGACGGCATACCTCTGTCACTCAGAAGGGGCCCTCCCAGCTGGGGGAGGGCTTGTTTGCCCCTTCATGAGAAAGTATGCGCTGCAACACCAGGTCGATATCTTCGCGCCGGAGCTGGTCCTGTGTGGCTTCGCCGTATGCCCAGACCCATAGAGAGCGCAAGGCGATCTCTTGGGGAGGCAGCCTCGGCCCCATACACCAGGAAGAAGGGTGTTTCCCCTGTAGCCCGACTGGGTGATATCCGTCTAGCCCATAGTGCGCGGAAGTTCGTCAACCCACATGGCACCATGCTTCTCCAAGCTTCTGTAAGTGTGTGTATTGAGCCCAATGAGGATCTTTGCGTTGGCCCTCTCGACTTGTCCATTACTCCCTGGGTGAGCGACAGATGAATAGCAAACTTGGATGCCAAGGAGCTCACAGTACTCTTGGAATGTTGTATTGGTGATCTGGGTCCAATTGGCTGTGATGATCTTGTTCGAGACCCTAAACTTGCAGAAGGTCGACTTGATGAATTTGACTGCGGTCTGCTTGTTGATGGTGACGACAAGGGCTACTTCCGGCCACTTGGTGAACATGTCTACGGTGAAGTAGAAGAACCGATACCCTCTGACGACCCTGGGAAGGGCCCCAGATATCCATCCCCCACAATGCGATCGGCCATAAGGGCGAGTTCATCTGCAGTGTTTGTGCTGGCATGTGGATCTGTTTGGCATGGAATTGGCACGCCTCGCATCTCTTGACCAGTTCCATGACATCCCTGAGAGCCATCGGCCAGTAAAAGCCTTGCCGGAAGGATTTACCAAACAGTGTGTGGGATGAAGCATGGTTGCTGCACTCGCATTGTTCTTCAGGATATGCACCGCAATAGGACGTCATTGGTGCCACGCTGATAGAGATCCCCTATACCAGTGTGTATCTCTTAGACAACCGAGCGATTTTTTCAGCAGACGCATGTTCTTCGAGAAGGATGTTCTCTTTCAAGTAGTCTCGGATCTCCGTGATCCATGCATCGGGGCTGACTTGAGATTCTGCATCTTGGGTACCGGGTTGCACGGAGTCCCTGGTGACGTATATGATCCTTGGCGGGTGCCATGGTTGCAGGGCCACCAGGACTACCGACTTCGAGGTGTTAGGCTTGCCCCCTTCGCCAAGTTTTGCACGCGTGGTTGTTGGTCGCAACAACTTCCTGTCAAAGACTCCCGCAGGACTAGGGCCCTGAAGGAGGCCTTCATTGACAAGTCATTGTGGATGGAGTTATCGTCGCGGGGTACATGGCACAGGTCCAAAGTTTCGAAGTTCTTCTCCAGCTTTTGCACGTGCAGAAGGTAGGTTGACAACTAAGGGTCCTTACAACAGCACTCCCTCCTTGACTTTCTTGATGATAAATTGGAAGTCTCCATTGCCAGCAGTTGGCAGATGCCGAGGGACAGTGCGGTCTTGAACCCGAAGATGAGGGCCTCGTACTCTGCCGTGTTGTTTGTTGACTCGAAGTTGAGGTGCACCATATACTTGAACTGCTCCTCCATCGGTGAGAGGAGCAGTACTCTGGCTATGGCCCCCTACTTACGCGAAGAGTCGTTGAAGTAGAGCATCCATTGAGGCCCGATGAATATCGGGGCCTTAGGCTCCAGCTCGCTGTTGTCATGGCCCCCTAGGTTGCTTGGTGATGGCATCCACTCAGCAACGAAGTCCAATTGCGCCTGAGTCTTGACTGCCTAGTGCAGCAAGAAGTCAAGCTTGAGCTTCGCCAGCTATGCAACCCACCTAGTGATGCTTCAAGTCGCGTTGGGGCTATGGAGCACATACCTCAGTGGGAACAAGGTTACAATCGAGACCTTGTAGGCTTGGAAGTAGTGGCAGAGATTCCTTGACGCCATGAGCACTGCATACAATAGTTTATGTACCTCTATGTATCTTGACTTGGCGTCATTTGGGACCTCGCTAATGAAGTAGATTGGATGCTGAGTGGTCCAACCCATCCCTTGGGGTCCGGATCAGCTTCATCCATCGGGGCCAGACCCTGGGGTACTAGGCCCTGGGATCCAAGCCAGCCTCTAGGGGCTGAGACCCGGAGGCATCTTGGTCGTCGAGGCCCCCTAGGGACCCCACTGTCCTCCAGGGGCTGGAACCCGGAGGCCACTTGCTGAGACCTATGTGTGCTGAATACATTAGCTATGGTGATAAAAGTTTTGAATACTACCAAAACACCTTTATCATCAAGGTCCGACTCTAGGTCCGAGCTCCAGCAAGGTCCAACGATAGGTCTGGCTTGTTTTGGGTAGCTCCGGCAAGGTCTGATGTAAGGTCCGACTTCCTTTGGCTAGGTCCGACTTCTTTGTCTAGGTCCGACTAGCTTTGGTAAGCTCCGACACTAGGTCCGACTAGCTTTGGTTAGCTCCGGCGCTAGGTCTTGCTAGCTTTGGTATGTTCCGGCGCTAGATCCTGTTAGTTTTGGTAAGCTCCAGTTTAAGGTCCGGTTAGCTTTGGCAAGGTTTGGAGCTTGATTGCAGTGGTTCTGCTTTTTAATTTGCAATGTTTCGAACATGCTTTTGGCTTATGGAAAGTTTGCTTAGTTTTCTTTTACAAAGTTTTTGGTGTGTTTTGGTGGTTATGGTTGATATCTTTTTGCTAAGGTTTGTAGCATACTTATGTGAGGTGCTCACGTAAGGTGTTGTGGTTATCGGAACTAACAAGAGTCAAGTCGAGGACTTGTGCTCGGAAGTATTGGTTGTTTATTCATGTGCAGGTGTTTCTTGAGTTCAAGACATGGTTGGTGACGGGGTCCATTGAACTAGTATTAGGGAGAAGATGAGGTTCAATAAACAGGTTTGGGAGGAATTGTGGTTGAGTTGATCGGGAGGTTGTGCAACATGTTTGAATCAAGAACAATGCATATGAAGGTATCATGGACGTCGTTGGAAGATGTTTGCACGTGTGCAAGGAGTGAATGGATGTGTCTACATGATACCAAGGCATAATGAAGAGATGTGGACATAAAGAATTGGTCGAAAAGGTCCAATCGACTAGGTTATGGACTCAGGCTGCGGCTGAGTCGTGTTTGACTCAAATATGGAAACTTTTGAGTTGGTTATGATAGGATTTAGTTTGGGTCACGAATTTAATTTTGTTTTAGTAATGTGGGATATGTTCCTAAGGTGTTTGGAAGTCTTAAGATTGCTTCTATCTGCGTATAGAAGAGTCTTGAGAAGTTATGGAAAGTTTTGATTCGTGAATTGAGTAGGATTAGAGTCCTAGTTAGGTTTGGTTTGGCCTAAGGGCTGGTTATATAAGCAAGGGAGGCCAGAGCTTGTGGTACACGACTTTGGGGATATTTCTCTTGTGTTCTGATAAATCAAATTCGTAGTTTGAAGGAAATTTTGTGCCTTGTTCGTCCGACTTGTTTTTGTCAAGTCTTTCTCGTCGAGTTTCTGCATAGCACTACCTTGCTTTGGTAGTTTTATCATAACTCGAGTTTTAAAGATCCGATTGATTTGATACATTTTGGGTTATCTTTAAAATTTGATTTTCCATCATCTGTGAAAATTTCACGGTCATTGGATTTGTGGTTTCTGATCTACACGAGTTTCTTTGCACTGTTCCAAAATTGTTTTTCTCGGGTAGGACATATTGAGCTTTGTTCGATCTTTCGATCATAACTTGAGTTTCTCTCAACGGATTTTCATGATTCTTATTGTGACATATTCGTGACTTGATTCTCTACAATGTACACTAGTTTTGTCACAGTTGAACATGTTTAGATTAGTTGCACACATGGTTTCTTTAACAGATTGGTTTTCTATCGAGGGGTGTTTTGTTGCTTCCGCTGAAAAGTTTTAAGCTACCATTCACCACCCCCCCCCTCTGGTAGCTTTACACGTGCTCTTCAATCCTACAATTGGTATCAGAACCATGGTGCTCTAATATTTGTGATTTGCACGTGTTTTTGACTAATCATCATGGAGAAATACTCGGCAAAACCTTGTGTATTTGTTGGTATTGATTTTCAGGTTTGGAAGGCATGCGTGGAAGCTTTTATCCAGGCACAAGGCTTCACGATATGGGAAAAAGTGTACAAACCATACAATGTGCCGCCGAACGATCAAGTCATGCCTACAAACTTAAGAGATGTCAACAACAACAACAAAGCCTGCAACTTGATAATCCAAGGACTAACTCAGAGCGACTTCGATCGTGTTGCACACCTCCGATCGGCATACGATATGTGGAGAGCACTTTGTGACTACCACGAAGGATCCAACATGATCAAGGAGGTAAACCAAAATATGTTGAAAAATGAATACATGCACTTGAGATTCAACCCGGTGAGTCCATTGATGACATTTTTGCTCGCTTTAATAAAATTCTCAGCAGCTTGCATATTGTCAATGTTAATATTTTAGTTGCTGAAAATGCTAGGAAATTGTTAAGTGCATTAGACATGTCAATTTGGGAGATTAAAGTCACATCTATTCGTGAATCTACTGTCATGAGTACACTTACATTAGATGTGCTATATTCTAAATTGAAAACTCATGAAATTGACATAATCTCATGTAAGAACCCTAACAAGTCTCTTGCATTTGTTTCTCAACATGATAAGCCTAGCTCCGACCAATCTTCATCTAGCAATACACTTGCTTTGCTGTCTTCACTAACCCTGGAACAGATTGAAAAATTTCTAGAATAAGAGCTAGCTCTCATTTCTACTCGGTTCTCAAAAGCATTGCAAAATGTGAGAACTACAAGGAGAGGAATCTCCAGGCCTCAATGATGCTTTGAATGTGGTATGACATGACACATTCGTACAGATTGCCCTAACCTTTCAGGTCCTTCCACTCGTGATGAAAAGCAGAATAAAGGCAAGTCCTCTTCTATCAATACCAACAAGAAGAAGAAGGGCTTTACAGGACGCAAACTGATAAACAATTTCATCAACACACTTCAAGAACTTGGCTCAAGTAATGTAGACATTGGAAGTGATGAAGATGATCTGGCAAACTTGTGCTTCATGGCGGGCAAATCAAGATAAAGTATGGAGGATGCAGAACACAACAGTGACAATGAAGAGGTATGTCCTACATGTGATGAAATGTGTGATTCTATTTCCCGTGCAACTGTTATTATTAAGAAAAAGGACAAAAAGCTTAGGGGCAATGCTGTTAAAATTAAGTCACTAGAATCTAAAATTAATCGTTTGAAAACCTTGATTTCTATGATGATTCTTGTTCCTCATGTGATTTAATATATGAATAATTGTCCTCCTTAAGAAATGTGCACTCCTCCACTCTTGATAAACTTGAGTTAGAGATTGAGAAGAACAAAAAGCTTGCTGCACTTAATGATAGAAAATTAAAAGATGCTTCTTGTTCTACAATTGATTTGCATTGTTCTACCTGTAATGATCTTGAAAAGAAACTAAAAGATGCTATGAATGAAATTTCAATATTGAACAATGCTTTACGTGCTCATGAAGTTAAATATTGTTCTAATTGCAAACTAAAAGGAAAACTTCATGTGAAAACTGACTAGAATTGTCTAGGAAACATGATGACATGAATAGGACACTAGAGCAGTTTATTATTGGGAACAAAAATCTAAACTTGCTACTGAATTCATCCAAATCATGTAATCATAAATCTGGTTTAGGTTTTGATTCTCATGCTCATGCTAAGGCACATCCACCTAAAATTGTATAGTCATTAGGAAGTGATTTGATTAAAACAGTTCCTAAACCAAAAGAGGTGGTTTTTAAATCTGCAGGAGTGTTGTCACATTTGGGTTCAAATAAACATATTGCATGCTTATCTTGACATGAACACAAAGTTAAATTTCATTGTACCTATTGTGGTAGAGATGGGCATGTTATAGATTTTTGTTATAGACTAGCTAAACAACATAAAAAAGACAAAATGCAAGCTAGATCTTATAAATCTCATGAAAAATTTGCTGCACATATAAACTGAGTGTCAGGAACATGCAACCTGCTGTTATGAGTCAAAAACACTCAAAGTTTACCTTCGGAGCTTCAGCTTTTACCTCCAGACCTTCTGTTGTTACCTCTGGACCTTTTGTTTTTGCTTCTGGAGCTACCGATTTTCATGCTACACAAGTAACACCTTATAGGTCAGTAGTTAAGAACAAAAAATCTCAAACTTTGACTCATAAACCTGTTGTTTTACCTCAGCTGTTGCGTGTTGTTCCTACTGGACGTCATGTGACTCAGTACTAGATTCCTAAATGCCTATTGACTAACCCCAGTATTGAGTCATCGACGTATTGTGCTTCTATGTAGGTTACACGCTTGAGGAAGGAGAACATTTGGATTGTGGATTCAGGTTGCTCACGCCACATGACCGGTAACAAAGAATGGTTCTCCTCCCTCTCTTTTGTGTCATGTGTAGAGAATGTTACTTTTGCCGATAATTATTCAACTCGTATAATTGCTAAGGGTTCGGTTATGGTAAATGATCAAGATGGGGCACTTGTAAAAAAATTGAAATACAACTTGCTTTCTATTTCACAATTGCTAGATGAAAATTTGGAAATTATTTTTCAATAAAAATTGCTGCAAAGTTGTAGATTCAAATAGTGAGCTTATTTTTAACATGTCTCGGTTTGGAAGAGTTTTAAAGCTGATTTTGATATGTCTTCTTCTAAGCATAGGTGTCTAGTTGCAAATGATTTCAAAGACTTATATTTTTGGCATCATAGCCATGGTCACAAAGGCTTTGATCATCTCACGCGTGTTAGTGCTCTTGATCGCATATGTGGACTGCCTAAGCTGAAAAGGGACAAAGAAATTGTGTGCAACTTTTGCACCTTGACACCGTAGGACCTTCACGTGTTCAATCCTTCGGAGGTAAATGGTATGTTCTTGTGATTGTTGATGAATATTCTAGATACTCTTGAGTTTACTTTATGGCATCTAAGAATGAAGCTTTTAGTCACTTTAGAACTTTAATTCTTAGATTATGATTGATCACCCAGGATCTTTAAAAGCAATTAGAAGTGATAATGGAACTGAATTTAAAAATCAATCTTTTAATCACTTTTGCGCTGAAAATGGAATAGCTCATTCATTTTCTTCATCATATGTACCTCAACAAAACGGTGTTGTAGAAAGAAAGAACAGAACCTTAGTTGAGATGGCTAGGACTATGCTTGATGAATATCAAACTCCTACAAAATTTTGGGCTAAGGCAATTGCAACCGCTTGTTATGTATCGAATCGCATTTTCTTACGTGCTAAGCTAGGTAAAACACCATATGAGCTTCGTTTGGACATAGGCCTAGTGTTACACACTTTCGTGTCTTTGGTTGCAAATGCTTTGTTAAGAAACATGGTAATCTTGATAAATTTGAACCTAGATCCATTGATGGCATGTTTCTTGGTTATCCGTCTCATACTAGAGGCTGTCGTGTACTTTTACTTGACACTAACAAAATTGTGGAGACTTTTGAGGTGTCTTTTGATGAAGCTAGCCCAGGTACTAGCTCAAACATTGCAGGTCCGGATCCATATCCGCAGGGGTAGAGCATTTTCGTTGAAGATGAGGAAGAAGTGGAGCTGCTGCCCGAAAATTCAGCAGCTAATGACATTGGTTCAGCTCCGGATGTTGATTCTCAACCAGCACCGACAACCATCATTGCTGATCCAGATCGTCCTCAATTTACAAGCTCATCAATTTGTGATGGACATGAAGAAGAAGAAGCTTGTGAAGTGTCTACTCCCCTCCGGATTCTCAAAAGTCATCCTCCACATCAAATGATTGGAAGCTTGCACGAACAAGTCACACGGTATAGGTTTTGTGATCCAAACTCTCATGCTCATTCTGCTTTTGTTGCTTCTTTTGAACCCAAAGATATATCACACGCACTCACTAATGAATCTTGGATTATTGCCATGCAAGAAGAGTTAGAAAATTTTGAAAGAAATAATGTTTGGAAACTTGTACCTCCACCTAAAGGTCACACTTCAATTGGAACTAAATGGGTGTTTAAAAATAAACAAAGTGAGTATGGGGTTGTGCAATAAGGCTAGGTTGGTTGCTCAAGGTTTCACACAAATTTAAGGTCTAGATTTTGATGAAACTTTTGCTTCTATTGCTAGATTAGAAGCCATAAGAATTTTGTTAGCTTTTGCTGCATCTAAAGGATTCAAGTTATATCAAATGGATGATAAAAGTGTTTTTCTTAATGCCTACATAGATGAGGAAGTTTATGTCAAGTAACCACTGGGCGTTGAAAATCCAAATTTTCCAAATCATGTTTTCAAACTGTCCAAAGACTGGTACAGTCTCAAACAAGCCCCTAGAGCATGGTATGATAGGTTAAAAACATTCTTACTTGAAAAGGGGTTTACCATGGGCAAGGTTGATAAAACACTTTTTGTGCTTAAGCATGGCAATGACTCTATTCGTTCAAGTATATGTGGATGATATTATCTTTGGTTGTGCTTCTCATGATCTTGTGTCCAAGTTTTCAGCCATGATGAGTTCAGAATTTGAGATGAGTATGATGGGAGAACTCACGTACTTTTTTGGGCTGCAAATTAAGCAAACTAATTAGGGAACCTTTGTTCACCAAACGAAGTATACAAGAGACCTTCTTAAGTGCTTCAACATGGAAAAAAGCAAGCCTCTTCGGACACCAATGGAGCAACGACACTTGAACTTGATGAAGATGGCGAACCCGTGGATCAAAAAAAATATAGAAGCATGATCAGATCACTTTTTTACCTCACGGCATCAAGACTGTGTGCACGGTTTTAAGCTTCCCCACGTTCTTCACATCGTCAAGCCATCAAAAGAATTCTCAGGTACTTACATGGAACTAAAGAATTTGGCATTTTTTTCCTTCTTCCTCAACCAGTACTTTGAAAGCTTTTTTTGGATGTTGATTTTGGGGGTTGTAGGATTGATAGGAAAAGTACTTCCAGTGCTTGACATTTTCTTGTTAAGTCACTTGTTGCTTGGTCCTCTAGAAAACAAAGTTCAATTGCACAATCCACAGCCGAATCTGAATATGTAGCTGCTACTAGTGCTTGCTCACAAATTCTTTGGAATGTTCAAACACTTAAGGACTATGGGGTTGAACTAGATAGTGTTCCATTATTTTGTGATAACACTAGTGCCATTTGCATTGCTAAAAACCCCGTGCAACATTTTAGAACTAAGTACATTGATGTTAGGATCACTTTCTCTGTGATAATGTTGAAAAAGAAAACATTGTGCTTCACCATGTAGATACCGAACAACAGTTGGCTGACATTTTTACAAAACCTTTGGATTTCATTCATTTTTGTTACTTTCGTAGTGAAATAGGGGTTATACATCCTCATGGATAAAATTGAGGGGGAGTTTTGAAACTTCGGAACTTTATGTGTGAATCTGAGTTTAAAATAATATGAGCATAGTATTTCATACATATATGATTTTGTGATTCCTTTTACGTGCTGAAAGTTCTTACTACGTTACTCATATTATACATTTTATAGTTTTTGCTATGACTAGTAATTGGAATAATTACGTATACTAAATCTGGTCATGATCGAACTTTCTAGCTATTTTGAACTTGTTGCATGCTCACAAGTGCTTTTGATAATGAAAAATTAATCAATCAACTATCCACATGTTGAGCTTTTATGTTCAAATGAAAGAAATGAGAAAAGATCAAGAGAATATGCATGCCTCGCACTTCTTCTTTTGAGATGGCTTATTATTGCACTTAGATATGAACTTGGAAGAAGTTGTGTATGACTAAAACCATGTCTTTAAGCTTCTGATTGTCAAATGACATAGGCATGGCTTGGTTGGTTAGAATAAGGCAGATCCGCATATAATCTCTTGCAAATTTCATATGATCAAAATTTGTGCTTAAAAAAAAAGATTCCAGCAACAAGTATCATGCCTTCAGGTTTTGAAATAGTTAAGTTTGTGAGATCATGACTTGCTTCAATTGAAAATTACATTTGATCTCTAGCATGGCTTACACTACTTTATGTATCTCATTATTGTGATAGTGTAAGTTACTTGATAATATGACTTGGATGAGCTTTGTTCTATATGTATATGTTATAATGTGCTCATAACAAATTAAAGTTTCTCTTTTGTACCTTGCTGAATACATTGTCAAAGGGGGAGAAGTATGCAAGGGGGAGAAAAAAAGGGGGACAAATTGTTTTCAAAACTTTTCATGTGAATAAGCCAATGTTCAGATTTTTAGTGGTGTTCCCAATGCATTCATCAAGGGGGAGATTGTGAGACCTATGTGTGCTGAGTACATTGGCTATGGCGATAAAAGTTTTGAATACTACCAAAACACCTTTATCATCAAGGTCCGACTCTAGGTTCGAGCTCCAGCAAGGTCCGACGATAGGTCCGGCTTGTTTTGGGTAGCTCCGGCAAGGTCTGATGTAAGGTCTGACTTGCTTCGGCTATGTCTGACTTCTTTGTCTAGGTCCGAATAGCTTTGGTAAGCTCTAGAGCTAGGTCCAACTAGCTTTGGTTAGCTCCGGCGCTAGGTATTGCTAGCTTTGGTAAGTTCCGACACTAGATCCTGTTAGTTTTGGTAAGCTCCGGTTCAAGGTCCGATTAGCTTTGGCAAGGTTCAGAGCTTGATCGCAGTGGTTCTGCTTTTTTAATTTGCAATGTTTCGAACTTGTTTTTGGATTATGGAAAGAGTTGCTTAGTTTTCTTTTACTAAGTTTTTTGTGTGTTTTGGTGGTTATGTTTGATATCTTTTTGCTAAGGTTTGCAACATACTTATGTGAGGTGCTCACGAAAGGTGTTGCGGTTATCGGAACTAACTAGAGTCATGTCGAGGACTTGTGCTCGGAAGTATTGGTTGTTTATTCATGTGCAGGTGTTGCTTGAGTTCAAGACATGATTGGTGACGGGATCCATTGAACTACTCTTAGGGAGAAGATGAGATTCAACAACCAAGTTCAGGAGGAATTGTGATTGAGTTGATCAGGAGGTTGCGCATCACGTTTGAACCAAGAACAATGCATATGAAGGTGTCATGGACATTGTTGAAAGATGTTTGCACGTCTGCAAGGAGTGCATGGATGTGGCTACATGATTCTGAGGCATGATGAAGAGATGCGGACATAAATAATTGGTCGGAAAGGTCCAATCGACTAGGTTATGGACTCAGGCTGCGGCTGAGTCGTGTTTGACTCAAATATGGAAAGTTTTGCGTTGGTTATGATAGGATTTTGTGTGGGTCACGAATTTGAGTTGTTTTAGGAATGTGGGATACGTTCCTAAGGTGTTTGGAAGTCTTAAGATTGCTTCTATCTGCGTATAGAAGAGTCTTGAGCAGTTATGGAAAGTTGCGATTCGTGAATTGAGTAGGATTAGAGTCCTAGTTAGGTTTGGGTTGGCCTAAGGGCTGGTTATATAAGCAAGGGAGGCCAGAGCTCGTGGTACATGACCTTGGGGCTGTTTCTCTTGTGTTTTGATAAATAAAATTCGTAGTTTGAAGGAACTTTTGTGCCTTGTTCATCTGACTTGTTTTTGTCAAGTCTTTCTCGTCGAGTTTCTGCACATCACTATCTTGCATTGGTGGTTTTATCATTACTCGAGTTCTATAGATCCGATTGACGTGATTCCTTTTGGGTTGTCTTCACAACTTGATTTTCTATCATCTTTGAAAACTTCACGCTCATTGGATTTGTGGTTTCTGATCTACACGAATTTCTTTGCAGTGTTCCTGAACTGTTTTTCTCGGGTAGGACAGATTGACCTTTGTTCGATCTTCGATCGTAACTTGAGTTTCTCTTGACGGATTTTCATGATTCTTGTTGCGATGTATTCGTGACTTGATACTCTACAATCTATACTAGTTTTATCACAGTTGAACATGTTCAGATTAGTAGCATACACGGTTTCTCTAACAGATCAGTTTTCTACCGAGGGGTGTTTCGTTGCTTCTGCTGAAAAGTTTTAATCTACCATTCACCCCCTCTGGTAGCTTTAAATGTGCTATCTGATCCTATACTCTTATTTGCTTTGGTTCCATGTGGGTCCTGAGTCCTAGAGCTCACAACCGGTGGTAGGAGCCTGAACCGACGATTGGAGTTGACCTGGTTCTGTCCTGTCTGCGGCCAGCACCATGTGCACCCTGCTGTTGTCGCGGAGATGAGGAGTAGAGGCTCGTTGGGCTCTGAAGCTACCATGATCAGCAGTGATGTGAGGTGCCGCTTCAGCTCCTGGAACGCTTCTTCTGCCTCCTCAGTCCAAACAAAAGGTCCAGACTTGCGCATGAGCTTGAAGAATGGGAAAGCCCACAACTAGTCTAGAGATAAACTGGATGAGCGCAGCCAAGCAACACGCAAGCTTATGCATGTCCTTAATGTTGGTCGGGGGCTGCATCAGCTCGATCACCTTGATCTTCTCTAAGTTAGCTGAATCCATCGGTGCAAGACCAAGAAACTGAGGAGCTTCCTGGCAGAGACCCTGAACACACACTTGTAATGGTTGAGCTTCGTGCACATGGAGCGCAGCCTGCCAAGGACTTGGGCGAGGTTGTCTAGCAAGGATTTATGTGTTTTGATTTTGACAATGATGTCATCGACGTACACCTCTACTAGATCCCGAATGAGATCTCCAAATGTTTTATGCATGGCACGCACAAAAGTAGGAAGAGCATTTTTAAGATCATAAGGCATGGAGACATAACAATACATACCATCTACTTTATAAAAGTGGTGTGCTCCTCATCCTCTCTAGACATTTGTATGTGATTAAAACCATAGTAAGCGTCTAGAAAGCATATTATATTGTAGCCTGATATTGAGTCTACAATTCAACCTATTCTAGGCAGAGGGAATGGATCTTAAGGACATGCCTTGTTCAGACTAGCGTTGTCGATGAACATATAAAGCTTTCGTGGCCTTGGGGATGACAATAGGGTTGGCCAGCCACCGAGGGTGGTGGACCTCTCGAATGAAGCCAGTATCGAGCAGCTTCTTGATCTCTTCAGGGATGAAGTTCTGCTGCTCGCTGGATTGCTTTAGAGGCTTGTGTTGCACCAGCCGGGCATCGGGGTAGATCTTCACATGCTGCTCAATTACCTCTGTGGGGATCCCGGGCATTTGTGATGGTTGCTGGGCAAACACATTGACGTTTGTCCAGAGGAAGGTGACGAGCATGAGTTCCTATTTGTCGTCGAAACTCCCTTCTATGCGGATGGTCTGGGCAATGTCAGAGCTGACTTGGACGACCTTGACGGGAACATCGTTGCTGTCGGAGGGCTGCACTCGGGGTGCAGCGGTCGAGCCGCACTAGCGCGAGCTTGGAGGAAGCCGGCTTGGTCCAGCATTGGCGGGGGCAGTTACCGGGTCGCTACAAGTGCTTGGAGCTTCTCCAAGGCTAATACTGCAGCGGTGCGATCTCTACGGATATTGAGGACGCCGGAGGGAGTTTGCATCTTCAAGACCAGGTGGCCGTAGTTGGCTATGGCCATGAATTGGTACAGTGCTGGCCTGCCGATGATGGCGTTGAAGGGGAGGTTGATCTCCATGATGTCGAACAAGATGTTCTTCGTTCTATAGTTCCCGGGTGTTGGGAAGGTCACCCAAAGGTGGATGTTTTAGTATAGAATGACGTGCCCCGGTCCCACCCCTGAGAATTGGCTTGAGGGGTGAGCTGTGACATGGGGATATGTAGCTTCTCAAAAGCTGTGTGGCTGATGAGGTTGAGGCGGGCCCCTCCATCAATCAAGACATGGTACATCTTGACATTGGCAATGTTTGGGGCGATAAGGAGTGGCAGCAACCTAGATTCGGCCATGTTCTTAGGGCAGTCAGAGGCGTCGAAACTGAATGGCATCCCCATCCACCTGTGGGTGGCACTATCCTGCTGGTAGGAGCTATCGATGCCGCTGCTTGGCGTAGGGTCTTGACCGAGTTCCATGACATGGAGTCCTGGGACCACCTGTAAATGACGTGTAGCGTATTTTCGTGCTCGTTGGCGCTGCTGGAGTTGAAGTCACCATAGTTGTAGACGCCTTCACTGCTCGTTGGGCCTCCTAGTACTCCATCTCCTTGTCCTCATCGACCTTCTTCTTGCGCTCCTGTTGACGGATGGGTGCGCCTTCTAAGCGCCACTGCAGCTCCTCGCGGTAGCGCTCCGTGAGCTTCTTGATCTCTCACACTCAACAACGCTGTGACCCCTGGTGTTGTGTACTGAGCAGCGCTCGCGGCTGTCGTCACCATCGGGTGACTGCCACAGATGCTTGTCAGGGTGTGACCCCCTGGGGCCACCGACTGCTGCTGCGGTGACGAGACCCCCGGCCAGTGGTCTGTCCTTACCACCAGCCTGTTCTTGTTCTTCTTGCCGCCCTGGGGTGCAGTGCCTACACGAGGCTAGTTGGTTTTTCCCGCCTCTGGGGCGGGTTGTGAGTGCCAATCGCGACCTTCAACAGCCTTGGCCCACTTTTCAGCTATGCTCAAATGCTCGAAGACGTCTTGCACGTTGTGCGTGGCAAACTTCTTGAGCATCTACTTATCCCTCATACCATGTTGGAATGCATCTACAACAGAAGCATTTGAGATGTGGGGAATGGTGTTGCATACGTGGGAGAACTACTGGATAAAGAACTGCAGCGACTCCCCGAAATGATGTTGCACAGCTTGGATGTCGAGCTTGATGCCAGGACGCGTGTAGGAGCTACCAAAGTTTGTCGTGAACTGTTGGCAGAGCACCTCCTAGGAGGTTATGGACCCCTGGGGCAAGTTGTTGGCGCTTCTTACATCAGAGATAAAAATACTCAAGCGCACGAAAACTATCAAAGTAGAATTTCCCCTTTAAGATTATTCCCAAGGTTGTCATTTATATTTTCCCAAAGGAAGGCTAAATGGAAGCGTAGCAATCATCAAATGAAAATGGTAGATTGGTATAGGTAAGGTTCTAGTGAGGATGGGTAATAGATGTGTAGAGGTAGTGTGACACACACAAGAGCATTCTTTTCTAACGGGGATAAATGGGTCAAAGAGGGATTAGGCTAAGAGTTAGGGAGTTGCTCCTACAATGCCTCTAATATACATAGCCTAGGTTAGATACTAATGAACATGTCAATGATGAATTCTTATGCTAAGTTGTCTAACACATCGGGCAAGGGTTTACCCCTAGCAATCCTAGGACGACTCCTGCAAAGAGCCTGTGGCATAGCCGAACATGGAGGATTATAGGAACAGATAGGCCTGTCACCACCTACTGCCTACCTCTTCAATATGTGGTTCTACGAGACATCCAACGTTACTTAACTACCCTAGCATCATGCTAGCATATTAAGTAAATACCTTAGGAGCCATGGCACAAGCCATCCTAAGACAATGACTAACCTAAACATCATTGAACCAATGTTGAAACATAGCATAAGTTATTCATATTAACATGGTAATATCATAACTAATTATACTACAGTTGGGGTTTGTAGTGTTTATGACGGTAGAGTAATATTGTTATGGCATAATCATAAAGACTACTCCTACCAAATACATGGAATCCACAATCTAACAAGAGACGCTTCATCCAAGTATATGCATAAAAGAAGACTAAAGATAATATCTTTATTAAGAACAAAGTCACTAATACAAAGAGGAATATATGAGCCATACCTTTCCCAATTTGTAATTTGGAAGAGAGAGACTCCTACTCCTTCCTAACTTGGACTATGGACTAGAGGCTCTCCTCTCTATAGCCTAAACTCCTCTAAACCTATGGAGAATAGTGGATACAAAAGAATGAATACTCAAGTGGTGTGTGTGTGTGAAGTGAGGGTAGGGGTCCTCTTTATAGCTGGAGAAGGGTCGATTCCCACCACTAAAAGTGCGTGAATCATTCTTCATCATGACGAGGGCACCACAGGCAGTCGACACATGGAAGTTGACTGAGTTTGGTGCTAGGAACAAGTCAGCCGAACAGGGGGTTCGACCGACCTGGTCATTGCACAGTTGAGGTTGTGCTTTCTCCAAGTCACTTACATGAGGGTCCCATTGAATGATATGGATGATACACTGTTGGGTCGTCTCAAATACTTGTGTTTGTAGGCCATTTTATCCATGTGATACCACATGTTGGTGCTTGATTGGTTGGGATGATATTTTATAGGATTGCTCCCCATCTTTTACCTCATTTCCTGCATAAAATGCCTGCATGCACTATTCTTCCAAAGACAAGTGGAAATAGGTTAGATAGAAAGTTTATGTGTGCAAGAAATGGTATTTACTTCACATAATTGAGTTATATTGACATGTGAAATTTTATATAATAGCTGTCAACATAGGTTCAAGAGCCATGATCGGGTTGGGCCGGTCAGGGCAATGGGGAAGTAGTTGTCCATGATGGCCTCATTCCCACCTGCAGCTAGGATGGAGGTGGTGTAGATCTGTAGGAGCTCGGTGGGGTTGATGCTCCCGTCGTACTTCTCCGGAAGGTGAGGCCAAAACTTGTGCCACACCACGAACCGGAGATGCGGCGCCAGGGCTGCGCATCTTCCGCCCATTCCTGTCAGAGCAGGGTTGGGTGCAGCATACGCCTGCAGTGCAGGCTACACTGCATACATCAGTGTTGTCAGTTGAGCGACATACGCCTGAGGTGCTGGGTGCGCTGCGTGTGCCTTGGGTATGACCTATGCTGTGTACACCTGAAGTGCAGGCTGGGGAGGGCACAACTGAGGCGCATCCTGTGTAGTGTTCATCTGAGGCGCACCCTGCACAGCAGACGTGTGGGCTCGGTGCCTGGAGCGTTGAAGTCAGCCTCAAGAATGTGACACCTCTTGCATTGTCACTCGATGGTGACGAGGCTCTCTTTTGCCGCACGACGACAGTTGAGCTCAGCCTTGAGGTCGACCGTGGAGAGCCTTGTGGAGTGGGAGTCGATCGCCCCACGATCGATCGTTGGCGTGCGCGATAGCGACACGTGCGACGGGTTGGCCTCTTGCATCCTTCGCTAAGGCATGTTGATGGCAGCGACAATGAGATGGTCGACATCATTGATCCACTGCTGTGTAGCTCCCTGTGGAGCGTCCATAGCGTTGTGGAGGAGGGTGCGTGCTACTACGAGCACGCTCTCCGGACTTGCACCTGGTGGTGCCATGGGCACCAAGACGGCGGGAGTGTGCCGTGAGGAGCCAGCTCGGCTGGCTTCTCGGCCTCCTGCCAGCCATAATGACCCGCACAGGCATGAGAAGTAGCATTGTGTTCACCCACTTTGATGCGACGGACTCGGGGGGTACCATCGAAGGGCTTGATGTTCACCATTACGTGTAGACACAAACTTCTTGGATAAAATCCCCTACTTGGCGTGCCAAATGTTGAAGTGTAGCAATGACACTTCCCCGGGACCTGCTTAGAAGGTTCCTTTTCAAAGGGGCTGGTCCCAGAGGCTTGTGAGCACGATTGAGACGGTGAACACAGGGGGTGTTATGTGGTTTGGGCCGCCGAAGCGTAACAACCTACATCCATGGGAGTGAGTTGTATTTCTTGCGTGATGTGAGCTGAGTTAGCTGAGGTTAAATGGAGATGTCCTAAGTCAATGGTTGTCCGATCCTTTTATAGTTCAAGGCCGGTGTTGATGGTCGTTATATACCAATTTCAACCATCTATATAACTCAATTATGTGAAGAAATGAATATTTCTTACACACATTATAGTTAGAAATGACCTAGTTCTACTTGTACTTGAAGAAATTGGTGCACACAGGTATTTTATACAGAATTGATGTGAAACAAGGGGATGGATCCTATAAAACATGATCCCAGGCAATCATGTGTCGACATGTGGCACCACATTGATCAAATGGACCACAAACAGAAGTAACCGAGACCATCCAATGGTGTATCACCTATATCAGTAAAGGGGACCCACCTGTTAGAAACTTGGAGAAAACACAGCCCCAACAGAGCCCTGACTAGGTCAGTTGACCCCCCCCCCCCCCACCTAGTTGGTCGACTTGGTCCTGGTGCCAAACTTGGTCAATCGACACGTGTTGCCCCCCCCCCCCCCCCCCCGACTTCCTCAAGATGATTATCACTCATTCGAGCGCATTTGGTGGCGGGAATCGACCCTTCTCCACCTATAAATAGGACCCCTACCCTCACTTGATACACACACCACTTGAGCATCATTCTACTGTATAAATTAGTTCTCCTAGTTCCTTAGTGGAGGTTAGGCTGTAGAGAGGAGCATCTAGTTCGAAGTCCAAATTGGGAAAGGTATGGCTCATGTATCTTTTCTTATATTTGTAACTTTATGCATAATAATAATAGTATTATTAGTCTTCTCTTATTCATATACTTGGATGAAGCATTTCTTGTTTGATCGTGGATCCCATGTATGTGGTAGATATAGTCTTTATGATGATGCCCTAATGTGACTATACTATCATCGTAAACACCATAAACCCCCGCTATAGTCTAATTAGCTATGATATGATCATGTTAATATGAATGACTTAATCCATATTCCAACATTGGTTCAATGATTTAGGTTAGTCATTGCCTTAGGATGGCTTGTGCTGCAGCTCCAAAGGTATTTACTTAATATGCTAGCATGGTTCTAGGATAGTTTAGTAGCATTGGATGTTTCATAAACCCACAGATTGAAGAGGTAGGCAGTAAGTGGTAACAGTCCTATATGTCCTTTGTAATCCTCCACGTTCGGCTATGCCATAGGCTCTTGGCGAGAGTCACCCTAGTATTGCTAGGGGTACGCCCGTGCCCAATATGTTGAACAACTTAGCATAAGGATTCACCATTGATATGTTCATAAGTATCTAACTTAGGCTATGTGTATGTATACTAGAAGCATTGTAGGAGCAACTCCCCAACTCTTAGTCTAATCTCCATTAGGACCAATTTACCCTTTAGAATAGATTGCTTAGGTGTGTGTTACACTACCCATATGATCCACTTACCCCTGTCTTGATAATTGGTTAGTATCCCATTGATTGATCATAAGAGTAATGTCTAGTTTACTCCATTGCCTTCCTATGGGATAAATACGATACCCTTGGGAATACTCTGCGATGAAATGCTACAAGACAGTTTCTTTGTGCTTGCAGATTTTTATCTGTGACGTAAGAAATGTCAACAAGCATTTCTAGCGCCGTTGCCGGGGAAGGCAAAGGAAGTGAAGGATAGCTATCACTTATGATTAAGCTATTGATACTAATAGTTATTAGACAGGATTAACCTTGTTTGTTTTCTCCTTTTGTGTGAAAACGGGGTAGTGTTGGCTAACCCATTTCATGGGATGGTCGACGAGGACGCAAATGCTCAACTGCATGATGATTCAAGGCGTACCTCAACAAATATCCTTTAGGCAACACCATTGCCTTTCGCGGAAGAATTTCAGCTTCCAGTACGAGCCAAAGTCATCCATCCCGAAGCTTGGGGGAGGCTCCAAGATTTCTTTTTGGTTTGCCTTCATCATAGGGTGGATAATATGCTTTTAATCCAACAACCATAACATGGGTTGGCTCCACCAATCCATGACCACATTCGTGCTGGAGCTAAAGGAGTCCTATTCTCATTCATCATGGATGAGAAGATGGTCTCCACTCAAGGGGTGGATTGAAGAATGCTCTAGTGCCCTTAGCTTGGCATGCACACCACTTCACAAGGTGCCAATTCTAGCTAAGGTATTACATCTCCCATTGAAGTATCATGAAGATCAAGCCAATGGAGAGGTGTTTGGACGATCCAGTCATGGATATTCACATGATTTGTGAAAATCCATATCAACATAGGCCACTTGGGGAATCATTTCCCTAAGACCCATGAGGATTCTTCCTTTCAAACAACAACTCCAATGGCTATCACCAACAAGGAGGTCAAGGGTGGAATCAATATGACTATTGTAATCAAGGAGGCTATGGGGATTTCAAGAGATTTAAGTTCAACTAGCCTACCTTGAAGTATCCATGGCCAAGCAAGAAATCAAGACAACATCTACATGAAGCTCTTGGCCAAGGTGTGAGACCTATGTGTGCTGAATACATTGTCTATTGTGATAAAAGTCTTGAATATTGCCAAAACACCTTCTCATTGATGTCCGACTCTAGGTATGAGCCCCGACAAGGTCCGACAATAGGTCTGGCATGCTTTGGGTACCTCCGACAAGGTCCGACAATAGGTCCGACATGTTTTGGGTAGCTCCGACAAGGTCCAACATGAGGTCCGACAAACTTTTGCTAGGTCCAGCGCAAGGTCCAGTTAGCTTTGGCTAGGTTCAGAGCAAGGTCCGGTTAGCTTTGGCAAGGTCCGGTGCAAGATCGCAGTGGTTCTGCTGTTAACTTGCAATGTTTGAAACTTGCTTTACACTTATAGGAAGTTTGCTCAGCAGTCTTTTACTAATTTTTTGAAGTGTTATGGCTGTTTATGGTTGTTAATGTTTTGATATGGTTTGCAACATACTTATGTGAGGTGCTCATGTAAGGTGTTGTGGTTTCTGAACTAACGAGAGTCAAGTCAAGGACTTGGGCTCGTAAAGGATGGTTGTTTATTCATGTGCAGGTGTTGCTTGAGGTCAAGACATGGCTGATGATGGGATCCATTGAACTAGTCCTAGAGAGAAGATGAGGTTCAACAACCAAGTTCAGGAGGAATTGTAGTTCAGTTGATCGGGAGGTCACGCAACATGTTTGGGTCAAGAACAATGAATATGAAGGTATCATGGACGTTGTTGGAAGGTGTTTGCACATGTGAAAGGAGTGCATGGACGTGGCAACATGGTTCCAAGGCGTGATGAAGGGAAGTGGATGTAAATAATTGGTCGGAAAAGTCCAACTGGCTGAATTATGGACTCAGACTGCGACTGAGTTGGTTTTGACTCAAATATGGAAAGATTTGAGTTCATTATGGTAGGATTTCATGTGGGTCATGAAGTTGAGTTGTTTTAGGATTTTGGGATACATTCCTAATATGTTTGGAAGTCTTACGATTGCTTCTATCAGCGTATGGAAGAGTCTTGAGTAGTTATGGAAAGTTTCGGTTGAAACTGAGTAGGATTAGATTCATAGTTTGGATTGGGTTGGCCTTAGGGCTGGTTATATAAGCAAGGGAGGCCAGAGCTCGTGGTAAGAAAATTTTTTGCTGCTCCTCTTGTGGTTTGATCAATAAAATTCATAGTTTGACGGAGCTTTTATGCCTTGTTCGTCCGACTTGATTCAGACAAGTTTTTCTCATCGAGTTTCTGCACAACGGTACGTTGTGGTGGTGTTTTTATCATAAATCGAAACTTACAGATCCAATTGATGTGATTTTTTGGGTTGTCCTCACAACTTTATTATTTATCATCTATGAAAATTTCACGGTCATTGGATTTGTGGTTTCTGATCTACACGAGTTTCTTTGCAGAATTACAGATCTTCTTTTACTCGGGTAGAACAGATTGACCTTTGGTTGATCTTTCGATTATAACTTGAGTTTTTCTCGATGGTTTTTTGTGATTCTTATTGTCGCATCTTGTTCACTTGATTATCTATATTATATATTACTTTTGTCGTGGTTGAACATATTTAGATCAGTTGCACACACGGTTTCTTATTAGATTGATTTTCTGTCGAGGGGTTTTTATTGCTTCCACTGATATAGTTTTAAATCTACCATTCACCTCCCCTCTGGTAGCTCTTCACGTGCTCTTCAATCCTACAATTGGTATCAGAGCCACGGTTCTCTGATCTTTGTGATTTGCACGTGTTTTGACTAATCATCATGGAGAAATACTCCACAAAACCTTGTGTGTTTAGTGACATTGATTTTCAGGTTTGGAAGGCACGTATGGAGGCTTTCATCCAAGTGCAAGGCTTTGCAATATGAGAAAAGGTGTACAAGCCTTACAACTTGCCGCCAAACGATCAAGTCACTGCTACAAACATGAGAGATGTCGACAACAAGAACAAGGTGCAAAACTTGATCATAAAAGGATTGACTCAAAGCGACTTCGATCGAGTTGCATACCTCCGATCTGCATACGATGTTTGGAAAGCTCAATGTGATTATCATAAAGGATCCAACACTATCAAGGTTGTGAGACAAGAAATGTTCAAGAAAGAATACATGTGCTTCGAGATGCAACCCAAATGAGTCAATCGATGACCTCTTTGCTCGCTTTAACAAAATTCTCAACAACTTGCATATTGTCAACATTAATTTTTCAGATGCTGAAAATGCTAGGCAATTACTAAGTGCATTAGACATGTCAATCTGGGAGATAAAAGTTACATCTATTAATGAGTCCACTATCATGAGTACACTTACATTGGATGTGCTATATTCCAAGTTAAAAACTCATGAAATTGACATAATCCCACGTAAGAACCCCAACAAGTCTCTTGCATTTGTTTCTCAACGTGACATACCTAGCTCTAGCTAATCTTCATCATGTGGTACACTTGCTTTGTTGCCCTCTCTAACCCTTGAACAAATTGAAGAGTTTTAGAGGAGGAGCTAGCACTTCTCTCTACTCGATTCTCAAAAGCATTGCACAATGTGAGAACTAAAAGGAGAGGAAGTGTCGGATCTCAACGATGCTTCGAATGTGGTAAGACAT
Organism: Tuctoria greenei; assembly: GCA_036927565.1. Lineage (NCBI taxonomy): Eukaryota > Viridiplantae > Streptophyta > Magnoliopsida > Poales > Poaceae > Tuctoria > Tuctoria greenei. The sequence goes on along the minus strand of JAYESD010000007.1, from coordinate 75,377,567 downwards.
GACATTTTCGTACAGATTGTCCTAATCTTTCAGGTCCTATTTCTAGTGATGAGAAGCAAACAAAGTTCAAGTCCTGCTCCGCAAACAATAACAACAAGAAGAAGAGTTTTGCAGGTCGCTAATTGGTAAACAGTTTTATCTCTGCACTTTAAGAACTTGGCTCGAGCGACGTGGACATCGAAAGTGATGAAGATGAAGAGAATTTGGCAAATATGTGCATCATGGCCCGCAACTCAAGATCAAGTATGGAGGAGGTGGAACACAACAGCGACAATGAAGAGGAATGTCCCACTTACGAAGAAATGTGTGATGCTATTTCTCGTGTCACTGTTATAGTTAAGAAAAAGGACAAAAAACTTAGGTAAAATGATGTTAAAATTGAATCACTAGAATCTGAAATTAATTGTTTAAAATATTTGGTTCCTAGTGATGATTCTTCTTCCTCATGTGAGCTTATATATGAACAACGGTCCTCTTTAAGAAGTGCGCATACCTCCACACTTGATAAGCTTGAACTTGAAATTGAAAAGAACAAAAAGCTTGCTACACATAATGATAAAACCTTGAAAGATGCTTGCGGTTCTACAATTGATTTGCATTGTTATACTTTATTGATCTTGATAAGAAACTACACGATGCCATGAATGAGATTTCTATATTAAAAAATGCTTTACATTCTCATGAAGTTAAATATTGTTCTAATTGCAAGCTAAAAAGAAAAACATCATGTGAAAACTGCCTAGACTTGTCTAGAAAACTTGATGATATGAATAAGACACTAGAGCGGTTTTGTAATGGGAATAAGAACCTAAACTTGTTGTTGAATTCTTCCAAGTCTTGCAATGATAAAAACTGGTTCAGGTTTTGATCCTCATGCTCATGCTAAGGCACATCCACCTAAAATTGTAAAGGCATTAAGAAGTGGTTTGACTCAAACAGTCCTAAACATAAAGAAGTGGTTTTCAAATCTACGGGGGTGTTGTCTTATTCAGTTTCTATAAACATGTTGCTTGCTCATCTAGACATGAATACAAAATTAAATTTTATTATACCTACTCTGGTAGAAATGGTCATGTCATATATTTTTGTTATAGACTAGCTAAACAACAACAAAAAGAAAAGAATGCAAGCTAGATCTCATAACTCTCATGCAAAATTTGCTGCTCATACTGAATTAAACATTAGGAACATGCAACCTGCTGTTATGAGTCAAAAACATGCAAAGGTTGCTCTCAAACCTACTGTTTTTCGTGCTACACATGTAATACCTCATAGGTCAATATTTGGGTACAAAAATCCTCAAACTTTGGCTCATAAACTTGTTGTTTTATCTCAGCTTTAGCGTGCTATTCCTGTTGGACATCGTGTGACTCGGTACTGGATTCCTAAATGCCTTTTTACTAACCTCGGTATTGAGTCATCGACGTATTGTGCTTCTAGGTAGGTTACACACTTGAGAAAGGAGAACATTTGGATTGTGGATTCAGGTTGCTCCAACCACATGACCGGTAACAAAGATTGGTTCTCCTCCCTCTCATTTGTGTCATGCGTAGAGAATGTTACTTTTGCTGATAATTCTTCAACTCCTATAATTGCTAAGGGTTCGATTAGAGTAAATAATAACTACACTTTGAAGGATGTGGCACTTGTTAAAATTTTGAAATACAACTTGCTTTCTGTTTCACAATTGCTAGCTGAAAATCTGGAAATTATTTTTACTAAAAATTGCTGCAAGGTTGTAGATTCAAATGGTGAGCTCATTTTTGACATGTCTCGGTCTGGAAGAGTTTTTAAAGCTGATTTTGATATGTCATCCTCCAAGCATACGTGTCTAGTTGCTAATGATTCAAAAGACTTATATTTTTGGCATCGTAGACTTGGTCACATAGGCTTTGATCATCTCACGCGTGTTAGTGCTCTTGATCGCATACGTGGGCTGCCTAAGCTTAAAGAGGACAAAGAAATTGTGTGCTCTACTTATAGGCACGCTAAGATGGTTGCAGGTTCACATGCTCCTCTCACAATGACAATGACAACTGAACTGGGACAACTTTTGCACCTTGACACTGTGGGTCCTTCACGTGTTCAATCTTTTGGAGGTAAATGGTTTGTTCTTGTGATTGTTGGTGATTATTATAGATACTCTTGGGTTTAGTTTATGGTATCTAAGAAGGTAGCTTTTAGTCACTTTAGAACTTTATTTCTTAGATTATCAAATGATCACCCAGGATCTTTAAAAGCAATTAAAAGTGATAACATAACCGAATTTAAAAATCAATCGTTTGATCACTTTTGTGCTGAAAATGGAACAGATCATCAATTTTCATCACCATATGTACCTCAACAAAACAGTGTTGTAGAGAGAAAGAACAAAACCTTAGTTGAGATTGCTAGGTCTATGCTTGATGAATATCGAGCTCCTAGAAAATTTTGGGCAGATGCAATTGCAACCGCTTGTTATGTCTCAAATTGTGTTTTCTTGCGTGCTAAGCTAGATAAGACCCCATATAAACTTTTGTTTGTACATTGGCCTAGTGTCACACACTTTCCGGTCTTTGGTTGTAAATGCTTTCTTAAGAAACATAGTAATCTTGATAAATTTGAACCTAGATCTGTTGATGGCATGTTTCTTGGTTATCCATCTCATACTAGAGGCTACCATGTGCTTTTACTTGATACTAACAAAATTGTGAAGACTTATGAGGTTTATGTTGATGAAGCTAGCACAGGTACTAGCTCTAGTATTGCAGGTCCAGATCCATATCCGCAGGGGGTAGTATTTTCATCAAAGAAGAAGAAGAAGTGGTGCTGCTGTCCAAAAATTCAGAAGCAAATGATGTTGATCATGCTGCTGATTTTGCACCACTACCAGCACCAACAACTACTGTAGCTGGTACATATCGTCCTCAAGTCACAAATTCATTAGTATGTGATAGACGTCAAGAAGAAGGAGCTTGTGAAGTGTCTACTCCTCTGCGCGTCGTCAAAAGTCACCCTCCACAACAAATCATTGGAAGCTTGCAAATGATGACAAGTAACCACTAGGATTTGAAAATCCAAATTTTTCAAATCATGTTTTCAAACTGTACAAAGACTTGTACAGTCTCAAACAAGCCCTTAGAGCATGGTATGATAGGTTAAAAACATTCTTACTTGAGAAGGGCTTTACCATGGGCAAGGTTGATAAAACACTTTTTGTGCTTAAGCATGGCAATGACTCTATTCGTTCAAGTATATGTGGATGATATTATCTTTGGTTGTTCTTCTCATGATCTTGTGTCCAAGTTTTCAGCTATGATGAGTTTAGAATTTGAGATGAGTATGATGGGAGAACTCACGTACTTTTGGGGCTGCAAATCAAGCAAATCAAGGAGGGTACCTTTTTGTATCAAACGAAGTATACAAGAGACCTTCTTAAGCGCTTCAACATGGACAAAAGCAAGCCTCTTCGCACACCTATCGGAACAACGACAACACTTGAACTTGATGAAGATGGTGACCCGGTCGATCAAAAGGAATATAGAAGTATGACTGGATCACTCTTGTACCTCGCAGCATCAACACTGGGCATATAATTCAGTGTATGTCTTTGTGCACGGTTTCAAGCTTCTCCACGTGCTTCACATCGTCCAGCCGTCAAAAGAATTCTCAGGTACTTACATGGAACTCAAGAATTTGGCATTTTTCTTCCTTCTTCCTCAACCATTACTATGAAAGCTCTTTCAGATGCTGACTTTGGGGGTTGTAGGATTGATAGGAAAAGTACTTCGGGTGCTTGTCATTTTCTTGGTAATTCACTTGTTTCTTGGTCCTCTAGAAAACAAAATTCAGTTGCACAATCACAACCAAATCTGAGTATGTAGCTGCTGCTAGCCCTTGCTCATGAATTCTTTGGATTGTTCAAACACTTAAGGACTATGGGGTTGATCTAGATAGTGTTCCGCTGTTTTGTGATAACACTAGTACCATTTGCATTGTTAAAAACCCCGTGCATCATTCCAGAACAAAGCACATTAACATTGGTATCACTTTATCCGTGATAATGTTGAAAAAGGAAATATTATGCTTCACCTTGTAGATATCGAACAACAATTGGCTGACATTTTTACAAAACCTTTGGATTTCACTCATTTTTTTACATTTGTAGTGAAATAGGGTTTATGAATCCTCATGTCTTAAATTTAGGGGGAGTTTTGAAACTTCGAAACTTTATGTGTGAATCTCAATTTAAAATAATATGAGCATAGTATTTCATAAATATATGACTTTGTGAATCCTTTTACATGTTGAAAGTTCTTACTACATTACTCATGTAATACATTTTGTAGTTTTTGCCATGACTAGTAATTGGAATTATTACCTACACCAAATCTGGTCATGATCGAACCTTCTTGCTATTTTGAACTTGTTGCATGCTCACAAGTGCTTTTAGTAATGAAAAATTAATCAATCAACTATTCACAAGTTGAGCTTTTATGTTCAAATGAAAAAAAAATTGAGAAAAGATCAAGAGAATATGCATGCATCACACTTCTTCTTTTGAGATGGCTAATCATTGTAATTAGATATGATATTAGAAGCAGTTGTGTTTGACTAAAATTATGTCCTTAAGCTTCTGATTGTCAAATAACATGGCTTGGCTTGGTTGATTAGAGTAAGGCTACTGCGGCATATAATGTCTTACAAATGTCATATGATCTAAGATTGTGCTTTAAAAGAAAATAAAAATGCAGCAACAAGTGTCATGCTTTCAAGTTTTGAAATAGTTAAGTTTGTGAGATCATGATTTGCTTAAATTGAAAATTACACTTGCTCTCTAGCATGGCTTACACTACTTAATCTATCTCATTGATGTGATAGTGTAACTTACTTGATAGTAAGACTTGAATGAGCTTTGTTTTAAATGTATATATTATAATATGCTCATAACTATTGAAATTTCTCATTTGAACCTTGTTGAATACATTGTCAAAGGGGGAGAAATATTTGTTTTTGAAATTCTATATCATTTTCTTTTCAAAAAGGGGGAGAACATTGTTTTCAAAACTTTTCATGTGAATAAGCCAATGTTCGGATATTAAGTGGTGTTGTCAATGCATTCATCAAAGGGGATTGTGAGACCTATGTGTGCGGAATACATAGGTTATTGCAATAAAAGTTTTGAATATTGCCAAAACACCCTTCTCATCGAGGTCCAATTCTAGGTTCGAGCCCTGACAAGGTCCGACAATAGGTTCCTCATGCCTTGGGTGGCTGCGACAAGGTCCAACAATAGGTCCGACATGTTTTGGATAGCTCCGGCAAGGTCCGACATGAGGTCTGACAAACTTTGGCGAGGTCCGGAGCAAGGTTCGATTAGCTTTGGCAAGGTCCGGTGCAAGATCGCAATGGTCCTTCTTTTAATTTGCAATGTTTCGAACTTGCTTTACACTTATGCGAAGTTTTCTTAGTATTATTTTACTAAGTTTTTGAAGTGTTATGGCTGTTTACAATGGTTAATGTTTTGATATGGTTTGCAACATGCTTATGTCACGTGCTCACATAAGGTGTTGTGTTTTTTGAACTAACAAGAGTCAAGTCGAGGACTTGGGCACGCAAAGGGTGGTTCTTTATTCATGTGCAGGTGTTGCTTGAGGTCAAGACATGGTTGGTGACAGGATCCATTGAACTAGTCTTAGGCAGAAGATGCAGTCCAACAACCAAGTTCGGGAGGAATTGTGGTTGAGTTGATCGGGAGGTCACGCAACATGTTTGGATCAAGAACAATGCATAGGAAGGTATCATGGACGTTGTTGGATGGTTTTTGCATGTGTGCAAGGAGTGCATGGACGTGGCAACATGGTTCCAAGGTGTGATGAAGAGAAATGGATGTAAAGAATTGGTCAGAAAAACCCAACCGGCTTAATTATGGACTCAGACTGTGGGTGACTCAAATATGGAAAGATTTGAGTTGGTTATGATAGGATTGCGTGTTGATAACAAAGTTGAGTTGTTTTAGGAATTTGGTATACATTCCTAAGATATTTGGAAGTCTTAAGATTGCTTCGATCTGCGTATGGAAGAGTCTTGAGCAGTTATGGAAAGTTTCGTTTGAAACTGAGTAGGATTAGAGTCCTAGTTTGGATTGGATTGGCCTTAGAGCTGGTTATATAAGCAAGGGGGGCCATACCTCGTGGTAAGACAACTTTGGTCTGTTCATCTTGTGTTTTGATCAATAAAACTCATAGTTTGAAGGAGCTTTTGTGCCTTGTTCGCCCGACTTGTTTCGGATAAGTTTTTCTCGTCGAGTTTCTGCACAGCACTATGTTGCATTGGTGTTTTTATCATAACATGAGTTTTACAGATCCAATTGATGTGATTATTTTTGGGTTGTCTTCACAACTTGATTATATATAATCACTTAAAATTTCACGGTCATTGGATTTGTGGTTTCTGATCTACACGAGTTTCTTTGCAGCGTTGAAGAACTGTTTTTACTTGGGTAGAATAGATTGACGTTTGTTCGATCATTCGATCATAACTTGAGTTTTTCTAGATGGTTTTTCGTGATTCTTGTTGTTCTATCTTTGTGACTTGATTCTCTATATTATCTACTGCTTTTTTCATGATTAAAAACGTTGAGATCAGTTGCACACACGGTTTCTTAACATATTGGTTTTTTGTCGAAGAATTTTTGTAGCTTCCACTGAAAAAGTTTTAAATCTACCATTCGCTCCCCTCCCCCTCTGGTAGCTTTTCAAGTACTCTTCGATCCTACACAAGGACAAGAAACTTAAAGAGCATTCAAAATCCAGGATATCTCACAATCACTTGTTGGGATCCCTACCCTTGGACCAAGCCCGTGCAACCTAGTGACATTGTGGATGAGTATTTCTTGTTTGATTGTGGAGTTCACATGCCATCATGCCGAAAGAAGTCTTTGATCCATGATCAAAGTATGGGTTAACTTAAAGGAACATCAATAAGGTCAAAGTGGCACCCAAAAAGGACAAGCCTCACCATGCTCACGAATGTATATCTTCAAGAGGGAGAAACCGTCACTACATCAACAAGTCTTCATCAAGTTGACGGAGAGGCTAGGGCCATCATGTGGCCCACATGTCCGAATGATAGCCAAAGTAAATTTGGCATGTTAATCAAAAGAAGTTGTCCACATCTTCAACTCCGGGATTGGACAACAAATCATCGCACTAAACAGGATGGAGGTAAGTACCACTCATCGGACTTCAAAAATTCAGTGAGTCCTTGCCAACAGGTTAATTGGTAGTTATCTCATATTTGTTTTCTAAATTGGATATTTGATTTTTCCATCAATCTTTGCATTTGCATTTAGCATGTTTTAATTTTCACACTTGCATGTTGGAGAGTAAAATTTCCAACCATCATAAAACTAAATTTTGAATTAGGAAATAAATTTATTTGGATGTGAACCTTGGGCGTAACCACTTGAATTCATCTTCCTAATTCAAAAAAAAAAATTCCCTTAATGTTCAATGCATTTGCAAGTTGTTTCAAGTTGGTCAAAACAATTTGACAAGGGGTACAACCTGCTTTTGAGCTAATGTAACCTATTTTCGAGTTGTTTTGTTTTTTCTTGATTTTAGTATAGCCATGAAAAAATTTGAAAAGTGGTTGGAAGGCCCCACCAAGCGCATATCCATCCATCGATCTCATTTTGAGTTCATGGTGGAGGAATGCTCAAGATGGTGAACCAATGGAAGAGTAAGATGAAGTTCATTCAACTCCAACCTCAACTTGGCAGGAGACATTGCACATGAAAGCTACACCAAAATTCATGGTCCAGAGTTTGTCACACAACGACCTTCAACCCAGACTGCTCTTCAATTGAGGTACAATTTTAACATTTTCCGTCAGTGGAATTACATTAGGATTGAATGATTTTTTGCTTGCATGGATCACTAAATTTCAAATTCTTAGGCAAGAAAATAAAAATGTTTAGGAGGATAAAATTAAGAATCTTGTTTGCCATGATCCAAATGATAAATATTTGCTCTTGTAAAAAGCTATGATGGTTAGAAATTTTACAAGATGAAGGGATCCATATAATGTATTTATATCATTTGCATTGCTATGAGTAGGAGCTTTAGAAAATTGCAAATTAATTTATCCATAAAAACCCACTCCTATCAATGATTCATAATTGTTCATGCATACACTTGAAATTGGACCCAACGCGTCTTAGAATTTGTTCTTCGCCTATGTACAAGTGAAGATTCAGTTACCTAACCCGAAAATTGATTTGTACAAGTATCAAGAGCTAACCATCCCTCTCTATTATAGAGGGGATGTTTGCAGGAGTAAAATAACTATGTAGGCATTCAAAGATCCGATTGTTGGAATCTCTAGAGGACTCCATTTCAACATCTCTTAGCCAAGGAATAAATTAGTATGGTTGCTACCTATCAGAAATAAAGCCCAAAGGTCAACTGTAGCTATACGATGCCATTGGTTTGACATGGAAACCCTCCATGAATAACCAATGAGTTGCTACTGTTGGAGTGTTTTTCCAGCGATTCTCCTGATACTACTGTTGGTAGCTCGCGGAGTTTGTAGTTCGGTATTGGGTGCACAGAGATTTCGAAGAGTATGGCAAATGGACTCAAGGATTTACGTGGTTCGGGCCACCTGAGCGTAATACCCTACTCCACGGGGTGTGTAGTTTTAATTTTTATAGTACAAGGACCGATCGTTACACCGTTAGCCTGGCCTGACATGTGGCCCTGGCGGTTACTGATGCTTAATACACAATTAAAGAGATTAATTACCCTTAATAGCATGGTAACGGGTTTGACAATGACGTTACCGGTATTAATGGACTTCCGATTGTGTGTCATTAATATGGTATTAATGACACTTAATCAGGTCTTGAAGTCTTTGATTGCCCCTTAAAGGTCCGAGCCGTTGGGGGTCCACCAGTCTGATTGTTAAGGTTGAAGGTCCAGCCTTTGGACACATGGCAGCCTCGGAGCTATCCGTCATGGGACGGGTAGGTCCGGTGTAGATGTACACGTGTCAGTACCGGAGCTTCCCTCTGTCGAAGGTTAGGTCCGGAGGTGCCGCTCAAGTGTTTAGCCCGGAGCTATCACATGTGTGGGATGTAGGACCGGTTGCAGTATACACGTGACAGCATCAGGACTAACCATAGATGGGAGGCAGGTCCGGTCCCGTATGACACGTGGTGTCTTCGCAGATCTTCAACTCACATAGGTGAAGTTCCTTCGGTCTTTTTGTAATCTCAAGGGGTATACGGTACGCAGGGTACCGACAGTGTCCCCCCTGGGCCCACCTCTGGAAGAGACCTTTTGGATGATGTCGTTCTACCAGAGGTGGGTCCATCCTTCGGTTTTGGAGCCGCGTCTTCAAAGGTCTTCGGATTTGCCGTTGGCGGTAGTTCACAGCTAAACCAACGCCGCGTGGCATATCCAAGGTGCAGCAGGTGAGATCTGGGTGTGCGGATCTCACGCAATTGAAGTTCGCCAGTTCCAATACAAAAATCGTATCGGTTCCGCGCGCCCTGTCAGGCCGCCGCCTTCGGGCTTCCCGCCTTTCATGATGACAACCGTTCGCTTGGGGTAAGGACCTCGACTTGATCGTCGTGGTGGCCTCGGGCCCCCTTGTCATTGGCAGGGTGAAGTTTTTTGACTTGTATCGTCGGCTCCTCTGCGGTTTCCATCCAAGCGTTGCGGGGGCTTACTTAAGAAGGAAAGCATGCACTGTTTGGGGGTTCTTTGCGCCTTCATTTGATCTTGCGCTCAAATCCTCCAAAATTTCGCTTGCTTTTCGTCCCTAGCTCCGCTTGTGCTGTGATGGAGTTGGGTCTCTGCGAGAGCCGACTTAAGACATGGCAACTTGAAGAAGGTCCGGGCCCTCATGGGGTGGTCCAGTGACTTATTCAACCACCAGGTCCGTGCCGGCAAGCTTCCATTTGAGAAGAAGCACGCTGGCGACATAGTGTACTTCCCCGCGTATGCCATGGTGGGACTGATCCCACCCTTTTCTTCTTTTCTCTTGATGCTGCTAGACTTCTATGGTCTGCAGCTGTACCACCTTGGCCGCCACTCCATTCTTTTGGTGCCGATCTTTGTCCACTTCTATGAGATGTGGGTGGGTATTCCTCCCTGCGTCGAGCTCTTCCGCACCTTCTTCACCATCCACACCACCGGCAAGAGTGACGAGTACCTTGGCTTCTATTACTTTGTGAAGCGCAAGAAGTGCTCGTACAAGTACTTGCGGTCGTTCCCTTCTGGTAAGTGGGACGACTGGAAGAAGGATTGGATTTTCATCAGAACCGAGGAGCACGAGAGGCTGGAGTTGCCCGTAGGCCTCCCCAACGTCGACAATGAAGCTTGGAGCGAAGTTCTGGTGTTATCGGACACTTTCAACCCTGCTCTAACCTGGATCTGCCAATTCGTGGAAGGAGGGGTGACTCCTCAGGCGGTATTTTGTAACTTCTTGGCCAATAGGTGGGCTCTGCAGAAGAAGAGGGAGAAGCTTGCTTGGGCCCTCAACAGCGTGATGGACGATGACCGTATCGACACCGGTTTGAAGTCCAACCTAGAAGGCGCAACCTTGGAGCTTCACCTCAAGAAGTTCCGGCACGTCATCGACGTCGAGGGCGACTACTTGTCTCCACCGGCGTCTTTCCTCCCTCTAAACATGGAGGTAGAGTTCAGTAGGGAGCTCCGGCGGAAGATGCCAGTGCTTGATGACCTTGGTGTCGTTGAGAGGGGTCCGACCACCGGGTAGTGATCTCCGAAGCTTCTGAGGGTGGTCCCCCTTCCATCCCAAAACAGAGAGTTGAAGTCGCGGGCAAGGGCAAAAATTTGGCTGAGCCCTCGAGTCGAAAAAGGAAGCTGAAGTACTCTGATGGGAGGTCCGTTAGGCCCGCTCCTTCTACAACAGCTCCTTCTCCCCGGAGGGGGAGGTCTTCAACGGCGGCATCCACTCCAACATCGGCATCTCCTCGGGGTGCTAGTTCCAGCCGTATGGCTACAGTACCAGGACCAGTTGAAGGCTCTAGGTCTGGAAGTTCTTCCTGATCGAGGGGGGCCTCGACCAAAGTAGCGCCGATGGTTGCAGCGAGCTCCGGGGAACCTTCCGGAACTGACATGCCAGTGGCGACAGGGTCCAGTCCTGACCGTCCGGAGAAGAGGTTCCGTGCTAACTAGTGCGGAAGCCTTCCAAGGTAAATTTTGTTTTTTTTACCTCAATTGGTTGTTTTGTGTTGTAACTGTGTTTTGAGTGTCTTCATCCTTCATCCACAGGGTACCCAAAAGAGGGGTTGAAGCTCTTGTTCCTGATACAACATCTGAAGCTGTGCAAGCGGAGGCTCCGACTCCAATCCCAGCGCCGCCCCAAGAAGTGGTTGAGGCTGCGACAGCTCCGGCGCCGGCTGTCGTGGTCTTGGACCTTGACTCATCCCCAGAAGCTCCCGTGGTAGCACCAGACCACTAGAATGAAGATGTACCAGTGGCACCTGCCCCAGAGGTTGAAGCTCCGAGTTTGGATGCTGAAATGGTGGGTGCTCCAGCCTCAGAACCGTAGATATCTGCGATTCCGGTCCTAGAGCCGGATGTTGTTGAAGCCCCGGCGGTGGAGCTGGTGTTTGATGATGCCCCGATGGTAGAGACGGTGGTTGATGAAGTTCCGGCGCCCGAGCCGGTTGTCGAAGAAGTTACTGCGCCTGAGTCGGTTGCTGCAGAGGTGTCGGCGCCCGAGCCCCTAATGGTCGAAGCACCAGCGCCTGAGCCGACGACGGAGGAGGCGCCAGCGTTGGAGCCGGAAGTGGCTTTAGCTCTGGTAGGATCTTCAATGCCTTCCCCGGAAGCAATGGTCCCGGAGGTTCCCACACCTGAGCCAGGGTGCCAAGATGAAGCTGTTGGCCCCCTGCCTGAGGGGCCAGTTGTTGATGACCTGGCGGCTGGACCTTCGGAGTCAACTCTGGAGGTTGAAACTTCTATTGCAGGACCTTCCTCGGCGGCGACCGAGGCTATCCTGGAGGACTTCCCTAGTGTCGTGGAAGCTCAGGGGACTGCTCTTGTAGAGTGGGACCCGATTTTTGTCACAGGGAACCCGTTGGAGCCAGCGGAGAGGACCCCGGCAGGTCCGGACCCAATCCCTCTGTCGTTGTCTATTGACAACGCCTGCTCCAGCCTTCGTCAAGTCCAGTTGGCTTTCTACCACAACAACAAGGCCCTCGAGGTGGAGCGCCAAACTCTTAGGAGGTGGCACAATCGGCTCCAGTTTGAGACCAAGCTGGCGTAGTCGAGGCTGGCTGACGACAAGGAGTGGGTGAAGAAGGAGAAGGTCCAGTTGGAGTACTGGGGTAAGCTATTGGACGAGAGGGAAAGCATGGTGCGATCGCTTGACAACCAGTCCTTGGCCATCCACGAACAGGCCATAGTTGCCAATAACATAGCGAATGATCGTAGGGAGAAGCTCAGCGCTATCCATGACAGCCTCGTCAAGCGCCGGGAGGCCCTTGAGGAGCGGGGGAAAAAGCTCGAGGATGAAGAGCAAAAACTCCTGGAGCTGCGGGATGACCTCGTGAAGAGGGAGGAAGAGCTTACTTAGAGGCTGACTCTAGGTGACAAGAGTCTCGCGGAGCGCACCAAGAAGTTGGATGAGCGCTGCGAGAAAGAGGAAAAGAAGGCCTGGCAGCGAGGACAGGTGAAAGCATCTAGGCCCCCATAAGGTATGGTTTCGGTGATTAATGACAACCGTTGGGTATGACTAATAAGTTTGTGGATGCAAGGTATCTCATGTAACTCATCACACTTAATGGACTCTATATTTATATCATCTACTGCTCATTGGATACAATTGGAGACCCCTCAACAAACTATTTTACGAGGTCAATCGATTTTTATGAAGACTGAAAGAAAAAACATATAGGTCAAAATTATTCCATCAAAATTGACAGCACACGAGACTTAGTCATCATCAGAAGAACATTTCAAACCAATATCTAAGAGGTCACTCAGACAAATTCCAAAAGAATCACTTAGAACAACTCGAAGCAGACAAAATCAACTCACCGGATCATCCGATGTATCTAGAAAAAACTACATCAGTCGAGTTGGCTCTGCAGTAGAAAAAGACCTCAGTCTTGGGTATACACCGGATCATCCGATGTTGAAGAATGTGTTACATCGGTCGATCATTCCAGTAAGCAATTTCCCTGGACCAAGTAACACCAAACCATCCGATGTACAAATATGCCACATCGGTCGATCATTCCAGTAAGCATTATTTCTGGACCATCCTGCACCAAGTGCCACCGGATTATCCGATGTGCAGGTGTATACAACATCGGTCGATCAACGGTCATATCTGACATAGTGACCTCAGCTAATTTGTTTTCGATCGACGACAGCTGAAGGGAGAACATCGGCTTACCGGTTTTTGCAAAACAGTGATGTCAGCCTACTTTTCCGACGGCTATCTCGTGGAAGCTGGCTATTTATACCCCTTCAACCAATCATTTAGACAAGTCTTGATGCCCTGAGCTACTCTACACATTATCAAGATTCAAGACGTTGAACAACCACTTCCACATCATTTACACCACTTGTACACCAAGAGATAGGCTAGAACTTACTAGAGATGATGCTTGTGTGCTTCCATTCTTTGTGATTGGAGTCTCTAGTCTAGTGAGAGCTGTAAGTGAGTGTCTCTTGGTGATTGCATTCACCGCTTATCCGTCGGTGATCAGAGAGATCCCTCTGGAGCTTGCCAAGTCGGTTGTGGAAGCCCGGAAGATCAAACTTGTACAAGGCTTGAGCTCCACCTTGCCGGAGATGGTGAACGGGGACTTCTAGTGAGATCCCTGGTCTTGGTGACTTGGGAGTGGCTACACCCTTTGGTGGGTGCCACAACGTGGATATAGGAAGGTCTTGATGATCTTGCCAAACCACAGGATAAGTCACTGTGTCTTCGTGTCTTCTTGGGAGTTTGCATACTCTTCCTTTCCCATTATACTTATGCATTTCATATACCGCAAACTTATTATTCACTTGAATGCATAGGTTGTTTGCATAGGAAATTGGGCTTTTAGTAGTTGAGTTTTTATTGCTTTAGTTTTTAAAAAGAATCCCAATTCACCCCCCCCCCCCCCCCTCTTGGGCATTCGATCCTTACAACAGGACCTCCACAAGAGGGAGGATGAAATTGCTGCCAGGGAGAAGAAAGTGCGGGGCCGGGAGAAGGACCTGGTCGACCGCCGGAACAAGATCCACCTCCGGGAGGAAGAGCTCAACAAACTCGAAAGGCAGGTTGCTGAAAAGATTCAGCGGAACGCCAAAGAGGTGGACCGTCTTGCTCGGGAGATTTCGAAGCTTGTGGCGACCAGAAGATCCTTGGAGGAGATGCGAAGTGGCAGGGTTGCAGAGTCTAAACAAGTTTGAGACTTCCTGGGCAAAGCCAACAACGCACTGACGCCAATGGGTTTTAGTCTCGTGCGTTCGGATAATCCGGAGCCAGAGCTGGACCAGGCGTTGCTGGCACTGAGTTCGGCAGGCAACAAGCTAACCAAGATGGGCGATGTCATTGCGGACCAGCTGGAAACTGAGGGACAATCCCTGGCCAAGAGCATCACAGAATTTGTTTTGTCGTGCTACACAAGCCGGGACCCCCAATTCCCCCTGGACCCGGTGCTCCAAGGCCCCATAGACGGAGAGGGAGAAGCTGCCCAGGCCAGCATTTCTGAGGTTGCCTAGAAGGTCGCCTCGTTCTTCCATAGGGTCTAGGACCATCTCTTTGTAGCTCCCGCTTGTATCCTCTCTTCCTTTTCTCCAATTTTGTAATCTCTTGTCTCCAGATGAATGAAATCCAAGTTTTTTATGAATTTCATTTTTTGTCTTCAACTCCTTTGTCCCACTTGGCCCCCTGGTAAATGAACGCAATTTGATTGTGAACATGTACCAAGAGGATGTAGTTGATGAAGACTCGTGTGCTTCAGAATTGTAGAGCGTAGGTCCGAAGTCCTCAGTAGTGAAGGCCCCTGAGGTTATCGGAGCTTGAGAGCTCCGGCCTTGACCATCATCGGAGCTTAGTAGCTCCAGCAGTGGTCTCCATCAACGCATAGAGCGTCAACAGTTAGTCCTCTGGAGTCTTCCTATCATTTTTTGTTCATTTTGACGGCTAGCCCTATGGCTTTACCAGAGCTGAGCAGTTCTAGCGATGCTTGCTATCAATGTTTAAAAATTGACTACAAGCCATCTAGGGGATGTCGGAACTTTAATAGCTCCAACTTAATTCACCATCATCATTAGATCTTTATTTTTCCTGCATACTGAAGTCAAGAGAAATAGTAAAATTCGTTTCCTATCTATAACTCAGTTGCGACTTACTATTCTCGTAAGGAATTTTTGAGTCGAGCACAATTCTTCATACAATCAAGTGTACTGAGTTGTTTTCTCCAAGTCCAATTGTTTTCAGGACCCGCCTTACTTTGGCCTGCCGGGGTGTAGGTAGAGTGGCGTACTTAGGGTGCAGGACTAGGCTAAGTCGATATCACACTCCGGACCTAGATTGGCTGGCAGCATTCAGGCAAGTGAGCCATTCAACAACATGTAAACACGGAGGAATTAACAATGCAACTCAAGTTGTACATGAATTAGTCGATCTAAAAAATTCTTGAGAATCGCACAAGTTTGTTATAGACAAGAAAGAGAAAAATAAAAAATAAAAAATAATGAGCTTGTACAAAGTAAATGCACGTGGAGTCTATTTTCACACAAAGATGGCTTTCATTATAGGTCCCGGGTACAGGGGAAAAAAGTACACCCTTAGGGTACAGAACCAGACTAAGTGTGTTTTGTTTCTTGTTTGACCCAAGGTAGCTAGCTACACTTTTAGTTCTGAGACTGTGACAAGTGTTGCCTGAACTTTGCAGACCTTCCAAAGAAGGTTCGACTGTTCTCCCGGAGGAGCTACTCGACTCTGTACAATGACTCTATAACATACATCACGTGTAAGTACAGACTCACCTCCATGATATTAAGCGTAGAACTTACAGAGGTGCTCAATGCTCCAAGGATTAGGGAGAGTTGTCCCATCGTTGGTTGACAAGCGAACGCATCCGGGACGGGTTACTTTAATAACTGAGAAGGGTCCTTCCTAGCTGGGGGAGAGTTTGTTTAACCCTTCTCTAGATTTTATTCTCCGTAGCACCTGATCGCCTTCCTCGAGCTGTCGGTTGTGAACATGCCTTTGGTGATAACGCCGGAGAGCTTGGCGGTATCGGGCATTCCGAACAGCTGCTCGGCACCTTCTCTCTTCAAGGAGGTCAAGGTCTTCGCACCGGAGCTGGTCCTGCGTGGCATCATCGAAGGTCCGAACCCGGAGCGACCCCAAGGTGATTTCTGGAGGAAGGACTGCTTCAGCTCCATACACCAGGAAAAAGGGTGTCTCTCCAGTTGACCGGTTTGGAGTTGTCCTGTTGGCCCATAGAGTGGGCGGAAGCTCTTCGATCCAGTTGGCTCCGTGTTTTTTCAGACGCTCATATGTGCGCATCTTGAGTCCTTTTAGGATTTTTGCATTTGCTCCCTCATCTTGGTCATTGCTTGCCTGGTGAGCTACAGAAGCGTAGCTGACTTGAACGCCGAGATCTTCGCAATATCCTTGGAATGCAGAGCTTGTGAATTAATTCCCATTATCGTTTATTTTTTTATTTGGGACTCCAAATCTGCATACGATGGACTGTAAGAAGTTGATGGATGATTGCTTGTTTATTGTCACAACTGGAGTTTCTTCCGGCCATTTGGTGAATTTGTCAATGGCGACGTATAGGAACTTGTAACCTCCGACGGCTCTTGGGAAAGGTCCCAAGATATCCATCCCCCACACAGCGAAAGGCCATGTAGGAGGTATCATTTGTAGAGGTTGAGCTGGTGTGTGAATTTATTTTGCATGAAATTGGCATGCTTCACATTTCTTCACTAGCTCAGTTGCATCGTGGAGCGCTGTAGGCCAATAAAAGCCATACTGAAAAGCTTTACCGACCAGCGTGCGGGAAGATGCGTGGTTCCCACACTCGCCTTCATGGATTTCTGCGAGGAGCTCGCAACCTTCTTCCTTTGTAATGCACCGCATTAGGACGCCGTTAGCACCGCGTCGGTAGAGTTCCCCTTCTACCAGCGTGTATCTTTTAGCCAATCTCACTATCCGGTCAGCTGATACATTATCTTCAGGAAGGAAGTTGTCTTTCAAGTAGCTCCGGATCTCTGAGATCCATGCATCGGAGCTAACTTGAGCATTCGAGTCTTGCGTGCTGGGTTGCTCGGAGCTTCTGGCAGCACCTACGACCCTTGATGGCTGCCATGGTAACAGGGCCATCGGGACTGCCAGCTTTGAGGTGCTAGTCTCGCCCCCTTCGCTCAGTTTTGCAGGCTGAGCTTTTGGTTTAGAAAACCTCCAGACGAAGGTTCCGTCGGGAGTCGGATCTCCGGTTGACACTTTTGTCGAGAGTTTGTCAGCTTCAGCATTATGGACACGCTGTACATTGTGGAGGTCCAGGACTTCGAAGTCCTTCTGAAGCCTCTGGACTTCAAGGAGATAGCCAGCTAGTTGGGGATGGTTGCAGGAGCATTCACCCATCATCTGTTTAATGATGAGTTGCGAGTCTCCCTTGACCAACAGCTGCATGACACCATATGATAGTGCCACCTTTAGTCCGTAAATGAGTGCTTCATACTCCGCCATGTTGTTGGTCGCCTTGAAGTTAAGGTGTACCATGTATTTAACCTTCTCCCCGGTCGGAGCGAGGAGAAGAACTCCAGCTCTGCCCAACTGCTTCTACATGGAGCTGTCGAAGGAGAGAGTCCAGTGAGGCTCGATGAAGACCGAAGCCTTGAGGTCCATCTTCTGCTCACTAGGGCCCCCAGTGTTTGATGGAGAGGTGGTCTATTCCGCCACAAAGTCCGCCAATGCTTGACTTTTGATTGCTTGTCTTGGGACAAATTCAAGGTCGAACTCGGCTAATTCCGCTGCCCACTTTGCAATGTTTCCAGTGGAGTTGGGATTATGCAAAATAGCTCGCAGTGGATATGAAGTCGCCACTGAGATCTTGTGAGCTTGGAAATAGTGTCGGAGCTTCCTGGAAGCAATAAGAACTGCGTATAGCAGTTTATGTCCTTCCAGGTACCAAGTTTTGGCGTCGTGGAGTACTTCACTGATGAAGTATACTAGGTGTTGGACTGTCCGGACCCTCTCGGAGAGGCCCGAAGCTTCCTCTTCATCGACATGGACCCTCCCGGAGGGGTCCGGACCTTCTTCGGGGATCGTCGGGTCCTTGTTGGAGGAACCCGTTGCTTCTTCAGGAGTGACCTGGACCCTCACAGGAGGGTCTGGCTCTTCTTGCTCAACAAGAGTAACTCCTTGTTGACTCAAGTCTGGGGGCTGGGACCCAGACTCGCCTTCAGGAGGGATCTGGATTCCTGATCCTGTAACCGTTCTGGTCTCTCCGCAACCAGGACCATGCTGACAACTTCGTCAGTTGCCGAAATTTAAAGCAGTAGAGTCTCACCAGGGTTTGGAGCTACCAAGGTTGGTACAGTGGTGAGGAGCTGCTTCAGCTCCTGAAACGCCTTTTCTTCTTCTTCAGACCATTGGAATGTTTCGGACTTCCTCAATAGCTTGAAGAAGGGTAGTGCCCATTCTGCCAGTCTTGAGATGAACCGGCTGAGGGAAGATAGACATCCAGTCAGCTTCTGGACGTCCTTGATGCGAGCTGGTGGCCACATATCTTCAATGGCTTTAATCTTCGCCGAATTTGCCTCTATGCCTCAGTGGTTTACTAGGAAACCAATAAGCTTTCCAGAGCTAACCCTGAAGACACATTTGTCTGGGTTCAGCTTCGTGCATGTGACTCGCAACTTGTCGAATACAGCTTGCAAGGTGTCAAGAAGTGACTCCTTGTCCTTAATCTTGACGACGATGTCATCAACATACACTCCACTACGTCTCTAATGAGTTCTCCAAAGGTTTTGTACATAGCTCGTACAAATGTTGAAGCTGCATTCTTGAGACCAAATGGCATGGCAGTATAACAATACAATCCATCTACTGTGATGAAAGAAGTATGCTCTTCATCTTCCCTAGACATTCTGATTTGATGGTACCCAGAATATGCGTCTAGGAAACACAGTAATTCACACCCGGAGGTGGAATCCACTATCTGATCTATTCTAGGTAGTGGGAATGGATCTTTTGGACATGCCTTGTTTAGTGTTGTGTAGTCGATACACATCCGAAGCTTCCCGCCGGCCTTGGGTTCAAAGACTGGGATTGCCAGCCATTTTTGGGTGGAAGACTTCTCGGATGAATCCAGTTTCGAGCAAATTCTTCACTTCTTGTCGCATGATGTTCTGTCGCTCTACTGATTGCTTCCGAGGCTTCTGATGTACAGGCCGAGCGTCTGGGTAGATCTTCAGATTATGCTCGATCACTTCCCCAGGGATCCCAGGCATTTGTGAAGGTTGCCAGGCAAACACGTCGACATTAGCCCGGAGGAAAGTGATGAGCGCAAGTTCCTATTTGTCACTCAGTCCTCCTGATATACGGGTGGTCTGAGCGGCGTTGGAACCGATTTGGACGAATTTGAAGGGAATGTCGATGTCGCTGCTTGGTTGCACGCGAGGTGCGGAGGTTGAGCCTCGATGACGAATTTTCGGCAGTTTCAGAGCTTGCTCATTTCCAGATTCTTCTTCTTGCGCTGTGGCAAGCACGTGGAGTTCTTCCAGAGTTGTCACTCCAGCGGTGCGATCTCCACGGATCTGGAGAACACCAGCTGGTGTTGGCATTTTCAACACCAAGTAGGCATAATGAGAAGCAGCCATGAACTTGTATAGGGTTGGCCTGCCCAGAATGGTGTTGAAGGGTAAGCTGGTCTGAGCAACGTCAAAGACCAACTTCTTAGTGTGATAGTTCTCCCGAGTCCCAAAGGTTACGGGGAGAGTAATGGCACCAAGTGGGGTTTTGGCTCCCGGACCTACCCCGGAGAAAGGTCGGGAGGGGCGAAGGTCCGAAGGTCAGAGCTGAAGCTTTACAAAAGCTTCGAAGCTTATGAGGTTCAGCCCCGAACCTCCGTCTACCATTACGTGATGGAGTTGGACATTGTTGATGGTCGGAGATGCCTTCAATGGGAGTTGACCAGCTCCGATCATATTTCGAGGGCAGTCTGACGTGTCGATAGTGATGGCAGTATCCATCCACTTCCGGTGCGGCTCCGCGCTGGTGGTGGGAGCCACCGAAGCCATGTCCCGCCGCATGGTATTGAGGACACGGTGGGAGATGATGTCCCACGAACCACCAAAAATGGTGTTCATGGTTTTTCGACGTTCATTGTCGGAGACGTCGGAGTCGTCGTCAACGGAGGTGTAAACAACCTTCAACACCTTTTTAGGGTCCTGAAAGCCCAATTCCTCTTCAGTCGGAGCTTCGTCGAGTTTCTGTTTTCCTTCCCTTTGTCGGAAAGGAACTTCTTCCCGGTGCTTGTTGTAGCGCTCGACAAGGTTCTAGACCTCTTGGCAGTCTTCCAAGTTGTGGTTGTTCGACTTATGAATAGGACACCATACTTTGGAGTTGCCGCCATCTACTGATGACGACTGAGGTCGTTTCTTGGGGCATGGCCTCTGGCCACCCGGAGCTGCGGCAGCTGCAGCAGTAGGTGTGCCGGCCGATGACTTTTTCTTGCCGTTGGACTTTTTCTTCTTTTTGCCACTCCCGGAGGTAGTGACTTCGCCCTTGGAGGATTTTTTATTATCCTCCGAATGTGGTTTGGAGTGCATTTCACGGCCCTCCGTAGCTTTGGCACACCTGTCTGCCAAGCTGAAGAGCTCCGTGATGCTGGTGATCTCCTTGATCGCCAACTTCTCCAGCATATTCTTGTCTCGTATGCCCTGTCTAAATGCCACAATAACAGAGGCGCTGGAGATAGAAGGAAAAGTGTTTCGTACCTGGGAGAACCTCTGGATGAAGGAACGCACGGATTCTCCCCCCTTCTGCGTGACAGCAAAAAGGTCCAGTTCGGTGCCTAGTCAGGTGTATGAACTCCCGAAATTGGCGGTGAACTGTTGGCACAGTTTCGCCCAACTATTGATGGCGTTTGGCAGAAGGCTCATGAACCAGGACCTGGTGGTCACAGTTAAATCCACTTGGAAGTAGTTGGCCATTACGGCCTCGTTACCTCCGACCGCAAGGATTGCAGTGGAGTAAATCTGGAGAAACTCAGTAGGATTGAAAGTTCAGTCCAATTTCTCCGGCAGGTGAGGCCGGAACTTTTGTGGCCATCTGACCATGTGTAGGTGCATGGCCAGGGCAGAGCAGCCTCCTCCTATTCCCTCGGGAGCAGGACTGTCTCGAGCCTCTCGCCTTTCGTGAGCATGCTCAATATGGACGCGGCCGTCATGTTGACGGTAACGGCGATCAAGCTCCACTTGGAGGTCATGAGTTGAAAGCCTGGTTACTGTATGGGTGCATCGCGCCCCGGAAGGCAACGACGCCACTTGTTGAGACGCAGCATGCCTCCTATTTTGGGAAGCGTGCAGACCAAATCTGCCTGACAAAGTTCGATGCTGCGATGGGGCCTGCCCCGAGGGGGGAGGACCTTGGTTGCTGATGCGATCGACTGCTGATACAACCAAATGTTCCACATCAGCTCTCCACTGCTCCATTGCACCCTAGGATGCACCCGGAGGTGGTGGGCGTTGGAGAAGAGCATGTGCAGCGTGAAGCACGTGTTCAGGATTGTTGTTATTCGCTGATGCTGTGACCAACGTTAATGCCCCGTCCCGTTGTCCAGCTTGATTTGCTGGTGCAGACGGTGGCGGTGGAGGCATGACATCTGTTGGAGCCGCGGAACCTACTGGTTGTTGCATGTTGGAGGGATTGCCTCCAGCAGGTTGTGCAGCAGGGTTGCCGTTGGACGATCCAGCAGCTAAGTTCACCATTCTTGAAATCCCGGGCACCCCCCTACCTGGCACGCCAACTGTCGGAGTGTTTTTCTAGCAATTTTCCCGATACTACCATTGGTAGCTCGCGGAGTTTGTAGTTCGGTATTGGGTGTGCAGAGATTTCGAAGAGTATGGCAAATGGACTCAAGGATTTACGTGGTTCGGGCCGCCTGAGCGTAATACCCTACTCCATGGTGTGTGTAGTTGTTATTTTGGGTATCAAAGATGTCTATAGGAGGGTTCCAGAGAGCCATGTCCGCTCTTTTGTGTATCGTCGACCAGTCCTTTTATAGTACAAGGACCGGTCGTTACACCGTTAGCCTGGCCCGACATGTGGCCCTGGCGGTTACTGATGATTAATACATAATTAAATAGATTAATTACCCTTAATATTATGGTAACAGGTTTGACAATGCCATTACCGGTATTAAGGGCCTTCCGATTGTGTGTTATTAATATGGTATTAATGACACTTAATCGGGTCTTGAAATCTTTGATTGCCCCTTAAAGGTCCGAGCCGTTGGGGGTCCACCAGTTTGATTGTTAAGGCTAAAGGTCCGACATTTGGACACGTGGCAGCCTCGGAGCTATCCGTCTTGGGACGGGTAGGTCCGGTGTAGATGTACATGTGTTAGTATCAGAGCTTCCCTCTGTCGAAGGTTAGGTCCGGAGGTGCCGCTCAAGTGTTTAGCCCGGAGCTATTCCATCTGTGGGATGTAGGTCCGGTTGCAGTATACATGTGGTAGCACCAGGACTAACCATAGATGGGAGGCAGGTCCGGTCCCGTATGACATATGGGGTCTTTGCAGATCTTCAACTCAGAAAGGTGAAGTTCCTTCGGTCTTTTTGTAATCCCAATGGGTATACGGTATGCAGGGTACCGACAGCTACAAATATGTAATAGCATGATGCTCTCAACTATTCTAAGCACTCATTCAAGCTCAAGGGAATCACCACCTTCATTGGGTTTAAGTTATTCTTTGGTGGCTAAAAGGTATGATGCACATTAACCAAGGAATGACAAGATCACATCCAATGTATATTGGGTGCGAGTTGTTCCTATGTGGCTAGAAGGTATTTATACCTTACTAAGGAACAATGGATAACACTCAACCCATGTTGAGTGCCTGTCATCCCTTTGTGGTTATAGGTATGTTGAACCTTTGCCAAGGAATAATGTATCATACTCAACACATGTCGTGTACAAGTCAATCCTTTGTAGCTAAAGGTTATCATTACCTTAGCCAAGGAATGACGGATCACACCCAATGCATGAGAGGTACAAGTTATTCCTATGTGGCTAGAAGGTATTTTATACCTTACCAAGGAACAATGGATAACACTCAACCCATGTTGAGTGAACGTCATCCCTTTGTGGTTATAGGTATGTTGTATCATCGACAAGGAATAACAGATTGTACTCAACACTTGTCGGGTACAAGTCACTCCTTTGTGGCTAAAGGTTATCATTACCTTAGACGAGGAATAATGGATCACACCCAATGCATGAGAGGTACGAGTTATTCCTTTATTGCAAGAAGGTATGATACACCTTAGCCAAAGAATGACAGAACACACTCAACCATGTTGAGTTCACGTCATTCCTTTGTAGCTAAAGGTTATCACTACCTTAGCCAAGGAATAACAAAGTACATCCAACCTATGGAAACCTTGAGGTGTGGATGAGTGACATCGACAACACTCTCCTCGACCACACTCATGGAATCCATGGAAGGCAACCCAACATCAACACTCAACCCTCCAATATCAATGTCATGCTGCAACAAGATAAGTCCAACCTCATGGCCTACATTCGTCGTTAGGGTTTTAGCCCCTATCGCGTACCTTGACCAACTTGAGGTAACTTGTATCACACCCCATTTGCATTCCTTTATTTTATTTCTTTCTTTCCACCAAATTTGCATCTAAAAAATGTAAATATAAAAATAATAATACGGTATAGCATGTGCCGTAAGAATATTTATACTTTGCATAAGTTGAAATGATGAATAGTTGCTCTATTTTATTTTCTCTAGTCTCTTTCGTACAACTTAGTATTCTCCAAGTATTGGGTGTATTGGCCTAGAATATTCTTGCCTAAAACTTGGAAATTGTGGGTAGCAAAGATATGTCCAATTCTAGGTTGTTGTGTGATATGATATAGTGATAAGAGCTGCTAATATCCTAGTTGAAAGTGAAACTTGATTTTAAGGAGAAAATTGAAAATGGAAGTTCCCCATTTGATAGAAATACCTCCAAAGCCATATGATGATTTGAATTACATAAACCCTATGCATATGCTATTTTCCTTCACATTGAGCTTGGTCAAACTAGTATATACCTATGTGAGAATATTTTCATGCTTTTAAGATCAAGATTACACGGGCACATTATAAACTTCTACAGTAGAAGATAGCAAAATTCCTTCATATCATCATTCTAGAATAAAAATAGAAACTCCATGCCTTTCATGCTTAGTACCCTCTTCACGTTTGTTGCATAAAAAGGTAGTAGATGACATGGCTACATGGAAAAAAGAAAAAATGCATGCTTACATCATAAGCATGAGAAAAAAAAAGCATGCTTACATCATAGTCATGAGAAAAAAATAAGAAAAAATGTCTATGTTTCATCCCTGCAATTAAGAGAGTCTACACAAATAGGAGTCATCTCAAATTCCAAATCCACTCTACAAATATTCCATCACACTTGCACAAATCTTGATCAAAAGTATTATTTGTTTTCTCCTAAGGCTTACTCTTTTGACTTATCAATATATGTGTTGCAAATATGCCTACTCTTGATCCCTACCAAGCTCCACATACAAGCCTTATTTAGATGTAGGACAAGAAAGGCATGGCCTTGGTGAGGATAGACATACACCACTTCCCACATAGGAGTGATTAAGTGCATCATTGAGGAACTTAAATCCAAACACCATTTGAAATTCTCCGGAAATTTGAGTGGAACTCATACATTAGGTGATGCAGCTCATTTTGCTGTTCTGTCCTTCAACCACCCAAGAAAAGGGTGAGACATAAGTACCATAGCCAATTTATTCAATGCAAGGTAGAATATTTTGTTGTGCACTTGGTTCTTTTGCAAAATAGGGCATTGTAGCAACTCCTGATCAACAACCTTAGTCGCTATCTTTGCTTCGGGGCGAGCAAAGGGTAATCTTGGTGGATTTTGTTGATGGTCATTATATACAAATTTAACCGCCAATATAACTCAATTATGTGAAGGAATGAATATTTCTTACACACATTATAGTTAGAAATGACCTAGTTCTACTTGTACTTGGAGAAATTGTTGCATGAAGATATTTTATACAAAATTAAAGTGAAACAAGGGGATGGATCCTATAAAATATCATCCCAACCAATCAAGCGTCGACATGTGACACCACATGGATCGAATGGCCCACAAACAGAAGTATCTGAGGCCATCCAACGGTATATCACCTATATCAGTAAGGGAGACCCACCGGTCAGGGACTTGGATAAAACACAGCCCCAACAGAGCCCTGACCAGGTCGGCCAACCCCCCTAGTTGGCCGACTTGGTTCTGGCGCCATACTCGGTCAATCGACACATGTTGGCTCCACTTGGCTTCCTGAAGATTATTGTGACTGATTCATGTGCATTTGGTGGCGGGAGCCGACCCTTCTCCACTTATAAATAGGACCCCCTACACTCACTTCACACACACACCACTTGAGCATCATTCTATTGTATACACTAGTTCTCCAAGTTCCTTAGTGGAGGTTAGGCTGTAGAGAGCAGCCTCTAGTCCCCAGTCCAAATTAAGAAAGGTATGGCTCATGTATCTTTTCTTATATTTGTGACTTTATGCAGTATAATAATTGTATTATTAGTCTTCTCTTATTTATTAACTTGGATAAAGCGTTTGTTGTTTGTTGTGGATTCCATGTATGTGGTAGGTATAGTCTTTATGATCACGCTCTAATGTCATTATACTATCATCATAAACACTATAAACCCCCACTATAGTCTAATTAGCTATGATATGATCATGTTAATATGAATGACTTATGCTATGTTCGAACATTGGTTCAACGATGTTTAGGATAGTCATTGCCTTACGATGGCTCGTGCTGTAGCTCCTTAGGTATTTACTTAATATGCTAGCATGGTGCTAGGATAGTTAAGTAGCATTGGATTTCTCATTGACCAATGGATTGAAGAGGTAGGTGGTAGGTGGTGATAGCCCTATCTATCCTTTATAACCCTCCACGTTCGGCTATGCCACAGGCTCTTGGCAGGAGACGCTCTAGTATTGCTAGGGGTAAGCCCGTGCCCGATATGTTGAACAACTTAGCATAAGGATTCACCATTGACATGCTCATTAATATCTAACTTAGGTTATGTACATGTATACTAGAAGCATTGTAGGAGCAACTCCCCAACACTTAGTCTAATCTCCATTAGGACCCTTTACCCTTTAGAATAGATTGCTTAGGTGTGTGTCACACTACCCATATTCACCAGTTACCTCTGTCTTGAAAATTGATTATATTCCATAGCTTGACCATAAGAGTAGTGTCTACTTTACTCTATTGCCTTCGTTTGGGATAAATACGATACCATTGGGAATACTCCTGGGTGAAATGCTACACTACAGTTTTTGTGTGCTTGCAAATTTTTATTTGTGACGTAAGAAACGTCAACAGTCGGGAATCTTACAAGTGGGGCCCGGGGCCTGATAGGTGGCCCCGAGGAAATCTCAACCCTGTATAAGATCTAGGGTTTTATTGCGTCTAGTTGCCTCCTCTGACTATGGCTTGAAGACCCGCCATCTTGCCGCATCGGTCGCCAGTGGCTAGCCATAGATATTGATGACGGCAGGGAATGTTCCATATATTGTGTCGCCACATCCTACCCTGTCATCAGTGTCGGGTAGCACTGCAGCACCTTCACTGTGATGTGATTAGGCACATTAGCACCTGACAGTGGCGTGCGCCCTGCCCGTGCGCCTGGGGAAGGCGTGTGCCTTCAATACGCGAGTGGACGGAGCATCTCACTCTTAACTCCCATGAATTACCGCCAAGAGCAGGCCGTTGGTCACTTGGCAGTGATGGAGCTTGCCTCTGCGTGGGAGACCTGGCCCCGAGCCGAGGGCCACATGGAAGCTCCGGAGCCCACCTCTTAGGAGATGTGGACTACATCCTTGCAGGATAGGTGGCGGCTCCGGAGCACACTTATGCGGGGGAGGCTGGCTCATAGCCCCTCGCCATGGCGGCACCAGAGCCCATTTTTGTGGAGGGATGGGGCCCCGTCCAGCTGAACACGTGGTATCCTAGGAGCCTTCCTCTACGGGAAGGCCGAGTCCTAAGTCGAGGACCACGTGGTAGTACTAGAGCCCACCCTGAGGAGGGGTGGGGCCTGGATCTACTGGACACGTGGCGCCTCGAGAGCCTGCCTCAGCTAGGAGGCCAGGTCCTTAGGCGATTTTATACTGTGTGCGGGGGTACCCGATACGCAGGGTACCAACAATACTCCATGAAGTTTTTTTGCAAAATCCTCTCTCAGTAAGAAGATGCATAAAAGGAGTAGAAGGCATATCTATAATATATCTCAAAAAAGAATTCAAAAAAGGAGAGAGAGAGAGAGCGCCAATAAGTAGCCATGCTTCATCCATCAACAGAAAGAGAGTGATCAAATGGTGTTTCACCATTCATCATTCGTAATCCTACATCCACAATAAGTGCACAAGAATTTCCTTAGTTGTTGCTTTTTATTGCATGGTCCTCTCATAAGGTTCTAGTTTTTTTACTTAGTAATATATGGACCACAGGCTACTCCTTATCGCTACCAAGCTCCACAAAAATCCATATTTAGTTATAAGGACAAAAGTGTCAAATTAATGCCAAGATGAGGATTTAAACACTTTGAGTGAATTGAGAGATTTTAATCAAGACGAAAAATGCAATATCCTTCTAATATTCGAAATATAGCAATTTTTGAAACTATTTCAGCAGGATGTAATTCGGGTGAAATGCATTCGACCGCTCCACCTCTCAAACACCCAAGATGATGTGGTAGCCACCACAACAAAAGGGTTCATGAACAAAAGTATGAGTTAGAATACTTTGTATACTATTTCATGCTCATAGCAAAATTTTATCTTAGAAATTAGTTCTTCTTGCCTTCATTCGAGAACGAGCAAAGGACTAAGTGTGGGAGAGTTTGTTGACGGTCCTTCAATGCTAAACTTGACTGTCAATTCACCGCATAAAAATTATAAAATGAGAACACAACATAGTAGTAGGGGTTAATACTAACCATTTAAACAAGTGTTAGTATCTATATGCATGCAGATGAATTAAGCCCCAAAAATTGTCATGTGGAAAGTGTTGGCAAACTTTTAGCTTAAGCACTGGAATAATGTGGTTTATAAAATTCTATAAGGCTTTATGTTTCCTGAATTATTAAGGCTGTTCTGGAGTCTTGACATAGTCAAAAGTTTGTTTTATGCTTAGGGGAGGTCAAGTGGAGTCCAACAAAATTGGTTTCATAATTTTATAAGCATTATACAAGGAGATATTTATTTTAGAAGTTCTTATAATTTTTTGATAAAGTTTCTGGAATTTTTGGAATTTTTCATGTACATACAGCTTGAGAATTTGACTGAGCAAATTATCAAATAGATTTGAAATTTTTACAGGAGTTCAAAGGAATTAAATAGAGGAATCTTGCCAAATTTGGGATTTTTCTAATGAAAGGATCATCAGCAACTAAATCAAAAGGCATTTTGCTACATGGAATTATTGAGGGAAAATTATGGACTTCCATATAGATGCAAATGCACCAAGGGAAAGTAGAGATCCTAAGGAGTCTAACAATATTTATCGGGAAATTGTTGTCCAAATATTCAAGGATATATGGAATTTCTAAGTTTGATTATAATCTGGGATTATTTTGGAAAAGGGAAATAGTTAAATTGGCAGCTCGGCCCGGGTAGTCTAAATGGGCCAATGGGATTTAGGCAATATATGGCCGCAGGTTCATTGGGCACACTGGATCAGGGGTGCTCAACACGGGATCTGGCCAGTGGGGCGTCTGCCACACACGGCCATAGGAAAGAGGCGCATGGCCGCATTGGATCCAGGTGATACAGAGAATCCGGAGGATGGCCATTCTTCAACCTTGGTTCAGGCCGACGCCCGGAGCATATGGCTCGCCGGACCACCGCCGGTGCACTAGGTTTAGGAGCAAGGGGAGGGCGACCTTCATGGCCAAGAGCTCCCAGGGGGCTTTTGAGGGTGCCAGGTTTGATGGTGGGGGCGGCGACTGCTGGGAGTTGCCGAAATAGAGCCGGCGGCGAGTGGTGGTGCATGCTCGACTTCGGCAGGACATAACTCAGTGAGATAAGCATGAAACTAATTGTCGTTTCCACTAGAAGATTCATTAAAATGGGTAGAACACCGGCATGTGATCGTTGGGCAACGGGGGTAGTCGAAAATAAATGCACGACGGCTAGGCGTGGCGGCATCACAACCGACGGCTACAAGATCTGTTGTACCGGCAAAACACCAAGGAGGAACTTCAATCCGACTGCACTGGAAGAACCACAGAGGACGTGCTTGTTCTATGGATTAAACGGAATGGGTTGGGGTGCAAGGGAGACAAAGAATTTTGATGACAACCGACGGTTGTCCAAGGAACACGCCGGCGCAAGAAATTGGGAATACGAATCACTGGTGCTAGGAAAGCTCAAGCAACTCGTAAAACATAAAGAACAAGTACGGGCAAACCCTTTGGCGCTCAGTGAGGGTTGAGAAACGGCTTGAGATGGCCGAGCGGCGTCTTGGCGCGGCGGCAGCTCAACCGAAGGAAAAACTAATTTCTACAAGGTGCAACTCAAGGAAGACGAGGAACTGGTTGGAGCCAACTCAGTGACTATGAGGAAGCCTCGGCGACACATGAAGCACCCTCCACCGAGATAAAAAGCAGACGAAAGTGTTGGTCAACGTTGAAGCAAAGGGGCGGCAACAAAAGAACAAGAAACTACTCTGTTCTAAATGGTCGTTGCAGCAACCACGGGTGGCGTGCGTCGAGGACCAGGGCGCGCGCATGTGGTACTAAGGTCACGGTTGGCACTACAGGAAACAGGTGAATAGACGACGGCTAAATAAATAGACGACGGGGCCGTCGTCTAGTAAGTAGTAGACGACGGCTAAAAAGCACCGTCGTCAAGTATTACCTTGTAGACGACGGTTGACCTAGACCGTCGTCTATTAGATATCTGACGACGGCCGGCCGTCGTCAACAAGGGCCGTCGTCTGCTTCGGCCCAGGGTCGGGTCCATTCATAACGTTGTACACGATGGCCCATCTGAACCGTCGTCTACAAGGAAATACTTGACGACGGCCTAGGTCAACCGTCGTCAACTAGGGCCTTGTAGACGACGGTGGACGAAAACCGTCGTCTATTAAGGCTAAATAACCGCCGTCGCGCCCTTCGGCTTCCTCTCACTCGCTCATTCCCGCGCGCGCGTTTCTCTCTTTCGTCGTGAGCCTTGGAGCCCGCCGCCGCCTTGGAGCCCGCCGCCGCCATCGTCGACCCCGCCGCCACCTTCGGCCCAGGTACGCCCTCCCCGCTGCCCTCCCTCCCTCGTCGGTGCGCCGCCCCGACGCCTCCCGTCCCGCAGCGCCCGCGCCGCCGCCCCCGACCCCGCCACGTGCCGCCGCCGTCGTGCCCGCCCCCGCACCACCGCGCGCTTCCCCGTCGCCGCCCCGGCTCGTCTCGCGCGCCTCCCTGGCCGCCGCCGCCGCCTCCTTCTAGAGGCCGCCTCGGCCTCGGCGGCACTGCCGGCCGCACCACCGCCCTCCCCCGCCGGCCCCTCCCCACCGCCACCGCCCCCTCCTCGCCGACCCCTCCCCACTGCCACCGCGCGCCCCCTCCTTGCCGGCTCCTCCCCACCGCCGGCCACTGTGCAGCACCGCCGCTCTTCCCTCCCCTCCCTCACTCGTCCGTGCAGTGATTTAGTTGATTCAAATGCTAGATTTATTGATTTAGTTGATTCAAATGCTAGATTCAAGTGCTAGTTAGATGGTACATGTTATTGTTAGATGCTAGATGTTTTTGTTAGATGCTAGATAAGTTAATATCACCCCCTACACATGATGGTTTCATGGCCTTTTTTCAAATGCTAGATTCATTGATTTAATTGATTCAAATGCTATATTCAAGTGCTAGTTAGATGGTACATGTTATTGTTAGATGCTAGATGTTTTTGTTAGATGCTAGATAAGTTAATATCACCCCCTACACATGATGGTTTCATGGCCTTTTTTTCTCCTACTATTTGGCGGAAATTCCGTCACATCAAGGTTAAAAGAATGGAGGGGCGCCGGCGCCGATCCAGCTCTGTCCACTACGCGAGCACAGACTCACCGTCAAAGAGCATCTCAAGCACATCTCTCTCTCCTCATCTCGTTCCATCTCCCTTCCTCCCTCTAGCTCTGTCCCTCTCTCTTCATCTCCCTCTACCTCTTTCTCTCCCCCTCTCTCTTCATCTCCCTCTAGCTCTCTCTCCCCCTCAGCCTCTCTCCTCACCCCCTCTCTCTTTGTCTCTCGCTCTCTCCTCACCTTAATTTGGACCGTACAACGATCATTAGTTAGCTCCTTGCGCTCCTCGAGGTGGAGCGGCTCATGATCGATGCCCCGAGTGATCATTAGTTAGGTAGTTTATAATGTTGTTCATAAATAATTGTTTATTACACAGTTTATTATGTTGTTCATTAATTGGTACTTATTATTTATAAATATTTACTGCTATTGAGTGATTAATTAATATATGTAAATAAAGGGTTTCAGGCCGGCCTGGCCGGACCCGACACGGCATGACACGCAATAAATGTGTTCGTGTCGTATAGACTGTTGTAGTGATAACTTATTCATAAAGGTGGCACAGAAGCAAACAGATTTGTCAGGATGTCAATGACCCGCGATTGCGTGGACGGTGGAGCTGGACCCGCGATTAACTTTCCTCTCTCTCTTTCTCTACTTCTTTCCTCTCTCTTAAATGACTTCAATTTGAAAATGAGCAACGTAACCTATAGCAATGTATACCCGTTTCGGATCGGCACGTCTCACATGCCATGGCATGTGAGACGTGCTGGTTCGGAATTGTCCCTTTTTGGACAGCCTGGGAGTGACCGAGGGGGTGTGACTTGTGACGAGACGCGAGTCTGGATCTGGGCGAGATTTCGGTAGCATAACCCTGTTGTTCTCTGCTGCACCATTTTTGGGCGTGCAGTGGAGAACAGCGGGGTTATGCTGCCAAAATTTCGTTCGGATCCAGACCATGCGTCTCATCATGAGCACGCTCCGCTCGGTCACTCTTGGGTGGGTTTAGGACCTATCTGCCTAGGTTGTAGGGCCGTGACATAACCTAACAATGAAACTAATAATGATTTGTCTGCTTTGAAGGTATACCGTGAGACATGGCTGAAGATCGCACTTGGATGTATACTGGTTGGAAAAAGGATGGGAATCACTCAGAGGAGTGGTTTACGAAGACAAATGCTTTCATAGAACGAGCTTTCTCGTTGTTAGACAACAGTAAGGTGTGGTGCCCATGCATCAAATGTCAGAATGCGAAGTGTTTTGACAAAGTGACGTTGACGTTTCACTTGTGTCGAAACGGTTTCATGCAATGTTATGGGGTGTGGACCTTTCACGGTGAGACACCTTGTGAAGTCGTACAAGATCGAGATGAGGATGACAACACAGGGGTCGATATGATGGACGAGATGCTTGAGGCCCTAAATCCTGAATTGACGGAGGATCCTCCTACAACAGAGGCTGGAGTGTTTTTCACACTTCTTAAAGCTTCAGAAGAGCCGTTGCATGAACACACCAAAATGACACTCCTCACATTCATGACTAGATTTATGGCAGTTAAGTCTAAGTATTTCTTTTCTAACAACTGCTACAATGACCTTATCGACTTGATTAGAGATGCCTTTCCACAACCCCATAAATTGCCTAAGGATATGTATCAGTCAAAGAAATTGATTTCTGGTCTTGGTATGAAGTATGAGAAGATTGATATGTGTCCAGACAACTGCATGCTTTTCTGGAAAGATCATGCCAATGAGAATAGGTGCTTAAAGTGTGATAAAGCGAGATTTGTCGAAGTTGTTAATGAAGACGGTGCAAAAGTAATGACTCAAGTCGCACAGAAGCAGCTTCGCTACTTGCCTGTCACACCTAGGTTGAAGCGTTTGTTTCTCTCAAAAAAAAAACAGCTAGGCATATGAGGTGGCACAAAGAAGGTGTACGTGAGAATAACGAAATGATGGTGCACCCGTCTGACGGTGAAGCTTGGAAGGCGCTTGATCGTTTTGATCCAGATTTCGCCAATGATGCAAGAAATGTTCGCATCGGTTTGGCGACAGATGGTTTCTCACCGTTTAGTACAAACGCCACACCATACTCTTGTTGGCCCGTGTTTGCTATTCCATACAACCTGTAATTATATTATCTTCATTGTAAGTGTTATTCGAATTTTATTTAAGTAAGTGTTATTCGAATTTTAAGTAAGTGTTATTCTTCATTGTAAGTGTTATTCAAATTTTATTTAAGTGTTATTTCTCACGGATGGTAAGTGTTATTCGAATTTTATTTAAGTAATTATATTATCTTCATTGTACTAACACGTATCCATAGGAGGTAGAGCTTGGTCGGCAGCCGACACCTATCGAGGTGTGGCAGAGCGGTCACGCAGGAGATGACCCCTCGCAGCCTGATCAGTTGTGTTCTCAGGCAGCTACAGATGTGGTGGTAAGTTATTTTGTTATGTTAATTACGTTCTCTCGTGACAGTTCTGAAGATGTTATTTTTCTGCATTTCCAGGTAAACTAAGGACGGGAGGTGCAGAAGCTGCGAGGAGATGCTTTTGATTATGTGCATGCTCCGGAAATTGACGGTCAAGCTGCGTACGCAAGTGGCGGCGGTAAACCTCATGGACGGTGAGATTTCTTATTTTTTGTTTACTATCATGAACTTTCAATGATACACAAAAATAATCATATTACTGCATTATATAGGATGGGTATCTTCGATGGGGTGGTGTACTCGAGGGAGGCGCGCTCTGCCTCGAGAGCCTCTTCATCGCAGCAGGGTGGATCCAGCAGTAGCAGCAGAGCTGCGGAGCTGGAGCTACAGAGCGTCCGTGAGGAGTTGCAGAGGACGCAGGCAACTCTCAGACTTAGAGACGAGACGCTCGTAGCGAGGGACGCGATGCAGGCAGCGGCGTTGAGGGCTCGAGATGAGTATCAAAACTCGTTCATGCTACAGTGGCAAACTGCCTTTCAGGTAAATTCTGAACTCTGACTATTGTACTTATTACTTGTCATATAAAAATGTTATGTGAATTGATGTGGTCTGTATTTTGCAGGCTGTGGCGGCAGGACAGCATGCAGTTTTTCCGCAGTGGGCGCCGCCACCGTTGGAGCTACCGCAGTTGCAGTTCCCGATAGGAGCCCAGGTACACATCTATTTTAATTTAGTCATAACTAGTATACTTAGTTCATATCGATATTGATATTGATAAAACTTGGTCAAAATTGCTAAAACTTACTCAAACTTAGTGAAAATTGCTCAAACTTAGTTCATATTGATGGAACTTGCTCTAACTTGCTCAAACTTAGCTAAAATTGGTCAAACTTAGTTGATATTGATGAAACTTGGTCAAAATTGCTAAAATTAGTTAAAATTGCTTAAACTTAGTTGTTATTGATGAAACTTGGTCAATATTGCTAAAACTTGCTCAAACTTAGTGAAAACTACTCAAACTTAGTTGATATTGATGAAACTTGCTCAAACTATCTCAAACTTAGTTAAAATTGCTTGAACTTAGTTGATATTGATGAAACTTGGTCAAAATTGCTAAAACTTGCTAAAAGTTAGTGAAAAATACTCAAACTTAGTTGATATTGATGAAACTTGCTCAAACTATCTCAAACTTAGTTAAAATTGCTTGAACTTAGTTGATATTGATGAAACTTGGTCAAAATTGCTAAAACTTAGTTCAATATGTATTTATTACTATTAACTTGGCTAATCATACTTTTAAATCACAGACATCGGGGACGGAGGCTCGCACACCATCGCCGCAGGTTGCACCGCATGGAGGGCACGACGAGGAGCTTCCTCACTCCGGTAGTGGTCGGGGTAGTAGTCATATGTAGTGTCGATAGTGCCATTTGTTTGATGTGGATGAGTGACTTTGATATTTGTTATGTTCTGCGTGTTTTGTGATGTGGATGAGTGTACATATCTGTTTTGTGATGTTCTGTGTTCTGGCCATAGAGCCGGGTAGCATTTTCTATTTTTTTAAAAAAATTGCTAACCTTATAGACGACGGTTTTTATACAGTACCGTCGTCTATAAGGCTTGTAGACGACGGTATGACCAAACCGTCGTCTACAATAGCTTTATAGACGACGGTTTTCTATACAGTACCGTCATCTATTCTTTATAGATGACGATTTTCTATACAGTACCGTCATCTATAAAGCAATAGATGACGGTACAACCAAGCCGTCGTCTATGAGACCCGCAGGGGGAGCCACGTGGCAGGATCTATAGACGACGGTCTTAACTGACCGTCGTCTATGGACACCCCAATAGACGACGGTGTTAACAGACCGTTGTCTATAAGTCCCGCAGGGGAGCCACGTGGCAGACCCTTTTAGACGACGGTGATAATGCACCGTCGTCAATAAGCCTCCCGGGTTGCCACGTGGCACTGGCCAACCACAGACGACGGCCTGTTCTGGCCGTCGTCAATAAGATTATAGACGAC
This sequence comes from Tuctoria greenei, assembly GCA_036927565.1. NCBI lineage: Eukaryota > Viridiplantae > Streptophyta > Magnoliopsida > Poales > Poaceae > Tuctoria > Tuctoria greenei. Next base: position 75,341,754 of record JAYESD010000007.1, on the reverse strand, counting down.
GGTTACCGTCGTCTATAAGTTTATAGACGACTATTAGTCATCGACGGCCAGGAACCATCGTCTATAAGGATATACCGTTGTCAATAACTTATAGACGACGGTTTTGTCCTTATTGACGACGGTTTCTGGCCGTTGTCTATGGATCAGTTTCCTGTAGTGTGGGATGACAAACATCAGCGGCACGGCTACGCGGTGGTGCTGTCGCACACAGAACATGGCCAGTAGGACAGTGGCTTGAGGACGGGAAACACCAGAAAGTTTCGATGGTGTGAGCAGCAAGCTGGAAATAGAGAGAGAGGAAGCTTAGGCAGGGTGCAACGCTCTGGCCAGCATGAGCCTTGGCGTCCTTGCACGTCGCTCGGTGTCACACTGTGGGCAACAGAGGATAAGGAGGAAAAACAGAGATAGTGGAGAGGAGGATGACAGGTGGGGTCCATAAACTCAAACACATAACTTCTTGTTGATTTTTAAGTGTTACACAAACATGCTCTATAAATTGTGAAACTTGGCAGGTAGAGAAATTCGCAGGTGAGAAATGCAAATATGACATCTGATTTGTCATTTGGATGATTTGAAGATCGATTTTGAATTTGATTTCAAATTTGAATGCACTCATTTACTAAATTCCAATTAAGGTAGCAAATCAATTGTAGAAATGATCAAAATTGGCAGAGTTTCTATTTGGACTATAGACAATTCAAATATGAAACCAAATTTGAGTTTTGATCATTTTATTCAAATACCTAGCAAAAGAAGTTAAAAAATTAATGCGTGGCAGGGCAGCTATTTGATTTATGAAAGACGGATTAGTGAACTCAACTTAAAGTTTGACTCATTTGAATAGGAAGGTTTTGATCTGTAATTGCTCTGGCATTTGAATTTTTTAGTTAACTTGACATTCTTTATTTGAAATAATCATTTCTTTAAAAGCTATAGTAAACTTCCAAAGAATTCTCAAAGTTCTAACAAATCTATATTTAACATCAGTTATTAGTTAGCATAGTTGATGTGTGTTTGAATTTCTAACTAAAATAAAAAATTTAAGTTCGCATTTTTACATTCGTGTCCATTTCAAATGTGGGCTTTTACGTAATGTTTGGAAACTAGTTCCTCCACCTAATGGTCACACATTGATAGGAACTAAATGGATATTTAGAAACAAACAAACTGAAGATGGGGTTGTGGTTAGGAATAAAGTTAGGTTTGTTGCTCAAGGTTTTACAAAAGCTCAAGGTTTTGATGAAACTTTTGCTCCTGTCACTAGATTAGAAGTCATAAGAATTTAATTAGCATTTGCTAGGTCTAAAGGTTTCAAGTTATATCAAATGGATATTGAAAGTGCTTTTCTTAATGGCTACATAGATGAGGAAGTTTATGTTAAGCAACCACCGAATTTTGAGAATTCGGATTTCCCTAATCATGTTTACAAACTTTCCAAAGCTTTATATGGTCTCAAACGAGCCCCTAGAACATGGTATGATAGGTTGAAAACATTCTTATTTGAAATGGGGTATACCATGGGCAATGTAGATAAAACTTTTTTTTGTCCTTAAGCATGGCAATGACTCAATATTCATTCAAGTGTATGTAGATGATATTATCTTTTGTTGTGCTTTCACGATCTTGTGTCCAAGTTTTCAGCTATAATGAGTTCAGAATTTGAGATGAGTATGATGGAAGAACTCATGCACTTTTTTGGGTTGCAAACCAAACAAACTAAGGAGACAACCTTTGTACATCAAATGAAGTATACGAAAGACCTCCTCAGGCATTTCAACATGGAAACAGCAAGCCTCTCTGAACACTAATGGGAACAACGACAACACTTGAATGTGATGAAGATGGTAAACCTGTGGACCAAAAAGAATATCGAAGCATGATCGGGTCACTATTGTACCTCACAGCATCAAGACCAGACATAAAATTCAGCATATGTCTTTGTGCATGATTTTAAGATTTTCCACGAGCTTCACATCGTCAAGTCATCAAAAGGATTATCAGGTACTTACATGGAACTCAACAATTTGACATTTTTCTTCTTTCTTCCTCAACCGTTACTTTGAAAGCTTTTTCTGATGCTGATTTTGGTGGTTGTAGAATTGATAGGAAAAGTACTTCGGGTGCTTGTCATTTTCATGGTAATTCACTTGTTGCTTGGTCCTCTAGAAAACAAAATTCAGTTGCACAATCCACGATCGAATATAAATACGTAGCTGCTGCTAGCACTTGCTCACAAATTCTTTGGACTGTGCAAACACTTAAGGACTATGGGGTCGATCTAGATAGTGTTCCATTGTTTTGTGATAACACTAGTTCCATTTGTATTGCTAAAAAACCCATGCAACACTATAGAACAAAGCACATTGACATTAGGTATCACTTTCTCCGTGATAATGTAGAAAAGGAAACATTGTGCTTCACCATGTAGATACAGAACAACAATTGGCTGACATTTTTACAAAAACTTTGGATTTCACTCGTTTTTGTTTCATTCGTAGTGAAATAGGGGTTATGCATCCAAATTGCTTAAACTGGGGGGGGGGGAGTTTTCGGAACTTGGGAAGTCTAGTTTGTGCATCTGAAATTAAAAATAATATAAGCATAAGTGTTTCATACATATATGACTTTGTGATTTCTTTTACATGCTGAAAGTGCTTACTAAATTACTCATGTTATACATTTTGTAGTTTTTGCCATGACTAGTAATTTGAATAATTACTTACACTAAATCTGGTCATGATAAACATTTCTTGTTCTTTTGAACTTGTTGCATGCTCACGAGTGCTTTTAAGCTTGAAAAATTAATCATTCAATAGACCACATGTTGAGCTTTTATGATTAAATAAAAAATCTGAGATCAAGAGAATATGCATACATCACACTTGTTTTGAGATTGCTTATCATTGCACTTAGATATGAACATGGAAGGAGTTGTGCATGACTGAAACCATATCCTAAAGCTTGTGATTGTCAAATGACATAGGCTTGGCTTGGTTGGTTAAATAAGGTTGATGTTGCATATAATCTCTTGCAAAATTTATATCATTTAAATTGTGCTTTAAAATATAAAAAATGGCAACATGTGTTATGCTTTCTTGTTTTGAAATAGTTGAGACAGGGAGGTCATGACTTTCTTAAGTTGAAATTACACTTGGTCTCTAGCATGGTTTACACTACTTTATGTATCTCATTAATGTGATAGTGTAAGTTACTTGATAGTATGACTTGTATGATCTTTGTTTTATATGTATATGTCATATTATGCTAAAAAATAAATTTCTCTTTTTAACGTTGTCGAATACATTGTCAAAGGAGGAGAAATATGTCACACATTGCACATTCACAAGTGTTCTGATTACATCCTTAGGGGGAGATTTTTTTTTAAAGGGAAAGGTTTCTTTTCATTTGATGTTTGATTTTGAAAACGGGGGATAAATTTTATTTTATCAAAACTTTCATGAAATGTGAATGAGCCAGTGTTCGGTTTCGTAGCAGTGTTGCCAATGCATTCATCAAGAGGGAGATTGTGAGACCTATGTGCTGAATACATTGGCAATTATGTTAAAAGTGAGGGTTTACATGCAAAGTTTTGAATATACTTGAGAAACCCACTTTGGATTGTTTGAACTTGTGGCAACTAGTCACACATGTGAGGTGCACGTGTTTTTGTTTAGATTGTCCAAACTTTGCAGCACGTGAGCTCCACTTGTTTTAACTTTAGAGCATCTGAACTTTTCGATATGTAACGAGAGTAACAATTACCTTTTAGTAGGTTCGTACTATCCGAATTTTCTCAATGCATATTGGGAGTAATAGTTACTGCTCTACATTTTAGACTATATGAACTTAACATTTATGTTCGGTTGCTGCATTTTTCAATTGCAATATTTCAAAATTGCTTATTGGATTATGGGAAGTTTTCTTAGTATTTATTTACTAAGTTTTGATGTATTTTGGCTGATCATAGTGGATATCATTTTGCTAAGTTGTGCAACATGCTTATGTGAGATGCTCATATAAGGTGTTGTGGTTTTCGGACCACTGTCAGTCAAGTTGAGGACTTGTGCTAGGAAAAGTTGCTTGTTTGTTCATGTGCGGATGTTGCCTAAGGTCAAGACATGGCTTGTGACATTTATCCAATGAACTAGTCTTAGAGAGAAGATGAGGTTCAACAACCAAGTTTGGGAGGAATTGTGGTTGAGATGATCGGGAGGTCACACAACATGTTTGGGTCAAAAATAATGCATATGAATGTATTGTGAATATTTTGGAAAGTTTTTGGACGTGTGCAAGGGGTGCATGTACGTGGCAACATTTTTCCAATGCATGATGGAGAGATATGGACGTGAAGATATGGCTGAAAGGGTCCAACCGGCTGGACTACGCGCTCAGGCAGCGATTGAAGCAATTATGGTTAGTTTATGGAAGGTTTTGAGCTTGTTATGGTTAGGTTTTGTGTTGGTCATGAAGTTGAGTTGTTTTAGGAATGTTTGGGACGTTCCTAAGATGTTTGGAAGTCCTAAGATTGCTTCTATTAGCATATGTAAGAGTCTTGAGCAGCTATGGAAAGTTTTGGATGAATCTAAGTAGGTGTAGGAAGTCCTAGTTGGATTGGAGTTGCCTTAGGTCTGGTTATATAAGCAAGGGAGGCCAGAGGATATGGTGAGACGACTTGTGGCTGTTTCTTTTGTTTTTTTGGTGAATAAAAATCATAGTTTACATGAGCTTTTGTGCCTTGTGCGTTCGATTTGTTTTCGCCAAGTCTTGCTTGTCGAGTTTCTGCATTGCAACATAGCAGATATGTTTTTCTTCTGTTAGAACAGATTGACCTTTGCGTAGGGTTTTTTTGCTATAACTTGATTTCTACTTGATGGTTTCACATGATTCTGGTTGTGGTGTCCTCGTGACTTGATTCTCTGCAAGCTCTGCTACTTTTGTCATGGTTGAACACGTTTAGATCAGTCGCAGATATGGTTTCTTCATCAGATTGATTTTCTATTGAGGGGTTTTTGTTGCTTCCGCATAAAAGTTTTGATCTACCATTCACCCCCCCATCTTGTAGTTTTTCACGCGCTCTTTGATCCTACAGGTAGTGAGTACAATTGTTCACTAGGCTGTGATGTAGTAACTACTTGGACCTGGATCAAAGAAGCTTCATCATTTGGATGTAGTAGGTTTGGTTGCAAACTAAAGTTATGTTTATGAACATTAAACATGATGCTTAAAACTAACCATAAGGATCCACTACTATTGCAAGTTTATTAAGGATCTTTACTTTCAGTCTTATGTTTTGGCATGTATTAGTAGTGTGACGGCTAAGCCTTATTGAGCGTAATCTCATGGTTTGTTGATCTATTCTTTTGCATGTAATGTTGCATATGGCAACATTATAGAGGATGTTGATACGAGTGAGGCAACACTCGATGAAGGATGCAAAATCATTAGGAGCCCTGCACGCCATCGTGAGTGTTGTGTGCTGCTAGTGTGAAGCCTCCGCGGGAATGAGGACTTTGCTTTTGCTTTTGCTTAGCATAGGTTATAGGTTGTGAGTTCTTCTTTTCTTTCCGCTGCTTGTACTGATGTACATTATTTGTAAACCTTACAGTACTATGCAAAGGAAGAAATATGTATTGTAAATGTGTCCTTCTTTGTGATGTGTTGTTCAGTGTCACATTATGACACAGTCCAACGAGATTCCTAGAATGTCAGGACTTTGGTCCTCACAAACTTGTATCAAAGCTGCATTTGAAATAGCGCACCTGAAAAGACACGTATTTTGAAAAATTTGAGACTATGATTGAGGATTTGGTACTAGACTCACATAAGGACTAATATTAGCATAATTACTTAAGGTGGCAATGTAACTGTTGACGATCGTTATATACCAATTTTAATCGTCAATATAACTCAATTATGTGAAGGAATAAATATTTCTTATACCCGTTCTAGTTAGAAATGACCTAGTTCCACTTGTACTTGGAGAAATTTGTGCATGCAGGTATTTTATACAGAACTGAAGTGAAACAAGGGGGTGGATCCTATAAAATTTCATCCCAACCAATCAAGCACCACATGGATCAAATGGCCCACAAACAGAAGTATCCGAGTCCATCCAACGGTGTATCACCTATATCAGTAAGGGGGACCCACCTATCAGGGACCTGGAGAAAACACAACCTCAACAGAGCCCTGACCAGGTCGGCCGACCGCCCTAGTCGACCGACTTGGTCCTGGCGCAAAACTCGATCGATCGACACGTGTTGGCTCCTCCAGACTTCCTGGAGATGATTATGATTCATTCATGATTATTTGGTGGTGGGAACTGACCCTTCTCCACCTATAAATAGGACCCCCTACCCTCACTTCACACACACACACACACACACAGACCACTTGAGCATCATTCTAGGTATACACTAGTTCTCCTAGTTCCTTGGTGGAGGTTAGGTTGTAGAGACGAGCCTCTAGTCCCATGTCCAAATTGGGAAAGGTATGGCTCACGTATCTTTTCTTATATTTGTGATGTTATGCATAATAAAGATATTATATTTAGTCTTCTCTTATTCATATACTTGGATGAACGTTTCTTGTTTGATTGTGGATTCCATGTATGTGGTAGGTATAGTCTTATGATTGTGACCTAATGTCATTATACTATCATCATAAACACTATAAACCCCCACTATAGTCTAATTAGCTATGATATGATCATGTTAATATGAATGACTTATGCTATGTTTCAACATTGGTTCAACGACGTTTAGGTTAGTCATTGCCTTAGGACGGCTTGTGCCGCGGATCCTAAGGTATTTACTTAATATGCTAGCATGGTGCTAGGATAGTTAAGTAGTGTTGGACTTCTCGTAGATCCACATATTGAAGAGGTAGGCAGTAGGTGGTGACAGCCTATCTGTCCTTTGTAATCCTCCATGTTCGGCTATGCCACATGCTCTTTGCGGGAGTCATACTAGTATTGCTAGGGGTAAACCTGTGCCCAATATGTTGAATAACTTAGCAAAAGGATTCACCATTGACATGCTTATTAGTACCTAAGCTATGTTATGTATATGTATATTAGAAGCATTGTAGAAACAACTCCCCAACTCTTAGTCTAATATCCATTAGGACCCATTTACCCTTTAGAAAAGATTGCTTAGGTGTGTGTCACACTACCCATATTATCAACTTACTCCTGTCTTGATAATTGATTAGTATCCCATAGCTTGATCATAAGAGTAGTGTCTACTTTAGTCCATTGCCTTCTTTTGGGATAAATACGATACCCTTGGAATACACTTGGGTGAAATGCTACACGACAATTTTTGTGCGCTTGCAGATTTTTATCTGTGATGTAAGAAACGTCAACAAGCATTTCCAGCGTCGTTGTCGGGGAAGGCAAAGGAAGTGAACTATAGCTATCACTCGTGATTAAGCTATAGGCATTAATAGTTATTAGACATGATTACCCCTGTTTGTTTTCTTCTTTTGTGTGAAAACATTTTAGTATTGGCTAACCCATTTTACGGGATGGCCAACGAGGATGCAAGTGCTCAACTGCAAGATAATTCAAGGCGTACCTAAACAAATGTCCCCTATGAAACACCATTGCCTTTTGTGGAAGAATTTCAGCTGCATGTAGGAGCCAAAGTCATCCATCCTCTAGCTTGGGGAGCCTCCAAGTGTTCTTCTCGGTTTATGTCCATCATGGGGTGGATAATTGACCTTTCATCCAACACTCATGCATGGGTTGGTCCACCAATCCATGGCCATATTCGTGTTGGAGCTGAAGGAGTCCTATTCTCATTCATCTTGGATGAGAATATGGTCTCCACTCAAGGGGTGGACTAAAGAATGCTCTAGTTCCCTTAGCTTGGCATGCACACCACTTAACAAGGTTGCCAGTACCCTTCGTACCGAATACCCATTGGGACTGCAAAAAGACCAAAAGAACTTCACCTGTCTGAGTTGATGATCTTCGAAGGCCCCACGTGTCATACGGGACCGGACCTGCCTCCCTTCTATGGTTAGTCCCGTTGCTTCCACGTGTATACTGCAACTGGACCTACGACCCACACATGGGAAAGCTCCAGGTTAAACACCTGCGCGGCACCCCCGGACCTAACCCCCGACAGAGGAAAGCTCTGGTACCGAAACGTGTACAATAGCACCAGACCTACCCGTCCCAGACGGTAAGCTCCGGAGCTACCACGTGTCCAACCGCCAGACCTTCAGCCTCAACAATCAGACTGGTGGACCCCCAGCAGCTCGGACCCTCAAGGGACAATCAAAGACTTCAAGACCCGATTAAGTGTCATTAATACCATCTTAATGACACACGATCGGAGGACACTTAATACCGGTAAAGGCACTGTCAAGGCGCGTTACCACACTATTAAGGGTAATTAAGCTCATTAATTTTGTATTAAACATCAATAACCGCCAGGGCCACATGTTGGGCCAGGCTAACGATGTAACGACCAATCCTTGTGCTATACAAGGACTGGCCGAGCGATACAAAGGGAGACTCTTCCAGACTCTGCTCAAACACACACACCCTCAAGCGTTCAGCCGCTCAATACAACAACTACACACCCCGTGGAGTAGGGTACTACGCATAGGCAGCCCGAACCACATAAATCCTCGTGTCAACTTGCCATCGTGTTCTGAATCTCTGCGCGCCAAACACCAAACTACAAATTCCACGGGCTACCAACAGTAGTACCAGGAGAATTGCCGAAACCAAACTCCAATAGTTGGCGCGCCAGGTAGGGGGCCCGAGATTCAAGGATGGTGAACTCTGCTGCTGGATCGTCCAACAGCAACCCTGCTGCGCAACCTGCTGGAGGCAATCCCTCTAACATGCAGCAGCCAGCAGGTGCTGTGGCTCCACCAGGAGTCATGCCATCATCGCCACCGTCCGCACCGGCGAATCAAGCTAGACAGTGGGATGGGACGTCTGCGTCGGTCACGACATCGACGAACAACAACCCTGAACATGGGCTCCATGCCGCACGTGCTCTTCTCCAACATCCACCGCCTCCAGGAGCATCCCAGGGTGCAATGGAGCAGTGGAGGGCTGATGTGGAACACTTGGTTGCAGCAGCAACCGATCGCATCAGCAACCAAGGTCCTCCCCCCTTGGGGCGGGCCCCATCGCAGCATCGGACCGTGTCGGGTAGACTTGGTTCGCACGCTTCGCAACACAGGAAGCGTGCTGCGTCTCAATAGGCAACGTCGCTGCCTTCCGGGGTGCAATGCCCCCATACGGTAACTAGGCTTTCAACTCATGACCTCCGGGTGGAGCTTGATCGCCGTTACCATCAACAGGATGGACTCGTCCATATCGAGCGTGCTCACGAAAGGCGAGAGGCTCGAGATAGTCCTACTCCCGAGGGAGTAGGAGGAGGCTGTTCTGCCCTGGCCATGCACATACACATGGTCAGATGGCCACAGAAGTTTCGTCCTCACCTGCCAGAGAAATTTGACGGGACTGTCAATCTCGCTGAGTTTCTCCAAATCTACTCCACCGCAATCCTTGCGGCTGGAGGCAATGAGGCCGTAATGGCCAATTATTTCCCCATGGCTTTGACTGGGACCACCAGGTTCTGGTTCATGAGCCTTCCCCCTGACTCCATCAACAATTGGGCAAAACTGTGCCAACAGTTCATCGCCAATTTCGGGAGTTCATACACGTGACCAGGCACTGAACTAGACCTTTTTGCTGTCAAGCAGAAGGGGGGAGAGTCCCTGTGATCCTTCATCCAGAGGTTCTCCCAAGTATGAAACACCATACCTTCTATATCAAGCGCTTCTGTTATTGTGGCATTTAGACAGGGCGTACGAGACAATAAGATGCTGGAGAAGCTGGGGACCAAGGAAGTCACCAGCGTCACAGAACTTTTCAGCTTGGGAGACAAGTGCGCCAAAGCTGCGGAGGGCCATGAAATGTACTCCCAACCACCTCCGGAGGACAACAAAAAGTCCTCCAAGTGTGAAGACACTACCTCCAGGAGTGGTAAGAAGAAGAAAAAGTCCAACGGTAAGAAGAAGTTGTCGGCCAGCACACCTACAGTCGCTGCTGCCGCAGCTCCGGGTGGCCGGGGGCTTCGCCGTGAGACATGACCTCGGTCGTCGTCTGAAGACGGTGGCAGCTCCAAGATGTGGTGTCCCATACACAAGTCGAACAACCACAACCTGGAAGGCTGCCGAGAGGTCCAGAACCTCGCCGAGCGCTACAACAAGCGCCGGGAAGAAGTCCCTTTCCGTCAAAGCGAAGGAAAACAGAAAGTCGACAAAGCTCCGGATGAAGAGGAGTTAGGCTTTCAGGACCCTAAAAAGGTTTTGAAGGCTGTTTACACCTCTGTTGACGACGACTCCGACGTCTCCGACAACGAGTGTCGGAAGACCATGAACACCATCTTTGGTGGTTCGTGGGACATCACCTCCCGCCGTGTCCTCAAGACCATGCGGCGGGACATGGCCTCAGTAGCTCCCACCGCTAGGGCAGAGCCGCACCGGTAGTGGATGGACACTGCCATCACTTTCGATGCTTCAAACTTCCCTCGGAACATGATCGGAGCTGGCCAACTCCCATTGATGGTATCTCCGACCATCAACAACATCCAGCTCCATCATATGATGGTGGACGAAGTTTCGGGGCTGAACCTCATAAGCTTCGAAGCTTTCGTCAAGCTTCAACTCCGACCTTTTGATCTTCGCCCCTCTCGACCTTTCTCCGAAGTAGGTCCGGGGGCCATAACCCCACTCGGTGCCATTACTCTCCCTGTGACCTTTGGATCCCGAGAGAATTACCGCACTGAGAAGTTGGTCTTTGATGTGGCGCAGATCAACTTACCATTCAACGCCATCTTGGGCAGCCCAGCCTTGTACAAGTTCATGGCTGCTACTCATTATGGCTATTTGGTGTTGAAGATGCCAACACCAGCAGGTGTTCTCCAAATCCGTGGAGATCGCATGACCGGAGTGACTGCTCCGGAAGAACTCCATGCGCTTGCTACAGCGCAGGAGGAAGAATCCGGAAAGGAGCAAGCTCCGAAACCCCTGAGCATTCTTCATCGAGGCTCAACCTCTGCACCTCGCGTGCATCCAAGCGACGACACCGACATTCTCGTCAAAGTCGTCCAAATCGGTTTCAACGCTGCTCAGACCACCCATATATCGGGAGGTCTGAATGACAAATAGGAACTCGCGCTCGTCACTTTCCTCCGGGCTAATGTCGACGTGTTTGCCTGGCAACCAACACAATTGCCTGGGATCCCTAGGGAAGTGATCGAGCACAATCTGAAGATTTATCCTGATGCTCGGCCTATACATCAGAAGCCTCGGAAGCAATCAGTAGAGCAACAAAACTTCATACGTCAAGAAGTGAAGAAATTGCTTGGAGTTGGATTCATCCGAGAAGTCTTCCACCCAAAATGGCTGGCAAACCCAGTCGTTTTACCTAAGGCCGATGGGAAGCTTTGGATGTGTATCGACTACACTACACTGAATAAGGCGTGTCCAAAAGATCCATTCCCACTACCTAGAATAGATCAGATAGTGGATTCCACCTCCAGGTGCGAATTACTGTGTTTCCTAGATGCATATTCTGGGTATCATTAAATCAGAATGTCTAGGGAAGATGAAGAGCATACTTCCTTCATCACAGTAGATGGATTATATTGTTATACTGCCACGCCATTCGGTCTCAAAAACGCTGCTTCAACATTTGTACAAGCTATGTACAAAGTTTTTGGAGAGCTTATCAGAGATGTAGTGGAAGTGTATGTCGATGCCATCGTCGTCAAGATCAAGAACAAGGAGTCATTCCTTGGCACCTTGCAAGCTGTCTTCGACAAGTTGCGAGTCACACGCATGAAGCTGAACCCAGACAAGTGTGTCTTCGGGGTTAGCTCCGGAAAGCTTCTTCGATTCTTGGTGAACAACCGAGGAATAGAAGCAAATCCGGCGAAGATTAAAGCTATTGAAGACATGCGGCCACCAGCCCACATCAAGGATGTCCAGAAGCTAACTGGATGTCTAGCTGCCCTTAGCCAGTTCATCTCAAGACTAGCGGAACGGGCGCTACCCTTCTTCAAGTTATTGAGGAAGTTCGAACCATTCCAATGGTCTGAAGAAGCAGAAAAGGTATTCCAAGAGCTGAAACAGCTCCTCACCACTCTACCAACCTTGGTAGCTCTGAATCTTGGTGAGCCACTTCTGCTTTACATTTCGGCAACTGACGAAGTTGTCAGCATGGTCCTGGTTGTGGAAAGACCAGAACCATCTCTAGTTCAGGAATCCAGACCCCTTCGGGAGGGCCCGGAGCTACCTGAAGACGAGTCTGGGTCCCAACTCCCAGACCCTGATCCTCAAGGCGAGATGCCATAGGATCAACCTCCTTCAAATGAAGAAGTTGTTGTTGCCGAGCAACAAGATCCGAACCCCTCCAGGAAGGTCCGGGTAGCTACAGAAGAAGCTTCAGGTTCTTCCAGTGGGAACCCAGAGGTCCCCGAACAAGGTCGGGACCCCTTCGGGAGGGTCTGGGTTGATGAGGAGGAAGCTCCGGGCCCCTTCGGGAGGATCCAGACAGTTCAATGCCCAGTGTACATCAACACCAAAGTACTCCATGATGCCAAGACTCGGTACCTGGAGGTGCGTAAGCTGCTCTACGCAGTTCTTATTACTTCTATGAAGCTCCAAAACTACTTCCAAGCTCACAAGATTTCAGTGGTAACTTCTTATCCACCATGTGCAATCTTGCATAATCCCAACTCTACTGGGAACATTGCAAAGTGGGCTGAGGAACTGGCCGAGTTCGATCTTGAATTCGTCCCATGACAAGCAATTAAGAGTCAAGCACAGGCGGACTTCGTGGTGGAATGGACCCCTTCTCCATCAAATCCTGGGGGCCCCAGTGAGCAGAAGCTGGAACCCAAGGTTCCGGTTTTCACCGAACCTCACTAGACTCTCTACTTCGACGGCTCCGTGCAAAAGTAGGGAGCCGGAGCTGGAGTCCTTCTCCTCGCTCCGACCGGGGAGAAGGTCAAATACATGGTTCACCTTGAACTCAAGGCGACCAACAACATGGCGGAGTATGAAGCACTAATCTATGGGCTTAAGGTGACACTATCATATGGTGTCAAGCAGCTGTTGGTAAAGGGTGACTCGCAGCTCGTCATAAAACAAGTCAAAGGTGAATGCTGCTGCAACAACCCTCAACTAGTTGCATACCTACTTGAAGTCCAGAAGCTTCAGAAGGACATTGAAGTCCTGGATCTTTGCCATGTCCAGCGTCTCAACAACGCTGAAGCCGACAATCTCTCAATGAAAGCTTCAACCGGAGCTCCGGCTCATGACGGAACCTTCGTCCGAATATTTTCAAGACCAACAGCTCAACCTACCGAACTGAGCGAAGGGGGCGAGACCAGCACCTCGAAGCTGGCGGTCCCGATGGCCCTGTTACCATGGCGTCCATCAAGGGTCGTAGGTGCTGCAAGAAGCTCCGAGCAACCCAGCACACAAGACTCAAATCCTCAAGTTAGCTCCAATGCATGGATCTCGGAGATCCGGAGCTACTTGAAAGACAATTTCCTTCCTAAAGATAATGTATCCGCTGACCGGATAGTCAGATTGGCTAAAAGATACACACTATTAGAAGGGGATCTCTACCGGCGTGGTGCCAACATCATCCTAATGCGCTGCATTACAAGGGAAGAAGGTTGTGAGCTCCTCGTAGAAATCCATGGAGGCGAGTGTGGAAACCACACGTCTTCCTGTACGCTGGTCAGTAAGGCCTTCTGGCATGGTTTTTACTTGCCTACAGCACTCCAGGATGCAACTGAGCTAGTGAAGAAATGTGAAGCATGCCAGTTCCATGCAAAGAAAATTCACACACCAGCTCAACCTCTACAAATGATACCTCCTACATGGTCATTCGCTATGTGGGGGATGGATATCTTGGGACCTTTCCCAAGAGCTGTCGGAGGTTACAAGTTCCTGTATGTCTCCATCGACAAGTTCACCAAATGGCCGGAAGCAACTCCAGTTGTGACAATAAACAAGCAATCAGCTATCAACTTCTTGCAGTCCATCATATGCAGATTTGGAGTTCCAAACAAGATCATAACTTATTACGGGACCCGTATCACAAGCTCTGCATTCCAAGGATATTGTGAAGACCTCAACATTCAAGTTAGCTACGCCTTAGTAGCTCACCCGGCAAGCAATGGCCAAGCTGAGAGAGCAAATGCAGAAATCCTAAAAGGACTCAAGACGCGCACATATGAGCGCCTGAAAAAACATGGAGCCAACTGGATCGAAGAGCTTCCGCCCACCTTGTGGGCCAACAGGACAACTCCAAACCGGTCAAATGGAGAGACACCCTTCTTCCTGGTGTATGGAGCTGAAGCAGTCCTTCCTCCGGAAATCACCTTGGGGTCACTCCGGGTCCGGACCTTCGATGATGCCACGCAGGACCAGATCTAGCGTGAAGACCTTGACCTCCTTGAAGAGGGAAGGTGCCGAGCAGCTATTCGGAATGCCCGATACCGCGAAGCTCTTCGGCGCTATCACCAAATGCATGTTCACAACCGACAGCTCGAGGAAGGCGATCTGGTGCTACGGAGAATACAAACTCGAGAAGGGTTAAATAAACTCTCCCCCAGCTAGGAGGGCCCTTCCGAGTGATCAAAGTATCCCATCCCGGATGTGTTCGCTTGGCAACCGAGGATGGGACACCTCTCCCTAATCCTTGGAACATTGAGCACCTCTGTAAGTTCTACACTTAATATCACAGAGGTGAGTCTGTAGTTACATGTGATGTATGTTATATAGTCATTTTACAGAGTTGTGTAGCTCCTTCGAGAGAACAGCCGGACCTTCCTCGGAAGGTCCACAAAGTTCAGGCAACACTTGTCACAGTCTCAGAACTAAAAGTGTAGCTAGCTACCTTGGGTCAAATGAGAAACGCAACACACTTAGTCTGGTTCCGTACCCTAAGAGTGTACTTCTTTCCCCTGTGCCCCGGACCTATAATGAAAGACATCATTGTGTGAAAACAGACTCCACGTGCATTTATTTTGTATAGGCTCAATATTTTTTATTTTTCTCTTTCTTATCTATAACAAAGTTGTGCAATTCTTAAGAAACTTTAGATCGACCAATTCATGTATAATTCAAGTTGCATTGTCAATTCTTCGTGGTCTAAACATTGTTAATGGTCTACTCGTCTGAATGCCGCCAAGCCAATCTAGGTCCGGAGTGTGCTATCGACTTAGCCTGGTCCTGCACCCTAAGTACGCTACTCTACCTACACCCCGGCAGGCTGAAGTAAGGTGAGTCCAGAAACAATCGGACTTGGAGAAAACAAGCCAGTGCACTTGATTGTATTTAGATTGCGTTCGACCTAAAAATTTCTTTCGGGAATAGTAAGCCGCAAATGAGTTATAGAGAAGAAATGGATTTTACTATTTTTCTTGACTTCAGTGTGCAGGATAAATAAAGATCTCATGATGATGGTGGATGAAGCTGGAGCTATCAAAGCTCCGACACTCCCTAAGATGGTCTACTGTCGGTGTTCCAAACATTGATAGTAGACATCGCCAGAGCTACAAAGTTCTGGCAAATCCAGGGAGCCAGCCGTCAACATGAAGAAAAGATGGTGGAAGACTCCCCAGTGGGGTCTGCTGTCGATGCACCGCTTGTTGACAGTGGTTGCTGCCGGAGCTACCAAGCTCCGACAACCCCAAAGGACTAACTATCGACGCTATACGTGTTGATAAGGGTCACTGCCGGAGATACTAAGCTCCGACAACCTCAGGGGGCCCCTACTATCGACGACTTCGGACCTACAAACTACAAGTTCGAAGCACGCAAGTCTTCAACAAAATGTTACATCCTCTTGGTACATGTTCACAATCAAATTGTGTACATCTACCAGGGGGCCAAGTGGGACAAAGGTGTTGAAGACAAAAAATTCATAAAATTCTTGGATTTTATTAGTCTGGAGACAAGAGATTACAAAATTGGAGAAAAAGAAGAGAAGATACAAGCAGGAGCTACAAAGAGAGAGTCCTAGACCCTATGGAAGAACGAGGCGACCTTCTGGGCAACCTCCGACACGCTGGCTTTGGCGGCTTCTCCCTCTCCGTCGATGTGGCCTTCAAGCACCGGGTCCAGTGGGAAGTCAGGGTCCCGACTTGTGTAGCATGTCAGCATGAACTCTGCGACGTTCTTCGCCAGGTATTGTCCCTCAATTTCCAGCTGGTCCACGATGACATTGCCCATCTTGGTGATCTTGTTGCCCGCCGAGCTCAACGCCTGCAACGCCAGATCCAGCTCCAGCTCCGGATCATCCGGACGCATGGGACTAAAAGCCATCGGCGTCAGCGCATCATTGGCTTTGCCCAAGAAGTCCTAAACTTGTTGGGACTCCACAACCCTTGAGCCTCGCATCTCTTCCAAGGATCTCTTGGTCGCCGCAAGCTCCAAATTCTCCCGGGCAAGGCGCTCGACCTCTTTGGTGTCCTGCTGAATCTTTTCAGCAACCTGCCTTTCGAGATTACCGAGCTCCTCCTCTCGGAGGTGGATCTTGTTCTGGCGGTCGACCAGGTCCTTCTCCCGGCCCCGCACTTTCTTCTCCCTGGTAGCAATTTCATTCTCCCTCTTGTAGATGTCCTGTCCTCGCTGCCAGGCCTTCTTCTCCTCTTTCTCGCAGTGCTCCTCCAGCTTCTTGGTGTGCTCCGTGAGACTCTTGTCACCCAGAGTCAGCCTCTGAGTAAGCTCCTCCTTCCTCTTCACGAGGTCATACCGCAGCTCCAGGAGTTTTTGCTCTTCATCTTCGAGCTTTTTCTCCCGCTCCTTAAGAGCCTCCCGGTGCTTGACGAGGCTGTCGTGGATGGCACTGAGCTTCTCTTGGCGCTCATTCGCCGCTTCATTAGCAGCCACGGCCTGTTCATGGATGGCTCAGGACTGGTCGTCGATGGATCGCGTCATGCTTTCCCTCTCATCCAGCAGCCGACCCCAGTACTCCTGTCGGACCTTCTCCCTTTTCACCCACCCCTTGTCGTCGGCCAGCCTCGTCTGTGCCAGCTTGGTCTCAAATTGGAGCCGGTTGCACCACCTCCTAAGGGTTTGGCGCTCCTCCTCGAGGGCCATGCTGTTGTGGTAGAAGGCCAGCTGAACTTGACGAAGGCTGGAGCAGGCATTGTCGATGGATAACGACAAAGGGATTGGCACCGGACCTGTCGGGGTCCTCTCCGCTAGCTCCAATGAGTTCTCCATAACAAAAACCAGGTCCCGCTCTACACGTGAGGTCCCCTGAGATTCCACGACACTAGGGCCACCCTCCTGGATAGCCTCGGCCGCCGCCGAGGAAGGTCCTGCAGCAGAAGCTTCTACCTCCGGAGTCAGCTCCAAAGGTCCTGCCGCCTGGTCATCAGCAACTGGTCCCTCAGGCAAGGGACCGGCAACTTCATCTTGGCACCCTGGCTCAGGCGCAGGAACCTCTGGAACCACCACCTCCGGGCAGGCGTTGAAGGTTCGGCCGGAGCTAAAGCCACTTCTGGCTCCGACGCTGGCGCCTCCTCCATCGCCGGTTCAGGCGCTGGTGCTTTGACCGCCATTGGCTTGTGCGCCGGCACTTCTGCGACTACCGGCTCAGGAACTAGAACTTCATCGAGACCGGGCTCCGCCGCCAGAACTTCATCAACCACCGGCTCTACCACCGGGGCTTCATCAACCACCGGCTCCGCTCCCGGGCTTCAACAACATCTGACTCTATGGCTGGAACCACAGCTACCTTCGGCTCTAAGACCGGAGCGTCCATCATCTCAGCATCCAAACTCGGAGCTTCAACCTTCGGGGCTGGTTGTGCTAGTACATCTTCATTCTCATGATTCGGCGCTACCACGGGAGCTTCAGGGGATGACTCGAGGTCAAGGACCACGACAGCTGGCGCCATTGCTGCCGCGGCCGCAGCCACCTCTTGGGGCGGCACTGGAACTGGAGCCGGAGTCTCTGTCTGTGCAGCATCAGTTGCTACTGCAGGAACTGGAGCTTCATCACCTTTCTTGGGCACTGTGTTGATGAAGGACGAAGAAACTCAAAACATAGTTACAACAAAAACAATCAACTGAGGTAAAAAATCAAACTTACCTTGGAAGACTTCCGCTCCAGCTAGCGCGGAACCTCTTCACCGGACGCTCAGGACTGGAACCTGTTGCCACTGGCATGGTAGCTCCGGAAGGTTCCCCGGAGCTTGCTCCCGCCATCAGCGACGTCTTGATTGAGGCCCCCCTCGACCGGGAAGGACCTTCGGACCTAGAGCCTTCAACTGGCCCTGGTACTGGAGCCACATGGCCGGAGCTAGCGTCCCGAGGAGATGCTCATGCTG
Organism: Tuctoria greenei; assembly: GCA_036927565.1. NCBI lineage: Eukaryota > Viridiplantae > Streptophyta > Magnoliopsida > Poales > Poaceae > Tuctoria > Tuctoria greenei. The sequence goes on along the minus strand of JAYESD010000007.1, from coordinate 75,323,360 downwards.
GAGTGGTCGTCGCTGTCGAAGACCTCCTCCTCCGGGGAGAAGGAGCCATCGTGGAAGGAGCAGGTCTGACGGACCTCCCGTCAGCATGCTTCAACTTCCTCTTGAAGCTTGACGGCTCGGCCAACTCTTTGCCCTTGCCTACGACTTCGGTTCTTGGCTTCGAGGCGGGAACAGAGCTATCCTCTGAAGCTCCGAGGATCCCACCCCGGAGGTTTTTCGCCTCTCCATTAGGCCCAGGTCGTCCAGCAGCGGCATCTTCCTCCGGAGCTCTCTGCACTCCTCTGGTATCATATTCAGGGCAAGGAAGGCCGTCGTTGGAGACACATAGCCAGGGACGATGTTCCCAGGCTGGAACTTCTTGAGATGGGTCTTCAGGGCACATCGGTCAAGTTGGTGTCCAAGCCGACCTCAATACGGTTGGTGTCCATCTAACTGTTGAAGGCCTAGGCAGGCCGGCTCCTAGCCCTCAACGGGGCCCACCTGTTCTTCAAGAAGTTGTCGAAGACCATCTGAGGGGTCACCACACCGTCGACGCACTCCTAGATTCTGTCCAGAATGGGCCTGTACTCCCTCGACAGCTCTGGCACGTCACTCCAAATGTCGGTGTCGACGAGGGGGAGGCCTTCAGGCAATTCCAGCATCTCGTGTCCCTCGACGGTGATGATCACCCAGTCTTTCTTCCAGTCGTCCCACTTGCTGGAAGGGAAGGACCTCAAGTACTTGAGGGGAGAGTTTTTCCGCTTCACGAAGTAGTAGAAGCCGATGAACTAATCGCTCTTCCCGGTCGGGTGGACAGTGAAGAAAGTACGAAACAACAACACGCAAGGGGGCACACCCACCCACATCTCGCAAAAGTGGACGAAAGTCGCCACCAGCAAGATTGAGTGGGGGCCAGGATGGTTGAGCTGCAGACCATAGAAATCAAGCAGCATCAGAAAGAAAGTGGAGAAAGGCGGGATCAAACCCGCCATGGTGTACCCAAGGAAGTACACCATATCTCTGGCTCGCTCCTTCTCGAAGGGAAGCTTGCCACAGCGGATGTCGTTGTCGAAGGAGTCACTGGACCATCCCATGTAGGTCCGGACCCTAAATAGCTCCTTCTTGCTCCCGATGCGGCTCTTGGGGAGTCCCAACTTCATCGCAGCACAACGGGGCGAGAGATGAAAAGCAGGCGAAAGTTTAGAGGATTCGAGCACAAGTTCAAACGAAGGCGTAAAGCATCCCCAAACGGTGCGCGCTTTCCTTCTTAAGTAAGCCCCCGCAATGCTTTGATGGAAACCGCAGAGGAGCCGACGACACAGTTCAAAAACATCACCCTGCCAATGACAAGGGGGCCCAGGGCCACCCCGAAGATCAAGTCGAGGTCCTTACCCCAGGCGAACGGTTGTTATCATGAGAGGCGTGAAGCCCGAGGGCGGCGGCCTGACAGGGCGCATGGAACTGATATGGTTTTCATATCGAGAACCGGTGACCATCAATTGCGTGAGATCCGCACGCTCAGATCTCACCTGCTGCATCCTTGATATGCCACGCAACGATGGTTTAACTATGAACTACTGCCAATGGCACATACAAAGACCCTTGGAGACACGGCTCAAAAGCCGAAGGATGGAACCACCTCCGGCAGAACGACTTCATCCAAAAGGTCTCCCCCAGAGGTGGGCCCAGGGGGCCACTGTCGGTACCTTGCGTACCGAATACCCCTTGGGACTACAAAAAGACCAAAAGAACTTCACTTGTCTGAGTTAAAGTCCTTCGAAGGCCCTACGTGTCATACGGGACCGGACCTGCCTCCCTTCTATGGTTAGTCCCGATGCTGCCACGTGTATACTGCAACCGGAGCTACGTCCTACACATGGGAAAGCTCTGGGTTAAATACCTGTGCGGCACCCCCGGACCTAACCCCCGACAGAGGGAAGCTCCGGTACCGACACGTGTACAACAGCACCAGACCTACCCGTCCCAGACGGTAAGCTCCGGAGCTGCCACGCGCCCAACCGCTAGACCTTCAGCCTCAACAATCAGACTGGTGGACCCCCAACGGCTCGGACCTTCTTGGGACAATCAAAGACTTCAAGACCCGATTAAGTGTCATTAATACCATCTTAATGACACACGATCGGAGGACCCTTAATACCAGTAACGGCACTGTTAAGGCGCGTTACCACACTATTAACGGTAATTAAGCTCATTAATTGTGTATTAACATCAATAACCACCAAGGCCACATGTCGAGTCAGGCTAACGATGTAACGACCAGTCCTAGTGCCATAAAAGGACTGGCCGAGCGATACACAGGGAGACTCTTCCAGACTCTGCTCAAACACACACACCCTCAAGCGTTCAGATGCTCAATACAACAACTACACACCCCGTGGAGTAGGGTATTACGCTTAGACGGCCCGAACCACATAAATCCTCGTGTCAACTTGCCATCGTGTTCTGAATCTCTGCGCGCCCAACACCGAACTACAAACTTCGCGGACTACCAACAGTAGTACTGTGAGAATTGCCGGAACCAAACTCTGACAAAGGTGGACATGCTAGTTATGGAACTACACATCCCATTGAAGTAATATGAATATCAAGCCTATGGAGAAGTGTTTGGATGATCCAAGCCATGGATATTCACATGATTTGTGAAAATCCATGTCAACATGGGCCACTTATTGGGGAATCATTTCCTTAAGACCCATGAGGATTCTTGTTTTCAAACACAACTCCAATGGCTATCACCAACAAGGAGGTCAAGGGTGAATCAACATCACCCATGTAATCAAGATGGCTATGGGGAGGGATTTAAGTTCAACTAGCCTAGCTTGAATTATCTTGTCCATGGCCAAGCAATCAAGACAACATTTACATGAAGCTCTTGGCCATAGAAAAAAAACTGAAAGAGCATTCAAGATCCAAGATATCCCACAATCACTTGTTGGAATCCCTACCCTTCGACCAAGCTCATGGAACCTAAGGCAAGTGACATTGTGGATGAAGCGTTTCTTGTTTAATTGTGGAGTCCATGTTGATATTTCCAACGCACTACTAACAATTCATCTCTAGTAGTGGTGCCAGAAATGCTTGTTGGTAGGTTTTGATTCTTAAATGAACGTCCGCAAGTGCACGGAAACTATCGATGTAGCATTTCCCCTTTAAAAAGTATTCCCAAAGGGTGTCATTTATATTTTCCCAAAGGAAGGCTAGATGGAAGTAAAACAATCATCAATTGGAAAATCTTAGGTTGGCTTAGGTAGGGTTCTAGCAAGGATGGGTTTAATGATAAGTGGAGGTAGTGTGACACACACAAGAGCATTCTATTTTGAGGGAATAAATGAGGTCATAGAGGAACTGGGCTAAGAGTTAGGTAGAGACTCCTATGCTTCTAATGTACATATACATAGCCTAAGTTAGTTACTAATGATTATATTAATTATGAATTTTCATGCTAAGTGGATTAACACATCGGGCACGGGTTTACCCCTAGCAACACTAGGCGACTCCTGCCAAGAGCCTGTGGCATAGCCGAACATGGAGGATTACAAAGGACAGATAGGGCTGTCACCACCTACTGCCTACCTCTTCAATCCGTGGGTCTACGAGACATTCAACGTTACTCTCTATCCTAGCACCATGCTAGCATATTAAGTAATTACCTTAAGAGCCTAGGCACAAGCCATCCTAAGGCAATGAACTAAATCATCGTTGAACCAATGTTAATTCATAGCATAAGTGATTCATGTTAACATAATCATATCATAGCTAATTAGACTATATGAGGTTTATAGTGTTTATGATAATATAATGAGAATGGTATAGAACAATCATAAATACTATTCCTACCACATACATGGAATCCACAATCAAACAAGAAATGCTTGATCCAAGTATATGTACAATAGAAGACTAAAGATATCATCTGTATTTTGAATAATGTCACAAATACAAATAGGAATATGGGAGGCATACCTTTCCCAATTGGGAAGAGACTCCTTCTACTCCTCTCCTGCTTGGACTATGGACTAGAGACTCTCCTCTCTACAGCCTATACTCCTTTAAACCTATGGAGAGTAGTGGATACAAAGGATGAATACTCAAGTGGTGTGTGTTGAAGTGAGGGGTCCTATTTATAGCTTCGAGAAGGGTTGGTTCCCGCCACCAAAAGAGCGCGAATCAGTCACCCATGACCACTTCAAGCCAGGAGGAGCCACCATGTGGAGTTTGACCGAAAAAGGTGCCAGGAACTAGTTGGCCGACTAGGGGGGTCGGCCGACCTGGTCCTGGCCCCTTTCGCGGTGTGCTTTTCTCCAGGTGACTGACGGGTGGGTCCCATTGACTGATATTGGTGCTAGACTGTTGGATGTCCTTGAATAATTTTTTGTGGGCCATTTGATTCATGTGGTTCCACGTGTTGTTGCTTGATTGGATGGAATGATATTTTATAGGATCCATCCCCTTGTTTCATTTTATTTTTGCATATAATCCTTGCATGCACTACTTTCTCCAAGCACAAGTGGAAGTAGGTTAAACAGAAAGGTGATGTGTGCAAGAAATGACATTGCCTTCACATAGTTGAGTTATATTGACGGGTGAAATTTCTGTATAACAACCGTCAACAATCTCCCCCAAGCTTATCCTTTGCTCATCCCGAGCAAATTCAAGACATTAGGTTGATAATCAGGAGTTGCTACTGTGTTTTATTTTTCAAAAGTACCATGTGCACAACAAAATACTCTACCTAGTATTGCAAAAATTAACATGGTATTTCACCCATCTTAAGTCATTATGGGGCTTATGCCATCTCCTATTCATGGGTGGTTGAAAGATAGAGCAACAACTGGAGCACACATACCCTAGAAATCAAGTTCCACTCAAATTCTGGAGAGTTCAATTTAGATTTAAGTGTCTCAATTTGATTCTCTCAAGTCTTTCCTTTTTGTGTAGTGTCACCAAGGTATTGTACCTAAATTCATCCTACCTCTATATAAGGCTTGTATGTGGAGCTTAGTAGGGAATATAGTAGGCATATTTGCAACACATGATATTGCTATGTCAAAAGAGCAAGCCTTAAGAGAAATCAATTCGAAACAATTTGATTCAAGACTTGTGCTTGTGTGATGGAATGGAATGGATGTGTATATTTTGAGATGACTCCTTTTTGAGTGGACTCTCTTGTTTTGCAAGGATGAAATATGTCTACTTTTTTTTCTAATGCTTATGATGTAAGCATGAATTTTCTTTTTTCTTTTTTCTTGTAGCCATGTCTTCTACTCCCTTTTTATGCAATGAATTTTGGAGGAGTACTAAGTATGAATGATATGGAGTGTCTCTTTTTGTTATGGAATGATGATATGATGGAAATTTTATTACTTCTAGTGTAGAAGTATAGCATGTGCAAGTGAAGTCTTGAATTCAAAAACTAATGAAAGAGGTCTCACATAGGTCTATACTAGTTTGACAAAGCTCAATGTGAAGACAAAAAGCATATGCATCAGGTCTATCAATATAATGTATCATATGACTTTGGTGGGTATTTCCAATTAAATGAGGATAACTTAAATCTTTTTAGAATTTCTCCAGAAATCTAAGTTTCAATATCAAACTAGGAATAGCAGTCCTATCACTATATCATATCCCTCAACAACTTAGAATGGATTAAGCTTTTACTACCCACAATTTCCAAATCAAGGAAAAAGCAATTCTAGCCAATGAGAGCAATATGTTGGAGAGTAGTAAGTTGTAAATTAGGGACTTAGGGAAAAAACAAAGCAACTATTCATCATTTCATCTATATGAATTCTAAGTCATTCTTACCGCACATCTTTTATTTTATTTGGAAATAAAACCTATCATATATATATATATATATATATATATATATATATATATATATTTTAGATGCAAGGTGGATGATGGGTAAGTAGAAAATAAATATGCAAGGGGTTGATACAATTTACCTCAAGTGGGGGTCCTCCCCCAAGCTTGTTCTTCACTCACCCTCGTGTCTAGGGTTGAGCCCTTGATGACGGAAGGATGCCACAAGATCGGCTTGTTGTTGTTGTAGCATGGAGTTGAAGTTGATGAATTGAGCGTCCATGTGTTGTTGCTAGTCTTGGGTACCTTGGACATGCCCTTGGAGAGTGTTGTAGATGTCACCCGTCCTTACTTCAAGCTCCTCCATACGTCTAGAGAGGTCTGTCATTCCTTGGCTATAGTCACGATGACTTCTAGCCGAAGTGGAATGACATCTTCTCAAAGATGTTGGAGGCAAGCTGCTAGAGCTTGAAGTGGATAGGGGTGTCTCCCGTGTAGCACCTGGCCATCCATGCCAAGACGGGCCTTCGATCTCATACGACAGAGGTTGAGTCCATCCGGGTGCATCACCCGTTGGGTTCTCTTCCTCTTTGTACTCATGGACCGTGGAGGTTGTCGGGGGCATGGCCGCTCTCCTTGTACAGCTTTGAGTTACCCTGCGTGAGACATTACTTCTTCCGGCTTCCTCGATGAGAAGTAGGTCAATGGTTAGCCTCCAGCATTTGTGCAAGTGAAAATCCGGGTTAGGTAACCTAATTTCATTGACAAAGGCGGGATAATAAAATACCAAAGAGCCATCTTGATCATTCTTAAGGGTATGTCCTTGTACTAAATATTCTTCATTAATTAATTCTCTTTCATTTTCATTGTACTCAAATGAAGAATATTCTAGTGCTCCTACCCTAGTAGCAATGTGAGTAATAAATGAAGTACATTCGATTGGCCCTACCCTTGGAATGTAATCTAACCATTGTGTTATCATGGCAATAACTGGAGGAACTTTTATCTTTTTAATCATGGCAAACAAAATTTTCAGCTCATCATCACGCACTACCCTTACATCTCCTCTAGGGAACATAGTCATAGCCACCCATCTATGCATGAAGCGTAAAGTGGGCTTGTGCAAGTGGCTATTCGTAGGTGCAGTACATCTGACCTCACCAGTTAAATCTTGCCAAAAACTTTGTTCGTTAAACTTAGGCAAATTCTCTAATTCTAGGAAATAGCATTTATGGAAGCCTAGGATTTCACATAATTCATTCCATAGGATGTTGTATTCTTTTTGAAATAATCAAAAGTAATACCATCAAATCCCATCTTGAGTATGCAAAGGAATTGTATGGAGAGAAGGCGTGAACCTTTCTCCTCTATGTGAGCAAAGTTTTCCCATCCTAATGCACGCAAAATGGAAAAGAATTCGGAATCCATACCTATTTTTGAGATCAAATCCAGATGATAAGCTTTCGTATGAGAAAACTCACGATCTTGGAGGAGCTTGCGTGCTTGATCTTCAACTTCATTTTGGATGTTGAGGTCGTCATCGTGAAGAAATTGGTGTGGGTTGCTCCTCTCACCCATGGGAGTGTCCTCTCCTACACTCCTCCTCCGTGAACTTGGTATAGCAACGAAAGAGGGGCGTGCACTTGAGTCTCCGCCATGGCTTGAGCTTGCAGCCTCCTTCCTCTTTCCAAACAACCTTTTCATTCCTTTCATGGCCACAACAAGCAAGAACACAACATGGCAAAAACTCAAAAGAGGTGATGTTAGTGAAAGCAAAACCTTGACGAATTTTCCCTTGAAGAACTTGAAAGCAAATTGCAAATGCAAACAAAAGCAAATCTTTTTTGAGTTTTGAGAAAGATTGTTCCAACGAAGAGCAAGAAAAACAATTTGAGTGAGAGTGACTTTGGGGATGTAAGAAATGAGGTGAAGTGTGAAGAGAAGTGCTCCTCACGGCCACCATTTATAGTATGCAATCCCCAACGGTCACTAGGGAACCAAATGTAACCGTTGGAGGAGAGAGAGCCAAATTGGCTCCTTCCCCTAGTCGGCCGAGCAGGCGGGTCGACTGACCTAACAGGTGGGCCCCCTGTTCTCCCTTTTGGCAGGTGGCTCCCCAATGGCTATGGAATCAGCACGTTGGTGAAATACCACTTTTGCAGCTCAGAAAAATTGTTTTCCAAAAAAAATTCATTTTTAAAAACCCAACAATTTTTTTTATGAAAATAAAGAAATAAAAATGATAGTTGAGAATATAAGATTCTCAGCTTGCTAAGAAAATCAAATATGCAGTGGGAGAATCAAACTAAATGGGGATATCCAAATAAAGAAAAATGAAAAACAAGAAAATGATAACTACCAATTAACCTATTGGCTAGGTCTCACCACTGTCCGATGAGATGGACATTCCTCCTTCTTCATTTCTTGACATCCGAGCCCAGAGGGATGGGCTCGGACGGCTTGTCTTTCTTCTTCCGCGATTCCTTCTTTGGCGGCTTGGTGTACTTGGGCTTTTGGGGAGGCCAGACTTCTCTGTCTTCTTGGGTTGTCGGGGTGGACGATAAGACGTGTTTTCCGCATAGATCAACTTCCTCATGAATACAATGAGCGGGTCCACCTTTGGGTGTGTGATTTCGACCTCTTGAATGTGTTTAACATTGGCCCATACTTGATACTGATCATGGAGCATTGCTCCAACTTTGGACGGAAGTTAAACTTCTCCTCCTTGCCATTGATATGGAAATGGATTTCTCCAGCTCCCACATCTATGCGAGCCTTCCCGGTGCTTAGTAATGGACGGCCAAGAATGAGTGGCATATCATTCTCGACGTCCATGTTGAGCAGCACGAAATCCACGGGTATGAAGCAGTTTTGGATTTTCACCGGGATATCTTCGGCAATACCCGTCGGATAACAGACTGAGGAATCAGCCAGTTGGAGCTGCATATGTTGGAGTAAGTGTCGTGAAGTTCAGTTGGTCGAAACCACCTTGGGCATCACCGTCACGCTTGCTCCAAGGTCACAAAGGGCCTTGTCAAAGTGGTGTGCCCCAATTGAGCATGAGACTGTAGGACATCTAGGGTCCTTCAGCCAGTTGCCTCCTTGTAACGAAATCATGTTGACATTTTCCACAGGAGGTTCAGGCTGTCCTGACATCTTGCCATTCTCCACTGTAGGAATAACAGCTGCCAGTTGAGCCAACTGAGTTTCCAACATATTTTTGAAACTCAATTGATTCTTGAAGGCTGAGGATAGTCCTTCAATCTTTGCATTTATGCTCTCTAGGGTCTTGTCATTAGCCAACAACTTCTTGGATAGAGCATCATTGATCTTCAACTTGCTAATGGCAAGTTCTCTCAAGTTGGCTTGATTTTCATTGTTGCCATTGTTGTTGTACCCTCCTTGAAAGAATGGGTGTGGTTGGCCCCACCCTTGACCTCCTGGATGATAACCATTGTTGTTTTCATTATTGGCTAGGTATAGGGCATCCTCACAGGTTTCTAGGCAGCCATTGCCCAAATGGCCCGTGTTGCCACATACTTCACAAGTGATGTGAGAGTCTAAGGCATAGGCATTGCCACATACCTCACTGTTGCCTTGTCCATCAATTTTCTTCATAAGGAGGTCCAATTTAGCAGCGATCATGTCCACCTCCTTCAAGGTGTGCATGCCTCGCTGGCGGCTATGGAGACACTCGTCACTCCAACCCATGTTTGACACCATCTTCTCAATCAAATCTTTGGCTTTGGGCACCATTAATGAGAAGAAGGCACCTCCAGCAACAACATCAACATGGTCACGGGCGTAAGGGATCAGCCCATTATAAAAGTTTTGTGTTATGATCCAGTCATCCATCCCATGGTGGGGACAAGCTAGGATATACTCCTGAAGCCTCTCCCAAGCCTCGGGAATAGACTCCTTGGCATCTTGGTAGAAGCTGGAAATTCTTCCACGTAGGGCATTGGTCTTGCCCAACGGGAACAACTTGGCGAAGAATGTCATAGAACATTTCTACCAAGTGTCTATAGAACTTCGCTTCAACTCCGCCTATGTTGTAATGACATAGCCGATCCCAAGCCCGGATAAAGGAGGAGGGGTTGTGATAGGCTTGGCGAGCCAACAACTAAACTTAGCTATTCTCATGGAAATGAAACCCATTGGAAATTCGTTGGGGCATAACCCTCTTAGCGACGTGCCATACCCGAACCCAAGTATGGTTTTAAGTGGGCAAGCGCGGGTCGCCACCGCCTTAGTGGCGTGCCATATCGGAACCCGGATGTGGTGTTAAATGAGCGAGGGCCAGATCGCCAACACCTTAGTGGCGCGCTACATCATCGCCCGAATGTAGTGTTAAGTGAGCAAGGGTCTTTGCATCTTCCTCGACAGATGTGAAGGGTAAGGAAGCTAGCCGAGGAAACTAGGTTTCGGGTGGGTAGTTGGAATGTAGGATCCTTGACGGGAATGCTACGAGAGTTAGTGGATGTTGTGATTAGGGGGCGTGTAAATATCCTTTGTGTACAAGAGACTAGATGGGCAGGTCAGAGGGCGAGAGAGGTTGAGAATACTGGTTTCAGGCTTTGGTATTCTGGCTCGACTGAAACTAGGAATGGCGTAGGCATACTAATAGATAAGAGTCTCAAGGATGGAGTAGTGGATGTCCGTAGACGAGGGGATATGATCATCCTAGACAAGTTAGTTGTGGGGGACCTTATCTTGAATGTCATTAGTGCTTATGCCCCACAAGTTGGGATCGCCATGAGCACTAAGAGACAATTTTGGGAGGACTTGGACGATATTGTTAGTAGTGTACCGGTACCCGAGAAGCTCTTCATAGGAGGAGATCTCAGTGGTCATGTAGGTACAACTAACGTAGGTTTTGAGTGGGTACACGGAGGTTTTGGGTGTGGTGATAGAAACCAGGACGGTAAGGATGTCCTAGACTTTGTCGTAGCCTATGACCTATTGGTAGCTAACACCCTCATTAAGAAGAGGCTATCTCATTTAGTGACCTTTACTAGTGCCCAAAATTCTAGTGAAATCGACTATATCCTCACCAGGAGAAGGGAGAGAGGGGCATGTTTAGATTCTAGTGAAATCGACTATATCCTGGGGAATGTGTTGTTCCACAACATAAACTTGTGGTAGCCGACTTTCATTTCCACGTGCGTGTGTCACGAGACAAAGGTGTTAAAACCGCAAGAACAAAGTGGTGGAAGTTGAAGGATGAAGCGCAACAATCATTCAAGAGGAGGATGATCGTAGAAGGACCATGGAGAGAAGAGGAAGATGCGGATAGTATGTAGGTGAAGATGGCGACTCACATTAGGAAGGCAGCTAGGGAGTTGCTTGGGTGGACAAATGGTAAGAAACTTGTAGATAAAGACACTTGGTGGTGGATTGAAGATGTACAAAAAGATATTAAGGAGAAGAAGGAGCCTTATAAGAGCTGGCATCATGAGAGAAGCGCAAGTAACATGGCGAAGTATAAAGAGTCTAAGAAAAATGCAAGGCGTGTTGTGAGTAAAGCAAGGGGGCAGACCTATGATGTGCTATATGAGAGGCTAGGGACAAAAGAAGGCGAAAAGGATATATACAAGATGGTGAAACTTCGCGAGAGAAAGGTGAGAGGTCCCAACCAAGTCAAATGCATTAAGGATGAGGCAGGCCAAATTCTATTGAAGGAGGAAGAAACGAGGAACCGATGGCGGGACTATTTCAATGGCCTATTCAATGACGGGAATGAAAGTATGAGGTTCGAGTTGGATGACTCATTTGATGACACCAACAAACAATCAGTGCGGAGGATACAAGAGTCTGAGGTTAGAGAGGTCTTAAAAAGGATGAAAGGAGGAAAGGCATGCGGCCCCGATGATGTTCCCATTAAGGTGTGGAGATGTCTGGGGGATGTGGCAATAGTATGGCTCACTAAACTATTCAACCGCATTTCTCAGTCAAACAAAATGCCTGAAGAGTGGCAGAAAAGTATTTTAATACGCATCTTTAGAAATAAAGGAGATGTTCAAAGTTGTACTAATTACTGAGGAATTAAGCTCATGAGTCATACTATGAAGCTCTGGGAGAGAGTGATTGAACACCGCTTGAGGAAAGTGACCAATGTCACTAAAAACCAGTTTGGTTTTATGCCTGGGAGGTCCACTATGGAGGCGATTTTCTTACTCCGTCAGCTTATGGAGAGGTATAGGGAGCAAAAGAAGGATCTATATATGGTGTTCATTGACTTGGAGAAGGCATACGATAAGGTACCAAGACCGGTCATGTGGTGGGCACTAGAGAAACACAAAGTCCCAACAAAGTACATTAACCTTATCAAGGATATGTACGATAATGTGGTGACAAGGGTGCGCATAAGAGATAGTGAGACCGACACTTTTCCTATCACAATAGGTTTACACCAAGGATCAACTTTAAGTCCTTACATCTTTTCCTTAGTGATGGATGAGGTGTCGAAGGATATACAAGGGGATATCCCTTGGTGTATGCTCTTTGCTGATGATGTAGTGTTGGTAGATGAAACTAGGGATGGTGTTGATAGAAAATTGGAGCTATGGAGGCAGACCTCAGAGTCTAAGGGGTTTAGACTTAGTAGAACCAAGACCGAGTATATAAGATGCGACTTTAGTGATGTCGGGTACGAGGATGGTAATGTTAGTTTACAAGGACAAGTAGTCCCTAGGAGAGACACATTTCGATATTTTGGATCAATGTTATAAAACAATGGTAGTATTGACGAAGATGTTAGCCACATGATCAAGATCAGATGGATGAAGTGGCGACAAGCATCTGGAATCTTATGTGATAAGAAAGTTCCAAAAAAATTGAACGGAAAATTCTACAGGACGATGATCGGACCTGCGATGTTGTATGGAGCAGAATGTTGGCCAACTAAAAGGCAACATGTCCAATAAATGAGTTTTGCAGAGATGCGCATGCTACGGTGGATGTGCGGTCGCACAAGAAGAGACAAAATTAGGAACGATGTGATACGTGATAGGGTAGGGGTGGCACCGATTGAGGAGAAGCTAGTCCAACATCGCCTACGGTAGTTTGGGCATATCCAGCGGAGACCTCCAGAAGCACCGATTAACAGTTGGATTATAAAGAGTAGAGAAAATTTTAGGAGGGGTAGAGGTCGACCAAGGTTGACATGGCAGGAGGCGGTGCAACGAGACTTAAAGGAGTGGGACATACATAGAGATTTGGCTCATGATAGGAATGCATGGAAATTATCAATTCATGTGCCAGAATCTTAGTTTATTCGTAATTTTTTTACTCTTATCTTGTTTCTTATTAACCTATTTCTAAAATAAATAAAATGTAGAATCTTATTTTATTTGTATTTTTATTATTATTTTTTTACTTTCATCTTATTTTCTATTACTTTTCTTCAAAATTGTTGGGTTTCATTTCCAGCCGACCCCAACTTGTTTGGGACAAGGCTTGGTTGTTGTTGTTGTTGTTGTCTATAGCACTTCGGTTCATATAGAACCGAAGTCACTCTCCCAAGAAGAGAGGACGGGAACAGACTAAGACGGACAACATCAGGAGATACGTCCTTTACCTTAAAAGTGCTACATATCTCAAGGAACTGTTGCAGGTGAGCACTTGCATCCTCGTTAGCCTTCCCACAAAATGGGTTGGCTTGCACCATAGTGATTAGGCCAGTATTGATTTCAATGTTCACGTCTCCCGTATTAGCATTGGGCCCAACAGGCACAATGTTAGCAGAGGGAGCCGAAAACAAAGAAGGATCATGCTACTAAAACCTACCAGGGTCCTATCCTATTAACTCAACCATGCAATACTTCAGCTGCCTTCCCCGGCAACGGCGCCATAAATGCTTGTTGATATTTCCTACGCACTACTAACAATTCATACCTAGTAGTGGTGCCAGAAATGCTTGTTGGTAGGTTCTGATTCTTAAAGGAACATCCGCAAGCGCACGGAAACTATCGATGTAGCATTTCCCCTTTAAAGAGTATTCCCAAAGGGTGTCATTTATATTTTCCCAAAGGAAGGCTAGTGGAAGTAAAACAATCATCAAGTGGAAAAGCTTAGGTTGGCTTAGGTCTAGCAAGGATGGGTTTAATGATAAGTGGAGGTAGTGTGACACACACAAGAGCATTCTATCCTAAGGGGATAAATGAGGTAATAGAGGAACTAGGCTAAGAGTTAGGTAGAGACTCCTACTATGCTTCTAATGTACATAAACATAGCCTAAGTTAGTTATTAATGATTATATTAATAATGAATTCTCATGCTAAGTGGATTAACACATCGGGCACGGGTTTACCCCTAGCAACAATGGGTGACTCGCGCCAAGAGCCCGTGGCATAGCCGAACGTGGAGGATTACAAATGACAGATAGGGCTATAACCATCTACTGCCTACCTCTTGAGTTTGTCGGTCGACAAGACATTCAACGCTACTCACTGTCCTAGCACCATGCTAGCATATTAAGTAATTACCTTAAGAGCCAAGGCACAAGCCACCCTAGAGCAATGAACTAAATCATCGTTGAACCAATGTTAATTCATAGCATAAGTGATTAATGTTAACATAATCATATCATAGCTAATTAGAATATAGTGGAGGTTTATAGTGTTTATGATAATGTAATGAGAATGGTATAGCACAATCGTAAATACTATTCCTACCACATACATGGAATCCACAATCAAACAAGAAAAGCTTCATCCAAGTATATGAACAATAGAAGACTAAAGATATCATCTTTATTATGAATAATGTAACAAATACAAATAGGAATATGGGAGACATACCTTTCCCAATTGGGAAGAGACTCCTTCTACTCCTTTCCTGCTTCGACTATGGACTAGAGACTCTCCTCTCTACAGCCTATACTGCTCTGAACCTATGGAGAGTAGTGGATACAAAGGATGAATACTCAAGTGGTGTCTGTTGAAGTGAGGGGTGAAGGGTCCTATTTATAGCTTGAAGAAGGGTAGGTTCCCGCCACCAAAAGCGCGCGAATCAGTCACCCATGACCACATCAATCTAGGAGAAGCCACCACATGGAGTTTGACCGAGAAAGGCGCCAGGAACTAGTCGGCTGACTAGGGGGGTCGGCCGACCTGGTCCTGGCCCCTTTTACAATGTGCTTTCTCTAGGTGACATACAGGTGTGTCCCATTCACGGATATTGGTGCTACACCCTTGGATGGCCTCGAATACTTCTATTTCTGGGCTATTTGATCCATGTGGTGCCACATGTTGTTACTTGATTGGCTGGAATGATATTTTATAGGATCCATCCCCTTGTTTCACTTTATTTTTGAATAGAATCCCTGCATGCACTACTTTCTCCAAGGACAGGTGTAAATAGGTTAAATAGAAAGGTGATGTGTGCAAGAAATGACAATTCCTTCACATAATTGAGTTATATTGACGGGTGAAATTGGTGTATAATAGCCGTCAATAGTCCACATGTCATCATGCCAAGGAAGCTTTTGATCCATGATCAAAGTATGGGTTAACCTTAAGAAATATCAAGAAGGTCAAAGTGACACCCCTAAAGAAGGACAAGACTCACCACGCTCACGAAAGAATATCTTCAAAAGGTAGAAGTCGTCACTACATCAAGAAGTCTCCATCAAGATGACGAAGAGGATAGGGCCATCATGTGGTCCACACGTCCATCTAACATGCCAAAGGAGATTTGGCATGTCAATCAAGATAAGTTGTCCACATCTTCAACTCCGGGATTGGACAACAAACCATCGCACTAAACAGGACGGAGGTAAGTCCCACTCATGGGAGTTCAAAAAAATTGGTGAGTCCTTGCCAATAGATAAATTGGTATTTATCTCATATTTGTTTTCCACAATTTCATATTTGAATTTCTCATTTGCATTTAGCGTGTTTGAATTTTCACACTTGCATGTTGGAAATTAAAATTTCCAACCATCACAAAACTAAAATTTTGAATTAGGAAAAAAATTATTTCGATATGAACCTTGGGCGTAACCACTTGAATTCAACTTCCTAATTCAAACAAAAAATATTTCCCTTAATATTCATTACATTTGCAAGTTGTTTCAAGTTGGGCAAAACAATTTGACAAAGGATACAACATGCTTTTGAACTAACCTAACCCGTTTTCGAGTTGTTTTGTTTGTTCTTGATTTTAGTGTAGCCAGGACAAAATTTGTAAAGAGGTTGGAAGGCCTCATCAAGTGCATATCCCTCCATCAATCTCATATGAGTTCATGTTGGAGGAATGCTCAAGATGGTGGCTCAATGGAGGAACAAGATGAAGCTCATTCAATTCCAACCTCAACTTTGCAGAAGACATTGAACATGATGGCTACACAAAAATTCATGGTCGTGAGTTTCTCACACAACGACCTTCAACCCAGACTGCTCTTCAATTGAGGTACGAGTTTAAAATTTTCCCTCATTGGAATTACATTAAGATTGTATGATTTTTTGCTTGCATTGATAAGGAAGGTTTACACGTTCTCATCATTCAATTCTTATGCATCCTGACTAGAGTAAGTGTTGGCATTCCTCTTTTTAATTCTTCAAAAAGGAATGTCACCTTACTTAGTGATAAATTTAAACAAGTACCTCGAATTTCATAAGCATTGGCAAAATTGACTTAGATATTTTCTGCCTAGGTAATGCTTATGGAATTACTTAATGGTTGAATTTGTATGTAGCAACCTAGGAATAGTGATGTCCATAATTTCAATTTAAAACTCATTCATGCATGGATCACTATTTCCTAGGCAAGAAATTAAAAATGTTCAAGAGGATAAACTTGAGAATCTTGTTTGCCATTATCCAAATTATAACATTTGCTACTATACAAAAAAAACTATGATGGTTAGAAAATTTACAAGGTGAAGGGATCCATATAGTGTATTTATATCACTTGCATTGTTATGAGTAGGAGCTTTAGAAAATGTGCAAACTTTTTTATCCATAAAGCCCCACTCTTATCAATGAATAATAAATTGTTCACAGATACACTTGAATTTGGACTCAATGCATCTTTGATTTTTTTCTTCTCCGTACGTACAAATGAAAATTTGGTTACCTAACCTGAAAATTCATTCGTACAAGTATCGGGAGCTAACCATCCCTTTCTATCATAGAGGAGAAGTTTGCAGGAGAAATATTACTGTGTAGGCATTCAAAGATCTGATTGTTGGAAACCCTAAGAGGATTCCATTTCAACATTTCTTGGCCAAGGAGTAAATTAGGATGATTGCTACCTACCAGAAATTAAGCCCCAAGGTTAATGGGCTGCTACGAATATGTAATAGCATTATGCCCTCAACTATTCTAAGCACTCATTCAAGTTCATGGGAATTGCCACCATCATTGGGTGTAATGTGAAACTCGGACTTGTCCACCATAGAAAATAGTAAGAACCCTAATCTTAATGTTTTTGTAAAATCTACGGCAAAATATTCCTACGGTAGGATCACAACGATATGTAGAACAACATTTGTGAAGAGGTTTCTACCATAAGACCTAAAAATTTTGAATTTTGAGGGATTAGGGTTTAGGTCATGAATACCCCTCCAAATCTTCAAATCAACGAGATGCAGGTGAAGAAGCGAGCAAGGAAGCATCGAGAAGAGTTTCCACATGCCTAAGGTCTTGAAACCACAGATTGAAACTGGTTTTTGTTGGATGAAATAAAAAAATCGCCAATTTGGGGGTGCGGTTTTCGTTGTTGAAGAGATGGAGTCAAATGGAGGTAAGTGAAGAGTCGGGGCCCCACTCGGAGGTTAAGTGCCCAGGGACAGACTAGTCCGGTAGGAAGCCCGAACTAGTTTGGTCCACTGACCCTATCCGGACTACTCGGGATGGGGGGGGGGGGCAAACATGTCTGGCCCGGGGGACGGACTAGTCCATTTGGGACTTGTCCGTCTGAGCCTGGAGAAGTTGGAGTCCTGAAAGTGCATCTAGGCTAAATCCCTGTAGATTAATGAAAACACTTAAGGGACTAATAGAAGACTACAAGTGTTAGCACAGTTGATTAAATGATGGATGAAATTAAATACACTCAAAAAGGAAAAAGAGGAGAAGAGGACGAAAAACTCGAAGAGTAGAATTTAAGGTTTAAAATTTCTTTGCGTCGAGTTTAGCCTTAGAGAACGAGTGTGTTCAATGTTTCAAAGTGTTGATAATCATCTAAGAGCTCTTAGTCAAAGTTAGTTTAGTTGGAGACATGAGTTGAGGCAGCCCTAAGGATGGGACCGGACTTGTTCGGGCTTGAAAGCTTGACTAGTCCTTCCACATCGGACTGATCCGATGTTAGGTGGACAAACAGGTATTGTGTGTGTTCGAAATTGTACGTTTGATGATGAACTAGTCCATGTTGAGTGTGTTTGAGTCCTTCTGGGACTAAGTCTTGGAGGACCGGACTAGTCCGTCCTGGGTGGCCACACTAGTTCGCCCCGACAGACTTGTTTGATACTGACCAAAATAAAAGGTATTGTGTGAGTTCGAACTAGTCCGTTGTGGGTCAGACTAGTCCGTTTGGGACTTGGAGGTGGCTGCTGGGACTAAGTCCTAGAAGGCCAGACTTATCCGCTCTTTGAGGCTGGACTAGTCCGGTAGACCAGACTTGTCTCTTCTCAACCAGAACAAAAGGTTCTGTGTGAGATCGGACTTGTCCGTTCCTGGACAGACTAGTCTATGGTGTTGTGACTATTTGAACTCAAAAGGTGGTTGGGGACTTTGTGGTTGGTAAAGGGTGACATCACTGGTCCCCACAGGTCGGACTAGTCCGGGGTCCAAGGCCGGACTAGTCCGCACTTTTCTGGTTGCAACAGCTAATTTCCATGACCCCTATAAAAAGGGATCCCCCAAGCTTCTAAAGCTCTCTCTCGAAACCTAGAACCGCCATAGCCTTCCAAAAGTCCTCCTAGATCTTCCTCATTGCATCTTTGAGCCCTAAGAGTGAATCTTGGGGGTTTGTGAAATTTGGGAGAGAAGAGAGAAGAGTGTGTTTTGACTTGAGCTCTTGGTTGATTCTGTCGGTTTGACTCGTTGATTTGAGTTCACGTGAGTGTTGATTCATGATCTCTTTGTGCTGTAAATTTGTGGGAGCCTCAGATTGTGAGTTGCCCTACGGATCGTTGTGATTTCCCTGAGATTTAGTGGAAGAACAGGCCGACCTCCATGGTGGCTTGGTGAGGAAAGGGTTGAGTGAAAACCGATCCTTTGTGGACTCCTCAACGTGAATGTAGGCTTCTATGTGAAGCCGAACAATTGGATAAATCTTGTGTCTTATGCTCTTGATTTGTCTTCCTCGTTCTTTGCTATATCAACTTTAGGGTTCATCACGTTCTTTGTTCCAATCTTGCGATCCACCTAGATCTCATTATTTATTATTCATGCACTTACTCTACTAGATTGGTAGGTTGTTTTACTTCATAGTTCATTAAGTAGATCGTTGAAAAACTCCTAAAAATTTCACCTTTTGCTCATTATATTTCTCTGACTGGACTAGTCTGCCCAAGCCGGACTAGTCCGCACTCCGCTTGCTTATTAGCTTTCATTAAGTCAAATTTCAGGTTTTTCGCCTATTCACCCTCCTCTAGGAAACTTTCAATTGGTATCAGAGCCTAACTCTCCCAAAAAGCTTAACCGCTTGGAGAGGAGATGGGGGAAAATGGTGATAAGGAGTTGCCGATCGTTGACACCATTGGCACCGACAACAACAGCGTGAACAGCGAACAAGGATCCAAATATTCACCCAATAAGATAGACAACACGAAAAAGGACAAGCCAAAGCCCCCTCCCTTTGATGGCAAGACTGAAGATGAAGATGAAGAAGTGAAGCACCTTGTAGACCTTATTCAAAAGGCAAGAGATGGAGCAAGGAGGAGGAGAAGGATTGAAAGAGAGAAGAAGCTCAAGAAGCCCGAAGAGGATTACACGCGATATCCTTTTAACTATGAGTGCTTGACCTCTCACTATAGCTACTTGTATATTCTTATGGGCAAACCTCCACATTTCGATGGCACTAACTATACCATGTGGAAGCATACCATGAAGCTACATCTCATTTCTCTCAATCCTACACTTTGGCATATTGTTTGCATAGGTGTAGATATACCCGTGGATGATGAAGAGCTTACCCCGAAGCAAGAACAAAAAATCCACCGCAATGCTCAAGCGGCGGCTAAGCTGAACTCGTCTTTGAGCCAAGAAGAGTTCAAAAAACTGGAAGGGTTGGAGCAAGCCAAGGAGATTTGGGACACGCTAAAGATTGCACATGAAGGCAACCGGTTTGTGCGGGAGGCCAAGATTGAGACGATTGAGGGGGGCTTGGAAGATTTGCCATGGAAGAAGGCGAAACCCCTCAAGAGATGTACAACTGACTCAAGACCCTAATCAATACGACTTGGGCGTACGGATGCGAGAAATGGACCGACCATGAAGTTGTCAAGAGGATGATAAAGAGCTTTCATGCCTTGCAACGTGACACTTTGCACCATCATCTTTGAGAGTCCAAATTTCCACAAAATGACTCCAGATGAGATGCTTGGCAAGATCATCAACCACAAAATGACGGAGATGGAAGCACACCACATCAATGACCCAGCCAAGGTCACATCCTCCATGAAGAAGGTAAACGCTCTCAAAGCCTCACCCAAGTCCAAAGGCAAAGAGGTGCAAGCTTCAATCAATGATGAAGAAAGTGAAGAAGAAAGCACCGACATGGACGATGAGGAGTTGGCGTACTTCATCAAGAGATTCAAAACAATGATGAATAAAAGAAGAGGTTCCAACTATGATAGCAAGGGAAAGGACAAGAGCAGGTCAAGGACCAAGAGAGCTTGCTACAATTGTGACGAGTATGGACACTTAATTGTGAATTTCCCATATGAAAAGGAAGAAGACAAGAAGAAGAAGAACAAGGATGAGAAGCTTCAAGAGAGGAAGATCGTCAAGAATAAGAGGGCATATGGGCACACTCATGTTGGCAATGAGTGGGACTCCAACAATGAGTCCTCCTCCGATGATGAGGCGGAAGTGGCAACCGTCGCCATCAAGAAACCACTGATGAAGAAGACTCTCTTGCCGAACAAGGGAGAGTGGAAAAGATCAAGCCACACATGTCTCATGGCGAGAAAGGTTAAATCTAAACTCTCTTTGCATTCCATTGAAGATAAAGATTTTGATATTGCTAGCGAGAATGAGTATATGTTTGCAGGTTTGAGCAAAAGTGCTATAATTAAAATGAAAAAGCTCTCTGATGAAAATTAGACAAGGAGGAACTTCTTGAGGAACAAGATGACTTTCTTGTCAAAGAGAGGAAAAATAATCTTGACTTGAGAAGCTCCATGAGCTTGAGAGGGAGAAGAACACGACACTTGAACTTGAACTCACGATATGCAAGGAGACTTCCTAAAGTCTCAAGATTTTGAAAGTTGTGCTCCAAGATGAACTCGTGAGTTTGAACAAAGCTCACAATAATTTTGAGGTACAATTTGTAGCTCTCATGTCAAGTGTTTTCTCTTCTGCCTCAACAAGCTCAAACATGCATAATATGGAGGCAAACGCTAAAACTTGCAAATGTGCCAACCTTGTACTTTACTTGAAGAATGAGCTCAACATGGCAAAGAGCAAGAGTACAACTATGGGTGGCATCTTTTACAAGAAGAAGATTAAGTATAAACGTAGTGCATACTCGATCACAAGGTCTCCCATGATCAAAGATGGTCTTGGCTATTCAAGGGCAGGAAAGCAAAACACTGGACTTCCCAATAATAACAAGATGCATATTGCATTTGTCAAGAAAGGCTCATATAAAGCCAAAAATGAACATCATGCATCCACTTCTCTTGAAATGGCTGAATTTTACAAAGATGCTAAAAATGTTAAAAATGCCAACTTGACTATGTTTCATGATTTTGATGCATTTTATGTGCTTATGAGAAGCAACTTTTGTTGTGTCTATGCTAAATACGTTGGGCCACTCCGCAAGATCCCAAAGCCTTTTGTGTGGGTGCCCAAATGCCTTGACACTAACCTCAAAGGACCCAACCAAGCTTGGGTACCTAAAACCAAAGCCTAAACTCGTTTTGTAGAGTTACTCCTCCAATGGTACAAAATGGGTGCTAGATAGTGGATGCACCAACCACATGTCCGGAGCAAGGGGGATGTTTGTGGAGTATGAAGAAAACAATGATCCAAGTCAAGGTATCTACTTTGGTGACAATAGCCAAGGGAAGGTCCTAGGTATGGGTAAAATCCCCATTTCTCTGCAAGACACTATTTCTCATGTTATGCATGTTGAGTCTCTATACTATAATCTTTTATCTGTATCTCAATTATATGCAAAAGGTTATAATTGCATGTTCACTAACGAGGGCGTGATTGTCACTAGAAGAATTGATAACTCAATTGCCTTCAAGTGTTTGCTCAAGGGAAAGCTTTATCTTGTGGACTTCACCGCGGATAAAACTTAACTTGACACATGTTTGATGGCAAAGACCAACATGGGGTGGTTGTGGTACCGTAGGCTAGCCCATGTTGGTATAAGGAATTTTCAAAAACTTCTAAAAGGCAATCACGTCCGGGGTCTTAATAATGTTGTTTTTGAGAAATATAGGCCTTGTAGCGCGTGCCAAGTTAGGAAACAAGTCGGAGCATCTCATCCCGCCAAGAATGTGATGAAGACAACAAGACCATTGGAGATGGTTCACATGGACCTTGTCGGTCCTATTGCTTACATAAGTATTGGTGGTAACAAATATGGTTTAGTTATTATAGATGACTTTTCCCCTTCACATCGGTGTTTTTCTGGCATGACAAAGGTAAACTCAAGGTGTCCTCAAAAGTTTCGTGAGGAGAGCTCAAAATGAGTTCTCCTTAAGAATCAAGAAGATAACAAGCGACAACT
Organism: Tuctoria greenei; assembly: GCA_036927565.1. Classification (NCBI taxonomy): domain Eukaryota; kingdom Viridiplantae; phylum Streptophyta; class Magnoliopsida; order Poales; family Poaceae; genus Tuctoria; species Tuctoria greenei. The sequence goes on along the minus strand of JAYESD010000007.1, from coordinate 75,300,641 downwards.
GTATCGAATTCAAGAACACCCAAGTAGAAGAGTACTTGGACGAGGAGGGCATCAAGCATCAGTTTTCGGCACCCTACTCGCTCGAACAATATAGGGTGGTCGAAAGGAAGAACCAAACTCTTATCGAGATGTCAAGAAGCATGCTTGATCAATACAAGACGTCGGATCGGTTTCGGGCGGAAGCGGTCAACACCGCTTGCCATGCCACAAACCGCCTCTACCTCCATCGCCTATCGAAAAAGGCTCCATACAAACTTCTAATAGCTGACAAACTAAATATCTCATACTTTAGAGTCTTTGGTAGCAAATGTTACATTCTTAACAAGAAGCCTCAAATTTTGAAGTTCGCTTCGAAATCCGATGAAGGTTTCCTGCTTGGCTATGATTCAAACACCTACGCCTATCGTGTTTTCAACAAAACCTCCGGTTGTGTTGAAATTGCACGTGATGTGGTGTTTGATGAAACTAATAGCTCCCAAGTGGAGCAAGTTGATCAATGTGTGCTAGATGAAGAAGAGGCACCTTGTATGGCGTTGAGAAGGATGGCACTTGGTGACATACAGCCACAAGAGCAACTGCCCCAAGCACAAGATCAAGTCCAAGTTCCCCAAAATCAAGAACAAGATCTAGATCACCATGATCGAGACAATGGAGATCAAAATTGTGGCAATGGTCAAGGGGGACATGATCATAAAGAAGGGTATGAAGAAGTTGACTCAAGAACAAGTGTACCACAACCAAGAGTCCATCAATGTGTTCAACGGGATCATCCCGTTGACAACATACTTGGAGATATCTCCAAGGGGGTAATGACTCGCTCTCGTATGGCTAACTTTTATGCTCACTATTCCTTTGTATCTTCTTTGGAGCCATTTAAGGTTGAAGCTGCCCTACAAGACCCAGATTGGGTGATGGCCATGCAAGAGAAACAAAGTATTTGAGCTTGTGAAAAGACCAAATGCCATCATGGTAGGCACCAAATGGGTCTTCCACAACAAACAAGATGAGCATCGTGTGGTAACAAGAAACAAAGCTAGACTTGCGGCCAAGGGGCACTCACAAGTCAAAGGTTTTGATTTTGATGAAACTTTTGCTCTCGTAGCTAGGCTTGAATCTATTCATATTATTGGCTTATGCTACTCTCAACGATTTCAAGTTGAATCAAATAGATGTAAAAAGCACCTACCTCAAGGGTCCAATCAAGGAGGAGGTTTATGTGGAGCAACCACCCAATTTCGAGGACGATAAGTATCCCAACTATGTCTTTAAGCTTCATAAAGCTCTCTACGGCCTCGAACAAGCTCCTAGAGCTTGGTATGAGTGCCATAGAGATTTTCTCATTGACAGTGGATTTAGGATAGGAAAGGCCGACTATACACTCTTTCTAAGAACATGGATGATGATTTTTTCTATGTAAAATTTATGTTAATGACATAATATTTAATTCTACTAACCAATTTTTTGTGAAGAGTTTAGCAAGATCATGATGGAGAGATTTGAGATGTTGATGATGGGAGAATTGAAGTTATTTCTAGGTTTCCAAGTGAAACAACTCAAGGAAGGCACCTTCATATGTCAAACCAAGTATACTCAAGATATACTTAAAAAGTTTGATATAGAGAAATCCAATCCCATCGATACGGTAATGGCGACAAACAGACATCTCGACCTCAACCAAGACTGCCCTAGTGTGGATAGAAAGGTATACCGCTCCATGATTGGATCCCTAGTTTACCTTTGTGGATCTAGGCCCGATATTATGTTAAGTGTATGCATGTATGCGAGGTTTCAAGCTGCCCCTATGGAGTGTTACTTAACAGCCATTAAGAGATTCTTGCGCTATTTAGTTCATACACCTAACCTGGGGTTGTGCTATCCTAAAGGCTCCAAGTTCGATCTCATCGGATATTTTGATGCGGATTGTGTCGGACGTATGGTGGATAGGAAAAGTACCTCCCGGACTTGCCAATTCTTGGGTACGTCCCTAGTGTCATGGGCATCAAAGAAACAAAATTCCATTGCCCTATCCACAGCCAAAGCGGAGTATGTCACAACCGGAAGTTGTTGTGCGCAACTTCTTTGGATGCGACAAACTCTAAGGGACTATAATCTCAGTTTGAACCATATTCCACTCCTATGCGACAATGAGAGTGCCATTATTGCCTATAACCCCGTTGAACACTCTAGGACCAAATACGTTGACATCCGACACCACTTCTTGAGGGTCCATTCAATGAAGGAGTATATTGTCATCTCACATGTGAGAACCGAAAAACAACTAGCCGATATCTTCACCAAGCCACTAGATGAAAAACGCTTTTGCGAACTTAGGAATGAGCTAAATATCCTTGATTATTTAAATGTGGCTTGAAATGTTGCACATCTGATTGTTCGTTGTTTACCCTCTTCAAAATTACACATGCTTTCAAAAACTTGCCTCCCTCAATTTTCCATCAAACTATTTTCGACCATTGTCTCTTTGAATTATGGTCATTGTATGATTGTTTGTGTGCTTTACTGGCCATAGATTGATAATTTTTGTGAAAACTTAGTCCGTATGGATCATTCCTTGCAATCTCTCAATATATATGAGAATTTACTATCTAGGACCAGACTAGTCTGCCCTCAGGGCCGTACAAGTCCGGACAGGCTCTGACAAGTACAAACTGGATTAGTTCGACCCATCACCGAACGTGTATGGACTGCCAGATAAGTTCGGACTTGGTCTGGCGACCGGACTTGTCCAGTACCCCACCGAACTAGTCTGAGTCTTTGGGGACTTAAACCTCAACCGTCAGGCCCGACCCTTCACTTCACTCAAACACATCTAATAGGCGCCCTCTCTCTCAAAAACCACTCCCATTGGCAATTTTTGGATGTCCCCACCAAATCCCTCGAGGAATACGTATGAAGAACCCATTGAAGCCTCGTGAAGTCAATCTCCAGACTTCTCAGCCCTCCAATCCAGTGTTTTGCTCGGATTTGACCTCACAAGCATGTCTTGTTGTGATGACTCTCCTCTTTCCAATCTGGAAAAAGAGGCAACCCATCAAAAGGTGTATCATCAAAGAGACGAGGAGAATGCGGCTATTGCTCAAGAGCTTGCTCCCTGTGAGGCTCAGACGAAGAAACATGATTGTGATGCCTCTCAAGGTCAAGCAATGGAAGAACAAGCCGGTAGAAGGAAGAGAATAGTCACTGTGGGGGAGAAGCAAAAGGCCCAAGCGGCCGATAAAGGAAAAGACCCCATGGTTGAGAGAAGTATAGCTAAGAGCAAGGCAAAGCCCCCAACAAAGGTGCTGCCAGCCAAGAAGGTACCTCCAAGGAAGAAGGCTCTAGCTAGTAGGGGGTTGGTCATTCAAGACCGACCCATGGGGACAAGTGCTCCCCCACAAGGCCCCATTGGACTGTTGGTCATGACTCCTCCTATGCATGACCCCAACCGATAGCCAGAGATGTCAAGCAACATATTCCAAGGAAAAGGGTCCGAGAAAGCTAAAAGGTTTAGAATGAAGGATCCCTACAAGTATTATAAGCCACACTGTATCACTGCTTCTGGTGTGCATTCCATTGAGATTACTATCGCTTGATTTACTTGAAGATGAGGACTCCAGTGGCAAACGCTCAGTGAGTTAATTGGACATACATGGAGAAGAAAAATCATCAAGCCGTCAATGCAGTGATTCAAGCTGTTGAGCATCATGGTCTCAAGGAGTTTCTTGGGTTTCAATACAATTGTAACACGGAGGTGGGGGCTCGGTTTTACACTACATGCTACTTCTCCACCTCTGGAGACCGCAAGATCATATGGTTGACTGATGGAGTTCAATACTCCATCCTTTACGATGAGTTCGCAATGATCATTGGTCTTGAAGAGTTCTTGAACTATGATTTGATCATTCACAACCTCAAGGCAATGGATTTGGGGCAGATGGAATTCATGTATGAATTGGCTTTTATAACCCCCCCCAGCCAAAATTTTTCGTCCCTTCTTTAGCGTGCTTAATCGGATCTTGAGGAAATCTCTAGAATCTATGGATGGAGACGCAGGGATGATCCAAGGAAACCTATGGACTTGATGAGGTTGATTGTTGAAGATGAGAAGTTCAACATGTTTGATTACATCTACAATGACATCTTCAACATATCCCACACCCTCAATCTCTCATGTTGGTATGCACACTTCATTATGTGTCTAATTGAGAAAGTTTCAGGCTTGGAGTTTGTGAAAGATGTCAAGCACGGGGCACTCCATCCTCAAATTCCTCCTCTCGTGCCAAAGATTGGCGAAGCATCATGGAGGGGTACCTCTTTTGTGTCTCCTCCTCCTGCTCACACCTCTTCCTCCTCCGCCGAGTCTTCAAGTGCCATTCTCAAGTTCTTGAAGTCCATATTTTATTCTTGCCGCAAAGTTGAAGTTAAAGCTCGGAATATAGCCAAGAAGCAAGACAAGTACTTGAGGAAGCTTTGTGAGAAGGCGAACATTTCTATGTCCCCGAAGGCTTCTGAGGATGACGATGTCACACCTTTCCTGGATTTCATGGAGGCGGAGGCTGCTCTCCTTGGTTGTGGGGGTGGACCTTCTAGTGCCGCTCCCGCCGAATAGGAGGTTGGTGATGACTACGATGAAGACAATGATGGAGAAGAGGATGATGATGCCACACAAAGTGATGAAGACCGTGGCGAGGAGAGTGAGTGCGACGACGAGTAGTTTAGGCTCTCTCCCTTCTTCTCTGTTACCCGTTTCCTTTTTGGTGTCTTGATGCCAAAGGTGGAGAGATTTAGGGGGAGTACCTATATCCAGATCCATGGACTATGTTATGTTATTTTGAAAAACTCAGGTAGTAATGTCTTAATGTTGCTACATTTTCATGTTTGGGTTGTAATAACTTTGTGCTATGCTATGCTACTTGTAAAAGCCCACATTTAAAAAAACGCAAATGCAAAAAATGCGAACTTAAAAATTTATAGTTTAATTAGAAATCAAAAATCCATAAACAATACTAACTAATAATTGATGTTAAATAGAGACCTGTTAGAACTTTTAGCATCCTTTGGAATGTTAGTATAGTTTCTAAGAAATTATTATTTCAAAAAATGGATGTCAAGTTAATTAGAAATCAAATGGAAGAGTAAATCAAAATCAAAGCAAACCAAAATAAAGTTGAGTGTACAGTTCAAAGTAATACATAAAGTTGAATTCAAATTCAAGCTCAATAACAACAAAAAAAAATATTAATTGTGCTCAAGTGATGATAATGTTAAATTGAGCTATATCAGGAGATTAAAATTCAAATTTAAGGTTACAATCCATTTAGCCAAACTCTAAATCCGGGCACAAAATTAATTATATAATATTTAGCCTTGCTGCCAAATGTTTATTAACTTTTGAGCAAGTTCTCAAAATACTTAATGGCAATATAAAGAGGACAAGTTCAAATTCAAATTTGGATTTCACAATCAGAGTTTGTCAAATCTCAATTTGGAATTCACCATTGGACCCCACATATTTGAATTAATATTGCTGCCAAGATCGGTAATTTTTAGAGCTTGTTTGTTTGCAGAATTGTTTAATAGAAATGCGATAAGAAGGGGGATGGTGGACCCCACAGGTCAGCCAGAGAGCATCCCTGTTTTTCTTCTCTTCCTGTGCGCGCGCCACTGTGATGTTTTGCATGGCCACGTAGGTACTTGTTTCCAACACCGATTCCAGATAATTAGCTTACTCACTACTCTTTCTCTCCTCTCCTTATCCTCTGTTGGCCAGCATAGTGGAGCAAGCATCTGTTCTTGCTCTCTTCTAGCGCAGGAACGTTGGCAACAGTAGACATGATCTGCCCCAGCGAAACTGTCACTGCAGCTTGCCCATATCTACTCCTTTCGTGTGATAAATTCTCCAGACCAAGGCTCAGCTAGTCTTCCTGCTCCAAAGCTCGGTTTGCCTCTGCTCAGCTCATCTCTTGCTCCCGGTGTTTCATGCCGCTGCTGCTTCATCCTAGCCAGAGGTTGGGCGTCGAGTTTCCCGTGCAACCAGGACCGTGGTGGGTTGCCTCAAGCTTCTCTCATCCTCCCCGATCTGAGACGGTGCGGTTTATTCCTTTCTCGCGGCAGCGTGCCGAAGTTCCACGTCGTCAACTCTGTTTCGGCCGCCGTCGCGCCTCCACGCTGCCTAACTGTTGCAGGGCTTCCATCGATAAACCATGACTGCATAAAGTTCGCCATATCCTCTATTTCGTGCTCCCCAACTGGTTTGGCCTTTCCTAACGTCGCTGCACCGGATTTCAAAATTTCGCATCGGCATGTTCTTGGAACATAGCCAGTAATCTGCCAAATTCATCTTGCACTTTTCTTTATACACCATTCCCATTACAGATTAGTAACTAGAAACCCTTTAGAACCATCCAAAGTATGAAAATCGATAAATGATCAAGCCATCTTGCGGGAAGCCAATTTTCCCCATTTCTACCCGCCAAGCCATAGGTCACCGTCGATTCTCACATTGCAGCCGTGTTCCGAGCAATTGGAGTTCGTATTCATGTTTCCCATCGTCCTAGCATGCTATAGGGTCCAAATCCCACCTCAATCGATAGCCTCGGCGCTGTTTCCATTTTGACAGTAGAGCTTGCCGCCGTCTTCACCATCGGCCGCCGGATTCCAGATGTCTCCGCCTGTCGCGTTATTGCCGAATAGGTGTTCCGTCGTCTATAGGTTCTTTTTCCCTAGATTCTGCCGCCGGGAACTGCTGTCCAGCGATGGAACGGCTGCGCGCCACCAGGGCGCCACCGCCCGAGCCTTGTTGTCCTAAGGTTCAAGAAGACCCTTGTGGGGCCCCTCGGTCAGTGGCACAAGGTGGCCCCTTCAGATCCTCTGTGACGTTTAGATCTCATGTGGCTATGGCTGTTCAACTCAATAGCCCCCATTTGCCACCTTTCCGATTGGTCAGCTTAAATCATGTAGGCCCACAGTCAGCCGCATATAAGTTTTCCATACATAAGAAAAATGCAGAAAAACCTCAAAAATTTGTAAAAATGATATCTCCTTGTATACATCTCCAAAAATAGGAAAACAAATTTTGTTAGTCTCCTAATTATGTGCAGTTTACCATGGACCAGTTGAATAGATATGGAAATGTCTATAATTTCTGTATAATTCTTTTATTCTTGAACTTTTATATAATTAATATAAAAGAACCAATGAATAGAAAATTCTTAAACTGAGCAAAGACCTTCCATGTGTGACATACAATACCCAGTAAAAATTGTGGACCAGGTTATGTGGTTTAAATTAGGTTTAGCAGTGATCATTGCTCTAAGTTAAATAAATTGCAGAAAAAGGAAAAATCATTCCCTGAAAATGGTATAAAATTGTAAAATCCATAACTCACAATAGAATGGTCTAAACATTATGAAACCAATTTTGTTGAGTTTCTTAGAACCATCCCTACATGAATCACCAACTGTCCAGTATGACAAAACTCATAATTTTACCTGAAAATTTATAGAAGGGAAAAGACTTAGAGAATTATCATTACCAATGTACTTCACCTAAAAATCTGGAATTTTTCTGGTAAATAACTTTCCATCTCCTTGAGTTACTGTAAAAATATGAGATCCATTAGACTGGTTCTTTCTATCGAATTAATACTGTTGTGCCCCTTTACATGAAATTTATATTCAAGTTTATAGAACCTTTTCATAAATCTATGGGACTGAGCTTAAATCTTCCTTTGAACCTTAAGGAAACCAGCAGGGACTATTTTAACCTTCTGCATAGGTGTTGAACCTTAAAAATTCATTAGTGTCCATATATCCAATATTGCATAGTTGCCTTCATACATAATTCAATTAAGTAGGTTAGTCTTTCTTTAGTGCTGTAAAACAACAGCAGCATCACCTACTTCTCTAATTAGCACTGGATCATACCTTGAGTTATAAGAACTATCTTAAATTAATTGCTAAGTTCCATTTGATTAAGTGTGCATCTTCATCTCGATACCTCCCATGATGATGAAGTTCGGCGAGGAGCATTGCTCGGAGGACAACGCACAAGCTTGGATTTCACTGCAAGCAAATTGTTCAGAGCAACAGAAAGGACAAGAGATGAAGAGAATCGACAAAAAGTTCTTCTTGAAGGATCAAGCCACTGGTTTTACTATCATTTACTTAGTCACGACCCAAGGCAAGCCCCGGTTTGCATTTAAGTACCTTTCTAAAGTTTTGCTTTTATCACTATGTTCACTAGTATATGAATTGTGCATTAGGTCTATTGTGTTTGAATACTCCAAATGCATGACCCACAATCCCATGGAGTATATGGGTAGGTTTATAGCTCAACACGTAGAATTGCCAAGCTAATGTTGTAAGGAATCCGGTAGAAGTCGAGTTTTTGGAATCTACTCGTGAGATAGCAATATTGTCCCCTAGGATTGGTTATTTTAGAGAATGGTTTATGACTTGAATATGAGACCGGCAGCAGGGCAGCAGGGTAGGAGAGTGTGAGTATGTACTTCCCGCTGCATTTGTAACGCTGTTATACACTAACATGTAAAAAATATCCTATTATGAAATGAAAACTTTGTATCCTTACTATGTTTTTTCGTGTGTGCTATTGGGTGTCACATCACATGGCACCATCCAATGTAATTCCTGGAATGTTAGGGCCTCTGTCCCCACACTACTCTATGTTGATCTTATTGAATATCATTCTAGTTTGATCATGTTATTGTTCTATATGTGTGATGATGCTTAATTCCAATTGGGATGCATGTTTCACTATTATTTATCACATCTCAATACTTGCATCACAAGTAGGCACCCCACCATGACACACAAATGTATAAATCTCCCATAGATCTCATTCTTGTGCATCAATCTTATTGCAAATCAATCATGCACATGTTTAAGGGGGGCTCTATATAAATTTGTGTGTTATGAAAACCAACTCAATTATAATTTTTTTGATCAAAACCTCAATGTGTTGTCATCAAATCAGCAAAAAGGGAGAGATTGAAAATACATCTAAGCTAAATCCTCTTGGGTTTTGGTGATTAATGACAACAATTAAGTGACTAATGAGCAGTGCAAGTGTTAGCAGAGGCGATTAAATGATGGACGAAATTGGGTATACTCAAAAAGGAAAAAGAGGAGAAAAAAGCGAACAACTCGAAGAGTAGAATTTAGGGTTTAAAATTTCTTTGAGGCAAGTTCAGCCTTATAGCATTATTGTGTTCAATGTGTCAAAGTGTTGAGAATCATCTAAGAGCTCTTAGTCAAAGTTAGATTAGTTGGAGAGATGAGATGAGACAGCTCTAAGGACAGGACCGGACTTGTCTGGGCTTGAAGGTCGGACTAGTCTGGCCACATCAGACTGATCCGATGTTAGGTGTACCTAGAGGTACTGTATGAGTTCAGACTTTTCCATTTTTGGACGGACTAGTCCGTGGTGAGAGTGTCTGAGTCCTTCTGGGACTAAGTCCTGAAGGACCGAAGCACTCCGTTCTAGGGGCCGGAATAGTCCGCCCCGGAAGACTTATCTGATACTTATTATAACAAAAAGTATTGTGTGAGTTTGGACTAGTCAGTTGTGGGTCAGACTAGTCCGTTTGGGACTTGGAGGTGGCTGTCGGGACTAAGTCCTAGAAGGCCGGACTTGTTTGCCCTTTTGAGCCCGGACTAATCCTTTGGACCAGACTTGTCCGTTCTCAACCAAAACAAAAGGTCGGACTAGTCCATTCCTGGACGGATAGGTCTGTGGTGTTATGACCGTTTGAATTCAAAAGGTGGTGGGGGACATTGTGGTTGGTCAAGGCTGACATCACTAGTACCCACAGGCCGTACTAGTTCAGGGTTCAAGGCCAAACTAGTCCGCACTTTTCTGGTGGCAACGGCAAATTGTCGGGACCCTATAAAAAGGGATCCTCGGGCTTCTAAAGCTCTCTCTCGAACCCTAGCACATACATAGCCTTTTCGAGAGTCCTCCTAGCCCTTTCTCTTCACATATTGGAACCCTAAGTGTGAATCGTGAGGGTTTGTGAGATTTGGGAGAGAAGAGAGAAGGGTGTAATTTGAGTTGAGCTCTTGGTTGATTCTCTCGGTGTGACTCATTGATTTGAGTTCGTGCGGGTGTTGATTCATGATCTCTTTGTGTTGTAACTTTCTGGGAGCCTTAGGTAGTGAGTTGCCCCACGGATCCTTGTGATTTCCACGAGATTTAGTGGAAGAACAAGCCGACCTTCATGGTGGCTTGGTGAGGAAAGGGTTGAGTGAAATCCGGTCCTTTGTGGACTCCTCAACATGGATATAGGCTTCTCCGTGAAGCTAAACCACAGGATAAATCTTGTGTCTTGTGCTCTTGATTTGTTTTCCTGGTTCTTCGCTAGATCAACTTTAGGGTTATTCACGTCCTTAGTTTCAATCTTGCGATCCACCTAGATCTAGTTGTTTATTTTTCGTGCACTTACTCTACTAGATTGCTGGGTTGTTATACTTCATAGTTGATTAAGTAGATCGTTGAAAAAGTCCTAAAAATTTCACCTTTTGCACATTACATTTCTGTGAACGGACTAGTTCACACTCTGCTTGCTGATTAGCTTTTATTAAGTCAAATTTTAGGTTTTTTGCCTATTCACCGCCCCTTCTATAGACAACTTTCAAGTCCGAACTTGTCCAGCCAGGGAGGCGGACTAGTCCGGTCCAAAGGGTGATAACTCATATATATTGAGTTTTCTCAAGAGATTTGATCCTTTTGGACTAGTTTTAGCAATCAACAATCAAACTATGATTAAAATTCACAAAGATTTGCTAATTTCAAATAGAGTAAAGTGCATCAATGGTACATGAACTTGTCTGGCTGTGTCATCTAGGTCCACGAACTTTTAATGTGCATATTTAGATCCATAAACTTGTTAAAGTGTGTCATCTAGGTCTAAAATACCGAAAATACACCTATGTTTATTAACATAACTAATACTTCAGCATTATTTTTTATATTTGTTCTTTTCTAAAATCAATATTGTTACCATAATTCATATTGGATGCTAACAAAGGTGATTTGGGGAGAGAAGAAATATGAAAAATAATGCTCAAGTATTAGTTATGTTAATAGATATAGGGTATTTTCGGTATTTTGGACCCATACGACACACTTTAACAAGTTTATGAACCTAAATATACACTTTAGAACTTCGTGGATCTAGATGACACACCCAAACAAGTTTAGTGAGCATTGATGCACTTTACTCTTTCAAATAGTTATGTATAAATTTAAGGGGGAAGAGGTTTTTGCAAGAATGCACGAATTTTGAAGAAAATACAAGTAGCAATAAGATGTGCAAGACTAAAGCCACATTTCAAGAATCTAACATATTGAGGTCATTCCTAAGTTCACAAAATCCCTTCTCATATAAGAGCTTGGTAAAAATATCGGCCAATTGTTTTTTGGTTCTCACATGGGAAATCACTATGTCTCCTTTGATGGAGTGATCTCTCAAGAAATGGTGGCGGATATCAGTTTGGTTGGTCCTTAAATGCTCAACTAGATTGTGGGCTATTTTGATGGGCTCCCATTGTCACATAGGAGAGTGATATGGCTCAACTTTATGACATAATCCTAAGAGTTTGTCGCATCCAAAGAAGTTGTGCACAATAACTTCCAGCAGCGACATATTTCGTTTTGGCTATGGAGAGAGCAATGGAATTTTATTTCTTTGAGGACCAAGACACTAGGGACCTACTAAAGAATTGGCAAGTCACGGAAGTGCTCTTTCTATCTACTTTGCACCCCAGATAATCAGCATCAGAATATCCAATGAGATTAAACTTGGAGCCCTTGGGGTACCAAAATCCTAGGCTTGGTGTCTGAACCAAATATCTAAGAATTCTCGTTATGGGACACACCTTGGGAGCGATTTGAAAATGTGCACACATACAAACACTTAACATTATATCGGGCCTAGATGCACAAAGGTAAAGTAATGAACCAATCCTGGAGCGATATACCTTTTGGTCCACACTTGGACCATCTTCATTGAAGTCAAGGTGTCCATTGGTTCCCATTGGAGTCTTGATTGGTTTCGATTTGTCCATGTCAAACTTCTTGAGTATGTCTTGTGTGTACATTGTTTGACTAATGAACATGCCTTTCTTAAGTTGCTTCACTTGGAATCCTAGAAAGAACTTTGACTCCCCCATCATGGACATCTCAAACCTTTCCGTCATAATATTAGAGAACTCATCATAAAAAGTTTTGTTAGTGGAACCAAATATAATGTCATCCACATATACTAGGAAACAAACAAATCATCATTGAAATTCTTCGTGAAAAGAGTAGTTGGCCTTCCCAATTTTGAAACCATTTTGAGTTAAAAAGTCTCTAAGGCACTAATACCAATCTCTAGGAGCTTGTTTTAGGCCATAGAGTGCCTTACGCAATTTGTAGACATTGTTTGAGAACTCTTGATCTTCAAAATAGAGGGGTTGCTCCTCATAAACCTCTGTTTTGATTGGACTGTTGAGAAAAGCACTCTTGACATCCATTTGGTATAGCTTAAAATCATGGTGAGTAGCAAAGTCAAGTAATATGCGAACTGATTCAATCCTAGCTATGGGAGCAAGGTTTCATCAAAATCCAAACCTTCGACTTGTAAGTACCTCTTGGCCACAAGTCGTGCTTTGTTCCTTGTAACCGGCCCGTGCTCATCTTGTTTTTTGCAGAACACCAGCTTGGTGCCCACAACATTTGCATTAGGCCTCTTCACAAACTCCAATACTTGGTTTCTTTCGATGTTGTTGAGCTCTTCTTGCATGGCGACTACCCAATCTGGATCTCGTAGTGCTTTTTCAACCTTGTGACGTTCTAAAGAGTAAACAAATGAGTAATGTTCACAAAAATTTGCAACACGAGATCGAGTTGTTACCCCCTTGGAGATGTCTCCAAAGATGTTGTCAACGGGGTGATACTGTTGAACGCTTTGGTGTACTCTTGGGTTTGGAGCTTGAGCTCTTGGAACTTCATCATCTTCTTCCTCATCTTCTGCGTCTCCCCTAGATTGATGCCTCCATTTTGATCTTGATCTTGTTGAGGTGCATCTTGAGGGTATTGAGCTTGATCATGTGACGAAGAACTTGCTTGATTTGCAAGATGGTCCCTTGACTCTTGAGATTGTTCTTGTGGATGAATGTCTCCAAGTGCCATCCTCCCTATCACCTCTTGTGGAGTCTCTTCTTGATCTAGCACACAACGATCAACTTTCTCCACTTAGAAGCCATTAGTCTCATCAAACACCATTTCACATGCTACTTCAACAATTTTGGAGCACTTGTGGAAGAAACGGTAGGCATATGTGTTTGAGTCACAACCAAGCAAGAACCCTTCGTCAGACTTTGAAGCAAACTTCGAAGTCCAAGGTTTCTTATTGAGAATGTAGAACTTGATCCCAAAACACCAAATATGAAATGTTAGGCTTACGGGTTAGGATCTCATAAGACGTCTTCTTCAATATTCAATGGAAATACAACCAGTTTGTTGCATGGCAAGCGTTGTTAACCGCTTTCGCCCAAAACCGGTCTGACGTCTTGTACTCATCAAGCATGGTTCTAGACATCTCAATGAGAGTCCTATTCTTCCTCTCGGCCACCCCATTTTGTTGAGGGGAGTTGGGGGCCGAGAACTCATGCTTAATGCCTTATTTATCCAAAAACTCTTCAGCTTGAGTTTTCTTGAACTCGGTACCATTGTCACTCCTTATAGTCTTGATTCTCAAGGTAAACTCATTTGAGCTCTCCTCAAGTACTTCTTGAGTACACCTTGAGTCTCACTCTTGTCATGCAAAAAGAACACCCAAGTGTAACATGAAAAATCATCAATAATTGCAAGACCATATTTGTTACCACCAATGCTTATGTAGGAGATTGGACCGATAAGGTCCAGGTGTAGAAGCACCAATGGTTTTATTGTCGTCATGATGTTCTGGGACGGATGTTGAGCTCCAACTTTCTTCCGGCTTGACATGGCCCATCCTTTTCAAAAACAACATTCTTCAAGCCACATATTGCTTGCTCTTAAGAAGTTTTTGTACATTTCTCATCCCAACATGGTCTAGTCTTCTATGCCAAAGCCATCCCATGTTTGCCATTAAGCACGTATCGAGTTGGGCTTTATTCGCGGAGAAGTCCACAAGATAGAGATTTCCCTTGAGCACGCCCTTAAAGGCAATTGAGTCATTGCTTCTTGTTGTGACGGTCATACCCTCGTTAGTGAAAATATATTTATAACCTTTGTCACACAGTTGTGATATGGACAACAAGTTATAATCGAGAGAATCAACATGTAAAACATAAGAAAGAGTATAATTAGGGGATATAGCAATTTTACTGGTGCCAAGGATTTTCCCTTGGCTATTGTCCCCAAAGTAAATTCCTTCACTTGTATCTACATTTTCCTCATATTCCACGAACATTTTCTTCTCTCTGATCATATGATTTGTGCATCCACTATCAAGGACCCACTTTGTGCCAAGATAGGAGTATGCCTACAAAATAGAGTTAAGCCTTGGTTTTAGCTACCCAAGCAGTGTTGGGTCCTTCGGTGTTAGTCAAGAGACACTTGGGCACCCACACGCAAGGTTTTGGACTCTTGCGGAGTGGCCCAACATTCCTAGCATAAGGATTGCCAAACTTGTTCCTCAATAAAACGTATGAAGCATCAAAATCATAGAATAATGTATGAGGTACATTTTTACGCATGTCAAGTGAAGTAGCAATGTTCTTTCCTTTGTTATTATGGTATGAACTTTCCTTGACAAAAACAATCAAGTCTTTGCCATTCTTGGGGAGTCTTAGCATTTTGCTTCTTCTCCAGAGAATAACCAAGACAATCTTTGGCAAGAGGATGTCTCGTGGTGGTATATGCACATCATGCATATGCCATCTTATCCTTGTCAAAGATGCCACCTTTCGGTGCTTGCTTGTTTTGTGCTACTTTGAGTTCATCCTTTAGTTCTAGAATTAAGTTAGAGCACTTGCAAGCTTGAGTTGTTTCAGAAGTGACATTTGTGGAAGGTGAGGTCTTGGAGGAATAAGATGAACTGATCTTGAGTGACTCAACTTATGTTTCAAGGATCTTGTTATGTTTTTTTCAAGTTAACAAGTTCATCCGCTAGCACAATTGTTGTGTCCTCAATATTTGAGCATGTTTCCTTGCTCAAAGCGAGTTCACAATCAAAGTGCCTCGCTTCTTTCTCTTTCAAGCTCTAAGAGCTCCTCAAACTCTTGACATCTCTCCTTTCTTGGATGCGCATGTCCTCTGGATGATTGATGAGATCTTCCTTCTCATATATCTCATCCGACAACAACTTCATTCTTTTCAAGGTTCTCTTACTCAAATCTTTAAGCATATGTTCATTTTCACTACTACTACTATCAAAGTTGTCATTCGATGAAATTGAAGGAGATGGTTTAGAGTTAACCTTATTTCTTCCATCCTTGGCCATGAGGCATGTTGACCTTGAGCTCTCCAAGTTGGGGAAGAGCTTGTTCTCCGTGGATGACCTCTTCATGGCAATTGTTGCCACCTTGTTTTCATCATCGGAGGAGGAGTCTTAATTTGAGTCCCACTCCTTTCAAGGGTGGGTTTGTCCCGATTGCTTCTTCTTCTTGAATAATTCCTTCTCCTCGGACTTGCCTAACTTCTTATTGTTGTTGTCTTCATGTGGAGAATCCAAAATGAAGTGGCCGTATTCTGAACAATTATAGGAAGCCCTCTTTGTTCTTGTCTTGGACTTCTAGTTGTTCTTGTTCTCATGATTGTAGCTCCCTTTCCTTCTTATCATCATCCCGTTGAACTTATTGAGAAAGAGCACATCTTCCTCGTCGGTGTCGAGGTTCTCATCATAACTTTATTCTTGGTTTTGGGATTTGGATGATGTTGCTTTGAATGCAACATCTTTCTTCTTGGAGGAAGTGAGATTTTGAAGATCATTGTAGAACATGGCTTCTCTCTCCATCATCTCATGATTGATGATTCTTCCAAGCACTTCCTCTGGGGACATTTTGAAGAACCTCGGACTCTCACGAATCATGGAGCAAAGAGCAACATTTCGCGGCATGAATGCCCGAATCATTCTCTTCACCACTTCATAGTCCGTCCATCGGGTGCATCTATATGAACGGCTATTGTTCATGAGAACCTTGAGGTGGTTGTACATGTCTTGGGGAGTCTCACCATCCATGATGGTAAACCTCCCAAGCTCTCCTTCGATCATCTCAATCTTTGCCTCCTGTATGACTCGGTTCCCTTCATGTGCCATCTTGAGCGTGCCCCAAATGTCCTTGGCCACCTCCAATACATCGACTCGATTGAATTATTCTCCAATCAAGGAGGTGGTGATCACTCCAACCGCTTGAGCATTGCGGTGGAGTAGGTCGGCTTGCTCTGGGGTGATGTCCACCTCATTCATAGGAAGATGCACACCCGTTAACACAATTTGCCAGAAATTAGGATTTAAGAAAACTAGGTGCATCCTCATGTTATGCTTCCACATAGTGTAATCATTTCCATCAAACTAAGGAGGCTTCCCATGGAAATAGACAAGTAATTATTGTTAGAGGTGAAATGCCCATAATTGAAAGGATATCGGGTATAGTCTTGTTGACTTGTCCCATAGACGTCCTTGGTCTCCTTGGTCTCCTTCTTGGGATGACCTAGCTTCTCACGATGTCATGCCTTGAGTTGGCAGGCTTCCTCGTCATCATTGGGATCATCTTGAAGCACATCAGCATTCTTCATCTTGTCTTCTCCATCGATGATCATCGGAACCTTATTTTCACCCCTTGCGGCCATCTTCTCTCTGAGTGGTCAGACCCTTGATGGAGAGATCTGCTCTGATACCAATTGAAAGTTGCCTAGAGGGGGGTAAATAGGCAAAATGAACTGAAATAAATTAATAAAATGAGATTAAATAACAGGGGCCAACTAGTCTTGCTCAGGGGCGACTAGTGCGGACAGTGCACAGTAAAACTCTAAAAACTTGATTTTTATCAGTTTCTATTGGAGTTTAGTTGAACGAAAAGTAGATACACTATCTAGCAACTCAATACAACTAGGATTGACAAGTATGGAAGATTAGATTGCAAGATTATGATGATGAACAATATGAAGAACAAGGTCAACCCTAAAAGCAATTCTAGTGATTAACAAGAAAGTAAAGGGACAAGTCCGTCCTTCTGAGACATGGCCAGAAAACTCTCACCACGTCTAAAATAGACTAGTCCGTTCTTAAACGGACATGTCTGAAGTACAACAAAAACTCTTAGTCCGTCCCAAAACGGACTAAGCCGACACACCCAGACTAGTCCAGCCCGGAAACCGGAGAAGACCGACCTCTAAGGTTTTCTCTCGACAAGGCTTCTCACTTAGGTTTTCTCTCAACCAAGACTTTGAGCCCTCTTCTATGATCTAAATGCACTTGACACACAAACCCTCACACACACTAGGATAGTCTAAACTGAACACATAAGAAACCCCAATTTCTACTCTTGAGTCTTCGACGTCCATTTCAATCTTTTCCTTTTTGAGGGTTTTTCATCCATTTCAATTTCACATGTGTGAAATTGAAACAAATGAAAAACCCTCACAAAGGAAAATATTGAAATGGGCGTCGAAGACTCAAGCATAGAAATTATGGTTTCTTATTTGTTTAGTTTAGACTAGCCTATTGTGTGTGAGGGTGTGTGTATCAAGTGAAGCCTTGATGAGAGAAAACTCATGTGGGCCGGACTTGTCCGGGTTCTAGGCCGCACTAGTCCGGGTATGTCGGCTTAGTCTGTTTTGTACCGGACTAAGAGTTGTTGTGTGTGTTCGGACTTGTTCGTTTGGGGATGGACTAGTTCATTCCGCACATGGTGAGAGTTTTCAGAGCTAAGTCTAGGGAGGCTGGACTTGTCCGCCACAGAGGCCGGACTAGTCTAGACCTACCAGATTAGTCCATTTTCAACCGGACTAAAAGGTACTGTTTTAGTTCGCACTAGTCCGTTGTCAGCCGGACTAGTCCGTGTTGCCATGACCGTTTCAAATTAAAATGTTGGTGGGTACGACACACTTTTGCAGAGTGTGACGTCGAGTGGCCCCGTTGGACCGGACTAATCTAGGGCACCTGGCCAGACTAGTCTGTACTTTAGTTGGTGACAACAGCAGACTGTCGGGACACCTATAAAAAGGGAATGCCGCCCCCCCTCCCACCTCTTTTTGAGGACTTTGGAACCCTAGTGCCACCACAAGCATCCTTGAGCCTTCCAAAGCCTTCTCCTCACCCTACTTGCCCTCTATAACAAAATCTTGAGTGGGTTAGAGAGTTTGGAAAGTGGAGAGAAGGAATAACTTCTTGCTTTGGCTCTCGATTTGATCTCATGCACTTGGTGTTCTGTTTTTGTGAGTTGTGGCCGTTGAGCTTCATGCGCTCATTGTTTTTTATCATTTTCGGGAGCCTCAACTTGTGAAAAGGCTGAAGAACATTGTAGTTACCCCTTGTGATTAGTGGAAACCAAGTCGGCCTTGTGTGGTGGTTTAGTGAGAAGAGGGTCAAGTGAGTCCCGATCCTTTCTAGACTTCTCAACGGGGACGTAGGCTTCTCTGTGGTGCTGAACCTCGGGGTAAATCTTGTCTCTCTTGTCATTTTAATATCCGCTCTTCACTAGAAATGCTTCAAGGGTTCATATTGTTCTTCATCGTAATCTTGCAAACTAATTTTTCTTACTTGTCAATCCAAGTTGTATTAGGTTGCTAGATATTGTATCCATCTTTTGTTGAACTAAAATCATGTTTTTAGGGTTTTCTTGTGTGCTAAGCGGACTAGCCCGACCCTGATCCAAACCAATCTGACCCTAGTTATTTAATTTCATTTTATTAAGTTATTTCAGGTCATATTACCTATTCACCCCCCTCTAGGCAACATTCAAATAGTATCAGAGGGGTCTCTCCACCAAGAGTCTAACCACTCCGAGAGGAGATGACCGAAAATGGTGAAAACCAAATTTCGGAGAACTCGATGGAAATGACAAGACAAAGAACTTCGATGTGCTCCAAGATGATCCCAATGATGACGAGGAAGTGTGATAACTCAAAGCGCAACTTCATCAGAAACTAGGTCATCCCAAGAAGGAGATCAAGGAGATCAATGTGACCAAAGACGTCAATAGGAGTGGTCCACAAAACAACTCCTGATATCTTTTCAATTATGAGCGTTTAACTTCTAGGAATCATTACTTGTCTATTCCCGTGGGGAAACCTCCTGAATTTGATGGCAATGATTACACCATGTGGAAGCATAACATGAAGATTGTGACACCCAATTCTGAAAAACGAACCAAGTACAATTTATGTGTGCCCAGTTTATGGGAAAAATAATCTAGCGTAGGCGGCTGCAACTCCACATGCAATCGATGATAGTATGCACGCCTAGTGCTCCACATTGACCTCAAGAATATCTCTTGTAGCTGAATTAATTATGAGAATAGCAAGGGTGAACACATGTTGTACTCAGCAAGTGTGGGACAGTATGACATGTAGCTAAAACAGGGATGATAATAAATGGGTAATTGCAAAAAAGTACATTTCATAAACATGTAAAAGTAGCCTACAATGTTTGTTTGTGATTAAATTCCACCATCACCAAATAATGAACATAACACATATCCAACATCCTCATTTATCATTATAATTCATTTACAACCAGCCAACAATTAATATCATAACCATATGCCATCATAACTTCTCATAACCAACTATACTCATATGACATAACCAATCCCATACCGAACCATCCCAAAACCAAAGTCCAATTCTAATCATGGAAGTTGTCCAGGTGCTCGTGACCAGGAGCACGGCTATCATGATAGTTTTACACTCTGCAGAGGTTGTACCACTTTACCCACAAGTTCGTGATTTTGTCACCCGTCGGCGACTAAAGAACCTCCATTATGCTAAATACACTACTGTTGGTGTATGACCAATAGATCACAAAATAGTCTTTACAAAGGGACCACCAGCATGTGCAGACTCACTAAGGTTTCACCGAAGGTGATGTCTCACAACTGAGCACATCCATCCAAGGGCCCCCTCTTGTGCCTTTCGTATCCCAGGGTAGTCCCCCCACCAATTAAAACCCAACCGACTCCCATTCCCCGCTCCTCCCAAGTGATCCAAACAAAGCGGACAATACACTTAATAGATTGGCTAAGCCGCACCCATACATGGCCTTGTGATGGCACTGTTGTCTTGGCATATATTTGCATGAACCGATCTTTAGATCTAAGGCAAGCGAAACAACCATACCATCCAACTCATTCCCCAAACCATGATTGCTTACATCACATAAGTTCCATGTTGCTAAATTAATCATCATCCCATTACCATCCTAAATTTCTCGTAATTAAAGTTGTCAAGCATATTATTTAAGTTACACATAACCCATGTAGCGATGCAGTGCAAAAGAGAAAAATACCCATACCCGACTGAATATGTATATCCCGGCGACAGGGAGTGGCATATAATCACTAGTAAACTCCTACTATAGGTTTTCCATTATATTGACACAATGCAGTTTCGCAAAAAAAACATTTAAAATATAGGTTCGATATGGTTAAGGACACTTGTCTTTATATTTCGCAATTCAGTGCTCAAGCAATTCCAAGTCTTGCACATGAAGATCCTCAAATATTTGGTTCTCAATCGTAACCTCTTGAGTGTATTCGTCTACTCGCAATCAAGCACATACACATACAAACATACACAATAAATGCATTGCTAATACCAACCAATATGCAAAATGGATGCATGCAGAAAATATGTTTGTATTAATGCTATATAAATTTGTATAGCTTTTTAGTGATTTTAGATAATAATTTCCTATTTTTTTTGAGAAAGTATGGACTCAATTAGAATTAATTCATAGGTTAATAATTATTTAAAAACATTAAATATGTCAAAAATATGATTAATAACCTTTTGGAATTTATTCTAAATTTTCTTGAATTTTTCTGGGTTATGATACTTAATCAATTAACTAGGATTAATCTTATTTATTAAATCTAAAAACAGAATAAATATTACTCAAAATATAAAATTTGGTCAAATCTAGAATAACATATTGATCTTGTATGATTTAATCTAACTTGCAACTTTCATATTGATTTATGATGATTTGGCGATGATTAATGACCTCTAAAAATAAAATATGTCCTACATATGCATTTCAGTTCAAGTATTTGAATTAAAGTAGTAGTCTAGATCTAATTCGTAATACCTATCATGTGCACGTCTAGTCTGAACAGTCGTAGAACGGCGGCGTGACATGATTCTCCGATGTCTACGCTTGGTTGGTGCAAAGGATGGCGGCGTGACGTAGATGAAAGAGACAGCGATGACGTAGTGACTCCATCGAGTATCGGTGGTGTGATATAGACCAAGAAAGCGGCGGCGACGTAGCAATCTTATACGAAGAATAGCGACATTGCGACGATTTCCGGGGAAAACAGCGGCTACTCCTTTTTGTTCCTCCTCTTTGCTATTCCTTATCTTCCCTTCTTCCTTTTCTTTTCTGCCGCTGATCCATTTTTTCTCCCGGCAAGATGCTGGCGGCTAGGGCTTAGGTTCCCTTTTTTCTATCGTGGGCAGCAGCTACTAGAGCGGCTGGCTATTTTTTTTTCAACTCGAGAAGAAGCATATGGGGAGGCTATGGTAGCGTTTTATAGGCGCGGCCAGAGCTCCGAACTGAGTCCCGCTCGGTCTCGAGACTAGGCGTGTACGTGGGAGGGGCGCGGGGCTCCCATGAAGCCCACTCGACTGGGTTCGTGGCCTGTGCGGCCAGGGCTTTTGGCCAGCGCCGGTTGACTTTGTTTTTTTTTCGACAGGAGCACTGAGCGGCAGCCATACTCTTTTATTTATTTATTTATTTTTGTCATTTTTATTTTTCTTCGTGGTCCCGCCAAGTTCTTATGCGGCAGGCATTCACTTTCGTTTTCCTTTGGGTCCCGGCCAGATGCTGCCATGCGGTCGGGTTTGACTTTGACATTTTTTTTCTGTTTTTTCTTTTCTCTTTTTATTATTTTTTTAGTATTTATATTTATATATTTTTTCTTTCCTGTTTATTTTTCTTTGTGCGTCCAGGGTTCTACATGAGGCCAGGCTTTGGCCATAGTTGACCTTTGTTTATTTTATTTTATATTTATTCTTTTGTTAATTTATTTATTTGAATTTTATATTTCTTTTTCTTAATAATAATTTTCTTTTGTTTATTAATTGTTATTTATTATTTCTTTCTTCCTTCCTTTATTTAATTTTTTCATTTATTATTATATATTTATTTTCATATATATATATTCCTTCTCATTTATTAGTTTTATTATATATATATATTTCTCCATCTTTTATTATTATTATTATTATTATTATTCATTTTTCCTATTAATTTTCTTTTCTAATTACTTTTTATTGTATAAAATTTCTAATTTGGTTTTAATAGATCTAGTCACTCAGTTTATGCCTAAATGTGAACGCATAAGCATGGAATTTTAGTTTATTCTCATTTATTTTCTTATTACATATAGATATTTGGATGCGTGGTTTATCCTTTTAATTTTTTCTTCCATATTCATTATGGATTTTAATTATATTTAATGTATTTATATTAATAAATAAATTTTAATACTGGAGGATGAATGCAAATGTAGGATGATATGCATATATTTTAATTTTTCTCTATAAAGTATTTTTTTCTTAGTATTTAAATTTCAACTGCTTATTCAAAAATTAATTTTCCCAAGTTTGAAAATCGGGATGTTACAATTCTACCCCCTTAACATGAATCTCCCTTCTCGAGATTTGAGTGTATCGGAGAAGAGATTTTGAAATAAAACTATAGATTCTTATTTAGATTTGATTTAGCCAAATTTCGAAAATTGGGAATGTTACAATCTACCCCCTTAACGGAAATCTCACCCTCGAGATTCAGAGAGATTAGAGAATAGATAAGGAAAAACATTATCTTGATATCGTATTCATACTCCCATGTAGCTTCGTCCGGAGTAGTGATGTCGCTAATTGTATCCATCTTTCATTGAAGTAGAGGTCGAACGAGATAGAAAAGGGAGATAGAAGGAATATCAACCTATATGCAAGCATCAAGGTATATGATCCTAAATTAATGGATTATCTATATAATAAATGAGGATGTGGATAAATGCCAAAGCGTTCCACAGCTCTCATCCAAGCACACACACAAGCAAGCAAACATACAAGCATCACACCAAACTTAAGCAAGCGCACTAACGAACTAAGCGTTTATTACAACTTATTCAAGGGTAAACTAAAATCCTAATTTCAAGACAACATTTTTTTGTAGCTATAAAATGGTGAATACAAGATTTGGGGATAGATGCCTTTGGCTCCAACTGGAAGTTTGAGTGCTAATGGAGTTAAGCTCTTGCATCCTCTTTTGGCTTTCCCAAAGAATGGGCTAGTGTAATCTTGTCTAATAACTGTAGTACATATATCTTAATAATAAGTGACAGTTATCCTTCACTTTTGTTCCTTCCCAGGCATTGGCGCGGGAAATGCTTGTTGGTACTTCTTAACACCACGTATCATCTTCAGGAGGAGATGAAATCCGCAAGCACACGGAAGATACCTTGTAGCATTTCACCCAAGAGTGTTCTCAAGTGTATCATATTTATCTCAAAGGAAGGAGGTGAGTGAGGTAAACACTATTCTGATGATCAAGATATAGGGTACTAAGTGTTTATCACGAAAGGGGTAAGATGATAATAGGGGTAGTGTGACACACACCTAAGCAAACTACTCTAAGGGGTTAGAATGTCCTAGTGGGGGATTAGTTAGGAAAGGAGCTACTCCTACAGTGCTTTAGGTATTCATATACATAGTCATCCAGTGTAATATGGGTATGCTAATGATGGGTACTAGGGTTTGGTGGTCCAACACATCAGGCACGGGTTTACCTCTGAGAATATGAGGATGATTCCCACCACGAGCCTACGATGTAGGCGAACAAGAGAGATTACGAAGGATGGATAGGGCTGTCACCACCTGCCGCGTACCCCTACAAACCATGTGTCTACGAGACATCCAACGCTACTTAACTATCTAAGCACCACACTTACATGTTAAGTAGATACCTTAAGAGACAAGGTACAAGCACCATCCTAAGGCAATGACTAACCTAAACATCGTTGAAACCAATGTTGAAACCAAGCACTACATTACTCATGTTAACATAATCATATTAATACCTATTAGACTATAGTGATGGAGTATGATGTTTATGATAACATGATAAAGGCATTATGACTAGACCATAATAACATCTACACCTAACACGTAGATGGACTCCACAACAAAACAAGGTATGCTTCATCCAAGTATATGAATAAGTAAAGACTAATAATATGAATATAAAGCATGATGTCACAAATACAAGAAAAGATACATGAGTCATACCTTTCCCAATTTGGACTTGGGACTAGAGGCTCCCCTCTACAGCCTAACCTCTACTATGGAACTAGGAGAACTAGTGTATACAAGAGAATACTTGAGTAGTGTGTGTTGAGCTGAGGGGTGAGTGATCCTATTTATACTAGTGTTGAGGTCGGTTCCCGCCATCTTTTGCGCGCGAATCAGTCACCATTCTTATCACCATCCACGGGAGTGTGCCACATTGAAGTTGACTGAGATTGGTGGGAAGCACAGGTCGGCCAACCCCACCTAGCCAGCCAACCTGGTTAGGGCACCGTTTGCGGTGAGCTTCCTCGGGGTGACTTCCAGGTGGGTCCTGTCTTGATGACTGATATGGGTGATACACCATTGGATCTCCTCGGATACTTCTGTAAGTGGGCCATTTGATCCATGTGCTACCACATGTCGCTGTCTGATTGGCTTGGAAGGTTTTCTTTAGGATTGCTCCCTTGAAATCACTTCAATTCTCTATAAAATTCCTGCATGCACCATTTTCTCCAAGTACAAGTGGAACTAGGTTATTTCTAACTATGATGTGTGTAAGAAATATTTACTGCCTCACATAATTGAGTTATATTAATGGTGTATATAACAACCGTCAACAAGTTGGCAAAGACGAGAGGGTAGAAGATCTGATTCCATCGGCGACTGTCGTTCGGGTCGGGGCGTCTTTCCCGGTCATCGGTGGTAGTCGTTGGGAGTAGTGCTAGTGATGATGCCCGTCCACATGAACGCAAGCGACATGATTCATTGGAGAATGGGGATCCCGATAGGCTGGACCTAACTTGGTTTCGGTCGATACGATCGTGGTGCACCATGAGGAGACTGTCGCCACGGTGTTCTGGCTTATCTGGTCAAAGCGTGGGGCATTGGCGGTACCAACGGTGGTGCAGTGTGGTGATGAAGTTGGGTTCGGAGTGTAGTCTCACCCATCTTTTGGCGCGTCTGCTCATAACTAAGAGTGGCACGCCCTACCTGGAAATGTTTATTGGGGACGGGACCGTGTGCAGGTTCCCTTGCAGGCTCCTAGTGCAACGTCTCTCATTGCGAAGATGCAATCTGTCAGTGTGCTTGTACGCCGTTGTGAGGATTCGTGGTGTTCTTGCCTACCCGCTCAGAGCATGGGGCGTAGGCTATGCCAGTGGTGACATCGGTCCAAGCGGAACGCGCACGAGCACGTGCTGCATCTGGATCGACACGGTGGCAGACTTTGTCCGGAATGAAGTCCCGCCTAGTTTTGAGCACGTCTTCTTGGAATCGAGTGCGGCGTGCCATAGCTCAAAGTGGTTATCGTGGGGCGGGACCATGTGCAGGTTCCTTCCCAAGCTCCCAGTGTATCTCACGTTGCAGGGATGCGATCTCTGAGTGTGCTTGTACACTGCCACAAGTGTTCTGGGGCGGCATTTCTAGCAAAAATGATCGCTTACCTCGATTTCGGAGTCAGAGCTGAGATAGCAGTTGGCGGTATCCTATGGGATCCAAAGAGGAACGGCGACACGTTGTCGTCCATTCCTCCGGAGGGTGCTTTCTAGGTGTCATCGCTGATCTCGACTTTGTTGAGCCCTCATGGGTCACTGGCGATGCTCCACGATGTCGATGAAGCCATACTAAGCTGATGAGAGTGTTTCGGAAATCGATCAATACAATTTATTAAATCATGTTCATCTCTGGATGGCTAGCTTGCAAAGAACAGGAGATTTATCCCGGTTCGGGCAAAAAAGGCACTATGTCCAGCGGGAGTCTTTGTGACACACTATTCTGAAAAACGAACCAAGTGCAGTGTATGTGTGCCCTAGATGTTGCTTCACACATACACATCAATACCACAAACAGTAAATAGAAATAACCATATCACAAATAGTAAATATACAATTACTACGAGTGGTGAAGGTATGTTATTCCGCACGGATGGGTTTGAGACAGGGTAAACATTTGGTGAAGTGGCAGTGATGAGTGTGTGGTTCCTCAGTAGTAGTAATGGATTATTTGATGAGGCTCTACGTGGCTAGGTTCATGGCATCTAATAGGTCTTCCTCATATATGTTTATTAGCGATCTATTGGCTGGTGGTCATCTATTTTTTTACAGACAAAGTGGGTTGGATATACAAGAAGGAAAAAAGGGAACAAAAGTCAATATAAGTATAAGAGTGGGAAGAATATTAAAGGATGGTTTAAAAAAAATATATGTCCTTAATGGAGAATCATTAGAGATGAGAGTAAAAATAGTAAAAAAATTGCAGCAGTGAAAGTAGGGAGAAAAGAGATTAAGCGGCAGCAAAAAGAAGCAGATAATCAATTTTAGCGCAGGAGCAAACACATGTGTAAATAAGAAAAATATTTAGTGGAGAGTGTGTTAAAATACAGCAACAATAAAGAGGGAAAATAGAAGGTGCGGCTGTTCAAAAAGAGAGAAAAAGGGATGGAAACGCCACAGCTAACAAAGAGAATTTATCCACACATAGCAGCAGCAAAAACCCCGCATTCTACATGAAATATGAGTTGTATTTGCAGCAGAAAGCACATTAAAACATGGCTGAAATTGCTTGAAAATGCAGTAGTAAATAGCACTTCACAGTGGCTGAATTGATAAAATAAAATACAGCAGCAAGCAATTTTTGAAAATAGCCTTTCAGAAGATGGTTTCTATGCATTTTATCGTGTCTATTCTACCTAGGCTTGCGTCCTACGGCTGACAATGCTCTCATACCAATGTGTGACACCCGATTCGAAAAAACGAACCAAGTGCAGTGTATGTGTGCCCAGTATGTTGCTTCACACATACACATTAACATCACAAACGGTAAATAGAAATAACCATATCACAAATAGTAAATATACCTTGATTCTATTGCAGCGGAAAATAAACTATGTAGCACGACTCTAACTCCACAGGCAATCGACGGTAGTACGCACGCCTAGTGCTCCACATTGACCTCAAAAATATCTCTTGTAGCTGAATTAATTGTGGGAATAGCAAGGGTGAACACATATCATACTCAGCAAGTGTGGGAAAATATGACATGTAGCTTAAACAAGGATGGACAAAAATAGTTCATTGGAAAAAGCTAATTTTAGTTCACAAACATGAAAAAAACATCCTATACTATTTAGGTGTGGTTAATCCCCATCTATCCCAAGTAATTATCATAATCCATTTTTAGCATCATCATTTACCATCATAATTCATTTATAACTAGCCAATAATTAATATCATAAGCATATGCCAATTTCATAACTTCTCATAACCATCCACACTCATATGACATAACAAATCCCATACCGGACCATCCCAAAACCAAAATCCAATTCTAATCATGTAGGTCATCCAGATGCTCTTAACCGGGAGCACGGCTATCATGATATTTTTACACTCTGCAGAGGTTGTGCCACTTTAGCCACATGTTTATGATTTTATCACCATTCGGTGACTAAGAAATCATCATTATGCTATGTCAAACTTCCATTGGTGTGTGGCCACGAGATCACAAAATAACCTTTCAAAAGTAACTACTAGTATGTACGAACCCACTAAGGTTTCCCCGGCACGCTTGAATCACCACTCTCCCACCCACGGGCCCCCTCGTGTACCATGCGGATCCCAGGGTAGCACTACTCGACTCCAATTCCCAGCGCCATCCAATGGTTCATACAATACTAAAAGCAATCCTAATTATTTAGCTATGTTGCGCCCATACTTGGCCTTGTGGTGGCACTATTGTCCTGGCATATTCTCACATGAACCGGTCCTTATATGTGAGGCAAGCAAAACCACCATCTCATCCAACCCAGTGCACAAACCATGCTTGCTTAGATCATCCAAGTCCCATGTTACCCAAAATGATTCACCATTATTCTATCATCATTAATCCACATAATTCAAGTGTTCAATAGTTCATAATTAAGCCATTTCGTTATTCCCAATCCCAATTTAGTAAAGCAAAGCAAAACTAGAATAAATACCCTTCCCGACTCTCTACAATATATCCCAAGCGACAAGGATGTTCATACAAGTCTATTAAACACCTATTTATAGGTTTCCTATCAATTTGACACAAGCATGCAATTTTGCAAACAAAACATTTAAAAACAAGATCAAAATGGTCAAGGACACTTGCCTTTATATTTTGTAATTCAGTGGCTCAAGAAATTCAAAGTCTTGCATGTGATTATCCTCGGATATTCGCTTCTAGATTGGAACCACTTGAGCGTACCCATCTAGTCGTAATCAAGCACATACACAATAAATGAATTGCAATCAACATGGACAAATATGCAATGACATGAATGCACGTGAATAATTTTTTATAACGATTAATGATTTATTACATGTGTTTCATATTTATTAACAATTATATAAGCAAGGTTGAGATTATTTTAGCTTATAATAATCGCAATACAACATTAAATCCTCTTAAAATAATATTAATAATTTCCTACATGTTTGAGCAATTTTCAATACATCACGATGATTTTATAGGCATTAATAGCAGCTGAAGGTAAATTAACCTCTAAGCGCGTTGTCTAATATAAATATTATATCAACTGTGCCGTTTATTAATTATGTGCAACAAATTCTCAAGTATTCACATGTATTTAAATAAATTATGGTGGGTTTTATGACGACTAGTGTCGACTATTGGAGCCGGCAGATCTCCCGACACTGCTAAAGTGTTGAAGGAGTTTGTGGTTCGGTGTGGGCGCGCGGAGATTCAAGAAGTTGAATTGTAGTTTAACACAAGAGACACAAGGATTTACGTGGTTCGGGCCGCCTGAGCGTAATACCCTACTCCACGGGTGTGTTGGTGTTGTATTAGCTTGTCACGAGTGTATCGGGTGTGTGAGTTCGTCTGTGAACGTCATGAACCCCTGAGTGTATCGTCGGCCTGCCCTTTTATAGTACAAGGACAGGCCGTTACAAGCTAGCCTGGCCCGACATGTGGCCCCGGCGGTTACTAGTATTGATACACGATTAATTGCTGTTAATGATCCTGTAACAGGCTCCGACAGTGCCGTTACTGGTGTTAAGATCGCCCGTTTAAGCGTCATTAATATGGCATTAATGACGCTTAATCGGGTCTTGAAGTCCTTGGCTCTCCCTCGAAGATCCGGAGCCGTTACAAGGTCTTCCGGAGGTTAGAGGCTGTCAGGTCCGACGTTTGGACACGTGGCAGCTCCGGAGCTTGCTGTGGGAAGCAGGTAGCTCCGGGGCTACCTGACACGTGTCAGGTCTGGAGCTTCTCTCGATCTGGGGTTAAGTCCGGTGGTGCCGTTTCGGTACCTGGCCCGGAGCTTCGCCCTTGTGGGCGGTAGCTCCGGTTTGGCAGTACACGTGGCGACCCAGGGATTAACCATGTTGGAGAAGCAGGTCCGGTCATGTCTGACAAGTGGGCCTCCGAGGGTCTTCAACCCAAGTTGATGGCTTTCCTTTGAAATCTTTGTAATCTCAAGGGGTGTGCGGTTTTTAGGGTACCGACAGTGGCCCCCTGGACCTACCTCCGAGGAAGATCACTGGGGTGAAGTCATTCCGTCGAAGGTGGGTCCATCCTTGCGACTCTTGAACTGGGTCTTCAAGGGTCTTTGGAGGTGCCGTTGGCAGGGATTTACAGTTAGATCCCGCCGCGTGGCGAACCTCAGGCGGCAGATGAGATCTTTGACGTGCGGATCTCACGCAATTGAAGGTCGCCGGTTCCCGATACGAAAACCGTATCAGTTCCGCACGCCCTGTCAGGCCGCCGCCTTTGGGTTTCCCGCCTCGTGATGACAACCGTTCGCCTGGGTAAGAGCCTCGACTTGATCGTCGGGGTGGTCCCGGGCCCTCTTGTCATCGGCTGGGTTGAATTCTTGAGTGATTTCTTCGACTTCCCTGCGGTTTCCATCCAAGCGTTGCGAGGGCTTACTTAAGAAGGAAAGCGCGCACCATCGGGAGTTCTTTACGCCTCTCATCTGATCTTGCGCTCAAACTCCCGACTCGTACTTCGCTCCTCTTCTCTCGCCTAGCTGTGCTGCGGTGGAGTTGGGTCTGCGCGAGAGTCGCTTGAAGACCGACAACGATTTGAAGAAGGTCCGGGCCCTCATGGGGTGGTCCTCAGACTTCTTCAACCGCTTGGTCCGTGCCAGCGGAGAGCTCCCCTTCGAGAAGGAGCGCGCTGGCGAGATGGTGTACTTTTCTTCGTACGCCATGGTGGGATTGATCCCACCTTTTTCTTCTTTCTTCTTGATGCTGTTAGACTTCTATGGTCTGCAGCTATACCACCTTGGCCCTCACTCCATTCTCCTTGTGACCATCTTTGTCCACTTCTGTGAGATGTGGGTGGGCATCCCTCCCTGCATCGAACTCTTCCGGACTTCCTTCACCGTCCACACCACCGGCCGGAGCAATGAGTACCTTGGCTTCTACTACTTTGTGAAGCGCAAGAAGTGCCCATTCAACTACCTCTGGTCATTCCCTTCCGGGAAGTGGGATGACTGGAAGAAAGATTGGATAGTCGTCAGGGTGGAGGAGCATGAGCGGTTGGAGCTGCCCGATGGTTTGCCCGGGATCGACACGACGATCTGGAGTGAGGTTCCGGTGCTGGCGGAAGCTTTCGACCCCGCCTTGACCAGGATACGCCAATGCGTGGAGGGGGGATTGACCCCTCAGGCGGTATTTTGCAACTTCTTGGCCAACAGGTGGGCGCCACTGAAGAGGAGGGAGAAGCTCGCTTGGGCCCTCAACAGCGTAATGGACGAGGACCGGGTTGAGACCGGGTTGAAGTCCAACATGGTGGGGGAGACCTTGGAGTTCCACCTCAAGAAATTCCAGCACGGCATCGACGTCGATAGTGATGACTTGACTCCGCTGTCGGCCTTTCTCCCCCTGAACATGGAAGTGGAGTTCAGTAGGGAGCTCCGACGGACGATGCCCGCGCTTGACGACCTTGGTGTCATCGAGAGAAGATCAACCACCCGGGTGTCAATCCCTGGGATGACTGAAGACGGCTCCGCCCCTGTCCCACAGCCGAGGGTCGAGGTCGTCGGCAAGGGCAAGGAGCTGGCGGATGAGCCGGAGAGCCGGAAGAGGAAGCTGCGACATGCTGACGGAAGGTCCGTCAGGCCCGCTACTTCCGCCTCGGTTCCATCTCCCCAGGGGGGAAGATCTTCTGCCACCGTGGCGACTGTCCCCGTAGTGGGGTCCTTCTGGAACGATACTGTTCCTACAGTGGGATCCTCCCGGAGCGCGTCTGTCCCCGGGGTGGAACCCTCCTGGGGTGCTAGCTCCGGGCGCACGACTCCGGCACCTGGGACGGTGGGAGCCTCCAGGTCCAGGGGTTCCTCCCGATCGAGGAGAGCATCGACCCGGGAAATGCCCGTGACTGCGACAAGTTCTGGGGGGCCTTCCGGAGCTCCTACGCCGACCATGGCCATCCCGGAACGTCCGAGAAAGAGGTTCCGCGCAAGCTGGTGCGGAAGCCTTCCAAGGTAATTTTTATCTTTACCTTGGTTAACTTTTTAATTGTAGCGATTGTTTGTTGATTTTCTTTGTCCATCCTCTGCAGTGTCCCCAAGAAGGGGAGTGAAGCTCCACTCTCGGCCACGATGTCTGAGGCCGTGGGAGCTTCTGCTCCTGTTCCGGTGCCGCCCCAGGTGGTGGCTGAGGCTGCGATAGCTCCGGCGCCGGCTGTCGTGGTCATGAACCTCGACTCGTCCCCAGAAGTTCCCGTGGTAGAGCCGGACCACGGGAGTGAAGACAAGCCAGCGGCACTTGTCTCGGAGGTTGAAGCTCTGGGTCCTGGTGCTGCAGTGGTGGAAGCTCCGGCTGTTGAGCCGGAGGAAGTAGTAGTCCCGGCCTCGGAGCCGGAAAGTGCTGAAGCCCCGGCGGTTGAGCCGGAGGTGACAGAAGCTCCGGCATGCGAGTCGGAAGTCGAGGTAGTTCCGGCAGTTGAGACGGTCACCTCCGAAGCACCGGCAGCTGAGCCCGTGATTGTTGGAGCTCCGGTCATGGGGCCGGTTGAAGATGAAGATCTCCCGGTGCCTGAACCGGTGGTTGAAGAGGTGAGGGAGCTCGAGCCTCCTTCGGAAGAGGTGTCCCGGCCGGAGCCAGTAGCAACTCTTGCTCCGGAGGCGACGACGTCGGAGGTACCTGCGGCCGAGCCGGAGTACCCAAACGAAGTCGCTGGCCCCCTGCCCGAGGAGGTGAACGAAGACTTGGCGGCAGGGCCTTCTTCGATGGCGACTGAGGCCATCCCGGAGGAAGGCCCTAGTGCCTTGGAAGCTCAGGATTCCACTCTCGTAGAGTGGGACCCAATTTTTGTATGTGAAGACCCGCTAGAACTAGCTGAGGAGACCCCAGCAGGTCCGGAGCCCATCCCGCTGTCGATGTCATTGACAACGCCTGCTCCAGTCTGCATCAAGTCCAACTGGCCTTCTTCCACGACAGCAAGGCTCTTGAAGAGGAGCGCCAAACCCTTAGGCGGTGGCGTAATCGGCTCCACTTCGAGACCAAGCTGGCGCAGTCGAGGCTAGCGGATGACAAGGAATGGATCAAGCCGGAGAAGATCCGCCTGGAGTATTGGGACAAGCTGCTGGATGACAAGGAGAGCATGACTCATGCCCTCGACGCTCAATCCCGGGAGATCCACGATTAGACCAAAGCTGCCAACGACGCGGCCAATGCTCGGCACGAACAGCTTGAGGCCATCAACACCGCACTCATCAAGCGCCGAGGGGCACTTGAAGAGAGGGAGAGACGGCTCGAGGACGAAGAGCAGAAACTCCTGGAGCAGCGGGATGACGTCTTGAGGAGGAAAGAGGAGCTCGCCGAGAAAGTAGCTCTGGCTGACAAGGGCCTCGAGGAGCGCACCAAAAAGTTGGAAGAGCGCTGCCATGAGGAAGAGGAGAAGACCTGGGTGCGGGGGTAGGAACTCTACGAATACGAGTGTGCCCTTGTTGCCCGGGAGAAAAAAGTGGAGGCTAGGGAGAAGGACCTGGTCGATCGTCGGAACAAGATCCACCTCCTGGAGGAGGAGCTCGGAAGACTTGAGAGGCGGGTTGCTGCAAAGATTCAGCAAAACGAAAAAGAAGTTGAGCGCCTCGCCCGTGAGAATTCCGAACTGACGGTGGCCAAGAGATCCCTGGAAGATATGAAGAGCTTGAGGACGGCGGACTCCCTATAGATTTGGGAGTTCCTGGGCAAGGCCAATGATGCGCTGACGCCGATGGGTTTCAGCCCCGTGCGCCCGGATGATCCGGAGCCAGAGCCGGACCTTGCGCTGCAGGCGTTGAGCGCAGCAGGTAGCAAGCTCTCCAAGGTGGGCAATGTCATCGCGGACCAACTGGAGGTTGAGGGGCAATCCCTGGCGAAGAACGTCGCAGAGTATGTGCTGACGTGCTACACCAGCTGGAACTCCCAATTTCCTCTGGACCCGGTGCTTGAAGGCCCCGTCGAAGGAGAAGGCGAAGCTACCCGAGCCAGCGTATCGAAGGTCGCCCAGAAGGTCGCCGAGTTCTTCCATAGGGTCTAGGACCATCTCTTTAGCTCTCACTTGTATTTTCTTTTCTTCTTCCTCAATTTTGTAATCCCTTGTCTACAGATGTAATCTCCTGTCTCCAGATAAATGAAATCCCCAAATTTTTGCGAATTTCACTTTTTGTCTTCAACATCTTTATCTTCACTTGGCCCCCTGGTAGATGTACACAATTTGATTGTGAACATGTACCAAAAGGATATTGTGTTTTGTTGAAGATGCATTTGCTTCGAACTTGTAGAATTTAGGTCCGAAGTCCTCGATAGTGAAGGTCCCCTGAGGTTGTCGGAGCTTAGAAGCTCCGGTATTGTCCATTGCTGGAGCTTGGTAGCTTCGGCAATGGCCTCTATCAACACGTAGGGCGTCGATAGTTAGTCCTCCGGGGTGTCGGAGCTTAGTAGCTCTGGCAGTGACCTTTGCCAACACTTGGTTTGTTGGCAGCAGACTCCATTTACGGGGTCTTCTCACCATCTTTTATTCAGCATCGACGGTTCGCCCCCTTGGGGGAGTCGGAGCTTAGTTAGCTCCGGCTTTTCTCCATCAACGTAGACTTTATTTTTCCTGCATACTTAAGCCAAGAAAAATAGTAAAATTCGTTCCTTGTCTATAATTTTGCCGCGGATTATGATTCTCGAGAAAACTTTAAGTTGAACGCGATTTTAAATACAACCGGATGCGTTGCCTTTTCTCTTAGATTCAACTGTCCATGGACCCGCCTTACTTCGGCCTGCCGGGGTGTAGGTAGAGTGGTGTACTTAGGGTGTCTGATCAGGCTAAGTCGATAGCACACTCCGGCCCTAGATTGGCTTGGCGGCTTTGAGGCGAGTTGGCCATGAACGATATTTGAATCCAAAAGAACTGACAATGCAACTCGAATCGTATATAAACCGGTCGAACTAAAATTTCTTAAGAATTGCACATCTCTGTTATAGACAATAAAGAGAAAAATAAAAATGTTGAGCCTGCACAAAATAAATGCACGTGGAGTCTATTTCACCTGAAGATGTCTTTCATTATAGGTCCAGGGTACAGGGGAAACAAGTACAATCTTAGGGTACAGAACCAGGCTAAGTGTGTTTGGTTTCTCGTTTGACCCAGGGTAGTTAGCCACACTTTTAGTCTGGAGACTGTGACAAGTGCTGCATGAGCTTTGCGGACCTTTCGGGAAAGGTCCGGCTACTCTCCCGGAGGAACTACCCGACTCTGTACAATGACTCTATAACATACACCCCAAGTTACTCAAGACTCACCTCCGTGGTATTAAGTGTAGAACTTACGGAGGTGCTCGATGTTCCAAGGATTCGGGAGAGATGTCCCATCCTCGGTAGCCAAGTGAACGCTTCCGGGACGGGATACTTTGATCACTCGGAAGGGCCCCTCCCAGCTGGGGGAGAGTTTGTTTAACCCTTCTCTGGATAGTATTCTCCGTAGCACCAGATCGCCTTCCTCGAGCTGTCGGTTGTGTACATGCCGTTGGTGATAACGCCATAGAGCTTGACGATATCGGGCATTCCGAACAGCTGCTTGGCACCTTCCCTACTCGAGGAGGTCTAGGTCTTCACGCCGGAGCTGGTCCTGCACGGCTTCGCTGAAGGTCCGTACCCGGAGCGAACCCAAGGTGATTTCCGGAGGAAGGATTGCTTCAGCTCCGTACACCAGAAAGAAGGGTGTTTCTCCAGTTGACCGGTTTGGAGAAGTCCTGTTGGCCCATAGAGTGGGCGGAAGCTCTTCGATCCAGTTGGCTCCATGTTTCTTCAAGCAATCATAGGTGCGCGTTTTTAGTCCCTTAAGGATTTCTGCATTTGCTCTCTCGGCTTGGCCATTGCTGGCTGGGTGAGCTACGGAGGCGTAGCAAACTTGTATGCCGAGGTCTTCGCAATATCCTTGGAATGCGGAGCTTGTGAATTGAGTCCCATTATCAGTGATGATCTTGTTTGGGACTCCGAATCTGCTTACAATGGATTGCAGAAAGTTGATAGCAGATTGCTTGTTGATCGTCACAACTGGAATTGCTTTCGGCCACTTGGTGAACTTGTCAATGGCGACGTACAGGAACTTGTAACCTCCGACGGCTCTTGGGAAGGGTCCCAAGATGTCCATCCCCCACACAGCGAAGGGCCATGTAGGAGGTATCATTTGTAAGGGCTAAGCCGGTGTATGAATTTGCTTTGCATGAAATTGGCATGCTTCGCATTTCTTCACCAGCTCAGTGGCATCCTGGAGCGCTGTAGGCCAGTAGAAGCCATGCCGAAAGGCTTTTCCGACCAGCGTGCGGGAAGATGCGTGGTTCCCACACTCGCCTCCATGGATTTCTGCGAGAAGTTCGCAGCCTTCTTCCCTTGTGATGCACCACATTAGGATGCCGTTGGCACCGTGCCGGTAGAGATCCCCTTCTACCAGCGTTTATCTTTTAGCCAATCTGACTACCCGGTCAGCGGATACATCATCGTCAGGAAGGATGTTGTCTTTCAAGTGGCTCCGGATCTCCAAGATCCATGCATCGGAGCTAGCTTGAGCTTTTGAGTCTTGCGTGCTGGGTTGCTCGGAGCTCCCGGCAGCACCTACGATACTTGATGGCTGCCATGGTAACAGGGCCATCGGGACTGTCAGCTTCGGGATGCTGATCTCGCCCCCTTCGCTCAGTTCGGCAGGCTGAGCTGTGGGTTTTGACAATCTCCAGACAAAGATTCCGTCAGGAGCCGGAGCTCCGGTTGATGCTTTAGTCAAGAGTTCGTCAGCTTCAGCGTTATGGGCACGCTGAACATGGTGGAGGTCTAGGACTTCAAAGTCCTTCTGAAGCCTCTGGACTTCAAGGAGGTAAGCAGCTAGCTGGAGATTATTGCAGGAGCATTCACCCTTCACCTGCTTGATGATGAGCTGTGAATCTCCTTTGACCAGCAGTTGCGTGACACCATATGACAGTGCCATCTTTAGTCCGTAGATGAGTGCTTCATACTATGCCATGTTGTTGGTTGCCTTGAAGTCAAGGTGTACCATATATTTTACCTTCTCCCCAGTCGGTGCAAGGAGAAGGATTCCAGCTCCGGCCCCCTGCTTCTGTATGGAGCCATCGAAGTAGAGGGTCCAGTGAGGCTCGGTGAAGGTTGGAGCTTGATGCTCCGTCTTCTGCTCGCTGGGGCCCCTAGGAGAGGGAGTCCATTCCGCCACAAAATCTGCCAACGCTTGACTCTTGACAGCTTGTCTTGAAATAAATTCAAGATCGAATTCGGCCAATTCCGCTGCCCATTTTGCAATATTCCCAGTTGAATTGGGATTATGCAAGATTGCTCGAAGTGGATAGGAGGTCACCACCGAGACATTGTGAGCTTGGAAGTAGTGTCGAAGCTTCCTGGAGGCAATAAGAACTGCATAAAGCAGCTTATGCACCTCTAGGTATCGAGTCTTGGCATCATGTAATACTTCACTGATGAAGTATACCAAGCGTTGAATGGTCCGGACCCTCCCGGAGGGGTCCGGAGCTTCCTCTTCATTGATCCGGACCCTCTCGGAGGGGTCCAGATTCTCTTCGGGGACCTCCGGGTTTCTGGCTGGAGGAACCCGGAGCTTTTTCAGAAATGACATGGACCCTCCCAGAGGGGTCTGGGTCTTCTGAAGTGACTTCTTGTGGGTTTGAGTCTGGGAGCTGGGACCCAGACTCACTTTCAGGAACCTCCGGACCCTCCCGAAGGGGTCCGGATTCCAGGGTTCGGAGCTACCAGAATTGGTAGGGTGGTGAGGAACTGTTTCAGCTCCTGGAATGCCTTCTCTGCTTCTTCGGACCATTGGAGACGTGCGGACCAAGTCTACCAGACAAAGTCCGCCGCTGCGACAGGGCTCGTCCCGAAGGAGGAGGACCCTGGTTGTTGAGGCGTTCGGCCGCTGCTGCGACCAAATGCTCCACATCGGCCCTCCACTGCTCCATTGCATCTCGAGATGCATCCGGAGGTGGTGGACGTTGGAGAAGAGCACGCGCTGCATGAAGCGCGTGTTCCGGGTTGTCATGACTTGCCGACGCAGTAAGTGATGCTGGCGCACCATCACGTTGCCTAGCACGATTTGCGGGAGAAGATGGTGGTGGTGGGAGTGTGGCTCCTGCTGGTGCTGAGGCTCCTGCTGGTGGCCGCCTGTTCGAGGGATTGCCCCCAACAACCTGAGCAGCAGGTTGGCCGTTGGATGATCCATCCGCGGAGTTCACCATTCTCGAAAATCTCAGGCACCCCCCTACCTGGCGCGCCAACTGTCGACTATTGGAGCCGGGAAATCTCCCGACACTGCTAAAGTGTTGAAGGAGTTTGTGGTTCGGTGTGGGCGCGCGGAGATTCAAGAAGATTAATTGTAGTTTAACACGGGAGACACAAGGATTTACGTGGTTCGGGCCGCCTGAGCGTAATACCCTACTCCACGGGTGTGTTGGTGTTGTATTAGCTTGTCACGAGTGTATCGGGTGTGTGAGTTCGTCTGTGAACGTCGTGAACCCCTGAGTGTATCGTCGGCCTGCCCTTTTATAGTACAAGGACAGGCCGTTACAAGCTAGCCTGGCCCGACATGTGGCCCCGGCGGTTACTAGTATTGATACATGATTAATTGCTATTAATGATCCTGTAACGGGCTCCGACAGTGCCGTTACTGGTGTTAAGATCGTCATTTAAGCGTCATTAATATGGCAATAATGACGCTTAATCAGGTCTTGAAGTCCTTGGCTCTCCCTCGAAGATCCGGAGGCGTTACAAGGTCTTCCGGAGGTTACAGGCTGTTAGGTCCGACGTTTGGACACGTGGCAGCTCCGGAGCTTGCTGTGGGAAGCAGGTAGCTCCGGGGCTACCTGACACGTGTCAGGTCTGGAGCTTCTCTCGGTCTGGGGTTAAGTCCGGAGGTGCCGTTTCGGTACCTGGCCCGGAGCTTCCCCCTTGTGGGCGGTAGCTCCGGTTTGGCAGTACACGTGGCGACCCAGGGATTAACCATGTTGGAGAAGCAGGACCGGTCATGTCTGACAAGTGGGCCTCCGAGGGTCTTCAACCCAAGTTGATGGCTTTCCTTTGAAATCTTTGTAACCTTAAGGGGTGTGCGGTTTTTAGGGTACCGACAACTAGGGCTGCTGAAATTAAATAGGTTATTTAATTTCAGGTAGTAGATCAAATACGTTGTTAAAATACGAACCGAAAAATAAACTACCTAGGTGCAGCAATTTCATGGGTCGTCAGACGCAGGCGTAGTGTAGACGAAGTAGACGGCGCAGTGATCCTCCGGCGAAGAGACAACGGCGGCGCGTTTCTTCTTCTTATTTTCTTCTTCTTCTTTTCTCTCTTCCCCTTTTTTCCTTGTTGTGGCCTTCCTCCTTTGTTCCTGGCGGCTATGTTTTTTTTCCTACCGAAGGCACCAGCTAAGGTACGTAGGAGTGGCTGAATTCTTTAACTGGGTAGGGCAAACGGGACTGATACCACGAAGCCTTATATAGGCCGAGGGTGCCAGGGCGAAGCAACAAATGCTACTCGCTGCGGCTCCACACTATCGATGTGGGCGCTCGCGTAGGGAGTCCCGGTGGACTCGGCACCGAGCGCCGCTCGGAGTCCCGGACGCCTATGGCTCGAGCGTCATGCCCGGAAGCTTCCGGGCAGGTGCGGCGGTTCTTTTCCTTCTTTATTTATTTATATTTTCTATTTATATATTTCAGTTATTTTATTTTATTTCTTTTATTCTTATTAATTATTATTTTCTATTTTTATTATTTATATTTCTCTTTTTTAATTATACTTTTATTTTTTATTAATATTATCTTTAATTTCCTGTTATTTGTTATTTACATATATATTCTTTCCCCTTTTTATTTATTTACTTTGTTATATGTATAATTTCTTTTATTTATTATTTGTTATTTATTTCTTATATATATATGTATATTCTTTTATTATTTATTATATATTATATATATATATATATTTCTCCATCTTTTACTATTTCTTCTATTAATTTTCTTTTCTATTACTTTGTACAAAATTTCTAACTTGATTTTAATAGATCTAGTTACTTAGTCTATGCCTAAATGTGAAGCATTTGCATGGACATTTTAGTTTATTTTCATAGTGCATATATATATATATATATATATATATTTGTATTTTTTCCTTTTTATATTAAATATTTCTTTTCTTTATATTTTTCCTTCCGTATTCGTTATGGCTATTTAATTGCTTTTAATGAATTTATTTTGGTAAATAAATTTTAATACCTAGGGATGAATGCAAATCCAAGATGAGATGCATATATTTTATATTTCTCTTTTATAATGAAATTTTGTTCCTATTATTAAATTTCAACTTCTTATTCAAATTTTAATTTGCCCATGTTTGATAATCGGGATGCTACAATTCTACCCCTCTTAACATGAATCTCGCCCTTGAGATTCGAGTGGACCAGAGAAGACATTTTGAAATAAAACTGTAGATTGTTATTAAGAATTGATTTAGCCAAATTTTGGAAATTAGGGATGTTACAATCTACCCCCCTTAACAGGAATCTCGCCCTTGAGATTCTGAGAGATTAGAGAAGAGATAAAGAAAAACTTTATTACGATATCGTCTTCATACTCCCATTTGGATTCCTACAAAGTAGTGATTCTTCTAGTTGTATCCGTCTTCCATTGAAGTAGAGGTTGAACGAGAAAAGAGAGATAGAAGAAACCCCAACCTATATGCATGTATCAGGGTATATGATCCTAAATTAATGCACTATCTATATAATAGATGAGGACGTAGATAAATGCCAAAGCGTTCCACAACGCACATCCAAGCACACAAACAAGCAATCAAACATACAATCATCACATCAAATATAAGCAAGCGCACTAACAAACTAAGTGCATATTACAACTTATTCTTGGGTAGACATAAATCCCAATTACGGGACACAACATTACAGTTACTACAAGTGGTGAAGGTATGTTATTCCGCACGGATGGGCTGGAGACAGGGTAAACATTTGGTGAAGTGGCGGTGATGAGCGTGTGGTTCCTCAGTAGTGGTAATGAATTATTTGTTGAGGCTCTACGTGCTAGGTTCATGGCATCTAATAGGTCTTCCTCATATTTATTTATTAGCGATCTATTGGCTGGTGTCATCTATTTTTTTACAGACAAAGTGGGTTGGATATACAAGAAGGAAAAAAGGGAAAAAAGTCAAGATAAGTATAAGAGTGGGAAGAATTTGAAAGGATGGTTTTAAAAACAATTCTATGTCCTTAATGGAGAATCATTAGAGATGAGAGTAAAAATAGTCCAAAAATTGCAGCAGAGAAAGGAGGGAGAAAATAGATTATGCGGCTGCAAAAAGAAGCGGAGAATCAATTTTAGCGCAGCACCAAACACATGTGTAAATAAGAAAAAAAATATTTAGTGGAGAGTGTGTTAAAATACAGCAACAATGAAGAGGGAAAATAGAAGGTGCAGCTGTTCAAAAAGAGAGAAAAAGGGATGTAAGTGCCACAGGTAACAAAGAGAATTTACCCACACATAGCAGCAGCAAAAACCCTGCATTTTACACGAAATATAAGTAGTATTTGCAGCAGCAAGCACATTAAAACATGGCTGAAATTGCATTGAAAACACAACAGTAAATAGCACTTCACGGTGGTTCAATTGACAAAATAAAATGCAGCAGCAAGCAATTTTTGAAAATAACCTTTTAGAAGATAGTTTCTATTTGTTTTACGGTGTCTATTCTACCTAGTCTTGCGCCCTACGACTGACACTGCTCTGATACCAATGTGTGACACTCAGTTATGAAAAACGAACCAAATGCAGTGTATGTGTCTCCAGTATGTTGCTTCACACATACACATCAACATCACAAACAGTAAATAGAAATAACCATATCACAAATAGTTAATATACCTTGATTCTATTGCAGCGGAAAATAAACTAAGTAGCATGAGTCCAACTCCACAGGCAATCAACAGTAGTACGCACGCCTAGTGCTCCATGTTGACCTCTAAAATATCTCTTGTAGCTGAATTAATTGTGAGAATAGCAAGGGTGTGCACATATCGTACTCAACAAGTGTGAAAAAATATGACATGTAGCTTAAATAAGGATGAAAATAAATTGTTCATTGCAGAAAGCTAATTTTAATTCACAAACAAGAAAAAAACAACCCATACTGTCTAGGTGTGGTTAATCCCCATATATCCAAAGAAATTATCATAATCCATTTTAAACATCATCATTTTTCATCATAATTAATTTATAACCAGCCAATATGTAAGGCAAGCAAAACCACCATCTCATCCAACCCAGTCCACAAACCATGCTTGCTTAGATCACCCAAGTCCCATGTTACCCTAAATGATTCACCATTATTCCATCATCATTAATTCACATAGTTCAAGTGTTCACTAGTTCATAATTAAGCCATTTGGTTATTCCCAATCCCAATTTAATAAAGCGAAGCAAAACTGGAAATAATACTCTTCCTGACACTCTACAATATATCCCAAGCGTCAAGGATGTTCATACAAGTCTAGTAAACACCTATTTATAGGCTTCCCGTCAATTTGATACAAGCATGCAATTTTGCAAACAAAACATTTAAAAACATGATCAAAATGGTCAAGGACACTTGCCTTTATATTTCGCAATTCAGTGGCTCAAGAAATTCAAAGTCTTTCATGTGAATATCCTCGGATATTTGCTTCTCGGTCGTAACCACTTGTGCGTACCCGTCTAGTCGTAATCAAGCACATAAATAATAAATGCATTGCAATAAACATTGACAAATATGCAATGACATGAATGCACATGAATAATTTGTTATAATGATAATGATTTATTACATGTGTTTCATATTTATTAACAATTATTTAAGCAAGGTTGAGATCAGTTCAGACTAAAATAATTACTATACAACATTAAATCAACATAAAATAATATTTATAATTTCCTACATGTTTGAGCAATTTTAGAATAGATCACGATGATTTCATAGGCGTTAATAGCTGCTGAAGGTATATTAACCTCTAAGCGCGTTGTCTAATATAAATATTATATCAACTGTGCCGTTTATTAATTATGTGCAACAAATTCTCAAGTATTCACATGTATTTAAATAGATTAAGGTGGATTTTATGACTACTAGGGCTGCTGAAATTAAATAGGTCTGACTATGATTTAATTTCGGGTAGTGGATCAATTACGTTGTTAAAATACGAACCGGAAAATAAACTACCTAGGTGCAGCAATTTTGTGGGTCGTCAGATGGTGACGTAGTGTAGATGAAGTAGACAGTGCAGTGATCCTCCGGCGAAGAGACAACGGTGACGCCTTTCTTCTTCTTCTTTTCTTCTTGTTTTTATTTTCTCTCTTCCCTTTTTTTCCTTGTCATGGCCTTCCTCCTTTGTTCCTGGCGGCTACATTTTTTTCCTACCGAAGGCAGCAGCTAAGGTATGTAGGAGTGGCTGGATTCTTTATCTGGGCAGGGCAAACGGGACCGAGAGCCACGATGCCTTATATAGGCGGAGGGTGCCAGGGCAACGTAACACATGCAACTCACTGCGGCTCCGCGCTATCGATGCGGGCGCTCGCGTAGGGAGTCCCGATGGACTTGGCATCGAGCGTCACTCGGAGTCCCAGGCCCCTACGGCTCGGACGTGATGGCGGGAATTTTCCAGGCAGGTGCGGCGTCTTTTTTCTTCTTCTTTATTTATTTATATTTTTATTTATATATTTTAGTTATTTTTAATTTATTTCTTATATTTATTAATTATTATTTTCTATTTGTTTATTATTTATATTTCTCTTTTTTATTATACTTATATTTTTTATTTTTATTATCTATTATTTTCCTATTATTTGTTATTTACATATATATTCTTTCCCTTTTTTATTTATTTACTTTGT
Organism: Tuctoria greenei; assembly: GCA_036927565.1. NCBI lineage: Eukaryota > Viridiplantae > Streptophyta > Magnoliopsida > Poales > Poaceae > Tuctoria > Tuctoria greenei. Next base: position 75,256,732 of record JAYESD010000007.1, on the reverse strand, counting down.
TAAATGTATATTTTCTTTTCTTTATTATTTGTTATTTATTTCTTATATATATTACTTTCTTATTTATTATATTTATTATATATATATATATATTTTTCCATCTTTTACTATTTCTTCTATGAATTTTCTTTCCTATTACTTTGTATAAAATTTCTAATTTGATTTTAATAGATCTAGTTACATAGTCTATGCCTAAATGTGAACGCATATGCATGGACATTTTAGTTTATTTTCATAGTGTATATATATATATATATATATATATATATATATATATATATATATATATATATATATTCCTTTTCATATTAAATTTTTCTTTCCTTTATTTTTTTCCTTTCGTATTCGTTATGGCAATTTAATTGCTTTTAATATATTTATTTTGGTATATAAATTTTAATACCCAGGGATGAATGCAAATGCAAGATGAGATGCATATATTTTATATTTTTCTTTTATAAACAAATTTTATTCCTATTATTAAATTTCAACTTCTTATTTAAATTTTAATTTGCCCAAGTTTGAAAATCGGGATGTTACTGTCTTCTGTGATCTTTGTTAGCTCAAAAGGCGAGAGAACAAATACAAGTGGGTGACATCTCTTCTGATGACAGATGGAACAGATGTCAGGCTTATCCTACAACTAGTCACATCGAGGATGCCCCCAACTACTTGCCCCTCCCGCGCTCGAGTCCTGGAGGAATCGTCCGCCCGATCTCTCGATCGGGACTTGGGCGGGTTTAGTGCCCCTACCCCGTGCGGGCTTGGCGTTGTTGGCGGTTCCCTCCTCGACTGGAGAGTAGCTTCAGTCCGTAGCCGCATGGTGGTCACGTACTGTTGGGTCCCGTATGGTTTCTACCCCGGGTACTTAACTCCGTCAACATGTTAGCCATAGTATCTTTATATTTTTCACTCCCATAGTCCGCATCACTTGAGCTAAAATCTTGGAGTGTTGATATAAAGTTTTGCATTGTTTTGCACATTGATGAGTTCCTCTTTTTCTTGTTGTTGTTTGTAGAGGAGGGCTTGAACGTAAATTGCTTTTCTTTATGGGAAGTAAGACTTGAAAGATTAGGGAAACCCGTACAAAAATGTCCTATCTTACCACGCTTAAAGCATCTTGATGAACCACCACTCCGTCTCCTTCTGGTTCTCACATTTTGCAAAGCTTTTGAGAATCAAGTGGAGAGAAGTACAAGCTCCTCTTCTAGAAACTCCTCAATCAATTCAAGGGTTAGAGAGCACAGCAAAGCAAGTGAACTAGGAATGTCACTTTGTGAAATAAATGCACGACACTTGTTGGGGTTTTTCGCGTGATATTTTATCAAATTCATGAGTTTTTAACTTAGAATATAACACATCTAAAGTAGTTGTACTTATGATAGTGGTTTCACGAATAGATGTAACTTTCATCTCCCAAATTGACATGTCTAATTCACAATTTCCTATCATTTTCAGCATCTGAAAAATTGACACTGACACTATGCAACTTGTTGAGAATTTTATTAAAGTGAGCAAAGAAATCATCAATCGACCCACCGGGTTGCATCTCGAAGTGCATGTAGTACTTCTTGAACCTTCATCGACATAGATCATTGATCATGTTGAACCCTTTGTGGTAGTCATATAATGCTTTCCACACATCATATGGAGACCGGAGATGTGCAACACGATCGAAGTCACTTTGAATCAAACCTTGTATGATCAAGTTCCGTGCCTTGTTGTTGTTCTTGACATCCTTCATATTGGCAGCCGTGACTTTGTCATTTGATAAGATGATGATGCACTTGAAGGCCCAACTGGCGAAGCCTTGTGCTTCTATGTAAGCCTCCATGCAAGGCTTTCAAAACCTGAAAATCAATACCATCAAACACATGAGGTTTTTTGGAGTATTTCTCTATGTTGATTAGTAAAAACACGTGCAAATCAAAGATATTAGAGCATCGTGGCTCTGATTCTAATTTTAGGATCGAAGAGCAAGTGAAAAACTACCAAAGGGGGTGAGTGGTACGCTAAAACTTTTTACGCACAAGCTACAAAAACCACTCGAAAGAAATCGATCTGATAAAAAATTATGTGTGCGATAGTTTTCAACATGTTCAACCATGAGAAAATTAATATATATTGTAGAGAATCAATTCATAAAACTAATTCAACAAGAATTACTTGAAAACAATGAGTAGAACTCAATTTATGATCAAAAGATCTAGCAAAGGTCAATTTTTCCTATCCTAGCAAAAAAACAGTTCTGCTACACTGCAAAGAAACTCATGTAGATTAAAAACCACTAAACCAGTGACTACGCAATTTTCAATATGATAGAGCATCAAGTTGTCAGGATACCACAAAATGAATCACGACAATTGAATCAGTAAAACATGAGTACACTGAAGCAACGTCAAGCTGCGCAGAAACTCGCCGAGAAAAACTTGCAAAAATAAGTCGATGAACAAGGCACAGAACTACGAATTTCTTCACCAAAAGCACAATAGAAGCAGCCACAAGTCTTGATCTCCATGAGCACTGGCCCCCTTGATTATATAACCAGCCCTAAGGCCAAACAATCCAATCTATGACTCCTACGCCTACTTAAATTCATTGGAAAATTTTCATAACTGCTCAAGACTCTTTCATACGCAGATAGAAGCAATATTAAGACTTTGAAACACCTCAGGAATGTACTACACATTCCTAAAACAACACAACATCATGACTCACACAAAATCTAACCAAATCAAACTCCAAACATTCCATAAATGTACCATAACCGCCTCATCTTCAGCCTGAGCGTATAATCTAGCATGTTGGAGAATTCTACCATATATTATCGTTGATAACTCTTCTCCACTCCTCGAAACAATGTTGCCATATCCATGCATCCCTTGCATATGTTCCAACACTTTCGAACACATTCATGGTACCTTCATATGCATTGTTCTTGACCAAGCATGCTGCATGACCTCTCGATCAACTAAACCACAATTCTTCGCGAACATGGTTGTTGAACCTCATCTTCTCTCTAAGACTAGTTGAATGTATCACCACCACCAGCCATATTTTGACCACAAGCAACACCAACACATGAACAAACAACCAATTCTTCCAGGCACAAGTCCTCTACTTGACTCACATTCGTCAGAAAACCACAACACCTTATGTGAGCTCCTCACATAAGCATGTTGCAAAACATAGCAAGATATTGTCCACCATGATCAGCCAAAATGCATCAAAAACTTTGTCCAGAAGTACTAAGAAAAGTTCTCATAAGCAAAAAAGCAAGTTTGAAATATTACAAGTTACAAAACAAAGCATCTGAATCTATTCATTAAGTTCAGACAGTCTGAAGTGCTCTATGTAGTAACGGCTACTCCTAATATACACTCAATAAGTTCGGACAGTCCAAACTGATTGAAGGTAGCTGTTACTCCCGATACACATTGAAAAGTTAGGACATTCCGATGTGGACTTCTCAGGTATATTCAAACTTTGCATTCATACCCTTACTATTAACATAAAAACCAATATATTCAGCTCACATAGGTCTCACAGTCTGACACATACTGTGCCAGATGATTGAATGCCTTGGACTACTCATGAGCACTCCTCTCTCCTTGTTTCAGGTCCAAAAGCTTCTGAAGCATGACATTGAGAGGTATATGGTAGGTGTGGAACGCCTCCCGGAATTCAGTCCATGTCACGGCATTTCCAGTCAGTAGTGATGTCATGTGGTTCGCCCACCACGCACGGGCTGAACCGAGAAGCTGCTGCATTGCGAACGGCACCTTCTGTTGTTTGGTGCATTGAAGCAGACCGAACATCATCTCAATTGTGAAAGCCAATTGTACTCCTACAGAGGCTTGTCGACCTCCATGAAGACCAGTGGATGTGTAACCATAAAGTCCGAGTACAAACTCTGTTGGGCTGGCGTGGGTCGAACACATTTTGCACTAGCATCCACAGTAGCTCGGTTTGCTCGTCGTGTGAGCCGAGCACTACAGCAAGAACATTTGTGAGATTCCCCGAAAGTGGATGTGGCAACAGAGGTGTTTGCTGCCGCTGCGTTGTGGTTTGTTCTAGTGGTGGAGAGTCATCACTACCACACTGGCTAGAACATCTGACTTCATGCGTGGAATGAGTATGAGCCATTCTGCAACCACATGATTTAGAAATAAGCAAAATGTTTGTCAACTTCATCCATTCTATAGCACAGTACTGATATTTGCATAATATTCACATATAATGATAAAGTACAAACTTTGTACAAGATATATTATCTCAGGACCAAGTGTATAACAGTGAACTCCAAAATGACGAATTCCCACTACGAAAGTGCATCTCAACTATTCTTGGTCTCCAAGAGACGTCATACACACATTGTCATATCGTACACACTCACTCCTATTTACAATAAGATACAAACATGTCTACAAAAGAAAATATGAGCAACGACTAACTACTCGTTGCCCTGTCCTGGCAGCGGTGCTGCCTCAATCTAGTCAGAGTCGTCCTCCTTGTCGAACTCGACATGCTCTAGGTCCTACTACTCCCCAGGGTGTGGGAGTACCTGCTCTCCCAGGAGAAGTGGCATCTCATCTGCAGATGGATGCATGATGGGGTGCGGCAGATTCGCCTGCATGTCATTCAACTTGTTCTGAGCTTGGAGATATTCCTGCTCCCAACCATGGGATTTTCTATGGCTTCATCCCTTTCTTCGGCGATAACAACCAGCTGTTGGTGCTGCTGCTGTACCACCTGTTGGCTCACCTGCAACTCATCACAAGCTTGATGCAATTCATTGCGACTTTGTTGCAGCTCATTCTCTTGATGATTCAGTATGCAAGTGGTCGGAGCAAGAAGCGTACGTAGTAAATCGTTTCTGTAGTGGAGAGTATCACCATGTGCAACCACTTGCCTCAAGGCCTTGGTGTGTGCTTGATAATGGCACCTTGCATATTGAGCACCGCGCAAGATGAAGCGGCTTATGTCTCAAGTGTCGTCATCATCGTATCGCCGAATTGTTTGTAGGCCTCAACCATCCTACATTCCCACTCGAGACCAGCCAAGCTGTTGATCAAAAAGAGAGTAAACTATGTTCCGGCCATTGCATCGTGATGAAGCTTGCAAAGATGCTTGATCGCTTCGGTCGCTGCGACGCCCATGTACTCCCCAGACGAGCTCCCAAAACAATGACAAAAATGGAGCCCACCGGAGATGGAATGGACCTGAAGGGATGTCGACATGGACAGCGCACGATAATACGCCTTCCTCATCCATCTCTCAACCCCAATGTATTGTCGTTTTGACAGAGCCAAACCCTTGAAGAATCTTCCCAGCAACACTGGGAAGGCTGAACGAGTAGCGCACGTCTCGTACATCCACATGTTCGGTAATTGGAGCGTCACGTCCGTCATCTATAAAACAGATATTTGAATAGGTAAAATACTCAAACTCAACAAATATTCTTGATCAATAGTTCAAGGATGTTAAAAAATGAATGTGCATCTAAATTCAATTAACCAATGAAATGAATGTGGCCTAGAAGGTAGGATTTGAAAGTTTTCCTGCACAATTAATTAAATTGTTAAATACCCGAGGAACCGGACTTGTCCGGTGTGACTTCGGACTACTCCGGTGTGCGTAATGAATTACTATTCTTACAACTTGAACAAGAGATATGATTGCTTAAGTTTCACGTGGAACATAAGTTACTTGATAGATCAATTCTAATGCCCTACATGCTGAAATTTGCAAAAGTGAAAGAGTAAAGCACGCGAGACACAAATTTTTACCGTGGTTCGATCTCAACAAAGAGATCTACTCCTCGTTGAGGAAGCCCACACAGATCTGGGTCTCTTCAAACCCTTTTCCATCGTCAAGTCACCACACAAGGCCGACAAGATTCCACTATCACGGGTAATCACCGAGTTGGTGGGGCAACCTCACACGTTGAGGTCTCCCACAAAAGATTACAGCGGAAAAGGATGATCTAATACACTTGAAAAGATTAAAAGTAATGTAGGAGTGTATAGAGATCAAACCCCAGGTGCTCAATGATGCGTAGACAACAATCTCCCAATCCCAAATCTGAATACTCAAAGATTTTCACTTTTTAGAACTTTAGATGCATGGGGAGATGTGTTTTTTTATGCTCTTGGGACAAGAGGCGGTGCTAGGGTTTCATTTCTTGATAGTAGGATCGAGAGTTGTGTTCGTGGGGTCGTTGATCTCCTATTTATAGTGTTTCAAAAAATATTACCGTTAGGGATCCTGACGGCCAGACTAGTCAACTCTGGGGATCGGATTTGTCCGACATGCTGTGTAAAATTCGCGTGGAATGTGCGGCACACTAAAAACCCTAATTTGTGTGAGGTATACCAGACTAGTCTTGTAGGAGTCCGGAATTGTCCGGTGCCCTGTGTATTTGAACATCAGAAAGTTTATCGGACTAGTCCAGTCCACGAACGGACTTGTTCGGTGCATAGTGTTGTGAAACATCAGAGAGTTTTTCGGAGAAGTACAATCCATGAACAGACTTGTCCAGTGCATAGTTCGAGAGGGTAGGTCCGGGGTTGCTGTACACGTGTCGATACCAGAACTCCTCTCTTACGGGGGCTAGGTCCGGGGCTGTTGTATACGTGTAGTCTGCGGAGCTTCACTTGGTTGGGATTTTTGTTCCGGTCTTACTTTACACGTGTTAACCCGCGAGCCAGCCATGTGAGGGGAGCGGGTCCGGTGCAACGTGCCATGTGGGACCTGCAAGAGCCTTCGATTCTGACAGGTGGAACTTTCTTGCACTTCTTGTGGTATCGTGGAGTACCCGACACATAGGATACCGACAGCGGCCCCTGGGCCCACCTCTGGGAGAAACCCCTTGGGTTAAGTTGTTCTGCCGGATGTGGGGCCATTCTCGATTCCCGCGCTTCAATTTTTAAAAGTCCTCTGATGCGCCGGTAGAGTGACGGTCCGAGAGTGAACCTCCGACGTGTGGCTTGTTATGAATACGGCAGATGAGATCTTTGAGTGCGGAGCTCACACAATTGAAGGTCTCCGGTTCCCAATACAAAAACTGTATCGGTTCCGCGTGCCCTGTCAGAGCGCCAACTTTGGGTTTCCCGCCACTCATCATGGCAACGGTTGGCCTTGGGTAAGGACCACGATCTCTTCGTCGGGGTGGCCCCAGGACCACTCGTCATAGATGGGGTAGATTTTTGAAAAGCACCCTTGATCTCATTGCGGTTTCTATCCAAGCGTCGCAGAGGCTTACATAAGTAGGAAAGTGTGCACGGGTTGATGACTCTTTACGCCTTCATTCATCTTTGCGCTCAGAGCCTCCCAAACTTCGCCTAACCTTCCATCCTTTGGTCCACTTTGCCGCGATGGAGTTGGGTCTCCCCAAGAGCCGCCTCAAGAGCGATGATGATCTGGAGAACATTCGGACCTACATGGGGTGGTCCAGTGACTCCTTCAACCATCTGGTCCGCGCCGGCAAGCTCCCGTTCAAGAAGGAGCGCGACGACGACATGGTGTACTTCTCAGCATACGCCATGGTGGGGCCGACCCCACCTTTCTCGACTTTCCTTTTGATGCTGTTGGACTTCTATGGTCTGCAGCTGTAGCACCTTGGCCCCCATTCTCTTCTTCTTGTGGCGACATTCGTCCACTTATGTGAGATGTGGGTGGGTATTCCCCCCCCCCCCCCCCCCCCCGCGTCGAGCTTTTCTGCACCTTCTTCACCATCCACACCACCGGCAAGGGGTCTGAGTTTCTTGGATTCTACTATTTCGTGAAGATCAAGAAATGCGCCTATAAATACTTGAGGTCGTTTCTTTCCCACAAGTGGGACGAATGGAAGAAGGATTGAATCATTGTCATGGCAGAGGAGCACGAGAAATTGGAGCTGCCCGAAGGTCTCCCCAATGTTGACACTGACGCATGGAGTGTGGTTCTATCGCTGTTAGATGCCTTCAACCCTGTATTGACCAGGATCCGCGAATGCGTGGAAGGTGGAGTGACCCCCCAGATGGTCTTCTGCAACTTCCTGGTCAATAGGTGGGCTCCGCTGAAGACAAGGGAGAAGCTTGCATGGGCCCTCAACAGCGTGATGGACGACAACCGGATTGAAACCAGCCTCAGATCCAACATGGATGGTGCAGCTTTGGAGCTTCATCTCAAGAGGTTACAACATGGAATTGACGTCGAAGGCGACGACTTAACTCCGCCAGTGGCTTTCCTCCCTCTGAACATGGAGGCGCAGTTCAACAGGGAGCTCCGGAGGAGTATGCTGGCGCTTGACGACCTTTGTGAGGTGGAAAGGCTTCCGACCATGAGATTGGCGATCCCCGAGGCTTTCGAGGGTGGTCCTGCCCCCACCCCAAGCCAAAAGACTGAAGACGTCGGCAAGGGCAAGGGCAAGGGCAAGAAACTAGCTGAGCCTTCCTGCCGGAAGAGGAAGTTGAAGCACGCTAATGGGAGGTCTGTCAGGCCTGCTCCTTCCACGACGGCTGCTTCTCCCCGGAGGGGGAGGTCTTTTGTAGCTACTCCTGTTCCAGTGCAAACGTCTTTAAGAGGCGTAAGCTCGAGGCAGGCAACCCCAACATCAGTGCCGGCTAGAAGCTCCAGGTCAGGGAGTTCTTCCCGGCGAAGGGAAGCTCCAGACGAAAGAACTCCGGCAGCTGCAAGTGTTCCTCAACTGAGGTCCGAAGCAGTTGTATCACCAGATTTGGTGGGCTCTAGCTCCGGGCCTCAGAAGAAGAGGTTTCGAGGTGACTGGGGTGGTAGCATCCTGAGGTAAGCATTGATTGCTCACCCTGAAATGCTAATCTTGCTTTTGGATGTGTCTTTAATCTTCTCTTCCCTTTATTTTTAGGCTGAAAAAGAAGGGACCAGGAGCTCCAGCGCCTGTTACAACGGCTGGTGCTGCAACTGCCAAAGCCCCGACTTCGATTGCTGAGCCTCCTCATCAAGCGGAGGTGGAAGTCGCGCCAGCTCCGACGCCAGCTGTCATGAGCTTGGACTCAGAGTCCTCACCTGAAGCTCATGTGGTAGCGCCGGACCACAGGAGGGAAGTTGAAGATGTGCCCCTGGCGACGGAGGCTTATGTTCTAGTACCGGCGGTGCCAGAAGTTCTAGCTTCCGAGCCAGAAGTTGCCGAAGCCCTGGCTGTTGAGCCAGAGGTAGCTGAAGCCATGGCTATTGAGCCGGAGATCATCCAAGCCATGGCCCTTGTGCCGGAAATAGTTGAAGATCCGGCGATTGAGCCGGAAGTGGTAGAGGGTTCGCTGCTGAGCGGGAGGTGGTTGGAGGTCTGGCGGCTGTGCCAGAGGTGGTTGATGGTCCGACGACTGTGCTGGAGGTGGTCGCCGCGCCGGAGCCAGAGCCAGCGGTGGTTGAGGCCCCAGTTTAAGCTCCTGCTGCTGCTCCAGAAGTGGTGGTCCCGGAGGTACCTGGGCTGGAGCCAGAGCAGCTTGCAGGACTGGCGACAGGTCCTTCAATATTGGAGCCGTCGACTGAAGACCCGGAAGCGGTGCCTTCACCTGCTCCGGAGACGGAAGTTCCCCCCGTGGGTTCTTCTGCTGCCACTGAAGGGCTCCATGAGAGGGGCCCTAGCACTGCCGGAGTACAAGGAACCACTATTGTAGAGTGGGACCCAATTTTTGTGACAGATAACCCGTTTGAGCCTATGGAAATGATCCTGGCAGGCCCAGAACCTATCCCTCTAGTGTTGTCCATAGACAACGCCTGCTGAAGTCTTTGGCAGGTCCAACTTGTCTTCGATCATGAGAGCAAAGCTTTGGAGGAGGAGCGCAACACCTTGAGGCATTGGTGCAGCAGACTCCATTTTGAGACCAAGCTTGCTCAGACGAGGCTGGCTGACCAGAAGGAGTGGATCAAAGGGGAGAAGACCCGGTTAGAGTAATGGGATGAATTGTTGCAGGAGAAGGAGGCTGCCATCCGGGCGCTTGATGCTAACTGCAGGGAAATTCTGGAGCAAGCCAAGGAGAGATGTGACGCTGCTGACGAGCATTACGAAAAGCTCGCAGAGTTGAATGAAACTCCCCTAAAGCATCGAGCGGACCTGGAGGCGAGGGAGGAAAAACTCGTGGGGCAGCAGGAGTATGTGGTGAGAAGAGAGGCGGAGGTCACTCAAAAGTTGACTCTGGGTGAGAAAAATTTGGCAGATCGTAGCAAAAAGCTGGATCTATAGAAGGAGGAAGAGAGGAAGAAGAACTGGAAGGTGGGGCAAGAGCTCTCGAAAAGAGAGTCTGATGTTGCCGCTAGGGAGGAGAGAGTAAAGGGCAGGGAAAAAGACCTAGCTGAGAGGCGGAACCGCATCCACCTCTAGGAGACAGAGTTGGCCGACCGGGAGAAGCAGGTTGCTGAAAACAGGCAACAACATGCTAAGTTAGGCGAGTGTCTTGCCCGTGAAGGTTCGGAGCTTGCGGCCGCCCGAAGGTCACTGGAGGGGTTGCGGAGCTCAAAGGAAACTAAGTCCTTGATGGTATGGGACTTCCTGGGGCATGTGGATAGGGCCGTCGTGCCCTTTGGTTTCAGTCCAGTGCGCCCAGAGAACCCGGCGTAGGAGCTGGATAAGACGCTGGTAGCACTTAGCTCTGCTGGCAGCAAACTCGACGCGATGGGTGACGTCATTGCCGATCAATTGGAGATAGAGAGTAAATCCCTTGACAAGAACACCGCTGAGTATGTCTTGGCATGTTACCGGAGCCGAGACCCCTAGTTCTCCCTTGATCCGGTCTTTGAAGGAATCACCGCGGGGGAGGAGGATGTCGCCAGGGCTAGTGTCCAAGAAGCCGAGGTTGCTTCGTTTTTCCACAGGACCTAGATCCTCCAGTAGCTAGGACTTTTCTCCCTTAGTCTCTTGTGATCTCAATTCTGTAATCCAATTCTTTTGATTAATGAAATCCTCCTTTTTGCCTTGAATTTCACTTTGTCTTCAATATATTGTGTCGTGTCTTATTGGCCCCCTGGTACATGTGTACAATTGAGGTGTGTACATGTACCAAAGGTTATGGCAATATGTTGATGACTTAGTTGCTTCGCACTTGTAGATTTATGTCCAAAGTCTTCAATTTTGAAGCGTCGAAGAAAGGCCCCCTGGAATGGTTGGAGCTTGGTAGCTCCGACGTCAACATATTAGATGTCGACGGTGGACCTATCTTGGTAGATGTCGGAGCTTAGTAGCTCCGGCGTCGTCCACCATCGCTATGAATTTTTGCTTTTCCTGCACATTAAAGGCAAGAGAGAAAGTAAAATTCGTCCTCTTGTCTATAAATTGGTTGTGACTTATTATTCTTATTTGGACTTTAGATCAGAAGAAACTCAACATGATAACAAGCTTTTTGATAGAATCTTCCTAGATCCACATGCCTTTTTAGTACTCACCCTACTGAGGCCTGCCGGGGTGTTGGTAGAGTGGCGTACTTAGGGTGCAGGACCAGGCTAAGTCGATAGCACACTCCGGACCTATGTTGACTTGGCTTTCAGGCAAGTAGACTATGTAGCAGTGTTAAGATCCAAAAAGACTATCAATAAGGCTTGTAGTGCATGTGAATTACTTGGAACAAAGCTCAAAAAGATTTGCACAACTTCATTATAGACAAGCGGGGTAAAAATAATTTGATATATTGAGCCTTGTACAAAAAGTAGACAAGGACACACTTGGGGTGCTAGAACCTGCTAAATGTGCTATACATCTTGTGCTAGCCCAGAGCCAGTAGTTACACTTTTAGTGCTATGACTATGTCAAGTGCTACTTGAACTTCACGGACCCTCCCGGAGGGGTCCAAATGTTCTCCCGGAGGACTTGCTCGTCTCTGTATAATGACTCTACAACATGCATTGTGTATAATTATAGGCTCACCTCCGTGATTCTAAGCATAAAACTTACATAGGTGCTAGATGTTCCATGGATTGGGAAGTGGGATCCCATCCTCAGTTGCCAAATGAACGCATCCTGGTCCGGATACTTTAATGACTCTGAAGGGACCCTCCCAGCTGGGGGAAAGTTTGTTCATCTCTTCACAAGTTAGTATCTTCTGGAGCACCAGGTCGCCTTCTTGAAGCTGTCGATCACGCACATGCCTTTGATGATAGCGCTGGAGAGCTTGGCGATAATGTGCATTCCGAACAGCTGCTTGGCACCTTCCCTCATCGACGAGGTCAAGGTTTTCACACCGGAGCTTGTCCTGGGTGGCTTCGTCAAAGGTTCGAACTCAGAGGGACCCCAAGGTGATCTCCGGAGGAAGGACTGCTTCAGCTCCGTACACCAAGAAGAATGGAGTCTCCCCAGTTGACCGGTTAGGTGTTGTCCTATTCGCCCATAATGTGGACGGGAGCTCTTCAATCCAGTTAGCTCCATGCTTTTTCAAGCTCTCATATGTGCGCATCTTGAGTCCTTTTAAAATTTATGCATTTGCTCTCTCGGCTTGGCCATTGCTTGCTGGATGAGCTACTGAGGCGTAGCTAAGTTGAATGCCGAGGTCTTCGCAATATTCTTGGAATGCAGCACTTGTAAATTGAGTTCTGTTGTCAGTTTTGACTTTGTTTGGAACTCCAAATCTGCATATAATGGACTTCAAGAACTTGATTGCTTATTGTTTGTTGATTATTACTACTGGAGTTTCTTTCGGCCACTTGGTTAACTTATCGATGGCGACATATAGGAACTTGTAACCTCCGATGGCTTTAGGGAATGGTCCCAAGATATCCATGCCCCACACAACGAATGGCCATGTAGGTGTATCATTTGTAGTGATTGATCCGGTGTGTGAATCTTGGAACTAACATGCTTCACATTTCTTCACTAGCTCAACCGCATCCTGAAGTGTTGTAGGCCAGTAAAAGCCATGCTGGAAGGCTTTACAAACCAGCGTGTGAGAAGATGCGTGGTTCCCGCGCTCGCCTCCATGGATTTCCGTGAGGAGATCGCATCCTTCTTCCCTTGCAATGCACCGCATTAGGATGCCATTGGCACCGCTTCGGTAGAAATACCCTTCTACCAACGTGTATCTTTTAGCCAATCTGACAATCCGGTTAACGAATACATTGTCTTTAGGAAGAATAGTCTTTCAAGTAGCTCCGGATCTCCGAGATCCATGCATCGGAGCTAACTTGAGCTTCTGAGTCTTGCGTGCTAGGTTGCTTGGAGCTTCCGGCAGCACCTACGACCCTTGGTGAACGCAATGGTAACAGGGCCACTAGGACCGCCAGCTTCGAGGTGCTGGTCTCGCCCCCTTCGCTCAGTTCGGCAGACTGAGATTTTTGTTTTGATAACCTCCGAAAGAAGATTCTGTCAGGAGCCGGAGCTCCGGTTGAGGCTTTCGTCGAGAGCTCATCAGCTTCGGAGTTATAAAGGCGTTGAATATAATGGAGATCCAGGACTTCAAAGTCCTTCTGAAGCCTCTGGACTTCAAGGAGATAAGCAGCTAATTGAGAATTGTTGCAGGAGCATTCATCTTTCACTTGTTTGATGATGAGTTGTGAATCTCCCTTCACCAATAGTTGTTTTACACCATAAGATAGTGCCACCTTGAGTCCATAGATGAGGGATTCATACTCTGCCATATTGTTGGTTGCCTTGAAATCAAGGTGTACCATGTACTTGACCTTCTCTCCGGTCGGAGCTAGGAGAAGGATTCCAGCTCCAGCCCCCTGCTTCTGAACAGAGCCATCAAAGTAAATTGTCCAGTGAGGCTCAGTGAATACTGGAACTTTGAGCTCTGGTTTCTGCTCACTGTGGCTCCCGGGGTTTGATGGGGAGTGAGTCCATTCCGCCGCAATGTCAGCCAAGGCTTGACTTTTAATTGCTTGTCTCGACACGAATTCAAGATCGAATTCTGCTAGCTCCACTGCCCACTTTGCAATATTCCCAGTAGAATTAGGGTTTTGCAAAATTGCACGTAGTGGAAAAGAAGTAACCACTAATATTTTGTGTGCTTGGAAGTAATGATGAAGCTTTCTTGAGGCGATAAGAACTGCGTTTAGCAGTTTATGCACCTCTATGTATCTTGTCTTGGCATCGTGGAGTACTTCACTGATGAAGTACACAGGGTGTTGGACTATCCGGACCTTCCCAGAGGGGCCCGGAGCTTCCTCCTCATGTACCCGGACCCTCCCGTAGGTGTCCGGACCTTCTTCTAGAATTTCCTGGTCCCTACCGAAGGAACCCGGAGCTTCTTTTGGAGTGACCGGACCCTCCCAGAGGGGTCTAGATCTTCTTGTTCAGTAGCAGTTACTCCTTCATTTGAAGGATGTTGATCCTCCAGCATCTCGCCTTGAGGATTCGTGCCTGAGGGTTGGTACCCAAACTCGCCTTCAGGTAGCTCCAGACCCTCTCGGAGGGGTCTTGACTGTTGAATTGGAGATGGCTCCGGTCTTTCCGCGACCAGGACCATACTGACAACCTTTGCAGTTGCCGAATTGTAAAGCAATAAAGGCTCCCAAGGGTTTGGAGCTACCAGGATTGGTAGTGTGGTGAGGAGCTACTTCAACTCTCAAAACACCTTTTCTGCTTCTCCAGACCAATGAAATTGTCTGGACTTCCTCATGAGTTTGAAGAAGGGTAGCGCCCGTTCTGCCAGTCTTGAGATAAACGGAGTGAGCGGAGCTAGACATCCAGTCAACTTTTGTACATCTTTAATGCGGGCTGGGGGCCGCATTTCTTCTATAGCCTTGATCTTCGCCGGATTTGCTTCGATTCCTCGACGAGTCACCGTGAACCCCATAAGCTTTCCAGAGCTAACCCCGAAGACACACTTGTTTGGGTTCAGCTTGGTGCGCGTAGTGCGCAACTTGTCGAAGACAGCTTGGAAGTTGTCAAGGAGTGACTCCTTGTTTTTGATCTTTACGATGATGTCAGCAATATAAACCTCCACCATGACTCTAATTAGCTCTCCAAATGTTTTGTACATAGCTCGCACAAATGTTGAAGCAGCATTTTTAAGACCAAATGGCATGGAAGTATAGCAATACAATCCATCTACTGTTATGAAGACAATATGCTCTTCATCCTCCTTAGACATTTGGATTTGATAATATCCAGAATATGCATCTAAGAAACATAGTAGTTCACACCCGGAGGTCGAGTCCACTATCTGATCTATTCTAGGTAGTGGAAATGGATCCTTTGGACATGCCTTATTTAAGGTTGTGTAGTCAATACACATCCGAAGCTTCCCACCGGCCTTGGGTACAATAATTGGGTTTGCCATCCATTTTGGATGGAAGACTTCTCAGATGAATCCAGCTTTGAGCAACTTCTTGATTTCCTATCAGATGAAGTTTTGCTGCTCGATTGATTGCTTTCGGGGCTTCTGGTGTACAGGCCGTGCGTTTGGATAAATATTCAAATTGTGCTCAATCACCTCCCTAGGGATCCCAGGCATTTGTGACGGTTGCCAGGCAAACACGTCGACATTATCCCGGAGGAAAGTGATGAGCACGAGTTCCTATTTGTTGTTCAGACCACCCGATATACGGGTAGTCTGAGCAGCATCGGAACTGATTTGGACGACTTTGACGGGAATGTTGGCATCGCCGCTTGGTTTCACACGAGGTGCGGAGGTAGATCCTTTGTGACGAATACTTGGAGGATTCGCAGCTGGCTCCTTACCGAATGCTTCCTCTTGCGATGTGGTAAGCGCATAGAGTTCCTCCAGTGCAGTGACTCCTGCGGTACGATCTCAATGGATCCAGAGAACGCCCGTGGGTGTTGGAATTTTCAACACCAAGTAACCATAATGGGAAGCAGCCATAAACATGTATAAGGCTGGCCTGCCCAAAATGGCATTGAAGGGCAGATTGATCTGCGCAATGTCGAAAACTAGTTTCTTGGTTCTGTAGTTCTCTCGGGTCCTGAAGGTCACTAGGAGTGTAATGGAACCAAGAGGAGTAATGGTTATCGGACCTACTCCGGAGAAAGGTCGGGATGGGCGAAGGTCCGAAGGCCGGATCTGAAGCTTAACGAAAGCTTCAAAGCTTATGAGGTTTAGCACGGAACCTCCATCCACCATTACATGGTGGACTCGGATATTGTTAATGGTGGGTGACACCATCAACGGGAGTTGACCAGCCCCGATCATGTTTTGGGGGTAGTCCAAAGCATCGAAAATGATGGTTGTGTCCATCCACTTCCGATGTGGTTCTGCCTTAGCAGCAGGAGCTACCATGGCCATGTCCCGCTACTTTGTCTTGAGGATGCGACGAGAGGTGATGTCCCAAGAACCACCATAGATGGTGTTCAGGGTTTTTCGACGTTCGTTGTCGGAGGCATCGGAGTCATCGTCGATAGTATTGTAGACGGCTTTTAAAACCTTTTTAGGGTCCTGGAAACCTAGCTCCTCTTCAGTCAGAGCTTTGTCGACTTTTTATTTTCCTTCCCTTTGACAGAAAGGAACTTCTTGTCGGTGCTTGTTGTAGCGCTCGGCAAGGTTCTGGACCTCCCGGCACTCTTCCAAGCTGTGTCAATTTGTCTCGTGAATCAGACACCATGCTTTGGAACTGTTGTCGTCCTCTAATGAAGGACGAGGTCACTTCTCGAGGCGTGGCCCCCGGCTTCCAGGGGCTACAGCAGCAGCAGCTGGAGCGCCGACCAACGACTTCTTTTTGTCGTTGGGCTTCTACTTCTTTTTGCCACTACCGGAGGTAGCAGCTTCAGTTTTGGAGGACTTCTGGTTGGCCTCTGGAGCAGGCTTGGAGTGCATTTCACGGCCCTCCGTAGCTCTAGCGCATTTGTCGGCTAGGCTGAAGAGTTCTGTGACGCTGGTAACTTCTTTAAAAGCCAGCTTCTCTAACATCTTCTTATCTCGAACACCCTGTCTGAATGCATTGATAACAGAAGAGCTCAAGATAGAAGGAATGGTATTTCATACCTGAGAGAATCGCTGGATGAAGGATCATACCAATTGCCCCGATGTTTGCTTTACAGCAAACAGGTCCAATTCAGTGCCGGACTAGGTATAGGAGCTCTCCAAGTTGGCAGTGAATTGCTGGCATAGTTCTGCCCAGCTATTAATGGAGTCAGGTGGAAGACTCATGAACCAAGACCTTGTAGTCCCGGTTAAGGCCACCGGGAAGTAATTGGCCATTACAGCCTCGTCACCTCCCGCTACCAATATGGCAGTGGAGTAAATTTGAAGAAATTCGGTGGGGTTAACTGCCCCGTCGAATTTTTTCGTCAAGTAAGGCCGGAACTTCTGTGGCCATCTGACCATGCGTAAATGCATGGCCAGAGCAGAACAACCTCCTCCTACTCCTTGAGGAGCAGGGTTTTCCCGAGCCTCTCGCCTCTCGCGAGCACGCTCGATATGGACACGGCCGTCCTTTTGCAGGTAACGGGGATCCAGTTCCGACCGCAGGTCATGAGTCAGAATCCTAGTGATGGTATGGGTACGTAGCGCCCCGGGGGGAAACGAGGTCACCTGCTGGGAGACGACACGTCTCCTTTTTTGAGAGGCTTGTGGACCAAGTCGGCCAGACAAAGTCTGTCGTTGTGAAGGTGCTCGCCCCGAAGGGGGAGGACCTTGGTTACTGTTTCCTGCTATCAGAGTCTGATTCCGGCAACTCTCACGGTACTACCGCTGGCAGCCCGCAGAGTTTCTTAGTTCGGTTGGGGCGCGTGGAGATTCAGAGCAAGATGGAGATTTGACATGAGTATTTACGTGGTTCGGGCCGCCTGAGCGTAATACCCTACTCCACGGGTGTGTGTTGTTGTTGTATTGAGCGTCTGAACGCTTGTGTGTGAGAGAGGCCAAAAAAGTCTCCAGCGCCTGAGTCAGCGTCTAGAGCCCCTAGCCAGTCTCCCAGAGTCTTCTTGTGTATCGCTCGGCCAGTCCTTTTATAGTGCAAGGGCTGGCCGTTACATCATTATCTTGACCCGACATGTGGTCCTGGTGGTTACTGATGCCTAATACATAGTTAAATGTGCTTAATTCCCCTTAATAGCATGGTAATGCCCCTTAATGGTGGCGTTACTTGTATTAAGGGTCATCTGATCGTGCGTCATTAAGATAGCATTAATGACACATAATCAGGTCTTGAAGCCTGTAATGTTCCTTGAAGGTCCGAGCCGTTGGAGGTCCACCCATATGCCTGTTGAAGTTGATGGTCTGGCAGTTGGACGCGTGGCAGCTCTGGAGCTTACCGTCTTGGACGAGTAGGTCCGGTGCTGTTGTACATGTGTCGGTACCGGAGCTTCCCTCTATCGGGGGTTATATCTGGGGGTGCCACACAGGTATCTAGTCCGGAGCTACATTCCATTGCTTGGTCCGTGATGGCCAATTATTTCCCTGTGGCTTTGACTGGGATCACCAGGTCTTGGTTCATGAGCCTTCCGCCTGACTCCATCAACAGTTTGGCGGAGTTGTGCCAACAGTTCACCGCCAATTTCGGGAGCTCATACACCCGACCAAGCACGGAACTGGATCTTTTTCCTTTCAAGCAAAAAGGGAGAGAGTCCTTACGATCTTTCATCCAGAGGTTCACCTAGGTACGAAATACCATTCCTTCTATATCAAGCGCTTCTGTTATTGTGGCATTCAGGCAGGGCGTTCGAGATAAGAAAATGCTAGAGAAGCTGGCGACCATGGAAGTCACCAGAGTCACATAACTCTTCAGCTTGGCAGACAAGTGTGCCAAGGCTGCGGAGGGCCATGAAATGCACTACCAACCACCTCCGGAGGCCAACAAAATGTCCTCCAAGGGTGAAGCCATTACCTTCGGGAGTGGCAAGAAGAAGAAAAAGTCCAACGACAAGAAGAAGCCGTCGTCCGACACACCTACTACTACAGCTGCTGCAGCTCCAGGTGGCCGGGGGCCACGCCCTGAGAAACGACCGCGACCATCGTCTAAGCTCCAAGATGTGGTGTCCCATACACAAGACGGACAGCCACAACCTGGAAAACTGCCGAGAGGTGCAGAACCTTGTTGAGCGCTACAACAAACGCCGAGAAAAAGCTCCTTTCCGTCAAAGGGAAGGAAAACAAAAAGTTGACGAAGCTCTGGCTAAAGAGGAGTTAGGCTTTTAGGACCCCTTAAAGGTCTTGAAGGTTGTTTACACCTCCGTTGACGACGACTCCGACGTCTCCAACAACGAGCGTTGAAAGACCATGAACACCATCTTTGGTGGTTCGTGGGACATCACTTTCCACCATGTCCTCAAGACAATTCGGTGGGACATGGCCTTTGTAGCTCCCACCGCTAGGGCGGAGCCTCATCGGAAGTGGATGGATACTGCCATCACCTTCGATGCTTCGGACTGCCCTCAGAACATGATCGGAGCTGGCCAACTTCTACTAATGGTATCTTCGACCATCAATAACATCCATCTGCGCCATGTAATGGTGGACGGAGGTTCGGGGATGAACGCCCGTGGGTGTTGGAATTTTCAACACCAAGTAACCATAATGGGAAGCAGCCATAAACATGTATAAGGCTGGCCTGCCCAAAATGCCATTGAAGGGCAGATTGATCTGCGCAATGTCGAAAACTAGTTTCTTGGTTCTGTAGTTCTCCCGGGTCCCGAAGGTCACTAGGAGTGTAATGGAACCAAGAGGAGTAATGGTTATCGGACCTACTCCGGAGAAAGGTCGGGATGGCGAAGATTCGAAGGCCGGATCTGAAGCTTAACGAAAGCTTCAAAGCTTATGAGGTTTAGCACGGAACCTCCATCCACCATTACATGGTGGACTCGGATATTGTTAATGGTGGGTGACACCATCAACGGGAGTTGACCAGCCCCGATCATGTTTTGGGGGTAGTCCAAAGCATCGAAAATGATGGT
This sequence comes from Tuctoria greenei, assembly GCA_036927565.1. NCBI lineage: Eukaryota > Viridiplantae > Streptophyta > Magnoliopsida > Poales > Poaceae > Tuctoria > Tuctoria greenei. The sequence continues at coordinate 75,236,937 of JAYESD010000007.1, read as the reverse complement.
TGTGTCCATCCACTTCTGATGTGGTTCTGCCTTAGCAGCAGGAGCTACCATGGCCATGTCCCGCTACTTTGTCTTGAGGATGCGACGAGAGGTGATGTCCGAAGAACCACCATAGATGGTGTTCAGGGTTTTTCGACGTTCGTTGTCGGAGGCGTCGGAGTCATCGTCGATAGTATTGTAGACGGCTTTTAAAACCTTTTTAGGGTCCTGGAAACCTAGCTCCTCTTCAGCGAAGCTTTGTCGACTTTTTATTTTCCTTCACTTTGACAGAAAGGAACTTCTTGTCGGTGCTTGTTGTAGCGCTCGGCAAGGTTCTGGACCTCCCGGCACTCTTCCAAGCTGTGTCGATTTGTCTCGTGAATCAGACACCATGCTTTGGAACTGTTGCCGTCCTCTAATGAAGGACGAGGTCGCTTCTCGAGGCGTGGGCCCCGGCTTCCAGGGGCTATAGCATCAGCAGCTGAAGCGCCGACCAACGACTTCTTTTTGTCGTTGGGCTTCTACTTCTTTTTGCCACTACCGGAGGTAGCAGCTTCAGTTTTGGAGGACTTCTGGTTGGCCTCTGGAGCAGGCTTGGAGTGCATTTCACGGCCCTCCATAGCTCTAGCGCATTTGTTGGCTAGGCTGAAGAGTTCTGTGACGCTGGTAACTTCTTTAATAGCCAGCTTCTCTAACATCTTCTTATCTCGAACACCCTGTCTGAATGCATTGATAACAGAAGAGCTCGAGATAGAAGGAATGGTATTTCGTACCTGAGAGAATCGCTGGATGAAGGATCATACCAATTGCCCCGATGTTTGCTTTATAGCAAACAGGTCCAATTCAGTGCCGGACTAGGTATAGGAGCTCTCCAAGTTGGCAGTGAATTGCTGGCATAGTTCTGCCCAACTATTAATGGAGTCAGGTGGAAGACTCATAAACCAAGACCTTGTAGTCCCGGTTAAGGCCACCGGGAAGTAATTGGCCATTACAGCCTCGTCACCTCCCGCTACCAATATGGCAGTGGAGTAAATTTGAAGAAATTCGGTGGGGTTAACTGCCCCGTCGAATTTTTTGTCAAGTAAAGCCGGAACTTCTGTGGCCATCTGACCATGCGTAAATGCATGGCCAGAGCAGAACAACCTGCTCCTACTCCTTGAGGAGCAGGGTTGTCCCGAGCCTCTCGCCTCTCGCGAGCACGCTCGATATGGACACGGCCGTCCTTTTGCAGGTAACGGGGATCCAGTTCGGACCACAGGTCACGAGTCAGAATCCTAGTGATGGTATGGGTGCGTAGCGCCCCGGGGGGCAATGAGGTCACCTGGTGGGAGACGACACGTCTCCTTTTTTGAGAGGCTTGTGGACCAAGTCGGCCAGACAAAGTCTGTCGTTGTGAAGGTGCTCGCCCAGAAGGGGGAGGACCATGGTTACTGATTCCTGCTATCGGAGTCTGATTCCGACAACTCTCCCGGTACTACCGCTGGCAGCCCGCAGAGTTTTTTAGTTCGGTTGGGGCGCGTGGAGATTCAGAGCAGGATGGAGATTTGACATGAGTATTTACGTGGTTCGGGCCGCCTGAGCGTAATACCCTACTCCACGGGTGTTGTTGTATTGAGCGTCTCAACGCTTGTGTGTGAGAGAGGCCAAAAAAGTCTCCAGCGCCTGAGTCAGCATCTAGAGCCCCTAGCCAGTCTCCCAGAGTCTCCGTGTGTATCGCTCGGCCAGTCCTTTTAGAGTGCAAAGGCTGGCCGTTACATCATTAGCCTGACCCGACATGTGGTCCTGGTGGTTACTAATGCCTAATACATAGTTAAATGTGCTTAATTCCCCTAAATAGCATGGTAATACCCCTTAATGGTGGCGTTACTGGTATTAAGGGTCATTTGATCGTGCGTCATTAAGATAGCATTAATGACACATAATCAGGTCTTGAAGCCTGTAATGTTCCTTGAAGGTCCGAGCCGTTGGAGGTCCACCCATCTGCCTGTTGAAGTTGATGGTCTGGCGGTTGGACGCGTGGCAGCTCTGGAGCTTACCGTCTTGGACGAGTAGGTCCGGTGCTGTTGTACATGTGTCGGTACCGGAGCTTCCCTCTATCGGGGGTTAGATCTGGGGGTGCCACACAGGTATCTAGTCCGGAGCTACATTCCATTGCTTGGTCCGTGATGGCCAATTATTTCCCTGTGGCTTTGACTGGGATCGCCAGGTCTTGGTTCATGAGCCTTCCGCCTGACTCCATCAACAGTTTGGCGGAGTTGTGCCAACAGTTCACCGCCAATTCGGGAGCTCATACACCCGACCAAGCACGGAACTGGATCTTTTTCCTGTCAAGCAAAAAGGGAGAGAGTCCTTACGATCTTTCATCCAGAGGTTCTCCTATGTACGAAATACCATTCCTTCTATATCAAGCGCTTCTGTTATTGTGGCATTCAGGCAGGGCGTTCGAGATAAGAAAATGCTAGAGAAGCTAGCGACCATGGAAGTCACCAGAGTCACATAACTCTTCAGCTTGGCAGAAAAGTGTGCCAAGGCTGCGGAGGGCCATGAAATGCACTACCAACCACCTCCGCAGGCCAACAAAATGTCCTCCAAGGGTGAAGCCATTACCTTCGGGAGTGGCAAGAAGAAGAAAAAGTCCAACGACAAGAAGAAGCCATCATCCGGCACACCTACTACTGCAGCTGCTGCAGCTCCAGGTGGCCGGGGGCCACGCCCTGAGAAACGACCGCGACCGTCGTCTAAGCTCCAAGATGTGGTGTCCCATACACAAGACGGACAGCCACAACCTGGAAAACTGCCGAGAGGTGCAGAACCTTGTTGAGCGCTACAACAAACGCCGAGAAAAAGCTCCTTTCCGTCAAAGGAAGGAAAACAAAAAGTTGACGAAGCTCTGGCTAAAGAGGAGTTAGGCTTTTAGGACCCCTTAAAGGTCTTGAAGGTTGTTTACACCTCCGTTGACGACGACTTCGACGTCTCCAACAACGAGCGTTGAAAGACATGAACACCATCTTTGGTGGTTTGTGGGACATCACTTTCCGCCATGTCCTCAAGACAATTCGGCAGGACATGGCCTTTGTAGCTCCCACCGTTAGGGCGGAGCCTCATCGGAAGTGGATGGATACTGCCATCACCTTCGATGCTTCGGACTGCCCTCAGAACATGATCGGAGCTGGCCAACTTCTACTAATGGTATCTTCGACCATCAATAACATCCATCTCCGCCATGTAATGGTGGACGGAGGTTCGGGGATGAACCTCATAAGCTTTGAATCCTTCGTCAAGCTTCAGCTCCGACCTTTGGATCTTCGCCCCTCCCGACCTTTATCTAGAGTAGGCCCGGGGGCCATAACTCCACTCGGTGCCATTACTCTCCCGGTGACCTTTGGAACTCAGGAGAATTACAGGACTGAGAAGTTGGTCTTCGACGTGGCGTAGATCAACTTACCATTCAACGCCATCTTGGGCAGGCCAGCTTTGTACAAATTCATGGCTGCGTCTCATTATGGATACCTGGTGTTGAAGATGCTAACACCTTCAGGCGTTCTCCGGATCCGCGGAGACCGCACCGCCGGAGTTACTGCTCTGGAAGAACTCCACGCACTTGCTACAGTGCAGTAGGAAGAATCCGAAAAAGGGCAAGCTTCGTAACCCCCGAGCATTCATCATCGAGGCTCAACTTCTGCACCTCGTGTGCAACCAAGCGGCGACACCGACATTCCCGTCAAAGTCGTCCAAATTGGTTCCGACGCTGCTTAGACCACCCATATATCGGGAGGTCTGAACGACAAATAGGAACTCGCACTCATCACTTTCCTCCGGGCTAATGTCGACATGTTTGCCTGGCAACCATCACAAATGCCTGGGATCCCAAGGGAAGTGATTGAGCACAATCTGAAGATTTATCCCGATGCTCGGCCTGTACATCAGAAGCATCGGAAGCAATCAGTAGAGCGACAAAACTTCATATGTAAAGAAGTGAAGAAGGTGCTCGAAGCAAGATTCATCCGGGAAGTCTTCCACCGAAAATGGCTGGCAAACCCAGTCGTTGTACCTAAGGCCGGTGGGAAGCTTTGGATGTGTATCGACTACACAACATTGAATAAGGCATGCCCAAAGGATCCATTTCCACTACATGTAATAGATCAGATAGTGGATTCCACCTCCGAGTGTTAATTAGTGTGTTTCCTAGATGCATATTCTGGGTATCATCAAATCAGAATGTCTAGGGAAGATGAAGAGTATACCGCCTTGATCACAGTAGATGGATTGTACTGTTACACTGCCATGCCACTCGGTCTCAAAAATGCTGCTTCAACGTTTGTGCGAGCTATGTACAAAACTTTTGGAGAGCTCATTAGAGATGTAGTGGAAGTGTACGTCGATGACATCGTTGTCAAGATCAAGAACAAGGAGTCATTTCTTGACACCTTACAAGCTGTCTTCGACAAGTTGCGAATCACACACACAAAGTTGAACCCAGACAAGTGTGTCTTTGGGGATAGCTCCGGAAAGCTTCTTGGATTCTTGGTGAACCACCGAGGAATAGAGGTGAATCCGGCGAAGATTAAAGATATTGAAGACATCCGGCCACCAGCTCGCATCAAGGATGTCCAGAAGCTAACTGGGTGTCTAGCAGCCCTGAGCCGGTTCATCTCAAGACTGGCAGAACGGGCGCTACCCTTCGTCAAATTATTGATGAAGTCCGGACCATTCCAATGGTCTGAAGAAGCAGAAAAGGCTTTCCAAGAGCTAAAGCAGCTCCTCACCACTCTACCAACTTTGGTAGCTCCAAATCTTGGTGAGCCACTTCTGCTTTACATTTCAGCAACTGACAAAGTTCAGCATGGTCCTGGTTGCGAAAAGACCAGAACCATCTCCAGTTCAGGAATCCAAACCCCTCCGGGAAGGTCTGGAGCTACTTGAAGGCGAGTTTGGGTCCCAGCCCCCATACTCGGATTCTCGAGGCAAGACGACAGAGGATCAACCTCCTTCAAATGATGGAGTTACTGTTGCTGAACAAGAAGATCCGGACCCTTCCGGGAAGGTCCGGGTCACTTCAGAAGAATCTCCAGGTTATTCTAGCAAGAATCAGGAGGTCCCCAAAAAAGGTCCGGACCCCTCCGAGAGGGTCCGGGTTGATAAGGAGGAAGCTCCGGGCCCCTCTGGGAGGGTCCAGATAGTCCAGCACCCAGTGTACTTTATCAGCGAGGTACTTCATGACGCCAAGACTCGGTACCTAGAGGTGCATAAGCTGCTCTATGTAGTTCTTATTGCCTCTAGGAAGCTTCATCACTACTTCCAAGCTACAAGATTTCAGTGGTAACCTCTTATCCGCTACGTGCAATCTTGCATAACCCCAACTCTACTGGGAACATTACAAAGTGGGCAGCGGAATTGGACAAGTTCGATCTTGAATTTGTCCCAAGACCAGCGATCAAGAGTCAAGCATTAGCAGACTTTGTGGATGAATGGACCCCCTATCCATCAAATCCTGGGGGCCCCAGTGAGAAGAAGCCGGAACCTAAGGTTCCAGTCTTCACTAAGCCTCATTGGACTCTCTACTTCGATGGCTCCGTGTAGAAGCAAGGGGCCGGAGCTGGAATCCTTCTCCTCACTCCGACTGGGGAGAAGGTCAAATACATGATTCACCTTGACTTCAAGGCGACGAACAACATGGCGGAGTATGAAGCATTAATCTATGGGCTCAAGGTGGCACTATGATATGGTGTCAAGCAACTGTTGGTAAAGGGTGATTCGCAACTCGTTATAAAACAAGTCAAAGGTGAATGTTGCTACAACAACCCTCAACTAGCTGCATATCCACTTGAAGTCCAGAAGCTTCAGAAGGATTTCGAAGTCCTGGATCTTTGCTATGTCCAGCGTCTCAACAATGCTGAAGCTGACGAACTCTCGATGAAAGCTTCGATCGGAGCTCTGGCTCTGGACGGAACCTTCGTCCGGAGATTATCAAGACCAACGGCTCAGCCTGCCAAACTGAGCGAAGGGGGCAAAACCAGCACCTCGAAGCTGGCGGTCCCGATGGCCCTGTTACCATGGCGTCCATCAAGGGTCATGGGTGCTGCAGGAAGCTCCGAGCAACCCAGCACGCAAGACTCAGAAGCTCAAGTTAGCTCCAATGCATGGATCTCGGAGATCCGGAGCTACTTGAAAGACAACATCCTTCCTGAAGACAATGTATCTGCTAACCAGATAGTCAGATTGGCTAAAAGATATACACTGGTAGAAGGGGATCTCTACCGGCATGGTGCCAATGGCGTCCTAATGCGGTGCATTACAAGGGAAGAAGGTCGCGAGCTCCTCGCAGAAATCCACGAAGGCGAGTGTGAAAACCACGCGTCTTCCAACACGTTGGTCGGTAAAGCTTTTCGGCATGGTTTTTACTGGCCTACAACACTCCAGGATGCAACCGAGCTAGTGAAGAAATGTGAAGCATGCCAGTTCCATACGAAGCAAATTCACACACTAGCTCAACCACTACAAATGATACCTCCGACATGGCCATTCGCCGTGTGGGGTATGGATATCTTGGGACCTTTCCCAAAAGCCGTCGGAGATTACAAGTTCCTATATGTCGCCATCGACAAGTTCACTAAGTGGCCGGAAGCAACTCCAGTCGTGACAATAAACAAACAATCAGCTATCAATTTCTTGCAGTCCATAGTTTGCATATTTGGAGTCCCAAACAAAATCATAACTTACAATGGGACCCAATTCACAAGCTCTGCATTCCAAGGATATTGCAAAGACCTCGGCATTCAAGTCGGCTACACTTCCGTAGCTCACACGGCAAGCAATGGCCAAGCTCAAAGAGCAAATGCAGAAATCCTAAAAGGACTCAAGACGCCCACATATGAGCGCCTGAAAAACATGGAGCCAACTGGATTTAAGAGCTTCCGCCCACCTTGTGGGCAAACAGGACAACTCCAAACTGGTCAACTAGAAAGACACCCTTCTTCCTGGTGTACGGAGCTGAAGCAGTCCTTCCTCCGGAAATCACATTGGGGTCACTTTGGGTTCGGACTTTCGACGAAGCCACGCAGGACCAACTCCGGTGTGAAGCTCTTGACCTCGTTGAAGAGGGAAGGTGCCGAGCTACTGTTCGAAATGCACGATACCACCATGCGCTCTGGCGCTATCACCAAAGGCATGTGCATGATCGACAGCTCGAGGAAGGCGATGTGGTGCTACGGAGAATACAAACTCGAGAAGGGTTAAACAAACTTTCCCCCAGCTGGGAAGGACCCTTTCGAGTGATAAAAGTATCTCGTCCCGGATGCGTTCGCTTGGAAACTGAGGATGGGACACCGCTTCCTAATTCTTGGAACATTGAGCACCTTCGTAAGTTCTATGCTTAATATCACAGAGGTGAGTCTGTAATTACATATGATGTATGTTATAGCGTCATTGTACAGAGTCGGGTAGCTCCTCCGGGAGAACAACCGGACCTTTCTCGGAAGGTCCGCAAAGTTCAAGCAACACTTGACACAGTCTCAGAACTAAAAGTGTAGCTAGTTACCCTGTGTCAAACAATAAATGCAACACAATTAGCTGGGTTCCGTACCCTAAGAGTGTACTTGTCTACCCTGTACCTCGGACCTATAATGAAAGACATCATTATGTGAAAACAGACTCCACGTGCATTTATTTTGTACAGGCTCCTTCTTTTTTATTTTTCTCTTTCTTGTCCATAACAAAGTTGTGCAATTCTCAAGAAACTTTAGCTCGAACAATTCATATATAATTCAAGTTGCATTGTAAATTCTTCCGGGTCTTAACATTGTTGAATGGCCTACTCGCCTTAACGCCAAGCCAAGCCTGGTCCTGCACCCTAAGTACGCCACTCAACCTACACCCCGGCAGGTCTGAGTAAGGTGAGTCCAGAAAACGATCGGACCTGGAGAAAACAAGCAAATGCACTTGATTGTATATAGAATTATGGTCGACCTAAAAATTTCTTTCGGGAATAGTAAGCCGCAAATGATTTATAGATAAGAAATGGATTTTACTATTTTTCTTGACTTCAGTGTGCAGGAAAAATAAAAATCTCATGATGATGGTGGATGATGTCGGAGCTATCAAAGCTTCGACATCCCCTAAGGTTGCCCATTGTCGATGTTTTAAACATTGATAGTAGGCGTCTTCGGAGCTACCATGTTCCGAAAAATCCAGGGGCCAACCGTCAACGTGAAGAAAAGATGGTAGAAGGACACCCCAATGGGGTCTACTATCGATGCTCTACGTGTTGACAGTGGTCGCCGCCAGAGCTACTAAGCTCCGACAACCTCAGGGGGCCCTACCGTCGACGACTTCGGACCCATACTCTACAAGTTTGAAGCGCTCAAGTCTTCAACAAAATGCTACATCCTTTTGGTACATGTTCGCAATCAAATTGTGTACATCTACCTGGGGGCCAAGTGAGACAAAGGTCGAAGACAAAAAATAAAATTCATAAATTTCTTGGATTTCATTCATCTGAAGACAAGAGATTACAAAATTGGAGAAAAGAAGAGAAGATACAAGTGGGAGCTACAAGGAGAAAGTCCTAAATTCTACGGAAGAATGAGGCAACCTTATGGGCAACCTCTGACACGCTGGTCTTGGCAGTGTCTCCCTCTCTATCGATGGGACCCTCAAGCAACGGATCTAGTGGGAAATGAGGATCCCGGCTTGTGTAGCACGTCAGCATGTATTTTGCGACGTTCTGCGCAAGGGATTTTCCTTCACTTTCCAACTGATCCGCGATGACATCACCCATCTTGTTGAGTTTGATTCCTACCAAGCTCAACACCTTCAGCGCATGGTCCAGCTTCGGCTCCGGATCGTCCGGACGCACAGGATAAAGCCCAGCGGCATCAGCACGTCATTAGCTTTGCCCAAGAAGTCCCATACTTATTGGGAATCCACAACCCTTAAGCCTTGAATCTCTTCCAAGGACCTCCTGGCCACCGCAAGCTCCGAACCATCCCGGGCAAGGCACTCGACCTCTTTGGCATGATGTTGAATCCTTTTAGCAACTTGCTTTTCAAGGTCACCAAGCTCCTTCTCCCGAACATGGATCCAATTCTGGCGGTCAACCAGGTCTTTCTCCCGGCCTCGCACCTTCTTCTCCCTGGCAGCGACTTTGTCCTCCCTTTTCGTAAGGGCCTGTCCCCGCTGCCAGGCCTTCTCCTCCCCGCTCTTGCAGAGCTCCTCCAGCTTCTTGGTTCGCTCTGCAAGGCTCTTGTCACCTAGAGCCAGCCTTTGGGCGAGCTCCTCCTCCCTCTTCACGAGGTCATCCCTCAGCTCCAGGAGTTTTTTGCTCTTCATCTTCGAGCTTTTTCTCTTGCTCCTCAAGAGCCTCCCGGCGCTTGATGAGGCTTTTGTGGATGGTACTGAGCTTCTCCTGGCGATCATTCGCTGCTTCATTAGCATCCACGACTTTTTCGTGTATAGCCCGAGACTGATTGTCGAGGGATCGCACCATGCTTTCCCTCTCGTCCAGCAGGTGGCCCTAGTACTCCATCTGGGCCTTCTCCCTCCTGACCCACTCCTTGTCGTCGACCAGCCTTGTTTGCGCCAGCTTGGTCTCGAATTGGAGCCGGTTGCCCCACCTCCTAAGGGTTTGGCGCTCCTTCTCGAGGGTATTGCTGTCGTGAAAAAGGCAAGCTGGACCTAACGAATGCTGGAGCAGGCGTTGCTGATGGATAACGACAGGGTGATCGGCTCCAGACCTGTCGGGGTCGTCTCCGCTGACTCCAGCGGGTTCTCCATAACAATAATTGGGTCCCACTCTACAAGAGTGGTCCCCTGAGCTTCCGCGGCACTAGGGCCGCCCTCCGGGAGTGCCTTAGTCGTTGCCGAGGAAGGTCCGTCAATGAAAGCTTCTACCTCTAGAGTTAGCTCCGAAGGTCCTGCCGCCAGGTCACCAGCAACTGCTCCCTGAGGCAGAGGACCAGTCACTTCATCTTGGCACCCTGGCTCGGGCACGGGTACCTCCAGAACTACCAACTCTGGGGTTGGCTTTGAAGACCGGGCCAGAGCTGGGGCCACCTCCGGCTCTAGCGCTGGTGCCTCCTCCACTACCAGTTCAGGTGCTGGTGCTTCGACCTCCACCGGTTCGGGGGCCGACACCTCCATGACAACTGGCTCAAGCGCTGGGACTTCATGAACCACCGGCTCCACCGCAGAGGCTTCAATAACATCCGGCTCGAAGGCCGGAACTACAGCTACCTCCGGCTCTGAGGCCAGAGCGTCTGTCATCACAACATCCAAAACCGGAGCTTCAACCTCCAGAGCTGGTGCCGCTGATGCATGTTCATTCCTGTTGTCCGGCTCTACCACGGGAGCTTCAGGAGATGAGTCAAGAACTACGACAGCTGTCGCTGAAGCTTCCGTGACCTCAGCTACCACCTGGGGCAGTGCCGGAATTGGAGTCGGAGCCTCCGCCTGTACAGCATCAGCTGCTGTAACAGGAACTGGAGCTTCAGCCCCATTTTTGGATACCCTTGGGATGAAGGACGATGAAACTCAAAATATGATTACAACAAAAATAACCAACCGAGGTAAAAAATCAAAGTTACCTTGGAAGACTTCCGCTCCAGCTAGCGCAGAACCTCTTTGCCGGGCACTCAGAGCCCGACCCAGTCGCAACTGGGGTAGTAACTCCGGAAGGCTCTTCAGAGCTTACTGCCGTCGTTAGCGACATCTTGGTTGGGCCTTCCTCGACTGAGAAGGAGCCTCGGACCTAGAGACCTTAGCTAGCTCTGGCGTCGGAGTCACCTGGGCAGAGCTGACGTACCTGGGAGGCACCGATGCTGGAGTTGTCATCGTCGTCGAAGACCTCCCCCGCCAGGGAGAAGGAGCTGTTGTGGAAGGAGCGGGTCTGACGGGCCTCCCGTCAGAATGCTTCAACTTCCTCTTTCGGTTGGAGGGCTCCGCCAACTCTTTGCCCTTGCGTAGACTTCAGCTCTTGGTCTTAGGGCAGAAGCAGGGCCAGCCTCGGAAGCTCCGGGGATCACCAATATGGTGGTCAGAAACCTCTCTACCTTGTCGAGGTCGTCATGCACCGGCATCTTCCTCCAGAGTCCCTGCTGAACTCCGCCTCCTTGTTCATTGGGAGGAAAGCTGGCGGTGGAGTTAAATCGTCGCCCTCGACGTTGATGCCATGCTGGAACTTCTTGAGATGAAGCTCCAAAGCAGAGCCTTCCAAATGTGACTTCAAACTAGTTTCAATCCGATCATCGTCCATCACACTATCGAGGGCCCAGGCGAGCTTCTCCCTCTTGTTTAGCGGAGCCCACCTGTTGACCAGGAAGTTGTAGAAGACCGTCTGGGTAGTCACCCCTCCTTCCACACAATGGGAGATCCTGGTCAAGGCAGGTTTGAAGGCCTCTGACAACACCGGGACCTCACTCCAGGCATCAGTGTCAACATTGGGAAGACCTTCACGTAGCTCCAGCTTCTCGTGCTCCTCTGTCGTGATGATAATCCAATCCTTCTTCAAGTCGTCCCACTTGACGAAAGGGAATGACCTCAAGTACTTGTAGGGGCATTTCTTGCGCTTCACAAAATAGTAGAAGCCAAGATACTCGTTACTCTTGCTGGTGGTGTGGATGGTGAAGAAGGTACGGAAAAGCTCGACGCAGGGGGGGAATACCCACCCACATCTCGCAGAAGTGGACAAATGTTGACACGAGAAGAATAGAGTGGGGGCCAAGGTGGTACAACTGCAAACCATAGAAGTCTAACAGCATTAAGAGGAAAGTTGAGAAAGGTGGGATCAGTCCCACCATGGCGTACGCAAAAAAGTACACCATGTCGCTGCCACGCTTCTTCTTGAATGGGAGATCGCCGGCGCGGACCAAGTTGTTGAAGGAGTCGTTGGACCACCCCATGTAGGTCCGGACCTTCTTCAAATCATCATCGGTCGTGAGATGGCTCTTGCGGAGACCCAACTCCATCGTAGCACAGCGGGGCGAGATAGAAAAAGCAAGCAAAAGTATGGAGGATTCAAGCACAAGTTGAAATGAAGGCATAAGGAATCCCCAATCCGTGCGTGCTTTCCTTTTTAAGTAAGTGCCAACAACGCTTGGATGTAAACTGCAGAAGGGCCAAGGATACAGTTCAAAAATTACACCCTTCAAATGATAAGGGGGCCCAGGGCTACCCAGACGATCAAGTCGAGGTCCTTACCCCAGGCGAACAGTTGTCATGATGAGAGGCGGGAAACCCAGGGGCGGCGACCTGACAGGGCGCGCAGAACGGGTACAATTTTTGTATTGGGAACCGGTGACCTTCAATTGCATGAGGTCCACACGCGCAGATCTCACCTACCGCATCCTGAAGATGCCACGCGGCGATGGTTTAACTGCGAACCACCAACTCAATGTCACATCCAAAAATCCTTGAAGACACGGCGCAGAAATAAAAAGATGGACCCACCTCCGGCAGAATGACTTAACCCAAAAGTCTCTCCCAGAGGTGGGCCCAGGGGGCCACTGTCGGTACCTTGCATACCGGATACCCCTTGTAACTGCAAAGAGTGCAAAGGAACTCCACCTATCTGAGCTGAAGACCTTCGAAGGCCCCACGTGTCACTCGGAACCGGACTTGCCTCCCTCCTATGGTTAGTCCTAGTGCCGCCACGTGTATCATAAAACCAGAGCTACATTCCATACATGGGAAAGCTCCGGACTAGATACCTATGTGGCACCCACGGACCTAACCCCGGACAGAGGGAAGCTCTGGTACCGACACGTGTACAACATCACTGGACCTATTTGTCAAAGACGGCAAGCTCCAGAGCTGCCACGCGTCCAACCGCCGGACCTTCAACCTCAATAGGCAGATGGGTGGACCTCCAACGGCTCGGACCTTCAAGGAACATTAAAGGCTTCAAGACCTGATTATGTGTCATTAATGTTATCCTAATTACACACGATCAGATGACCATTAATACCAGTAACGCCACCATTAAGGGGCATTACCACACTATTAAGGGGAATTAAGCACATTTAACAGTGTATTAGGCATAAGTAACTGCCAGAACCACATGTTGGGTCAGGCTAATAATGTAACGGTCAGCCCTTGTACTATAAAAGGACTGGCTGAGCGATACACAGGGAGACTCTTGGAGACCGACTAGGGGCTCTAGACGCTGACTCAGACGCTAAAGAATTTTTTGGTCTCTCTCACACTAGTGCTCATACGCTCAATACAACAACAACACACACCTGTGGAGTAGGGTATTACGCTCAGGCGGCCTGAACAACGTAAATCCTCGTGTCAAATTGCCATCTTGCTCTGAATATCTGCGTGCCCTAACCGAACTAAGAAACTCCGCGGGCTACTAATGGTAGTACCGGGAGAATTGCCAGAACCAGACTCCTACACCTGCAGCCACAGCTGCGACTAGATGGTCGACATCAGCCCTCCACTGCTCCATAGCACTCTGGGGTGCACCTAGAGGTGGTGGATGTTGTAGAAGAGCTCGCACAGTAATGAGCGCATGCTCAGGGTTTTTGTTTGCCAATGCGGTGATCAACGCAGATGCCCCATCTCGTTGATCGACATTGTTTGCCGGAGCAGATGGTACTACAGTGCCTGCCGGAGCGTCGGCACCTGCTGGTTGCTGAACATTGGAGGGGTTGCCTCCAGTAGGTTGTTCAACATGATTGTCGTTGGATGATCAGCAGCTAAATTCACCATCTTGTGATCTCAGGATTTCCACCTACCTGGCGCGCCAAATGTCGAAGTGTTTGATACGACACTTCCCCCGGACACGCTGAGAAGCAGCCCACTGAAGTTCTTTTGTGGTTGAGGCACGCAGAGATCAATATCAAGATGACGACCTCAGAGATTTACGTGGTTCGGGCCGCCTGAGCGTAACACCCTACTCCACGGGTTTGTGTAATTGTATTGAGCGAGTGCGTTAACTAGGGTCAGGTCGCAATAGTCTGGATCCGACCCTCCACATGTTCGTGCAGTGCAGCCCTTTTATAGTTCTAAGGACTGACCGTTACAAAGCTGGCCTGGCCCGACATGTGGCCCTGGCGTGCTTAATAACCTAATACACAGTCTAAAGAGTATTAAGTACAATTAATAGTGTGGTAATGTGCCTTCATGGCAGAGTTACCCCTATTAACAGTGCACTGAACCTATGTCATTAATATGGCATTAATGACACATTATCAGACCTTGTAACTGCCGCTTTAACCATCCTTGAATGTCTGTAATTGTCATGATCGGCTTTTATTTCTGTTGGTGATGAAGGTCTGGGGGTTCCACATGTGGCAGATCCGAAGCTTTCCCTTGTGGGAGGGTAGGTCCGGGGTTTCTGTACATGTGTCGGTACCAAAGCTCCTCTCTGACGGGGGCTAGGTCCGGGGCCGTTGTGTACGTGTAGTCGCCGGAGCTTCCCTTGGTTGAGAGTTTTGTTCCGGTCTTACTTTACACATGTTAACCCGGGAGCCAGCCATGTGAGGGGAGCGGGTCTGGTGCAACGTGCCATGTGAGACCTGCGAGAGCCTTTGATTTTGACGGGTGGAACTTTCTCGCACTTCTTGCGGTATCATGGGGTACCTGGTACATAGGGTACCAACAATAGTGTTATGGAACATCAGAAAGTTTAACAGACTAGTTCGGTGCACTGTGAAGTGAGATTACATAAAGTTAAAAAGACTAGTCCGCTCAAAACGGACTAGTGCATTGCTCAGTGAATTATTAAGGTTGATTTTAAGCCCTTACCCCCACGCAAACACTTGAGCTCTTGGGATGTGTCTCTCACACACATCCTATACAAATAAGTCTACTTTGCACTTCATTCATCATTTGGGCTTTTCTTTTTCTACATCGCTACATTTTTCACTTTTTGAGTGCACCAAACTATCTCATCCGAGTTGACCTACATTCATCTCAATAGGTTCATTAGGATCTCATTTCTTTGTCATCAATCGTCCAAAACCCACAAGGGAATGCCTAGATGCTCTTTCAGTGTCCCCCCTTTTGTTGATTGATGACAACCAATTGAGATTTCACAATTAAGAGTAAAAATTGATTTTCATAAAGTGTGCATATATGAGAATGACAAATAAGACAACAACAACCAGGCCTTTGTCCCAAATAAGATGGGGTCGGCTAGAAATGAAACCCAACACTTTTTGAAGAAAAGTAACAGAAAATAAGATGAGTGTAAAAAATAAAAATAAAATAAGATTCTACTTTTTATTTAGTTTAGAAATGAATTAATAAGAAAGAAGAACTAAGATTTTGGCACATGAATTGCTAATTCAATGCAGTCCTATCATAAGCCAAATCTCTAGGTATGTCCCGCTCATTTAAGTCTCGTTTCACTGCCTCCTGCCATGTCAATGTTGGTCGACCTCTACCTCTCCTAAAATTTTCTCTACTCTTTATAATCCCACTGTTAACCGATGCTTCTGGAGGTCTCTGCTAGATATGGCAAAACCACCGTAGACGATGTTGGACTAGCTTCTCCTCAATCGGGCCACCCCTACCCTATCACGTATCACCTCATTCCTAATTTTGTGTCTTCTTGTGTGTACGCCCATCCACCGTAGCATGCACAACTCAGCAACACTCATTTGTTAAAAATGTTGCCTTTTAGCTGGCCAACATTCTGCTCCATACACATCACAGGTCTGATCACCGTCCTAAAGAATTTTAATTTCATTTTTTTGTCAAACTTTCTTATCACATAAGATTCCAGATGCTTGTCGCCACTTCATTCACCCAATCTTGATCTTGTGGCAAACATCTTCATCAATATCACCATTGCTTTGTAACATTGATCCTAAATATCGAAATGTGTGCCTCCTAGGTACTACTTGTCCTTATAAACTAACATTTCCCTCCTCGCACCCGACATCTCTAAAGTGGCATCTCATATACTCAGTCTTGGTTCTATTAAGTCTAAACCCCTTGGACTCTAAGGTCTGCCTCCATAACTCCAATTTTCTATCAACACCATCCCTAATTTCATCTACCAACACTACATCATCAGCAAAGAGCATACACCAAGGGATATCCCCTTGTATATCTTCGACACCTCATCCATCACTAAGGAAAATATGTATGGACTTAAGGCTCATCCTTGGTGTAGCCCTATTGTGATAGGAAAAGTATCGGTCTCTCAATCCCTTGCACGCACACTTGTCACCACATTATCGTACATATCCTTGATAAGGTTAATGTACTTTGTTGGGACTTTGTGTTTCTCTAGCGCCCACCACATGACCGGCCTTTGTACCTTATCGTATGCCTTCTCCATGTAGATCATTCTTTTGCTCCCTATATCTCTCCATAAGCTAACAGAGTAAGAAAATCGCCTCCATTGTGTACCTATCAGGCATAAAACCAAACTGGTTTTTAGTGACATTGGTCACTTTCCTCAAGCGATGTTCAATCACTCTCTCCCAGAGCTTCATAGTATGACTCAGAAGCTTAATTCCTCGGTAATTAATACAACTTTGAACATCTCCTTTATTTTTAAAGATGGGTTCTATAATACTTTTCCACCACTCTTTAGGCATTTTGTTTGACTGAAAAATGCGGTTGAATAGTTTAGTGAGCCATATGATTGATACATCCCCCAGACATCTCCACACTTAAATTGGGACATCACCGAGGCCGAGGGCCTTTCCTTCTTTCATCCTTTTTAAGGCCTCTTAACCTCAGACTCTTGTATCCTCTACACAAATCACCTGTTGGAGTCATGAAATGAGTCATCCAACTCGAACCTAATGCTCTCATTCTCATCATTGAATAGTCCATTGAAGTAGCCCCGCCATCTATTCCTAATCTCTTCATCCTTCAATAGAATTCAATCTGCCTCATCCTTAATGCATTTGACTTGGTTGAGATCCCTCACCTTCCTCTCGTGAAGTTTCGCCATCTTGTATATATCCTTTTCGCCTTCCTTTGTCCCTTGTCTCTCACATAGCGCATCATAGGCCTGCCCCCTTGCTTTACTTACAACACGCCTTGCATTTTTCTTAGCCTCTTTATACTTCGCCATGTTACTTACATTTCTCTCATGATGCCAGCTCTTATAAGACTCCTTCTTCTCCTTGATGGCTTTTTGTACATCCGCATTCAACCACCATGTGTCTTTATCTACAAGTTTCTTACCTTTTGTTCACCCAAGCACCTCCCTAGCTACATTCCTAATGTAAGTCGCCATCTTTACCCACATACTATCTGCATCTTCCTCTGCTCTCCAAGGTCCTTCCGCGATCATCCTTCTTTTGAATGATTGTTGCGCTTCATCCTTCCACTTCCACCACTTTGTTCTTGCGGTTTTAACACCTTTGTCTCATGACTCACGCATGTGGAAATGAAAGTTGGCTACCACAAGTTTATGTTGTGGAACAACACATTCCCCAAGGATCACCTTACAATATAAACATGCCTCCCTCTCCCTTCTCCTGGTGAGGATATAGTCGATTTGACTAGAATGTCGAACACTAGCAATGGTCACTAAGTGAGATAGCCTATTCTTAAAGAGGGTGTTAGCTACCAATAGGTCATAGGCTACGACAAAGTCTAGGATACCCTTACTCTCCTTGTTTCTATCTCCACACCCAAACCTCCGTGTACCCCCTCAAAACCTACGTTAGTTGTACCTACATTGCCATTGAGATCTCCGCCTATGAAGAGCTTCTCGGCTATCGGTACACTACTAACCATATCCTCCAAGTCCTCCCAAAATTGTATCTTAGTGCTGATGTCGAGCCCCACTTGTGGGGCATAAGCACTAATGACATTCAAGATAGGGTCCCCAACAACTACCTTGACTAGGATGATCCTATCCCCTCATCTACGGACATCCACTACTCCATCCTTAAGGCTCTTATATACTAGGATGCCTACGCCATTCCTAGTCCCAGTCGAGCCAGAATACCAAAGCTTGAAACCGGTATTCTCAACCTCTCTCGCCTTTTGACCTGCCCATCTAGTCTCTTGTACACAAAGGATATTTACACGTCATCTAATTGCAACAACCACTAACTCTCGTAGCTTTACCGTCAAGGATCCTACATTCCAACTACCCACCCGAAACCTAGTTTCCTCGGCTAGCTTCCTTACCCTTCACATCCGTCGAGTAAGATGCAAATACCCTTGCTCACTTAACACTACGTCCGGGTGATGATGTAGCGCGCCACTAAGGTGGTGGCGATCCGACCCTTGCCCATTTAAAACCACATCCAGGTTCCAATGTGGCGCGCCACTAAGGCGGTGGCGAGCTGGCCCTTGCCCACTTAACACCATACTCGAGTTTCGGTATGGCACATCTCTAAGAGGGTTAAACCACAAAGAATATCTAATGGGTTTCATTTCCATGCGAATGGCTAAGTATAGTTGCTGGCTCGCCAAGCCTATCACATACCCTCTTCCTTTATTCGGGCTTGGGACCGGCTATGTAATTACGACATAGGCGGAGTTATATATGAGAATCACAAATGAGTAATAAAAACTTCTCACATATATGCACTATTTATGGTGGGTTGCCTATAACGTGAGTGTGATCAATTTATGTGATGAGCAAAAGATAAGAACATAACAATTATGGAAGCAACCATCACATTAATATTAAACTAAGCATCACACATTAAGTAAAAGTAGGCACATCCAAAAGATATTACAATAAATTGAAACTAAGATACATGTCCTTGATCACAAGTCCTTAGGTCTACAAAATAAGCTACTAGTATCAATCTCTCCCCCTTTGGCATCAAGGCACCAAAAAAGGAAAAATTGAGTGGAATCACTCATCGCCACTGCCTTCCTCACTATCGGTCCTCTCTTCATCTTCATTTCTATGTTCTTGCTGAAGAGGAGCGAAGACACTTGCTAGTCCGAATGATGCTACTTCTTGCTCTGAGAGGGGTGCCATCTCGATGATATCCTGTTCAGAATCCTTTGAAATCTGAGGTGATCCCACTAGGTCAATCTATAGTTTCTCACAAATAGCTTTGAGGTTGGACTTCATGTATCTTTGATGTCTCTTTCTGGCCAAACTCTCCTTGTGCTGCTTATTTTCCAATTTGCGGTAGGATGCAAAAATGGAGGAAAGAATTTTTAGCACACCACAAGAGGACTCTCTAGAGGGTGGAGGAGCAGGAGTAGCAGCTGGAGTCCTTGCGCCTTCATTAGCTTGCTTGGATCTCTGCTCCACTGCAGATGAGGCGAGAGCAGAGGGGATGGTGTAAACAGTTGGCTTCTGAGGCTTGAGTCCTGTGTGAGGAACATCTTTGACAATCTCAAGTCCTATCAACATTTCAATCATGTACATAATATAAGGTGCATAGCAACAGGACCTATTTGGAGTAATGGAGATGTTCACAATGTCATTGGAGATGTATTCAAAGACATTGAAAGTTCTTCTCTGTCTTATCACTTTCATCAATTTCCTTAGAGTCCCTTGGATGGATCATGCACCTCCTTCCTTGGGAGCTATGGTCTTCCTCAGAATTCTATTCAGGACTACATAGAACGGCTTCAAATATTTGGTAGCTGGAGGCTTGTAAGGCATTCTTGTGTCATAGAGAAATTCCAGCTCATCCATCTCCAAAGGCTTTAGATTGTGAATTGTGAGGTCATTGTCCAAGGAATTCTCAAGATGGAGTATCCTTGTAAACTTTTCATAGGTGACACTATACATGGATCCATGTGTCATCCAAATCATCTTGTCTCCATCATCTCGTGCGAAGTAAAGAGTGGAGTAAAAATGGGTGATGACCTCATTGTTCTAATTATATCTGAATGATAGAAGATCCTTCAAACCATGTCTCTCCAATGTCTCCAAGAACTCTTGATAGGCCTGGAACTTCTTGGATGGGAGGTAGGTGAAATTGACCCACTGACTTTCAATCGCGTGGTTCCATCTTCATGTAAACATGCTCATAATAGTCAGCATGAAAGTTTCTCCAGAATCATGGATCAGCTGACTGCTTAGGCTGCTCATAGACTTCAATCTTCTTGTACCTGTCAGTTAGTTCACTTCCCTTTCTAGTAAAATCATCATCTGAAGGCTGCATGTTGCGGTGAATAGGGGCCTTCATCTTAAATGGACCAATAGGATCACTAGCCAAGCCTTTGCCCTTGTTAATGCTTCTCCTAGGTACCGTTGAGCTGGCACCAGCAGCATCCTTGCTTTGAGCTTTCTTCACTACCACTCTCCTCTTCTAAGGAAGATCATCGCCAGGAGGAGAGAAGTGAGCATTGTGATCATGCCACTTCTTCATGACTCTCTCTTTGGCTTTTTGTACACTTACACGATTACTGTCCTCGGAAGCTGACGACATTGTGCCTAACAGGGGATTTCAAGGATTGATAAGAATTGATTGTAGTTTTTGTCGAAATAAGAACTTAGAGGTTCAAATATTCAGAGTACCACATTTGTCCATTTTTTGAGTGCGGATTTGTCTGGAAGAACGGACTTGTCCGCACTATAACACCAGACTAGTTCGGACTGACGTATAAACCCAAAATTCACATTTTCAACAAATCCAACTCGAAATGATGCACAATGAGTAGGAATACATCTAGAAAGGTAATGTATGGCCTAGGAATCAAGAAAAATAAGCAAGAGTGGAGGAAAGGTGAGAACTAGGGTTTAGAAAGAGTTTTACCGAAAAACAACGATTCGAAGAGGAGGCGCGGAGTGAGGTCCGTATTAGTCCAGAGTGGGGAAGCTTTGCACCGAGGAGAAGATTTCTCGTGAAGAAATCTTCAATTTTGGTTGCTAAATACAAAAATCGCCTTGGGGGCTCAAGCTTGAGGAGAGAGAGAGCGAATGCGATTGTGAGAGGTAGAAGAATAAGTCCTGGCGGTGGGCTAGGGTTAAGACTAATAAATACGGACTAGTCCGATGTAGGACCGGACAAGTCCGGTATGCCGGACAAGGGCAGGACTAGTCTGCAGCAAAGTACTAGTCCGGGTCCGCTGGACAGATCAGAACTAGATACCAAGGTAATTTAGGAGTTTTATATAATAGCGATCTAAAGGACAAAATTTCATATATAATCTTGTTGAATATGACTAGTAAGCAATCAACAATCATACAATGGCCATAATCCACCATGATTCATTAATTTAAATAGTTTTCAAGAGGAAATCGAGATAAGGGACAAATTTTCGCAAAAATGAGTAAATTTTGAAATCACAACTAGGTTTGCAGTGTTTCAAGCCACATTTCGTGGGTCAAGTATATTTAGTTTATTTCTTAGCTCACAAAATATCTTTTCATCTAATGGTTTAATAGAAATGTCTACAAGTTGTTTTTGAGTCCTAACATGCGACATTACTATGTCACCTTTTAATGAATGATCTCTTAAGAAATGATGATGAATGTCTATGTGCTTAGTTCTTGAGTGTTCTACTGGGTGGTGTGCAATTTTTATGGTGCTTTCATCATCACATAGGAGTGGAATATGGTTCAGATTGTAACCATAATCCCTTAGAGTTTGTCGCATCCAAAGTAGTTGTGCGCAACAACTACTGGCTGCAACATACTCTGCTTCGGCTGTGGAAAGAGCAATGGAGTTTAGCTTTTTAGATAACCATGAAATTAAGGATCTGCCAAGAAATGGGCAAGTTCCTTACGTGCTCTTTCTATCGACTTTACATCCTTCATAGCCGGCATCAAATTATCCTATTAAGTTAAACCTGGATCCTTTGGGTTACGAAAGGCCCAAGTTAGGTGTGTGCACAAGGTATCTTAAAATTCTTTTTACAGCTATTAAATGACACTCTTTAGATGCGTCTTGAAACCTTGCACACATACAAACACTAAGCATGATATCTGGCCTAGATGCACATAAATAGAGTAATGAACCAATCATAGAACAATATACCTTTTGATCCACATTTGCACCATGTTTGTTAAGATCGAGATGTGCATTAGTTTCCATGGGTGTCTTGATGAGCTTGGCTTCATCCATATTGAACTTCTTAAGGATGTCCTGCGTGTACTTGGTTTGGCTTATGAAGGTGCCTTCTCTTAATTGCTTCACTTGGAATCCCAAGAAGAACATTAATTCGCCCATCATCGACATCTCAAATCTGTCTGTCATAATTTTGCTAAATTCTTCACAAAAAATTTATTAGTAAAACCAAAACTAATATCATCAATATAAATTTGGCATACAAATATATGATCATCAAAATGTTTTGTAAACAAAGTATAATTAGCTTTTCCAATTTAAAACAATTTCAAGTTAGAAAATCTCTAAGGCACTCATACCAAGCTCAGGGAGCTTGTTTGAGGCCATAGAGAGCCTTGCAGAGTTTATACATGTGGTTGGGGTACTCTTGATCTTCAAATCTCGGTGGCTGCTCCATGTACACTTCCTCTTTAATGGGACCATTGAGGAAAGCACTTTTGATGTCCGTTTGATACAACTTAATTATGGTGAGTAGCATATGCTAATAAAATACGAATGGGCTCAAGTCTAGCTATGAGAGCGAAACTTTCGTCGAAGTCCAAACCTTTGACCTGTGAGTAACCTTTTGCCACAAGTCGCGCCTTATTTCTTGTTACCACTCCATGTTCATATTGCTTGTTCTGAAAGACACATTTGGTTCCTATAATATTCGTATTTGGTCTTTCTACAAGCTCCCATACTTCATTTCTCTTGAGGTTGTTCAGCTCTTCTTGCATTGCAATCACCCAATATGGACCATTTAGTGCTTCTTCTACCCTGTATGGTTCAATAAAAGAGACAAAAGAGTAATATTCACATAATTACCTATGCGAGATCTACTGGTTACTCCATTAGCAATGTCTCCAAAAATGTTCTTGACGGGATGATCTCTTTGTATACTCTGATGTACTCTTGGGTGAGGGACTTGTGAAGCTACTTGCATTTGATTTTTTGCATTGTCAATGTCACCCCCTAGATCATTGCTTCCATGATTGTATTGATCTTCTTGATCTCCCTGACCTCGATCTTGTGCATGACCTCCCCCTTGATCATTGCTTTACTGTTGAGGTTCATCTTGAGCACTTGAGTCTTGTGGTTGCTCTTGAGGTCGAATATTACTAAGTGCCATCCTCCTCAACGCTTGGCATGGGGCTTTGTTGACAGTCGCTATATACCAATTTTGACCATCAAGATAACTCGATTATGTGAAGGAATAAATATTTCTTACAAACATGATAGTTAGGAATAACCTAGTTCCACTTGTACTTGGAGAAATTGATGCATGCACGTATTATATGCAGATTTGAGGTGAATGCATGGCCACAATGCAAGGAAACACACTTCCCATCAATAAGGTGCAAGCACGAGGATTCATGGGCCCCATCAAAGTAGAAAACCAACTAAAAATCAAGGGAATCACCCATACCCATGATGGGGGCCATATAACAGTGTCACAGTGAAGTTTCAGTGCGATTAGAGACGTTTGCAGTTCGACCGAACCACCAGGTCGCCCAATCTGGTATTCGCGCCAAACGCGTTCAACCGCCACGTGTTGGCTCGTCATAGCTTGTAGATCACGATGGTGATTGATCCCCTCGCTTTTTCTGGCACCAAACCGACCTTTGGAGGGTATAAATAGCGGTTCGGGGGGCTCCCTCACTCCACACACCACTTGAGCATTCACTCTCTTGTATACATCAGTCCTCCAAGTCCTTAGTGGAGGTTAGGTTGTAGAGAGGAGCCTCTAGTACCATGTACAAATTGGGAAAGGTATGGATCATGTATCTTTTCTTGTGTTTATGAATTTGTGCATTATAATAATAGTATTATTAGTCTCTCTTTATTCATATACTTGGGCAAAGCGTTTCTTGATTGATTGTGGAGTCTATGTATGTGTTAGGTGTAGATGTTGTTATGATCTAGACGTAATGCCATTATCATGTTATCATAAACATCATACACCTTCACTATGGTCTAATTAGGTAATAATATGATTATGTTAATATGAATATGTTAGTGCTTGGATCCAACATTGGTTCAACGATGTTTAGGTTAGTCATTGTCTTAGGATGACTATTACGTTGCAACTCTTAAGGTATTTACTTAGTATGCAAGCGTGGTGCTTGAATAGTTGAGTAGCTTTGTATGAATTGTAGTCCACGAGTTGTAGAGGTAGGCGGTATGTGGTGACAGCCCTATCCGTCCATTGTAAGCCTCCATGTTTGGCTATATTGTTTAGGGCAACCTTGGAGCACAGTAGGAGTATCTCCGTCTCGTAGTCTAACCTTTACTAGGACAACCCTACCTCAGAGTAGATTGCTTAGGTGTGTGTCACACTATGATTATTATCATCTTACCCCTGTCTTGATAATTGATTAGTATCCCATATTTTGATCATAAGAGTAGTGTCTACTTTACTCCATTGCCTTCCGTTCAGATAAATAAGATTCCCTTGGGAATACTCTTTGGTGAAATGCTACACGACAGTTTTCGTGCTCTTGCGAATTCTTATATGTGACGTAAGAAATGTCAACAAGCATTTTTGGCGCCATTGTCGGCGATGATTTGTTAATGTTTCTTAGTAGCTCTCAACAAGCATTTCTGTCGCCGTTGTCGGGGAAGGCAAATGAAGTGAAGGATACCTATCACTTGTGATTAAGCTATAGGTACTAATACTTATTAGACAGTATGACCCTTGTTTGTTTTCTCCTTTTATGTGAAAACAGGGTAGTGTTGGCTAACCCATTTCCTGGGATGGCCAACAAGGAGGCCAGTGCTCAACTGCAAGAAGATTCAAGGCGTACCTCAACAAATGTCCGTTGGGCAACACCATTGCCTTTCACAAAAGAATTTCAGCTTCCAAAAGGAGCCAAAGTCATCCATCCTCAAGCTTGGGGAGGCTCCAAGAGTTCTTGGTTTGCCTCCACCATAGGGTGGAAAGTTGGCTCCTCATCCAACATTCATGTCATGGGTTGGTCCACCAATACATGACCACCTCTGTGCTAGAGCTGAAGGAGTCCTAATCTCATTCATCATGGATGAGATTATGGTCTATACTCAAGGGGTGTATTGAAGAGTGCTCTAGTTCCTTTAGCATGGCATGTACACCACTTAACAAGGTGGACATTATAGATAAGGAACTACACCTCTTATTGAAGTATCATGAAGATCAAGCCAATGGAGAAGTGTTGGATGATCCAAGCCACGGATATTCACATGATTTGTGAAAGTCCATGTCAACATGGGCCACTTGGGAATAATTTCCCAAAAACCCATGTGGATTGTTCCTTCCAAACAAAACTCCAATGGCTATCACCAAAAAAGAGGTCAAGGGTGGAATCAACATCACCCTTGCAATCAAGGAGGCTATGAGAATTTCAAGGGATTTATGTTCAACTAGCCTACCTTGAACTATCTTGTCCATGGCCAAGAAAGAAATCAAGACAACATCCACATGAAGCCCTTGGCCAAGGACAAGAAAATTAAAGAGCATTCAAGATCAAATATATCCCACAATCACTTGTTGGGATTCCTACCCTTCGACCAAGCACATGCAACCTAGGGCAAGTGACATTGTCGATGAAGAGTTTCTTATTTGATTGTGTAGTCCACATGTCATCATGCCCAAGGAAGCTTTTGATCTATGATCAAAGTATGGGTTAACTTTAAGGGATATCAATATGGTCGAAGTGGCACCACTAAATAAGTACAAGCCTCACCATGCTCATGAGAGAATATCTTCAAGAGGAAAAAGCCGTCACTACATCAACAAGTCTTCATCAAGATGACAGAGAGGCTAGGGCCATCATGTGGTCCACATGTCCAATGACATGCCAATAGATTTGACATGTCAATCAAGAGAAGTTGTCTACATCTCAACTTCAGGATTGGACAACAAATGATCACACTAAGTAGGACGAAGGTAAGTCCCACTCATCGGACTTCAAAAATTCAGTGAGTCCTTGCCAAAAGGTTAATTGGTAGTTGTCTTATATTTTCTTTCTCAATTGCATATTTGAATTTCCCATCCATCTTTGCATTTTCATTTAGCGTGTTTGAATTTTCACACTTGCATGTTGGAAAGTAAAATTTCCAACCATCATAAAACTAAAATTTTGAATTAGTAAATAAATTTATTTGGATATGAACCTTGGGCGTAACCACTTGAATTCATCTTCCTAATTCAAACCAAAAATATTTCCCTTAAATAATCATTGCATTTGCAAGTTGCTTCAAGTTAGGGCAAAATAAATTGACAAAGGGTACAACATGCTTTTGAGCTAACGTAACCCATCTTAGAGTTGTTTTGCTTGTTCTTCATTTTAGTGCTGCCAGGAAAAATTTATAAATAGGTTGGAGGGCCCCATCAAGCGCATGTTCCTCTATCAATCTCATTTTGAGTTCATGGTGGAGGAATACTCAAAGTGGTGGCCCAATGGAGAAGCAAGATGAAGCTCATCCAACCACAAACTCAACTTGGCAGGAGGCATTGACATGAAGGCTACACAAAATTCATGGTTGTGAGTTTCTCACACAACAACCTTCAACTCAGACTGCTCTTCAATTGAGGTACAAGTTTAAAATTTTCCTTCTTTGGAATTACATTAGGATTGAATGATTTTTGCTTACATTGGTAAGGAAGGTTTACACCTTCTCATCATTCAATTCTTATGCATCCTCACGAGACTAAGTGTTGGCATTGCTCTTTTTGATTCTTCAAAAAAGGAATGTCACCTCACATAGGAACAAATTTAAACAAGTACCTAGAATTTCATAAGCACTGCTAAAATTTACTTAGACATTTTCT
Source organism: Tuctoria greenei (assembly GCA_036927565.1). NCBI lineage: Eukaryota > Viridiplantae > Streptophyta > Magnoliopsida > Poales > Poaceae > Tuctoria > Tuctoria greenei. The sequence continues at coordinate 75,210,207 of JAYESD010000007.1, read as the reverse complement.
GCCTAGGTAATGCTTATGGAATTACTTAATGGTTGAATTGGTATGTAGCAACATAGGAATAGTGATGTCCATAATTTTGATCTAAAACTCATTCATTCATGGATAACTAAATTTCAAATTCCTAGGGAAGAATTAAAAATGTTCAGTAGGATAAAATTGAAAATCTTGTTTGCCATGATCCAAATGATAACATTTGCTCTTGTGTAAAAAAAACAATGATGGTTAGAAACTTTACAAGGTAAAGGGATCCATATAGTGTATTCATATCACTTGCATTGTTCTGAGTAGGAGCTTTAGAAAATGTACAAATTAATTTATCCATAAAGCCCCACTCTTATCAATGAATCATACATTTCATGGATACACTTGAATTTGGACCCAATGCATATTTGATTTTTATCTTCCACGTATGTACAAATGAAAATTCGGTTACCTAACCTGAAAATTCATTTGTACAAGTATCGGGAGCTAACCATCCCCTTCTATCATAAAGGGGAAGTTTGCAGGAGTAAAATAACTATGTCGGCATTAAAAGATAAGATTGTTGGAATCCCTAGAGGATTCCATTTCAACATCTCTTGGCCAAGGAGTAAATTAGGATGGTTGCCACCTACCGGAAATTAAACCCGATGGTCAACCATAACTATACGAAGTCGAAGATTTGAAATGGTAACCCTCCAGGAGCAACCAATGGGCTGCTACGAATATGTGAGAGCATTATGCTCTCAACTATTCTAAGGCACTCATTCAAGCTCAAGGGAATTGTCACCATCATTGGGTGTGAGTTATCCCTTTGTGGCTAAAAGGTATGATGCACCTTAACTATGGAATGACAAGATCACATCCAATGTATATTGGGTGCATGTTGTTCCTATGTTGCTAGAAGGTATTTTATACCTTAGCCAAGGAACAATGGATCACACTCAACCCATGTTGTGTGCACGTCATCCCTTTGTGGTTATAAGTATGTTGTACCTTAGCCAAGGAACAACGGATTGTACTCAACACATGTTGGGTACATGTCACTCCTTTGTGGCTAAAGGTTATCATTACCTTAGCCAACGTGTGAGACCTATGTTTGCTGAATACATTGGCTATGATGATAAAAGTTTTAAATACTACCAAAACACCCATCTCAACAAGGTCTGCCTCTAGGTTCGAGCTCCTGCATGGTCCGATGATGGGTCCGGCTTGTGTTGGGTAGCTCCGGCAAGGTCCGACGTAAGGTCCGACTTGCTTTGGCTAGGCCCGACTTTTTTGTCTAGGTCCAACTTATTTTGGTTAGGTTTGACTTGTTGTGGCTAGGTTTGACTAGCTTTGGTCAGCTCTGACGCTAGGTCCGACTAGCTTTGATCAGCTCCGGCGCTAGGTCCGACTAGCTTTGGTAAGCTCCGGTGCTAGGTCCGCCTAGCTTTGGTAAGTTCCGGCGCTAGGTCCTGCTAGGTTTTGTAAGCTTCGGTTCAAGGTCCGATTAGCTTTGGCAAGGTCCGGTGCTAATCTGCAATAGTTCTGCTTTTACCTTAAAATGTTTCAAACTTGCTTTACACTTATGGAAAGTTTGTCAGTATTCTTTTACTATGTTTTTGATGTGTTATGGCTGATATCATTTCGCTATGGTTTGCAACATGCTTATGTGAGGTGTTCACGTAAGGTGTTGTGGTTTCGGAACTAACGTGGGTCAAGTCGAGGACTTGTACTCAGAAGTATCGGTTGTTTATTCATGTGCCGGTGTTTCTTGAGTTCAAGACATGGTTGGTGATGGGATCCATTGAACTAGTCTTAGGGAGAAGATGAGGTTCAACAACCAAGTTCGGGAGGAACTATGGTTTAGTTGATCGGGAGGTCGCGCAACATGTTTGAATCAAGAATAATGCATATGAAGGTATCATAGACGTCATTGGAAGGTGTTTGCACGTGGGCAAGGAGTGCATGGACGTGCCTACATGGTTCCTAGGCATGATGAAGAGATGTGGACATAAAAAATTGGTTGGAAAGTTCCAACCGACTAGGTTATGGACTCAGGCTGCAGCTGAGTTGGGTTTGACTCAAATATGGAAACATTTTAGTTGGTTATGATAGGATTTCATGTGGGTCATGAAGTTGGGTTGTTTTAGAAATGTGTGATACGTTACTAAGGTGTTTGAAAGTCTTAGGATTGCTTCTATCTGCGTATGGAAGTCTTGAGCAGCTATGGAAAGTTTCGGTTGAATCTGAGTAGGATTTGAGTCCTAGTTTGGATTGGGTTGGCCTGAGGGATAGTTATATAAGCAAGGGAGGCCAGAGCTCATGGTGCACGACTTTGGAGCTGTTCCTCTTGTGGATTGATCAATAAAATTTTTAGTTTAAAGGAACTTTTGTGCCTTGTTCGTTTGACTTGTTTTCGTCAAGTCTTTCTCGTCGAGTTTCTGCACATCACTACCTTGCTTGGGTCCTTTTACTATAACTCGAGTTTTACAGATCAAATTGACATGATTCTTTTTTACTTGCCTTCAAAAATTGATTATATATCATCTTTTGAAAATTTCACGGTCATTGGATTTGTGGTTTTGGATCAACACGAGTTTCATTGCATTATTGCAGATCTGGTTTTTCTCGGGTAGAACAGATTGACCTTTATTCAATCATTCAATCCTAACATGAGTTTTTCTCGACGATTTTTCATGATTCTTATTGTCGTTTCTTTGTGACTTGATTCTCCACAATCTATACAGGTTTTGTCATGATTGATCACGTTTAGATTAGTCGGACACACGATTTCTAAATAGATTGATTTTCTACCGATGGGTTTTTGTTGCTTCTTATGAAAAAGTTTTAATCCACCATTTACCCCCCCCCCCTATGGTAGATTTTCACGTGCTCTTAGATCCTACAATTGGTATCAGAGTCATGGTGCTCTAATCTTTGTTATTTGCACGTGTTTTAACTAATCATCATGGATAGATACTACACAAGACCTTGTGTGTTTAGTGGTATTGATTTTCAGGTTTGGAAGGCATGAATGGAAGCTTTTATCCATGCACAAGGCTTCGCCATATGGGAAAAGGTGTACAATCCTGACGACGTGCCTCCAAACGATCAAGTTACAGCTACAAATCTGAGAAATGTCGACAACAACAACAAGGATCGAAACTTGATCATACAAGGATTAACTCAAAGTGACTTCGACCGGGTTGTGCACCTCTGATCTGCGTACGATGTATGGAAAGCACTTTGTGACTACCACGAAGGATCCAACACAATCAAGGAGGTAAGGCAAGACATGTTCAAGAAAGGATACATGCGCTTCGAGATGCAACCCGGTGAGTCCATTGATAACCTCTTTGCTCGCTTTAATAAAATTCTCAGCAACTTGCGTAGCGTCAATGTTAAATTTTCAGATGCTGAGAATGCTAGGCAATTACTAAGTGCATTAGACATGTCAATCTGGAAAATGAAAGTCACATATATTCGTCAATCTACTATCGTGAGTACACTTACATTAGTGTGCTATATTCTAAATTGAAAACTCAATAAATTTACATAATCTCACGTAAGAACTCCAACAAGTCTCTTGCATTTGTTTCTCAACGTGACATGCCTAGCTTCGGCCAATCTTCATCTTGTGGAACACTTGCTTTGTTGTCCTCTCTAACCCTTGAACAGATTGAAGAGTTTCCAGAGGAAGAACTTGCACTCATCTCTACTCGGTTATCAAAAGCATTGCAAAATGTGAGAACTAGAAGGAGAGAAGTGTCGGACCTCAACGATGCTTCAAATGTCATAAGATAGGACATTTTTGCATGTATTGCCCTAATCTTTTAGGTGCAACTTCCCATGATGAAAAGAAAACAAGTACGAAGCACTCCACTGCAAACAACAACAAGAAAAAGAATGGTTTTACAGGACGCCAATTGGTGAATAGTTTTATCTCCGCGCTTCAAGAACTTGGCTCGAGCGATGTGGACATCGAAAGTGATGAAGATGAAGATGATTTGGCAAACTTATGTTTCATGACGCGCAAGTCAAGATCAAGTATGGGGGAGGCAGAACACAACATTGACAATGAAGAGCTATGTCCTACTTGCGAAGAAACGTGCGATGCTATTTCTCGTCCCACTGTTATAGTTAAGAAAAAGGACAAAAAGCTTAGGGACAATGTTGTTAAAAGTAAGTCACTAGAATTTGAAATTAATCATTTGAAATCTTTGATTCCTAGTGATGATTCTTGTTTCTCATGTCACTTAATATATGAACAATTGTCCTCTCTAAGAAGTGCACACACCTCCACACTTGATAAACTTGAACTTGAAATTGAAAAGAACAAAAAGCTTGCTGCACTTAATGATAACAACTTGAAAGATGCTTGTTGTTCTATTATTGATTTGCATTGTTCTACTTGTGATGATCTTGATAAGAAACTACAAGATGCTATGAATGAAATTTCTATATTGAACAATGCTTTACGTTCTTATGAAGTTAAATATTGTTCCAATTGCAAATTGAAAGGAAAAACTTCATGTGAAAATTACCTTGATCTGTCACATAAACTTGAGGACATGCATAGGATATTAGATCGGTTTTGTGATGCAAATATGAACCTAAACTTGCTGCTTAATTCCTCTAAATCTAGCAATGATAGATCTGGTTTAGGTTTTGACTCTCATGCTCATGCTAAAGCACATCCATCTAAAATTATAAAGTCATTAGGAAGTGGTTTGATAAAAACAGTTCCTAAACATAAAGAAGTGGTTTACAAATCTGCAGCGGTGTTGTCTCATTCGATTGTTAATAAAAATGTTGCTTGCTCGTCTAGACATGAACACAAAGTTAAATTTTATTGTACATACTGTGGTAGAGATGGTCATGCCATAGATTTTTGTTGTAGACTAGCGAAACAACAGAAAAAGGAAAGAATGATTGCTAGATCTGATAAGTTTCATGCAAAATTTGCTGCACATGCTAAACCGAATGATAGGAACATGCAACCTGCTATAATGAGTCGGAAACATTCAAAGTCTGCTCCCAAACCTACTGTTTTTCGTGCTACACATGCAAAACCTCGTAGGCCAGTAGTTGGACAGAAAAATCCTCAAGCTTTGGCTCATAAACCTGTTGTTTTATATCATCTTTAGCGTGTTATTCCTGCTGGACGTCATGTGACTCAGTACTGGATTCCTAAATGACTTTTGACTAGCCCCAGTATTGAGTCATCGACATATTGTATTTCTATGTAGGTTACCCGCTTGAGGAAGGAGAAAATTTCGATTGTGGATTCAAGTTGCTCACGCCACATGACCAGTAACAAACAATGGTTCTCCTCCCTCTCTTTTGTGTCACATGTAGAGAATGTTCCTTTTACTTATAACTCTTCAACTCCTATAATTACCAAAGGTTTTGTTAAAGTAAATAATCACGACACTTTAAAAGATGTGGCACTTGTCGAAAATTTGAAATACAACTTGCTTTCTGTTTCACAATTGCTAGATGAAAATTTGGAAATTATTTTCAGGAAAAAGTGCTGCAAGGTTGTAGATTCAAACAATGAGCATATTTTTAACATGTCTCGGTTTGGAAGAGTTTTTAAAACTAATTTTGATATGGCATCCTCTAAACATAGGTGTCTAGTTGCTAATGATTCAAATGACTTATATTTTTGACATCGTAGACTTGGTCATGTAGGCTTTGATCATCTAACATGTGTTAGTGCTCTTGATCGCATACGTGGGATGGCTAAGCTTAAAGGGGACAAAGAAATTGTGTGCTCTTCTTGTAGTCATGCTAAGATGGTTGCAGGTTCACATGCTCCTCTCACAATGATCATGACAACTAAATTGGGACAAATTTTCACCTTGACACCATTGGTCCTTCAAGTGTTCAATCTTTTGGAGGTCCAGATCCATATCCGCAGGGGGGGAGTATTTTCATTGAAGAAGACGAAGCGGTGCCGCCGCTGGAAATTCAGCAGCTAATGACATTGTTCTAGCTCCTGATTTTGATTCTCAACCAGCACCGACGACCAGCATTGCTAGTCCAGATCGTCCTCAAGTCACAAGCTCATCGATTTGTGATGAACATGAAGAAGAAGAAGATTTTGAAGTGTATATTCCCCCCTGGATTCTCAAACGTCATTATCCACAATAAATCATTAGAAGCTTGCACGAACGAGTCACACGGTCCAGGTTTTGCGATCCAAACTCTCACGCTCATTCTGTTTTGTTGCTTCTTTTGAACCCAAAGATATATCACACGCACTCACTAATGAATTTTGTATCATTGCCAAGAGATAGAAAATTTTGAAAGGAATAATGTTTGGAAACTTGTACCTCCACCTCAAGGTCACACTTTAATTGGAACTAAATAGGTGTTTAAAAATAAACAAAGTGAGGATGGGGTTGTGGTTTTGAATAAGGCTAGGTTGGTTGCTCAAGGTTTCACACAAATTGAAGATCTAGATTTTGATGAAACTTTTGCTCTTGTTGCTAGATTAGATGCCATAAGAATTTTGTTAGCTTTTGCTGCATCTAAAGGTTTTAAGTTATATCAAATGGATGTTAAAAGTGCTTTTCTTAATGGCTATATAGATGAGGAAGTTTATGTCAAGCAACCACCATGTTTTGAAAATCTAGATTTTTCTAATCATGTTTTCAAACTGACCAAAGCCTTGTACGGTCTCAAACAAGCCCCTAGAGCATGGTATGATAGGTTAAAAACATTCTTACTTGAAAAGAGGTTTACCATGGGCAAGGTTGATAAAACTCTTTTCGTGCTTACGCATGGCAATGACTCATTATTCGTTCAAGTGTATGTGGATGATATTATCTTTGGTTGTGCTTCTCATGATCTTGTGTCCAAGTTTTTAGCTATGATGAGTTCAGAATTTGAGATGAGTATGATGGGAGAACTCACGTACTTTTTGGGGATGCAAATCAAGAAAACTAAGGAAGGTACCTTTGTGCATCTCTCGGTACACTGCGTACTGGATACCCCTTGGAACTGCAAAGAGTGCAATGGATTTCCACCTATCTGAGTTGAAGACCTCCGAAGGCCCCACGTGTCACTTGGAACCAGACCTCCCTCCCTCATATGGTTAGTCCGTGTGCCGCCACGTGTATCATAAAACCGGAGCTACAACCCATAGATGGGAAAGCTCCGGACTAGATACCTATGTAGCACCCCCGGACCTAACCCCCGACAGAGGGAAGCTCCGGTACCGACATGTGTACAATAGCACTGCATCTACTCGTCCAAGACAGTAAGCTCCGAAGTTGCCACGCGTCCAACCGCCGGACCTTCAACCTCAACAGGCAGATTGGTGGACCTTCAATGGCTCGGACCTTCGAGGGACATTAAAGACTTCAAGACCTGATTATGTGTCATTAATGCTATCTTTATGACACACAATTGGATGACCCTTAATACCGGTAGCGCCACCATTAAAGGGTGTTATCACACTATTAAGGGGAATTAAGCACATTAACTGCATATTAGGCATCAGTAACCGCCAGGGCCACATGTCGGGCCAGGCTAATGATGTAACAGCCATCCCTTGTACTATAAAAGGGCTTGACGAGTGATACACAGTGGGACATTTTTGGCCTCTCTCTGGCTCACACTCTCATACACTCAATACAACAACAACACACCCGTGGAGTATGGCATTACGCTCAGGCGACCCGAACCACGTAAATCGTCGTGTCAAGTCACCATCTTGTTCTGAATCTCCGCGCGCCCCAACCGAACTAAGAAACTCTGAGGGCTACTAACAGTAGTACCGGGAGAATTGCCGGAACCAGACTCCGACATTTGGCGCGCCAGGTAGGGGCGCCTGATATTCCAAGATGGTGAATTCTGTTGTCGGATCATCCAACGGTAACCACGCTGAGCAACCTGCAGGAGGCAATCCCTCCAACATGCAGCAGCCAACAGATGTTGTGGCCCCAGCAGGAGTCATGCCACCAGTGCCACCGTCTGCTCCGGTGAATCAACCTGGACATCGAGATGGGGCGTCCGCGTTGATCACTTCATTGGCGAACAACAACCCCGAACACGCGCTTATTGCTGTGCGTGCTCTTCTCCAACGTCCATCGCCTCTAGGAGGACCCCAGGGTGCGATGGAGCAGTGGAGAGCTGATGTGGATCATCTGCTTGCAGCAGCAGCCGATGGCATCAGCAATAAAGATCCCCCCTCAGGACGGGCCCCATTGCAGCGTCGGACCTGTCGGGTAGACTCGGTCCGCAAGCTTCGCAGCACAGGAGGTGTGCTTCATCTCAACAGGCGACGTCGCTGCCTTCCTGGGCGCGATGTACTCACACGGTAACAAGGCTTTTGACTCACGACCTTCGGGCGGAGCTCGATCGTCGTTACCGGCAACAGGACGACAGCGTCCACATTGAGCGTGCTCACGAGAGGCGAGAGGCTCGGGACAGCCCTATTCCTGAGGGAGTAGGAGGAGGCTGTTTTGCCTTGGCCACGCACCTACGCATGGTTAGATGGCCGCAGAAGTTCCGGCCTCACTTGCCTGAGAAATTTGACAGGACTGTTAACCCCACTGAATTTCTTCAAATCTACTCCACCGCTATCCTTGCGGCTGGGGAAATGAGGCCGTGATGGCGAATTATTTCCCCGTGGCTTTGACTGGGACCACCAAGTCTTGGTTCATGAGCCTTCCGCCTGACTCCATCAATAGTTGGGCGGAGTTGTGACAACAGTTCACCGCCAATTTCAGGAGCTCATACACACGACCAGGCACAAAACTGGATCTTTTTGCTGTCAAGCAAAAAGAGGGAGAGTCCTTGCGATCTTTCATCCAGAGGTTCTCCCAGGTACGAAATATCATTCCTTCTATCTCAAGCACTTCTGTTATTGTAGCATTCAGACAGAGCGTTCGAGACAAGAAAATGCTGGAGAAGCTAGCGACCAAGGAAGTTACCAGCGTCACAGAACTCTTCAGCTTGGCAGACAAGTGCGCCAAGGCTGCAGAGGGCCGTGAAAAGCACTCCCAACCACCTCCGGAGGCCCACAAAAAATCCTCCAAGTGTGAAGCCACTACCTCCGGGAGTGGCAAGAAGAAGAAAAAGTCCAACGGCAAGAAGAAGCCGTCGGTCGACACACCTACTGCCACTGCTACCGCAGCTCCAGGTGGCCGGGGGCCACGCCCCAAGAAACGACCTCGACCGTCACCTAAAGATGATGGAAGCTCAAAGATGTGGTGTCCCATACACAAGATGGACAGGCACAACCTGGAAGACTGCCGAGAGGTCCGGAACCTTGCCGAGCGTTACAACAAGCGCCGGGAAGAAGCTCCTTTCCGTCGAAGGGAAGGAAAACAAAAAGTTGACAATGCTCTGGCTGAAGAGGAGTTAGGCTTTCAGGACCCCAAAAAGGTCCTGAAGGCTGTTTACACCTCCGTTGATAACGACTCCGATGTTTCCAACAACGAGCATCGGAAGACCATGAGCACCATCTTTGGTGGTTCATGGGACATCACTTCCCACCGTGTCCTCAAGACAATGCGGCGGGATATGGCCTCTGTAGCTCCCACCGCCGGGGCGGAGCCTCATCGGAAGTGGATGGATACTGCCATCACCTTTGATGCTTCAGACTGTCCTCGGAACATGATCAGAGCTGGACAACTTCTGTTGATGGTATCTCCGACCATCAAAAACATCCAGCTCCACCACGTAATGGTGGATGGAGGTTCGGGGCTGAACCTCATAAGCTTCGAAGCCTTCGTCAAGCTTCAGCTCTGACCATCGGATCTTCGCCCCTCCCGACCTTTCTCAGGAGTAGGTCCGGGGGCCATAACCCCGCTCGGTGCCATTACTCTCCGGTGACTTTCGGAACTCGAGAGAACTATAGGAGTGAGAAGTTCGTCTTCGACGTGGCACAAATCAACTTGCCATTCAACGCCATCTTGGGCAGGCCAGCTTTATACAAATTCATGGCGGCTGCTCATTATGGTTACTTGGTGTTGAAGATGCCAACACCCTCAGGCATTCTCTGGATCCGCGGAGATCGCACCGCCGAAGTTACTACTCTGGAAGAACTCCACGCGCTTGCTACAGTGCAGGAGGAGGAATCCGGAAAGGAGCAAGCTCCGAAGCCCCCAAGCATTCGTCATCGAGGCTCAACTTCCGCACCTCGTGTGCAACCAAGCGGCAACACCGACATTCCCGTCAAAGTTGTCCAAATTGGTTCCGACGCTGCTCAGGCCACCCGTATATCGGGAGGTCTGAATGATAAATAGGAACTCGTGCTCATCACTTTCCTCCAGGCTAATGTCGACGTGTTTGTCTGGCAACCGTCACAAATGCCTGGGATCCCTAGGGAAGTGATTGAGCACAATTTTAAGATTTATCCCGACGCTCGACATGTGTATCAGAAGCCTAAGAAGCAATTAGTAGAGCGACAAAACTTCATACGCCAAGAAGTGAAGAAGTTGCTCGAAGCTGGATTCATCTGGGAAGTCTTCCACCCAAAATGGCTGGCAAACCCAATCGTTGTACCTTAGGCCAGTGGGAAGCTTCAGATGTGCCTCGACTACACAACACTAAATAGGGCATGCCCAAAGGATCCATTTGCACTACCTAGAATAGATCAGATAGTGGATTCCACCTCCGGGTGTGAATTACTGTGTTTCCTAGATGCATATTCTGGGTATCATCAAATTAGAATGTCTAGGGAAGATGAAGAGCATACTGCCTTCTCACAGTAGATGGGTTATACTGTTACACTGCCATGCCATTCGGTCTCAAAAACGTTGCTTCATCTTTTGTGCGAGCTCTGTACAAAACTTTTGGAGAGCTCATTAGAGATGTAGTGGAAGTGTACATAGATGATATCGTTGTCAAGATCAAGAACAAGGAGTCATTTCTTGACACCTTGCAAGCTGTCTTCGACAAGTTGCAAATCACAAGCACAAAGTTGAACCCAAACATGTGTGTCTTTGGGGTTAGCTCTAGAAAGCTTCTTGGATTCTTGGTGAACCACCGAGGAATAGAGGAGAATCCGGCAAATATTAAAGCTATTGAAGACATGCGGCCACCAGCTCGCATCAAGGATGTCCAGAAGCTGACTAGGTGTCTAGCTGCCCTCAGCCGGTTTATCTCAAGACTGGCGCAATGGGCGCCACCCTTGTTCAAATTATTGAGGAAGTACGGACCATTCCAATGGTCTGAAGAAGTAGAAAAGGCATTCCAAGAGCTGAAGCAGCTCCTCACCACTCTACCAACTTTGGTAGCTCCAAATCCTGGTGAGCCACTTCTGCTTTACATTTCAGCAACTGACAAAGTTGTCAGCATGGTCCTGGTTGCGGAAAGACCAAAACCATCTCCAATTCAGGAAACCAGACCCCTCCGGGAAGGTCTGGAGCTACCTGAAGGCAAGTCTGGGTCCCAGCCCCTAGACCCAGATCCTCGAGGTGAGACGCCAGAGGATCAACCTCCTTCAAATGAAGGAGTTGCTATTGCTGAACAAGAAGATCCGGATCCTTCTAGGAGGGACTGGGTCACTTTAGAAGAAGCTCTGGGTTCTTCTAGCAAGAATCGAGAGGTCCCCGAAAAAGATCCGGACCCCTCTGGGAGGGTCTGGGTTGATGAGGACGAAGCTCCGGGCCCCTCCGGGAGGGTCCGGACAGTCCGGCGTCCAGTATACTTCATCAGTGAAGTACTCCATGACACCAAGACTCGTAACCTAGAGGTGCATAAGATGCTTTACGCAGTTCTTATCACCTCTAGGAAGCTTCGTCACTACTTCCAAGCTCACAAGATTTCGGTGGTAACCTCTTATCCACTGTGTGCAATCTTGCATAACCCCAACTCTACTGGGAATATCACAAAGTGGGCAGCGGAATTGGCCGAGTTCGATCACGAATTCATCCCAAGACAAGCGATCAAGAGTCAATCATTGGTAGACTTTCTAGCGGAATGGACCCCCTCTCCATCAAATCCTGGGGGCCCCAGTGAGCAGAAGCCGAAACCGAAGGTTCCGGTCTTCGCTGAGCCTCACTAGACACTCTACTTCGACGGCAAAGCAGGGGGCTGAAGGTGGAATCCTTCTCCTTGCTCTGACCGGGGAGAAGGTCAAGTACATGGTTCACCTAGACTTCAAGACGACCAACAACATGGCGGAGTATGAAGCACCAATCTATGGGCTCAAAGTGGCACTATCATCTGGTGTCAAGTAGCTGTTGGTAAAGGGTGATTCGCATCTCATTATAAAACAAGTCAAATGTGAATGCTGCTGCAACAACCCCAAACAAGCTGCATATCTTCTTGAAGTCCAGAGGCTTCAGAAGGACTTCGAAGTCCTAGATCTTTCCCATATCCAGTGTCTCTACAACGCTGAAGCTGACGAACTCTCGACGAAAGCTTCAACCGGAGCTCCGGCTCCCAACGGAACCTTCGTTCAGAGATTGTCAAGACCAACAGCTCAGCCTGCCGAACTGAGCGAAGGGGGCGAGACCAACACCTCCAAGCTGGCGGTCCCAATGGCCCTGTTACCATGGCGTCCATCAAGGGTCGTAGGTGCTGCAGGAAGCTCCGAGCAACCCAGCACGCAAGACTCAGAAGCTCAAGTTAGCTCTGATGCATAGATCTCGGAAATCCGGAGCTACTTGAAAGACAACATACTTCCTAAAGACAATGTATCTGCTGATCGGATAGTCAGATTGGCTAAAAGATACACACTGGTGGAAGGGGATCTCTACCGGCATGGTGCCAACATAGTCCTAATGCGGTGTATTACAAGGGAAGAAGGTCGCAAGCTCCTTGCGGAAATCCATGGAGGCGAGTGTGGGAACCACGCGTCTTCCCGCACGTTGGTCGGTAAAGCCTTCCGGCATGGTTTTTGCTGGCCTACAGCACTCCAAGATGTAAACGAGCTAGTGAAGAAATGTGAAGCATGCCAGTTTCATGCGAAGCAAATTCACAAACCAGCTCAACCCCTACAAATGATACCTCCGATATGGCCATTCGATGTGTGGGATATAGATATTTTGTGACCTTTCCCAAGAGCCGTCGGAGGTTACAAGTACCTGTATGTCACCATCGACAAGTTCACCAAGTGGTCGAAAGCAACTCCAGTTGTGACAATAAACAAGAAATCATCTATCAAGTTATTGCAGTCCATAGTATGTAGATTTGGAGTCCCAAAAAAGTTCATAACTGCCAACGGGACCCAATTCATAAGTTCTGCATTCCAAGGATATTGCGAAGACCTCGGCATGCAAGTCAGCTACGCTTCCGTAGCTCACCCGGCAAGCAATGGACAAGCTGAGAGAGCAAATGCAGAAATTCTAAAAGGACTCAAGAGGCGCACATATGAGCGCTTGAAAAAACATGGAGCCAACTCGATCGAGTAGCTTTTCCGCCCACCTTGTGGGCAAAAAGGACAACTCCAAATCGGTCAACTGGAGAGACACCCTTCTTCCTGGTGTACGGAGCTGAAGCAGTCCTTCCTCCAGAAATCACCTTGGAGTCGCTCCGGGTCCGGACCTTTGACGCAGCCACGCAGGACCAGCTCCGGCATGAAGACCTTGGCCTCATTGAAGAGGGAAGGTGCCGAGCAGATGTTCGAAATGCACAATACCGCCAAGCGCTCCGGCGTTATCACCAAAGGCATGTGCATAGCCAACAGCTCGAGAAAGGCGATCTGGTGCTACGGAGAATACAAACTCGAGAAGGGTTAAATAAACTTTCCCCCAGCTGGGAAGGACCTTCTCAAGTGATCAAAGTATCTCATCCCGGATGCGTTCGCTTGGCAACCGATGATGGGGCACCGCTCCCTAATCCTTGGAACATTGAGCACCTCCATAAGTTTTACGCTTAATATTACGGAGGTGAGTCTGTAATTACATGTGATGTATGTTATAGCGTCATTGTACAGAGACGGGTAGCTCCTCCGGGAGGATAGCCGGACCTTTCCAGGAAGGTCCGCAAAGTTCAAGCAATAGTCAACTTAGTCTCAGAACTAAAAGTTTAGCTAGCTACCTTGGGTCGAACAAGAATTGTAACACACTTAGCTTGGTTCCGTACCCTAAGAGTGTACTTGTTTCCCCTGTACCTCGAACTTATAATGAAAGACATCAATATGTGAAAAAAGACTCCACGTGTATTTATTTTGTACAGACTCATTCTTTTTTATTTTTCTCTTTCTTGCTATAACAAAGTTGTGCAATTCTTATGATACTTGAGCTCGAACAATTCATATATAATTCAAGTTGCATTGTTTTTTCTTTTGGGTCTTAACATTGTTGAATGGCCTACTCGCCTGAACGCCAAGCCAATCTAGGTCCGGAGTGTGCTATCGACTTAGCCTGGTTCGTCACCCTAAATACGCCACCCTACCTACACCACGGTAGGCCTAGGTAAGGTGAGTCTAGAAAACGATTGGACCTGGAGAAAATAAACAAACGCGCTTGATTGTATATAGAATTGTTGTCGACCTAAAATTTCATATGGGAATAGTAAGTCACAAATGAGTTATACATAAGATATGGATTTTAATGTTTTTCTTGACTTCAGTATGCAGGAAAAATGAAAATCCCAAGATGATGGTGGACAATGCCGAAGCTATCAAAGCTTCGACATCCATTAAGGGGGCCCGCCGTTGATGTTTTAAACATTGATAGTGGGCGTTGCCAGAGCTATCAAGTTTCAACAAACCCAGGGGGCCAAACGTCAACGTGAAGAAATAAAAGGAGTCGAAGAAAAGATGGTAGAAGGACACCCCAATGGGGTCTGCTGTCGACGCTCCATGTGTTGACAGTGGTTGCTGCCGGAGCTACCAAGCTCCGACAACCCCAGAGGGCCGGCCGTCAACGCTCTAAATGTTGATGGTGGTTCCTGCCAGAGCTACTAAGCTCCGAAAACCTCAAGGGGCCCCTGTTGTCGATGCAAAAAAAACTTCGGACCTATACTCTACAAGTTCGAATAACTCAAGACTTCAACAAAATGCTACATCCTTTTGGTACATGTTCACAATCAAATTGTGTACATCTACCAGGGGGCCATGTAAGACAAAGGTTTAAGACAAAAAATGAAATTCATAAATTTTTTGGATTTCATTCATCTGAAGACAAGAGATTACAAAATTGGAGAAAAAAAAGAGAAGATACAAGCAGGATCTAAAAGGAGAAAGTCCTAAGTTCTACGGAAGAACGAGGCGACCTTCTGGGCAACCTCCGACATGCTGTTCTTGGCAGCGTCTCCCACTCCGTTGATGGGACCTTCAAGCAACAGGATTAGTGGGAAATGAGGATCCCGACTTGTGTAGCACGTCAGCATGTATTATGCGACGTTCTGTGCAAGGGATTTTCCTTCAGTTCCAACTGATCCGCGATGACATCGCCCATCGCGTCGTGTTTGTTGCCAACCAAGCTCAGCACCCCCAACGCATGGTTCAACTCCGGCTCCGGATTGCCCAAACGCACGGGGCTAAAGCCTAGCAGTGCCAGCGCGACATCGGCTTTGCCAACAAAGTCCCATACATGCTGAGACTTTGCGCCCTTGAACCTCGAATCTCCTCCAAGGACCTCTTGGCCGCCTCAAGCTCCGAATCCTCCCGGGCAAGATGCTTGACCTCCTTAACGTGCTGTTGAATTCTCTCGGCAACTTGATTTTCAAGGTCACCAAGCTCCTCCTCCTGGACCTGGATCCGGTTCCGGCGGTCAACCAGGACTTTCTCCTGGCCTCGCACCTTCTTCTGCCTGACAGCGACTTCGACCTCCATTTTGGTAAGGTCCTGTCTTCGCTGCAAGACCTTCTCTTCTTCGCTCTTGCAGAGCTCCTCCAGCTTTTTGGTGCGCTCTGCAAGGCTCTTGTCACAAAGAGCCAGCCTTTGGGTGAGCTATTCTTCCCTCTTCACGGGGTCATCCCTCAGTTCCTGGAGTTTTTGCTCTTCCTCTTCGAGCTTTTTCACTCGCTCATCAAGACCCTCCCGGCGCTTGACGAGGCTTTCGTGGATGGTTCATTAGCATCCAGGGCTTCATTAGCAGCCAGGGCTTGTTCGTATATAGCCCGGGACTAATTATCGAAGGATCGCACCATGTTTTCTCAATCATCCAGGAGCTGGCCCCAGTACTCCATTCGGGCCTTCTCCCTCTTGACCCCCTCCTTGTCGTCGGCTAGCCTTGTTTGCGCCAGCTTGGTCTCGAATTGGATTCGGTTGTGTCACCTCCTAAGAACTTGGCGCTCCTCCTCGAGGGCTTAGCTGTCGTGATAAAATGCAAGTTGGACCTAACGAAGGCTAGAGTAGGAATTGTCGATGAATAACGACAGGGGGATTGGCTCTGGACCTTCTAGGGTCCTCTCCGCTGACTCCAGCGGGTCCTTCAGAACAAAAATTGGGTCCCACTCTACAAGAATGGTCCCCTGAGCTTCTGCGGCACTAGGGCCGCCCTCCGGGAGTGCCTCGGTCGTTGCCGAGGTAGGTCCTGCCACGGGAGTTTCTACCTACGGAGTCAGCTCTGAAGGTCCCGCTGCCAGGTCATCATCAACTGGCCCCTCAGGCAAGGGACCGACCGCTTCGTCTTGGCACCCTGGCTTGGGAACGGGTACCTCCGGAACTACCACCTCTGGGGCAGGTAGTGAAGACCCAATCGGAGCTGAAGAATCTCCGGCCCCGATGCTGGTGCTTCCTCCAATGCCGGTTCATGCACCGGCGCTTCGACCTCCATGACGCCTACCGGTTAAGACGCCGGTGCTTCGACCCCCACCGGTTCAGGTGTTGGCACCTCCACATCAACCGGCTCAGGCACCGGAACTTCATGAACCCCCGGCTCCGCCGTCGGGGGCTTCAGTAACATCTGACTCAAAGGTCGGAATTGCAGTTACCTCTGGCTGTGAGGCTGGAGCATCCGTCATCACAGCATCCAAAACTGGAGCTTCAGCCTCCGGAGCTAGTGCCGCTGTTACATCTTCATTCCCGTGGTCCGGCGCTACCACGGGAGCTTCGGGGGATGAATCAAGGTCCAAAACCTCGACAGCTGGCGCTGGAGCTGCTGTGACCTCAGCCACCACCTGGGGCGGTACTGGAATTGGAGCTGAAGCCTCCGCATGTACAGCATCAGCTGCTGTCGCAGGAACCGGAGCTTCAACCCCTTTTTTGGACACCCAGTGGATGAAGGATAAAAAAGCTCAAAACATGGTTACAACAAAAATAACAAACTGAGGTAAAAAAGCAAATTTACCTTGGAAGGCTTCAGCTCCAGCTAGAGCGGAACCTCTTCGCCGGACGCTCAGAGCCTGACCCAGTCGCCACTGGTGTAGCAACTCCAGAAGGCTCTTCAGAGCTTGATGCCGCCGTCAGCGACGTCTTGGTTGGGGCCCCCCTCGACTGAGAAGGACCCTCTGACCTAGAGCCCTCAGCTGGCCCTGGTTCCGGAGTCACCTGGTAGGAGCTGGCGTTCCGGGAGATGCCGATAATGGAGTTGGTGTCGCCGTTGAAGACCTCCCCCGTCGAGGAGAAGGAGGAGGTCTGACAGGCCTCCCGTCAGAGTGCTTCAACTTCCTCTTTCGGCTAGAGGGCTCAGCCAACTCTTTGCCCTTGCCTATAACTTCAGCTCTTTGTCTCGTGGCAGAAGCGGGACCACCCTCGGAAGCTCCGGGGATCACCAATCTGGTGGTAGGACGCCTCTCTACCTCACCGAGGTTGTCAAGCACCGGCATGCTCCTTCGGAGCTCCCTGCTGAACTCTGCCTCCATGTTCAGCGGGAGGAAAGCCGCCGGCGGAGATAAGTTGTCGCCCTCGACGTCAATGCCATGCTGGAACTTCTTGAGATGAAGGTCCAATGCAGCACCATCCAAATTGGACTTTAGACCGGTTTCAATCCGGTCATCGTCCATCACGCTGTTTAGGGCCCAGGCGAGCTTCTCCCTCTTCTTCAGCGGAGCCCACCTGTTGACCAGGAAGTTGCAAAAGATCATCCGGGGTCACCCCTCCTTCCCCACATTGGCGGATCCTGGTCAAGGCAGGGTTGAAGGCCTCTGACAACACCGGAACCGCACTCCAAGCATCAGTGTCAACATTGGGAAGACCTTCAGACAGCTCCAGCTTCTCGTGCTCCTCTGCCGTGATGATAATCCAATCCTTCTTCCAGTCGTCCCACTTGCTGAAAGGAAACGACCTCAAGTACTTGTAGGGGTAGTTCTTGCTCTTCACAAAATAGTAGAAGCCAAGATACTCGGAACTCTTGCCGGTGGTGTGGATGGTGAAGAAGGTACAGAAAAGCTCGACGCAGGTGGGAATACCCACCCACTTCTCGCAGAAGTGGACAAATGTTGACACAAGAAGAATAGAGTGGGGGCCAAGGTGGTACAACTGCAGACCATAGAAGTCTAACAGCATCAAGAGGAAAGTTGAGAAAGGTGGGATCAGCCCCACCATGGCGTATGCAGAGAAGTACACCATGTTGCCACCGCACTCCTTCTTGAACGGGAGCTCGCCGGCGCAGACCAGATGGTTGAAGGAGTTGCTCGACCACCCCATGTAGGTCCGGACCTTCTTCAGATCGTCATCACTCGTGAGACGGCTCTTGTGGAGACCCAACTCCAACGCAGCACAACAGGGCGAGAGAGAAAAAGCAAACGAAGGATTGGAGGATTCGAGCGCAAGTTCGAATGAAGGCATAAGGAATCCGCAAACCAAATGTGATTCCCCTCTTAAGTAAGCCCCCGCAACGCTTGGATGGAAACCGCAAAAAGGCCAAGGATACATTTCAAAAATTTCACCCTGCCAATGACAAAGAGGCCCGGGGCCACCGAAACGATCAGGTTGAGGCCTTTACCCCAGGCGAACAGTTGTCATGATGAGTGGCAGGAAACCCAAGGGCGGTGGCCTGACGGGGCGTGCGCAACCGATACGATTTTCGTATTGGGAATTGGCGACCTTCAATTTCGTGAGATCCGCACGTGCAAATCTCACCTGCCACGTCCAGAAGATGCCACACATCGATCGTTTAACTACGAACTATCACCTCAATGGTACATCCAAAAACCCTTGAAGATACAGCGTAGAAATTGAAAGATGGACCCACCTCTGGCAGAATGACTTAATCCAGAGGGTCTCTCCCAGAGGTGGGCCAGGGGACCACTGTCGGTACCCTGCGTACCGGATAGCCCTTGGAACTACAAAGTGTGCAAAGGAACTCCACCTATCTGGGTTGAAGACCTCCGAAGGCCCCACGTATCCCTCGGAACCGGACCTGCCTCCCTCATATGGTTAGTCCTTGTGCCGCCACATGTATCATAAAACCGGAGCTACAACCCATACATGGGAAAGCTCCGGACTAGATACCTGGGTAGCACCCCCGGACCTATCCCCCAACAGAGGGAAGCTCCAGTACCGATGTGTGTACAACAACACCGGTTCTACTCGTCCAAGAAAGTAAGCTCCGAAGCTGCCACGCATCCAACCGTTGGACCCTCAACCTCAACAGGCAGATTGATGGACCTTCAATGACTCGGACCTTCAAGGGACATTAAAGACTTCAAGACCTGACTATGTGTCATTAATGCTATCTTAATGACACACGATCGGATGACCCTTAATACCAATAACGCCACCATTAAAGGGCGTTATTATGCTATTAAGGGGAATTAAGCACATTAACTGCATATTAGGCATCAATAACCACCAGGGCCACATGTCAGGACAGGCTAATGATGTAACGGCCAGCCCTTGTAATATAAAAGGGCTAGCCGAGCGATACACAGGGGGACTTTTTTGGCCTCTCTCTGGCTCATGCTCTCATACAGTCAATACAACAACAACACATCTGTGGAGTAGGGCATTACGCTCAGGCAGCCCGAACCACGTAAATCCTCGTGTCAAGTCACCATCTTGTTCTGAATCTCCGCGCGCCCCGATCGAACTAAGAAACTCCGTGGGCTACTAACAGTAGTACCGGGAGAATTGCCAGAGCCAGACTCCGACAGCATCAAACGAAGTATACAAGAGACCTTCTCAAGCGCTTCAACATGGACAAAAGAAAGCCTCTTCGGACACCAATGGGCACAACAATGACACTTGAACTTGATGAAGATGGTGAACCCATGGATCAAAAAGAATATAGAAGGATGATCAGATCACTTTTGTACCTCACAGCATCAAGACTGGACATACAATTCAGCGTATGTCTTTGTGCACGATTTCAAGCTTCTCCACGTGCTTCACATCGTCAAGCCATCAAATGAATTCTCAGGTACTTACATAAAACTCAAGAATTTGGTATTTTTCTTACTTCTTCCTCAACTGTTACTTTAAAAGCTTTTTCGGATGCTGATTTTGGGGGCTGTAGGAATGATAGGAAAAGTACTTCGGGTGCTTATCATTTTCTTGGTAATTTTCTTCTTGCCTTTTCCTCTAGAAAACAAAACTCAGTTGCACAATCTACAACTGAATCTGAATATGTAGCTGCTGCTAGCGCTTGCTCACAAATTTTATGGATTGTTGAAACACTTAAAGACTATGGGGTTGATCTAGATAGTATTCCACTAGTTTTTGATAACACTAGTGTCATTTGCATTGCTAAAAATCCCGTGCAACATTCGAGAACAAAGCACATTGACATTAGGTATAACTTTCTTCATGATAATGTTGAAAAAGGAAACATTGTGCGTCACCATGTAGATACCAAACAGCAATTGGCTGATATTTTCACAAAACCTTTAGATTTCACTCATTTTTGTTTCATTCGTAGTGAAATAGGGGTTATGCATCCTCATGGCTTAAATTGAGGGGGAGTTTTGAAACTTTGGAAGTCTATGTGTTAATCTAAATTTAAAATAATATTTGCATAGTATTTCATACATATATGACTTTGTGATTTCTTTTACATGCTGAAAGTTCTTACTACATTACTCATGTTATACATTTTGTACCTTTTGCCATGACTAGTAATTGGAATAATTACTTACACTAAATCTGGTCATGATCGAACTTTCCTGCTATTTTGAACTTGTTGCATGCTCACAAGTGCTTTCAATAATAAAAAAATAATCAATCAACTATGCACATGTTGAGCTTTTATGATAAATGATAAAGAAAATATGCATGCATCACACTTCTTCTTTTGAGATGGCAAATCATTGCACTTAGATATGAACTTAGAAGAAGTTGTGTATAACTAAAACCATGACCTTAAGCTTCTGATTGTCAAATGACATAGGATTGGCTTGGTTGGTTAGAATAAGGAAGATGCGGCATATAATCTCTTGCAAATGTTATATGATCAGAATTTGTGCTTTAAATAATATTGAAAAATGAAAATTGCAGCAACAAGTTTCATGCTTTCAGGTTTTGAAATAGTAAGTTTGTGAGATCATTATTTGCTTAAATTGAAAATTACATTTGGTCTCTAGCATGGCTTACACTGCATTATGTATTTCATTGATGTGATAGTGTAAGTTACATGATAGTATGACTTGGATGAGCTTTTGTTTCATATGTATGTGTTACAATATGCTCATAACAATTGAAATTTCTCTTTTGACCTTGCTGAATACGTTGTCAAAGGGGGATAAATTGATCACACATTGCACATATTCACAAGTGTTTTGGCACGATTTTTACAAAGGGGGAGAAATAAGTATAGGGGAAGAAATATTTGTTTTGAAATTTCTTTCTTTCTCATTAGATTGTTTTCAAAACTTTTGATAAGCCAATGTTCGAATTTTAAGTGGTGTTGCCAATGCATTCATCAAAGGGGAGATTGTGAGACCTATGTGTGCTGAATACATTGGCTATGATGATAAAAGTTTTGAATACTGCCGAAACACCCGTCTCAACAAATTCCGTCTCTAGGTCTGAGGTCCTGCAAGGTCCAAACATAGGTTCAACTTGTTTTGGGTAGCTCTAGCAAGGTTCGATGTAGGTCCGACTTGCTTTGGCTAGGTCCTAGTCCTTTGTCTAGGTCCGACTTATTTTGGTTAGGTTCGACTTGCTGTGGCTAGGTCCGACTAGCTTTGGTCAGCTCCGGTGCTAGGTCCGACTAGCTTTGGTCAACTCCGACGATAGGTCCGACTAGCTTTGGTCACCTCCGGCGCTGGGTCTGACTAGCTTTGGTATGCTACGGCGCTAGGTTCGACTAGCTTTGGTAAGTTTCGGCGCTAGGTACTGCTAGCTTTTGTAAGCTCTGGTTCAAGGTCCGGTTAGCTTTGGCAAGGCCCGATGCTAATCTGCAATGGTTATGCTTTTACCTTGAAATATTTCAAACTTGCTTTACACTTATGAAAAGTTTGCTTAGTATTGTTTTACTAAGTTTTTGACGTGTTATGGCTGATATCATTTTGCTATGGTTTGCAACATGCTTATGTGAGGTGTTCACGTAAGGTGTTGTGGTTTCGGAACTAACGTGAGTCAAGTCGAGGACTTGTGCTCGGAAGTATCAGTTGTTTATTTATGTGCAGGTGTTGCTTGATTTCAAGACGTGGCCGGTGACGGGATCCATTGAACTAGTCTTAGGGAGAGGATGACCTTCAACAACCAAGTTCAGGTGGAATTGTGGTTGAGTTGATCAGGAGGTCGCGCAACATGTTTGAATCAAGAATAATGCATATGAAGGTATCGTGGACGTCTTTGGAAGGTGTTTGCACGTGTTCAAGGAGTGCATGGATGTGGATACATGGTTCCGAGGCATGATGAAGAGATGTAATGTAAAAAATTGGTCGGAAAGGTCCAACCGACTAGGTTATGGACTCAAGCTGCGGTTGAGTCGGGTTTGATTCAAATATGGAAATATTTGAGTTGTTTATGATAGGATTTCGTGTGGGTAATGAATATGGGTTGTTTTAGGAATGTGGGATACGTTCCTAAGGTGTTTGGAAGTCTTAAGATTGCTTCTATCTGCGTATGGAAGAGTCTTGGGCAGTTATGGAAAGTTTCGGTTGAATCTGAGTAGGATTTGAGTCCTAGTTAGGATTGGGTTGGCATAAGGGCTGGTTATATAAGCAAGGGAGGCCAAAGCTCGTGGTGCATGACTTTCGGGCTGTTCCTCTTGTGGTTTGATCAATAAAATTTGTAGTTTAAAGGAACTTTTGTGCCTTGTTCCTCCAACTTGTTTTCGTCAAGTCTTTCTCGTCGAGTTTCTGCAAAGCACTACCTTGCTTCGGTTGTTTTATCATAACTCGAGTTTTACAGATCCAATTGACTTGATTCTTTTTGGTTGTATTAGCAACTTGATTATCTGTCATCTACTAAATTTTCACAGTCATTGGATTTGTGGTTTTGGATCTACACGAGTTCCTTTGCAGTATTGCAAATCTGGTTTACCCTAATTGCTTATGGATCAAATATCCAACATGCCTTTCCCAAATTGTTATGATTGCCTCTTGGGAATATCACCAACAATCTCCCACTTGCACTAGAGGCAATCATCTAGCCAAGCTTTTCAATATTCCAACCCCTTAAGTGTGTGACCTGTTAGGTTCATGTGCAGTTGGTTGTGAATGGAAACCGTTTCCAACCACAAGTCAGTAGAGGTACCTAGCAGGACATACTGACTTCCGAATGTGCATAAAGATCACATCGGCCGAAACTAGATACATTCAACATACTAATCCCTTTGCCTCATGATACCAGTCAAGCTCAAGGGGAGATGCGTGCCATCCCTGTGATAGCTCGACAATTCACTTGATCAAATAGTGGATTCATTCATTGACTAACTTTTAGTCATTGTGATTAACCTTTAATAACTCTGGCATGGCCATGCACTTTCAAATCCACCTATCTCGAGGGGCCCAGAGATATCTCTCCTGTTATTAAGGAGGGGCAAATCCCATCTTGATCCGCACACATCCCATTCTATGTTTCATTATGTACCTGAAGACTACTTTTATGACTACCCAGTTACGGAGTAGCGTTTGGTAGTCTCAAAGTACACATCTACTCATAATGAGAAACAATGGCGATCTCAGGTCAAAGGATCTAGCAGGTGTATCACTCCAGACCAACTGATGGCACGTATAGAAATAACAATCCCAACAGTGTCTTGGAGTGGGTCAATCCAACACCATGTTCACTAACATGTGTTCACATTATTAATTTGATATCTCCATATCTATGATCTGTGAAACATGATCGTCAAGTAATACATGTTCTAGTCTCTGTGACATCATTATCTCATATAATGATATAGACTAGGGAACATTTAGAGTAACATTACTATTAACAAAGAAAGCCACAAACAAGTCACATACTTTAT
The DNA here is from genome assembly GCA_036927565.1 of Tuctoria greenei. NCBI lineage: Eukaryota > Viridiplantae > Streptophyta > Magnoliopsida > Poales > Poaceae > Tuctoria > Tuctoria greenei. The sequence continues at coordinate 75,186,028 of JAYESD010000007.1, read as the reverse complement.
GATCAATGTTAATAATGATTACTCATATAACAATTTATTTAATAGTACATAAACAAAGCTGTGACACAAGCCTCCCACTGCACACTATGATCACTAATGTAAGTATCTAATACTCATAGATCTCATGTGCGCCTCATGCTTTGATTGTGGAAGAGGCTTTGTCAACAGATCTACAACATTCAAATCTGTGTGCACCTTGCATATCTTCACATCACCTGGGTCGATGATCTCCCGAATGAGGTGATAGTGTTGTAATATGTGTTTGGATCTTTAGTGTGATCTAGGCTCCTTTTCCTTTACGATAGCTCTACTATTGTCACAATAGGGATCCATAGGACTGGACGCACTAGGAACAACATCCAACTTAGAAATAAATTTTCTGATCCAAATAGCTTCCATTGCAGCTTCAGAAGCTGCAATATACTCCGCCTCTGTGGTTGAATCTGCTACTGTATCTTGCTTGGAACTTTTCCAACTCACTGCCCCTCCATTGAGGCAGAATACAAAACCATATTGCGATCTAGAATCATCCTTATCAGTTTGGAAGCTGGCATCGGTGTAACCTTTTACAACGAGCTATTCTTCACCTCCAAACACTAAGAATACATCCTTAGTTCTTCTCAGGAATTTAAGGATGTTTTTGACAACGGTCCAATGAGCATCAACATAATCTGATTGATACCTGCTCGTGATGCTTAGAGCATAAGATACATCTGGGCATGTACATAGCATGGCATACATGATGGATCCAATAGACGAAGCATAAGGAATCACTCTCATCCTCTTTTGCTCATCAGGTGTCGAAGGACACTGACTCTTGCTTAGAGTAATGCCATGTGACATTGGCAATAAACCTTTCTTGGAATCTTGCATATTGAACCTATTCAATATCTTGTCAATATATGTATCTTGCCTTAATCCAATTAGCCTTTTAGATCTATCTCTATAGATCATTACGCCCAAAATGTATGCTGCCTCTCCTAAATCCTTCATTGAGAAACTTTTTCTTAATGAGGATTTATCATCATCAAGCATTGGAATGTCATTTCCGATCAATAATATGCCATCTACATATAGGACCAGAAATACATGTGCGCTCCCACTAAACTTCTTGTAAATACAAGGTTCTTCTACATTCTTGATGAAACCAAACCCTTTGATCACTTCATAAAAACATAGATTCCAACTCCGAGATGCTTGCTTCAACCCGTAGATGGACTTTTGAAGCTTGCATATTTTACTAGCATTTTTAGGATCAACAAAACCCTCACGTTGTGTCATGTACACATTCTCAGTAAGACTTCCATTAAGAAAGGCTATTTTGACATCCATCTGTCATATTTCATAATCAAAATATGCAGCAATTGCTAGGAGAATCCGAACAGGCTTAAGCATTGCGACGGGTGAGAAAGTTTCATCATAATAAACACCTTGAATTTGTTTGAAACCTTTCGCCACCAATGGCACTTTATAGATGTGAACATTTCCATCCACATCGGTCTTTTTCTTGAAAATTCATTTACAATCGATAGGTCTCACACCTTCGATTGGATCAACCAAGTTCCAAACCTGATTTTCATGCATGGATTCAATTTTAGATTCCATGGCTCCAAGCCACATCTTAGAGTCGGGTCCCGTCATTGCTTCGGTATAGGTCATGGGCTAATTATTGTCCAACAATACCATGTCATGCTCCTCTATGGTTAGAAGCGTTAACTTTTTAGTCGCACGACGTACCCTCATAGAACTTCGTGGGGCTGGTATTCCATCAACTGGTTGCACAATATCCTGTACATCCTGTATAGGTTCAGTGGATGCCGAAACATTTTCACGTATTTCTTGAAGATGCACCTTTCTCCCACTAACTCCTTCTGAGAGAAACTCTTTCTCCAAGAAGAAACCATTGTGAGTGGTAAACACTTTACCCTCTGTTTTATTATAAAAATAATATCCTTTGGTTTCCCTAGGATGTCCCACAAAGAAGCATATGTCTGTTTTGGGACTGAGTTTGTTTGACGTCAAACGTTTGACATAAGCATCACACCCCCAAACTTTGAGAAAAGACAATCCAGGACGTTTCCTGGTCCACATCTCATATGGTGTCTTCTCAACAGACTTAGTTGGGACCCTGTTTAGTGTAAACGCAGCAATTTCAAGAGCATAACTCCAAAAGGATAGTGGAAGATCTGCTTGGCTCATCCTCGACCTAACCATGTCTAACAAGGTTCAGTTCCTCCGTTCGGACACCCCATTCCATTGAGGCGTTCCAGGTGGAGTCAACTGTGGAACAATTCCACATTGTTTTAAATGATCTTAAAATTCATGGCTCAAATATCCACCCCCACGATCAGATCGTAGAAGTTTAATTGTCTTCCCCAGTTGATTTTGTACTTCATTATAAAATTCTTTGAACTTTTCAAAGGATTCAGACTTGTGCCTCATTAGGTAGACATAACCATATCTACTAAAGTCATCGGTATATGTGATGAAGTACTAAAAACCACCTCTGGCAATTGAACTCATTGGTCCACATCGTATGTATAAGTCCCAACAAGTTAGTCGCCCTCTCACTTTAACCAGTGAAGGGTGTTTTGGTCATCTTCCCAAGCAAACAAGATTTGCATGTGTCAAGTGATTCAAAATGCAATGTTAAATTCTATAACATTTATACCTGAAGTGGAAGTCTCACTTCCCTTCTTCTTCTTCATATCCTCCAAGTACTTCTTGCAGTTGCTAGACCAATGCCCCTTACCATGACAGTGAAAGCATTCATCAACAGGAGAAGGGCCATATTTGCCCTTTGGCTTAGACTTTGAGCTTGAAGGCTCATCGGGAACCATTCTCTTGCCTTTACCTTTAGGATGCGTCACACGCTTCCTCTTTTTATTCTCCTTTTGCACCATCATCACATGAGTGGCATTTTTCTTAATGCTTTCTTCGGCTGGTTTAAGCATCCCATGCAATTCAGCCAAAGTTTTCTCAATGCCATTCATTTGAAAATTCAATATGAATGGCTCGTAGCTCAGTGGGAGCGACTGGAGAACAAAGTCAATAGCCAGATCATACTAGAGTTCAGAACCAAGTTTGCCCAAAGTTTCAATGTAACCAATCAACTTGATTACATGAGGGCTGACCGGGCTACCCTCCGCCAACTTGCATGAGAACAAGGACATTGAGATGTTGTATCTTTCAGCCCTTGCTTGATTCTCAAATGTTCAAGGCAATCCCTCAATCATAGAATAAGCATCTGTATGCTCATACTATTTTTGCAGATCAGGGGACATAGTGGCGAGCATGAGGCAACTTACATTAAGCGCATCATCACAGTGCTTCGTATAAGCTCTACGTGCTGCATTAGTTACATCAGCTGGGAGGTCATCAGGGTAAGGTTGCAGATGAACATACTAGGTTTTCTCTTGCCTAAGAAAGATTCTCAGGTTGCGGTACCAATGGATAAAGTTAGCTCCATTGAGCTTTTCCTTTTCAAGCACAGATCGCAAATTGAAACCAGAATTGTTACTAGCAGATATTATCTACAATAGAAAAAAATATGCAAGGTTTAGCACTATGTTATGTTCCAATCTTCTATTATTAGTTTAATAAAAGATATCACAACTATATGATCATCATCGTCCCTCTAACGACATATAGTGGTTCAAGATCGATATTCATTAATTCCTAGTGAGCTTTGGCTTCACTGCTAGGAAATTAGTGACATAGTTAAACAACCATTGTTAATCATATCCCTATATGACTCTTGTTTGCTGGGTGCCATCCAATGCCCTGGATCCCAACTCTATGCCATAAAGCCCAAAACTATTTTGATAGCTTTGTTGAGTAAATCAACACTATGCATGTGAATATCCAACATTCACCCTATGCATTATGATAGATGATGGTACTTTGCTTTGGCAAACCTACCACACAACGATCAAAATAACATAGGTGTAGTTATTGGTAAATGGCAACAAATGCTCAACTTTTATGAGGGAACCTATTCTATCATGACAAAACATCCACCATATGAAAAGCATGAAATAGTAATACGTAAACATCACATGTATATGATCATATCACATTGTCAATAGTATGGCCTTTAGAATCAAAATGGTTTCCATCACCATGGTTCCATCAAGATCTGATCTGCCATGCCTCCCTTCTTGTGGTGATCTCCATCTCCACCATGCTTGAAGACATCTCCATGATAATAAAAGAAGTTAATACAACTAATAGCTACCAAATAAATTACATGAGAGATCAAGCATCACAGGTCAACACGCAGGTCGTTATACATTTATGTGACAACCTCAACCCGGTTGTGTTGAATTTGCAACACGCAGGCTGCACGAAGTTACACACAGATCATCACATCACAATAAGGCCATACCATTCACATCATTCCCTGCAAAAATTATTTAAGCGTAGAACAATTTCTAGCGCAAAACTATATTATGTAATCGCTATAGCAGACAGCAAAGCGGCGGTACCAAATGGAATTACATAGACAGCATCTATGAAATCACTATGAAAATCTCATCAGATTGATCAAATCAACCTGAATCCGAGCCATTCAGAATGCCTCAATTTTCAATGTGACCGGTTATTCATGAGTAGATCGCGACTCATGACCGTGGTCTCTTGGCTCAATCTGTTTGCTATGTACGCGATTAGTCCTGATGGTGATTCCAGCCGGTAGGGACAGGTTGCGCACACAGCACAAAAGGAGCAAGAACTGACCCTTTAGTCATATACAATCACAATCTACTCTAACAAATTCCAAAGCCCAAAAACCGTGCGATAAAATTCTGTAGGATCAAAGAGCACGTGAAAAGCTACCAGAGGGTGGGGGGTGAATGGTAGATTAAAAATCTTATGCAGCGGAAACAATTAAATCCCAACCCCTTCGGCAGAAAAATAATCTGTTAAAGAAATCATGTGTGAGACTAAACTAAACGTGTTTCACTGTGACAAAAGTGATAGAGATCAGAGAGAAACTCAATGATGACACAACAAGAATCACGAAAATCTGTCGATAGAAACTCAAGTTACGATCAAAAGATCGAACAAAGGTCAATCTTGTTCTACCCGAGAAAAACAGTTCTGGAACACTGCAAAGAAACACGTGTAGATAAAAAACCACAAATCCAATAACCGTGAAATTTTGGCAGATGATATATAATCAAGTTGTGAAGACAAAAAAAAGAATCACGTCAATTGGGTTTGTAAAACTCGAGTTATGATAAAACCACCGAAGAAAGGTAGGGCTGTGCAGAAAACTCGACAAGAAAAACTTGTCTGGAACAAGTCGGAAGAACAAGGCACAAAATTTCCTTTCAACTTTGTATTTTATTCAATAGAACACAAGAAGAACAGCCCCAAAGTCGTCTAACACGAGCTTTGGCCTCCCTTGCTTATATAACCAGCCCTTAGGCCAACCCAATCTAAACTAGGACTCTAATCCTACTCAAAACACGAATCGAAACTTTCCATAACTGCTTAGGACTCTTCTATACACAGATAGAAGCAATCTTAAGACTTATAAACACATTAGGAACGTATCCCACATTCCTAAAACAACCCAAATTCGTGAACCACATGAAATCCTATCATAACCAACTCAAAACTTTCCATATTTGAGTCAAACACGACTCAGCCGCAGCTTGAGTCATAACCTAGTCGGTTGGACCTTTCCGACCTATTCTTTACGTCCACATCTCTTAATCATGCCTCAGAACCATGTAGCCACATCCATGCACTCCTTGCATACTGCAAACTTCTTTCAACGACGTCCATGATACCTTCATATGCATTGTTCTTGGTTCAAACATGTTGTGCAACCTCCCGATCAACTCAACCACAATTCCTCCCAAACTTGGTTGTTGAACCTCATCTTCTCCCTAAGACTAGTTCAATGGATTCCGTCACCAGCCATGTCTTGAACTCAAGCAACACCTGCACATGAATAAACAACCAATACTTTCAAGCACAAGTCCTCGACTTGACTCACGTTAGTTTCGAAACTACAAATTCTTATGTGAGCACCTCACATAAGCATGTTGCAAAACATCACAAAATGATATCAATGATAACCACCAAAACACACCAAAAACTTAGCAAATGAATACTAAGCAATCTTTCCATCAATGTAAAGCAAGTATGAATCATTGCAAGATAAAAGCAGGAACATTGCAATCAAGCTCCGAATCTTGCCAAAGCTAGTACAACCTAGCGTCGGAGCTTACCAAAGCTAGTCGGACCTAGACAAAGAAAGTCAGACCTTATGTAGGACCTTGCTGGAGCTCGGACCTAGATTCGGACCTTGTTAAAAAGGTGTTTTGGTTGTATTCAAAACTTTTATCGCCATAGCCAATGTATTCAACACACATAGGTCTCACAAATTAATCGTATGAACATGTCTGCAATAGATCTCATCTACTAACAAGATCCAGATAAAAAACTACGCAAGTCGGCTCTGATGCTGCTATTGGGAAATCGCCGATACGCTATTATAGCAACTTTACCGTATCACCCAAGAAACATGCGAGTACAAATGTTATAGATAATTACCACTAGACGCGCAGCGCAGCGGAATGTAGACGCGCGCTGGTGTAGGGGAAGTAGACGATCTCGTTCGTCTCCTCCTTGCCCACATAACAGCAGCTGGTAGACGAACACTTTCGTCGTAGCCGATCAGCGCAGCAGTAGCAGCAGGGCCTCCACGAAGTCCACACGTTCGGGGAGGAACGCTGTGCGCCGGTGTGCTAGCGCCGCGTGCGCGGCAAGGGTCTCTGCGTGAGGCCTGCGAGGGGTGGCAGCTAGGGCTGTCACGTGGTGGAGTAATTAGCCCCTAACCCTATCCCTCGTATTTATAGGCGTACTAACGGGCTTTTAGGTCGCAGGCCTATTGGTACCCTAATTGGTTATGGATCAAATATCCAACATGCCTTATCCGAACTGTTATGATTTCCTCTTGGGCATATCACCAACACTACCCACCAAGCTCCGGTAGCTCAATGGAGTTGTTGAGCAGCGAACAATGTCTTATGATACTCATCACAGGGAAACACACAAAATTTGGATTCCATTACACAAAGCCAATGATCTGATTCTAATGGTTCAGTTGCTTCTGTGAAGATTGGCGGTTGCATTGCCAAGAAATCCAAATAACTGTTTTGAGGTGGAATAACTTGTTGTGTTTGATGAATTACTCCTTGCTGCACCAAAGCATGAAGTAACATAGTGTTCTCTTGGTGAGATTCGAAAATTATTGACATGGCATCCACCAATACCGTTGATGGTGGTGCCTGCGATGGATTCGAATCATCACTGTCTCGACGAGAACTTCCGACCTTACTCGATGAGCGAGTACGGACCATACTGCACAAATGAATTTGGGATGAGTCAAAGTTCGATCTCAGCAATAAGTGAAGATAATTAAAACATGAACATGTCAAGAACTTTGTGAAAATATAACAATATTCATGTTTGCACAAATTTTCAAACTTATGCTTCATTGATGAACTGTTCTGCCAGAAATGACCAGTCTGGAGTAATCGAGAATTTTATCCAGTTAGAGGCACAATCATGCTTTGAGGTGAAAAAAAATTTGTAGTTCACTTCCTGTCCTTTCCATAATGTATTTATTTTCTTCAATATCAGTTCTGGTTAATGAGATATGAATTTCCAAATTTGACAATGTTCCCAGATTTTCTGAGAAATGTTGACAGCACCTCCTTTCTATATGGCTGTTTTGTCCACAGTTTTTCATGTACAGAATATCCAAATTTGACAAAACTGTAAATTACAACATTGTCACATATCTCATCTAGTTTCCATAAATATATCATATGCCCTCATTCGATGTTTCTGCTGAGAGTTATGATCAAATTCCAGAGAAGTACAGAAACTATTCCAGTTTCTGTCCAGTTTTAACAGGTTTTGGAATTTTCAAATTTTAGCTATGATCCATGGGGATTCTGCTCTGGTAAGGAAGAGAAATTATTTAGAAGACTCTCATATATTTCCAACCATGTATGGAACACCTTCATGTGATAATTCTACCAGGAGGTATGACTTTTCAAACTGGAGCTAAGTTTCTGTCCGAATAACACAGGAAAGAACAGAGGTTTACAGTTTTGGTTCAAATTTCATTTTTAACATTTCAAGATAGGAATCTGCTTTGGATATTAATTTGACACTTGTGTTGCGAGCTACACCTTCGGCATGAATTTTAACTATTGATGTGCCGCTGTAACCCGAATGCAATGCTGGTACTACGTCCTCACCAAATAAAAATCCTAAGACGGTATTCCGGCATACGTCTCAATGGTGGCGCTAATGAAGTTCACTCGCAAATGTATTATACTCGAACTGCGAATAATGCGGTTAGTATACCTGTAACTACACACAAATTACAGATCAATCGATTGGTGCCGTATGGCACAGGCCGCATGGGCGAACAGTTCTTAATAATATATATGAAAGTAAAAAATATTCGTCCCGTATCATTCCATACGGGCTGCCCCGAGCTAAGACACGTCTCGAGGTACATGACCGGATTTTCTACCAAATGACAGGGTTCCACGTCTTTGCATAATGCTGCACCAGTAGGAGGCGCATCGGGTTATGTCCCACATGACGGGGGCTCCCACTAACTTTGAAGCACGCTGGAGTACCGCGTGTTATATGTTCTCAGAAATATGGAAAGTTTCTGAGACTCATATATACATTTCCATTCCAAGCCACAGAAACAATCACATGCTACCTCTCATATGGTGAGGTTACCGCAATTGATCCGTTTGCGGTGGCGTATCTTACCTCTTACCTGACGTCAGAGCGTCGTTATAGAATATAATAACACATAGGTTAGCTTGCCACCTTAAGTAACTAATACTATAATAGACCTTATGTGGGCATAATAACTACTCCTCACTCGACTACTTCGTAGTTTTCAAAAATAGGCGCTTTTCAAGTGTGCTATTCCTAATACGGCTCTGATATCAAGTTGTGGGGACCGGGGTCCACACTTTTCAGGAATCGCATTGGGTGGTGCCGTGCGATGTGGCACCCAACAGCACACAAGAAAAACCATACAAAATAACCAACACAAATATTTTATTTCACAAGATGATTCTCTTTTACAACATAATATACAACACAGTGGAATATTTTATACTCACACTCTCAACTAGCTATGCACAAGAGAAGTTGTCCATGCCAGCGAACGCTTTTCACTAGCAACACGAAGAAGAGAGCAGCGGCAAGGTTTTCGTGAGAGATACATCTCGACAGGTTCGAGGTCTCACGGACAACCACAACATAAGCATAAGCTAATAATACCTGCAAAAACCACAATAGAGCAACCGTGAGCTTGACACTCAGCAATACTTAACCGTCTCACCAAAGGCATGAAACTCTACATGCTGGAAACTCTAAATACCAGAAGTTGAATTTGCATAAAGGACACGCCTACAAGTGAATCCTTACTTTTATTTTTAGCATCAAGTTAAGGCTTCATAGAAAGTAAATTTAGTTTGCATTACAACTACTACACAGTAGTTTGCAATACAATTATATATCAAGAAGTATCACACTTCTTACTACGTTAAGACTCAGTGTTCAAGTATGCTCAAATAACCGCGAGCGACGGTGATTGCAACCAGTAGACACCCGGACTGCACGACACATACGCCCATACATGGAGTTGCAACGGCAGACTCCACTGATGTCGCACGCAGCCACCTTTCCCAAAACTCACCCACATCAAAACAGTTTGATCGACCTGAACAGCAAGCTCCTTTGAGGTGCACCTCCGCTGTGAGGTGTTCATGAGCGAGTTGACTCCCACTATACTAACAGCCGATAGCTTAAGCTGATTAAAAAGGTTCCAACATAGGATCCTCAAGGTACATCCGTTTCCTGGGTCCCATATAGCTAGTATGCACCCGGTACAGTTCAAACTTGTTCAACAGGGCCAGGCACGAGACGAGCCTTAATCGACATAGGCAGGACTACACAGCCAAGACCATGTCCTGCCACTTCCTATGCTCCTGCCCGGACTGCAATTTATCAAAGTGAATCCTCACAATTAAACTCATAATTCCAATCCAGTGTAAACCAAGTACTAGTCTCGCGAGAAGGTTCCAACCTCTCGACTTCTACCGTTTCTTCCAACTAGACATTAAGCATAGCATATCCTAACATGGAGTATTAATCTACCCAAACCACTCTCTGGACTATTCTGATCATGCAATTGGGTTTCATTGCACAAGACCTAATGCACAATACATCTCATCCATATAGTGTATAGAAATGAAAACTTTGCAAAATTTCTTAAATGCAAACCGGGGCTTGCCTTTCAGTTGAGGTAGAAGTCAGTGACGATCAGTTAGTATCCTCTGTCAAGAAGTCACACCATACCAGAATCACTATAGAAATCCTCGGCTCTGGGTCGTGCTTCTTGTTGGCCACCTTCGTCGCGAGTACTATCAAAATGATATGCAAATAAGAGATTGCAATTTATTAACATAACAATTGAAGTTGATAACTCAAGAAGGATTAATACTAGCTAGGACTAGAAGTTATGTTGCTGGAAATGCACAGCAACAGAGAGGAAACAAGATGAACTTAGGCAATGGAAATATGAAGTGATATAGATATTGATTTGGACATAAAGATGTGATCTCAAATTATACAGGTTCAACAGATACCCTGAGCCTGATAAAATTACAGTGAGTTCATATGGTCATAGAGGAATAATCAGGTAAGTTTCAGTTACAACAATTGAATATATTGGTTTACAAAATTTCTCAACTTTTTAGCCTTCTCTGAATTTTCATGGACAAACAGAGGCTTTGGCATAGGTCAAACTTGGTTTTCTGGATAGAGGAATTCATATAGAGTCCAACCCAATTGGTTTGACATTTTCTAATCATTATACATGGAGATATGAAATTTACAAGTTCCTACAATATTCTGAAAATGTCTCTGTTGTTTTTCATATTTCCAGGGACATAGAAGAAAGAAACACAATTTTCTCCAGTAACTGAGTTCGAATGGTTCTGAAATTGAACATTGTGGCAAATTTTGAGAATTTTCTAATAAGTAAATCACCTGGAATTAATTCCCAATTTTTTACTTTATGGGAATTATTAGGAAAAAACCAGGGGCTTTCATAGCCAATAATTTACACAACTGCACACTACTTGTCATGAGGAATCCAACAAAATTTATTTCACAATTTTTGGACATTTCTACTGTCCATGGTGAATTTCCAATGATTGGGTAGTTTCTACAATTATTTCTCTATTGGAAATTTGGCTGAACCGTTGACAGTGGGCCCCAATATTTGAAATGGGCCACTGAGGTGGAAGCAACAGAATGGCCACAAATAAACCCGTGCAGCCGCATGGGATCCCAGCCACATTTTGATCCGGCCATGCTTTGATAGGCTGAGGGGTGGGCCACAGCTCCACCTTCTTCAACCTTCAGCCCCAGGGCAGGGGACCGGCAGCGCCAACGGCTACCACGGTGGAGCCCCTCGCCACCGGCCCTCCGCTTCATCTCCCGATCCCTGAACCGCCGCCTCAGCCTAAAACAACACGGGGAGCACTCTGGAGTGGTCGGGGAAAACCAAGGATGGCCGGAAACAGTGTCTCCACAGCGGCGGCGATCGGCAAAGCTCCAGCGAGGTCATCTGGTGCACAGGGAGCACCATAGCGCTCGGGACTTTATCGCATGGCACTTGTAGGTGATGAGGAACAAGAACATGAACTAAAATCGGGGAGAAATTGATTAGAAAAAAAGATTACACCGGTGACCTAGGTCACAAGCATTGGTGAGTACAGGAACTCGAAGAATAGAGCCTAGGATTGATCATTTTCTTTGGTTTTTGATTCAGGGGGTTCGTATGGTCCTGAGGAAGATCTTATCTAACTAAATTGAAAAATAATCATACGTAGAATCCGAATTGCTTGGCGGAAATTTCCCCTATTCTTGAGAACGACCGAATCAAACATTTGAGCTCCGGCTAAACGGCACTACAAACGAACTAGCAACAAAGGGGACAACACGGTGGAGTTGTGGTGAACCTTGGGGAGTCTTTTTTTGCGTGGAAGACGGGCCGAGAAGACCGGGCGTCGATGAACAAGGACGGCACCATTTTGAGCTCCGAGAATGAAATACTCGCCATGCTCGCGTTGGGGAGGCCGAAAGTGATGCCAGCTTTCGTCGAGCAGGTAGAGGCGACGTCAGCGCAGCTGGCCACCAGCTCGGTACGGTGGAAACCAACGAACACGCTGGCCAACGGGATTCCACGGACGTTTTCTTGGATGGCGGCCAGAAAAACAGAGCGTACGGGAGCAGAGAGGAAAAGTGAATGATCAAGGTGTATTGACGACGATAAGGACAGAAGGTTGGGGCATGTTGTGGCCAGGATGTTGCTGGGGATGTGGCACATGCAGCAGGTGTGGTGGCGCCATGGGAAGAGCATGGAAATGAAACAAAATTTGCTCTGTTGTGCTGGTTCACTTGATGACAAGTGGGTCCCAACCTTCTCCTCCTTATCCATATTTTCCCGTGCAAAAATCTCCAGTCAATACTCCCACACCGTGGTCGAATTTTCATTGATACTCATTTGAATTTGACAAAGTTTCTGGCACATCCAAATATGAACTTTTCATTGGTGAATAGTTCAAAAATTCAAATCTGAATTTGAATTCATATTTTAAAATTTGTCTTACTTTCCCTCCCTATTTTTCAGAAACCACAAAGGACCTCAAATGAATTAAATTAATAATTTTTTTGGGGCTAAAATCTTACATTTGCTGAGTTAGACTTGAAGTTTGAATTAAATTGGAATTTTTTAGCTTCAGTCATTTGAATTCTATTACGTAACCCATACACAAAAATCCTATTTTCTTTTCTCCTTTATTTAATTTCCCAAACTGAATTGCATAGTTTTATTTATTTGGGGTTTTACAGAGCACCTGGAAAACTTTCATGATTAAAATTGGACTTGGGTTTTGGGATGGTTTGGTTATGTCACATGAGTATGGTCGGTTACGAGAAGATATGAAATTGGCATATGGTGATGATATTAATTGTTGGCTGGTTATAACTATATAATGATGGTAAATGAGGATGTCATTATGTGGTATAATAATTACTTTGGTTATGTTGGGATTTAGCGCTACCTAGACATTATAGGTTGCTTTTATATGTTTGCAAACTAAAACTAGCTTTTTGCAATGAATCATTTATTTCCATGCTTGTTTAAGCTACATGTCATAATTTCTCACACTTGCTGAGTATGACATGTGCTCACCCTTGCCATTCTCACACTAAAAATAGCTATAGGAGATACCTGGGAGTTCCCTGAGGATTACGTGGAGTACTAGGTTGCGTACTACCGTCGATTGCCTGTGGAGTTGGAGTCGCCTACGCTAGATTATTTTCTGCTGCAATAGAATCGAGGTATTTATATTATTTGTGACATGGTTAAATTTTGATTATCATTTGTGATATTGATGTGCATGTGTGAAGTAACATCCTGGGCACACGTACACTGCACTTGGTTGATATTCAGAACCGGGTATCACAGTGCTCTAATGGTCGTGTACAAGGATTTTTAGAACCAAGACTTCAAAGTGTTCGAGCAACCCAATCCATCGGAGCAAGGCAAGTGTCCTTCACCATATTGAACCTATGTTTTTAATGTTTTGTTTGCGAAACTACATGCATGTGTCAATATGACAGAAAACCCATATGTTGGAGTTTACTAGTGTTGTATGCCAACCCTTGTTGCCACGATATACATGATAAAACGGGTATGGGCATTTTTCTCTTTTGCACAGCATCGCTACACGGGTTATGGGTAACTTAAATAATATGCTTGACAACTTTAATTATGAGAATTAGTGATGGTAATGGAATGATGACTAATTTAACTATGAATAATTGAACATGTGTATGATGAGAGTTGATGAATATGATTAAAACGTAACATGGGACTTGGGAGATCTAAGCAAGCATGGTTTGTTGAATTGGATGGATGTTATGGTGGTTTCGCTTGCTTTAGATCTAAGGACCGGTTCGTGGAGCGACTATCTAGGATTTGCAGTGCCACCACAAGGCCAAGTATGGGTGCGGCGTAGCTGAGTAATTAAGTGTGCTGCTGGTATTCTATGGACCATTGAATGGTGCGGGGAATGGGAGTCGAGGAGGGCTACCCTGGGAACCGCATGGCACATGGGGGGCCCATGGGTGGAAGAATGGAGATTTAAGTCTGCTGGTGAAACCTTAGTGGGTCCGTACATGCTAGTAGTCCCTTTGTAAAGGCTATTTTGTGATCTCTTGGCCACACACCAATGGAAGTGTGATACGACATAAGGGAGACTCTCTGTATTAAACCCTACACATTGTGTAATTTGACTATTAGATTAATTTTTATCATTTAGATCTAAACCATAAAACCTACCATGTGTGTGACTAGTCTCGATGGTCGTGAAACGGTTGCGTGAAGTGTGACTTCGGGGTATAGAGTTTTGTTGACGAAGAGGAGGATGACACGACATAGATGAAGAAGTTGACGATGATGTAGTGACTCCGTCGAGTATCGGCGGTGTGATGTAGAGGAAGAAAACAAGGCAATGTAGCGACCTCCTGTCGCTACAAGGATTCCGCCCTGTTGTAACAATTGTACTGCAACGAATACTAAATCATTGCAGTAATCTTGTTCTTTTGCCACGATTCACTAGTTCGTGGCATTATGATCTGTCGCCACAAAACACAATCATTGCATTACGATCTGTTGCCACGATTCACTAGTTCGTGACATTAGTATCCATCGCCACAAAACACAATCATTGCATAGGATTTGTTGCCACGATTCACTAGTTTGTGGCATTAGGATCTATCGCCACGACACACACTCGTTACATTAGGCTCTATTCCATGATCCACTAGTTCGTGGCGTTAGGATCTATTGCCACGGAACACAATCGTTGCAATAGGATCTGTTGCCATGATTCACTAGTTCGTGGCGTTAGGATCTATCGCCACGGAACACAATTGTTGCATTAGAAACTTTTGCCACGATTCACCAGTTTGTCGCGTGAGGATCTACTGCCACGGAACACAATTGTTGCATTAGGAACACAACCGTCGTGAAAAACGGTTGCAATGCGACGATGCTCAGCGAAAACGGTGGCTCCTCCCTTTCCTTCCTCCTCTTTCCTTCTTCTTCTCCTCTTCTCTTTTTTTCCTAGGGCCGATGTGGTTTGGTTAGCAAGGTTCCAGGACAGGGCTCGATCCCCCTTTTTTTTGTCTCATGGTGCTTGTGACATCCCGATTTTCAAACTTTGGCGAATTAAAATTTGAATAGGAAGTTAGAATTTAGTAATAGGAAGAAATTGTTTTTTATAAAGAAAAATATAAAATATGCATCATCATGCATTTTCATTTATTTTCATTTGTAGAATCTATGACCAAATTATATTTGAATCCAACTGGAACAGAGAAATAATTATAGAAAAGAACATGAAAATGAAAATAAATTAAATCGCACATGCATATGCATTCATGTTTAGGCATAAAATTAACTGACCAAACCTATTGGAAACAAATTAGAAATTTCGTACGATAGAAAAATAACTAGAAAATAAAATTTATGGAAGAAAGATCAATAATAATAGTAATAAATGGAGAAAAGAATATATATATATATATATGAGAAATAAACAATAGAAATAAATAAATAAAATGATAAAGAAATGAATAAATAATAAATAACATTTAATAAAGAAAAGAAAATAATAAACAGATAATAAAAGTAAATAAACAAGATATAGAAAATATAAGTAAAAAGGTATAAAAAAAGAGGGAAAGCAAAAAAAGTTTACGGTACCTTCCGGAAGTTTCTGGGCAAACAGGGCACCGAGCGGGAGCCGCTCGCCCGCACCCGAGTCGGGCCGCTCACGTGCTCCAAGCGCGCCCGGGGCCCTTTTGGGCCCAAGACCGAGCCGAATGGCTCCAGTGTTGTGCTGTGCTCAGTTGTAACCGATATGAACTCTCGGTATGGCGTCCCCGCCCCATATGAATAGTGCCGAGCCCTGTTGCCCACGTACGAGAGTTCTAGCGCACACAGGGAGCAAAGAAAAACCCTTGAAGCCTGAGGGAATGTAGGATCGAAGAGCACGTGAAAAGCTACCAGAGGGGGGGCGAATGGTAGATTTAAAAATCTTACGCAGCGGAAACAATTAAAACCCCAAACCCTTCGGCAGAAAAACAATCTGTTGAAGAAATCATATATGAGACTAATCTAAACGAGTTTCACCGTGACAAAAGTGATAGATATCAGAGAGAATCAAGTCACGAAGACAACACAAGAAGAATCACTCAAATCCGTTGAGAAAAACTCAAGTTATGATCTAACGATCAAACAAAGGTCAATCTGACCTACCCGAGGAAAATCAGTTCTGGAACGCTGCAAAGAAACTCGTGTATATTATAGAGAGCAAATCCAATGACCGTGAAATTTTTACAGATGATAGACAATCAAGTTGTGAAGACAACCCAAAAAGAATCACGTCAATTGGATCAGTAAAACTCGAGTTATGATAAAACCACCGACGAAAGGTAGTGCTGTCCAGAAACTTGACGAGTAAAACTTGTCTGGAACAAGTCGGACGAACAAGGCACAAAAGTTTCTTCAAACTACGAATTTTATTCAATAGAACACAAGAGGAACAGCCCCCAAAGTCGTGCACCACAAGCTCTGGGATCCCTTGCTTATATAATCAGCCCTTAGGCCATCCCAATCTCAACTAGGACTCTAATCCTACTCAGATCACGAATCCTAACTTTCCATAACTGCTCAAGATTCTTCTATACGCAGATAGAAGCAATCTTAAGACTTCCAAACACCTTAGGAACGTATCCCACATTCCTAAACAACTCAAATTCATGACACACACAAAATCCTAACATAACCAACTCGATACTTTCCATACCGAGCCATAACCGACTCAGCTAGGATCCTAAGTCTTCAACCGATACGATCCGATCCTTCCGATCAGATCTTCCTTCCATAATCCTTCTCTAGAAGCATATTTCCACGTCATGCACCTCATGCATATGTGCGAACACCTTCCTTCGACCTTCATATGCACTGCCCTTGATTCAATCATCCTGCGCGACCTCCTGACCCGCTCAACCACAGTTCCTCCCGAACTTGGTTGTTGGAACCTCATCTCCTCCTGAGACTAGTCCAATGGATCCTGTCACCAGCCATGACTTGAACTCAAGCAACACCTGCACATGAACAAACAAACAATCCATACGAGCCCAAGTCCTCGACTTGACTCAAGTTAGTTCCGAACACAACACCTTATGTGAGCACCTCACATAAGCATGTTGCAAAACCACAATAGAAACGATATCAGCCATATCATCCAAAACGCACCAAAAACTTAGCAAATGAATACTAAGCAATCTTTCCAACAATGTAAAGCAAGTATGAAACATTGCAAATGAAAAGCAGAAGCACTGCGGTCAAGTTCCGGACCTTGCCAGAGCAACCCGGAGCTTGAGCCGGAGCTTATCAAAGCTAGAAGAACCTAGCGCTGGATCTTACCAAAACTAGTACAACCAAGCTCCCGCCGGAGCTTACAAAACTAGCAGGACCTAGCGCTGGAGCTAACCAGAACTAGTCGGAACTAGTAAACCCAAAAACCAGAGCTAGACAAAGTACGTCTGAGCTTAGCAAAGGCATGCCGGAGCTATCAAATATATGCCGGAGCTAACAAAGACATGCCGGAGCTAAAGATAAAGCTCACCAGAGCTAACCAAAGCTAGTTGGATCTTACCAAGAAGTCGGACCTAGCATCAAATGTAGTCGGAGCTACCCAAAACAAGCCAGATCTACCGTCGGACCTTGTTGTAGCTCGAAGCTAGAGTCGGACCTTGATAAAAAGGTGTTTTGGTGATATTCGAAACTTTTATCATCAAAGCCAAGTGTATTTACTACAAGCCAATGTATTCAGCACACATAGGTCTTACAATCTCCCCCTTGATGAATGCATTGGCAACACCATTTAAAATCCGAACATTGGCTTATTCTCATAAAAGTTTTGAAGACAATTTTTCCCCATTTGTAAATCAAAAGTAAATGAGAAGAAAAATTATCCCATATTATCTCCCCCTTTATTATCTCTCCTTATGCACATATTATCTCTCCTTATGCACATATTCTCTCTCTTCATGCTTATCTCTCCCCCTTTGACAATGTATTCAGCAAGTCATGAGATATAAACAAATTATCTCTCCTCCTTTAGTTGTTATGAGCATATTATAACATATACATATAAACAAAGCTCATCCAAGTCATACTATCAAGTAACTTACACTATCACATCAATGAAATACATAAAGTAGTGTAAGCCATGCTAGAGATCATATGTAATTTTCAATTTAAGCAAGTCATGATCTCACAAACTTAACTATTTCAAAACCTGAAAGCATGACACTAGTTGCTGCATTTTATTATTTTTCAAAGCATAAATTTAGATAATATGATATCTGCAAGAGATTATATGCGCATCTGCCTTATTCTAACCAACCAAGCCAAGCCTATGTCATTTGACAATCAGAAGCTTAAGAACATGGTTTTAGTCATACACAACTTCTTCCAAGTTCATATCTAAGTGCAATGACAAGCCATCTCAAAAGAAGAAGTGCGATGCATGCATATTCTCTTGATCTTTTCTCAATTTATATTTGTTCATAAAAACTCAACATGTGAGTTGATGACTTGATTAATTCTTTATGATTAAAAGCACTTGTGAACATGCAACAAGTTTAAAACAGCAAGAAAGTTTGACCATGACCAGATTTAGTGTAAGTAGTTATTCCAATTACTAGACATGGCAAAAATTACAAAATGTATAACACGAGTAATATAGTAAGAACTTTCAGCATGTAAAAGGAATCACAAAGTCATATATGTATGAAATACTATGCTCATATTATTTTAATTCCAGATTCACACATAGACTTCCCAAGTTTCAAAAAACTCCCCCTCAATTTAAGCCATGAGGATGCATAACCCCTATTTCACTACGAATGTAACAAAAACGATTGAAATCCAAAGGTTTTGTAAAAATCTCAGCCAATTGTTGTTCGGTATCTACATGGTGAAGCACAATGTTTCCTTTTTCAACATTATCTCGGAGAAAATGATACCTAATATCAATGTGCTTAGTTCTAGAATGTTGCACGGGGTTTTTGGCAATGCAAATAGCACTAGTGTTATCACAAAACAGTGGAACACTATCTAGATCAACCCCATAGTCCATAAGTGTTTGAACAATCCAAAGAATTTGTGAGCAAGCACTAGCAGCAGCTACATATTCAGATTCGGCTGTGGATTGTGCAACTGAATTTTGTTTTCTAGAGGACCAAGCAACAAGAAAATTACCAAGAAAATGACAAGCACAGGAAGTACTTTTCCTATCAACCCTACAACCCCCGAAATCAGCATCCGAAAAAGCTTTCAAAGTAACGGTTGATAAAGAAGGAAGAAAAATGCCAAATTCTTGGGTTCTATGTAAGTACCTGAGAATCCTTTTGATAGCTTGACGATGTGAAACACGTGGGGAAGCTTGAAACCGTGCACAAAGACATACGCTGAATTGTATGTCCGGTCTTGATGCCGTAAGGTACAAAAGTGATCCGATCATAGTTCTATATTCTTTTTGATCCACGGGTTCTCCATCTTCATCAAGTTCAAGTGTTGTCGCTGTTCCCATTGGTGTCTGAAGAGGCTTGCTTTTGTCCATGTTGAAGCACCTTAGGAGATCTTTGGTATACTTCGTTTGATGCACAAAGGTACCCTCCTTGGTTTGTTTGATTTGCAGCCCCAAAAGGTAAGTGAGTTAACCCATCATACTCATTTCAAATTCGGAACTCATCATAGCTGAAAACTTTGGCACAAGATCATGAGAAGCACAACCAAAGATAATATCATCCACATACACTTGAACGAATAATGAGTCATTGCCATGCTTAAGCACAAAAAGAGTTTTATCAACCTTGCCCATGGTAAACCCCTTTTCAAGTAAGAATGTTTTTAGCCTATCATACCATGCTCTAGGGGCTTGTTTGAGACCGTATAAGGCTTTGGACAGTTTGTGAACATTATTAGGAAAATCTGGATTTTCAAAACCTGGAGGTTGTTTGACATAAACCTCCTCATCTATGTAGCCATTAAGAAAAGCACTTTTAACATCCATTTGATATATCTTAAAACCTTTAGATGCTGCAAAAGCTAACAAAATTCTTATGGCTTCTAATCTAGCGACAGGAGCAAAAGTTTCATCAAAATCTAGACCTTCAACTTGAGTGAAACCTTGAGCAACCAACCTAGCCTTATTCCTAACCACAACCCCATCCTCACTTTGTTTATTTTCAAATACCCATTTAGTTCCAATTAAAGTGTGACCTTGAGGTGGAGGTACAAGTTTCCAAACATTATTTCTTTCAAAATTTTCTAACTCTTCTTGCATGGCAATAATCCAAGATTCATTAGTGAGTGCGTGTGATATATCTTTGGGTTCAAAAGAAGCAACAAAAGCAGAATGAGCATGAGAATTTGGATCGCAAAACCTGGACCGTGTGACTCATTCGTGCAAGCTTCCAATCATCTGTTGTGGGGGATTATCTTTGTAAAAACGTAGGGGAACAGACGTCTCACAAGCTTCTTCTTCATTAGGTTCATCGTAGATTGATGAGCTTCTGACTTGTGGACAATCAGGACCAGCATAGGTGATAGCCGGAGCTTGTTCAATGTCCGGAGCTGGACACGTGTCAACTCCGGAACTACCAGGCAGTATCATCGTCTCTTCTTCATCTTCGAAAATACCCTCCCCCTGAGGATACGGATCTGGTCCTACAACACCGGAGCTAGTACCTGGGCTAGCTTTATCAAAAGATACTTCACAAGTCTCCACAATTTTGTTAGTGTTAAGTAAGAGCACACGGTAGCCTCTAGTATGAGATGGATAACCAAGAAACATGCCATCAATGGATCTAGGTTCAAATTTATCAAGATTACCATGTTTCTTAACAAAGCATTTGCAACAAAAGACCCGAAAGTGTGTAACACTAGGCCTATGTCCAAACCGGAGCTCATATGGTGTTTTACCTAGCTTAGCGTGCAAGAAAACACGATTTGAGACATAACAAGCGGTTGCTAACGCATCAGCCCGAAATTTCCTCGGAGTTTGATATTCATCAAGCATAGTCCTAGCCATCTCAACTAAGGTTCTGTTCTTTCGTTCTACAACACCGTTTTGTTGAGGTACATATGGTGAAGAAAATTGATGATCTATTCTATTTTCAGCACAAAAGTGATCAAAAGATTGATTTTTAAATTCAGTTCCATTATCACTTCTAATTGCTTTTAATGATCCTGGGTGATCAATCGATAATCTAAGAAATAAAGTTCTAAAGTGACTAAAAACTTCATTCTTAGACGCCATAAAATACACCCAAGAATATCTAGAGTAATCATCAACAATAACAAGAGCATACCATTTACCTCCGAAGGATTGAACACGTGAAGGTCCTATGGTGTCAAGATGCAAAAGTTGACATGGTTCAGTTGTCATGATCATTGTGAGAGGAGTATGTGAACCTGCAACCATCTTAGCATGTCTACAAGAAGAGCACACAATTTCTTTGTCCCCTTTAAGCTTAGGCAGCCCACGTATGCGATCAAGAGTACTAACACGCGTTAGGTGATCAAAGCCTACGTGACCAAGTCTACAATGCCAAAAATAAAAGTCCTTTGAATCATTTGCAACTAGACACCTATGCTTAGAGGAAGACATATCAAAATCAGCTTTAAAAACTCTTCCAAAACGAGACATGTTAAAAATAAGCTCACTATTTGAACCTACAACTTTGCAGCAGTTTTTATTGAAAATAATTTCTAGATTTTCATCTAGCAATTGTGAAACAGAAAGCAAGTTGTATTTCAAATTTTTGACAAGTGCCACATCCTTCAAAGTGTAGTGATCATTTACTCTAACCGAACCCTTAGCAATTATAGGAGTTGAAGAATTATCAGCAAACATTCTCTACACGTGACACAAAAGAGAGGGAGGAGGACCAATCTTTGTTACCGGTCATGTGGCGTGAGCAACCTGAATCCACAATCCAAATATTCTCCTTCCTCAAGCGTGTAACCTACATAGAAGCACAATACATCGATGACTCAATATTGGGGTTAGTCAAAAGGCATTTAGGAATCCAGTACTGAGTCACGCAACGTGCAGCAGGAAAAACACGCGAAAGCTGAGATAAAACAGCAGGTTTATGAGTCAAAGATTGAGGTTTTCTGTTCTTAACAGTTGATTTAGAAGTTGTTACTTGTTTAGAGTGAAAACCAGTAGCTCCGGAGGTAAAAGCAGAAGGTCCGGAGGCAAAAACTGAAGCTCTGGAGGGAACAACAGAAGATCCGGGAGCTCTCGGAGCTATATGAACTACCGGAGCTGCCTTTGTAGATTTCTTATCAGAAGGTCCGAAAGCTACCTTTTCAAATTTCTGACTCACTAAAGCAGGTTGTGTTTTTCTAATTG
This sequence comes from Tuctoria greenei, assembly GCA_036927565.1. Taxonomy (NCBI): domain Eukaryota; kingdom Viridiplantae; phylum Streptophyta; class Magnoliopsida; order Poales; family Poaceae; genus Tuctoria; species Tuctoria greenei. The sequence continues at coordinate 75,163,391 of JAYESD010000007.1, read as the reverse complement.
CATGAAAGTTATAAGATCTGGCAATTTTTCTTTCCTTTTTCTGTTGTTTAGCTAGTCTATAACAAAAATCTATGACATGACCATCTCTACCACAGTAGGTACAATGAAACTTAATTTTGTACTCATGTCTGGATGAGCACCCAACATTAGAAACAGAATTAGAAAGCACTCCTGCAGATTTGAAAACCACTTCTTTTTGTTTAGGAACTGTTTGAATCAAACCACTTCCTAATGACTTTACGATTTTAGGTGGATGAGCCTTAGCATGAGCATGAGAATCAAAACCTAAACCAGTTTTATCTTTGCAAGACTTGGAAGAATTCAGCAGCAAGTTTAGATTCTTATTCCCATTACAAAACCGACCTAGTGTCCTATTCATGCCATCAAGTTTCTTAGACAAGTCTAGGCAGTTTGCACATGAAGTTTTTCCTTTTAGTTTGCAATTGGAACAATTTTTAACTTCATGAGATCGTAAAGCATTGTTCAATATAGAAATTTCATTTATAGCATCCTGTAGTTTCTTATCAAGATCATCACAAGTAGAACAATGCAAGTCAATTATAGAACAGCTAGCATCTTTCAAGTTTTTATCATTAAGTGCAGCAAGCTCTTTGTTCTTTTTAATTTCTTCACCAAGTATATCTAGAGTGGAGGAGTGTGCACTTCTTAATGTGGACAATTGTTCATAGATTAAGTCACATGAAGGACATGCATCATCACTAGGAATCAAAGTTTTTAAATGGTTAATTTCAGATTCTAGTGATTGAATTTTAGCAGCATTGTCCCTAAGCTTTTTGTCCTTTTTCTTGACAATAACAGTGGCACGAGAAATAGCATCACACATTTCATTACAGGTTGAACATACCTCATCATCGTCACTGTTGTGTTCTGCTTCCTCCTGACTTGATCTTGATCTTGCTTTGCCCGCCATGAAACATATGTTGGCCAGGTCATCATTCTCTTCATCTCTTTCAAAGTCTATGTCACTTGAACTAAGCTCTTGAAGTGCGGTGATGAAGCTGTTAATCATCTTGCGTCCTATGGTACCCTTCTTTTTCTTGTTGGAATTTCCAGAGGAGGTCCAGACCTTGCATTGTTTTTCTTCCCGGGTGGTCGGACCTGAAAGTTTAGGGCATTCTGTACGAAAGTGTCCTGTTTTACCACATTCAAAACAACGTTGAGGTCCGGAGCTTCCTCTCCTTCTAGTTCTCACATTTTGCAATGCTTTTGAGAATCTAGTAGAGATGAGTGCCAATTCCTCTTCTGGAAATTCTTCGATCTGCTCCAGGGTTAGTGAGGACAACACAACAAGAGTATTGCAAGATGATGATTGGCCGGAGCTAGACGTATCACGTTGTGAGATAAATGCAATAGACTTATTTGAGTTCTTACGTGTTAGAATGTCAATTTCATGAGTTTTTAATTTCGAATACAGCACATCTAATGTAAGAGAACTCATGACAGTTGATTCACGTATAGACGTTACTTTCATCTCTCAAATTGACATGTCTAATGCACTAAGGAGTTGTCTAGCATTTTCAACATCTGAAAAATTAACATTCACGCTACGCAAGTTGCTGAGAATTTTATTGAAACGAGCAAAGAGGTCATCGATTGACTCACCTGTTTGCATCTCAAAACGCATATATTCTTTCTTGAACATATCTTGTTTTACCTCCTTGATTGTGTTGGAGCCTTCATGGTAATCACAGAGAGCTCTCCAAACATCGTATGCTGACCGGAGGTGTGCGACACGATCAAAGTCGCTTTGAGTGAGTCCTTGGATGATCAAGTTTCGGGCTTTGTTGTTGTTGTCGACGTCCCGGAGGTTCGTAGACGTAACTTGATCGTTAGGCGGGACTTCATAAGTTTTGTACACCTTTTCCCATATTGCGAAGCCTTGTGCCTGGATGAAAGCCTCCATGCGTGCTTTCCAAACCTGAAAATCAATACCAGCAAACACACAAGGTTTGGCGGAGTACTTCTCCATGCTGATTAGTCAAAAACACGTGCAAATCACAAAGATTAGAGCACCGTGGCTCTAATACCAATTGTAGGATCGAAGAGCACGTGAAAAGCTACCAGAGGGGGTGAATGGTAGATTTAAAAATCTTACGCAGGGGAAACAATTAAAACCCCAAACCCTTCAGCAGAAAAACAATCTGTTGAAGAAATCATATATGAGACTAATCTAAACGAGTTTCACCATGACATAAGTGATATATATCAGAGAGAATCAAGTCACTAAGACAACACAAGAAGAATCACTCAAATCCGTCAAGAAAAACTCAAGTTATGATCTAACGATCAAACAAAGGTCAATCTGACCTACCCGAGGAAAATCAGTTCTGGAACGCTGCAAAGAAACTCGTGTAGATTATAGAGAGCAAATCCAATTACTGTGAAATTTTTACAGATGATAGAAAATCAAGTTGTGAAGACAACCCAAAAAGAATCACGTCAATTGGATCAGTAAAACTCGAGTTATGATAAAACCACCGACGAAAGCTAGTGCTGTCTAGAAACTTGACGAGTAAAACTTGTCTGGAACAAGTCGGATGAACAAGGCACAAAAGTTTCTTCAAACTACGAATTTTATTCAATAGAACACAAGAGGAACAGCCCCCAAAGTCGTGCACCACGAACTCTGGGCTCCCTTGCTTATATAACCAGCCCTTAGGCCATCCCAATCTCAACTAGAACTCTAATCCTACTCAGATCACGAATCCTAACTTTCCATAACTGCTCAAGATTCTTCTATACGCAGATAGAAGCAATCTTAAGACTTCCAAACACCTTAGGAACGTATACCACATTCCTAAACAACTCAAATTCGTGACACACACGAAATCCTAACATAACCAACTCGATACTTTCCATACCAAGCCATAATCGACTCAGCTAGCAGCCTAAGTCTTCAACCGATACGATCCGATCCTTCCGATCAGATCTTCCTTCCATAATCCTTCTCTAGAAGCATATTTCCACGTCATGCACCTCATGCAAACGTGCGAACACCTTCCTTCGACCTTCATATGCACTGCCCTTGATTCAATCATCCTGCGCGACCTCCTGACCCGCTCAACCACAGTTCCTCCCGAACTTGGTTGTTGGAACCTCATCTCCTCCTGAGACTAGTCCAATGGATCCTGTCACCAGCCATGACTTGAACTCAAGCAACACCTGCACATGAACAAACAAACAATCCATACGAGCCCAAGTCCTCGACTTGACTCAAGTTAGTTCCGAACACAACACCTTATGTGAGCACCTCACATAAGCATGTTGCAAAACCACAATAGAAATGATATCAGCCATATCATCCAAAACGCACCAAAAACTTAGCAAATGAAGACTAAGCAATCTTTCCAACAATGTAAAGCAACCACGAAACATTGCAAATGAAAAGCAGAAGCACTGCGGTCAAGTTCCGGACCTTGCCAGAGCAACCCGGAGCTTGAGCCGGAGCTTATCAAAGCTAGAAGAACCTAGTTCGAAGCTTACTAAAACTAGTACAACCAAGCTCCCGCCGGAGCTTACAAAACTAGCAGGACCTAGCGCTGGAGCTAACCAGAACTAGTCGGAACTAGTAAACCCAAAAACCGGAGCTAGACAAAGTACGTCCGAGCTTAGCAAAGGCATGCCGGAGCTATCAAATATATGCCGGAGCTAACAAAGACATGCCGGAGCTAAAGATAAAGCTCACCGGAGCTAACCAAAGCTAGTTGGATCTTACCAAGAAGTCGGACCTAGCATCTAATGTAGCAGGAGCTACCCAAAACAAGCCGGATCTACCGTCGGACCTTGTTGTAGCTCGGAGCTAGAGTCGGACCTTGAGAAAAAGGTGTTTTGGTGATATTCGAAACTTTTATCATCAAAGCCAAGTGTATTTACTACAAGCCAATGTATTCAACACACATAGGTCTTACAGGGAAAAAGGAGGAGAGAAGAGTGAAGAAAAAAAGAAGAGAAGGAAGGAGCTGCCGTGTGCCGGAGATCATCGCGTCACCGTCGTTGTGCCGCCGGAGGATCGCTGCGCCGACTACTTTGCCTATGCTACACCTCCGTCCTACAACTTTTGGAGCCACCGCGTCTGTGACGCCCGGTTCCGAAAAAATGAACCAAGCTAATGCATATGTGTGCCCAGGATGTTCATCACACATACACTCTAGCAATCACAAAAGAGTATACAGAAAATTACCACAAAACAAGATTAATTAACCAAGTTTTATTACACAAACCATATTGTCCTCGAATACAAGCTCTAATGAATATTAAGGACAAGTTCAACTAATGCAGCGGAAATAAAATAATTAGGCAACTATGCAAACTGGACAACTAAGCATAAGGGATAGCGCAACTCCAATGACACCACAGGCAAAGCTGACGGTAGACACGGCCTAGAACTTCGCATTCTCACCATTAAACTCCCAATCCTGACCTGCAACTGTTGGGGGGAGATTGCAAGAGTGAGTACATGTCGTACTCAGTAAGTGTGTAAAGTATGACATGTGGCTTATTCAAATGACGACAATAATAATGGCAAAGTGCTGAAAAGTACATTAAAGCATTTGAAAAGCAATATATTACATATATGTTAAGTAAACCCATCATTATCATAAGTAATACCATAATACTAGTCCACAATTCACCATCCTCATCAATAATTACAGATTTCACCATTTGCCAATAACCATATTCAGTACCAGAAATAAATCCATACCATCCATAACCATTAACAAACCATAACCATCCCAAATTCCAATTTCCCTCTAATCATGGAAGTTATCCAGGTGCTCATAACCGGGAGCACGGCTATCATGATAGTTTTAGACACACTCTGCAGAGTTTGTACCTCTTTACCCACGTGTTCGTGATTTCATCACCTTTCGATGACTAAAACCTCTATTATGTCGTCTCACACTTCCATCGGTGTGTGGCCAATAGATCACAAAATAGCATTACAATGGCATTACTAGCCTATTTAGACCCCACTGAGGTTTCACCGGTGGCGATGCCTCCAACCGAGCACATCTTCAACCAAGGGCCCCCTCTTGAGCCATTCAGATCCCAGGGTAGTCCCACCAATCATCAACAAACCCAATCCGACTACCCCTTCCCCGAGCATCCACAATGGTTCAAAAAGCACTAGCAAAGCCTTAATTAATCAACTATGCCGCACCCATACTTGGCCTCATGGTGGCACTGTAGTCCTGGCTTATTCTCGCATGAACCGGTCCTTAGATCTAAAGCAAGCAAACCACCATAACATCCAACCCATCCACATACCAGGCTTGATTAGATCACCCATTACCATATCATATTTAACCAGTTCATGTTAACCATAATCTCATCCATGCATAATTAAATTGGGTGGTATAGTTGGTTTCCATCCCAGTTGATTAAGCGAGGCAAAAAGGTAAAAAGACCTTTCCCGAATCTCTACCATATATTCCAGGTGACAAGGATGGTTAAACAAAGCTAGTAAACTCCCTATCATAGGATTCCCATCAAATTGACACAAGCATGCAATTTTGCAAACAAAACATTTATTTTAAAATAGGATCATTCAAGGACACTTGCCTTGCTCTTGCGGTTGATTAGGGTCAATTTCTTCAAACTCTTGGTGCTGTAGATCCTCCGCGGCACTCTCTAGCGCAAATCCGTCTAATCCACACAATAAACATACAAGACAAGAAACACAATCAAAGAGTGCACAAATATTACTCAATATGACATGACATGCATGATTAATGCAAATGCAAGGTAGAGCTTGTTAATTGATTGCTTTTAATGATAACTAACTAGTTCTAATAGCTTTTAACAAGTTTATACAGGTTTGGAGTTGATTAGATCAAATTTTAGAATTAATTCAACACAATTTAACCAGAAAGATCGGACTAGTCCTCTAGAGACCGGACAAGTCCGCCCTCTGCGAGATCAGCAGATTAGGGTTTTCTAGATCAACGTAATTTTGGAGATTTGGGGTTGAATTCACGTAAGGAAAAGAGAATAGAAGGTATACCAGGTGTTTAGGACTCCAATGAATCAAGAAACTTGGAGGTAACACTTGGATCTTGATGATCTAGGATTGGTGATGAACTTGGGGATGAATTGGTGGTGAAGGACGAAACTTGGTGGAGATCTTGATCCTCTTTCGTTTCCTCCTCCTCTTCTTCTTACTTGGGATCTTCTCCTCCCTCTGTGATGGTGGCTCCCCATGAAATAGGGTTTGGGTGGGTGGAAAACTGACAAATAGATGTCAATCTAAGGGGTGGGGCTGTTTATATAGAGGTGCAGGCTAGGGTTAGGTGGATTTCGAGTTTTGGGATGAGTAGAGGCCGGTTTAGAGTCCCACATGGGCTCTAAAAGAGTTAGGCACGACGCCCCTAGGCCCACTTAACGTTAAACCCAAGAAACAAGTCGTAAAACAAAAGATCAACTCGGAGTCATGAAATATCGGACAAGTCCGAAAAGGACCGGACTAGTCCGAAGTCGTCCAGAGAGAAAATCGGACAAGTCTGGCCAAAAATCGGACAAGTCCGACTTTAAATAGAGAGGAAAACGGACAAGTCCGCTGGAACACCGGACTAGTTCGGAAAAGTCCAAGGACTTAGCAATTTTTCAAGGATTCTTGGAATATCGGACTAGTCCGCACGAAATCGGACAAGTCCGAAAGTTTCCAGTGCCAAAAATCGGACTAGTCCGCACTTTCCTGCATTTCAAGTGTGGTTTTGTTCCAAATCAATTTTAAATGCTCCGAATCAATTTTAAACTTGTTCCTCTTTGCGTGGGTTAATGTTAAACATGTATATGAGTGTATGTAGGTCATGATGCATGAAAATGAGGGTGTTACAAACCTACCCCCCTCAAAATAAATCTCGCCCTCGAGATTCGATGCAGAAGAGAAGAGATAGGGAAATTCCTTCTTGAGATCATCCTCCAATTCCCACGTTGCTTCTTTTTTGTGTGGTGCTTCCATTGAACTTTACACCATCTAATAACCTTGTTCCTTGTGACTCTCTCCTTGGTTTCCAAGATTTTGATCGGTTGCTCGGCATAAGTCAAATATTCCTCTAGCTCCAATCCTTTCGTTGGCACTTGTCCTTCCGGTATTCTCAAGCACTTCTTGAGCTGGGAAACATGAAAGACATCATGTTCGTCTGAAAGATGAGCTGGCATGTCCAACTTATATGCTACTTCTCCTCTTTTGTCTAAAATCTTGAATGGTCCAATATAGCGAGGTGCTAGCTTTCCTCTTATGTTAAACCTCTTATGACCCCTCATTGGTGACACCTTGAGGTAAACAAAATCTCCTATTTCAAAGGCTAATTTCATTCTCCTATTGTCCGCATAGCCCTTTTGTCTTGATTGGGCAGCCTTCAAGTCCTCACGAATTATTTGGACTTGCTTTTCGGCTTCTTGCAACACATCCGGACCAAATACTTGAGTTTCTCCTGCCTCATTCCAGAATAAAGGTGTCCTACACTTCCTCCCATAAAGTGCTTCATATGGTGACATCTTCAAACTTGCTTGGTAACTATTGTTGTATGAAAATTCCGCGTATGGCAAGCTTTTGTCCCAACTTTTCCCATGCTTCAAAGCACAAGCTCTTAACATGTCCTCCAAAATCTGATTGGTCCTCTCGGTTTGTCCATCTGTTTGAGGATGATATGCTGAACTAAAATTCAACCTCGTTCCTAAAGCTTCATGCAATTTTTGCCAAAATCTGGAGGTAAATTGAGAACCTCTATCCGAGACTATCTTCTTAGGGACTCCATGTCCACACACAATATGCTCCATGTATATTTCGGTCAATTGTGCAGCTGTATATTTGGTCTTCACAAGGACAAAATGAGCTGACTTGGTTAAGCGATCCACAATTACCCAAATTGAGTCATACCAGGACTGAGTACGTGGTAACCCAACTATGAAGTCCATTCCAATTTCTTCCCACTTCCATTTCGGAATCTTCAACGGTTGCAATAATCCGGCTGGCCTTTGATTTTTTGCCTTGACTCATTGGCACACATCACACAATGCTACATATTAAGCTATGTCCTTCTTCATGCTATCCCACCAATAGCAAGTCTTCAAGTCTTTGTACATCTTTGTACAACCAGGGTGAATTGAGTAAGGCGAGTCATGTGCCTCCTTTAATATTGTCTCCCGAATATGCTTCACATTAGACACAACGATCCTCTTTCCAAGCCATAAGGTACCATGTTTGTCTTCATCAAATCTGAGTTCTCTCACTTCCTCGATCCTTTCCTTGATTTCCTTGATCTCCTCATCTGCGGTTTGTGCCTCTCGAATTTCTTGCTCCAAGGTTGGGTTAACTCCATCATCTCCATCTTATTTACAAACCCGAGGTTCAACCTTTCAAACTCCTTACATAACTCGGATGGTAACTCTCGAACTGTGAGTTGATGACTTACTCCCTTTCTACTCAAAGCATCGGCCACTACATTGGCCTTTCCTAGATGATAGTTGATCCCCAAATCATAATCTTTGATGAGATCCAACCATCTTCGTTGCCTCAAGTTCAGATCCGTTTGTGTGAAATTATACTTCAAACTCTTATGATCCGTATAAATTTCACACCTATGTCCAAGGATATAGTGTCTCCAAATCTTTAATGCGTGTACCACGGCCGCGAGTTCCAAATCGTGCATGGGGTAATTCTGCTCATTGTTCTTCAATTGTCTTGATGCATAGGCTACCACTTGACCTTCTTGCATCAATACACATCCAAGTCCTTGTCTCGATGCATCACAATAAATGTCAAAACTCTTGCTTACATCCGGCAATACCAAAACTGGGGCTGTTGTCAACCTCTTCTTTAACTACTCAAAACTATTATGACAAGCTTCAGTCCATTGGAACGCCTTTCCCTTCATTAGCAACTCCGTCATAGGCTTGGCTATCTTGGAAAAGTCCGTGATGAATCTACGGTAATATCTAGCCATCCCAAGAAAACTCCTTATTTCCTTGACATTTTGCGGCGGTTCCCACTTCAACACGTCTCTCACTTTTCTAGGGTCAACCGATACTCCTCCTCCCTAAATTATATGACCCAAAAACGACACCTCTCTCAACCAAAACTGACACTTGTTGAACTTGGCATACAATCGATGCTCCCTCAATTTCTGCAACGTAAGTCTCAAGTGTTCCTCATGTTCTTTCTCATCCTTCGAGTAGATCATAATGTCATCAATAAACACCACAACGAATATATCCAAGTACTCCATGAAGACCTTATTCATGAGGTACATAAAGTAGGCAGGCACATTTGTCAATCCAAATGACATCACGGTGTACAAATAAGATCCATACCGTGTTCTAAAAGCTGTCTTGGGTAGGTCCAATGGTCTAATCTCCATTTGAAAGTATCCTGACCACAAATCAATCTTAGAGAAGACACAAGCACCCTTCATCTGATCAAACAAGTCTTCAATGCGCAGCAAGGTGTACTTGTTCTTGATTGTTACCTCATTGAGAGCTCGGTAATCCACACACATCCTTTGGGATCCATCCTTCTTGTCCACAAATAGAACGGGCACCCCCCAAGGTGAAGAGCTTGGGCGAATGAAACCCTTCTCTAATTGCTCTTGAATCTGCTTTTTGAGCTCCGCTAATTCCATAGGAGGCATCCTATACGACCTCTTAGCTATAGGTGCAGTTCCAGGTATTAAATCAATAACAAACTCAACGTCTCGATCAGGTGGCATACCTGAAAACTCGTCCAGAAAAACATCTAAAAATTCACACACCACCAGAATCTCCTCAATTGCGGCACCGTCCATATGACTCAACTCCAATTGCTTCGGTGCTGTTTGAGATGCTTCAAATTCTACGGTGATCCCTTCTTCGTTGGTCAACTTCACCGTCTTCGTGGCACACTCAGTAACTCCATTGTGCTTCCTCAACCAGTCCATACCAAGTATAATGTCCAACCCTTGAGATTCCAAAACAATGAGGTTGGCGGAGAAGTCTACCCCCCATATTCTAAGTCTTACTTTTGGACATACTATATTTGTCCTCATCTCTCCTCCAGGAGACTTAACCAATAGAGTAAACTTCATATGAGAGATAGGCAAACTATACTTGGCAACATACGTTGATGCAACGAATAAATGCGATGCTCTAGAATCAAATAACATAGTCGCAGGGTTGGAGTTGGCGAGAAACATACCAATGACCACGTCATCCGCTTGCTGAGCATCCTCCATAGAGACATGGTTCACGTTGCCACGAGCAAAATTCTGCTGTCCATGGTTCCCTTGTGTCTGTCCTCCATTAGGTCTTGGGTTTTGCCTCGGTGCATTGCTTCCTTGACCAAGGCCTGACTTAGGACATTGATGCGCAAAGTTTCCAGCTTCTCCACAAGTATAACACTTCTTAACTCCACCAAAATTATTGGGACGAGTTTGGTTTTGAACACTTGCAGCAGGAAAATTAGCACGAGGCGCATAAGGCATTGGAGGCCTAGGTGCTTGCATAACAGGGCGCTGCTGCACAAACTGAGTTGGGCGTGGTGGATAACCAGGGCACTGAGCAAGAATAGAGGAGCTGTAATAGGGCGCATTGGATGGTGCAAGACGAGGGCGCACATTACTTCCTTGTTGCTGTCCTTGATATGGCGCCTTCCTCTTATTGTCTTGCTCCATCTCACGAATCTTGTTCTCAACCACAATCGCTTTGTCCACAAGCTTCTGAAAATTTGCATAGTCACAATTGAGTAGTTGCACTTGTATTTCATTGTTCAAGCCCCTCATGAACAAATATTTTTTCTGGCTGTCCTGACTAACATCCTCAGGCGCGTACCTTGAGAGTTGAGTGAATTTATGTAGATATTCACTCACACTTGATCTTCCTTGCCTTAAATTCTCAAATTCTTGCGTTTCAAGATCATAACACCCTCGGGCACATAATGAGAACGAAAATTCTCCTTGAATTCGGCCCAAGTAATTCTCTCTTGGTTCTCATGAGCATTGCAATAAGCATCCCACCAATCCGTAGCTGCCCCAACTAGTTGATGAGAAGCAAACAAGACCTTCTCTCGGTCACTGCATTGGACAATAGCTAGCTTCTTCTCCACGGACTTGAGCCAATCATCCGCATCCATAGGATCGGCAGCTTGAGCAAAGGTTGGCGGCCTACTCCTCATAAACTCTCCCAATCGGTTATGAGGGGGTGGGGGTGGCAGTGGAGGCATGTGGGGCTGATTGTTGATATTTCCACCCTGCGGATGTCCCATTGTTTGTATCATGGTTCGCATGAGCTGGTTTTGCATAGACAATAGCTGCTCAATGTTGATAGCTCCCTAAGTAGATCCTTGTCCGATGTTGTTCTGAGGCACTCCATTGTTCTCCTCCTCATCATTGCCATCCCTCTGGTTGCGAGTCCCCACCATCTGAAGAATAGCAATAAGTAATAATTAGAGAACGTCCCCAACTATATGCATCAAGGGATATGAAACTAACAGCTAGCTACACTAGCCTAGGTGGACATGGCAATGCTAAAGCACCCCAAAATCCTCTATTAAGCACACAAGCAAACAATATATATAGCAAACAGCACTCCAAGCAAAAACACATCGATTCCTGAGTGCTCCTATGTGCTCTAAAGTGTCCATTCTAGCTAGGCTGCATCCTACGGTCAACCTGTGGCTCTCATACTATTCTGTGATGCCCGGTTCTGAAAAAATGAACCAAGCTAACGCATATGTGTGCCCAGGATGTTCATCACACATACACGAGAGCAATCACAAAAGAGTATACAGAAAATTACCACAAAACAAGATTAATTAACCAAGTTTTATTACACAAACCATATTATCCTCGAATACAAGCTCTAATGAATATTAAGGACAAGTTCAACTAATGCAGCGAAAATAAACTAATTAAGCAACTAAGCAAACTGAACAACTAAGCATAAGGGATAGCGCAGCTCCAATGACACCACAGGCAAAGCTGACGGTAGACACGGCCTAGAACTTCGCATTCTCACCATTAAACTACCAATCCTGACCTGCAACTGTTGGGGGGGGGGGGTTGCAAGAGTGAGTACATGTCGTACCCAGCAAGTGTGGAAAGTATGACATGTGGCTTATTCAAATGACGACAATAATAATGGCAAAGTGCTGAAAAGACATTCAAACATTTGAAAAGCAATATATTACATATATGTGAAGTAAACCCATCATAATCATAAGTAATACCATAATACCAGTCCACAATTCACCATCCTCATCAATAATTCCAGATTTCACCTTTTGCCAATAACCATATTCAATACCAGAAATAAATCCATAACCATCCATAACCATTAACAAACCATAACCATCCCAAATTCCAATTTCCCTCTAATCATGGAAGTTGTCCAGGTGCTCATAACTGGGAGCACGGCTATCATGATAGTTTTAGACACACTCTGCATAGTTTGTACCTCTTTACCCACGTGTTCGTGATTTCATCACCTTTCGATGACTAAAACCTCTATTATGTTGTCTCACACTTCCATCGGTGTGTGGCCAAGAGATCACAAAATAGCCTTTACAAAGGGATTACTAGCCTATTTAGACCCCACTGAGGTTTCACTGGTGGCGATGCCTCCAACTGAGCACATCTTCAACCAAGGGCCCCCTCTTGAGCCATTCGGATCCCAGGGTAGTCCCACCAATCATCAACAAACCCAATCCGACTACCCCTTCCCCGAGCATCCACAATGGTCCAAACAGCACTTGCAAGGCCCTAATTAATCAGCTACACCGCACCCATACTTGGCCTCGTGGTGGCACTGTAGTCCTAGCTTATTCTCGCATGAACCGGTCCTTAGATCTAAAGCAAGCAAACCACCATAACATCCAACCCATCCACATACCAGGCTTGCTTAGATCACCCATTACCATATCATATTTAACCAGCTCATATTAACCATAATCTCATCCATGCATAATTAAATTGAGTGGTATAGTTGGTTTCCATCCCAGTTGATTAAGTGAGGCAAAAAGGTAAAAAGCCCTTTCCCGACTCTCTACCATATATTCCAGGTGACAAGGGTGGTTAAACAAAGCTAGTAAACTCCCTATCATAGGATTCCCATCAAATTGACACAAGCATGCAATTTTACAAACAAAACATTTTTTTTAAAACAGGATCAATATGCTTCAAGGACACTTGCCTTGCTCTTGCAGTTGATTAGGGTCAATTTCTTCAAACTCTTGGTGCTGTAAATCCTCCGCGGCACTCTCTAGCGCAAATCCGTCTAATCCACACAATAAACGTACAAGACAAGAAACACAATCAAAGAGTGCACAAATATTACTCAATATGACATGACATGCATGATCAATGCAAATGCAAGGTATAACTTGTTAATTGATTGCTTTTAATGATAACTAACTAGTTCTAATAGCTTTTAACATGTTTATACAGGTTTGGAGTTGATTAGATCAAATTTTAGAATTAATTCAACGCAATTTAACCAGAAAGATCAGACAAGTCCGCTAGAGACCGGACAAGTCCGCCCTCTGCGAGATCAGCAAATTAGGGTTTTCTAGATCGACGTAAATTTGGAGATTTGGGGTTGAATTCACATAAGGAAAAGAGAATAGAATGTATACCAGGTGTTTAGAACTCCAATGAATCAAGAAACTTGGAGGTAACACTTGGATCTTGATGATCTAGGGTTGGTGATGAACTTGGGGATGAATTGGTGGTGAAGGACGAAACTTGGTGGAGATCTTGATCCTCTTTCGTTTCCTCCTCTTTTTCTTCTTGCTTGGGATCTTCTCCTCCCTCCTTGATGGTGGCTCCCCACGAACTAGGGTTTGGGTGGGTGGAAAAGTGACAAATAGATGTCAATCCAAGGGGTGGGGCTGTTTATATAGAGGTGGAGTCTAGGGTTAGATGGATTTCGAGTTTTGGGAGGAGTAGAGGCCGGTTTAGAGTCCCACACGGGCTCTAAAAGAGTTAGGCACGACGCCCCTAGGCCCACTTAATGTGAAACCCAAGAAACAAGTCGTAAAACAAAAGATCAACTCGGAGTCACGAAATATCGGACAAGTCCGAAAAGGACCGGACTAGTCCGAAGTCGTCTAGAGAGAAAATCGGACAAGTCTGGCCAAAAATCGGACAAGTCCGACTTTAAATAGAGAGGAAAACGGACAAGTCCGCTAGAACACCGGACTAGTCCGGAAAAGTCCAAGGACTTAGCAATTTTTCAAGGATTCTTGGAATATCGGACTAGTCCGCACGAAATCGGACAAGTCCGAAAGTTTCCTGTGCCAAAAATCGGACTAGTCCGCACTTTCCTGCATTTTAAGTGCGGTTTTGTTCCAAATCAATTTTAAATGCTCCGAATCAATTTTAAACTTGTTCTTTTTTATGTGGGTTAATGTTAAACATGTATATGAGTGTATGTAGGGCGTGATGCATGAAAATGAGGGTGTTACTGCGTCTACGGTAGGATACGTTTTCCGACACAAATTTTAGCAACGTATTAGATCTAAAAGACACGGATTAATCTAATACTCAAATTATACAATGTGTAGAATTTAATTTATTCATGCATTCATAAATCATCATCAAATCATTATAAATTAATTTTAAACTTGCAAAACATATCAAACCTACCAAGATTAATGTGTTATTTTAGAGTTGATCAAATTTATATTTTCAGTATTATTTAATCTGTTTTCTGAATTTAATAAAGAAGATTAAAGCCTAGTTAATTCATAAATCATCAAATTAAAATCAGAAAAATTCCTAAAAATTTAGAATAAATTCTAGTAAGTTATTAATAATACTTTCAGCATAGTTAATGTTCTGAAATAATTATTTTCCCTCCGAATAAATTCTAATTAATTCCAAACTTGCTTAAATAATAGAAAATCATTATCAATATTTATTAAAAAGCCATAGAAATTTATTTAGCATTAATACGAACATATTTTCTGCATACATTCATATTTTGCATATTGATTAGTGGTTGCAATGCATTTATTGTGTATGTTGCTTGTGTAGTGCTTGATTACAAGTAGGTGAGTATGCTCAAGAAGTTACGATCGAGAGGCGATTACGCGAGGATCTTCTTGTGCAAGACTTTGCATTGATTGAGCATCGAATTGCGTAACATTAAGGCAAGTGTTCTTGATCATATTAGTCATGTTTTATTAAATGTTTTGTTTGCGACATTGCATGCTCGTTTCAAGATGATGGGAAACCCATACGTAGTAGTTTACCAGCGTTGTATGCCACTCTTTGTCGCCGGGATATAAATGATGAGTTGAGTATGGGTATTTTTATTTTTGCACTGCATCTCTACACGGGTTATGGGTAACTAAATAATACTCTTGACAACTTCAATTATGAGAAATCTGGATGGGAATGGAATGATAATTAATTTAGCAACATGGAACTTTGGAGATCTAAGCAAGCATGGTTTGTGGATTGGGTTGGTCGATATGGTGATTTGCTTGGCTTGGATCTAAGGACCAGTTCATGCGAGGATAGGCCAGGACAACAGTGTCACCACAAGGCCAAGTATGGGTGCGGCTTAGCCAATTAATTATGTGTATTACCAGCATTGATTCATATCATTTGGAGGAGCGGGGAATGGGAGTCGGTTGGGTTTGCAATAGTGGCGGGACTGCCCTGGGATCTGAACGGCACAAGAGGGGGCCCTTGGTTGGACATGCTCAGTTGGAGACATCACCACCGATGAAACCTTAGTGGGTCTGAATATGCTGGTAGTCCATTTGTAATGGCTATTTTGTGATCTCTTGGCCATACACCTAAGGAAGTGTAATTGGCATAAGGGAGGTTTTTTTATTCGCCAACGGGTGATGAAATCACGAACTTGTGGGTAAAGTGTTACAACCTCTGCAATGTGTTAAAAACTATTATGATAGTCGTGCTCTCGGCCTAGACAACTTCTATGATTACAGGAAACTTTTTATTTGGGATGGTTGGTTATGGTTACGGTTATGGTTATGGATTGCGTTATGATAAGTGGACATGGATGATGATGATGGTAATAATATGGTATATGGATGGATAATTGATTATGGTATCGTATTATGTTAATTATATGGGATATTATGGGATTACTTCACATAGACATTGTATGATGCTTTTTACACGTTTTAAATATACTTTTTAGCAATTAGCCATTGTTTATTATCATACCTTGATTAAGCTACATGTCATACTTTCCCACACTTGCTGAGTATGACATGTACTCACCCTTGCAATTCCCCACCAACAATTTCAGGTGATGTTTGAGAGTATCCTGAGGATAATGCGGTGTACTAGACTGTGTGCTGCCGTCGACTTGCCTGTGGTGTTGCTTGGAGCCGTGCTATCCTATTTGCTTAGTTTGCTTAATTAGATTGTTTTCGCTGCAGTACTATTATCCTTAATAATCATTGGAGTTGTAATTTGAGGATTATTTGAATATCATAATAAAAGTACCTTCATTAATAATTTGTGATGTGGTAATTATCTGTTTATCATTTGTGATGCACTCGTGTATGTGTGTTGAACATCCTGGGTACACATATGCGTCACACTTGGTTCATTTTCGAAACCGGGTGTCACAAATTGTTATCAGAGTCATGTCAACCGTAGGATGCAAGCCTAGGTAGAAACAACACCACAAAACACATAGGAACTATTTTCTAAAAACTACTTTTGAAATGGCATCGCTGCTGCATTTACTTTTGCAATTTCAGTCAATTAAAGAAATTACTTGCTGCTGTGTTTTACCTTCTAAAATCAGCCACATTTTAACTTGTTTACTGCTGCATTTTGTACATTTCCCTACTAAAGTTCTTGAAAAAAATATATGTTTTGCTGCTGCATTATTTTGATTAATTGCCTTTCTTGTTGCTGCATGTTTCCTATTTTTTCCTCCGTATTGATGTCGTGCACTCTCTTTCTTTTCTCATAGTTGCTGCTGCAATCTTTGCACTATTTCACCTCTCATCTCTATTGATTCTCTGTTAAGAATGCATGATTTATTTTTGATAAACATTCTTTCAAAATTTTCCATTCTCTTACTTATTTCGACTTCTTTATTTTCTCCATTCATATCCAACACACTTCTTTTGCAAAAAGTTTAGATGACCACACTAGCATTCTTAAGGAAATGGAAGTACGAGCATTTGAAAAGGAATTGGAAGAGTACACATCTAGAGGAGAAGACATTCAAGACGCACTTCACATGGAAGAGCAATTGTTGCTAACGTAAAGAAGACGATGATCCCACCTTTAGCCGTAGCTACGAAATGTTGTGTCTCAAAATTAGGAATTAGGTCTACCCTTGAATAACTTGTAATAAAAATGCTTAATTCGTTAGTGTGCTTGCTTAGGTTTGATGTGATGATTGTATGTTTCATTGCTTCGTGTGGATGCTTGGATGTGCGTTGTGGAATGCTTTGTCATTTATCCACATCCTCATCCATTATATAAATGAAGTGTCATTAGGATAATATACCTTGATGCATGCATATAGGATGGGATTTCTTTTATATCTCTTTTCTCGTCAACCTCTACTTCAATGGAAGACGAACACAATTAGTGGAATCACTACTCCGGAGGAAGCTACATGGGAGTATGAAGACGATATCAAGATAAAGTTTTTCCTTATCTATTCTCTAATCTCTCTGAATATCGAGGGCGAGATTCCTGTTAACGGGGGTAGATTGTAACATCCCAATATTAAAAATTCGGCTAAATAAAAAAATTTAAATAAGAAACTACAATTTATTTTAAAATATTTTCTCCGATCCACTAAAATCTCGAGGACGAGATTCATGTTAAGGGTGTAGAATTGTGACATACCGGTTTTCAAACTTTGGCAAATTAAAATTTGAATAGGAAGTTAGAATTTAATAATAGGAAGAAATTGTTTTTTCATAAAGAAAATAATAAAATATGCATCATCATGCATTTTCATTCATTTTCATTCGTACAATCTATGACCAAATTATATTTTAATCCAATTGGAATAAATTAAATCGCACATGCATATGCATTCATGTTTAGGCATAACATTAATTGACCAATCCTATTGGAAACATATTAGAAATTTCGTACAATAGAAAAATAACTAGAAAGTAAAATATGGAAAGGAGATCAATAATAATAGTAATAAAAATGGAGAAAGAATATATATATGAAAAATAAACAATAATAGTAAATAAAATAAAATAATAAAGAAATGAATAAATAATAAATAACATTTAACAAAGAAAAGAAAATAATAAACAGATAATATAAGTAAATAAACAAGACATAGAAAATATAAGTAATATATATATATATATATATATATATATATATAAGAGGGAAAGTAAAAAAATGTTTCTGGAACCTTCCGAAAGTTTCCGGGGGAAGCTTTCCTTCCACCCCGGAAGCTTTCGGGCAAACATGGCACCGAGCGGGAGCCGCTCGCCCGTGCCCTAGCCGGACCGCTCATGCACGCCAAGCGCGCCCATGGCCTCCGCGCGCCCGCCCTACGCCGAGCCTGATGTCTCCAGCACCGTGTTGTGCTCAGTTGTAACTGAGCCGGACTCTCGGTACAGCATCCCCGCCCCTTATAAATAGCATCAAGCCCTGTTGCCCATGTACGAGAGTTCCAGTGCCGCTAGGGAGCAAAGAAAAACCCTAGAATCCAGAGGGAAAAGGAGGAGGGAAGAGGGAAGAAAAAAAAAAGAGAAGGAAGGAGCCGCCGTCCGCCGGAGATCGTCGCGCTGCCGTCGTCTTGCCGCCAGAGGATCGCGGTGCCGACTACTTTGTCTACGCTACGCCTCTATCTCGTGACTTTCGAAGCTGCCGCATCTACGGTAGGATATGTTTTCCGACACGAATTTTAGCGACGTATTGGATCTAAAAGACACGGATCAATCTAATACTCAAATTATACAATGTGTACAATTTAATTTATTCATGCGTCCATAAATCATCGTCAAATCATTATAAATTAATGTGAAACTTGCAAAATATATCAAACCTACCATGATCAATATGTTATTTTAGAGTTGATCAAATTTTTATTTTCATTATTATTTAATCTGTTTTCCATATTTAGTAAATAAGATTAAAGCTTAGTTCACTCATAAAGCATCAAATTAAATCCAGAAAAATTCCTAAAAATTTAGAATAAATTCGAGTAAGTTATTACTAATATTTTAAGCATATTTAATGTTCTGAAATAATTATTTTTCATCTGAATAAATTCTAGTTAATTCCAAACTTGCTCAAATAAATAGGAAATCATTATCAGAATTTATTAAAAAGCCATAGAAATTTATTTAGCATTAATACACACATATTTTCTGCATACATCCATATTTTTCATATTGATTAGTGGTTGCAATGCATTTATTGTGTATGTGCTTGATTGCAAGTAGGCGGGTACGCTCAAGAAGTTACGATCGAGAGGTGATTATGCGAGGATCTTCATGTGCAAGACTTTGAATTGATTGAGCATCGAATTGCAGAACATTAAGGCAAGTGTCCTTGATCATATTGATCATGTTTTATTAAATGTTTTCTTTGCGAAATTGCATGCTCGTGTCAATATGATGGAAAACCTATATGTAGTAGTTTACTGGCGTTGTATGCCACTCCTTGTCGCCGGGATATACATGATGAGTCAGGTATGGGTATTTTTATTTTTGCACCGCATCACTACATGGGTTATGGGTAACTTAAATAATACTCTTGACAACTTCAATTATGAGAAATTTGGATGGTAATGGAATGATGAATAATTTAGCAACATGGAACTTGGGAGATCTAAGCAAGCATGGTTTGTGGATTGGGTTGGTCGATGTGGTGGTTTGCTTGCCTTGGATCAAAGGACCGGTTCAAGCAAGAATATTCCACGACA
Organism: Tuctoria greenei; assembly: GCA_036927565.1. Taxonomy (NCBI): domain Eukaryota; kingdom Viridiplantae; phylum Streptophyta; class Magnoliopsida; order Poales; family Poaceae; genus Tuctoria; species Tuctoria greenei. The sequence continues at coordinate 75,143,489 of JAYESD010000007.1, read as the reverse complement.
ACAGTGTCACGACAAGGCCAAGTATGGGTGCGGCTTAGCCAATTAATTTCGAGTATTACCAGCATTGATTCAGGTCATTTGGAAGAGCGGGGAATGTGAGTCGGTTGGGTTTGAAATAGTGGCGAGACTGCCCTGGGATCCGAACGGCACAAGAGGGGGCTCTTGGTTGGATGTTCTCAGTTGAAGGCATCACAACTGGTGAAACCTTAGTGGGTCTAAATATGCTGGTAATCCCTTTGTAAAGGCTATTTTGTGATCTACTGACCATACACCTAAGGAAGCATAATTGGCATAAGGGAGGTTTCTTTAGTCGCCGACAGGTGACGAAATCATGAACTTGTAGGTAAAGTGGTACAACCTTTGTAGTGTGTTAAAAACTATCATGATAGCTGTGCTCCCGGTCTGGACAACTTCCATGATTACAGGGAACTTGGTATTTCGGATGGTTGGTAATGGTTATGGTTATGGTTATGGATTGAGTTATGATAAATGGACATGGATGATGATGATGGTAATAATCTAGTATATGGATGGATAATTGATTATGGTTTCTTATTATGTTAATTATGTGGGATATGATGGGATTACTTCACATAGACATATTATGATGCTTTTTACACGTTTTAAATATACCTTTCAGCAATTAGCCATTGTTTATTATCATACCTTGTTAAGCTACATGTCATACTTTCTCACACTTGCTGAGTACGACATGTACTCACCCTTGCAATTCCCCCACCAACAGTTTCAGGTGATGTTTGGGAGTATCCTGAGGATAATGCGGAGTACTAGGTTGTGCGCTGCCGTTGACTTGTCTGTGGTGTTGCTTGGAGCCGCGCTACCCTATTTGCTTAGTTTGCTTAATTAGATTGTTTCTCCTGTAGTAGTATTATCCTTAATAATCATTAGAGATGTAATTTGAGGATTATTTAAATATCGTAATAAAAGTACCTTCTTTAATAATTTGTGATGTGGTAATTATTTGTTTATCATTTGTGATGCACTCGCGTATGTGTGTTGAACATCCTGGGCACACATATGCGTCGCACTTGGTTCATTTTCGGAACCGGGTGTCACAGTGCTGCAACTCACAAAAACATGGCATAGGTGTTTTTTTTCTTTCTTTCTCACGGGAGGGCTTACGGGAGGAGGCATCGCTCCTTTTATAGAGGCGCTGAGGTGGGCTCGATCTGGAGTCTCGATGGGACTCGTGCTGGACTCCTGACCGGGGCACAAGTGCGGCATGCCTAGTTGTTGAATTTTTTTTCTTCTGTTTTTTGGAACGTGGCGTTCTCTTTTCTTTTTTTTGTTTTTTTTGTTTGGCATGGCGGTGCGGCCAGGCCTATGGCATGTCCTTGGCTCTTTGTGCGGCCATGGCTAACCTTCTTTTTTTACTTCTTTATTCATTTATATTTTCTATTTATTTATTTTAGTTATTTTTCTTTTCTTCCTTTTATTCTTATTAATTATTGTTTTCTAGTTGTTTATTATTTAAATTTATTTTTTTGTATTGTGCTTATTATTTTTATTATTATTATCTTTTATTTCCCTGCTATTTTTGTTTACATATATATTCTTTTCCTTTTTTATTTACTTTTTTATATGTATATTTTCTTTCATTATTATTTGTTATTTATTTATTATTTTTTTGTTTGTTTCTTTTTATTTTTTATTTTCTGTTTGTATAATTTTTTATTTATTTGTTCTTCTTCTTTTTATTTTGTTCCATATTTGTTATGCCAATTTAATTACTTTTAATGTATTCATTTTGGTAAATAAATTTTAATACCTAAGGATGGATGCAAATGCAAGATGAGATGCATATATTTTATATTTTTCATTTTATAAAATAATTTTGTTTCTAGTATTTAAATATCCACTTCTTATTAAAATTTTTATTTGCCCAAAATTGTAAATCAGGATGTTACAATTCTACCCCCTTAACATGAATCCCGCCCTTGAGATTCGAGTGGACCGAAGAAGAGATTTCTAAATAAAACTATAGCTTCTTATTTAGATTTAATTTAGCCAAATTTTAAAAATTGGGGATGATACGAGCACGTTCCTGTACCCACGATCACAAACATAAAAGAAAACACATGTGAATTAATACAATGCACACATATTAATCAATATGCAATGACATGAATACATGAAAAGTTCAATAATTAATTATCTACGGTTGTTTATTAATTAGATGCAACTAGTTCATATATGTCATGCGGGTTTATGGGGGTTTTAGCGATAATTAGGGTTGCTCAAATAAAATAGGTGCGACTACAATTTTTATTCTGGGTAATAGATCTATTCCGTTGCAAAAATCCAAACCGGGAAAATTAGCTACCGTAGGTGCAGCGGCTTTGCCGGAAGTGGGACGGAGGCGTAGAGTAGATGAAGAAGACGGCGCAGCGATCCTCTAACGAATAGACAACGGCGGCGCGACGATCCCTGCGGACGGCGGCTCCTTCCTTCTTCCTTCCTTCCTTCCTTCCTTCCGCTGGAGGCGGCTAGGGCTTCGGCCCCTTTCTTTCTTCTCTGGGCGCTCACATACGCAGCAGGGCTGGTTTTTTTCATTGATCTAACGCGGGCGGCAACTTACGTAGTAGGGTCAGGGGCTACGGCAGCTTACGATAGCTTTTATAGCCAGAGGCCAGGCCACCGTACGGGACTTGGAGTATCGCTCGGTGGGGCAACGAGTGCTGGCGCGCGCTTGGGAACTTGAGTCCCGAGCACCTAAGGGAGGCGCGCGCTACGGAGGACACCCCGCTTGGACTCAAGTCCGAGTCGGGTGGGGCTGCGGCCGCCGGTTGATTTTGTTTTTTTATCCTTTTTTTCTTCTCTTTTTTAATATTCTTTCTGTTTATTTATTTATTTAATATAGATATATATTATTTTATATTTTTTCTATATTATACATACTCTTGTTACCTTATATATATATATATATATATATATATATATATATATATGTGTGTGTGTGTGTGTGTGTTTCCTTTTCTCTAATTTTTCTTTCTTTATTACATACTAATCCATGTTCTTTCATTTAATACATTCATTTTTTTTCTCTTTTGTTCTACTAATAATCTATGCATGAAAATGTATGCAACGCATGATACTAAAAATTATGGTGTTACACTTCCTCATACCTTCGCCTCTTTCTTCGTTGACTTCTAGTTCTCCCTTCCTTTGCTTCCATTGTTCCTCCTATGGTCCAGTATCTTTACTCGATGGTGATGGTGTGGTGGCTGGGAATTTTCGTTCGGTCGGATGGAGTCGGCAGCTCGACCAGCGAAGGAGCAACCGAGGATTTTGAGGTGGTTAACCACCAGAAAGTCTGAAGGTGGCGGATGTTAGATGGATGACTGTATATCGAGAAGTCACCTCGAGGCTTGAATGCAGAGCTCCTTCAATCCGGATGCAGCACGCTTGTCTACATGACCAAATCTACCTCCTGCGGTGCTTGGGTGGTCGGGAAATAAGTTGGCTGCTTTAGCGTTCCACGGTTATCTCTGTACTTTGAGATAAGTGGCCCTTGCTCCCGTTGGGGCACCAAATCCCCAATGGGGAAATACATTGCCCGCTTTGGCTTTCGGGGTTCGACTTCATCTTTGGATATGAGAGGCCAGATTGCCGAGAAAGAAACAACTGTCATGAGAAGGAGCGCGAAGCCGTCAAAGCTGCCAACCTTGTAGGGCATAAAGTAGTATTTGCATAAGAACAACATTCGCGATTTAGTTTCCTCCTTTTTATGTAATGGTCGGAGCCATCGTGTATTCTGAATCTTGTTAATGATTAGAAGTGTTTTTCCTGCATCTATTTTTCCATCCCCATGTCCTGCCCGAATTGTACCTTTAGAACTTTCACCGTTCATAGGATTTAGGTTGCCAAACGCGAAGGAAGTACTTAGAAGAGGAAAAACACTCCTGAAAGGGCTAGATCTTGAAGCCTTGGTCAGGACTTTGGTCAGACGGCTGCCCCCGAGCCCGACAGTTGAGGTCAGGATAGGGGACTTTGTCTGGGCTTGGGCTCGCGAGCTAGTTTAATTTTTTTAATAGTAGTTGTTAGTTGGTGAAGGAAATTAATGAAGGAAAATCACTTAGCTTCCTTGTTGTTGAGTATGACATGGAGTGTGCCTCAAGGTGAGAGCTTTGTAGGGGTAGAATGGTTCCCTTGCGCCAACTTAGGGGAGCTGAGTGAGCTCGACCGTCGTAGCCATCTGTCGTGGTGAAGTTCTTGTTAGTCTTCCAAACATGTCAATGTTGTGAAGTTCAGGCTCAGGCTCCGATCATCGTTGTTTGTCGTGATGGCCCCCAGGATGGAGATAGCACGGTCGGGGCTCGAGCCCGGAAAATTGTGGCATCTCCCTAAGACCTATGTTGAGCTTCAAGAGATCGACATGATTTGAAGACCTGGGCGCTTGTCGCTCCACCCGTAGGAACCATAGTTTCCCTATCGTGTTGCCATACTGACCACCTTGGTTATGACCATTCACGGTATGGTGTTAGAGGTTATCTAGGTGGTGGTTGCTTAATGTTGGCCTTTCGAGTTGGGAATTGGTAGCTTGCCTGCTAGTTTCGCAGGCTAGCCTCCACATTCTCGGCTTGCTCCGTTGCTGCTTGGGCTTGTGCAGTGTTATGGACCACCACCACGAGGGACAGTGCTGGGAAACCCTTGACAGCGGCTGAGTTGTTGTAATATGAAGCAGACTATCGTGCCTCACACAAAAGATGGGTGATGATGAAGCCATAAAGGAATGCACAACAGTCCCCTACGTGGCGCACTGTTGACGATCGTTATATAACAATTTTGACTGTCAATATAACTCAATTATGTGAGGGAATAAATATTTCTTACACACATTGAAAATGGTGCTTGTAGGAACATTATACAGAACTGAAGTGAATTCAAGGGAGAAATCCTAAAGAATACCTTCTCAGCCAATCAGACGCTGACATGTGGATGCACATGGATAAAATGGCCCACCTACAGAGTATCCGAGGGCATCCAACGGCGTAGTGCTCCAAAATGTTCAAAGGACCCACCTGTCAGCCACGTGGAGGAAGCACACCGCGATTGGTGCTAGGACCAAGTCGGTCGACTAGGGGGGTCGGTCGACCTCTTCCGAGTACCAAACGCGGTCAATTTCCACGTGTTGACTCTCTGCAGTGACCTGATAGCGATGGAGACTGATTAAAGCACTTTTGGTGGCCGGAACCGCCTCTACTCCGTGTATAAATAGGGGGAGATGCTTCACTTCACTTCAATTCACACACCACTCAAGCATTCTCTCTTGTATTACACTAGTGCTCTTTTAGTCCTTTGTGGAGGTTAGGCTATAGAGAGGAGCCTTTAGTCCCAAGCCCAAATTGCGAAAGGTATGGCTCATGTTTCTTTATTTCCTTATTTGAGTTTATGCATTATAATAATTATTATTAGTCCCTCTTTATTAATATATTTGTATCCGGACTCTTAAGGTATTTACTTGACATGTAAGCGTGATGCTTAGATTGTTAAGTAGCACTAGATCTATCATAGACCCAGGGGTTGTAGGGGTAGCGAAAGGTGGTGACAACCCTGTCTGTCCTTCATAATCCCGCAGGTTCAGCTATGCCACGGGTGTTGGTATTCCTTACGAATACAGAGTTATTCGCAAGCGCACACAAATACTGTTGTAGCACTTCCCCTTAAGGAGTATTCTAAAGGGTATCGAATCCAAGAACGTGTGTGCTAATCTTACGAACTAGTTCACCCAAGGACACAAAGTTGTTTGGCATGCAAGCAACAGAGGGGAATTCTAAGTATTGATTCAATTTTAAAGATATTTTCCATGGCTGCTTGTTTTGGACACAGGTTTACCTCTAGCAAAACTAGAACGACTCCGGCCAAGAGTTTATGGCATAGTCAAATGTGGAGAATTACAAATGACATATAGTTCTATCACCACCTACTACCTACCTCTTCAATCTGTGGGTCTATGAGTTATTCAATGGTGATTTCTAACCTAAGCACCATGCTTATGTTATGAATCACTACTTTAGTTGTTTTAAACCCATAACTACAACTAGAGCCTCTAATAAATTAAAGCAATGAACCCACATGTAACTACTTGTGAAAACAACTTTGAATTAGAAATCAAACTTGTATTGAATTCACAAAGTCTTACTTGATTTTAGTAGCACATTTGTAGCGGTAAAAGTGTAGAACTAGGACTCGACAAGCCCAAACTTCCTTCTTCTAGACTCTTCACCACACTCTCCTTCTATTTTGCAGCCTCGAGGACTACTCTAAACCTTTTGGTGTTTGTGTGTGTGAAGTGAGGTGAGGGGTGCTATTTATAGGTGAAAAGGGGTCGGTTCCCGCTACCAACTACGCGGGAATCAGTCTTCACCGTTATCAAGAAGCCATGAGAAGTCACCATGTGAAGGAAGATAGAGTTTGGCGCGAAAAAGAGGTTGGCCAAACAGGGGGTTCGACCGACCTGGTGAGTGCCCCATTTCTCGTTTGCTTTCGCCAGGTCACTGACTCGTAGGTCCTGTTGACTAATATGGGTTATACACCGTTGGATATACTCGGATACGACTGTTTGTGGGCCATTTGATCCATGTGATGCCACATGGCATCGCCTGATTTTTCAGAATCCATGTTTATTGATTACTCTGTACTTGTCTTGGTATTTTTAGGTATGATTTCACCCGCATACAAATAGAGACTAACACTTGTGGAATTGGTTAGTATTTAACCCTACCACTATGTTCTGTTTCTCTTTTATGCACATTATGAGGTTAATTGACAGTCTCAATATGGCATTGAGGGACCGTGAACAAACTCCCCCACACTTAGTCATTTGCTAGTCCTTAAGTTAAGGCGAGAAGAAGAAATAAAGTGTTGTCCTAAATTTGCTATAAGTTAGAAAATGAGGATACTTAGATATTTCAACTTATACCTGAATTCATGAATTCCCTTTGGATGTGGCTACCACATCAATCTTGAGTATTTGAAGATTGGAACCGCTGAAATGTATTTGTTCAGGATCTCCTTCTACTGAAATGATTTGACAAATTGCTATATTTGGAAAGCGAAAGAAGCATTTGCCTTCATCTCTCATTTGGAATCTCTCAAAGTGTCTGAATGCTCACCTTGGCATGTTTTACCAGTTTTGTCCCTATACTAAGTATGGCTATATCTGGGGCTTGGTAGGGATAAATTTGGCTCACATTTGCAGTTCATATAGCACTAAGTAAAAAGCTTGATCCTATGAGAGACTTATACAACAAAGAATTTGACAAAGAAAATTCTTGTGCACATTATGGAATGGATAAATGATAACTCCCATGATTTTCTCTCTTTAAGGATGAAACATGGCTACTTATTCTCTCTCTTGTTAGCACACTTCCTCCTTTTGAAGAGTATATGATTTTTCTTTTTGTAGCCATGTCTTCTACTCTTTTTTCTAGAGAGATTTTGATAACCATAATGACTGGAGTTTCTTTTTGGGTAGATGAATGGTGGATGCAAATTCTCAATGTGAGAAATTTTGCATGAATGGAGTGCACGAGAATTTCTAAATCAAAAAAGTTCATGCATGTCACTCAATTGGGTCACGAGTTTGACAAAGTTCAATAAAAATCAAAGTGGCATATGCATGTGGTTTTTAATGAATGTATCATATGGCCTTGGTGGGTATTTAAATTTCCAATGAGAGGGTTAGACATAGTTGAAGACTCCAATTTTTTGCAAATATCAAAATCAATTTCAAGCAAAGAGATATCTCCTAATGTTACTCATTTACCATAACACACTAGTCAAATACTTGGATAATGTGTTTTTTTCTACATTAATTGTTGGAATCACAAAGAAGACAATAAATTGAAACATAAAGTATTCAAATTTTCCGCTCAAGCAAATTTTGACTACCAAGTTTTAATTTCAAATGATAAGTTGATTCATTTTAAATACTCAACATAAAATAGTAAAACAACTCAAACATTAGGGCAGAGCGTAAATTTGAAGATAGGAGATTCAAGCTGAATTTGTGGAGCGAAACTCAGCCATGTGGGGCCCACACTAGGTCGGTCGACCAGGGGTTTCGGCTAGCCCTCTTTTGGCCTCTCTGTTGCTTTGTTTCGACGTGTTGAGTTATATGTTCGGTTGCGATGCTTTTCAGGATGCAACGCAAATTTTGCACGTCGGAATTTCCCGATTTGGGGTGCCTCCCCCACACATTTTTCCAGAATTCTTTATTCAACAAAAATAAACAAAGGGGGAACTTTACTGGTGTTAGATGAACCGGTAAGTTCACTTTATTGAATTCAAAAATTGGAGATGCTTACATTATTCATTCTAGAGTTGAAAAATAAAAACCTGAAATAAAATTAAATCTAAACTAGTAAGCATCCTATGCTGTTGGGACATCTATACTATGGTACTTGTAGATGTCGGGCTCCCTGACGGCATTGCAGAAGCGCTGCAGCTTGGCGCTCATGCCACGGCGAACACTGTTAATCTCCTCCTTGAGGGAGATAAGTTCATCATTCAGCTCCGCCCTCTCGATGCGCCCTTTAGCCACTAAGTCAAACAGCTTCTTGTTCTCCAAACGGAGAGAAGCCAGCTCTTTAGAAAGCTATGCCACTTTAGGAGCATGTGGAGGTTTCCCGCACCATTCTCAAACTGACCAGGTGGTCTGTTGATGATAGGTGGCGAGAGATGTCACGTAATCTTGGAGGGCGACGAGCCCGTCGACTCCTCCATCACTAGATTATCCACATGCTTAAATAGGCCTTTTGCATGGCCTCCGTCAGGTTTGCGCACTCTGTGGATAATTAGGCGGTCTCCTATGCGTTCTGGCAAGGTACGAGTAGGTGACTTGTAGTGGTGACTCACTACATCACCCTTCTTTGTCTTTGGGGTGCCCAAGTACTCCTCACCGAGTAGCATTGTAGGGAGAGACTCGCCTTTCACATGGAAAAGATGCGTCTTGACTGGTTTAAGACAAGCAACATTCGGACGACGTGTAGGTGTCGTCGACTTCATTGGCGTTCTCCGTGGGGAGAGCGACCGAGCAGTACTACGAGGCGTGGTGTTGTGCCTGCACAGCATCATCGCTGGTAGGATCATAGCAAGTGGTGCTACGTCCAGCGCCTTGACGAATTCAATATCCAGTGTGGTGGAGTCATTGGTCGACTTAAGTTCCCCACTGAAGTTAAATGTGAAACTTGCAAAATCATGTGGGACGATTTCCTTGTCAGCCATAACTTGGATGGGAGGAACATGAGATAAATGTTTTTCAATGAGAAACATACGGGAATATTGTTGGGATAAGCGAGGAGAATCTACACGAGAAAACATAATGTGGACAGCGTGAAGGAGGAGTCGGCTGACCCGATGGTTCAACCGACCCCCTCGTGGCTTCCCTCGGACCATGTTTTTGTGGGTCTATCAAATGGGCCTCATAGATGGATTTTTGGATGGGCCCATTAGTTGGAGCGGAGAATTTAAACAGAAATTGAAGAAACGGCATGAAAATCAATAAGATTTACCACATCAATTTATTTTTCCGTACTCTCTTGGGAATCAAGAAATATTTTGAGTCAGTGTCCATTCATTTTGAATAGTTGACCATCATCACCTTGGAGTGTGATTGCTCCATGGGATGAGGTCTCTACTACAGTGAAGAGTCCTTCTCATTTACTTCTAAGCTTCCCATGTCCAAAGAGTTAAACCCTAGAGTTAAAGAGCAAAACTTTATCTCCAAGCTTGAACTCTTTTGTCATAATATCTTTATCGTGCCATCTTTTGGTTCTTTTCTTGTAGATTTTGGAACTATGATATGCCTTATCTCTCCACTCTTTCAACTCAGAAATTTGTTTCAATCGGTGTTTTCCGGCTTCAAGAAGATCCAAGTTTCACCGCTTGATGGCCCTATAGGCTCTATGTTCCAATTATACGGGAGATGAGCACGTGAAAAGCTACCAGAGGGGGGGGTGAATGGTAGATTTAAAAATCTTACGCAGCGGAAACAATTAAACCCAAAACCATATTTTGGCAGAAAAACGACCTGTTAAAGAAATCGTGTATGAGACTAATCTAAACGCGTTTCAGTGTGACAAAAGAGATAGATATCAGAGAAAATCAAGTCACGAAGGCAACACAAAAAGAATTACTTAAATCCGTCGAGAAAAACTCAAGTTATGATCGAAAGATCAGACTAAGGTCAATCTGACCTACCCGAGAAAAACAGTTTCTGGAATGCTGCAAAGAAACTCGTGTAGCTCAGAAACTACAAATCCAATGACCGTGAAATTTTGACATATTATATACAATCAAGTTGTGAAGATAACCCAAAAAGAATCACGTCAATTGGATCAATAAAACTCGAGTTATGATAAAACCACCGACGAAAGGTAGTGCTGTCCAGAAACTCGACGACTAAAACTTGTCTGAAACAAGTCGGACGAACAAGGCACGAAAGTTCCTTCAAACTATGAATTTTATTCAATAGAACACAAGAGGAACAGCCCCAAAGTCGTCTAATTTGAGCTTTGGCCTTCCCTCGCTTATATAACCATCCCTTAGGCCATCCCAATCTCAACTAGGACTCCAATCCTAATCCGATCACAATCGGAACTTTCCATAACTGCTCAAGATTCTTCTATACGCAGATAGAAGCAATCTTAAGACTTCCAAACACTTTAGGAACGTATTCCACATTCCTAAACAACTCAAATTTGTGACCCGCACGAAATCCTAACATAACCAACTCGATACTTTCCATACCGAGCCATAACCGACTCTGCCGCAGCCAAAGTCTTCAACTGATACGATCCGATCCTTCCGATCAGATCTTCCTTCCATAATCCATCTCTAGAAGCATATTGCCACGTCATGCACCGCATGCATACGTGCGAACACCTTCCTTCGACCTTCATATGCACTGCCCTTGATTCAATCATCCTGCGCGACCTCCTGACCCGCTCAACCACAGTTCCTCCCGAACTTGGTTGTTGGAACCTCATCTCCTCCTGAGACTAGTCCAATGGATCCTGTCACCAGCCATGACTTGAACTCAAGCAACACCTGCACATGAACAAACAAACAATCCATACGAGCCCAAGTCCTCGACTTGACTCAAGTTAGTTCCGAACACAACACCTTACGTGAGCACCTCACATAAGCATGTTGCAAAACCACAGTAGAAACGATATCAACCGTATTCAACCAAAACGCACCAAAAACTTAGCAAATGAATACTAAGCAATCTTTCCAATCATGTAAAGCAAGTACGAAACATTGCAAATGAAAAGCAGAAGCACTTCGGTCAAGTTCTGGACCTTGCCAGAGAAACCCGGAGCTTGAGCCGGAGCTATCAAAAGCTAGTAAAACCTAGCGCCGGAGCTTATCAAAATTAGTACTACCAAGCTCCCACCGGAGCTTACCAAAACTAGTACTACCAAGCTCCCGCCGGAGCTTACAACAGCTGGTCAAGACCTAGCGCCGGAGCTAACCAGAACTAGCCGGAACTAGTAATCCCAAAAGCCGGAGCTAGACAAAGTACGTCGGAGCTTAGCAAAAGCATGCCGGAGCTATCAAACATATGCCGGAGCTAACAGAGACATGTTGGAGCTAAAGAAAAAGCTCACTGGAGCTAACCAAAGCTAGTCGGACCTTACCAAGAAGTCGGACCTAGCATCTAACGTAACCGGAGCTACCCAAAACAAGTCGGACCTATGGTCGGACCTTGCTATAGCTCGGAGCTAGAGTCGGACCTTGAAAAAAAAAGGTGTTTTGGTGATACTTAAAACTTTTATCATCAAAGCCAAGTGTATTCACTACAAGCCAATGTATTCAGCACACATAGGTCTTACGATCTCACCCTTGATGAATGCATTGGCAACACCATTTAAAATCCGAACATTGGCTTATTCACATAAAAGTTTTGAAAAACAATTTCTCCCCCTTTGTAAATCAAAAGTAAAAAGAGAAGAAAATGAAAATCTCTCCCCCATGAAAATCTCTCCCCCTTTATTATTTCTCCTTATGCCTATATTCTCTTTCTCTTCATGCTTATCTCTCCCCCTTTGACAATGTATTCAACAAGTCATGAGCATATAAACAAATTATCTCTCCCACTTTAGTTGTTATGAGCATATTATAACATATACATATAAACAAAGCTCATCCAAGTCATACTATCAAGTAACTTACACTATCACATCAATGAGATACAAAAAGTAGTGTAAGCCATGCTAGAGATCAAATGCAATTTTCAATTTTAGCAGGTCATGATCTCACAAACTCACTTATTTCAAAACCTGAAATCATGACACTTGTTGCTGCATTTTATTATTTTTCAAAGCATAAATTTAGATCTTATGATATGTGCAAGAGATTATATGCGCATCTACCTTATTCTAACCAACCAAGCCAAGCCTATGTCATTTGACAATCAGAAGCTTGAGGACATGGTTTTAGTCATACACAACTTCTTCCAAGTTCATATCTAAGTGCAATGATAAGCGATCTCAAAAGAAGAAGTGCGATGCATGCATATTCTCTTGATCTTTTCTCAATTTATATTTGTTCATAAAAACTCAACATGTGAGTTGATTACTTGATAAATTCTTAATGATTAAAAGCATTTGTGAGCATGCAACAAGTTCACAACAGCAAGAAATTTTGACCATGACCAGATTTAGTGTAAGTAATTATTCCAATTACTAGATATGGCAAAAACTACAAAATGTATAACATGAGTAATGTAGTAAGAACTTTCAGCATGTAAAAGGAGTCATAAAGTCATATATGTATGAAATACTATGCTCATATTATTTTAATTTCAGATTCACACATAGACTTCCCAAGTTTCAAAAACTCCCCCTCAATTTCAGCCATGAGGATGCATAACCCCTATTTCACTACGAATGTAACAAAAACGAGTGAAATCCAAAGTTTTTGTAAAAATGTCAGCCGATTGTTGTTCGATATCTACATGGTGAAGCACAATGTTTCCTTTTTCAACATTATCTCGGAGAAAGTGATACCTAATGTCAATGTGCTTAGTTCTAGAATGTTGCACGGGGTTTTTAGCAATGCAAATGGCACTAGTGTTATCACAGAATAGTGGAACACTATCTAGATCAACCCCATAGTCCTTAAGTGTTTGAACAATCCAAACAATTTGTGAGCAAGCACTAGCAGCAGCTACATATTCAGATTCGGCTGTGGATTGTGCAACTGAATTTTGTTTTCTAGAGGACCAAGCAACAAGAGAATTACCAAGAAAATGACAACCCCCAAAATCAGCATCCGAAAAAGCTTTCAAAGTAACGGTTGAGGAAGAAGGAAGAAAAATGCCAAATTCTTGAGTTCCATGTAAGTACCTGAGAATCCTTTTGACGGCTTGACGATGTGAAACACGTGGGGAAGCTTGAAACCGTGCACAAAGACATACGCTGAATTGTATGTCCGGTCTTGATAACGTGAGGTACAAAAGTGATCCGATCATGCTTCTATATTCTTTTTGATCCACGGGTTCACCATCTTCATCAAGTTCAAGTGTTGTTGCTGTTCCCATTGGTGTCCGAAGAGGCTTGCTTTTGTTCATGTTGAAGCGCCTTAGGAGGTCTTTGGTATACTTAGTTTGATGCACAAAGGTACCCTCCTTGGTTTGCTTGATTTGCAGCCCCACAAAGTAAGTGAGTTCACCCATCATACTCATTTCAAATTCGGAACTCATCATTGCTGAAAACTTGGACACAAGATCATGAGAAGCACAACCAAAGATAATATCATCCACATACACTTGAACGAATAATGAGTCATTGCCATGTTTAAGCACAAAAAGAGTTTTATCAACCTTGCCCATGGTAAACCCCTTTTCAAGTAAGAATGTTTTTAACCTATCATACCATGCTCTAGGGGCTTGTTTGAGACCGTATAAGGCTTTGGACAGTTTGTAAACATGATTAGGAAAATCTTGATTTTCAAAACCCGGTGGTTGTTTGACATAAACCTCCTCATCTATGTAGTCATTAAGAAAAGCACTTTTAACATCCATTTGATATAGCTTAAAACCTTTAGATGCTGCAAAAGCTAACAAAATTCTTATGGCTTCTAATCTAGCGACAGGAGCAAAAGTTTCATCAAAATCTAGAGCTTCAATTTGAGTGAAACCTTGAGCAACCAACCTAGCCTTATTCCTAACCACAACCCCATCCTCACTTTGTTTATTTTTAAATACCCATTTAGTTCCAATTAAAGTGTGACCTTGAGGTGGAGGTACAAGTTTCCAAACATTATTTCATTCAAAATTTTCTAACTCTTCTTGCATGGCAATAATCCAAGATTCATTAGTGAGTGCGTGTGATATATCTTTGGGTTCAAAAGAAGCAACAAAAGCAGAATGAGCATGAGAGTTTGGATCGCAAAACCTGGACCGTGTGACTCGTTCGTGCAAGCTTCCAATCATCTGTTGTGGGGGATGATCTTTGTAAAAACGTAGGGGAACAGACGTCTCACAAGCTTCTTCTTCATTAGTTTCATCGTAGATTGATGAGCTTGTGACTTGTGGACGATCAGGACCAGTATAGGTGATAGCCGGAGCTTGTTCAATGTTCGGAGCTGGACACGTGTCAACTTCGGAACTACCAGACAATATCACCAGCTCTTCTTCATCTTCCAAAATACCCTCCCCCTGAGGATATGGATCTGGTCCTGCAACACCGGAGCTAGTACCTGGGCTAGCTTCATCAAAAGACACTTCACAAGTCTCCACAATTTTGTTAGTGTCATGTAAAAGCACACGGTAGCCTCTAGTATGAGATGGATAACCAAGAAACATGCCATCAATGGATCTAGATTCAAAATTATCAAGATTACCATGTTTCTTAACAAAGCATTTGCAACCAAAGACCCGAAAGTGTGTAACACTAGACCTATGTCCAAACCGGAGCTCATATGGTGTTTTACCTGGCTTAGCACGCAAGAAAATACGATTTGAGACATAACAAGCTGTTGCTAACGCATCAGCCCAAAATTTCCTAGGAGTTTGATATTCATCAAGCATAGTCCTAGCCATCTCAACTAAGGTTCTGTTCTTTCTTTCTACAACACTGTTTTGTTGAGGTACATATGTGAAGAGAATTGATGATCTATTCCATTTTCAGCACAAAAGTGATCAAAAGATTGATTTTTAAATTCAGTTCCGTTATCACTTCTAATTGCCTTTAAAGATCCTGGGTGATCAATTGATAATCTAAGAAATAAAGTCCTAAAGTGACTAAAAGCTTCATTCTTAGACGCCATAAAGTAAACCCAAGAGTATCTAGAATAATCATCAATAATAACAAGAACATGCCATTTACCTCCGAAGGATTGAACACGTGAAGGTCCTACGGTGTCAAGATGCAAAAGTTGACATGGTTCAGTTGTCATGATCATTGTGAGAGGAGTATGTGAACCTGCAACCATCTTAGCATGTCTACAAGAAGAGCACACAATTTCTTTGTCCCCTTTAAGCTTAGGCAGCCCACGTATGCGGTCAAGAGCACTAACACGCGTTAGGTGATCAAAGCCTACGTGACCAAGTCTACGATGCCAAAAATATAAGTCCTTTGAATCATTAGCAACTAGACACCTATGCTTAGAGGAAGACATTTCAAAATCAGCTTTAAAAACTATTCCAAACCGAGACATGTTAAAAATAAGCTCACTATTTGAACCTACAACTTTGCAGCAGTTTTTATTGAAAATAATTTCTAGATTTTCATCTAGCAATTGTGAAACAGAAAGCAAGTTGTATTTCAAATTTTTGACAAGTGCCACATCCTTCAAAGTGTAGTGATCATTTACTCTAACCGAACCCTTAGCAATTATAGGAGTTGAAGAATTATCAGCAAAAGTAACATTCTCTACACGTGACACAAAAGAGGGGGGGAGAACCAATATTTGTTACCGGTCATGTAGCGTGAGCAACGTGAATCCACAATCCAAATGTTCTCCTTCCTCAAACGTGTAACCTACATAGAAGCACAATACGTCGATGACTCAATACTGGGGTTAGTCAAAAGGCATTTAGGAATCCAGTACTGAGTCACGCGACGTGCAACAGAAAAAACACGCGAAAGCTGAGACAAAACAGCAGGTTTATGAGTCAAAGATCGAGATTTTCTGTTCTTAACAGTTGATTTAGAAGTTGTTACTTGTTTAGAGTGAAAACCAGTAGCTCCATAGGTAAAAGCAGAAGGTCCGGAGGCAAAAACTGAAGCTCCGGAGGGAACAACAGAAGATGCGGGAGCTCTCGGAGCTATCGGAACTATCGGAGCTGCTTTTGCGGATTTCATACCAGAAGGTCCGGAAGCTACCTTTTCAAATTTCTGACCCACTAAAGCAGGTTGTGTTTTTCTAATTGCATGAAAATTATAAGATCTAGCAATTTTTCTTTCCTTTTTCTATTGTTTAGCTAGTCTATAACAAAAATCTATGACATGACCATCTCTACCACAGAAGGTACAATGAAATTTAACTTTGTGTTCATGTCTAGATGAGCAAACAATATTTTTATTTGAAACCGAGTGAGGCATCACTCCTGCAGATTTGAAAACCACTCTTTTTTGTTTAGGAACTGTTTGAATCAAACCACTTCCTAATGACTTTACAATTTTAGGTGGATGTGCCTTAGCATGAGCATGAGAATCAAAACCTAAACCAGTTTTATCATTGCAAGACTTGGAAGAATTCAGCAGCAAGTTTAGGTTCTTATTCCCATTACAAAACAGACCTAGTGTCCTATTCATGTCATCAAGTTTCTTAGACAAGTCTGGGCAGTTTGAACATGAAGTTTTTCCTTTTAGTTTGCAATTGGAACAATTTTTAACTTCATGAGACCGTAAAGCATTGTTCAATATAGAAATTTCATTTATAGCATCCTGTAGTTTCTTATCAAGATCATCACAAGTAGAACAATGCAAGTCATCTTTAGAACAAGAAGCATCGTTTATGTTTTTATCACTAAGTGCAGCAAGCTTTTTGTTCTTTTCAATTTCTTCATCAAGTCTGTCTAGAGTGGAGGAATGTGCACTTCTTAGGGAGGACAATTGTTCATATATTAAGTCACATGAGGAACAAGAATCATCACTAGGAATTAAGAATTTCAAACGATTAATTTCAGATTCTAGTGACTTAATTTTAGCAGCATTGTCCCTAAGCTTTTTATCCTTTTTATTGACAATAACAGTAGCACGAGAAATAGCATAACACATTTCATTACAGATTGAACATACCTCATCATCGTCACTGTTGTGTTCTGCTTCCTCCTGACTTGATCTTGATCTTGCTTTGCCCGCCATGAAGCATATGTTGGCCTGGTCATCATTCTCTTCATCACTCTCAAAATCAATGTCACTTGAACTGAGCTCTTTAAGCGCGGTGATGAAGCTGTTGATCATCTTGTGTCCTATGGTACCTTTCTTCTTCTTGTTGGAATTTCCAGAGGAGGTCCGGACCTTGCTTTGTTTTTCTTCCCGGGTGGTCGGACCTGAAAGGTTAGGGCATTCTGTACAAAAGTGTCCTGTCTTACTACATTCAAAACAGCATTGAGGTCCGGAGCTTCCTCTCCTTCTAGTTCTCACATTTTGTAATACTTTTGAGAATCTAGTAGAGATGAGTGCCAATTCCTCTTCTGGAAATTCTTCGATCTGCTCCAGGGTTAGTGAGGACAACAAAGCAAGAGTATTGCAAGATGATGATTGGCCGGAGCTAGACATATCACGTTGTGAGACAAATGCAATAGACTTGTTTGGGTTCTTACGTGCTAGGATGTCAATTTCATGAGTTTTTAGTTTAGAATACAGTACATCTAATGTAAGAGAACTCATGACAGTTGATTCACGAATAGATTTTACTTTCATTTCCCAAATTGACATGTCTAATGCACTAAGAAGTTGTCTAGCGTTCTCAGCATCAGAAAAATTTACGTTGACACTACGTAAGTTGCTGAGAATTTTATTGAAACGAGCAAAGAGGTCATCGATTGACTCACCTGGTTGCATCTCAAAGCGCATATATTCTTTCTTGAACATATCTTGTTTTACCTCCTTGATTTTGTTGGAGCCTTCATGATAATCACAGAGAGCTCTCCAAACATCGTATGCTGATCGGAGGTGCGCGACACGATCAAAGTCGCTTTGAGTGAGTCCTTGGATGATCAAGTTTCGGGCTTTGTTGTTGTTGTCAACGTCCCGTAGGTTTGTGGTCGTGACTTGATCATTAGGTGCCACTTCATAAGGCTTATACACCTTCTCCCATATTGCAAAGCCTTGTGCCTGGATGAAAGCCTCCATGCGTGCCTTCCAAACCTGGAAATCAATACCAGCAAACACACAAGGTTTGGCGGAGTACTTCTCCATGATGATTAGTCAAAAACACGTGCAAATCACAAAGATTAGAGCACTGTGGCTCTGATACCAATTTTAGGATCGAAGAGCACGTGAAAATCTACCGGGGGGGGGGGGGGGGGTGAATGGTAGATTTAAAAATCTTACGCAGCGGAAACAATTAAACCCCAAACCCTTTTGGCAGAAAACGACATGTTAAAGAAATCGTGTATGAGACTAATCTAAACATGTTTCAGCATGACAAAAGAGATAGATATCAGAGAAAATCAAGTCACGAAGACAACACAAAAAGAATTACTTAAATCCTTCAAGAAAAACTCAAGTTATGATCGAAAGATCAGACTATGGTCAATCTGACCAACCCGAGAAAAACAGTTTCTGGAATGCTGCAAAGAAACTCGTGTAGCTCAGAAACTACAAATCCAATGACCGTGAAATTTTGACAGATGATAGACAATCAAGTTGTGAAGACAACCCAAAAAGAATCACATCAATTGGATCAATAAAACTAGAGTTATGATAAAACCACCCACGAAAGGTAGTGCTGTCCAGAAACTCGACGACTAAAACTTGTCTGAAACAAGTCGGACGAACAAGGCACAAAAGTTCCTTCAAACTATGAATTTTATTCAATAGAACACAAGAGGAACAGCCCCAAAGTCGTCTACTTCGAGCTTTGGCCTTCCCTCGCTTATATAACCAGCCCTTAGGCCATCCCAATCTCAACTAGGACTCCAATCCTAATCCGATCACAATCGGAACTTTCCATAACTGCTCAAGATTCTTCTATACGCAGATAGAAGCAATCTTAAGACTTCCAAACACTTTAGGAACATATTCCACATTCCTAAACAACTCAAATTCGTGACCCACACGAAATCCTAACATAACCAACTCGATACTTTCCATACCGAGCCATAACCGACTCTGCCGCAGCCAAAGTCTTCAACCGATACGATCTGATCCTTCCGATCAGATCTTCCTTCCATAATCCGTCTCTAGAAGCATATTGCCACGTCATGCACCACATGCATACGTGCGAACACCTTCCTTCGACCTTCATATGCACTGCCCTTGATTCAATCATCCTGCGCGACCTCCTGACCCGCTCAACCACAGTTCCTCCCGAACTTGGTTGTTGGAACCTCATCTCCTCCTGAGACTAGTCCAATGGATCCTGTCACCAGCCATGACTTGAACTCAAGCAACACCTGCACATGAACAAACAAACAATCCATACGAGCCCAAGTCCTCGACTTGACTCAAGTTAGTTCCGAACACAACACCTTACGTGAGCACCTCACATAAGCATGTTGCAAAACAACAGTAGAAACGATATCAACCGTATTCAACCAAAATGCACCAAAAACTTAGCAAATGAATACTAAGCAATCTTTCCAATCATGTAAAGCAAGTACGAAACATTGCAAATGAAAAGCAGAAGCACTTCGGTCAAGTTCCGGACCTTGCCAGAGAAACCCGGAGCTTGAGCCGGAGCTATCAAAAGCTAGTAAAACCTAGCGCCGGAGCTTATCAAAATTAGTACTACCAAGCTCCCGCCAGAGCTTACCAAAACTAGTACTACCAAGCTCCCGCCGGAGCTTACAACAGCTGGTCAAGACCTAGCGCCGGAGCTAACCAGAACTAGCCGAAACTAGTAATCCCAAAAGCCGGAGCTAGACAAAGTACGTCGGAGCTTAGCAAAAGCATGCCGGAGCTATCAAACATATGCCGGAGCTAACAGAGACATGCCGGAGCTAAAGAAAAAGCTCACCGGACCTAACCAAAGCTAGTCGGACCTTACCAAGAAGCCGGACCTAGCATCTAACGTAACCGGAGCTACCCAAAACAAGTCGGACCTATGGTCGGACCTTGCTATAGCTCGGAGCTAGAGTCGGACCTTGAAAAAAAGGTGTTTTGGTGATATTTAAAACTTTTATCATCAAAGCCAACTGTATTCACTACAAACCAATGTATTCAGCACACATAGGTCTTACACTTCCCATAGACAAGTTGGAACAGAGACATGTCGATAGGTGTTTTGTAGGTAGTACGGTATGCCCACAGTGCATCTGGTAGCTTATGCTTCCATCCCATTTCCATGACAGTCTGTTGATGAATATCCTTAATTCGCTTATTGTTTCTGCTTGACCACTTGTTTGTGGGTGGTATGGGGTAGCAATATTATGTTGGACACCAAGCTCCCTCAAAAAGATTCGAAAGTCTTATCTATGAAATGAGACCCTCCATTAGTTATGACCATACGGGGAGTGCCAAAGCGTGGGAAAATGATCTCATGGAACATTTTCCTAGCCTGCTAGGAATCAGCATTCTTGTGTGGCAAGGATTATACCCATTTTGACACATAATCTACGGCCACCAGAATATACTCGTAGTATTAGGACCTTGGGAAAGGTCCCATGAAGTCAATACCACCACATCAAATAATTCCACTTGGAGATTATATGTTAGGGGCATCGCATTGCGAGCAGAGATTCCTCCATGCTTTTGGCATTTCCAACATCTGTGAATGAACTCCTTGGTGTCTTCATACATCGAAGGCCAATAGAATCCACTTTGCCAAATCTTTGCTTAAGTACAGTAAACACTGTAATGACCACCATAGGGGCTAGCATGGTATTTTTTCAATAATCTTGGCGCCTTCGATTGATGGGATGCACCTTCTGAGAAGGCCATCGTCACAGACTCGATAGAGATATGGATCATCCCAAAGATGTATGCGACTCTCATAAATGAGTTTTTTTTGTTTTCTCAAGTGGTTCATATCCTGTGACAATGAAGTTCACGATATCCGCATACCAATGGTGAGAGTCAGTCACCTTGAGCAGCATATAATCTCGTAGAAAGTCATTGATAGGAATGTCCATGGTTTGCGTGACTTCCATAAGTGAGAGATGATGTGCAATGGATTTCTCTACTCCTTTATTATCCTTGATTTCTATGTAAAATTCTTGGAGTAGAAGAATCCATCGGATTAGCCTTGGTTTAGCATCCTTTTTGGTGAGCAAGTATTTCAGGACAGCATGGTCTGTATAGATTATCACCTTGGCTCCAACCAAATAGGATCTAAACTTATCGATAGCAAAAGCTACAGCTAAGATCTCTTTTTCGGTCGTTGCATAATTGAGTTGAGCTCCTATCAGAGTTTTGCTAGCATAGGCTATTGCATGATGCTTTTATCTTTGGTTTGGCCTAAGACCGTGATGAGGACATCACTTATATGGATACAAACAACACTCTGCTGAATATACAATATGCAATCAATAGAGTTCATACACAACAATTAATTTCAAAGGTGAACTCGTTCTTATATATTTCCTTATATGTTTTTGAGCATAGATTGCTACTTAATGATTTATTTGTGATTAGGATCCATGGAGAGGTTCAAGGAGTACATGGAGGGAGTATTAGGGACGTGGAAGACCAGAGAATTCGTTCAAAGAAGATGGAAACCGAACCAAACTCCAAATCGTATCCAACTCAGAGTCCAGGAGCAGTACGCACTAAAACGGACGCCCAGGACGCATACGAACTCCGTTTTGGACGTTCTACATATGCACGGAAAGGGGAGAGGATAACCTTTCCAATGGCATCGGTCCCATGTCAAAATTCCATCGGAGTCGTTGGGACTCGTGGAAACAAAATCAAGTACAGAATCTGTCAGGGTGCTGCGCCACCGTATTGGGCCATTGGGCCTTGTATCAAGTCTAAGTCCATTATTTTCGTGTCTTAGGGTTAGGTCACGACCCTAACACCCCCTTGGACGTCCTCCCACCTATATATACTCCATGGTAGCCGCCATAGACAATTGGATTTTGCTTAGATCAATAATATCGCCGTTCATCGGTTTGTGAGACCCCAACTTCGCGATTTCATATCGTGTCTACCTTGTTATTGCTTGTGTTCTCGGTTGCACTTGCAGGTATTAGCCTTCTTGGCGAGGTCAATCGTGTGAAGCACGGTTGATAACCAACGGAGCGGTGGTGTAGTGATTGCAGGGGCTGTTCGTGTTCTACTCGAGAGCCTCGGATCATCAACGTCGAGATCTCCACTTCAATTGACCTATCCATTACCTATCGGAAGATCGGGCCTCATCATCTTTTTCCTATCAATTGGTATCAGATTTCCAGGTTGCCCGTTAGGTAATTCATCTATCCATTACATTAGTTTTGTTTTTCATACCTAGAGTCCACAAAAAAGCCACAAAAGAACTTGCAGTTTAGTAGATCTGTTCATTAATTTGTCCATACCACGTTTGAGCCTTTGCAACTTTGTTTTCAGTTTAGTTTTGTTGAGATTGTGTCCCTTATTGAGTCATATTGCTGGTTTAGAAAGTGTTTTTGGTCTTAGTTTGAGTTTTGCATTGTGTGATTTATCCTTTTGAGTCACGTCATCACGTCCAGATTAGATTCGCCTCTGTCCAGTTCGTTATTTTGATAATATCTCGCTCATACGGACTCGGATTTTAGAATTCTTGTACTTTCTGGAAAGCTTAAGAAGTTCACTATAACTTTCGTATTCATCATTTTCTCAGACAATATAGTTATCGATGTCTAAATTGCATTGGATCCAAATCTGTTATTGACCCAAAAATTCTGAACAGTATGTATTTCGGGGGAAATATATCCTATTGTTCTTTTCCAAAATAGGTCTTCAATATATTGAAATTAAAGAGAAGAGATATATCTACAATCTTGCTGTTCTAAGTTTTCCAATTTAGAGCCTATAAGTGTGCCTATTTGTCCTTGGAAGATTGAGCAGGAAATCTGCGACAGACACACGAGATATCTTGGATTGATTTTCATTGTGTTCTTCCCTTGCAGCACATTCTGAAAAAAAAAACGGAAGAAAAAAGAAAAAGTCAAGTGCAAAACAAGAAAGAAAAGCCGCACAAAAAAGGGAAAAAAACAACAAAAAAAACAGAAGTGCTTGTATTCTTTGTGTCATCTAGTTTTGTCTCATGTCTTGCTAGCTTGAACTACTAGGAACACATTTAGGCCAGCAACTTTGACAAATACTTTGGACACTTATTCAACTTTACTATCTGATTTCATTGTTGCTAATCCTTGCTACCTAGAAAGTGCCATCCAAGCTACACCTTACTCTTGAACAGAATCGATACACCTTTGCAATCATCCCACGCTGCATTGGTTTCTTCATACCGGCCACCGTTTGCCACCTGCAGTGTCGGTAAGAACACTTGTAAGAGCGTGGTAAGACGCTTGAGAGTGTGTGATTCCACTTCCACTTTTCCATTATCCTTTGTAGTTGATAGGGATAACATATTTTTTGTGTTGTCTTCTGTTTGCTACTAACAATGTCAGGTAAAAGCAAGAATCATGCATTATATGCTGAGATGATGGACATGATGAAGACGGCGATAGAGTTGCTCACTAAAAATCAAACATCAACCAAGGATTCACATGACATTCAGACCACCTTTACAACACCTTCCACAAGAAGTAATTACATTCTCCCATCTCTTCCTTCTTATGATGGTTTTGGTTACGATGAATATATTGCTTGGGAAATAGAGTTGGATAAAATTTTTGGACAATGTCATATGTGTGAGAAAAGAAAGATTAGAAATGTTGCAAGTGCATTAGTAGGTTGTGCATTGACTTGGTGGAACAACATAAGTGATTTATAAAGACCTCGAACATGGAAAGATATGAAAATTCTTATGCGAGAAACTTTTGCTAATGTATCAAATTGTAAAGATGAAATACATGAACTTGAGAAGAATTTTCTTGTTGTACCTCCTCCTTTGCCTAACCTTTTGCAGGAACATGAACAAATAAATGGAGATGCAAATGAGAGTGAGGTGTTGAACAACTCTTCTGAATTTTTTGATGAATCAACTCATAATGCATTTGAATTTCTTGCTGAAAATGAGAGTAGTGTTAGTGGACAATGCTCTACAGTTAACCACGGTATGACATTTTCAGATGTGCTGAATTTTGCTACCAATCATACTATCGATGAGCAGCAACAAGATGAACCTTTCATAATACAACTTTACCATTAGTCGATTTTCCCACTGATTCTTATAACAAAAATGAGTTGTGTGCTGATAATTATATTATACCTATGCTAGAACAACCAAATGAATTTGATACTTTATCACTCACTTGTGCTGAAATTAAGCATTTGATCCCAACTACATGTGAAAGGGATGAGCTGAAATTGTTATCTTCTCTAAATACTTTGGGCTATATTGAATTTGACACTCTTTGTGATCTAGATATCGTAGAGAAGATAATATTTTCTCAATCTGAATTGCCTTTGTTAAGTAGAAATATTTTTCATGCTATAGGCAAATATGAACATAGTGGTATGTTTATGGTGCATAAAGTTTACATATGTTCAAATGAGGAAGCTCCTTTTGTGCTGCAACAACGTGGTCAAGTAAATGAATGTACTAACGCTAATAATGTCTTGTCAAGTTTTTCTAGTATGTTTTCCTTGCAGCAGGGACAACAAAAGCATTATTCACTGTGGTTGTACATTATGGACAGCACTTACTCTACCTCCAATGCAAGCCTCTTTGCTGGACATACGAGCAAGCCGAGGACGGCTTGTCATAAAGAAGGGGAGAATAATGAGATCATGCACATTATTATTGCACCTACAAACATGACACAATATTTATTTGTTTGGGATCCTGGCTCAAGTGAATGTGCACTCTTATTTGATGGACAAGATCAAGATGGCGCACTATGTCGTCCACCACCTTGGCCTCCTCCATTCATGCATACAAGAAGATTTGATGGTGTTGCACATTTGGACCAACACATGAGAGGAGACGAACTTGAGTCGAGGACGACTCCAATTCAAGGAGGGGAGGATGATGAGGACATCACTTATATGGATACAAACAACACTCTGCTGAATATACAATATGCAATCAATAGAGTTCATACACAGCAATTAATTTCAAAGGTGAACTCGTTCTTATATATTTCCTTATATGTTTTTGAGCATAGATTGCTACTTAATGATTTATTTGTGATTAGGATCCATGGAGAGGTTCAAGGAGTACATGGAGGGAGTATTAGGGACGTGGAAGACCAGAGAATTCGTTCAAAGAAGATGGAAACCGAACCAAACTCCAAATCGTATCCAACTCGGAGTCCAGGAGCAGTACGCACTAAAACGGACGCCCAGGACGCATACGAACTCCGTTTTGTACGTTCTACATATGCACGGAAAGGGGAGAGGATATCCTTTCCAATGGCACCGGTCCCATGTCAAAATTCCTTCGGAGTCGTCGGGAATCGTCGAAACAAAATCAAGTACAGAATCTGTCAGGGTGCTGCGCCACCGTATTGGGCCATTGGGCCTTGTATCAAGTCTAAGTCCATTATTTTCGTGTCTTAGGGTTAGGTCACGACCCTAACACCCCCTTGGACGTCCTCCCACCTATATATACTCCATGGTAGCCGCCATAGACAATTGGGTTTTGCTTAGATCAATAATATTGTCGTTCATCGGTTTGTGAGACCCCAACTTCGCGATTTCATATCGTGTCTACCTTGTTCTTGCTTGTGTTCTCGGTTGCACTTGCAGGGATTAGCCTTCCTGGCGAGGTCAATCGTGTGAAGCACGGTTGATAACCAACGGAGCGGTGGTGTAGTGATTGCAGGGGTTGTTCGTGTTCTACTCGAGAGCCTCGGATCATCAATGTCGAGATCTCCACTTCAATCGACCTATCCATTACCTATCGGAAGATCGGGCCTCATCATCTTTTTCCTATCAGACCGCACCAACTGCAAAATCACTAGCATCACACATGATTTCGAATGGCAGCGTCCAATCAGGAAGTTGGATGATTGGAGCTGAGATGATTGCCTTTTTTAGTGTATTAAATGATTTAAGGCATTCATCATGGAAATCAATGGGAGCTTCTTTAGCTAATAAGTTAGTGAGGGGTCTAGAAATTTTGAAGAAATCCTTGATAAATCGACGATAGAACCCTACATGACCTAAAAAGTTGCGGATTCCCTTAACATTGATAGGAGGTGGAAGATTTTCAATAACTTCAATCTTTGCTTTGTCCACCTCTATCCCTCTCTTAGACACCAAGTGTCCAAGAATGATGCCTTCACAGACTATGAAATGGCACTTTTCCCAATTGAGCATTGGGTCCTTCTCTTGGCATCTTTGTAAGACCTTGTCTAAGTTTTCTAGAAAATGATCAAAAGTTTTTCTATAGACGGAGAAACCGTCCACGAAAACTTCCATGATCTCCTTAATCAGGTCAGAAAAGATAGACATCATGCATCTTTGAAAAGATGAAGGAGCACTACCTAGTCCGAAAGACATACGTTGGTAGGCATAAGTTCCGTAAGGACATGTGAACATGGTCTTACTATGAACGTCTGGATGGATTGGGATTCGACGATATATCGAATACGCATCTAGGAAACAAAAGTAGTAGTGTTTTGCAACCGCTCTAACATCTCATCAATGAAGGGCAGTGGGAAATGATCCTTCCTCGTAGCCTTGTTAAGTTTCCGGTAATCAATACACATCCACTAACCAATGACGGTTTGTTGAGGAATTAATTCATTCCTTTTATTTTAAACGATCGTCATACCTCCCTATTTGGGCACTACTTGAAATGTGCTTACCCATTCACTATGAGGAACAGGGTGATACCGACATGCAGAAGTTTCAAGACTTTTTCTTGACAACTTCCCGCATTGCATTATTCAATCGCCTTTGAGGTTCCCTTGAGGGGACAATCTCAGGGTCAATAGGAATGAGATGGGTGCATAACGCTGGACTAATCCCCTTGAGATTCTGTCGTGAATAGCCAAAAATAGCTCTATGCTTTTCTAGCATGGTGAATTTGAGTGTCTCATCATCTGAAAGCTTGTCACTTATGATGACAGAGGCTTCCAAATTGCCATTTAGAAAGGCAAACTTAGGCCTGAAGGTAAAATTTTGAGCTGAACAGAAGGTTTTGGAGAGGACTCTTATTTTGGCAATTCAATTGCCTCCTGAAATTCATCCTCCTCTTGGATGAAATCTTATTCTCCTTCAATTTCAGGGGGTTCTAAGAACTGAGGAGTCCTAACCTCCTGTATTGGCTCATCCTGGATGGGACATTCTGCAGATGTGTTATTGGAACACAAAATAGGAATAGAGAACTTTCTCTCTCCATGGTTGTTCCTTCCGAGGAAATTTCCATGAGATATTTCTCAATGGGGTCCCAATCATAATAATATTGAAATCTTGGATTTTTAACACATGGAAGTCTAGGAGAGCCTCAATATCTTTGTGTCTTACACACACCTGTTGCAAAATCCCTCATCCTTCGGGGATGTTTCCAAAAGAATCTAGGAAGGATTTTTAGGTTGGTGCCAATGGCACATCGCCCAAAATGGCGATAGAACAAGAATCGGAAATGAGAATTGCTCCAACAGTGGGGATGTATAGGACCCTCATTGGTGTCTCATCCGAAGAATTTTGGGTGATTTATCAACTTCTTCTCTCCATTCTCTGTTTAGAATAGAAATTAACTTCTTGACCTTTTGTTGGACAAACACTCCATTAGGTGGGTCAGGTGGAGTTCGTGGCAATGATGGTTTCCTATGGTAAGGTATTTCTGAAATCTTTAAAAATCTTTTCCTTGAAGCAAAAGGGAATCTATGAAGGTTGAATTTATTCTTCCTCCATAGTTTTTGGTTCAGAAGAGGATTCTTCCGGCAAGGTTTGGGTAAGTAAGAAATGGGTTCATCCTTGTTTATGGAATTATCCTCAGCTCTTGACACAGCTTCCTCTTGAGGAGGCTCATTAAGACCCATAATGAAGGAATAATTTTCTAGAATTCATCTAGAAGATCCTTTCCTTCTTTCGGCATCTTATGGAGGAAGGATCCTCCGGCCGCAATGATGAGGACATCACTTCTATGGATATAAACAACACTCCATTGAACATACAAGATGCAATCAATAGAGTTCATACACAACAATTAATTTTAGAGGTGAACTTGTTCTTATATATTTCCTTATATGTTTTTGAGCATAGATTGCTACTTAATGATTTATTTGTTATTAGGATCCATGGAGAGGTTCAAGGAGTACTTAGAGGGAGTATTAGGGACGTGGAAGACCAGAGAATTCGTTCAAAGAAGATGAAAACCGAACCAAACTCCAAATCGTATCCAACTCGGAGTCCAGGAGCAGTACACACTAAAACGGACGCCCGGGACGCATACGAACTCCGTTTTGGACGTTCCACATATGCACGGACAGGGGAGAGGATAACATTTCTAATGGCGCTGGTCCCATATCAAAATTCCTTCGGAGTAGACGGGAATCGTCGAAATAAAATCGAGTTCAGAATCTGTCAGGGTGCTGCACCATCGTATTGGGCCATTGGGCCTTGTATCAAGTCTAAGTCCATTATTTTCGTGTGTTAGGGTTAGGTCACGACCCCAACACCCCCTTGGACATCCTCCCACCTATATAGACTCCATAGTAGCTGCCATAAACAATTGGGTTTTGCATAGATTAATAATATCGTTGTTCTACAGTTTGTGAAACCCCAACTTCGCGATTTCAGATCGTGTCTTCTATGTTCTTGCTTGTGTTCTCGGTTGCACTTGCAGGGATTAGCCTTCTTGGCGAGGTCAATCGTGTGAAGCACGGTTGATAACCAAAGGAGTGATGGTGTAGTGATTGCAGGGGTTGTTCGTGTTCTACTCGAGAGCTTCGGATCATCAACGTCGAGATCTCCACATCAATCGACCTATCCATTACCTATCGGAAGATCGGGCCTAAACCTTTTTACTCATCAATTGGTATCAGATTTCCAGATTGCCCGTTAGGTAATTTATTTATCCATTACATTAGTTTTGTTATTCATACCTAGAGTCCACAAAAAAGCTACAAAAAATTTGCAGCTTAGTAGATCTATTCATTATTTTGTCCAAACCACCATTGAGCCTTTGCAACTTTCGTTTTCAGTTTGGTTTTGTTGAGTTTGTGTCCGTTGTTGAGTCATATTGCTGGTTTAGAAAGTGTTTTTGGTCTTAGTTTGAGTTTTGCATTGTGTGATTCATCCTTTTGAATCACGTCATCACGTCCAGATTAGATTCACCTCTCTCCAGTTTGGTATTTTCATCATATCTCGCACATACGAACTCGTATTTTGGTGTTCTTGTACTTTCTGGAAATCTTAAGAAGTGCTCTATAACTTTCGCATTCATCATTTGTCCAGAAAATATAGTTATTGATGTCTAAATTGCATTGGATCCGAATCTGTTATTGACCTAAAAATTCTGAACAGTCTGTATCTCGGGGGAAATATCTCCTATTGTTCTTTTCCAAAATAGGTCTTACATATATTGAAATTAAAGAGGAGAGATATATCTACAATCTTGCTGTTCTATGTTTTCCAATTTAGAGCCTATAAGTGTGCCTATTTGTCCTTGGAAGATTGAGCAGAAAATCTGTTACAGACACACGAGATATCTTGGATTGATTTTCATTGTGTTCTTCCCTTGCAGCACATTCTGGAAAAAAAAGGAAGAAAAAAGAAAAAGGCAAGTGCAAAACAAGAAAGAAAAGCCGCACAAGAAAAAAGAAGTGCTTGCATTCTTTGTGTCATCTAGGTTTGTCTCATGTCTTGCTAGCTTGAACTACTAGGAACACATTTAGGCCAGCAACTTTGACAAATACTTTGGACACTTATTCAACTTTACTATCTGATTTCATTGTTGCTAATCCTTGCTACATAGAAAGTGTCATCCAAGCTACACCTTACTCTTGAGTAGAATCAATACACCTTTGCAATCATCCCACGCTTCATTGGTTTCTTCATACCGTCCACCGTTTGCAACTTGCAGTGTCAGTAAGAACACTTGTAAGAGCGTGGTAAGACGCTTGAGTGTGTGTGATTCCACTTCCACTTTGCCATTATCCTTTGTAGTTGATAGGGATAACATATTTTTTGTGTTGTCTTCTGTTTGCTACTAACAATGTCAGGTAAAAGCAAGAATCATGCATTATGATGGACATGATGAAGACGACGATGGAGTTGCTCAGTGAAAATCAAATATCAACCAAGGATTCACATGACATTCAAACCATCTTTACAACACCTTCCACAAGAAGTAATTACATTCGCCCATCTCTTCCTTCTTATGATGGTTTTGGTTATGATGAATATATGACTTGGGAAATAGAGGTGGATAAAATTCTTGGACAATGTCATATGTATGAGAGGAGAAAGATTAGAAATGTTGCAAGTGCATTAGTAGATTGTGCATTAAATTGGTGGAACAATTTAAATGAATTAGAAAAACCTCGAACTTGGAAAGAAACGAAAATTCTTATGCGAGAAACTTTTGCTAATGTATCTATGTGCAAAGAAGAAATTCTGCAATTTCAGGAGAAATTTCTTGTTGCACCTCCTTTTGTGTCTAACGCTTTGCAGGACAATATAGAAAATAATAAAGATGATGCAAAATAGAACGAGGCTTTTGACAACACTTGTGAAATTTTAGATGGATCGACTCATAATGCACTCGAAATCACTGCTGAAAATGGTAAGGCAAAACATTCTACAAATACAGAAGGTGAGAAGTTTTTGGATGTTCTGAATTTTTCCACCAATCATGCTATTTTCTAGGAGCAACTATTAGAATTGTTTATTTATACATCATTGTCACATGTTGATTTTCCTGCTGATCGTTGCGCTACGAAAGAGTTGTGTGCTGATAACTCTATTATACCTATGCAAAAAGAAGTTAATGTACAAGATGATTGTGTTTTGGATTCACCTACTTGTGCTGAAATTCATAATTTGATCACCGCTACTGCTGAAAATGATGAGCTGAAATTTTTGTCTTCTCTAAATACTTTGGGTTATATTGAATTTGACACTCTTTGTAATCTAAATGTTGTAGAGAGGAGAATATTTTCACAATCTGAATTGCCTTTATTAAGTAGAAATATTTTTCATGCTATAGGCAACTATGAAGATAGTGGTGAATTTATGGTGCATAAAGTTTACATATGTTCAAATGTGCAAGCTCCCTTTGTGCTGCAACAACATGGTGAAATGAATGGATGCACTAACACTAATAATGTATTGTCAAGTTTTTCTAGTATTTTTTCCTTGCAGCAGGGACAACAAAAGCATTATTCACTGTGGTTGTGCATTATGGACAGCACTCATTCTACCTCCAAAGCAAGCCTCTTTGCTGGACATACGAGCAAGCCGAGGACGGCTTGTCATAAAGAAGGGGAGAATGATGAGATCATGCACATTATTATTGCACCTATAAACATGACACAATGTTTATTTGTTTGGGATCCTGGCTCAAGTGAATGTGCACTCTTATTTGATGGACAAGATCAAGATGGCGCACTATGTCGTCCACCACCTTGGCCTCCTCCATTCTTGCATACAAGAATATTTGATGGTGTTGAACATTTCGACCAACACATGAGAGGAGATGAACTTGAGTCGAGGATGACTCCAATTCAAGAAGGGGAGAATGATGAGGACATCACTTCTATGGATACAAACAACACTCCATTGAACATACAAGATGCAATCAATAGAGTTCATACACAACAATTAATTTCAGAGGTGAACTCGTTCTTATATATTTCCTTATATGTTTTTGAGCATAGATTGCTACTTAATGATTTATTTGTGATTATGATCCATGGAGAGGTTCAAGGAGTACTTGGAGGGAGTATTAGGGACGTGGAAGACCAGAGAATTCGTTCAAAGAAGATGGAAACCGAACCAAACTCCAAATCGTATCCAACTCGGAGTCCAGGAGCAGTATAATCTAAAACGGATGCCCAGGACGCATACGAACTCCGTTTTAGACGTTCCACATATGCACGGAAAGGGGAGAGGATAACCTTTCTAATTACGCTGGTCCCATATCAAAATTCCTTCGGAGTAGACGGGAATCGTCGAAACAAAATCGAGTTCAGAATCTGTCAGGGTGCTGCGCCATCGTATTGGGCCATTGGGCCTTGTATCAAGTCTAAGTCCATTATTTTCGTGTGTTCGGGTTAGGTCACGACCCCAACACCCCCTTGGACGTCCTCCCACCTATATATACTCTATAGTAGCCACCATAAACAATTGGGTTCTACATAGATTAATAATATAATTGTTCTACAGTTTGTGAAACCCCAACTTCGCGATTTCAGATCGTGTCTTCTACGTTCTTGCTTGTGTTCTCGGTTGCACTTGCAGGGATTAGCCTTCTTGGCAAGGTCAATCGTGTGAAGCACGGTTGATAACCAACGGAGCGGTGATGTAGTGATTGCAGGGGCTGTTCGTGTTCTACTCGAGAGCCTCGGATCATCAACGTCGAGATCTCCACAGCAATCGACCTATCCATTACCTATCGGAAGATCGGGCCTAAACCTTTTTACTCATCACGCAATGTCAAGATATATGGAAGATTCTTTGTTCAACCCCATGAAGAAGTGTTGCAAAAGCAACGGATTAAGGATGGACAAATCTGGGCCGAAATTTCCCAAAAAGAGAAAATCTATCCCAAGCTGCACCTATAGATTCCTTCTCCATCTGCTGGAAGGATAGTACTTCCCTTCGTAAGGAAACAACTCGAGCAATTGGAAAGAAAGCAAGACAAAATCTGTCTCGTAATTCATTGCAATCATCGTGTGTATTCTCAGTGTTGTTGTTATACCATTGTCTGGCTTTTTACTTGAGGGAAAAATGAAACAACATCCATTTTGAGAGTTTCATGTGCCACACCTTTGATTAGAAGGCATGAACACAGTTGTTCGAAGTCTCGTAGATGGTGGTAAGGGTTTTCACTATCTTTTCCTAAGAAGGATTGTTCCCGAACCATGGCTACGAAGCCAGGGCGATGTTCAAAGCTAGTAGAATAAATTGGTTCCGCTAAAGACGATGGCTCAAAGAACTTGCCCTTTAGGGCAGAATAAGAAAGAATAGTGGGCTGCTTCATATGTGTGGTGGTGGTAAGAAAAGGAAAGACAAAGGAAAGTTAAGAAGATAGATACGAGGGTAAACAAGGTTCTAAGATCAACATCAACCATTCCCCAACAACTACGCCAGAAATGCTTGTTGGTATTCCTTGCCAATACAGAGTTATCTGCAAGTGCACGAAAATACAGCTGTAGCACTTCCCCTTAAGGAGTATTCCCAAGGGTATCGAATCCAAAGAACTTGTGTGCTAATCTTACAAACTAGTTAACCCAATGACACAATGTTGTTTGGTAGGCAAGGAACAGAGAGGAATTACATGTATTGATTCTAATTCAAGGAGATTTGCGATAGCTGCTTGCTTCAGGCTTGGGTTTACCTCTAGCAAAACTAGAACAACTCCCGCCAAGAGTCTATAGCATAGCCAAACGTGGAGTATTACAAAGGACAGATAGGGCTGTCACCACCTACTACCTACCTCTTCAATCCGTGGGCTATGAGATATTTACTAGTGATTTCTAACCTAATCACCATGCTTACATTCTAAATCACTACTCTAGTTGTTTCGAACACAAAGCTACAACTAGAGCCTCTAATAAACTAAAGCAATAAACCCACAAGTAACTACTTGTGCAAACTACTTTAAATTGGAGATCAAAATTGTACTGAATTCACAAAGACTTACTTGATTTGAGTCACACCTTTCTAGGGGTACAAGTATAGAAGAGGGACTTGACAAGCCCAAGCCTCCTTCTTTTAGACTCCTCGCCAGACTCTCCTTCTACTTGGCAGCCTCTAGGACTACTCTAAACCTTAAGAGTGGTATTTTATTCTCAACTTTTGGTGTGTGTGTGAAGTGGGGTGAGGGTGCTATTTATAGGTAAAGAAGTGTCAGTTCCCTCTACCAAATGCGCGCGAATCAGTCTTCACCATTATCAGGAAGCCAGGAGAAGTCACCACATGGAGGAAGACCAAGTTTGGCACGAAGAAGAGGTCGGCTGAACAGGGGGTTTTGCCGACCCGGTCAGTGCTCCATTTCTCTTGTGCTTTCTCTAGGTCACTGACTAGTGGGTCCCCTTGACTGGTATGGATGATACACCCTTGGATCTTCTCGGATACGACTGTTTGTGGGCCATTTGATCCATGTGATGCCACGTGATGTTGCCTGACTCATTGGAATCCTTGTTTATGGATTACTCCTTGCATGTCTTGGTAATTTTGGGTATTATTTCATCTGCATACATATAGATAGTAACACTTGTGGAATTGGTTAGTATTTAACCCTACCACTATGTTATGTTTCTCTTATGTGCTTATTATGAGGTCAATTGACAGTCTGAATATGACACTTAGGGACCGTCAACAACAGGCTCAAGGCGAGAATCTTCTTGACATTGTTAGGGGTATACCCGTGCCAAATGTTGGACCACTAAGCCCTAGTATTCATCGTTTGCATACTCATGTGTATACTAATAGACTATGTATATGAGTAATTAGAACACAGTAGGAGTAGCCCCATCTCGTAGTTTAACCCTCACTAAGACAACCTTACCTTTAGAGTAGATTGCTTTGGTGTGTGTCACACTACCCCTATTATCATCTTACCCTTGTTCTGATAATTACCTAGTACCCTATACCGTGATCAAAAAATAGTATTTAATTTAATTCACCGCCTTCCTTTGGGATAAATCTGATACCTTTGGTAATACTCTTGGGTGAAATGCTACAACAGTATCTTTCGTGCGCTTGCGGATCTCATCTCCTATCGGAGATGATCTGTGGTGTTAAGAAATACCAACACACACTAACTGTGGGAATTTGGAAAACCAACTAGTAATGATTTCCCAATGCGCCCTTCCTCGAGGTAGCCTTGCTACCAGGACATGTGGTTTATACTGGTTCAGGCAAGGTGCCCTATGTCAAGTGCAGTCGTTTCTCTCTTTGTTCACTGTGGGGAAGCTATTATACAAAGGAATGATGCCCTAGTGCTGGATGGGGGAAGCGATACCCATCTGTAGTTGTGCCTGCGATGTTATGTGTTCTGTTCTTCTGCGGTCCCTCCTTATGGACGACCATCAAGGCCTTTTATAGGCAACTTCGTGCCACGATGTGCCTACTTCCTATCTACTCCGACTCTCCTAATAAAGGAGGTGGGGGTTACAAGGTTTCTTATCTCTTCAGCTTATCCTTTGTGCTTCTCGGGGTGGGGTTGGGCCCTGGTACTCGCTCAAGCACTTGCCTTCATACTGTCGCTCCTTGTTCCATATCAGTATCAGGTGGCAGAGCCGTCATGCCACCATGTGGGATGGGGCGCGATGCGGGGGATGACGGCAAAGACCTTGTCACGGCCCTTCTACGAGGGCTCAGGAACCTCTATTATGATCTCGATGGTCGAGATTTTGGTCGCATGTCTTTGTTCTGTAGCTACTTATCTTCTACCTGTTCCAAGCGGCAGAGCCACCTCATCACTACGCAGATGGGACACATCGTGGAATATGTGGGCATGTCTCGGGATGTTGCTTGGGAACCATCATCCCAACCTCGATGATCGAGGCCTGAGCTGCATGTTGTCAACCTTGATGGTCAGGATTTGTTTGGTCTTCTTTGCGTGCTTTCTGGTAGCTGGGTCATAGAACCTGTTAATGTCATTTCATTAAAAACATTATGGTAATTTCTTGCTAGGCCACCATGGCCCGGCCGCTGCCGCCACGCCCTGGCCTGTTATTGCTGCACTATTTATCCGAAGGTGGGGGGATCCAGAATGCTGGATGGTGATTTAAAATTTACAAATAGTTTATTTTTCTGGTATATAGCTACATTTTTGCTGAATTCAAGGTTCTATATAAATCCATGTGATATCCTAACTCGTATCACAATATGTCCTCAAAAGATAAAACAATAGGATAATTTCTTTATAAAACCTAAGTAATACAAATGTTTGATTCTCAGTTGCAACATGCAAATTTCATAGTTCTTTGCTCTTGCATTGTAAGGTATGGACAATGGGTGATGATAGACGTTGGATGTATGATTACTGGGGAAGAATGAAACACCTTTGGGGGAATGGGTCTTCAATACTAAGGCCTTTTTCAGTCATGCTTTCTCCTTATCAAATGTTCGTGCAACAAGTGTCATAACTTTTTATGTAAGAAACACATATACATGGAATGATACCTGTGTAGATATGATTTTATGCCAGGTTGTGAAACATGGTATGAGCATTGTGAGTTGTACCATAGTAATGTCGTTGTTGATGAGTAAGATGAAAACGAGGATAGAATGGAAGACATGTTAGCACTACCGGACTAGTCCGGTAGTGGACGGACTAGTCCAGTCCGGACTAGTCCGATATAAGACCAGACTAGTCCGATGTTGTCCAGTAAGGACATCGGACTAGTTCGGTCTTTTCAGTTAATGTCAGTTTGAACTCGAAAATAACATGTGTTCTAATTGAAAGGACACAACCCACCGACAATTATGTCCCTGATCGAGGGACTTAACTGTCTCTAAGGGTGGGAGGCCCCCTCTTGTGTCTCTTGGTTATATATAAGGAGAGGGTTATGTGTATGAGTGAAAGGTGGTGTTGTGAATACACATTAGACACAAGAACTCTCTCAATTCTCAGAATCCGATCAACAATACCAAGAGAAGAACAAGGGGAAACGCCCCCTGTCGTCGTTCTACTTGCGGCCTCGCCTTGTTGGCTTGATGGCCGCATCGTCAAGCAACAACAAAGATGGAAGTGAAGGTATTAATGGTGTTCTTGTGCTATTTGAGAGATAGCACTTGATGTTCATCTTGTAATCAGATTTCTCTATGTAATTCGAAATGATTTAGTGGCTATTTGATCTTTGGGCTCTCTTTTTGTTTCTAACAATGGTATCAGAGCCATTTAGACCACTAATCATTTCCAATTGAGTTTTGATCGATGTTTTTCGCTGAAAGTTTTGACGGTCCGGACTTGTCCGGTCTAAGGGCCGGACTCGTCCGGTGTGCCACGTAAAGTGGTTAGGTTTTCGGATCAGGGTGTTTTGACGTGTTCATCTGGTTGAAAACCAATTAAGCACTTTGGATTGAAATCCATTGTGAAAATTAAGTTGATTTGGTTTTCGAATCAGGGCGATTTGACGCGTTCATCTGGTTGAAAACCAATTAAGCACTTTGGATTGAAATCCATTGTGAAAATTAAGTTGATTTTGTAAGATGGTAAGATTAAGATTCCCTTTTGGGTATTTTGACATTTTTTCCAGTTTTTTATGAAACTTTTCTGGTGTTGGTGGTACTAGTCCGGAATAGTACAGACCAGACTCGAAAAGTTCAATAAAGAACGGATCAAATATTTTTGATGGGACCGGACTTATCTGGCGTATGGACCGGACTAGTTTGAAAATCATACTCTAAGAGTTCGGACTAGTCCAACCATGTGCGGACTAGTTCGGGCTATACAATTAAGGTTGCTTATTTAATTATGCTTCCGCTGTGAATTAAGTTTATAATGTCATAGAAATTTGGTCGAGTAACCAAAGAGAAAGATAAATTGCTATGTCATTTTAAGTTGCATGGAATTCTATTGAGTAACCAAAGCGAAAAATAGAATTGCCATGTTTTTAAGCAATATTATGTCATTATTGGACGAGTAACCAAAGCGAAAGGCATTAATGACATTTTATGTTTAAGTGCATAGTAATTTTGTCGAGTAACCAAAGCGAAAGATAAATTACTATGTATTTCAGTTGTTCTCCAATGTTAAGTATTTAATGTCATTATTGGCCGAGTAACCAAAGCGAAAGACATTAATGACATTCTCTTTTAAGAACATAGTAATTTGGTCGAGTAACCAAAGCGAAAGATAAATTACTATGTTGTTTTTCAGTTATTCTCAAATGTTGAGTTTTGGTCAAGTAACCAAAGTGAAAGATAAAACTCAACATTATCTTATGATTAATATCTATGCATTTACTCATGATCTCGTTTTTGATTAAGAAGTTTCCTCAAATGAGAATTCAGCATTGAGTTTCATCTGGTAAGCAATTATAGGAGATGGAGAGAAAGTTGGAGATTGCTTTGACAGTCTTCGAGATGGACTTTGCTCTCACAACTCCATATTCAGTTGAGCCGGTGGCTCTAGTAAGTAAAGTTGATGAAACTCAGTAAGCCTTTGTTGTGAGGACAAAGGACTATACTAGTAAGCTATTGGCTTGTGACATAGCCAAAGTTAAGTGAAAACAATCAAACAGGAAATGTTTGATGATTATTAAGGGCACTATCACTAAAATCATTCGGGGGAGCAATCCCTGAATATGATATTGCCACTGAGTACCTCCAAAAGATTGAGAATCAGTTTATTGGTTCTTCTAAGTCATTAGCAAGTACTCTTATCAAGAGACTTGTCGATGAAAAGTATTATGGAGGTGATGTGCGAGAGCACCTTTTAAGGATGACAAATATGACTTCAAAGTTTAAGCCTATAGATTTGGGGATTAAAGATGAGTTCATTGTGCATCTCATTTTTCCTCAGTTCTAAAGGAATTTGAGACTTTTGTCATCAATTATGACTCTCAACCTGAACTACTGAACATAGAAAAACTCATGACTATGTGTGTTCAGGAGGAAGAGAGGATTAAATCTCTTCATGATAATGATGCTATTAATTACGTGAAGGGAAAAAGTAAGGCTAAGAAGAATTATTCTTCTAAGCAATTTTTTAAGTATCATGGTTCTTCTCACCATGATAAAGATAAGAGTAAGGCTCTACAAATCATCCTTAACGTTAGGATGTGAAAGTAGAGAAAGATCGGTGTCACTTTTGTTTAGACAAAGGTCACCATCAAAAGGAATGCATAGACTTCCTTAAATGGTGTTGTAAGTGACAATCAGTTTTCCTCACATCAGAGTAAGAGTAAGAGAATCGATTCCGAAATGTTTTCGAAATTATGGCATTGTTGCTTAGGTCATATTTCGAGGGGAAGAATTGATCAATTGGTTTCACAATCGATTCTTCCTCATTCGGATTTTTCAGATTCAGAAGAATGCATAGACTAAGAAAAGTAAGAAATTGTGCCATATGCAGTGCGGGAATTTGGAATTAATCTGTACGGACATTTGTGGTCCATTTCCTGTAGTATCTATTGATGGTTTTGATTCGTTCATAACCTTCACGGATGACTATTCTCGCTATGGCCATATTTATCCAATTAAAGAATGCTTTGAAGCGTTGGATAAATTAAAGATATTTAAGGCTGAAGATGAAAATCAGCACAACAGTAAGATAAAAGTGGTAAGATCCGATCGTAGTGGTGAATACTACGGTCATCATACTCCTATGGCCAAGTTCCTGGACCATTTGCTTGGTTCCTACAGGAAAATGGCATAGATGCCCAGTATTCAACATCGGGCGAGCCTCAACAAAATAAAGTAGCGGAACGGTGCAACCGTACGCTAATGGATATGGTAAGATCCATGTTAAGTCAATCAGATTTGCCGGTTAGCTTATGAATAGAGGCATTAAAACCGCTATTCATATGCTAAATCGGATCTTTAGTAAGTTGGTGTCTAAAACACCGTATGAGTTGTGGACAGGACGCAAGCCCTCATTAAGTTATATGCATATATGGGGCTGTCCCGCTGAAGCAAAAATTGGTTAACCCAAATATTGGTAAGTTGGATTCTAAGACAGTAAGTTGCCATTTTATTGGCTATGCAGAAAAGAGTAAGGGATATCGTTTCTATTGTCCAGAACGATATTCTAAGATTGTAGAAACAAGGCATGCCGTCTTTTTAGAGGATGCCATGATCAGGGGGAGTACGGTAAGACGAGAAATTAATCTTGAAGAGAAGTGGGTTTCTGTATCCACTCCTATAATTCAAGAATCATATTTATCATTACCTATTGTTGTTGAATCATCAATGTCTATTGGTAAAGATTCAACACCTGTTGTTAGTTCTCCATTGACAATGGAATTATTAAGAAAGGTTGAACATTCTCAGCCCGTTGTCATTAATAATGAAGAGCAACAACAGCCTCAAAATAATGATAATGTGCAATTAAGAAGATCTCAAAGAGAAAGAGAATCGGCCATTTCAGACGATTATGAGATCTAATTAAGTTAGGCAATTCAAATGGAGGGTGATCCCACCACATTTGAATAAGAAGTCCTCAAACATCTGAATGGCGTAAAGTCATGGAGGATGAAATGAGGTCTATGGAAACAAACAAAGTCTGGAATTAGTTGAGATTCCTAATGGAGCCAAAATAGTAGGCTGTAAATAGGTCTACAAAACTAAACGTGACTCCAAAGGGAATATTGATAAGTTTAAGTCCAGACTTGTTGTAAAAGGTAAGGATTCGTTCAGAATCATTATGGTATTAGTTGCACATTACAATTTAGAATTACATCAGATGGATGTATAAACGACATTTCTCAATGGTGATCTATATGAGAACGTCTATATGACACAACCGAAAGGATTTATTGTTAAGGGTAAGGAACATATGAGGTACCACTTAAGAAAGTTCATTTATGGACTTAATCAAGCATTAAGACAGTGGTATCTCAGGTTCAATAAGACAGTAAGAAAGTTTGGGTTTAAACAAAATAAGGAGGACAATTACATTTTTGGTAAGTTTAAAGATGGGAAAATTATTTTCCTCGTGATTTATGTAGATGATATACTACTTGCAAGTAGTGATGTCAATCTACTATCAGAAACTAAGAAGTTCTTGTCCTCTATTTTTGATATGAAAGATCTTGGTGAAGCATTCTATGTACTGGGCATAAAAATTCATCGAGATAGAATAAAGGGGTATTAAGTTTAGCACAAAAGGCATACTTAATGAGCGTACTTGAAAGGTACGGTATGCATGAAAATAAATTTTTGTCTGCTCTAATGAGTCAAGGTTGGTAAGTATAGAACCAATAAGAGGTCAACCTAATAAGAATCGGTTCCAAAACTTCTTGCTGTCAGAAGTTTTAAGTTTTGCTCAATTCCTAAGTTACCTTGACAAAGTTTAAGTATCGGGTTAATTTTGGCATAAGTAAGTTCAATCCAGATGACTGGATGGAAATAAGTATTACTTGCAGTTTTGCAAGTATCAAGGTCTCATGGTAAGTTAAGTATAAGATTAAGTCATTGGAATAATGACTTAGTAAGACTCAGTTTATGCGAGATGTGTAGTAAATCCACATCAGTAATCAACACTCGCACATTGGAGCTTTATTGTGGAAAAAGCTCCTAATTTAGGGTCACTGCGTCATGTGTGATGCATACCAATATATTATAAATGAGACCATTGAGCAGACACAGTAAGTAAACCCGAATTGTTAGTGGTTGACAGCATTAAACCACTTAAGTTTTTTGTACTCCAGAGACAACAAGTCATATGTGATGCCAAACACATTAACATAAGGTATGTGTTGTAAAGGAGTAAATCTAGGATCATATTAAGTAATGATTATTGAGCAAATTAGTACCAAGCAAATGCTTGCGGATCCGCTTACAAAAGGTCTTCCACCCAACGTGTTCAGTGAACACGTGGCTAGCATGGGTTTAAGGAAGAACCTTTGATCACTGGATATTTAGGGGCCAAATAAGAGTAAGGTTCATTTTTATGTGTGAGATATATTGTGGTCCTCGAGTCCAACAATACGTAAATGGTTGTTGTGATGCGTTGTGCCCTATATGTCGAGCATGAAAAAGTGGACGCTAAGTTTAGTATTAAGTAAGTTGGTAAGTTTCAGTTTCGAGTTCAAGGGGGAGAATGTTAGCACTACCGGACTAGTCCGGTAGTGGACGAACTAGTCCAGTCCGGACTAGTCCAATATAAGACCAGACTAGTCTGATGTTGTCCAGTAAGGACATCGGACTAGTCCGGACCTTGACCGGACTAGTCCGGTCTTTTCAGTTAATGTCAGTTTGAACTGGAAAATAACATGTGTTCTAATTGAAAGGACACAACCCACAAACAATTATGTCCCTGATCGGGGGACTTAACTGTCTCTAAGGGTGGGAGGCCCCCTCTTGTGTCACTTGGTTATATATAAGGAGAGGGTTATGTGTATGAGTGAAAGGTGGTGTTGTGAATACACATTAGACACAAGAACTCTCTCAATTCCCAGAATCCGATCGACAATACCAATAGAAGAACAAGGGGAAACGCCTCCTGTCGTCGTTCTACTTGCGGCCTCGCCTTGTTGGCTCGATGGCCGCATCGTCAAGCAACAACAAAGATGGAAGTGAAGGTATTAATGGTGTTCTTGTGCTATTTGAGAGATAGCACTTGATGTTCATCTTGTAATCAGATTTCTCTATGTAATTCGAAATGATTTAGTGGCTATTTGATCTTTGGGCTCTCTTTTCATTTCTTACAAGACATAGTAGATGTACTCGACCATGACTGTGGTGCAGATGAATCTAAGGAAATTCCAGGACCTGAATTTTTAGGGTTCTATTGAATTCACTTAGCATTGCATGAACATTTGCATGAGCATAGTAAAGTATCTATCTTTGCAATTGTGACTAGGCTCATGCCTATAAAATCAAAGTGTATTTTTCAAATAAATGCTATGATGATATCATCGACTTGATATTAGACATTCTTCTGATAAATCAAAGTTGTCGGAGGCTTGTACCAGTATAAGAGAATGTTGGCAGGGTTTGGTATGATGTCAAGAAAGATTGATTGTTGTCCTAACAACTGTATGCTTTTTTGGAAGGAGAATGGAAATGTGACACATTGCTCGATTTGTAATCAAGTCACAGATGTGGATGGTGAATTAGTGGACAGCATGTGGCAAAGAAACAAAGTCATCACATACCTCTTGCACCTAGGCTTAAATGGTTTTTTCTATTTAAATCAACATCAAGACACATGCGGGGGCATAAGAATGGTGTTCACGAAAACAAGGTAGTAATGAGAGAATGACACCCATCTAATGTTGAGGCTTGGAACACACTGATTTCTTTTGATGAAGATATTGCAAAATATCCTAGAAATGTTCATACTGGTTT
The DNA here is from genome assembly GCA_036927565.1 of Tuctoria greenei. Lineage (NCBI taxonomy): Eukaryota > Viridiplantae > Streptophyta > Magnoliopsida > Poales > Poaceae > Tuctoria > Tuctoria greenei. The sequence goes on along the minus strand of JAYESD010000007.1, from coordinate 75,100,116 downwards.
AGCCGGTTATGGTTTCAAACAATTCAGCATGTCTGCTGCCTCGTACTCATGTTGTCCGGTCTTTGCTATTCCTTACAAGCTTCCAATTGCTATGTGAATGAAATATGAATACATGTTCTTGTCTCTAATGATTCCCGGCCGTGAACAACCAGGAAAACATTTAGGGGTGTTTCATCAACCATTGATTGAGGAATTAAAAGAGTTGTGGACCGGAGTCAAAGCGTGTGACCGCTACAAAAAAACATAACTTCAATTTGTGAGCAGCGTATTTGTGGTCGATCGATGATTGCCTGCATACGGTGTTTTCTCAGGATGGAGCACACACACGACAAACTTTGCTGTCAACTTTTTGGGTGAGACTCTGATTGTTTTAGACTCACTCATGGGGGCAGCCTGCTTTATAATGCGACTGATGTTTTCTTCCAGCAAATCACCCATATAGGAGGCGAGTCAATACATTTCAGAAGGATACTATCGTAAGAAAGGGTTCACTAAAATGTTTGGCCAGTGCTGAGATTGATGCTTGGCAGACAAAGATTTGTAATTGTTTGAACTGTAGAAGTCAGACAAGATGGTAGTGGTAAATAGAAGAAACCATGCGCTCCATTTCAGCTTAAAGTTAATGAAAAGAGAGAAGTGCTCAAGTAGTTGCAACAACAATGTTTCCACACGATTACTGTGTTGGGTTGAGGCGCAAGACAAATTTTAAAAAATGGGTATAAAATGATCTTAAAATCCATGATTATCATACAATCACGAAAATACTTCTTCCTATATTTTGTGGATATGTGCATAATGATGAATGGAGAGTACTTGCAAAACTTAGTATTTTTATAGTTATGTGCTAAGGAAATTGCATTTCTAATAATGGAAACATTGTGAAAGAAATACATTCACTGATATGCAAAAATGGAGAAGGTATTCCCATCAGAATTTATGAATGTAATGCAACATCTCCTTTTGCATTTGCCTTATGAAGCTATGTTTTTCGGGCTCATGCAATATTAGAGGATGTACCAGATTGAAGCAATAGTTTTGAATAAAGCAAGAGTAGAAGGGTGTATTTGATGAACCCAACGGGTACGAGGAGCCCTATCTTTCAATGAGAGATAATGGTGGTGATGAATTGGGTGGAGGTCAACATTGGCTGCTGGACTACCACAACAAGAATGGAGTGGCGCCTTGAGCGATTGTTACACCATCTTCTGATAAGTATTATTTGGGGTGGAGGTCGACGTTGTGCTGCCGGACTACAACAACCACAAGGGTGTTGTGCTTTATGATAGTTATATCGGCTCCTATTGTTGCTATTCTTGTCGTGCCAACAACAACCTTGAACCTGCAAGCAATAGAAGAACATGCAAGAACAAGATAATAAGCAAACACTCACGGGTGTGATAAGTTGGGGTTCTGATTCAAGTAATTGGAAGGTCTCATCGACACTTGCGTTACAAGGAAGTAGCAATGGCTAAACTTACAGAAAATAAAACTCAAGTTCTTCCTATGGCTACTACTTACTTATATATATAGAGGAGGAAGACTAGAACTCAGGATGGAGTCATGAGGCTTCCTCAGCATTTTCTGGGCAGCTAAAGTGTCATCAGCCATTGATTCTTGATTCAATTGAAAGTAGACGAAGAGACCTTTCCAGCATGTACTTATTTGCATTAAAAAACCCTGGGAGATGAGAGTTATGCCCCTTTTAAGCTGGTACTTGCTGCAGTTATGATAATCCCTAGGGTGGACCAGCTTTGATTGCATTAATCCCTCCTTCCCTCCTAGCTCGATCAATTCCCAAGCACCTAAAAATAAAAAGTCATCATAAGGCTTTAATAGTTCCCCATTTGAAGGATAATTAATTTGAACAGCAAGGAACGAATTCACCTAATAATTAAGTTCACATGCACGAGTGTATGTCATTGGACCTTGATTAGCTGCAAGCGGTAAATGGGCTGACCTTGTGGTTGTATCAACGGTTGCGATGTAATCATCATCCTCCCATTCTTGCAATTGAGTCATCCTCGACTGAAACGTGTCTTCCTCGCCCACGTATGGTTTCAAATCTATAATATTATAAGAGTATGTAACCCCAAAATGTGCAGACAACTCAATTTCATATGCATTGTTGTTAATTTTTGAGACACTTTGAAGGGTCTAATAGCTCTAGGTAGCAACTTAGACTTTCTCAAATTAGAAAATCTATCCTTTCTCAAATGCACCCAAACTAAACCACCAGGTTCAAAGGTAACATGCTTTCTACCCTTGCTATCGGCTTGTTAATACTTAGCATTCATGCTTTCGATGTTTTCTTTAGTTTGCTCATTCATCTTAAGAATTAATTCAGCACGGCGAAAAGCACCAAAATTTGATTTGTCCAAAAGTAGCATAGCCAAAATATCAATGGGAGCACGAGGGATAAAACCATACAAAATCTGGAAAGGGCACAATTTAGTGGTAGAATGAAGCGAACGATTGTAAGCAAATTAAATATGAGGCAAACATTCTTCCCACAATTTGATGTTATTTTTCAGAACTTCTCTAAGTATGGTAGATAAACTATGATTCACAACTTTGATCTATCCATCGGTTTGAGGGTGACATGTAGTAGAAAAGAGCAATTTAGTTCCCAACTTAGCCCATAAGGTTTTCAAACAATGACTAAGAAATTTGGCATCCTCTAAAACAATAGTATTTGGTAGTCCATGCAAACGAACAACTTCACGAAATAACAAATCAGCAATATGGGTAGCATCATCAGTTTTGTGACATGGTATGAAACATGCCACTTTAGAAAACCTATCCACAACAGCAAAAAATACTATCCTTTCCCTTCTTTGTTCTAGGCAATCCTAAAATAAAATCCATAGAAACATCCTCCCATGGAGCACTAGGAATAGAGAGAGGCATGTATAAACCATGTAGATTAAGACGGGACTAAGCTTTTTGACAGGTGGTGCAGTGAGCAACAAACCGCTCCACATCTCTGCTCATCTTCGGCCAAAAGAAATGGCTTGATAGGATATCTTCTGTCTTCTTCACACCAAAGTGTCTCATTAATCCCCCGCCATGTGCTTCTTGCAATAATAACATAAGCACAGCACAAGCTGAAATGCATAATTTGTTAGCTCGAAACACAAAACCATAAGTCAGAACAAACTTGTTCCATATTTTCCCTTCTTTACATTGTAGCACGAAATCAGCATCAAAAGCATATTGTTCTTTAGTTGTTTCAAAGCCAAAGATCTTAAAAATCACGTTGGGACAATATAGTATAACGGCAAGACAAGGCATTTGCAATGACATTATCTTTTCCTTTATTATGTTTGATGACATAAGGAAGGACTCAATGAATTCTACCCACTTGACATGCCTACGGTTCACATTAGTTTGACTCTTTATGTGCTATTTTGACACCCGGTTTTGAAAAATGAACCAAATGCAATGTATGCTTGCCCAAGATGTTCATCACACATACACAACAACATCACAAATGATATTAAGAATTTAACCATGTCATGAGTAATATAAATACCTTGATTCTATTGCAGAGGAAAATAATCTAGCGTAGGCGTCTCCATCTCCAGAGGCTATCGACGGTAGTACGCACACCTAGTACTCCATGTTGTCTCCCAAAATAACTCTTGTAGCTGAATTAATTATGGGAATAGCAAGGGTAAGCACATGTCGTACTCAACAAGTGTGGGAAAGTATGACATGTAGATAAAAAACGGATGATAATAAATGGCTAATTGCAGAAAAGTACATTTAATAAACTTGTAAAAGCAGCCTAAAATGTCTATTTGTGTTTAATTCCTATCATATCCCAAGTAAATATCATAATCCATATCCACCTTCCTCAATTACCATCATAATTCAATTATATCCGATCAACAACCAATATCATAACCATATGCCAATTTCATCTCTTCTCATAACCAACCATAAGCATATGACATAACCAATCCCATACTAACCCATCCCAAAACCCAAGTCCAATTCTAATCAAGGAAGTTTTCCAGGTGCTCGTGCCCAAGAGTATGGCTATCATGATAGTTTTACACTTTGCAGAGGTTGTACCACTCTACCCACAAGTTCGTGATTTCGTCACTTGTCGTCAACTAAAGAACCTCCATTATGCCAATTACACTACAGTTGGTGTTTGGCCAAGAGATCACCAAATAGCCATTACAAAGGGACCACCAGCATGTGCAGACCCACTAAGATTTCACCAGAGGTGATGTCTCAAAACTGAGCACATCCATCCAAGGGCCCCTTCTTGTGCCGTTCGGATCCCACGGTAGTCCTACCACTAATGCAAACCCATCCGACTCCCATTACCCGCTGCCTAATTGATCTCAATAATGCTGGTGATACACCAAATTAATTGGATAAGTCGCGCCCATACTTGGCCTTGTGGTGCCACTGTTGTCCTGGCATATATTTGCATGAACTGGTCCTTAGTTCTAAGGCAAGCAAACCACCATACCATCCAACCCAACCACAAAACCATGCTTGCTTAGATCACCCAAGTTCCATATCACTTAAATGATTCATCATTATTCCATCTTTATTAACTCACGTGATTATAGTTGTTAAGCAAGTTTATTTTGTTTCCCATGACCTCTTAAAGCAATGCGACTCAAAAGAGAAAAACACCCATACCCAACTCATCATGCACCTGACGATAAGGAGTGGCATACGACACTACTAAACTCCTACGTATGGGTTTCCCATCATATTGACACAAGCATGTAGTTTTGCAAACAAAACGTTGAAAACATAAGTTCAATATGGTCAAGGACACTTGCCTTATATTCTGCACTTCACTGGCTCAAGCAATTCAAAGCCTTGCACACGAAGATCCTCAAATATTCGCTTCTCGATTGTAATCCTCTTGAGCGTACACGTCTACTCACAATCAAGCACATACACATACAAACATATATAATAAATGCATTGCAATCAGCACCGACAAATATGTGTTGACGGCTGTTATATACCAATTTCACCTATCACTATAACTCAATTATATGAAGGAAATATCATTTCTTGCACACATCACCTTTCCATTTGACCTATTTTCACTTGTACTTGGAGAAATTGGTGCACGCAGGTATTTTACACAGAATTGATGTAAAACGAGGGGATGGATTCTATAAAATATAATCCCAGCCAATCAAGCATCGACACACGGCACCACATGGATCAAATGGCCCACAAACAGAAGTATCCGAGGCCATCCAACGGTGTTGCACCCATATCAAGGGATGGGACACACCTGGAAGTCACCCAGAGAAAGCATAGACCCTTTGGAGGACTTACCAGGTCGGTCGATCCCCCTAGTCGGCCGACCTGGTCTTTCATCCAAACTCGGTCAGCTTCCACGTGTTGGCTCCTCCTGGCTTGAAGAAGTCAGTGGTGTCTGATTCGCTCACTTTTGATGGTGGGAACCGACCCTTCTCCAAGCTATAAATAGGACCCCTCACCCCTCACTTCAACACACACCACTTGAGCATCACTCTATTGCATACACTAGTTCTCCTAGTTCCTTAGTGGAGGTTAGGCTGTAGAGAAGAGCCTCTAGTCCCAAGTCCAAATTGGGAAAGGTATGGCTCATGTATCTTCTCTTGTATTTGTGACTTTGTGCTTTATAATAATATCATTATTAGTGTTTATTTACTTATATACTTGGGTAAAGCGTTCCTTGTTTGGTTGTGGAGTCCATGTATGTGCTAGGTGTAGATGTTGTTATGATCTATACATAATTCCATTATCATGTTATCATAAACATCATACACCACCACTATTGTCTAATTAGGTAATAATATGATAATGTTAATATGAATATGTTAGTGCTTAGTCACAACATTGGTTCAACGATGATTTAGTTCATCGCCTTAGGATAGCTTGTGTCATGACTTTTAAGGTATTTACTTAATATGCTACCATGGTGCTAGGATAGTTAAGTAGCGTTGGATGTCTCGTAGACCCACAAATTGAAGAGGTAGGCAGTAGGTGGTGACAACCCTATCTGTCCTTTGTAATCCTTCACGTTCGGCTATGCCACAGGCTCTTGGCGGGAGTCGCCTACTATTGCTAGGGGTAAATCCGTGCCCGATATGTTGGACCACTAAGACCTAGTATTCACCATTAGCATATTCATGTGTACTTTATTAGGCTATGTATATGAGTAATTAGAGCATGGTAGGAGTATCTCCGTCTCGTAGTCTAACCCTCGCTAGGAAGACCTTAACCTTAGAGTAGATTGCTTAGGTGTGTGTCACACTACCCATATTATAAACTTACCCCTATCTTGATAACTTATTAGTATCCCATAGCTTGATTATAAGAGTAGTGTCTACTTTACTCCATTGCCTTACTTTGGGATAAATATGATACCCATGTGAATACTCTTGGGTGAAATGCTACACGATAATTTTTGTGGGTTGCGGACCACATCTCTTTCGAGAGATGATCTGTGATGTAAGAAACGTTACCAATATGCAATGACACAAGTGAATAATTTGTTATAATAATTAATGATTTATTACATGTGCTTCACATTTATTAACAATTATTTAAGCAAGGTTGATATTAATTCAGCTTAAAAATAATTACTATAGAACATTAAATCATCTAAAAATATTACTAATAAATCCCTATGTGTTTGAGCAATTTTAGAACATATCACAATGATTTTATAGGCGTTAATCGCCACTGAAAGTAAATTAACCTCTAAGCGCATTGTCTAATATAAATATTATATCAACTGTGTTGTTTATTAATTATGTGCAACAAATTCTGAAGTATTCACATGTATTTCATTGGTCATGGTGGGTTTTGTGACATCTAGGGCGGCTGAAATTAAATAGGTCTGACTATGATTTCATTTTGGGTAGTAGATCAATTCTGTTCTTAAAATACGAACCAAAAAATAAACTACCTAAGTGCAGTGGCTTTGTGGGTCATGGGACGGAGGCGTAATGTAGAAGAAAAAGACGATGACGAGGCGTAGATGAAGTAGACGGTGCAGCAATCCTTGGCGAAGAGATGACGGCGATGCTATGATCTACGGCGTACAGCGGCTCCTTCTTTCTGCTTCTCTTCTTCTCCCTTTCTCTCTTCTTTTTTTTCCTTGCGGTATCCTTCCTTCATTTTCCTCTTCGGCGGCTAGGGTTTCTCTCCCTCTCTTTTTTATACATGGGCTGCAAAAACTTACGTGCGACTGGCTGGTTTACGAGAGGAGCGACACTACTTATATAGGTGCGGTCAGGCGATGGAAGAGTCCCGGTGGGACTCGTACCCCACGCATGGGAAACTCGGGTTCTTACGGCGTCAGGAGCGCGCACTAACGAACTAAGCATTTTTATTTCAACTTATTCAAGGGTAGACCTAAATCCTAATACGAAACACAACATTATCAAACTACAAAATGATGAAGGCATCCTATTTTGCAAAGCGAGCTAGAGACGGAGTCGAAGTGGAAATCTAAGGTGGGGGCTTAGAAAAGAATTTTGCTTGCCGGATCTTCACGAGCGTTCAGATATTCACGTGCAGATCTCCAAGCAGGTGACGTGCTTCACATCAACTTTGGTCATCTGAGAAAATGCAAACTTTGACTCTCCATCCAGCACTTAGGTTTTTCTTGACATAGAAACCCGAGTACGTGTTGGCACCGACCTAGAAGAGAAAGGCTTTATGCTATTGTGTTGAATGTCCCCCTTCAGCTCGATGCACAAAACTCTTCGGCTAGTGGATCATCTTATAAGTTGGTTGTTCAAGGTCTCTGTGTCCTAGTGCAAGGTGTCTGCATGACATGAAAATTGTAGCAGCAAGGAGAGACAAGAAAAGAGAATGAGGGCAGCGAGAAAGAGGCGGACAAATCAACTTTAGCGCACCAGCAAAGACATGTGTAAATAAGAAATATATTTAGTGGAGAGTTTGTTAAAATACAGCAGCAAGGAGGAGAGGAAAACAGCGTGTGTGCAGCAGCAAAAGAGAGCGAAAAGAAAAGAGAATGCTGCAGCAAAGAAAGAAGCGAATAATCAAAAGAACACAGTTGCAAAGCATATACATTTTACAAGAAAATATTAGTAGAGAAACTGTCTAAATGCAGCAGCAAAACATATACATGTTTCGAAAAAATATTTAGCAGAAAATGCATAGAACACAGCAGAAAAGCATGTTTAAAAGTGGCTCAATCGGCAAAATAAAATGTTGCAGCAAGGCAATTTGAAGAAATCTCTTTTAGAAAATAGTTTCTATGTGTTTTATGGTGTCCATTCTACCTAGGCTTGCGTCTGTCAGTACCCTACGTACCGGGTACCCCACGATACTACAAGAAAAGCTGAAGAGTTCCTACGTCCGAGATGAGGACCCCCCCGAAGGCAACACATGTCTCACAGCACTTGGCCTGCATCCCTCGTTTGGGTAGCTCCGGTACAACCACGTGTCCAGCAGGACCGGGTCTACCTCCCTTCATAGGGAAGCTCCAGTCCTGCCACGTGTCTAGCAACCTCGGACCTAACCCGTAGTAGAGTGAAGCTCTAGTGCCGCCACATGTGGACTGGCTTTGGACCTACCTCCCAGCCGAGGGATACTCCAGAGCTGCCATGTGTTGTACCTGCGGAGCATAGCCAGTAACGACTACAGGATCTCCGACAGCACGAACATTCAAGAGACAACTAAAACAGCCATTAGAAGACCTGACTAACATGTCATTAATTCATCATTAATGACACACGACCAGAGGAATTTTAGTACCACTAACAACGCCATTAAGGCACGTTATCACACTGTTAATCATACTTAATACATGTAGATCGTGTATAAGGTGATTGAATACCGCCAGGGCCACTTGTCGGGCAAGGCAATCCCTGTAACGGCCAGCCCTTGGCATATAAAAGGGTTGCGCCGCACGGTAGGAACCAAGCCAACTCAAGCACACACGCATACACTCTCATACAATCAACAACCATCCCGTGGAGTAGGGTATTATGCTCAGTCGGCCCGAACCACGTAAAAATCTCCTGTGTCATTGTCTCGTTCATAATCTTACACGCGCCCCAAACAAATACGGACCTCCGCGGACTACGCTTTAGTAGTACCAGGGTAAGTGTCATAGCAACACTTCGACATTTGGCACGCCAGGTAGGGGGTGCCTGAGATTTCGAGATGGTGAATTCCGCCGCATGATTATCCAACCGCCACGTCGAGCAGCCTGCTGGAGGAAATCTCTCCAACATGCAGTAGACGGCCAACGCTGTTGTCCCGACGGATATTGTTCCACCACCACCTCCACCATTGCAGCAAGATGGTGTGTTTGCGTCAGTCACTGCACCGATGAACAACCCTGAGAACGCGCTGAACGCAGGGCAAACTCTTCTCCAGCGTCCTCCGACGCTTGGAGCTCCTAAGGGGCTGATGTAGCAGTGGCGCACTAATGTGGATCACTTGGTTGCAGCTGCAGCCAATGCCATCAGTAACTATGGTCCGTCCCCTGTTGGGCAGGCACCTTCAAGAATTAGGACCTGGTCTGGTAGACTTGGTCCTCAAGTGTCACAGCACAGGAGGCGTACGCTCTCTGATCAAGTGACATCACTACCCTTTGGGGCACGCCACACTCATACGGTGTCAAGGCTCTCGACTCATGATCTTCGGTTGGAGCTCGACCGCCAGTACATGAGGCAGGATGGCCGCGTCCTTATGGAGTGTGCTCGCGAGAAGCGAGCTGCTCGTGAAATCCCTTCTCCCTTGGGAGTACGGGGCGACTGTTCGGCCTTGCCCATGCACCTTTGTAGGGTCGAATGGCCACCAAAGTTCTGACCTCATCTGCCAGAGAAGTACGACTGGATTGTCAACCTCGTCGAGTTCCTCCAGATCTACTCCACCTCCATTCTTGCGGTTAGAGGCAATGAGGCCGTTATGGCCAACTACTTCCCAGTGGCTCTAACTGGGACATCTAGGTCCTGGTTCATGAGTCTTCCGCCTCACTCCATCAACAGTTGGGTGGAGCTTTGCCGCCAATTCAACGCCAACTTCGGGAGCTCCTACACCCGACCTGGCACCAAGATGGACATGTTTGCCGTACAACAGAAGACGGGAGAGTCGCTGCAATCTTTCATCTAGGAGTTTTCTCAAGTACAGAACACAATCCCTTCTATCACCAATGCTTTTGTCATTGTCGCATTTTGACAGGGAGTTAGAGATATGAAGATGCTAGAGAAGCTGGCAACAAATGAAGTCAAGAGCGTTATGGAGCTCTTTAGCCTAGCCGACAAATGTGCTAGGGCTGCGGAGGGCTCAGAGATGCACTCCAAACCAGCTCCGAAGGCTGGTAAACCCTCCTTCAAGACTGAAGTCGCTGCCTCTAGCAGTGGAAAAAAAGAAGAAGAAGTACAACGGCAAGAAGAAGTCGTCGGCCGCCACTCCTACTGCTGCTGCAGCTGCAGCTCCAGGTGGTCGGGGGGCCACGGCCCGAAAAACATCCTCGACCATAGAGGACGGCGGCCTTCAAAAGATGTGGCGTCCGATCCACAAAACGGACACCCACAATCTTGAAGATTGCCGTGAGGTCCAACACTTTGTTGAATGCTTCAAAAAGCGCCAAGAAGAAGCTCCTTTTTGCCAACAGGAAGGAAAGCAGAAGGTCGATGAATCTGGCTGATCAGGAGCTAGGCTTCCAGGATCGCAAGAAGGTCTTAAAGGCCGTCTACAACACCATTGACGATGATTTTGACATCTCCGACAATGAGCATCGAAAGACTCTCCATTCGATATACGGAGGGTCGTGGGATATTACCTCTCAGCACATCCTCAAGGCCATGCATCAGGAGATGGCTACCGCAGCTCCCACTGCCAAGGAAGAACCCCATCGGAAATCGATAGACACTGCCATCATCTTTGATGCTTCAGATTGCCCAAGAAACATGATCGGAGCTGGTCAACTGCCATTGATGGTTTATCCTACCATCAACAACGTCCAGCTCTATCATGTCTTAGTGGATTGAGGCGCGGTGCTCAACCTCCTCAACTACGAATCGTTTGTCAAGATCCAGCTCAGCCTCTCGAACCTTCGCCCCTCACGTCCCTTCTCTGGGGTAGGTCCGGGAGCTATTACTCCTCTCGGGTCAGTTACATTCCAGGTGACCTTTGGGAATCGAGAGAGTTACAGGACCGAGAAGTTGGTCTTCGATGTTGCGCACATCAGCCTTCCCTTCAACGCCATCCTAGGCAGGCCAGCCCTAATAGGTTTATGGCCACAGCTCATTACGACTATATAGTGTTGAAGATGCCGAATCCTTCAGGCTTCCTTCGTACTCGCGGGGATCGCACTACGGGGGTCACCGCATTGGAAGAACTTCATGCGCTTGCAACAGCGCACGAGGAAGAATCCGGCAAAGAGCAAACTGCTCAACCTATGAGTTCTTGTCATCGAGGCTCAATATCTTCACCACGTGTGCAACCAAGCAGTGACACCAACATTCTCATCAAAGTTGTCCAAATTGGTTCTGATGTTCCCTAGACCACCCGTATATCGGGAAGTCTGAGCAACATATAGGAACTCGCGCTCATCACTTTCCTCTACGCAAATGTCAACGTGTTTGCATGGCAACCGTCACAGATGCTTGGGATCCCTAGGGAGGTGATTGATCACAACCTAAAGATATATCCCGATGCATGACTAGTACATTAGAAGCCCTGAAAGCAATCAGTCGAGCGACTGAAGTTCATCAGATAAGAAATCAAGAAGCTGCTCAAAGTTAGTTTCATCCAGGAGGTTCATCATCCACGATGGCTGGCAAACCCATTCATCGTACCAAAGGCCGGCGGGAAGGTTCAGATGTGCATTGACTACACAAACTTGAATAAGGCATGCACAAAAGACCCATTTCCATTATCTAGAATAGACCAGATAGTGGACTCCACCTCCGGGTGTGAGCTATTGTGTTTCCTAGACACATACTCTGGATATCATCAGATTCAAATGTTCGGGGAAGATGAAGAGCATACTGCTTTCATAATAGTATATGGGTTGTATTGTTATATTGTTATGCCTTTTCGTTTCAAAAATGCTGCTTCAACTTTTGTGCAAGCCATGCACAAAACATTTTGAGAGCTCATTAGGGACTTGGTAGAGGTCTACATTGATGACATCATCATGAAGGTAAAGAACTAGGAATCACTCCTTGATAACCTGCAAGCCGTCTTCGACAAGCTGCGCATAATGCGCACCAAGCTAAACTTGGACAAATGTGTCTTCGGGGTTAGCTCCGAGATGCTTCTCAGATTCTTGATGACTCACCGAGAAATTGAGACAGATCCGGTGAAGATCAAGGCTATTGAAGAGATGCGGCCCCCAGCCCACGTCAATGATGTCTAGAAGCTAACTGGATTTCTAGCTGCACTCAACCGGTTCATTTCAAGACTGGCAGACCGGACACTTCCCTTCTTCAAGCTATTGAGGAAGTCTGAGACATTCCATTGGTCTCAAGAAGCAGAAAAGGTGTTCAAAAAGCTCAAGCAGCTCCTCACCACATTACCAATCTTGGTAGCTCCAGATCCTAGTGAGCCTCTTTTGCTTTACATTTCGACAACTATGGAGGTTGTCAGCATGGTCCTGGTCGCAGAGACACCAGAGCCATCCTCAGTTCAGGAGTCCAGACCCCTCCAGAAGGGTCTGGAGCTACCTAAAGGCAAGTCTAGGTTGCAGCCCCCAAGCATGGATCCTAAAGGAAAGCTGCCCGATGATCAACCTCTCTCATCCGAGGGAGTTCTCATGGCTCATCAAGAGGTAGTTTTGGACTGCTCCGAGAGGGTCCGGGAAGTTCAAGAAGAAGGTCTGGACCCCTCCGGGAGGGTTCGGGTTGAAGAAGAAGAAGCTCTGGACCCTTCCGGGAAGGTCCGGACAGTCCAGCGGCCAGTGTACTTCATCACCGAAGTACTACATGACGCCAAGACTCAGTACATTGAGGTGCATAAACTGCTCTATGCAGTTCTTATTGCCTCAAGGAAGCTTCATCACTACTTCCAAGCCCACAAAATATCAGTGGTAACATCTTATCCACTACGTGCTATATTGCAAAACCCCAACTCTACAAGACATATTGCAAAGTGGGCAGCGGAGCTGGTAGAATTTTATATTTAATTCATGCCTCGACATGCTATCAAGAGTCAGGCATTGGCTGACTTCGTGGCAGAGTGAAGCCCTTCTTTATCAAACCCAGGAGGCCACAGTGAGTAGAAGCCAGAACCTAAGGTCCCGGTCATCATCAAGCCTCACTGGACTCCCTACTTCGATAGCTCCGTGCAGAAGCAGGGGGCCGGAGCTAAAATCCTTCTCCTCACTCCGACCGGGGAGAATGTCAAGTATATGGTACACCTTGAATTCAAGGCAACCAACAACATGGTGGAGTATCAAGGTCTCATCTATGGGCTCAAGGTGGCGCTATCATATGGTGTCAAGCAGTTTATGGTGAATGCAGATTCACAACTCATCATCAAGCAATACAATGGTGAAAGCAGTTGCAACAACCCTCAACTCGCTGCTTACCTTCTTGAAGTCCAGAGGATGCAGAAGGACTTCGATGTCCTAGACCTCTGCCATGTCCAGCGTCTCAACAACGTTGAAGATGATGAACTCTCGACGAAATCTTCAATAGGAGCTCAAGCTCCCGACGGTGTTTTTGTCAAGAGATTGTCAGGACCTGCCACTCAGCCCACCGAACTGAGTGATGGGGGCAAGACCAGCACCCAGAAGTTTGGCGGTCCCAGTGGCCCTGTTACCATGGCGTCCACCAAGGATCGTAGGCACTATAGGAAGCTCCGAGCAACCAGCGTGCATTATCCGGAGGCTGAAGTTAGCTACGATGCATGGATCTTGGAGATTTGGGGCTACATGAAAGACATCATCCTTCCTAAAGACGGTGCTTCCGCTGATCGAATCGTTAGATTGGCTAAAAGATACACGCTGGTAGAATGGGATCTCTACCGGCACGGTTCCAACAGCGTTCTAATGCGGTGCATTGCCCGGGAAGAAGGCTGCGAGCTCCTCACGGAAATCCATGGAGGCGAGTGTGGGAACCACGCATCTTCCCGTACGTTGGTTGGTAAAGCCTTCTGGCATGGCTTTTACTAGCCTATAGCACTCCAGGATGCAGTTGAGCTGGTAAAAAAGTGTGAAGCGTGCCCGTTCCACGTGAAAAAAATTCACACACAGCTCTGTTGCTGCAAATGATACCCCCTAAATGGCCATTTGCTGTGTAAGGGATGGACATTTTGGGACCATTCCCAGAAGATGTCGGAGGTTACAGGTTCCTATACATCGCCGTCGACAAGTTTACTAAATGGTCGGAAGCTACTCCAGCTGTGACAATCAACAAGCAATCTACTATCAAGTTCTTGAAGTCCATAGTCTACAAATTTGGAGTTCTGAACAGAGTCATAACTGACAAAGGAACCCAATTCACGAGTGCAGCATTCCAAGAGCATTATGAAGATCTTGACATACAAGTTAGCTACACGTCAGTAGCTCACCCGGCAAGTAATGGCCAAGCCGAGAGAGCTAATGCAGAGATACTAAAATGACTCAAGACGCGCACATATGAGCGCCTGAAGAAACACGGAGCCAGCTGGATAGAAGAGCTTCCGTCTGCACTATGGGCGAGCAGGATAACACCTAACCAGTCAACTAGAGAAATACCCTTCTTCCTGGTGTACAGAGACTAAGCAATCCTTCCTCTAGAGATCACCATGGGGTCACTCTGGGTCCGGACCTTCGACAAAGCAGTGTAGGGCAAGCTCCGGCGTGAAGACCTAAACTCGTCGATGAGGGAAGGTGCCAAGCAGCTGTTTGGAACGCACGGTACTGCCTACTTCGGCACTATCATTGAAGGTTTGTGCACAACTGACAGCTTCAAGAAAGCGATCTGGTTCTACGGAGAATACTGACTCGAGAAGTGATGAACAAACTCTACCCAAGCTGGGAAGGTCCCTTCAGAGATATCAATGTTTCCTGCCCTGGATGATTTTGCTTGGCAACAGAGGATGGGACCCCGCTTCCCAATCCATGGAATATCGAGCACCTCCGTAAGTACTACGCTTAGTTTCATAGAGGTGATTCTGTACTTACACATAATATAAATTATAGAGTCTATGGACAGAGTCGGGTAGGTCCTTAAGAAGAACATCTGGACCCCTCCGGGATTGTCTGGACAGTTCGAGCACACTTAACTTGGTCCTTGTACTTTAAGTGTGGCTTACCTACCCTGGGTTAGAACAAGATGAATAGCACACTTAGCCTTGTTTCGTACACTAAGTGTGTCCTTGTCTCCCCTGTATTTCGGACCTATAATGAAAGACATTGTTGTGTGAACACACACTCCACGTGCATTAATTTTGTACAGGCTCATTTCTTTAGCTATCTTTTCCTTCTTGTCTATCACGAAGTTGTGCAATTTTTTTTGAGATTTAGTCCAGGTTATTCATTTGGTATAGAAGTTATATTGTTGATCGTCTTACGGATCTTAGCATTGCTAGATGGTCTACTCGCCTGAACAGCAAAGCCAACGACGAGTCCGAAGTGTGCTATCGACTTAGACTGGCCAGGCACCCTAAGTACACCACTCTACCTATATCCTTGCAGGTCCCAGTGGGGCGGGTCTGGAAGGCATTCGGATCTAAATAGATTACACTAATATACTTCTTATCATGATGAATTCCTTTGGATCTAAAATTCAAATAAGAACAATAAGCCGCAAACAAGTTATAGACGAGAGGATGAATTTTATTGTTTTTCATGTCTTTAATGCGCAGGAAAAATGAGAAACTCATGGCGATGGTGGATGATGTCGGGGCGGCTAAGCTCTGACAACCCCTAGGGTTCCGCCGTTGATGTTTTATATATTGACAGTGGGCACCGTCGAAGCTAGGAAGCTCCGACAACTCCCACGGGGCCCGCTGTCGGGTGCCATCAAAGCTACAAAGTTTCGACAATCCCCAGGGGGCCCGCCGTCGACGTTCTACGCATTTACTGTGGGCACCGTTGGACCTACCAAGCTCCGATAACTCCCAGGGGGCCCGCCATCGACATTTCTAAGCGTTGGCAGTGGGTATAGTCGGATCTACCAAACTCCGATAACTCCCAGGGGCCCCGTTGTTGACGTTTCTAAGCATTGGCAATGGGTGCCTTGGGATCTACCAAGCTCAAAAACTCCCAGGGCTCCCGCCGTCGACGTTTCTAAGAGTGGATAGTGGGCACCATCGGACCTACCTAGCTTCGACAACTCTTAGGGGGCCTGCCGTCGACATTTCTAAGCGTTGGCAGTTGGTGCTGTCGGATCTACCACACTCTGACAACTCCCAGGGAGCCCGCCGTCGACGTTTTTTAAGCGTGGATAGTGGGCGCCATCGGACCTACCTAGCTCCAACCACTCCCAAGTGGCCCGCCGTCGATGTATCAAAGGGTTCCGAGAGATGTCGGAGGTAAACTTCAAAACTCGAAGCTATCATTTTGGCTACGAGCCAGAAGTGAAGTCATCAAGACATTGTCAAATCCTTTTAGTACATGTTCGCAAGCAAATTGTGTACATCTACCAAGGGGCCAATAATATAATGGACAATGCACTGAAGACACACACAAATTGGAATTCATTGATTCAAAAGATTGGATTTCATTGATTTAAAATGGGAGGATTGCAAGTGAAGGCAGAAGAAAATAGCCCTAGCTACTGGAGGTCCAATGGAAGAAAGAGGTAACTTTCTCGGTAGCTTCTTGAACGCTGGCCCTGGCGACATCTTCCTCTTCAACAACGGGTCCTTCGACTACTGGATCCAGAGATAGATGGGGGTCCCGACTTTTGAAACATGTCAACACATATTTAGAGATGTTCTTAGCCAGAGACTTCCCCTCCTTTTCCAGTTGGTTGACGATGACATCACCCACTGCATCAAGTTTGTTACCAGCAGAGCCGAATAGCACTAGCGCCTTATCTAGCTCTGGCTTCGGGTCATCCAGTCGTACTAAACTGAAACCTAGTGCTACCAGAGCTTTGTTGGCTTGCCCCAGAAAGTCCCAAACTTGCTAGGACTTAGTTGCCCTTGAGCTCCTTAGTTCCTCTAGCGACCTTCTAGCTACCGCAAGCTTCGAACTTTCCCGGGCGAGGCGCTCGACCTCCTTAGCATGTTGCTGGATCCTTTCGGCCACATGCTTTTCTCGGTCAGCAAGCTTCATCTCCCGAAGGTGAATGCGGTTCTAGTGGTCAGCCACGTCCTTCTCACTGCCCTTCACCCTCTCCTCTCTTGCGGGGACATCAACCTCTCTCTTGGAGATTTCTTGTCCCACCTGTAAAATCCTTTCTTTCTCTTGAACACACTTCTGTTCAAATTGTTTGGTGCGTTCAGCCAAACTCTGCTCACCCAGTGATAGCCTCTGGGCAAGCTCCTCCTCCCTCTTCAAGAGGTCCTCCTATTTCT
Organism: Tuctoria greenei; assembly: GCA_036927565.1. Taxonomy (NCBI): domain Eukaryota; kingdom Viridiplantae; phylum Streptophyta; class Magnoliopsida; order Poales; family Poaceae; genus Tuctoria; species Tuctoria greenei. Next base: position 75,082,644 of record JAYESD010000007.1, on the reverse strand, counting down.
CTAAGAGCTTGTCCTCCTTTTCCTCGAGAGCTTCTCGGCGCTTAAGGAGTATTTCATTCAGTTCATTCAGGCTTTCCTGACGGTTATCAGCAGCCTCATTTGTCTCCTTAGCGTGCTCGAGAATCTCCCGAGACTTCATGTCGAGGGACTTGATGGCATCATCCTGCTCATTCAATAAGCGGTCCCACCGCAGCAGCCGGGCCTTCTACTTCTCTACCCATTCCCGCTGGTCCGCGAGCCCTGATTGAGTTAGCTTCGTCTCAAAATGAAGCCTGTTGCGCCAACGCCTCAAGGTGTTGCGCTTTTCTTCGAGAGTCTTGCTTTCGTAGTCGAAGGCGAGGTAGACATGGCGGAGACTGGAGCAGGCATTGTCTGTAGACAATGCCAAAGGAATTGGCTCTGGACAAGCCTGGACCTCTTTCGCCGGCTCGAGCAGGTCTTCCAAGATGACTGAGGGGCCCCAAGGTGCGAGCTCCCTCTCCAGCAACTCCACATCAGCTAGACCAATCGATGGAAGCTCCTCCATCTCCACTCCGCTCGGAGATCATGAGGAAGGTCCCACTACCGGATCTTCGATTGTTGGCTTGTTGAGTGGAGGACCCGCAATCACTTGCTCAGAGCGCTCCGGTCTGGACATGGACACCTCTGGAGTAATCAACCTCGGGGCTTGCGCAGTAGCTTCATCCGGAGCCGGCACCACCTCCGGCTCAGGTGTTGGGACTTCAACTACCTCCAACTCAGAGGCCGAAGCTTCAACTACTTCTAGCTCAGGTGTCAGAGCTTCACATACTTTCGGTCCAGGTGCTAGAGCTTCTGCTGTCTCCGACTCTGGTGCCGGAACCTTAGCTGCGAGCTCAGAAACAGCTATTGCTTCTTCACGAGTCTCTCCCTCGTGGTTTGGCGCTACCACAGGAGCTTCTCGTGTTGTCACTGGATCCAGTTCCATGACAGCTGGCACTGGGGTTGTCGTGTCTTCAGCCACCACTTGGAGGGATGCAGGGGTTGAAGCAGGAGCCTCTGTTTGCACAGCCTCCATTGCTGCAGCAGGGGCTGGAGCTTCAATGTTTTTCTTCGACAGATTGGAAGCAAAAGATCAAAAAATTCAAAACATGGTAAAGATTAAAATAGCAACTCACGGAGAGAAGACAATACTTACCTTGGAAAGCTTCCACTCCAGTCACTTCGGAACTTCTTCTGTGGCCAGTAGTTAGAGCTCACCGGACCTGGTAAGGCAGAGACCCCGGACTTTGGTCGGGAGCTTGCCGCAGGGGCTAGAGTCGCCTGAGCCGGGACCTCCCTCGGCTGGGAAGGACCTCCAAACCTGGAGCCTGCAGCCAACACTGAAGTCGGGGTCGACTTGTTGGAGCCAGCGCCCCTCGTGGATGCCGGCTCTGAAGAAGGTGTGGCTGCCGAATCTCTGCTTTGCCGGGGGGGGGGGGGGGGGAGAGGCTGCTAGAGATGGAGCTGACTTGAGGGAGCTCCCATCAGCTTGTCTCAGCTTCCTCTTTCGGCTAGAAGATTCGGTCGGCTCCTTGCCCTTGCCCTTGCTAACATCGTCAACCTTCTAGCTTGGAGCAGTGGGATCCACCTTTTTCGAAGCTCCGGGAATTGCAACTTCGGAGGTCTTGCGCTTCTCCACCAAGCCGAGGTCGTCCAGCTCTGGCATCCTCTTTCGGAGCTCCCTTCTGAACTCAGGAACCATGTTCAGAGGCAGGAAGTCCACTGGTGGAGTCACGGTGTCCCTGGTGATGGCATCGTGTTGAAGCTTTTGAACATCGAGCTTCAAAGCCTCAACATTCAATTTGGTCCAAAAACCAGCTTCGATCCGGTTGTGATCCATCTCACTGTTGAAAACCCATGCGGGCCACTCCCTCGTCTTCAGCAGAGCCCACCTGTTGACCAGGAAGTTGTTGAAGACCATCTAAGGTGCCACACCACCCTCCACACAATGTTGGATCCTGCTCAGGACGGGCTTGTATGCTTTGGACAACTCTGAAGCTGCATTTTAGGCATTTGTGTCGATATTGGGGGGGCTTGTAGGCAACTCCAGCCTGTCCTGATTATCCACCACGATGACCACCCAGTCCTTCTTCCAGTTGTCCCACTTCTCGGAGGGGAATTCTTCAAGTACTTGAAAGGACAGTTCTTGCGCTTCAGAAAGTATTAGAAGCAAATCAACTCATTCCCCTTTCCGGTAGTGTGGACCATGAAGAAGGTCCGGAAAAGCTCGTTGCTTGGCGGCACACTCACCCACATGTCGCAGAAGGAGGTTGTCGGTTTTTGGAACCAGCAGGTCTCCCGACACCACCTTTGGTAGATCGAGGAGTTGTAGTTCAGTAATGGGCGCGCAGAGATTCAAGAAGGTGAAAGACACGTGTACACAGGGATTTACGTGGTCCGGGCCACCTGAGCGTAATGCCCTACTCCACCGGGTGTGATGGTGATGTATTAAGATTGTGAGTCTAGAAGAAGCTCCAAAAGAAGAAGCTCGTCTAGCTCAGAGTGTTCAGCAGTGGTCTGGAGCTGTCCTTTGTGTATCGTCGACCAGTCCTTTTATAGTACAAGGACTGGTCGTTACAACGTTAGCCTGGCCCGATAGGTGGCCCCGGTGGTTACACACGCTTGATACACAATAAATGGGGTTAATTACCCTTAATAGCCTGGTAACAGGCCTTAACAGTGCCGTTACCAGTATTAAAGGCCATCCAATCATGTGTCATTAATATGGTATTAATGAAACTTAATCGGGTCTTGAAGTCTTTGATTGATCCTTGAAGTTCCGGAGCCATTGTGGGTCCACCGGCCTGATAGTTGAAGTTAAGGTCCGGCGGTTGCCACGTGGCAGCATCGAAGCTCATCATCATCGACGGGTAGGTCCGGTGCTATTGGACACGTGTCAGTACCGGAGCTTCCCTCTGTCTGGGGTTAGGTCCGGGGTGCCATATTGGTATTCTGACCGGAGCTTCCCAGGTGTGGGTCATAGCTCCGGTCTTGTGATACACATGGCGGCCCTGGGACTAGCCATGTCGGGGGAGCAGGTCTGGCTACACCTAACATGTGGGGCCTTCGGAGGTCTTCAAATCTGGTATATGGAGTTTCCTTGTGATCTTTGCAATCCCAAGGGGTATCTGGTACGGTGGGTACCGACAGTGGCCCCCTGGACTCACCTCCAGAAGAGATCTTTTGTATGAAGTCATTTCGCCGGAGGTGGGTCCATTCTTCGGTTTCTGAACCGTGTCTTCAAGGGTCTTTGGTTATGCCGTTGGCGGTAGTTCACAGTTAAACTTCCACCGCGTGGTGTATCTTGAAGGTGGCAGGTGAGATCTTAGTTTGTGGATCTCACGCAATTGAAGGTCGCCGGTTCCCGATACGAAAATCGTATCGGTTCCGCGCGCACTGTCAGGCCACCGACTTCGGGTTTCTCGCCTCTCATGATGACAAGCGTTCGCCTGGGGTAAGAACCTTGGCTTGATCGTCGGGGTGGCCCCGGGCCCCCTTGTCATTGGTGGGGTGAAATCTTCGACTGGTATAGTCGGCTCCTCTGCGGTTTCCATCCAGGCGTTGTGGGGGCTTACTTAAGAAGGAAAGCACGCACCCTTTGGGTTTCTTTACGCCTTTCAATCGATCTTGCGCTCAAACCTTCCAAACTTTTGCTTGCCTTTCCTCTCTTGCATCGTCGTGCGCGATGGAGTTGGGTCTTCGCCAAAGCTGACTGAAGACCGATAATGATTTGAAGAAGGTCCGCGCCCTCATGGGATGGTCCTCTGACTTCTTAAATCACCTGGTCTACGCCGGCAAGCTTCCGTTCGAGAAGGAACACGCCGGCGACATGGTGTACTTCTCCGCGTACACCATGGTGGGACTGATCCCACCTTTCTCCTCCTTCTTCTTGATGCTGCTAGACTTCTATGGTCTGCAGCTTTACCACCTTGGCCCCCACTCCATTCTGCTGGTGTCCGTATTTGTCCACTTCTTCGAGATGTGGGTGGGGATTCCCCCCTGCATTGAGCTCTTCCACACCTTCTTCACTGCCCAGACCATAGGTCAGAGCGACGAGTACCTTGGCTTCTATTATTTCATGAACCGCAAGAAGTGCTCGTACAAGTACTTGCAGTCGTTCCCTTCTGGGAAGTGGGACAACTGTAAGAAGGACTGGATTGTTATCAGGGTGGAGGAGCACGAGAAGCTGGAGCTGCCGGAAGGCCTCCCCAACATCAACACTGCAATTTGGAGTGAAGCTCCGGGGTTGTCGGATGCCTTCGATCCTGCTCTGACCAAGATATGCTTGTGTGTGGAAGGAGGAGTGACTCCCCAGGCGGTGTTTTGCAACTTCCTGACCAACAGGTGGGCTCTGTTGAAGAGGAGGGAGAAGTTGGCTTGGGCTCTCAACAGCATGTTGAACGACGACCGGATCGTGACCGGTTTGAAGTCCAACATGGAGGGTGCAACTTTAGAGTTCCACCTGAAGAAATTCCAACACAGCATCGACATCGAGGGCGATGATTTGGCTCCGCCACCAGCTTTCCTCCCACTGAACATGGAGGCAGCGTTCAGTAGGTAGCTCCAACAGACGATGCCGGTGCTTGACGACCTAGGTGTCGTTGAGAGGCGCTTGACCACCGGGTTGGCAATCTCCAAAGCTTCGGAGGGTGGCTCCGTCCCTGCCCCTTAGCCAAGAATTGAAGTCGTCGGCAAGGGCAAGGAATTGGTCAAGCCCTCGAGCCATAAGAGGAAGCATGCCGACAGGAGGGCCAGGCATTCTTCTTCTGCGGCATCTCCTTCTCCCCGGAGGGGAAGGTCTACAACTGCGGCATCTACTCCAGTTGCGGCATCTTCTCGAGGTGCTAGCTCCGGCCATGTGACTCCGGTCCCAGGGCCAGCTGAGGGCTCCGGGTCTGGGGGTCCTTCCCGGTCGAGGGGGGCCTCGACCAGAGCAACGCAGGCAGCAGTAGTAAGCTCCGGGGGACCCTCCGGGACTACCACGCCAGTGTCGGCTGGGGCCAGTCTGGAGCATCCGGAGAAGAGGTTCCGCGGGCACTAGTGTGGAAGCCTTCTGAGGTAAATTTTGATTTTTCACCCCAGTCAATTGTTTTATTGTTAACTGTATTTTGAGTCTCTTCGTCCTTCATCCACAGCGTGCCCAAGAAAAGGGCTGAAGCTCCAGCCCCTACAGCAGCAGTTGAGGCTATGCAGGGTGAAGCTCCAGCTCCAATTCCAGTGCCGCCCCAAGAGGTGGCAGAGGCTGCGGCAGCCCCGGCGCCGGCTGTCGTGGTTTTGGATGACTCATCCCCAGAAGTTCCCGTGGTAGCGCCGAACCACGGGACTGAAGATGTAATAGCAGCGCCAGCTTCGAAGGTTGAAGCTCTGAGCTTGGATGCTGTGATGTTGGACGCTTCGGCCACATAGCCAAAGGAAGCTGCGATTCCATCCCTAGAGCCGAATGTTGTTGAAGCCCCGTCAGTCGAGCCGGTGGTTGAGGAGGTCCCGACGGTAGAGTCGAGTGTTGATGAAGCTCTGGCACTTGTGCTAGTTGTTGAGGAAGCTCCGGCGATAGAGCCGGTAGCTGCAGAAGTTCCGGCTGTGGAGCTGGCTGTTGAAGAGGTTCCGGCATGTGAGCCAGTTGCTGAGAATGCGATGGTGCCTTAGCCCATGATGGCTGAAGCGCCATCACCCGAACCAAGGGCGGAGGAAGCGCCTGCGCTGGAGCGAGAAGCAGAAGGAGCGCCTACGCCGGAGCTAGAAGTAGCTTCTCCTCCGGCCGAACCTTCAACGCCTGCTCCGGATGCGGTGATCCCGAATGTGCCCTCTGTTGAGCCAGGGTGCCATGATGAAGCTGCTGGCCCCCCGACGGAGGGGTCATTTGTTGATGACCTGGCGGCTGGGCCTTCAGAACCAATTCCAAAGGTCGGTACTTCTGTTGCAAGCACTTCCTCAGCGGCTTCCGAGGCTATCCCGGAGGACGGCCCTAGTGCCGTGGAAGCTCAGGGTACCGCTCTCATAGAGTGGGACCCAATTTTTGTTGCTAAAGATCCGCTGGAGTTAGCAGAGATGACCCTGGCGGATCCGGACCCGATCCCCCTATCATTGTCTATCAACAACGCCTGCTCCAGTCTTCGCCGAGTCCAACTGGCCTTCTACCTCGACCGCAAGGCCCTCGAGGAGGAGCGCCAAACCCTTAGGAGGTGGCGCAACCAACTCCATTTCGAGACCAAGCTGGCACAGTCAAGGCTGGTTGACGATAAGGAGTGGGTGCAAAGGGAGAAGGTCCGCCTGGAGTACCGGGGAAAGTTGTTGGATGAGAGGGAAAGCATGACGCGGACCCTTGACAACCAATCCCTGGCCATATATGATCAGGCCAAGGCTGCCAATAGTGCAGCTGATGAACGCCAGGAAAGGCTCTCTGCCATCTACGATAATCTCGTCAAGCGCCGAGAGGCTCTTGAAGCTCGGGAGAGACGGCTCGAAGATGAAGAGCAGAAATTCCTGGAGCTGCAGGACGACCTCATGAAGAGGGAGGAGGAGCTTGTCCAAAAGACAGCTCTGGCTGACAAGAACCTTGAAGAACGCACCAAGAAATTTGCTGAGCATTGCAAGGAGGAGGAGAAGAAGGCCTGGGAGCGAGAGTAGGGACTCTACAAGCAGGAGAACGCCATTGCCGCCCGGGAGAAGAAAGTGCAGGGCCGGGAGAGAGATCTGGTCAAACACTGGAATGAGATACACCTCCGGAAGGAAGAGTTTAGCAAGCTCAAAAGGCAAGTTGCTAAAATGATTCAGCAGAATGCAAAAGAGGTGGAGTGTCTTGCTCGGGAGAGCTCGGAGCTAGCGGCGGCCAAAAGATCTTTGGCGGAGATGCGTGGTGCAAGGGCTGTGGAGTACCAACAAGTTTGGGACTTCCTGGGCAAGACCAACAACACGCTGACGCCAATGGGCTTCAGTCCCGTGTGTCCGGATGATCTGGAGCCGGAGCTGGACCAGGAATTGGAGGCGCTAGGGTCATCAGGCAGCAAACACTCCATGGTGGGCGATGTCATCGCGGACCAATTGGAAATGGAGGGTCAGTCCCTGGCGAAGAACGTCACAGAGTATGTGCTGACGTGCTACAACAGCCGGGACCCTCAATTCCCTTTGGACCCGGTGCTTGAAGGTCTCATCGAAGGAGAGGGTGAAGCCGTCTGAGCCAACGTGTCGGAGGTGGCTCAGAAGATCGCCCAGTTCTTCCATAGGGTTTAGGATTGTCTCCCTATAGCTCCCGCTTGTACATTCTCTTCTTCCTCCCCAATTTTATAATCTCATGTCTCTAGATGAATGAAATCCAAATTTTTGTGAATTCGAATTTCATTTTTTGTCTTCAACACCTTTGTCTCGCTTGGCCCCCTAGTAGATGTACACAATTTGATTGTGAACATGTACCAAGAGGATGTAACAGTTGTTGAAGACTTGCGTGCTTCGAACATGTAGAATGTAGGTCCGAAGTCTTCTATAGTGTAGGCCCCCTAAGGCTGTCGGAACTTAGTTGCTCCAGCATTGACCATCGCCGGAGCCTAGTAGCTCCGGAGCATCGATGGTTAGTCCTCTAGGGTGTCGGAGCTTTGGCAGCTCTGGCAGTGACCTCCGTCAACACGTGTTGTGTCAACTTTAGACTCCACTTTAGAGTCTTACCACCATCTTCACGTTGACGACTTGCCTCCTAGCTTTACCGAAACCGAGTAGCTCCAGAGATGCTCGATGTCAATGTTTGACATTGACCACAAGCCGCTTAGAGGATGTCGGAGCTTATTTATTTTTCCTGCACACTGAAGTCAAGAAAAATAGTAAAATTCATTTCTTATCTATAACTTCATTGTGGCTTACTATTCCTGAGAAAGTTTAGGTCGAACACAATCCTAAGTACAATCAAGAGCACGGTCTTGCTTCCTCCGGGCCCGATTGTTTTTGGACTTGCCTTACTTCGGCCTGCCAGGGTGTAGGTAGAGTGGCGTACTTAGGGTGCAGGACCAGGCTAAGTCGATAGCACACTCCAGCCCTAGATTGTCTTGGCAACATTCAGACAAGTAGGCCATCAACAATGCTTGAACCCCGAAGGATAGACAATGCAACTCGAATTGTACATGAACTGGTCGAGCTAAAGTTTCTTAAGAACTGCACAACTTTGTTATAAGCAAGAAAAAAAAATAGAAAATATTGAGCCTGTACAAAGTAAATGCACGTGGACTTTGTTTTCACACAATGATGTCTTTCATTATAGGTCCGGGGTAGAGGGGAAATAAGTACACTCTTAGGGTTTGGAACCAGGCTAAGTGTGTTTCGTTTCTCGTTTGACCCAAGGTAGCTAGCTACACTTTTAGTTCTGAGACTGTGACAAGTGTTGCATGAGCGTTGGGGACCTAACAGGATAGGTCCGGCTGCCCTCCCGGAGGAGCTACCCGACTCTGTACAATGACTCTATAACATACACCACATGTAATTACAAACTCACCTTCGTGATACTAAGCATAGAACTTACGGAGGTGCTCATTGTTCCAAGGATTTGGGAGAGGTGTCCCATCCTCGGTTGCCAAGCAAACGCATCCGAGACGGGATACTTTGGTCACTCGGAAGGGTCCCTCCCAACTGGGGGAGAGTTTGTTTAACCCTTCTCTGGATTGTATTCTCCGTAGCACCAGATCGCCTTCCTCGAGCTGTCGGCTGTGAACATGCCGTTGGTGATAGCGTGAAGAGCTTGGCGGTATCGAGCATTCCGAACAGCTGCTTGGCACCTTCCCTCTTCAAGGTGGTCAAGGTCTTCACGCCGGAGCTGGTCCTGTGTGGCTTCTCGGAGGTACGGACCCAGAGCGACCCCAAGGTGATTTCCGAAGGAAGGACTACTTCAGCTCCGTACACCAGGAAGAAGGGTGTTTCTCCAGTTGACCGGTTTGGAGTTGTCCTATTGGCCCATAGAATGGGCGGAAGTTCTTCAATCCAGTTGGCTCCATGTTTTTTCAGGCGCTCATATGTGCGCGTCTTGAGTCCTTTCAGGATTTCTGCATTTGCTCTTTCGGCTTGGCCATTGCTTGCCGGGTGAGCTACAAAGGCGTAGCTGACTTGGATGTCGAGATCTTCGCAGTATCCTTGGAAAGCAGAGCTTCTGAATTGGGTCCCATTATCTGTTATGATTTTGTTCGGGACTCCAAATCTGCATACTATGGGCTGCAAGAAGTTGATAGCTGATTGCTTGTTTATTGTCACAACTGGAGTTGCTTCCGTCCATTTGGTGAACTTGTCGATGGCAACATATAGGAACTTGTAACCTCCAACGGCTCTTGGGAAAGGTCCCAAGATGTCCATCACCCACACAGCGAAAGGCCATGTAGGAGGAATCATTTGTAGAGGCTGAGCCGGTGTGTGAATTTGCTTTTCATGGAACTGGCATGCTTTGCATTTCTTCACTAGCTCAGTTGCATCCTGGAGCGCGGTAGGCCAATAGATGCCATGCCGGAAGGCTTTACCGACCAACGTGCAGGAAGACGCGTGGTTCCCACACTCGCCTCCATAGATTTCTGCGAGGAGCTCGCAGCCTTCTTCCCTTGTAATGCACCGCATTAGGACGCCGTTGGCACCACGCCGGTAGAGATCCCCTTCTACCAACGTGTATCTTTTAGCCAATCTGACTATCCAGTTAGCAGATACATCATCGTCAATAAGGATATTGTCTTTCAAGTAGCTCCGGATCTCCGAGATCCATGCATCGGATCTTGCTTGAGCATTTGAGTCTTGCGTGCTGGGTTGCTCAGAGCTTCCGGTAGCACCTACGACCCTTGATGGCTGCCATGGTAACAGGGCCATCGGGACCGCCAGCTTCCGGATGCTGTTCTCGCCCCCTTCACTCAGTTCGGCACGCTGAGCTATAGGTTTTGACAACCTCCAGACGAAGGTTTCGTCAGGAGCAGGAGCTCCGGTTGACGCTTTCGTCGAGAGTTCATCAGCTTCAGCGTTATGGGCACGCCGGACATGGTGGAGATCCAGGACTTCGAAGTCCATCTGAAGTCTCTAGACTTCAAGGAGATAAGCAGCTAGTTGAGGATTGTTACAGGAGCATTCACCCTTCACCTGTTTAATGATGTGCTACAAATCTCCCTTGACCAACAGCTGCTTGACACTGTATGATAGTGCCACCTTTAGTACATGAATGAGTGCTTCATACTCCGCCATGTTGTTGGTCGCTTTGAAGTCAAGGTGGACCATGTATTTTACCTTCTCCCCGGTTGGTGCAAGGAGAAGGACTCCAGCTCCAGCCCCCTGTTTTTGCATGGAGCCATCTAAGTAGAGGGTCCAGTCGGTGAAGACCGGAGCCTTGAGTTCCGACTTCTGCTCACTGGGGCCCCTAGGGTTTGATGTAGAGGGGGTCCATTCCGCCATGAAATCTACCAATGCTTGACTCTTGATCGCTTGTCTGGGAACGAATGCAAGATCGAATTCGGCCAATTCCGCTGCTCATTTTGCAATGTTCCCAGTAGAGTTGGGATTATGCAAGATCGCACGCAGTGGGTAGGAGGTCACCACTGAGATCTTGTGAGCTTAAAAGTAATGGTGAAGCTTCCTTGAGACGATGAGAACTGCATAAAGCAGCTTGTGCACCTCTAGGTATCGAGTCTTGGCATCATGTAGTACTTCGCTGATGAAGTACACTGGGCGTTGGACTGTCTGGACACTCTCGGAGGGGCCCGGAGCTTCCTCCACATCGACTCGGACTCTCCCGGAGGGGTCCGGACCTGCTTCGGGGACCTCTGGGTCCCTACTAGAGGAACCTGGAGCTTCTGCTGTAGTGACCCGGACCATTCCGGAGGGGTCCAAGTCTTCTGGGACTACTCCTTGTTGATCCAAGTCTAGGGGTTGGGACCCAGACTTACCTTGAGGAATCTCCGGACACTCTCGGAGGGGTCTGGATTCCTGTTCTTGTGATGGTTTTGGCCTCTCCGCGGCCAGGACCATGCTAACAACCTCGTCGGTTGCTGAAATGTAAAGCAGTAAGGGCTCACCAGGGTTCGGAGCTACCAGGGTTGGTAGAGTGGTGAGGAGCTTCTTTAGCTCTTGGAACGTCTTTTCTGCTTCTTCAGACCATTGAAATGGTCTGGATTTCCTCAATAGCTTGATGAAGGGTAGCGCCCGTTCTGCCAGTCTTGAGATGAATCGGTTGAGGGCAGCTAGACATCCAGTCAGTTTCTGGACATCTTTGACGCGAGCAGGTGGCCGCATCTCTTCAATGGCTTTAATCTTCGCCGGATTTGCCTCTATACCCCGGTGGTTTACCAGGAAACCAAGAAGCTTTTCGGAGCTAACCCCAAATACGCACTTGTCTGGGTTCAGCTTCGTGCGGGTGACCCGCAGCTTGTCGAAGACAGCTTGCAAGGTGTCCAGGAGTGACCCCTTGTCTTTGATCTTGCCAATGATGTCATCAACATACACTTCAACTATGTCTCTGATGAGCTCTCCAAAGATTTTGTACATAGCTCGTACAAATGTTGAAGCTGCATTCTTGAGACCAAATGGCACGGCAGTATAACAGTACAATCCATCTACTGTGATAAAAGAAGTATGTTCTTCATATTCCCTAGACATTCTGATTTGATGGTACCCATAATATGCGTCTAGGAAACACAGTAATTCACACCCGGAGGTGGAATCCACTATCTGATCTATTCTAGGTAGTGGGAATGGATATTTTGGGCATGCCTTATTTAGTGTTGTGTAGTCGATACACATCCGAAGCTTCCCACCGGCCTTGGGTACAACGACTGGATTTGCCAGCCATTTTGGATGGAAGACTTCTCGGATGAATCCAGCTTCGAGCAACTTCTTCACTTCTTGTCGTATGAAGTTCTGTTGCTCTACGGATTGCTTCCGAGGCTTCTGATGTATGGGCTGTGCGTCGGGATACATCTTTAAATTATGCTCGATCACTTCCCTAGGGATTCGAGGCATTTGTGACGTTTTCCAGGAAAACACGTCGACGTTAGCCCGGAGGAAAGTGATGAGTGCAAGTTCCTATTTGTCATTCAGACCTCCCGATATACGGGTGGTCTGAGCGGCATCAGAACCGATTTGGATGACTTTGACAGGGATGTCGGTGTCGCCGCTTGGTTGCACACGAGGTGCGGAGGTTGAGACTCGCTGACGAATGCTCGGGGGTTTAGGAGCTTGCTCCTACCTGGATTCTTCCTCCTGAGCTGTAGCAAGCGCATGGAGTTCCTCCAAAGCAGTCACTCCGGAAGTACGGTCTCCTTGGATCCGGAGAACACCGACAGGTGTCGGCATCTTCAACACCAGGTAGACATAATGAGCGGCATCCATGAATTTGTACAAGGCGGGCCTGCCCAGAATGGCGTTGAAAGGCAAGTTGATCTGAGCGACGTCAAAGATCAACTTCTCAGTGCGATAATTCTCCCGAGTCCCGAAGGTCACGGGGAGAGTAAAGGCACCGAGTGGTGTTATGGCCCCCGGTCCTACTCCGGAGAAAGGTCAGGAGGGGCGAAGATCTGAAGGTCGGAGCTGAAGCTTGACGAAAGCTTCGAAGCTTATGAGATTCAGCCCCGAACCTCCGTCCACCATTACATGGTGGAGTTGAATGTTGTTGATGGTAGGTGATACCATCAGAGGTAGCTGGCCAGCTCCGATCATGTTCTGAGGGCAGTCTGAAGCATCAAAAGTGATGTTAGTGTCCATCCACTTTCGATGAGGCTCCGCCCTGGCTGTAGGAGCTATTGAGGCCATGTCCCGACGCATAGTCTTGAGGACACGGCGAGAGGTGATGTCCCACGAACCACCAAAGATGGTGTTCATGGTCTTCCGACGCTCATTGTCGGAGACGTCGGAGTCGTCATCGACAGAGGTGTACACATCCTTCAGGACCTTTTTAGGGTCCTAGAAGCCCAACTCCTCTTCAGTCGGAGCTTCGTCGACTTTCTGCTTTCCTTCCCTCTGACGGAAAGGAACTTCTTCCCGGCGCTTGTGGTAGCGCTCGGCAAGGTTTTGAACCTCTCGGTAGTCCTCCAAGTTGTGGCCATTCGTCTTGTGGATAGGACACCACATTTGGGAGTTTCCACCGTCTTCAGAGGACGGCCGAAGTCGTTTCTCGTGGCATGGCCCCCGGTCACCCGGAGCTGCAGCAGCTGCAGCAGTAGATGTGTCGGCCGACGGCTTCTTCTTGCCGTTGGGATTTTTCTTCTTTTTTCCACTCCCGGAGGTAGTGGCTTTGCCTTTGGAGGATTTTTTTCCATCCTCCAGAGGAGGTTTGGAGTGCATCTCATGGACCTCCGCAGCTTTGGCACACTTGTCTGCCATGCTGAAGAGCTATGTGACGCTGGTGATCTCCTTGACCGCCAGCGTCTCCAGCATCTTCTTATCCCGTATGCCCTGTCTAAATGCCACGATGACAGAAGCGCTAGAGATAGAAGGAATAGTGTTTCGTACCTGGGAGAACCTCTGGATGAATGAGTGTAGGGATTCTCCCCCCTTTTGCACAACTGCAAAAAGGTCCAGTTCGGTGCCTGGTCGGGTGTATGAACTCCCGAAATTGGCGGTGAACTGTTGGCACAATTCCTCCCAACTATTGATAGAGTTGTGAGGAAGGCTCATGAACCAGGACCTGGTGGTCCCAATCAAAGCTACTGGGAAGTAGTTGGCCATTACAGCCTCGTTACCTCCAGTCGCAAGGATTGCGCTGGTGTAAATTTGGAGAAACTCGACGGGGTTAACAGTCCCATTAAATTTCTCCGGCAGGTGTGGCCAGAACTTTTGTGGCCATCTGACCATGCGTAGGTGCATGGCTAGTGCAGAACAGCCTCCTCCTACTCCCTCGGGAGCAGGGCTGTCTCGAGCCTCTCGCCTTTCGTGAGCGCGCTCGATATGGACACGGCCGTCCTGTTGACGATATCGGTGATCAAGCTCTGCCTGGAGGTCATGAGTTGACATCCTGGTTACCGTATGAGTACATCGCGCCCCGGAGGGTAGCGACGTAACTTTCTGTGACGCAGCACGCCTCCTATTCTGGGAAGCATGTGGACCAAGTCTGCTAGACACGATCCGGCGTTGCGATGGGGCCCGCCCTAATGGGGGAGTACCTTGGTTGCTGATGTGGTCGGCTGCTGCTGCAACCTGGTGTTCCACATCAGCCCTCCACTGCTCCATTGCACCCTGTGATGCACCTGGAGGTGGTGGACATTGGAGGAGAGCACGCGCCGCATGAAGCGAGTGTTCAGGGTTGTTGTTGTTGTCGACGCAGTGACCGACGCCGATGCACCGTCACGCTGCTTAGCTTGACGTGCTGGTGCAGGCAGTGGTGGTGGAGGCATGACTCCTGCTGGAGCCACAGCACCTGCTGGTTGCTGCATGTTGGAGGGATTGCCTCCAGCGGGTTGAACGGTAGGGTTGCTGTTGGATGATCCAGCAGCTTCACCATACTCGAAATCTCGGACGCCCCCCTACCTTGCGCGCCAACTGTCGGTGTTTGGAACCGGCAGATCTCCCGACACCACCTTTGGTAGATCGAGGAGTTGTAGTTCGGTAATGGGCGCGCAGAGATTCAAGAAGGTGAAAGACACGTGTACACAGGGATTTACGTGGTTCGGGCCGCCTGAGCGTAATACCCTACTCCATGGGGTGTGTTAGTGATGTATTAAACTTGTGAGTCTAGAAGAAGCTCCAGAAGAAGAAGCTCGTTTAGCTCAGAGTGTTCAGCAGTGTTCTGGAGCCGTCATTTGTGTATCGTCGACCAGTCCTGTTATAGTACAAGGACTGGTCGTTACAACATTAGCCTGGCCCGACAGGTGGCCCCGGCGGTTACACACGCTTGATACACAATAAATGGGGTTAATTACCCTTAATAGCCCGGTATTAATGACACTTAATCGGGTCTTGAAGTCATTGATTGATCCTTGAAGTTCCGGAGCAATTGGGGGGTCCACCGGCCTGATAGTTGAAGTTGAAGGTCCGGTGGTTGCCACGTGGTAGCACTGGAGCTCATCGTCGTGGACGGTTGGTCCGGTGCTGTTGGACACGTGTCAGTACCGGAGCTTCCGTCTGTGTGGGGTTAGGTGCGGGGGTGCCATATTGGTATTCTGACCGGAGCTTCCCAGGTGTGGGTGATAGCTCCGGTCTTTTGATACACGTGGCGGCCCCGGGACTAACCATGTCGGGGGAGCAGGTCCAGCTACACCTGACATGTGGGGCCTTCGGAGGTCTTCAAATCTGGTATATGGAGTTTCCTTGTGATCTTTGCAATCCCAAGGGGTATCAGGTATGCAGGGTACCGACAGAGGCGCTGGACCACCCCATGTAGGTCTGAACCCTCGCCAAATCATAATCCTTCTTGATCTTGCTATGGGGAAGACCCAACTCCATCACGGCAGAGCGGGGCGAAAGTTATAAAAGCAATGCAAAGGTGGAGAGGTTCTGAGCGCAAGTTCGAATGAAGGCGTAAAGAGCCCACTAAACATGCAGACATTCCTTTTAAGTAAGCCTCCGCAATACTTGGGTGGAAATTACCTCCAGACCTGAATCACAGATGACCTTGTCGATGACAAGGGGGCCCGGGTCCACTTTGTTTAAAAAGTTACCCCAGGCGAACAATTGTTATGATGAGAAGTTGGAAGCCCGAGGGCAGCCGCCTGGCAGGACTAAAAAGATTATGCTCGGAACTGATATGTTTTTCGTATTGGGATCCGGCGATCTTAAATTGCGTGAGATGCGCACGCCAAGATCCCACGCGCCGAGTGAAAAAGGGCCACGCAGTGGCAGCATAACTCTTTGTTGTCGCCTCAACCGCCCACCAACAAGCTTTGAAGCTGTAGTGCGAGAATCAAAGATGCCCCCACCTTTGATAAAAAAACTTCATCTAGAAGGTTTCTCCCAGAGGTAGGCCCAGGGGCCACTATCGGTGCCCTGCGTACCAGGTACCCAACGATACTGCATGAAAAGCCAAAGAGTCCTACATCCAAATTGAACACCTCCAAAGGAAACACATGTCTGATAGCACTAGGCCCGCATCCCTCGTTTGGGTAGCTCGAGTACTACCACGTGTCCAGCGGGACCGAGTCTACCTTCCTTCACAGGGAAGCTCCGGTCCTGCCATGTGTCTAGCAACCCTGAACCTAACCCCCAGTAGAGGGAAGCTCCGGTGCCGCCATGTGTCGAGTGGCTCCGAACCTACCTCGCCGTAGAGGGAAGCTCTAGAGCTACAAGTAACGACTACAGGATCTCCAATGGCACAGATATTCAAGAGGCTATTAAAACAACCATTACAAGACCTGATTAACATGTCATTAATTCAGCATTAAGGACACACATCAGAGGACTTTTAGTACCGGTAACACCACCATTAAGGCGCGTTATCACACTGTTAATCATACTTAATACATGTACCGTATTAAGTGATTGAATGCCGTCGGGGCCACTTGTCGGGCTAGGCAATCCCTGTAACGGCCAGCACTTGGCATATAAAAGGGTTGCGGTGCGCGGTAGGAACCAAGCCAACTCAAGCACACACGCATACACTCTCATACAATCAACAACCATCCCGTGCAGTAGGGTATTACGATCAGGCGGCTCGAACCATGTAAAAATCCTCTATGACACCATCTCGTTCATAATCTTACGCGTGCTCCAACCGAATACGAACTTCCGCGGACTACGCTTTAGTCGGACTACACTTTAGTAGTACTGGCGGAAGTGTTGTATCAACACTTCGACAGCGTCCTACAGTCAAACATGACTTTGATACCAATTTGTGACACACGGTTTTTAAAAACGAACCAAGTGCAGTGTATGTGTGCCCATGATGTTCTTCACACATACACATCAACATCACAAATGATACTCAGAATTTAACCATGTCACGAGTAATATAAATACCTTGATTCTATTGCAGCGGAAAATAATCTAGCTTAGGGGACTCCAACTCCAGAGGTAATCGACGGTAGTACACATGTCTAGTACTCCTTGTTGTCTCCAGAAATATCTCTTCTAGCTGAATTAATTGTGGGAATAGCAAGGGTGCAGCACATGTCGTACTCAACGAGTGTGGGAAAGTATGACGTGTATATAAAACAAGGACGATAATAAATGGCTAATTGCAGAAAAGTACATTTCATAAACTTGTAAAAGCAGCCTAAAATGTCTATTTGTGTTTAATTCCCATCATATCCCAAGTAAGTATCATAATCCGTATCCAACATCCTCAATTGCTATCACATTTCAATTATAATTGGTCAACAACCAATATCATAAGCCTATGCCGATTTCATCTCTTCTCATCATCAACCATACTCATATGACATAACCAATCCCATACTGAACAATCCCAAGACCCAAGTCCAATTCTAATCATGGAAGTTGTCCATGTACTCATGACTGGGAGCACGACTATTATGATTGTTTTACACTCTGCAGAGATAGTACCACTTTATCCACAAGTTCGTGATTTTGTCACTCGTCGGCGACTAAAGAACCTCCATTATGCCAATTACACCAGCGTTGGTGTTTGGCCAAGAGATCACAAAATAGCCTTTACAAAGGGACCCACTAAGGTTTCACCGGAGGTGATGTCTCACAATTGAGCACATCCATCCAATAGCCCCCTCTTGTTCCATTCGGATCCAAGGGTAGTCCCACTACTAATGCAAACTGAATCGACTACAATTCCCCGCTCCCCCAATTGATCCGAACAATGTTGGCAATACATCTAACTAATTGGCTAAGCCGCACCCATACTTGGCCTTGTGGTGGCACTGTTGTCCTGGCATATATTTGCATGAACCGGTCCATAGATCTAAGACAAGCAAACCACCATACCATCCAACCCAACCATAAAACCATGCTTGCTTCGATCACCAAAGTTCCATATCACTGAAATGATTCAACACTATTCCATATTTATTAACTCACGTGATTGGAGTTGTTAAGCATGTTTATTTTGTTCTCCATATCCTCGTAAAGCGATGCGACTCAAAAGAGAAAAAAACACCCATACCCGATTCATCATGTACTGGGCGACAAGGAGTGGCATACAACACTAGTAAACTCCTACGTATGGGTTTCCCATCATATTCACAAAAGCATGTAGTTTTGCAAACAAAACTTTATAAAAACATAGGCAATATGGTCAAGGACACTTGCCTTATATTCCGCAATTCAGTGGCTCAAGCAATTTAAAGCCTTGCACACGAAGATCCTAGGGTATTCGCTTCTCGATTGTAATCCTCTTGAGCGTACACGTCTACTTGCAATCAATCACATACACATACAAATTTGCACAATAAATGCATTGCAATCAGCACTAACAAATATGCAATGACACACGTGCATAATTTGTTATAATAATTAATGATTTATTACACGTGTTTCATAATTATTAAAAATTATTTAAGCACGCTTGAGATTAATTCAGTTTAAAAATAATTACTATACAACGTTAAATCAGCTGAAAATAATATTAATAATTTCCTATGTGTTTGAGCAATTTTAGAATAGATCATGATTATTTTATAGCCGTTAAAAGCTGCTGAAAGTAAATTAACCTCTAAGCGCATTGTCTAATATAAACATTATATCAACCGTGTCGCTTATTAATTATGCTCAACAAATTTTCAGGTATTCACATGTATTGGAACAGATCATAGTGGGTTTTTTTATCACTAGGGCTACTGAAGTTAAATAGGTCTGACTATGATTTAATTTCGGGTAGTAGATCAATTCCGTTGTTAAAATACGAACTGGAAAATATACTACCTAGGTGCAGCAGCTTCGTGAGTCATGGGACGAAGGTGTAACATAGAAGAAGAAGACAACGATGAGGCGTAAATGAAGTAGACGGCACAGCAATCCTCCGGCACAGCGATCCTTGGCGAAGAGATGACGGCGGCGCGATGATCTCCGATGAGAGGCGGCTCCTTCTTTCTGCTTCTCTTCTTGTCCCTTTCTCTCTTGTTTTTTTTTTCCTTGTTGTGGCCTTCCTTCCTTTTGATGTCTGGCAGCTAGGGTTTCTCTTCACCTTCTTTTCTACATGGGCTGCATCTACGTATGTGCGGCTGGCGGGTTTACGAGAAGAGCAGCGCTCCTTATATAGGCGCAGTCAGGCGACGGAAGAGTCCCGATGAGACTCATCCCCACGCACGGGAAACTCGGGTGCTTACGGTGTCAGGCCCGCGCGTTAAGCGAGCCTGCTCGGACTCGGTGCTAGTCGCGCAGGCAGGGTCCCGCTCGGGGCCGGTGCATGCCCGAAAGCTTTCGGGCAGGTGCGGTTTGTTTTTTATTTATTTATATTTTCTATTTATGCATTTTAGTTATTTTTGTTTTATTTATTTTATTTGTATTAATTATTATTTTCTATTTGTTTTTATATATACCTTCCTGTATTATACTTATTTTTAATAATTATATTTTATTTTCCTATTATTTGTTATTTACATATATATATTTATTTTTCTTTGTTTAGTTATTTTCTTAGGTATATTAATATATTCTTTTATTTTCTCTTCTTTATTATTTGTTATTTATTTATTTGTTTCTTATATATACTTCTTTCTTATTTATTTTTTTATTATATATATTTCTCCACCTTTTATTATTATTATTCATCTTTCTTATAAATTTTCTTTTCTAATTACTTTTCTGTGGTGTAAAATTTCTAGTTTGATTTTAATAGATCTAGTCACTTAGTTTATGCCTAAATGTGAACGCATGTGCATGGACATTTTAGTTTATTTTCAGTTTTATTATTTTTCTTGTTTTCTAGTTATTTCTCTAATCCAATTTGATTCAAATATAATTTGGTTATTATCTCTTCGAATGGAAATGAATGCAAATGCATGATGGTGCACATTTATTTTGTGAAAATAATTTCTTTCTGTTATTGAATTATAAATTCTTATATAAATTTTTAATTTGTTGAAACTCGAAAATCGGGATGTCGCAGCTATAGATCAAGATGTCATCAAAGTAGACTACCACAAATCTTCAATGAAAGAACGTAAAACCTCATTCATTAATTTCATGAAAGTGCTAGGTGCATTAGTGAGGCCAAAAGGCATGACTAACCACTCATACAACCCGAACATTGTTTTAAATGATGTTTTCCATTCATCACCTAGCTTTATGCGAATTTGGTGGTATCTATTACGCAAGTCAATTTTTGAGAAAATCATCGAGCCACTGAGTTCATCAAGCATATCATTTAACCTACGGATAGGATGACGATATCTAATGGTAATGTTATTAATTGCTCGACATGTACACACACGCGCCATGATCCATCTTTCTTTGGAACCAACAGAACAGAAAAAGAACAAGGACTAAGGGACTCACACACATAACCTTTGTGGAGTAATTCATGTACTTGTCACTGAATCTCCTTGGTCTACTCCAGGTTAGTACTATATGGTGCTCGATTTGGCAAAGAAGCCCCACGAATGAGGTCAATCTGATGTTCCATCTCTCTCAATGGTGGCAGTCCGGCTGGTACCTCTTGTGGAAACACATCAGCATATTCTTGCGAAAGCTTAGTGACAGCAGGGGGCAAAGCACATGCTATGTCGTGAAATGAGAGCAAAGCTTCTTTACAAGCATAGACATAGCAGATCGCAGCATCATTTTTTGATTCAAACAAATCAAAAGCAAGAAAACAAGCACTTTTCAATTTTATTTCATTCTTCTTAGCATGAGCAGATTTGGAATTGTCAGTTTTAGGTTGTACTGATTCCTTCGCAACATCAGAATTTTCATTTTGAGCAGATTTTTTATTTTTCTTTTTGCAAGCTCTGGCAATGTCATCCTTCAAAATAGCATTGGGGGACATAGGGTGCAAAACAAGCTTCTCATTATGCATGAAAGAGTATTGATTTGATTTACCATAATGTAATGTATCTTTATCAATTGCCATGGTCAACCAAATAACATAGAGCAAGCTTGCATACACACCACATCATAATCAATGTAATCATTGTAGGAACTAATTGTAAATGCTACTCGAACCATATGTGTTACTTTAAGCTTACCATTGTCGTTGAACCATTGGATGTTGTAGGGATGTGGATGTGGAAGTGTTGTCATCTCAAGCTTCTCTACCATGGTAGCACTTGCTAAATTGTTGCAGCTTTCTCCATCAATAATAATGTGACACGATCGTTTCAAAACTACATACTTAGTTTGGAATAGATTGTGTTGCTGGTTCTGTTCGGCTTTAATCATTTGGGCACTCAAGACACGCCTCACAACAAGACTTTCATAGTGTTCAGCATGATCAGCCCCAATGTGCTCTTCATCATCATGCTTCTTGCCTGCATCTTGTGCAGCAAGGGTATATGTTTCATCATCTAAATCACTAGCGGATGAGTACTCACCATTTTCTCATACAATCAGCACACTCTTGCTTGGACAGTCTCTTCGTAGGTGCCCAAAACCCTTGCATTGGAGACACTGGATGTCCTTTGTTCACCTGGTGGAAGCGACGAAAGAAGAAATATTGGTTGCAGCTGGGGTGGATCCTTTAGTTGTCACAATAGCACAAGAAGGCGCTGATTTTTATGTAGTCCTAGACAACCGATTGGAAGCATCATCCTGAGAGTCATGGTTAGGAACAATGACACTTGAGCGGGACTGCCACGAGGTAGTCCGACCTGCATAAATGTTAGTTCTTGTGCGTTGACCCTGCACTTCTCTTTCCTCCTTACAAGGAAGATGAAATAATTGGGTGACATTGGTGTACTCATTGTAAGCCAATATATCATGAATTTATTGAGTTATACCACCCATGAACCTAGCCGTTCCAGCCTCTTCATTTTCTACAAGACCACATCACATCATTCCTATTTGTAATTCTTGGTAGTACTCCTCAACAGATTTGTTGCCCTACCTAAGTTGTTATAATTTATGCAATAGGTCACGAGCGTGATAGGAAGGATCGAAATGACAATGCATGATTCTTTTTAAAGCAGTCCAAGTTTGTGGTGTTGTTGCTAGATTTTTCGTTTGATATTCATGCAATCAAACAGAAGCAAACTCAGTGAGTTTACTAGTGATAGCTATAACCTTTTTATCATCAAGAAATTCATGGCATGCAAATTTTTTATCTACTGACAATTCTCAAGACAGATATGCATATGAATCATATTTCCCATCAAAAGGTGATAAGGAGAATTTAATGCTGTTTAGGGAATCATCATTATCACGTATCTCACGTCTTGGAGCTCGACCACCCATACCACGATGGTCGCGACGTGGTTGCCGTCGATACCTGAAAGGTCAATCATCGAGCTCGGTATCTGCTAAATACTCTGCCTCGTCATATCTTGCAGCGCTATCAACAGAGTCGTGGCCGTCATCAACACGTCGTTCCCTCTTGTTGCGCTCAGTTTGTTCCATCCTTTCCATCGTCCAATGATCCCTGCAAGAGAAGCGTTAATAGCCCAAGCTGTGCTGTCCAATGTGGTCAGCTTGGTGTTGGTAGAAATCTGCGTCGACCCTAATTGACCAATGCGTTCATTGGTGACTTGAATATCCTCGTTGAGGGCATCTGTGTACAGCTTTACTTGGTGTTCAAAATGCTGAATGATGCCTCTCGTACGTGGTGCATGTGGAAATGTCTCACTCGCACTAGCTGACATGGTTAGTAAAGAGAAGGAAGATAAAAGCAAGCAAATGAATCCTAGCAGTTGCTAAGTGGTGGTAGGACACAACACTTCCTCACTAGCAAGAAATCAAGCTCTTACAAGTTCTGACCATGCGATGGAAGAGGTGCTGACAATCATCAAGAACAACGACAAACGATGGCCGCCAGCACAACCTTATGGTGTTGTAGATAATTTTTTAGAGCTGTAGGTGGCTGCTAGACACAATTTGCAAAAAGTAATAGCTAGTACCAAATTAGTCACAACAAGTTTAATAAACGTTCTACGATGGTATTGTGCTGGTCCTAGTTCAAACCATAATAGAGATGCTAGCCGTTACTCCACTTGACGTTGAATTTACTGCAGTAGAAAAGTTCGGACAGGCCGAACAAGTTCGGACAGTGCAACACTGTTGGAGTTGTATTGGTGGAAAGTTCGGACAGTGCAAACCGTGGGAGTGGTTGTAGTGGAAAAGTTCGGACAGTCCAAACAAGTTCGGACAGGGCAAATGTTGTGGAAGTGCTACAGCAAAAAGTTCGAACAGCCCAAATGTTGTGTTTTAACAATACGTTTAAAACAAAGTGTTGAACTTCAAAACATGAAACAAATGTTACACAAACTGTTTTTTTTTTGTAATGAGAAACTTTTTCAAGCAATTTTAACTTGTGCGGCTTTTCTCTTTTTTTTTTGCACATGCCTTTTTCTTGCTGATCCGTGTGGCTTTTCTTCTGCACTTTCCTTTTTCTCAACTTTGGGGTAGATAATAAAAATGGGCTGACATCAAAGTGGCACGAACTTGGAACTCTAGCGGTGAAAAACATAGGAACAGCAACTCGACACAAAAAGGCAACTGTGAATTCAACAAGTCGAGAACTAAGTAGTCTAACAAAGGCTCAAAGTGTTTTTGGGATTTTCGGATCGGAACTTATGGTGGCAAAACTGGACTGTAGGTAAATAAAGAACAAAGGAGAAGTAATCCATCATCGAGCAACCTGAAATATGATACCACTTGATGAACCCGACAGGTATGGGGGACCCCTATCTTTTGATGAGAGATAAAGGTGGTGATGAATTTGGTGGATGCCGGCGTTGGCTGCCCAACTACGACAACCAAAATGTAGTGGCACCTTGAGCGATAGTTACACTGTCTCCTGGTAACTACGATTTGGCATGGTGGTCAACATTGTGCTACCCGACTACAACAACCACAAGGGTGCTGCACCTTAGTGATAGTTAAACCGGCTCCTGTTGTTGCTATTCTTGTCGTGTCAAGAACAGCCTTGAACCTGCAAGCAATCAAAGAACAAGCAAACTCTCACGAGTGTGATAAGTTGGAGTTCTAATTCAAGTAATCGGAAGGTCTCCTCAACACTTGCGTTACAAGTAAGTGGCAATGGCTAAACTTACAGAAAACAAAATCCAAGTTCTTCCTATGACTTCTACTTGCTTATATAGTGGAGGAAGACTAGAACTCGGGATGGAGTCACAAGGTTTCCTCGGAATTTTCTGGGCAGCTCAAGCGTCATCTGCCGTTGATTCCTGATCCAATGGAAAGTAGATGAAGAGACCTTTCCAGCAAGTACTTATTTGCATTAAACAACCTTGGAAGTTGAGAGTTATGCACCTTTTAAGCCTCTACTTGCTGCAGTTACAAGAACCCCTCGAGTGGAGCAGCTTTCATTGCATTAATCCCTCCTAGCTGGATCAATTCTGAAGCACCTAATAATAACAAAGTCATCACAATGCTTTAATGGTTCCCCATTTGAAGGATAACAAATTTGAACATCCATGTACGAAGTCACCTGATAATTAAGTTCATGTGCACGAGTGCGTGTCATTGGACCTTGACTAGCTGCAAGTGGTAAATGGGATGCCGTTGTGGTTGTATCAGTGGTTGTGATGTCCTCATTAGTATTGCAGAATCATTTGCTCCGAAGGAGGTAGCATACTTCTCAAGTACTTTCTTTACAGAGGAACACAATTTGTATGCTCCTACAATGCGGTAACACATAGATGAAGAAACTCCTTATGGTATTCTTAGTATTTTTTGGTGGAAGGGAAAATCAGTTGGCGGCACTGGTAGACATGTGGTTTCCTAAGAAGAATGGAATTCATGTATGTTATACATGTACACATATATTGTGGAAATGGATCAATATTTTGTTTAAGTGTTTTTTTCTAATTCTCAGGAGGAAACATCTCATGATTTGCATGAGGCATGTTCTAATGTACCCTTACTTTTAATAATATTGCTAGTTTGACAAACAGTACTAGAAAAGTATAACGTCAACCAACAAGCAAATAATTAGATTAAATGTGTCAATATGGCATTCATGGTGGGCCTAACTTTATCAATTGGTTTTGAATGCATGTAACATTCTATTCTTACATGTTACTTTTATCTTGTGAAGTAATATGGTTAGTATAACTAAAATTTTGTTAAATTGCTAGTGTGTGGTCGATGCTAACGTTCATGAGCTGCAAAAAAATTTCACATGACTTCCTTAGATTGCCTCATTTTATCTTGATGACGCTTTTTCTAATAGCTGTAATTTTATCCTTTTTGGAATGATACACTTGCCCGATGACCATGATGTTGATCCCACATCAAGAGCACACAAAGTCTTTCATAAAGCAGAGAAAAAGTTAGGAATGACATGATATCCAATGTATGAATACAGGCTTTGTGCTTGTACTACAAGGAGAAGCTTGGATAGATGATTAGCAAGACATCAGAAGCTTCTAAAATGTACCTAGAAGAAGATCAATACCGTCAGAGGTAATGATTTCTTTGATGGTTAAGTGCTCTCGTACTTATTATGCTTTCTGTTCTTATTGGACATCAAGGGAATTTTGAGAAAAATCTAGCTCAAAGAGAATGAACCTTGAGTCCGGTGGTCAAGCTCTCCATTGTTATGTTTGAGCTGGTCATATTGGTCTTTCTAAATGAATGATGAGTGTAGTACATTTATAGTTTGTTTATATTATATTTGTATTTGCGCATTCATGTTTGTAATATGTCTATGTAGGCTGCTAAAAGCGGCAAGGTGCCCTCTTTCATCGATGCTTATGTAAGAGGGCATAGGAGCACCGACGCTAGCATACAACTTTACCTTTGACAGCCACTCAAAACTTTGTGCATCATATTATGTCAAGATAATGGTTAAATAATAAAGTTGTTATTTAGTTGCTTTCCAATTAATTTCTAATGTAGGAGAGATATGCTGAAAAGGTGGTCAAGCATCACGGAGATGACTATGATTGGAGAAAGTAAGATGTTGTCATCTTGGCTTTGTACCAATCCAGTGGAGGAAAGTGTCACTGGAGGTGAACTTGTACCTCTCACATTCCTTTATTCTCATACATAAGTTGTTTTTCAAGCATCACCCTATAATTACAAAATATCACTATTGAAGATATTCGATGTTCAATGGTATCATATACTCCGATCTGGTTCTTCTGGAGTCATGGCCGTAGCAGAGCTGGCAAGGTTCATCACGTAGTACACGTCTAGCTTGAAACAAATGGAGGAGCAAACTGCATTGAGAGACCACATGAGAGTCCAGCAGGAGTGCATGAAAGCAGAACATGACTACTTCATGAACCTGAAAACATGGCAACAAGCGATGTAGGTACGTTACTAAGAGTTAAAGTATTTGTTTGAACAATTTAGAGAAGAATTATGCTAAACACTTTAGACAACCTAGGGTTACTTATCTCAGCATGGAGTGTGTGTCACCTTGCCGCCACAACCAATACCTCCACCGCCTTTTCTCGCTTGAACATAGCTATATATACTCATTATGCGGTCTTTTATTTATCTAAACCGTTAGTATATTTATATTCAAACTATACTTCTGAATCATGATTGATATAACATGCATCATTATTGATCATTAGGGATCATCATCATGTCCACAACACTTGCGGAGTCCTCGTGTTACAAATTTGCACAGTCTGTGTCTATGAGGACGGGACGGAGGAGATGACTCCATGGATCAGTTCTTCGCGCCCGGTGTTAGTAACTAGTAGGACTTGGATCCATATTTATACTTGGAAAAAGTCCATATTACTCCCGTGTACTATTAGTAAAGTCCAAAAAAAACCTGAAAGTTCATTTGCTTCATTTGACACCTATTATTTGTTAACCCTGGCCAAATTACACCCTTAATTGGTATTTTCATCCCGATTTGCTGAGTTGTACAGGAAGTAACTGGGGATTAGTGTTCACATTGACTAAATTGGCCAGATAAGAAGGCACGTAACCTGGGCGCCTTTCTCCCCTGCTCGACATCCTTCCCCATCACGTCGGCGCTCCCAGAACTCATCGTCGTCCTTCCCCTCGGCTATGGTGGTTGGAACCCGTCCCCTGCAGGTTCTCCTACGACTGCGCCTCCGTCCCCCACGGTGAGCCTTTGTGTCGGCAGTCATCCACCGCGGTGCTCACTCGGCGCCCCTTCCCTGCGGTGCTCGGGCACTTGGGCGGCCCTCCTTCGCAGTGCTCAGGCAGCTAGGCGCCTCTTCATCGTGGTGCTCACGCGGCTCAACATCTCTCCCTTGCGGTGCAACGGCAGCAAGGCGCCCATCCCACTATTTAAGAAAGGCTCATCCGAGACGTGCCCGAACGAAGAAGGGAGACGAATAAATCGTGCATTTCCGTCGTCAAGTCTCTAATTATGTTGTCATCAAAGACTCGCGGGAGGCGCATCGCCGATCATACTAAGTGCAAGACACGGTCAAAGATAGTGTGTCTTCTTTCGTTGAGTCATAACAGACGAGCTTTACGGGGTCATTGGAGACAGGCTCCAGGTGTGTCGCCCATCAGCATACATGCGAGACACGTTCTAATACATCACATCGCAAATTTATTGACTGATCCAAGACGCGCTTTATTTTAGCCCATCGTAAATTTGTTGACTGATCTGAGACATGTTGTAGGGAAGCGTGTCTCCTTTATTTAGGTAATCCAAGACATCCTCTGTTACAGCATGTCACGGATAGTTTACAGGCAGGTCACTGCGGCACTAACAGGAGACGCTCCCTGCTAGACACACTTCTCCTATTAGGTGTCCCCCACCATTGATTATCCTCGTTGTCGGTTGCATCCTAGAGCTAGCCAGGATTTGGTAGCCGCATCACGAGTGTCAGCAACATACACATATAGAAACAAATGTATAGCCAAATGAAGATCACAAACATTGACCAATCAAATATTAACAAAGTGTCAATCGTGGTTACCAAGTACTATTTACACAGAATTTCCCTATTCATCCAGCTTAACAAGTAACTAATTAACCAAAAAAATAATTGTCACCTAATCCTCTAATTGGTAATGAAATTCTCCCTTTGAACTAATGATTTCAGAAATGACGAACCTGCATAGTATGTCTCTAATTTCCTCTAAGCTACGACCTTTAGCGTTCCTGAAGGTGGGTCCGTAGATTTGCCACGGAATAAAATGAGATTAATCAAAGGATTAGCAATAAAGTAAAATAAATGCACTTATATATACATTGCAACTAGTATACTCTCCAAATAAAGCCATGTGTAAGCAGACATGGAAGCCGCACGTGTTGCCCGAAGCTTGTTGAGAGACGTCGAATGCAGTATGATGTTTAAGTTGTCAGCGTTTTCCTTTTACTTGTCCAAAAGCCCTAAACAAAAACATTCACAGTTAATGTAAACTTATCGTGCAAGGATGAAATAGTTAGAAACTAATGTGAAGAAGGAACTTACTCGTCAATAACGGAATAGATACCACACCGTGTACGAGTTATTCGCTCGTAAATTTTTTCATTTCTTGACCTTGAGGAGTCACAGTACCAGACTTGATCGTACCTTGTAGAAATTGATACGGTTACCCAATGGTTACCCAGGTTGAACTGTATGACTAGGAGCTCCTTGTCACTGTAGTGTTTCATTGCCTTCACAAAATATTGAACAACATATTTTTTGGCCGCTTGACGTTTGAATATAAGTTCTCGCTGGTACTTGCGGGTCAAGATGAGACGCGTTTCTCGTGTTATGGCGAGTATGTTGTTGTTGGTGCCTACACGCAAATGCCAAATATGTTACATATAACATTTATATTGAGTATATGTATTGAAAAACCTAGTTATTGAGGACTTACAATGTGAAGCAGCGTATTAGAGAGACATCCAACGCGTTGAGGTTGAAAAGGTCGTAGAAATTGGACCATCTGATGACAAAAGCGCCATCGCCCGAGAGAAATTGTTTATACTTCAATGCCACTAGTATGGTTTCACACTTTTTGTAACTTTCCATGTAGTAGTCATGAAGTTGAACATAAGGTTTACCAACTTGTTTAAGTGCGACCGCAATTGACATTGTCTTTCCCCTTTCAAACTTCGGGTTTGCATGCGTCATAGCTTTCAGCACCCTCGGGTTAGTTTCTGAATCTTTCATTGGTTTCTTCCAAGCTTCCTTCGATGATAATCGTTGCTACATCTGACTCTTGTTCTTGGCACATACATTATTCGTTGGCTTTGCCAGCGACTGATCAGGTGTAGGGTGCAGGGCACATCGAGTGCGAGGTGGAGACCGACGCGGCTGCTCTTCAAGTGGAGACTTCTGCAGCAGCTCTAGAGTTGGAGATAGATGCGGCTTCTCTGTAACTAGAGGCAACTGTTCTCCAATTGGAGACTTCTGCTGCTTCTCTATAACTGGAGGCAACAATAGCTTTGGAATTGGAGATAGATCCATCTGTTCTGGATTTGGATGCAGAGGCAGACGTGCCTTAGGAGACACCGAAGCATTAGAGGTCGACGCGAAAGCTGCTGCTGTTGGGTTAACAACAATAAGGCTCCATCTCCACTGAACCCTTCTAGTAACTGCATCACGCACAGCCAGCATTGTATGGTCCGGTGGCACTTCGAGCTGCAGGTTTTTCATATTTTCATGCACCATGTCCACCTTGAGCACAATATAGGATGTTGTGTCCACCTGGATGTCGTCAAGCATGGTCTGATTAGGATACACTAGCCCTCTCCCAACCTCCATTTGAGCGATTCCTCCAACCATTAGCAGAAGGCTGCATATTTTTGGCTGAGCCAAGTTATCTATCGTGTCCAGCTCAATTGAAGGTCCAGGTGCTAGTGCCTAAAGATTCTCCTGTGGTTGTCCAACCCAACTGCTGTAAAAGCAAAGCTGCTCCTACGCTCCACCTCGTTACTTAAGACGAAAAACGCGTCAGGGATTGCTATACCTGCTCCCTCCAGCATATGTTTCATGTCTCCTAGGAGCTCCCTTATCAGCTGTGTTTTCATCTCCTTGACGTCAACCTGTGATGTCTAGATCGTTTTCCGCTTCTGATACTTATTTTTGTGTGCCGGAAAACTCTCCCTCAAGGTCAACTTACTGGAAACACCATGAACACGGCCTTGTTGCTCTGGTATTTGTCGGGCCATGGTGATAGCATTGTTTTCCCTCTCACCATTTGACTCTTCGCTGCTCAGGTTCCAGGCTCTTTGAGCGACATGTAAGGTGCTCGGGCTGTAGAAGCTGATATCGCCAGTCTCAAACATCTGTGAACGAGCACGCATAAATGGTTTCAGCCGTCCACTAAAACTTTCTTATGGATTTGTAACACTAGCTCGACCAATGCTTCATCCTGTTGTTCCCAAATCCTTTTTTTCCAGCATAATCGGTGTTGCCGAGGTGGTGGTCGAGCTCGTTATGCGATCGGAGCCACTTCATATGTTGTTCTTGGAAAATTCTTGTGATTCACACTTTTCAACAAATCTCGCCCAATCCTCTTCTGACACATGTTGATACTTATGGGAGGGGGTTTCATGATTCTTCCAAAACTTGCGAAGCTTAGTTTTGTAGGTCCTCCATGCATGAGAGATCATCTTCAGAGCTAAATTTTTCCCCTTCTGTTTAAATATGTTTCGAATATTGAACATATGGTTGCGTAGAGCTTTCAAAGAGTTCATCCTTTTTATTTTTGGTCTAGTAATCGAACCTCTTCAGGTTTAGCAACACCCTTTTCCGAGCAACTAGACCACAAATTCTATACAGTCTCGTATTCACATTATGGTCCAGAGGTAAGCCATCGTCGTTGGCCTCATCAATAGTCAAAACGTCTGTCAGCCACGTCATCTGCGACCTTTTCTTTCTTGCGTTACCAGTGGCAGATGCATCCTCTTCATGAGTCTTCTGTTGAGCTTTCTCTTCGATATGTTGTTGATGCTACAACTAAGACATCTTCAAATTCACAAAAATTCAATGAAATCCTGTAAAGCGTTATCAAATTTCAGTCACATTCGCACAAACAGTCACATAAGGGAGCAAATTGTCTCATGGCATTTGTACCTAATAAGAAAAAGATCTTTGTGCCAAGTGTAAGGATGATCCAAAACGAGCAATCATTAAATAAGTCACTAAACATTGACTGGTACTAGCCAAAGCATAATACTGTAAGCGTAGGAGTCTAGAAATATAATAAACATTGACCGGTGAACCACCAAAGCGCGTACATATTTTCGACTCCAACCAAAGCGTAATACTCTAAGCGTAGTATTCGAAAATATACTAAACATTGATCGGTGAACCACCAAAGCGCGGACCATTTCAACTCCAACAAAAGCACAAACAAACCTTATTAGGGCAGTGTTGAGTTGGTCGACAGTGAGTAGAGGGCCGATTGCCGCAGCGCGACAATGATCAAGAGGGAAGTGTCAAGGCAGCGACGAGCTCCGGGGAAGCGAACCGATGTGGCAGTGTGCTCTGAGGAAGGGGACGACACAACGGCAGTTTCTAGTACAAAAAGTGATCAGCGCGTGAGAGCTTAAGTGTCGAAAGGTTTTGCTAAGTGTTGGGAAGAGAGTGCGCAAGAGAGCTAAAAGTACCTTAGGGAAACAATCTGAGATGCGCCTTAGAAGAGCCACCGACGGGTGCGTCTCCCACACGTATGTAAGCCCATATTAGAGATGCGCTTTATAAGAGCACATCTCTTTTCTTTGGAATTAATGCGAGCCGTTGTCTGTAATGCCATTCACGCAGATTGAAGCGTCTAAATCGGAGACGTGCATTTCAAAAAAGAATCTCTCATTATCTTTCTTGAGATACGCGCCTTTGTGAGGCGCGACTCGCATCACTTTCGTATCCCATTGTCCAAGGCAGAGCAAGTCCTATATTCAGTAGTGCTTCCTTATGAAATAGAACACAAGGCATCAGTACTTCTCCTTAAGAAACAGAGCACATATCACCAATGTAAGTCAAATTTTCACTCAAATGGCAATTTTTTAACACATTTGAGTGTATATCATACAAGTATTCAAATAAAACTCAATTTTTCTCTCAATTGAACATATTTTCACATATTTGAACATATTTACACATAGTCAATTTGGTACTTTACGTTGCGGTCTTGGTTTTTTGAAATTCTTGACTTTTTTATGGTGGTCGTTCTGCAAGTAAGGAAGTTCATTGGCCGATGGTATTCTTGGCTTGATCGTTGAGGTGACAAAAGGAGGAATCTCATCAAATTGGTCAAACTCTTCCTCATCGACGACATTCTCGACTCCGATGATTTGTTGTTTTGCAAGTATAACCACAATAGGTTTTTTATTTGTTGTGTCTAGAACATAGAACACTTGAGCAACGTGTTCAGCTAACACAAAAGGCTCCGACTTATATCCTTGATGGTTAAGATCAACGCTAATGAACCCGTGCTTGTCTTGTACAACACCTTTGATTCCATTAACCAAATTGCAACAGAAAAGAGGAATCTTGAATCCTTGAGAGTCAAGCTCCTAGATCTCTTGTATTTGACCATAGTACATGTCTTTGTCTTGGCCCGCAGCATTGTAAGCATCAACACGGACACAACTATTCTGATACGTGCTTTTCTTATCTTGTTCTATAGTGTAGAACGTGTATCCATTTATGTCGTACCCTTGATATGTAATAACTGTGAATATAGGACCACGAGCCAACTGTTTTGGGTATTCACTTGTTTGAGTACCCGATGAGTGAGAAGTACGATCCCGGAGCCAACCAATGAATTTTCTCCTATGTTCATTTGCTAAGCATGATCCATTGCAGCCAGGATTGTCTCTAAGCACCACCTCCTTGTGCTCATCGAGGTACTCTGACACAATGGACATGTTGCAACATGTGGAAATAAGCGTAGCGGAATAAATGTGAATCTGTAGTTATAGCCTTCTTCCCAATGGTCCCTTTTCTTGTGAGCCTCCCCTCATGACGAGACTTGGGAACACCAATCGGGTTACTCGGGTCAGTGTAGTTTAGAGCCCACTTGACAACATCCTCTGTAGAGTATCCTTGTACCATGCTGCCCTGAGGGTAAGCTCGATTTCTAACGAAGGACTTCAGTATGCCATTGAATCTCTCGTACGCATACATCTGGTAAAGTAACACAGGGCCAAGTAGCTTTATATCCTTAAAAAGATGAGTTGTGAAATGGACGCTGATGTGAAAAAGGTAGGTGGAAAATACATGTCAAGGAAGCATAAAGTTTCATAGTGCCATTTTCTCCAATGACTCGAGATCTTCTTCACACAGTACTTTTTGACTAATTGCATTGAAAAAAAAAGCAAAAGTTTATTATAGCGCCCCGAACATTGACCGGTAGGATATTTCTAGTTTCAACGGCAATCATCTACGTAAGCAATACATGGTAATCATGAGACTTCACACCGGGAGCTACTTTTAGATCTAGAAATGAAATAAGCCTTGAGACGTTCGTCGTGTAGTTGGATGGTACTTTCACATTTTTCAAGAACCCACAAAACTCTTTCTTTTCATTTTTGGAATGGGTGATGCATGATGTGGGTAGTTCTGTTCCTTTTACCAAGTCATCGACCCACAACTCAGGCCTAATTCCTATTTTCTTTAGATCCGCCTGTGCATGTCCATGGTCCCTAGTTTTCCCATCTGTGTCAAGCAATGTCCCGAGTAGGCTCTCTCACACATTCTTCTCAACGGGCATCACATCAACTGAATGATAGACATCTAAGTCTTTCCAATACGCTAGCTCCCAAAGAATCGATTGCTTCTTCCACATGTCATTTTTGCCACTATTTTTGCTAGTCCTTTTCTGTTTACCAAGGACAACATGGATATCCTTCACCATTTCATAGACTTCATGACCCGTGAGATGAGGTGCAGGACGCCTCTTCTCGGTGTAACTATTGAAATTATCCTTCATACTCCGAAACGGCTTCTTCATTGGAATGTAGCATCGATGTCCCATGTACACTATTTTTTTGACTCGCTCAAGTACCGTGAGTCCGTTTCTCTCAAACAATGTAAATATCTGCAACCTACTTTCTTACTCTATCCGGAAAAGTTATGTGTCACTAGAGAATCAGTAACGGTCACAAATAAGATGGCTTTAAGGCAAAAGTATTGACGCTTGTGGTCATCCCAGGCCTGCACTCCGCCGTTGTATCACAACTGCTTCAGATCTTCAACCAGAGGCCTGAAATAGGTGTCGATGTCATTCCAAGGTTGTTGTGGTCTCGGCATCAATCCTGACATCATAATATATTTCCGTTTGTTGTACAATCAAAGAGGAAGGTTCAAAATAGTTAACACAATTGGCCATGTGGTATGCTTGCTACTGTTCAAAAAAGGATTCATGTCATCGGTGCTCATTGCGATCCTAATATTCCTAGGATCAATGGCAAATTAAGGATTTCGTGAATCAATGTTTCGCCACTGTGTGGCATCAGCAGCATGTCTTATCATTACAGCATCCTGCTTATGCTTCTCTTTGTGCCATTGCAATAATTTTGGCTCCTTCTTTTTTGCAAACCAACGCATCAATTGAGTAATGATATGAAAGTACTGAAACACCTTTTTAGGCCCTTCTTTTCTTCTATTGCAGTTCTCATCATCACCGTCGTCTTTCCTACGATTGAATCGGTCCACTCCACAAATAGGGCATTTCTTGATGTTTTTGTACTCAGGTCCACGATATAAAATGCAAACATTCTTGCACACGTGGATTTTCTCTACCTCCAAATCCAATGGAAAGATTACCTATTTTGCCTCATAAACTGTCGTAAGGACCGTGTTGCCTTGGGGTAACATGTCCTCAAGGAGCGTCAACAATTCCTTAAAACTACAATCACTCCATACATTGCTCGCCTTCAACTGGAAAAGTTTTACCATTGTAAACGGTCTGGTGTACTTAGCCGCACAACCATGATACAATAGCTTCTTTGAGTCTTGGGTCATCTTCTTGTAATTTGTAAGTTCACCATTACTGTACCGACCATCGTTGCCATTTCTCTCGACATTGCGTATCATCTCCTCTATGTTATGCACCTGAAACTCAATGTCGTCATCGATGAACCCTAATATACCTGGCTCGTTCACATCCGGATATATCTTCGACACTGGTAGGGACCTCCCTCTCCAGATATGAATCTCTCATCTCTGCTTCATCAAGCTCCTCCTCCCTATGTTTGTTCCAACATCGATAATCCACCATGAATCCATGTGTGATCAAATGTGACCTCGACACTACATCTATGCGATATCCCTCCTCATTCTTGCAATGTTTGCAAGGACAACAAACAATTCCTCTAATGTTGTCCAACATATCTGTCTTCACGAAATCGATAAATGCATCTACCTCTTGGATATATTCACTGCAAAGGTGTGACCCATACATCCAACTTCGATCCGACGATATCTACGTACAGAAAATAAGAGCTAAATCAAAGAAATTCAAAGCCACTTATAGTCAAGATCTAGAGGGATAAAATAGTAAGAAACAGGAGACGAGGAGAGGACTAACCCTTTGTTTTAAGATCCACTGATAATCACCGCAAGAATTTTAGAAGGACACCTCCAGAGAGGGAAAGAAAAGGGCAAGAGCAGGGCAGATCTGGTAGCTACTTGTTCTGCCACAACTCGGAGGTCGTAGAAGGGCAACTGAAAATCGAGAAGAACCAATTTAACGCACGTCTTTCTATAGAGGAAATGGGAGACGAGCCCGCTTCCATAACAAAATGAGACACGCCTGAACTGTGGGTATGGGAGACGCGCCGGATTCGATTATGAAAGGAGACGTATTGCAAGGAAAGTTCGTCTCAGTTACGAAACAAATATGAGTCGCATTTAATGAAAGCGTGTCTCCCATTTATCAGATAGGATGGCATGTCTTGAATGCCTACTTAACTGAGACGTGTTGTATTGTAATGCGTCTCCTTGTATGTTCAACTGAGCCATGTCAGATCTTCACTGAAGCTGGCTCGTCTCGCTTAAGCTTATCAGAGGTGTTCACCTTTTAGCACTTCGTCCATCTTTATCTCCTATTTAGGTTTCTTACGTATTGTCCGTCGCGATGCTCCGGTGGCTCAGTGCCCCTCGCTCTGATGCTCCAGTGCCTCGTCGGACCACTCCCACATGTGCTAAGTAGCTTAGCGGCCCTCTCCTCCACGGCGTGATATCCAGTTGGGGCTCCGTAGTTCACAACAAGGCCGCCATAGTTCAACTTGCTGGAATGAAAAATTGAATTTCTCAATGTAGTGATGATTTGTGCAGTGCTGATCTCCCGTTTCTATTGTGCTGACGTACATTACTGTCAGTGGTAATGGAAATTTTACAGCTAGTTTGCCAGGAGGAACTGAAATCATCTCAATTTCAGCTTGTGCTCATAGAAGCTTTTGTTGATTTCTGGTAAGATAACTCCATAACAGGGAACTGTAATTGTTAACTGTAAATGTTCATTGTAAAATGCCTGAAATTGGAGACAATATTTTCTTTGACATATGCATGTGGCTGCGCATTTGGTATTAATGTACCTGACCTTGTTGAATGGAGGAAAAAGAATGTGACTGGAATATATCATTATTAGCAGGAGCACAACACTAATCATACCCTATGGAAGGTTGGCTCTTTGCCGCCTGGGCTTCTTGCTTTCTATGGTTTCGTTGAGTCAGTACTCAGTAGACCCAAAATGGCATGTCTTGTGGCTGGGGTGCAGGCTGCAGGCAGTGCAGGTCAATACTGCAATATAAGCTGAATTGATTTCAGCCGCTACTGTCAGCTGAGAGCGAAGATAGGTATTAGACAGTTTACATCATAATACGGGACAGGAACAGGAAATAAATGGCGGCTTTTATTGATCAAGGATGACCATTCCGAACCCATGTAACGCCCTGATCAGGGGCGTCCAGCCACGATCTGGCTGTGGGCCTCCTCTCACACCGTGTCATATATAAAAGAGGACTGTCAAGGGGATGCAAACCCGAGGGTTAATCGTAACCACATAAGAATCCTATATGTTGAGACACGGGAGTGAGGGGAAGGTTCCCACGGCACCGTCACCCAGCCGACTAGGTCAGCGATGACCTCGCCACCGTCGGCGCCGTCTACGTCGATGAGTATCGCCGCCGCCGTTTCTGGTCCCGGCCATGGCCGACGCCGGACCTTTCCAAAAGGTACACACAACCTAGGTATGTGGATCTCCATCTCTCTCTGTCTATGCTCCACTTATTCTTGTGTTTAAAATGATGATCAAATGTTTTGCCTTGATTTGCCTAAGATCCCAGTAGATCTAGCATCTAGGGGACATTAGCAACTAACAATGAAACCAAAGCCATCCTAGTAGGCTTTCTATTCCGGATTAAGTCACCGTAGCAATTAGATGGAGGGAAATTACTCAGATCCAAATAAGAAATCCCCAAATCTCGTATGGAACCCTAAACCTAACAAAATTGGTAAGTAAGGGCGGCGGTTGGAGACTCACCGATGTGGTCTTCATCACCACCAGTATCAGATTTTCACCGTCACTGGGATCTGCCAACTCACCGACGAGCCACCGCACATGGATGCTCTCTTGCTTGCTCGGGGGTTAGGGCGCCACTGAGGTGCCGCTCGACGGTGACGCGTCCACCTATCGATGGGTGCACCCTCCGGCGAGTGGGCCCGAGGTGGCGCCACCTTACTGCCTTGGTCACCGTCGTCCTCGTTGAAGCCGCTCGACCTGTCAGAGAGAATGGTCGGGGAGAAAGTGAGTAGGGTTTTGGGGTTGGGGGCTGAGCACAACGCGTTTTGTGCCCCCGATCTGTGCGCCTGGACGCTGGATCTAATATGACGATCTGCGTAAGTCGGCTGAGTTAAGGGTTGAGGTAGTTGGGCCGCTGTAGGTCAAGCGCGTGCACACCCACGAGCGGGTTTTGGCTTTGCAGGTGGTAAGCTTAGGCGCTGAGCATGTTGTGCGCAGCGCACAAGGCCCACATGGGCGGGTGCACATGTTGGCGCCCGCATGAGGTCGTGTGCCAGCGCCAATGTGGGCAGGCGCATTTGTGTCGCGAAGCAGAGCTTTTCGGCTGGATTGACAGGCCACGTGGATATTTGGACCAGGGCTAGCATGACGTTGCCACGCATGGCCCACGGCCAACTTGCAGCCAGTGTAGTAAGACGCATGAGTTTCTTTATTAAATTAAGACTAAGTGATTTAATCAATGTAATTAAGTTTATATTTTGATTAACACCATTGCTATAAGTTGCTATGAAGAATTAAATATATTTAGATAAGTTTATTTTCATATTTCTATAATTTGGAATTTCGCTTTACTTGAAAATTAGTGTAATATTTAGAATTTATGTAGCAAAATAGATATTTCTCAGTATCATTAAAATAAGATTATTTTGCTGCTATGTATCAATAATTATGAATTAAGTACATTAGCTTCCGCTGTTAAGTGTTCAGTTTATAACTTTCTAGTTAAAGTTTTTTCACCAACGTGAGAAATTTTAATTAGAATAATTTGAGTAAGCCTTCACCGTGTTTAAATACTTAGTTATAAGTTTAAGTGCCCCATCGTGTTTCAAGTAATTAGTAATTTATATAAGTTCTAATATTTAGCTATTTAGTGTAAGTATAAGATCAGTAAGATTTAACGTTGTTATTTTAAGTATTTAGCTATAAGTTTAAGTATTTAGTCATCATTTAAGTACTTAGTCACTGTTTTAAGTTTTTAGCATTTCGGGAATTAGTGAGGCAATTTTCTTAAGTTTAAGTAAGATTTCATATTATGAAAAATCTGATTTACATAGTGAATAAATATCTTGTTAGCATGGTAATTTTATATTGCGATTAGCGTCATTGATAGAATTTACTATGATATTGTAATAAGTTAATTTGAGCATTTTATGTTACTCCCTAAAATGATATAAAACTAATGGTTAATCTTATTAAGTAATTATATTTTGCCTCATATTAGTCTTTTATTGACTAACATGATGATTCAATCATCGTGATTAAGATTAGTAAGTCCTCATTAAGATTCAGATGTATATGGTGTACATATACATATAAGTTTAGTAAGTTCATCATTAAGCTTCCGATGTTCTTGTAAGATGAATCCGTTTAAGTATTATTCTATTTAAATTGGATCTAACATGAAGATTTATTTAGAAGAACCAATTTATTAAGTTGTCTCATTAATTAATTCAGTTCTAATAATTAAGCTTGTTAAGACTTAAGCTTCCGCTGTCATCTTTAGTGTATGCAAATTATGTTGAGTACACAACGTGAAAAATAAAATTTTCATACTTAATGTCGTATTTTGTCAAGTAACCTACGAGAAAGACATAAAACATCTTTTAAGTAATTTTTAGTTCGTAAAAAATTTTGTTGAGTAACCAACGTTAAAAATGAAATTTAGTACTTTTAGAATGTCTTGTTTTGTCGAGTAACTAACGTGAAAGCCAGAACACATATTTTTTAGTTGTTTAAGTAATTTTTAGTTCATAATGAATTTCGTTGAGTAACTAACATGAAAATTGAAATTTGTTATGTTATGAATTTAGTGTGTTTTGTCATGTAACTTTGTGAAAGACAAAACACAAATTTTGTAGTTTTTATGATGAATTAAGTTATTGTATATTTTTTTGAGTAACCAACGTGAAAGACAAAATATTTTATGTTGATTAAGATGAATTAAGTTGTTGTATATTTTGTTGAGTAACCAAAGTGAAAGAAAAATATTCTATGTTGATTAAGATGAATTAAGTTATTGTATATTTTGTTGAGTAATCAACATGAAAGACAAAATATTCTATGTTAATTAATATGTACTAAGTATTGTATTTTGTTGAGTAACTAACGTGAAAGATAAAATACAATATTCTATTTAGTTGTGTATGTTTTATTAAGACTATGATCTAAATGTTGCATACACTAATGGGACCAACTTTATTTTAGTAATTAAGTTTAAAATTAATTCAGATTTATTTCTGAATATATATTGTCTCGGATATTAAAAGTATTTCTCGTTTCTTAAGTTTATTTTAGTAATTAAGTCGCTTCATCGGGAATTATCGCGCGTGGTGAGCAAATGAGGTAAGTCTTTTGTATGTCATTTTACATTTTAATAAAAATTTTCATGTCGATAAGATCTTAAGTAAATTAGAAATTTTATGAGATCATTCTCGTTGTATCATTAATACTAAAATAACTATTAAGAATTGAAGATTCTCAGTTAAATGTATCTTCAAATACGTATTTTAGCACTTGCTAGAATTGTTGTTTTACGGCTTTTTTTGTAGTAGTATATCAAGATAGCATATTCTTGAAATTTACAATTCTGTTATTAAAATTAAGTTATTTGACATTTAATTCAAGAGTAAGAAATTAATTTTTTCATATTTTGAAATCGTCAAATATGTTAAGCATATCGTTTAGAATCATTCAACCATTAGAAGATGGCATGGAGAAACTTTAATATTCTAGAAAGCAGTGATGTACTCTCATTAGTATTAAATGATGTTATTAGGATATAAGTAGGTAATATATTTATCTCCTCATAATAAGTATTGTAAATTGTCTTCGAAATTATGGCACTATTGTATAGGCCATATTTCGAGGGGGATGATTGTAGGTTTATCACTAAGATGATGAGTAAGATGACTAAGTAATAGATTTCTACCTCACACTTTTTAGTTTTTACATAATGCTTTCTGTGCATTATAATAAGAATGATCTATACAATAAGGGGGAGTGCAATATATAATTTACGATTATTTCTTAAATTTTTATTAAGTTTGTAAGGAAATATGACATAATTAAGGGAATGATCTGGTAAGATAAAACATTAGTAATTTCACTCTGTCTTTCTTTAATCACTTTTAGATTAATTAAGATGATGCTTATAAACATCGCATAAGTTATATAATCAAAATTACCCAAATAAGTTTAAGTATGATATTAAGAAGATAAGATTATTATTAAGAAAATAAGTTATGATTTTGTTTTCTTTTCGATAAGATTTAAGATCCTGATTTTAAAATGAGGTATTATAATATTCTTAAACGATGAGTTAATCACAGGGAGTTTGACATCTAAAGATACCGATCATGAAAATAAGTGGTTAGTATAAGCGCTTTTTTTCTCAAGATTCATTCTTTATGATGTCTTACCGATCTTATGTTAACAATGCTAGACATTATTTTCACAATACCTGCTATTTAATTTTTCATCATTAGTGGCCAATATTGATGAAGAGTGAAAGCAGCCTCATTTAAGATCACAAATAGGCCAACAAATGTGTTAAGGCCCTGTTTGGAACCTCTAGAGCTAATAGTTAGCTGCTAAAAATTAGCTATAGAGGTTCCAAACAGTCCAGCTAATAACACAGCTAATTATTAGCTAACCCCTCCCCCCCCCCAACTAACAATAATCTCATTAGTTGCTCCAACCCAGCTAATTTCAGCTAATTGTTGGCTAAAGTCCATTTTATCTTTGTCCTCTCTCATCCCTCCCTCTCCTTGAGGGGTACTACAGTCAATTAGTGTATAGAAACAAAATGAGTTCTAGAGGTTCCAAACAGGCACCAACTAATAATTAGCTAGCTAATAATTAGTTGGTACAAGCCAACTAATAGATTATTAGCTAGCTAACAATTAGCCCTAGGGGTTCCAAACAGGGCCTAAGAAATTCAAATAATGATGATCACACTTCATAAGAATAAGACGTAAGTGATTGTCACTCATTTGAATGACTTAAGAATTCTACTTTTCTAGTGGAGTCAAATTAGTAGATTGTAACGAGTCTATAAAAGCTAATGTGACTCTAAAAGGAATAATAAATGCTTTTGATGTAAGTGTCAACGTAAGATGTTCATAAGTGAGACATTTCTCAATGAGTTTATTTGAGAATGTTTTAGATAATTCAAACTATGAGTTTTGTCATGTAAGTTATTGAAGTGAGATATCTTAAAGTAAATATATTTATGGATTGAAATTAGAGTATCTAAGTTAAGAATATCTCACGTTTAATAAATTCACAATAGATTTTAGGTATTATAAGATATTGATAAGGGCAATTAGTGTTTATATTAAGTTTAAGACAATAAAGTTAAGTATCTATTAGAGGATGATGTACTGCAGTAAGAAAAT
This sequence comes from Tuctoria greenei, assembly GCA_036927565.1. Taxonomy (NCBI): domain Eukaryota; kingdom Viridiplantae; phylum Streptophyta; class Magnoliopsida; order Poales; family Poaceae; genus Tuctoria; species Tuctoria greenei. The sequence goes on along the minus strand of JAYESD010000007.1, from coordinate 75,040,606 downwards.
AATATTGATCAACTATTGAAGAGTAAGTATGTTGTCCTAATCGTTATTAAGTTAAGATCTTGGTGGTGTTTATTTGTTAATATGTAAGTTTTACTAAGATATAATAAGGGGGTACTTAGACTATCAGATAATGCATATCTACTGTAGTTATAAGAATACGTGGTATGCATAGATTAATTTCAACTTTGCTCTTAAGGTCAAGGGTGGTAAGTATAGGAACGAATCAGAGATCGATCGAATAAAATCGGTTCCATGTACTTCTGTTGTTGGAAGTTTCTTTAAGTTTGCTCAATTAATGATACACCCTGACATAGTTTCGGAATATTTTGTCATAAGTAAATTCAATCCAGATATAGATTACTGTTTAGAAATAAGAAAAGTTTGAAGTTTGATAAGTGATTTAGGCCTCATGATAAGATAAGTAAGGATTGACATCATTTGAATATAGTTTTAGTAAAATTCGGCTTTCCAAGATGTGTAGCAAAATCCACAATCAATTGCTAACACTAGTATTTTTGGAGTTTTGTTGTGGAAAAGCTCCAATCGAGCAGTCACTACATCGTGAGTGATGTATACCGAATGTTCTTTAAGCACGAGGTTGTCGAGCAGACACTATAATTATTTTACCCGGTTTAAGAGTGGTCGACAACGTTAAACCACTTAAGTCATTATATTCCAAGTGCAACAAGTCATGTGTGCCGCCAAACACATTGACATTAGGTTACAAATGATGAATCCAGAATCATACTATTGTTTTGAACAAATCAGTGACAAGCGATTGGTTGCAGTACCGTTTATAAAAGGTCTTCCACCCAGGTGTTCAGTGAACACAAAGTCAAGATGGGTTTAAGGAGTAACCTATGATCAACTGGATACTAAGGGGCCATTAAGAGTAAGGTTACTTCTAAATGTAAGATGTATCGTGGTTGTTTGAGTCAGATAGCACGTAACTGGCTATTCTTGATGCGACGTGCCGTATATGTCAAACATAAAGAAGGTAACACTAAGTTCAGATTAAGTAAGTATAAGTTTTGTAATTAAGTATTAAGTTAGCCTTGATCCTTGGAGATCAAGGTGGAGAATGTTGGAATTGATATCCAATGGAATGTGTCCAACGACCCATTCCAACCCCATGTAACGCCCTGATCGGGGGCGTCCATCAACGATCTGGCTGTGGGCCCCCTCTCACACCGTGTCATATATAAAAAGAGGACTGTCAAGGGGATGCAAACCCGAGGGTTAATCCTAACCACCTAAGAATCCGATCTGTTGAGACACGGGAGTGAGGGGAAGGTTCCCACGGCACTATCACACAGCCGACCAGGTCAGCAATGACATCGCCGCCGCCGGTGCCGTCTACGTCGACGAGTAGCGCTGCCGCCGTTTATGGTCCCGGCCATGGCCGACGCCGGACCTCTCCAAAAGGTACACACAACCTAGATATGTAGATCTCCATCTCTCTCTGTCTATGTTCCACTTATTCTTGTGATTAGAACAATGATCAAATGTTTTGCCTTGATTTTCCTATGATCCGGGTAGATCTAGCCTCTAGGGGACATTAGCAACTAACATGACTTACTATGAAAACCAACATATCATAACACAGGAATCCTGAATAGGTGAAACTAACGGCATTTTTTTTTGCTACCAGCACTAGAAGATCACAAAAAAAAATGTATAAGGCGTCCAAACATGGAGATCAGTACGCAGATCATAACAGAATTTCCATATATGAATCTGGAAAGGGAGAAGGGCGATTTCCTGAACAAGTTTATTCATTTGAAATTCTGTTACAATGTAAATATGAAGCCATGGCTGTGTAGACTATTATGTATTCACATCGCCATGTTTCACATATGTGCTTTATTTACATGACTCATGTTCTGCTTTGGGATCCAATATCAGCTTGAACAGCAGCACTTGTATTATGCTGTGGCCTAGTATTGTTGTCTCCGAACTTCCTTCCTTTCTTTAGTGGTCGGGTTGACTCTGACATCTGAAAAAAATAAGATTACCTGGTTACAATAAATGACTGCTTTCTGGACAGATGATAAGTACTTGCATGATACCTGTTTGGCTCTCTCGAGAGTCCTTCTCATGGATTTTCCTTTAGGAGCAGTTGAGCAAGTTCTGGTGTTGTGGCCTATTTTGTGACACTGGCTATACTTACTTTTCACACCAGCCCTTGACATTTTTGTTCCCTTTCTAATCTCATCTTCTTCCCTCCTTCTCTCCTTCCTTGGTCTCCCAAGCATTTTGACATAACCGGGTGGTGATGGCTCAGGATGATAAGTTGGTGCCCATTCTTTCATACCCTCCATTAGTAGCATGAAATGATCGTACGTGCTGTTATAAGCCTCAATAGAGTAGCACTCAACTATATAGTCTTCTGGATTACAACATACAAGAAATACATGTAATTGCATTAGCTCAAGGGATCCCAACTAGCTGCCAGTAGCTGCAGGAACAAGTTTTAGCTCCTAAATGAACTTTATATTTATTATCCTTTTCTTTGACTTCAAAGCCATCTTTGCCATTCCATATTGTTGAGTAGTTATGTGCTTCATTGATGTATTTGTTTAGCTTTTTCAAGATGTTAGGACAAATTCTTCCTAGCCAATTGCTTGACTTGCATCTATTTTGTTGAATCCTCACAAAAACTTACGTTCAGATTCCCTGAAGCATGGATATTATTGGATGAGCCCTAACATCCACAATCCAATTGTTGAAACTTTCACACATGTTGTTGTCAAAACTATCACAAAAACTACCAATATTGAACCATGCCATGCTCCAGTGTTTTGGGTTTGTATTTATCATGTCTTTGGCACCATCAGGTGTTATTTGTGCTAGCTTGGCCTTGCAAAAGTTGAACATTGGTAATGATGAAGCCTTTGCACATTTCCAAAATGGCATTTGGAAGGCTCGTTCTCTATACTTCTTTCTCTAATTGGCATAGATATGTCTTGTACACAGACGATGCTCAATATTTGGGAACAATTCTTTAACTGCATTTAGAAGTCCCCGAACAATAGTGACATTTAGAGATAAGAAAAATCATAATAATGAAATAGACAACAAGAACACAGGAACACATTCACCTTCTGTTGATCGGATACGATAACGCAACCTTGTTCACCTATAGGTATTTGGATGTCCTTCTATAGTAGTCCTAAAAACCAACTCCAACGGTCTTCTGTTTCCTTCTCTACTACTGCCCAAGCCAGTGCGTATATCTGGTTGTTTGCATCTCTTCCCATACCACATATTAACTCACTATTTGTTGCTCCCTTGAAGAAGCAACCATCTACACTAATCACCTTCTGACAACCACCTACATATCATTTTTTACGAGCATCAAAGCAAACATAAAACCTTTGAAACACAGGTGCTTCATAATCAGGATCTAAATACATAGCTATTGTGCTCCCGGGATTGCTCCTAAGTATCTCTGCTTGGTACTCAAATAGTTTTGAGTACTCTCTTTTGCATGACTCAAATATCCTTTTCATTACAATAGCTTTAGCTCTCTTTATATTAAGACATTGTAACATTGACACCCATTTGTAGTAGCACTGTCTCCTTGATACTCAATAATTTCCACGATGGATTAGCTTTGATTATACTCTCATACTTCTCAGCAATTCTTATAGCTGTTACCAGCCTATTGTCCTTTCTTTCGGGACAGTTGTGCACATCAACAAATGTCTTGATTTGAATCCAATCTGAATCGGACCTCATAGAAGCAAATAACATCCATGGGCAATTGTTCCATGAACATTTGCACTAACTTTTTCCTTCTCATCTTTTGGAAATTTAATGTGCCCTCTCATTGCAAGTCCATACTTGATAATGTCATTTTTGCACTCTTTTCTCCCTGAAAGTCATACCAACACAAAATTTGGGATTATTGCTTTTTTGTTGTATCGTGGAAATTTACTCTTCTTCCTTAAAGCCTCCTCTGCATCATCATCATCATAACTTGCTTCATCATTGGAATCAAAAATAGGTGCATCAGGTATGTCATGATGAAGATCACCATCACAGTTGTCCCAAATCTGCACCTCCAAAGCACTAACTATAGCTGTTGCAGCATTAGTAGTTGCATGATACTTCCTCTGATTCATAGCAAATCCTAAAGTCATTGAATTCTTCATCATTTTCAGATGTATCTTCATCTCCCTCCACTTTATCGTCATCTTCAGTATCACTTTCTTCTTCCTCATTATCTTGACTATCTTCAAGCATTTGTTTCAGCACCATCATATATCACTATCTGTTTCAGCATGTTCATTTGTATGTTGCTGCTTACAGGGGCTGTTATGAATAACCAACCTTGAATCGCCACCTGATGGCTGATTACATGACCACACAATGACATCATCTCCTACAAACTTGAATACTTCCACATAAACTTCTGCAATTCCAGCATCGGTTACACTGTCAACCATTAATAAACACGACTTATCATCACCAAGCTGCACAATCCACTGCTCGAAGGCTCACCAGGAAATAACCAATGAAAATCTAAAAGGTGTTCTTTAGTCAGAGGGACATAATGACCCAAGTGCCCTCTTGCTCAGGCAACGAAATCTTATCCCTTTCAATTTGCAACAGCTCAACACCTCTACCAACATAATGTAGCGCGTGTCCATCATAATTGAACCAACCTCATATATGAAATCTCACATTTAGAACCTCTTGTGGATCCATTTCTATGGAAAAAAATGGAATATAAACTGTTAATGTCACATTTAAAATCTCTGCTGCAACTCTATTGTAGAACTGACCTCATACTGTAAAATTCATATTGATATCCTCATAAATCACAAAGCTGAAATCAGTAATGCAATTAATCATTTAATTCACTTGCAGCTGAAATCTGACATGAAACAGGGTACCGCCTACCTTGCTGCGGCGGGGCAGGGGAGGGGTGGGGTGATCGCAGGCGGTGGTGCATGCCGCTCGCAGAGGGGGGGGGGGGGGGGGTCGTGGGATGACCGTCAGCCATCGTAGGCCTGGTGGGCGACGACCGGTACTGCAATTTCATCCGGTGGGGGCACGCTTGTAACATGCTGGCGGCTCTCGCTGGGGATCGCTACAGCTGTCTGGCGATCTCCAGAGCGGCTGGGCGGTGGCCTCTATTCACGTACGTACTAGGTTTTTTTAATGGTAAAAGGATGACGTGTCAAATCCCCGGTTACTTCCTGTCCAGCTCAGCAAATCAAGATTAAAATACCGATTAAGGGTGTAAAGTGGCCTGTGTGTCAAATGAACCGAATGAATGTTCAGGGTGTTTTTTGGACTTCACTAAAGTACAGGGGAGTAAAATGGACTTTTTCCTTTATACTTTAAGTTCCATCTTTTGCAAACTTTTCATTGAGAGCATTTATATTTCGAATAGAACTTTGATTTGTACCTTGAACTATGTAATGTATCCGGACTTGATCTTTTTTGTGGTTGAGGACTTGGTTTGGAGTTGCAAAACCATTTTACCTAGGGTTCCAGTTTTGTTAACATGATGTGGCTCTTCTTCTTAAGACTAAATGGTGTTCCCTCTTTTTGAATAGATTAGGTTTTAGCATTCATGGATGGGAAAGCTCGGGATACATGGGAAAATATTTGCCATGTACAAGTTGGGTAATATGTGAGTTTGAATGTTGTTGTCTGGTCAAAGTGAGTTATCTAAGTACTTAAATGGGGCTTACTTCCACTTTAATCTTATGCCTTATTAATCTCTTAATGCTTCTATTCTCTTTTCCTGATTTTGCTGGTACAATGGTGTGCACTTAAGATGTCTTGAGTGGAAAAAAAATTCATTTTGATGTAAGTGCCCTGTTATTCCTTGTCTTGTGACCTGCTGTCGATATCATAGAAACACAATTTTCTAATAAAAATAGTTATGATATAATAGAAAAGAACAAGTGCCACTTTTCTACTATTTCTAAAACTGGATGAGATGCAATTTGTTCTTGTGATATTTCATTGTTTGCATCTATTTCTCCCTCTTTATTACTTCATTTCTATATCTGGCAATTCAACATGTTAATATTGTGTTTAGTCTTATGTAGGAACATTTTCAATCTCTGTCAGTGGTTTGGCTTATAAGATACACTTGGACATCTTCTCAGAACCTATGTGGACTCGCATGAATCAATTCCTAATCCCTTCGCTCGCGCACTACATATTTTCGAAAGGGGTCTTAGCCTAATGGCTAAGTACTCTGAATTAAGAATCTATTGCCGCGAATGAGAAAACGTTGCATTAGTACTCTATCGTCAAAAATCATGAACGTTGCATTAGGAGTCTATCAGAACAAGACATAAAAATTGTTGCATTAGTACTTTGTCGCCACAAAAAATAAGCGTTAGAGTAGGATCTATTGCCACAAATCAGAAAATGATGCATTAGTACTCTATCACCACAAATCATGAACGTTGCATTATGAATCTATTGTCACGAATTTGAAAATGATGCATTAGTACTCTATCGCCACAAATCATGAACGTTGCATTATGAATCTATTGTCACAAATTCGAAGATGTTGCATTAGTACTCTATTGCCACAAATCATAAGTGTTGTATTAAGATCTATTGCCACGAATCAGAAAACGTTGTATTAATACTTTATCCGCACAAATCATGATTGTTGCATTAGGATTCTATTACAGCAAGTCAGAAATTGATGCATTATATTCTGGCTGGTTGTTATAAATAGTTCACAGCTCAAACATTACTTAAGTTTCTGCGGTGCACAAGTAAAAAATTGAAGTCTATTTAAAAGATTCATCTTTGTTGTCGTACATCCCCGATGGAGCTACATGACTATCATCGTCGTTGTCTTCATTTTCTGGTCCAACTCCAATTGCCTGAAACTGATCACCTCTTGTCATTACAAGAGCGGAAATATCACCGCTTGCTTCTTCAATATCATTCCTTGCCCATGTTGTCGTACAGTCATTTATGCATCGTATATTGATATTAGTGAAACGTGTTAGCATTCATTCCAATCAAATTATTTTCACTGTCTCCATGAGGCATGGCAAAAAGGTTACGTGGTTTTGTTTGAACAATTGTAGCCCATTTAGGTCACTTCACAGTTCGAGCATAAAAAACTTGTTCTGCTTGCGTGGCTAGAATGTAAGGGTCATCCTTATATCAAAAATATTACTCTCAATATATGTAATTCCATATTGATCCTTTTGTAGCATATGCTTTAGTTCCGAGAAGAATTAGGCACATCAAAGCAGTCATATTCAAATAACATAACCTCTTGATGTTTCCAAAATCAACAATAATCATTTCTTGATTACTCCAAAGCAATCAACATCATTACCCTGAACAACATCCCTACTATTCTGGGTCCGTAAATATTTTTTCACATCTGCAGTTCGATACAAGAAGCCATTAGCGAATGATCAAATATAAATACGTGCCTAATGATCAGGTCCTCTAGATAATACATACATATGATCGTTTACTTTGCCTTCTATGTGTAGTGTCCTTATATGTACACATTATTAGTATAAAAGAGGTTATTGACAAACCAATTTCAGCACTATTTGTTCAATATTTCATCAGAGTACAAACTTGCATGTACTTACTCGACTCTAAAACCAATAAACAAACTGATCTCTATGGCATTTATCAAAATCACGAGAATGAATATTTTTCAGTTTTTCAATATGATCACTAAAAAGGGAGGAAATAAATTAGCCATCTATAATGAACATGATGCAATATAGTATAGAACATCTGAGTATACGTACTTGATCCATGGAGTGGCCTCTTCACAGTTAGAAATAAGATAATGCCTAATCTTATGTAGTTCAACCATAGAAAGTTGTTCTCATTAAAACCCTTTTTTAGAATGATCAACTTCTACAAACAAATTAGACCCAGTAGAAGGTTCAATCCTTGTTGTAGCATCATGAGGTTCTGGCCTATTAAGCTTGGTTTTCGTGATATCCAAAAACTGACTACAAAAAGTCATACACTCTTGAACAATATATCCCTCAGCTATAGAACCCTCCGTGTGAGCTTTGGTACGTACATACCTCTTCAATGTACAAAGGTACCTCTCAATTGGATACATCCATTTGTAAGAAACAGGTCCACCCAAGCGAACTTCTTCTGAAAGATGCATTGCAACATGTAGTATGATATCAGAGACAACAGGAGGAAGCAACATCTCAAGCTTACAAATAGTTTGAGGAATTTCTTTGCTCATCTTATCCAGATCTGGCACCGTCAATTCTTTAGTACAAATTCAAAATAAAATTGCTATACTCGATTAAAGGTAAAACAACCTTTTTAGGCAATATGTTATGTAATGCAATAGGAAGGAGCTTCTGAAATATAATATGGCAGTCATGAGTTTTTAGACTCGATAACTTACGTCCTTTTATGTTCATACATCTCTTGATGTTTCATGCATAACCATTGGGTATCTTCACATCCTCCAAACACTTGCACACGGTGGTATTCTCATCTTTATCCAAAGTTTACAATGCTAATGGCAATATATACTTGTGTAAGGATCGAATGCCCAAGAGGGGGGGGGGGTGAATTGGGCTTCTTTTCAAAAATTAAAGAAATGAAACTTAATTACTAAAAGCCCAATTACCTATGCAAACAACCTATGCATTCAATTGACAAGTAACTTTGCGGTATAAGAAATGCATAAGTGCAAAGGGAGAGGAAGAAAGCGCAAACTCCGGAGGAGACAGGAAGACACAGAGATTTATCCCGTGGTTCAGCAAGATCATCAAGATCTTCCTACATCCACGTTGTGGCACCCAACAAAGGGTATAGCCACTCCCAAGTCACCGAGACCAGGGATCTTCACTATACTTCTCCGTTTGCCAACCTCGGCAAGGTGGAGCTCAAGCCTTGTACAAGTTGGATCCTCCAGGCTTCCACAATCTTCTTGGCAAGCTCCGGAAGGTTCTCTCCAATACAATCACCAAGGGACACTCCCTTACAGCTCTCACTATACTAGAGACTCCAATCACCAGGAATGGAAGCACACAAGCACTATCTCTAGCAAGTTCTAGCCTATCTCTTGGTGTGTAAGTGGTGTAGATGATGTAGAAGTGTTAGCTCAACGTCTTGGATGCTTGAGAATGTGTAGAGTAGCTCTGGTTTTCAAGACTTGTCGAATAGACTGGTTGAAGTGGTATAAATAGCCAGACTCCACAAAATAGCCGTTGGAAAAGTAGGCTGACATCACTGTTCTACGAACACCGGATGATCCGATGCTGCCCCTTGAGTTATCATCGGTCAAATCCAAATTAGCTGATGTCACTATGTCAGATATGACCGTTGTTAGACCGATGTTACCCTTGCCTTCTCGTCGGATGATCCGGTGGCACTTCTTCCAGAATTGGTTCAGAATTGATGCTTACTGGAGTGATCAACCGATGTGTTCATAGTTGTACATCGGATGGTCCGGTGTTACACTTGGTCCAGGGAAATTGCTTTCTGTATTGACGGACCGATGTAACATGCCCTTCATCATCGGATGATCCGGTGAGTACTTAGTTCTGAGGTCTTCTTCTTCTGCTAAACCAACTCGACCGATGTGTTGTTTTCTGGAAACATCGGTTGATCCGGTGACTTGATTTTGTTTGCTTCGAGTTGTTCTAAGTGATTCTTTTGGAATTTGCTCGATTGACCTCTTAGGCATTGGTTGGAAATATTCTTCTGATGATTATCAAGCATTGAGTGCTGTCAATTTTGGATGAATAATTCTGACATATGAGCTTTTACTTCTAACTTCATAAACATTGATTGATCTCATAGAATGATTGTTTAGGAGTCTCCAATCATATCCAATGAGCAGTACATGATATTTATGTAGATTTCATTTGATTGTGATGAGTGATATGGGAGACCTTGCATCCACAAATTCATTAGCAAAAACCAATGGTTGTCATTAATCACCGAAACCATACCTCATGGGGCCTAGATGCTTTCAATCTCCCCTTTTTTGGTGATTGATGACAACACAACAAGTAAAGCATAATAGTAATGAATTTGAGAATACGATACTCAAAAGGATATGCAATAAGTACAAAGGTTAGCACACTTAAACTTGAAGGCTCAAAAACGATCAATAACTCGAAAGCTCAATCGATCAATAACTCAAGAGAATAAGTGGCACGCAAATACTCAATGAATAGCAAAAGAGTAGCAAATCTCCAAATTACAAGAACTCCCAAAAAGATATACTCCACCTACAGCTAGGACTCCCCCTGAGACTAAGCTATCCTCCCCCTGACTCTTCTCCCCCTTTGGCATCAAGACACCAAAAATGAAGCCGAGTGCCTAAGGACCCTGAGCCCTCGGGGCTATGACGAACTGGTAACCGTCGGGGGTGCTGTCGTCGGAGCTGCTGCCTGCTGCTGCCGAAGCTGGAGTAGCGGTGACGGGAGCTGTAGGAGCTGCTGTCGGTGCCTGCTGAGTCTGAACTGCTGGCAACGGGGCACTGACAACGGACACTGGCGTCTGCTGGAAAACGTCGTAACCGGCAGGGGAGAGTGGATAGGAGCACCTGGAGCAAGTAGTGGGGACATGCTGATCGACGGGATCAGCATAGTCGGCACTGGCGCTGAAGCTAGTGTCAAGACAGGCAGACGTGGATCAAGGCCTAGAAGCTGCGACGGCAGGGCAATCCCGGTCTTCGTGTAGAGGTTGGTGATCAACCCCAGGATGCCCATCATCGCCTGCTGTGTCTGCTGCTGCTGGTCGAGAGAGTGCTGGTGCATCTGATCAATCAGCCCAGTCAGCCTGTCAGTGTCCTCTCGCCTCTCACGAGCGATCTGTCACTGCATCTCCTGCTGCTGCTGCTAGAGCTCCAAGAGACGTGCAGCTTGCTCAGCTCGGTCCTGCTCAGCTGCAAGCCGGTCCAGGTGCTGCTGCTCAACCATCTGCTGAAGAAGGGAGGTAAGCTCAGATGGCTGAGAGACCTGTGCCTCTGACAAGGGAGGTGGAGCAGGAGGGGGCACAGTCGAGCCTCCATCCTTCGCGTTGTGCTGCCTGGGTGAGGGAGGAGGTGGGAAGTACTCCTCGACACTGTCGCTGGTGTCACTCTCAGACCAAATATGCTGTAGATCCTCACCCTGAGCCTCTGCCTGTGCTAGTCTCTCGTCTTCCTTCTCCAGGTCCGACCAGTCTTCCTCTGAGAGACGGGCACGGACCTGACACTCAATTGGACGGCCAAGGCGGCGGTCTCCAGGTGCGGGAGCACAGTAGTGGCCGAACCGTCTGACGCTCTCGTCGGTGAGACTGTCACACACGGCGGACCCCTCTGGAGCTACCATGAAGAGCAAGTAGTTGATCTAGTGACCAAACACAAGCTGCCTCATCATCCTAACTCCATCAGTGATTACGTCCTCCATCTCACAGATGAGAATGTCCACAATGTCGAACTCCATCCCGTTCATGACATAGAACAGGAGAGTCTGCTGCAAGCTGGTGAACCCCTCAAGGTATCTGGACCTCGGCAAAAGTGTGCGACGCAAGGCAAGGTGCACAGTATGCGTAGCTGGAGTGAGTATTGCCGGTACCCTCGGCTGGTTTGGAGAGAAAGGTTGAGCAAACAGTGAGCGTATCTCCTCATGTGGTGGTGCCACTCCTCCAGTGAGCGGCCTCCTTGGCGGGTCAGCCTGTCCAAACACCCTCTCGTGCAGGCAAGTGTCATGGAGATCCACTCCTAGCAGCTGTCCCAACATCTGCCTGGTTAGGTGGTGATGCTGGCCCATAAACATGAAGTCAATTGATCTGCGACCCTCAGATACGTAGATTGTGGCATAGAATACTCGGACCCAGTCCTCCATATAGGCACTCCTCTCGTAAGACATAAGCTTCACTAGCCCTCTATACCTCTCAAAGTAAGGGCATATCTCTATCCCGGCTGCAAGAGCAAGCTGACCCCAATCCAGGAAATTTTGCTGGAAGAGCTTATGGCCCCAACACCTGTAAGGCTCGTACAGTGACGCCTGTGTTAGGGTACAAAAGCGGCTGTCCACAAGTGCCTCTCTGGGCTGCGAGAACCACTCCTCAAGTAAAATGCTCCACCTAAGCTTCTTGAGCTGCTTGGCCTTCAACATCCTATAGTTTGTCAGCTGTACACCCTCACCAACACGGACGCTAGTGTCCATCTCATAGATGGCTCTCTGGGCCGCCCTGTCCTCTAGAAGGTCAGCTGCTGACGGTCTAGGTCTTGGGGCTGCAACCGGATGACCTCCACGGGTCCTGGCTGAGCGCCGGCGAACAAGCGGCACTTCGGGCTCCTCTTCTTCCTCTGACTCCTCTGGCATGGGAGGCTACCTCTGTCGGGCCTCGCGGATCCTCAACGATCCTCCTCGGCCACACTCTCGCTCCTCAGCGGCGCGAGCGTCCATTAGGGCTTTCTTCACCTCCTTCGACAACTTCTGCTTTTTGGCAGCCGACTCCTCAATAGCCTTGCCCTTTCCCTTCTTGTCACGGACCATGACGACGACGGAGGTGAGCACGCAGGACAACTAGCTCGGGCGCACGAGACAACGACGCAAGGGTCGTTGCGGCCGGGGAACCCTAGCAGCAAAGATGAAATGCGGTGGTTGCGAAGGGTGGTGGCAGTGAGAGGGCGGCGGTAGTGGTGCGTGGGTGGACGGCAGCAGCGCTGCGTGGACGGAAGGCTGCGGCGCTACGTGGGCGGACGGAGGCGGCGCTGCGTGGGCGGACGAAGGCGGTGCTGCGTGGGCGGACGGAGGCTGGCGTGTGGCGGCAGCCGGAGTGGCGGCGGCCGGAGGACAGCGGCGCGGCGGCGGGGGACGACGATGGCGTGGTGGCAGCTGGAGAGAGGAGGCGGCGAGTGAAGCGGCAGCGACGAGTGGGGCGCGGAGTCGGCGATGTCAGGGAGAGAGAAAGACAAAGGCGAAGAGGCGCTAAATAGGTGGGGCATGAATCCTAGATCAAATTTTAACACCGGATAAACCGACGTTAGATGATAGGAGCATCGGTCGAATGGTACAGTAAGGGTATTCCAAAGGCACCATTGACACCGGATGGTCCGATGTGGAAAGGATTTGCATCGGTGGAATTTAGCACAACTCTAGAAATGTGAACATCGAATGCACCGATGTTTCTCAGAATGAACTCGTCGAATGATTTGTCTTACTGACTGAATTGACCCTTGGCATTTGAACACAAACTGATCCAATGAGCTTCTGGCATATGCGTCAGATAATCTGATGACTACAAAACAGCAACATCCCATATATGTCCTTTGACTTAAACACACAACGAGAAACACAAGTCTTAGGACTTTTTGGGAACCCCTTACCCCTCAAAAATACTAATTGCCAATAACTTGGCTAAGCCCTAAAGCAAATAGAACACCGAAGGAGCAAGAAAGAAAACATCCAAATAAAATGTAAGGCCCATGCTTTGTGAGCTAGAGGATGAAAACTTCTATCTCTTTAAAGCATGTTCCTTTAGGCATTAACGCACCAAACATTTTGTTCTTTCCACATCATATGAGTTGAGATATTGCATTTCAAACAAGTCTCTTTCTCATGAAGTGGGTTCCCCTTTGTGACAATCTACCGTATGCAATGCCAAACAGTTTATAATGCATGAAATTAAACGTGAGTGCAAGTCTATATGGCAGGCATTATGCAAGACATAAATTAATTCTATCTTGCCAAATTTGAACCATTCAAAGGCTTCTTCAGGGAGAGCCACTCTCCAAGTCTTGGGAAACCCAAAAGAACCTCCATCCCAAGCTAACCCTTGCTCACCCCTATCCTTTGAAAGTTAGACAAGACCTATATGAGATGCATTCTTACATGATCATGGCAACTTACATGACGTTCGATGCATCTAGCACATTTAATTCACTTCTTAGTCTAGAAAAAGTTTTCTCATCATGTGGTTTAGTGAAGATATCTGCCAATTGTTCTTCAGACCTAACACCTCGCAAGGATATGTCTCCCTTAGCTTCATGGTCCCTTATGAAATGATGGTGAATATCAATGTGCTTAGTGTGGGAGTGTTGAACGGGGTTTTTAGCTATCTTAACCGCACTTTCATTGTCACAAAGGAGAGGCACACAACCAAGTTTAATACCAAAGTCCAATAGGGTTTGCTTCATATAAAGAATTTGGGCACAACATGCACCGGCCGCAATATATTCCACTTCCGCCGTGGACAAGGCAACGGAATTTTGCTTCTTGCTTGACCAAGATACTAGGGAACGCCCAAGCAAGTGGCACCCACCGGAGGTACTCTTGCGATCCACACGGCATCCGGCAAAGTCCGAATCCGAGTAACCCAAGAGATGAAATTTTGCACCTTTAGGGTACCACAGGCCTACACTAGGGGTATGCTTGAGATACCGAAGTATCCTAAAGACCGCCTTCTGATGCGATTCTTTAGGTGCCGCTTGAAAGCGAGCACACAAGCATACACTAAACATGATATCGGGCCTAGATGCGGTAAGATAAAGCAATGAACCAATCATAGAATGGTAATTAGATTGGTCAATAGGTTTACCATCCTTATCCGCGTCGAGATGTTAATTTGTTGCCATTGGAGTACTCCTTGAGCTACAATCTCCCATCTCAAATTTCTTCAAGAGGTCCTTGGTATACTTTTCTTGATAGATGAAGGTCCCCTCTTGAAGTTGCTTGATTTGAAATCCAAGGAAGAAGTTGAGCTCTCCAATCATCGACATCTCGAATTCCCTAGACATCATTTTGCCAAACTCATGGCTAAGAGCTCCGTTAGTTGAACCAAAAATAATATCATCGACATAAATTTGACAAATGAATAATTCTCCGCCGATATATTTTGTGAAGAGTGTAGTGTCCACCCTCCCGATTTTGAATCCTTGCATGATCAAGAAATCTCATAGTCGTTCATACCACGCCCTAGGTGCTTGCTTGAGCCCGTAGAGCGCCTTGTGCAACCTAAACACATGATTAGGATTCCTCGGATCTTCAAACCTGGGAGGTTGTTCAACATAGACAAGCTCGTTAATATAACCATTAAGAAAGGCACTTTTCACATCCATTTGATAAAGCTTTATGTTATGATGTGATGCAAAGGCAAGAAGTATACGGATGGCTTGTAGTCGGGCGACCGGAGCGAATGTCTCCCCCATGTCTAGTCCTTCAACTTGCGAGAAACCCTTGGCCACAAGTCTTGCCTTGTTGCGGACCACAATGCCGTTCTCATCTTGTTTGTTGCGGTACACCCACTTTGTTCCGATGACGTTCTTGTCCTTTGGTCGCTCCTCCAACACCCAAACTTCATTGCGGATGAAGTTGTTGAGTTCTTCTTGCATGGCCATCACCCAATTTGTATCTTGGAGTGCTTCCTCAATGGGAGTGGGTTCTACACATGAAACAAATGAGTAGTGCTCACAAAACGTAGCGAAATGGCGAGAATGTGTACTTACTCCCCTTGATGGACTTCCGATGATTTGGTCAACGGATGCGCCTTGGAGATGCGTCCATGCCTCATGAGTGGTTGTGAAGCACTTGGCGGTGGTGATGCATGTTGCTCTTCTTGTGGTTCGACTTGATCATGGACTTGTTCTTCTTGTTGATGTTGTATGGCTTGTGAATCTTGTGTCGGCAATCGATCATCTTTCTCTTCTTCATCAACTTGAGGCGCCATAGATGTGTTGATGTTGGAACTTGAAGCTCCCCCTTGATCATGGCTCTCCTCAACTTTCGGCTTGATGTCACCAATGGTCATGTTCTTCATAGCTTCTCATAGAGGCTCGTCATCTATTTCATCATGACCAAAACTCTCCTCTTGGGAGCCATTTGTTTCATCAAACTCAACATCACAACTTTCCTCAACTAAACCGGAGGTTTGGTTGAATACTCGATATGCTTTTGAGTTTGATGCATAACCAAGAAATATACCAACATCACGTCTTCTTTCAAACTTATCGAGTCTTTTCTTGCGGTAGATGTAGCACTTGCACCCGAAGACTCGGAAATAGGAGATGTTGGGCTTTCTCCCAATGAGAAGTTCGTATGGGGTCTTTTGAAGTAGTCGATGTAGGTAGACCCTATTTGCTGCATGGCATGCCTTGTTGATTGCTTCGGCCCAAAACTTCTCGGATGTGCCATAGTCATCAAGCATTGCTTGTGCAAGAGTGATGAGAGTCTTGTTCTTCCTTTCAACGACACCATTTTGTTGAGGAGTGTATGTGGCCGAAAACTCATGCTTCACACCTTCACGGTCACACCACTCCCCAAAGTTGTAGTTCTTGAATTCGGTGTTGTTGTCACTCCAGACCTTGATGATGGGAAGTTGAAATTCCCTTTGAGCATGGTTAGCGAAGGTCTTGAATACTTTCGTAGTTTCACTCTTGTCACCTAGAAACAGTCCAAGCATAGCGAGAGTAGTCATCAACAATAACAAGACAATAGATATTACCGCCAATACTTTGATATGTGGATGTTCCGAAGAGGTCCATGTGGAGTAACTCAACTGGCTTGGAGGTTGACACCAATGTCTTCATCGGGTGGTGTGAAGCAACTTGCTTCCCGGCTTGACAAGCACTACAAAGCTTGTTCTTCTCAAATGTGACATCCTTCACGCTGGTCACCGTCCCGAGCTTGAATGACTTCTTGAGCTTGCTCATTCCAATGTGCGGTATGTGTTGATGCCATAGCCAACCCAAACATGTCTTAGTGAATAGACAAGTGGTCATGCTAGCATCCTTGTTGGTGAAGTCTACTAGGTAGAGATGTCCATGTTGAAATCCTTTGAAGATTAGTTCTTTGCTTGTTTCACTAGTCACAACAACATCATTTTTTCTAAAGGTGCACGTTAGTCCAAGATCACATAGTTGTGCAATAGAGAGCAAATTGAAACTAAGTGACTTAACATACAATACATCAGAAATAGATAAATCATTTGAAATTGCAATCTTAGCTAAACCAATTACCTTCCCCTTAGAGTTGTCACCAAAGGTGACTTGTTCATGATTGCCGGGGTTTTCTATGGTGGTGAACATACCATCGTTGCCGGTTATATGTTGAGTGCACCCGCTATCGAGTACCCAATGTTTTCCTCCGGCTTTGTAGTTCACCTACACACATGAATTCAATTTTTGACTTTAGGCACCCAAGCCAACTTAGGTCCTTGTATGTGTGATACAAGTATTTTTGGGACCCAAAGTTGCTTGGGGAGCTTCCCCTTCATGCCCATTATGTCCTTGCCAATGAACCTTGCCTTCACCTTGCCATCTACTTTACTTAAGAGATAATAATGATCATTGAAAGTAGATTTGTAGTTAGTAGGCAATTTTGGAGAAGGCTGGCTAGGAAGAGAACACTCCCTTGTATGGTGACCGGTGACCTCACAATGTTGGCAATAGGAACCAACTTCCTTGATGAAGCTTGTTCTAAGCTCCGGTGAGGGCACCTTCTTTGTTAGGCACCGGGAAGGATCCAAGTCCTCTCTTGTTGAAGGCCTTTGCTTGTTGGAAGAGGATTTCCTTGTGCTTGACTTCTCCTTTAGATAGTTTTGCCACACTAGTGCGGAGACTTTCAATTTCTTCCAACAGGTCCTTCTCCCTAGCATTCTCTTTCAAAGACAAAGACGTGCAAGACATTAGCGGCATGAGAATTAATAGATACCTTATCATTAGTAGTTTCTTTCTTTATAGTTTTTAATTCTTGATCAAGAACTTCATAAGCAAGGTTAAGTAATTGATGATCTTGGATTAACTCATTGTGCTTTCCCAAGAGTGCTTGGTGGGCTAAGTCAAGCTCATGATGATCTAACTTGATTTGAGCCTTATCCTCCTTAATTTGCTTGACATGAGATTTGAGCGTGTCATGCTCCTTAAGTATGCTTTCATACTTGTCAAGCAAATCAAGGTTAGCACTCTCGAGCTTAGCACGAGTTTCTTCAAGGGCCTTGACCTTACTCTTTTCCCTCTTAATGATAGTGTGGTATTCATTTATTAATGAAGTTAAATCATCGGGGGAAAGCTCATCATCGCTAGAGTCATCACATACCTTGGTGTTACCTTTAGCCATGAGGCACATGGGAGGAGGATGTAGAGGTGAGTCATCATTGTTGGCAATGGCAAGGCCCGCCAAACTTTCTTCTTCCACTTCACTCTCTTCATCACTTGATTCTTCGTTGGTGATCCATTCATTTGCCTCACACATGAACACTTTTTGTGGACCTCTCCTCTTCTTTGGGAAGAGTTTTGCCTTCTTTCCCTTGTCATGTTTCTTCTTCCCAAAGGATCTTGGTTTGGGCTTGTCCTCTTCATCATCCTCACTATCTTCAAGCTTGTGATGCTTGCCCTTGTGGTTCTCTCTTATTTTTTCTGGTTTTGGACAATCATAGGAGATGTGGCCTTGATCACCACAATTGTAGCAAGTCTTGTTATCATCTCTCCTTGGTAAAAAAGCTTTCTTCTTGGTATCAAAGGTGTATCCCTTATTGGCAATTTTGGAGTTCAAGCGAGAGAACATTCTCATCATCAAAGCAAGCTCATCATCTTCATCTTCACTTGATGCTTGCTCTTCTTCACTTGAGTTGGGCTCAACCACTTTCTTCTTCTTGAGACTTGTTTTCTTGGTGGAAGCCTTTAGAGCAATTGTCTTTGAAGATGATTGCTCCATCATCCCAAGTACACTCATCTCATGAGCGTGAATCTCTCCAATCACTATAGGAAAAGCGATCATTTGCGACGGCTGGTTTTATTTGCGACAGCCAGCCATCGCAAATAGCTTAAATTGGGACGGCCCGCCTCCGCCGTCGCAAATAAGATGGCCGTCGCGAATAAGTGGTTATTTGCGATGGCTTTCGGACTGGCCATTGCGAATAAGTGGTTATTTGCGACGGCCAACCCTAGGACCGTCGCAAATAAAGTAGTCGTCGCAAATAAACACTTATTTGCGATGGCCTGTCAGACGGCCATCGCAAACAGGCTTTAATTGCGACGGTCGTAAGTTGAGGCCGTCACAATTAAAGCTGCCGTCGCAAATTAGGGCTAATATCGGGATGCTCCGGCCCCGACTCTTCAATCACTTCATACCTTCTGTCGCCGCTGCCGCGCCCCCGCCACCCTGCCGCGTTGCCGCCGCCCTGCCGCGCCCCTGCCGCCGCGCCCCCGGCTCCGCCACCGGCCCGCTGCCCTCGGCCCCGCCTGTGGCCCCCACCGGCGGCCCGCCCCCGGCTCCAGGCGCGCCTCCGCGCCACAACCGCCGCCTGCCTCCGCCCCCGGTCCGCCGCGCCACCGGCGTCGCCGCTACCGGCCCGGGCTGCCGCGCCTCGACCGGACCGCCGCGCCCCCTGCTGCACCCCCGGCCCTCGACGCCTCCGCTGCGCCCCCGACCCCCGACGCCTCCGCTGCTCTGAGGTCAGTGCTACTCCCCCCGGTTTTAGGTTCTTTTTTTTCAGATCTAGCTAGCAATTTTGTTAAGAGGTAGCAGCAATTAGCTATAGTAGCTTAGAATAACTTGTATAGTTTATTTAAGGATTGAATCACTTAATTATAGAAGAGTTATGAAACTGAGTTATAGAAGAGGACATGGCTAAAGATGTAATAAAAAGGGCATTTGCTAGTGTAGTTGTATGCATACGGCGAAAGAACTTGAGTGTGTGTATGTATGGGAACGATGCCATGTAATAGGCCGTCGCAAACTAAGTCTAATATCGGGACCCTCCGGCCCCGACTCTTCATTCACAAGTCCCCACCACCGCCGTGCCCCGACACCGCCGCCCCCAGCGCGCCCACCGCCCCCGGCCCCCCGCCGCCCCTGTGCCCCCGGCCCCGCCGCACCCTCGCCATAGGCCCGCCGCGCCCCGACCCCGCCGCCCCCAGCGCGCCCACCGCCCCCGGCCTCCCGCCGCCCCTGCGCCCCCGGCCCCCCGCCGCCCCTGCGCCTCCGGCCCGCCGGCCCCGCCGCTAGCCGCGCCGCCGCCGCCAGCCCGCCACGCCCCTGCCGTCCGTCCGAAGCCGTCAGCCCGTTGCTCCACGCCGCACAAGTAAAGTAGGCATTAGTTGTTAATTTCTAGATAATTAGTTGTTAATTGATGATTAGTTGTTATGCTATTTAGTTGTTAATTGTTATGCGAATTAATTTTTAGGTTGTTGTTAATTAGTTGTTAATTCTCATTAATGGTTAGCAGTTGCTAATTAGGTTTGAATTACAATTAATTGTTAGTTAGTTGTTAATAGTTGACCATTCTAATTAATTATTAGTTAGTTGTTAATTAGTTGTTAATTGGATCTTAATGTTACTATATATGCTTAGGTTTAATTTAATAATGTTTAAGATTTGTATTATTGCTCTCATTTGAATTATGGTTATGTTTAGGTTTATTGAATTGCTCTCATTTGAATTGAATTGCTTATGTTAGAGTTGAGTTGATAAATTAATGAATTACAATGGATAATTGTTATGTTTAGGTTTATTTTAATTGCTTAGTTTTTTGAATTATGCTTAGGTTTATTTGAAGGGTCGTTGAATTGCTTAATTTTGATTGCTTGAGTGTTCAAGTACTATATATACATAAATGGGCTTCGGACCAGCTTGACAAGGCCCGACAAGGCCCATTTAGTGGTAAGGTAAAGTATGCGTGTAGACGGGCACGAAGGCGAACGACGACGGTGAGGATGGCAAGCACCTGCGCGTGGATGGCGTACTCCGGCAAAGTGGTTTCATCTCTGATCTACGGCAGCTAACCCTAAAGCCGTCGTGGAATTGTCATCTGAGACCAACTTTCCTATCACTCTTTCTCTAGTTCTTTCCTATCTCCTAAATGACCTGAAAATGAAAATGAGCAACGTAACCTATAGCAATGTATTACCCGTTTCGGATCGGCACGTCTCACATGCCATTGGCATGTGAGACGTGCAGGTTCGGAATTGTCCCTTTTTTGGACAGCCTCGGAGTGACCAAGGGGGCGTGGCTTGTGACGAGACGCGGGTCCGGATTTGGACGCGATTTCGGTGGCGTAACCCTGTTGTTCTCTGCTGCACCATTTTCGAGCGTGCAGTGGAGAACAGCGGGGTTATGCTGCCAAAATTTCGTTCGAATCCGGATCACGCGTCTCGTCATGAGCACGCTCCGCTCGGTCACTCTTGGGTGGGTTTAGGATCTATCTGCCTAGGTTGTAGGGCCGTGACATAACACAACAATACATTAACGACAATTTCTTTCGCATTAAACTGCAGAGTCAAACATGGGTGAAGACCGCAGTTGGATGTATACTGGCTGGAAGAGCAGAAATGGTGGTCACTCCGATGAGTGGTTTATCAAGTTAGATCAATTTTTGGATCGAGCATTTTCGTTGTCGACGGAAGATATGGTGCGGTGCCCATGTACAAAATGCCGGAACACTAAGTTTTTGAGAAGATTGGAGCTTTCGTTTCACTTATGTCGAAACGGTTTCACTCCACAATATGAAGTGTGGACCTTCCACGGCGAGACTAATTCTCGAGTCATAGCCGAAGTCGATGAGGATGATGATATAACAGAGGTTGATAGGATGGATGAGATGTTAGAAGCTCTTGAAGCGGAGGATCCTCTTACAAATGAGGCAGAGAAGTTCTTCGAGGAGCTGAAGAAATCACAAGAGCCGTTGCATGAACACACGGCTGTGACCGTACTTACTTTCTTGATTAGATTTATGGCAATTAAGTCCAAGTAGTTTTTTTCCATCAACTGCTACAATGATTTCATGAAATTGATCTGCGATATCCTTCCACAACATCACAAAGCGCCACCAGATATGTATCAGTCAAAGATTAAGATATCTAGTCTCGGTATGAAGTATGAGAAAATTGATGTGTGCCCAGACAACTGCATGCTATTCTGGAAAGAGCACGTCAATGAGAAGATGTGCTTGAAATGTGGTAAATCGAGGTATGTCGAAGTTGTTAATGACGATGGCGATAATGTGATGACAGATGTCGCACATAAGCAGCTTCGTTACTTGTCTGTGACACCTCGGTTGAAGCGGATGTTTCTTTCAAAAAGAACCGCAAGACACATGAGATGGCACAAAGAAGGTAAACGTGAGAACAAAGAATTCTTGACGCATCCGTCCGACGGTGATGCATGGAAGGCGCAAGACCATTTCGATCCAGACTTTTCTCGTGATGCGAGGAATGTTCGCATCGGATTAGCGACAGATGCATTCTCACCGTTCAGTATGAATGCCACGCCATACTCATGTTGCCTGTCTTTGTCATTCCGTACAAACTGCCACCGGCTTTATGTACGAAGAACGAGTTCATGTTTCTCAGCCTCATTGTACCTGGACCTGATCATCCCGGGTCACGTCTCAACGTGATGTTAAAACCGCTGATCGAAGAATTGAAAGTCTTGTGGACAGGAGTCGAAGCGTACGACAGTTACAAGAAGCAGAAATTCAACCTTCGAGCTGCTTATTTGTGGTCCGTCCATGATTTGCCGGCATACGACATGTTTTCCGGATGGAGCACTCACGGTCGTCTGACGTGTCCGATATGTGCTTCAGACACGGATTGCTTTCGACTAACTCATGGAGGCAAAATATCTTACTTCGATTGTCACAGACGTTGGCTGCCCTCGAATCATATATTTAGGCAGCAGAGGCATGTCTTTTGAAAGAACACTGTTGATTACTTAAGTAATGAATGAATGAATAAATATCTTACAGGGCTTGGGACGACTTGTCTTTCACCGGTGAGAGACACCACAGACCGGTGAACGGTGTCCTCGGGTCCATAGTGCGTTTGCACTATCCCGGTGTCATGGACGGGGTGCCTGCTCTTTCGTGGGAGGACTACGCACTCGTCCATCACCAGGAGCACGGCAACCTTCAGGAGGCCGTATGGGCCGAATTTATGGTAAGTATGTTAAAAAAGTTTCTAAGTTACAACTCTTAAACTCTTTAGTGAACATCTCTTCAATATATTCTTTATCGCAGTCAAGATATACTTTAGAGGACCCGAACGACCGTCGCATGTTTGAGGATGCGAGGCGAGTGTTTCACTTCAACGCTGCCAAGGCGCTTCGACAAGCTTTGTCGAACGGCCGTGTTCAAATTATTAATGAGCACTTGAAGGCGAACCAGCAGCACGTGTTACACTTCCGGCAAGAGAGCGAGAGGCACCTGACGGAGGAGGAGTACGCGCAGGTACGTGGAGTGTAGTAAGTATTTTTTTCTGATAATTTCCTCGATGGTACTTTTAACGACTTCCAACTATGTGCAGGGCCACGTGAGCTGGTTGCAGGGTCGGACCGATGCATTTCGGGCCCTTTGTCGCTACTAGGCTAGCGACGAGTTTAAAGCTAAGTCTGAGAAGGCTCGAGACTGCAGAGGGGTGGAGGGGAAGAGCAGGCACGGGCAAGATAACCACTTGCGTTTAGCTAAACGCATGGTAAGTGTGTGTAACTTATGTTTATATATTAATAATATATTGTTCGTACTAACACGTATTGACAGGAGCGCGAGACGGGGGTGCCGCCCACCCCTGCTGAGGTCTGGAAGAGAGGTCACAGGGACCCTTCTCAGCCGACGGGTTGCAGTCAGGCTGCAGCCGAGCGGTTGGTAAGTTTAGAAATCATTCATATTAAATATAACTATATATATTGTTCAACTTACACGGTTTTATTGTTTTGCAGGCTAAGTACGGGTAGGAGGCGAGGAAGATACACGGCAAGGATTTCGATTGGGAACGTCAACCGATCGATCCTCAAGCCGCGTATGCAACCGGTGGTGGAAAAGCACACGAAAGGTGAGTTTACAAGTCATTTTATCGTTTTCAATTCAAAGTATTCAAGATATTTCAATTTCATATTACTGACTCTCTTTTTTATAGGCTCGCCATATTCGACGGAGTTGTCGACTCGAGGGCGGGGAGACCTGCGAGAGGCAGCTCCACGCAGGCTTCGGGCACGGGAGGTTGCTGCGTATCGCAGAGGGACATTGAGATGCAGTCCCTCCGAGAAACTGTAGAAGAAAACAAAAGGCGACATGAGGAGGAAAGGAGGGAGGCGGAACGCCAAAGGATCGCGATGGAGGCCACGATCCAAACCCAGACAGCAGCGTTGGCGCAGATGCGGGAAGCAATGGAGGTAACAAAATAAAAACTAAAATTCTCATTAATTCAGCGTAAATGACTTACTAATAGGTAGCATTTAATGTTTGCAATGACAGGCCATCGCTCGGGTGCAAGGTCTGGGAATCCAGCTACCGGTACTACCACCGGTCCTTCCAGGCGATCCTTCTTCAGCGGGTCAGGTATGTTTCTATGTAATCCTTCTTCTCCAGCGTAATAAGATCGAGATAGATGAAAGAGTGAGATAGTTAGATAGAAGAAAATGATTGAGATAGAAGAAAGATAGAGATAGAAGAAAGGGAGACAGAAGAAAGAGTGAAAGATAGATAGAGTAGGATGGGAATGAAGAGAGAGAGTAAGATGTAGATGGAGATAGAGAGAGGGGAAGATAGAGGGAGGGAGATGTAGATGGAGATAGAGGGAGGAAGATAGAGGGAAAAGGATAGCAATAGAGAGATAGAGTGAGAAAGAAAGATAGAGTGAGAGACAAAGAGAGAAATGAAAAGAGAAGAAGAGAGGGGGATTTAGATGAAGATAGAGGGAGAGGAAGGGAGGGGAGAGATGTTGAAGCATTTATATTCTAACTCTAAGTTTCATTAATTGCAGGGATCCGCGACAGCTGCACAAACGCCGTCGCTACCGCCGCCTGGAATGAGGCGCGATGAGGACTTCGACTTCGGAGGTGGCTCCGGAGGTGGCTACGGAGGTGGATACGGAGGTCAAACCGGCGAGTGAGCCCATGTTTAGTTTGTTGATGTTGATGCGATGTTTGTACGATGTGTTTTGAAACTGTTGTGATGTGATGTGTTCTGTGAATCTGTTCTATGAATCTGGCCATCGAGCCGGTTAGTGTTTTCTGTTTTAAAAAAAATAAAAAACCTTATTTGCGACGGCTTTTTATACAGTACCGTTGCAAATAAGGTACAAAGCCGTCGCAAATAAGCCACTGCTATTTGCAACGGCCTGGCCATCGCAAATAAGTTTGAATTGCGACGGCCCGGCCGTCACAAATAGCAGATTGGGTCTCAGAGGAGGACATGTGGGCCCTGCCGAATGAACTTATTTGCGACGGCCCGGCCGTCGCAAATAGAAGCAATTAATTGCGACGGCCTGGCCGTCGCAAATAAGCTTTAATTGCGACAGCCTGGCCGTCGCAAATAATGTTGTGGGGCCCACCGGCCCGCGGCAATAACTTGCGACGGCCAATCCTAGCTGTCGTAATTAAGCTTATTTGCGACGGTGGCCGTCGCAAATAAGCTTAATTGTGACGATTTAGTTGCGACGGCTAAAAACCATCGCAAATAAGGAAAGCCGTCGCAAATAGCTTATTTGCGACGACATATGGCTTATTTGCGACGGCCTTGGCCGTCGCAAATCGTCGGGATTCCTGTAGTGAATGAGTTCCGAAACTTCAATGTGATCAAGAGATTATTTTTGAAGTATGGAGTTGATGATGTTGTACTTTGGCTTGGGAAGGAGCATAAGAATCTTGCGGTTGATGAGTCCCTTGCCAAGAGAAGCAATGTCAAGAGCATTAATTTCCTCGATAAGCACATTCAAGCGAGAAAACATTTCATTGACATTTTCATGAGGTAGCATTTTGAACTCATCATATTTGGCTTTAAGCATATGATATTTTAGTTCTTTGATGCGAGTATAACCCTCATGAATTTCAATCAAGCAAGCCCAAATTTCACATGCTTTTTCTTTGCTAGCAATCCTAGCAAACACATCTTGGCTAATGCATTCATAAATGGCATTTCTAGCTTTAGCATCCCACTTGATTTGATCACCAACATAGTTATGATCACCAAACCCCGCATGGGTCGCTTCCCATACCTCGGGAGCAATAGCCTCTAGGTAAGCACACATGCATGCTTTCCAATAGGCAAAGTTCTTGCCCTCGAAGATAGGAACCGAACCCCCATTCTTGGCCATTTTAGCTCTCTAGCGGTGAAGCTAGAATGATCCAATGAGCGACCTTGCTTTGATACCAATTGTAAAGATCGAATGCCCAAGAGGGGGGGTGAATTGGGCTTATTTTCAAAAATTAAAGCAATGAAACTTAATTACTAAAAGCCCAATTCCCTATGCAAACAACCTATGCATTCAAGTGACTAGTAACTTTGCGGTATAAGAAATCCATAAGTGCAAAGGGAGAGGAAGAAAGCGCAAACTCTCGAGGAGACACGAAGACACGGAGATTTATCCCGTGGTTCGACAAGATCGTTCAGATCTTCCTACATCCACGTTGTGGCACCCACCAAAGGGTATAGCCACTCCCAAGTCACCGAGACCAGGGATCTTCACTATACTTCTCCGTTTGCCAACCTCGCCAAGGTGGAGCTCAAGCCTTGTACAAATTGGATCCTCTGGGCTTCCACAATTGTCTTGGCAAGCTCCGGAAGGTTCTCTCCAATAAAACCACCAAGGGACACTCCCTTACAGCTCTCACTATACTAGAGACTCCAATCACCTAGAATGGAAGCACACAAGCACTATCTCTAGCAAGTTCTAGCCTATCTCTTGGTGTGTAAGTGGTGTAGATGATGTAGAAGTGTTAGCTCAATGTCTTGGATGCTTGAGAATGTGTAGAGTAGTTCTGGTTGTCAAGACTTGTCGAATAGACTGGTTTAAGGAGTATAAATAGCAAGCCTCCACGAAATAGCCGTTGGAAAAGTAGGCTGACATCACTGTTCTGCAAACACCGGATGATCCGATGCTCCCCCTTCAGTTATCATCTGTCAAATCCAAATTAGCTGATGTCACTATGTCAGATATGACCGTTGTTAGACCGATGTTACCCTTGCCTTCTCATCGGATGATCCGGTGGCACTTCATCCAAAATTAGTTCAGAATTGATGCTTACTGGAGTGATCGACCGATGTGTTCATAGTTGTACATCGGATGGTCCGGTGTTACACTTGGTCCAGGGAGATTGCTTTCTGTATTGATGGACCGATGTAACATGCCCTTCATCATCGGATGATCCGGTGTGTACTTAGTTCTGAGGTCTTCTTCTTCTGCTAAACCAACTCGACCGATGTGTTGTTTTCTGGAAACATTGGTTGATCCGGTGAGTTGATTTTGTTTGCTTCGAGTTGTTCTAAGTGATTCTTTTGGAATTTGCTCGATTGACCTCTTAGGCATTGGTTGGAAATATTCTTCTGATGATTATCAAGCATTGAGTGCTGTCAATTTTGGTTGAATAATTTTGACATATGAGCTTTTACTTCTAATCTTCATAAACATTTATTGATCTCATAGAATGATTGTTTAGGAGTCTCCAATCATATCCAATGAGCAGTTGATGATATTCATATAGATTTCATTTGATTGTGATGAGTGATATGGTAGACCTTGCATCCATAAATTCATTAGCAAAAACAATGGTTGTCATTAATCACCGAAACCATACCTCATGGGGCCTAGATGCTTTCAACTTGTCATTTCTAATCACTGGATGTTGATCTTCCCGTATAGCCATATCCTGCTTGTCAAGACGAGCTTGGAGAGTATATTTTGTTTTACATTGCAAAATGTTTTTTGCAATGTGCATGCCATTTAAGTTATTCCTTATTAGCAATGTCTTCCAATACGGGAGCTGGAAAAATATACTTTTCTTCTTCCAATTATGCCTCCTATTTTCCTCATCACACTTTCTTTTATTCGTCGGTACAAATTTCACTTGATCAAAACTCTTGTATTGTTGGAGTACTTCGTCACCAGAGAGTGGTGTTGGAGGATTTCTATCCTCTATCTTGTTGTTGAAAGAGGCTTTGTTTTGGCGCCACCTGTGCAGAGGTAGGAAACGATGATGATACATGTAGCAATGCTTTTGTCCGTATTTCAACCACAAGGAGTCAGTGTATCAATGGCGGTATGCACATGCTAGCTTACCTTTTGTGCTCCATCCACATAGCATTGCATATGATGGAAAATCATTTATTGTCCACAATAGAGAAGTGTGCACGAGAAAAGTCTCATTCTTTGAACCGTCATATGTTTCAACGCCATCAAACTGTAATTTCAGTAACTCGTCAATCAAAGGCTGCAGATACACATCGATGTTGTTTCCTGGTGACTTTGGCGCAAGAATTATCATTAACATTATCTATTATGGCTGCTTCATGCACAACTAAAGTGATAGATTATAAGGGGTTAGAACAGGCCATGTATTGTAAGACATTAATTAATCCAAAAGTATTGAAAACCGTCAGATGCTAGCCCAAGTCTTATGTTGCGAGTATCATATGAGAATTTTTGGTGAATTTTATCAAAATGCTTCCATGCTTCTAAATCTTCTGAATTTTTCTTAACTGATTTTTCTCCATAGAGCATCCGACAAGTATAATCCAATAACATCCCATTACTAAGCAAGTGAATATGAACCTACTTGCGTGTCTTCTGCCAAATATTATGACATATCATGCAAGGACAAGGCATAGTTGCTCCATCACGAGTGCCTTGGAATGCGATATTTAAAAATGACTTCATTGCATCCCGCCAATCCTTCGTACCCCTTCCTTTTCTCATCCATGTCTTATCTTCTTACATCTCTTCATACATTTCAATCAGCCCATCCTTGTAAAGATAAAAGCACAAGAGAATTATGTGATCAAGTTTGTAGACCAGCATACAAAAATTAATTGTTATAAATCTGAAGTAGCAATGTTAGATGGAATACTCAGTACATCTCAACATCTTACTTGAGCCCTACATTTCAATCAAAGCAGTACATTGTTAGATGAAACTCATGAAACTGCACAAACTTCAATCTTCATCCACAAAATTCCATTTCAGTAGCAATACAGTATATTATATCCTCAGTTTACCAAACGGGCGACAGTAACTAGCGCTGTTGCAATGGAAACCTCCAGCGCGTCGGCCGGCGGATGCTCCTCCACGCGCGGTGGTTGGCAGATGCTCCTCCACGCGCTGCGGCCGGCGAATGCTCCTTTCTACATAGCGGCTGTCGGATGCTCGTCCACGCAGCGATATGATTCCCGACGTCGCTAGCTTGTAGAGTCAGGATGGGGCATTGTGGACGGGTACCATAGGAAAAATTCAAGGGCGCAGGAGCGCATAGGCCTCTTTCTTCCTAGTTTCTTTTCGTTTCTTATTTTCTTCTTTATTCGGCATGAAAAAAATTGACCGATAACGGCATGAAAAAAATTGACCGCTGCAAGCAGCCAGGACAAAGCATGAAGCTATGGTACGAGGCCCAAAAAGACTCAGACAGATAGAGCCCAGAAACAGCACAGCGGAAGATGTTAAAAGGATTTAAAACTTGCCCTGTACGTCCGCTTATAAGTCGGGTAACGCTCCTTCAAAAAACTGAGGTGGGACAATTCTCTGAAGCACGACCCACACGCTTGTGCCGCGCGCGTCTGACGCTTTCGTGGGCCGAAACTGCACTGGGCCACTTGGTGTTCCTCTCTATAATGCGTGGGGACCAGCTGTTGGCGCGCATCTGGCTCGAGTGTACGAAACAGTGTTCAATGTACCCTTGTAGGAAACACCAGCCCGTGTACCAACATATTGTTAACAACAAAATAAATCTGACAGAACTAGTTACATAATCAATCGCAAAACATAAAAACACAGAGACAACTAATGGACACAAGTACATGTAGTTCATTTCGGCAGCACTTCTTCAAGCAGCACCTTCAGTCTGACCCTGCTCCATCTTGCACCACCACCTTGCTTGGGCCACTGTCATTGTTTTGAGCAGCTAGAGAAGACATCATCAAATATGGAGTAATTTTCGAGATAATTTGGGCCCAAAAATTTTGTTAACACGCAATGAGAAAGAGGAGGATATGTTACCTTTTGTTTGTGTTTTCTTCTTGATGCTTTCACTTCGGCGCACATGAGTCATCTCAACCAGTGGAACCGAGGAAGGATATTGAATGCCAACATAGTGACAAGCCTGATCTACCATTCCATGGTTCCCTTGCACTATAGACCCCAACTCCGACACTTCCTCCTGCATTGGGTCATAAGAAAGTTTCTAATCCATGTCATCTGAGGTAGTAGGCAGAGGATCTTGATCATCAGGATTAGGACCAAGCAACATTGGCCCATTATAAGGGTGGGAGTTCCCATTGAAAGGCAGAGGGTCCTCCCCATCACCGGACAGAAAGCGGTCCACAAATTAAAAACCTAGGATGTAAACTGGAACAATCCATGAACGTCCTTCCCCACCAACTTCGTCGCCTCTTGTGAGAACAAGGATTCGAGGAATGTCAAGTAGATTATCCACCATCACGAGCAGAATGGCCCTAGTCGCATTGGGGTCATTTTCATCCAATGAAGCAATTGCCCAAAATCAGAGCACGCTTGTTCATAAACCTACGCTCCATTAGATCTAGAGGATAACCAAGAAGCAAAATCCAAAACATTCTAGTAAACTGAGCATAACACATATTAAGACTTGCTTCATCATGCTTGTCAAAATGGAATTCTTGATTCCCAAGCCAGTGCGGA
Source organism: Tuctoria greenei (assembly GCA_036927565.1). Taxonomy (NCBI): domain Eukaryota; kingdom Viridiplantae; phylum Streptophyta; class Magnoliopsida; order Poales; family Poaceae; genus Tuctoria; species Tuctoria greenei. The sequence continues at coordinate 75,010,029 of JAYESD010000007.1, read as the reverse complement.
TTGTCTAGGACCAAAGCATCTCTCTCCAGATTATTTCTTAACCTGTACATGCCAATCCCATGGGGATGTGCACTGAAAGTAAGGGCCTGTTTGGTTGATATACTATGGTTGCCACAATTTGCCACAAATATTTGTCTAACTTGACAAACCTTAGATGCTCAAAATCTCGGTCACAACTTAGTAAGCCTAAGGGAATCTTGCCACATTTTTTAGTCATTGACATGTGGGGCATAGATAGTTGAGACAAAAACTTGCCACACTTGTGGCTATAAACCCTACAATGACTAAGTTGATCAAACTTGACTAAACTTAGGCATGGAAAAATGTGGCAAGTTTTGGCTCCAAACCAAACAGGCCCTAAATACATGTTTTGTTGCCTGATTTCGGATGTACTTTGTTATTATGTTCATGATTGAGTACGCTAGTCAGGAGTTAGTACCTCATTTGTAACCGCAACCACAAATTCCTCATTTTTCTTGGTGATTTCGCCAGATATATGGCACACACTTCTCATCCTTTTATGCGGACCACCATCTTCTGGGATCATTAGCGCCGGACAGAACTGAAGGGGGTCGATGGAGAAGTTTGCCATGATTGAGCGACTAAGGGTGAAGAAACAAAATTTCTGAGAGGAATAATGGTGTACTAGTATTTGGGGCTGCGGTTTCTTTGAAGACTCTGGAGTATGATATTATAACTAAGACTCCAAAGCGACATAACAGGAGGAGTGTAGTGGTGACACTCTATCTACCACCGTATGTAGGGCCAGTGCTAATAAATTCCGGTTCCAACCGTTGCAGGAATAACATTGCGACTTCAGATTTTGGCAGGAAAATAATCCGCACTCGATGCAAAAATTTATTTCCTATGGTTGAGTCATATAATTTCCTATACACACTACAATGCAATCAGCCATTTCGTGCAATTGTAAAAAAATTCCACGATCTACTATATCCTATGGTTGCTGCATTTTTACACTCAAATCCTTCGACCAGTCAATAGTGTTTACCCTGCATTTATGCTACCATGTGGGAGGGTTTAAGTGTAAAAATACAGTGACCATAGGATTTAGATTGTGCGGTGCAGATTGGATTTTTGCACGATTGCACCAACTGTCTGATTGCACTCTAGTTGTTCCCGTGTTTTTATTCCTGCATATGTTGCATATGTTCATGAACTTTGAAGGTTGTCTATTGGTGGCTCCATGAAATTTTACTAATAACATTCAAGTTCCTACTCTCTTTTCATTCATGTCTTATCTTTTGACATCTGCATATCTCAGAGGTTGGTTCCCGATCTGTTTCTATCATCAGTTCATCTGTACAAGTTGATGTTTCGTTGAGTGGATTGGACGATCCAAATTTGTGTTTGTCAGTTGGTTGAAACTTGGATGGATTATATCATCCAAGTTGACAATTTTACGTGATACTAATTTTTATATTAATTATTATGTTATTAACATAAATTAATGCTAATATCATAATAATAATCACTAATCAACATGAAACATGTTAATTATCACTAATTATGTTACTAAAAAGCATACTTAGACACGATGGATGATCTAATCCAGCAACTTTGTTGGACCACTCCATCTAGCATCTATAAAGAATACTCCTCGAACCTGGATGAATCTGTTCACCTGACCATGAAATAAACACTTGACTAGATGATCCAATACAACCCAATCCAATCCTGTACAGCGCATCAAACACACCCTAAGCATGGCGATCCCTTTGCCGGCGGTATCCTGCAACTGAGAGCGACCCGTTGAAGTTCCGTGGTTAGAACCTGAGGGTAGGGTATAGTGGATTTGTCAAGATCATCTGTGGAGGGGAATTTAACTGACCTGTTAAAAGTAGATGAGCAGGTATTACCATGATCAGATGGCTAGGAGAAGTCACGACTGCGGCTTGGGCTAGTGGAGGAGTTCTACATAGTCCGGTTGTCGTCCGTCCGTGCCTTCATGCGTGGGCTCCTCCTGAGGGAGTTTTGCGATAAAGGTGTGTCGAGGGAGTGGTTCATGCGGTGTTGAGAGGTACGCAACACAGGGAGCTCTACAGGTTGGTTGAGGCAGAAGCCACTGGAGGGAGCTTACGAATACTCACCGAGATCGCGGTCCTGGGCGGCCGTGTGGTCCCTGTGGCCATAGACTTCGGGCGATTGGGGTGTGGTTCTTTCAGCTAGGAGGACCACCAAACATTTGGTGGGGCAACCGGGTAAGCTGCCGAGAGCATCCGACGCAGAGTCGAGGAGTCAAGCGTCTGAAGCCCGTTGTTACTTCCTAACGTATATAGTTCATCCTAGGAGCAAAGTCTAGTTCTATAGAGACACTAGGCTAACCTAAGCCAAAGCACGATAAGTTCCACAAGTGCATGGAAAGTACTGTTGTAGCATTTCACGCATGAGTATTTCCTACAGTATCGTATTTGTTTATCCCAAAGGAAGGCAAAGGGGAATAATGGCAAGATCCGGGAGAGAGAGGGTGTTCTAGTGCGGAGTCCAGTAGGATGTGTAAATGAGGTAGTTGGGTGGTGTGACATACACCTAAGCAAACTACTGTAAGAGGTAATAATGTCCTAGTGGAAGCCAAGTTAGGGATGGAGCTACTCCTACTGTGCTTTAAGTAATATACATAGCCTAGTAGTATATACATGCATATGCTAACGATGAGTACTAGGGCTTAGTGGTCCAACATATCAGACACGAGTTTACCCCTGACAACATCACGATGATTCCCGCCTCAATGATGTGGCGTAGGTGAATGTGCGGGATTAGGAAGAACGAACAGGGTTGTCACCACCTACCGCGTACCCCTAGAACCCGTGGGTCTACAAGACATCCAACGCTACATAACAATCTAAGTACCACACTTACATGTTATGTAAATATCTTAAGAGCTGCAGTACAAGTACATTCCTAAGGCAATGACTAACCTAAACATCTTTGAAACCAATGTTGGGACCAAGCACTAACTTACTCATATTAACATTATCGTATTAATACCTAATTAGACTATAGTCATTGTGTATGATGTTTATGATAACATTATATGAGCGTTATGACTAGATCATAATAACATCTACACCTAGCACATACATAGACTCCACAACCAAGCAAAGAACACTTTATTCAAGTATATGAATAAGTAAAGACTAATAATAACATCATAAAGTATAAAGTCACGAATAAAATAAAAGATAAATGAGCCATACTTTTCCCAATTTGGACTTGGGACTAGAGGCACCTGTCTACAACCTAGCCTCTACTAAGGACAAAGAGCACTATTGTAATACAAGAGAGAATGATTGGGCGGTGTGTGTGAGAAGCGAGGCACCTACCCTATTTATACACGGAGTACTGGCTCAATAATTTAGTTCACCAATGAATCCCCCATACCTCAATTAGATGCCCTGAATTTTTTTATAATTTTTCAACATCATTTGCTTTGTATTTCAATAAGAACCTTGAAAAGCTTTTCAATTCAAAATTCAGATTTGAATAGGACTCAAACTTTGCAAAATCTCAAATTGGAGTTCAAATGTGGACTCCGCATATTTAACTTTGCTTGGCTGCCGAGTTTGAGAAATTTCAGAGATCTCCGAGTGAGGATTTAACCTTTCAGTGAAAATGAGAGGGGAGAGGATAAGAAATGGGTGGGTCCCACCTGCCAGAACAGAGAAGGGATTTCTTCTCTCCTCAGTTCCAGCGCAAAGGTGCTCTGCTCCCGATACTTGCCGCCTCAAGGTATGTGCTTACAGCTCACAGAACCTCATCTCTCATCCTCATCCCCCAGCGTGATATGTTTCTTGCCCACAAACAAAGCACGATTTTCATCTCACCTTTAGGTCATTTCCCTACTCACGCTCCCAGTTCCAGCTCGACAGTTTTGGCTTGCCGCCGTGCTGTTCCCTCGCTGGTGCTGCTGCAAGCTACTCTTCCCTACCTGAGCTGCAGGTGGACGTGCGCGGTGTCGCCCTCCACTTCTTCAACTCGGCCCTGCCAGACTTCTTCACCGGAGCTGCACTCAAGCGGAAGCTTTTCATCTCAGTTTGGATTGCCAGCGGGCTTCACTGTCGCCAGGCCGCCCCAAAGCTTCTCCCATCCAACCAAGGTAGCAGCAAGGCGCGCACTGTCCTCCTGGTCATCCCCGAGCGGCCACGACGCTTTGGTTACCTTCCTCAGGGTGGCAAGCGTTGTTTCTTTTTCCTCGACTCTGTTTTCAGCCGTCACCTCCTCTCCATGTCCCCTGGCCTCTCCAGTCACATGCACAACCAGAAAATCATGCTCAAAGGTTCGTAACTGTCCATCCTTTCTGCTCCCCAATTTATTCCCCTTTCCATAGCGACTGTGAGCCGGTATACCGGGTCTTGCGACGGTACTGTATTTGAACAATCATTAGAATTTTGAGCAATTCATTGTGCACGTTGGTTTATTCACCATTCCAATTTTGGAACACCTTCCTCACATCCTTGCGGTCCTTTTGGGTCAAGTGCAGAAAAAAATGAGGGACCGTAGCCTCTATATGGTGTATTTGCCACCGCCACCATGGATGCCGCCGTTCACCCATGAACCCTCACTTTAGATCATTTTTAGTGTATTGGTGTCCATAATGATGTTTCTCATCGGTCCAGAGTGCTGTAGGTGAATGAAGTGAGTTGTTTCATGCCTCGATTAGTGATTCTACCTCGCCGGAGTTGCGTTTGGCCGCCGCGCCGTCGCCTGTGTAGTTACAGCCACCGCTGGCTTTATCCCATGCCACCACCTTGTTATCCAGATCGACATAACCTCAGGTGGCGAGAATCAGCAAGGGAGGTCAATCTGGCTAGGGTTCTGGCGAGGTACGGCCGCCGGGCGCCGCTGTCCCTCACCGTGGCGGAGGGTTGAAGACGGCAAGGTAGGGGATGACCCCTCTGCCGGATCTTTTGTGGCCAGGGGATCCCATGCGCCAACATGCCCTCCAGGCAGTAGCCCCATGTGGCATTCATTCCATTGGCTGGTTTAAATGGAGTGGGTCCGCCTGTCAACAGTTTAATTGAATTTTCCTTTAGAAAGAAAAATCCAGACTTGTGCCGAACTTTAGAAAACCATATGTCACAGTAAGAAACATCAAAATTGCCCAAATATATTTTGTTGGACTTCTCTCAAAAAGTACTTTGCAGTGGTGCAGAATAATGGGTATGAAAGCCCTTTTTATTTTCTGAATAATTCCTTTTCCGAAAACCGCCGGGTATTAATTCCAGGAGCAATTGTCATTTTAAAATTCTCAAACTTTGCCACAATAATCTTCATAGTATAATTGAATCCCAGTAATCATTTCTGTCTCATTAACCTTGATTAAGGGGGTTAATTCTTGAGTTTTGTCTCAGGTTATTAGAAATTCTGAATACACCAGAAACTTTTTCTGAAATTGTTAAGAACTTGTAAAATCAATATATCAATTTATGTAGCTTAGAAAATTGTGAAACCAATTTTGATGGACTCATGGTGACCAACACTATCTGAAAAACAAAAAATTTTATACATGACAAAGCTACAGAATTGCTCTGTTAATTCAGAGAATAGAAGAGCTTTGAGGAATTATGGAGGCTTCATTCTTCCATAACTTGAGCTCAAATTTTTCTAGCTGTTCATGTATGACCAATAGAAGCGACTGTAATATTTCCGTATTTTTAGGCACTGTATTATACAGGGTTTAGGCTGTGTAACACCGTTTGCATAATTGATGACTTATGGAGCCCATAAAAAACCTTGTCAAAAAACCTTGTAGACCAAATTTGATCCGTGCCTCAGATTTTTATAAGTCAACAAAACACCTCATCTAAGTCCCTGCACGAGGGTTGGGCATGAGTAATCTATTGTGATTCTCATATCATGAGGGTTTTCACCAAGTGTTTTGAGTCATGTGCACAGAACCCTTTAGAATCAAGCTTGATCTTTATTCAGCTACCATGCAACCAGCAGAGACCTATAGAGATCCTTACATAGCCTGTGAACTTCTTCTTTAATACAACATTATATTTTAATAGTGTTTTCTATTTATTAACTATAACATGTGCATGTCACATCGATAGCTCACGTGGTGATCAAGATGGATGAGGAGAATCACTTGGAGGAGAAGCAATTAGACATCAAACTTGCTACAAGCAAGTTCTATTCCGAAGCAGAAACAAGTGCATCAGATGGAGGAAATCAACTCGAAGCCCCATTCAGATGATCAAGACACTGACTTCATTGACATTTACTAGTTGCAACCTAAGGCAAGCCTCAATTTGCATATAACAACAGCCTTTATAAAATTTTGCTTTTCTATACACTATGTGTATGAGGTATGTATTGTGCATTAGATCAAGTTTTGATGATACTCCACATGCATGACTTAATAATCCTTGGAGTGGTTGGGTAGGACATTACTCCATTGTATTATATTGCTATGCTTAATTGTTTAGTTGATAGGTTGGTAGAAGTTGAGTAGTTGGAATCTACTCACGAGAATGGTCACATTTTATCGATCACAAGTCAAGTAGCTGAATTCTACTTGCGAGAGAAGTCTAGTGAGAGAAACCTACTTGCGAGATGTCTTCATAATAATCACTCTTAAAGTTGAGATGTGGATGGGGATTTTTGTAGGATGGGATCACAAGGTTGATCACGACTAGAAGGGTGTGACAACACTGATGACCACATCGTGCCTTGGTCAGTACTGGCTAGGCAGATGTGGAGGTTGGGTTGTAGCCCCGTCTATGTCGATTGAGGACTGATCTGTGTGCGGACCTATTTGGCAAGTTTGAGCTGTACCAGATGCATACTGTTATATGGGACCAAGGAAACTGATGTAACTCATAGACCTTGGTGTGGAAATGATAAACCCAATGGGTAATGTGGATGCCCTATCTTTCGATGAGAGATGTTGGTGGTGAAGAAATATGGTGGGACGTTGGCTGCCTGATTACCACAACCAGAATGGTGTGGCGCCTTGAGCGGCAGTTGCACCGTCTCCTGATAACTACGATTTGGGTGGAGGTCGACGTTGTGCTACCTGACTAGAACAACCACAAGGGTGTTGCGCCTTAGCAATAGTTACAATGGCTCCTGTTGTTGTTGTCTTACTGTGCCAAGAACAACCTTGAACCTGCAACCAACAGAAGAACAAGCAAGAACAAGATAACAAGCGAACATGCACGGGTGTGATAAGTAGGGGTTCTGATTAAAGTAATCAGAGGTCTCGTTGACACTTGCGTTACAAGGAATTAGCAATGGATAAACTTGTTTATATAGAGGAGGAAGACTAGAACTCAGGATTGAGTCACACATCTTGTTTGGCATTTCATGGGCAGCTCAAGTGTCATCTGCCTATGATTCTTGATCCAATATAAAATAGATGAAGATACCTTTTCAGTAAGTACTTATTTGCATTAAAAAATCTTCGGAGTTGAGAGTTATGCCCCTTTAAAGATGGTACTTGTTGCAGTTACGAGAACCCCTCGGGTGATTCAGCTTTCATTGCAGTAATCCCTCCTTCCCTCCCACCATGATAAATTCCCAAGCATCTAATAATAACAAAGTCAGCAAAAGGCTTTAATAGTTCCCCATTTGAAGGATAATTAATCTAAACAACTAGGAACAAATTCACCTGATAATTGAGTTCTCGCGCACAAGCGCGTGTCATTGGACCTTGATTATCTGCAAGTGGTGAACGGGCTGCCGTTGTGGTGGTATCAACGGTAGCGATGTCCTCATCATCCTCCCCTTCTTGCAATTGAGTCGTCCTCGACTCAAATGTGTCTTCTTCGTCCATGTATAGTTTCAAATATGCAATATTAAAAGAGGAAGTAACCCCAAAATGTGCAGACAACTCAATTTCATATGCATTATCATTATTTTTTTGAAGCACTTTGAAGGGTCTAACAGCTCTAGGTAGCAATTTATATATTCTCAAATCAGGAAATCTATCGTTTCTGAAATGCACCCAAACTAAATCCCTTGCTATCACCTTGTGGATATTTAGCGTTCATGCTCTCAATGTTTTCTTTAGTTTGCTCATGCATCTTGAGAATCAATTCAGCACGGCGAGAAGCATGTTCAATTTCTCTGATGGTGGCATAGCTAGGAGATCAATGGGAGCATGAGGGATAAAACCATACACAATCTGGAAAGGGCACATTTAGTAGTAGAATGCAGCAAACTATTGTAAGCAAATTCAATATGAGGCAAACATTCTTCCCACAATTTGATGTTATGTTTCAGAACAGCCCTAAGCATAGTAGATAAACTACGGTTCACAACAGTATGTCCATCGGTTTGAGGGTGACAAGTATTAGAAAAGGGCAATTTTGTTCCCAACTTAGCCCATAAGGTTTTCCAAAAATGACTAAGAAATTTGGCATCCCGGTCCGAAACAATAGTTTTTGGGACCCCATGCAAACAAACAACTTCACGAAAGAACAAATCAGCAATATGAGTAGCATCATCAATTTCGTGACATAGTATGAAGTGTGCCCTTTTAGAAAACCTGTCAACAACAACAAAAACACTATCCCTCCCCTTCTTGGTGCTAGGCACTCCTAAAACAAAATCTATAGAAACATCCTCCCATTGAGCACTAGGAACACGAAGAGGCATGTATAAACAATGTGGATTAAGACGGGACTTAGCTATTTGACAGGTGGTGCAGTGAGCAGCAAGCTGCTCCATATCTCTTCTCATCTTCATCCAAAAGAAATGGTTTGCTAGGATATCTTCTGTCTTATTCACACAAAAGTGTACTATCAATCCTTCACATGTGCCTCCTGCAATAGTAACATATGCACAAAACCAGCTGGAATGCACAATTTCTTAGCTTGAAACACAAAACCATTGACGAGAACAAACTTGTTCCATGTTTTTCCTTCTTCACATTGCAGCAGCAAATCTTTGAAATTAGCATCAAAAGCATATTGTTCGTTAATTGTTTCCGAGCCAAAAATCTTAAAATCAAGTTGGGATAACATAGTATAATGGCGAGACAAGGCATCCACAATGACATTATCTTTTCCTTTTTATGTTTGATGATATAAGGAAAGGACTCAATGAGTTCTACCCACTTGGCTTGCCTACGGTTCAGATTAGTCTGACTCTTAATGTGCTTCAAGGATTCATGATGAGAATGTATAACAAATTCTTCAGGCTATAAATAATGTTACCATGTTTCCAATGTTCATACTAGTGCATATAATTCTTTATCATAGGTGGAATAGTTCAAACTAGGCCCATTCAATTTCTCACTAAAATAAGCAATAGGTTTCCCCTATTGCAACAAGACACCTCCCAATCCAATACCATTAGCTTCACATTCCAATTCAAAAGCCTTATTGAAATCTTGTAATTGGAGAAGGGGTGTATGAGTTAACCTATCCTTCAAAAGTTCAAATGCAGCCTCTTGCGACTTGGCCGATGTGAATGGAGCGCCCTTCTTGGTAAGCTCATGCAGCGGGCTTGCTATGGTGCTGAAATATTTCACATAGCGGCGATAAAATGCAGCTGGCCCAAGAAAGCTTCGTACTTGCGTGACCGTGGTAGGAGTCGACTAGCTGTGTATCGCCTCCACCTTGGCTTGATCGACTTCGATTCTCTGTGGTGTTACAACATAGCCAATAAAAGAGACTCGATCCGTGCAAAAGGTGCACTTTTCAATGTTACCAAGTAACATGCAACACGTAAAGAATTAAAAACAGCACATAGACGATCAAGATGATCCTCTAGAGATGTGCTATAGATCAAGATGTCATTAAAGTAGACTATCACAAACTTCCAAGGAAAGAATGTAAAACCTCATTCATTAATCTCATGAAAGTGCTAGGTGCTTTAGTGAGGCCAAAAGGCATGACTAACCACTCATATAATCTGAACTTGGTTTTAAACGCTATTTTCCATTTATCACCTAGCTTCATGCAAATTTGGTGGTATCCACTACGCAATTCAATTTTAGAGAAAATCATCGAGCCACCGAGTTCATCATCATCTAACCTAGGGATAGGATGATAATATCTAATGGTAATGTTATTAATTGCTTAAAAATCTACACACATGCGCCATGGTCCATCTTTTTCTTGAAACCAACAGAACAGGAATAGAGCAAAGGCTAAGGGGGGACTCACGGACATAACTTTTGTCAAGTAATTCATGTACCTGTCGCTAAATATCCTTGGTTTCCACCGGGTTGGTCCTGTATGGTGCTCGGTTTGGCAAAGAAGCCCTAGGGATGAGGTCAATCTGATGCTCAGTCCCTCTCAATGGTGGCAGCCCGGCTGGTACCTCTTGTGGAAACACATCAACATATTCATGCAAAAGCTTTGTGATAGCAGGGGGCAAAGCACATTGTATGTCGTGAAGTGAGAACAAAGCTTATTTGTAAGCAAACACATAGCAGATCGTAGACTCATTCAAACAAATCAGATTGGAAGTAAGAAAACAAGCACTTTTCAATTTTACTTCATTCTTCTTCACATGAGCAGATTCGAAATTGTCACTCTTACGTTGTACTGATTCCTTTGCAACATCTGAATTTTCATTTTGAGCAGATTTCTTATTTTTCTTAAATGAGATGAGCCATATAGTAGCTCGTCTCCTTTTACGCTCACTCGGGCCTCTCTTTTGTGAACCAACATCATCGCTGAAGCGGGCTCGTCTCATTTACCCATATTGGTGACGACCGCTTTTGCGCTGATCGCTGATCTTTGTCTCCTATTTGAGTTTCTTACATAGTGTTTCTTATTTCTCTTTGCAAGCTCTAGCAATGTCATCCTTCAAAATAGCATCGGGGCACAGAGGGTGCAAACCAAGCTTCTTCTCAGTATGCATGAATGAGTATTGATTAGATTTACCATGATGTAATGTATCTTTGTCAAATTGCCAAGGTCGACCAAATAGCATAAAACAAGTTTGCATGGGTACCACATCACAATCAATGTAATCATGGTAGGAACCAATTGTAAATGCTCCTCGAACCATACGTGTTACCTTAAGCTTACCACTGTCGTTGAACCATTGGATGTTGTAGGGATGTGGATGTGGAAGTGTTGTCATCTCAAACTTCTCTACCATGGTAGCACTTGCTAAATTGTTGCAGTTTTCTCCATCAATAATAATATGACACAATCGTTCTAAAACTACACACTTAGTTTGGAATAGATTGTGTCGCTGGTTATGTTCAGCTTTAATTATTTGGGCACTCAAGACAAGCATCACAACAAGACGTTCATAGTATTCAGCATGATCAGTCCCAATGTGCTCTTCATCATCATGCTTCTTGCCTGCATCTTGTGTAGCAAGCATGGCATATGTTTCATAATCTAAATCACTAGCAGATGAGTACTCACCATTTTCTCGTACAATCAGCACACGCTTGCTTGGGCAGTCCCTTTGTAGGTGCCCAAAACCCTTGCACTGGAGGCATTGAATGTCTTTTGTTCTCCCGGTGGAAGCGATGGAAGCAGAAGTGTTGGCTGCACCTTGGATGGATCCTTTTGTTGTCTCGATAGCACGCAAAGGTGCTGATTTTGATGTAGTCCTGAACAACAGATTGGAAGCATCATCCTAAAAATCATGCTTAGGACCAGCGGCACTTGAGCGGGACTGCCACGAGGTAGTTCAACCTACAGAAATGTTAGTTCTTGTGCGTCGTCCCTACACTTCTCTTTCAGCCATACAAGCAAGATGGAATAATCGAGTGACGTTAGTGTTTTCCTTGTAAGCCAATATGTCCTGAATTTCTCGAGTTAAACCACCCATGGATCTAGCCATTGCAGCCTCTTCATTTTCAACTAGGCCACATAGCATCATGCCTATTTGTAGTTATTGATAGTATTCCTAAACAGATTTGTTGCCTTGCCTAAGTTGTTGTAATTTATGCAACAGGTCACGAGCATGATAGGAAGGAACAAAATGACGACGCATGATTCATTTGAAGGCATTCCATGTTTGTGGTACGATAGCTGGATTTCTAGTTTCATACTCATGCCACCAAACAGAAGCAAAGTCAGTTAATTCACTAGTGGCAGCTCGAACCTTTTTATCATCAGGAAATTCATGGCGTGCAAATTTTTGATCTACCAACAATTCCCAAGATAGATATGCATCCGACTCATATTTCCATCAAAAGGTGGTATGGAGAATTTAATGTTGCATAGGCAATCATCATTGTCATGTACCTCACGTCATGGAGCTCGACCACCCATACCACGATGGTCGCGATGTGGCTGCCGTTGATACTTGAAAGGTCCATCATCAAACTCGGTATCCGCTGAATACTCCGTCTCGTCATATCTTGCAGCGCTGCCAATGGAGTCGTGGCTCTCATCTACACGTCTTTGCCTCTCTTCACGTCCAACCTGTTCCGTCCGCTCCAATCGCCCAATGATGGCTGCAAGAGAAGTGTTAATAGCCCCAGTAGGGCTTTCTACTGTGGTCAGCTTGGTGTTGGTGCAAATCTGCGTCGACTCTAATTGACCAATGCGTTCATTAGTGACTCGAATATCCTTGTTGAGGGCATCTGTGAGCAGCTTTACTTGGCATTCGAAATGCTGAATGATGCACCTCATACGTGGTGAATGTGGAAATGTCTCATTCGCACCAGCTGACATGGTTAGTAAAGAGAAGAAATACAAAAGAAAGCAGATTAATCCTTACATTTGCTAAGGGGTGGCAGGACACAACACTTCCTCACTAGCAAGAAATCAAGTTTTTAACATACCATGCAGGAGGCACCGGGAATTTGCTAAGGGGTGGCAGGACACAACACTTCCTCACTGTGCTGCGATGGAGTTGGGTCTTCGCCAGAGCCGACTAAAGACTGGCGGTGATTTGAAGAAGGTACGGGCCCTCATGGGGTGGTCCTCTGACTTCTTCAACCACCTGGTCCGCGCCGGCAAGCTTCCTTTCGTGAAGGAGCACGCCGGCGACATGGTGTACTTCTTCGCGTACGCCATGCTGGGACTGATCCCACCTTTCTCCTCTTTCTTCTTGATGCTGCTAGACTTCTATGGCCTGCAGTTGTACCACCTTGGCCCCAACTCCATTCTTTTAGTGTCGATCTTTGTCCACTTCTGCGAGATGTGGGTGGGCATTCCCCGCTGCGTTGAGCTCTTCTGCACCTTCTTCACTGTCCACACTACCGGCAGGAGTGATGAGTACCTTGGCTTCTATTATTTTGTGAAGCGCAAGAAGTGCCCGTACAAGTACTTGCGGTCGTTCCCTTTTGGGAAGTGGGATGACTGGAAGAAGGATTGGATTGTCATCAGGGTGGAGGAGCACAAGAAGCTGGAGTTGCCGGATGGCCTCCCCAACGTTGACACTGCAGTTTGGAGTGAAGCTCCAGTGTTATCGGACGCCTTCAACCCTGCTTTGACCAGGATCCGCTTGTGCGTGGAAGGAGGGGTGACTCCTCAGGCGGTGTTTGCAACTTGCTGACCAACAGGTGGGCTCCGCTGAAGAAGAGGGAGAAGCTTGCTTGGGCTCTCAACAGTGTGTTGAACGACGACTGGATTGAGACCGGTTTGAAGTCCAACATGGAGGGTGCAACTTTGGAGTTTCACCTCAAGAAGTTTCAGCACGGCATCGATGTCCAAGGTGACGACTTGACTCCGCCAGCAGCTTTTCTCCCTCTGAACATGTAGGCAGAGTTCAGCAGGGAGCTCCGGCGGACGATGCCGGTGCTTGACGACCTTGGTGTTGTCGAGAGGCGTTTGAATACCGGGTTGGTGATCTCCGGTGCTTCCGAGGGTGGTCCCCCTTCCTTCCCGGAACAGATATTTGAAGTCGTGGGCAAGGGCAAAGAGTTGGCCGAGCCATCGAGCCGCAAGAGGAAGCTGAAGCATGCTGACGGGAGGTTCGTCAGGCCTGCTCCTTCCGCAGCGACTCCTTCTCCCCGGAGGGGGAGGTCTTCAATGGCGGAATCTACTCCAGCAGCGGCATCTTCCTGGGGTGCTAGCTCTGGCCATGTGACTCCAGTACCACGGCCAGCTGAGGGCTCTGGGTCTGGAGGTCCTTCCCGGTCTAGGGGGGCCTTGACCAAGGCTATGCCGATAGCAGCAGCAAGCTCCGGGGGACCTTCTGGGACTACCACGCCAGTGGCAGCTGGGGCCAGTCCGGAGCGTCCGGAAAAGAGGTTCCGTGCTAACTGGTGCAAAAGCCTTCTGAGGTAATTTTTTGATTTTTTACCTCAATCAGTTTTTTTATTGTTATAACTGTATTTTGAGTTTCTTCGTCCTTCATCCACAGCGTGCCTAAGAAAAAGGCTAAAGCTCCGGTTCCTGCAGCAACAGTTGAGGCTGTGCAGGTGGAAGCTCTTGCTCCAATTCCAGCGCCGCCCCAAGTGGTGGTTGAGGCTGCGGCAGCTCCGGCACCGGCTGTCGTGGTCTTGGACCTCGACTCATCCCCAGAAGCTACCGTGGTAGTGCCGGACCACGGGAATGAAGATGTACCAGCGGCACCAGCCCTGGAGGTTGAAGCTTCGGGCTTGGATGCTGAAATGATGGACGCTCCGGCCTGAGAGCCAGAGGTAGCTGCAATTCCGTCCCTAGAGTCGGATGTTGTTGAAGCCCCGGCAGTCAAGCCAGTGGTTGATGAAGTTCCGGTGATGGAGCCGGGTGTCGATGAAGTTTCGGCGCTTGAGCCGGCTGTCGAGGAAGTTCCGGTGATGGAGCCGGTTGCTGTAGAAGTTCCGACTGTAGAGCCGATCGTCGAAGAGGTTCTGGCAACTGAGCCAATTGCTACAGAGGTGTCGGCGCCTGAGCCCATGATGGTCGAAGTGCCAGCACCTGAGCTAGTGGCGGAGGAGGTGCCTGCATCGGAGCCGGAAGTAGCTTCTGCTCCGACCGAACATTCAACACCTGCTCCGGAACTAGTGATCCCGGAGATGCCCGCTGCTGAGCCAGGGTGCCAAGATGAAGCTGCTGGCCCCCCGCCTGAGGGGCCAGTTGTTGATGACCTGGCGGCGGGACCTTCGGAGCCAATTCCAGAGGTCGGAACTTCTACTGCAGGACCTTCCTCGGCGGCGGCCGAGGCTATCCCAGAGGACAGCCCTAGTGCTGTGGAAGCTCAGGGGACCGCTCTTGTAGAGTGGACCCAATTTTTTTCACTGAAGACCTGCTGGAGCCAGCGGAGAGGACCCCTGCAGGTACGGACCCGATTCCCCTATCGTTGTCTATTGACAACACCTGCTCCAGTCTTCGCCAAGTCCAGCTGGCTTTCTACCACGACAGCAAGGCCCTCGAGTAGGAGCACCAAACCCTTAGTAGGTGGCGCAACCGGCTTCAATTCGAGACCAAGCTGGCGCAGTAGAGGCTGGCTGACGACAAAGAGTGGGTGCAAAGGGAGAAGGTCCGCCTGGAATACTGGGGTAAGCTACTGGATGAGAGGGAAAGCATGACGCGATGCCTCGACAACCAGTCCCGGGCCATCTACGAGCAGGCCAAAGGTGCTAATAGCGCAGCGGATGTTCGCCAGGAGAGGCTCGACGCCATCCACGCTAGTCTCGTCAAGCACCGGAAGGCTCTTGAGGCGCGGGAGAGAAAGCTCGAAGATGAAGAGAAAAAACTCCTGGAGCTGCAGGACGACCTCGTGAAGAGGGAGGAAGAGCTTGTCCAAAAGATAGCTCTGGCTGATAAGAGCCTCGAAGAGCGCACCAAGAAATTGGAGGAGCGTTGCGAGGAAGAGGAGAAGAAGGCATGGGAGCGAGGGCAAGATCTCTACAAGCAGGAGAATGCTGTCACCGCCAGGGAGAAGAAAGTGCGGGGCCAAGAGAAAGATCTGGTCAACTGCCGGAACAAGATCCACCTCCAGGAGGAAGAGTTCAGTAAACTTGAAAGGCGGGTTGCTGGAAAGATTCAGCAGAATGTCAAAGAGGTGGAGCGTCTTGCTCAGTAGAACTAGGAGGTTGCGGTGGCCAAAAGATCCTTGCAGGAGATGCGAAGCACAAGGGCTGCGGAGTCCCAACAAGTTTGGGACTTCATGGGCAAAGCCAACGACGCGCTGACGCCAATGGGCTTTAATCCTTTGCATACGGATGATCAGGAGCCAGAGTTGGACTAGGCGTTGGAGGCGCTGAGTTTAGCAGGCAACAAGCTCACCAAGATGGGCGATGTCATCGCGGACCAGCTGGAAACTAAGGGACAGTCCCTGGCAAAGAACATCGTAGAGTTCGTGCTGACGTTCTACACCAGTCGGGACCCTCAATTCCCTCTGGACCCGGTGCTTGAAGGCCCCATCCAAGGAGATGGAGAAGCTGCCCAAGCCAGCATATCAGAGGCTACCCGAAAGGTGTCCTCGTTCTTCTATAGGGTCTACGACCATCTCTTTGTAGCTCCCGCTTGTATTCTCTCTTCTTCTTCTCCAATTTTGTAATCTCTTGTCTCCAGATGAATGAAATTCAAGTTTTTTGTGAATTTCATTTTTTGTCTTCAACACCTTTGTATCACTTGGCCCCCTGGTATATGTGCACAATTTGATTGTGAACATGTACCAAGAGGATGTAATAGTTGTTGAAGACTTGCGTGCTTCGAACTTGTATAATGTAGGTCTGAAGTCTTCGATAGAGTAGGTCCCCTGAGGTTGTCGGAACTTAGTGGCTTCGGCATTGACCATCATCGGAGCTTAGTAGCTCCAGCAGTAGTCTCCATCAACGCGTAGAGCATCGACGGTTAGTCCTCTGGGGTGTCGAAGCTCGGTAGCTCTAGCAGTGACCTCTGCCAACACATGTTGTGTTAACGGCAGACTCCACCATCTTTTCTTCACGTTGACGGCTTGCCCCCTAGCTTTAACGGAGCTAAGTAGCTCCAGCAATGCTCGATATCAATGTTTGAACATCGACCACAAGCCGCCTAGAGGATGTCGGAGCTTTGGCAGCTCTGGATTCGTTAACCATCATCATGAAATATTTATTTTTCCTGCACACTGAAGTCAAGAAAAACAGTAAAATCCATTTCCTATCTATAACTTCATTGTGGCTTACTATTCCCAAGAAAGTTTTAGGTCGAACACAATTCTAAATACAATCAAGAGCGTCGTCTTGTTTCCTTCAGGTCCGATCGTTTCTAGACTCGCCTTACTTCGGCCTGCCGGGGTGTAGGTAGAGTGGCGTACTTAGGGTGCATGACCAGGCTAAGTCGATAGCACACTCCGACCATAGATTGGCTTGGCGGCATTCAGACGAGTAGACCATCAACAATATTTGGACCCGGAAGAATAGACAATGCAACTCGAATTGTACATGAACTGGTCGAGCTAAAGTTTCTTAAGAACTGCACAACTTTGTTATAGACAAGAAAGAGAAAAATAAAAAATATTGAGCATGTAGAAAGTAAATGCACGTGGAGTCTATTTTCACACAATGATGTCTTTCATTATAGGTCCGGGGTACAGGGGAAACAAGTACACTCTTAGGGTACGGAACCAGGCTAAGTGTGTTTTGTTTCTCGTTTGACCCAAGGTAGCTAGCAACACTTTTAGTTCTGAGACTGTGACAAGTGTTGCATGGACGTTGCGGACCTAATGGGGTAGGTCCGGCTGCCCTCCCGGAGGAGCTACCCGACTCTGTACAATGACTTTATAACATACATCACATGTAATTACAGACTCACCTTCGTGATATTAAGCGTAGAACTTACGGAGGTGCTCAATGTTACAAGGATATGGGAGAGGTGTCCCATCCTCGGTTGCCAAGCGAATGCATCCGGGACGGGATACTTTTATCACTCGGAAGGGTCCCTCCCAGCTGGGGGAGAGTTTGTTTAACCCTTCTCTGGATTGTATTCTCTGTAGCACCAGATCGCCTTCCTCGAGCTGTTTGCTGTGTACATGCCATTGGTGATAGCGCTGAAGATCTTGGTGATATCGGGCATTCCGAACAGCTGCTCAGCACCTTCCCTCCTGAAGGAGGTCTAGGTCTTCACGCCAGAGCTGGTCCTGCATGGCTTCGTCGAAGGTCCGGACTCGGAGTGACCCCAAGGTGATTTCCGGAGGAAAGACTGCTTCAGCTCCGTACACCAGGAAGAAGGGTGTCTCTCCAGTTGACCGGTTTGGAGTTGTCCTGTTGGCCCATAGAGTGGGCAGAAGGTCTTCGATCTAGTTGGCTCTATGTTTTTTCAGGCGCTCATAAGTGCGCGTCTTGAGTCCTTTCAGGATTTCATCATTTGCTCTCTCGGCTTGGCCATTGCTTGCCGGATGAGCTACAGAATAGCTGACTTGGATGCTGAGGTCTTTGCAATATCCTTGAAATGCAGAGCTTGTGAACTGGGTCCCATTATCAGTTATGATTTTGTTTGGGACCCCAAATCCGCATACGTTGGACTGCAAGAAGTTGATAGCTGATTGCTTATTTATTGTCACAACTGAGTTGCTTCCGGCCACTTGGTGAACTTGTCGATGGCAACATACAGGAACTTGTAACCTCCGACGGCTCTTGGGAAAGGTCCCAAGATATCCATCCCCCACACAGCGAAAGGCCATGTAGGAGGTATCATTTGTAGAGGTTGAGCTGGTGTGTGAATTTGCTTTGCATGGAACTAGCATGCTTCACATTTCTTGCGGGAAGATGCGTGGTTCCCACACTCGCCTCCATGGATTTCTGTGAGGAGCTTGCAACCTTCTTCCCGTGTGATGCACCACATTAGGACGCCATTGGCACTGTGCCGGTAGAGATCCCCTTCTACTAGCGTGTATCTTTTAGCCAATCTGACTATCCGGTCAGCGGATACATCATCGTCAGTAAGGATATTGTCTTTCAAGTAGCTCTCGATGTCTGAGATCCATGCATCGGAGCTAGCTTGAGCATTATAGTCTTGCGTGCTGGATTGCTCGGAGCTTCCGGCAGCACCTACGACCCTTGATGGCTGCCATGGTAACAGGGCCATCGGGCCCGCCAGCTTTGGGACGCTGGTCTCGCCCCCTTCGCTCAGTTCGGCAGGCTGATCTGTGGGTTTTGACAACCTCCGGACGAAGGTTCCATCTGGAGCCGGAGCTCCGGTTCACGCTTTTGTCGAGAGTTCGTCAGCTTCAGCGTTTTGGAGACGCTGGATATGGTGGAGGTCCAGGACTTCGAAGTCCTTCTGAAGCATATGGACTTCAAGGAGATAAGCAGCTAGTTGAGGATTGTTACAGGAGCATTCACCCTTCGCCTGTTTAATGATGAGCTGCAAATCTCCCTTGACCAACAGCTGCTTGACACCATATGATAGTGACACCTTTAGTCCGCAAATGAGTGCTTCATACTCTGCCATGTTGTTGGTCGCCTTGAAGTCAAGGTGGACCATGTATTTTACCTTCTCCCTGGTTGGAGCGAGGAGAAGGACTCCAGCTCCGGTCCCCTGCTTTTGCATGGAGCCATCGAAGTAGAGAGCCCAGTGAGGTTCGGTGAAGACCGGAGCTTTGAGTTCCGGCTTCTGCTCACTAGGTCCCCCGGGGTTTGATGGAGAGGGGGTCCATTCCGCCACAAAGCCGCCAGTGCTTGACTCTTGATCGCTTGTCTTGGGACGAATTCAAGATCGAATTCGGCTAATTCCGCTGCCCACATTGCAGTATTCCCAGTAGAGTTAGGATTATGCAAGAACGCACGCAGTGGATAAGAAGTCACCACTGAGATCTTGTGAGCTTGGAAGTAATGGCGAAGCTTCCTGGAGGCGATGAGAACTGCGTAGAGCAGCTTGTGCACCTCTAGGTATCGAGTCTTGGCATCATGTAGTACTTCGCTGGTGAAGTACACTGGGCGCTGGACTATCCGAACCATCCCGGAGGGGCCTGGAGCTTCCTCCACATCGACACGAACCCTCCCGAAGGGGTCGAGAACTGCTTCGGGGACCTTTGGGTCCTTGCTGGAGGAACCCGGAGCTTCTAATGGAGCGACCCATACCCTCCCGGAGGGGTCCAGATCTTCTGGAGTAACTCCTTGTAGATCCAAGTCTGGGAGCTGGGACCCAGACTCACCTTCAGGAACCTCCGGAACCTCCCAGAGGGGTCTGGATTCCCGAGCTTGGGATGGTTCTGGTCTCTCCGCGACCAGGACCATGCTGACAACCTCGTCGGTTGCCGAAATGTAAAGCAATAGAGGCGCACCAGGGTTCGGAGCTACCAAGGTTGGTAGAGTGGTGAGGAGCTACTTTAGCTCTTGAAATGCCTTTTCTGCTTCTTCGGACCATTGCAATGGTCTGTGCTTCCCCAATAGCTTGAAGAAGCGTAGCGCCCGTTCCGCCAGTCTTGAGATGAACCGGCTAAGGGCGGCTAGACATCCAGTCAGCTTCTGGACGTCCTTGATGCGGGCTGGTGGCCGCATATCCTCAATGGCTTTAATCTTCGCCGGATTTACCTTTATGCCCCTGTGGTTTACCAGAAAACCAAGAAGCTTTCCGGAGCTAACCCCGAAGACACACTTGTCTGGGTTCAGCTTCGTGCGAGTGACTCGCAACTTGTTGAAGACAGCTTGCAAAGTGTCCAGGAGTGACTCCGTGTCCTTGATCTTGACGACGATGTCATCAACATATACTTCAACTACGTCTCTGATGATCTCTCCAAAGGTTTTGTACATAGCTCGTACAAATGTTGAAGCTGCATTCTTGAGACCAAATGGCATGGCAGTATAGCAGTACAATCCATCTACTGTGATAAAGGAAGTATGTTCTTCATCTTCCCTAGACATTCTGATTTGATGGTACCCAGAATATGTGTCTAGGAAACACAGTAATTCACACCAGGAGGTGGAATCCACTATCTGATCTATTCTAGATAGCGGGAATGGATCTTTTGGGCATGCCTTATTCAGTGTTGTGTAGTTAATACACATGCGAAGCTTTCCGCCGGCCTTGGGTACAACGACTGGGTTTGCCAGCCATTTTGGATGGAAGACATCTCAGATGAATCCAGCTTCGAGCAACTTCTTCACTTCTTGTCGTATGAAGTTCTGTTGCTCTACTGATTGCTTCCATGGCTTCTGGTGTACAGGCCGAGCGTCAGGATAGATCTTCAGATTATGCTCGATCACTTACCTAGGGATCCCAGGCATTTGCGATGGTTGCCAGGCAAACACGTCAATGTTAGCCCGGAGGAAAGTGATAAGCGCGAGTTCCTATTTGTCATTCAGACCTTCCAAGATACGGGTGGTCTGAGCGGGATCGGAACCGATTTGGACGACTATGACGGGAATGTCGGTGTCGTCGCTTGGTTGCACGCGAGGTGCAGAGGTTGAGCCTCGTTGATGAATGCTCGGTAGTTTCGGGCTTGTTCTTGCCTGGAATCTTCCTCCTGCGCTGTAGCAAGCGCATGAAGTTCTTCCAGAGCAGTCACTCCGGCAGTGCGGTCTCCGCGGATCCAGAGAACACTAGCTGGTGTTGGCATCTTCAGCACCAGGTAGCCATAATGAGCAGCAACCATGAACTTGTACAAGGCGGGCCTGCCCAGAATGGTGTTGAAGAGTAAGTTGATCTGAGCGACATCAAAGACCAACTTCTCAGTGCGATAATTCTCCCGAGTCCCAAAGGTCACGGGGAGAGTAATGGCACCAAGTGGGGTTATGGCCCCCGGACCTACTCCGGAGAAAGGTCGGGAGGGGCGAAGGTCGGAGCTGAAGCTTGACGAAAGCTTTGAAGCTTATGAGGTTCAACCCCAAACCTCCGTCCACCATTACATGGTGGAGTTGAATGTTATTGTTAGTCGGAGATACTATCAAAGGTAGTTGACCAGCTCCGATCATGTTTCGAGGGCAGTCCGAAGCATCAAAAGTGATGGTAGTGTCCATCCACTTTCGATGAGGCTCCGCCCTGGCTGTAGGAGCTACTGAGGCCATGTCCCGCCGCATTGTCTTGAGGACACGGCGGGAGGTGATGTCCGACGAACCACCAAAAATGGTGTTCATGGTCTTCCGACGCTCATTGTCAGAGACGTCAGAGTCATCGTCGAGGAAGGTGTAAACAGCCTTTAGGACCTTTTTAGGGTCCTGAAAACCTAACTCCTCTTCAGTCGCAACTTCGTCGACTTTCTGTTTTCCTTCCCTTTGTCAGAAAGGAACTTCTTCCCGATGCTTGTTGTAGCGCTCGGCAAGGTTCTAGACCTCTTGGCAGTCTTCCAAGTTGTGGATGTTCGACTTATGGATAGGCCACCACATTTTGGAGTTACTGCCATCTTCAGATGAAGGTCAAGGTCGTTTCTCGGGGCGTGGCCCCCGACCATCCGGAGCTGCAGCAGCTGCAGCAATAGGTGTGCCAGCCGACGGCTTTTTCTTGTCGTTGGACTTTTTCTTCTTTTTGCAACTCCCGGAGGTAGTGGCCTCGCCCTTGGAGGATTTTTTGTTATCCTCCAAAGGTGGTTTGGAGTGCATTTCACGGCCCTCCGCAGCTTTGCGCACTTGTCAGCGAAGCTGAAGAGCTCCATGACGCTGGTGATCTCCTTGATCGCCAGCTTCTCCAACATCTTCTTGTCTCGTACGCCTTGTCTAAATGCCACAATAATAGAGGCGCTAGAGATAGAAGGAATAGTGTTTCGTACCTGGGAGAACCTCTGGATGAAAGAACGCAGGGATTCTCCCCCCTTCTGCATTACAGCAAAAAGGTCCAGTTCGGTGCCTGGTCGGGTGTATGAACTCCCGAAATTGGCGGTGAACTGTTGGCACAATTCCGTCCAACTATTGATGGAGTTGGGCGGGAGGCTCATGAACCAGGACATGGCGGTCCCAGTTAAAGCCATAGGGAAGTAGTTGGCCATTAGGGCTTCATTACCTCCGGCTGCAAGGATTGCAGTGGAGTAAATCTGGAGAAACTCGTGAGATTGATAGTCCCGTCAAATTTCTCCGGAAGGATGAGGCGAGAACTATTGTGGCCACCTGACCATGCGTAGGTGCATGGCAAGAGTAGAACAGCCTCCTCCTACTACCTCAGGAGCAGGACTATCTCGAGCCTCTCGCCTTTCGCGAGCTCGCTCGATATGGACGCGGCCGTCATGTTGACAATAACAGCGATCAAGCTCCGTCCGGAGGTCATGAGTTTAAAGCCTCGTTACTGTATGAGTGCGTCGCGCCCTGGAAGGCAGCGACGTCACTTGTTGGGACGCAGCACACCTCCTATTTTTGGAAGTGTGCGGACCAAGTCTGCCCAACAAAGTCTGATGCTGCGATGGGGCCCGCCCCGAGGGGGGGGGGACCTTGGTTGCTGATGCGATCGGCTGCTGCTGCAACCAAGTATTCCACATCAGCCGTCCATTGCTCCATTGCGCCCTGGGATGCACCCGGAGGTGGTGGGCGTTGGAGAAGAGAACGCGCTGCATGGAGCGCGTGTTCGGGGTTGTTGTTATTCTCTGACGCTGTCACCGACGCAGATGCTCCGTCCCGCTGTCCAGATTGATTTGCTGGTGTAGGCGGTGGCAGCGGTGGCATGACTGCTGCTGGAGCCGTGGCACCCGCTGGTTGCTGCATGTTGGAGGGGTTGCCTCCAGCAGGTTGCGCAGCGGGGTTGGCGTTGGACGATCCAGCAGCAGAGTTCACCATTCTTGAAATCTCGGGCGCCCCTACCTGGTGCGCCAACTGTCGGTGTTTAGATCCGGCAGATCTCTCGATACTACTGTTGGTAGATCGCAGAGTTGTAGTTCGATAATGGGCGCGCAGATATTCAAGAAGGTGAATGGCAAGTGGACATAGAGATTTACGTGGTTCGGGCCGCCTGAGCGTAATTCCCTACTCCACGGGGTGTGGTGGTGTTGTATTGAGCGTGTGAGTCTAGAAGAAGCTCCAGAAGAAGAAGCTCGCCTGGGTCAGGGAGTCTAGAAGCCGTCCCTTGTGTATTGTCGACCAATCCTTTTATAGTACAAGGACTGGTCGTTACACCGTTAGCCTGGCCCGACATGTGGCCCCGACGGTTACTAATGTTTGATACACAGTTAATGAGGTTAATTACCCTTAATAGCGTGGTAACGGGCCTTGACAGTGCTATTACTGGTATTAAGAGCCTTCCGGTTGTGTGTCATTAATATGGTATTAATGACACTTAATCGGGTCTTGAAGTCCTTGATTGTCCCTTGAAGGTCCGAGCCGTTGGGGGTCCACCAGCCTGATTGTTGAAGTTGAAGGTCCGGCGGTTCGGACACATGGCAGCTCCGGAGCTTACCGTCGTGGATGGGTAGGTCCGGTGCTATTGGACACGTGTCGGTACCGGAGCTTCCCTCTGTCTAGGGTTTGGTCCGGGGGTGCCATACTAGTATTCCGTCCGGAGCTTTCCCGTGTGTGGGCGGTAGCTCCGGTCTTATGATACACGTGGCGGCCCCAGGACTAACCATGTCGGGGAAGCAGGTCCGGTTACGCCTGGCATGTGGGGCCTTCGGAGGTCTTCAAATCTGGTAGATGGAGTTTCTTTGTGATATTTGCAATCCCAAGGGGTATCCGGTTCGTAGGGTACCAATAAGTACCAAATTAGTCACAACAAGTTGAATAAATATTCCACGATGGTACTATGTTGGTCCCAGTCTAGATCATGATAGAGACGCGAGCCGTTACTCCACGTTATGTTGGATTCACTGTAGTAGAAAAGTTCAGATAGCCCAAACAAGTTCGGACAGTGCGAAACTGTTGGAGTTGTTATGGTGGAAAATTCAGACAGTGCGAACCGTGTGAGTAGTTGTAGTGAAAAAAGCTCGAAGTTCAACTTGCTGTTTTAAGGGCTGTAGATTAGTGGAAAATGTTTGGCAGCCCGAACAAGTTCGGACAGGGCGAACGTTGTGGACTAGGATGGAAATAGGATGGGAAAATCCCGTTCCGTCCCGTATAGTATACCATTTTTCCCGATCTTTTTCAAATTATTCAAAATTTATTCAGATTCGGTATGAAAACTGGATGAAATAATTAGGAATCGGCATCAAAAACGGTTTACAGCTTTTTCCGTCCATTTCTTCGGTTCCTGTTTTTGATTCAGGATATCCTGTTTTCATACTGTTTTTATTGTATTCGGTATTTAGCCCAAACAACTACCACAGTCGGCCCAGTAGACCACATCTACTAAGTCCAGTAACCAATCAGTCAAATCTGAATCCAACATCGTTCCAACCGATCCGCCACACATGAGACCCGCTCGCCGCCGCGCCACAGGAGGTGCTGAGGCGCCGGCTGGCATCCCGCCGCAAGACATCACCGCATCACCGCGACAACCGGTGTCTCCCGCGCCTCCCGCTTGCGGACGCCTGCTCTAGCGCCGTCACCCACGCACATGCGCTTCAGGCTCTAGCGTCGCCCGGCTCTGTCGGCGCCCGCGTTAGCTCGCCAACACATTGCACGCTCCGGCAGTCACCATACTCGTATTCCAGGTTCAATTCGAATGCCGTAGTGTCCGTACTGCTCCCTGCCACCGACTGACACGACACCTTCCTCGGCCGATTAGCTTGCATCTTGTAATGCTGAATCAGCAGATCCAACATCTGATGACGTGGCTCGCCCTCCCGTTTTGTTGTTTCCGCACGTTTGTGGCCTTCACCTTCTTCCCAAGGGCAAAGGAAGAATCTACTTTCATCAAATTTATCTTATTTTACAATGATATTATCTTATATTGTTATGTATTAATTTACAGAATACATATTAATATATGAACTACAAATTTATGTCTGGACTATGTATGAATGTATAGACTATGTATGAAAATATATGAACTATATTACGTCAACTAGTTTATTTTTATTGTTATCTCGACTTAATTATCGTTTTTCGACCGTTATCGATACATTTTTTGTTCCGACTTGTTCGTTTTCGGATAACCAAGAATCCTAATATCGTATCCCAATCGTGATTTTTTGTTTTTATTTTTGTATCATTTAAAAAATATGAAAACAAAATCAATATTGTTGTTTTTTTGATCATTTTCGACCATTTTCATCCCTAGTTGTGGAAGTGCTGCAGCTAGAAGTTCATGATAGGATCATTTTTCCTGATCTTTCAATGAGAATAGGAGGGTCCGATTTGTCGAGAAGATGTTGGCGATCCGACTACACCGTCCACAGGACGATGCGCCTTAGGGATCTGTACACCGACTCCGAAGTTGTATTGTTCTTGTGGGCATACAATCAACCTGACCACAAGGGCCTTTGTTCGTGCAAGCAATCGAAGAACACACAAGAACAAGAAGAACAAGCAATGATCTATTGATTAATCAAAAAGTGGGGTTCCGAATACAAGTAGACGGGCGATCTAGTCGACACACGCGTTTACAAGGAAGCAGCAGAAGCCAACTTTCGAATAAATAAAGCCGACTATATAATGAGGGTGGAGGCTACTGTTTAATACCTCCCTAAGGTCATGAGAGACCCTAATCACGAGTCCCTAATGGACTCTTGACGAGACATGGGCCATGGGCCCAACCTAGGTGACGCAACACCATGGACAGAAAAGGTCTCGATATTAGAATAATGATTGCGGCCGACTCCGAATAGATATGGATATGAGTTCAGATCCTTTTGAAAGTAGACTTGGTAATATTTGGTAATATTTCCAGGAAGTACTTGAACTCTCTGGTCGGAGTCCGTATGATGTTGTGGTGGCCGTCACAAGTTGGTGATGTTCTGCTGCCCAAATCCAGTCCGCGCAGATTCCCTCCCTTTGGCTCATCTGCATTGTTCCTAAGAAAAACAAGAAAGCATGTGGTTCCACGGTCTAGATAAGATGGACATAAGGCCAATAATGAGTTCACCTGATAGTTTAGTTTACGTGCACGAGCGTGAGTAATCGGACCATAAACCATTAGTTGAGTGGGTGTGGATTTATCGGCGGTGTTGATGTAATCATCATCCTCCCCTTCTTCTATTTGAGTCATCCATGACTCAAGCTCACCATCTCCCAAATATAGCTTCAAATCTGCAATGTTAAATGTGGGACTAACCCCAAAATTCGCAAGCAACTCGAGTTTATATGCATTATGATTAATCCATTCTAACACTTTGAATGGACCACCAGCTTGAGGTAACTATTTAGACTTTCTCAAATCAGGAAACCTATCCTTTCGCAAATATAGCGAAACTAAATCACCAGGTTCAAAAGTGATATGTTTCTTTCCGTTACTACCAACAAGTTTGTACCTAACATTCATGCACTCTAGATTCTTCCTAGTGGTTTCATGCAATTTTAAGATCAATTCAGCACGATGTTTAGCGTCAAAATTTACTCGCTCCATTGAAGGAAGATGTAGGATCGAAGAGCACGTGTAAAGCTACCAGGGGGTGAATGACAGATTAAAACTTTTCAGCGAAAGCAACGAAAACACCCCTCGGCAGAAAACCGATCTGTTAAAGAAACCGTGTGTGCAACTAATCTAAACGGGTTTAACTGTGACAAAACTAGTATAGATTGTATAGAATCAAGTCACGAAGATGTCATGACAAGAATCACAAAAATCAATCAAGAGAAACTCCAGTTACGATCAAAAGATCGAACAAAGGTCAATCTGTCCTATCTGAGAAAAATAGTTCTGAAACACTGCAAAGAAACTCGTGTAGATCAGAAACCACAAATCCAATGACCGTAAAATTTACACAGATGATAGAAAATTAAGTTGTTAAGATAACCCAAATAGAGTAACATCAATCGGATCTGTAAAACTCATGTAATGATAAAACCACCAAAGCAAGGTAGTGTTGTGCAGAAACTCGACGAGAAAAACTTGTTTGAAAACAAGTCGGACGAATAAGGCACAAAAGTTTCTTCAAACTACGAACTTTATTGATAAAACCACAAGAGGAACAGCCCCAAATTCATGTACCACGAGCTCTGGCCTCCCTGGCTTATATAACCAGCCCTTAGGCCAACACAAACCTAACTAGGACTCTAATCCTACTCAATTCACGGATCGAAACTTTCCATAACTGCTCAAAACACTTCTATACGCAAATAGAAGCAGTCTTAAGACTTCCAAACACCTTAGGAACGTATCCCACATTCGTAAAACAACTCAAATTTGTGACCCACACGAAATTCTATCATAACCAACTCAAAACTTTCCATATTTGAGTCAAGCATGACTCAGCCACAGCTTGAGTCTATAACCTAGTCGGTTAGACCTTTCCGACCAATTCTTTACATCCACATCTCTTCATCATGCCTCAGAACCATGTAGCCACGTCCATGCACTCCTTGCACACGTGCAAACATCTTCCAACGACGTCCACGATACCTTCATATGCATTATTCTTGATTGAAGCATGCTGCGCAACCTCCCGATCAACTCGACAACAATTTCTCGAGAACTTAGTTGTTGAACCTCATCATCTCCCTAAGACTAGTTCAATGGATCCCGTCACCGGCCATGTCTTGAACTCAAACAACTCCTGCACATGAATAAACACCCAATACTTTCGAGCACAGGTCCTCGACTTGACTCTTGTTAGTTCCGATAACCACAACACCTTACGTGAGCACCTCACATAAGCATGTTGCAAACCATGGCAAAAAGACAACAGCCATAACCACCAAAACACACTAAAAATTAGTAAAAGAAAACTAAGCAAACTTTCCACTATCCAAAAAAACAAGTTCAAAACATTGCAAATTAAAAGCAGAACCACTGCAATCAAGCTCTGAACCTTGCTAAAGCTAACCGGACCTTGAACTGGAGCTTACCAAAACTAACAGAACCTAGTGCTGGAACTTACCAAAGCTAGCAGGACCTGGCGCCGGATCTAACCAAAGCTAGTCGGACCTAGCGCTGGAGCTTACCAAAGCTCGTTAGACCTAGACAAAGAAGTCGGACCTTACGTCGGACCTTGCCGGAGCTATCCAAAACAAGATGGGCCTATCATCGGACCTTGCTGGAGCTCGGACCTAGAGTCGGACCTGATGATAGAGGTGTTTTGGTAGTAATTAAAACTTTTATCGTCATAGCCAATGTATTCAGCACACATAGGTCTCACAATCTCCCCCTTGATGAATGCATTGAAAACAACACTTAAAATCCAAACATTGGCTTATTCATATGAAAAGTTTTGAAAAAACTTTCTCCCCCTTTGAGAAAATTGATAGAAATAAATTTCTTCTCCCCCTATACTTATTTCTCCCCCTTGCATACTCCTCCCCCTTTAACAATGTATTCAGCAAGGTACAAAAGAGAAAGTTTAATTTGTTATGAGCACATTATAGCATATACATATAAAACAAAGCTCATCCAAGGCATACTATCAAGTAACTTACACTATCACAATAATGAGATGCATAAAGTAGTGTAAGCCATGTTGGAGATCAAATGTAATTTTCAATTTAAGCAAGTCATGATTTTACAAACTTAACTATTTCAAAACTTGAAGGCATGATACTTGTTGCTAAAATTTTTAAGCACAAATTTTGGTCATATGAAATTTGCAAGAGATTATATGCGCATCGCCTTATTCTAACCAACCAAGCCAAGACTATGTCATTTGACAATTAGAAGCTTAAGGACATGGTTTTGATCATACACAACTTCTTCCAAGTTCATATCTAAGTGCAATGATAAGCCATCTCAAAAGAAGAAGTGCGATGCATGCATATTGTCTTGATCTTTTCTTATTTTTTTATTTGAACATAAAAGCTCAACATGTGGATAGTTGATTGATTAATTTTTCATTATTAAAAGCACTCGTGAGCATGCAACAAGTTCAAAATAGCAAGAAAGTTCGATCATGACCAGATTTAGTATAAGTAATTATTCCAATTACTAGTAATGGAAAAAACTACAAAATGTATAACATGAGTAATGTAGTAAGAACTTTCAGCATGTAAAAGGAATCACAAAGTCATATATGTATGAAATACTATGCTCATATTATTTTAAATTCAGATTCATACATAAAGTTCTGAAGTTTCAAAACTCCCCCTTGATTTAAGACATGAGGATGCATAACCCCTATTTCACTACGAATGTAACAAAAACGAGTGAAATCCAAAGATTTTGTAAAAATGTCAGCCAACTGTTGTTCGGTATCTACATGGTGAAGCACAATGTTTACTTTTTCAACATTATCACGGAGAAAGTG
Source organism: Tuctoria greenei (assembly GCA_036927565.1). Taxonomy (NCBI): domain Eukaryota; kingdom Viridiplantae; phylum Streptophyta; class Magnoliopsida; order Poales; family Poaceae; genus Tuctoria; species Tuctoria greenei. Next base: position 74,980,041 of record JAYESD010000007.1, on the reverse strand, counting down.
ATACCTAATGTCAATGTGCTTAGTTCTAGAGTGTTGCATGGGGTTTTTAGCAATGCAAATGGCACTAGTGTTATAACAAAATAATGGAAAACTATCTAGATCAACCCCATAGTCCTTAACTGTTTGAACAATCCAAATAATTTGTGAGCAAGCACTAGCAGCAGCTACATATTCAAATTCGGTTGTGGATTGTGCAACTGAACTTTGTTTTTTCGAGGACCAAGCAACAAGTGAACTACCAAGAAAATGACAAGAACCGGAAGTACTTTTCCTATCAATCAGACAACCCCCAAAATCAGCATCCAAAAAAGCTTTCAAAGTAACCTCAAGTAACAGTTGAGGAAGAAGGAAGAAAAATGCCAAATTCTTGAGTTCCATGTAAGTACTTGAGAATTCTTTTGATGACTTGACAATGTGAAGCACGTGGGGAAGCTTGAAATCGTGCACAAAGGCATACGCTAAATTGTATGTCTGGTCTTGATGCCGTGAGGTACAAAAGTGATTCGATCATACTTCTATATTCTTTTTGATCCACGGGTTCACCATCTTCATCAAGTTCAAGTGTCATTGTTGTTCCGATTGGTGTCCGAAGAGGCTTGCTTTTGTCCATGTTGAAGCGCTTAAGAAGGTCTCTTGTATACTTCGCTTGATGCACAAAGGTTCCCTCCTTAGTTTGCTTGATTTGCAGCCCAAAAAAGTACGTGAGTTCTCCCATCATACTTCTCTGAAATTCTGAACTCATCATAGCTGAAAACTTGGACACAAGATCATGAGAAGGACAACCAAGATAATATTATCCACATACACTTGAACGAATAATGAATCATTGCCATGCTTAAGCACGAAAAGAGTTTTATCAGCCTTGCCCATGGTAACATGGTAAACCCCTTTTGAAGTAAAAATGTTTTTAACCTATCATACCATGCTCTAGGGGCTTGTTTGAGATTGTACAAGGCTTTGGACAGTTTGTAAACATGATTAGGAAAATCTGAATTTTCAAAACCTGGTGGTTGTTTGACATAATCATCCTCATCTTTATAGCCATTAAGAAAAGCACTTTTAACATTTGTTTGATATAAATTGAAACCTTCGATGCAAAAAAAGCTAACAAAATTCTTATGGCTTCTAATCTAGCAACAGGAGCAAAAGTTTCATCAAAATCTAGACCTTCAATTTGTGTAAAACCTTGAGCAACCAACCTAGCCTTATGCCTAACCACAAACCCATCCTCACTTTGTTTATTTTTAAACACCCATTTAGTTCCAAATAAAGTGTGACCTTGAGGTGGAGGTACAAGTTTCCAAACATTATTTCGTTCAAAATTTTCTAACTCTTCTTGCATGGCAATAATCCAAGATTCATTAGTGAGTGCATGTGATATATCATTGGGTTCAAAAGAAGCAACAAAAGCAGAATGAGCGTGAGAGTTTGGATCGCAAAACCTAGACCGTGTGACTATTTCGTGCAAGCTTCCAAGAATTTGTTGTGGAGGATGACTTTTGAGAATCCGGAGGGGAGTAGACACTTCACGAGCTTCTTCTTCTTCATGCTCATCACATATCGATGAGCTTGTGACTTGAGAGGACGATCTAAATAAGCAATGATGGTTGTTGGTGCTGGTTGAGAATACACATCCGAAGCTGAACCAAGGTCATTAGCTGCTGAATTTTTGGGCAGCATATCCACTTCTCCCTCATCTTCAACGAGAATGCTCTCCCCCTGCGGATATGGATCCGGCCCTGCAATGTTTGAGTTAGTACCTGGGCTAGCCTCATCAAAAGACACCTTACAAGTCTCCAAAATTTTGTTAGTGTCAAGTAAAAGCACACAGTAGCCTCTAGTATGAGATGGATAAGCAAGAACCATGCCATCAATATATCTAGGTTCAAATTTATCAAGATTACCATGTTTCTTAGCAAAGAATTTGAAACCAAAGACCCGAAAGTGTGTAACACTAGGCCTATGTCCAAACCGAAGCTCATATGATGTTTTACCTAGCTTAGCACGCAAGAAAATACTATTTGAGACATAACAAGCGGTTACCATTGCCCCAACCCAAAATTTTCTAGGAGTTTGATATTCAACAAGCATAGTCCTAGCCATCTCAACTAAGGTTTTGTTCTTTCTTTCTACAACACCATTGTGTCAAGGTACATATGGTGAAGAAAATTGATGATCTATTCCATTTTCAGCGCAAAAGTGATCAAAAGATTGATTTTTAAATTCAGTTCCATTATCACTTCGAATTGCTTTTAAAGATCATTGATGATCAATTGATAATCTGAGAAATAAGGTTCTAAAGTGACCAAAAGCTTCATTATTAGATGCCATAAAGTGAACCCAAGAGTATCTATAATAATCATCAAGAATCACAAGAACATACCATTTACCTCCGAAGGATTGAACACATGAAGGTCCTACGGTGTCAAGGTGCAAAAGTTGACCCAGTTCAGTTGTCATGATCATTGTGAGAGGAGTATGTGAACCTGCAACCATCTTAGCATGTCCACAAGAATAGCACACAATTTTTTGTCCTCTTCAGGCTTAGGCAGCCCACGTATGCGATCAAGAGCACTAACACACGTTAGATGATCAAAGCCTACGTGACCAAGTCTATGATGCCAAAAATATAAGTCCTTTGAATCATTAGCAACTAGACACCTATGCCTAGAGGAAAACATATCAAAATCAGCTTTAAAAACTCTTCCAAACTGAAACATGTTAAAAATAAGCTCACTATTTGAATTTACAACTTTCCAGCAATTTTTAGTGAAAATAAATTCCAGCTTTTCATCTAGCAGTTGTGAAACAGAAATCAAGTTGTATTTCAAATTTTTAAAAAGTGCCACATCCTTCAAAGTGTATTGATGATTTACTCTAACCGAACGCTTAGCAATTACAGGAGTTGAAGAATTATCGGCAAAAGTAACATTTTCTACACGTGACACAAAAGAGAGGGAGGAGAACTATTCGTTGTTACCGGTCATGTGGCGTGAGCAACCTGAATCCACAATCCAAATATTCTCCTTCCTCAAGCATGTAACCTACATAGAAGAACAATACGTCGATGACTCAATACCGGTGTTAGTCAAAAGGCAATTAGGAATCAAGTACTGAGTCACACGACGTACTGCAGGAAAAACACGCAAAAGCTGAGATAAAACAACAGGTTTATGAGTCAAAGGTTGAGATTTTATTATTTTAACTACTGACCTATAAGGTGTTACTTGTTTAGCACAAAAATCAGTAGCTCCGGAGGCAAAAACATAAGGTCCGGAGGTAAACTTTAATGTTTTTGACTCATAACAGCAGGTTGCATGTTCCTGACATTTGGTTTAGTATGTGCAGCAAGTTTCGCATGAGAGTTATAAGATCTAGCTTGCATTCTTTGCTTTTTATGTTGTTTAGCTAGTCTATAACAAAAATCTATGACATGACCATCTCTACCACAATAGGTACAATGAAATTTAACTTTGTGTTCATGTCTAGATGAGCATGAAATATGTTTTTTCGAACCCGAACATGACAACACTCCTGCAGATTTCAAAACTACCTCTTTTGGTTTAGGAACTATTTTAATCAAACCACTTCCTAATGACTTTACAATTTTAGGTGGATGTGCTTTAGCATGAGCATGAGAATCAAAACCTAAACCAGTTTTATTAGTGAAAGATTTGGATGAATTCAGTAGCAAGTTTAGATTTTTGTTCCCAATATAAAACTGCTCCAGTATCCTATTCATGTCATCAAGTTTCTTAGACAATTCTATACAGCTTTCACATGAAGTTTTTTCTTTTAATTTGCAATTAGAACAATATTTAACTTCATGGGCACGTAAAGCATTGTTCAGTATTGAAATTTTATTCATAGCATCTTTTAGTTTCTTTTCAAGATCATTACAGGTAGAACAATGCAAATAAATTGTAGAACACGAAGCATCTTTTAAGTTTCTACCATTATGTGCAGCAACCTGTTTGTTCTTTTCAATCTCTAACTCCAGTTTATCAAGAGTGGAGGAGTGTTCACTTCTTAAGGAGGACAATTCTTCGTATATTAAATCGCAAACAAGAATCATCACTAGGAATCAAGGTTTTCAAACGACTAATTTTAGATTCCAATGACTCAATTTTAACAGCATTGTCCCTAAGCTTTTTGTCCTTTTTCTTAACAATAACAGTTGCACGGGAAATAGCATCACACAATTCATTACAGGTAGAACATACCTCATTGTCATCACTGTTGTGTTCTGCATCCTCCGGACTTGATCTTGATCTTATTTTGCCCGCCATGAGCATAAGTTGGCTAGATCGTCATCATCTTCATCACTTCCAATGTCCACATCATTTGTACTGAGCTCTTGAAGTGCGGTGATGAAGCTGTTTATCATCTTGCGTCCTATGGAACCCTTCTTCTTCTTGTTTGAGTTTCGAGAGGTTGTCTTGACTTTGTTCTGCTTCTCTTCACGGGTAGTAGGACCTGAAAGGTTAGGGCATTATGTACGAAAGTGTCCTGTCTTACCACATTCAAAGCATTGTTGAGGTCTGGAGCTTCCTCTCCTTCTAGTTCTCACATTTTGCAGTACTTTTGAGAATCGAGTAGAGATGAGTGCTAGCTCCTCTTCTGGATATTCTTTAATCTGTTCCAGGGTTAGTGATGACAGCAAAGCAAGAGTATTGCAAGATGATGATTGGCCGGAGCTAGGCATATCATGTTGTGAAACGAATGCAATAGACTTATTTGGATTCTTTCGTGAAAATGTCGATTTCATGAGTTTTTAGTTTTGAGTAAAACACATCTAAAGTAAGAGTACTCATGACAGTTGATTCACGAAAGGATGTTACTTTCATCTCCCATATTGTCATGTCTAATGCACTAAGGAGTTGCCTAGCATTCTCAGCATCAGGAAAGTTTACGTTGACACTACGTAGATTACTGAGAATTTTATTAAATCGGGCAAAAAGTAGATCAATGGACTCACCAGGTTGCATCTCAAAACGCATGTATTGCTTTTTGAACATATCTTGTTTTACCTCCTTGATTGTGTTGGAGCCTTCGTGATAATCACAAAGAGCTCTCCAAACATTGTATGCTGATTGGAGGTGCAAAACACGATCAAAGTCGCTTTGAGTGAGTCTCTGAATGATCAAGTTGCGGGCTTTGTTGTTGTTGTCAACGTCCTGTAGATTGTAGCCATAACTTTATCATTTGGTGGCACTTCATAAGGTTTGTCTACCTTTTCCCATATCGTGAAGCCTTGCGCCTGGATGAACGCCTCCATGTGTGCCTTCCAAACCTGAAAATCAATACCACTAAACACACATGGTTTGGCGGAGTATTTTTCTATGATGATTAGTCAAAACACATGCAAAAAAAGAGATTAGAGCATCGTGGCTCTGATACCAATTGTAGGATAGAAGAGCATGTGCAAAACTACCATAAGGGAGTGAATGGTAGACTAAAACTTTTCAACGAAAGCAACAAAAACAGAAGGAAAAATCAGTGAACTCAGTAGTGGCTTCTATAACCCTTGCATTTTCTGGAAATTCATGAGATGCAAAGTTTTGATCAACAGAAATCTCCCAAGTAATATATGCATTAGGGTCATATTTACCATCAAAAGGAGGTATCTTGATCTTGTTAGAAGTATCAACGATATTGCGTACCTCAAACCAACGATGTCCACCCATACCTTGATGGTTGCATTGCAGCTCGCGTCGTGGCCTAGCATCCTCATCCTCCCCAATCTCAGTATCTGCAGGATAGTCATCTTCATTGTCACATACAATGTTGGGGCATTGCTCACATGACCATCCGCAGTTTGTCCTCGATCCCTCTCCTCAAGGCTCTACAGTATGGCTCCAATAGAAGTGTTCATTGTTCAAATGGAAACCTCCAACATGCTTATTTTGGTGTTGGTGTCAATCTGCACATTTTCCAATTGACCAAGGCAGTCACTTGTAACACGAACATCCTAATAGAGTGCTTCTATGTGTATTCGCACTTGGCGCTCGAAGTGCTATACAAGTCCCGGTGTGCGAGGTGAATGTACGTCTTCATTTACATTTTCCCCTCCTTCCATGGTTACTAGAAAAAGGAACAATCCAATATAAAAGGGTAATGTTTTCCCTAGCTACAGCGGTGCTGGTGGGGATAGTTCGCTCATTCTCAAACTACTCAATCAAGCTCTTACCTGTTCTTACCAAGCTTAGCAAGGAGGTGATTACAACCAGCAAGTAATGAACAACTTCAAGAGTAGGTGTCATGTAGCTTTAGATGGCTGAACTAGCACAAGGAACAACATTTCACCACATTAGTCACAACAAGCTGAATAAATGATCTACGATATTATTTTGTTGGTCCTAGACTGGACCGTTCTAGAGATGTGAGCCTAGACACAAAGGAATTCACACCAGCCACACAATAGCCTACAACAGCAGCAATTGAAGCTCAGTTTTTGTTTCTTTCTTTCATTTCTTTCTTTCTTTATTTTTCTCTTTCTTCTTTTTTTACAAAACCCCACAGTTCTAAAAGATTACACAAGGATTGGACGATAAACTACCAAATACCACCGATATCACACTTATTTTCACAGGTTCCTTGCAGGTCTTGTAAATATTGCCTTCCAAAGAAAAAAAAGATAAACAGAAGATCTTAGAATCTCTTTGGTGATTGCGATGCGCACATATGGAATTTTTGGACAAGGTTTGATCCGTTGGAAAAATTGTGAGATAAAACTTTCCAGATTGTGCTTACACTTACTAAACGGACAACATATGAAGCAATGACCTTTTTCTTCCAAAAACGAGAAGATACTCGAAATCGGAGCTGATTAGATTATTTCCTCTTTTGGAGATGCAAATTAGGAAGTGAATATCTTTCTAATTTCGTGATGGTGGGGATGGTGGCATTTTTTTTCTTTTGGCAGATCAAACGTGACAAGAAGTTGAACTCTAAAGGACTAAACACTAAGAACAGCAACTTGACTCGTCGAAACAACCACGAACTCAACAAGTTTTGACTAATAGTGAAAGTAAAAGGCACAATAGTCTAGGAATAATGGAAAAACAGATCTAGTTTTTTTTTGGCTTTTTATGAACTATAAGATGATAAAAGCAGAAAGAAAAGTAATGGTAGAACTCTCACCGATTAACCTTGCTCTGATTACCACATGATAGGATCATGGTTCTCGATCTTTCGATGAGAATAGGAGGGTTCAATTTGTGGAGGAGAAGAAGTTGGAGATTCGAATACGCCGTCCCCACGATGATATGCCTTAGCAATTGGTACACCGGCTCCGAAGTTGTATTGTTCTTCATGGCACACAATCAACTTGACCACGAGTGTCGCACCTGGTAATAAGAAGACAACCAGATGCTTTCCACATGTATGCCAGGATCAGTTCAACTCATACATGTGTAGATGAAAGTGAAATACCAAATAAAATACCATGTTCGGGTACATCACCTTATTACATAAATGACCTTCCAGGTCTAAAATAAAAGTACACAAGCAGCAGAAAAACATAACAAAGGGCTCCAACATAGGCGTTGCATGGGGGAGCGCCAGCCTAGAACATCTCTTCGGGATCTCTGTAGAAGTCCTCGTTCTCCACCTCTGTGTCTTCGTAGACTGGGGGAGGAAAAGTGCAACTAACAAGTTTGAGTACCAACGGTACTCGCAAGTTAAGAAATTATGACATGTGTGGTTCACAACAAGGAAGGCAAATAATAGGTAAAGCACTATAGCACTTACAACCTACTCTTACATGTTATTAAGCACCTACATCTAGGTGAAGTCCCAACCATTGTCCCAAAATCAATCCAGGTAAGATCCAACCTAAACCATAATTTATGTAACCATGTGCTAATTATGAATTTGGTTTCCAAGCCGCTCGTGTCCGTGAGCACGGCTGTCTAGACAGTTTGACAAAACTTTGCATAGTGTGTATACATTACCCATAGTTTGTGATTTCATCCCCTGTTGCCAGGAGGACTAAGGTAAACCTCCCTGATGCCCGTGGTAGCTAACCACAATACACACTTCCGTAGGTGTGTGGCTAGGAGATCACTATGAGGTGTTTCCGATGGTTCTCCCGACTTGCAATGGGTACTCTAAGGTTTCACCGCTCCGGCACCTGGAGTCTATTTTCCCTCCGCCAGGAGAAGCCCCCTCTTGAGCCATGCGGATCCCAAGGCAAAACCCATTCCCTGGTCGTTCATTTACCTATGCTACATCGGGAGAGACCAAATTACTAAACCAAGTTGTCCCATATACAATTCTGTGGTGATATGAAATGGCTTAGCAACTTCTTCCATAAACCGGTCCTTAGAATCCGATAGGTGTCAAGCCCCAAACCAAGGTCTTGTGCACGCATGCACCAATCCATACAAAACCCCCTATCAGATTCCTATCTACTAAATTCCATTGTAGCCATCAATTCATGTATCGTAATACATCAAATGAAATCTTGTAGATAAATAGATCATATTTTGATTAAGCATGGGTAAGCGTAAACTAATTTAATAGTAAAACACCCAAACCATGTTGATAAGGAATATTGTGGAAAATCTAGGAAAACATAACATAGGATTCATATTTTAATTTAGCATGCAACTAACTAAAACTTAACAAGAAGGGTGCAAGATGGTCAAGGAACTTGCCTCCAAATTGTGCCTCAGGGTCGACGGGAAATTGTTGCTCTTGGAGGTTAAAAGTGGGTTCTGGCCCCGACTCTAAATTACAACGATGCATGAAAAATAACATACAATAAGAACACAATAAAATGCAAACAATTCAAATAAACGCAAATTCCTACGCAAAAGTGATTTTATGGTTGATTTCAATTATAGGCATAAATCAATTGATGAGAAATTAGAGTTAAATGAAATTTATTGTGTAAAACATATTTTTAGAGACTTTTATACCATTTTTATATTTATTAGAAAACTAATATTTTTTTCTAGAAATTTTTATCCTTCAAAATAAGCTTAAATTATATTTATAATCAATAATGTAAATTTTACAATTTTTACACTAGGTTTATTAATTATTTCTATGTGCAAAACAATTTTTATGAACTAAATATACTTAAAAAGTATTTTTATGACTATTTCAGCAATTGAAATGAATTAATAAAAATAATGCAGAAATGAAATAAATAAAAAATATTTAAATCTATTTTTATAATTATTTTATACAAATTAAGGACTTTTATTTAATTTCTAAAACTAACAGGGGTTTTTCTGTAAAAACAGAACTGTTCCAGAGGTTAAAAATAATTTTTATTAAGTTCAGGGATTATTCTACAATTTTCCAGAATTAATTTGCTATTTTATAATATTCCAGGGGCCTAAAAACACTTTTTATTCAATTAACCAGTATTTTCCTAATTTCTAGAAAATCCAGGGGCTAGTTTAACATTTATAGGGGTTAGACTTGAATTCTAGAGAAACCCAGGGGGTAGCCCGCAAGTTTCCAGGGGCTTCGGCGCAAAACAGGCGGTGGGAAAAGTGATTTGAATGTGGGCCGTTGGTTTTAAAACAGATGGCCTAGATTTTATTAATCGAAGGGGTATGGGGTTTTAATCTCGGTCGCAGATTCGAAATGGACGGACGATAGGGGGCCACGTCACCCGAGTGTCGGGAGCGGTGGCCCAGGGGCGGCACAGGCTGCGGCGACGCGCGCTAGGCGGCGATCTCACCGGTGACGACCAAAATTGCCAAAAGAAGGCTACGGGGTACAACCGAAAGGCTTAAACGGAAGGTGGAAGCGAGGGGACCTCACTAGTGGTGGTCGTGGGGTCGGAAATTGGACGGAGGCTAGCTGGCGACGATGGGGAGCGGCGGAGCTCGTCGGCGCCCGATGAAATCAGCGACGCAGAACCTTTCTCCACCGACGAAGAAGTCCGGCACGCTCCTGAGGACACGGCGAAGGTGTTAGGCTAGTTACCGAGGTACGGAATTGAACGGTGCGGCGGGAACGTGGCCGGCATTACCATGCTCGGCGACGCTAGGGTTTGGGGTGTCAGGCGGTGAAATCCGAGGGGGAATGGCCCGACTTTTATAGGGGATCGGTGTGGAAATGGCCGACAGTCATGATGAGCATGATGCGCCTCTTGATTGAGGTGAAACGATCGAAATTGATAGGGAGGAGGGGGGGGGGGGGGAGTGGACGGCGCAGTGATGGCGCGCGAGCATTACGAGCGGGCGCGGCGGGAGGTAGATGGAGCTCCCGATAGGTGGGGCCGGCTTGCAGCGGGAGGAGAGAGGGGTGCGAGCGGTTGTCGCGCGGGGCCTGGGCGGCAGAGAGAAAGGGAGGGGGAAAAGGGCACGGGCCGGCGCGGGAGTGAGGAGGGAGTTGGGCCGGCTGGGGAATTTTGGCCCAGGGAGGGGTTTTCCTTTTTCTTTTCTTTTTCTATTTCTTTTCTGTTTTCTTTTTCTTCTCTTTCAAGATATGAATTTGTAATATGAATTTCTAGCGGATATGAACTTTCAAAATTCACAAAAATCAACCAAACATGATGCAATTGCCTTATATGAATTTTATTTCCAAAGAAAATATTTTTGTAGCTCTGCAAAAATTTATTTTACACACATTTTTTTTCAAAAAATATGGGTGTTACAACGAGGGCCTTTGTTCTTGCAAGCAATCGAAGAACATGCAACAACAGGAAGAACAAGCACTGATCTATTGAAACAATCAAAAAGTGGGGTTTCAAATACAAGTAGACGGGCAGTCTAGTTGACACGCTTGTGTTCAAGAAAGCAGCAGAAGCTAACTTTCAAATAAACAAAACCTACCATCTAATGAGGGCGGCGGCTACTGTTTAATACCTCCATACGGTCATGAGCAACCGTAATCACGAGTTCCTAATGGACTCTTAACAATACATGGGCCATTGGCCCAACTTTGATGATGTAGCACCACGGACAGAAAAGGTCTCATTATTAAAATAACGATTGTGGTCGGCTAAGAATAGATATGGATATGAGATCAGATCCTTTTGAAAGTAGACTTGGTAATCTTTCCAGGCAGTTCTTGAACTCCCAGATTGGAGTCTGTATGAAGTACGTGCTGGTGGCTATCACGATTTAGGGATGTTCTATTGTCCAAATCCAGTCTGCGCGAATTCTCTTCCCTTTGGCTCCTATCCATTTTTCCTAAGCAAAACAAGAAAGCTTGATGTGCATGAGCGCGAGTAATAAGACCAAAAACCGGTAGTTGAGAGGGTGTGGATGTATCGACGGTGTTGATGTCCTCATCAGTTCGGACAGCCCGAACATTGTGTTTTAACAAAATGTTCAAAACAACAATTTGAGCTTCGAAACATGAAACAAATGTTACAAAAATTGTTTCTTTTTTTGTACTGAGAAATTTTTCTAGCAATTTTAATTAGTGCAGCTTTTTTTGCACGTGCCTTTTTCTTGCTATCCATGCGGCTTTTCTTTTGCACTTGCCTTTTTCTCAACTTTGGGTAGATAATAAAAATGGACCAAGAACAAAGTGGCACTAAATCTAGCGGTGAAAAACTTAGGACCAACAACTTGACAGAAAAAGCAATAGTGAATTCAACAAGTCGAGAGCCAAGTAGTCAAGCAAAAGGTCAATGTGTTTTTAGATTTTCAGATTGAACTTATGTAGGCAAAAGTGGACTGTAGGTAAATGAAGAACAAAGGAGAAGGAAATATCTCATCGACCAACTTGAAATCTAATACCATTTCATAAACATAACGGGTATAGGGGATGCCCTATCTTTTGATGAGAGATGTTGGTGGTGAACGGATTTGGTGGAGGCAGACGTTGGCTGCCCGACTACTACAACAAGAATGGTGTGGCGCCTTGAGTGACAATTACACTATCTTCTGATAACTATTATTTGGGTATAGGTCGACATTGTGCTACCCGACTACAACAACCACAAGGGTGTTGCGCCTTAGCGATAGTTACACCGGCTCCTATTGTTGTTGTTCTTGCCATGCCAAGAACAGTCTTGAACCTGCAACCAATCGAAGAAAAAGCAAAAACAAGATAACAAGTGAACACTCACGAGTGTGATAAGTTGAGGTTCTGATTCAAGAAATCGGAAGGGTCACATCAATACTTGTGTTACAAGGAAATAGAAAAATGTCTAAACTTACAAAAAACAAAACCCAAGTTCTTCCTATGGCTGCTACTTGCTTATATAGAAGAGGAAGACTAGAACTCAGGATTGAGTCACAAGTCTTGTTCAACATTTTCTGGGCAGCTCAAGCGTCATCTGCCTTTGATTATTGATCTAATGGAAAGTAGACGAAGAGACCTTTCCAACAAGGCTTTAATAGGTCCCCATTTGAAGGATAATTATTGAACATCCAGGAATGGATTCACCTGATAACTGAGTTCACGTGCACGAGTGCATGTCATTGGACCTTGATTAGCTGCAAGAGGTGAATGGGCTGCTGTTGTGGTTGTATCAAAAGTAGTGATATCCTCATCAGGAAACTTCTTCGCTGTCCTTGAATGGAAATGCGATGGCTTGGTGTAAATCTTTTAGCGGGCAACTCTGACGTGTCTGTGTGGGGGACCTTTTGCAAGGGATGGAGAGATCCATCCATACTAGGGCCTCTTGTGAAAAGTGGTTGCGTGCAACATAGAGAGAAGTGCATCGACGTGGCTTCCTTCTGGGCATACATGTTGTGCATTCCAGGTTGTTATTGACTCGAATCACCATTGCTTGTGGTTATGGACTGAGCAGACTTGTTCACTGAGTCGTGACATTGTAATAAAGAGTAGTTTCTATAATATGAATATGCTGCAATGATAATTATATTGTATTACAATCTTGCATGTATTAGAGATAGCACAAATTAAAGTTATGTTTTATAGAACAGTTAACTTGCTACTAAAAGATGAAAACTAAAGATTAACATATAGGCGAGTTTATTCATGCAATTCAACTTTCCTTTGTTTAGAGTCCCTACATGTAGAGTTCCATTTTTAAGTGAGATGATGATGTCTTGCTGAGCCTTCGTGCTCACGGTTGCTATATATGTGGTTTTGCGAGTAGTAGTTTAACTACTGCTATTGCGGTTGCCTGTGAGACCTCAGACTTTCCGAGGTGTATGGGTCATGAGAGACTTTGCGAGAAGCATCTGCGAGCATTGACATCTTTTCTTATGCTTAGATCGGATGAGAGTACGAGTATATTCTTCCGTTGCTTAAGTACTCCTTATGTACATTATTTTGTAAACTCGAATATCTTATGAAATAAAGATTTTTTTATGTTTCACGTATTCTTTTCATTTGTGTTGTTTGGTGTCACATCGCACGGCACCACTCAATGTGATCACTAGAATGTCGGAACCCCGATCCTCACAGTCTGGTATCAGAGCTACATTGGGAATAGCACGTTTGAAAAAAGCCTATTTCTAAAAACTTCTAAATAGTCGAGTGAGGATTAGTGATTATGCCCACATAAGGTTTATAATAGCATAGCTATTAAGGTGGCAAAGCTAACATACTTGTTATTATATTCAGTAACAACGCTCTGACATCAGGTAAAAGGTAAGGCACGCCACCGCAAGCGGATCAATTGTAGTAAGCTCACCATACGAGACGTAGTATGTGATTGTCCCCCGTGGCTTGGCACATGAGTTAATACGAGTCTCCGAACCTCTTTATGATTATGGGAAAATATGAGCCCCTGATCCCCGGTGTGCTTCAGGAAAAAGTGAGGATACCCCATCGTGTGATCAAAAACGCGATTGTATACAACACTTTAACATTCAATGGTCAATGTGCCATACACAGCGCTCGTCGTCGCCGTGCCTCATCTTTTATTGGACAGTACATGGTATTTGTTGGGTTGATAAAATTTCCAACCGTGACAACCCGTTCGCGCTCTACTCGGGTCCTCTATCGTGTGGTGTTGAAACGCAACCATGTTTCTCGATATGTGTGCACCTTAAGGACGTTGTGTATAGAAACATACAGGGTGTTAGTTTTGGTGACTCATTTATATTATTGTGACTGCTTGTCGTGCTGCCTATGACGCCTTGCCCTGTTGTGGCGCTATTGTGTGCATTGTGAATGTGTGTATTTTGTAGGTACATTAATCCCATCATCCACAGCTCGATTAGAAAATATTTGCGAGTGAATGTCATTAGTGCCACTGTTTAAACTTATGCCAGAATACCGGCTTAGAATTATGTTTGGTGAGGACGTAGTACCAACATGTATTCCATAGATGCATTAATCAAGCTTGCTGCAAAATGCACTCGATAAGATGTAATAATACCAATATTATTTATCAATCGTAGATTTTGAACTAAGTTTAAAATCTGAGAAGGTTTTCAAGTCAAGAGTTTCAAAAACCAAAGTGATCTGTTTTTCTGCCAGCAATTGACCTGAATTTGGAAAGCCATAACTCCCATTAGAATTCTCCAAAAAGATGTACCATACATGGTTGGAAAGTTTAGAGGGTCTTCTAGAACTCTTTTGTTCAACTCCAGGGAAGAATTCCCCTGGAACCTATTGAAACTTTCAAGTTTCCAAAAACTGCTAAATCTGGACAGACATTAGGACAGTTTCTGGACCTTGTACCGTTTTTGTAATATCTCTTAGTAGAATCATTGGATGGTTTCATCTGATACATTTCTGGAATCCTTGTGATGTAAACACAATGTTGTAATTTAATGTTTTGGCAATATTTGATATTATCTATTTGTAAACTGTGGCCAAATCCACTATATACAAAGGAGGTGCTGTCAAAATTTCCTATAAAATCTGGGAACTTTGTCAAAATTTAAAAATTCATATTTCCTAAACCAGAGATTATATGAAGGAAAATAAATACTCTTTGCAATGCCCTTGAAGTCTTCTACAACTGTTGTTTTCACTCCATAATTAGATTTCCAATTTAATTTAGGGATTTGGTCACTGGAATAGAAACTGGTCCAAACTGCAGAACACTGAGATGTGATTTTGTACCTTGTGTGTTTTGACCATAACCTGCTATACACGAATTACCAAATGTTGTATGATACATTTACGAAATTATTATGACTTATACTAAAATTTGTAGTTTTATGTTCTGAGAAATTTGAATCGGAAATATTTGAAACATATGAATCAAAGTAGGTAACTCCAAGTGGAGTGTTGCTGAAAATTTTCCAGCAGATCAATCCACCTTGAAGCTTCATAACTTTTGATCCATAATTGATCTGGGGGCGATTGAATACTCATCGGAAATATGTTTGAGTTAACTTCAACTTTGGTTTTGGCTCAAAGCATGAAAAGTCTTTTAGCATGATCAAAATTGAGTTTTAGTGAAACTGGTCGAGGCTGCCAGAGTTGTGACCAGTCCCACTTGCTTTGTTTTTGACAGTGTTGAACCTAAAGTTTGTTAAAACTTTTATGCGTTCACAACAAGCTCGGATGATGCTAGCCTTAGTTATACACCAAATTTACTCTTCCTTTCCCAGGGTCGTCACTTTGGACTTGAATGGCATTAGGGTGCATATGCATGCACGTCGAAAAGCTTTGACACTTCTCTTTCCACAATAATATTTTGATCGGCCTATAGCTAGCTTGATGATTTCCGTAAAGTTATATATCAAGAATTGCTGGTCTGGCAATGTCGGCACCCAACCAATTTTCCCAACCGCACTATTAATTGCTTCATTGTTGTTTACCGGCAAATCATATGACCATGGTGAAGGAACATGGGTCATCATTTATTTTTTTCGTAATCAACAAAGGTGTTGATTATGCTTTCGCAAACATCACCGTTTCAAGTTTCAACTGTTGTACACTTAGTATAGATTTATGCAAGTTTGGTTAGTTAAGCAAAATTACTGGAGGTCATACTGCAGTAAAGGCTTAGCTGATTGTTACACTTGCTTAATGAAATATTTATGTCATGCTTCTGGGATTGCTTTTCCTTCAGTGTGATGCAAGGATTGATAGTTTTTCTTTAAATGGTACAAATTTCTTTTAAACAGTATAAACCAGTGACCAAAGCCTTTTTAAATCGTGTGGCTCAAAAACCTTTACAATGTGGTTCACATGCAACATCTTTCTGAAAGTGGGAGGTTTCAGCACGGCAGAGTTTATCTGTTGTAATGGACCTTGTGATGGAAGTTGTGTACCGTTAACACAAACGGTAATCAGGATAAATTGTTTCATGACCCTTTTTCCATCGGTCAATGATGGTATATCTCAGCGGCATGAGACCACTTTTGCATGTCACCTTTCCCATAGAATTTTATGAGGTGTGCTCTCAAGTTCCTAGACTGAAACTTAAGGGGGAAGGAGTGCCCTTCATGTAACTTTGGTATTTGATTATTAAACCTCCTTTGCACTGGAGGACGTCAACACCAAAGTGACGATGGGGTATTCTATTTTCAAGTGTGCAAGGTCGGAATGACAAACTGGCTCACCCTAGAGTACAATAGTAGATTTTACATCTTTACTGTTTTTGAGGAAACGAGTAGCATGATCTCCACTCGATTCTACTGTAACAACTATGGTCAGATAGGAGTATTGATTCAGATTGTATGGACATCATGACAGTATGCACACGGAGCATGGAGTAAATGCTTGTGAGTGCTAGACGACCCATTCAGAACGATTACGTTTTACCATAAGATTTTCTTTGATGAATTGTTTGACAACATTTATGTGTGGTATGACCTTGTGATTGCACTGTGGTGACATAGGTTAAGTACCATATTGGTAGATAAAAAACTGTCCCTTGTCCACCACCTATTGCAAATTGCTATTGTGTTGGTTGCCTCCTCTTCAAAGGTTATCTCTTTGCTACTTTTGAGGGCAACCCGACCACATTCTCTAACGAGTAAAGATCGTTAGTAAGAACACTACGAGATGAGAAACCTGACCCTTTACTATGACACCACAATTCTATTTCTAAGTTGTGGTTAGAAGATTTCAGGGAGTGCTGCCTAATCGGAAAATTTAATCCTTTAGCTCAATCGTACTCGCTACGTTAGTTTGAAATGATTTTCATCTGTCCTTGTTATCTTGTAGTCGACGACCTTGGTAAAGTTATGCAAGGTGTATTCCTTGTCTAGCATCTTTCATGACCAAGTTCATCAAGCCTTGTGGACCTCAAGATATGTCTTATCTTATTGAATCGTCTTACATACTTTTGCTCAATCTATAAAAGTTAATGCATCATACCGTATGCATCTTCACCTCGCGATAAGTTGCATATGCACTAAATTCTCCAAATTGTATTGCATCATGACTCACCGCTCACTAAGGATATAGAAACACATTAAAGGGGATTAATAATGAACTTTGAGCAAGGATATGTCTCTCCATTCAAAAACCTAAGTAGTGTCAAAATAGTCTTGAGCTATGAAGCACCGATTACTCGAGCTCCTTGTGATCAATGCTCGATTCGAGCAGTTAGATTTCGAAGCTAAGAATGGTATAGAGAAATAACATGGAACCTGAAGATTTCACAAATTCAATTTGCTTCAAAGTTGTTAACATCCTTTCTCGGTTAATGACTTACTTTTACCAACCATTTCCCATCAACTTTCTTTTTCACTTCTCTAGAATCTCAGGACGAGATTACTTTAAGGGGGAAGGATTGTGAAATCCCGTGCTGGAGAAGAACATGAAGATGAAAATGTAAACTTAATTTTTTTTAGTGCAAATAGAAATTCAAACTCAATTGCACTATGTAGATGACAAATGAGAAAGAAAATATTAGAGATAAAAATGCATTAAATCAAAAAACCCTAAATGATGAGGTTCAAAATTCAAATAAAGATTTTTCTCAAATTAGATCAAACATCAAAATTTAGTTTGCCAATAAATCCCTCATATAAACTGCACCCGAAATTTTTTATAATTTTTTAGCATCATTTGCTTTGTATTTAAATAAGAACCTTGAAAAGCTTTCGAATTGAAAATTCAAATTTGAATTTGACTCAAACTTTGCAAATTCTCGAATTGGAGTTCAAATGTGGATCCACATATTTAACTTTGCTTGGCTGCCAAGTTTGTGAAATTTTAGATATCTTTTGAGTGAGGAATTAAATTTCAGTGAAGATGAGAGGGGAGAGGATAAGAATGGGTGGGTCCCACTGACCAGAACAGAGAAGGGATTTCTTCTCTCCTCTGTTCCAAAGCACAGGTGCTCTGCTCCCGATACCTGCCACCTCAAGCCATGTGCTTACAGCTAACAGCACCTCACCTCTCATCCTCATCCCTCAACGTGATATTTTCTTGCCCACAAACAAAGAACAATTTCAATCTCAACTTTAAGTCATTTCCCTGCTCACGCTTCTAGTTCTAGCTCAGCAGTTTTGGCTCATCGCCGTGCCATTCCCTCGCCGGAGATGCTGCAATCTACTCTTCCTCACCAGAGCCGCAGGTGGACGTGCGCGGTGTCGCCCTCCACTTCTTCACCCGAGCACTCAGCGGAAGCTATTCATCTCGGTTTGGATTGCCGCCGGGCTTCATTGTCGCCAGGCCGCTCTGGAGCTTCTCCCATCCAACCAAGGTAGCAGCAAGCCGCACGCTATCCTCCTGGTCATCCTCGAGCGTCCACGACGTTGTTCTTACCTTCCTCAGGGTGGCAAGCGCTGTTTCTTCTTCCTCGACTCTGTTTTCGGCCGTCACCTCCTCTCCACATCGCCCGGGCCATCCAGTCACTTGCATGGCCGCAGAATCACGCTCAGGGGTTCACAACCATCCATCCTTTCTGCTCCCCAATTTATTCCCCTTTCCATAGTGCCAGTGAGCAGATATACCGAATCTTGCGACGGTCAAGTATTTGAACAATGGTTAGAATTTTCACCAAATCATCGTGCACATTGGTATATTCATATTTTCAATTTTGGAACACCTTCCTCACATCCTTGCGGTTCTTCTGGGTCAAGTAGAGTAGAAAATGAGGGACTGTAGCCTCTATATGGTGTAATTTTACCACCGCCACCATGGACGCCCGATGAACCATCACTTTAGATCCTTTACAGTTTTATTGGCGTCCATAATGATGCTCCTCATCGGTTCAGAGTGCTGTAGGAGAATAAAGTGAGTTGTTTCATGCCTCGTAGTGATTTCTATATCAACGGAGTTCGGTTGGCCAGTGCACTGTCCTTAGTGTAGTTACAGCCACCGCCGGCTTGATCCCATGGTACCATCTTGTTCTCCAGCTCGAGATACCTCTGGCAGCGAGAATGAGCAGGGAAGGTTGACCCGACTAGGGTTGCGGTGAGGTACCGCTGCCGGGCGCCGCCGGACCTCACCCTGGCCGAGGGTTGAAGGCGGCAAGATAGGGGATGACTCACCCTGCCAGATCCTTTGTGGCCAGGGGACCATAAGCGCCAAACGCGCCTTATAGTCAGTAGCCCCAAGTGGCATTCACTCCATTGGCTGGTTTAAATGGAGTGGGTCCACCTTTCAACGGTTTAATTGAATTTTCCTTTAGAAAGAAAAATCCACATTTGTGCCAAACTTTAGAAAACCATGTCTCACAGTAGGAAACTCCAAAATTGCCCAAACAAATTTTGTTGGACTCCTATCAACAAATACTTTCCAGTGGTGCAAAATAATGGGTATGAAAACCATTTTTATTTTCTGAATAATGCCTTTTTCAAAAACTGTGGGGGAATTAATTCCAGGATCAATTATCATTTGAAAATTCTCAAACTTTGCCACAATAGTCTTCATGGAATACTTGAATCCGAGTAAACATTTCAGCCTCATTAACCTTTTTAATGGTGTTAATTGTTGAGGTTTGTCTCAGGTTATTTAGAAAATTCTGAATACACCAGAAACTTTTTTCCCGAAATTGTTAAGAACTTGTAAAATCAATATCTCCCTCTAGGTAGCTTAGAAAATTGTGAAAATAATTTTGTTGGACTCATGGTGACAAACACTATCGGAAAACCCTACTTTTATACATGAAAAAGCTACATAATTGCTCCGTTAATTCAGATAATGAAAAAGCTTTGAGGAATTATGGAGGCATCATTCTTTCATAACTGGAGCTGAAATTTTGCCAGCCGTTCATGTATGACCTATCGAAGCCACTATAACATTTACAGGTTTTTAGGCACTGTTTTTATACAGGATTTAGGCTGTGTAAATCCATTTGCATAATTGATATTTATGGAGCCCATAAAAAACCAAGTAAGAAATCCTTGTAGACCAAATCTGATATGTGCCTCAGATTTTAAAAAGTCAACAGAACACCTCGTCTAAGTCCCTGCATGAGAGTTGGGCATGAGTAATCCATTATGATTCTCATATCATGAGTGTTTTCACCAAGTGTTTTGAGTCATGTGGACAGAACACTTTAGACTCAAGCTTGATCTGTATTCAGCTATTAAGCAACCAGTATAGAGATCCTTAGATAGCCTGTGAACTTCTCCTTTGATACAATATCAGATTCTTATAGTGTTTTCTCTTTATTAACAATAACATCTGCATGTCATATCGATAGCTCACGTGGTGATGAAGATGGATGAGGAGAATCACTTGGAGGAAAAGCAATTTGACATCGATCTTGCTACAAGAAAGTTCTATTCCGAAGCAGCAACAAGCGCATTATATGAAGGAAATCAACTCGAAGCCCAATTCAGATGTTCAAGACACTAACTTTGTTGACATTTACTAGTCGCAACCTATGGCAAGCCCCGGTTTGCATATAACAGCCTTTATAAAGTTTTGCTTTTGTATACACTATTTGTATGAGGTATCTTTTGTGCATTAGGTCATGTTTTGATGGTACTCCACACGCATGACAAAATAACCCTTGGAGTGGTTGGGTAGGACATTACTCCATCATATTATATTTCTATGCTTAATTGTTTAGTTGACAGGTCGGTAGAAGTCGAGTAGTTGGAATCTACTCGCGAGAATGGTCACATTTTATCGATCACAAGTCAAGTAGTTGAATTCTACTTGCGACAGAAGTCGAGTGAGGGGAACCTACTCGTGATATGTCACCACAATAATCACTCTTAAAGTTGAGATGTGGACGGGGATTTTTGTAGGATGGGATGCACAAGGTTGATCTTGACCCGAAGGGTGGGACAATGCTTGTGACCAAATCGTGCCTGGGTAAGTAATGGCGAGTCGGATGTGGAGGTTGGGTTGTAGCCCTGTATGTGTTGATTAAGGACCGATCCGTGTGCGTCCCTGTTGGGCAAGGTTGAGCTGTACCGGATGCATACTGGTATATGGGACCCAGGAAACTAATGTAACTCGTAGACCTTGGTGTAGAAGCATCTCCGCTGTCATTGAATGGAGATGCGAAGACATAAAGGTGTAAATCTTTGAAAGTGCATCTAGGCATCCCCGTGGGTTCTGGCTGATTGATGACGACAATTAAGAGTCTAATGAGCTAAGTTCATCTTAAGCACAGGTACAATGATTGAAATGAGATGAAACCCTTCAAAAAGTAAAAGGATATAACGGTCGTCAAAGGCTCAAGAGTAGAAATTAGGGTTTCTATGAAGTTGAGCTTATATGAGCCGTGTCATGTGAGAAGGTGGATGTATCATGTGTATTGAGATCATTCTAAGGGGCTCAAAGTGGTGATTGAGAGAAACACCTAAGTGAGAAGCCAAAAATGAGAAAAGACCCTAGGAGGCCGGACTAGTCCGGGCCTCAAGGTTGGACTAGTCCGGCTAGGCAGACCAAGCCCGTTTTCAGACGGACCAAACGTCACTGGAGTGATTCATAGAGATTTTGGAGCTAAGTCGATCGGACATGTCCATTTTTGGACGGACCAAAGCTCCCTGGAAAAGTTCGGACTTGTGCGTATGGGTACGGACTAGTCCATTTGAGACTTAGTGAGATAAACCGAGAGAAACCCTAGAGGGCCGGACGAGTCAAGGCCTACCCAGATGAGTCCGTTTTAGGACGGACTAAACCCTTATGTCCTACTTCAGACTAGTTCGTTTTGGACCGGACTAGTCTACTGTTTAGTGACCGTTCGAATTTGGAAATTTGGCGGGTAGCGTGACGGTTGTCGCGTAGTGTGGCAGCTATCGGGACCTGACCAGAGGTCAGTGGTCCCATTGGGCCGCACTAGTCCGGGGCCAGTGGCCAGACTAGTCCGCCCTTCTACTGAGGTTAGCAAAAGGGACTCAGGGCCCCCTACAAAAAGGGGATCCCCGACCTAATTTGAACAAGACTTGAACCCTAGCGCCTCCACAAGTGACCAAGAGCCTTACAAAGCCTTCTACTTGTCCTACTAGCCCTCTAAGACCAAATCTTGAAGAGATTAGGGTTTGGGGAGGAGAGTGAAGGAAGATCATCGCGCTTGGGCTCTCGGTTTGATCTCTTTACACATTGTGATTGTGTTTTCTGGCTTGTGTGAGTTGAGCTTCGTGTGCTCCTCATTGTATTGATTTGTGTGAGCCTCAACTTGTGAGTAGCCTTGTCAGAGGTTGATTCCGGCAATTCTCCCGGTACCACCGTTGGTAGCCCACGGAGTTTGTAGTTTGGTTGTGGGCGCGTAGAGATTCAGAACACGATGGCATGTTGACACGAAGATTTACGTGGTTCGGTCCGCCTGAGCGTAATACCCTACTCCACGGGTGTGTGTTGTTATTGTATTGAGCGTTTGAGCGCTTTGAGTGTGAAAGACTAGAGTGTCTCATCACAGTGTACGTGGGTGTCTGTCCCCCTGTGTATCGCTCAACCAATCCTTTTATAGTTCAAGGACTGGTCGTTACATCGTTAGCCTGGCCCGACAGGTGGCCCTGGCGGTTACTGATGCTTAATACATCATTAATGAGCTTAATTACCCTTAATAGTGTGGTAACATGCTTTGACAGTGGTGTTACTCGTATTAAGGGCCCTCCGATCGTGTGTCATTAAGATAGCATTAGTGACATTTAATCGAGTCTTGAGGTCTTTAATGTTCCTTGAAGGTCCGAGCCATTGGAAGTCCACCACTTTGCCTGTTGAGGTTGAAGGTCCGGCAGTTGGACGCGTGGTAGCTCCGGAGCTTATCATTTGGGATGGGTAGGTCCGGTGCTGTTGTACATGGGTCGGTACTAAAGCTTCCATCTGTCGGGGGTTAGGTTCGGGGGTGCCGCACAAGTATTTAGCACGGAGCTTTCGCAGGTAAGGAATGTAGCTCCAATTTTATGATACACATGGCGGCACTAGGACTAACCATAGAAGGGAGGCAAGTCCGGTTCCGTATGACACGTGGGGCCTTCAGAGGTCTTCAACTAAGGTATGTGGAGTTCCTTAGCATTCTTTGCAAGCCCAAAGGGTATCCGGTACACAGGGTACCGACAGTGGCCCCTTGGGCCCACCTGTGGGAGAGACCTTTTGAAGGAAGTCGTTCTGCTGGAGGTGGGTCCATCCTTCGGTTTTTGAGCCGTGTCTTCAAGGGTCTTTGGATGTGCCATTGGAGGTATTTCGCAGTTAAACCATCGCCGCGTGGCATATCCAGGATGCGGCAGGTGAGATCTGAGCGAGCGGATCTCACACAATTGAAGGTCGCTAGTTCCCGATACAAAAACTGTATCGGTTTCGCGCATCCTGTCAGGCTGTCGCCTTCGGGTTTCCCGCCTCTCATGATGACAATTGTTCGCCTGGGGTAAGGACCTTTACTTGATCATCAGGGTGGCCCCGGGCCCCCTTGTCATTGGCAGGGTGAAGTTTTTGAACTGTATCGTCGGCTCCTCTGCGGTTTCCATCCAAGCGTTATGGGGGCTTACTTAAGAAGGAAAGCGCGCACTGTTTGGAGATTCCTTAAGCCTTCATTGGAACTTGCGCTTGAATCCTCAAAACTTTTGCTTGCTTTTCATCTCTTGCCCCGCTGTGTTGCAATGAAGTTGGGACTCCCAAAGAGTCGCATTGGGAGCAAGAAGGAGTTGTCTAGGGTTCGGACCTACATGGGTTGGTCCATTGACTCCTTGGACAACGACATTCGCTGCGGCAAGCTTCCCTTTGAGAAGGAGCGAGCCGGAGATATGGTGTACTTCCTTGGGTACGCCATGGCGGGTTTGATCTCGCCTTTCTCCACTTTCTTTTTGATGCTGCTAGATTTCTATGGTCTGTAGCTCCACCATCTTGGCCCCCACTCAATCTTGCTGGTGGCGACTTTCCTCCACTTTTGCGAGATGTGGGTGGGTGTGCCCCCTTGCGTGGAGTTGTTCCGTACCTTCTTCACTGTCCACCCCACCGGGAAGAGTGATGAGTTCATCGGCTTCTTCTACTTCGTGAAGCAGAAAAACTCCCCCCTCAAGTACTTCAGGTCCTTTCCTTCCGGCAAGTGGGACGACTGGAAGAAATATTGGGTGGTCATCACTGTGGAGGGACACGAGAGGCTGGAACTGCCTGAAGGCCTCCCCCGCGTCGACACCAACACTTGGAGTGACGTGCCGAAGCTATCGAGGGAGTACAGGCCCATTCTGGATAGAATCCAGGAGTGTGTCGAAGGTGGGGTGACCCCCCAGATGGTCTTCGGCAACTTCTTGACGAATAGGTGGGCCCCGCTGAGGGCTAGGGGGTGGACTGCCTGGGCCTTCAACAGTGAGACGGATACCAACCGCATTGAGGTTGGTTTGGGCACCAACCTTAACGATGAAGCCTTGAAGACCCATCTCAAGAAGTTTCAGCCTCGGAACATAGGCCCCGGCGACGTGTCACCACCAGCGGCCTTCCTTCCTCTGAATACGATTCCAGAGGAGTGCAGAGAGCTCCAAAGGAAGATGCTGCTGTTGGACAACTTGGGCCTGATGGAGAGGCGATCAACCTCTGCGGTGGCAATCCCCGAAGCTTCAAATGGAGGCTCCGCTCCCGCCCCGAAGCGAAGAGCCGAAGTCGTAGGCAAGGGCAAGGAGTTGGCCGAGCCCTTGAGCCGCAAGAGGATGTTGAAGCACTCTGACGGGAGGTCCATCAGACATGCTCCTTCTGCAACAGCTCCTTCTCCCCGGCGGGGGAGATCTTCGTCGGTGACTCCTACTCCAGCATCGGCATCTCTCCAGGATGCCAACTCCGGCCATGTGACTCCGGTACCAGGGCCAGCTAAGGGCTCTAGGTCTGAGGGTCCTTCTCAGTCGAGGGGGCCTCAACCAACACGTTACTGACGGTGGCAGCAAGCTCCGGGGAGCCTTCTGGAGCTACTACGTCAGTGGCGACAGGGTCCGGACCTGAGCGTCTGGTGAAGGGGTTCCGCGCTAGCTGGAGCAGAAGCCTTCCAAGGTAAATTTGATTTTTTACCTCAGTTGGTTATTTTTTGTTTTAACCATATTTTGAGTTTCTTCGTCCTTCATCCACAGGGTACCCAAGAAAGGGTTTGAAGCTCCGGTTCCTACAGCAGCAACTGATGCTACGCAGACGGAGGATCCAGCTCCAGTTCCAGCGCCACCCCAGGTGGTGGCTGAGGCCTCGGCAGCTCCGGCGCCAGCTGTTGTGGTCCTTGACCTCGAGTCATCCCCTGAAGCTCCCGTGGTAGCGCCGGACCACGGGATTGAAGATGTACCAGCGGCACCAGCTCCGGAGGTTGAAGCTCTGTTTTTGGATGCTGTGATGACAGACGCTCCGGCCTCAGAGCCGGAGGTAGCTGTAGTTTCGGCCCTAAAGCCGGATGTTGTTGAAGCCCCGGCGGTGGAGTCGGTGGTTGATGAAGTTCCGGTGCCCGAGCCGGTCGTCGCGGTGGTGCCGACCCCTAAAACGGTAAAAGTCGAAGCACCGGCGCCTGAACCGGCGGCGGAGGAGGCGCCATCACCGGAGACGGAAGTGGCCACAGTTCTGGCCGACTATTCAACGTCTGCCCCGAAGGTGGTGGTTCCAGAGGTACCCGCATCTGTGCCAGGGTGCCAAGACGAAGCTGCCGGTCCCCCGCCTGAGGGACCAATTGCTAATGACCTGGCGGCGGGACCTTCGGAGCTGACTTCCGAGGTAGGATCTTCCGTTGCGGGACCTTCCTCGGCGACGACCGAGGCTATCCCGGAGAGCGTCCCTAGTGTCGCGGAAGCTCAGGGGACCGCTCTTGTAGAGTGGGACTCGGTTTTTGTTATGGAGAACCCGCTGGAGTCAGCGGAGAGGACCCCGGCAGATCTGGAGCCGATCCCCCTGTCGTTGTCCATCGACAACGCCTGCTCCAGCCTTCATCGGGTTCAACTGGCCTTTTACCACGGCAGCAAGGCTCTCGAGGAGGAGCGCCAAACCCTTAGGAGGTGGCGCAATCGGTTCCAATTCAAGACCAAGCTGGCGCACACGAGGCTGGCCGACGACAAGGAGTGGGTGAAAAGGGAGATGGTCCGGTTGGAGTACTGGGGTCAGCTGCTAGATGAGAGGGAAAGCATGGTGCGATCCCTTGAGAACCAGTCTCAGGCCATCCATGAACAGTCCGTGGCTGCTAATGAAGCAGCGAATGATCGTCAAGAGAAGCTCAGCGCGATCCACGACAGCCTTGTCATGCGCCACGAGGCTCTTGAAGAACGGGAGAAAAAGCTCAAAGATGAAGAGCAAAAACTCCTGGAGCTGCGGGATGACCTCGTGAAGAGGGAGGCAGAGCTAGCTCAGAGGCTGGTTCTGGGTGACAAGAGCCTCGGAGAGCGCACCAGGAAGTTGGAGGAGCTCTACGAGAAAGAGGAGAAGAAGGCCTGGCAGCGGGGACAAGACCTCACCAAGAGGGAGAATGAGGTTACTGCCAGGGAGAAGAAAGTGCGGGGCCGGCAGAGAGACCTTGTCGACCGCCGGAACAAGATCCACATCCGCGAAGAGGAGCTTGGTAAACTCGAAAGGCAAGTTGCTGAAAAGATTCAGCAGAACGCCAAAGAGGTCGAGCGCCTTGCCTAGGAGGATTCGCAGCTTGCGGCGGCCAAGAGGTCCTTGGAAGAGGTGCGAGGCTCAAGGGCTGCGTAGCCTGAATAAGTTTGGGACTTCTTGGGCAATGCCAATGATGTGCTGATGCTGCTGGGTTTTAGTCTCGTGCGTCTGGATGACCCGGAGCCAGAGTTAGACCTAGTGTTGAAGGCGTTGAGCTCGGCGGGCAGCAAACTCATCAAGATGGGCGATGTCATCGCGGATCAATTGGAGACTGAAGGGAAATCCCTTGCGCAGAACGTCGTAGAGTACATGCTAATGTGCTACACAAATCGGGATCCTCACTTCCCATTAGATCCAGTGCTTGAGGGTCTCATTGATGGAGAGGGATATGCCGCCATGTCCAGCATGTCGGAGGTTGCCCAGAAGGTCGCCTCGTTCTTCCATAGGATTTGGGACTTTCTCCTTGTATCTCCCGCTTGTATCTTCTCTTCCTTTGATCAATTTTGTAATCTCTTGTCTCCAGATTAATGAAATCCAAGAATTTTATGAATTTCATTTTTTTTTCCTCAACACCTTTGCCCCACTTGGCCCCCTGGTAGATGTACATAATTTGATTATGAACATGTACCAAGAGGATGTAGAATTTTGTTGAAGACTTGCGCGCTTCAAACTTGTAGTTTGTAGGTCCAAAGTCGTCGATAGTAGGGGCCCCCTGAGGTTGTCGGAGCTTAGTAGCTCTGGCAGTGACCCTTGTCAACACGTTGAGCGTCGACAGTTAGTCTTCTGGGGTTGTCGGAGCTTGGTAGCTCCGGCAGTGACCACTGTCAACACACGGTGCATCGACGGCACACCCCACTGGGGTGTCTTCCCACCATCTTTTCTTCATGTTGACGGCTGGCCCCCTGGATTTTCCAGAACTTGTAGCTCCGGCGACTTCTACTATCAATGTTTGAAACATCGACAACAGATCACGTTAGGGGGTGTCAAAGCTTTGATAGCTCCGGCTTCATCCACCATCATCATGAGATCTTTATTTTTCCTGCACACTAAAGTCAAGAAAAACAGTAAAATCCATTTCCTATCTATAACTCAATTGCGGCTTACTATTCCCGAAATAAATTTTTAGGTCGAATGCAATTCTATATACAATCAAGTGCATTGGCTTGTTTTCTCCAGGTCCGATCGTTTCTGGACTCGCCTTACTTCGGCCTGCCGGGGTGTAGGTAGAGTAGCGTACCTAGGGTGCAGGACCAGGCTAAGTCGATAGCACACTCCGGACATAGATTGGCTTGGCGGCATTCAGGCGAGTAGGCCATTCAACAATGTTTAGACCCAGAAGAATTAACAATGCAACTTGAATTATAGATGAATTGCTTGAGCTAAAGTTTCTTGAGAATTGCACAACTTTGTTATAGACAAGAAAGAGAAAAATAAAAAATATTGAGCCTGTACAAAATAAATGCACGTGGAGTCTGTTTTCACATAATGATGTCTTTCATTATAGGTCTGAGGTACAGGGGAAACAAGTACACTCTTAGGGTACGGAACCAGGCTAAGTGTGTTGCGTTTCTCGTTTGACCCAAGGTAGCTAGCTACACTTTTAGCTTTGAGACCGTGACAAGTGTTGCCTAAACCTTGCGGACCTTCCGGGAAAGGTCCGGCTGTTCTCCCAGAGGAGCTACCCGACTCTGTACAATGACGTTATAACATACATCATATGTAATTACAGACTCACCTCCGTGATATTAAGCGTAGAACTTACGGAGGTGCTCAATGTTCCATGGATTAGGGAGCGTTGTCCCATCCTCGGTTGCCAAGCGAACGCATCTGGGACGGGATACTTTGATCACTCGGAAGGGTCCTTACCAGCTGGGGGAAAGTTTGTTTAACCCTTCTCGAGTTTGTATTCTCCGTAGCACCAGATCGCCTTCCTCGAGCTGCCGGTTATGCACATGACTTTGATGATAGTGCCGGAGCGCTTGGCGGTATCGTGCATTTCCAACAGCTGCTCGGCACCTTCACTCTTCAATGAGGTCAAGGTCTTCATGCCAGAGCTGTTCCTGCGTGGTGCCGTCGAAGGTCTGAACCCGGAGCGACCCCAAGATGATTTCCGGAGGAAGGACTGCTTCAGCTTCGTACACCAAGAACAAGGGTGTCTCTCCAGTTGATCGGTTTGGAGTTGTCCTGTTTGCCCACGAGGTGGGCGGAAGCTCTTCAATCCAGTTGGCTCCATGTTTGTTCAGTCGCTCCTACGTGTGTGTCTTGAGTCCTTTTAGGATTTCTTCATTTGCTCTCTCAGCTTGGCCATTGCTTGACGGGTGAGCTACGAAAGCGTAGCTAACCTGAATGCTGAGGTCTTTGCAATATCCTTGAAATGCAGAGCTTGTGAATTGGGTCCCGTTGTCAGTTATGATCTTGTTTGGGACTCCGAATCTGCATACTATGGACTCCAAGAAATTGATAGCTCATTGCTTGTTTATTGTCACAACTAGAGTTGCTTCCGGCCACTTGGTGAACTTGTCGATGGCAACGTACAGGAACTTGTAACCTCCGATGGCTCTTGGGAAAGGTCCCAAGATATCCATTCCACACACAGCGAATGGCCATGTAGGAGGTATCATTTGTAGAGGTTGAGCTGGTGTGTGAATTTGCTTTGCATGGAACTGGCATGCTTCGCATTTCTTCACTAGCTCGATTGCATCCTGGAGTTCTGTAGGCCAGTAAAAACCATGCCAGAAGGCTTTACCGACCAGCGTTCGGGAAGATGAGTGGTTCCCACACTCGCCTCGAGGGTTATCCGTGAGGAGCTCGCGACCTTCTTCCCTTGTAATGCACCGCATGAGGATGTTGTTGGCACCACGCCAGTAGAGATCCCCTTCTACCAGTGTGTATCTATTAGCCAATCTGACTATCCGGTCAGCAGATACATTATCTTCAAGAAGGAAGTTGTCTTTCAAGTAGCTCCGGATCTCCGAGATCCATGCATCGGATCCAACTTGAGAATTTGAGTCTTGCGTGCTGGGTTGCTCGGAGCTTCCGGCAGCACCTACGACCCTTGATGGACGCCATGGTAACAGGGCCATCGGGAGCGCCAGCTTCGAGGTGCTGGTCTCGCCCCCTTCACTCAGTTTGGCAGGCTGAGCTGTTGGTCTTGACAATCTCCGGATGAAGGTTCCGTCGGGAGTCGGAGCTCCAGTTGAAGCTTTCATCGAGAGTTCATCGGCTTCAGCGTTGTTGAGACGTTGGACATGGCAAAGTTCCAGGACGTCGAAGTCCTTCCGAAGCTTCTAGACTTCAAGTAGGTATGCAGCTAGTTGAGGGTTATTGCAGCAGCATTCGCCTTTGACTTGTTTTATTATGAGCTGCGAATCACCCTTTACCAACAGTTGCTTGACACCATATGATTGTGCCACCTTGAGCCCATAGATTAATGCCTCATACTTCGCCATGTTGTTGGTCCCCTTGAAGTCAAGGTGAACCATGTATTTGACCTTCTCCCTGGTCGGAGCGAGGAGAAGGACTCCAGCTCCGGCCCCCCTGCTTCTGCACGGAGCTGTCGAAGTAGAGAGTCCAGTGAGGCTTAGTGAAGACCGAGACCTTGGGTTCCATCTTCTGCTCACTGGGACCCCCAGGATTTGATGGAGATGGGGTCCATTCCGCCACAAAGTCAGCTAGTGCTTGACTCTTGATCGCTTGTCTTGGGACGAATTCAAGATCGAACTCGGCCAGTTCTGCTGCCCACTTTGCAATGTTTCCAGTAGAGTTGGGGTTATGCAAGATTGCACACAGTGGATAAGAAGTTACCACTAAAATCTTGTGAGCTTGGAAGTAGTGTCGAAGCTTCCTAGAGGCAATAAGTACTGCATAGAGCAGTTTATGCACCTCTAGGTACCAAGTCTTGGTGTCATGAACTACTTCGCTGATGAAGTACACTGGGTGCTGGACTGTCCGGACCCTCCCGGAGGGGCCCGGAGCTTCCTCCTCTATAAGAACTATGTGTGCTGAATACATCGGCTTGTAAAGAATACACTTGGCTTTGATGATAAAAGTTTTTAATATGACCAAAACATCTTTTTATCAAGGTCCAACTCTAGCTCCGAGCTACAGCAAGGTCCGACGGTAGGTCCGGCTTGGTTTGGGTAGCTCCGGTTACGTTCGATGCTAGGTCCGACTAGCTTTGGTCAGCTCAGGTGAAGTTTTGTTTTTAGCTCCGGCATGTCTTTGATAGCTCCGACATATATTTGATAGCTCCGGCATGCTTTTGCTAAGCTCCGACGTACTTTGTCTAGCTCCGGTTTTGGGTTCACTAGTTTTGACTAGTTTTTGGTAAGCTCCGGTGCTAGGATCTACTAGTTTTGGTAAGCTCCAGCATGTGCTTCATTGTACTAGTTTTGGTAAGCTCCGGGTCAAGCTCCGGCTTGCTGTGGGATGGTCCGGAACTTGACCGCAATACTTCTGCTTTTCATTTGCAAAGTTTTGAACTTGTTTTATATTCTTGGAAAGATTGCTTAGTATTCATTTCCTATGTTTTTGGTGCATTTTGGTTGATATGGATGATTTTGTTTTGATATGCTTTGCAACATGCTTATGTGAGGTTCTCACGTAGGGTGTTGTGTTTGGAACTAACTTGAGTCAAGTCGAGGACTTGGGCTCATATGGATTGGTTGTTTATTCATGTGCAGGTGTTGCTTGAGTTCATGTCATGGCTTGTGACGGGATCCATTGGACTAGTCTCAGGGAGGAGATGAGGTTCCAACAACCAAATTCAGGAGGAATTGTGGTTGAGCTGATCAGGAGGTTGCGTAGCATGATTGAATCAAGAACAATGCATATGAAGGAATCGTGGACATCATTGGAAGATGTTTGTACGTGTGCAAGGAGTACATGGACGTGGCTACATGGTTCCGAGACGTGATGAAGAGATGTGGACGTAAAGAGTTGGTCGGAAAGGTCCAACCGACTAGGTTATGGACTCAGGCTGCAGCTGAGTCGGGTTTGACTCAAATATGGAAAGATTTGAGTTGGTTATGATAGGATTTCGTGTGGGTCACAAATTTGAGTTGTTTAGGAATGTGGGATACGTTCCTAAGGTGTTTGGAAGTCTTAAGATTGCTTCTATCTGCGTATAGAAGAATCCTAAGCAGTTATGGGAAGTTTTGATTCGTGAACAGAGTAGGATTAGGTTCCTGATTTGAGTTGAGTTGGCTTTCGAGCTGGTTATATAAGCAAGGGAGCCCAGAGATCGTGGTGCACGACTTTGGGGCTGTTCCTCTCATGTTCTATTGAACAAAATTCGTAGTTTGAAGGAACTTTTGTGCCTTCTTCGTCAGACTTGTTCCATACAAGTTTTACTCGTCGAGTTTCTGGACAGCACTAACTTTCGTTGGTGGTTTTATCATAACTTGAGTTTTACAGATCCAATTGACGTGATTCCTTTTTGGTTTTCTTCACAACTTGATTTTCTATCATATGTAAAAATTTCAAGGTCATTGGATTTGTGGTCTATGATCTACACTAGTTTCTTTGCAGCGTTCCAGAACTGTTTTTTTCTCGGGTAGGGCAGATTGACCTTTGTTTGATCTTTCAATCATAACTTGAGTTTTTCTCGACGGATTTGAGTGATTCTTTTTGTGTTGTCTTCGTGACTTGATTCTCTCTGATATACATCACTTTTGTCACAGTGAAACACGTTTGGATTAGTCTCACACACGATTTCTTTAACAGATTGTTTTTCTGCCAAAATGGTTTGGGGTTTAATTGTTTCCGCTGCGTAAGATTCTTAAATCTACCATTCACCCCCCCTCTGGTAGCTTTTCACGTGATCTTCGATCCTACAATTGGTATCAGAGACACGGTGCTCTAATTTTTGTGATTTGCGCATATTTTTGACTAATCATCATGGAGAAGTACTCTGCCAAACCTTGTATGTTCGCTGGTATTGATTTTCAGGTTTGGAAGGCACGCATGAAGGCTTTCATCCAGGCACAAGGCTTTGCAATATGGGAAAAGGTCTACAAGCCTTACGAAGTGCCATCAAACGATCAAGTTACAGCTACAAATCTGAGAGATATCGACAACAACAACAAGGCTTGGAACTTGATCATACAAGGATTAACACAAAGCGACTTCGACCGTGTTGCACACCTCTGATCTGCATACGATGTGTGGAAAGCACTTTGTGACTACCACGAAGGATCCAACACGATCAAAGAGGTAAGGCAAGACATGTTCAAGAAAGAATACATGCGCTTCGAGATGCAACCCGGTGAGTCTATTGATGACCTTTTTGCTCGCTTTAATAAGATTCTCAGCAACTTGCGTAGTGTCAATGTTAATTTTTCAGATGCTGAAAATGCTAGGCAATTAATAAGTGCATTAGATATGTCAATTTGGGAGATGAAAGTCACATCTATTCGTGAATCTACTGTCATGAGTTCACTTACTTTAGATGTGCTATATTCCAAGTTAAAAACTCATGAAATTGACATAATCTCATGTAAGAACCCCAATAAGTCTATTGCATTTGTTTCACAACGTAATATGTCTAGCTCCGGCCAATCATCATCTTGCAATACTCTTGCTTTGTTGTCCTCACTAACCCAGGAGCAGATCGAAGAATTTCCAGAAGAGGAGTTGGCACTCATCTCTACTAGATTCTCCAAAGCATTGCAAAATGTGAGAACTAGAAGGAGAGGAAGCTCCGAACCTCAATGATGTTTTGAATGTGGTAAAACAGGACACTTTCATATAGAATGCCCTAACCTTTCAGGTCCGACCACCCGGGAAGCAAAAACAAAGAAAGGTCCTGACCTCCTCTGGAAATTCCAACAAGAAGAAGAAAGGTACCATAGGACGCAAGATGATCAATAGTTTCATCACCGCGCTTCAAGAGTTCAGTTCAAGCGACGTGGACATTGGAAGTGATGAAGATGAAGATGATTTGGCAAACTTGTGTTTCATGGCGGGCAAGTCAAGATCAAGTATGGAGGAGGCAGAACACAACAGCGACAATGAAGAGGTATGTCCTACTTGCGAAGAAATGTGTGATGCTATTTCTCGTGCCACTATTATTGTTAAGAAAAAGGACAAAAAGCTTAGGGTAGTGCTGCTAAAATTGAATCACTAGAATCTGAAATCAACCATTTAAAAACTTTGATTCCTAGTGATGATGCATGTTCCTCATGTGATTTAATATATGAACAATTGTCCTCATTAAGAAGCGCGCACACCTCCACACATGATAAACTTGAGTTAGAAATTGAAAGAACAAAGAGCTTGCTGCACTTAATGATAAAAACTTGAAAGATGCTAGCTGTTCTACAATTGATTTGCATTGTTCTACTTGTGATGATCTTGATAAGAAACTATAGGATGCTATGAATGAAATTTCTATATTGAGCAATGCTTTACGTTCTCATGAAGTTAAATTTTGTTCAAAGTGCAAACTAAAAGGAAAAACTTCATGTGAAAATTGCCTTGATCTGTCCAATAAACTTGATGACATGCATAGGACATTAGATCGGTTTTGTAATGGAAATAAGAACCTAAACTTACTGCTGAATTCTTCCAAGTCTTGCAATGATAAAACTGGTTGAGGTTTTGATTCTTGTGCTCATGCTAAGGCACATCCACCTAAAATTGTAAAGTCATTATGAAGTGGTTTGATTCAAACAGTTCCTAAACAAAATGGAGTGGTTTTCAAATCTGCAGGAGTGTTGCATCATTCGATTTCAAATAAAAATATTGCTTGCTCATCTAGACATGAACCAAAGTTAAATTTCATTATACCTTATGTGGTAGAGATGGTCATGTCATAGATTTTTGTTATAGACTAGCTAAACAATAGAAAAGGGAAAGAATGGTTGCTAGATCTCATAACTTTCATGCAAAATTTACTGCACACATTGAACTGAATGTACAACCTGCTGTTTTGAGTCAAAAACATTCAAAGTTTACCTCCGGACCTTCTGTTTTTGCCTCCGGAGCTACTGATTTTTGTGCTACACAAGTAACACCTTATAGGTCAGTAGTTAAGAATAAAAAATCTCAAACTTTGGCTCCTAAACCTGCTGTTTTGTCTCAGCTTTCACGTGTTTTTCCTGCTGCACGTCGCGTGACTCAGTACTGGATTCCTAAATGCCTTTTGACTAACCCCAGTATTGAGTCAATGACGTATTGTGCTTTTATGTAGGTTACATGTTTGAGGAAGGAGAACATTTGGATTGTGGATTCAGGTTGCTCACGCCACATGACCGGTAACAAAGATTGGTTCTCCTCCCTCTCTTTTGTGTCACGTGTAGAGAATGTTACTTTTGCCGATAATTCTTCAACTCCTATAATTGCTAAGGGTTCGGTTAGAGTAAATGATCACTACACTTTGAAGGATGTGGCACTTGTCAAAAATTTGAAATACAACTTGCTTTCTGTTGCACAATTGCTAGATGAAAATCTAGAAATTATTTTCAATAAAAACTCCTACAAAGTTGTAGGTTCAAATGGTGAGCTTATTTTAACATGTCTCAGTTTGGAAGAGTTTTTAAAGCTGATTTTGATATGTCTTCCTCCAAGCATAGGTGTCTAGTTGCTAATGATTCAAAGGACTTATATTTTTGGCATCGTAGACTTGGTCTCGTAGGCTTTGATCACCTAACGTGTGTTAGTGCTCTTGATCGCATACGTGGGCTTCCTAAGCTTAAAGGGGACAAATAAATTGTGTGCTCTTCTTGTAGACATGCTAAGATGGTTGCAGGTTCACATACTCCTCTCACAATGATCATGACAACTGAACCATGTCAACTTTTGCATCTTGACACCGTAGGATCTTCACGTGTTCAATCCTTCGGAGGTAAATGGTATGTTCTTGTTATCGTTGATGATTATTCTAGATACTCTTGGGTTTACTTTATGCCGTCTAAGAATGAAGCTTTTAGTCACTTTAGGACTTTATTTCTTAGATTATCAATTGATCACCCAGGATCATTAAAAGCAATTAGAAGTGATCATGGAACTGAATTTAAAAATCAATCTTTTGATCACTTTTGTGCTGAAAATAGAATAGATCATCAATTCTATTCACCATATGTACCTCAGCAAAATGGTGTTGTAGAAAGAAAGAAAAGAACCTTAGTTGAGATGGCTAGGACTATGCTTGATGAATATCAAACTCCTACGAAATTTTGGGCTGATGCGTTAGCAAACGCTTGTTATGTCTCAAATCGTGTTTTCTTGCGTGCTAAGCTAGGTAAAACACCATATGAGCTCCGGTTTGGACATAGGCCTAGTGTTACACACTTTCGGGTCTTTGGTTGCAAATGATTTGTTAAGAAACATGGTAATCTTGATAAATTTGAACCTAGATCCATTGATGGCATGTTTCTTGGTTATCCATCTCATACTAGAGGCTACCGTGTGCTTTTACTTGACACTAACAAAATTGTGGAGACTTGTGAAGTGTCTTTTGATGAAGCTAGCCCAGGTACTAGCTCCGGTGTTGCAGGACCAGATCCGTATCCTCAGGGGGTGGGTATTTTCGAAAATGAAGAAGAGCCGGTGATACTGCCTGGTAGTTCCGAAGATGACACGTGTCCAGCTCCGGACATTGAACAAGCTCCGGCTATCACCTATGTTGGTCCTGATCGTCCACAAGTCACAAGCTCATTAATCTACGATGAACCTAATGAAGAAGAAGCTTGTGAGACATCTGTTCCCCTACGATTTTACAAAGATCACCCCCCACAACAGATGATTGGAAGCTTGCACGAACGAGTCACACGGTGCAGGTTTTGCGATCCAAACTCTCATGCTCATTCTGCTTTTGTTGCTTCTTTTGAACCCAAAGATATATCACACGCACTCACTAATGAATCTTGGATTATTGCCATGCAAGAAGAGTTAGAAATTTTTGAAAGAAATAATGTTTGGAAACTTGTACCTCCACCTCAAGGTCACACTTTAATTGGAACTAAATGGGTATTTAAAAATAAACAAAGTGAGGATGGGGTTGTGGTTAGGAATAAGGCTAGGTTGGTTGCTCAAGGTTTCACTCAAGTTGAAGGTCTAGATTTTGATGAAACTTTTGCTCCTGTCACTAGATTAGAAGCCATAAGAATTTTGTTAACTTTTGCAGCATCTAAAGGTTTTAAGCTATATCAAATAGATGTTAAAAGTGCTTTTCTTAATGGCTACATAGATGAGGAGTTTTATGTCAAACAACCACCGGGTTTTGAAAATCCAGATTTTCCTAATCATGTTTACAAACTGTCCAAATCCTTATACGGTCTCAGACAAGCCCCTAGAGCATGGTATGATAGGCTAAAAACATTCTTACTTGAAAAGGGGTTTACCATGGGCAAGGTTGATAAAACTCTTTTTGTGCTTAAACATGGCAATGACTCATTATTCGTTCAAGTGTATGTGGATGACATTATCTTTGGTTATGCTTCTCATGATCTTGTGTCCAAGTTTTCAGCAATGATGAGTTCCGAAGTTGAAATGAGTATGATGGGTGAACTCACTTACTTTTTGGGGCTGCAAATCAAGCAAACCAAGGAGGGTACCTTTGTGCATCAAACGAAGTATACCAAAGACCTCCTAAGGCGCTTCAACATGGACAAAAGCAAGCCTCTTTGGACACCAATGGGAACAGCAACAACACTTGAACTTGATGAAGATGGTGAACCCGTGGATCAAAAAGAATATAGAAGCATGATTGGATCACTTTTGTACCTTACGGCATCAAGACCGGACATACAATTCAGCGTATGTCTTTGTGCACGGTTTCAAGCCTCCCCACGTGTTTCACATCGTCAAGCCGTCAAAAGGATTCTCAGGTACTTACATGGAACTCAAGAATTTGGCATTTTTCTTCCTTCTTCCTCAACCGTTACTTTGAAAGCTTTTTCGGATGCTGATTTTGGGGGTTGTAGGATTGATAGGAAAAGTACTTCTGGTGCTTGTCATTTTCTTGGTAATTCTCTTGTTGCTTGGTCCTCTAGAAAACAAAATTCAGTTGCACAATCCACAGCCGAATCTGAATATGTAGCTGCTGCTAGTGCTTGCTCACAAATTCTTTGGATTGTTCAAACATTTAAGGACTATGGGGTTGATCTAGATAGTGTTCCACTATTCTATGATAACACTAGTGCCATTTGCATTGCTAAAAACCCCATGCAACATTCTAGAACTAAGCACATTGACATTAGGTATCACTTTCTCCGAGATAATGTTGAAAAAGGAAACATCGTGCTTCACCATGTAGATACCGAACAACAATTGGCTGACATTTTTACAAAACCTTTGGATTTCACTCGTTTTTGTTACATTCGTAGTGAAATAGGGGTTATGCATCCTCATGGCTTAAATTGAGGGGGAGTTTTGAAACTTGGGAAGTCTATGTGTGAATCTGAAATTAAGATAATATGAACATAGTATTTCATACATATATGACTTTGTGATTCCTTTTACATGCTGAAAGTTCTTACTACATTACTCGTGTTATACATTTTGTAGTTTTTGCCATATCTAGTAATTGGAATAATTACTTACACTAAAACTGGTCATGGTCGAACTTTCTTGCTGTTTTGAACTTGTTACATGTTCACAAGTGCTTTTAATCATTAAGAATTAATCAAGTAATCAACTCACATGTTGAGTTTTTATGAACAAATATAAATTGAGAAAAGATCAAGAGAATATGCATGCATCGCACTTCTTCTTTTGAGATGGCTTATCATTGCACTTAGATATGAACATAGAAGAAGTTGTGTATGACTAAAACCATGTCCTTAAGCTTCTGATTGTCAAATGACATAGGCTTGGCTTGGTTGGTTAGAATAAGGCAGATGCGCATATAATCTCTTGCAAATATCATATGATCTAATTTCGTGCTTTGAAAAAAATTAAAATGCAGCAACAAATGTCATGCTTTCAGGTTTTAAAATAGTTAAGTTTGTGAGATCATGACTTACTTAAATTGAAAATTACATTTGATCTCTAGCATGGCTTACACTACTTTATGTATCTCATTGATGTGATAATGTAAGGTACCTGATAGTATGACTTGGATGAGCTTTATTTATATGTATATGTTATAATATGCTCATAACAACTAAAGTTGGAGAGATAATTTGTTTATATGCTCATGACTTGCTGAATACATTGTCAGAGGGGGAGAGATAAGCATGAAGAGAAAGAGAATATGTGCATAAGGGAGAGATAATAAAGGGGGAGAAATAATACGGGATAATTTTTTGGATTTTCTTCTCATTTTACTTTTGATTTACAAAGGGAGAGAAATTGTTTTCAAAACTTTTAATGAGAATAAGCCAATGTTCGGATTTTAAATGGTGTTGCCAATGCATTCATCAAGGGGGAGATTGTAAGACCTATGTGTGCTGAATACATTGGCTTGTAGTGAATACACTTGGCTTTGATGATAAAAGTTTTTAAGATCACCAAAACACCTTTTTATCAAGGTCCGACTCTAGCTCCGAGCTACAGCAAGGTCCGACGGTAGGTCCTGCTTGGTTTGGGTAGCTCCAGTTACGTTCGATGCTAGGTCTGACTAGCTTTGGTCAGCTCCGGTGAAGTTTTGTTTTTAGCTCCGGCATGTCTTTGATAGCTCCGGCATATATTTGATAGCTCCAGCATGCTTTTGCTAAGCTCCGACGTACTTTGTCTAGCTCCGGTTTTGGGTTCACTAGTTTTGACTAGTTTTTGGTAAGCTCCGGTGCTAGGATCTACTAGTTTTGGTAAGCTCCGGCAGGTGCTTCATTGTACTAGTTTTGGTAAGCTTCGGGTCAAGCTCCGGCTTGCTGTGGGATGGTCTGGAACTTGACCGCAATACTTCTGCTTTTCATTTGCAAAGTTTTGAACTTGTTTTATATTCTTGGAAATATTGCTTTGTATTAATTTGCTATGTTTTTGGTGCGTTTTGGTTGATATGGATGATTTTGTTTTGATATGCTTTGCAACATGCTTATGTGAGGTTCTCACGTAGGGTGTTGTGTTCGGAACTAACTTGAGTCAAGTCGAGGACTTGGGCTCGTATGGATTGGTTGTTTATTCATGTGCAGGTGTTGCTTGATTTCATGTCATGGCTGGTGACGGGATCCATTGGACTAGTCTCAGGGAGGAGATGAGGTTCCAACAACCAAATTCAGGAGGAATTGTGGTTGAGCTGATCAGGAGGTTGCGCAGCATGATTGAATCAAGAACAATGCATATGAAGGTATCGTGAACGTCATTGGAAGATGTTTGCACGTGTGCAAGGAGTGCATGGACGTGGCTACATTGTTCCGAGACGTGATGAAGAGATGTGGACGTAAAGAGTTGGTCGGAAAGGTCCAACCGACTAGGTTATGGACTCAGGCTGCGGCTGAGTCGGGTTTGACTCAAATATGGAAAGATTTGAGTTGGTTATGATAGGATTTCGTGTGGGTCACAAATTTGAGTTGTTTAGGAATGTGGGATACGTTCCTAAGGTGTTTGGAAGTCTTAAGATTGCTTCTATCTGCGTATCGAAGAATCCTAAGCAGTTATGGGAAGTTACGATTCATGAACAGAGTAGGATTAGGTTTCTGATTTGTGTTGAGTTGGCTTTCGAGCTGGTTATATAAGCAAGGGAGCCCAGAGCTCGTGGTGCACGACTTTGGGGCTGTTCCTCTTATGTTCTATTAAATAAAATTCGTAGTTTGAAGGAACTTTTGTGCCTTGTTCGTCAGACTTGTTCCAGACAAGTTTTACTCGTCGAGTTTCTAGAAAGCACTACCATTCGTTGGTGGTTTTATCATAACTCGAGTTTTACAGATCCAATTGACGTGATTACTTTTTGGTTGTCTTCAAAACTTGATTGTCTATCATATATCAAAATTTCAAGGTCATTGGATTTGTGGTCTATGATCTACACTAGTTTCTTTGCAGCGTTCCAGAACTGTTTTTTTCTCGGGTAGGGCAGATTGACCTTTGTTTGATCTTTCGATCATAACTTGAGTTTTTCTCGACGGATTTGAGTGATTCTTTTTGTGTTGTCTTCGTGACTTGATTCTCTCTGATATCCATCACTTTTGTCATGGTGAAACACGTTTAAGTTAGTCTCACACACGATTTCTTTAACAGATCGTTTTTCTGCCGAAAGGGTTTGGGGTTTAATTGTTTCCGCTGCGTAAGATTTTTAAATCTACCATTCACCCCCCGCCTCTGGTAGCTTTTCACGTGCTCTTCGATCCTACATCCTCATCAACCCGGACCCTCCCGGAGGGGTCCGAACCTTCTTCGGGGACCTTGGGTTCCTACTGGAGGAACCCGAAGCTTCTTCTAAAGTGACCCGAACCTTCCCGGAGGGGTCCGAATCTTCTTGTTCAGCAACAGTAACTCCTCCACTTGAAGGAGGTTGATCCTCTGGAGTCTCACCTTGAGGATCCGGGTCTGGAAACTAGGACCCAGACTCGCCTTCAGGTAGCTCAGGAACCTCCCGGAGGGGTCTGGACTCCTGAAGTGGGTATGGTTCTGGTCTTTCTGCAACCAGGACCACGCTGACAACTTCGTTAGTTGCCGAAATGTAAAGAAGAAGTGGCTCACTAGGATTCGGAGCTACCAAAGTTTGTAGAGTGGTGAGGAGCTGGCTGCTTTAGCTCTTGGAAAGCCTTTTCTGCTTCTTCAGACCATAGGAATTTTCTGGACTTCCTCAATAATTTGATGAAGGGTAGCGCCCGTTCCGCCAGTCTTGAGATGAACCGATTGAGGGCAGCTAGACATCTAGTCAGCTTCTGGACATCCTTGACGCGGGCTAGTGGCCACATGTCTTCAATAGCTTTAATCTTCATTGGATTCACCTCTATTCCTCGGTGGTTCACCAAGAATCCAAGATGCTTTCCAGAGCTAACCCCGAAGACACACTTGTCCAGGTTCAGCTTCGTGCGTGTGATTCGCAATTTGTTGAAGTCAGCTTGCAAGGTGTCAAGAAATGACTCCTTGTTCTTGATCTTGACGACGATGTCATCGACGTACACTTTCACTACATCTCTGATAAGCTCTCCAAAAGTTTTGTACATAGCTCGTACAAACGTTAAAGCAGCGTTTTTGAGACCGAATGGTATGGCAGTGTAACAATATAATCCATCTACTGTGATGAAGGAAGTATGCTCTTCATCTTCCCTAGACATTTTGATTTGATGATACCAAGAATATGCGTCTAGGAAACACAATAATTCACACCCAGAGGTGGAATCCACTATCTGATCTATTCTAGGTAGTGGGAATGGATCCTTTGGACATGCCTTATTCAGTGTTGTGTAGTTGATACACATTCGAAGCTTCCCGCCGGCCTTGGGTACAACGACTGGGTTTGCCAGCCATTTTGGATGGAAGACTTATCGGATGAATCCAGCTTCAAGCAACTTCTTCACTTCTTGTTGTATGGAGTTCTGTCTCTGTACTGATTGCTTCCGAGGCTTCTGATGTGCAGGCCGAGCATTAGGATAAATCTTTAGATTGTGCTCAATCACTTCCCTAGTGATCCCAGCATTTGTGATGGTTGCTAGGCAAACACGTCGACATTAGCCCGGAGGAATGTGATGAGCGCGAGTTCCTATTTTTCATTCAATCCTCCCGGTATATGGGTGGTTTGAGCGGCATTGGAACCAATTTGGATGACTTTGATGGGAATGTCGGTGTCGCCGCTTGGTTGCATACGAGGTGCGGAAGTTGAGCCCCGACGACGAATGCTTGGAGGCTTCAGAGCTTGCTCCTTTCTTGATTCTTCCTCTTGCGCTGTAGCAAGCGCTTGGAGTTCTTCCACAGCAGTAACTCTGGCGGTGCGATCTTCGTGAATCCGGAGAACACCTGCTGGTGTTGGCATCTTCAACACCAAGTAGCCATAATGAGCAGTAGCCATGAATTTGTACAAGGCTGGCCTGTCCAAGATGGCGTTGAATGGTAAGTTGATATGCGCCACATCAAAGACCAACTTCTCAGTGTGGTAATTCTCCTGGGTCCCGAAGGTCACTGGGAGAGTAATAGCACCGATTGGAGTTATGGCCCCCGGACCAACTCCATAGAAAGGTCATGATTGGTGTAGATCCAAAGGTCGGAGCTGAAGCTTGACGAAAGCTTTGAAGCTTATGAGGTTCAGCCCCGAACCTCTGTCCACCATTACATGGTAGAGATGGATGTTGTTGATGGTTGGAGATACCATGAGAGGATGTTGGCCAGCTCCAATCATATTCCACGGGCAGTCCGAAGCATCGAAAGTGATGACAGTGTCCATCCACTTCCGGTGTAGCTCCGCCCTGGCGGTGGGAGCTACTAAGGCCATGTCCCGCCGCATTGTCTTGAGGACCCAGCAGGAGGTGATGTCCCACGAATGACCAAAGATGGTGTTCCACTACAGGAAACACGATTATTTGCGATGGCTCGATTTATTTGCAACAACCAGCCATCGCAAATAGATTGAATTGCGACGGCCCACCTGTGGCCGTCGCAAATAACTTGGCCGTCGCGAATAAGGCCTTATTTGTGACGGCCGCTGAACTGGCCGTCGCAAATAAGTCCTTATTCGCGACGGCCAACCCTAGGACCGTCGCAAATAACAGAGCCGTCGCAAATAGAAGCTTATTTGCGACTGCCATGCCTACGGCCTTCGCAAATAGTCTTTAATTGCGACGGCTGTAAGTTGAGGCCGTCACAATTAATTCCCCCGTCGCAAATTAAGGCTAATATCGAGACCCCCCGTTC
The DNA here is from genome assembly GCA_036927565.1 of Tuctoria greenei. Classification (NCBI taxonomy): domain Eukaryota; kingdom Viridiplantae; phylum Streptophyta; class Magnoliopsida; order Poales; family Poaceae; genus Tuctoria; species Tuctoria greenei. The sequence continues at coordinate 74,936,547 of JAYESD010000007.1, read as the reverse complement.
CCGACTATTCATTCACTTCACTCCACCGCTTTGGACCGCCGCGTGCCGCGCCCCCGCCGCCGGCCCACCGCCGCGCCCTCGGCTCCGCCGCCGGCCCACCTCCGCGCCCCCAGCTCCGCTGCACCCCAGCCCCACCGCCCCTGCGCCCCCGCAGCCGGCCCGCCCCCGGCTCCAGGCGCGCCTCCGCGCCCGAATCGTCGCACGGCCCTGCCGCTGCCGGCCCACCCCCGCCGTCCTTGCACTGCCGCTGCCGGCCCGCCCCCGGCCCCGCCGCCCCTGTTGGTATGTGTGGATTCATGGATTCCTTCTTTGGTGCCATACTAGACATGTTTGCTTGTGAGTTAGTTTGAGAGAATCTGCATAGTACCCGGCTTTTATTGGATCCAAGTTCTCGTATGCAAAACAATAAGATTATGCTTATTTTTATTTTTTAGACAATAATATGATGTTTTCTAGAGCCTGCGCTTAAGGTTATTTGAGCTTTAGCCTTGGGTGGCACAAATTCTACCTTTCAATGGTTGTTTTTATGACATTTTTAGGCCTTGTTAGAAATAAATTTTATAGCGAACTTGTTGTGGTTGGGTCCATGTCTTCACCTAGAATCCTAGATCCTCAAGGCCACAACTTATGAATTTCCTTTTCCATCATTGGAATTGCTTTGTTGTGGACACATTTTTTGTATTTATTAATGGAAAAGGAAGGCACAATGTTTTTGTTTGATGTAGAACTTAGAATCCTGTTGCAAAATATAATATTAGGCCTGCCCACTAGTATAGCTAGTAAGGATTTTATCATTGATGATTTTTCATACGTGAGGTTCCAATTGTAGCTTTCCATGGCTGCTCATATTCTTTTGGCCAATATCTGATTCCTTTACCTGTTTGCCAATATAACCTTTGGAATGCCTCTGCTGCTCATTATTTTGTTGACTATTGTAGTGTGTCAGAATAATCATCTGGTATACTTTCCTTTAGTGTTCAATTCGAAATTATGTAGTTCAGTTTCTCATTTATCTCTTGTTTGCGATGGCAGACTTAATTGCGACGGCCTTAACTTACGGCCGTCGCAATTAAAGCCTATTTGCGACGGCCAGTCCCAGCCCCAGCCCACCACCGCTTCTCTCTTAGCCCACTTCCGGTCAAACCAGCTCATAGCACACCACACCCCGATACGAGGATCGACTCCCCGACGCCCCGCACGTCAGGATCGGCACGCTACACCCGACACCTCCTGCCGGAGGTCCTCAAGATCCAGCCCTTGTTGACCTATTCCCGTTGCCTCTCTTCTGGATCCGGCTGCCGGGGACCGCTCCCGTTGTCGCACCTCCGGATATGGCTGCCTGGGATCTGCTCCTGTCGCCGCACCTTCGGATCGGGCTGCCTAGGACCACCTCCCGCCACCGCTCTCCTGGATTCACCTATCTGGGACCTGCTCCCTCTGTCGCTCCTCCATATTTGTCCGAGATTGGCACTACCCCCCGCAGAATGGGCGCCTAGCCCCCTAGGCGAGGCGGAAGGGCCACGCCTCGCGCCTAGGTGCGCGGAGGCAGCCGCCTTATACCCCCTTTCTGAACCCTGATTGTGTTTTAGCGAGTGATGGACTTGTTTCTAGATCAACCAAAAGCATCATAATATGGTGATCTAGCTGGCCCAATTATATTCAGTTCTTTAAGTGTTCTAGCTGTTTTTACCAAATCGGTCTTGAAATAATGCATTTTTTTACATTGCTCAGGTCCCCTCCCCACCGTGCACACTCAGATCCACTTCACTGCTCAGGTATGGCACCATCATTCTTCTCATATTGTATATGACATATGACATAGTATAGTGCTTTGAGCTGTATATGACGACTTGTTGATCATATAGTAGTTGCCCTGATATGTATAATGTTTCAGCTGTTTTTTATCAAACTTTTAATGATGTAACACATTTTCTTTAGATTTGCATCACCATGTTACTAGTTCAGCCTATGTCAAGTGTGTGATCTAGATGTTGCTAGATGATTATGTTTTTTAGGTTTAGATAATTTTTTTGTCATGTTTTGGTAAATATGTTTATTATGCAGGTTACTAGAAGTAATAATTTTTTCTCTTGTTCTTTTGATTGCGTTAGTGTTTAGAATTAATAATTTTTTTCTATTCTGTTTAGTGTATGTTTGGACTTTAGTGCATTCATATAATGTTTTTGAGTGACTACTTAATATATATAAATAAAGGGGTTTTGGGCCGGCTCGGACCAACCCGGAAGGGCACGACACATAATAAGTGTGATCGTGCCGTGTAGACCATTGTAGTGGTACCATATGCGTCAAGTCGACACGGAAGCGAACTGGTTGGTAAGGACGTCAATGACCCGCGATTGCGTGGACGGTGGAAATGGATGTGGAATTGTCATCTAAGACCAACTTTCCTCTCACTCTTTCTCTAGTTCTTTCCTCTCTCTTAAATGACCTCAAAATGAAAATGAGAAACGTAACCTATAGCAATGTATTACCCGTTTTGGATCGGCACGTCTCACATGCCATTGGCATGTGAGACGTGCAGGTTCGGAATTGTCCCTCTTTGGACAGCCTCGGAGTGACCGAGGGGGCGTGGCTTGTGACGAGACGTGGGTCCGGATTTGGACGAGATTTTGGTGGTGTAACCCTGTTGTTCTCTGCTGCACCATTTTTGGGCGTGCAGTGGAGAACAGCGGGGTTACACTGCCGAAATTTCGTTCAAATCCGGATCACGCGTCTCTTCATGAGCACGCTCCGCTCGGTCACTCTTGGGTGGGTTTAGGATCTATCTGCCTAGTTTGTAGGGCCGTGACATAACACGACAATACATTAACGACAATTTCTTTCGCGTTAAACTGCAGAGCCAAACATGGGTGAAGACCGCAGTTGGATGTATACTGGCTGGAAGAGCAGAACTGGTGGTCACTCCGATGAGTGGTTTATCAAGTTAGATCAATTTTTGGATCAAGCATTTTCATTGTCAACGGAAGATATGGTGTGGTGCCCATGTACAAAATGCCAGAACACCAAGTTTTTGAGAAGATTGGAGCTTTCGTTTCACTTATGTCGAAATGGTTTCACTCCACATTATGAAGTGTGGACCTTTCACGGCGAGACTAATTCTCGAGTCATGTCCGAAGTGGATGAGGATGATGATATAACAGAGGTTGATAGGATCAATGAGATGCTAGAAGCTCTGGAAGCGGAGGATCGTCTTACAAATGAGGCAGAGAAGTTCTTCGAGGAGCTGAAGAAATCACAAGAGCCGTTGCATGAACACACGGCTGTGACCGTACTTGCTTTCTTGACCAAATTTATGGCAATTAAGTCCAAGTACTTTTTTTCCATCAACTGCTACAATGATCTCATGAAATTGATCCGCGATATCCTTCCACAACCTCACAAAGCGCCACCAGATATGTATCAATCAAAGATCAAGATATCTGGTCACGGTATGAAGTATGAGAAAATCGATGTGTGCCCAGACAACTGCATGCTATTCTGGAAAGAGCACACCAATGAGAAGATGTGCTTGAAATGTGGTAAATCGAGGTATGTCGATGTTGTTAATGACGATGGCGATAATGTGATGACTGATGTCGCACATAAGCAGCTTCGTTACTTGCCTGTGACACCTCGGTTGAAGCAGATGTTTCTTTCAAAAAGAACCGCGAGACACATGAGATGGCACAAAGAAGGTAAACGTGAGAACAAAGAATCCTTGATGCATCCGTCCGACGGTGATGCGTGGAAGGCGCTAGACTATTTCGATCCAGACTTTTCTCGTGATGCGAGGAATGTTCGCATCGGATTAGCAATAGACGGATTCTCACCATTCAGTACGAACGCCACGCCATACTCATGTTGGCCTGTCTTTGTAATTCCGTACAACTAGCCACCTGCTTTTTGTACGAAGAACGAGTTCATGTTTCTCAGCCTCATTGTACCTGGACCTGATCATCCTGGGTCACGTCTCAACGTGATGTTAAAACCGCTGATCGAAGAATTGAAAGTCTTGTGGACAGGAGTCGAAGCGTACGATAGTTACAAGAAGCAGAAATTCAACCTTCGAGCTGCATATTTGTGGTTCGTCCATGATTTGTCGGCATACGACATGTTTTCCAAATGGAGCACTCACGATCGTCTGACGTGTCTGATATGTGCTTCAGACACGAACTGCTTTCGACTAACTCATGGAGGAAAAATATCTTACTTCGATTGTCACAGACGTTGGCTGCCCTCAAATCATATATTTAGGCAGCAGAGGCACATCTTTCGAAAGAACAATGTTGTCACTAAAGGACCACCGAAGCGTCTCAACGGGTCAAAAATTTCTGATATGTTGGACAAATTGGTGCCTGTTGAAGGTCGTCCTGGATATTTCGTAGGTTATGGAGAGGAACACAATTGGACTCACATATGTGGACTTTGGGAGCTACCATATGTGAAGTCGTTGATTCTAATGCACAACATTGATGTCATGCATCAGGAGCGTAATATGAGCGAAAGTATCATAAGCACTTGCATGGATATGCCTGGCAAAATGAAAGACAATTATAAAGCTAGACTAGATTTGGCAGACATTTGTCACCGTCCAACTCTTGAAATCTCTGAAAGTGGTGGAAAGCCACATGCTTCTTTCTGTCTTCAATTGAAAGAAAAGAAAGAAGTTATGAAATGGATGAAAACTTTGAAATTCCCAGATGGTTACGCAGCTAGCCTAAAACGAGCCGTAAATGTTAACACAGGAAACCTCACTGGATTGAAGAATCATGATTATCACATTATAATGAAAAGACTCCTACCTGTTATGTTCCGAGGCTATCTAGATGATGCGGTGTGGAAGGTTTTAGCCGAGCTCAGCTATTTCTATAGACAGCTTTGTGCTAAAGAAATCAAGATCGGGATGATGGATAAGTTAGAGAAGGAGATACCCATACTTTTATGTAGGATGGAAATTTTTTTCCACCGGGTTTCTTCAATCCAATGCAACATCTGCTTATCCATCTTCCATTCGAAGGTAAAGTTGGCGGTCCTGTGCAATATAGGTGGATGTATAACATTGAAAGAGCGCTATGATATCTGAAACCAATGGTTGGCAACAGGGCAAGGGTGGAAGGGTGCATCGCTGAAGCATATGCTCTTAAGGAAGTAGGATACTTTTCAAGTGTCTACTTTGTGGAAGAAAACAATATCAATACTTCGGCGATGCGGTACAATGTGAATGAAACACCCCCTCTAAGCGACCTTTCCATTTTTCAAACGAGAGGCACCACCGTTGGTAGCTACATGACCTACGTGCTATCCGAACATGAAAGGACTATTGCTTTACTCTACATGTACGCAAATATAGAAGGCATGCAGGAATACTTTGAGTAAGTGTTTCTCCTACGTTTATGCTAATCGACATATTTTGCTACACATGTACTCTAAAAGATGTTTTTTCATGTTCAGCGAGTTCCACAGACAACATTGGCCACATAGGCATCAACCTACGACCAAACAAGTAGAAGCGATGCGAAAGGAAGGAATAAATGGGGGGCAGAGTTTTCTATCCTGGTTTCGAGAATATGTAATATTCTCTCGTCTTCTATGTATTATAAATTACTATTATTAAAGAAGTATTATTTTAACTCACGATCATTTATGACAGTATCGGACTCACAATGTCCATGAAGATTTGCGGCAGCTATCTTATGGATTGGTGAATGTTAGAAGCTATGGTCGATATGGCGTAAATGGCTTTCGATTCCGTATAACTCATTTGAAGCTCACCGTCCTCTCGCGGCAACATCAAATTCCGATGTTGTGACGAGAGCAATGGACACTCAAGGGAATTTAACCGATTATTATGGGATCATTAACAAAATCCTTGAATTTACTTTTACTGGAAATAAGACCCTTCGAGTTGTCTTCTTTGACTGTGACTGGTTTGATCGTACTCATGGAACTCGAGAAAACCAATTTGGAATGGTGGAAGTGAAACATAAGGACCGACTACGAGGTTACGATACATTTGTTCTTGCGCATCAAGTTGAACAAGTGTATTATCTACCTTATCCATGCACGAAGCTCAGTGCTTGGTGGGTGGTATATAAGGTGAATCCTCGTGAGCGGCTATATACTCGTGGGGATGATGGTTACCATGATAGCGAAGACATTGAAGAAGTGTACCAAGAAGAAGAGTTGCCAGACACTTTTATCATTGAGCTTGGTGCAGGACTCGATCAATTAGTTGGAGATGTTGAAGACATTGAAGATGTAGAGGCAGATGATATGCGAAAACGAAAATTAGAACAGGCCACGAAGGAAGATCGTTGGGCTGGTTTAAGGAGTAGGGCACAGGCACATGACAATGATGTTGATAATTTTTGAAATGACTACAAGTAATGTTTTCTTGAAGATAGTAACATAAATTTTGTGTATTTTATTTGCATATTTACTAATTATCTAATTACAACAGGATGGCGTCAAAGAAGGGTAAGAAGGTGCTGCCGGCGAGGGGGTTCTACCCCTCTAGACCCGAGGACGCTTTCGTTGGTGCCTTGTCGACTGGTAGCAGACGCTCTCAGCTGCTGGGGCACGTTCAGACCAGCTCTAGAGCTTTGTCACAGGTAAATGCCACTCGTTTTTGACAAATTCTTTAAATTCAATTTCACATTAAACTTACTTATGAATTATTTGAATGTTGTAGTCCTCACCGGCTGACTCAGAGGCTGCGGTGCCTTCGGTGAGCCAGCCCTCGGTGAGCCAGCCCTCGGCCAGCCAGCCCCCGGCTGGCGATGCTTCTGTTCCTGAGGCCTTTGACTCAGCTGGTGAGGAGCCATCTGGGTCACCTGACGTGGCGCCCCAGCAGACGCGGAGGGCGAGGAGGACTCACTTTGTCAGTCCTCCTGCGCCCTTCACAGAGGATCGTGATTCGTCCGGTCAGAGACAGGTAATAAAAATTATAGTGTTCAATTTTAGTTTCTTTTGATTACTTAAGTAATGAATGAATAAATATCTTGCAGTGTTTGGGATGACACGTCTTTCACCGGTGAGAGACACCACAGACCGGTGAACGGTGTCCTCGGCTCTATAGTGCGTTTGCACTATCCCGGGGTCATCGTTGGGGTGCCTGCTCTTTCGTGGGAGGACTACGCACGCGTCCATTACCAGGAGCACGGCAACCTTCAGAAGGCCGTATGGGCTGATTTTATGGTAAGTATGTTAAAAAAGTTTCTAAGTTTCAACTCTTAAACTCTTTTAGTGAACATCTCTTCAATATATTCTTTATTGCAGGCAAGATATACTTTAGAAGACCCGAACGACCGTCACCAATTTGAGGATGCGAGGCGAGTGTTTCACTACAACGCTTCCAAGGCACTTCGACAAGCTTTGTCGAACACCCGCGTTCAAATTATTAATGAGCACTTGAAGGCGAACCAGCAGCCCGTGCTACACTTCCGGCAAGCGAGCGAGATGCACCTGACGGAGGAGGAGTACGCGTAGGTACGTGGAGTGTAGTAAGTATTTTTTTTGATAATTTCCTCGATGGTATTTTTAATGACTTCCAACTATGTGCAGGGCCACGTAAGCTGGTTGCATTTCAGGCCCTTTGTTGCTACTGGGCTAGCGATGAGTTTAAAGCTAAGTTCGAGAAGGCTCGAGACTGCAGAGGGGTCGAGGGGAAGAGCAGGCACAGGCAAGATAACCACTTGCGTTTAGCTAAACGCATGGTAAGTGTGCGTAACTTATGTTTATACATTTATAATATATTGTTCGTACTAACACGTATTGACAGGAGCGCGAGACGGGGGTGCCGCCCACCCCTGCTGAGGTCTGGAAGAGAGGTCACAGAGACCCTTCTCAGTCGATGGGGTGCAGTCAGGCTGCAGCCGAGCGGTTGGTATGTTTAGAAATCATTCATATTAAATATAACTATATAGATTGTTGAACTTACATGGTTTACTTGTTTTGCAGGCTAACTACGGGGAGGAGGCTAGGAAGATACACGGCGAGGATTTCGATTGGGAACGTCAACCAATCGATCCTCAAGCCGCGTATGCAAGCGATGGTGGAAAAGCATACGGAAGGTGAGTTTACAAGTCATTTTATCGTTTTCACTTCAAAGTATTCAAGATATTTCAATTTCATATTACTGACTCTCTTTTTTATAGGCTTGCCATATTCGACGGAGTTGTCGACTCGAGGGCAGGGAGACCTGCGAGAGGCAGCTCCATGCAAGCTTCTTCGGTGGGAACGACTAGTCGTCGCACCTCGCAGAGGGACATTGAGATGCAGTCCCTCTTCAAGCGACAGGAGGAGTCAGAATGCCAAAGGATCGCGATGGAGGCCACGATCCAAACCCAGGCAGCAGCATTGGCGCAGATGCGGGAAGCAATCGAGGTAACAAAATAAAAACTAAAGTTCTCATTAATTCAGCGTAAATGGCTTACTAATAGATAACATGTAGTGTTTGCAATGACAGGCCATGGCTCGGGCGCAAGGTCTGGGGATCCAGCTACCGGTACTACCATCTGTCCTTCCAGGCGATCCTTCCTCTGCGGGTTAGGTAATTTTCTATGTAATCCTTCTTCTTCAGCACAAAAAGATTGAGATAGAAGAAATAGGGAGATAGTTAGATAGAAGAAAAGGATCGAGATAGAAGAAAGAGAGAGAGAAGAAAGAGGGAGACAGAAGAAAGAGTGAAAGATAGTTAGATAGAGTAGGAGGGGAATGAAGAGAGAGAGTAAGATGTAGATGGAGATAGAGAGAGGGGAAGATAGAGGGAGGGAGATGTAGATGGAGATAGAGGGAGGAAGATAGAGGGAAAAGGATAGCAATAAAGAGATAGAGTGAGAGAGAAAGATAGAGTGAGAGACAATGAGAGAAATGAAAGAGAGAGGAAGAGAGGGGGATCTAGATGAAGATAGAGGGAGAGGAAGGGAGGTAGAGAGATGTTGATGCATTTATATTCTAACTCTAAGTTTCATTAATTGTAGGGATCCGCAACGGCTGCACAAACGCCGTCGCCGTCGCTACCCGCCACCTGGAATGAGGCGCGACGACGACTTCGACTTCGGAGGTGGCTCTGGAGGTGGATACAGAGGTCAGACGGGGCGAGTGAGCCCATGTTTATTTTGTTGATGTTGATGCGATGTTTGTACGATGTGTGTGATGTGTTTTGAAACTGTTGTGATGAATATTATATGTTCTGTGATTCTGGCCAACGAGCCGGTTAGTATTTTATGTTTTTTTTAAAAAATAAAAACCTTATTTGCGACGACTTTTTATACAGTACCGTCGCAAATAAGGTTCCAGGCCGTCACAAATAAGCCACTGCTATTTGCGACGGCCAGGCCGTCCCAAATAAGAGTTAATTGCGATGGCCTGACCGTCGCAAATAGAGGCGTGGGTCTCGTAGGAGGACACGCGGGCCCTGCCCACTGAGCTTAATTGCAACGGACGGGCCGTCGCAAATAGAGGCAATTAATTGCGACGGCTCGACCATCGCAAATACTATTGCAGGGCCCACCAGCCCGCGGCAATAACTTGCGACGGCAGCTGCTAGCCATCGCAATTAATCTTATTTGCGACGGTGACCGTCGCAAATAAGCTTAATTGCGACAACTTATTTGGGATGGCCAAAAACCGTTGCAAATAAGGAAAGCCATCGCAAATAGCTTATTTGCGACGACATTTTTCTTATTTGGCCGTCGCAAATCGTCGGGTTTCCTGTAGTGTTCATGGTCTTCTGATGCTCGTTGTCGGAAACGTCGGAGTCATCGTCAATTAAGGTGTAAACATCCTTCAAAACATTTTTGGGGTCCTGAAATCCTAACTCCTCTTCAGCCGGAGCTTCGTCAACTTTTTGTTTTCCTTCCCTTTGATGGAAAGGAGCTTCTTCCCGGCGCTTGTTGTAGCACTCAGCGAGGTTCTGGACCTCTCGACAGCCTTTCAGGTTGTGGTTGTTCTTCTTGTGTATGGGACACCACATCTTGGAGCTGCCACTATCTTCAAGCCATGGCTGAGGTCGCTTCTTGGGGTGTGGCCCCCGGCCACCCGGAGCTGCAACAGTTGCAGCAGTGGGTGTGCCGGCCGACGGCTTCTTCTTGCCGTTGGACTTTTTCTTCTTCTTGCCACCCCCGGAGCGAGCGGCTTCACCCTTGGAGGACTTTTTGTTGTCCTCCAGAGTTGGTTGGGAGTGCATTTGACGACCCTCTGTAGCTTTGGCACACTTGTCTACCAAGCTGAAGAGTTCCGTGACACTGGTGACTTCCTTGGTCGCCAGCTTCTCCAGCATCTTCTTGTCTTGAACGCCCTGTCTGAAAGCCATAATAACAGAAGCGATTGAGATAGAAGGAATGGTGTTTTGTACCTGGGAGAACCTCTGGATGAAGGATCGCAAGGACTCCCCCCTTTTTGTTGACAGCAAAAAGGTCCAGTTTAGTGCCTGGTCGGGTATATGAACTCCCGAAGTTGGCAGTGAACTGTTGGCACAACTCTGCCCAACTGTTGATGGAGTCAGGCAGAAGGCTCATAAACCAAGACCTGGGGGTCCCAGTTAAAGCCACAGGGAAATAGTTGGCCATCATGGCCTCATCGCCTCTCGCGAGCACACTCGATGTAGATGCGACCGTCCTGTTGCTGATAACGATGATCGAGCTCCGCCCGGAGGTCGTGAGTCGAAAGTCTGGTTGCCGTGTGGGTACGTCGCGCCCCAAAAGGCAGCGACGTCACCTATTGAGATGCAGCACGCCTCCTGTGCTGTGAAGCGTGTGGACCAAGTCTACCCGACAAGGTTCGATGCTGTGATAGGGCCCGCCCCGAGTGGGGAGGACCTTGATTGCTGATGCCATCGGCTGCTGCCGTAACCAGATATTCCACATCAGCTCTCCTTTGCTCCATAGCACCCTGGGGTGCTCCTGGAGGCGATGGACGTTGGAGAAGAACACGCGCGGCATAAATCGCGTGTTCTGGGTTGTTGTTCGCCGATGGAGTGACCGACGCAGACGCCCCATCTCGACGTCTAGCTTGATTCAGAGGAGCAGATGGTGGCACCGGTGGCATGACTCCTACTGGAGCCATGGCACCTGCTGGCTGCTGCACGTTGGAGGGATTGCCTCCAGCAAGTTGCGCAACAGGGTTGCCTTTGGATGATCCAGCAGCAGAGTTCACCATCCTGGAATCTCGGGCAGCCCCTACCTGGCGCACCAATTGTCGGAGGTTGATTCCGGCAATTCTCCCGGTACCACCGTTGGTAGCCCGTGGAGTTTGTATTTCGGTTGTGGGCGTGCATAGATTCAGAACACGATGGCAAGTTGACACAAAGATTTACGTTGTTCGGGCCGCCTGAGCGTAATACCCTACTCCACGGGTGTGTGTTGTTGTTGTATTGAGCGTCTGAGCGCTTTGAGTGTGAAAGACTAGAGTGTCTCGTCTCAGCGTATGTGGGTGTCTGTCCCCCTGTTTATCGCTCGACCAGTCCTTTTATAGTTCAAGGACTGGTCGTTACATCGTTAGCCTGGCCCGACAGGTGGCCCTAGCGGTTACGATGCTTAATACACAATTAATGAGCTTCATTACCCTTACTAGTGTGGTAACACGCTTTGACAGTGGCGTTACTAGTATTAAGGGCCCTCTGATTGTGTGTTATTAAGATAGCATTAATGAGACTTAATCGGGTCTTGAGGTCTTTAATGTTCCTTGAAGGTCTGAGCCGTTGGAAGTCCACCACTTTGCCTATTGAGGTTGAAGGTCCAGCGGTTGGACGCATGGCAGATCCGGAGCTTATCGTCTGGGACGGGTAGGTCTGTTGCTAGTGTACACGTGTCAGTACCGGAGCTTCCCTCTGTCCGGGGTTAGGTCCGGGGGTGCCGCACAAGTATTTAGCCCGGAGCTTTCCCAGGTAAGGAATGTAGCTCTGGTTTTATGATACATGTGGCATCACTAGGACTAACCATAGAAGGGAGGCAGGTCCGGTGAAATAAAGGGATTTGAGTTAGGAGTGCATCATGCATTTGCCTTTGATCTGAATATTCAATTTCAAAATGCACTAGAATTTGTTTGAAAGATGAAAAGAAATTCAAACTACTAAAAAGAAATGAAAAAAATTGAAAAGGAAAACCCTGCGTGGGCTAATTTTCTGGCCGTCCTATCTCTTTCCCGTCCCCTCTTCTTCCCCCCCCCCCCCCCCCCCCCCCCCCGCCGCCGTCCCATCCCCGCAGCAGCCCAGTTCGGCCCCACGCCCCCTACCTCACTTTCTCTCTCTCTCTCTCTCTGCACACTGGGACCCGCCCGTCAGGGCTTCCCTTCCTCCTCCCTCCGTGCGCCCGACCAACGCCCTGCTGATGCCGCCTCGGTTCAAATGCCGACAAGAGAATCACCAGCCATAATGGCCCCTGTCGCCTTCCATCACTGTGAAATCCCCTTCCATACTTTTCCGCCCCCTCTCCCACTATAAAATCCGGTCGACACCCCAATTTTTTCCCCTCCTCGAGCTCAAACCCTAGCCGCCGCCAGTGCAAGGTTTATCGCCGCCGTCCCGTCGTGCCACCCATTATTTCTCCCTCTCTCTTGGTCTAACATGTGCGCCATGATCCTAGGAAAAGGCTGGACGCCTCCACTCGGGTTTTGCGCCGTCGGTTCGCCGGGTTCGCCGAAGGTCGATGACCACCACCGAGCCCCGCCATCGCCATCTCCTCTCCGCCCCCAATCCGAGCTCCGCGACCCCCTAGGTGAGCTCCTCTCGCCCCCTCTATCTTTTCCACCGTAGCAGCGTGGTCTAGGGCGCCAATTTGGCCGTTCGACCATCGCCAGCGAGGCCCAATCGCCGTGCGCCGTCGCGTCTAACGCGCGCCGCCGCGCACTGGGTGTGCGTCGACCATGGGGTAACGTGGCCCAATCTCGGCCGCCCATCTACGGCCGACGGCCGAGATTAGAAGGGGCATACCCCTTCGCGTGTAATAAATCCGAACCACCCGTGTTAGATCTAACGGCCCATATTCAAATATGTTTAACCGTTGGCCATTTTGCATGTAGCCCCCTGCGCGAATTTAAATTAATTACACTGAGATCCTGCACTTTATGAACTAGTCCCTGGACTTTAACTAATTTATGTCAACACTGTTAAAATAAATAAATATGGTGTTTTAGCCCTTTTTTCACAATTAATTATGTTTTTAGCCTCTTTAAATTATGACTAAACCCCTGGTTATGTTACAAAATATTTCTAGGCCCCTGTTCAAGTCTGTTTTGCATAAAAGCCCCTTTTTAGTTGTAAATTACATAGAATTACATGAGTACTCTCTCTTTTTGCACAAATCACTTAGGGTATTATTTTATTATTATTTCCTAATCTGTTTAGGATAAAATAATGTATCTAATTTGCTGATTGTGTTGAATTCCTAATAAACCCATATAGACACTAAAATCCAAACTTCCACCCACACCACTAATTAAAATCTTAACTAAGGACATAGTGTTAGCGATGTAATTGCGTAGGTTTTCTTTTGTGCTTACTTATTTGTGGTGTGTCCAAACTCTCTTGTTTCATATGGTGTGCTTCTACTTTCTATTCCGCATGCGATGACGTATTTAGAGTCGGTTCCCGAGCCGGCCTACGACCCTCAGGACTACCTCTTCTACGACCCACACTTCCAAGGAGGCAAGTTCTTTGACCATTTTGCACCTGTTTTATTAAGTTTTAGTTAGTTGCATGCTTAATAATTTGAATCCTATTTACTTTACCCTTCTATATAATTCCTTGTCACCGGGTTGGTTTGGGTGGATGTTACTATTACTTTGACGCTTAGCCCTGCTTAGTATTGGGAGGGACATGTTCTACTTACATGTTACAATACTTATTATTATAATCATTTATTGTGAAATGTGAAATGTGAAATGAATTGTAGTGGATAGGAATCTGGCGGGTTAGTTTGTATGGTATAGTGCAGTTTGCACGAGACCCGGGTTTTGGGGTATGGACCTTGCCGGATTCTAAGGACGGTTTATGGAGAAAGTCACCTAGCTGTTTAGTACCATCACAAGACTGAGTATGGGACAGCCTGATCAATTAATTAGGTTCCTCCCGGCTTAGTGCTAGTGTTTGGATGGTGCGGGGAATGGGTTCAGCGTATTTGCCCTTGGATCCGCAAGGCTCAAGAGGGGGCTTATTTTGGCGAAGGTGTAGTCCAGTAGATGCCTCAGCGGTGAAACCTCAGTGGGCTAGTACTAGTCGGAAGTGCCTTTGTAAAGATCTCGTATTGATCTCCTGGCCTCACACAAAAGGAAGTGTGCAATGTGGTTCGCAACCACTGGCATCAAGGAGTTTTACTTAGTCCACCTGGCAACAGGTGATGAAATCACGACTTGTGGGTAAAGGGTACACTCTCTGCTGAGATTTTGGAACTGTAATGACAACCGTGCTCAGAGACAAGAGCAGCTTGGTGTCCAATTCATAATTAGTCAGTGAATGGGAATGTTAGTTTGGTTGGTTGGGACTTGGCTTACAAATGGGTCATGGTTGGGTTCATACACATAGAAGTAGGTGCTAATGAAAGCTAACGATAGGATGTAATGCTATAGTTCCTAACCCAAATTTGGCCTTCCTTTCTAAAAACCTACATGTCATCTCTTCCCCACTTGCTGAGTACCGTTGGTACTCAAACTTGCTTGTTGCTTATCTTTCCTCAGTCTACAATGGAGAAGAGGTGGAAAATGAAGACTTCCACGCCGATCTGGAAGAGACGTTCTAGGCTGGCGCAACCCCCGGGCAACGCCTGTGCATGGAGCCACTCTAGTTTACTTTTCCGTTGTTTTGCTTTGTAATCTTATTTTAGACCTACGAGTCATTATTGTAAGACATTTATGTATTCGAACATGGCCTGTAATAAATGATATTACACTTTCGCCTACACATGTATGATGTGAACTGATCATGGCATACATGTGGAAGCCATCCGGTTGTCTTGTTGGGACCGGATGTGACAAAGTGGTATCAGAGCTAGGTTTCCTGTAGGACGCAAGCCTAGGTAGCAAAGGATGACATAAGGACCCTACTATATTCTAAAAAGTAATTTATAAAGTTGCTTTGTATTCCCTACCTTGTCTACTTGTTTTATTTACTCCTTTATTTATATGTTTTGTTACTGACACTACTGTTTCAAAATTTGTAGATGGCCCGCACCAAGACGCCCCCCCGTAAGTCGATCGGCGGACTTGTGCCCCCGCGTAGGCTAGCCAGACGCTCTCCAGCCATCGATCCCTGTCGCCCCGTTGTGGCCTGTTCTAACGGCAGGGCCGCAGGACACCTATGAGTTCGTCTCCTGGCCATACTCTGTGAGGCTGGCTGCTATCACCACAATCTCTCGCTCTCCTACCACACCACTAGAGTGCAGCACCCCGGCAGAAAGGAGTTGAACTGCAAGATCTACATCTACTATGGAGATGAGTTGGTGAAGACCCACAATAGTCTTGCTTGGAGGAGCTCCCGCCGATATGCTGAGCAGGATGCTAGCTGGGAAGCAGCTACCTTTTGGAGTCACGCCTACCGTTTCTGTCTAGATGATACGGTACACGCCTTCGTTCCGCAGCGTCCTAGTGGTACTGCGGGCTTCGTATCTAGGCACGTGGCGGGACCCCTGGACCTTCCACAGTCTCGGTAGACTGTTGAGAAAATGGCATAGCTTAGCGTCCAACTTCAGAGGGCGCAGCAGGAGATTCAAGATGGTCGTGACCTCGCCCAGTGCCACGAGGCGGTGATCAGGAGGTATCGCCAGATCACTGATGAGGACCTGGATGACTACGCGTCCGACAGTTCGACGTTGACCCCAGACTCTCCAGACCATAGTGACAGCCAGCATGGGTCGTCTTCTGAGGAGTCTTCTAGCGAGGAGCCGTCCAGTGAGGCGTCCGCCGCTCCACCCCCGCCTGCTGCCTCACCACCACAAGGCCCCGAGGACCCCGACGAGGACCCTGACGAGGATGACGAAGACGACGAGGACCTAGAGGAATTCCCACTTGACGACGAGTAGTTCTCGACCAATGCCACAACTCAAGGATAGGCACACCCCTAATTAGTTAAATAAGAGCGACGTAGATGTACTCGTGTGACCTTGAGTTGTGTTACTTCTTTTTATGATTTCCTCTTGGTGTGTTGTGTTAGTTGTGGAACGCCTTGGCGACTTGTCCACAACCGCACCTTTTTGATACTTCCTTAATTAGTGAGCTATTAATAAAGAATTTTCATATATACTCGTGTTTGTTGTGATTCTTGCATATAGTAAGGGTATCGCATAGTAGTCTTCCACTAGTTATAGTAGTACATAAGACTGTATTCTCTTCATACTCAGATGGTAGGCAGGGGAAGAGGCCGTGGTCGTGGCTGTGGTATGCCCCTCGGTGATGATGAAGCTGGATTCCAGCTACTGCAATGGAATGGGAGAGGTGCCCGTGGAGCACCCGCGATGAATCATATGCAGCAACTGATGGCCATGCTGATGCAGATGATGCAGAATTTAACACAAGTGGTGGCCAACATGCAGCAAGCATAGCAAGCCCCTCCACCTCCACCACCAAATCAGCCCCAACCACAAATAGCACAAGCACCCATATCACACTTGAGAGACTTCTTGAATACCCAACCCACAACATTTGCTAGTGTTGTAGACCCCATGGACGCCGATGACTGGCTGAAGGTCATCGAGAGCAAGCTGAGGATAAAAAAAGTGTCCAGGACCTGAGAGAGTCCTACTTGCATCCCATCAACTCACTGGACTTGCAGCTGATTGGTGGACTGCATATACTGCTGCACACGAGGACCCGAATAACATCACTTGGGTGGAGTTTAAGAACAGCTTCGAAAACCATCATGTGCCTGAAGGTGAGATTGAAGCAAGGAGGGAAGAGTTTCTGAGCCTAAAGTAGGGGAACATGAGTGTTCAGGAGTACCTGAACAAGTTTACACAACAGTCCTGCTATGCAACTGAGTATGTGGTTGTGGATGAGAGGAAGCAATACTACTTCAGGAAAGGGCTGGATAAGGAGCTTCAATATACAATGTCCACCTATTACTACGCTAACGTCCAAAAGCTGGTGGGTAAATCTTTCACAGTGGAGAAGATGAAGAAAGAACTCGATGAAGATATCCGAAAGCGAAAGATAGTGCAGGGTCAATCTTCTGGCAGCAACACTCGCCCTGGCTTTGCCCCTCAATTAATGGGACCCGTGAGACACCCTCAAGGTCCTTACCCATACCCAGCACAAAGATATCCTAACCCTGCCTACAGGCCCCCAACCCCATACAACCAGCCGCAACGCCAACAAATGCAGCAGCCTCGCCAACCGCGTCCCGCTCCTCGCCCCGCTGGCCAAGCGCAACAAAATCAGCAAGCTTCCAATAAAGCTCAGGGTGTCAACCCGTCGCTCAAGTGCTATCTCTGTGGTGAACCTGGTCACTACTCCAACCGTTGTCCGAAGAAGCAGCAGAACCAACCTCACGGACGAGTTAACCATGTGGCCTTGGAGCAAGCTCAGGATGCACCCGATGTCGTGATTGGTACGTTTCTCGTCAACTCTTCCTTTGCCACAGTATTTTTTGACTCGGGTGCTACACATTCTTTCATATCTAAGGAGTTTGTAAGGAGGCATGGCATGGTAGTTGCACCTATGACCCGGGTGCTATTAGTCAATTCTCCTGGAGGAGAGATGGTGACCAGGCATGTATGCCCTAATATAAGTCTAGACATAAGGGGGGTAGACTTCTCAGCAAACCTCATCGTGCTAGAGTCACAAGGCCTGGATATTATCATGGGAATGGATTGGTTGACCAAGTATCAAGGGGTAATCCACTATGCCACCAGGACAATTTGCTTGACCCACACCGACAGTACAAAGGTTGAGTTCTCTCCAGCTCAAGCTCCAACATAGAGGATCAGGCTCAATCAAACTGAGGTTGCCGAAGAGATTCGAGTTGTCAGTGAATTTCCAGACGTGTTCCCTGAGGAGTTGCCAGGTATGCCTCCTGACCGTGAAATTGAATTCATCATTGAGCTAGTGCTTGGAACGGCCCCGATATACAAGAGGCCATATAGAATGGACGCTAAACAGTTAGCCGAGCTAAATGATCACATTAGAGAGTTGTTGGAGAAAGGATACATCCGCCCTAGTTCATCACCTAGGGGCGCTCCTGTCATATTTGTGCCTAAGAAGGATGGCACTCAAAGGTTGTGTGTGGATTATCGTGTATTGAATGCAGTGACCATCAAGAATAAGTACCCACTGCCAAGGATTGAAGATTTATTTGATCAGTTGCGAGGAGCATGCATGTTCTCTAAGATCGATCTTCGTTCGGGTTACCACTAGTTGAAGATTCGACCATCGGACATTCCCAAGACTGCATTTTTCACTCGATATGGTCTTTATGAGTATACTGTTATGTCATTTAGGTTGACCAATGCTCCTGCTTACTTCATGTACCTCATGAACAAAGTGTTTATGGAGTATGTGGACAACTTTGTGGTGGTATTCATCGACGATATCTTGATATTCTCCCAGAATGAAGAAGAGCACGAGGAACACCTGAGGTTGGCACCACATAAGCTTAGAGAGCACCAATTATACACTAAATTCAGTAAGTGTGAGTTTTGGCTGAAGCGGGTATCATTTTTGGGACATTTCATATCAGAAGGAGGAATATCAGTGGACCCGGGTAAAGTGGCAGATGTTCTCAATGGGAGACGCCAGAAAATGTGGGGACACATCAGAAGCTTCTTGGGAATGGCTGGATATTATCGACGATTCATTGATGGGTTTTCAAAGATCTCTCAGCCGCTAACCAAGCTACTCGAGAAGGGAGCTACATCAAGTGGACACCAGAATGTAAAGCCAGCTTTGCCGAGTTGAAGAAGAGGTTGACCACCACTCCAGTGTTGGTCATGCCAGACATGCAAAAGGATTTCTCGGTGTATTGTGATGCCTCCAGGCAAAGATTGGGATGTGTGTTGATGCAAGAGTGACATGTGGTGGCTTACGCTTCAAGACAGCTCAAGAAGCATGAGAAGAATTATCCGACCCATGATCTAGAATTAGCAGCTGTAGTTCATGCACTGAAGTTATGGAGGACACTACCTGATCGGAAAAAAGACATAAATCTACACCGACCACAAAAGCTTGAAGTACATCTTCACTGAGCCGGACCTTAATCTTCGCCAACGAAGGTGGTTAGAGCTCATTAATGACTTCGATGTTGGGATCAACTATCATCCTGGCAAGGCGAATGTGGTCGCGGATGCTTTGAGGTGGAAAGCGCAATGCAACAATACTACGATCCAGGCTTATCAACCGCAGCTATGTGAGGAGTTTGCGAGGTTAAACCTGTGCATAGTATCTAATGCAGATGCAGTGGTCATGGAAGTGGACTCCACGTTGGAGCAAGACATTAAACAAGGACAAAAAGAGGATAAGAAGATCCAGAAACATAAGAAGCTGATGAAGGCTGGCAAAGCATCAGATTTCAGGGAAGATGAACACGGAACACTATGGTCAGGGAAGAGGATATGCGTGCCGAATGTCAAGGGGGTCCGAGATTTGATATTGAGAGAAGCCCACGACTCGTACTACTCTATTCATCCTGGGAGTACCATGATTTACCAAGACCTTAAGGATCGATACTGGTGGCTTGGTATGAAGCGTGATGTGGCCGAATACGTGGCTCTGTGTGACACGTGTCAGTTAGTCAAGGCGGAACATCAGAGACCTACTAGGCTACTTCAACCACTCAAGATACCCGAGTGGAAATGGGAGAGATAAGTATGGACTTTATTGTGGGATTGCCAAGGACCCAGTCAGGATACGAATACGTATGGGTTGTCATGGACCAGTTGACTAAAGTCACCCACTCCATTCTGGTCAAGGAAAGCTACAATGGTTCGCGGTTGGCAGAATTATACATGGCAAGAATTGTGTGTTTGCACGGTGTTCCAAAGAAGATAGTGTCTGATCGAGGTACCCAGTTCACCTCAAGATTTTGGCAGAAGCTGCATGAGTCAATGGACACTCGTCTGAATTTCAGCTCAGCGTATCACCCGCAGACGGATGGTCAAACAGAACGCACAAATTAGATCTTGGAGGACATGTTGTGAGCATGTTCCTTGAACAATAGTAAGAGTTGGGACAAGAATCTGCCCTACGAAGAATTCTCTTACAACAACAGCTACCAAGCAAGTCTCAAGGTGTCCCCGTTTGAGGCGCTATATGGATGAAAGTGCAGAACACCCTTATTTTGGAATCAGACTGGGGAAGGTCAAGTGTTTGGACCGGAGATACTCAGGGAAGCCGAACGACAAGTGCATGAGATTTGGAATAATCTGAAGATAGCACAGTCAAGGCAGAAGAGTTATGCGGATGCTTGATGTCGTGATCTAACCTTTAAGGTCGGAGACTTTGTGTATCTCAAGGTATCACCAATAAGAGGTCTAAGACGGTTCAAAGTGAAGGGAAAACTTGCACCCCGCTACATTGGTCCGTTTAAGATCTTAGAGAGAAGAGGAGAAGTAGCTTATCGTCTCGAGCTACCATCTCAACTGTCAGATGTGCACGACATGTTCCATGTGTCATAGCTAAAGGCTTGAGAATATCGGAAGAACAACTAACCATGGAGGCTATAGATGTGCAAGAGGATCTTTCTTATGCAGAACGACCAGTCAAGATCCTAGAGACATCAGAACGTGTCATGAGGAACAAGACAATTCACATGTGCAAAGTGCAGTGGAAGCATCACTCTGAGGCAGAAGCGACATGGGAGAGAGAAGAAGACCTCAAGGCCGAGTTTTCCGATCTTTTCTCTTAGGACGTTCGAATCTCGAGGGCGAGATTCCTTTTAAG